>JAQFVV010012401.1:3619808-6608644 GCA_028023455.1 Epiperipatus broadwayi
AAGCGAGCTTGGAAAAATTTACAGAACAAAGAAATGTTTCAACTAATTAAAAAAAGAGAGGGAATTAGAATCAAAAGATTCTTATCTTTTACCCTCCAAAGTTCGGGTTTTGGTGAAATTAAAATATAAAATTAGAGATATTGGAAATGTATGTTAAAAAATAAAGCGATAAAGAAATATAAATAAAATTCAAGTTAAAATCCGATTTTGAAAGAAAGTAAAGTTTAAAAGAAATAAAAAACTTTAAATAGCGCGCAAAACAGAGAAAGTTAGACATGATCTAAAGATAAGGATCTGGGTTTTAAAGTACACATTTGACGATAAACGAAATGCGTGTATGGAGTGTATTTGAAGCAGGATATAGACAGAAATAATAAATGCTTGTCCAAATTTAAAAAAAAGAAAACATGTATTAAAATCTGTTTAATTAAAATCAAGAATATTGAAATACATAGTGCTACGAGAGTGGGTAAAACCAATTTACATATGGGCGAAGGCATAGTAAGAAAGAAGGTGTGAATAAAAGTGAAACAAAGGATCGGAAGGACAAAGGCTGGTGGAATTTTTTAATTAAGAAAAGTTTTTCAAGAGAGATTAGAGCTAGAGACTTCGTGTTGAGAGGGTGGTAAAACACAGCTCCGATAATCAACCGATATAGTTAGCAAATATGACTTTTAACATCGGTGCTTCATCTAGAATGGCTGGCGAAGGCCATCGTGATCGCTGGTCGATCCGGACTTACTGTACTAATGGTTCTTGTCAATATGTAATAATCACCGTCGTAGCGCCTGCCAATGGATTCATTTGGTTGCCTTGTCCTCGAGGCCTTGTCCTTGATGCCTCGTCCATGATGCCTTAACACTGAGAAGCTATACACAACCAAATCTAACCTATGAGCGACCATCCCTCCTAAAGAAGTGGAGAAATCCACGTGATGGTTGGCAGGACATCGGATAAATTCAGAGACTAAAACCTAGATAAAGATACATACTATTTTTTTATATATTTCAATGTGCACATCGTTTACTTAGACAATGGCCACATGCGTTTTGTGAATGATAAAGACATTCTTGAATTTTTTTTTTGACAAATACCCAGAATGACAATTTATAAATGTACCATCATTTATAAGAGTTTTTTATGTGTTCTTTTCTTGTAGCACTATAGATCATAATCTGTTTTATTTAATGTAAATGTGTTTTATAAATTTGTTTTTTATGATTGATTTATTCTATTACAATATTTTTTTTTTTCTATTTAAATCTGTCTTGTCTCGTTCTTCGCCATGTTCAAAAAAGGATAGTCTAGTCTTAGGGTGGGAAAACTATTAGTCATTTTTTTTTATTATTGAATTAACACGTGAAATTTAGTGGTGCAGTGTTTGATTCCATTAAATTTATAAATCATCTAAGCACTGTAACTCTGTCAAATCTTACAGCAGTCGGGAGAAAGTTGATTGGGAAACATAACCTGGGGTTATATCCGTATAGCATACAGGTTCAGTCAAATACGGAGATAGACTCATCTATTTTCATACTTCTCTCTGCTTGCGGTAACGAAAAGTGGATGATTTTGAATTATTGAATTTCCCATTATGTACACATAAAAGGGAAGTGTAGCCTTCAATCATCGTGTGACCGTTACATATTTTGGAGGCCAGTCCGGGATCTGAAATTGCTGTGCAATTAGTGATTACGTGTTAAATAATTTTATAAGATAACAAATATTTTCTAAAATATAAATTGTTTTAATATATGTGTTTTCAAACATATAAAATTAGCGTTGTAAGTTAAAGTGGCAAGAAGCGAAGATGAAGGAGATAAGTTTTATTTTATGATACTCTATGCGAGCGTTTCACATCAAATGTGTACAAAGAATAGAAAGTTTTTTGTTAGTATTATGAAAGTTTTGAAATGCGTAGTGAGGGATAATCTGAGACAAGAATAATTAGACAAGTTGTAATGACAAAGAACTGATCATATCAAATGATTACTGTAATGTAATATAAATCGTTTCAAAAAAAAAAAAAAAGAAAGAGAATAACACAAAGTTTCATGAAAGTTTACGATAAATAATAATAAAAAAATATATAGTAGCCGCATAGCCCAGTAAAGTTAAAGAATAGATAAATGTGTGTGTGGTGTCATAGTCGTATAATACAGTGTATTCAGCTATAATTATAGCGATCGAATATAGATTATCTGGATGTAATTAATTAACGAAAACATAAAATAGTTAAGTTAGAAATAGTGAAACAGTTTCAGTAATGTTGTATTTATAAAGGTTAAATGATTAACATAGTCGAAGCTAAGTTAAATGAAGAAAATATATATGTGTGAATTACTAATAACGCGTCCCATTTTAGTGGAAAATAAAATATTTTAATGATAAAAGGGATTCGCATGTATAAGTTAAATTGAAGAAACTATAAGTATTATCGCGTATTGCAGTTAAGTGAGAAAAAAATATATAGGTGTGTATGAACTTGTTTAAAACAGCAGTAACCTTAAGTGGCCGAATTTTATAAACGTAGGAATAGAAAAATATATATATCGGAAGGTACGGTTGGAGATACAGTCAAATAAAATGAATTTATAATGTATATCATTAACAGAAGAACAAGTGTAGTATTTAAGTAAGTTAAATTTAAAGAATATATAAGTGCATCATTTGATTGAAGTATAGGGGTCAGAGGTAGAAGAGTAGGGAAAATAGAGGACAATCATCAAGGTGGACAGGCAGTCAGGCAGTCAGGCGAATCTAAGGCAGGTGAACAAGAGGATGAACCAAAGTGCGGATGTTTGGGTTGGCTAGCGATCTGAATGCTAATTGATAAATAATACAGATACTAAAGTTAAGTGAAAACATAAAGTCAGTCGAAAGAAGTTGGGTATAAGTCGAGTCAGAAGAGGTCAATAGTAGTAATAATCATTCCAGATATAAGGAAGGGTTACATAAAAATCATATTCATACGTACAAGGGCTCAAGCCAAAATGGAACTTCAAGAAAAGCAAGTAAAAGAAGGGAATAGAGAGGAGATGAAAGTAAAGGATACAATAGCTTATAGTAATATCATGGATATGTTAAAGCAAATGAGGGCAGAGCAAGAGCAGTTCATGAAAGAATTTGTGGACAGACAAGAGAGAAGGATAGAAGAATGGATGGTAAAGGTAGAGATAGACCACCAGAAAAGATGGGCTGAAGTCAGGGAAGAAATAAGAAATGAGGTCATCCAGCAATCAAAGGCTAATGACACATGGAATGGATTTCACCAAGAGATTAAGATGGATGAACAAAGGAGTATGGGACCATGTGCATATGAGGAATCAGAAATAGTTTAGGATAGAGGTAGAGAATCAGCAGAATTTGATTGGGAAAAGGACATAGGGTGACCAGAAAGGGAAGAGGTGGAAGTAGTTAGAGTGGAGGATCAAAGAATGATGATGATGATGAGCATACAGGAGAATTTAAGTCAGGTGGCAGAGGTAGTAGCAGGGTTAATTGAAGAGAGTATAAAGAGGTCAGCCAATAGCAGCACCAATGCCAACATAGAGGGCATAGGACCAAGAACCAGTGGAGAATGTAGAATGCTGGGATCTGGAAATTGCATGGATTATCCTGTGGGCTTCCACCCATTTCTGAAAATCCAAGTCTTCGCTGGAAACCCTGGAGAAAGCCCGATGGAGCATTTGAACAACCTGGAACGGTACTTCAAATTCGGTAGAATGAGTGATGAGGCCAAGATAGCAGTCGCCTGCAGCCATTTGCAGGGTGAATCTCAAGTCTGGTGGAACTCACTGTTCCAGATACCCATCACATTTGCAGGATATCATAATGCATTGAAGACCAGTTATTGGAGTGAGGAACTCCAAGAAGATGTGTTGCATTGGATAAAACAGGATAAATGGAGACCGGAGGAATCATTTATAACATTCTTTCATCATCAAGTGGCTAAGTTACGAATGATGACTGCAAATCCATTATCTGAGACACAGATACTCTGGATAATTAGGTCCAGGTTTCCAAAGGATATAGAAAGAACTCTAATCAGTACAGAGAGTAGAGGATCAGTGGAACAGATGGCGGAACTGTTGATCATATTGGACCACAGTAGAGACCGAGTAGAGCTTCCGGAGGCCAAGGGGAGGGAAAAACAGCAGCAGATACAGTAGCAAACCTAGGTTATGGAGGAGATAGAGAAACATTGGAAATGGCTCTTCAGAAATGTCCAAAATTAATGATTGAGGTGGAAGGAATTGTGGTCAATGCACTATTCGATTCGGGAGGTGAGATCTCTGTTATGTCTCAGGAAACATTTGGCAGGTTAAAGGATGGCTGCGCAGAACTCAGGATGCTGCCATTAAAATCGGTTCAGGTACTGTTGGCGAACGGGAAAAGGGTAAAGCTAGAGTCCCAACAGGTCTATGTAAGGATAGATATTGCAGGAGAAAGGTTTGACCATGTATTGGTGATCTTGGATGGGTTGATCCATGACATTGTGTTAGGTTCCGATTTCATGCACAAGGTGGGATGCATACTAAACTATAAACATGGCTATACTGAGATAAATGGAACACGGCTAAACTTTGTGGGGAAAAAACAAGATGATAGAGGGGTTTATCAGGGAGAAATACTTGCACAGAACATGATCATGGAGAGAGAGAGTGGGAACATATAGTGGGTGAATCGACATTGATAGATAATGACCAGAGGGATAGGCTGAGGAAGATTCTCGCAAGGAATAGCGTGGTGTTCTCAGAGGTCCCAGGAATCATTCAAGGTTATGAGCATCGGATAAGACTTATGGAGGACCAGCCATATCGGGCTCGCGCTTATCCGATACCATATCAATATAAGCAAGAAGTTGAGGCACAGATAGATATGATGCTAAAATGGGGGGTTATCTCAAAGTGTTCATCACCATTTAATAATCCTATTGTGACAGTGAAAAAAAAGGATGGATCCATCCGATTATGTTTGGATGCACGGCACCTGAATAAGATAACTATTCCAGACATTAATGCTCCACCCCCTATGAGTGAGGTACTCACAAGATTTAAAGGGAAAGGGGTATTTTCGACATTCGATTTGACAGCCAGCTACTGGCAGATCAAGCTACATCCTAAAGATAGGAAATACACGGCATTTAGATATGATGGACATGCATACAACTTTAATAGGATTCCGTTCGGATTGAGAAATAGTGGAGCAGGGCTTGTCCGATGTTTGGATCAAGTATTAGATGATAAAATAAAGAGCTTCATTGTGATATATGTGGACGACATTGTCATCGCGTCTGAGAATATCGAGGAACATTTCAAACATGTGGAAGGGTTCTTGAAGGAATGTAAAGGAAAAGGCATCAGGATTAATCTAAACAAAAGTCACATAATGACAATGGAAGTCAAGTTCCTGGGCCATATCATTAGTGAGAAAGGGATAGTACCAAACCCGGAGAAGATCGAGGCCATTCAGCAATTTCCAACTCCACGGAACAGAAAACACATTAAATCGTTTCTGGGTTTATGTAACTTCTATAATCGGTTTTATAGAGGGTTCTCATTGGATATGGAGCCACTATTACATTTGCTGAAAAGGGAAACACCATGGACATGGGGGGAACAACAAGAACAGAGCTTTCAGAGAGTAAAGGCCATTTTTTTAGAAACAGTTACATTGGCATACCCGGACTTCAGCAAGACTTTTTTCATACAAACCGATAGTAGCGGGTTCAGATTAGAAGCCACGATGTTCCAAATAAAGGAGGGATGTCAACACAGAGTCCTTTGTTTTGTCAGCCAGTTGCTGAAAGGCCCGGAACTTAATTATACCATTACAGAGAAGTGTCAGCCGGTTGCTGAAAGGCCCGGAACTTAATTATACCATTACAGAGAAGGAGGCTCTCGCGGTAATATGGGCATTCAAAAAATTCAGGCAATACTTGGTTGGCTCAGACATTGTGGTATTGACCGATCACCGCAGCCTTGAGTTTCTAAATCACAGTTTTCTGGCTAACAATAGGTTGTTGAGATGGAGCTTGTTCCTACAAGAGTTTAACTACAAGGTAGTGTATTGCCGCGGGACGGATAATGTTGTGGCCGATACGCTTAGTCAGTACCCAATAGCAACGAGTCAACACATGAAATGTGATGGCGCATACATCACGGTTACTGAGATGGATGGAGAACCCAAGATAGCAAGTGAAATGCATAATTTAAAGGAACACCAAAGGAAGGATAGGGAGTGCAGACAATTGACAGAACATTTACAGCATCAATCTGTATCAGAGATAAAGGGAAACATCCTGTGGCAGGACCTAAACCACTTCTGCATGAAGGGAGGACTCTTGCAATGGTTGCTCAAGCGAAGGAAGCAGACACGCATCATCATGCCCAGGGCCTTGAGAAAACAGACCATTCAGTATGTCCATGAAACATATGGGCACTATGGGAGAAACAAAGTAGAAAGTTGCCTTAGACATTGGTTCTATTGGCCAGGAATGCATGATGACATTGCCAGTGTTATTAGAACATGTGACACCTGCACTCGAACTAAACCCCCTAATGTATCAGGAGTAGGATCATTAAGCCCATATACACCGATCAGCCGAACCGTATATTAGCCATCGACTTTTATGATCCATTGCCGGCTTTTAATAAGAAGTTCCTACTGGTCACATATGACCTCTTCTCAAAGTTGGTGGCTGTATATCCATTCATGCAAGCCAATGCTAAGCAAACTATTAACGCCCTTGAGCAACAACATTTTAAGATGGTGGGAATTCCTACTCGGATCTTATCGGATCATGGTACACCATTTACGTCACGCGAGTGGAAGAAATGGATCACTAAACACAGAGTAAAGCACACATTGATGTCGATCCATAATCCTCAGTCGAACCCATGTGAACGGGTCATGAGAGAGCTCGGGCATCTGTTTCGTGTATATATATCAGATGACCATCATATGTGGGTGAAGGAAATCCCACATATAGTAAACATGACCAATTGTGCAAAGAATGAGTCCACAGGTTTTGAACCCATTTGGCTACATTTTGGGAAACATATCCCATGCCCATTTAATGGTCGATTACCTGTAGGAACCAAAGCGATAAATAGGTGAAGGGACATGGAGCAAGCATGTAATTAGATGGAAAGGATGGGTGAAATAAGAAGGCAAAGGTTCAAGGGGGTGGATAATCAATTCAGAATCGGTGATAAGGTCATGGTGAGGGTGCACCCTGTAAGTTACCCAGCGCAAAATATATTTAAGAAGTTCCAACCCATTTATGAAGGACCATACACAATCCAAAAGCTGTATGGGAATAATGCCTTTGTCATAGCCCAGGGAACAGAGGAAAAGGAGTATACAATGCTCGATCACTAAGGCTATTCAATAAAGAAAGACAACCACCAGATAAAACTTAAGGGCAGTCACAGAGAAAGGAAGGATTTACTGATAACAAGATTGGAAATGGAAATGGACTATGAGTCATGGAGACTGGACTGTAATATTGATCCAGATAGCAGAAAGAAATGATGAGCCGATAAGTGGAAAAAGGGATGGACATTATGATAAAATAAGAAAGGATATGATAAATAATAGTGTGAGGTCATAGATAGAGGCTGAAGGCATGTAGTTTTAGATATTGGTAGGTAGGTCTGAACAGTATTGGGTGATGCCTTCTTCGTTATTCATTCATGTATGTTCTGCGGTGTACCAAATCTTATCGTACAGAGAACACAGGGACAGAGATCCCATTCTCATAATGACTCACTGGATTAAGATTTCCAGTTAGATATTGGACAGATATCATGAGTCAATGGTTTAGAGACCAATCTATGGGGGAAAGAACCCCTTGTATAAATTAAGAGCTATCAGAAATATACTGGGCTCATGGATGAGCTGGACGAAAAGATGCCAGCCTCCCAACCTACCTTGGTAATAGTGACCAGAGTTGGCACTTAGGGGTTTATCATTTGCAGGATGCGATGTATGAACAGGTTTAATCGGGTCACAGAGATCCTGTGGATTCGAACCTGTATATACGAGTATTAGGCAGAAATGAAATGCATGTAATGTTAATGACAAGATTAAATTGGTTTGGCAATGCTGGTTCGGTCATCAAAAAAAGGGATGTAATTTACCTTGTTGCCTCTCTAGAGATTAACCTCATCACTAAATCATATTAGGAATGCATAAATCTAAAAAAGGTTTGAACAGTAGTTGGGAGCATCTAGCGTTCGATGCAAAAATTTAAATTTTTTTTTACAAAAAAAATTTTAAAGGAGGGGAACGGTGTAATGTGATGATCGCACATACTGCGGTCACACATATAAATATTAAACATTCACAGAATATTAAATATGTTTGATATAAAAAAAAGCAAAAAAAAAAAAAGGACAAAAGAAAAAAAAAGCGAGCTTGGAAAAATTTACAGAACAAAGAAATGTTTCAACTAATTAAAAAAAGAGAGGGAATTAGAATCAAAAGATTCTTATCTTTTACTCTCCAAAGTTCGGGTTTTGGTGAAATTAAAATATAAAATTAGAGATAATGGAAATGTATGTTAAAAAATAAAGCGATAAAGAAATATAAATAAAATGCAAGTTAAAATCCGATTTTGAAAGAAAGTAAAGTTTAAAAGAAATAAAAAACCTTAAATAGCGTGCAAAACAGAGAAATTTAGACATGATCTAAAGATAAGGATCTGGGTTTTAAAGTACACATTTGACGATAAACGAAATGCGTGTATGGAGTGTATTTGAAGCAGGATATAGACAGAAATAATAAATGCTTGTCCAAATTTAAAAAAAAGAAAACATGTATTAAAATCTGTTTAATTAAAATCAAGAATATTGAAATACATAGTGCTACGAGAGTGGGTAAAACCAATTTACATATGGGCGAAGGCATAGTAAGAAAGAAGGTGTGAATAAAAGTGAAACAAAGGATCGGAAGGACAAAGGCTGGTGGAATTTTTTAATTAAGAAAAGTTTTTCAAGAGAGATTAGAGCTAGAGACTTCGTGTTGAGAGGGTGGTAAAACACAGCTCCGATAATCAACCGATATAGTTAGCAAATATGACTTTTAACATCGGTGCTTCATCTAGAATGGCTGGCTAAGGCCATCATGATCGCTGGTCGATCCGGACTTACTGTACTAATGGTTCTTGTCAATATGTAATAATCGCTGTCGTAGCGCCTGCCGATGGATTCATTTGGTTGCCTTGTCCTCGATGCCTTGTCCTTGATGCCTCGTCCATGATGCCTTAACACTGAGAAGCTATACACAACCAAATCTAACCTACGAGCGACCGTCCCTCCTAAAGAAGTGGAGAAATCCACATGACGGTTGGCAGGACGTCGGATAAATTCAGAGACTAAAACCTAGGTAAAGATACATACTATTTTTTTATATATTTCAATGTGCACATTGTTTACTTAGACAATGGCCACATGCGTTTTGTGAATGATAAAAACATTCTTGAATTTTTTTTTGATAAATACCCAGAATGACGATTTATAAATATACCATCATTTATAAGAGTTTTTTATGTGTTCTTTTCTTGTAACACTATAGATCATAATCTGTTTTATTTAATGTAAATGTGTTTTATAAATTTGTTTTTTATGATTGATTTATTCTATTAAATATATTTTTTTTTCTATTTAAATCTGTCTTGTCTCGTTCTTTGCCACGTTCAAAAAAGGATAGTCTAGTCTTAGGGTGGAAAAACAATTAGTCATTTTTTTTAATTATTGAATTAACACGTGAAATTTGGTGGTGCAGTGTTTGATTCCGTTAAATTTATAAATCATCTAAGCACTGTAACTCTGTCAAATCTTACAGCAGTCGGGAGAAAGTTGATTGGGAAACATAACCTGGGGTTATATTCGTATAGCATACAGGTTCGGTCAAATATGGAGATAGACTCGTCTATTTTCGTATTTCTCTCTGCTTGCGGTAACGGAAAGTGGACGATTTTGAATTATTGAATTCCCCATTATGTACACATAAAAGGGAAGTGTAGCCTTCGATCGTCGTGTGACCGTTACAATATATAGTATATTTTTTTGTAAAGAGACAGAATGCCTTTGGTTAGCACATAACATTACTAAATTATATATTTGCTGACACACTATCAGACCAATATAGCTACACATGAATAGAGTTAACTATCAGATGTTTAAAACTTTCCCATTAAGTGCTTGAACTGTATAAGAGAAGAAAAGGTGAATTCTAAATGAATATACGCATTCCAGTATTTCTTATTGACAATAACCATTAGCCAAAATCCAATATGGCTAAAAATAGTTACATAATTATTATCAACTAATAATTAAAATGGCTACTTGTAGTACTTGCATTGGCTATGAGCAGGTTATGTGACCGAAAAATCTTAAGCTTATTTGAAAACAGAAATTTTTTTTAACTGGCCTGAATTCAAATCTCTTGTACTCTAATCACTATGTCATTATGATCTTTATTAATAGCAGTGTATTTTATATTATTCTACTTGACAGTTATTTATAGAGGAATGGTAATGCCAGCAAGATTACTATATGGTTAGTGGTTATTGAATGAGAAATACTAATATGCATATATTCATCTAGAACTCACCTTTCCCTCTCTTGTACAATTCAACCACTTAATGGGAAAGTAGCATATATTATTCTACTTTACAGTTATTTATACAAGAGTTCTAATTACAGCAAGATTATTAGAGTATAACATTATTTGTGTCAAAAATATAATATATACACTGCTTGATATATATCAACTTATACAGAGAGATGTAGAAAATCCTTACCTAGAAATTGAAAGCTTTTATTGGATGAATTCAATAAAAATGAATATATAAGAATGTGTATAATACTGCATATTTAAGTTTTAAAATGAAAAGAAAAACAGTTTGTAAATAACAATAAATACATAATTTTTAACTGATTAGAATCAGCTAATGGAAAGCTAACTATGCTGTGAAGTCTGACTCAAAAATCATATAAAATGCTATTAAAAAAAAAAAGTGGATATACCAATTTAGCCCATTCAAATATATTCAATTTTGGATTTATTTTTTAAAATAAGTACTTATCTATTATTTATATGTCAGTATGGGTTTTAAAACATCTGGTGTGTGTGTGTGTGTATACATACACAAAATCAAACACATTCAAAATTAAATCATTAGCAAAATCAATTTAAAATTCATTATTATATTTTTACTACCAAGGCAGACTTCTCAAATTCAAAGTAACATCACACAAAATAAATATATACTATATTACTTTTCTACAATTTCAATTTGTTTAAAAATCTTATAAATTAGTAGCTTCAGAATCATAAATATTTACTAAAAAAGATTCTCTTTTTTATTCTTCTCAAAAAAGCCAATCTTAGCCTGCTTAAACTTAATCTAATTGCTGCATTTTTAAGAATATACAATGCAGAACTAACATATTTATTCTCTATTACTTTTATGAACTTCATTCTTTTATTTAAACACCAACTACTTTGACTTAAGATAATTCTTCACAAAACCAAGAAATAATATAAACACCTCCAGAAATGGTATTCTTATCTATTATCTCTTTTATAATATTTAATAAATAATTCACAGTAATATCTTTCCCATGTTACTTTCTTATTACCAAAAATATTATAGTTTCTCTAAGCTTTATAAAAAGCCAATTTAAAAGGCAAAAAATAAAATCATATTTTTCTTTTTTTGATTTACACTTTTAAAAATATTTGTATTACTCGTATAATTTCCATTAAGATAAATGACTTAATTTATCCAAGTCATCTCTATTAATATATTTCTTATAAATTCTCATTACTGAAATAAAGCTATACTTTTAGAACTATTTAATTTTTCATTTCTATATGAAAACTCCTTAAAGCTATTTATAAATGAAAGGCTGATAGCTATCAGATCTAATAATAAGTCCTAAATCTATACTCTTAACATAATAACTATATATTGATCAATTATCTTTAAACATGTTATCACTAATAAATCAAAAACTATAATTAATGAGAAGGTAGATAGATATACAAATGACTAATGGTAAAAACATTTGTTTAGAAAAACATTCTGATGGCTTGATTTTTTAAAAAAAAAAAACTAATATGCATTATGATTAAAATAGAAATTTTAAAATTTTTCAATAGATTGAAATTTTAAAAACACTGTCCTCATGATTTCATATAAATTAGGATATTTATAATTATTTAAAAGTCATTTGATTTTATTGATAGTGTTGTTAAAGAGATTTCCAAGTTCCTGAATATTTTTTTAAAAGAATTTATCAATTAGATAATTAATCTGTTTCATGTTCTTTTGAGGCTTTTACCAATATTAATAAATTTATGGTGAAAGATAATTAAAAATATGATATAGAGAGAATTATCAATCTGTTAATAGATTAAGTAATATTATTGTACTTTTTCCATGTTATGTAATAATAAATACTCTGTATGAAAAAAAAAATTAAAGTTTATTAAGAATCTTCTTTTGTTGTTGGAGGATTCTAGCATTTTACTTAAAATGTTAAGTTTTATACCATTAAAGAGCATAATAGGTTATATTATTTTACCTTTGATTTGTTTGATTTATATTAATTATCTGAAAGACAGATTTATTGATTATAAATATGCAGGTATATTGATAAGTGTTTGCTTGATGTGGAAAAGAATAAATTAGAAAAATTGCTAAAAAATTTAATCCTTTTATACAATATATTTTAGAAGGAGAGAAATTATATTTTATTCAATTAAAGTTTTGGAAATTTATTAATAGTAACAGATTTAAAAGATGTATTTTGAGATTTTTTTATTAAAGGGAATGGCAGATTTAACTCAGCTCTTACATAATTTGTTAAAGAAATGGCAGAAATAAATTTGGAAATAAAGCACAAAAATGCTTTTAAACAAATAAAAATGTTGTTGCCATTGGAAAATTTATTAATTCATTATGATAATAATATAAACATAATTCTAACTTACTATATGTGTCAGAATATGGAGCAGAGATGATTTTAAGCCATGTAATAACTAATGAAGAAAGGCCTATTGCTTATGCCTCATAGATATTGCCTGGTGCTGAGAAAAATTATAGCCAATTACATAAAAAAAGAATCGTCTAGGGTTTTTGCTATAAAAAAATTCCCCAATATTTGTACGATTGATCTTTTAAATTAACCATTATTAGGAATTTTTGCAAAAACAAAACAGCTCCTGACCATCTAAGTCTCAGGATGGTAAGCTGGGTAAATCTGCTAGCTAGATAAAATTATAAATTGGAATATCAGAAATGGAGCATAATATGGCATGCAGATGTGCTCTTGTGGATTACAAATAAACATGAGCCTATAAATACAGATATAGGAATAAATAAACTTTATAGACAAAATAAATTCAGAAAAAAATTAATAGCGAGATTATTGCTAAATGGATGATAAACAATCAAAGATTCCAATAGCTTGCAAATTGGATAAGGAAAGGTTGGTCAAATCATCAACTGGAAATTCTTCATGAAATTTTTTGAGCACAGAAAGAGAAGCACTGTTCCCAAAGGCTATATTATTAAAAAAAATTCAGTTAATACACTTATTTCAGGTCATGAAAAAATAATAAAACTACTACATCAAAGTCATCCAAGGGTAGTTTAAGCAAAAATGATGGCCCAAGAATATGTGTAGCAGTTAGGTATAAATAAACAAATTGAAGAATACATAAAATAATGTGATTCCTGCCAAACAAACTCCCAAGAACTTCTAGCTCCTGATACTCATGGACATATACTCTAGATGAGTGGAATACAAAATTGTAGAGTATAAAATTCTGAGCAAACTATCTCTAAACTATTGGAGATATTTCAGTACCATAGTTATCTGGACACTATAGTAACAGATAATGATATAGGATTTGTGTCTGAAGATGTTCTGAAAGAGTACTGCATATGCCATGTTTAACACCTAGGGGTGAATGAGGTAGTGGTGCAGCAATTAAAATTGGCACTGAAAGAAACTATTAACTTAAAAGTGGAAGAGATAGTAAATTGCATTAAAGCCGAAAATATATTATGTATTATCAAATAACCCATTTGAAAATAATGAGCAGATAAACGATGAGCAAATGAATGATTACATGGTGAAAGAAAACAACAAGAAAATATTATTCTGTTAAGAAGATCCAAAAGAGTTAATTAAAGAACCCTTCCTGCCTGAAAGATTGTTACTTCAGAAAGCAGTCATTTCTGAAGTGGGAGGAAGGGAATTGTATATATGTATAATATATGTATTTTGTAAAAATAAACTATTTTACAATTTTCTATTTGTTTATATATTATATAATTTTCCCCAAAAGAAAAGACAACGGAGTGTAACAAAAAAACAGAAATATATATAAAAGACCACTTTTTTTTTTTAGCAGAAATATATATAAAAAAGACCACTTTTTTTTAGCTGAAATATTTAAAAAAAGACCACATTTTATTGTATTGGAGATTATCATTTATTTTAAAATAGTTTATTTTAATTCTAACTGACAAAAAATTGCAATAAAAATAACAAGATTGATGAGATAATAATGTATTATACCATCTTTTTCAGCTTCCTGTGCTGTAAACCGATTTCCAGTAAGAATTATTTCCATAGCCTTGGACTTGCCTACAGCTCTTGTTAAGCGTTGAGTCCCACCACTACCTAAAAAAATAAACAGAAAAAATTAAAATTAAATCATTATAATTATTTATAGTAATTTCAATATAAAAAAAAATCTACAATTAAGTTTTAGTATAATATTTTAGTTAACCTATCTATATAATAGAGCTTTATTAATTATAAAAAAATATATATTGGTAAGAACTGTGATCAAATAATATTAACAATATTCTGTAATAGTTGGATACAACCTTCTACCTAATTGTTAACAAAATTATATGTTGAGATCTGTAAGTAACTAAGTAATTGGAGCTCCGGTTAACTCAGTGGAGAGCATGAGACTCTTTAACTAAGCAATTGGATTCTACAGCAGACAATAACTACCATCATAAATAGTAGATCTACACCTGCTAACCATAACAATTTGTTATAGCACCTCAATATTTAGAGCTTCATAAATTTTAATAAGCTTCTTTTTATCATTAAAGATTTATAAATACCATCAGTAAAAGTGAATCAAACAAATGACTTTATAAAATAGAAAATGCTTAAACAACAAATTTTACTATTATAGTATATCATAGTTAAAAACTTTGCTCAGCAATGTCAATGCAGTGCAGTGAAGCTATTAATTAACATCTATTATATTTCGTTCCAAGTGTCCTTATGTTTTATTAATAAGTTTTGATTCCAATAGATTATTGCAATTGTGCGGTAATCTTCAACAAGTATACACACACATGTAACAAAGATAATTTTTTTTTGTATAGTTTTTTTGTAATATAAACAACATCAAAATAATAATGATTATGTTTATTAATAATAAATTAAGAAAACATATCAATATATAAATTTAAAGCATGTATTCATTCATTCACTTAAAAAATTAAAATAATAAAACACTTATTGTACCATATTTTTATTTTGTAAATAAAAATAAATAATGAAGTTCTATTTTTATTACAATTAAACACATTCTGGAAAAAATTCTTTTTCTTCAATAACTATCCATTTCACCCTCCCAATCTCATTATCATCTGAGTTTGGTCCCTCTAGTTGCTATGATATTTTTAAGTCCATTTTGATTTCGAAATCTATACAGTTATCTATCACCATTTGTCATTGACCAATACAAATTTTTGATTAAACTCTTCAAACTTTCAAGCTTTCTAAATGTAATTCCACATTTTATAATTCTTTTTTTTTTCTGCTACAAATCACTAGTTTTCGTTTTATTGCTTGAGGAAAAAAAATACTTTATAATTAGAAAATATTTTATTACATAAAATATTATATCACATTAAAATTTAGACAGGTAAAAAAGCAAGTTATAAGATGTTCTTTCATGGAACTCAAATAAATAAATGTTATTAATAAATGTGATCATGTATAGTAATTGCTCTGTGACATGGAAAAATAGTGGCTAACATAATTTAAAAATTATTAAATTTACAAAGTTTAATGCTTTTATTGTTTTACTTATTTAAATATAAGGAACTTGAACTTTCAACCTCCCTACATCTATCCAATTTATCTTATACAACTGATACACATGACCATATATATATATGCGTGTGTGAAAATGATAAATGATCTCCAATATACATATTTCATGCTGAACCATCACTCATCAGTTGGTCCAGATCACCATCTCCCACACATAATATATACAATCAGTTCTTAGTTATATTAAAATCTTTAAACTTTAATGGACAAACTATAAGCCTCTCCACTTTCCAACTCTTCAACCATCCATTTCATTGAAAATCTGAGGATGGAATGCTCAAAGCCCTTGTTGATGCAATATTATAGTCATACACATGATAACCTTAAATCAATCTGACCCTTTACATTTAGGATCTTATATGTCCATTTAATTAACACTACACATTACATATTAAGATCCTATGTGTAAAGGGTCAGATTGATTTAAGATCAACATTGGTATGACAACAATATTGGCATCAACAAGGACTTTGAGTATTCCATCATTGGATTTTTAATGAAATGAATGGCTGAAGAGGAGAGTGGAGGAGATTGAAGCTTGTCCATTAAAGTTTAAAGATTTGCTAACATAATATAAACTAACCACTGATTTTATACGTGTGGAAGACGGTGATCTGAACCAACTGATGACTGCTTGATCATGGAATATGTATTTTGGAGCTCATTTATCTTTTTCACATGTATATAGTCATGTGTATCAGTTGTATAAGATAAATTGGATACATGTAGGGAGCTTGAAAGTTCAAGTTCCTTATAATTACATTACATTTAGTATAAATAATATACATTTATTTAAATATTACATATTCAGCCTGTATTCTGCCCATTTTGCTTCTGTATAATTAAATGGACATATTGTACCAGTCAGATTTGTACATTTACAAAACAAAAGCCTAGAATCCAGGCAAAATATAGTAAACCTGATCAAAATGGGATAGGAAGATCCCAGGTCCAACCAAACCTCAACTATTTACTAGTGCTCTATGGTTTAACATCCTATAGATGACATTTCTGAAGTTACACAAGGGCCTTATTTAATTTGCGGGTTGGCTGAACAGGGAGAGACATGGGACTCATAAACTGACCACACATG
The DNA here is from genome assembly GCA_028023455.1 of Epiperipatus broadwayi. Lineage (NCBI taxonomy): Eukaryota > Metazoa > Onychophora > Udeonychophora > Euonychophora > Peripatidae > Epiperipatus > Epiperipatus broadwayi. The sequence goes on from JAQFVV010012401.1 coordinate 3,637,077, forward strand.
CAATTTCAAACTGGGTTAATAAAACAATAATATGTTAAAGTTAAAGCAATATTAATATTTAACTCTAATGCATATCAAACATACAATAATTTAATTGGGATTGAAATACTAGTAAAATGATAATGAAAACGAGGTAAATTTTAATAGTTTTTATTATAATTAATAAAATTGAAACATAAAATAAAATAAAGCAGAATACACACACAACTGGAAAGCAATATATATAAGTTTTGTCACACCCAAGCATATACAATGGAATGAAATTAACTAAAATATTACAGCATATAACTCATTACAGTACATTTAATAGGTTTGTGTGCAGTGAATTAATTATGCAGTGGAGAATTAATATGACAAGTACTATTTCTGTCTTGTGGTTTACTAACTGACAAGTAACAATATTAGCCACAGATGTATACTAGTTATTATAGCATTAATTCAGCTGCTATTTACATAAATTAAATAAGATTCGAGCACCAGAATAAAGCTCGAGAATGATGCAGATCTGAATCTACAAAACCAGATATTCTCATGGCTTCTAATAAAACACAAATACAAAAAATACAATAAAATAAAAATGGGCTAAACTAGTAACATTCATAATTTTCTATAGGCACTTTACTAAATATCATTAAAGAGTGGAGATGTGGTTAAGCATATTATGGCCACATGTAAGATGTATGTAGTCCATTTGGAACCAAAGGGTCTTTATAATGAATGAATTAATAATAAATATGAAGTCCAGAACTCAGATAAGCTTATTTAGAGGTTCTGGGTCCTTGTGCCCACGTTCTGTACATGATAGCCTCACCCGAACAGTATGCTCCCTAGGTGTGACTTGATGTTCACTATGGATACGGGTAGCCAGTGATTGGGATGATCTCTGCTGCTAGCCCATGAAGATTAACATGATAAGGATATATCTACATATATATTGCAAATACCCATCTGCAATGCATAAAGCAATATTACAGATACTAAAATTAATTAATGGAGATTTAAAACGGATAGCTAATATCTGAATTGCCAATAAAAGCCAGTTCATAAATTAAGCATATAATTATAATACTATAAGAAAAAGGGCAAAATTAATAAATTAATAATCTCATTTAATAAATCACTAATCTGTATCATTAATTAGATTTTACAAGGAGGGGATATACCTGAGTGGGTTATAATTAATAAACTATAAAATATACCTTAATAATATATCTTCCTGGCTAGGCTTTAACTATCAAATAAAATGGATCTTTAAAATCGTAACTTATAATTATGGGATTGTAAACCATAATAACTATTTAACAAATATAAATCTAAATAAATTTATATTGTACCAACAATTGCACTGTGATCAGTTATTATTTTAACATAACATAATTTCAAAAAAGCAAGTTAGGTTAGGCCAAATAAGCATTATTAATATTAAGTCAAGGATATAAATTATGATATCTTCAATATAGTATTATTAAAATTAAATAAGCTCGTGTTTCGAGATATATTTGGCATATTATCACATATAAAGAAAATGAAATTTTTAAAAACTAAAACTGATAAAATAGCATGAGCATCACCACAACTTAAAGAAAACAAAATAGATTTATATTAACTAATGAGTATTAGTTCTATTTGATCTTACATAGTCTTAGGAAATTTACAAAATTAATATTACAAAGAATTAGGCAAATATTTATCAATGGTATTACATTTAATTTAGATAAAAGTTTTAGAAATTAACTTTGAACATTCATTTAAATTTATAATAGCTATAGCTTTGAAAATAAGAGTTGAAGTGGATTGAAAGTCTGAGTTCAAATCCCCTATATTTACAATTGGGCTCCAGATATAAGAGTGCCTGTGCCTGGTATTTCAAATCTTTATTATTATTATTATTATTATTATTATTATTATTATTATTATTATTATTATTATTATTATTATTATTATTATTATTATTATTATTATTATTATTATTATTATTATTATTATTATTATTATTATTATTATTATTATTATTATTATTATTATTATTATTATTATTATTATTATTATTATTATTATTATTATTATTATTATTATTATTATTATTATTATTATTATTATTATTATTATTATTATTATTATTATTATTATTATTATTATTATTATTATTATTATTATTATTATTATTATTATTATTATTATTATTATTATTATTATTATTATTATTATTATTATTATTATTATTATTATTATTATTATTATTATTATTATTATTATTATTATAGTGTTATCTAATAATTTTAATAAAATTTCGATTTATAAAGATCTTTTTTAAACAATTGCAATAATAAAGGAATAAATAATATATATATATATATTAATAACAAGTTTAAAATCTTATTATTTCATTACTACAAAATTTCCTATCAGTCTATGAAATTTTTCATGGACTAGCAGGAAATTTCCATTGACCTGAGATTGAAGAACACAGATATAAAGTTCTCTGTATTTAGTAAAGATTGTGATTTATTTTATGAAAACAAACTCAAATGATAAAATTCTAATACAGATGAAAAAAATATTGATATAATTTAATTCTTACAATAATTATATAAACTATATGCACTATTTACATAGAAAAAAAATTAAAAATATTAAATATAAGATTCTTTCTATCATTATTATTTTAATATATATTCTATAACAGATTGTTTATTGTTTTGCACTTTAAATAAAATTGAATTGAATACATTTTCAATGTCAAGCATACTTTTATAATATAAAAAAAGACAAAACTTCCAGTACATTGTAAAATTCAGAGGATATCGACTACAATCAGCTAATAATTAAGATTACATAAATATATAAAATATATTAATTCTCAATCTAAATATATTTCCCTTTTTTCAATATGAGTTCAAAATCTTGGAGAGTTCAAAATTACAGTTAATTATCATGAGTAAAAATAAAATCAGTGATTACAAATAATTCATAACAGACAAATAAAGTTACCTGAAAGTATTGATAACAGTTTATTACCACTACTCAATGTCCTAATATCTAATTGATGAAATACCTCGTTTCCATTTATGTATTTTTTTAACAATAATAAGCTTCTGAATAATTTCACTTAACATAATTTTAAGATGATCAAAAATATTATTTCATAGACTTTTTCTTTATTGTAAGATAGTCCTGAGTGATCAGCTGATTATAATAAAACCAAATGGTATATATTAGGTCATATTATATAAACAAAGACAATTTCTTATGCAAATTAAAAAGATAATCTTTGTATATGTAATTAATAATAATTATTAACAATAATAATTAATTTCATTATATAGTATGAAAGTTAAAAATGACTATTTGTTAATCTGCTTTTAAAATATGTTTTATTTTCCTGTTTAATGAGATTTATTTAAACTTCTATAACATAAAAACATCAATCTATTTCAATCAAGTATCAATCTTTAATGTCTATATAATCATTTTTGACTATAAAAAAATGTGGGAGTATTCACCTTTTTCATTAATAAAAAGTTGCATTGAGAGCAGATTGAAGATTCTTGTTGAATAGGTGTGGACTGCTTACATGTATTTGCAATTATGCACATATGTAATTAATCATAATATAAATGAATATATAATTACGCATATATATATGTGTGTGTATTCTGTGCATAATATGTTTATACAGCATGCATATTAACAAGATGATTTTTGTATATGCAATATAATTTTTTGTAATGTATATACCTTTGTGTGTGTGTGTGTGAATTGTTCTAATAATGATTGTCAATAGCAATCTTAATTATAGAAAGCACTAATTTTAAAAAAAAAGTATAAAAAAAAAAAGGTAGAATAATCCTCATTAACATTCGTTTATTAACTCTTAATAATCTAGTGGCATAATTTATTTTATTTTTGTGAGAACAGCATTTACACCATCACCATTTTTTATTATTATTTATTCCTTGCAGGAAGAAAGCCTCTCCAAGTTTAACCCACTTTCAGATCTATAGCTTTTTCCCTTCACATCACTCTGCAAACTTTCCTATATCTTCCAATCATCTTATACATGGTTTCTTCATAACTCTTTTATAATCCCTGGAGGTCCCATTTAAAACAAACTGTCCAAAAATAATGTTTAGTTCAGCTGCATTTTAGCCTCTTAATTCTTTAAATAATGTCAATGATATCATTTTGTTCTCTACCTATATATTTCACTTCTTAGCCTTCCTTGCTAAACCCAACATATACTAGTTAATATTTCACTGTATAATTTGAAAACTATATTGCCTTTTTATTAAGCATCCAAGTTATTAGATCTATATATAAGCTCTGATATATTATATTATTAAAGAGCATATTTTCATTTAAAATTAATATGTTTCTAACCAAAGTATTTCATTTAAGTTTAATTCTATGATATCATTTATATTATATTTCTTTCTATATGAATAATGTGATTTTCTTTTAAATCATTACTATCAATTTTTATTATCTACTTTTTTAATAAGTCATAAAACATTATTTTTGATTTTTTATAACATTTTATTTTGGTCATACTAATTTGATTTCATATGATTGCTCCTGTAAACATTTTTTGAAGTTTTGAATTATTATTTGAAAAAACTACATAATATGCAATATCTACATGATTAAAGTAATCTCCATTTATTCTTATTTCCTTATCTTCCCATTTTAATCCATAAAATACTCAGTAAAAAATTTTGGAAAGATAATTCCTCTATTGTACACCCATATTAATGTTAAAATTCTTAATGACACCAATGTAGTATAATTATCAGTTTTATTTTGATAAATATTTTTCACAATTTAATATCTGAAATCTTGTGGTTTGATTCTTTTTATAATTTCTTTTAATATTTTTATATAATTTATTTTATTTAAAATCTATTTTGTTCTTATGATTGATTTGAATCAAAATCTCTGTAGATGAGTGATAATTATTTTAATAAAAATTTTGTATATAACTGCCAAAAGATTGATAGGTTTGAAAGTTCTAATATTTTCCTTTTATTTTTAAAAAAATATATTAATATCATTAATTTATTCTTCTAATCATTGTATACATTATAATATTTAAGCATTTTTATAAAGGTTTTACCAACAACTTTCATTATTTTTTAGCTTTTATAAAAAATTATTTCATTATGTTCTGAAACTTTTGTGTACTTCATCTCTTCATTTAAATTACTTTGAATTTAAAAAAATGTCATAACTGTAGCAATAACTTTGTTTTGTTATTTTTTATTATTATATAGTTTTTTTATACAATTATTCTGTATAATTCATGATGTGATTCCTCTTTTTAATATTAAAGACATATTTTCTTCTTATTTTCAAAACCATGGTGCTGTTTTATATTTTTCACACTGTTGCTCTCTTTTATATCTTTTGGAAGTAATACAATTTTCTTCTTCTTCCTTCTTTCTTTATTATTGATTTTTATATTTACATATGATACCATTTTAAACTTTCTTATACACTTAACAATACTATTTTTTACACCAAAACTTTTCTCTTACAGTCCTGCAGTCATCATTAGAGCTACAATATCCAAATATATAATCATACAAAATCTGTCCTCAGTCATCATGCTCTGATGATGATTGCAGGATGGTTGAAACTGTAAGAGTATTGTATGATTATTTATTTGAATATTGTAGCTCTGATGATGACTGCAGGACAGTCAAAACTGTAAGAGTAAAGTTATGGTAAAAAAAAATAGTATTGTTATGTGTATAAGAAAGTTGGAAATGGTATCAATCATATGTTCTATATCTTTTCAGAAAATTCAAATTATATTTCTTTATATCATCACTAATTATTTTTCATACTATTTTACAAATTCCAGATATTATAATTTTCTAAATAAATCATTTAAGAATATTTTTATATTTCTTCTTTTCTTCATATAGGGTCTTGTTTCAATTAACATTTTACTGGTGAATTGTTGAGAGTATTAATTACATTATTATTAAATTTAAGTTCTATCTCATTTACTGGAGTAGTTCTAAAGATTTGGCCAACAACTGATTAATACTATATTTCTAATTAACTTTTATCTCTCTGTTTTTGCTTTAAAATATAACACAATCTATTAATTAATTAACATTTCTTGCATTGAATCTTTAAACTATATTACAGTTTTTGAAATACATATTTTTTGACAGTTAAAATATAATCCAATTCGATTGTATTTTCATCTAGATGCTTTTATGTCCACTTCCACACTGGATTTTCTCCAAATATATATTTATAATATATAATTTCTTTTTCTGCTAATTCTATAAACCTATGGCCCCTTTTATTTTTGTCTCCATATCCACAATTTACATATAGAAATCATTTTGTTTCTAGCATTAATCTTATGCAAATTTTAAAATATTTGGTTTGCCAAAAACATTTCAGTAATGTATATATATATATAAATCTAGAATGAGGTTGTGAATTATCTGATTTAGCCATTTTCATTAAGTTGAAAACTAATTGGCTTGCCATTCTATATGAAATACCATAACCTCTATAATGTTTTTTTTTTTCCATTTTTTAAATTTTTATAATGAATCTGTTCTCATTTGTGCTTGCAATATTTGTGCCTTTCTAGTAATGTGTTTATCAACTAATCAAATCAAATATTGGTTTTCTTTCTTCTAAGAGCATAAAGTCTGGCAATGCGCCTCTGAATGAAATCCTATACCTGCTACCTTGGCTAATGACTTTACAGCATCCAAAATGCTGGCCTTAATTTATTATTAAATCATGATTGTAAATACATAGGGATACCCAAAAATAAACAGAATTTTATAATTAATAATTGTTTATTTATTTTTAAGTGTTATAAATTTAATCTCTTTCAAATTAGTATCCATTTGATGCAATACACTGGTCTAAATGTGTTTTTTTTATTTTTCAAAGTAGTCCGGAAATACTTCCAAAGTAATGTGTTTTAATGCTTCTGTAATTTTTTCCCACAACTTCTAAGTCCACAAAGAAACACAAATTGAGACATTTTTTCCATTCGAGAAATAAAATAAAAATCACACGAAGCAAGATCAAATGAGTACAACTGATATATAAGCTGAATCATGCTGAATTTAATTAAAAAGTGTTTCACACTTGAGGCTTTGACAGGTGATACTTTATGGGGTTGGAGCTTGCATTCTTTTCTTTGTCACAAAACAGGATATTTATATTTTATCACATTATGTAAATGTTTCAGAACTTGCAGATAAAATGCCTGACTGTTACAAATTAAATTTGAGAGATAAATGCCATTTGCATAAAAAAAAAATCAGCATTGATTTGACTTTGGATTTCACTTGCAATGGTTTTTAGGGATGTGGTAAATTTAACCTTTCAATTAAACCACTCATATACTTGTGTTTTTTCCTTGTCATTTTTTGTAAACGAAAACAGAATTTCACATTGTCAAACTTTTCAGCCATTATAAATAAAATTGACAAAAGTACAAAATGCATTTTACAAACATGGCCTCATAAATTCTCATGGTGATGTCATTTAGCAGGTTGTTGCAGGAGAGTTCCTGTAAGATGTATGTAACAGCAGAAATATATATTACGACAGGTGTACAAACCAGAGAATGATTCTGGTTATTCTTGGGTCCCTCCCTCATATAAAAAATAATACAACATTATATAAACATTTGTCTTAACTTTCAATAAAACCCAAATGATGTTTTAATTAAGAATTATTAGATTTAAGAAAGCAAGATTAAGAGTGTTTCTTTAGTTTAAATTCAGAAGGAAAAGTTAATATTTCAGAATGATAATTGATTGTATATTGATGAATAGCTTGGCCATATTTGTTTATCATTTGAATAATCACTCATCTGCAATGATAAAAATGTATAAAGTAGATATTAAGAATTTTCCCACTCAGTTCCTTTAAGGTCTCAGTAAAAAACTAATCTTTCAGCTAATAGCAAGCTCCTTTTTTGCAGTTAGCATTTATATATTATAAAATAATTTAAATTTCATGTAACAATAACTCTGGGAAATTAACTGCTTTTAAAATATTTAATATTCAACTACTAATTATGTTTCAATATTTAAAGAGCAAAAACAAAACCTACAATTAAAATATTTTACTGTAATTTTAGTTTCTGCAAAAATTTTTGCTTATTAAAATGCCAATCTCAATATCTCAAACAGTGTTTGATTTTAATCATGTGGTTTTTAATAATAAATCAATAAATGCAATATAATAATTTAAAAATAAAATCAATATATTACTGTATTGATATGTAAGATTTGAAACAATAGGCACTCTTAAACATGGAGCCTAATTGTAAATATAGGGGATTTGAATTCAGACTTTCAAACATCCTTCAACTATCCATACTATCTCATACCATTGATACACATAACCACATACATGCAGAAAAGATAAATAATCACCAATATTCGTATTCCATGCTAAACCAGCACTCATCAGCAATTGGTCCAGATTACCATCTCCCATACATATATATAATCAGTGCTCAGTTATATTTATATTTACTGTATTGATATATTTAATCAAAATAATTAACACTTTAATTACAAAATGATGAAAGTAAGTACATATTATGAGTAATTTTTAAGTAAAAATTTATTTTAAATTTTTGTGAAACAATTTTAACATTCTTTTAAAAAATAAATATAGTGTATATTTTTATGTAAAAATTTTATTAATGATAACAACTCAAAAAAAATATAAATAAAATTTGCACAATTGAATAAATTTAGCATAATGAAATGACAACAATTAATAATCAATAACAAGATCCATTAGTGTAATTGTATTACACTAATTTAAAATTTGCAATATTATTACAATAAATATCAAATAAAGCCATAATATATAATTTCAGGAATTTGCCCTTGGAAATAATCATTATTATATATATACTAACATTATAGCCACATACAATGCGGAAGAATAATGACAGTAGCAATAAATAAATGAAAGAAAAGACAAAGGGAGTTGCTTTATAACTCAAAAATATTATTGCTAGTTTGTTAAATGAAGTTATTTCAAAATTTGAGAATATAAAAATGTAAATTCCAATCAGTGATGATGAAAAAATATGAAATTAACAAAATAGAAAATTATAAGACATTATAAATATAAAAAAAAAATCAAAACTACTAACTTATAATAAATTATGCAATAATTATCAAATAGCATTGTAGACATTTTATAAACTTTCAAATAATTTATATTTTACATAAAATTGTGATTTTATAGTCACTTTTATTTGCTTACATTATCTCTTTGTAGCACTATAAATGATAGTAAACTAGAATAAACAAAAAAAACACACAAAGATGTATTTACTAATTAATTTTTTAAAAAAAGAAGAAAAACGAGGATATGAGGGAAAGGATTGTTTATGAAAGAGGATTGGTACTTCACAAGATAGAAAGTGCACAAGAAATGTGAAGAAGCAGAGCTGAAATTGTTAGACCAGTTGCTAGTTGAAATACAGAGTAGTAATAAGACTTGATTAAGTAAATGCAAAGTGATTTAATAGAAGTTGTGAAATATTTTCAAAAATCATGGAGGCAATAAAAGTCTTAAGAAATTCATCTATATTCTAAAAATCACAATGATCTCTATACTTAATTGCATTTCTAAATGTCACTAAAGTCACACAGTCATGCCCTTGATATGAAACCTGCTAACTATATGGCATAAACTATCAAATATAATGTTTAATGCTCTCCTATTAAGAGAAGAACCCTGCCAAAACAAACACAGATTAGACTTCCGAATAACATAACAAAGGAAGAAAGCAGAAACTGGAGCAATTTTTCATAAATCAAATATAGCATTTTTTTTATAAAACACCAAGATAAAAAAAAAAAGTGAAAAAATTGCAAAGACTCAGACAAAAACTTGTAAAACCATAATAAGTAGCAATAAGAATGAAGAAATGCAAAGGCTTTGAAAAAGAGATAATAATAATTATATAAAATTATATTTTTATTTACAAGTGTTAAACATATTCCATTCACTGCTTTGGCATGATTCACTCTAGTTAACTACATTAATGATTATCAGTAATCATTTATTGAATTAGAAATTATCATTAACCTAGATATAAACTTTGCCCCACAGTTAAAGATTAATATTTATGGCTTATAATTAAACACACACATGAAGTAATTCAACTTCATTTCTTTTGTTCTATATGTATTATCATTTATAGATTATCATATCTCCACTCCACCATATATTCTTGAAACATATGAATAGACATCTTAAATGACAATAACCATTAAGATGCATTTTGTCCTGAACCAGCACTCATCAGTTGGCCCAAGTCACTATCTCTCACATATATCTTTGCTAAATGTTCAGTATTTATCAATAGTAAATTGTTACATTTTGACTTATAAGTATTAAACTTACTCCACTCCCCACTCTCACATAATCCATTCTGCATGAATACATTAATGATTATCACTAATCATTTATTAAATTTGAGATTATTTTTAGCCCAGATATATACTTTAAACTAGCATATACACACATATTCAACTTCATTTCCTGTTTTCTATGTGCAATATTTTTTATAGATATACTTAATAATCGCCAAACCATCACATATTCTTGAAACATATGAATAAAGACATCTTAAAAAGACAAATGATTCCCAAGAGGTCTGGCAATCATTAGTTATCCCAGGTCACTTTATCTCATACATATCTTTATCATATGTTTAATCTTCATTAATAGGAAATTGTTATATTTTTTATTAACAAATATCAAACTTACTCCATCCATAACTTTACCATAATCCACTCTAGATAAATACATTAATAATCATTACTAATCATTTATTAAACTAGAGATTATATTTAGATATAAACTTTAAACCTAATTAAAAATTAGTATATAAGTTTTTTAATTAATTGCACACACACTGTCTTTTTCTTTTTCCATGTGTAACATCTTTTACGGATGTAGTTAATAATCTCCACTCCACATCACATTACAACATGTGTATGTATTTAATTAATGTATACATATTAAATTTTAATTAAAAATTATATCTGGACTAGAGATAATCTCTACTTTAATAAATGATTAATGATAATCATTAACATATTTACTAGAATGGATCAAGTCAAAGTTGTAGGTGGAGAAAAATTTGATATATGTAAATCAAAATGCAATAATTTACAACTGATAAATATTAAACATCTGATAAAGCTATATGTGAGAGATTATGATCTGGATCAACTGGTGAATGCTGGTTCAGCACAAAATGCATCTTGTGTCATTTGTCCTTATATTTTAAGAATGTGTGGTAGAGAAGAATTATTAATTACAGCTATAAAAATTATATACTTATATGTGTGCACATCTTTTCATAAAATCCTAAGTTAAATTAATTATTAAACTATTTAGAATGGCTTAAAATATGTAGAAAACTAATTTTATTTATATTCTTAACCTCAATTTTTTTTTACTTGCATTTTGTTTACATCTATAAATATGATTTGTTTCCCTTAATGTTAGATTTGGATATATATTGTGAAGATAGCTCAAAATCACTACCACAACAAACTTTAGCCATCTGAAATGATAGATTGTTGTTTTTTTTATTTTATTAGCATGTAAAAATTAAATTAAATAAGTTTTTGCTAGAACACTTTTGGAGAAAATAAATGTTTTTATATTTTTAACAGTGTATTAACTACATATTAAGTACTAAGAATGATGGGTAATTTATAGTGAAAAACACACATATATATTAGTAATAAAATTTTATTACTAAGAAAATATCAACCTTGATAAAAAAAAAATCATACTAATTTATATAAATATGTTAATCATTGTATTGTGGATTATGTTGAACAGACAATAACTTAACTAAAAAGTGATCATAGCAATAAAAAAAATGAATCAAGTATTGTAATATCTGAATATAAGAGAGAATAATAAATTTATTTTATAATTTGTTTTTGTATTTTAATGAATCAATATAAAAAATATTTTAAAAGATGCAACACTTGGAACACTAGTTTTTAAACAATAGGAATAACACCATATAAAAAGGAAACAATTACAAAATTTTTTGGGTCTTCTTGCTCTGCATTTGATATGAAAAGTCAAGTTTTATTAGAACTATTATTTTAATATTTTTTCTGAAAAATGGACATTTTTTTAAAGCAGCGTCTGAACAAATATTAATGTTTTTTCTAATTAATTTGCCATTCAAGAAAAGAGTAAAAGAAATGAATGGAACATTATTCTAATTTATTAAGCAGATAAGGTAAAATAATTTATCAATTTAAATTTTAAAAAAAGTATTATGATTTTTGTTTAAAAGAAACTAAAAAAAAGAAATCAGAACAGTTGATTTAATTTAAAGTTTATATAGCCAATATTACAAGTAATAGATAGCTGTACTCTATAAATATATTCTTATTAAATGCAAACCACATATTTATATAAAGCTGTATATATAGTTAAAGTATGAAATACATTGGCTAGAAGGGTTAATTGCCATTGGGGTGGAGCATTTTCTTTTATCTACTATGGCTATATGAGTATTAATATTTAACTGCCTATAATTTAAGTGTCTGAAAAGTTGGATCCATACAAGATGAAAATCTATATGAGGAGTAACATAAAACTATCTACTGCCAACTTAAATAAATTCAGGATGTGCTATATAAAATTAATCAGGAGTTTTTCAACATCTATAATAAAAAAATGCATAAACCGTAAGAACTGTTTGTGGAAAAAGGACTCTGAAAAATAGTGATGCCTGATCAAATTGATTCATAAAAGATTGTAAAATTATGTTTTATTTTTCTGTTATATAAATCTGTATTTTTATTTTTATTTATTATTTCGATCTTATATTTGGAAAGTGCTATTTCTAATTCAACAGAGAACAGACCAACATAAGAAAATATCAAAAGAGTAGGGGGAAGGTTGAAAAGTTTTCTTTTTTGTTTTTAATAAAATCTAGATTATCCCTGCCCAAAATACTTGAACTACAGCTATAAGCATAAAGTTAAAATGGTAAGAGTTTTTTTTTTAAAAGACACTGAAATAATCATTGCCACATGAAATGACTTACTTGTAGTTAATTATATATGTATAACTAACAGTATTCTTAAGATCTTTATAATGAATGAATGATTCATGCTTTTAAATTAATATTCTTTATAATTTTCTGTTCTATCACATTATGTGTTGTTTTATTATTAAATTTTTCCACACTTAAAATTGCATACTACATCTGAGGTTGCAATTAAATTTTCATTGGGTTAGCAATCTCACTTTTTAATTAATAATATTTTTTTATTATTATTATCTTGGATATATAGATGTCTATATTAAGGATGTCTATCATGGGAGGTAAGGGTGAATAGTTTTAAATTGTTTAAGTAATAGATGATAGATACCCATAATAGACATAAAAACTGTAAGTACACAGTGATATATCCAAATAATTTATTTGCACTTGTAAATATTTTTCTTTTTTGAAATCTTTTTTTCTTTTCTATATTGATTGAGAATTTATTTTATGTTTAAATATATCTTTTTTTTTTTTTGTAAATAAATATTATGAAGTTTTATTAATTAACAAGGTCTCTGTAGTGTAGTTTTGTTGATCCAGCATTTACATTAAATCCAGCATTTACAATCCATCCTATAACCAATATTTTATACATGCACATACCCACATTATTGTTTGATAGGTATGTGAGAAAATGTTAAATAAAAGTTATTTCTTTCTAATAGATAGGATGTATTATTTTAGTGGTTGATTAACAGCTTGCATAAATACATACCTGTTAAGAAAGTCGAATGCAAATTCTTCCTGAGTTCGAATATCTGAGGCAATGATTTTGAAAAAGATTGGTGAGATGTGAGATGAACTGATTTGAATTACATGTAGATTTGATGGATAATGCTAAGGCTAGTCTATTAAAGATGGATGTAATCATGAGTCAGGTATTTCATCATGTTATCTCTAGCATCCTATATGAAGATTCTAGGTTTGACAGTAGTTAGATGTGAGCTTGCTCTTTCCCCTATATATGTAGATGGACTGGACCATTGCAGTTGGCACTATCAACTTTAGGATATGAAAGATAGGTGTACCAGCACTTTTAGATTTGATGTATGTTGATTATATGTTGTGGAAAAGCCAGCTGATTGACGGAGTTGATCTGTGTGTTTGCAAATGTATTTGCGGACCAGGACATCTAGGTATATTCGACCAATCATTACAATATATATATAGAGTAAGAAAATCAAGTCATACATCACATGTCTTAACTTAATCCTGTACTACAAATGTAATATAATGAGCATGCTAAATGCCAGAAGAGAAAGCATTTAAAATCTCTATCTGGAATTATCCCTATCTCCAAACTGGTTTCAAGCTGATGGCACCACTCATTATATTACATTTGCAATACAAGCTTAATAAGTTAAGACACATAATGTATGACTTGATTTTCTTACTATTATAGTTTTACTTTTGTGATTGGCGATATTATATTACTAAAGTTATTAATATATGGTATATTCATATTTAGTTCAGTCCCATAAGGCTATTTATGTTAGATGGCTGGATTGTGTTATAAATGTCTGAAAATTTAAGATTTTCTACTTAATAGTTAAGTATTAGATAAATGCTTTGCCTGAGTTGGTATTTTAGATCTAGTGCGTGAATATCCTAGTACCTCACTGAAGAGATCTATCAGCTCGAAACCAGTTTGAGGATAAAAATAATTCTAAATAAAAGATTTTAAATGCTTTCTCTTTCAGCATTTATTGAAAAACTTGTTTAGAGCTATTAGCATGCTCAGTATATTATATATGTTGAACAGGGTGGGAGAGATATCAAATATTAACAAAAAATAGAATAACTTTTTTTTTATTCTTTAATAAAACAGAATAACGAAAACATTGTTGACTTCTTTTTATAAATAAATATGACAAAATTATTTATTCTAAATTCGATCTACTCCAACTGAAATTTAGTATTGCTTCACCCCGGACCCTCAGGCAGAGAAGCACAATACCAAAGGTACCTGTAGCCAGGACAAAATTATACAAGGTATAACTTGCGAGCACCTTGCCAGGCCACAGAACATCTCACTGCTGAATTCAACCCTGTCATTCAAGGCTCTGTACTTGATTTGAAGTAAACTTCAGTCATCAGTTAATTACAAGAAGCAATTAACATGCCCTGAATGATAGTAACTAATTCAGCACCTGATAAATCCCAAGTATCTCAATCAAAACATAATATGATAGACTGCTTTAATAGTTTCTTTGCTAAATGATCATTAGTGGTATTAGTAAAAGAATTGACCAACAAATACTAATTTCCAAAATAATTTATTTTAAAACTTTAAATTAACTTAAGACCCAATTTATCATCCCTTTCCTGAATAAAACAATAATTACATATCATATATCAGATACACATATTTATAAAAAAACGTAAAGCATTAAAATATTATACACAATGCACACAATTCTGTCATATAAGCTATTTGTTTGTATGATTTGGATAGTCCTACAAGCATTTGCTGCTTACACTAACTCTGCACATAAATAGTTCTTTCATGGTAGTTAAGAGTTCATTTCTGTTGACTCCAGATACCTGAAAGATTGCAATGGCTACAATAATAAACTAATCACACAATAGGAATGGGAATAAATAAGAAATTACTATTATCTATAGGTTTTCATACACGCATTCCTCTGGATAGATGGCTGCTTCTTTCTCCTGAGTGATGCATGTTGTATCAACTAGTTGGAATTTGAGTTGCTGATGAATGTGATTCCTTGCTGCATTTCAGTCTGGAAGATAAATGTTTGAGCAGTTCAGCACAGACTGGAATAACATTGCTAAAAGATAGTTTTTTTTCAGGCCTATCTATGTGGCCCTCTTATTGTTCTTATCCTTCCAAATCAGTTTGATTAAATTTCTAAATTAATTAAATTTATTAAACTCCCACTGTTTCTTAGTTTACATTCCTTCTTAGATTAATCTAACTGTGGGTAAGATATAACTTTTCTAAATTATTCCCATTGTTTGCTTGTAGCCATTGATAATTAATTATTCCCATTCCTTTTATGCTTATCAGTCAAGCAAAATCTTTGAATTTAACTTAACTTTTATATTACAAACTTTATTTTTCCATTTTTAATTCAATATTATTCTTTATAAGCATACACATATATTTTTCTTTTTAATGTATTTAAAATAGACTCTTTCATTTATGCAAACTCATTCCGATTTCTGTACGTAATTAAATTAATTTTAACACATATATTTTCGATTTCTTTTAGATAAACAAAAAAAGAGCATTTTTAATTTTCATGTAAAAGATTTTTTTAAAAAATTTAAACCTTTACTTAGTTATATCTCTCCCTCACACTTTAAATTGCTTTTCTTTTCCCTAAACCTAGCAAACTTCTATGAATAATGATGCAGCTTTTTCTTCTTCATTCTCCCTCCAGCAATCTGCACTACATTTTTACAATCAAATTAAATAAAATTTCTTTTAAAAACTTTTAATATTGACTTTGGTCTTTGTAATCCTAATTATTTTTCCCACTTTCCTATATTTTGTATACAATATTAATCTTAAAATTTTATTATAAATATGTAATGTTTAAACAGTGGTACAATATAGTTGTGTTACATGTTATACAATAACATATTGTATATGCATATATATATATATATATAAAGTTGAAAGGAAAAGTAGTAATAAACACGGACAAAAAATTTTTGTAGATAACTTCTACCTTTCACTGGAATAACAACTGTAAAGGATTAAATAATTTTGAATAAAATTTTATTGTAAATTCAATATTTAACAAGATTTAATAAATACTTTCATTGAATTCTGATTTTAAAATTAAAAGCAAGCATGTTTTATGACAATAGATATCCTAGTAATTATAAAAATCACCCCATTTAATTTTTGAAATCTTTTAATTAATGCTTGTATGCATTTCACTATCTAGTTAGAATTGTTTTTTAATTTAAGCTTATATAACATTTTTGGTGAAGTGTCTACTATCTATTTTGGTAATCTTTTAAGTAAAACTTGTAGATTATACTTTTGATAAAATTTCCAAATTGCTTTTGAAAAGATTAACATGATTTTTTAAAGATAAGAAAAAACTTTAATTAATGAAATATTTTCATCCCTACCTACCTATAAAAGGGGTTGATAAAAAGTCCATAGTAGTTGGTTTTCCTAGAGTTCTTAGAACTATTTTTCTGTAGTAGTTCGTTTTCAAAGTTATACAGAGCTACCATGAAAATGTAATTGAAAGCAAGGAGGTAGCTATAACTTGTTCACTATGCTAAAGTTTACATGCACCTGGAAGAAAAAACCAACATCTGTGTTTTCCATAGCCAACATAGTAGTAGATGGCTGGCCTGAAGTCTAAGTGAAGACTAATGAATGTCAACACTTATCCGATTATATCTTTCCTGATAATGTCAATCCTGAACTTTCCTCCACAAAGAGAATCCACCAGCTGGCTAAAAAATTAGTTATACATATGCTGTTTTATCAATATGCAAAAAAGCACAGACAAGCAAATATATGAAGCAGAGGTGGTGAGTAGAGTAGTGTTATATATAATGAGAACGAAATTTTAATAAATTTCTTTAGTTTAAAATGACAGTTTAGAAGTGATATATATAATCGAGAGTGATATTATTTTAAATTGTTTATTAAAAAAATAAAAGGGACATTTAAAATCTATATTTTAAATTTAAAGATGTTTATAATTAACCTTAACAGTGACATTTACAAGATCAAATATGCATGTCATCTACCTCAACTAGTGAAATACAATATAATTAAGGGTGTTATTTGGAAATTATGAATGATGATGGTGATTCGGAGCTGAAAGCATGGAGATGCAATAACTGTCCTTGTTTGCCCTATATGTGGGGCAATGGTAAAGTGGCAAATTTTGGAGTTTAATATATAGGAATTGTGATCCAGCTCTATAATTATAATGTTTAAACTTCTTATGAACTCTCAATCAATAAACTGATTATACTTTTTATAATGAATTTGTTTCATTCTAATAGTTTCTCGATATAGTAGTGAGAACTTCAAATAGAATTTTAGAAAAAATAATTTTCTGAAGATGCTAAAAAGTTGTGCAATGTTTTCATTTTTTTTTGTCTGTCATTATCATAACATCAGGTGAAAAGTA
Source organism: Epiperipatus broadwayi (assembly GCA_028023455.1). Lineage (NCBI taxonomy): Eukaryota > Metazoa > Onychophora > Udeonychophora > Euonychophora > Peripatidae > Epiperipatus > Epiperipatus broadwayi. Next base: position 3,655,329 of record JAQFVV010012401.1, read on the forward strand.
CATAATACATTTTATTGCTAGATTTGTATCTTTAAAAATATTTATTCTTCAAATCAAAATTTTGGTTTTCAGAAAGCTTATGTGACTGGTTAATACAATATTCCAATGCTTTCAAAGAATTTAAAGAAAAACATGGCTGTGGATTTCACTGTTTTAGATATTTACACTCAATGAGATAATCAGTTAAAGATAAACAAGATAGTATAATCATCAATAAATATCACTTAATAAAGATGATAATCGACAAAAGAAAAATGTTTAGCTAAAATATATTTCAAATAATCATTCAGTTTACTGGAGGTCTGAGGGAAAAAATCATTAGCTTTTTGACTTGTGTTTAAAAAATTACTCAAACCATATAGTAATATTAATTTTAAAATTTTATTAGGATACATTATGATTAACTTTTTTTTTAAATATAAACCTAGATATGTTACCAAAATTACGTTTAACTAAAAGTTTCTAGTAAATTGGATGATTTAGATTTAAGAATTTTATTGAAAGAAATTAAAATGTTTTAATTCTTACTTTCTTAAAAATTGTACCCAAACTGTTATAGCTCCCAGCTATTAAACCTATGATAAAATATGGGATGACTTAAAGGAACTACAATCACTTGGACATCAATAGAAAGCACTGATTATTGACAATACTTATCTTGAATTAATGAATATTTGCTTCATAGAACTAATTTGAAAAAGAGTCGATTATTTACAGTTTTTTTTAAAAAAATCATTTAGCAGATAGATTTTGGGGGCTAGAATTCAACAGCTGTCATGTTTTTATTTGTAAAAAAATAAACCATAAAATAAAATTTAAATATAATAAACTAATATATTAATTCTAAAATAGACTAATTAATCATAATAGCTGCCAAACTATCACCACTTATTTATAACTTTGATGCTATTTGTTAAAAGTTTATTAATTAGACATTTATGCAATTTACATACATATTTCTTTTTTCTTTTTTAAAAATGCATGATTTTAAAATCAATCTAATAGTTACATAAAATACTAAAAACTATAACTTTTCAAAGTTAAAATGCAACTCCATTTATGCAATTTACATACATATTTCTTTTTTCTTTTTTAAAAATGCATGATTTTAAAATCAATCTAATAGTTACATAAAATACTAAAAACTATAACTTTTCAAAGTTAAAATGCAACTTCATTATAATCTGTAGACAATTATAGAAAAAGACTTTCAAAAGTCAGTTTTGCTGCAATCAAAGATATTCCTTATATGTACTTGTCCCTTTAAAAACATTATTTGCTGTTTGTGTGCCTTCATAACTATCAGTTTTTAGTGTTTTTATCATTATTTCACTGTATCTACCATCTGCTCATCTACAACAGACTACCAGATTCTTCCTCCTGATTGATGGGTAGTTCTATGTAACATAGAGAGTTTTATTCCTTCTTAGAATCTTGAATTCATTTCTACTCCAGTTCTTCTATCACTCAAAACATTTTTTATCAAATTTTTTATGTGTTGTTCCAAGTATTTAGGTCATTAAAAATGATCTTCTTTTCTCACATACACCCCTCTGGGGTAGTAAACTGTCTAAAATTCTAATCAATTTTTGCATTAGCCAACTAAAATTAACATTAACAATCTCTCCAGTGTGGATTTGCTTCATTTTTTAAAACTCAAATTCTTTAGTTTTCCACTTCAAAATTTTTTCTTTATATAATTCTTAACTCTTCCAATGTGATGTGATGTACTATGACTTCTCCTTAAATGGAGTCAGGAATATCTCAGCAGCTATGCCCAGAGAAACCTGTTAGCAAGTTTAGCTTCCTTTTCCATTGTCCACCCTACGTTTTCCATAATCTGCTCCATCCCATTTCAACAACAAATCTTTGTCAACTCCATGACCTTCATATCTAAATCCCCCTTATTTTTCCCAAACCTAGCATAAAAACCAATAATTCACTTTCTGTATAATCACTTTGTTCATATTTAATCTTCCATAACTTCATTATTTGTACCCTTTCTGCTTCCAAACATTTACATTGAAGTAACAGATGCCTAATATTTTCTATTCCTTCCTTACACAACTTGCAGGCTAAATCACCCATATTTTTCCATTTACGTGTAAATTCCCTTGTTGCTAAAGATCCTGTTCGAGCCTTAAACAATAAATTAATTTCCTTACTATTATCATAAATTAACTCACACCCAATGTTCTGTTTACTTTTATATATATTTAAACTCATTTTACTCTCCATACTAGTTCTCCATCTCTCCAACTCCCTATTCTTTATTAATACATCTATTCTTCTATCCCACTCCTTTCGACTATAACACTCAACAATCCTCCTAACACAATCATCCCATCTTTTGTACAAGTACACTGACATAACTTCTTTATCCAAATTTTCTGCATACCACACTACCTTTCTCACCCATCTTGTTGCCTGCCCTTTACTTGTAACCCAATTAACTACTATTTTGGTTATTCTTTTATTATCCATAAACTGCAATCTCAATTTCCTTTTTGCATCCTTCAAATAAAAACTTGACCACCCTCATATAAAAACTTGACCATCCCATTCTTGAATTGCCTCTTTTGCTGTCCACACCTCAGCATCTAATGCATGTCTTCCTACTTCCCTTTGTCCTTTTTCTAAGTAATATAATACCCCTTTACTAACACATAATGCATCATTGCCATATGTTAACCCTGCTATTGCCACTCCTTTGCATACAATTCTAGCTACATCATATTTATTATATGAAAACACTGTTAATTTCTTTATCAATCCCTTTCTTTTCTTTGCTTCATTTATCAATTTTTTCTCCCATTCATCCAAGCAATTTTTCTTATTACTCAAGATGATTCCCAAATAACTATATCTATTCACCACACTTAACTTTATATCCACCAAGAAAAAATCTTTGTCTTCTCTTTCCCCAGTATTCACCATCATTATATTTGATTTTTCTTCACTAAAATTAATCCCCATATCTTTACCCACCCTTGCGCATGTCCTCAGCATAACTTCCATATCTTCTTTCTGCACACAAAAAGACATCATCCACAAAAAAAGACCCGACAATGTATATACTCTCTTGCCACCTGTTAACGGTATCTTTATCCCTCTTCCTAGACTTCCTATTGCTCTCTCCATTTTATTCAAATACAATACAAGAAAAATGGGTGACATAGGGCATCCTTGCCTCAGTCCCACCCCATTTTTAACTTTAACTGAATCTATATTCCCTAATATTCACTCTATCATATGCCTTCTCTATATCTATAAAACTCAAAACTTTATATAAACTGATGTTACTGCTATTGGTCTATAAAAAACTTTATATAAAACTGATGTTACTGCTATTGGTCTATAATTATTTAACTTTCTATGATCCTTACCTTTTCCTTTAAATAATAATCTTACTCTTGTATTACTCCAACTATCTGAAAAAACTCTCTTTTGTGCCATCTTATTAAAACATGATAGTAACTTTACTTTTGCCCTATGCCCCAAATTCATTACCATCTCTGCTGCCATCCATCTAATCCTCTTGCCTTACCACTTCTCAATTTCTTCCCTGCCTCATTCAGTTCATTTTCTGTAAATGTAATATTCCCATTACTAGATGCTTTCATATTTTCTATCCCTCTGTCCTTCACATCTAACATCTTTTCTATATCCATTACATAACTATTCAATATTCTCTCTAATTCTTCTCTACAGCTACACTCTATTCTCTCCTCATCCAGTAATACTATCTCTCTCTCTAAATTTCTCCTTTTAATGTACATCTCTTCAACTTTTATTAATATCATCCAATAATTTACTATTTAGTTTCATTCTCTCTATATAATTATCTATTCTAGCTAACTTCTTCTTTTCTAAGTACTTTTCCCATTTAGCATTAATATCTTTTTCACTTTCTTTGTTCTTAATATCACACTTACATTCTCCGCATGCTTTTTTCCTCTCTTTTACACTTTTACTAACTCTAATTTTTTTATTACTTTTATTCTTCTGAATATTCTCACCTAAAACCCAGACAGTTTAAAGATAGCCACTGCCCCTAGTAGCAAAAATGTGCAAAACAAAAACCTTCAAAACTTTTAAATTCCAAAAAAAAAACTCAATTAAAGACACCATTAGCACAATACTTATTTCAAGATCTCCATCTCCAGACCCTCGGGATTTCCTCACTACAGGCTGAGGCTTGCCCCATCAAAGGCAAAAATCAATCCCAAAAAAGCAATCTGACCAATAATAATGTTGCTCCAAGCAAAACTGGGAACATTAAAAATTCCTCAACTATGAAAGGAAAAAATCAGTCTGCTACATCTAACTTTAATGCATAAACCTCAACCAACTCTGAATCCTCTGAAAACCCAATATGCAATAATTACTCCAAAAATGTTGCTACTCATGATTCCCCATCTCAATCTACCAGTGCAACTAAGACTGCCAACATTACTCCCACTAATATCAGTCACACGATAGAGCCATCACTTATTAAAAATCCTTCCATAGATAGCTCCCTAAAACCACAGTAAGTCTTTGCTAATTCTTATGCTCAGGTTTCATCCAGCACCATACCAAAAATCCCAATGTAATCACATCACAAACATGCCAAACTAAGCTCCTTCAAAATCTGTGGGGCCTTGATGAGGACAATCCTAATAATCATGATTTAGCCACCTCAGCAACCTTCATTCCTAGTAAATGACTCACACCAGAGAATCACACGGTGATCTCAGAACAATTTAACCACACAGTTCCACTGCTTCCCCTCAAGTCACTTTCATTGCTACCAGAGTGACAATTCTGTCATTCTGGCAGTTACAGATTTACAATGCGGACTCCAAAAATTTCCAACACAGCAGCTCCATGACTTTAGCAAACTCCACAATCTAACCGATAATATACATAAAATCCTTACCTTTCCTAATAATTAATACATGGCAATAGAGTTTCACAACACAATACAAAGACAAGCCTTCAAAAACAGATTCAAATTTTTACACAATATGTTCCCGGTTGCAATAGACATTAATAGACCATCCATACTTAAAGGGTTTATCAAAAATTGTCACATAGAGATAGAGAGGCAGCACCTACAGAAATATTTCGAGGCATTTGGACAAGTTACCTCATTTGAGTACTTTAGGGATCCTCTCACCAATGGTCTCACCTTTACTAACACAGCCTCATTTCAATTCATCCTTAAAAAAGGTCTCTCCTGAAAGCATTCCCACAACAGTAGCAGCAGATCTATCACCTTTGATCATCTTGATTAAGGCGATCAGGCCACAATGTTTCACCTGCAAAGACCACAACCACGTCATTCAGAACTGCCCTAAAAGAAAATAATTTCTTGCCAGGAAAAAGGGCCTAAACCACATATGTGCTCTGCACAGCTCCAATAGACATGAACTTCCTCCTTCAGCCACCCTCTCACCCCCATCTGATACCACTTCAACCTTTCAGCATTTGGCCACCATCTTACCTTCTAGTAAGACTCCAGATTCCTCTAGGTCACATAATTTTGAATTCACTCATAGCCCACCACTCTCAGTTACAGCTCCACTACAGGTCCCTCTTTCCTTGATGGACATATCCAGTAATTCAAACTCCAAAATCATCCTGCCTGAGTCTACCAACTCTGACACTTCCACCACAAACAACAAACATCAAAAGCATGCACACCCTAACCCATCTGATAGTGACACCAACTCTGACAGGCAGATTTTCATCCTTGATCTTCCCATGAAACCATAATGGATCCTCTTCTGGAACCCAGGGCAAGTCTCAGACATACAAGGAAAAGAAGAATTCTTTCAGCAAAGAATTTTCTGGTTTCAATCCAGGCCTCATTGGCCTCCTCCCTTCACACTCTCTCACCTTCCTCTGCTGAATTTTTCTCAGACAGTGGTTCATCAAGTGACATCAAGAATGAATCATTGTGCAATTCTGGCAGGAGAATAAAGAACTGTACTCCTCACATCTTTCCCAGCCCAGTTCATCCCTACCCACCATAAAAAATTTCCAAATTCCTACTGTTTCTTCATTTCTTATGTCCATATCTTGAGGTCATATATGCTTATCTCTGTTGTTGGTTTAAACATTTGGGGCCTTAATTCAATCCATAGGCTCCTTGCTCTCAAATGTTGGTCTGAACTCAACTCCCCAACATCTTCTTCCTTGCCGAAACTGAACTCTCCACTCACTTCAACTATAGAATTTACTACACTTTGTCCACCTTAGGTCTTTTCAAGTATTCTACTGCCTTGACTTCTACTGGAGAGTCACTATCCTCCTTAATAAATGTGCCTCTCCCTCCACTTTTTTCATCATACATTTTGATGCTAATTCAATTATCTAGGAGGTGCAATTTGGGCACTTCAGAAGTTTTGTCATTTATTTATATCTGCTCTCCAATGACAGTGACACCCTCATTAAATCTATTATTCATCGAATCAACATCAAAACTACTTTCTTTCCCATTCTTCTTCTGGGTGGCTTCAATATGGGCTACCAGTCCTTACAAACAAATATCTACTGGTGTGGCCAGGGTATTTTCCCACCATGCCTATTCTTTCTACATCTGTAAGCATCAGACACTCATTAATTTAACATTCTACTTTCCTGATTCTTGATTTCATGATTGAATTGGCCCCAACTCCACACCATATCTTTTTCAGATCACAAAGCATTACCCTTGACATTAACTCTGGACCTCCAGTAAACCTTGGCCTCAGAAGAACAATATGATTCCTCAACAAACAAAATACACCAATAGCATTGCTTTCAGAAATGTATATATACCTTCATAAAATCAATATCCTTCAAGTGGAGCCCATCTCTGCATGGTTTGCATTTGTGGAAATCCTGCAAGCTGCCTTCCAAAAATATACCTGAAATTTCTGAGGGCCACTCGAGTTGCTGGCTTCCATGGACAAAATTTCAGAGCAACTGAATGATCAGGAGAGTGGGCCGTTAGACATTAGCACCATCATCCAACTGAAACTTCAATAATGCAATGCTCAAAAGGCCTTGGCTGAGTTCATCTCAGTCAAATGCACCCAAAAGTATGTGGGGAATCAGCATTGTTGGACCAGAAGTTACCTGGAGTGGGCTCTTGGTTCCCACAGGAAGCAAATTACTCCCTTGTCCATCATGGTTGGCAACAAATCCTACATAGGTCAGGAATTGCTCCTTCATTTGAAAAACCATTACAAGCACATGCTTCTCAAAGCTGATATCCCTCCTTTCACTATGCCATCAACCTTGAATGTCAACTCTGATCCTGACATAACCCTGGCCCTGCTTCTTAACAAACTGAACAGCTTTCCTGACCACATCCAACCCAGTCCTCATGCTATCCCCAAGTTTATCCTTTCCACCTAGGTCAGTTCACCATCCCCATTACTCTCAACATGATCAACAAGCTGGCTTCAGGTACTTACATCATTGAGGGTCTCTATCTGGTAACATTAGACCCTTTCCTTAAGAAAGATCAGCCACTTACTGAGCTCAGGAGTCTTAGGCCCATTTTGATGACCCCTCTGCTCATAAAACTTATTGAGTCTACCATCAAAGTCACTAGAACAATTCATACTTCCTGACCATTCTGCCTCAGTTTGCTTGTAAGGGGTGCTCCACTCTTGAGGCTGCCACACTCTTTAAGATGACCACCGAGCATGTTAGGTGGTCTCGAAATGGCAGGCCCATCGCTGTTCAACTAGATATCCAGGTACCCTTCAACTTTCTTAGGATGAATCTGCTCTTTGGTGCCCTCAAGGACCTGAACATTCCAGAGGCCCTTTTGTCCATCCTCCACAATCTCCTGTCCAACAGAGAAATCCTAGTTACTCTGGATGGGAAAGTTGCCCCCAGCTTCACACCTAACATATCCATCCCTCAGGGCTCTCTGCTGAGCACTTTGTTGTTCACCACATTTCTGAATCCCCTCTTGCTCAGGCTAGAACATGACCTCCCTGGCATCTTCATTCCTGCACTGAGCAAAAGCATCAAATGCCTTGCTTATGTAGATGATGTGGTTGTCTTCCTTCCCTCATCTGATCTCATCCCCAGGCTTCAACAGATCCTCACCTGGTACACCAAAACACACAGGCTGGAATTTAGCAGTGATGAATCAGCAGGCTGGCAACTATCAACTGGTAAACAAATCCCTTCCACCTTCAATGCCAAGCCACCCAACTTCCTTAAATTCCCATGCTGTCTCCTAGAGACATGAGGGCATGGAACCAAACCATACTGTATCAAAGCATATCATCCACCCTCAGTGCTATCACAGGCATCTACCTCTTCATTTACGGAAAAGTTACCCTCCTCAATCTTCTAGTGTTTTCTAAAATAGCATATTACCTCCCCATTGTTCTACCTACACATTCCTTTATATCCAAAATCAATTCCCTTTGCACCCATTTTCTCTGGGGCAGAAAGGTGGTGGCCATCAGCCTAAAAAGAACTTGTTTTCCTAAAAACCTCAATGGGTTGGGCCTGCACTCCATTGACACTCTTCTGATCCAGAGATCTCACAACATTATCCTCACACTCCTAAGTCACTTTCCTGCCAACCTTGTGCATATCATTATCACACCCACTGACACTCCTCCTCCCAGTGGCAGGCCCAGGTCATGGACCTCACTCATTGCCAACATCCTACAAAAGGCTGGCTTTGTTATACCATCCATCAGTGGCAAACTAAAGTACTGGGAGGTTTTCAATCAGACCACAGACTTCTCCATTGTGTCCCCTACATTCCTCAAACTTACCAATGCTCAACTAATCCGCAAATTCAAAAGGTGGTCCCTTGAGGCAAAATTTCCTCGATTTCCTCCTCAAAATCAATCTTCACTCCCTTCCCACAAATCAATTTTTGGTCAACCATAGGGGTTTCACCAAGATCTCTCCCATATGCCAGCTCTGTAAAACTGACAATGAAACCCTCCAGCACTTCCTACTTAAATGTCCCTTTCTGCTTGGAGTGAGACATGTCATCAACTCCTGCCTTTCCTTGCACAGGAATACCATCTTCAACCTCCAAGAATCCATAGAAACAGGGGTCTTTGCAACTATTAGACTATCAGTTTTTCTCATCTATGCACTCTGGTTGCTCTGATGTGCCATTATTTTTGACCAGAGAGTACACTCAGTGAATCAAAAGCTATTGGACCTAATTCACTCTCTCAAAACCAGAGATACCAAACTAGCCCCACCTCCACTCATCACAGACACTTGGGCAATCCTCCAACTCCCATCCTCTCAGTCTCTGTCATAGGATTCAATCATTAAAATGTTTGTGACCCATGCTGTGCTTGCTCAATGAAGACATGCATCTCGGACTGGACTGGACTACACACCATTTCCCCTTTCCATTTCCCATTCCCTTTTCACATGTATCCTTCCCCTCTTATCATATCGCTCCTGAAATTTCAATTTATCATGTAATCACTCCCTTGTAAACCTTTTTCTAACTGTATTTGTATCTGGTTTTTTTTTTTTTTTTTTTGATGAATAAACTTTCATCACTGAGAAAAATTATTGAATTCAATTTTGGAATTTCCATCAGACTTGTATTATTATTGCACTATGTAAAGACTAATATTATTCTTTGTTTCAATATTGAGGCCACAAAAATGACAATGAATTTTGATAAAAAAAACTCCTCCTACACCTTTGGGAACCACTGTGTGAGTTCCTATCCCAGATGTTGCATGGGGTAACTTGTGCAATTTATTAGTGATTGTTATGAGTGTGACGGTTATCAAACCAACTCTATGCAAAATCACAATTTACTTTATAACCCAAGAATTTAATGAGAGTTGAAGATGAGTCTAACAAAGAAATAGCTCTTATGTTAGCAGTTTCTGCTCAATCCATGGGTAGTGGCCAAGGTTCATGAGGTGTATTGCAAGACCAAGTGCCAAAGTTTTAAGTGCTTTTAGATGGAAAAGACAGTTATATATAATTCAAAATTACCATGATGTTATCAGGTAATTATTAATTATGCCTATAGTACCATTTGTAAACATATATTATTTGTTTTAAAAAGTTATTTTAGAAGTAAAATGCTATTCCAGACTATCTTCTAGCATCAAGTAATTCTGTACCGGTCTTTTTCTCTTTATGTAGAAAAAATCTCATATTTTATATTCTGTATTTGTTACATTTTCACATTTCTTTTCAATAAGTCTTTTTCATACTTTTCCAAAAAAAACTATTTGGAATTCTTTATAATGCCTTGGTATTTTATGTAATTTCTAGGGAAAGTATGTAAAAAATTAAAACAAAAATGAAATTTCATACTTTGCCCAAAATCATCACACATTCTTGTGTAGGCATTCTATACAATACTGGTTCTCCACAATTTGCCAGTAACATATACATTTTTTAATTTATTACTTATATAATAACGATTTTTTTTAAAAAATTATGTAATGAATAAAACTTGTACTATTTTTTCTTGTTGTGAATCTCTATTTTATCTTAAGAGGAAAACATCAGTTTCATGGCATCAACATCTTCTTATGACATAGCATCATTCTAAAAAAATAGCAAACACTTTTTTTTTAAAAAAAAAGGCAGACGTTTTTAAAAAAATTATTACAATAATGAATACAAACTGATCATCATCATTATAGTGAGTCTTTGTATAAATAAGAACCGTATAAGAGAGAAAAATATATTTTGAAAATTGCAATAGTTCTAATAAATGAAAAGATAGTTGACTTTTTAAAAATCACAATAGCTTTATTAGTTTTTGTTTTTTTTTTTGTTTAAAAAAAAAGCAAACAAATATTTAAAGATAAAATAGGACATGATAAAATATGTTCAAATGTCTTAGTTTACAAATGGAAATTGGAAACTTTGAAATCATAAATTAAAAATTTAATTTCTCAAAAAAAGATAAACATAAAAATAATTTTTTTAAAAATTATTCTAAATGTCAAAAAGTAAGCAATAAATAAAAACTAAATGGCACAGCAATCAAAGACCTATGATCAATTTCTGACTCTTTTTTTTAAATAGGCATTAATTTACATTGACCCATCTAGTAGCTACTTTTTATTCTTACTCTATTAATTAAATTAATGCTTCGAATACTAAATGTCCAATAAATGTAAGCTAAAAAAAATATTATAATACTTTTTTAAAAAAAGTCATATTACTTATTTAAAACGTTTTAAAAAAAATTCACATACACACAAACAAACAAATTTTGCACCAACCTAAAATGACCAAATAAATTATAATACATAAATGATATGAAAGAACAACGAATCCAGTGTTTTAATATCATTACCAACATAGTTAACTGATTACATAACATATTATTCCTGAAAAGTGATTATCAAAAATTATATACTACAAATGAATAATTAAAATGTTATTAGCTGATTATAATATCCAAATATCTAAATCTATCTTCAGGCGAAAAACTCAGCATATGTTTGTACATTATATATTTATAATAAAATATGAATAATAATATAAATATAAGTTATGTACTGAAACACAATCAACACTGATAATCTGTGTAGAAGAGCCTCAAATAAGCCTAAGCATAAGTTGATTTTCTTGAAGCACCAGAACATTACTGGCCATACATGAGCCTTCATCACCCATGATTATGTGCATCAAGAGAAACAACTCTAAGCAAAAGTTCAAGGAAGCCTGGCATATTGCTAATAACTACAATTTTATCAACTGAAAGAAATTTTGTTAGCCCCTTTCTAAGAAATAGTCTATCTAATCTGTATAAACTTTGAATATCTTTTGACTATATATACTATACACCTACATTCCATGGTCATTTTAATGATATGAGCATAAAGATATAGAAAGTCCTTGAAAGTACTTAGCTCCCTTTGTATTATCATTATTCAATTATAGCTTTTCCTTTGATTGCATTTCAGAGCATAATTTATATTACATTTCTCTGGAGAAAGTTGCATATCTTTTATAATGAATAATCTGTCATTGATGATAGTGACAATATTCATATTTAAAGTTAAAATTAAACATATATATATATTGAATTCCAAAAGAAACTCCTATCTATGCATTGATCAGATACAGCATTTGCACAGACTATTAATCATCCAGTTATAGAAAATTATAGCACAATGACAAATGAAACAATCAGTACATAAATAATATGGCAGTAAAAAATTTTAACAGTTCTAACACATATAGATGAACAACAATTGTATGTATTTTGTAAAAAGTATTAGAAATAATCAAATGCTGATAATGCATTCTGCCAAATATAAAATTTTTATGCTTTTTTGAAATGCTTTTATAATAAAAGTATTATAAAGCAACAATGTAGAAATTGTTCTTCATGCTTTTCTGCAGTGGTAGAGTGACAGATGCTGAAGCAAAAATCTATGGATCATGGCCAATGCTTATAACTTCCAGTGGTTGAACTTTTTATGAACTCTTGAACAATAAACCATTTGATTATTTATATTACCGTAAGTCTTGTTTATAAATTCTGAAATACAATTATATATTTTATTATGTCATTTTTAAATTTTTTTTCTAGATTCTGGAGCTCCTGAGATCTAAAAATGAGAATTATAAATGTTTTTTGTAAAATAAATTTGTTTGCTAAAAATGGTTATATAAAATTTTTATGTGATTTAATTATATAAATGATTTCTATTGGGTAACATAAATAACATTGAATATATTAAAAATAAAGTTTTAAGATATCTTAATTATTTTAAAATAATTTTAAAAATGATATTGAAAAGAAGAATATTTGTGTAGGATGGCAAATAAATCACTTAATGGAAGGTATTTAATTAAAGTGTATTATATATTTTATAAGGCAAATATTTCATTATTGCAGTGAAAAATTGGATGCAAATGCACTGAAACATATATATGATATATGCTATACTCTACTGCATCAATGATTAAATTTTTTTACACCAATCAAAACTTATTGATATTTTTTATAACACAACAATTTTTTTTTTAAAAAAAACATGTTTTTTTACCATTAACAAGACAACTATAATATCTAATTTGGTATGGATATAGTTTTCTATTTATTGAAAAAATTACCTTTGATAGAGAATTTGCCACTACATTAAAAGAGTGACACTATGATGCATCACGACTAATTGTACAATAATTAGACAAAAACATATTCCACTTAGTAGAATTTAAAATAATATAATCATGCTTACTAATTGTTATAAATTATCAGTCTATATTTTTCTTTTAGGAAAAATTTATAAATTTACTATATGTATATATACTGTTTTATTTTATACATAATGTAATCAAGATAAAATATAAATAAAAGCAATTGTAAAAACATTAAATCATTATACAATTTCAGCAAGTAGTGATGGCTTGGACAATAAGGTCTTAATATAAGAATGCAATTGTAGGTCAACACCATTTTAAAAAAAGTCTTGTTGTGAAAGTGAATTAATATGCAAGTCTACTTTGTGTAAATTTTTGTAAGAAAAATTAAAATTTTAGCAAAATGAATGACATATACATTTAACACAAAAACAAATCTTTTATAATTTAAGGTAATTTATTTAAAATTCATTTTCTTAGTGCTTACCTAGATATAACAAAAGATGAATAAAAAGAAAAGATTAAGACAATGATTCAAGTTTCAAAAGGTTGGAGTATGACTTTTAAAAAAAGAAAATCTTTATAAATGAAACTCTTGAATTCTATATTTTTAAAAAAGTATAAAATCTTCCACATAACAACATACAACAAACAGAGTATAAACATATGTGAGGTAAGCTTTAAATTTTTAAAGTTAGCAAAATTTGCCTAGTTCACTTTTGGCTAGTCAATTGTACTAGTCATACAGATTGATTATAGAGTTTGTAAATGAGTTTGATCTTAAACTAGATATCATTGAGCTATATTAATACATATAACATCAAAAAATTTTAGTAAACTGTATCTCAGAGAAATGTAACTAACAGAATATACACATAAATGTATGCAAGATAAGCCTTATATTTGTAAAGTTAGTAAAATTTGTCTAGTGCACTTTTGACTAATTAATTGTACTAGTCATACAGTTTGATGTACAGAGTTTGTGAGCAGTTTTGATCTAAAATAGATATCCATTGAGTTATATTAAGACATGTAATGTTGAAAAATTTTAGTAAGCAGTATCTCGGAGAAATGAAACAGAGTATAGGCATAAATGCATGCAAGATAAGCTTTAAATTTGTTACTAAAATTTTTCGATAGTATAACAACATAAAGTATGGAAAAACTTAATGATCATAAAAAGTAAATGGCAGAAATAAAAATAAAAAACTTAATAGAAAAATTAGAATATTGCTAAAAAAAAAAAAAAAAAAGGCATTTATTCAGCTTCTGGGTATCCTACAAAGACTTCTAAACTGAAGAATTAATAGATGTGTGAACATTGTTATAAATACAAAACTTCACACATATAATAATATTTAATATAAAAATATTGCTATTTAACTTCTGCTAGTTTTAAACATTCAGAAGTGATATAAATATAAAATCCTTTTTTTAACCTAACAACTGCTACTTTGTTTATACTTAATCGATGATACCGTTATTATACCGTTATTATCAATTTCTTTTTTAGATAAAAAAAATTATTTTATACATATGTTTACCTTTTTAAGGTTAATTTATTTTATTAAAAATAGTTTACAAAAAGATTAATCGATTTTTAGGACATGCTACAAAAATACTTTGTGTTGTTTGAAGAGGTTCACCAGAATATATAGCCTATTAAAATTCAGATTAATTACCATAACTATCAGGCTGAAAATCTTGCATGTGATTTCTAAGGCTTAATTTTATTTATATTAATTAGGGATATAGTTAATTAAACAGTATTTATTTACAATAAGTTTGGTTTCTGGTTTTTAAACTTTTTATGTAATAAGTACTGTATAAATTTATATATATAATAGTTAAACTGACTATGAACACTTTTTTAAAAAAGCAATTGCATTTTTTCTCTGAGATGTTAAATTATAATTTATTCATTGATTACAACTTTTACTGAATAATCTTTTTTTAAAAAAAAAATTCACAATGATGAATAATAAAAAACTATAATTTTGATTCCACTCCATCTGTCATTACATTTCAAAAGTCTTTCAAAAATGTATGCATTGCTATTTATAAATAAATAAGACCTCAGCTTTTAAAAATATATATATATTTTTTAAATATTTTTTAATATATAAGTAGTAATTTAAATGACATTTATTTATGTATATTGGTATTAATTATGTTTTGAATAATGCAAATTTTTGCTGAAAGATTATATTCTCAAATTATTATATTACCATATAATATTTAAAATTTCTTGATATTATTATATGCTAAAAAATAGTTTTCTATTAATTTTAAAGACATCTTAAGATTTCTGCTAGCTTTAAAAGAATTGAGCAGGGCAAATTTCTAAGGTCCACAATACACATTTTTGTCATTTCAGCTGATAATACTATGTATATTAATTATACAAAAAACAAATATGATTTTTCTTGAAAGTAAGATAAATATATGAAAATGTCTGAAAATTATCATTCTCCTTAAATTTACGATGATCCATAAAACTAAATTATGTTCACCACTAAAAAAAAATTGTATTTGTCAATCAAGATACTGGTTGGTGACTAAAGGCAGATGATATTAATTATCCACTAATTATGATCTTAAATTGCAATTAGATGATAGTTTTCTATTTAGCTATCTGCAACTATAGATCATTTTCAAATTAAGAAAAACTGCACAAATTGTAAGAACTATCTTATATTAAATATCATATAGTCAGACTTTGTAAAATTAAAAGAAATTTGAAGAAAATATTTGATTCAAAAAATCAGCAGGTATTTTATTCTAAATGCACAAATATTGGCAGCACAAGTGAAGAGAAATTCATTATAAATAAAGAATGAAAGAATAACCAGTGTGGAGATCAATGGTTGATATTTCAGAAAAAATAGCAAGATTAATTATTCAACCGAATAGAAAATAACATATGAAAAGAATTCTATTAATCCCCCAACAGATTTTAATTCTAAGGAAAAAGTAGAATTAAATTTATATGTATAAAATTCTTTTGATCTAGAGAGATAAATTTTAAGAAAAATGGGAAAAAATTAATTGTAATAACAAAAGATTATTTATTGAAAAAATTAATAAAAAAAATAGAGTTAAGAAAACAGGAATGCACTTTGAGATTAATATAGTTCAAGAGACAGAAAAGAAACAAACTAATAAACAATCTTAAAAAACAAGTTATGAACTTTTGAACAACAGAGTAATAGTAATATTTGGTTAGATATTAGAAGCTCTCTTTTGACAGATGACTGATAATGAAGAAATAAAACTATATATGTGAAGGATATAAATACCATAAAAATATATTTAGAATAAGTTGATAATATTAAATATATGTTTTGTTTAAACCAAATTTATTATATATAAATATATGCTTAGGTTCAATGCTTAGAATATCTTTCCTGCATATTATAGCTTAATTAGTAAATGAATATGTGATTCATGCAATTCAATCTTTCTTGAAATTATTTCGACTATTGCTACAACATGTATGCTTACATATATATATATATATATGTAACAGGATGGGGTGGAGTAGGAAGTACCAGGGTTGAACCTGGGGTGATGGAATAATCATCATCACTCCCAAGTCAACAATATAAGAAATGTTATATATTAGAGAGCATGAGATCAAGAGATCTCTGTGAGATCATTGAGAGATCAGAAGAGTAACTAAAAGTACAATTAACCATCAACCAGCATTATAAAGTGAAAGTAATTAAAAGAACTTATGAGTACTATTCAAAACACCATTCATTGTCATGAATGATCCACAATAAAATATAATAAAATAAACAGTCCATCTTGTGGCTGGATTTGAACAATAAAAAACATAAATCAAGAGTCAACCTCGTGACTGGATTGGAAAGGGGTCTTCTGCAGACCAGGCTAACTATTGAGTCTTTGCCATCTGGGGCAATTATTTAAACATAACTTAGATGTACCACTTAAGGCTCATCCATCAGAATACATAAGAATCAAACAATAATACTGGGACATTATATTTTAATGCATTATTTGTAAACTGTAATATCCAGAATTTTGCAGTGTTATTCATCCCCTGTCATGAGTAATTCATTTATTTATTAAATGTATGTGTTTATGCAGAACCAATAAAAATGTTCTGTATTCTTATTGCTTATTTCAGGTCATGTTTTTATTAAGCCAGATTTGGAAAATAATTTTACTGTCAGTTTTACACATCAGTTAATTATTATATTTATTTAGGAGATTGAGGTTTAGATTCTTTTGTT
Source organism: Epiperipatus broadwayi (assembly GCA_028023455.1). Lineage (NCBI taxonomy): Eukaryota > Metazoa > Onychophora > Udeonychophora > Euonychophora > Peripatidae > Epiperipatus > Epiperipatus broadwayi. The sequence continues at coordinate 3,672,698 of JAQFVV010012401.1, forward strand.
TTATTGTACATGCTTATCTTGCCATTATATTTTCGAGAGATGGAAGCTGTCTCTCTCTTGCAACTATTTTGTAATGGGTAGGATCATATTACAGGCCACACTTGGGCAAAGTAGTCCCATTTCTTATTACCATTGGAGGCAGATGGTATTCCCTGCTGCTTGGATCACCCCTTTATAAAGCTTATGGAATGAGATGGTAAGTCAGGAAAAAGGACTGCAATCCCTTCCTATGGAGTTTTTTTTATTGTTCTTCTTGCCAAACAAAGTATTCCTGTAATGGATGAGGGACATTTCTTCTAAATAACCATGCTGTTAAGATGTACATTTTCGACAGTACGGTATTATGCGGTCATGTTCATGCTGCATTGAATATATGGATATATCAAATAGATTGGCATTAGTATGACGGCAATCTTTTGGCCTAGGATTAAATAAAGGATATAGAATATTTTCTTTTTTGAGTGCAATCTATGTAATCTATCCATACTCAATACTCTAGTAAAATATTAATTAATCCATCTGTGCAAACTTATAAAATAAAAAGTTAAAATGTAAATTAAATCAAATTCTAAAGTAAACATTATACTAAAATAAATAATTCTGAATTTTATATATGTGCAAAATAAATGTTGCTGTGTATTGTTAATCTAGCAGTGACTTATTTTATTTTTTTAATCTTAAAAAAATGTCTCTGCTGCTCAATGAGCTAGTGACTGGGGCATTATGATCATATTTATTTAAAATTAGATCTTAACAGTATCTGCCTTCTAAATAAATTTTCCAGGTTCAAATGGCATGGTGGCACCCTTGTATGGCAGATACAGTAAGCCTCCAACATACCCTGACCATTATAATTTATTGTACATGCTTACCATGCCATTATATTATCCAAAAGATCATAGCTGTGTCTCGCTCTTGTGGATATTTGTTTTATAATTATATTTTCCCAAGAGATTGTAGTTGTGTCTCTCTTAATATGATCTATTCCATAAATTATATCTTTTATATCTCATATTTAAGCATAAATGCTTTATTTAAGGCAGCTATTATTGTTCCTAATATATTTAGATGGTTCATTCTCATTTTCCTTATATTCAGAGACAAAGTCCTAGCATAATTTTTACCCTCAAAAATAGATACTTCCTTTGAGTTAATGGCATCATTTAAGTTCATTACCTTACTTGTCTTTACATCTTGGATGTATTATATCATGTACATCTTGTATAAAACCATGTGTGGTATACTGCCATGACATTATTTTTGGCAATTGATATTGTTGTTTGTTCTAAGAAACATCATCTTTTCTTCTGTTGCACTCTTGTGTAGGTTATGGATAGTTGATGTGTGTGCTTTATCTGTGCTCTATCAGTATTGCAGGGTGTAAAACTGATAAATATTTATTTAGAAATTAAAATTTTTTTTTGGGCCTCAATAAATAATATGCATCAATTCTAATATTTATTTCATCACTAGGTTGGTAAGATATGCTTAGTGTTTAAATATACTCATTGTTGTAACAACATAATATAGTATGACTGTTATGTAAATGTGTAGAACTTCTTGTGATAAAGCTTTCATTTGTACAAAGTTAATAATAGTCAATTATCATTTAATCTGTAAATTTATTTTTATTATCTGTAAACTTTAAAAAGTATTTCTCTATGCAGCGAATTGTATAACATAGTGTCTAAATAGTTTGCTTTAAAATACTGGAGACTTCCAAAATTATTATTTGTCTTTATTGTTAAAATAAATGCTTTTATTGTTAAATATATTTTACACTGATATCATTAACACGTATTATCCAGAAATCTTGACATTATAAACTATTATACAATTATATGTTATGTTGGTCATTAAGAGTACATAAACATAACATTGAATATAATGATCACTTTGGTCAAATTGTTTGCGTTAAGAAAGCATCAAGAAATAAATTAATCATTTATTTTCTTAATTTTAAATTATCACTTTAATCAACTGCATTTATAAGAAGACTGTTTTTGTGCCAAATTGCTATTAACTTTATCCAGAAGAAAATTATAGTTGATTATATGTCATAAGTTTAAGTACTTAAATTATTTATCTTAAATTCGTAAAAAAAAATTTAATAGGAGTTATTAATGGGATATCCTGGGTGACCATAAAATCCCTTAACCACTCATTATAACTGAATGCAATTTTGGTATTTTTCTTTTATTCCAAATTAAGAGTTTTCATATATTTTAATTAAAATTTTTCTTTAAAATTTAATATTATTAGTCTGTTAGGTAGACATTATCTTGTGGGTAAGAGAATGTCTCCTCATATTTCTACTAGGATTTCATTCATTGCCTAATAATTCTTAAATGAAAGAAAAAAGTAAATTTTTAATATTGTAAATAATTAAAGAACCCTGAGATTTTAATATTCATAAATGAATACTAAAGAAATTGTTTTGCAAAAGAAATTTCAATAAACAAGATGGCACAAAGTATAAGAAACCTATTACTCTTTAGCAAAAAGTGCTGATGGTTGTTATTAGTTATTGTAATTAAGGGGGAGGGGTGTTGTAAAAGATAATTTAATATAGCCTAACTATTTTATGATGTATGTTTTCTTAATTAAGAGCATCCTTGTAATTTGTAAGAGTTAGTATGAGAGTTCTCCTCTTCTTAAACTTTGTTAAATGTTACATATTATATTGAAATGTTGATTTATTGCTATTCTTACCTATGTGGCTCTTTGTATTGTAGCATATACCACGCAGTAGAAAAACCCTTATGAGCTTAGTCCCTAGACAGTGTTTATATATTTTGAGTATTATATCTCAATGATTTGCATGACTGGATATCTCGATCTTCTCTAAGTTATAATTTTATATTGTGGTTATTATTATAAATATCATCCGAATATTATAACTCGATGATGATTTCCGGATACCAAGATTCTCTATTTTTAACTCATAATGTGTGTGTATATATATATGTATTCAAAGCATGAAACATTCTGAGTTTTATTTATTTATTTCTTAAATAATAAATATGAAGCCTTTGAAACTTTGTAAACTGTTTTTTAGATAAGTACCAAACATAAAAATACATCAATTCACAAATATTTTTAGAAAGTTTAACTCAATGCTAAAAAAATTTACAGATTATATATAGTTAAGTTTGTAATAGCTTATTATATAAGTGTTAATTATCTATTTGTTTCAGTATTTTCCTTCTTGGATTAGTTTTCTTTTCCCTAGAGTAAGAATATTCAACAATACATTTCTTACTCTTACAACTCATTATTAACTTACCTTATTTTGTATTTTTGGAAATCAGCTTTAATGTATTAAAAGTAAATAATAACTATTAATTTAAATATATATTATGTATGCATATGTTCTATATATTTTTATATAATCATAAATAAATAAATAAATCACTGAATACTTGCATATTTATATACAATCAAAAGATTAATAAATAAAAATTCACAAAGTATAAACCTTTATTATTGTTTTTTGAAAAATAAAAACTCAGCTGCAAATGTAATGTTAATTAATTTAGAGATATGTCCCCGCTCTCAACTCTTTCTTTAAAAATACATTTTTACTTGTTACAGTATACAGCAAGTGATTTTTTTTTTTTGTTAGACAAAATAGATACATGACATCCATGCTAATTATTTTATTAATATACAGATATTTAGCTATAAATATTTTTACTTTAACTGTGTAATCTTGATTTATTTACCATTTTATTTATTATTTATATTAATGCATATATTAAAAATTTAACTTCAAAAAATGTTTAAAAAATGAATAAATAATCAAATAATTAGCTTTATTGACTATCTTGTGATGTTCAAGCACAGAAATAATATATTGAACATTACTCCAACAGCCTTTAGCTTCCAAATCACTTACATTTACCATTGTTTTAAACAACTGCTAAACTTTGTCATATGAATTAAAATTTACTTAAATAAACCTGAACTCAAGATAAAATAATAGAATCTGGCAGGAAGTCATATTAATAATATTCTATCTGTACACAGACCGTCGGATGGATTGATGGACGGATGGACGGACGGACGGACGGATGGACGGACGGACGGACGGACGGACGGACGGACGGACGGACAGACAGACAGACAGATAGATAGGTAGATAGATAGATAGGTAGGTAGGTAGGTAGACAGATAGGTAGACAGACAGATAGGTAGGTAGATAGACAGGTAGGTAGGTAGGTAGGTAGGTAGGTAGGTAGGTAGGTAGGTAGGTAGGTAGGTAGGTAGGTAGGTAGGTAGGTAGGTAGATAGATAGATAGATAGATAGATAGATAGATAGATAGATAGATAGATGCTTTGACTTAATTTTTGAAAAAGCTTCCAATTATATATGGTTAAATTATTTTAACTTAATTAATAAATAATATATATTTATATACTGCAAAACTTTGGTGTGAGTGATTTCAAATTGCACATCATACATACTCATATATTTTTACACTGTGATTCAATACTAGTTAATTTAATAAATGATATAAATTAAAGCTTGTTTAATTTTTGCAAATATATATTTAGCTGAACATTACATACTAATACAAGCATATATAGAAACTTAGATACTAGGCACTTTGATTCAATAATTAGAGTATATCTTCAATTTATATCAGATAAACATTAGGTTAGTAAAGATAATAAATTCATATCTTTCACAATGACCACACTCACACATAAAGAAATAGTTTAAGCCAGTGCTTAGACAAAAGTTCAAATTGTATATTGTGAACATATGGCAGCTTTATTGTTAAACTTACAATAGCTTAATAAATTTCAATTATAGCATAACGATTGTGCTTCTATATTTTTTAATTTCTAATATCTAGCTTAATGCATTTTTGGTGTTAAGCATTATATCCATGGCAATACTAATCATCTGATTAGATACTCTGCACAGAACTTCATTAGGCTAGTAATTAAAAATTTAAATTTTATTAACTATGTATTACAAGCATAAATATTAATGTTATAAAGAAATTTATTATATATTGCACATAGTAGTTTCATTAATAAATAATGTATATCCATTCACTTTTTATATAGATTAAATCAAAAAAGCTAAAAGTAGATTTTTTTTAAAAAGTGCTTTTCTTCTTCACAAAACCATTTCAAATATATACTTGTGTGACACAAACTTATTTGCTGAATCTTAATCATATATATATATGTCATTGAAGTGATCAATTCCTTCAATAAATTTCTCTTTTACAATAACATGGCAAGAAAGAAGTTGATGTAATAAGATTTTTTTTAAAAAAAACTGACTAATGCACTCATCAATATCTGTTTCAATGTAACTCACTGGATTTATAATAAATAGCTGCACTTACAAATTAATTTCCAATAAAAAATAACAAGAAGTGGCAGGGAGTTGAAAATATCACACCTCTAACACAAGCAGGATTAAAACGTTAATAAGCAAAATAAATAAATAAACAAACTAAATTTTTTTTTAAAAAAAGAATTTAAAAAAAAACTAGATACATTTTTTTTCTTTTATAAAATTATAAAATAAAATCATTTTCAAATTCAGAATATAAAAATAAAATATATTAAACCTTTATTATTTCATTCAAATCTTTTAAAAACAACAACCAAAGGAGTCTCTTTTAAAAATAAAGATGAATCATAAACTGGGTGACTCTATTGATGATCATTCAGCATCTCCATTATCAGTGGTGAAGATACTTATGTGGTCAAACCATATTATTCCGATACCTTTATTCTTCATTTGAGAATAGATACATACTCATTTATGAATCAGTTTTGGAAAGCCAGCTGAACTGGTCATTTTCTAGCTATCTGGAAAAATTTTCAACACAAGTGTAAAGTATGTGACATGCTATTTATGTCATAGAAAGTTAATATGCATCTGAAGAATTTTCCTCATCTTAGTAACTCATCTTAGTAACATCTCTGTAAGATAATTTTAGATAGACAATAAGTAGATCAATGAATATTAGTTGACAGTGCAATAGATTATGTATATGTTCAAAATCAGATTAAAGCTATCTAGCCTTCTTTAAATAAAATAAACTCTAGAAAATATAATTCTTATATCATAAATAGTAGTGAAGACAAAGTCATTATCTCATATAATTTAGTCTCTACTTTTATTTTTAACTATTAGACAAGGATAACTCGGACATCTCAATAAAAATCATTTTGTCAGAAAAATCACACTGTTGAAAAAATAGAAAAACTTACTATATGATATATATATATTGTATAGTATTGAATTCAAACCCTAAATAACAAATTCCCAAATATCTGAGAATGCTGAAAAAATATGTTTTCTTCCATTGATTTATTATTCAAAGAAAACAACACATATTTTAAATATCTATTAGTTATATAATAAGCATATATAAACAGTTGTCTATGGACACAGACTGTTCAATTAATCATTTATCTGATTTTAATTATTAACCTCCTTCAAAATTAATTTATACTTAAAAAGGTCTGATATTCTTTCTATAATAAAACTTTAATTCTAATAGTCTTACTAATTTATTCTCTGAATTTTAAGTTATAGCTTTTCCAATCAGTCAGATTATTTTGTAATAGGCAGGGTTTGTATATTTGTATGGATGAATGTGTGTCTGTATTTACAAAGATAGACTTAAAACATTTACAGACATTTAAAGAAAAAGTTTTATTCTAAATCATTTTATAATTTCTTTATAAAGAAGTATATTATTTAAGAGCAGTTATTCTTGTTTTATGTGAAAGTATTTTACAAGAATGTCCAAACTGTCACGAGAATAAAGTTCAATTTTAGACTTGGGAAAATGGTCATGTAGTAGAATAAAACAAAGAGTTATTAATCAACCATTGTAATAAAAAAAATAAAGATCATTTGGGGGACCAGACTCAACAATCAATTTTAAAAAATGTCCATTTTGAAAGACTTTGATTAGATGGTTTAATTAATGAAAACCAGGTGTTTCTCTAACAAAAATGTTAGGTCATGAGGCAGACTAACTTATATAAAAGGCAGACAATAAGTTTGTTAGGGGGAGAATACACTAGATTACTGGAGAGAAATAAACTATATTTGCTTTGGAGAAATCAGACTTTGTTTTTAAAAAGTTTTCTACATCAAACATGATGGGCTACAAAATATATATTTTGTCAAGGACCTTGGCCATCCATAAACCATGCACATCTGAAGAGTTTGAATCCAGATTTTAAACATTTTATAACTGATTGCTAAATAAGAAAGAAAGAAGTTATTGCTCACCCATGCTTTAAACCTAAATGAAGCTAAGAAGTAAACTGTTGAAATTTGTGAAATCATGCTATGTCATTTTTGCCATTTGCTGAGTTTGAGTCCTAGCAGAATGCTGAAATATATGAAAAACAGCAAATATCTATGGTCTATTAAAATAATTATACTTAGAAGCAATGAAAAAACCATTCCAGTGCCAAATGGTTCCCATAGAAGCAAGTGATTTCACCATCATAATTGCAGTAAAAGAATTGCAAGCCCAAGCCAAGAAAAGAATAAGACTGTTCCAGTAAATCACTGTAAGTGGTAAATATACAAATTACATGTTGATGTCAGCAAGCTGACTTTAAGGACTTTAAAATCCTTGGACTCTTGGAAAGTGTGTGCCTCAAAGAAGAATTGGTAATATAAATTTTAATTATATTTTTGTTAATGATTATTAACAAATATTTTAATAAAAAATCCCTTTATATCTCTTTTTTAATCTCTGAACCTTAAAACAAAATCAATTAAAGAAAATTTTCAGTAATAATAGCTATTGCTTTATTGATGAATTATGTAAGCTTAAATTATTCAAGTAATCATTTATGTGTGTATTTAGTCTTTATAAAATGTATTATTGTATATTAATTCAAAATTATGAAATATGTTGTTTATATTATATGGCAAAAGGGTCTAATAATATTTTATTCATAATGGGGATTAACACATATACACACATATTTGTTGAGTATGAGTATTACAAGTTGGTAGAAAGTTTAACATTAAAAGAGTTGGATTTTTAAAAATGGTTAGTGGTCTCCATTGGTAAAAAGGGAGATAGGTAATTTGAAGCTTATTTCTGTAAATGCTCTTATCTCTCAATAATCTGACTAATCTTTCTCTAATCTTTCTTTTTTATATATTATGATGAAATTTATAAAGATGAAAATATATATGTTATAAGCAATAGGCAAGTATGTGTGTATATAGAGTGTTTATTTTTTTATGAAATGTTTTTTTTTGGATATAAAATTTTTACTTATTCACTACAGAAATTAATGTGCATATACTACAATAGAATATGAACATTGAATTTACTTGCAATTAAGAGAAAGGAGAAGATTTTCAGTATTATTAATATTATTATTTAAAAGGTACACAATTCATCATTATTATTTATATAAATTTTATATATGTCTTTTTAATATTATGTATTATTAGTGACCAATCGGTAATAAATGTTAATTTGTTTTTTATTAAAAAAGGCATATATTATTATTAAGAGTTATTCATTGTTTTATTAATTATGATCATTCATCATTACTAGTGAATATTAACTGTCAAGTCACAATTTAAATATAATAATGTATTAGGGAAATAAATATAGATTTATAAAGTATAAATTTTATGTTGTGAGTTAGTTATAAAGCTGTGGCTGGAAATATCATCATCATTGTTATATTATTAATAATAAATAGATCAAATAAATAGTATTTAAGGGCCATATGAATAATGGTTTTCACTGTATTTATTATTTGTGAGTCATCATTAAAGATAATGACTACCATCTGTACTTAAACTGAGCTGATAACACTTGTGACAATATTAAGAGAGAATTTATGATATTAAAATCTTATAATTTTTATTTGCACAACTAAAGTATAAGGATGTCATTTTACCTTCATACAAGTGCATGTGTTATAAATATTGTACCAATTGGGTTTGAACCAGGTACACATATGAATAAGTATATGATATAACTTTATCTAGGTTTAGACAGCCTAGTGGTGCCTGGGTAAAACATATAAGTAAAACTGAATAAAAGAAAAATGAGTTTATTTCCTTTTTCCAATCTTGATGATATATTTATTTTGATATTTTTAATTAATTACAAATAGCGCCAGCGTGCGACTATGAATGTGTTTTACATATGCATATGCAGAAAGAGGAAAAGGGATTTTTCTTTGTTGAAAGAATATATTGTTCGAGGTAAAGATAATGTCACTATATTGATTTCACTATCACTTTTTTATTCAGTTACAATGATAACTATTTTATTTATTCAGTTATAATGGCAAACTATATATTTAGAAATAGTTACAATGACTATATCATTTATTTTATTAGTTACAATGGCTAGTATTATTTATTAGGTACAATATATATGTATGAGTAATAAGTCTGACATCAAAGAGCCTTTTTAATTTAAAAAAATATAGAAAATAAGCAATGGAAAAAAACATCATTATAGGATTTTATATTCATGATTCTTTCAAATAATAAGTTTTAAAAATCTAAAGTAACATTATTCTAAAAAAAAAAAAAAAAAAAATTTTTTTTCAAACTCTTCCTATCTGCTCTTTGTTAACTTTTTATTCGGGAAGAATAAATATAACACCAATATCTTTTCTTTTTTGTTCAGATTATTCTATCCAAAGAATGAAATAAAATTCAACATCTTAAGTATTTTAAGTTCATTTAACCAACTTTAAAAATCTAAAACTATCTCAAAATTAGAATAGTTTAAAAACCTAAATCTGGATTTTGTTTTGCACTGCAACAAAATAAAATATCATGAGACTCCATCCTGTCAATTAGGAGCATTTATTATATAATAACAATATTTTGAATACGAGTAGAATTTTATATATATATGTACTTGGAATATATATTGGAGATCATTTATCTTTTTCACATTGTGTGGTCACGTGTATTGGTTGCATGAGATAGAATGGATAGGTGAAGGGAACTTGAAAGTCTAGATTCAAATCCCCTATAATTATATATAATAATACATATTTTAACAAAATTAAAAACTACAATGAAATCAAATTACATAGCATCTTTCTGAATGGCTTCTATCAATTTACATTTTATTTAGAAAAAAATATACTGTTATACAAAGGTTGCAGCTTACCAACATACAATATTATTTACACTGGTAAGTTTAAATTTCAAACAACTCCAGTTTTGAATTCAAACTAGTTAGATATCTGAATAAATTCATATTTTTATATATTTATTTAAACTAAATTATTTCCTCATTGAAAGAAATGACCTTTTGGGGTAAAATGCATACATTCTGAAACAAAATTTTATATAACTCTTTAAAAAGATTATCATTTTATTATTATACCAGCTACATCTAACTATTCCAAAAATCCATTTGGAATTAGGAATCAACATATAATTTTAGATAGAAAAGCAATCTATTAAAACATGCTGGTGATATAGTTTTTCCAAGAACTTTTATCCTCTTGCTTTTTAAAGATTTAAAAGATATATTCTTTAACTAATAAAATGCCAGAATACACTGTTTTACATGATGTCAAACAATGACAAATTACAAAAAACAATAATCAAACATATCATTTGGAATATAGAAATAAAACAAAGGAACTCCTTTTTAAAAACTTGCTTTTTATATGACTATAATCATGAAAGAAATTTGGAATAATATATTATGATTTAGTTTTCTCAGCACATTTTCAGGCAGAAAACTTAAAATATATGTATGATTAAAAAAGTATGATGCATACTAATCTTGGTATAAACTCCACATTAGTTCTTGAGTTGTATGTTATTATAATACTCTTCTTGTGCAAATATCAAAATTCTCAGATCATGTTATTTTATTTCATTTTAATGAAATCACAAAATATTAATTGTACAATTGCATCTTAATGAGTTGTAATGTTCTTGCACAATTTGTATCAGGTTGCTATTTCATCTTCATGTCATATTTATTTTGTTGGAAATAATAACAAAACCTAATATACATAATTTCTATAATAATAAGTGAAATAATGCTTAAAGCTAAACGAGATATATATGTAACAATTAGAAACCACTTAAACATTCACAATATAGATAGTAATCAATATTCCTCACTATTGTCAAAGCAAACTCTCACCTTTTAATAACAAGTATGAAAATCCACTCTTACTAATGACCCATTGAATATGTATGGACACTTAAAGATTGCAACTTGACAACAGTGAGAAATATTGATTACTATCTATATTGTAAATGTTTAGGTGGTGACTGGTTGGTTTCTAATGGATACATATTTATCCCATTTAGCTTTAAGCATTATTTCACATATTATTTAAATAATACATGAGCAATTTAAAAGTATTGCAGTTTGTAATGTTATAATTGACTATTTATTAGTCTGCATTACATGGACATGTTTATTTCATGTTTAAAAGAGGTTTATTTAAACTTCATTGTATCAATATTTCTTTCTCTGTGGTCAAGTTGCAATCTTTAAGTGTCCATATATATTCAATGGATCATTAGTAAGAGTGGATTTACACTCTTGCTATTAAAAGGTGAGCAGTTGCCTTGACAACTATGAAAAATATTGATTATTATCTATATTGTGAATGTTTAGGTCTTGACAGGTTGGTTTCTAATCATTATAATTTCTACAGTATGTATAAAGGTGTTTATTCAAATGGCTTCCCTAACTAATAACGTTCCTTAATATAAATGTTTAGATTTTCATTGCAGAGAAATCATTGTAATTTTGAACAGTTTTAGTTGAACATTCATTTCAGTCCATGGTTAAAAAGTATTTGGGTTTGTCAAATTACATCATATTCATAAATTATAAGATAATATAAAAACTGATATTTATTATTTGCTATTTTAAAATTTACCATCAATTTCTAGAAATACAAAAATGAAACATATATAAATTGTAACGATATATAAATATGCCGTTACATTAATTTAAAATAAAATCTTAAAGTTCGCAAATAAAAATAAATGTATTAAAAAAAAAAACTAAACGCTAAAATTAAAATGTTCGTTAAACGTATATATTCGCACAGATACTAAACTTTAAAAATTTTTTTTTTTTATAAATAAAAAAAGGTATTTGAACATACTTTTTTTTATAAAAAAAGATTTAAATATAAAAATAGTTTAAAAAAGAAATAACGTAAGTAAAAATAAAAACAGGTATTAATTAATTCCTGTAATCTGTAAATGGAAATGATTGTTTATTAATTATCCAAAAGCTGTGTAATTAAAAAGTCAGATGAAAAATAGATAAGAGAAGAAAGAGATTTTAGCTTGACCAATGGAAGCAAATAAAGGCCCGGACCATAACGAAAAAAAAATGGAACAGTGACGTTTTTGTTCATGGAATCCATAGGAGGACTATAAAAAGAAAAATATTGAGTTCCAGTCAAGTTTTCCGGCTTGTTTTTGAGGGTCGTGATAGGATGCACATATCACACACTCTCTCTCTATTTTAAAAATGAACTGACTGTGATACCGAAATGAACCAGCTAATGCTACCTCCGGAACATCTGACCGGGTTTTCAAATAAAGACTCCGTGGGAATTTACATCAAGAGCAGTGATTCTTCTACTGTAAGCTATTGACATGAACTCTAAAATTTAAAACTAATTAAGAACTTTCGTTCAAGCTTATGAACTTCTATCTGACTTTTAAGTTTAAAATCAATTGATAATGTTTAAAATTTTATATGTTTTGCTTTGAAAAAAAAAATCATTTCCATTTTATTATTTTTTTATTTGTATTAATACTTATCGTATAAATTATTTAAATGCATGAAATTTAAAGTTGGGTATAGACGTTGCATAGATTCGTTAGCGGTTAATTATGTTGCTGTTTCATAGTCGATTGGAATATATAAGTCATCATGTCACTGCGGTGTCTTATGATGAACACCATTGGGTTTTTTTGTATTCCCTATGCAATTGACATTATCGATGACTTTGTATTTTGATCGGTTATGTTTATTTTGGAATGTTTTTAACCGTGGAATCTGTGCAGCCGATCTATACTCAACATTTTAAAACAAATTTTATAAAATTCATCTGTGCGAACGTATTTAAATGTTAAATTTAAGTCGGGCGTGAATGGCTATATAGTTTTGTAAAGTTATATTAAGGGAGGGTAATCTTAGGTTATTCGTTTCGTAGTTGAATTGGCTCAATGGATTGGATATATTTGTGTAATTAGTAGATGTAGTATGAGATCCGCTATGGGCAGGATTGCATATATATGCCACACACCTTCTGTTTGCCTATGGATGGGTTTGTAAGATGGCAAAGGACCGCAATCCATTCCTATGGAGTTTTATGTTTATTGTTCTACTCGCCAACAGATGCAGCATTCCTGTTGGTGGAGAGACAATGTCTTCTCTAACTCTACTTACTGTTCAGACGTACATTCCTGACAGTATAGTATTTTGTGTTGTCGTATTTTCATGCTACATTGAATACATAAATGTATCAGATGGATTGACGCCAGTTTGACTGCGAACTTTTTGGCCTAAGGTTAAATAAGGGATAGAATATTTTCTTTTCAAATGCAGATCTATGTAGTCTATTCATACTCGACCATCTAAATAAAATATTAAACTCATTGAAATTTATTTAAATGTAAAATTAAAGATTAATATAAAAATCTAAAATGTTAAACTTATTCCCCAAATTTAGAATGATTTTATATGTGCGTAAATAAATATTTTTATGTGTTAATTTCTGGCAGTGGCTTTTATTTATTTGTATTTAAGATATAAATTAAGATATAGATTATTATCTCTGCGTCTCCACTGAGCTAGTGACTTGGGCTAATGATCTAAATATTAAATAAAGTGGAATCTTATCAGCGCGTATCTGCCTACTTTATAAATTTTCTAGGCTCAAATGCCTAGATGGCGCCCTGGTAGTGCAGATTGTGGTTAGATTCGATCTTCACTTTCATTTGGGTCGTTATAATATATATATATATATTAAAAGCCTAAAGCTAAACTAGTCAACAAAACAGCTAAAATTACCCAAATTTCAAAATAAAATATGAAATAGTGAAAGAAAGAAAAACTCTTCAACACAATCAATGGTTTCCCTGCCAAAACAGACTTCTCGGCCATTGGCTGTACTGTAGAGTTGGGTTTTTTTCTTTTGGTTAGTCATGTTTAATTTTGAATTTGCAGTAATTTTATATGTATATATGCTATTAATTAAAAGAAGACCCTTTGATTCCTCTTTGAGGACTTAAAGGAACTGAACAGTACAAATTTCTAATATCCATTTTATATGTTCTTGTTGCTGCAGTTGTTATTGCTATCTGATTATTCATATATAATATTCTAACATGGATGGGCTTCTCTGAAACATGCATCAATCAGCATGATGAGATTATTGTTTTTTACCTCTGAGTTTAAGATCAAAAAGCATTATGGTTTTTCTTCCCAGTTGTCTGTTAGTTGAATTTCTTGAAGACAGAATGAATGTGTGTATGAATGAACTTCTTTTAAATAGATATTTACAATCATAATAGACAAAACTAAATTTTGGCCCTTAGTCACAGAAAGCTGTAATGTTGCCAGTTCAAGGGCAGTAGTTGATGGCCAAAGGTTGACAGTGCTAAGAATCTCCTAATTGCATATCCAGACTGCCATTTAATGATGACCTTTTATTTAAGTATTTAAAACTGCTGATCATTTTTAAATGAAGGAAGATTGGAAAAAGTAAAAACACTGAATAATTCTAAATGAAGCATTATTGGACTTTGAGAAAAAGAAAAGTTGAAGAAACAATTGATTTAAAAATTGGCATGTACTGTATGTATTAGATATGTACTACAAAGGCACAAATATTAGATGCACAATTGGAATAGATTCCATACAAATTAAAAGTGATAGAACAACATTATGGAGATTGTTGGTATATCTGAGAGAAAGGCAAGATTAGTTATTCAACTTAATGGCAGATATCAAATGCAAATAATTGAGATTTATGCCTCACCAAGTTTTATTGTGATAAAAAAACAGAGGATTTTTCTATGATATATAAAAGATTTTTGATCAGACAAAACAACATTTTTAAAATATCAAAGAAAACTTTAATGCTAAACAATTAAAAGATGAAATGCCATGAGGTAAATTTGAGTATGGTGATAAAAATGAGAGTAAATGAATTTGCAAAAAAAAAAACAACAACTTTATATTATGACTTCTTTCTTTGAAAAAATGTTAACAAAAAATGAACACAGAAACATCCAAATGAAATTATAGCAGTATTGAATTATATTTTGACTAACAGAAAACACATATTTCAAGATTGTAATGTTCTTAATAAATTCAATACATAAAATGATCATTGATTAGTGAAATGTAAAATATGTATTAATGCAAAACTAAAAATATACAAATTATTTTAAAAATAACATTCACAGTTGATATTCCCAACTTTCAGAAACATTCCAATGAATTTAACTTAAAACTTTCAAATAATGTTAAAATATTAATAATCAGTTTTTGATGATGGTTCAGATTTGAACTAAACCAATAGAAATATAACTGATACGCTATTGAAAATTGCACAAAGATAGCTGTTACAAAAAGCAGTAATTGATCAATAAAATGTAAACTGAGACAAGACAATTCATAAAAATAAAAATAAAGGAATATGAAAATATATAAAAATGATGTATTAAGAAGAATTGAATATCTAAAATTATGTAAAATAATATGATAAAAAATTAATAACAATATCAAAAAATTATAATTGTGAATTAGCAAAAAAGGCTATTGAAGATAATAAAAATATCAGCAATTTAAACAGACATCTTGATTTTAATAGGAAATTTATATCTATAACAAGAATACAAAACTATTACTAAAAAAACAGATGCTATCATGAAATGTGTGAAAGAAAAAGTATTCCCTACAACTATTATATCCTCTTAATTACCCAGGATTTTAAATAAAAAAAATAATCATACAATTAAAGTTATGAAGAAGGTAAAAAATTCAGGCAAGTGAAAAAAGAGCAATATTGTTGGTAAAGTTGTGTACCAAATATTTAAATAATAAAGATGTACCAGATGATTGGAATAATGCAATACTAATATTAATATTTTAAAAAGATGGATAAAGAAGCTATTAGAAATTATAGATCTATTAATCTGTTATCAGTTCTATACAAAAATTTTATCAGGATAATTACGATTCATCTACAACAAACCTAAGATTTTATTCAATCAAAAGAAACAAGATGGACTTAAAAGTGATTTTAGTATAGTGGATTGCCATTATGATTTGGATTTGTAGATTACGAAAACTCATTTTATTCTATATGCATATTTATAATCTTTAAAGCATTGGATCATCAAGATCCCAGAACATTATCATATTCTGAATAATAATGATATTAAAAAGCTTAACAGTGAGAAGAGTGCATGACAGCATGATTCCATATCTCCAAAACTTTTTACAACAGTTTTGTAAGAAGTATTTTGTGGATTAAAATGGGAAGGAATAAGAATAATTAGAAATTATTTAAGTCATGGTAATATTACAAGAGTTTAGCAGATGAAAGTAAGAAAGTGGGATTAAAGGGAAATGCTAAGACCAAAGTTTTCTCAAAAGAAAAAATGTAGATTAATAATGATAAGTTAAAAGAAGTTATTAATATACAAGTGTTTTTAGTAAAAATAACTTAATATTAAAAAAAATATCTCTATGTGTTTGAAAGGGAAAGATTTTAATAAATTGTTTACTAGTTCTTACTTATGGATCTGAGACATGGAGACTTCACAAAAGAGCAACACAGAGCCATGAGATCTCCCAAAGAAGTATAGAGAAGTGATTAAAAATGAAATACAAGAGTGAGAGATCATACATCATTGAAAGAATTAAGAGACTGGAGTTGTATTGGATATACTGCTAGAAAAAATGATAATAGAAAGAATGTTAAACTGGATTCCAAGAAATTGTAAAAGACTTGAAAGAAGCTACAAGTAGATGGATAAATGAAACAAGGAAATTAGGCAGGGTGGGGTAGAGAAGAGAGTCTGTAGATCAAAGAAAATGCATTAAACTTGCTTCATCTTGCATTGGATCAATAATGGTTGAAAATAATGATGATAACATAAATAATAAATTAATGAAATACTTATATAAATACATACAAACATATAATACTGTTGACATTAATTTTTACAATAACAATTACAAAGAAGGCTTTTAGATAGATTTTTTATTTAATTTACGTTAAAATTTTAATAGCAAATTGAATGTTAAGATAAAGGTTAAACAAGGATTGCATTCATCTGTTTGTTGGGGTCTCACCTAGTTTTCAGGATAATAATATTGATTACTGCCAAAAACATGTCCTGCAGAGATTGGTTGTTTTTTAATCAATAAATGCTGTTTTCATTAAATAATTATGAAAATTTCTATAGAAGATTTAATTAATTATCTATACATATACAGAGATGTATTAATAATAGAAACATATAAAGAAAATAGAGCAAAAAAATAATAATGAGGAAAAAGAGAAACATCAAAGAAAAAAATAATGTAGAAATCAAATTCATAGATTAATATGAACAAGATAATATACTTAGCAAATATAAATGATTACATAGGTAATACAATCTATAAGTGAAAAAACTATATTCAAATACCTAGATTGTCTATACTACACAACATAAATACAGATATATGGCATTTCAGTCAAGGGGTTTGTAACGACTTTAAAAAAGAAATACTTTTAAAAAAATTTTGATTGAAATTTTGGTTAGATCAAAAAATAAAAGTTGTGATTTACATATATTTAAAATTTATATTATATATTTATTTCATATAATGTATCTCTAAAATTACAATTAAAAAATGAAATTATTTTTAATACTTTATTAAATGTATAAGTATTGTTTCTAAGACAAACAGCCTTTTCTGCTCTCTCAAGTCATGCCAGTTATCATTACTCATACAATCACATTTTCATCCTTTAATTATATACACAGAATTTCTGATTCCAATTATATTTTTAATTTCTTTCTTAGCTTAAGTCCTCGAGAATTAAAAAAAGCAATGGTGGGAACAGGCTTAATAGACTGACAATCCTTAGTTATCATCTTTACTTGAGACACTGCAATTATAAATAAACCAGTTTGGAATTGGATTTGAGACAGAAATTCCAGAAGGTAAAAATTATAGGTTTAGATAGTTCTATTTACAAACTCCCCTGCCTATCACAGAAATGGAGAGATCTAAAAAATATAATATATAAATATATTCTCACACCGTTTGGCTAGGTTTCATGGCAAATAGAATAATTGTTATAGCAACTGAAATAAAAAATAATATAAAGCAGGCAATGGTAGAAATAAAGATAAGTATTACAAATCTATTTTTTTTTTCTTAAATATAAATACATTGAATTGTGAAATTGCTTGATATAAACGCTTCAAGATTAGACTAAAGAACTACACTGGTGACTAAGATGCTGTCAAGATTTCAGAGCACTGTAATAGTTGTTAGTGAAACTCATTTTCTAGAAAAATGAAATTTAATAAACAAAAGGAAGGCAACAAATTTTTTCGGAAGGGTGAATCAGTCAGTAAAAGGAGAAAGTAGGATTCACTATAAAGACTAATTTGGTGTCTTCTATTCTTGGAATTCTTCATTGCATCAGTGAAAAGCTAATGATATTAAAACATGTATGTTATTAATGCCATTTAATTAGTGCCTTAGGGCCAATCTTAGATTCACAGACTTTAGAAAAAGAAAGTTTTTATTCCTTGATGGATAGTATTATTACAGCAATACTATTGAAAGGTCAAATTTTTCTTCTTGAAGACTTTAATACACATGTTGATACAAATAGAAGACTTTAGCTAAAAGTTGTTGGTAAATGTAAATTATCTGTTGTTATTGATTTTTTTTTTCAACACATGAATTAATTATCACAAATACTTTGTTTAGTCAGGAAAGTCACAATAAAAAACTATCAATGCATCCATCTTAAAACATTAGCATTTAAAAGATTACATTATAGTTAGGAGTTCAAAAACAAAAGAAGTTCATATACTATGAGCTCTTCAAAAGTGCAATTTGTTGAACAGATTGTAGATTAATATACTCCAAAATTAAAATGATAGTTGCATTAAAAATTAGATCTCATATTCACAAAAAAAAAAATGATGCTTCGTTCTTTAAAAGTATCTATTTTATGTACTAAATTTCAACAGCTATTAAACCCTACAATTGCTAATTTAGACCACTAAGATTGACATATTACTGAAGCATGAAATTCTCTTAAGAAAATAATTATGGATTCAAGTATTTCCATTTTTTGGGTTCACTAAAAAAAAAATCATGAGGTATTTTCTAATGACTTTATTAAAAGAAACATGTGGCATTTCCTGCTTGGCAAAATAAATTAAATTTGGATTTTATAATACATATAGAGATTTAAAACATAAATTCAATAACTAAAATAATATAAAAATGATTTATGGATTAAAACTGCTAAGAATGTATAGACAGACATTCACTGATTATGGTCACTCTAGTCTTTTTTTCTAATGCAATGAAAGCAACATATGGATCTAAGAAACAATATCACAGTCCTATTAAACACAGCAAGAGTATTCTCTTATATGATGATAATATAATATTTTGAACAGGTGGAAAAAGTATTTTCATCGTCTTTTGAGTAATGATGCAGGAATTAGGATGACAACTTTTAATCATATATATCCATTTTATCTGTTTATTTAGAAGTAAATAAAGATATCCACCTTAGAGAAGTTAAAACAGCTCTTCGTAAACTTAACAATATAACGGTTATAGATTCTTGTGAAATTTCTAGAGAATTTTAAAATATAGTAATATTATATTAGCTTCAAAAATAATGGACTTTTTAAAGATTATATAGAGCCATGAAATTATATTATTTGCTTTTAAGAATGTTTCTATTGTTATAATCTGTAAAAATAAAAGAAATATATAAAGTGATAACAATTCACATAAAATATCATTATTATCCACTACTGTAAAAGTTCTTTCAAGGATTTTATTTAATAGGTTGCCTTCTATCATAAATGAATAATTACCAGAGACTCATTGTAGATTTAGAGAAACAAAAAGCACCATAGACATGGTCATTGTTGCTGAACAAATGCAAAAAAAAAAATGTTAGGAACAAAAAATAATTTATATATTGCTTTTATTGATTTGATAAAAGCATTTGATTTAGTTAATCAAACAGATTTAAGGCATTGTTTGAAATTAGATGATTATCCATCAAAATTTATTCATACTGCACAGCTTCTACATGATGAAATATGAAGAAATATTATTATAAATGGAATATCTGAGGTATTTGAAATGAAAATTGATGTTATGCAAAGATGTGTGCTTGCTACTACATTGTTTTCAATTTTTATGACCATTGTCTTTGAAACTATTTAACAGTGGCTTAATGAAACAAAGATCAAATGTGATAAAGCTTTCATGGTTGAATTTTTAATTTGAATTAATTAAAAGAAAAATAAGAATTTGTATTTTTTTTTAATTCTGCATTTACAGTATGTTGATAATTATGCTATTTTTGATAGTTCAAAAGACAATTTACATAATGTATTTAATATTTCAAATGCAACATTTAAAGATTTTGATTTAATAATAAATAGTTAAAAATTTTAATTTTTTTTTATTAGTCAGCAATGGAAGAAAAATCCTCAGGAACTTTTAATATAAATAGCTATCAATTTGAAAATGTAGTCCAATTGAAATTCCTATGTCATTTTATAAGAGAAAAGATAGACTTGGATTTTGAATTACAACACAGATTCCAAGGTGCTACTATTGCTTTAAGCAAATTAAAGACAGAATATTTCATCACAGGGAAATAACTTCTACAATTAAATTAGTTATGGATAGTAGAACTATGATTTTACCTAATTGAATGTATGGAAGTAAGACTTGAACACCCAAAATTTTAAAAATACATTAGGAAGATCATAAAAGAAATCAATATGTTCTATAACTTATTGGATATGATGCTATAAAGTCCATATTGTAAACTCATACCTTCATTGGATTGGACCGGAAAAATGAATGAACAATGCAAGGCTTCTAAAAGGATGTTGTACAGTAAATGTCAGCTTGGTTTTTCTGCGAGAGTAGATTCCATCCATATTATAAGCATTATCTCAAAGCATTTTACAGAAGTACAATAATGATTATTTCTATTGGGAAAATGTAGCAAATTGTAGAATATATTGGATAGTTACAATTAGTCAGACTATTGAAGATATTTTGGAACAAAATATCGAACAAGCTATAAGAGGATATAATTGTGATTCACAGATTAGTTTGAATGGTTATGGTAAATTCATTTCTAGAGCAGTTTTTTTTTCTTTCTCCCCCCCCCCCCGGAGATGGAATGGTTATATTTGTTTATGAGTGATTTCTATATATTTTGTTTACTATAGTTTTTAATTTAATTAAAATGGAGAAAATAAAAACAATTTATACTATCACATAAAGCAGATTATCAATTGAAATAATTAATAAGTTTGAAAAACAAAGTAATTGTGAAAAAATATTTAAGAAAAAAGAACTTTGGTTAGACCACTCAAACATGCCTTTTTTAATAAATTTATAAAAGACAGAAAAAATAAATTATTTTTGAATGTTTAATTTTGATGTTAAAATTACTGTAAAAAAAGAAAGATGGAAGCAAAATTTGTAAGCTGATATAGTTTAAATGTCCTTGTACCAATGTTACATAAAGCTAAAAAATTAAAGGCTTAATCGCAATTCTCCACATTTTAAAGAACCCATAATTATACTTTTGCTTAGAAACAATATGTCTCCTTTGGATAAAGGATCATTGAAGATCTATCCATCCAGCAAAGTTATGGAACTATCAATTACTTGCATGGGGAAATTATGAATGATAACAAATAACAAAGAGGAAATTAGACTTGATAGCTAAAACTCTACAGTACTATTTTAAATAAATATCTACATGGTCTTTATAAAAGAACATTTTCAAATTTATGCAGGTAAATCTGCATTCACAATAATTATACCTATATTATAAGTTCATATAATCTACCATTATAATATTTAAATAGAAGAATATTTAATTTCTAGTAAATATCAACATTATATATCAAGTGCATGTGCACAAATAACATATAAATAAGCAAAAATGAAGAACTTTCTAATTTCCTTTACATATAATGTTAACAATAAACGATTCCATATTTTTGATAATATAAAATCATGTTTTAAAAATCATTTTTATCTGGGTTAAACAACTCATTCAGAATAGTTATTTCATCATAAATATAAATTATTGCTTGCATATTTTTCTAATCAGTAATTATATTTCATGAATTAAAATGATAAATTATTACAAAATGATTTTAATTGCTTTACAAGTTTTTTTCATGTTTTTTTTAAATATAGTTCAGCCAAGATTGTAGAGATAAATTTAAATTATTATTTAGCAACAGGTTTAATTTAATTTGACCCCTATAAACCAAAAGTGCAAACTAATCCCAACTTATACTTAAAACTACTTATAGCTTGTATATCTATCTAGTTTTTAATTGGCTGTTTGCTTATTTACATTTTAGCTAAATTCTAATTTTAAAAAAATACATGGAAAATCTCATTAAATTTTCACTACTTATATATTAGTTGAAACAGGCAAAACTCTCCTTACAGTAGTGCCACCCTGTGCCAACCAGAAAAATCAATAGATGCCAGAAGACTTGTGCATAAAATCTCCATCTAGTGCCTACTCATCCAATATACCCAGACTAGTTTCTAGCTTGTGGCCTTTGTCAGTGAGGAGCCTTGAATCTGAGAGCACTGCACCTAGATCTTAGGATCTAATGCAACCCTCCAGCAGCTACCTTTTATCTCTAATTTAACTACAAAACTATGAGAATGAAATTGAAAACACAATACTATTTTCAATCTAAGCTGAATAGCTTATATAGTCCTGTGGTCTGAACTCAGTTCAGCACCAATAGATTTTGGTGTCTTTGGCTCTTTAACAACCATAGCCATCACTATCTTATTAGGCAGGATTGGTGTCAAACCAGTAAACATCAGATGATCACCATATCTTATGCTAGCACCTAACTGTTATTAAACAGGCAAACTACAGTAGTGACACCCTAGGCCAACCAGAGTAATTAATGGATGCCAGAAGGCTTGTGCATAAAATAGCCATCTAGTGCCTACTCATCCAATATCCCCAGACTAGTTTCTGGCTTGTGGCCTTCATCAGTAAGGACCCTTGGATCTGAGAGCACTGTACCTAGATCTTAGGATCTAATGCAACCCTCCAGCAGCCACCTTTTATCTCTACTTAACTACAAAACTATGAGAATGAAATTTAAAACACAATAATAATTTCAATCTAAGCTCAATAGCTTATACAGGGTGGCACTACTGTATGGAGAATTTTGCCTGTTTAATAACAGTTATGCGCTAGCATAAGAAATGGTTATCATGTGATGTTTAGTGGTTTGACACCAATCCTGCCTAATAAGATAGTGATGGCTATGGTTGTAAAAGAGCCAAAGAGACCAAAATGTATGGGTGCTAAACTGAGTTCAGACACATATGACTATATAAGCTATTGAGTTTAGATTGAAAATATTATTGTGTTTTCAATTTCATTCTCATAGTTTTGTAGTTAAGTAGAGATAAAAGGAAGCTGCTGGAGGGTTGCATTAGATCTTAAGATCTAAATGCAGTGCTCTCAGATACAAGCCTCCTCACTGATGAAATGCACAAACCAGAAACTAATCTGCGGATATTGGATGAGTAGGCACTAAATGGGGGTTTTATGCACAAGCCTTCTGGCATCCATTAATTACTCTGGTTGTCACTACTGTAGTTTGCCTGTTTAATAACAGTTAGGTGCTAGTATAAGACATGGTGATCATGTGATATTAGTTGAAACTTAATAAAACATTCTACTATGATATTTTAAATTATGAAGCCATAGAGCTTTGAAAACGCTAAGCTTTAAATAAATTTAATATAAATATATAACTTTTTTAACGAGCGTTATAAGCGCATAATTATTGATATTATATATTACATATGTAATTCTTAAAAATTTACTATAAATAAAACATTTTCAAATAACTTAAATATATAATGTAATAGGAAAAAAATCATAACAATACTTCATACAAAAATTTTCAATACAGACATATAAACACAGCCATATGTTGATACGCTATTTATAACAATAAAAATTTAGACCAAGCAAAATATAATGAAAAAATAATGGTATTTATATATACTGTTATTGAATAAAGTATTCTCTGCTGATGCCCATCATCATTAGACAGGCATAAATAATAAATCAGCATCTGAATGAAAAAAATGCAATCATATAAAACAATAATATGTCTTGGTAAATATAAATGAAGCCTAATCAAATGGTAAACAATCATCAGTCTCTTTGTGATGCTAAGGATTATTTATCATAAAGTTATTGCCAATCATTAGACAAATAATATGAAGTAAGCATCAATATTTATGTTGCATATATAAATAAATGTTAACATTTGAGTAATATTCATTAAATGCAGTAATCATTCAGCTGAGATCATAAAGACAATAATCAGGATTATCTAATCCCACAAATATATAGGTCATAAATAAACTATCAGATGTCATCAAATATATAAATAAAATGTGTGGACTTTAAAAATGACTCTCATATCCTTAGCATCATTCCATTATGATGAAAGTATGTTTACAAGTGTAAAGACACAAATACAAATATAGTATTAAGTAAATTAAAAGTCTAACTCATATATTTTTAATAATACAAATAAATTATTTTGATTTCACCTTATTTACAAATACCATAGATATTAATTCTCTCAATAAATTGAAGACAAAACAATAAATGTTTTAAATTGTGATATACAAAGAACACATACTCTCTATTAACACAAATAAATTATTGTTCTGAATTTATTTTATTTACAAATACCATCAATATTAATTATCTTAATAGATAGAAGACAAAATAATAATTGTTTAAATTGTGAATAACAAATATTACACAAATATATGTGTATGTCACAATATAAAAATAAAATATTTCAATGACCAATAATTAATTTACTTTTAAAATATATAAAGGTAACATTCCTTTTTATACAAATTATACATGAATCTAGAAGAATTATGAATCTACTACACACATATATGTATTCTAACAAAATATTTCATTTTTAAATTATAAAACCATATTGTCTTGCAATGTAACTCTTTCTATATTTGTCTATACAAATATAATGATTATAATTTTCTTACTTTATGACATTCATTTATCACTAATATTAAAAAATATAATTTTATATAAAAATAAAAAAACTTTGTCTAACTGTAAAAAAAAATCAAGAGTATTTAGGAAAATATAAACAATAAAATTTTAAAAACTATCAATGAAATTCACTTTGGAGAATTATTTTCTTCATAAAATTTCAAGATTATTTAGTCTTCTTTTGTGGAAAACTTTTTCCATTAGTTAGATGATGTTGATTAATTTTTTCAAATATTGTTTACTAATCTTCTTGTTTTTTAACATAAGTACAGTATGAAAGAATTGTTTTCTTTTGAGCAATTAATGTTTTAAGACTGGTATCAGTGTTTAAAATAATAGGCCACTCTACATGTATATTTTATTCAACAATTGATGTCTTCCATATGTGTTTTATATACAGTATAATAAATTCATATATAGATAGTATGAATATTAAAAGATTAAGGTTTCTTTCATTGGCTTGTATATGTTACTTATAAAAATATCTTGGTTACCTAGAAGAAATAAGCTATTGCTTTCAGTATTTCACCATTAGTTTCTATGATATCTAAATTTTCGTAATGAAAGAAGTGCACACACACATATTTATTACTGATCATCACAGACAACCTACTATATCTACATTTCTAGTCATCTCAAACACAAACAGCATAAAGACTACTTGCAATTTGCTTTATGCTTGATTCTGCCATTATTTTTATTTAATACCTGCTTTAGTATCTTTAATTATACTAAGGAATATGTCAATTGTAAGCAGAGATTTATACCTTAAGTATTTAACAACAAGATTATACTTATAAAATAATAGTTTTGTTTAACTTGTACACATCTAAACAAAATAGATTCGAAAATAGTTTTTTAATTAAAGTTTTCTCATAACCTTTTTAAAATACAAATAGATTGAAAACATTTTTTTTTTTTACAATTATATGACTATTAAAATAAGCATCTTTGGCTGGAAAAAAATAGTTTGCTTTCTTTGTTACATTATTTACAAGCTATGAGTATGAGATTCGAACATGAAATCTCAAAAGCGCTAAGCAAACCGATTATAAATTAGTGTAAAATTTATAGCTTCACTATTTAATGCGAAAAAAAAGTCGCATATTTATAATTACAATTTTATTAGTGAAGAGAAAAATAATTTATTACATAAAAATTAACATTTTTCTCAAAATTAAAAAAAAATAATAATAATATATTTGTATCAGAGAGAGAAATAAATCTTTTTATAAATTTTAAATAAGTTATAATATTTCAAAAACATAAAGAAGTATTTTTACTCAATTAATTAATATTTAAATCATTCTAGATGTTATTTTAAAAATTTACACAAGTAATTTTTGTCTAAGTATATTACTTTTTCCCTTTAAACTTTAAATATAAATGCACACATTATCAAGATTACATGTTCACTGGGTTTTAGGCCATGAGACAGTTTGTATTAACAAATTTATTTCAATACCCCATATCTGTATAATGTATGGTTCCAAATCTTTGTGTGAATATTGAAGACTATAAATATTAGCATATCATATAATTTATCTTTTTAAAATATATACTATGTGGTACAGGTGTTTTAATATGTATATAAATATCTAATAGAATTTAATTTAAACATTATACGTATTAAAACATATAAAAAATAATTAGGAAAAAAAAACAAATCAGAATAATGCAGTTATGATATAGACTAGAGTAATTAATTGAGTGACAGAACATTTACATACATATATGTATTATATTCAAATATAGATGTGTTTGAAAGTAAATGTGTTTATCAAATCGTTACCTCTAATATAATGATATGATTAGCTATCCTTTTTAATTCTCTTTCTAAAGAAAATTTATGACATTGAAATACAAAAAAAAAAATCATCTACATAAAATTTAAAGTTCACACCAACTTCTGATCTGTGCAATTCATCTCTCTATCTCTCTTACAATAAATAACATGATGTCTTTGTTTTCAATAGATTCATTTGATACCTCAATGCTTTTTGTAGCAATAAATTACTGTTTTGGGGAATATTTTTCTATTAAAAGTTTCATATAGATTTAATGCTTTTTTGATATAATATATTACTGTTTAGTGAAACATTCATTCTGTTTGTATCTTCCATCTACAATTTAATATTTTTTCAGTATTAGACAAATATTTATTGTATATAGCTGCTATGACTTTAACAATTTCAGAAATACTATTTAATATTAGCATGGATTTCTTTTTAGTTTATTACTATTTCCCAAATGGAAAATTCATTCTTGTTGAATATTTGACCATCTTTTCTTTCTTTTAACAAGTAAAATGATTATTTTCATTTTATTACATAAAGACTCTATTTCATGACTTCTTTTATAGATTTACTGTCATCATTAATTTTGTATTTTATGACAAAGTCTTAATTATCCTAATTTAAAACAATAAAACAGCATGTGCAATGGCTTTGTTATGATAACAATATGGTTAAGGGTGTGAATCTGACAATAATTTATGAATTTCTATTTTTTTTAAAAAATAATTTCATTCAATATTTTTTCCAAATATTAAATTAATGAATTTTAAAAAACAGATCTACTGATGCTTAGATCCCTATATAAAACAACCTGCTTTGTTATATATACAACATGTGTATGATTTTTCTTTTTTAAATGATTATTTATGATTATCTAAAAAAAAAAAAAAATTAGATACTGTATATCTAATCCAGTTAAACTCATAGTTAAAAGATTATCAATAGTTTGGACATAATTTTATATTTATTTTTGTAAAAACTGTTCCTTGTTTATGTGATATATGAAAGAATATTTTCTTTCAATGGTAATATTTACACTAAAAACAACATATTATTTTATTTTAAAATAATAAAAACTTCATAAATTGCACAAAAATCATTTGATGCATTTTATTCTAACACAATAGAATCAAATACCTTTCCATCAAATTACTATTGC
Source organism: Epiperipatus broadwayi (assembly GCA_028023455.1). Taxonomy (NCBI): domain Eukaryota; kingdom Metazoa; phylum Onychophora; class Udeonychophora; order Euonychophora; family Peripatidae; genus Epiperipatus; species Epiperipatus broadwayi. The sequence continues at coordinate 3,701,060 of JAQFVV010012401.1, forward strand.
ATATTTGATGAATATCTTCATAAAGCATATTTTATTTAACAGATTTACTTTGTCTATTCAAGTCATCATCATTATTAATTATTTACTAAGAAACAAGATTTTCACATCAAACCAAATTAATTTCATTAAAACTTTCTGACACTTGGTCTATTTCTTAAAAATTCATAGCTACTTTTCTTTAAATTATTAATCAACAATTTTCTTTTCTAACTATTCTTTCGATAGCTTCAACAATGATTTAAAATCTGTTTTGGCCATGAATATGAGGGATAAAACCTCGAAAGCGCTAAGCCTGCATTAATTTACTTTGATTGTTTTCTTACCAATAATAGCTTCTTCACCCAGCATGTTAAAGTGCTTGTATATACTAATATAATTAAAACAGGCAAAACTCTCTATACTAATATATCTTTATAATTTCTGTCTCTAAATTTATGCTTCATCCAATTCTTCTATCATTTTTTTTTTTTTTTGCAATATAATACTCTTTTTTTTATTATTATTAACTCTTGAATATTTTGCTATTTTTCTTTAAATTCACATATTTCTGTAATTTTTAATTATTCCACTAACCTTTTCCTAATAATCCAAGATTTAATTCTATATAAAGTTTTCTATCAAAAACAAAATATTTAACAATATACACTACCATTCCATTTTGCATTTTAATTTTTTAATTGCTATTTTCATCATTAGTCAGCCAATCTTCCAAATATTTTAAAGCAAAATTTTTGGCCAAGTAATTACTCAGTCTTTTATTCTTTTCACATATATTCATTGTGTTAGTTTTATTTACATTTATTTTCAGTCCAAACTTTTTATAAATCTCATCATTTATGTGCAAGATTTTGCTAAGCTTTCCAATATCTGTAAATAATCATTTTATCTGCAAACATAATTCAATAAACCATCTTATAAATTACATACACCAATAACAAAAATAAAAATAATTTTAATAATTAAAATAAAAAATTATAAAAAATATTAATATTTACTAAAGAAATTATACACTAAATGAAAATCAATAAAATTATTATTTTAAAAAATAAACTTATTAGGAATACAAAATTTTCACTGATAACGGATTACATTTTTGAGGATTATTATAAAATTTACATAAATATAAAAAATAAATAATACACATCAATTACATATTTAAAAAAAATAAATCACTCCTTTATAATAAAAAAAAGTTATATGAATGTATAAAAAAAAAACACCAAAACAATTTCTCAGTTCATAAGGCAGATGTAATAATTATTGTGATATAATGAGATGAGGCTTCATGTGAATGTGTAGATGTTCAGAGGTGCCATAATCTAGTGCTTGATTTTTATTTTATTAAATTTATATAAAAATAGTATTTGAAATTTCTGAAAAATTGGAGTGAAAATGAATCTCAGAAGCAAACAGAATGAATGTGATTATTTTTATATTTTAAAAAAAAAACTGCATAATATTAATTATTACATATAAAAAGGGAATTTAAGAATGAGTCATAAAAAATATTAGATTATGATAAGATTGTAGAAAATAACAAGAATACATTCTTCTACACAAAGAACAGCATAAGTGTTTGCATCAGTCGTGTTTTTTTACAAAGAAAGGCATATGCTCATAGATTTACTTTGATTCACAAATCCAATTATTTCAACTCCAAATACCAATGTTTGAAGTTCTTTATAAAATAATTTAGTGAACTTGAGGATAAATTTAATTATATTACTAGATTCAGAATTGTTATTCACAATATCTGCTAGTATATCTAAAGCAAAATTAAATAAATATTTTATAAATTTATTTTTAATTGGGATTCATGTTACAAAAATAAAAAGTTTTCACTCTGGCATAGGAGACTATATTTCTGGAAATCTATTTTTTATAAGTAAAAAATGAAGATACAATGTAATAAGACTCTATTAGGATTTTTTTTTTTCATTTCATATGCTTATTGCTGTTTTTCTGTTTACATAAATCTCTTACATATGGCATTGATTTTTTTAAATAAAAAAGATTGTAATATTTAAAAATAGTTACACAATATATGATTTTGAGGCCTAGCAGAAAGTTTAAAAATGAGAGTTTCACCTGAATAGAAATATAGGCTTGTGAAAGAAATTTTATGATACTCTTGTTTGAGACTAAAAACCAATTTTATATTATTAGTTTCAATCTACTATATTAAAAATGGATAAACAATACCAAAAACTGATAAAGAGGGGATTGGATATAGAGATGTGTTGTTTCCATTAAACATGTTCTATACATGAAGATTTTTTATATTAAAAGATATGTTAGTAATTAGTGAAATCATTTTCTAATATTGAAAAAAGTGAGAGGCAAATTTTCTGAAAAAAAAAAAGATAACCAAGTTACGTGTATAAATTATTTGATTCCATACAATTTAAATTAATTAATATAAATTAATTGATTCATACAATTTGCTTTCTATTTGAAGAAAGAAGGAGTTGATGTAAGTGATTAACAATAAAAAAAACTTAATGAGAACTCTTTAAAAGTATATTATGAGAAAAGAATCCAAATTGACATCTGACTATTCAAGAAAAAGTGTATTTTCATATTAAGGAGTAAATTACCCAGTATACACAACCAGAGTAATAAAATTTTATGAAGATAGAGCACTTTAAAAACTTTTTTATGAGTGAAAATTCGAAGCCAACTACACTGTTCTCTGAACTGTTGCAGGAACTGCTTTGATGATAATCTTAAAAAACAACATCAATACAGAAGTTGACAAAAAATTTTGCAGATGACTATTGTAAGTTAAGAAAAGAATAAATTTTTGTATTTTGTCTTTAATGAGGAATAAAAAATAAATAAAATTAGTCTATCTTACAATTTACATGGAAAGATAAGATAAAAAATTAAGAATAATAGATATTATGAAGTAGTTTCCTTTAACCAGTATAAATTTGAAAACAGCATATATACCCTAATATATGCTATTTTTGTAATATTATATCTTATAATTTTTTGATTTACTTGTACCAAAAAATAATCTAAGAGGAAAAGATATGAATGAAAATTTATTTATACTTTTACTTTAAAGTAAAAGAAATTATGAGTTAACTTATCTTTTCCAGAAATAAGTTTTGAATTGTTAATAATGGAAGGAATGAGTTTTTTAGGTTTATAATTGAGAGGTAAATAAATGTATTTCTTTGAATAATTATGGGGATTACCATGAAAGATTAACATTTTGTATAAAAGACTATAGGAAATAGTTGTTTGCTTAAGTAATATGATAAAAGAAATTGATATTTAAAAGAAACAAAAAGAAATAAAAACATTGTTTTGAAAGACTATGACTGAAACATGCAATAGTGATATTAATATTAAAGAAAAAAATATATTAAAAATTGCAGACCTATCAGTCTTTCATTAGCAATTACAGAGAAAGTGGACACAAAACAGATTACATTTTAATGATTGAAACATAGCATATCATACCCGAGTATACGGATATTTATTAAAAGGACTAATAAGTATAAGTTACCAACTTGCATTGGATTTGTATATTAATAAAATAATATGTAATTCTATTAATATTTTAGAATTTTAATTCTATTAATATTTTTTCATGATTAAAGTGTAAAACATCAAGATCTAGGTCTTTGATAGCACCAAATTCTAAAGAATATTTATCAAAAATGCAACAATAGCAATTGGTCTACACAGAGTTACTAATAAATTAACACTAGTAAGAGATTAGGATTAAAGTAACTTCAACGCTCATAATCTTTTATAGCAGTTTTATATGAAATATAGCAAGCACTAAAATGAACTAACCAAAAATAAATTATTTAATTCTTATAGATTTTACAAATGATATGGACATTTTTGCAAATATTATTTCAGAGATTTAAAAAATAATTTAAAAAACAATCAGCTGAAAATAACAAAAATACTACAAAAAAAGAGTAATGTTCAGTCAGTTTTCAAAAAGAAGAAAATAAAAAAGTTAACAATTATAATTATCTTGAACATATTATTAATATAGATAAAAAAAATAATAGATAAAATTAATCATAGACTACTTTTGGCTGAAAAGCACTATATTTTTTTAAAAAATATGTCTAAGTGCTTGACAAAAAAAATTTTTTAACTGGACTAAACTTAAAGAAGGTTATTCATTTTGCAATAATTTAACAATGTTTGAAAATGATAATGATAATACTAATGCAAACATATATTTTATTCTTAATTCATGCATGCACATAAAGACATTCTTTACGTGGAAATGTTTAATTTTATGATAAAATCATTCTATAATTACTATACTTATTTTTTTTTAAAAAACCCTGAAAACTAATTATAAAGATATTACTGTTTAATGTTAGTGTCATTATCAATGAATGATGGAAGGAGAAAATTTGCAACTTTAGTTTATTTTAGTTCAAGCAAACTCTGTTATCTTTATTTCAGTGTATATAAAAGCAATGGTTTTTATTGTTACAAAAGTTCAACGAAAACAACAATAATATATCAAATAACTTAAAAAAACATTTCAAATAAGTTATGATCATAATTTATCTAGACAATAGCAGCAATAATAAAGTAATAATAAAATTATTTTAATAAAAATAACATTAATTAATAATGCAATATAAATTTATAATTGAATTTCTAAGGAGTCAATTAAATAAAAACACTTTAGAAAAAAATGGTTAAATATACTTGCTTATGTTTTATTTCTTTCAAGTAGATTTTGAAATACTTGTTCAAATTAAGAGTTTTCCAACCACTTTCTATGGGTATGTTAAGTTCTCTGCCTAAACCAGGGTAAAATACTATAATCAAGTTATAACACTTGATCTTCATAGTTTGCCATTGTTAAAAAAAAAAAAAATCAATCTTTGAGATGAACAAAAATTTTCATTTTTATTACAAGAGTCAAGTGATGTGATCTTATACAATAATAATAATAATAATAATTAGATATAACAAAATGATGCTAAGAGTGAATTCAAAAAGTTAGAAAGACTAACAGTTTACTGATGAGAACAGGATTGCAAGAATAATTTTTTAATTGGATTAAATTAAAAAAAATCAACTAATAGAAAAAGTGGTTGAATCAGATTTTAAAAATTGTAAAATATTAGATAAAAAAAATATATAAATATTTTGAAACTGGATATTTTTCAATACTGACTTTTAAAAATATTTTTCAGAAGTATTTCATACTTGGCTGTAAGCTTATTTGCATTAATACTGTAATTTTTTCTGCAAAAAAAAAAAAAGTTATAAATTACTGTGATGCATATAATTTTTTATTTCTATTTCATTTCACAAAATATTATTTTCATTTTCTCTTTATTTTATTTGTTTGTTTTTTTTTTAAACTCATCATATTAAAACCATAGCAAATCTTTTGGTATTAATTTAAATGTAAATTATAAAGTTAGCACTTTCACATGTATAGATATCGTCTCACTACAAGTGAAATCTATATCATATTACAATTATAATTTTGGTTTATACTTATCAGACTTGATCAAACTATATTTAACTTGAAATCTTTATTCTTCAACTAAGAATAGCTGAATATTAATTTTATGACTAATATTGAATGGCTAGCTAGATTAAATTTGGGATAACCATTTGAGAAAATTCTCAACTAGCTAAAATAATTCAAAGCTGCATCTTAATTTAAACTCCAGTATGCATATGGTAAGTAAATGCATAACTACTACATAAATTTCCTTTTCTTTATATACATTTCATAATTTCTTCACTTGTCTATTATTCTCTCATATCATATGATAAATCTAAATATTTTATCTAAATTTATCTTTGTCATTAAATTTCCAATCATTATCTTAAAGAATGATTTAATCTTTTCATGTTCAGCATCAATATTAACCTTGTTTTGAAATAAAATTAGGGGGGGGGGGGTATTCATTATAAAATGTATTCCATACTGTGCCTAATATATATATTTGATATGTTCATTCCACTTTTTGTATAAATTATATCAAAATATATTTTCTGTTTAATCCTTTTGTACTTCTAATTATCCGATTTAACAAGCCAACATATTGCCAATTAATCCAGTGAAAAATTATTCTAAAAATCTTGTAATCTTTCAAAGATTTTAGCATTTTTCATATTAAATGAAGACCATCATCTCATCTCCTTATATAATTTTATTAATTGCAACTTAATGAATATGACTATAGTTTTTTTTTTTTTTTACTTGAAGGTAGGTGAGATAACTAGAAAATGGAATAGTATTACTAATCCATAATATTTGAATGGCCTAATATCAATTTTCATACAACAAATATTCATAAACGTTTATAAATTTATGAAATTATACTTAATGCTAAAAATAATTACACTGGGAGGGATCAAAACAAGTAAAGCAACTCTCTCTTGATGAAATATTTAAAAAATTTCAAAAAAAAGCAATATTAATATCTACATATAATAAATTTTAGCACTTTAATAATTTATAACTGATAGTTTTGTATTTTTAAAAAATAACAATAAGATTGTCAATTAAATAAAAATGTAATTTAATTTTATATATCCTTGACATATTAAATTGGATTGTAAATAAATATTTTAGCATAAATGCAGGATGAATTATTATTTGTTTGGCAATTTGATGATCTTGTGCATTATAATGAAGGTAAATGGTAGTTTTGTTTTTATTTGATTAAATAATTTTAGAAACGGGTAATCGTTTTACATTTTATTTATAAATAGTTTAACTTTTAGCATATTATATACATATATCATATAATAATACAAAAGAGCAGAAATAAAATATTCATTAATTATCTCCTAAAAATAGAAGAATCACATACAAAATATCAGTTTATCCAAGCCTTCTATCACTTTCTCCTCAAATATTCACACTTATCAACTTCCTTAAGATCATTCTATCCTTTCTCTCTTTTACTTTCTGCAGTTCCTTTCTACATATCTGTCATACTTTTCTTAATGTATATTTTTACAATAAATCACTTTTTTTAATCTATCATTTTTAATACTTCTAACAGTACTAATCTTATCCTTCCAATTTATCACTTCTATTGTTCTTGAAATCTATGTCTTTAAAACTTCCAAGTTATCTACTCACCTTTTCTAAGTCTCAGTCTCTCTGTTTTCTTATTTTTAATTCCCATTTTTCTGTTTTATATAAAGCTTACACTGCCAACCAAACATTCAACAAGATTCCGTCTTAAACCTAATTTTAATGTGCTACATCTAGATGTACAAAAAAAATGATTAGTCAAATTTTTCAATTAAGAATAATTAGAACATTAAAAAAATGCTAATTATCCAGTGAACTAGGTACTGCAATCCTAATTAAGTCTTGCAAAGATTTCATAAAGATTCATGCAGACTTTAATATTTTTTGTAAGCCTAAGAACTAATTAAATACATCTAATAATTATTAAATTGGTTAGTGTAATATATATACATTGTTATATATAATTTGTAATTAAACATTATATTCAACCAATAATCATGAATATAGTTTGAATAAGCCTGACTGACTCATTATTTATGTATCAGATCATTGCCTAAGAGTTACTAAATTAAAAATCCATGTAGATTGTTCTAGCAAGTAAAGGGGAAAATTATACACCATTATTATTGTGAAATCATTTAATGAAAACATAACACAATGGAACACAAAATAGCTTTCCATACTTGTTAAAAGTTTTTACTGAGTTTTTTTTTTCATTATCAGTTAATCAAATTCACAAATATTTTATAAAATTAACCCTTCTTATCAAATATTTAATTATATTTTTCTCCATTCACAATATATTTTATTCACTTTTGATTTTATATGCTTTTATTTTTAACAAAAGGTTGAAAAAATTCTATTAATTCTTTGTAATAAATCATTCTCATTTTGTTCAAGTACTACCATAATTTTAATAAATCTAGCATAATAATAAATAATAAAATTATCAGTCAACACAATATAAATAAATAAATGGAAAAAAAAAAAACTCTGCTTACAAATGTTGCTTTGTTCATGCATGAGAACAATAAGAGGTAATAAAATAATACCCAACAAATACAGAGATCAAAATTTGCATTTATTTCAAAATTAATATTTAATATTAAAATTCTAGATCTGGTTACTTTATAGCACTTTCTTTCTATTAATATTCATTTTATAATCTTTGGAAAAATAGATATTAAAAACAAGTTATAAAAGAAAATGTAAAAAATATATTTATATTATGCCAGGTCCGATCCATATATGATCCAGCATTCTCTATTTACTCGGTTTAACTGGATTTAAATCGTGTTTATTATAAATTTATAATTTTATATTATAAATATTACGTGAACGAACTGGCCCTACGAACAGAGGCGAGAATATCATTGATAGCAAAGCTAACAACAATACCCACAGTCAGACCAGGCTATGCGACGCATAACATGATCACATTTCCAGACCATTGCCCACCTCGACTGCTAGATTTAAACCTCTACTATCCAAGCACTTTATTTGTTTGGGAGTAAACCCCGGGTGCCAGCTAGTTACTAGAATTAACATGTTTGGACAGTAGGCCCATAATCCAGCACTTGAAATCTCCCATGACTAGCTCAGTCACTTGTAATAGAATAACAAATTGTTGCTTGAATTAGTGGTAAAAAGAATTGACCGACAAAATTAAGCTTAAAGATAATTTATTTAACTAGATATTTATTATTGTAATTCTTAAATACTTTTATAAGAACTTCATTAATTAAACAATGATAATTACAAGCATTCAATGTTTACTATTATAACTTAAAAAACTAGTATTATGAATTCTTAATCAAATTTAACAATGATTTTTATATATAATGACATGCACTCTTAATAAATCAGACAATATAATATAATGTAACAAGAGTATTAAACACACACAAGACATTTAAAACTCCACATCAATAGTTCATTTATGCATGCTATAGAGCTCATTTATTACTGACTCCAGAGGCTTTACGGATGGCAATGATTACTGTGAATTTATAAATGGAAATAAGAAAGTTACTACTTACCTAGGATTTTGAAGCATGGAAATTTTGGTTGTTTGCTTCCTGTGTTTCTAGTGTGTTTCTGAATGCTTTTATTACCAGCTGGCTGGATTTATGCTTCTGTGGAAGATTTCTGTTGATTGATGATCCTGGTTACTTCTTTTATTAAGGTTGAGGATGGTTATTTATTTCATGGCACTATTATTAAGAGAGTAGATATTCTGGTGGCTCTCACTTATTGGGCAGCTGTTACTTCATCTCAGGCAGAGTACTGGTATTTGGACAAGGTTTGAAGTTCATCACGTTCCGATGAAGCTGTTAACAAGGCATGACTGGTTGATGAATTGAACTCATAGATTGAACTGACCAGACTAATTGACTGATCAAAAACTGTTATCTGAACTGAACTGAACTGACTATAATCTGAACTCTTTAATTAATTGAACTGAACTGATTGTCCGAAGAAAAAACTGGACTATTTATTAGGATGACCTGTTGTCATTTTGGTAACCGCCAGCTATATTTGTTGTTGAAATTCCTTAGATAAGCTTTTGATTACTTGTTGTTTGAGATCTTTAATTAGCAGCCATTGCAAACTTGTTGTTTTGTGGATTTTGTTTAATTCATAACCATCGCAAATTATGGTTTACAATATTTTTAACTTTCATTTATTCCTTATTATTATACACACACATATATATATTTTATCAATCCTTATGTTTACAATCATTCGCGATTAACACACATATATATTTGCATTTCTTTAAACTATTGGGAAAGACTTATTTTCTTTAAATTAAATGCAAAGAGATAATATAAATCTTTTATGTAAAAGATTTATATTTTAAACTGATATACTTTTAATTTTTCCCCCTTCCAATTAATTAATTGTAACTTTTATAAATTATTTCATTTTTTTAGCAACGTGCATTTTGTTTAATAAAAAAAATTCAAACTTTTTATAAATTACAATCTCTCAAACTGAATCGTACAACTTTTATTGATTATTTTCTTTTATCGAGCTGTATTTTATTTTAATAATTTTTAGACAAAAATTATATATATGTACCATACGATATTGGTACAATATGTATTGAGAAAACAGAAGCAAAATTGGACTCACAATGTACTTAAAACTAAAAAAGAATATTCTGCAAAAAACTGACATAAAGAAGACCATAAATAATCTTGAAAAAAAAAAAAAACTATACATTTTGATGAATAAAGATGGGGAAAGAGGGGTTAAAGAAGAATGATATAGGATAATATATAGAAATGCTTCTCAACAGATATCTAATGAAGATTTTGCATTTACATAAATGAGAAAATAATCATAGAAATATTTTAAATAAAATTTCTAAAATGTAAATCAAAAAAAAAAAAATTCAATAGGGTCTGCTATAGTGAAGGTGTTGTTTCTAGGTATTGTTTATTATATCATCCATTTCTTGTCACTTAACAATGTATTTAGGATAAATCCTTTCCTAGCCTGTGGATTAAAGCAAAGCTTCCATTCAACATAACAAAAAAATATAATATAAAATCAAAAATATAAATAAAAATATATGTGAAAATTAAAACTGAACTTTAAAAAGCATAAGATAAAAAGGAATTAAACTTATCCTAATAAAAATTCACAGATTCTTGATATAACCATATCATATTCAGAACTTCCATATTTATTTTTCTGCTCATAGTGATAAAGAAAGTCAAACTTTTAAAAGCATAAACGAATTACACTAATAAAAGCTCTTCTGCTTTGTTATTTAGATTTTTTTTTCCTCATAGTGGATATTAAAATTGAACTTTGAAAAATATAAGCAAACTTATGCTAATAAAAATCATCTTATTTTCAGTTTCTCACTTGAAAATTATTTTTACCTAAGATAATATTCTAACAATGTGTCAGTCTTATAGTAGTGGTTATTGTAGTATTTACATCAAATGGCAGTTTTATTTGGATTTTTTCTTCTTTACGGTGGCATTAAGCGATTTTTTAACCTTGCTTTTCAAGAGAATGACTAAATTATTATATATACACTGCAAAACAATTAAAAATATATACAATATATTTTTATTGCTAAACTATACAAATAAAAGTTTATGCAAAATAAATTGGTAATTTATGCCTTAAAACAGGCAAAACTCTCCATACAGTATTGTTAGACAGAGCAAGCCAGAGTAAACAATAGATGCCAGAAGTCTTGTGCATAAAATCCCCATCTAGCGCCTACTCATCCAATATCTCCAGACTAATTTCTGGCTTGTGACCTTCATCACAATGCTCTCAGATCCAAGGGTCCTCACTGATGAAGGTCACAAGCTAGAAACTAGTCTGGGGATATTGGATGAGTAGGCACTAGATGGGGATTTTATGCATCAAGCCTTCTGGCATCTATTGTTTACTTTGGCTTGCTCTTAGTAGCAATACTGTATGGAAAGTTTTGCATGTTTTAATAACAGTTATAAGCAAGCATAAGAAATGGTGATCATGTGATGTTTATTGGCTTAAATATATGCCTTATTAAACATGACAAATAGCCTGTTTTGTAACATTTGCTTTTGTTGTACAAATCCTAATTGGTAGAGAAAGTGTTCATTGTACAATTTTTTTGTAGTAGAAATCTTTGTTGTAGTAGATCTCACTGAAGTTTATTAATTCAATGCTCTTATTATTAATTTTTGCACATTCTGTAAAGATTCACTATTACTGGGAAAATATTTCATTGTATGTAATCCATTTATAATATCAACCAGCATTCAAATAAAAATAAGTTACTAATATATAAATATAGCTATAAAATCAAATCCATAAATATAATTTTTTATAATCCTTATAAATTTTTTGGTTATCATTTTGCATGCAGACCTTGAATATTTTATTTAATTAATTTAATGGATACTAAGTCCTTAATTACTGTGACTTTTTTTTTATGTTATTAAAGCAATACAATTATTTATTGTTAAAAAATGATTGAACAAATGAAATTTCCAATAATTATTACACAAATAAATAAAATAAAAAACATAAAGATAAAAGTTGACTTGCAAAAACTCATACCTGGAATAGTTCCCAGGAGAATTTCTGGCTGACCAAATTGAGCTTTATCCCCTGCATATATGATATCACACATCATGGCTAGTTCACAACCTCCACCTAACTATTTAAAAAATCATAAAAAAAAATTAATGCATACAGATGTAAACATAAATATAAATTGAAAAATTTATGTACAAATCTAACTAAATTTTTCAGTTGTGATATAATCAAGGCCACAAATATTTAAAATTGGAAGAAAAGCTGAAACCAACTGATTTAATTAAATAGAAATAGAACTTATTTGAGCTTTAAGTTAAAAGAGATAACCTACTGGATATGCTTCTAGCTTAATAATCATATCATTATAAAGTTAATAGTTAAACATAAATGCTACATGTGTATGTAGACTTGAAGTATAATAACTTCTCCAAAATTTCACAAGAAATCAATGCTCACCTGCAATGAGTTATCATAGACTTACAGATTGTAAACATTGAATATAAATAAGAATTTTCATATATGAAAAATGTATGTAATTATTAGAATTTTGCACTTACATTTACATCAGTATGCCCATGAAAGTGTTTAATTTAATATATTCATATAAATAAAAGATAAACAATCTTTAAAAAGCCAATTGTATGGTAAAAATTTCTCCAATAGCATTCAAAGAGAAATAGTAAAGGAGAAAGCAATAATTCCGAGGTGGTGATTTGTTTTTCCATCGTTGATTTACTCTCTTAACTATGAATAGCTAGATATCCATTTCTAATAATATTCATGGTTAGCTTGGTTGGGTATGGGTTGACTGTCTGAAAAAGAATTACAAGCTTTTTGAAAAGATGTTCAAGTTTTCTCAGTCTGAATTCAAATGTTGATTGTTAGCATGGCAGGTGCATATTTCACTGCTGCATCACAAAGGCTTTCATATATATGCACAGAGAAACAATTTAAAAAATTTTAAATTTTAATCCTACGATTTTATATGAAATGATAAAATAATCTGTAAATTGTATGTGAAAATAGTTTACTCTCTTATCATTAGAGATGATTATATTTCAAAATTAAATGCCACAACAAATGATGTACTCCATTTCATTATGTTTTAGAGCAACCTGGTGGTAATGATGCTTTGAGAATTTTAGAAATATTTGAAAGTGATCAGTCAACAAAATTTAATATTTGACATTAGTAACTCACAGAAATTAATATACATGGTCAGACCAAAGCTTATTTCTTATGGAAAGTACTATGGATAAAATTCAATTATTAACTTAATGTATCATGCATATGCATATTGAGTTACATTTTAAAGTCTTTGAGAATTATTCCTGTAATTACGTAAATCATACAAGTCATCATTGATTAGAATTAATAAATATAAAATATTTAAATATAATCATGTGCATATTAAAAGAAAATGTATCATCTTTTGTAGTTAATACTTAATTTCCTTTGTATAAATATTTTAATAGCCTTATTTTTTGTGCATGTATTACGAATATGTTTCAAAATTCTTGCTCTTTTAGATATGATTTCCATTATCTTCTTTATTATTAAAACAATATTATGTAAAAATTGATAGTTAATGTTATAAGCATACAAAGAACAATTGCAATATATCTTGATAAACACCTTACCCCCCTCCCCATTTATATTTTCTATTTCTGATTATATAATATTTTCATATGTGATTGTGTGATTATCAGCTATCTTATATAAGATCTCTATTATTAAAACGTTCTATTTTTATTTTCATAATTAGTTCTTTCTGGTATTGTACTAAAAATTTTAATTACTCATTTTCATACTTATATATTTTATTACCTTAGTTGTTGGTATGGAAGAGAGGGATGATTTTATGTCACTATATCCAATAGTTCCAAGGATCCTGCTGCATTCATTTTTATTGTAATGATAATATTGTCATCTCATTTAACTGCAAAATCAATATTCTCATTATTAAAAGCAGTGTAATTCATTCCTCTCTCCTTTTTTTTTTCACTCTCTGTCCTACAGATAGATCATTTTCACTATCATCTTGAGTTTACCTTTTCTTTTTGTGATAAGTCTGCCAGGTTTCTTTTGGTTAGTTTATTCATAGCAGAAACTGTTGGGAATGTATTTGAAGTTATACTTTCTATAATGTTAGCGGTAATTTTATTCATAGCTGGTAGATTATCCAGTTCTTTAGAGTGGATTATTATTGTTTGTATATTATCTAATGTCATGCTTTTGTTCATTTCATTTTTTGGCTTACTCTTCAAAATACTTATACATTCATTAGAATCTTATATTGTTTTAGGGTACTCATACACTTGATGTAAAAAATACTTGAAGTAAGGTGTCATGATTTTCTGTTTCTTATCTTGAATTATTGAGGTTTTATGTTTGCTAAGTGTATCAATTTGTGTATTAGATGCCAAACATTGATGTGTAAGTATTGCCCCTATTCTGCAGTGCTGGAAGCACAGTGGAGAAATTATAATGTAAGAGCATGAATTAAAAGTAAAAACATAACTTCATGATCATCAATTTGTGTTGGTATATCATCTAGATTAATGCCTTTGTAGCATTAACAAATTCAGCTTGAAAGTAATCAACAGAACCAAATACTTCCATTAATTTCTTAAATTTGAATTCCTAAGTGTTTTATTTAGTCCCATAACAATACTATGTCAATGTTGATTAATTACAATTAACACATACTTTCTGAGTATTATAATGTTTCTTTAGAATTATTTTCTATGTTTCTCATTATGAAATTCCAGTACAAGCTATCTATCGAATCAGAATGATCAGCAATTTTCAGTATATTTTCACAAATTATACTTTCCTAGCATTTCATAGATTTATAATGGTAATTACTAGCAAGGATTCTGTAAAATATCTTTCAAAATTTGTAAATAAATCTCTTGGTAGATGAATTGAATCATTTTATAATTTTTTTATGTTGCTTGGTAAACCAAATCTCGGGAAGATTAGTGGCTTCAAGTCTCAAAGATGAGGCATTTAGATCAAAATTTTGCATATCTCTTAAAATAAATCTACAGAATCTATATAGAGAAAACTGTTATAAAAAATGATTATCCATCAGCTGTTATTAAGAAAACCTTAAATAGATAATAAAAAGAACCATCAAAAGAAAAAACAATTATTGGTACTGTAGTGTACCCATACATACCAAAATAGAAGAAAAATTATGAAAAATCTGCAATCAGTACAACATCAAAATAGCTTTCCAGAGCCATACTACACTATGAGGAATTCTAACATCTACAATGCCAAACTTGAAATGCTGAAAGAAAAACTGCATCTATAAAATACCATGTGAATGTGGAAGGTATAGTGATGAGATCAGTTATCCCATTGTAAAGTACTTGCAAGAACACAAACTGATGATTACAAGAGAGGAAACAAATGTGTCTAAAGTAGCAGATCATGTATGTACCAATGAATATATGTTCAATTGGGAAATACAAAAATATTGGATAGAGAAGGCAGCTGTTCACAAAACAATGGCAAACAATACCATAAATCAACCTAGTATGACTATATATAATGTATAGACAAAAATAAATCCTAGATATGATATAGAATAAAATATCTTTATATAACAACAAAATAATATATGACAATATCTGTAATATAATCATATAATCATAACATAAAAAAGCTCTTTTCAGCCATTTTTGCCCTATATTATTTTGTTGTTATAAGAAATATTGTATTCTATATCATATCTAGGATTTATTTTTAATTTGCAAAAGCAGCATTAAGGATTTAGTTCCTTGTATTTTAAATGTATAGACACCACTAATCAATTTTGTACTTAGAAAAAAGTGGAAAAATTAGGAGGAACTTCATAGATAAGTATATGAAATTTCTACTGACTATTACCTTTGGCAAGATGGCCCAGTTGATTAGAGTATTACCTTAAAATTTAATAGTCAAAAAATCTAAGGGTCCAGATTCAATTCCCATTTTAGTACTGTCACTGGTGAGGCCAGCAACATCTGAAGAAAAAGGGAGAATAATACTTCATGAAACATTAGACATATACTAACCTGTGTACTATTACTAACAGTTGAATGAATTTGGAATATTTAAATAAAGTTAAATTTTTCTAAAGAATACTCATATTAGATGATGGAAGTAGTCCGTATAAATACAAACACCAGCATCACAAACCTTTAGGAAAACACTAAGTGATTGGATGCTGTTTTTTTAAGCAATATAATGATACTCAGTGTAAAAGAAATAGAGAAATCTCTGATTAAAAATGCTACAAACATCTGCATTCCTGTATCATTATTCAAAAAAATTATCAAAATACTTTTTCTGTATGTTCAAAATATTATATTAACTTAGAGAAATTACTAATGATTTTTCTTCAGATCCTGTTGTTTTAATTCTCATATCATTCTTAAGACTTATTAATAGTTATTGAATTTCTGATTTTAAATCTTATAATTACTTAAAATTTCTAATCAAGCTGATAATAGCATGTTTCTCTTTATATAAAACACATTGCCAAAATACTAATAGAAATATTTTTCTTTTTTAATAAACCCAAGAATATCCCTACTCATACATATAATACATAATTTAAGACACTTCTATATCTTGATAACATGGCAGATTTAAAAATCAAAATTGGTCAATTTTAATGACTATCCATTGGTTAAAATTTAACATTATTAACAATTATTTCTACAGAATAAATGTCAAACTTCCAGAAAATATGTTAGGAATAAAATTCCTTTGTTTCATTCTGAGATATACTAATTTTTATTCTATTAAACAATGTGCAATCAAAAGTGCTTTGAAAATTACATTTTTTTACCTTTTGACTTTTAACTATTAATATAAATCATAAAAAGCAATGTTTTGAGAGTAAGTATATACAAGTTTTTAAAGCAATTTTCCTGTCTAAAATTATTTTGATAATAAACCCATGAATTGTACAAAAATTCAATAGCAACAGACATTCAAGATCATTAATACCATTATTTCCAAATAAGTTTCTATTTTTATTAACATGCACATTAAAACCTTCAAAAATAAAAATTTAGTATTTTGTCAATATTTGGTGTAATAATATCTATCCAATAAAAAATAGAAATTTCTCAAAATAATAAAGTTACTCTAATTAATATTTTTATATTATTAACTCTTCATTAATTCATGTACAAATTTTTACGAACAATTACAAATTTTGATCTTATAGAAAATTCAATCCCATGATAATGCCTTCTACTCAATAAGTCTTTTCTTCAACAAACTTATAATCATCTGTCTCTTAATTAAATATTCATCCTCTTCAAGCATAATTTCAATAAAAATGGCTAAATCAATTGAAAACTATCACAATACTACATTTAGATCTTAAAAGTGTTCTATCCAGCAAATTTACCCATTCCACTTATCTTTTAAAAAATTGTTAAATACAATATAGATTACTACCAAAACCTCTTACATATGCAATGATTATCATTAGCTCAGCTTAAATGAGCAATTGTGATCTATCCAGATTTTGTAAAATTGTTCATTTTTGAACTATTTTTTTATGTAAATTCGTATTTGTGATGGAGAAAGGTCTTTCTTAAATACACCTTATTCAAACATATAACTATTTACCTAGTGAAACTCTTATTACAAATTCAGTTTCAAAATCATCAATTATTATTGATTCTACTATCTCATGCAAAAATCATAAGGACTCTCAATCCGCTAAGCATGTACCATTGTTCTTTTTTCCAATGCAGATTACTTTACATATTTTAATATTCATACAATATTTATGTACAGTATAAAGAATTAAAAACTAGAAAAAGGATTTCTATTAAGGTAATTGAATAAAAACTTAATTTTCAAAATACATAACTCTTGTGCAAAGAATTATTCAAGAAGTGACCTTCCATATTAATCTAAAAAAACTGAAGATAATAATGTTAAAACAATTAAACAAATTTCACAGAAAGATAATAAAAATTGTTTGCACTTTAATGAGCAAACAATGATACCCTACAAAGTAACTAAAAATATTAATATGTGTAATATTAAGACAATCATGAATAATAAATGGGTGTTTTATTTTGTCATTCATAGATGTTTTATGTAATTAAAAAAAAAAATGCTATTTATAACAGTAATATGCATATAAATAGAATTTATAAACCATAATGTTTGGCATATATATATTTTTAAAATTAAACTGTTACTTTTAATTATGCAAATATTTTAAATTTTCTGTCGAAAGGTAGCTTGATTAATTAAGCAATAGAGAACTACAACCAGTTGGCAATTGATCATTGCCAACAATCATTTATTATTATTTAGCATTTTCTTGGAGCAATTTATTCTAGCTTTTCAATTTAATTTACAAATACTTGTAATAGCCTTTCCCCATAAACATTTACAGTAGAAAATGTAGAAATATTTTCTCTTGTAATTTTAAAAACATTTGTATTATTTGGGAGGAGGATGGTGGGGGAAATAAATATGTTTAACAAATGTTTTTAAAAATCAGTAAAAAAGAAAAAGAACACAAGCAGATATTAATGTACACAATACGTATTAGTTGTTTATAATTATCCATAATTCAGAAAAAATATTTTTTTAAAAAATTAAAACATTTTTTTTTACTATTCTTAATTTTAATTTTTTAGTCCATGGTATAATTGCTGGTTACTGTGATTGTAAAATGCCACAAATAAATAGCTTTTATCCTATTAATAATTCTATTTTTTAAAAACATCCAAATTCTGCTCTTTATAATTTTGTCTATATACTACATAAATTCATTTTAATAACAAGATAAATATTTAAAATAATGTATATTTTATTTCTATATAAGTAAAAGATTTCTAAATGGCAGAAACTAAAACAATAAATCAAAACATTTAATTTACTTTTAATGAATAATTCATCCTTTTTCTCTATTTCCCTGCAAAAAATTATGTTATTCAATGACTCCTTTAATATTTTTAAAATTTTACCAGATTCTAAAAATTTATTCTTCTGTTATTTATTCTCTCTACTTAAATAGATATTTGCATTAAGATAGAAAAATAAAATAAATAGTTTCAGCAATTAAATTAGGCTTTTAATTTGTAAGTATTTACTGAAATTGCTATTTTTTTAATTTTGTTTTTAATGTTTTTTCCACTTATGTGTTAAAAGGTCTGTTAATATTTTGAACCATGTTAAAATTTGGAAATGAATGTCATGGATATAGAAGGATTACTGTAATCATACTGTAATCATATATAAGCCAAAAAAAAGTGTTTTTAGCATAAATTAAAAATCCAGTTTTAATTTTGCAATAGTTAGATTCCATCTTTTAACAAATCTGCAAAAAATGTAATTGTGGTCAAAAAAAAAAAAAACTCTAATTCATGAATGGAAAATGTATAATGATAGAAAGTAACATTTAGAAATAAGATCACATCATCATTATCATTTTCAACTATTATCAATCCATTGTTGGATAAAAGATTCTTCAAGTTTAATCTAACTTCTCTAAATCTGTAAGTCTTCTCCATGTCATACCAACAAATTTTCTTATTTCATGATCCATCTCACATATAGTCCTTTACTAAATATTTTACAACCTCTGCAGATTATCATCTTATGTAACAATATATCCAGCACAGATCCATTTCCATCTCTTAATTTTTTAAATAGCTTATTTGTTCTCTTATTCATATATGTTGCTTTAATTGTTTCTTGTTCCTCCAAACATACATTGATCCAAACTTTGTTAAATGATCAGTAATCTTTATATTACTCTTCTGTTAAGTGCCAAAGTTTCAAATCTATATGTAAAAACTAGTAAAATACATCTATTAAGAATCATCCTTCTCAATTACAATAGGAATTACCAGATTATTTCCATCGAAAAAAAAATATTCAAACATAATTCTATAAAATTTCATCCATTATGCTTTAATCTACATTAATTATCTAATCAATATATTTATAGTTTTTGATTTTAAATTCACAATTACAAATTATTAATTTTTACTTTTATAAAACACCACAAAACAAAGTTTTAACCTTTTTAGCATTTATATGTATATTTATTTTTTTATTTTCATCTCATAAAACTTATATTTCCCAAAGCGTTAAAACTTTACTTGCAAAGACAATAATGTTTTCTGCAAAACCTAGATGATTATAATATGATCCATATATTTTTACTTCCTTTACTTTCCATTTTAATCCATAAAATACTTCTCCATCCTTAGGTGAAATAAGTTTTCCCTGCTAATATTTAAAAAATGTATAATTCATTTTATATTTCTCTAAAACTGTTATTATAAAAATTGATTATTTTAATAATTAATTAGTGAATGAGATATGAATTTGCATTTACATGAACAATAAATAAAAAAATTCTGGCTATTGTCACAGTGCAAGAATCAAAATTATAATGATCAGTATGCTTTAATATGTAAAAAAAAAAAAAAATAGATTTTTGATGACAAAATTTCAAAACTAAAGAATTTTAAAACAAAAATGGTAATGAATGAACTAGTTTCAAATTTTATGATTTCATTATGCATGAAAATAAAATAAAAAATAAAAATTATAAACATAATTCTTTAGATTTAAAAATATTTTGCTTTTTGTAAAGGAAGAATATTTCTTTTCAATAAATGCAATAGTAAGATCATGTTTACTTGGAATAAATCAAGTGAATTTTTTTATTATTCTTATAATTTCTATATGTTTTAATCAATTTCACTAGTATTTATTATTGCAGTGCTAAATGTTTTAAAAAGGCGGTTGAGGGTATAATGGTAAATATTCACAATATTTCTTGATTCATATTTTTCAAAACATGTTTTATTTTATAGGATTCATACAAATATTACATAATTTATCAACATTTGAAACATTTTGGTATTATCACTGTCAAAATATTTACAAGATATAAAATAAAATCATGAAACCAATAAAAAGTATACATTATATTTCAACATATCTAAAAATAAAACTGTTTATTTTGTATATACTACAAACAGTATACTCATTTGGAATACTCCTATTCTTTTAATTCATATTTTTAAATTATAAGTATCTATTTTTCATTTCTCATTTATACATTTATAATAATTGCCAATCAATCAATTAGTTATCTATAATTATAAAAAATAAATCAATAAAACACATATGTACCATTTCCGTTTATTTTATTTAAAATGTTCTTAAAAGAACTGTGTAATGGATTTCTTCTTAGAAAATATCAGCAGTAGTCTAGTCCATAAATTAATATCTAAGTGGCTAGGTGATTGAAGAATTTCAGAGCCAAAGTAATGAATGACTTGACCAGAATGAATGCCAAAGAAAGAATTAATCCCATAGCACTGACTATTGTACCAGACATTATCAAATGTCCATACATTACAGCATATACATATATAAATTTGTATATATTAAACACAACAAATATATAAATGTGCTACATTAATGATGAAAGTTGTGTCTGAGCATTAAAATACCCACACACACCAATTTAAAGTAACATGAAATTGACACAGAAATATTGTACACAAGTACACATATAATAAACTCATGTATTTTTTTATTTTTATGAAATGTCATTTTATGTATTTTGCTTTTCTCTGAAAAACTCAAATAGAAAAAAAAGCAAACTTTGTTAACCAAAAAAGATCACATGTGGAACATATTCGTAAAATAAATAATTAAAGTAATTGTTGCTGCCACTTTTAATAAGATAAAAGATGAGTATTTCCTCATAAGGAAACAATTATGTAACTAAGTTAGCTGTATATAGAGGTATTATTTTATCTAATTTATTTTATGGAAATGAAATATTGACACTCTATTAGCTGAGCATAAAGGCATTATAAAAGTTCATTTAAAGATGCTCAGTAAAATTTTAAAAACCAATTAATAGGTTCTTCATCTTACTGAATGTGATACTATTGAGTCCATTATTTATTGAGTTGGACATGCAAATTGAATGAATAATCAAAAACTTCCTAAAGGGTGCTTTATGGTTAACTTAAGCATTGTTTTCATGGTAAAGGTGGTCACATCAAGCACAATGTTAATTTTTCAATTGGAAAGACATAGCAGAGAATAAAATATATTGGAAAACTATAATTAGACATGTCTTGAAGTATTCCTAAAAGAAAAAATTTCCGTTAAAGAAATTAAAAGACAGCATATTCTATGTGTAAATGTACTTAGGCTTCACAGATAGGTTTATATAATCATCTCAAAACTCACATATAGAGAAGTACTTTCTCTTTCTTTTTTTCTTCTTCTTTTTGGAGTTGGAATGGCCATACTCATTTATTAATGGTTATTGTTTTATTATTATTATCATCATCTTTACTATATATGCCAAACTCATATCTATCACTAAACTTAAAAACTACATTCTTCCAACATAGTTTAATAATAGTTTAAATGAAGTTTGGTGCATATTATATATGAGGAAATTTCAAAAAGAATATTTTCATAGTACAAAAAGACAAACTAATTATATTTTTTAAATATACAAATGATCATTTTTTAATTTTTAAAAGAAATAAAAAAAAATTTAACGAATTTTTTTAACAATATTAATTGAATTGAAAATAGAATACAATTTAAAATAGAAAAGAAAATGAAATTATTAATTTAATAGATATTGTAATTTTAAAAATGCATTAGAACAGATTAACAGGAAACATTTCTTTTATATAAATTGATAATAAATTGGATATTGACTATAAATGATAAGCATAATAAATGTTATAAACAATAGAATAATAAGAGCTATAAGAGAAAGTTCTGATATAATAGTACAACATGAATTTAATAGTCTATATAAAAAAGCAGAATATATTAATCAGCACAGCTTAATAAATAAGTTGTTAGAAAATAAAAATACAAATAAATTAAAGAATAAACTGTTAAATAAAAATAAACAAAAAAAATTGAAGGAGAGGTTTAAAACAAAATTATGAGGATTTTAAAATAAATGAAAAAATATTTAAGAAATTTTTTTAAAAATATAAAACTTATTACTAATATATAAACCAAGAGTGAATTTTAAGTAAGTATATAAGATGAAAATTAATTTAAATATTTTAAATGAACAAGTTAATAAATAGTTTGGATAATATTAAGAAAATTTATAAAATAGGATGCTTAGATTGTAAAGATAATAATGAAAATTTAAATTATATTGGAACCATAAAAACACAAGATAAGAATGGCAACATTTAAAAGATAAAAATTATAGTATTTTTAGTCATTCTAAAGAATTAGATAATTTAAAATCTTAAATCTTATCAAAAAACCATGATTAAGGAAGCCCTGAATATGGGGGAGGATAGGTATTTTTAAAAAAATAAATGAATAGGAAATGATTAGCAAATTATTTCAAAGAGTTTTCTTTTATAATTAAGAATAATTAATTTATATTTATAGTAAAGGCATAAATGAGAATGTAAATAAAAAAATAAAAAAGTTAGAAGTCTATTTTTAATGTGTAAAAAATCATTTTCATTTTTAAATAGGTCGATATATAGGAAAACTTTATTGATTATGAGTTTTTATTTTTATATATTGTAGGTGTCCTAATAAAATGCTCAAAATAATGGTAATTTATGTAATATTTACATGAATTCAGGGAAATAAAATAAGTTTTGAAAAGAAAAATATGTATTAAAAAGAATTATGAATTTTTAAAAAAATGTGACTCCATTTGAAAAAAAAAATGGATAGTTGAATTTTGGAAACTTTAAATTTTGGTCTTAATAATAATATCAGTGACACTTAGCAACTATTCTGAAAATATTTTCTTTTTTTTCCAAAACTCAGATTTTTTTAAGCATAGTACTTGGATTTTACATTGTAAATCACAATAATGTGAGATCTGCAGTAATCAAAATCACAATATGGGTTCTTTATATTTGCAAAAATAATAAATTGTAATTCAGTAAATATAACAAATTATTAATAAGAAAAATTGTACCTAGAATTTTAAGTGAATGATTTAAACATACAATCTCATAAATTTTAGCAAAAAATGTTGTTTCTTGCTGTGAAGTACATATAATAATAAATAGTGATATTGTATTTTCTAGATGACTAAAATAGAATGAGGAAATAAAATAATTTCAAATATATAGAATGATAACTTTAAGCAGGCTTGAGTAAATAATGTTTAAATAATAGAAATAGTTAATTATATAATCAGAGAATTAGAAAGAGATATGCAAGAACTATCAGTGATCCAGATTAGCTAAAGACATTGATTGACATTTTGACAATTTATTAAGAATAAAATAGTAATAACCAAGGATAATATAATAAGTGTTCCAACATTAATTACCAAGGACTACATTAAAATGATGCCTATATAATTGCCCATTAACAATTCAATATAGTTAATTTAATTTATAATATGACTTGATAATTCATTAAAAGTTGGCTTAGTTCATTGATTATAATCAATATAATTGTCAACTCATTTTAATTATATGCAAGAATCAGATATATTGGTTTAGTACGAAAAAAAAAACTTGTTATTTGTATAGATAGATTAGAAATGCACAGTAATCAATAATAAATAATTTAACAACTGTATATACATGTATATTGTGAATTTGAAATATAATACATTTTTTGAAAAAATTGCTCAATATATATACATTATTTTAAAATGTTTGTTAATATTCATCAGCAAAATTTTCAATTTTTATTAACACACTGGGAATAAACATATCTCAAATTTAATCTAATGTTTCCATATAGTTTCTTCCTAAGTCTCTCACAATACAGTATCTTGGGATCCTGATTAGGACTTCAGTTATCCAATTATTCTTAGCTCATCTAGTGATATATCAAAACCAACTCCACTTTAATTACTTAATTCTTTGCATAATGTCACTGAAACGATTTATATTCTCACATACATAATTAGGTTTTAATCCTTTATAATCCCAATATTCTTTGCTACATAATCTGAAGACTTAACACTTGTTTTTTTATTGTCTCAATGTCTTAGATGCTATTAATAAGCATTGCTAAAATAAATTTACCAAAAGCATTCCTTTTTATGCACATATGCATATTATATTTTGTATGGAGTTAATTTTATCAAAAGTATTCCATTCAAGTTTATTTCTAGAGTTAATTTTATTTATGTTTAAATCTGTATTAATAATACGACCAAAGTTTTTATAATTATTAACTCCTACTCAATTATTACCAATTTTAATTTTCATCTTGTTTATTAAAATGACAATAACCATAATTTAAACATTTTGCATTCACATTTTTCTTGATTTCATTTGACAACCTTTATAATATTTTCTTTGCACAGATGAAATGATGTTATTATATATTTTTGCCAATATTAACGCTATTAATGATATTATGTAACTTCATAACTGCCCGTGGATTTTGGTAAATATTCTTCAGAAGTGAGCAATATATAGTTTTTCTTGATGTCCCGAGCTTTCATCTTTACAGAAGTGGTTATGAAACTAAAAACCTTTACATCGGAGGCAAAATGGTAACTCATAATCACTGGTCCATTTGATACACCTTTAATTTATGGGTGTAAATTAATATGATATAAACATTTTTAAAGTCTGCATGTTCTTTTTGGCAGGCTTGACTCTAAGTAAAGATCTTATATATAATTGACAGGAAATTGAAATATGTAAAAATGTCTAATATCTTTTTCATCTTTTATAATAATATATTGCGTTCTTTTAATCCAACTTATAATTTTGTCAATAATTTTTCTACTTCTTTAACTCATTTTTGAAAAATATTTACGATTCTATCCTTCCCTGAATTTTTTCAATTTTCATAGACTTAATTGCAAATTTCCTTTAAAATATGGCATTACAAAAGGGACTGTTTTAACTGTAGTTGTTCTGTTTTCTTATTTTTATTACTATATATTTCTTTGTAAAATATTTCTAGATAATTCACTATGTCTCTCTTAAGTAATAATTTTTTTTTCAATATCAAAACATTGTTTTATTATTTTTGAGACTTTTATTCTCTTTTTTAGATTTTCTTATCAATTTGCAGTCCTATCATCACTAATTCTTTTTCATAATTATTACAGAATTCAAAAATTTTAAATACTTTTATATTTCTAGGTTTCTTCAAACATTGCCTTTCATACATTGAAAATTTTACAATGAAATGCTATCATTTTCTGATTTCATTCAAGTAAGAACTATCATTGAATTTAATATTTTTAAAAAAGAATTGTAAATTCTGGCTTAAAGTTCATTGGAGATTTTGTTTCTTTATTCTTATATTAAAAATCTTATTTCTCACAAATTGATTATTATTTCCTGCATTGGAAATATATATATGTTAGTCAAAATACAATCTAATTCAAGTGTACTTTCATCCAGATTTTTCTCTCTTTATCTTTTCTCAAAAAAAAAAAATCATAATATGCAGTCGGTTTTTTTTTTCTTATACAGATTCCATAAAACTACATCTCTCTTCATAATTTTGATTTTTCAAATGCCTTCTGATTCTATGATTAAAATCTCCAACTATAACTTCACAATTTTGTCTAGTGCAGGAATCGGCAAAGTTTTTAACATGAGTCATTTTGTTTAAATGCCCGCCCCCCTTAAAGAATCAGAAGGAAAGATTTATATTTCCCCCACCCCATTTAAGAGCCACAGAGAAAGAGCGTGAAAAATATGTTCATGAAATATATGAATTTCTGAATGGCTATGAATATATTTGAATGTTTATCTTAGTAATAAAACATAATATAATCTGTACACATCCTAACGAAAATTAAATTTAAAAAAAAAAAAATCAATAAAAACAAAAATTACTTTGACAGTTTGATTTATTCATTCTATAATACAGCTAAATTCAAGAAACGACATTGTAATGTGCATTTTTTCTATCCTAGAGTTATCAAAATATTTGTGTACAAATTACAAGAGGAAATGAAAACGATAAAAAGAACCATGAGACTGGGATCAAAAAGCCACATTTGGCTCATGACATTCAAGTTTTGGAAGGTAATGGATTGAACTTCCATTCATTTATCTTTAGCCCTCAAATCTATTACTATACTATTGTACTAAAATATATAGGCATTTACATGTTATGCAATTTTTTCACATCATGAAAAATATTAAAATAAAAATTATATTTACAATTTATTAAGACATGACTTTTAAGATACTGCAATTTTTTAAAGATATTACTAATAGGCCGCCAAAAAAGAAGTTTACAGTTATTTGAAAGAAGATTCTTTGATTTTTTTCTAATAATGTTTTTAAAAAACTAAACCACACAAAGTGGCAATGTTTATTCAATATATTTTTGTCATTGTAAATAATGCCAGGAGTAAATAGCACATATATTAAACACGAGAAAATATAAATAATTTTAAACTGTATTTTGTTGAAAAGAAAGTCAAAAGGTTGCAATTAATATGTTTTTTTTTTGTTTGTTAATATATATTATGCTTTAACGTGTATAGGCGCGCACAGCCATGTAAGTTTATGATCGAAATGTGGTACCTTCCGATGAGTACTTTTGGGAATTATGTCAGTGTAACCCTATGTATGCATTTCAACCAGTCATAAATAAGTTGGTGGTATTTATAATTGTGCTGCAAATATACATGTTTAAACCCATTATTCCTTAAAACATATTTACCTCAGAGCAACCTTCTTAAATAAATAATTAATAAAATTTTCTTGTCATGCCATTTGTAAGAAATAACATGTATAAAAAAATAGAACTCTTGGGAGAAGGAGCTGTAAACGTAAATGGTCCTTAGGAAAACGATAGTCAACATTTTTTTTGTGTGTGTATATAATCTTTGTAAAAATTATTAATCGGATGTTTTGTAAATTTTCATTAATCGTGTGCCGTAATTACTAACCCTAAGTAATTTTTTTTTTGTTCATTTTTTTTAAAGCAAGTTTACTGATATGTAACGGGCACATACGACGTTACATTGTTTTTTTATTAGTAAACATAAAAAGAATAAAAGTTCGCAAATAAAACTTCCTTTTTAAGAATTAAAAATTGAAAATTAAAATTCTATACTAAACTCATATATATAAAATCGCACAGATAAAAAAAATTATTAAAATAAAATTTTATTAAAAATAGAAAAGTTATTTTAAAAACAAAAACTTATAAAGATTTAAAGATAAAAATATATCTAAGTTTGTACAAAACAAAGTAATTAATGTTATTGAAAAAATGGAAATGATTAATTTAATTAGTCAAATGTAAACTAGCCTTGGGCATTTAAATGTATAAGCATGGTCAGATAGGAGAGAAAAACAATGGAATTGGACCTCAGCAAAAAGACCATCACATCGATGACGTAATGTCCATTGGATCCTTAAGTTATATATAAAAGAAAAAATTTGGAAATAAAAAGTGATTTTGATTTAATTAATTAGAAGACGGAGATGTGTTAAGTCGGAGAGTTGAAGGTGAAGGGATTGAAAGACGCACTTTCAATTCCTTCAGTTGTTATAAAAAAAAAGAAATGAAACATCGCTTTTCTTATACTGAGGACAACAGGATCATCGGGGGATTTAATGTGGATTCCAAATGGCATGCAATGGATAAAGAGGAACGTTTTAAAAATTGTAAGTTAAAAACATTTTGAAACACTAAGAACTTTAAAATATAAACTTTCTCAGTCTTTAATTTATAAGAAATAGAATCCTATCTGACCAACGTTATTTATTAATTAGTTATAATTTTATTTAATGTATTTCTTTTGTAAAATCATTTCCATTTATTTATTTATTTGTTCTTTAAGTTTTATTATGATTTCTGTTTTTCGATAAATTAAACTATATAAATATTAAATTTAAGTCGGGCGTGAATCGCTATATAGATTTGTAAAGTTATATTAGGGGAGGGTAATCTTAGGTTATTTGTTTCGTAGTTAGATTAGGTCAATGGATTGGATATATTGGTGTAATTAGTAGATGTAGTACGAGATTCGCTATGGGCAGAATCGCTATTATACACCGCACACACTCGTTTTGCCTATGAGAGGAATTATAAGACGGAGACCGCAGTTCCTTCCTATGGAATTTTTTTTTATTGCTCTTATCGTCAGATAGATGTAATATTCCTATCTGACGAGTAGAAGTTTCTTCTCTTAACCTAATTGTGCTGCCGTATTCGTATTACCTTGAACACATTGATATATCAGATGGATTGAGTTTTGGTTTGACTGCGAACTTTTGGCCTAAGGTTAAACAAGGATTGAATATTTTCTTTTCAAATGCAAATCTATGTAGTCTATTCATACTCGACACTCTTAAATAAAGATGCATTAAATTTAAGTTGGGTATAGACGCTTGCATGGGTTCATTACCGGTTAATTATGTTTTTGGTTTTCATATTTGATCAAAATATACTAGACATTCGGTAAATACTGATACCTTATGGTGAGTATCTAAAATGTATTTATGTCGGATGTCTTTTAAGTTATTGGTGTCTTGAGGCATCTTACGATGAATGCCATTGGTTTTCTTATAAATTTCCCTCTGCATTTCCATCAATGACTTTATATTTTGATCGTTTATGTTTACTTTGGGATGTTTTTGACCGTGTAATCTATGTAATCGATCTATACTCAACATTTATAAAACAAACTTTTATAAATCCATCTGTGCGAACTTAATTAAAATGTAAACTTATTATAAAAATTAAAATGTAAATTTAAATTCTAAAATCAAGTTAAAACCCAAAGTAAAAGTTATTCTAAAATAATGTTAAATTGTATATATATGTGCGTAAATAAATGTTTGTATGTTAATTACTGGCAGTGGCTTATTTTATTCCTTTTTAAAAAATTATTCTTAGATAAGAATTTATGAAATATAAATCTCTGCTATTTCCCTGAGCTAGTGACAATGGGCTAACGACCGCAATATAATTTTTTTTTGAACTTATGTATCTGCCTACTTTATAAATTTTTCTAGGTTCAAATGCCTAGATGGCGCCCTGTAGTGCAGTTTACATTAAGTCTTTTCTCCGGATCATTATAATATATTAGTAAATACAGGAATCAAAAATTTTAAAAAGTACAAAAAATATAATCATCACTTAGGAGCATCATAGTTTTTGTCAACTAATACTTTGAAAGGTTAACCTTCCCATAATTCCTTGATCTTAATGTTTGATGTCTGGCTATTGATTAAATCCTGCTTGTATTTATATATTAGCATAGCTTCCTTTATTTTTCTTTTATTATTTTTTTCAATTTGCAATATTTTTATATTATTATAATTGAAATTAAACCATATGTACATGATTTATTATGGTCGTAAAAAATGGAAGCTGATACCTTATTATTATCTTTACAATTTTGTTTCGTATTTTGAACCCTTTTTAATAAAAGCAAGTGCTCTTTAGTTCTTTTCTCCAATGTACATCTTGATTCCCCTATAAATCTGTTACCACACCTATATATCCATTCATAAATGATGCAATTTTTATTTATAAATGAGGTTTTATCTTTAGAGTTATTTATTAATTTATTTCATGTAGAAGTTGCATAAAATGAACTAAAGAGCATTTGCTTTTATTAAAAAGGGTTCAAAATATGAAACAAAATTGTAAAGGTGATAATAATGTGTCAGCTTCCATTTTTTATGACCATAATAAATCATGTATATATGGTTTTAATTTCAATTATAATAATGTAAAAATATTGCAAATTGAAAGAGGGAATAATAAAAAGAAAATAAAGGAAGCTATGCTAATATATAAATACAAGCAGGATTTAATCAGTAGGCAGGGAGCAAACATCAAGCTCATGGAATTGTGGGAAGGTTAACCTTTCAAAGTAATAGTTGACAAAGACTATGTGGATATTTGAAAGCACTCCTAAGTGACAATTATATTTTTTGTACTTTTCAAAATTTTTGATTGCTGTATTTACTAATATTTAATTATAAGATTTTGTATATTGCTTTGAAGGAATACAAACATCGATTTATAATATTAGTATATATATATTCTGCCATTATTAGTACTATGGAAAACTGAACAGAGAGTAAAATAAATTAAATAGACTGAGTATACTTTTGATGCATATTATCATAATCATGGCTGTCAATAAATTGCATTACAAATTCATTTTGCACAATAAACCAAGTCTTTGATTTTTTGTTTTCTATCATTCCTTGCTTCGGACATTATTTTAACAATAACAGGGTTGAAATTATGTTCATAATACTTTTCATGGTTATAAAAGACCAATATGTTTGTCAAATCAGTCTCAGCTTTTTTATACATAAATGCATGCTGTACCATCCTTAGCCTTAAATTTGTCTTTGTTTCACCATAGTATGTGTAGAGACTATTTGCTTGGTGACATCTTACTGCATACATAACATTATATCTGTCTGATTTATATATATTATTCTTAGTATTATTGATAATGACAACTGTGTCCAAAAAAAAAATTAAACAAAATAAACATGTTACCATATGATTATTCACATGGTAAATGATTGTGGATAAGCTACTTATAAATATACTTAATCTAGTTTATTGAAATACAAGTATAATGCATATACTTAACCTAGATTAATTAAAGGGATTGGAGCCCAAACTTTCAAGCTCTCCACAGTCATCTACTCTATGCAATATAATTTACACATGACCACATACATGTGAAAAAGATAAATGATCTCTAATACACATATTTCATACTGAATCCATACTTATCAGTTGGGCCAGATTATCACACACATATATATATAATCACTGCTCAATTTATATTAAGATAGCAAATGTACACACTTTGATGGACAGGCTTCAATCCTCTCCACTTCCCAATTCTTCAGCCATCCATATCACTGAAAATTTGATGATGGAATGCTCAAAGCCCTTGATGATGCCAATATTATAGTCATTCTGATATTGACTTTGTCAGTCTGACCCCTCATGCATAGGACTTTAATATGTCCATTTAAATACACAGGAGAGATGGACAGAATACAGACTGAATATATAATATTGAAATACAAGTACAATGTATATATGAAACCTAGATGCAATTAAAGAGGATTTGAAACCAGACTTTCAAGCTCCTCATAGTCACCCATTCTATCCAATATAACCAACACACATGACCACATACATGTGGAAAAGATAAATGGTCTCCAATATTTGTATGTCATGCTTAACCAACCCTCATCAGTTGGTCCAACCAGTGCTCAGTTTATATTAAGATAGCAAATTTACACACTTTGATGGACAGGCTTCAATCCTCTCCAACTCTTCAGCCATCCTTATCAAATTGTCAGTGATATTGGAGAGGATTGAAACCTATCCATTTAGCTATCTTAATATAGACCAAGCACTGATTATATATGTGTGGGAGATGATGAACTGGACCAACTGATGATTGCTCATTCAGTATGAAATATGTATATTGGAGATCATTTATCTTTTTCACATGTGGTCATGTGTATCATCAGATTTTCAAAGAAATGGAAGGCTGAAGAATTGCGAGTTGGAGTAGCTTGAAACCTGTCCATTAAAGTATGAAGATTGGCTTTCTTAATATAAAGCTGAGCACTAATTGTATATAAGTGTGGAGATAGTGATCTGGACCAACTGATGATTGCTGGTTGAGCATGAAATACATATATTGGTGATTATTTATTTTTTTCAATATGTGTGTGTGAGGGTGGGTAAGCAATATGAGATGGCATGGAGAGTTGAGGTTGTGTGAAAGTCTGAGTTCAAATCCCACATAGATTATATTTGATAGATTGAATGACTTTGGAGAGTTCAAATCCCCTTTAATTAATCTAGTTTAGTGAATATATTAGCATTTATGTGTTTTAAAACCTAAGAAATTATCATGTTTTTTTTTTTCTGAAGGCAAGATGAATGTGTTCTCTTGTTATATTATAATATATCAGATAAAAATAAATCATGGTTTTCATATCCTGGTATCTATAAAGTCCTTAGCTAAGATAGTAAAAACAACTAAAAGGAAAAGGTGCTAAGAATTGCTATAATTAGATAATGCCATCCAATGGTGTGTTTTTTTTAATTTGAGTGCTGTAAGTGTACATTATTTTTAAATCAAAAAAAATTGCATATATATAACCAGTCAACATTTATACAATATAGATAACAATCAAGATTTTCAAATATTGCTATGGCAACCTCCTTTTAGCAATAGAGGTGGATATACATAAAGAGTAATTTTAAATATCAAACTTTGCAAAGTTAAAAGAAAAGGTGAAGAAATAAACGATTTGAAAAGCAATTGTATAATTTACAATAAAAATATAAATTTTGGAAAAGCATTATGAATGTTGATGATATCAGTGAGCATGACATGATTATTTTTTATTCAACTTAATGCAAGAATTCACATGTAGATCATTTAGTTGTATGTCCCATCAAGTTTTTATTCTGATGAAGTAGAGATAGATGCACAGAAGACTTTTAATCCACTAGACCCAGGATCAGTAAACTATGACTCATGAGCCAAATGTGGCTTTTTGATCCCAGTCTCGTGGTTCTTTTTATCGTTTTCATTTCCTCTTGTAATTTGTACACAAATATTTTGATAACTCTAGGATAGGAAAAATGCACATTACAATGTCGTTTCTTGAATCATCCTATAAATTTTAACCATTTATAAATGTGTGAATAAGAATAGTGATGACTAAAATTACAATAATAAAAGACTGATGTTAAATTTAACATAGTTAGTGTCTGTTTACTTAAGTTTCCCTTTTTTTTTATATTTTCAGATAATAGCCTTTACAATATATATCAGTCAGTTATTAATTTGAAACTGCTTTAAATAGTAATAAAACCTAAGAATCAGTTTTTATAGTGACATATATTTACTGTTTGAGGACAAAAGAGATCCTTCTGAATTGTGCTTCATTTAAAATATACCTCATGGTAGATTCTGTGAAAGATATATCAAATAATTTATCATAATTGAGACTGATATGCTCACACAGTCCCTTAAGAAATAAAAATTTCTTTTTACAGTGACAAAGATATCATTGACATCAGCATAAAAAATTCAAAAATAATTGATTATTTTCATTTTCATAAGAAATATTAGACTACTAACTCAATGTTTACTTACATATGTATCCTCATTTATATAACAACAGTAGCATATAGCACTAGCAGATTTCTGACTAAAAAATGAATATGACATATCTATATTTTTTATGATTCTCTTTAAGGTCACAACAATATTCCAAATTATAAAATAGTCTTTATTTTTTTTCTGATCATTTGGAATCATATTATATATATTTGAAGATTGTCATGTCTTGGTTCTTACCGCCTTTCATACAAAGAATATAAACTGGTAGATAAAGAATTGCACTTGCTTGCCTTAAAAGCACTATTTAGTAAATAAGGTACAAATAGTAATAGAATATATAAATAATAAGATATAAATTCTAAAAAATATATTTATTTGTCAAAAGCTTTTATTTCAGCCACGTGTCTATCCTTTTTCTAATCACTTTATCATCATATTCAGTTTTGAATGTTTTGATATGATAGACCATTTTCCAAAGTAAAAATAAAAAAAACACGTTTATGAATATTCTTTAAAAATAATATAGCATCCTGTTTTTTGTTGGTACATTGTTAATAATGATACTTAATTTTAACTACTTGAAATAGTCACCAACTAAATCTGTAATCAAGTCGGACTGAGATGCACCCTGTTAATATATTCGTAAATATACAGCTATTCTATATATTTATTTATTTTTTGTAGTCACATCCCAAAAATATCTCATCACAAAAATGTGTAATGGAAATTCTAATACTGAAACACTTTCTCAAGATAAAAAAATATCATGGCAATAATTTTACAAAAGAATAATACTTTTTTTTTAAATCATTGAAGTGAGTAGCTGCATTATCCCTTATAACCAGTAGTTATTAGTGAATAATATTGAAGGGTCTGCATTGTGAGCATGATTAGAATAACTTGCAATGTGAATAATGAATGAAAACCATCACACAGTATATATATATACAGTCACAAGGAAAACGTTTATTAAAAAAAAATTCTGACACCTCAGAATTCTATTTGTAAAAAATGTAAAAATAAAAAAAATTTAAAGGGCACGAAGATTTTTTTTAAAAAAAAAAAAACATGGTTTAAATATATTGAAAAAAAAACCCAATGCATTATGAAAAATGTACAAAAGTGAAAAAAACCTTAATGAAAACACATGTAGTTGACTTCTTTGATGGAGAATCATAGAAAAAAAATTTTAAAAAAAACATTAAGTACAACAAATAATATATATAAACAAGCTATATTTCCAGTGCATGTGTGATTTTTCCACTTACAGTATTAAATTAAAAGTTAGTCTAAAAATTGGTTTTAATAGAGAGAAAATTGTATTTAACAATTGTAAAATATATACAGTATTCAATTACACTCATTTTTAATTGAAGATAGACAAAAAACTATACAAACTTTTATATTATATGGGAGGGAGTGGAGAGGAAGGATAATAATTTCCTTTTATTTTAAATTAAGTAGAAATTTTGATTATCTGGGTTTTTTTTTTTTTAATTTTATTGAAATTTGTGATAACATTTTATACTTAAAAGCAAACCAAGATTTTTTATTCAATCAATATAATAAAAAGGTCAATTTAAACAACAGAAAATTTCCATGAATAAAAAAAAAAAGCAACATATTATGCTGAGTATATATATAAATTTTTCAAATAAAAAAAAATCACAAAAAATAAACATTTTATAAATCGTGTTATAAAAATACATATGATTACTATCCTATATAGAATCCTGAAAGATTGAGTTTTATATAATAAAAAAAAGGGTCATTAAATCAAGACTTAAAAAATATATAATTTGTGTCGAAGTCGATAATAAAGGGAGGATAACAGGAAAGAATAAAATGAGTGAGATAAATGATACTTACAAATCATTATAAAGTCAAACTATAAACATTACTCAATCATGTACAAGAATAAAAGAAAATTAGTATCTGACAACTCTCAAAATTACAACTAACTTAACAGTCATCATGTAGTGATTAGCAGATCAATTTTTAAGTCTAAGATCTGAAATCTAAATTGAGTGGAATTTTAAAATGTTCATTTAAAAGAGGGTTTTAAAACAAATATAAATGTTTTATTTATGAATAGGTCCATAATTATCCAGACAGTGATATCAGTAAACATATAGCTACTTAAGATAAAAAATAAACAAAGAAAGAAAACAAACTATCACTAAATAGGATTTTTTAGCTTCAAATACTGTGTTCTCCTTCAGTGTTTTTCTTTAATAGTAAAAAATTAGAGGCTTTAATCTTGCAATGGGTTATTCTAATGCTAGTTTGTCTTTTTGACTATTAATTTGTTCTAGAGTCAATCATTTATTATTTTTACTACAC
Organism: Epiperipatus broadwayi; assembly: GCA_028023455.1. Lineage (NCBI taxonomy): Eukaryota > Metazoa > Onychophora > Udeonychophora > Euonychophora > Peripatidae > Epiperipatus > Epiperipatus broadwayi. The sequence goes on from JAQFVV010012401.1 coordinate 3,737,578, forward strand.
AGAATCTTTAGTTTTATTTATATTTATTGACATTAAATTTACATTTGTTTACCTTTTATTAAACTTAATGACTATTTTATTAAATCCATCTTCACTAACTGCACATAATGTCATATACAAAAAACATATGTGCATCATCATTTTGATTAATAAGTTTTTTGATGAGCAAAGTTCAAAAAATGTTATTATGATTTATTGACATGGTACTAAAATTCATATTTTTTTTTAAATATGAGAATATGCACATATATTACAATTATAGATAACATGAACTGTTTTGTTTATTCTTTTTCTATTATTAGAGATATTACCACTAGAAATGGTAATTAAAAAATTGCACAATTTTTTTTTAAAAAGATATGCTAATAATTAAATATATATTAACTTCAGTCTGGTTTATTTGGCAACAAAAAAAAAATATTTTTTTTTTTTGCTAAACTATATTATCACTGTGTAAGTATACCCTATAATCCTATCCAAGTTACCTTGCTAATGTCCCCTCCAACACTAAAATGATAAAAATGTCAATAAATTTATTGATACTTAAGAAAAATCATTTGCTTTTATGAATAGCAAACTACATCTTTAATCAAATAAAATATGTAAGAAGAAACATGAACATTTTTATTATAGCAAAAGATATTCTACAAAATTTACACAAATCCATTAATAAGAACATTGGTAAAAGTAATATATTCTCCATATATGAGTTACCAAGCTAATTTGTTTCAAATATTGATATTGTTATTATAAGTGAAAACCTCACAATTTTAAATCTAATAATACAAATATTACTGAATTTTCAAGGGAAAAATATTAATTCAATAATATAATAAAAGTGACAATTTGCAAATGAAGATCAAATTTCTTTGAACTATCTGACTCTTCTCTCCAATTTTTGGTTTACTATTAAAATATATCAAAAATTAAAATGAATAAAAAACTAAATACCTAATAATTGAAAAGTCCTATAAGAAATTTTAGATATGTTACATTGAAAAACCATATTCTTTCATTTATGTTATAACAGATATAAATGATATCCTTAATTATTTCATATAATAATCAATCTAAATAAGATTGAGACAAACAACTAATTATATTTACAATTATTTAATTATCAATGCAGCTTTCATTTCTTATCAAGACCTTTTCAAGATATAAAGTTTTAAACATCACATGACCTATTAATTACATTTTCTCCACATTTTGGATACTATTTTACCTTCAATAATATAATTAACATTATACATATAAACATATAAATAAATGACATTAAAATAAAAATCCATAAAAAAAATTTAAAACTATATAAATACATATACATTTATTTTTATATACCTATATAAATAAATATTCTACTTCAATTCTCATTCACAGTTCTACCATAATTTTTAAATCTTCCAATTATCTAATAATGACCAATTTTCCACCTAATTTTTCTAGACATTTAACTATATTTATACATCCAAATTTTTCTGAATGTATATTTCATAACATATTCTTTTTTGATCATCTTTAACATATTTTATAACTAATATTCTTCTTACACTCCATTTTATGACCAGTATCTAAATAATGTATATATAATCCTGACCTAATATCTTTCCTATTAATTGCTCTATCATGTTCTTTCCCTCTATCATTTATAATTCTTCCTATCTGTCCTATATATATACACCTTATTACCATTTCCACATTCAATTTTATAAACCATCCCTCAATTATTACTAATACCATTATCCTATTTGTATTATATAACCGTCTACCCAAAGACATTATTTTCCCAAGCTATTATTACATTATCTTGTAATTTTTCTCGTACTAACTTTTTATATACTTCCCTTGAATATGGAATAGACATCCAATTATAACCTTTATATTTACTCTTATCATACTTATTTCTACTATTTATAATTTTATTTCTAAAAATACTTTTAATTACCTTTCCTTTATATCTTATTTTAACATAATCATTCTTTACTTCTATTTTTTTCTCATATGACTCTTTCTTATCTAATGTAAGTTTATCATTTGTAACTTAAATCCCTTTAAAATCTCTACTTTTTGACACCATGGCTGATGTGAATTTGGATCAATTAAGCCTCTAGTTCTTCTAGCTTTAATATTATGCATTATCACTATTTCATTCATCATTCCTCTCTTCACATAAATATTTAAATATTTTATTCATTTATCTCTTTCTCCACTGTAAACTTAATTTTATATTTATTATTATTCCAATTTATTAAAAACCTTATCAATACTTCTACTATTTCCAATAACAATGATATCTGCCACATACCTATAATATTCTATAATTCCTTTATTCTTAATAAACTCACCCACTATATTTTCCTCTATACTGCTTACAATTACTGATAATACGCCACTTATCAATCACCCCATAACCCATCCCTTTTCTATTTTCCAAAATTCTTAGTTATGTTTAAAATATAAAGTCTCATCTACCGTTAATAAAGTTTCATAAATAGTATCTAACCAATCTTCTGACAAAACATTACTTATTTTCAATTTAATCATAACTATTTTTATACTATCTTTTCTAGGTACACTTTGATTCATTTTCTCAATATCAAATGATGCAATCATTCTATTTCTATTTAATATTATTTAACTTATTAACAATTTCTTCAGAATTTTTTATAAAATATTTTCCAAATCCAATTACTTCGACAATCTTTACATATAGCAAATTACATATAGCTTTAAGTGTATAATTATAAAAATTCAAAATTACCCTTATTGATATATTCTCTTTATCTAGCTTAATCTTTCCTACTATACACAGATGCTCAAAACTTATAGTATATAAACACATACATTCCTTCTCATTGATTAAGTTCTTCATTTCCATATAATTCAACAATAATGTATATCTTGTTTTAATCTTATTTCCAGGATCTTTACTTAAATTGTTAATAAATTAAATAATATTAAATTTAATAGAAATGGAATGATTGCACCATTTCATATTGAGAAAATGTACCAAAGTGTACCTAGAAAAGATAGTATAGAAATATTTATGACTAAATTGAAAATAAGTAGTTTTGTCAGAGGATTGGATATATATTATTTATGAAACAATATTAATAATAGATGAGGTTTTGTATTTTAAATATAAGGAAAAATTTTGGAGAATAGAAAAGTGATGGGTTATGGTATGTTCGATAAGTAGAGTGTTGTAAGTAGTATAGAGAAAAATATAGTGGGTGAGTTTATAAAGAATAAAGAAATTATAGAATATTATAGGTAGGTGGAAGATATTATTGTTATTGGAAATAGTAGTATTAATAAAGTTTTAATAAATTGAATAATAATAAATCTAAAATTAGGTTTACCATAGAGAAAGAGATAAATGGATTAAAATATTTAGATATTTTTGTGAAGAGAGGAATGATGAATGAAATAGTGGTAATGCATTGTATTAAAGATAGAAAAATTAGAGGTTTAATTGATCCAAAGTCATATCAGCAATGATGTCAAAAAGTAAAGGTTTTAAAGGGCTTTAAGTTAAAAAATGATAAACTTCCATTAGATAAGAAAGAGACATATGAGTAAAAATTAGAAGTTGATAATGATAATGTTAAAATAGGATATAAAAAAAATAATAAAATTATTTTTAGGAATAAAAATATAAATAGTAGAAATTAAGTATGATAAGAATAAATATAAAAATTGTGAGTCGATGTCTATTCCATTTTCAAGGGAAGTATATAAAAAGTTAGTAAGAGAAAAATTAACAGATAATGTAAGAATAGCCTGGGAATATAATGTCTTTGGATGGATAGTTATGTAATACAAATAGAATAAATGGTATTTGTAGTAAGAGAGGGATGGTTTATAAAATTGAATGAGGAAATTGTAATAAGGTATATATATATAGGACAGACAACAATGATAAATGATAGAGGGAAGAAACATGATAGATCAATTAATAAAAGCGATATTAGGTCAGGACCATATATACATTATTTAGATACTGATCATAAAATGGAGTGTGAAAAAAATATTAGTTATAAAACATGTTAAAGATTATCAAAAAATATGTTATAAAACTTTATACATTCAAAAAAATTTGGTTAGATGTGTAAATATAGTTAAAAGTCCAGCGAAGATTTAAAAATTATGGTAGAATTGTGAATGAGTTTATAAAGAGGGGTGGGGATTAGGATAATTATATAGCCATATAAAAATATATGTATATGTATTTATATAGTTTTAATTTTTTTTTATGTATTTTTATTTTGTCATTTATTTATGTTTATTTGTACAAAGTTAATTATGTTGTTGAAGTTAAAATAATGACTAACAGGTGGAGTAAATGTAATTAATAGGTATTAATAGATATTCTTGACTTCGTTTAAGGAGAAGTCACAATACATCACATCACATCATGTGATGTATAAAATTTATATCTTGAAAGATCTCAATAAGAGATGAAAGCCGTATTGATAATTAAATAATTGTAAACATAATTAGTTGTTTGTTTTAATCTTATTTAGATTGATTATTATATTAAGTATATATCTATAACAACATTATGGACAAATAATTTTTATATTGGATATTTGACCATTGTATATATTTAATTATATCAGTACTTTGAGTACCATTTGGTAAAAATAAAATGCCAAAATACATACAGTCAAAAAATTTCATGCCATTTCTATTGTCAATTAAGTCTTATAAACTTAAAAAAAATATATGAAATATATTAGGGTTACAACCTATCTTTCTTTATAAATAAAAGGTTACTTTGATATTTATCTTCTTAACATTGTTATTCTTAATCAGATTCTAAGAAAAGCATATCTTTTACAGACATTTAATATTAAATTATGCTCAGCTTCAGGATGAATTAATTTAAGAATACAGGTGTTCTCTACTTTCGTATATTCTATTTTCATACAATTCACTATTTCGTACACATTTCATATTTTGGATTTTTATCAATATATACGACAAAACACGCACTTTATGTAATGATTCTCCCTTTCTCATGGACTATTAGTCATTAGTCCCTCCACACCTATCTGGCATTAATTGTGACCATTTTTGGCATCACAGGTTCAGTCTTGAGCAGGGAAGTTTTGAGTTAGTATGTGCTGATAAGTTGTGTCTTGTCAATTTATGTTAGAACATGTGCTATCACTTTATGTATATTTCTGTTTTGGTGAAAAAATTTGCTTTTACTATTTCATAAACATGAGTCAAAATTGAAAAAAACAGCAGTATTGATATAGACAAAAAAAAAAAAAACAATGTCTCATAATCTCCATATAATTGAGATGAAAATGTCTAATCTTTTGCTTCAATCAATTGTTTGTATAATTTAAGTTGCTAGGTAATATGTTCAATAAAAAAAAAAAAAAATTAAAAAATATTTCCAAATTCATACACTGTCGGGTTAATCTTCATTATGCTTTAGGTAAATGATTGTATTGCATGTGTCTATATTTAGCTTTATTTTTTTCTCAATTAAAATAAAAAAATTTAGATAAAAAATATTTTCAAAGTATAAACATTTTTATATATTAAGAATTCTTTGAACTTTTTTTTAAAAATAGAAACGTAATACTTAGCAAAATATATATGTATTTCAAAAACTTTTTTTTTTTTTTTGTAATTACTCTACTTTTTTACATTTCAACTTTCATACATATTTCAAAAATCAAATTAAGTCTGAAAGTGAAGGACTAAGTATTTTTAAACATATCAGTTTTAAAATAATTGATATTTGGTTCTGTTTCTTTCTGCAACAATTTCATGATTTTCACATTGTTAAATCATTTCAAAACAGAATTCTATTAGTCTCAGGGATTTATTTTTTTTTTACAATGTTTTTATTGAAATATTATTACTAGGTCTTATCTAAATCAAAGATTTGAAATAGAATTTCAAAATTATCTTCTGACAGAAAACTTTGAATCAAAGTTCTGGAGGTTGTTCATTTTAATCTAATTAAATATGTAAAGAATGATCTGTATAAAGAACAGAAATTCTAAGAGATTATAAGACTTGGTATAAAACTTTTGTAAATGATTGAAGATATCAAATAAAATGTAATATCTTTGCACAAACTATGTTTATTATAAAGATTTTACTCTTGTTATCATTTAAATGGAAATAGCAGAAGAAAGCTTTAAAACTTACTTTCATGTCACAAAAGTAACATTATATTATAATGATAAATGTTTTGTCATTTTTCATAATTATTTTTTTCCTGTTTTTTTGTTTAAAGAACAGCCCACTTTGCTTTATGCCAATCAAAATATATGTCCATAAGATTTGTTTTTAAAATATTTATTAAATAACTATTGTTAGTTTATATTAAATGCATATATTATATATAAATTTTATTTAGTTAAAAACTTTCATTTAAAAAAAATAAAAAGAAGAGTTTATTTAGTGTACTGTAAGCTTCCAAAAATAATTAAAAATATTTACATTTTTTTTATAAATGCATTGAAATTGAAATTTTATTATATATTACATAAATCTTAATTATATTACTTTAAGATTATATATTCATCTTTTCTATATTCACTCAGATTTATTATGCTCATCATTAAAAAAATATTACTGAAATATCGACTTTCCACTCTCAGCCATAAAATCATTGCATCAAATGATTTTGCTAATTAATACCATAAAATGACATTACTTTCAAAAGCATCAATGCTGGAAGTTTAAAATGGTTGTTAGTTCAATTTATGTTGAGATAGTATATGCTTAGACTGTCGTGAAATCCCATTATCCACCTGTTTTAAAATAATTTTTTTTTTTTTAAGGGATTGCCGCAGTTTTTAATTTATTAAAGTATATCTTTGGGTAATTTCCTAACTGTGTCACATGTATTGCTTAGTAATGTTGCTATCTGGAGTTTTATTTATATGATTTTTCATCAGCCTAAAAAATGAATTAATATCATTAACATAACTGTGTGCTATTTATACAATAAAACATACATAGTGGATATAGCCAAATTTCATTTGTTCATTGTAAATCAGGAATGCATAATTTGATTTTATAATTAAATTTTTTTTATTTTTTTAGAAAATGTTATATATGAATAGAAAACTTTTTTACATTCACATTAACAATGGTACCATTTTTAATTTTAATAAAAATTAACCAAGAAACTAATTTTCATTTATAATGATTTAAAACAAATATACTCGTTTTAAATTGAAATATGATTATCTTCATTTTTACTTTAATACCCCCCCTCCCCACTTAAAACCAGTTGTAAATAAGAAAATTCTAAGATAACTAAAATTTATATAAAAAAAAGGTTGTTTTAAGATAAAAATTTATTTTAAAAGCAAATTTCTTTCTATATATTTTTTAAAGTGTTAATCTTTTCTTTTTTAAAAGTGTAAACCTTACAGAAAATCTCTTAATGTATCTGCGTCTTTTTTTTAAAAAAAAGTTGTTATCTTCAAAGATAAAAATAATTATAGGTTCAAAAGCTTGATATCTCCTTCATGAGAGCTAAATGCAGCATCAAATTACATTCATATTTTTATTATAATCTTGTTAATACTCATCAGCTAATCTCATTTCATCAAGTTAACAGCCAAAAAGTATTGATTATTTTATTACTTTTCTGGAGAGCAAACTACTTTAAACAATTTATTAATATTTAAACACCTACTTAAAACATATTGTTATTCAATCATTTTCACGCAATTATTAATCCAATGTGGAATGGTCTTGTAAATTTTAATCCAAACTTGCTGATTCAAAGCTCATTTTTTCTAGATCACTCAATAACTTCTGTATCTTATCCATACATTCATACATCTCACATGTGATTTCTTTCAAGGTTTTCTTAAGCAAAGATGATTATTTTATTTTATTTAACTAAATGACTTTTATTTGTAATTGTTTCTTAAGAAAACATTCATAATTAGCAATAGAAAAAATATGTATTAACATAAAGAACATGACATTAATATCTTAACAAAATTCACATATAATAAATATATTGATCATTGTTATTTCTCATGCTAATCTGGATATTCACACTTAAAGCAAAAATTCATTTTCCAATCAAGAATGAGAGGCCTAATTCAACTACATGAAAAAAATTAGAAATTCCATTTAGATCAAAACTCCTAGTTTTTAGGAATGGCAAATGAATGAGCTAATTCCAATACCATGTTATTCTTTCTCAATGGTCTGATAATTATTATAAAGAAATACTTTATTTTAAGGTATATATATATATGTGTGTGTGTGTAATAACTAAAATTTATTTACAGTGATAGGTATTTTTTATATAATCTTTTGAAATTAATTGATTACAGCTGACTTTATATAACTGAAGTGTCCTCAAGTTTCTGCACATGGCAATACATTTTAAAGACAAAAGAGGTAAGTTGATCTTTTTTCTCCTTTATATATCTGGAGGATTGCCTGCAATACCTTCCTTAAAATTCTTATTTATTATATAATATTAGTATTTAAATCATCATTGGTAAGATTAAAAATGACAAATTTCATTCTTGCCAGATATATATGACAATCAGATTTTAAATATTTAGAAATAATCTTCTGATTGACTGAAAATTCATCTCTTCTATCAGCTTTGTAGACAATTCTCCAGATATACGAAGAAGAAAAAATATAAAAAAATATTTTCTTTTGCCTTTAATAAGAATTATCATGAATTTCAAATATATGAAGACAATTGCAATGAGTTAATCTCAAGATTATATATATATTATTGATTTGATCAAGACTTTTAATTCTATTAATTAAATAAGTCCATGACATTGTTTAAAATTAGTTAGTTGACTACTAATGTTAATTCATATTATTCAACTTCTACATAATGAAATGAGGAAATGTTATTACCACAGGTGAATAGCTAAGGTTTTTGAAATGAAAATCAGTGTTAAGCAAGGAAGTGAGCTTGCTCCAATCCCATTTTCAATTTTTATAACCATAGTATTTGGAAGTGTTTATAGATAACTTAATGAAACAGAAATCAAGATGCAATACAGATTAGATGTTGGAATTTTTGATTGATTAAAGTGAAAACAAGTACTTCATCTTATGTGCTAATGACTTTGTTACTTTCATCAATTCAAAAAATAATTTGCAGAATGTACTAAATGTTTTGAATGCAATATAAATGCAATATAAACTCAAGTTCTTTATCAGCCAGTGAGGGGAAAAAAAATCTTCAACAATTTTTATCTTGGATTGTAATCAAATTAAGAATGAAAATAATTTAAACATATTGGTAGTTTTATAAGTAGAAAGATGGATTTGGATATTGAAATGCAGCACAGACTCCAATGTCTAGATACTACTTTTAACAAAATAAAAGATAGGATATTTCCATCACAGAAAAATAATTACTGCAAATAAATTAGCTATGTTTACAGTTATTACTTTATCTAATCTATTGTACACACTGTCAACACAATGTAAAAGTATTAGAAGTTTCATTTAAGGATGCTCTGTAAAATTAAAAATATAATGACAAGATAATAAAATTAATCAATATATTCCTCAATTTTCTGGATGTGATACTGTAGAATTCATTGTAGGTAAATTTCACATTTGTTGGAATGGACATGTAAAATAAATGAATAATGCAAGCAAAACTTTTTGAAAGGATATTTTATGATGAACTTAGTATGACTAAAGTGCATTATTAATTGTTTTCACTGGAAAAATGTAACAAGAACTAAAAGTTTCTGGCAGAAGAAATTAAAAGGCAGCATTACAATATATCAGACAAACAGAAAAATAGACCAGCTTGTTCTATATGTGGACATATTTGTGGTTCACATAGCAAACCTCAACTTTAAAGTAGGGTCAAAGTGCATTATTAATTGTTTTCACTGGACTAAAAGTTTCTGGCAGAAGAAATTAAAAGGCAGCATTACACTATATCAGACAAACAGAAAAATAGACCAGCTTGTTCTATATGTGGACATATTTGTGGTTCACATAGCAAACCTCAACTTTAAAGTAGGGTCAAAGTGCATTATTGTTTTCACTGGACTAAAAGTTTCTGGCAAAAGAAATTAAAAGGCAGCATTACACTATATCAGACAAACAGAAAAATAGACCAGCTTGTTCTATATGTGGACATATTTGTGGTTCACATAGCAAACCTCAACTTTAAAGTAGGGTCAAAGTGTATTATTGTTTTCACTGGACTAAAAGTTTCTGGCAGAAGAAATTAAAAGGCAGCATTACACTATATCAGACAAACAGAAAAATAGACCAGCTTGTTCTATATGTTGATATATTTGTGGTTCACATAGCAAACCTCAACTTTAAAGTAGTTTTTTTTTTTTTTTTGCATTGGAATGGCAATACAGATTTACAAATGGCTGCTATTGAAAACATATAACTACACACCTTTTTCTTTTCTCTACCAATTTCTAATTAATTAGTTTATGAGTTATATATATATATGTAAGTAATAATCTGTTTTTAAAATGAAAAAGCAAACTAAATGTTTGTTTAAATTCTACAAAGTATTAACATTCTTTTCTAATCAATTTTCACTTTTTTCCTTGAGTATTTGAAATGCAATTTGTAATTCCTCTTGAATTTTCACCTTTCACTATTAAATCTGTGATTCTTCTACCATCTGGAAAATCACATCTTTCAACAATTTTACAGGATTTCCAGATGTTTAGTTATAGAAAGTACTTACTCTATTATAGTGACCTCTAGGGATAACTATTATAGGATTATCTTTAAAATACATTATGTAGATAATAGAGGTAATTATTTAAAAAAATTTAAACAATATAGCTTCATAATTACTTATTTATTATAAATTATAAAAATACTTCAGAAAAAAAAAGGGGGAATAAAATAATTGTGGAAAAACAAAGAGTCTTTAAACTTAATAAAAAAAACAGCTAAGATATCACTCCATCTATGAAGCAAAATAGTTATTAAATTTTAAGATCACAGGTAAATTATATAGTAAATGTAAAAACATAACTACAGCATTCATATTAATTAAAGATGATACAAAACAGGCTTTCTAGAATGAATAAATCTTTTTTGGGGTGAAAATACTGAAGTTGTTAGAAATTACAGACACATAATCTGGAAAATAACCGAAAATAAAAGGATAATTTTAATAACTGAATTTTGATTACTTAGAATGATTATAATAGAAATTAGTGACAATATATAATAGAAGCTAGAACATGTATGTGTGTGCAAGCATGCATACACATATAAGTAAAGTATTATTATTAAATACATAAAACTGACTCAATTTGTGATAAACTTGGAAAATGCATTCTCAAAATGGTTTTAAAAAAACACTAAATTACATGCATAGAATTAGATAATTTTTATGATTTAACAACATTATATTTTTTAAAAAAAAGTTTTTATAGATTAAAGTTTTATATCTGATCTAGTTACTAGTTACTAAAATATGTATTGTAAGAATAGCTGACAATCCTGTTCAAACCCACCCTTGTGTATCCACAACATCAAGTTAAACCCATTGGAAACATAAACTGAGATAATAGGTTAGATACGCATTATCAATTTTTTTTTTATGCAAACATCCATATAAACACATAGGCACTAAAAGTTTATTTTAATAATTACTAAATGAAGATAGTGTTAAAATGAAATAAATGCTCTTTTTCAATGGAAAGTAAAAAACGTAATTAAAAAAAACCTTTCGTATATATACCTATATTAACAATAAGTCATGTGTCAATGTGTAAACATCACTATTTAAGACAGACTTTGTAGGCATGGTGATGACCTAGTGTCATGTCAATGCCTAGACAACCTAGTGTTAGAAAATGAGAGTAGAATGTAATTTTACCATAGAAATTTTATGATATAATTTTATCTACAACTAATATATATATACAAAACAATAAACAACCACAGCAATTAAAAAAGAAATGAAAAAGCTTGTATACTAAACAATGAAAACCAAGTCCAGTATAAAAACAAACCCAGTTCATTTCCGTCTTTTTGTTATTTACCACACATGACCAATATTTAAAATCGAACCATAGAATGTAAGATAAGATGGCTGACATGTTTAAAAATCTTGGTTTTAATTGTATAATTTTTACAGCGCAAAAAGTTAAAGGAAATCACAATTGACATTTAAAATAGAGAAAGTTTATAATTCCCTAACAAGTTAATGGATGAATTAATTTTAATTTGACAAGTAAAAATAATGGACTGCGCTATTATTCAAACGAGAGAAAAGAAAATAATATATTGCCAGAATATATATATACTTAGACGATGAAGTAAATTTTCTTTTATATAACTCTCCAAATACCAAACAACAAATTGAAGAAAACTGAATTTATTATAAAGTATTAAGCAATGTACTCTGGCTAAATAAAGTCACCATAAGATCGAAATGCTAATCCCAGCCATAAAACATGATGATTTGATTCACCTATATACATAATGCTTAAAGAAGTATCAAATGGCTCATCTGAAATGTCTGCATAAATTCAGGAGAAGAGCAGCTGCAGAAATGGGGACAAAATCATTTCAAATGTGTTCCTGGAGAATTTGAGCGAGCAATGGAGGATTTATTAGAGTAGAATGATGAGAATAAAGATAGACTATCCATGAGAGACCTTATTAAGAGATTCAAAAACTTTAATCTGAGTGATTTGAAAAGAAATTGATTTACCATGTGTTATATATTTCTTCTTTTGTGCTTGTAAAATTCTATTCTTATTTCATTTCTCACACTTGGAGGTTTCAACATGCTTATGTTTGGAATAGTCTATTATGTTGAAAAGTAATATAGTATAGGGGGGAGGTATTAAGTTAGATACATAAAAAAAATCTTAAGTTTAGATTAATTCCCTCCTTAGTGACTTGACATTGGGACACCACCATGAATTATGGGATAAAGTAAGAATTTTTTTATATTATTCCATATTGAGTGCATGCACTATTCCAGGACAGAGTTTGTGATAATTGTTTATTTAACTAATGATAGTCATATTTAGTTTATTCAGTGTGAATGGCTAATTTTCTTCTATGAATGTTCTTTTTCTATCAACTATATATAAATAGGGAGTCGTCCCAAAAAGATGAAATAGCAATCATTGGAATTCAATGACAAGGCTTTTATATACATTATATTTGCATATTGTGATAAATTAGCTGGGCAGCTTCGCAATCCTTATAATAATGAATAGATTTTTTTTTTTTGTTAAATTTACCTAGTTTGTAAATATTTCATGTTTTGTCATGCATATCTAACATAGGAAGGATTAGAGTAACAAAACATATTTAATCATTAATATGGTAGAGATGCATACTGACACACATATGTATATACATTTTTTTTATTATCATGTGAAAATTTTATGTTATCAAATAAGCATTGTTAGTTTGATTTAAATTAAAATTGGTCTCCAGTTTATCAAATCATTCATATACCCATCCATCAATTTATCTAACTATATACATGCGCACAGATATATATTATTATTATACTTAGCACAGCAATAGTTTTGATATATTTTAAGTCAATGGGAACCTATATAAAGGTATGATAGTTGTTACATAAGGTAAATTCACCCCTGAAGGGAGCTGAAGGCAACATTCTCCCCGAGTATAAATACTGAGGTATAATGGAATCTGAAAGAGGAGTAAGGTATGGATGAACAAGGCTAAATTGTGTCTAAATTTAATGTGCAAACTGAACTAGCCCATTGGAGGTAAACATAATCATTGGTTAGGTATTTCATCATGTGATTCATAGCATCCTTCCTGAAAACCCTAGGTCCAACCATAAGATATTACCCCACTTCTGGTTGAAAAGCCAGACCGTTACATTCTGGTGCCCAGACTTTAGGGGCATGAAACAGTAGTTTCTAGGGAGATCAAGACATTGGACTGATAAAATTATATATATATTTTTTGTTTGGAATTTTTTCTTCTCTCAAACTTTCCATGTATATAATCCTGATGGATTTATATGAATAGCAGCAGATTGACATACCCAACCATAAAAATTATACATCTTATGAGATATTGAATACAAGTCAACTGATGGGTATAAAATGATGGACAGAGACAATGAATAAATGACAATTTAATAAAAAAAAAACAAGTTTAAACAGATGAGGTGGGTGGATAAAACATAGGCTGAACAAAAAGTAGGCATGAAAAACAGCATAAACACTAACAATAGTATAAAATGCAGGGAGGAATTAAATAAATGCTCAATGGCATGGAGGTAGCAGAAGATTCTATGACACATATATATCTGTATTTATAAGGGAAAATAACTATACTTAATTATTAAACGAAAGATTTAATGATACTTAGAAGTGGGAGACAATTATTAAGCAAGAACATGAAGCATGTTGAAGAACCACAGAGTGCCAGTGATAGTGAGATAGAAGATAAGACTAATGATATTGGGTAGGGTCTTCCTGGAGGTCTGTGACTGAAGTAGATCACCCTCCACAGGCATATGTAACAGACCCTGGGACACCTAAAGCATCCAAATAGTACAGACTCCAGAAGATGAGGTGACTATGGCATGAATGTTCCAGATGATGATGGAAATGAGTCATATGAACAATAGCCTGAGCAGCCTAAGAGATGAAATGAGTAATATGAAGGAGGATTTGGGAGATGTGAGTAATATGGAAACAAAGCTATATCAAAAAATAACTAATATGATAGAAGAGATGAAAAGATGAAATTAAGTAATAGGATGGTAAATCTGAACAAAAGCTTAAAAGAAAACAGGGATAGTATTAGGTCAGATATAAAAACAGAAATGAAGGATATAGAGACAGGCTATTTGCTGATATGGAGTAGTTGTCAATAAACTTGAATATATTCGTGTATAAGGGACAACTCAGAGATGAAGATGGCATTTGGTAACCTGAGAAATGAGATGGAGGAGAAAGAGCAAAAATGCCAACAATGATTTGAAGAATTTAAGTTTAGAATCATTAGGTAAGTAAATGTCAAATGTGATGAGGTGCACAAGAATTAGGAGATCTTCAAAGGCAAGGTGTGTGTGGCACAAAAAAAGCTCAAGCCAAAGTCTAGAGGGAATGTCAGGATGTGCACTCAAGGATGGACCAAACTCTCTGCAACTCAAAGCATCAAGGCAGAATCACATGATAAAGTATTAGGAGCCCTTTATCATCATCTTAATTGACTTGAGAACAAAATAGCCTTAAGAGAGACTGGCATGACCATAGACAAGACCACTCTTGAAAAACTGGTGGAAAATGCAACCAAATGTGGGATCAGATTGATAGAATAGATGAAGTCATCAATCTGAGGTTTTCCATGATCAAGTCTCAGCTGTGCCAAGGGACACTGACAATTGAAATATGACAAACAGGTTGACTCGAGGACCCAGAATATTAGGGAAGAGTGGAATGGTGAGGGAAATCAACTGGAGGTTGTCCTCAAAAACCCACTGAGGATGGGTAACCATTGTGAGGAATCTACTCTCTCATATTGCATACTCTCTGAGACAAAATTACTTTCTTAGCTTTAATTTAGACGGGTTCATCCCAAATACTTATCAGACCAACCCTGAGAACCATGTACTGACCCCACAAATAAATACCCTGAAGATGAATAGGATGCACAGCCACCCACCGCAATTCAGTGCAATTAATTAGTTTGTAAGACTAAAAATATTTCACAAAACCACCAATAAAGCCCACATAGAGCACCTCAGGAGACTCAACCTTTATTTTTCAGTAAATTGAATTTTTTCAGGTGATCATTGCATACAGCCATCTTCAAGGAGATGCACTGATGTGGTGGGAGGCACTATTTCAAGCACCATCCACCTTTGACAACTAACATTATTATTCAAGGATTTCTGAAATAGGAAGTCAAGAGGCCTTGCTACACCACCTATTCCAAGAGAAGTGCAGGTCAACACCAGGAGAAAATTTATTGAAGTTCTGCTTCCAGGTCACAAAATTAAGAACAGTTAACACATACCACCTGATTAAAAGCAAGTTCATAAGAATCACAAAAAGGAATTTGTCACTTAAAATAGAGCAATTGCTACTATGTACCAGTACTAGAAGCATCGAGCAGGTAGCCAAATTGTTGAACAACATAGATAAGAATAGTACCAGAACATATGAGAAAAGAAAAGAAGATGCCACAGTTCACACCACATTCTATAAAAAAAGAAAAAAATAACAAATGATACCAGCCATTGGAAGAGAAAATCACTACAAAGGAAGCCCCCATACATCTAGTGACCCAAGAAAAACCAGGCTAATAAAAAACAGGGATAAGCCCCTTAATAATCCAGGGAAGTCCCCAAAACCAGGGTGTAGTAATTACACAAATTCCAAAAGAAACAAAACTAGAAAGGTACTTGAGGATATGTTCCCCACCAAATGGACACAGAGGAATGTGAACTAAATCCCTGATCAAGAAATCATAATACGATGTGTTCAAGGAAAGATAAAGCACCTAATTTCACCTTGCAAAGCTGCCCTATAATAGAGGTTTGTTTGAGGGCTTGCTGGTTATCGCACTGTTAGATTCACCTTGCAAAGCTGTCCCATAATAGATGTTTAAATGAGGGCTTACTGGTTATTCTGGGAGCCAGATTTCAGTTGTCTCAGATAAATTCTATTATGAGATTCTGACTAAAAATCCCCAACATCAAAACCTTACCACAGAAATCTATTCAGGTTACCATGGCTAACAGTAGAAAAGCTAAACTAGTGCAGAAGCAAATCTGGGTTGAGATAAAAGTAGGCCAAATAATCCTCTATCATGTGTTCCTTATGCTGAATGGCTTAATCCATGATGTCATTCTAGGGGCAGATTTCCTACACTTGAAAACTTGTATTATTTATTTCTCTGATAAAACAGTTAGAGTAAACAATGAAGTCTTGGAGATGACATTGCTTCTGAGGTATGATCTACCTCAAGTTGACTGTATTATATCTAGTATCCCAAAGGCATTCATAAATAATAACTCACAGAAACCAACTTGCTTAGAAGCGAATTTACCCAATTTTCTCAAAGATAGCAGAAGTAATAGATGAATTTCAATAGAGAATTAAATTAGTACATGGCCAACTATTTTAATCCAAATTGTACCTATTCCTTACCAATATCATGAAGAAATATCCAAACAGATTAATAAAATGCTGGATTGGGATATCATTTCCAAATGCTCTTCACCTTACTGTAATCCAATTATAACTGTGAAGAAGAAAGATGGATCAACAAGATTGTTTTGATGCTAGGCAACTAAACAAAATTAGTTTCCCTGATAGGAACATTCCACAGCCCGTACATGAATTATTCATGAGATTTGGAAACAAAAAAGTGATTTCCACTTTTGATCTAACTTCCAGCTATTGGCAGATTAAACTCCATCCAGAAGATCACCAATATAGTGTCTTCTGATATGAGGGTTTTACATTCCAGTTTAATAGGATGACTTTTGGACTGATAAATAGTGGTGCCGGTCTGATAAGATTTTTAGATAAGACCCTATCTCCTGAGATTAAACATATCTTAACTATTCATGTGGATGATATAATAATTGCATATGCCACAATTGAAGAACATCTTCAACACCTTGCTGTATTTTTTTTGAAGTGCTACAAAAAAGAAATCAAAATCAACTTCAAAAAGAGTATACTGGTTTCCAACCAGGTAATCTTCCTAGATCATATCATTGGTTGCAATGGGATCAGATCTCATCCAGAGAAAATCAGTGCCATTCAAAACTTTCATAAACCAACCAACAAAAAGCAAATTAGATTATTTTTAGCCTGTGCAACATTTACAATTGTTTCTACCAGAAGTTCTCAGACTATATGGTATCATTGTTAAAACTAATTAGAAGAATGAGCAATGGAACTAGATTGATGAACATATCAAGGCATTTGAGAAAATTATAACAGTTCCCAAAGCAAACCATGTTAGTCTTCCCTGATTTTAATAAACCATTCATTGTCCAAACAGATAGTAGTGGTTTTGGATTGGGGTAACACTATCCCAGATCCAGGAGGATGGCCAGCCTGTGGTCCTCTACTTTATCAGCTGGCTCCTGAAGGGTCCAGATAAATTACACAGTTACTGAGAAGGAAGCAGTAGCAATAGTGTGGGCCTTCCAAAAGTTTCGACAGATGCTATTCAGATGAGGAGATAGTGATCACAGACCACAAAAGCCTCGAATTTCTAAATCACAGCTACCTGACCAATAGTCATCTAGTCAGATGGAGTTTGCTATTGCAGGAATTCAATTATACCATGGAAAACTGTATAAGGGATTCAGGAATGTCATGGCTAATATGCTAAGTCGAAAGCTATGTAGGTCAGAACAGAATCATTTGTCAAATACAGAATGCCTACATTATAAGTGTCAATTTTATGACTGATAAGGATGTAGAGAATAATTTAGAAAACTACTCCAATTTCAATTTGAAGACTAAGATTTAAACCCAATCATGAGAGTTTTGAAAGTGCCAAAGGATCTCACTCACTATAAGGTAGAAAGCCAGGTCTTACTTTATAGTCAATATAAATACAGATAAGTGGAGGGTAGTAATACCTAAAGCAATGCATACCCCACTCATAAAGTATATTCACTGCCTGTATGGACACTACAGTGCCCATAAAACAGAATCTACCTTGAAGAATTGGTTTTACTGGCCGATAAGATATAAAGACATCTTAAAATCACCTTGACATTGTCTAGTATGCTTATGAGCCAAGCCAGTAAACCAAGATTCTAATAACACTTTAAAGTCAATTATACCTAAAAGACCAAATGAGACCTTGGCAATTTATTATTGTGGGCCATTGCCTCCATTTAATAAATATCTACTGGTCACCTACGATCTCTCTAAATATGTTTCTGCTTACCCAATACCCCAAGCTAATACTGTAATGGTCAGGTTTGTACATTTGCTCAACAGACCAAGAGTCTGAGCCAGAGAACCAATAGCTGACCAAGTTGAAATAGTGATATTCTATATCTGATCATACTTCAACTCTCTTACTCGTGCTTCCAAGTCAACCCATTGCGAATGACATGCCTGAGGTTACACTCGATATCTTTTTAATCACATTCCAGCAATAGCAAAGCAGTAAAACCTGAGACACCCCCCAAACCCATGATAATATATAACTTAACTAGTGATTCGTAAAGTAATGAGCAAGAATGGAGACTGAGATAAATTTATACTTCACAAATTTAATGTAACACTTAATAAGTTATAATGCAAATACATTATGTACAGATTGCTCACATGGAGGTAAATGATACTCAATGTTACAAAAAATATAATAAAGCAAATTATATAGTGCTCACATGCAGGTGAGTGAATACTTAGGCTTACAAAGAATATTAATGAATAGTCTGTAAAAGATAACGCAAATTATGTATATATTGCTCTCACATAGGTGAATGAATACTTAGATTTACAAATGCTTAATGTGATTATCAACAAATGATAAACAAAGCCAATTATATTTGCTCACGTACAGGTGAGTGAATTTTGGGGTTGCAAAATGTTTAATTAGTTTATTACTTTGCAGAACTGACAATATGCCTACACCATCTTTTATGTCAGAACCCATGCTATGATCTACATAGTAAAAATCGATAAGAGTTGGAGTGATCAATTTATTGGTAACTGAATGAAATTATATTATTAAGTTTAAACATAACTTATAATAATAGTAAGATTATATATCTCTAATTACTATACCGATAAATACATTAATTCAGATTCCAAAACGGATCAAAGCTGATGTTATGTTGGACAGTCGAAAGTCAGATTCTAGGACATTCCAAACTATAGTATCAGAATATATGTGTCTCGAATGTGTTCTTAATTGAGGTTCATTACCTAGTAATCAGTTCCCCAGACCGAGCTACTTGCTATAATACAAAGAGGCCCTTTTATTCAAGTGAAAAAACAGTGGCTTAACAAGCCCTTGGAATGCTTTGGTTCCTTCAAATACAAATAAATGTCACAGATGCCTAAATTTTCGAGGCATGACTTGAAGTGGAAACGATCCTAATGTAGGCCATTATAGGTATAGCAAGAAGTTATGCATATTTATGCTAACTAGCAACACATTCGCCACGCTAATTTAATATTTCCTAAATTAATTACACCAAATCTTAGCTTCTATCAGTGCCACTACCACTGGTCAGTTCATAAATAGTATTACTTAGTCACACTACAAGGCAATAATACGAATCTGATTTAAGGATATCTGCATAGCTTAATCTCTAATTAAGGAGAGTTATAGCTAAATTAAGGATTTACTAAGATTTAAAATATTACTTATATGCTGTATAACTCATGTCTAATATTAAGTAAATATTGAATTTTAAATAACTTAAGCAAAAGATTGCTTTTTAAAATAACTTATGCAAATACTCATTTTAAAATAACTTACGCAAAATATCCATTTTTAAACAACTTACACAAAATATGAGTTTTAAATAACTTATTTTGTGTATTATTAGTAACTGATTCATTCTAGCATAAATAATAGTTTGATTACAAAAGGGAGTTTTGACTATTTCTTTTTATAATATTCTAACATAATGGAAAGGTGCTTAATTAATTGGAGCGTAAGTGAATCAACTGGATTCACACACATTGAACTACACTTCAACTAATATATTCCCATATTATTTATTAAATACCAACCCACAATTAGACAAACTCAAATTGATACATAAATAAACATATCAAAAGCATACCAACAGTTATTAATTAAGGCTACATGAAGGAACAAAAGCACAACAAAGGAGTAGACACAATTTCAAGATAGGGGATAAAGTATTTATCAAGATGACCCATATAAATAAACCACCAAAAAATAAATAACACAAATTTTATAAACAATATGAAGGACCATTCGTTATTGTGAAGCAGTCATGTCCAAATTGCATTTGGATAGAACTGGAAATTAAGGGAACATATAATGCCTGAAGAGTGACCACAAAGATAACTACTTAACTGATAAGCAAATTAAATGATAGGCATGATTTTTAGTTAAAGCTAGAAGAGAGATAACATCAAAAAAAAAAAAAAATGGGGACATTAATTTATGATGAGAGTGTACCCAGATAATCACAAAAGCAATTACTGGGATACTTTAGAGCAGTGGTCTTCAACCTTTTCACACCTGTGGACCGGCAAAAATAAGGATAAGATTTCGTGGACCGACAGAAGTTTACAGATAAATTTTCTTAAAGATGTAACCTGCTTAGCCTTAGATAAGCATAATTGTTATAACTGACCAAAACAGCACACTAGTTATTGTGTATTCTGAACACTCTTAATAGAGTTGCGCAGTCATACTGCTACAGAAAACTGTACCATAACAATCATTCTCATTAATGTGCTTGTATTTCTACATTTATTATTTCATTGTTAAAACATGCAAGAATAAAATGTTATTCACCTGAATGTTAAGAAATATCACAGCTAGTATCATTACATGACAATGATGATTATGATAAATGTGATATCCATATTTAATGTTAAATATACAAAATAAAGTTATATATATATAGAGGTTGTCTTTTGATAGTAGTAAGGGCAAAATAGAAATCACGTAATTGAAATCACCGTATAACCAAAAAAAAGATGCCGTATTTTAAATCTGAAAAAAAAATAAAACGAAACGTATACAAGTTTGAAGTTTTGATGTTGTTGTAATTTTTTTTGTGTGCTATATGTTGAATAGATCAAAAATGTAATTAATAGGAAAAGTTTTTTTTTAAATGGTAAAATAGACATCGAATAATAGAAATAAAACCTAAAATAATCGCAGTATAGTCGTCATCTTTTAAAAATAAGACAACGAAAGTTGAAAAAGTCAAAAGTTTTGATCTTATTTTAATTTGGGAGGGGAGGGGAGTGGGTTGAGAAATACCTTGACTACACTGAGACAAAAGATAAAGACCAAAGTTATTTTTTGTTTTTATTTTTAAAAAAAGATAACAGAAATTGGTTTTAAAAATAAGTTTTAGTATTTTAGCGGTATAAAGCCAAAAAAAAAATATCACCTTATAGGCCAAAAAAAAGTGGTGTATTTTTAAACAAAACAAAAAAGAAAAAACTTGAAAAAGTCAAAAGTTTTGATCTTATTTTAATTTGGGGGTTGGGGGGTGGATTGAGAAAGACTTTGTAAAAGTTAGAGACAGAAATTTTTTGGTTGTTTTTCTTTTTAAAAAAGGTGATAAAAATTGATTTCAAAAATAAAAGTTAAAGCCAAAAAAGATCTTATTTTAATTTGGGGGGGAAGTGGGTTGAGAAATACTTTGTCTTCACTGAGACAAAAGACAAAAATTATTTTTTATTTGTTTTTATTTTTAAAAAAAGATAATAAAAATTGATTTTAAAAATAAAAGTTTTAGTATATTAACGGTATATAAAGACAAAAAAGATATTGCCTTATAGGCTAAAAAAAAAGGTGGCCATATTTTTAAACAAAAAAAAAACTGAAACTTGAAAAAGTCAAAAGTTTTGATCTTACTTTATTTTGGGGTGGTGGGGGTGTACTGAGAAATACTTAAAGTTAGAGACAGAACATATTTTTTGGTTTTTATATTTAAAAAAAAGGTAATAAAAATTGATTTCAAAAATAAAAGTTAAAGCCAAAAAAAAGAAAAATCGCCGTATAGCGAAAAAAAAAAACCACTAAAAATGAAATATTAAAAGAGAGAATAGAAAAAATTTATGATATCAAAAAAAGTCACATTACATTTTATTGTTTTAACAATGCTGATAAGTAAGCGGCCGTGATTGGCTATCAAAAGACAACCGGAGTTTGTATAATAAAAAACTTTTTTCTACTCCCACCCCCATCCCCCCATAAACACCTGTGATAAATAGAAAAACAAATTAATTTATGTATGATTGATTAGATTTTATTTTTGTTCTGTTTCTTTTTTTTTTTAATGGTTAAAAAGGTGATGAAAAAATAAATAAAAATTGTTTATATTAATAAAAGTTTAAAATATTATTTTGTTATCACAAACTTTCTTGCCAGTCTAGTGCAGACCGGCAGAAAACTTCTGCGGACTGGTGGTTGAAGACCACTGCCTTAGAGTCAACTGAGACATTGTAGTTGACCCATACAGAATGAAAGCACTCCAATATTTTGTTTAATCTTTAGAAAAATCCAGTAAACCTCAAAAGAAAACAGGATAAAGGCTAATGAGTTTGATTATGTGCCATCTGCAATAGAGACACATTATCAGTTAATCTCACACTATATAACCATCATAACAAAAAAAAAAAAAACAATAAAAAAAACAACAACAAAAAAAGAACCCATGTATAAATCTCACATCACTATGATACAAGCAATAAAGCAAGAAATTGTAATGGAGTAGAAATATAGTTGAGGAAACAGCAAAAATAAAATAAATAGATTTTACAATCCTTCTTTAAAAGAAAAAAAAGAAAAAAAAACTTAAGCAATCCAACCAAATTAACAAGTTTATAAGTTATGTGATAAATATGCATTTACAAGTACTTATATTTGTGGACAAAATTTATATAGATTTTAAATTCATCAAATATAAACTGAAGAGAGAAACAATAATGTGAATGATTTTCAAAATATTCCAAATATTCAAAACTTTCTTCAGTTAAATGATTAATTGATTAAACATTTTCTAATTTTTTAAAATGATAAAACACAGCAGTTTATATCCAAAAAATAAATATAAATTAATCAGTAATATCAGATTCAACTGTAGTCAGAATAAAAAGTACTTTCTACATCACCTTTTTTAATATATTTTTCAAAACCTGATTCTGATATATTTTTCAATGAAAGAAAGTATTTTAGAAAAAACATAATTATTACATATTAATTATTACATATGATTTTATATAAATGTCTTACTCACTCTTGCTTTTATTAAACAGAAATGAGCTATTACCAGTATTAAAAACAGGTTTATATTTAATCTCACAAGTCTGCATTAACAAATAAATAAAAAATGAAGTAAACTTATATTTGCGCTAATCCAGTTCTAACTACTTACTGTAATTTAAATTAATAAATAATAGTGCTTACTAAATTCTTATACAGTGCTAACCTATCCATATCCTCAGACCAATTTTGACTTAATGATCTATGTCAGATAGAAATTTTTGAATCTAAATTTAAGCTGGATTTTTTTAGATTTAATGCACTTTCCGTTCAACAATCAACTTTTATTTATTTATTTTTTTGTATTTGCCAGTCTAAAATTCAAAACTTCATAACAAAATCATAAGCCAGATAATAATCTGGGGATATGAATAATATATGATTGATTAGCAATTTAGTATGCACTACCATTTAGCATCTACTAAGCACTAATGTCCACTACAAATGATAGAACTTGAATATCAGAACTGTAAGTTTGCTCCTGAGAGCATTAAGTAAACTGGAATCAAATAATATTTGTTAACTATAGACTAACAAAATTTCTCTCTCATATTTACAAAACCTTGATTATAGATCACTGTCTCATACTTAACAAAATGTTAATTAGATATATCATAGTAATAGAAAGAAAAATATGTAATGAAATAATAAAGATCATTTAAGTTTTGGACTAAATTCTAGTTATGAAATAATTAATTCATTTAAAATTGTATGCTAAATTGGCTTTCAATGTTGTGCATCTTTACTGAAGCCAATAAATGCAAATCAACAATAATGCAAATAATATATTAAATAAACCAGTGAGCATGAAGTTGCAAACTAAAAGCTTTAATGTTTATGTTAGAAGTAAAACATCTCATGATCATTTTTCTTATATGAACAACATTGATCTGATTTAGTTCACAAAAATAACCACATATTTTTTTTTTGTTCATAAAAAACTGATGTCTGTTTTTCATTCATTTGTTGCCCTATTATATATATATATTGTTGTATATAGATTTTAGATGAGACTTTATTTTCCCATAATCTATAGCAGAGCAATTTTTGCATGGTATAACACACAATCTAAAATTTGTCTGGTTTAATTAATCTAGCCCTGGAATTATTAATAATTTTATTCAGAGATGATTCATATTTAAAATTTAAAACTAATGTTTTTGTTTATTAAATGGATCAGTAATTCATTTCTTATTAAATCTATTGGTATTTTATTTAATCAGTCTTTCTGAGGAGCTAAATTAGAAAAAATCCTATTTATATTTTTCAATATTTATTTTAGTATCTGTTCTGTATTTATATAAATTTTATTATAAAACAAAAATATCTCTAGTCATTTTATGATATGTATGAACAATGGAATGTAGATGTACACAATACAATCCCAAAAATGTACAAGGTTTACAATCTTATCATCTATACAAAAATAAATTCAAATATTTTAATGTTTGATTATGATTTTATTTTCAATGGACCATTTAATGTTATCTAAATCACTTTATTCCAATAAATATGATGTCAACAATCATTTGAGAATCAGAAATAAACATATCAACTTATCTAATATATATATAATACTGTTTGTGCATTCAAAAAGGAAGCAACAACGTGCTTTTACTACAAAGAAGTAATTGCTTTACCCATTAATCAATAAATGAACATGAAACATAGATCTTTTCTATATATCAATGAAATCTATTTCAGAAACTCTAGGATACTCTTACATTTTATAGACTAAAATCTATTAACTAATTATTATAGTTCATGTATATTAAATTAAGCCATTTTTGCTGTTAATTGTAATGTTATTAATTATGCTAACAAATTCAAATGAAAATCAAATAGTTAAATTTCCAAACGTAATACGATCATGAATAAGCCTAGTGATAAAATTAACAGTCTTAGTATAGTCCAATAATTGATTAGCTTTAAAAAATTTAATGTTAAAAAATACTATGGCAGAATTGTAGTTGATGATATAAATTCCTGTTGCATATACGCTTCATTATCATGATTTCTCAGGACTTGATATAAATTTGTCTTTTTAAAATTTAAAAAATTATAGCTATTATAGTATCTTTTCATTAAAAGATTCACTATCTAATAAAAGAAATAAAAA
Organism: Epiperipatus broadwayi; assembly: GCA_028023455.1. Classification (NCBI taxonomy): domain Eukaryota; kingdom Metazoa; phylum Onychophora; class Udeonychophora; order Euonychophora; family Peripatidae; genus Epiperipatus; species Epiperipatus broadwayi. The sequence goes on from JAQFVV010012401.1 coordinate 3,763,664, forward strand.
AATTTCTTTGAGACAAACAATACTATTAAAATATAATTAAATTGACAATGAATAGCTTGTCTAGCTTATTTTATAGTAACATCATTCTTTTAATCATTTTTTAATACATGACCCAAATTTGCAACAAATTCCCATTTATGGAAATAACCATCACCTCAGACAAAATGTGAGCTCTTTTGTAATAGAAAATATGATTTACTTACTGTCATGCTGGAAAAATTGAAAATGTTAATGTTACTTTTTGATAGTAATATGTAAACTAAAAAAGATAATTTTCCTTTTATATTTTATGAGTAAGTTTTTGCTTTAAATGCAAATCCCTGCTGATAATTTCTGGAGAAATAATGAAATGCCTTTAGATATAGTAAACAATTATTTTGCAAAACCTCCTTAACTGTAATCCAGATTGTGCAAACCAGGTTTTAAAAGTTTCACATGGATTAGAATCAGACAAAATGTGTACTGCACAGCATTAAAAAACTTGGTTCTAAATTAATTTGGCAAAATTTAATGAATAAGCTGAACAAGATAAACCATTATGTATATAATTCATTATTTTTCCATTATTGAATCCTTGATCACAGATATTTCAAACATTTTGTCTGTATTGTGATAAATAGTTCATTTAAAAGATATTATATAATCCATCTCCTACACAATTCAATAGTGGATAGGATTCAATGAATAATTAAACTAAAACAATACAAATTTTAATATTGATAATCTTTATTCTGATTGATATTTGTTCAATATAATTAGCATATAGCATATTATCAAGAATTATTAGAGAAGTATTTTAATTTTTTTTATAAAATCATTTATTTTTGCATTTTACGACACTTTCTAAAACATTTCATTTTATTTTGAAACTGATGACCTATATTATGAGTTAGAAATTTTTAAATCAACTTGTGCTTTTTTTATATTTTAGTCCCATGTTCTAATATATTGTATTAAACTTTGCCAATATTTCTACAGCCTTCAGGAAATTTACATTGTTTTTTTGATATCATATATAAATGTTCATTCCTAAAAGATGAACAATGCCTTGTTATAAACTGAATAATTTTAATAAAGTTTTCAATAATGACATGTTATCAATTTTTCTTGGGTTTCAAAATATCTTTTCTATGTTATTAACAGTTACAAAGTTGACAAGCAATAACACTTATAATTTTTTATAAGTTCACCACTTGTTTCATGTTGAGATAAATAAGATGGTAAATATCAGCAATCATACAGTCCATGAATATCTGCTTATTTACTTCACTTTAAAATAAACAATTTCCAATATACAGAACACAAATAGATTTTGTTCATTTCCTACTAATCTTCCATCATTGCTAGTAGAAAAATTTGTTTTAGGAGTTACCCAGCTTTTCTATATGATGTCAGCCTTTCTATATGATGTCAGCAGTTCATTACCCTTGTTGATTGATTATCACTAATAGTACATCATAGTTCATAACACTTGCTTTTTCAGAATATCTTTTAAATGGACTCCTTTTTTTATTGATTCTTCTATTTTACTCTTTGAGTCTGATGCAACAGGCAAGAATGTAGGTTCATCTTCATCTAACTTCACAATCTTCAAATGGAACCACACATAATTTTTCATATTTCTTGTAACTTTCATTCTTCCACTTGCAATAAAAAGCATCATCATATTTAATTTTTCTTCCCCAACATCTCTGGAACTAAAATATTAACATAATATTAATAAATAAGTGATATTATTATTGGAATTATAATATAAATAACTTTGTATCACATTTTAAATTAAGATAAATTTACTAAAGAGATGCTATGTATAGAGACTAAATTTATACAAATTCTATCACATTAAATTAAAATTATATTTAACCTCAAAGTTAGTTTATTACAATTATAAAAGTCAGATGTAAAAATATTAAATACTGCAATGAAGATTTATCAAGATCTTGATGAGCTGTAGTTATCTGCTAAACTGCATTCATTACCTCTAAAAATCAGAAATTCCAGCAGATATTTGCTTGTTTTCTTTTCCTATAATTGCTTTCTATTTGGCCCTTTTTAAATCCTGATCTCACATCAGCATTGACTCAAGAGTTGTGAATAAACTTTTCCAAGATACTTATAACTGACCTTCCAAAAATAAACAATTTAACTCCAAAACTTGAATACAGAATGTAATCATTACTTTAAAAACAATACTATTTTCACATGTCTTTCTTAAAAATAAAAATAAAAAATCATTATTACTTCCATAATCTTAATCATATAAATTAATATCTTTGTTTTTCATTTACAGTCATTTTTTCTTTAACTTTACTTACATATATACACATTTGACAGATACTTCTCTATATAAGTAATTAACAAATAGACATAGTAGAAACATTACAATTTTAATAATATATACCCAACAATTAAGCATCACATGATCACCATCTCTTATACAAGCACATAATTGTTTATAAACAAGGCAAAACTCTCCATACAGTAGTGCCGCCCTGTGCCAACCAGAGTAATCAATGGATGCCAAAAGGCTTGTGCATAAAATCTGGGGATATTGGATGAGTAGACATTAGATAGGGATTTTATGCACAAGCCTTCTGGCATCCATTGATTACTCTGTTTGGCACAGGATGGCACCACTGTATGGATAGTTTTGCCTTGTTTATATACCCAACAAAATGTAAAACACATGCATTTTATGGTAATTCTATATGAATAATTCCTCTTAATGCTTACATTCTAAGAAGCAGACTAAAAAACTCAGCACTGATTTTGCATCATTATTTTACGTATACATTAATAAAAATATTCCATAGAATAAGAATCAGTTGTATAAATTGTATAGAATACTGATTTGTCCACTTTTTTTTTTTTGCATAATTAATACAATATTCTAATTGCCATTCAGCATATTTTTCTCCAATGAAATATAATGAATTTGATTGAAACATCCCCTTTCCATTCATTTGTAAAAAAAAAAAAAAAAATAAGAATTAAATAAATTTTTAATATGGCAGAAATCATTTTCATAATTGAGTTTTGAAATCAAATGCTATTCAGAGATTTTAATTTCTACCACACTGATTCCTGTTTCCAAAAAAAGATTTTGTTTACAAAAGATAATCTTTTTTTCAAATATAAGAATAATTGTGCTGCTGATTTAATTGGAACAAAAATTAGTTTAATTCTTAATAAATCCTATCCTGCTAAAAAAATTAATGAAAGTTGAGATCTTTACTATTAATCAAATAAAAACTCTTTTTCCTCCCTTGTATACAGGAAAATCTGAAACAATATCTGATAGTTTCGAGTCAGAGAAAATTTTAATCTACATTTTAAAATTATGAATACATCTATATAAATTAAATAACAATACAATAGTCAAAAAAATAACTGCTTTCTAATATATTCTTCAAACATTGAATAATTACACATCAAATAACAAAGACAAATGCCTTCATCCATGTAGATATTGCATGTCCATTAGGAACAAGTTTTCAATATCAATCACTATTCTAACTACTTTCAACCATTATTGATCCATTGCAAAATTATGTTCCTCAAAGTTTAATCCAGTTGCTTACATCCATAACTTTTTTCTCAGAAACACTTCAACAAAATTTCTTATCTCATCAATAAATCCTTATATGTGATTTCTTTTTAGATCTTTTATAATCTTCTGGGATTCAGTTTAAGATTTAAACTGTCCATTTACTGTCATCTCTTCTATAAACAAGATTTACTCATCTCAACTTCAATTTCTTAATTTTTTTAAGGTTGCCAATACTATCTGTTTTGAACTCTCCTTGTTACTTCCAACATACATCTCTCCATAATCCATCATAAGATCTGAAGTCTCAATAACTTTTTTAAAGTGATCAAGGCTCGGGTCAATACATAGGAGGTGGTAAAATAACCTATTAAAAACCTGCCTTTTCAAACACAGAAGCACATTTTTTTATATTAAGTTACTTTTAATAAAAGGATTCCTCAAGTGTAATTCTATAGTTAATTTCATCCATTATGTTTGTACCTATATTATTAATCTGACCAAAATTAAAATATAAGAAATAAAAATCAATTGAGAGATAAAACTGCTGAGAATAAATTTCATTATGGAGATGAAATAAGAACATAAACAAATTGTAAAATTTACTTAAAAAAAACAACAACTATGTTTTGAATTCCTTATGTCAGAAAAATGCTAAATGGATATAAAAAATATCCAAATGAAAATACAGTAGAATTAGATTATATTTTAATTGACAGAAAATATGACTTTCAAGATTGCAAAGTTCTTTTAATAGATTCAACAAAGGAAGCGATCATCTATTAATAAGATAAAAGATATGTTATAATACAAAGATCTTAAATTACAACTTGCAAATTACTTAAAAATATTAACAAACTTAGACAATGATCCAAACTTGAATGAGACTATTGAGAAGAAAACTGATATTTTACTAAGAACTGCTGCATTAATAATTGTTATGAAAAAGCAGCAATTCTATAAGTAAAATTTCAATTGAGTGAAAAAAAATGTATGAAGGCAAAAAGGAATATATAAATACTTAAAAATAAATAATTGAGAACAACTGAATATCTAGAGTTAACTAAATAGTTATGAAAAAGAATTAATGATGATATAAAAAATATATATAACTATGAATTGGCAAAAAAAAGTATAATCCATACTGCAAACTGATAAAAGCTATTGAATTTGTTGATAAAAACAACCCAAAGAAAGCTGCTAAATTAAATATTTGGAAAATCCAAATTTCTCCACATCATTTAATAAATCTTTGATTTTGCATGTTAAAATGTGTTGTTATATTTTGATTATTATCTATATCTTGCTTTCTTCAAATTCTTCATTAAACTTGACATTTTATTTCATAAAATCTCTGTTTGCATTTATATGTATTTCAGATTTTTTTCCCCTATAGCTATTAATTTGAGACCAAGAAGGATTAGCTTAAAGGATATATGTATAACCTTATCTAGCAAAATGACATGTGTAATATCTATTCATTAAACAATTAAGAGATATTGTCTGCTTTGTAGTATTTAAAACATCTATGTAATTCACCTCTTAAATATGCAGAAGAAACTATCAAGTATTATAAGAAAATATTTAACATTTTCAATTGTTTTCCTTTATTCCAGTTCAAATGACTTTTCCTATTTTAATCATATAGCACTTTATTTCTAATAAAGCAGCAATATATTATAATGCTTTTGAAAAAATATGCAAGCCAAAATGCATAAAAATGAAAATTATTCGTTTTGATACCATTGTACAGGAATCTTTAGACAGATAATAAATTTTGTTTTAATTTATGATAAAAATTAAATTTTCAGTTTTTATATTTGCTCATCAAATATGCCATCACGTGAAAACTCTCTGACAATAAAAGAAATGTAACTTATTCTAACAACAAAGAAGATATCATTCAAATTTCTATATATTTAATATGCAAGATCTTATAAAGGAATTGCTCTCAGATATGACACCTACAGGATGGATAATTGAAAGACTCATTTATTGGAAGTCTTATGAAATTAAAGCTACCACTCACCAATAATTATAAAACATAGTGAAAATACTGGATATTTTTTGCTTGTATACATAATTTTGTCCATTTGAGAATGATATATCTTAATGAATAATTATAGTAGACATTCCTTTATATATATACTTGTTTCTGTTCTCTGTTTATAATTTGCTTTATTCCACCAACCCATTTAAAAATTGTATCTTCTATGATAACAATTCTTTACAATTTTAATTTATTTTTAAAAATATTATTAAAGGATTATTATCAGTGTTTTACCATTACCATTTCCTATACTATTTTCCATAGACATGATATTCTTGTGTAAGTTTATGTTAACATTAGAATTATCAGCATTATGCCAAAGTTCATTTTATCCCAGAAAATTTAGGTTAATTTTAATTATTTATTATTTAAAAAAGTTAATTTCACCAGCTTATTTTATGTGTACAATATTTCAGTGAATATCCATGCAAATTTATATTAGTGAGTTTAAATTTTAATTTATATTCCCTAAACATACATTTTATTATACATATACCATCAAAAAAATTATCACCTTAGAAAGTGTGTCAGAAAAATTCCAGTTCAGCATTTTAAGAAATTTCATAATAAGTTGCTTAATTTCTAGCTACCTATTATAAGTGGCAATAGAAACATTTTACTTTTTTTTCCAATGATTGTTTACATTTCTGAAGACTATTATATAATAAATATTTTAATTATTATAGAAACATCAATACATTTAATTCATTAAAAAAAATAACTAAATAATATATGTCAGTGCTTACTACATTAAACATCACATGATCTCCATCTCTTTTGCTAGCACATAACTGTTACTAAACAGGTAAAACTCTTCATACAGTAGTGCCACCCTGTGTCAACCAGAGTAATCAATGGATGCCAAAGGCTTGTGCATAAAATCCCCATCTAGTGCCTACTCATCCAATATCCCCAGACTAGTTTCTGGCTTGTGGCCTTCATCAGTGAGGAGTCTTGGATCTGAGAGCACTGCATCTAGATCTTAGGATCTAATGCAAAATGTATGGGTGCTGAACTGAGTTCAGACTCATATAACTATATAAGCTATTGAGCTTAGATTGAAAATATTATTGTGTTTTCAATTTCATTTTCATAGTTTTGTAGTTAAGTAGAGATAAAAGGTGGCTGCTGGAGGGTTGCATTAGATCCTAAGATCTAGATGCAGTGCTCTCAGATCCAAAGCTCCTCACTGACGAAGGCCACAAGCCAGAAACTAGTCTGGGGATATTGGATGAGTAGGCATTAGGTAGGGATTTTGTGCACAAGCCTTCTGGCATCCATTAATTACTCTGGGTGGCACAGGGTGCACTACTGTATGGTTTTGCCTGTTTGATTACTACATTGTTTTCAAAAATACATGCACAATGCAATAACACTACAAATATTCAAAATATTACTATTTTTTTAAATAAAATTTTACAAAAATACTCACAGCAAATCCATTCACTGCAGCAATGATTGGTTTTGTAATCTGAGTGATATAATTCCAATGAGCCAGGAAGTTTCCACTGAAAACTTTTGAAAATGTTAATTCTTGCATTTCTTTGATATCTGCTCCAGCTACAAGATAAATATTTTTTTCATTAATTAATTTTATATGTCTAATTTTTGAATAAAATATATATATAAATATTTGGTTCTTATAATCTTTATTAATTTAAAAAAAAAAAGTAAGCAGTATTCATATCAACAGTATATTGTAATGGATAAATAGTTGCATATGTAACTTTACTAGAAGGCACTATTTAGGTATTATTTGTAGACTTCTTTCCAATAACCAATTGTAATTTATATATTGATAATTAATATAAAAAAATATCAAAGGAAAAAGAGTTTATTAGTAAAGTCACAATTACAAACAAATATTGCAAAGTTATGAAATAAAAAATAAAACTAAATAAACTAATAATAAATCGTAAAATAAAAGACAAGTTACCCAGCAGGAATTATATTTGGACATCTATTAATTTGGCATATCAGCATTTTATATTTTATAATTCAAATAACAATCAGTAATAATAAAAAAACAATTTTTATTAAATAAAATAATTTATTTAAAAAATAAAATAATAATGTCATTGTAAAATTTACCAATATCTAAATTAATACATAAAATTCAACAAACACATGTATGTATGATCAACAATCTGAAACATTGCCACAACAAACCAAGCTATCTTTATCTCAATACCTAAGATCACAGTAACTTATATACTGAGCTATAAAATAAAGCAATGGGTGAAATGCTTGTTATATATAAGCTTAACTCTCTACTACAATATTCTAGGTAATAAAAATAACTATTCTGAAAACTTCAAATATAAAATATTTAAATATTAATTCTTTATTATTGCCGTATTATTTATAAAGATATAAACATTACCCATGCTTAAGAAAATATTCAAAAACAAAATCATTACAAACTGAAGCCATAGGGAATTTATAACTGGAACTAACAAATAATATCAAGCTAAACATACCAATAATATCTCAGTTGTCAATACATACAATATCCGTCAGATCCCATATATATAAAATAAATATTTATTCAATTTAACCAATCATTATTTATAATTATAAATATCATTAAATAACACAGATTATATATTTCATAATCTGTATTGAAATAAAATGTCTATAAAATAAAATAAATTATCATTTATTACATCTGCATTATTTTTGCATATTATATTTAATTTTTTTTTTAAATATTACTTGCATATAGGTTTGATAATTATACACATAATGATTAATCCAATACTTAAGAATTGTCAGTTTAAAATAATTAATATCAGCATATTATTTATGTAAAAAAAAAATTATTATGAATAAAAAATATTTAATAAAGAAAACTGTTTTGTAATTTCAACTTATTTATCATTAATGCTATTCAAATATATGATATAGCAGACAATCTCTTTCACGATGGCACTTCATTTAAAACATAGAACAGAAGCCTAAACAAAGATGTAGAAGAAAATCATGATTTTTGCATCAGGCAATGATTATTAAGTAATCCTATTTATAATAAATAAAAATGTGAAGCAGAAGATTATCCATTTGAGTCTTGGTTCCCAAATTCTTGGGATAAAAACTATTTATTTACAAGTTTATTTTGACGTTTAAAATTCAATGTTTTCCTTTTTTAAATTCAGCAGCCAACAAGCTTGTTCACGTGATCAAAAGTTTTCTTGCATAAAAAATCATTCTTGACTACTTGGCAATAGAACAATAAATAATGCTTCAGTCTATTTTAAAATTATTTAAAACAATTGTTACTTTTTTAAAATTAATATTTTTAAATTAAACACTTGAATTTCTTTTTATATTATCATTGAATAAAATATTTTTATTTATAAAAATATATAATGCTTTTAAATTAATAATAACAAATCAATATTTTAAAATATTAATGACATATTTTAAATTAATAAAATTTCTTTCTATACATTTAGTTTCTTTTTTGATTATTTACTTCGTTTATACAGCAATGAAATATATTCGAAAGGAATATACTATTTCATGACAACAACAAAAAGGCAGTATTTACAACAACAGTATATATTGCTTTATGCAAATCATGCTGTCCAGAATTCATACATTGTGATGAGTATATAATGATAATATTAATACATATATATATCAAAATTATCCCAGTTCAAAACTAAACTAGACTAAGAAAAGAAACAAACTCCAAAACACAACCAATAGTTTCACAGCTACAAGAAGACTTATATGCCTTTTCACATTTGTGATAAATATCTAATCTTATGATCCTGTCAAATAAACCATGCAATCTCATCTGATCTCACCCAATAACGTGTTAAATGATAAATTTACACTTTCATTTAAATGTCCCAAGGTGTTTTTTACTTCAGTGCTGATTTGTTTTTCCATTTTCTGATGAATACTACTTTTTTTAAAATAAAAAAAAAACAATACAAAATGATGAACATTTGGAGTTTGCTTGCTATTGAGATCAATACGATCGAATATAACCACTCTTCAGACCAGCAATGGCATTGTAACATTTGAGGAAGTAATAACAAAATAGGCCTTTGGAAGGAAACATGGTTTGGAGGGTTCCAGAATTCCATTTTTGATGGTGATCTGATTTATTTACAGCTGGGTTCACAAATTAACATCTATAGAATGAGGGAAAACAGAGCTAGGTTTAGCAGACAAACTGTATTAGAATGGAATAACTATATTTGAAAAGTTTGTGCCACTGCAATGATAGGGCGAGAAAAATGTAAAATTGGAGGCACTAACAAAATTGTTAAAATTGGTGAGAGTCTTTTCATAAAAAGAAAAAAAAAAACCAGACAAATTCTTCCCAAACAGTGGATATTTGGTAGCTTGTGCAGAAAGACCGATGAGTGTTTCATTATGACAATTCATGATAGAACATTGGCAATTCTGATGGAAGCTATCAAACAAAATGTGGAAGAGGAATTGATAATTTATTTGGACTGATGGAAAACCTATAAAACTGCTGAATTACGAGGTGTCGGTTACGAGCATTTTCGTGTGAATCACATGTTAAGTAAGTCTCCATTTTGAAAAAAAAATAAAAAATTTACTTCAAACCTCCATTCTAGAACAAAATTTTATACACTTAAAATAATGTAGAACAAACAAATGATTGTTTCATCATGACAATTCCTATTGTGTATTACACGGAAAATACATTTTCATTTTAAGCATTTTGTAATTCCATGCCAGATATAGACATAATATTTTAGATATAATATTTAGACACGCTAATATTTTAGATACAAATGTAGTAATACTTTAGTATTATAATTTTTTTGGTTTTTTGCTAATTTTGCTTTAATGATTGTTTTATAATTTCATGACATGCTTAAATATCCATATTTAAAGTAACATTTGGGAAGTGCATAATGCCGTGTCATATTTAATATTTTTTGTGTGAAATTTATATGTTTTGAGTATTGTTAAAAATGTACTTCTTCAAATTTAGTCTGGTGCAATTAATGTCATATATTAGAGCTGCTATGCTTTTTTTATATACGTTGACTGCCGATAACTTTGTAAATCTTGTGAAAATATCATGTTCATGTAGTTTGTTTTGATGAATTTATCATTTAAGTTTGTACAAGTTCCACTGTAAACATTATTTGATCAGATTCACAATATTAGAAAGTTATCAGTGGATTGATATGAAATGTGAAAAGGTGCAACAGGTCTAATATGTGAATACCTCCACAATTCTTACTTACATCCCATACACCCTTAATATTAAAAAAAACCTTTTAAACAAGTTATTTCAGAATCATAAATTTTTAATAAAGATTCTTTAATTCTTTTTATTTTATTTCTTTTAAAGAAGACAACTTTACCCTCATCCAAACTAATAGTGTGGCTTGTATTTCTTTCATGGATATATAAAACAGAACTGAGCTATTTATTTCTAACTTTACTTTTGGGTACTTTTATTCTTTCATTTAAGCTCAAACTACTCTGACTTATATATATCTTCTTGTAAAAACAAGGGATAATAGACACTACTCCAGGAATAGTATTCCTATCAAAAATTTTCTTTGTATTGTTTACTAAAATTTTCCTATTTCCAAAAAAATTTCTATTTTACTTACAATTCTATAAGAAGACAATTTAAAAGATAAAAAAATAAAACCATATTTTTCTTTATCCTTCACATTATTACACAATTATTAACACCTCCATAATTACTATTAAATAAAGTACTTTTAACAAATTTATCAGAGTAGCCAACACTCAAATAATCATTATAAAATTGACCTTTTTGAAATATAGCCACCTCATTAGTTTTGATGAGGCTAAGATTGTCTTCCTTAAAAAAAATAAAAAACAATTGACTTATTTAAAACTTCTTTTAATATTAAGGGTGTGGGGAGTGTAGTGGAAATTGTGGGGAATATGTAGTATAAATTTATTGCTATATTATGATTCTTCACATTTGAAAAGTTTGCCTGTAACAGTGAAACCATTAGTTGTGCTTTACAGTTTATTTATTTGGTTAGTCTGGTTTAGTTTTGAATTTGGATAATTTTGATTATTTCGTTGACTAATTTAGCTTTAGAATTTTAATATTTATATATATGTTGTGTTTGGATGAATTGCAGGGTTCAGACTCAAATCAACAGTAATGTCAACAAATGTGAGCACACACAATTTAATATGTATAATTTATTAGAACAAATATACATACATATTATACAATCAATAAATACAATTTCATGTATAACTTAGTCAATAATGAGCTGGTCATTCTGAATGATTGGAGTTACTTCCAGCTGTATATATTAGCTTGCCTCATGAATTCTAGTCTTAACTCTTCCAGCTGTACTAGACAGCTTGCCTCAAGTTTGTTAACTGATTCTTCTGGATATACTAGACAGCTTGGTTTGAGTCTGTTGTAGTCATAGCAGCTTCCAGTCTCATTGTGAGCTTGCTCACTACATAGACATATTGGTAGTGAATATAGTCAAAACACTTTCATTGTTGGAAGTGGTTTCCATGGAGAGCACATTCAGTCATTCAGGTAGACAAATGTTCTCTCTCTTAAGAGTGCATACTGTTATTTAGATTAGACACATTCTCTCCCTTGCCTCCCTTATTGACAGCATTCAGATTCAGACAGCCTAACCAATTGTAGAATTTTATACACATATTTACAGATTGATCCACAAAATGGATACCAGCTATTGTTACACAACTGAAAGGACTCTACACTGTAGAAGTTCAAACAACAGATGGGTATCAACATTATTGTCACCTAAACCAACTGAGAGTGAATCACACAGAAACAAGAACATCAAACAGAAATGATGACGACCAAACTGAAAACAACAACAACCCAGGTAAATACCCAGAGATAAGATCATCTATCAAGGAAGATGAACAAGACAAGAACAGCAATAACCCTGAGAAACCAACAAAGTGGACAACACGTCCAGCTCATTTCGATGATTACATTCTCCCGAGCTAAATTTAGCCAGGGGAGGGATGACTTATCTGACCTTGCCTTCAAAAATAGACTAACCAGATTCCTTCCTTATCTAATCAGATGGCTGAATTTCAAAGTTCAAACTCAAACCAACAGTAATATCAAACAATATGAACAGACAATTTAATATGTATAATTTATTAGAACAAATATACATACATATTATACAATCAATAAATACAATTTGATGTGTAACTTAGTCAAAAATGAGCTGGTCATGCCGAATGACTGAACTCACTTCCAACTGTAAATATTAGCTTGCCTTGTGAGTTCTAGTCTTAACTCTTCTGGCTGTACTGGACAGCTTGCCTCGAGTTTGTTATATGACTCCTCTGGCTGTACTAGACAGCTTGCCTTTAGTCTGCCATAGTCATAGCAACTTCCAGTCCTATCGTGGACTTGCCTCACTGCATAGATGTATCAGTAGTGAATACAGTAAAAACATTTTCACTGTTGAAAGGGATTTCAATACAGAGCACATTCAGTCATTCAAGTAGACAAATGTTCTTTCTCTTAAGAGTGCATACTGTCATTTAGTTTAGACAGATGTACTCTTCCTTGCCCTATTGCCAAATCCCTTTCCTTACTGACAGCATTTAGATTTAGAGAGCCTAACCAAAGGTAGGTAAATTTTATACATGTTTACACATTGGCCATACTTATGTTTTACCCTCTGGCCATGTTTATCCATTGGTTATCCACAGGTTTACACATTGGTTAGTAGTAAGATGTGCTAGTCCACTTCTGAAGGCAAGATAAAATATGATAATACATATCTATAAATAGTCACCTATTGGTATGCCTAATATTTAACAGTATTCAAAAACCATCAATAGTAATTTATATCTATATAGTTTCACATTGGGCTTAATGAAAATGTATACTGAATAGAAAAAACAAAAGATTAAACATTTTGAAATATTAATCTTATTCTTTAAATCATAAATGTCTTTAATTTTCCTTTTAGCCTTTACTCCATTCTCATCATTATCATAATTTAAAATATCTTCTATGATGTAGGCTTATTAAATGTTTTTTTTAATCTTTAACAAAATCTTTCTTTTTAAATTGCATGTTATGAGATTTAACAATTGTAATCTTCTTCATATGGAATTAGAATTTCATTAGAATGCAATCAATAGATTTTACCTAATTTGATTTGCTTTCTTTTTCTAATCAATATATATTCTATTCAGTAATAATCTCAATTTTACATATTGTTTAACAATATTTTCTTCTTAAAATATTAAAAATGATACTGACTATAATAATATAATGTTTTACTTCTATAGTTTTATCCTAGTCCAATAATTCCAACTATTCCTTTTCCAATGACTATGTCCAATCTCCAACAATGATAAAATTATTAATCTCATTCATTTTCATCCAAAGATTATTTATTTTCTTAATCAATATCCTCTACCTAATCATCTATATAGTTTAATAAACTTATTAACTCCTAATCTTTTATTGTTTTATTTTACACTCTACAACCCATAGTGCTTGATTTTCCTATAAAGCTAGCATTTATTTTTTTTAAAAATAATTTACTAATGACTGTTCATTTTAGCTGATACTCTAAGGTCCTTACAAATACATTTTCTCCCTTGTTATTGTTAGAATAATATTCAACAATTTTTTCTAGACAATTGCTGTATAAATTCAAAAATCTATATTGTTTTTCACAAGTGGAAGTCCTTTTCCTCTACTTGCTCACATCATGTTTTACCAATTTTCATATTAATATTACTAAAATACATATTAATTATCTAAAATAGTAATGTCATTTTATCAATACTAATGCTCTTGAAAAATAAATTTCTTTTTATATGCTTAAAGCTACTTTGATTTCAAATTTTTAATTTAATTTCTATTATAAACCTAAAAAAAGAATTAATACTAGGTAAACTTCAGATATTATGAAAAAATTATAACAACACAGTTTTCATGCAAAAAATTAATAACAGCCATCAACTTGCACCTAATTATATTATTCAATATCATTGTCAAAAATATTTAACTGCAGATGCTACTATTTCACTTATTTCAAAATTAAAACTGCATAATATTCATTTGATCTCTTATGATCAGTGAGTAAAGTCCATATTGAATATATAAAATAAGATTTCCAAAAACTATTCTAGCTGGGAATAATTTCCTCCCCCTTCCCCATATTATTTTTATTTACAATAGATTTAAAAATAAAAAGTGCTTAATAACTTGGATGTAATTCTTCAGCATACTCTACCATTGCCTAATTATTTTTGGAAAAATAATATCTAATCTTTAATTTTTATGTTTCTTTTATATAAAATTCATAATAAGATAACAATTTGTGAATATATATAAATAAAATTATCATACTAAATGAAAATATTGAGACATAGTCTGCATAAACAAACTGAAATTAATTCTTAACATCCATATAAAAAATAATAATAAATTAAAAATAATCAAGAATCAGTTAAACCTTCATTAGTATTTGCCTGTAAGTTTGTGATGATAGTATATGAGATGTGATAATATATTGTACTATTTCCATCATCTATCATTAAATGTTGAATGTCTAGAAAAAATAACTTGTTAGTCTAACTATCTATTTATGTGTTATTATTAACAAGTTGTTTGTATTTGAAAAGTTTAAATAAAGTTTAAAATTTTCTAGCCATTTAACATTTAATGATAGATGTGGAAATAGACCAACATATTAACAAACCTTCACTAGGATTATCATTATTCTTTTTGAATGAGAATGTCTCTTTTCAACCAAAAAAAAATTTGCCCAAATATATTTAAATAAATATATCAATGTGTTTAATTTTTTACTATTATTTGAAATATTTGCTTTTTAGCTTATAATAGTTAAAAAAATATGATATTCCACAATTGTACAATAAATTTTCTTTTGAAAAATATGAAGGAAAAAAAAAGAACATAAAATAAAATCAGAAGTAAATAGCAGAAATCTGTAAAATAGTAAAACAAAAAAAAAGTTATAGATGATGTAAGTAAATGTAAAATAGCAAGAAACTGAAAAGAAGTGTAAAATATCATCATTGTGAACAATAAATTATTTCATTAGCAATAACAAAAAGAAAAGACAACACAGTTATTGAAAGCAGAAATGACATCATGAAATGAATGGAAAAATTCTACAAAAAAATATATATATAACAGTAATAAAGATCATAAAAAACAAAGCAAGTGATATAAAAGCAATAATATTAAGCCCAAAAAAATGGAAACGAAGAGGAGTCACATAATTAATTCTATAAAAAACAGAAAAGATTGAAAAAATAATGGAATCCTTAAAAAAACATTTTAAAATAATTCAGCAAAAAAAAAAAATTGAAAAAAAAATAAGAGTTTAATTGGAAGAATATAGTAGTCATGTTGATATAAAAAGTTATTAAAAATTGCAAAATATTCTATTATACATAAGATATTTAATAAAATTATTATAGATAAATACCTCATAGTGTAGTTGTTAGCATAATCACATCTAATACCTATGATCTGGGATTAAAATATAAATCAAATGAAACTGGAAAATATTTTCAGGATCTTTTTTTTTCAAATAATCAATCCACAAACTATTTAATATTGGTTAATAAACAGATATCTAATCATTATTAGCAGGACTGCAAAAATGAAACAATCATGTGACTTGTTGGTCAAATGAGTATTGATGTGCTGAAAATGAACATAAAAATGTGACTGAAATGTGCTGGAGATTTCAATATTAGATGGAAAGTATTATATTAACAACAAATCACAATTCTTGACCTTACATAATTTATGATAAAACAAGAGTAGCACATATACTGTATCAAAAGCAGTAACTTACTATATTTCTTTCCTCTAAAATCGTATATTGTAAATATATGTAATCAGTATGACATTAAATTATAATATCATCAAAATCCTAAGACTATTGTTGATCTTCTTCAACAGTCTGCATTGAACTGT
This sequence comes from Epiperipatus broadwayi, assembly GCA_028023455.1. Lineage (NCBI taxonomy): Eukaryota > Metazoa > Onychophora > Udeonychophora > Euonychophora > Peripatidae > Epiperipatus > Epiperipatus broadwayi. The sequence continues at coordinate 3,780,242 of JAQFVV010012401.1, forward strand.
ACAAACACATCCATCAGTCTTTTTTATTTCTTTTATAGTATTCAACTAACTACTCAAAAGTTTCAAATACTTATAGGTATAAAAATCTGACATTAAATATAACTTTGAATAAAATCTATGTGATTATTGGGTGTGTGTATGCAATCCAATGCTTCATATCCTACCCTGATAAAGACCAATAGTGACTAATATTTGAATGTGGTGACATTAAAAAAAGGAATAATGGAAAAGGTATATGGAAGAATGATTCTATTTCTTTAAAATTTTCTGAACAGATTTACACAAACTATTTTGTACATTAATATGATATATGCAACACAAGTAAAAAATAAACGGATTTTGAAGACCAGTGACTAATTTTTACAAATAATTCTTCAAAGCTTTCCAATGGTTGTTTGCTTATAACTTTCATAATGAATAAATCATTCTTTGTCAATGAATGATTCAAATGAGCAAAACTATTCATAAATAATATATTTTAATTACTAGCAGTAAAATTATCAGCTATCCCAGTCAACATATTTTTTTTATCTTTTTCATAGATACTTGTAACCTGACTATTTTCAATATGTTCTGTAACTTTTCTAACAATATCTTCAAATCTATTGCATTTTCAATTGTAATAGTGTAATCAAAAGCATATCTAAGACAGTTGATGTTTCTTCCAGAAATCTGAAATCCACACTTGTTTTTATTCAATGAAGCTACTCGATTAAGTATTCGATATACAAAATAAATAAAGAGAATAAATAAATATAAGAAACATTTTATATTAAGCATAATTTAAATAATTGTATGAATATTTATAAAAATTCAATAAATTTAGTTAACAATTCATCAATTAAAAATGAATGGAAAATTATATAAGATAGTATATATAAAGTTGTATAAAATATGCATTATTTATTTTGTATATTACTGTGTTATATGGTTGATTCTTTAAAATTATATTGAATCTCTATATGAATTTTTTTTATTCTATTTTACTGTTTTATTTTATTACTGTTGTTATTTTATTTCCATTCCTGAACACAAGATGGTGCTTTAACTGGCAATAATTTGTTAACATTTGATAAGGACATAAAACCATGTGCCAAGAAAGGTTTTCAATATGTAATTATTATTTACATATATATAGCTGTCGTATATGATTTTTTTAATATTTATTATAAAAGAATAACAGTATATAGCCCTACCTGTTTTATCTGTAGTTTTTAATTACAGAGAAAGATTTTTCATAAAACCTCTAACATTACTATTTTCTTAAGAACATACATAAATAGCATGCTCAATTTCAAAGGTTTTGTTGTAAACAATATAAACTTCTTTATTTTTGATAATTTCAATTATTTAGTACATGGCAGCAACTATATATCTTGTTCTTTGTCCTTTCCTAAAACCTGTTTGTACATCTGTCAGTTTTCCTTTCTTTAAAGAACTAATCCATGTTTAATAATTTCCAGCAGAATTTATTTACATGATATATAAAATATACTGTATGGTAGTTTTCAACAAATCGTTAAATAGCCTGATGACAGAGCGAATGCCTCCCAATAATCCCACAAAACAAGTAGAAGAAAAGACATTATTCATCAGATTTAGAAGGTGATGAGAATGTTCTCTAGATGAGAATAACTATAACCCAATATACTTTCCAATAATTAGATTGTTTAGCTAAGTTGGCTGTGGGTCAGCTACCTGAAGAATCCAAAAATCCTAGATCTATTTGAAGACTGAAAAGATTTCCACAGTTTACAGTATCTGATTCAATCAAAAGTTCTAAGCAAGAAAGATGGATTCACTCATAACTATGCCAAGAGATCTATGTGGTTTAGTATAATGGTGAGAGAGCAAAAGCTTCTTAAATAGATTTCCAAATTACAAAAAAAAAAAAAAAAAATTCTCAGTTAGGTCAACTAAATGGATTCATTGTATTCAGTCAATCACTTTAGTGCTTGAACATTAATTGAATTCTCAAGAAGCTTTTTTTTTTTTGATATGTAAATTAATTTTCTCTCATCTATTGTTTCCAGATTAATTGATTTAATTTTTCCTAAATTTTTATTGATTCATCTTCAATTTTATGCAAATTCTCTGACGCAAATTTTAACGATCTTATTTTTCTGACACCCCCTCCTCTGGGATAACTAACCACCTAGAATTCCACTCAATTTTCTCAGTACTCAACTAAAATTAGGTAATTACAAGTTTTCCAGTGTTTTTTTTTTTTTTTCTTTTACATCAATATATTTAATTTTTCCATTTCAAAATTGTTTTTCTTCATATTACTTTTCATTCTTTCAAATGGTTTAAAGATGGCCACTGCCTCTAGCAGGAAAAATGTACAGAGACCTCATGAACTAAAATCTTCAAAATTATCCAAATTTTATCCAAACTGAGTTTCAAACAAGAAAAATATCATCACCAAAGAACTTGTTTCAAAGTTTCCATCTCTTTGCCCTCTGGATCTTCCCCTTTTTCAGGCTGTGTTTTGCTCTATCAAAGGTAAAAAGCAAGTCAAAAAGAACAACATGATCAATCACAATGCCATTCTAAGTACCATGGGAAAAACTAAAATTACTCATCTACAAAAGACAAAAATCAGCCTGTTGCATCTAATCATAACTCAGAAGTCTCCTCAACCATCTCTGAAATCTCTAACGACTTAAAATATAGCTATTTCTCCAAAATTCATGTCACATATGGATCCATCTATCAATCCACCAGGGCAAACAAGCCTATCAACATTGCTCCTTACCAACAACTCTTCTTTGCCTAGACTAAACAATCATTCCACATCCCCTTCCTATTTCATATGTATTCCTTCCCCTTCACTATACTGTACTTGAATTTCATTATGCCATGTAATTATCACTTTGTAAACCTTTTTAACTATTGTGTATTTTGTCTTTTTGATGAATAAAAGCTTTCATCACTAAAAAAAAAACTCTCCATACAGTAGTGCCACTCAGTGCAAGCCAGAGTAATCAATGGATACCAGAAGGCTTATGCATAAAATCCCTATATAGTGCCTACTCATCCAATATCCCAGACTAGTTTCTAGCTTGTGATTTTCATCACTGAGGAACCTTGGATCTAAGAGCGCACCCAGATCTTAGGACACCTCTGTTTTTTCTTTTATAATCAATGGAAAAACTGGTCTCACCAATATATGTTCTTCCACATTCACATGGTATTTCATAGATGTAGTTTTTTCTTTTCAGCATTTCAAGTTCAAGCTTTGTAGATGTTAGAATTCCTCATAGTGTGGTATGGCTCTGGGAAAATGTTCTGATGTTATACTGATTGCAGATTTTCCTTAATTTGTCTGCTATTCACATATTAGATGATGGAAATAGTCCAATATAAAAATACAACTAGAATACCATCATCACAAACCTTCAGAAAAACACTGATCAATGTTATCTGTATTTTCAGTTTCATTTTAAGTGATAGATGAGTAATAATACATAACCTGTTTCACAATCTCCTCCTGGTTACATATTCACTAATGAAATTAAAGAATTCCATCATCACAATATAAGAATGCATTCTATTTAATTTCTATTAACATTATAGTTATTGTCCCTATATATATACAATGTATTTCTTAAGACCATTGAAATCATAAAAACTTGACATGCTCCTGTTTCTTATTGATCAATGGTAATTTTTCTTTTCTAATTCCAGTTTTAATATTTCAGTTACTAAAAGTATGACATTAATTTTTGCCAATCTTTGCCTGCTCTTAACTATAAAATTTTTGTTCAGGGTTGTTGGATCATAACTCCTAGATTACACAAATGTTTCTTTGTTGTTCATGATATAATTAATACAGATCATAAACTCTCTTTATCTAAAATCTCCTAGACTAGTTCACTATACTTCATTTACTCTTAACATGCCATATGTAAGCAATCTATTCACTTTACAGATCAAGGGTTTCTTGTTTCATTTACCATATTTTCCAGATTCCCAATAGTGATTGTTTTTTGCAACTCTGAATTTTCCTTTTCTACAAAATGACATTAAGAAGTAATATCCAAATGGCTTTGACCTAGCTCAGCAGCACTGGAAAGTAATCTTGATTCTGTCTCATTATCATGTTGAACACCTTAAAATTTGAAGCACTTATGTTTCAGAATAAAATTTTCTTGTTAATGCATATCATTTCAACATAATACATGATAGCATTTTCTCCAAAGAATATGAAATGTTTTTCACTGAGAAGATTGTGATCATTTGTCACAAACATTATACTAAATTACTCTTAGCTAATAATAATAAAACCTTAAAAAATGTCCATTAAACAAATACAAAAAGTAATTTATGTAATATTTTAGTGTATGTATATATGTATATTTGGCAAAGTGGGATATTTTTTCCCTTTCTGCTTTCACCAAGCAAATATATATACTTACACAGAAGTATTACATATATAAGAAGTGTAAATTAAAATTAAAAAGCAATATATTATAGAAATAAAATATAAAAAAAAGTAAAAAAAAAAAAACTTTTTCAGAGAAAAAGTGAAAATTTAAGTATAAATAGTTGTTAGATGATGAGAAATATCACTAAAGTACTTTTCTGACAATAAACTTATTCTAAAACTTTAAATGTTTGATGTGATTTAAACTTCAAATAATAAAATCTTTCTGATATCTAATACTAAATGAATTTTATTTAAAATGTTTTTAAATCTTTTCTTAAAAAAACATGAGAATTTATGAATGACAAATTTCTGAATTAGTAGATTTTTAGAATCAATAGATTGTCTTATGTTAATATTGTTTTATTGTTTAATATTGTAGATGCTAGTAAAAAATTTCATGGAAGACAAAGAAGTGAATTTTATCAATGAGGTCTAAATAATTCATGTAAGCAGATATTATTGTATATGAAACAACTTCAATAATAATAAACATAAATGTTTCACAAGTTTTTAAAATCATACAAATATGATATAACTGCTTATTTTTATTGCATTATGATGTGACATAATATATTTGTTTATTCCCAAGAGAAATGTCTAATTTAACAAATATTTTTGAAGATGTTTTAAAATTATGATACAGTTTAATGTTCTATGTGGTTTCTATGAATCTAATTTGAAAAGCACAATAATGAAAAGTGTTATTTATTTGAACTAAACTATCTTTTTTGCTTTAATATTAGAAATACTCTTAGTAAATTCTTGCAATCTCTGATAGTTATTGTATTTCCTCTAAACATAACATTTTAACTTAAAATATAAGCCAAGATGGCAAATGCCATACTGCATTATTCATAAAATAATTTAAAGCAAACACTTAAATTCAAATTTTCATTTTTCTTAAAAATCTCTGTGCTAGATTATTTTCTTTCTAGAAATTAATGAGAATTAGAGTGACAATGACAGTAAAGAAAAAATTAATTTGCAAAGTATCAAATGGGAGGGAATATAATAAAAAAACAAAGAGAAAAACATCTTTAAAGACTGTACAGTGAAATAACTTGAAAATTGAGGTTCAGAGGTTTAAATTCTAAGTCAGCACCTTTATATATATTAAGATACATTGAGAATGGGGAAGTCTCATGCCATGATGATAAAAATAATATAACATATATATAATGTGACAATTGAGAATGAAATGATAACACTAGTGGTGAAAACAAAATGACTTATGATTAGATGACCAGCAAAGTTATAAAGAGTAAGATATTGATATTGTCATGTCATGGCTAAAAATGAATTAAAATATGTAAAATATATAGTGTGATCTGTATATATATTTTTAAGGATATGCATTTATAAAACATTTTAGTGGCTCAAATATTTATTCATAGTATTTATTCTTAACTTGTTGGTACTATTCATGACTGTATTAAGTACATGTAAATATATACAGTGTTATCACATGTACTTACAAAAGTAGGTGAATCATTTATTTATTTTTTTGATTATGAAAGAAGAGTTCAACTTTGTATGAATTATTTCAAAGAAAAAAGCTTGTTAATAAAAATATATTGCATAAATAATTCTCGAAAATTTATATCTCATAAAATTAGTCTAAAATATAAAAATTATTTTTGTGTTAGTAGATTGTTAATTCAACATTTTTTTATTTGTTGCTAAACACTTTTAAATTAATGTATCATTATGGTTTCCTGTTTTTTCACTGAGTATTTCTTCTCTTCTGATATATAATTAAGAGACGCGTTTCTAGTATATAATTGATACACATCATTTTATCTATAATGGAAATTTTAATGTTTAGTACATTTATAATGATGCCGTTTGCTATTATAATATATAAGACAATCAGCCATAGTACACATCAGTTAAAGTGTATCTTTTTTAAGTATGGTAGTTTGAAATACCGTGCTTATCCAACATAGTACTTTGAAGTTTGTATATAACCAACTTTGGGTGATATATATTAAAATGTGAATAGTAAATTTTACACAAGATTGCTATTATATTGTGTTTGAACAGAGACAATTATAAACTTCCACCTAATGTGTAGAACAAGTTTGACACTCCAGCATATATAAAAAAAGTTAAGTTTTAGATAAAATATATGCAGTATAAAAGACTGTGTTTATTTAATGTTATAGTAACAATTAGCATTATTCCAAATGACCTAGCTTTCAAAATTTGCATTATAGTGAATCATAACTCATAAGAGAATATTTAAATCTACTTATATGTTTTTTTTGCCTTGAGAGATTTTCAGAAATCATATTTTTTTAATTAAAAGTTATTCAGCAATTTGATGATGAAAAATGATTTTCGTATGCTTTCGTTGTATATGTTAATGTATATCAGATATCAGTATTAAAAATAAATGATCATAACGCATTAGTTTATGAAGCCTTTGCTAATGGATTTTGGAATCAAAACTCATTAGCTATTTTTCAGAGATATTTTCAAATTGTTCTTTAAATCTACATCATTTTTATAATCATCTAAAAAAAAAAATTGCCCACTTACCAGCAAAAGCCTTTTCACTTCCTGTTATAACTATTGCACCAATTTTTGGATCCTTTTGTAATATTGCTAAAGCTGTGTTAAGTTCTAACATTAGAGCATCACAGAGAGCATTGAGGGCTTTAGGGCGATTTAATTGGATGAAGCCAACATCATGTTTTACTCCACGTGTTTCACTAATTATGTGTTGAAATTGACCTGCAAGTTAAGGAAGAATATATTATGTAAATTTCAAATACTAATAATACCGATACTATTGTTACTATAAGTATAAAACCAAAGGAAAAATATAATTTCATAAAATTTAATGTTTTTTTTTTTAAAAAAATTATACTATCTGAAGTTATCAAATTAAATATATTGATTATAAAAAACATTATTATTTAAACAATAGAGTTGACCTAACTTTGATTCTTTATATATTCATTACATTCCACATATTTTTTATTAGATTTCAGCAACCATACATGTTTAGAGGAAAAAAAACTTTAAAAATCTTAATTTTTGGCATTATTTTAAAAAAATATGATTAAAAAGTAAATTAAAATTTTCAATGAATTTGTTAACAATCATGAAGACTGTCTAAATTTCAATACTTATAGTAGAATTTTTCACATCTCACAATATTTATGATAACAAATTGCAAATATTTATTCAATGATGGATTCATCAAAACGTAGATGAAATACAATGTATATTTCTTCATGTGTGCACAGGAAAATATGTTGAATGTTACAGAGCTCAATTTCATTTTTGTAATCCAACACTTACTTCAAAAGCAGATTAACTCCAACTCTTCCATCATGATGTAAATTCTAAAGTATCTCTTCTAATAATTTGTCACTTTGTTTTAGAGATTTAGCACATTTAATATTTGTAGAATGATGCTCTCACTTCTACAACTAACCAATGTAAAATAAAAAGTAATTTATGTGTAGAATCTAATAAGTTTTTATTTTTAGATATGTAATGATGGCACATGATAGTCATTCTGTGTCATTATTCTACTAAATTTCCAAAAATAATTCATAATTCAGTAGAATATTCTAAAAAAAAATCAAAAACAAATTCAAAGTTATACAAGAAATATAGAAAATTTATTAATGTCATGTAATAAATCTTTACTTTTAAATTTGTTTTTAATTTATATTAGTTTTATTTCTATCTTTTCCAATAAAAAAGTTTTCACAAAATATTTATCATAATCATTTTCAATGTTTATAAAACCACTGCAAAATAATTTATTCAACTTTTCCAATCCATTGTCTCACTTCTTCACACCACCATATTTATCAATTTGTTATGCAATCTCTTTTTAAATTCCAAAATATATCATGGGAATCAGTTTATGACTTCATTTATCCATCTAACGTGAGATCTAGACCAACATTTCAGTATCTTAATTCTCTTAATGATATCAATAATATTCTCTCCATATATCTAACTTTTGAATCTTCTAGTTAATCCTAATATGCATTTCCTCATAAATCTCTATATTGCTCTCCTGTTAAATTTCTGAATTCATAAATAATCATTGCTAAAATATATTCATTAAAAACATTTTTTTTTTCAGGCGTACATACGTATTTCTTTTTAAATACTGTACTAAAAGTATCTTCATCTGATGCATTACAATAAATCTCTACTTTCTCCTTTTTTGAAAGTCCATTGTACAATACTTTCTGACCTTAGTATTTACTTTTAGTTTTGTTTTTTCAAACAGATAGCACTTGTAACATTTCTTGTAGCTCTAAAATATTATTTCTAAAATTAAAATGATTTATATAACTTCTACTTATTCAAACTCCCTTCCTATCTCTTTTATTCACAAAATACTTCCTGTAGAATTGTTGCAAAAAGTTTTGATGAGATAGAATTCCACTAAATATGTATCAATATTAAGTTTATAAGAGCAGTTTAATCACTGCTTCTTACATTTTAATATTCTTCAGAATTTAACAATAATAAATGTTTTAAGAGTTAAATGTGTTTTAATAATGCACAGATATAATTCAAGATGACAATTTGCTTTTTGTAACTGTCTTTAATATTCAACATGGTATACTGTGCTAAATTAACTTTTAAACAAACTTAATCTTTTGATTGGTTTAAATTCACAATACTCAATAGATGTTTAGTAATAATCTTAATAAGAATCTTATATATGTAATAGATCTGTAATTCCTAATATCTTTTTTACAACTTACATAAAATCATAATTACATTATTCCATAAGATTCATGTATTTATAAATTGAATACTGTACTTTGTTTATAACTTTTCCAGCAATTTCTCTATTTCTTCATCTGTTTTTTTAAAAAAATAATCTAGACGTTTCTACTTTTTCCAATTTAATTAAAACCAACATTGATCATTTAAATATATAGCATTTCAATTGTTTTTATATAAATTAGTTTGTTTAATGGCTCTTTATTACTATGCAATTCTTTGTAAAATTCTTCCATATACTTCACTTCATCCCGGTATAGTAGCACGACATATTTTACTATTGCTAAAATGCCATTCTTCCTAATACTAGGATGATGTTTTATAAAGCATTTGCTTTTCTTCTTATTACACATTAACCCATTTTTATATTCAATTTTTCATAATGAGTTATTTTTAATTATTTTCACATTCACTCTTTCTTACAGAAAATTTACTTGTTAATTGTTCCAGCTATTTAAAATGCTGTTTTAATTAAATATCTTTTCTCTTCTGATATCTGAAACACTTAATATTTTCAAATAATTTATAAGTTCTATCTCATTTCATAAAATATTTCTACAGATGGGAGATATCAAATGCTTACCATTTCTCTTAATAACCTGTAACTTTGCAATAGCATATATCTTACATTTTTCTAATCAAAAATCACTTTCTGTGTTGAATGTATTAAGTAATTATAATCTTGGAATTTATTATTTTTGTTAGACAAATTATAAACCAATTCCACCATGTCTCATCTGGATTCTTCTATGACATTTTTTCTCTGGATTTTTCTTTAAAAAAGAATTAGCCATACAAAATTTTATTTTATTTTATAGACTTTTCAAATCTAAAATTCCATACCATTTCTATCATCATTTTTCTTTCTTTCTTTCCTTGTTCTACAATATTAATCTTTGCATATTCAATGTTGTATATTATTTTTTATAATTTAGTAAATTAATGTTTAATTTTTCTTTTGCCTGTATTATTACTATCTTTCTGTAATATTTCTAAAACTTTCATTCTTCCCAACATTTCAACTATTTTACAACCTGATCATTTTCAAAAAAATAGTTATGTATTTATCTTACTATAAATAAGACAAGTGGGAAAATGTGTTCACTTACCAGTAATTATGCATATTTACCAACAGGCATAATAAATTTGATAAATAATGATTATACCTGATCCATTTATTATATTTACAAGTAATTATGAATAATTTCCATTTTCTTTTGTTAAGTATAAAAAAAATGTCTCTATTTAAAATTAAAATTTTTATATTTAAATTACCAAAAAAATAATTAGTGAAAATATGAATTCAAGTATATATTAGATTATTTTTCCAAAACTACTCTTTTTTTTATATTTATAGCAGTGAAAGATAGGTGAAAGAAATAAATACATATTACTAATATTTTATTATTAAAGATAAATTCAAATTGGTATTAAAAGAATATATAATACAAATCAATAAATTTTAGAAAAAAAATTTGTTTTGTAATTTGATCAGCTATAACCATAATTTATCATATTTACAATACAAAATAAAAATTATTCATAATTACCAGTAGGTATAATGAATTGATAAGATATAATGATTATCAAATTTAGCACATTTGGTAAGTATGCATAATCACCAATAAGATATACTTATTTTCTAATTTATCATATTTACTATAGCATATATATTTTTTGTAATAAATATGTGGATATCTCAATATTCATACAAATAAGAAAGGAAATTATTATATTTTTATCATAAGATTTTAATAATTATATCAATATTTTCCATTTTATAGGTATCCCCCCTCCCTCCAATAATTCAATTTCTAAATTTTAATATATTTTTTATATTAAAAAGTAATTATTAAAATATGTAAAAAATATGCTATAAATTTTAATATTATTTATTTAAAAAAAGAAAAGAGGGAAACTATTTTGACAATTTTCATAATATTATATTAATTTCATTTATTTTCTCATTTATAGTTTTAAAATATATACTCATATGCATTTTTTAAAATATATATATTTCATGCCCTAAAGAATATCATTGTTATAAATCAATTAAAATATAGTAGAAAAAATATATAAAGTTTGCAGTAGAAAACAAACAAAAAAATATTTTTTTTTCCAATTAATATTAAACACTATATATATATATATACAGATAAATTGATCTCTCCTAACTTCAAAAAAAAAAAAAAAGTAGAGAACTAAAAGCTAAAAATGAGTTTGCAATGACTACCTAAAACCAATTTAATAAATTCACACAAATATATTTTCAAGTTTGTTCTTATCTCAGTGAATCTTTCATCTTAGATCAATCATATTGCAAACATCCATCAGCTTAGAAGATGGACCAATCTGTCACTCTAGATGCATTTTTTAAAACATCTACTTCACTTTTTTCAAATAAGACATACATAGCTCATATTATAACTTTAACTTCATATACATTTTTTTTGTCATATACTTTAATTTCATATATATTTCAAACTTCTATTATATCATGGATTTCACAAACATATGACCAAAGACATGTAAAAAAAAAATCTCCAAGATGCACATTTCATGCTGAGCCAGCATCTAACAGTTGGTCCAGATCACAACCTCTTACACATATTTTTATCATTTGTTTATGAATATGAGGCAAAAGGCCTCGAAAGCGCTTAGCGTGTAATAATTTCTGTGTATCTTTATAGCTTCTCATTCAAGTGTGTCATACACTTTGTTAATTTTGTATATTAATATTATATAGATGGCAATGTACTTTAGTTTGATTAAAAGTATCCAACATTTTGCACTCACAATATTTTATCAAGATATTCAGTAAATGTGTAAGCCAAAAATTGAAGATTTTTTTCCCACCAAGATTAGATAAAGTATTTAAATTTTTTGGACATTAATTATTATTCCAAATTCTTTATGAATCGTATTCAAAGCATTATTGTGTGATCATCGTGACTGTAAAAATAGCACAATCAACAGTACATTGTGAATATAAGAGCTTAAATAGCTTGCTTTAAAAGATTCAAATTTAAAATCCCACTATTCTAACACATTTCAAGAATCCATTTATAAATCAATCAAAAACCAATGTTATAAAAACAAAATTGGAGTTAGTACATATATTAATTTTGCATTGGCTGTAATAATTTATATGTAACACTGTCTTGTGTCACTAAATAAATGTTCAGGGCCAATCTAATAATTTTAAATTTTGAAACAAATGCTTTGACAAAATTAATAAATCCAATATATAAATCATTCCTTTGTTAATAATTCATTTTTATATATACTTAGCAACAAGGGTCCTATCATTATATTACTTTTTAATTCAATTAAATAATATTGAATATCTATCAATTATGCAACTATGACTGGATTTTATTGAATGGTTTCAAAGATTTTATTGAATAATGTATTTTTTGAAGTGGAAAATAACAATGATATTCCATTATAAATAACTAATCTTTTATATCCCCATTATTTTTATAAATTGGAACAATATAAGCAAACTTAAGATCAGGTAGAACATCATGAAATATATAATCCTAAAAATATTCCACATTTTATTCTCCACTGCTTTCATTAAGATTCACAGCCATTCTGTTTTTAAGATTGTCACTATTTGTATATACAACCTAAATCTAAATGAATTAATAGAAATGTAATCCTCTGAATGGCTGTGCCATTTAGCAAAAGATAATCAATTCCTATATCTGTTCAAATTGCCATTATTATCATATAATAAAAAAAAGTGCCAGTCATTGATTTAATAGCATATTGATATCATTTGATAGATCCATACTTTACTTTCAATGTACTAAAAAAAAATCTAAAGTGGCCACAATTAACAAAAATGTCACAGCTCATTTAAAATGTAATTAATAATGACAAAGTATCAATAATGATAAACAAATAATACAACTGGTACAATCTTTGGCAGAGACATAAAATATGTAAGATAACCAGATAATTTTTTAGCTTTAATTTTCTTTCCATGTTAATTATTCATTTTTTAAAATAATTTAATGTTTTATTATTATTATTTAATCAGTATTATATTGAACACAATTGCCCATCTATTTGAATAACATATTTATTTGTACAGGAATAACGTTATACATGTAAAATCAAAATTATTGTGATTAATCTGAGATATATCGAGTAAAAAAAAAAAATCAAATGAGTAAAAAGAACTCAAATTGACTGGTTAACTCTCTTATGTAAAATATAATCCTCTATTTAAATATCATACAGCATAAAATAAAAAATTTGCGATCAATGTATAGTGACTAATCTAAAGGCTGATTGGTCATCATGATTATTTATATGATTTATTAACTTTATGTTAACTAATCCATATAAAAAAATTGATTAGTACAATTAAAATAAAAAACATTATATAATCCACAACTTGTGCAGACTCTTATTTTTTTTACTCTACTGCTTCCATCTGTTAAACTTAAGTAATCAAGATACTAGGTAATAATGCTTATTAAATCCATATTTCGCATCTATTTGCAGACTAGTTTTTGGCTTAAAGCCATTGTCAGTAAGGATAATGGACCCAGACCTAATGCATCTAGATTATTAAGATAGAAATGAAGTTGAGATGGATATCTTGATAAAAGTTACATAAGTTGTTTTAAAGCCCCCTCAACAAAAAAAAATCAAATAAAAAAGAATAAGAACCTATACAAAAGTGTGGTAGTATTGATTGAAAAAAAATTTTCTGGTTAATAGGTAAAAAGGCAAACCAATAAATGAATAAATAATGTGCATGAATATTTGAGTAAAGCAGAAACATGACCAGTTAAAAATATATTAAGAGCCAATAGAAAAGTAACTATTTGATAAAATGTGAAAAAGTTTAGAATAACTTTTATTTTGAAAGAAGGCCCATTATTTAAATTTTACTCACCAGAAAAGTGTGGCATGCAAAATAAAAGATCTTATGATTAAAATCATTAAATGGAAAGGGAAAACACTTTAAAACATATGTTCCAGATAATGTTCAATGTTTCTTCACTTTAGATATATATTCATTATGTTCTCCAATAATGGAATTCTATTGAACAACCTTACTTTATTTCACATGCTGTGTTATTCACTCTTTCAAGATTATTCAATCTAATCAAAACCTTGATAGTGTTATCATCATCAAAATTACAGGACTTAGATTCTCTCCTCATTTGTAAATAAAAACATATTTATGTAAGAAATACATTAGTCATTCTTTTTATTGTTTTGTAAATTGATGCTACAGTAAATGCTATATCCTCAATTCAAGATGAGATAATTAATAATTGCTGGATAGCTAGTAAGGCTTAATAAGCAAAGTCCATTTAAAAAACATAAGCTCACATTATAGACTTTTTTATGAGAATTGCATGAAATAAATACAATCTTATCTGCAAACATTAATATAGTGCATTATACACATTTTGTTTTATAGTGATTATAATATCAAATTTTTCTTATAGAAATATTGTAAACATTTTCAAGAAACCATTCAAAGATGTTTCTGTGTAAAAGGGGCTCTGAAAAATCTTTAATCAAGAATCTGTGCATAGTTTATTATATTATCATCAGTGAACAATTGTATGAATAGCATTATTCCGGAATGACCTACTATTTATTTGTTTTTCAGGTTCTTCAATATCACAGTTATTATTGTAATAAAGTAATCCACTTCATCTCATTATTTTTCATTTCTCCTTACTTTATATTGTACACATTTGAGATTCCGATGATGACCTTTCCCTTGTAGCTTAGAATTTTCTTTCAATTTACTTACCTTTTTGACATCCAAATAGACTTAATCAAACCAAGTCATACAGATAACAGTACTGAAAAAAATATATATATCCTCAATATATATATATATGTAAAGCAGAAGTTTAAAGCTATAGAAAATATATAATAGAGAAATAAGTAATAAGTACGGCCAAAGTGAGGTTAAAATAAATTCTTTATTAATCTGCAGAATTAATTTTCGACAGAGAGTGTCTGTTTCAAATCATAACTGATAGATAATGTGATAGTAATTACGATTATAAAAAACTAAATTTGCGTGTTGAAAGATTTGCACGTATAATAGGTAAATTCGAAGCGCAATTAAATTATGTTTTCATAAGTTGTGGATTATATTTTTTTTATTTTAAATCTTTCGATCACCGCAGGTTTAATCTTTTATAATCGGAATTACTATCTCACTCTGCTAATTATCTACCAGTTATGCCTTGAAACGGATACTCTGTGTCGAAAGTTAACTCAGCAGATTAATAAACGACTTTATTTTAACCTCACTTTAGCCGAACTTATTTCTCTATTATATATATAATAATTTAACTCAATTTTTTTTTTTTTTTAAGATTATGCTTGAACAATCATTTTGAGTTCTTTGTATTTTTTAAATGTACTGTACTGTATATTCAATTTCACTTACAGTTCGTACCGTATTCTTTTATAATTTTATTACTTTGTAAAAAAAATTTTACTTTTGTAATAGTAAATATTTATTTGTGTGTATTTATAATGAATAATTATTATTTTCTATAGACATTTATATGTACACAACTAGAACATCTATCATTAATTTTCATAATTAGAAAAAGATAATAGGTCAACTTGCGAATCTTTGCACATGTTTAAAGATTCTGCTTGGAATATAGCTTTATTAAGGACGGACAATTTTAAAAAATGAAAATAAAAATTGGTAGATATGTAGATTTGAGGGGAAATAAAAATGATAAACTGGCAGATAAGTTTAAAAATGCAAGTGTTAAAAAGAATAAATGAAAAAAGATTATTTATTTAAGAAATTATGATAACAAAATGGAACTGGTTGAACAAGTATTTAAAGACAGAAAAATTATGAAGATTAGGTTGGAAAATACTGCACATTACAAGAATAACAAGGATAGGAGAGAAAAAACTTGGATGACGGATATAAAGAGGAAAATAGATATGGCTATTTGAAAAGAACAAATAACAAAAAGGTCAACAGTGTGATCTACTTAATTTATGCTACTTGCCTTTCAGTAAATAATTGATAATGGTAACATATGTAAGTGTAAATATATTAAAAAAAATTTTTTTAATGTTAGTTAAATCATTTTTTCAATTTTATCTACTGATTGATAATCCACAAAAAATAATGGACATATATTCAGATATAATGCTTTAGAGCTTCAGGAAATGTTGCAAGAATTATTAGATAAAAGTAAGAAAGGAGTAAATATAAATGTTAAACACATTAAATAATGTTCAATGGATTTTCTCAAAAGATGAAAATAAAGATTGATTATGATGAGTTAGAAGTTAACAACCACAAATACTTTGGTCAGAATATTATTATAAATGGAAACATAATGGATGAAATTAATCATAGAATTAAACTTGATCGAAGTGCTTTTGGTAGAAATAACTTATTATTAAAAATAAATATGCCTATATGGTTGAAAAGAAAGGTTTTCAATAAATGTGTTTTACTGGTTCATACTTATGGATCCGAGACTTGGATCCTTAATAGAAGAGCAATACAGACTCCAGATTACCCAAATAAGTATGGAGAGATACACATTATGAGTAACAAGAAGAGATCAAAAATGTAATATTTGGAAAAGAGACCAAACAGGTGTTACTGATATTGTTGAAAGAATTAAAAAACTGAAGTTAAGCTGGACATATTTGTGAGAAGAGATAATAATAGATGGACATTTGAAATCTTCAACCAGATTCCAAGAGATTGTAAAAGATACAGAACTAGACGATATGTGAGATGGATGGATGAAATAAGGAAGTATGCAGAGTGATGTGGAGTGATGTGGAGAAGAAAGACTAGAGATCAGAAATGGATTAAATTTGGAAAGACTTTCATGCTACAGTGGATTGATAATGGTTGACAATGATGATGATAAAGAGTATTAAGTAATACCCAAGAGCATTCTATATTGCTTTGTGTATTTGATATTGGCTCATCAAAAATCAGATCTTGTTTTCAATATAAATGTAAATGCTTAATGCCTTGGATGATTTGATGCAATGGCAAAATGGCAGACTCTGGAACTCAAGATTTATGAATCACTGTCCAGTTATCCCATTCCAGTGCTCAAACTTTTGAACTATTCAATGAATAATTTTTTTAAAAAATATGCTTGATAGCTTACAAATTCATGTTTATTTAATAAAAATTAAACACTGTTTCTAATATAAACAATCCTTTTATCTCCCCTTTATGTCCTTTCTCTCTATATATAATTGCAAACTATTATGAGCTTCTGATGAACTGTATATTGGCTATTTACCCATAAGGAAATTAATAAGATTTTAATAAAATACTACTCATGAATGTAAAGATATGTGTATTTTTACCTGGGCATATATCACATATAACTTATTTTAAGCCAATAATAATAATAATAAATAAATAAAAAATAAGTATAAGTTTTACTTTCTCAAATATAAGAATAAATGCATAATTTATCATGTAACTAAAGAAAAATACTTTTGTATAATATTAAACTGTAGTTTACAAAGATACAAAAACTGTAAATGACTTAGAAATAAACAATAAAAACAGATTAAATAATAAATTCTATGAAAATAATCAAGAATCTAACATGAATGAAAAAAGTAAATCAGGCAAACAAAGTTATACTAAAATAGTTGAGACTGGAGTGGCAGGAGTTAGTACAACAGATAATGTTTCTCAAGAGAATTATAGTAAAGTATTTAACTGGTCGGATGAAGAAATAGGTCTAAGTACAAATGTTACAGAAAATTTAAGCCAAGAAATGGAGACACAATCAGACAAAATTGACTTTAAACAAATCAATAATAATTTTAATGCATCCATTCCTGCACAACTACATAAATCCTTTAAAAATTACCACACCGATAAATCATTAATCTTGATCATCACAGATGAGTGTTGTCAACTATTTAAATTTACGATTGAGGACTTATATGAGATTTACAAATTAAAAAGCTCTGGAGAGTAATTTATAAAATTCTCACACACCCAAATAATAGGTACCTGATATTAGAATTTCATAACACCACCCAGAGAGAATGTTTCAAAAGAAATATAACATCTGTAAAGGAAAAAATACTGTACTAGATTGACATGGAAAAGCCTGTACTGCTAACAGGTCAAATCTGCAATTGTTACATTAATTTTCAACAGAGTGCTCTAAGAGATACATTATGAAAAGAAGAGCTGAAATCCCAATGCTGTCAAACACTGCATTCTTCAATCTCATGCTGAAGAAAACAATTTCACCACTTAATATCCCTACAATCTTCTCTGCTGACAACTCTCCATTGGTTGTATCATTGAAGGGGGTCCCACCACAATGCTTCTATTGCAAACAAAAATCGCATCTTGTTAGAGAATGGCCAGTGAGACTCTGCCTGGTCTGCAGTGGAAGAAAGAACAAATACCATCGTTGTAATGAAATACAAAATACAAAGCAACAGCCTGAGCAATAAACTGCAAAATGAAATAGACAATTCTGTCATCACACAAACAATTATAATCAAAAAACCAATAGTGGAGATGGGTACAAAAAGCTCTGCCATCAAACATGAAATTCCAAATACTAGAGATCACAACTCTTGATTCTGAACCACATTCCCTCCTCTCTGAATCTACCACAGCTGGGACATCATCCTCAACTTCCTTACCTAAAAGTACTAAAAGAAAGTCAAAAAAGAAAACAAAAACAGACTCTGGAAAAATAGACTCCTGGGCCTCTGACTCATGATAAAGATCAACAATTACTGCCTGGAACTATGAAATCACATTTTCTCTTGTCAGGCAACAAAACAAAGAAATTATTAGATAGGAAGAAATTAACAGACTAAAGAAGTTATCTCCAATGGAAAACCTCATTCAGAAAAGCCACCTTCCAAGAAACTTACTAAACTCGAATCTGACCATCATAATCTCACTCTTCCTTGCTGGCACTAACCTACCGGAGACAGAATTACTTCTCATGATGAGGTAACCAACCCTGGCAGAAATTATCATGTATCCAGTTCTCTGGGAACTGAATTAGTTATGCGATAAGCTAAAATATTAATTAGCCATATAAGTTAGTCTGGGGTTTTTTTTGCTGGCTTGTCTTTGATCACACTATGAAAATTAAAATCGATGGCATCAATGTCAGAGGAATGAATTCCCTCAGCAGAGTTTATACAATTAATAACTGTTTTAAACAGTAGTCGCCACATATTTTATGTATGATGGAGACAAAATTGCATCACAATTCTAAAGATAAATTAAAGATCTAAACAAATTAGATTTTTTCTTTCACTCCACCTCCCAAATAGCTTCTGGAAGAAACACACTTTTAATTAATGAAAATTCTCCTTTCTTCTCATTTAAAATTATTCACATGGACTCCAGCATGTTCATTATTACATTTAATCACAATGCTTTCAGATTCAACATCATATTTGTATATCTGCCAGCCCTAATTCACAAAATCATACTGCAAACAATCCATTCTCATCCATTTTTATTGGGTATTTTAATACATCATACAATGAGTTCACATCAAAATATATTCACTTACTAAATCAGAAACTCATGAGTAGTGAGGGGTTCTTTCCTCCAGGCTTTCTCGTTTTATACTAAGAAGTATGTGTCTCTAATAGATCTCCTATTCTACACCCCAGATATTCATTGTATAATTGAGGCTTCCCTATTGCCTGTCTCTTTCTCTGACCATCTTGCTTTGGAGGTAGGAATGGGTGTTGATCTTAGATATCCAACACTGTTTAATATTAACAAGACAATCAGAATGCTGGTTAGATCATTAATGCCTGGTGGTAATCTCGGAAGCCTAAATTTCCACAAAATTAACATATTCTCCATCTCTGCCTTTGAAACATGTTTTTTATTTATTGGAATCCTTCAATCGATAATTATCAAACATTATACCTATAAAATGAAAGACCTAGAAACTTACTCAAATAACTGGAAGAAATTAATGACACACTGAAACGGCTTCCATGTAATGACACTAACATAGAGACCATATTGGAGATTAAAACACAATATAGAACCAAGCAAAAAACTTTGACCGATTACATCTCGGTAAAGAGATCAAACGTTTTCTTAGCTAAAGCCCAAAACTGGACAAAAAGTTATTAGGTGGGCACTGGATTCCAAAGGAAATAAGGCCATCCTCACATCAGTAACTATAAATGGAGAACTTTTCACTGGAATCTACATGCTGCAAAAAAATCTATTCATATTTTAAGGTAAAATTACACAGTGATGATCCATTTGACGAGACAGCCCCAATGAGGGGGATGGATAGCAGTGGGCATGGCAACTCCAAATTGGATATCCTGAATAAAATCCCTTCCAGATAAAGCACATCCGGGATCTCATGCAAAACTCAGATACATAATTCTTCATTTAAGTAAATTCTCAGTATCTATCATCCTTAATATGATGAACCTGTTATCAAATGGTCCCCCATGTAATCTCTATCCAATTTCCATGGGACTTTTTTTAAAAAAATGCATGTTACCTTCCCAGCTTTCCAATCTCAGACCCATCTCTATGACTCCCTTATTAATCAAAGTCATGGAGTCAATCATCAAAGGTAAAATTCAATACCGAATTTATCTTCATATTTCACAATCTCAATTTGCCAGAAAAAAAAGCATCAACTGGTGATGCCATTTGCCAGTTTAAACTACTCCTTGATCACATTCAAAAAGAAAAGAATGTCATTCCCAGTAGTGGTGCAATTAAGACATCTCTGTGGCTTTCAATTCTCCCCTGAACCCTGTTAAGTATGCTATGTGATTACTCAGTTCCAGGTACATACATTCAGATCATTGGAAACCTACTATACAACAGAGAAATCTTTATCGCTCTGGATAATAGGATCATGCGGGGATTTATGCCCTCAAACTCCATCCCACAGGATTCCCCCCTTAGTGCTCTTCTCTTTATCTCATATTTAAATCTGCTTTTGTAAGAGATTGAGGAGAGGATCCCGAGGGTTTTGTTCCCAAAATTAAAAAAATAATATCCCACATTTCTTATATGGATAATGTAATAGTATTTCTTGCATCTGAAAAATATATTCACAAAACTTGTAGCAATTCTTAAAAAATACACAGAGCAGTATGGACTTAAAACCCTCTACATGGAAACTTCTGACAGGTCGCAAGATAACATAGTGTTTCATGGCTGATCCTCCAAAAATTCCTGGGATTCCCAATCTCGGAATCCTCTTCTGCAATGAGGAAAAAATCAAAGATTCAATTTTATCTGCCACCCAGAAAATAATCAGTTCACTCTCCAGATTGTATTTATCTATCCATGCTAAAACTGCATTGTGAACATGTTAATATACCCTAGGATCAATTATTTTCTTCCTGGAATTCAATTTACCAAAAAGATTTCAAAGAAAATTATTTTCTTCCTGGAATTCAATTTACCAAAAAGATTTCAAAGGAAAATTAGCGCCTTATGTTTTCACCTACTCTGGGGGAGAAACTGTCACCATCAGTATGAAAAACATGCAAAAACCAACTACCCACAATATGATGTTCTGACACTACATTGCCACATTTTCATACTAAAAAGCCTTCAACATATTATATAGACTCAGCATATGCTACTCTAATTTAGAAAACATCATCCCCATTGTTCCCACCGACTAGTAAATGTTCATGGATTCAACTATTAATATCACAAATTGGCTACTACAATCAAATTTCAAATCACACTTTTATGGAAAAGATCTCCTACTAAGAGGTCTACAAACAATTAAATCAAAACATAGCAGCCCCACCCAGTATTCTACAAATCACAAATACAAAAATCATTACCAAATTCTGATACTGGAATCTTGAACCCACGTTCCTTGATTTTATCAAATTAAACACAGAAACCCTCCCTACTAACCACTTTCTGGCTTATAGAAGAAGATACTCTAACATAGACCCCAACTGTCAGCTTTGCCTTAAAGGTGAAGAGACTATAATTCATGCCTTACTTCAATGTGAAAGACTGCAAATTCTCAGAAACTTTATCACATCCATTTCTAGAACCAATGGTCAACGGATGTATATCTATGTGGAAAGTATAGGGAGATGCTTCTTTCCCTCAGTAAGGATTACAACATTCCTTTTGTATAGTATTTGGTTGATGAGATATAAACTCACATTTGATCAATCAATAGAAAACTCTACTAATTTATTTCTAAATTTTATCAGGAGAATGAAACAAAGAGACAAGGCCCTGGCTCCTCCTAACATTCACACGGCAACATGGAGTCTTTTCATAATACCCACTGGCTGCTAACCTCAGACAGGGAATGTTCTCCAGACTATTACTACATCTTGCCCATATGATCAAATCTTATGTTAATCACTATTATGTTTCACTGCTGTAACCACAAGCCTTAATAAAGTTCTTTGTTTTTTTTTTAAAAAAAAGATCTTAAATATGTAATTCTTTTGCATATATCTGTATGCACAATGAAGCAGTTTCTTTCTTCTCTTTATATCGATAGTTGAGTGCTCTTTTGATAGCAACCATCATAACCATAGCTCTCATATTAGCTGTTGCTTTATTTATATTAAGATCTAATTGTGTGTGCTATGTAAATATGTACTATGTAAATTAAATCATTTAAATATTCTATTTATTTGACAGCTGGATACTGTTTTCTCTTTTGTTTATTACATTTCTATGATCACAATAAACCAAGCCTCTTTCACTTTCATTTTTCAGCCATTCCTCTCTACACACCCTAAGTTGACAGACTGTGGATTGAAGCTATGGCCATATTATTTTCATGATATCAAAAAAAAAGACAAATTCAATTAACTTCAGTGTACCTATATAAGTATTTGTGCTATGATATTCTGGATAACATATTAGACCTAGTCCCTGTTATAGCTTGGATTGTTGCAGAGAATCTCATGTATAGACAAATACATCAATGATTTATAAAGCATTAGTTGGAATAAAGATATATTTATAAATGTAATTAAACAATTTTTGTGTTGTGATATTCTGGTTAACATATTAGACTTAGATTCCATTATAGCTTGGATTGTTGCAGAAAATCTCATGCATAGACAAATACATCAATGATTTATACAGCATTAGTTGGAATAAAGATATACTTATAGATGTAATTAAACAATTTTACAAGAAGCTACAACAAAATTTTAAAACTACAAATTGAAACTAAATGATGGGTCAGTTTTATGCTTTATATTCCAAAATTGACGAAGAAAACAAAAAAGATCTAGGTAAACTTTCAATGTTCACTTCTGTATCTCCAATCTCAATATATCGATTAATGTGAAAGAACACACTACAAATAGTGCATGAGATTCTCTACAAGAGTCCAGGCTATACAACTGTACACTATGAGAAATTACATCTAATATTTCAATCAGAATATTACAGCACAAATACATATATAGGCACATTAAAGACAACTCTAGATATTAATCTGTTTTTTGGGATCATGAAAAACAATCTTCAATCCACAGTCTGTCAATTAGGAGTGTATAGAGATAGATGACTGAAAAAGGAAGGTGAAAGAGGCTTGGTTTATTGCCAACCATAGAAATATAATAAACAAGAAAAAACAGTATCTAGTTATCAAATAAATGGAATATTTAAATGACTTAACTTGCATAGCATGCATAATTAATCTTATTATAAATAAACAGCAGTAACAACAGCTAACATGAGTGCTTGCAGTGCACTCACTTGTATGATATAAAGAGAAAAAAAAAAAAAGCATCTTTGTGCTTAAAAATAATCAATTTATTATTGTCTGTATCAATTTTGTTTTATGAATTGATTATTTTTAAATTTTATATATAAAAGACAACATTATCAACAAATTTTAAAATTGAAATTTGATCATTTAAAGTATATACAATCTAATGTATGCCAAAAAAATTATATATATGTATGTGCACATAGGTGTCTGGTAATACAAAATAGATTATTTTTCCTAATTTTTATAAACACTAAAGCCTTCACTAATAAATAAACAATAAATGGACTAACATTTAAACTTTAAATTAAATAGCTCAATGTATATGTAAACAAAGAGAGTAAATCACCCTCTCCTTAGGCTATGAATATACCATTGTCAACGTTGTTGATAATTCAGTATGAAATTAATTTATCAGCCAGATGGAATATGATTACTCATAATCAATTATACAAGGCTAGAGAAAGAATTTCTTTTTTAATATCTCGATTATAATAATTAAATAAGATTTGATATGTAAATGTTAAATTAAACATAGCTAGAAGCATGTGTAAACTAAGGGAATAAATCACCCTCTTTCCCAGACTATTAAATAAAAGTACTCTAAATGCTAAACAAAGGATCAAGAATAGAATGAATCCGCCAATTCTTGGAGCTCTGAAGGTAATTCAGTATAAAATTAATTTATCAGCATTTAGAGAAGACTGCAAATCATAGTCTAAGGGAAGTGATTTATTCCTTGTTTACATATACATTGAGTTATGTTTAATTTAAAGTTTACATATTAAATCTTATTTAATTATTACAATCAAGATGTTAAAAAATGAAATTCTATCTAGAGCCTTGTCTAATTAATTATGAATTTATAACTTTTTAAGTGCCACATTTTATCTGGCAGATAAATTAATTTCACACTGAATTACCAATAATGTTGACAAAAGTACGCTTATAAACATCACAGCAATAGATGGATTCATTCTATTCTTGATACTTTATTCAGCAATTAGAATGGGGGGAGTGAGTTACTTCCTTTGTTTACATATACATTGAGTTATGTTTAATTTAAAATTTACATATTAAATCTTATTTAATTACTACAATCAAGATGTTAAAAAATGAGATTGTCTCCAACCTTGTATATTTGATTATGAATTTAATAACTCTTATGTGCCACATTCTATATGGCTGATAAATTAATTTCATACTGAATTATCAACAATGTTGACAAAGGTACGCTTTTAATCATCAAAGCAATAGGTGGATTCATTCTATTCTCGATCCTTTGTTCAGCATTTAGTGCTTTTAACTCATAGCCTGAGGGAGGGTGATTTACTCCCTTTGCTTATATACATATACAGATAAGTATATATGCACACATATCATGCATATTCTAATATAAAAATAAAATTTCAATTACTAATTTTAAAACATAATTCTATTTTTGCCTATATAAACATAAAATTCAACTTTATATTTTATCTTTTTTCTTTATCATTAAAATAAAAACGTTAGGCATAAAAATTTTCTGATTATAAACCTCTAAAAGAAACTTGAGAAAAATATCAATTAACATCTAGTTTTGTTTTCTCTTAAGATTCCCATGTTGTTTAGCTTGTTTCCATTCAAAAAATCCAGTTAATTTATTCCAAAAATTATTTACTTCATTTATAAAAGAAATTTCTTTTCTATGCAATAAAAAAGCAGATTTTTAAAAAAAAATTTGAACATATATTTATACAAGGTTTTATCTATGTATAAGATTCATTATAATTACTATTTTGAATATTTTGCACCCTATATGTACTTTTCTCAATGGCTATGTACATAACAATTAATACTTTTTCCAACACAAGGTTTTTTGTTCACCTTTCTATGTGCACATATCGTATCATAACTTAACAGCTATTTAAAATCTCAATATCAGGTTTTCTTAATCAATTTGTATACACAAGAAATAATTGCTTTATGACATAGCCTAGTTAACAGACAAGGTAATGCTAGCAGTTCTCAACTCAATTCAGTTTCTATAATCTAAATTTCAAATAAAAATAATGCCTGCTACAACCCCATAGAAAGTCTTGCACATATTTGTGCCTGAATGGGCCACACTTGACTGGCATGAAGACTAATAGCAACTGCTCTTTTTTGAAGCTTTCTCTCTCATTTAATTAAATTCATTCCAATATTTATACTCATACTATGGAATGTAAAAAAAATTATAAGCAGAGCAATAAGACTTTTTCCTTCTTCATTAATAAAATAAAAGTATAGCTGGATAAGTTCAAAATAGTTTCTTAATTAAAAATTCTTTCTTAATCTGTTTAAATATAAATTAGATTGAAAGCAATTCATAATTAAATGCATTTTTTGAAAAAAAAAAAAAAAAATTTTTTTTCTTTCTCTATTATATCAAAAAGTTTAAATTTTATCAAAATTAAAAATAAGTCAAATAATAATCCATTTGTTATATGAAACCTTTTATTAATTTTAACTAATTTGTGGTATTTCAAAATATAAAGACACATTATTAATTAATTTTCAAGTCATTCAAGATTTCATTTTAAATATTAATATATACCTGGGTCTCGTTTTACGCGGATTTATTTAACGCGATTTTGAAGTTATGCGATTCAGGTTTCTTCGGAAGTCAAACTCCAATAATGCGCTATTACTTTAAATAATAAATTCCGCGCACTTATGTCATATTGAAAGTAATAGCACATTATTGGAATTCGACTTTCATCTTAGTAATTTCAATATTTTCAGTGCTTTATAATAGTAAGATTTTATGCAATAATGAAATTAAAATCATGATTTCCACATTTTATGTATACACACATTAAATTTTACAAGATTATAATGTAAATTTGTTCAAACATTGTGCGTGTTAATTTCTAATCAGATGGCAAATTATTTTCTTATTAATGACACTAATCACGAATGTGCTCTTAAATTCGAATGAGAGCCAAATGGTTGTATGTCTGGATATCACGAGCTTCATAAACAATTAATAAAATCATCGTCTCAAAGATAAATTACTAATTACATTGTCACCAAAAAATCATTAACACAACATGAGAGTGAAGTTGGCACTAGTTGTATTTCCTCTTGTGAAGAATCTGATTTTTTACCAGTTTGCAAACGAACCTGTTTATCGGCAAATAGCGATAATAATTAAAACGTGTATAAAAAAAATGTAAATTACAGTACTGTACTGAAAATTATGCATAAAAATATATTGTTTTGAATAAATAAATATTATAGTTAAAAAAAGTTTGTCTTGTATCAATTTTTTTCAAATTTGAAATTTTTTATTCGTCATATTTTATTTCCTTATTTTTTTTTTGCACAAATTTTAAAGTAATTTTACATTGGTGCTTTGCTTTTATGCGATTTTTGAAAAATCACAGTCCGTATCCCCCCCTTTTTCAAGGTAAGTTACATCTATTTTTGTGTGATTTCTTTTGCGCGTTTTCTGAGGAACCTATCTGTCACGTAAAATGAGACCCAGGTGTAATTAACATTCGCCTGTGTTCATTTTTCCTTTAAGCTTTAAATTTATATTCACATGCACACTATTAAAGTTACACATTCAAACAGGCAAAACTCTCCATACAGTAGTGCCATCAGTGCCAATCAGAGTAATCAATGGATGCCAGAAGGCTTGTGCATAAAATCCCTATCTAGTACCTACTCATCCAATATCCCCAGACTAGTTTCTGGCTTATGGTCTTCATCAGTGAGGGCTGAGAGCACTGCACCTAGATCTTAGGATCTAATGCAATCCTCCAGCAGCCACCTTTTATCTCTACTTAACTACAAAGCTATGAGAATAAAATTGAAAACAATATTTTCAATCTAAGCTCAAAGGCTTATATAGTCATATGGGTCTGAACCCAGTTCAGTACCCATACATTTTGGTGTCTTTGGCTCTTTAACAACCATAGCCACCACTATCCTATTAGGCATGATTGGTGTTAAACCATTAAGCATCACATGATCACTATTTCTTATGCTAGCACATTACTGTTATTAAAACAGGCAAAACTCTCCATACAGTAGTGCCATTCAGAGTAATCAATGGATGCCAGAAGGCTTGTGCATAAAATCTCTATCTAGTGCCTACTCATCCAATATCCCCAGACTAGTTTCTGGCTTGTGGCCTTCATCAGTGAGGAGCTTTGGATCTGAGAGCACTGCACCTAGATCTTAGGATTTAATGCAACCCTCCAGCAGCCACCTTTTATCTCTACTTAACTACAAAACTATGAGAATAAAATTGAAAACAATAATATTTTCAATCTAAGCTCAATAGCTTATAGTCATATGGGTCTGAACCCAGTTCAGTACCCATACATTTTGGTGTCTTTGGCTCTTTAACAACCATAGCCACCACTATCCTATTAGGCAGGATTGGTGTTAAACCACTAAACATGATCACTATTTCTTATGCTAGCACATTACTGTTATTAAAACAGGCAAAACTCTCCAAACAGTAGTGCCACTCAGTACCAATCACAGTAATCAATGGATGCCAAAAGGCTTATGCATAAAATTCCTATCTAGTGCCTACTCATCCAATATCCCCAGACTAGTTTCTGGCTTGTGACCTTCGTCAGTGAGGAGCTTTGGATCTGAGAGTACTACACCTAGATCTTAGGATCTAATGCAAACAAGTCTGGGGATATTGGATGAGGTAGGCACTAGATCAGGATTTTATGCACAAGCCTTCTGGCATCCATTGATTACTCTGATTGGCACCGAGTGGCACTACTGTATGGAGAATTTTGCCTGTTTTAATAACTAATGTGCTAGCATAGGAAATAGAGATCATGTGATGTTTGTTACACATTCACTGTGTTATGTGCCATGAAACATAATCTATTTTAATGTTTTTTTCTATATGCTCCTATATATGCTAAGTTGTGCACTATTTGCTTATTTATTTATAGAGAATTAGGAGTGGAACATATCTCCTCGATTCTTTTCTTCTTATCATTGCATTCAATAAGATTAAAGCAAAATTGTCTCTTTTTTTATGTTAAAAAAACGATATTTGTATGAGATCTTTCTTACATTTGTTGTATAAGTATATGAATTACTTTATTCACATTTCTACATTAGCTTAAAAAAAATAATAATTGCTTTTATTTTCAAAAAGTTGTTTGTGCTGAGTAAAAAAAGTGATTTAACTTACATGCCATTATAATGTTCCTAACAATAAATAACAATTTAATTTTATCTTGATTATGATACTCAGCATTGAAAATTCATTTGGCTAGTTATTAGAGATTAAAAATTTATTTACACTGCATCAGAAACATACACAATAATAATAGATTTTGAATATTTTATATAAATATGTTAAAAACATATACTCAAAGGCAAATGGAGTGGATACATGATATTATTGCATATATATAGATGGTAAGTAATATTTAAATACAAGTATAGTGTATATACTTAAGCCAGATGTAATTAAAGAGGATTTGAACACAGATGTATCAATTATGTTGGATAGATTGGATAGATGATAAGTAATAACTAAATAAAAAAAATTTTATTCACTGTACTTTAAGCATTTTTTAGCAAAAACATATATACATACACAATCTTACTTTTCTACTGTCTTTTTCAGAGCCACTTTTATTTTTAAAAAATTCAAGTAAAAGAGGCTCTGAAGAAGATTGCAGTACTATTGAAAAATAAGATTGTGTATGCATATATGAACAATAAAAGGTTTTTACTAAAAAGGTGTTTAAAGTACAGTGACAAATTGCATTTATGTAAGATATTATAGAAAAATAAAGAAGTGATTAATTTGATAAATAAAAAATATAACCAATCATAAATGAAGATTCTTTAATACATTCCAAAACAAATAAATATCATAACCAGATATCTAATAAAAAAAAACCCCAATTCTTTCCCATTAAACATGTACTTCAGGTGAAATATGTTTGAGAGATAGTTTGATACAATAAGTGTTTCAAAGCATCAAAAATAAATTACCTTGTATGTTATTTTACATTATAATATTACATTTTTGATTTTATAATACACTAATAAATTTTAAGCAAATAATTCTATTGTTTAACAAGTGATCAAAATTCTGGGCAACTTGATTAAAATAGTTTGACTGAAATATATATCTATATAGTAGGAAATTAATGATCTGAGATTTTTCAGCTAGATATTTTTCAGCTAGATATTGGTTTGCAATCAATACATTTGCTTAGAAATCTTTGATTGATTATTTATATTAAATTTAAGTCTTAAAAGGCTACTTTTTCCATTTACCAGAATGAATGGGGAAAAAAGCCATTATTTACTTGTTACTCATTTCTGAATATAGGAAAAATTTTCAGATAGAAATCCAAACCTAGATGGTAATGGCATGACTTTAATTTCAAATCTGAGAAGTTTGGGCAAAATAACAGCAACAAGTCATATTAGCATTGTGTATTTATACTTTTGACACCATTAAAATTTAAAATAAAAATACATATGAATGTAACATTAGAAGTTGATTTCAATCTACAACTATGAAATAACATTCGGAAATGATGGTTAATGGCACAACCGATAAGCAATACTTGATCTATATTAACTCCTGTTGTCTTGTAGAATACGATTTTTTTTTTTTGCACAATCTCATAGCAATGAAATTGAATTTGGGTAAAAAGTTTCAACTCAGCAAATGATTATATATATTTAAACAGCTCTATTTATTGTTTCTACTGCCTATCATAAAAATGTAAATACCCCAAAAAGGTATTTATAATAGTTTGTAACACACACAATCTAATTCAAATGATCAAAACCATATAAACAATTACTGAATTCAGAAATAGTAATGGAAACAAAACAGAAAGTAGTTATAGTAAAAAAGCTAAGTATTTTTAATTTTTTTTCTAAACAGAAGTAAATGAAATATGTGAACTTAACTTGATGTGAATTCTCTAAGAGTCAAATAAAGAATAGCAAAAGAGTTATAAAGATTAAAATTTATATACAAATTTAATTGATTGGATAGATGGCTCTTAAGTCTTTTTTTTTTAATATATAAAAGAGTAAAACATGCATAAGCTATGAAGTCTAATTTTGCATTATATGTGTTTGAAATCCTTAAATGTCTCAATAAAAGGCATATTAAAAATTGTTTTGTACCATAGAACCATTAACAGCTGTCCTCATTTTACCAGTCCTTATTCTCTAAAATTAGATTCAGTTTAAAAAATAAAAATAAAGCGTTTTCCTTATTATATCAATATCGTTTAAATTGGTTTGTTTTTTTTTTTGGAAATTTTAATGCATTTGTTAGAAAAAACAATAAACTTTGTCCTTTAGTGAAACCAATGATATTGGCTCTAAATAAATTTGAATGATTCACTGTTTCAAATTTTTGTATAACATGTATATTAATCATCAGTAACAGTTTGTTTAAACAAATATATATATATTCCACATACAAATGAATTTAGATAGTTTAACTATTGAAAAAATATTATTACAAAACCTGTTATTAGTTTAACTATTGACAAGATATTAAAAAACCTATAAAAATTCCAATTAGGGGATAGATTCATTAGTGGCTTTATTCAGTACTTTAATTCTGCTACTGTAGCCATAAATCCAACTGTCATTAACAATGTACTTCATCATTTGTTCACATTTAAAAAATCAATTTTAATAAATTCCATTTACTAAGCAGATGAGCACAATGACAAAGAGTTGTCCTGAATTTGTTAATGAGACCCAGTTATGTCTAGGAAGATCAAAGTTAGTTGGCCTTAATATTAATATTAGATCTGATAAAAGAAATTTATTTAAAAATCATATTTCTATTATTCACACCATAATTTTTTGATTATAGATTCTTGGTTGGACATCTAAAATGGGAATCTTGATTCGAGTCTGAAGTGATAAAACTAAACCTTGACTTATTGACAAGTCCAATCTGCTTAACAATTTCTTATACATTTTCTATGAGACAATACCTCATCTGATATCTGGTGGAACAATATGTGAAAGAACAGGAAATCATCACAAAGGAATAGATTTAAATATAAAAGTAATGTTTCCCATTGCAATATTTGAGATATTCCAAAATGTGAAAACTTTTTCTCCAAACAGACCCCAATGTTTACTAATGAAAAATGCTACTGCTAAGAAAACTGTCTGTAAAGTATTTGCATCACAACCCCAAATAGTATCTTCCAGCTTTTTGAGAATATTATTCCTAAAAGTCAATTTTGATCTAACCTTAGATAAATAATGAAAAATTAATTAAACTATTATCCAAAGTCACTCCTAAATCGCATGAGCAGGATCATATTCAAATTACTATTGCAAATAGTTATATTTAAATTACAAGAGAATTCTCTGTTATTTAGATGAAAAGTTGAATATACTTTCTTCAATGGACTAAGATCACAGTCTTTGAAAAACATTTCTCATTTTTTCACATCTTTATGGAAATCTTTTTTTTTTTTTTTGAGAAGTTAAAGCAATATTGTTAGCATTAAAGAATTTCCTGCCTTCTGTATCTGGAAGATCATTTATATATATATATTGTAACCGGGACGCTTGGGCATCCGATCATATAGGGATTGTGAACTCCGAAATTAACATGACATAGCGTAAAGCTTTATTTATTTTCTTCTATCGATAACTGTTCACTATCAATACAAGGAGGCGCCAGATACGATGATTTAATTATAATTTAACTTCTCGCATCACCTTACGTCATATCAAAACGATTTCGAAGTCTAATCCCGCCCACAAGCTCAAACTCCCAGCATGGACCAATAGGGTCGTTCAGGGTCGCGATGTGATTGTTTTCACAATTACTATTCCGGTAAAGGACGCTATGATAACCAATGGAGAAGACGCTGATTAACTAACTGATCGATCCAAGCATTGGATCGGGTCATTGGTTTTTGGGACCAATACGTTATTCGTTTATATCTCTAAACAATTAGAAGCTTATAAGATCATCCCCCTATATCATACCGTCCGGTAGAATTATTTACTCCAGCTATATTTACAACTTATTGACATTTATTTATATTTTATAATAGGCCCTCCCAACTATTAAATCTATCTTAACTACGGAATAAATAAATAAATAAACATCAGATCGGAAGAGCGTCGTTTGTAAGAGACATAAAAAAAAAAACAAGGTTTAAGAAAGATTAATCTAACACAATATAATTAACTATATGAATAAATGCTAACTCTATTAATAATCAAGACGAAAAATAGAATAAAGATTAATTATAGGAAATGATTTGAGAAATGCTCGACTTGTTTAAATACTGAACAAATTTATTGAATATAAAAAAAGCACATTGGTTAAAAGTTTTATTTACACGCACACACACGCATTTACGCACTCGCACAGAAAAGAACATATTATATATCATAAAATATGGATGATAGAATATAAATTTCCTTTTTTTTTACATTTTTTTGAAGGTAAGTGTTATAAATTATAAGATAATAATTAGGGTCAAAGTTCGTAGTTGAAAAGTCCTGAGAGTTAAATTTTAGGAATTTCATAGTGTTTGATTTTACGAAGGTTGAGATTACAATAATAAGTTACAATAATAAGTTTTTTTAAATATAATGAATTACGGAATATTTTATAGTTTAATTTACGAAATCAAAGTTAGTTAATTATGAGATTGCCTTTTTTAAAAGTTTACGTATGGAATGAATGAAAGCATAAAATAAATGTTTACCTAGGATTTTGGCTTATTCTTCGCTGCTTCTAATTGAGTGGAGGTTTGAACATGGGAGATGATGTTTTTCATAAGGAGGTTGTTCATTTTTTTAAAGTTGAGAGTAATAAATCAGGATGATTCATGTATTTCACGGAACATTATTGAACTGGTTGGAGCACTAATTTTAGATGGTAATATTGTTAAGTATTCATAGCGATGGAGATGTTCTGGTGGCGGAGCGTCGATCAATCACTGAAGGGTTTCCTAGCCCCTCATGACAGTCGACGCTCTAAATATTAATTTCATATCGATCATCTTGAAAACGGATAGCACAAACGAAGTAATTTAAATTAAATTGAATTTGGAGAAAGTTGAACAAAATTTGATAATTTGACTTAGCTTCTCTTTAACATTTTTCTTTTATATCTCCTCTTTAACATTTTTTGCTTGATATTTATATGGGTTGGATCTTATCTGAGGATCGAATCTCCCCCCAGAGTTCCATGTTCTTAGAGTTGTCGTTGGGGTCCGTGTCCTACTCAATCCATGTGCTTAAGGCAATCTTATGTTTAGACAATCTCATATTGCAATCTCAGTTAACAAACTTATATTCATTCACACCTTGAATGCATACGTGTGTGCGTGTCTTACGAGAACAATGTAAATTACATTAGCTAAAAGTCGAGCATTTAATCTTTCTCAAAATCATTTCTATAAGCTTTTACTTTTACTACAATTATAATTTAAAATATCCCTTTTAATTACCCCCGCGGCATATACAAGTATAAATTATTTATTGATATTTATAATGGCATATTATTTTTCATTTTTTAGAGAATATTATTTTAGTAAATTATGTTAAAGCCCTAAACTATTTAATTAGACATATTAATATTTTATTTTACAAGTGTATTTTAGAAAGTATGGAAAGAAAACTATCTCTATTTTTTATCATAAGTTGTAAGAAAATGAAATAGAGTATTTTACACTGCTTGAGTGTGTGTGTGTTTACATATACCGACTTTGTCTCGGTATAATATATATATATATTAAATAAAGTAGATGAGAGAACTAAACATTGTGGAAGTTGTGGCATAGTCTGTTCTGTAAAATTTTATATCTATTAGCATGATCATTTAATGTTATTTGAATTTTTCTATTGGGGAGCATTTTGGCAAGTAAATTAATGGTTTTTCTATATTTAAGAATTTTAGAAACTTTTACAAAAATAACATTTTTCCAAACAGAACCCTAAGCTAAGAGCACATCAATAAAAGTAGCATCAGTTTTTAATTCAAAGCCTTTTCAATATGACTCATTAAAGATAAAATTTGTTCACAACAGCTTCTTGGTCTAACACTGCCTGTTCTATAGGAGGCTGAATCTCAATTACTGGCAAAATTTCTTATTTCTACATAGAAAGAAAACTTCTTAATTAATTCCTAGTTATGAGAGTACATTATGAAAATACTTAATACAAAAACAATGACATCTTATGAATCACATTTATAATAAAAATCAGAATGTAAAAATTCATTTGATGCGAGCACTTATAAAGATATATTGTTGGACAAATTCTATTCTAAACATAATGACAGAAAATAAATTGTTCTCTAGTAGTTTCATCAGTTACTTATTAAAAATAAAATTGCCAATTTAAATTTTCAAGATTAAAATTTAGAATTTACTTAGAATGGATATAAGTAAAATTATTTTTGACTTCACTAAAAAAAAGATCTAATTGATTCCCTGAAAATAATTCTATTACTAATAAAAAAAATTATTTTCATAGAATCAGTAGATTTTTCACTGGAAAAAAAAAAAAACTTGTAGCTTTTGAATTAGTAAAAAAAAAAAAAAAAAAACATGCAATATTTTCTACTTGGAATAATCAAAGACTTAAAACATGCAAAAATTAACAACTGAAATGGAGGTTTAAAAATGGTAAATGAATTAAGATAAAAATAAAAGAAATACTTATTTGATGATTATGATCACTTTAAATTTTTTTGATGCATTGGATAGTAATACATGGATCTAAAAAAACAATGTATTAATCTTATGAATCCATGGATGATACTCTTACATAATAATTTCTAATAGGTGGAAGGAGCAGAATAGTGATATAAGAATTGAAATAAAAGCTATTGGATATATCTATTCTACCTACTCAGATTTGGATAAAATATTACCAAAACTACCCTTCATAGTAATAAAAAAATAAAAAGGGGCAGGTTCTAATGAGATATATAGTTTTAAAATATCAGAATTTTAGAAACATGTGGGATTCATGAAATTGTGCCTCCTGAATACTTTCTGTTGTCCCAATTTATAAAAATAATGGAGGAAAAAAGACTCTTAATTATCGTGAAATATTATTTTATTATTATTCACTATAGTAAAAATATTTTCAAGCATATATTGTTGAAAAAGTTGCTTATTACTTTTAGTAATAGGATGAATGATATAAATAGTATGTGACATTTTTTACCACCAAGGATATGCAGTACTGTACTTCAAAATTATGTATAATTTTTATATAATTTTTAATGACTTGGCCAAAGCATATAACTCAATTAATTAAAAATATTTAAAATAACTGATTAGACACTAAAGTTATTTCATATTATACAGCTTCATCATGATGGCATGAAATGAAAAGTTATTAACGATAATAGACAATTTAAAATGTTTGAAATGAAAACTGCTGTAATAATGGGGTTTTGCACTAATTTCCATTTTATTTTCCATTTTTATGAAAAAATTTGTAGACAGCAGCAAAATGTGATATATAGGTTTGATTATAGAATCTCAGTTTGAATAGAAGCAAAACAAATTTCTTAACTTAGTATGCTAATGATCTATATTCTTAATACAATGTATAAAAATTGGTAATTAATATTTAAAAAACTAAAATCCTTTATCAACTAGTGATGGAATAAAAATGTTCAACAGTTTTAGCTTTGATACTTAATACTTTGAGAATGAACATCAATTTAAATATCTTGGTTGTTTTTTAGTACAAAATAGGCTTACATGTAGAGTTGTAACATAAATTTAAATGTTCTGCTGCTGTACTTAGCACAGTAAAAGAATATTTCATCATAGTTATACAATTGACAGTAAATTACTTGTATGTAGAATTATCAATTTTTTAAAATTATTGTGTAAAAGTGAGTCATGAACAAAGTATTTCATTTAAGAATGCTCCATAAAATTCTAAAATAATGACAAAATTTTAAGATAATATATTCTTCAGCTTGCTGGAGGCGATTTTATTCAATCTTATATTCAAAATCAATATATTTATAATGATCTTGAACATATTTTATATGAAAGAATTACATCTCATTGCTTCAAAAATATTTGTTAAAAAAAGACAATCGTTGAAAAGATAAGCTGATAATAGAATGCAACTGACAGCAATAATTTTAATAAGTTTTCAAAAAATGAAGATCGTTATATTTCAAAACAAGAGAAATGCAGTATGTAATATCAATCAATCAATAGTGCTCTATCCTATAAACAAGTCAAAGAGAAATCAAACAGCCAATTCAACCATTTTTCCAATTTTGTTGTTTACTGCCCAGATCTTCAATTCCACATCTCTTTCCAACTTAATCATCCAATAATGCCATTCTTTTCTTTCCTTCTTATTTCAATTCACTATTTCCTCTAAAATTTTCACAAATGAACTATTCTTACTTTTTAGTATACATCCAACCAATTTCTCTTTCTATTTCTAATTTTCTCTATCTTTTTCATTTACTCTTTCCAAAATTTCATTGTCATTTTATTTATCCACCTAATTTTCTCCATTCTTTTCTAAGACCACATCTAAAAAATCCCCAACTTGTTTCTAATACTTTTGTTCATTGTCCATATTTCACAACCATACAATATGCTCCACACATAGAACTTAATTCTCTCTTCAAAGGTCCACAAAAGGTTTTTTCTCTTAATAAATGTCACTTCTGACAATGCTACTTTTCTGTTAACTTTAACTTGGTTTCTTTCATCCTCTCTCTCAAACAATTACCCAAATACCTAATTCCATTCACATGTTGAACTATAATATTATGAATAATTTGTATTTTTTTTGCATTCCTTCTTATACATAAATACTTGGCTTTCTTAACATTAATCTTCACTCCATATTCCATAACATCCTTTCTCCAATTTATTCAACATATTTTGGGAAATTATTTTCATCCTCAGCTATAACCATTCCATCTGCAAATCTTATATATTTTACTATTCTATCACCAACATTATCTCTACAATTTAAATAGTTATCTATTATGTCTTGTAAATAAATATTAAAAAGCATAGATGTCATGCATCATCCTTGTCTATCTCCTCTTTCTATAATCACCATTTCATATGCTTATACATGTTGTTAATAAGAGTACCAAACTCTCCGTACACTAGTGTCACTAAATGCCTTTGTAATCAATGAATGCAGGAAGGTTTGTGCATAAAATCTGTATATAGTGCCTACTCATGATTGTATGGAGAGTTTGGTCGTATTTCTATATTTACTTCTTCAGTCACAACATCTAGTCTGCTTCTTATTCTTTGTCCAAGTATAATATTCCAAATCAATCTTCTCTTTTCAAAATGTGACTTTATTTATTCCAAATTAATCTATCAAAAGCTTTTTCCAAATCAACAAAACATATACCAAATCCTTTTTCATAAATCTCTCTGCAATTGAGCTAACGTTACCAAATTATTCCTCTCCAATATATTCTACCTTTCCATAAATTCTTCAAGATAAAACTACCAATAATATTTTTTAAGTACAAGATAACAAATTTATTATTTTGTATACTTAACATCTAACAGATTTCTTTTTTTTTTTTTTTTTTAGCAATAGGAATTATAAT
The DNA here is from genome assembly GCA_028023455.1 of Epiperipatus broadwayi. Classification (NCBI taxonomy): domain Eukaryota; kingdom Metazoa; phylum Onychophora; class Udeonychophora; order Euonychophora; family Peripatidae; genus Epiperipatus; species Epiperipatus broadwayi. The sequence continues at coordinate 3,818,832 of JAQFVV010012401.1, forward strand.
AATTCTCAAAAAATCTTTAGGCCAAAACTCCATATTATATACCAAATTATACAGTTCAACAATGTTTTTCAAGTAAGCTTCCCCACCTGTTTTAAAAATTCTGTAGGCATTGAATCAAATCCAACAACTTTTTAATTTTTCATTTCTTCAAACAATGTAATTTCTTCTTCTGTCAACATGTCATATCTTGTTCATCTACCATCTTCATTTTCAAGTTCATATTTAATTGCATCATTTTATTTTCTAAAAAAATATTAAAGATAATTTTTCCATCTTTTCTGTATATTATGCCTGTCAATTAATATCTTTCCATTCTTATTATATATTCCACTCATTAACAACTTTTCTTTTCCAAGTTATATTTCTAATTCTATCAAATCTTAAATCATATCTTTTTGCCTGAAGCACTTCTATTTCTTTACATTTCTGTTCCACTTTCCCTTTGTTAAATCTGTGTCTCTTTTTTATATGCTCTTTGCCTTTCCTCACTATCGATATTTTTCCAACTTGTTTGTACTGTCATTTTTTTCAACATACTTTCTTTTAGCCATATATGCTTAGCTTTTCTTAATCAAATAGTTCATACTGGATTTTTTTGCCATTTTACATGATCTTCTTTAATCCCAAACCAATGTTTATCAGAATCCCCAAACCAATGTTTATCAGAATCATTCATATATTCATCTTTATCAACCCTTTTTATTTTTTTACATATAAAAGCAAATATTTCTCTATTCCTGTCAATTTATCCTAGTCCCATTTTACAGATCTTTCCTCTCTTTTCATTCTTTTTAAATTCAACTTATCCAATATTACTATCAGTTTTACATCAACACCAAGTAAATACCCTTTAAAAGCATTCTTATAGCTATGCTATAACAATATATAGTCTATTCAAGATCTTTCTCTTTCACCTGGAACTTTCCATGTACATATAATCTATCAGAGCTCCGACGAGAGCACTGCTGTCATTTTTTTGCATGAGGTTTGTTCTTTTAAATAAATTATTAATAATCATTAAACTTGGAATTAAAGTATCAAATAATGTGCACCAATTGACCTTTTCAATATTGTCATGTGACAAATGTTTGGAAACATACTGCTTCACAAACATCACAGATGTAAGAAAAAGTTTCAGAATTGATCTAAAAGTAGACTGAAAATAAGTTATCACAAGTTATTGGACCCAGAAAGGGTGTGATAGTGATTAAGAACTTGGAGGTGCTGTAATTTTCAACGCTAAATAAGCTGAAATCAACATCAATGAGTCACCAGTCTTAGACCGCAACTAAAAGCAGAAATCATGCTTCTGTCGCGTCAGCTACCAGCACTCCTGACTTGACCAGTTTGTTTGAATGTCCTGTATGCTTCAATTATGTATTGCCACCTATATTATAAAGTCAAAGTGGTCACTTGGTGTGTTCAAATTGTCGGCCCAAACTGACATGTTGTCCCACATGTAGGGGACCATTAAGAAATATTAGCAATGGAAAAGGTAGCAAGAACTGTTGTTTCCTTGTAAATATGCCATCTCAGGTTGTACAGCAACATTATTACATACTGACAAAGCAGAGCGTGAAAAAACTTGTGAGTTCAGACCCTATTGTTGCCCATGTCCGGAGTTTCATGTAAATGGCAAGGATCCTTAGAACAAGTTGTGCTTCATCTTATGCATTCACATAAATCCATTACAACGCTTCAAGGGGAAGAAATTGTATTTTTAGCAACTGACATTAATTTACCTGGAGCTATTGATTGGGTAATGATAGAGGAAGAAATTAGCAAAATGACATTAATTTAACTAGAGCTGTTGATTGGGTAATGATAGTCATGCTTCGGCTACCACTTCATGCTCATGCTAGAAAAACAAGAAAAGTATGATGGACGATCAGCAGTTTTTTGCCATTGACCAGCTTATTGGTTCAAGAAAGCAAGCAGAAAATTTTGTATACAGATTAGAATTAAATGGTCACCAATGTCACTTGACATGGGAAGCAATGCCTCATAGCATTTCATGAAAGTGTAGCATCAGCTCCATGAACAGCGACTGCTTGGTATTTGACACAAGTATTGCACAGCTGTTTGCTGTTAATGGCATCTTAGGTATTAATGTGATTATTTCCATGTGCTGAGTTCCTAGATGGACCATTGAGCATGCTCATTATAGGTCACCATTGGATTCACTTTTATTGTACATAGCTTAATTATTTTTGATGTGTCATTTGTAAAAGATTCCTTGTTTATTTTATTTTTTTGTATGTGAAATAATAAACATTTCTCTTTGTAATAAAAAGAAAAAAAAACACCTCTTCCATTCTTTTTTCAAATACTATAATTCTAAATAATTTTTTTAGTTCTTACTTTTCATCACAGCAGCATCCCAATCACTTAACAGCAATATACATGCATTTTTATCCTCTATTATTCCCTCCATCTTTTCATACTGTTTATCTATTTCTATGTTATCGTGACTAAGAGTGTGCAGATAAAAACATATGAACACCAAAATCACAGAATTTGCAGTTATCCTTATCATCATAAATCTATCATCAACATAATCTATCTTTGTGAAGCAAATCCAAATTGTCTTTCAAACAGCAATACCAATCCCATTTACTGCTTTATCACCATCAATAAAACCAATTTAAAAGCCCCATTATTTACATTCCACATCCCTCCAACCTCTTCATTTAATCCCACATCCATATTATTTTCATTTTCCTTTTGAAATTTCCAAAATTTTTCAATGTCTTTACATTCCAAGTACTAACTCTTAATGTTTCTTTTTACAATGTATAATCTTTATATAGATTTTAATAGGTTTTTGAACTGAATAGCCTCATATTTATTACACCAAGGCTTCCTAAGCTATGGTCCCAACAGCCATGTGAGTCAATCTTGTGTTCAAAGTCATAATGAAAAAAGCAGAGAATTTGGATTCCCATTGCCTTCTTTACTCAGTAATGAGCTTCACTACTAGTTTAATGTGCTAGTTATTTCTCATAAAATGATTATTCTTTCCCAGTTTTTTTCTCTGCCATTATCACTTGTAATGATTTTCTACGGATACTATTAATCTGGCCCTTCGCTGCTAACTAACTGTGAATATCATCTCGCTGTCAGTAATTGCTTAATACATTTTCTATATTAATATCTAACCTTCATATATGTGGATATATTTGTGGTTCACAGATTGATTTATATAATCATCATAAAAATCTTCTTTACTTTTCTTCTACTATAAGAATGGCCAAACTCATATATGGGCATTAATGTTATCAATGTTGTTTGTTTGTTTTTTTGTCTTATACAGGTAAAATTCCTAATGCAATGATTAGCAGTTTGACAATCCTGTGAAAAATACGAACTTAAGATTTACGAAATAAAATTACAGGCACCTGTTTTAACATTTAAAATCAACAGTTTCGAAGGCGATGACTGTATTCACTAATGATATAATAATGTATAATCATTGCTTACTAAGAGAATTCAATTACTGAAAACCATATCTATAAAAAAAAAATAACAAATTACCATCAAGATCAATGCTTACCTTAACACATCCATTGTCTACCAACATAATATGGAAAAAAAAAAACTTTTCAAGTGAAATATGTATTGGTGATCTTCTATTTCAAAGCCACTAGTGATATTAAATGCTATGTCATAAAAATAATGGCACATAAGCATTAAAAAAAAAAGAGAAATTGAATGAATCACATTTATGCCAAACATCAGATTTATGTTTCACTAATAGCTTATCATTAACCAGCCTGCCTTCTCTTATTGTAAAACATGGTTGTGGAACTTGAGTTGGTCAACCAGTCACATTATAATATTCTATTGATACAATCATAATTCTACCTTGATGCATAATAACCATTTGTTAAAAATGAAGAACAATATTCATCTTATACATAAATATTATTTCCAGATGATGACGCTGTAATTCATAGACATGTGCTTAAAAATTGTTCCAAGAAACTTGAAAAATGTTACCCTATCCTCTAGTCTTTTCAATTATGGATTCAAATACTACTGCCTCTGTGGGCCCTTACTAAACTATAAATAAACTAAATTCCTCAAGACCATACTTCAGAAAATTCAAATGATATGTAATTATATTTAAAATAGGAAAGAGAAAATGTGTTGGGCAAATAATGACAATCTACATCAAAAAAAATCAGCAAAAATCATTTCTTACTTAGTCTTACTTTAGTTGTCCAATTAGAAAAACACACTATCATCATGGACTTGAATATATAACCTATGTGCTTAATTTTTTCTTTCATTCTATTTCTTATTGTTTAAATGTTAATATCTTCCAGCATTCTAATTCACTTCAATTTACTCTGCTTTACTTTTGCAAAAATTAATCTTTCCTATTATTTCAATTCATTTTGCCTCTTGAAAATTTTTTTTTCAGTCAATATAAGGAAGCAATCAACCTAATACCTAATCTTGAAATTAAATAACGCTTACAGAAGGAATTTTATGTTAATTATTCACAAAAATTAAAACTCATATGCAAAAAAAATTGATTAATGGCATAATCTACAACTTAAGTATAAAACCAATCAATTCCAAAAAAAGAATGAAGAAAAGGCAGATTAAATGCAATTCCCAGAATTGGCAACATAATTACAAGGCTCTTAGTATTACTAATATCTAGAAACTAAAGATTTTGGTATTTTAATTTTTTAAGCAATCTTAAAATATGAATATAAACTGATGTCACTAATTGTAGTGAATTAAATAATCTTAAGAATAATATTTTTGTTACTACATGTACTTTGCCTAAATAATAGTAATAAAAAGCAAGCAAAAAAAATTAAACTTATGACCTTTGGAACAAAAAAATTTAATGAGTTTCTTATAAGTTACAGCTGAAAAGCAACATTTGTAATACGAATAAGAATTAAATATAAATTGATAATAGTAACATCTATTTCCTTTATTAAAAAATCTCTTGAAATTACATTTTGTTGTCAAAGAAGTCAGTAAATCTGAAAGTTACAAAGTGATTAATAAATTTAAGATTCATTATTATACTAAAAGAAATTGAGAATATCTGATTCACATAATCTAAAGTTTTAGCTAAGAACATTCTTAATGGAATGTAACAAATAAGAAGGATTTACTGCCATAGTGAAAAAGTAGACTATAATAGTAGAAATATTAATATTTTATAATTGTAACAATCAAATCAGCAGTCTTCTTTCACAAAAATTGTATAATTTCTAATAATCTAAGAAAGCAATAGAAATATTGATATAAGTGCTGATAACTTTTTATCATTCTTGATGATCTTTTGCAATTTCTGTGACAGAATTGATAAATACCATAATCAGTTGTATAGAAAGTTGAAATCAATGGTAAACAACTAATAATAATGTGTTATTACATCATGTAGCACTCTGTAACATCATATGGCCACCATTTCCTATGTTTATACAATCTGTTAACACAGTAACAACTTTCTCCATACAATAGCCATAATAATCAATAGATCCTAGAAGGTTAGTGCATCAAATCCCTATCTAGTGCCTATCCCAGACTAGTTTCTAACTTATGACTTTCATAAATGAGAATCCTTGAATATAAGAATGCTTATGCCTAAATCCTTGAATTTAATGCATCCCCCCTGCCATAAACCTTTTTAGTTAGCTTATAAAGCTATGATCATAAATCAAAAGCACACTGTTTTCATTCCAAGCTAATTCACTTGTATAGTCATACAGATCTAAACCCCATTTCAATATCTACATAATTTGGTCTGGTATTAATGTAATGTCGTAGTGGTTTAATACCAATACTATCCAAAAGATACTGGTGTCTATGGTTATTAGAAAACCCAAGACTTAGATTGAAAACATTATTGTGCTTCAATTCAGGATCATAGCTTTATATTTAATCAAAAAAGTAAAAAGTGGCTGCTGGAGGAATGCATTAGATCCAAAGATCTAGATGTAGATGCAGTGATTTCATATTCAAGGCTACTCACTAATGAAAGCCATAAGCTAGAAACAAATATGGGGATATTGGATGGACTTAAGATAGGGATTTTAATGTACTAACCTTTCAACATCCACTTACTAAGGTTCATAGTATATGGCAATACTGTATGGAGAAAGTTGCTATTAACAGATTGTGTAAGCATAGGAAAATAGCCATATGATATTATAGTGTTTTAATACCAATATTAAATGATGCTGGTTTCTAGGATTTAAACCAATGACAACAAAATATATAGATATAGAACTGAATTCAGTTTTATATGACTATACAAGTGAATTAGCTTGGATTAAAAACATTACTGTATGTTCAGTTTGAACTCAGTTTTATAGTTAACTAAAATAGTAAAAGGTGGCTGTGGAGGGATGTATTAGATTAATGTTTCCCAAAGTGGGCGGTGCAGACTTCAGGGAGGGGGGGTAATAGTGGGTTCAGAAGCATTTGGGGGGCGTTCAGTTGGTCTACCCTTTTCTCTGGATGCATCGATCGTCGGTTTTAACTCTCTTTAAAATCGCTAATTTTTACATTATTTTGCCGATTTTATGGTTATTTTATAAATTGTTTATGTGCAAGAATATATATATATAAAAAAGGAAGATAGTCAGAATAATTGTAAATGTTTTGCACATTTTTGATGGGTTTTTTTTTTCTCTATTAATAAGTTAAAAGGAATGCAAGTTATTATTGTTTGCTAATTTTAAATTTTACTAATTGATAGAAATGGTCATCCTGTGCATTATATTTTTTGTTAACAAAATAAAGTATCAGCTGAGAGAATCTAAAAATTTGTCATATCTCAGATTTTTTTTATTTTGAATCTTTTGTAAAGATGGAAAAAACTATTTCCATTGTATTAAAATTAAAAACTATATGTAAAACGGAACTCCTTCAGGAATTAAAAGAGTCTGAGTGGAAAATGAAAGATAAAAAGATGTAAAAAGCTATATTAATTGCGTTATGATCAACTAACCAAGAAATGGGAGATAACGATTGTAATAGTGAAAGAGGGGAATTCAATTTGTATCTATAGGTGTACTATAAAAGATTACAGCAGGTTGATAGGGGGGGGGGGAGGTATCTTCTGAGTTTATTGTTTTCCTTGCTATGTTTTGTCTGCTGAGTGGTTAAGGGTTTGCTGAACTAAGAGAAATATTCTAGTTGTAAAGCAGTGGAGAACTTTATGAAAGAAGCCAGTGCTGAGCCTAGTTTCAAATTAGTCTGGCCAGAATTGCGTGATTGACTCTTGGTTGGCTGACATCGTTATTATAAAGATTCCTAGAGAAAGCTGAGAGAAATATAAAAATAGCTAAATTTTATCATTAAAATGCTAATGAAGTAAACTCACAATGTTAGTGTACCAGCCAGTTTTGTTGCTATAAATTTTATTATATTTTTTTTATTATTTGTAGTTTTTTTTTTTCTATAAATTATTATTTGATTTTCCTACTTTAAAACAGTTCTACAAATTAATTTCTGGAATGCTTGTATGCTGAGGCATAGATATATATATACATATTTGTTTGTTTTTTGTTGTTGTTTGCTTTTAACACACTGTTCTATTTGAGAAAAGAGAAACTTACTTTGCGTGAAATTATTATTATTATTTTTCATGCATAGTAAAAAGTAATTTAAAATGATAGATTAACATCTTCACGCTCTTATTTCCAAATACTTAAGATTTGCCCATACATAAACGTTTGTGTCGAAAAGATAGATGGATGGAAGTCTTGCATTGTTAGCCGAGAGGTATCGCAGCCGCCATGCAAGCAAGTAGTTGGTTGCAGACGGTTGTGGGTTCGCGTCCCGGCTGATGCTATGACACATGGAGAATAAAAAAAAGAGATGGATTCATTCTATTTTTTCACAGACTTTATCTTGCGTTTGGAAAATGAGAGTATTCATTTATATAGTTAAATCTACAAAGCGCATGCGAATTAGCTTATTAATATTACAGTTTTAAAAACATAGCACTATATAAAATAAATGTCTTATTTAACATATTATTTTTGTAATCTCTGCGATTATTGAAAATTTATTGACATGCTTTGTTTTGTTGGCAGTGGTATTTCCTTTATGAAAGTGTTTTTTTATTCCCGAAAATGGCACATAAAGGTGAGGCCTAAAACTTCATAGTACTAATTAGCAAGGCATTAAACTTTTGGATAGGGAGAAATCAGAAAATATAATCGATTTTGGTTTGATTTCACTCATTTAAACTTAAATTTAATAACTTTAAATTTTATTTTTTTTTCTTATCATTGATATTGAGTTTATGTTGATGCCTTATTCCGATGCATGACATTGACATCATGTTACATCTTATGTGCATCGTATGAATTATGGAGTAGGCATCATCTGTTACAGTATCATTATTGGATATTTACGTCGAAAATATCAAACAGATTGAACGCAAACACTGTTATACTTGGGGAGGGGGGAGTTACAAAATTTGTCTTGCAAAATGGAAAGTTTGGGAACCTATGCATTAGAGCCAAAGATTTAGGTGCGGTGCTCTCATATCCAAGGATCATTTGTTTGGAAACATTGGATGAGTAGGCACTAATATCTATTTTGATGCACTAACCTTTTAGCATACATCAGTTATTATGGCTCATGGTAAGTGGAAATATTGTATGAAGAAAGTTGCTAATAGATTGTGTAAGAATAGAAAAGTGGTCATGTGATGTTAGTGATTTAAGATCAATCTATGCAGAGACTACGGTTATTAAAAAATCAAAGACATCAAAAGAATATATAGATATTGAGCTGGATTCAGATCCATGTGACTATACAAGCAAATTAGCTTGAACCGAAACCATTATTTTTTAGTATGAGGTCATAACCTTATAGTTAACTAAAAAAGTAAAAGATGGCTGCTGGAGGCATTCATTACATCCCAAGATCTAGATGCAGTGCTCTCATATCCAAAACTTGTCACTGATGAAAGCCATAAGCTAGAAATTAGTCTGGGAATATTGAAAGAGTAAGCATGCATTAACCTTCTAGCATCATTGATTATGGCAATACGTATGAACAAAGTTGCTTCTGTGATCATAAATACTCTACAGTCTTATGCGCTAAGTTGTTTATATCATTAAGATCCATAATTTAAATACATTTTAATAGAAGTTTTCAGCAGTAGGATTGCTGTTATACTGGAGATAGCATTTTACATTAAAACTTATTAATGGGAAGTGAATAAATTGAAAATTTTCATTAGCAAGATGTAATTGAAATATTGGCAAGTGAAAACACGAGAAAACAATTATTACTATTATTATGAATCTTACTAAAGTAAATGCGGTGCAACATTTTTAGATAGTTGCGATGTAATGATAGTACTGAAATAAAGTTAATAAAATACATCGGATATTAACATTAGAGCGATTTTCACCTTTCGCAATCTTAATAATCAACAGCTTGATGATAAAATTATTAATGGATTTGTTTCCAAAATAGAAACATATATTAAATTATTCATTTATTTATTACCTTATATATATTTTAAAAAGCACATATAATAAATTAGCATTTATAAATCTATTTACTTTTGTGGCCTACATAATTTTGAATCCAATCAATTTATCTCAAACCTATATATGTAATTATATACATTTTTTTTTTGATCTTCAAATAAATAGACTACGCATTTATATTTTGCACCAGGCTTCGTAAAATATAAAGCCTGCAAAGAGTAAAAAGCAGCCCACATTTTAAGTAAAAGGCCTTACTTTATGAAATTTATCTTTCTTGTTTTCATCAATTTCTTATAACTCTCAACTTTTTTAAAATTCATATTCTATATTTCTTAAAACAGCTTCTCTATATCTTTACCTGTAGACAAACATCTTACAGACGGTTGCAACAATACTTTTTTTAATGAATTGACTGAGTGTTTTAATGAGACTCCACGAACAAAGTTTATGTAGGCCGCCATCTTTAAAAACTTTTTTTTTTTGAATACGCTTTAACAAGAATTCTCAAAATTAGTAAAAAATTTAAAACTTTTATCTTTTGTAAAACTATTTTCAAAATCTTTGCTATTTTTTTCCCTGATAACTTTATTTAATTTTAATTTACAAAAAATGTTTTTACATCTCGTTCGCGAATTGTGAATATTAGCAATATGGAGACAATTTAATCGCGCTTATTTCTAACCATGGGATAATATTTGTGTATAATAGTCTTAAATTTCTTTTTTTCTTTATCTTTCCATTTCTCATTTAAATGATGAATCTAGGACCTTCTCAGCCTCTTGGAAATGGTTTGCTATATGCAGGATTTAACCAAGACCAAGGTATTTAAATAAGATGATTAATTTTTCATCCCTCCTACTACGGACTTTGTATCTATCTAGTTATCTAATTTTTAATTATTATTTTTTAAATAAAAAATTTTGAACTTACTTTAATCATTACAAGGTATTGGGAAGAAAAAAAAACACCAAACATTAAATTAAAAGTTACGCCATTACTTCATGATAATTATTGTAAACTATTTGTTTACATTGTAAAAATCGTCCTAAATTTTAATCTTAAAATTATCATATTTGTTTTTTATGAATTTGAGAAGTAAATCCATAATATTTTTATGTAATGCAGTCTTTTATGCTTGCTAGATGGCAATAACTGCAAATGGAGAAATGGGTGATTAATTTCTTAATGCATTCATTTCACAGTTACTGTTTTAATCAAATTATGAGATCTAAGAAATAATATGGATGTAATAATAAACAATCACAACAAAGTAAAAAAATTAAATAAAATATATAAAAATTAAGTAAAATTCATTTTATATCTCGACATATCTCCTATCCTTCCCATTATTTTCTATTATTTGCATTGCAATGTTACATATGGCTTAAAATAATTAGCGCCGTCGCTCCGCCCATGTTGTGAGGTATTAATCTTGTTGGAACAGAGACATTTATTTAGAAATAGGAATTCTAGGTGAACATAGTCTGCCCAAAGCTAGCTTGGCGAGCCATTCAATTATCGTTACTAAATGAGATTAAGATGCCTGAATTGGTGTTAGCCTTAACCATTGGTAAAGAAAGGTCATATTCCAAGAACACTTAGACCATGATTTATCTTTTAATATTATATATATATATCTTGCATATGGTTTTCAAATAGATTCATCGCCTTTAAATATTGTTAACCTTGAAATAAAAATTTACTTATGATCAAAGGATTGCAGGAATTGTCAAAAAGTTTTATTAAACAGATTTTAATTGTAGGATTTATATTTTGTTTACCAATAAACTTTATCTTAAACAATAGGATCATTGGGTGTTTTGTCTCTGGAATGTTTGTACATTTGTTTGGATAGAATCTGAATTATGAAAAGGAAGATAAATGGAGGTTTTTGATTGTGAATCTTAAGGAAAGTAGAAATTAAAATTAAGAATAGTGAAGAATTTAAAAGAGTAGAATATGTATTAAGTAAATTAGATTAAAAATTGAACATAGTTCAATAATGAATGGGGAAAAGAGAAAATTAATAAATTTTATTAAGAAAATTATGTTTTAATTGAATAAAGCAAGAGATAGAAAATGTAATTTGAAGTAACACTGGATTTACTTTTGAATAGATGATATTTATGATCTTCAAACATCCTACATTTTAGCATTGAAGTCATAAAAATTTAGCATGGAGAGATAAGACTAGAATTATAAACAACTGGAAAAGATTAGAGAACAGTAATCAAGATTTCAAATTCTAGTATCTGGTTAGTCAGCAAACACTCTATCTTATTGGATCATCCAGTAATAAATCCAATGAAAATAAAGATGTTTTGTAAACTAATATGACTTAATTATGTTGTTTTTATTTTTGATTGATCACATTTTAATTAATAGTAATGCAAAGAGCATTTAAATTCTAAACTTCAAATACTAATATTATATGGTAACAATTATTTTTGCACATATATATATTTTGATGTTTGATAAGATTAACATTATTGGATAGAGTTATTCATTGGAGTGTCTCATATACAACAAATTCTGTGGGTATGAATTTAATGAGGTTAGCATAGTTGAGCTTTTTCCCCCAAAAATATGATTATGAAATAATTTGTTGTTTTTATCAGAAATAACTTTTTATTATAAGTTTTTATGATGAATAAATAATATAAAGTTTTATATAAAATAAAATGCTTAATCCAAATAAGCTCTTGATAGAAGGGAATTATTCAAATATACTTTGCCAGTTATATTAGGAAGATTATTTTGTTTAGGTCTGTCATAAACTAGATTCATATAGGGTTTTTTTTTTTTTTTTTTAAATACTGAAAAGAAAACTAAAGTGATGAGTGGTTAGAAAAATTTTGTTTTGGTAGATTAATTTAAATAGAATGAATTGTAATTCATACATGTTGTCAGTAGAACCAAAAATTGGTAGAACCAAAAATTGGCATAGTCATTTAATGAACTTCAGAATGTTGAGTTCTAATTGAATACTAATTTTTAAAAAGGTGTAAAAAGCTTTTACGGTGCATTCCAACGAAGGCACATGAAATGTTAATGGAAATAGAAAAAAAGAAAATGAATAAAAAGAAAAAATTAAGAGAAGGGGCGGAGTCAGCAACTCCTGATTAAAAAAAAGATAAATTTTAAAAAAGGATTATAAATTTTGGTCGTGAAGAAAGCAGGCTTTAGACATATAGAGAGAATAATCCAGAGATCAGCATTATGCTTTGGTAAAATATCTTGCTGGGGTAGAAACTTCAACATGCAAGGTGTCCAAATCCTTCCCCTGAATGTATAGTAGCTGCCAGTATCTGAGAAGAGATGTCAAGCCTGAAAAATCGCCTCAATAAATAATAATGTTGGACCGTCATGATATGTATCAAAAGAATAAGTAAATAAATAAAATTCAGCCAAGTGAAATCCGAACTACAAAAAGTCCATCATCCAAGGACCGGAGATTCTCTTTCACCAGCTGAATTCAATCAATTCCTGGGGGAAACACTGGTAGCTTTTTCTGTTTGCATATATGTATGACTTCTTAGTTAGCTAACTCAATTAAACTCTACGTAATTCAGAAAAAACTGTTGGTTGACCTAATTGTGAACTTTTTTTTTGCACGGAGAGTTTAAATTAATTTGTACTGTCATTATTATCATATTAATTCTTCCATAGTTAAACCCTTGTTGCAAAATACATGTTATTTGGCAAAAAAAAAAAGAGTAAACTGGCAAAGAAGGGAAAGAAAATCTGGAAGCACGGAAATACTGAGTTATAGAAAATAGAAAAAGAGGGAAATCAATCTATTGTATAATATGTCTATAATAAATGAATTTTAAAATGGGTTTATTGAATATCATGTATCTGCACTAACAAAAAGGAAAACTGATAGGAATATTGAATAAATAATAAAAAATAGAATTGATATTGACTTATGTAAATATTATTACAAATAAATATGTATTAAATGATGAATGGTTTTTTTTGTTTTGAGTTTTTTTTATATTAAGATTAAAATAGGTTAGATCTACTCCCGGTAATTTTACCACCTGCCCTGAGAAAGCTAGCTGCAGGCTGGGTCATTTTATCATCCTATTATATACTTCATACTATCCAGTATAATTCTTACCTACGGGTGAGAATTGGCACTTGGAGTCTTTATTTAGACGTCCATAAATATACTGCTATATGATATTGAAGAAAATTATATCTGTATAGGATAGCCTAAAATCAAAGCAATAATATAAAAGATCAGATTTTATAAACAGATAATATGATTCTCATTTGATTGTGTGTGTGTGTGTGTGTTTTTTTTGTTCATACACGTATATAGATATATACACACTCATACTCGCGTAAAGACGAGTACTTCAAGCAAGATACGTAAAGGGATGGACCTGTTACAATATTTAATCATTATTAATAATGTTTTGGTAATTTATAATTTTGAGGTAATTGTTGGTGGTCAGCTTCATAACTGAATACACAACAAAACTTGGCACAGTTGGATAGTCTTATCCAAATCGGATGCAAAAATAGGGATTGTCATATAATAGTATGTCTTGTGTAAATAGTTTGTTTTAAAATAGTTTAATTTAAACTAGAATTGTTGTCGTGAAATATATATATATAAATAAAAAATGTCATTGGGACAATCGTTAATAACCGAATTTGATGTAGGGGATGATGGGGAATGGCCGTTTTATGCTACTCAGCTAGAAAATTTTTGCTTGCTCAATGTATTGTGGAAGAGAAGAGAAAATAGCAGTATTACTGTGCCTATCAGGCAGATGGGTAATTGCGATAATAAATATTATGATTTACCTATAAAAGATACAGTAGCATATGAGGATATTGTGAATAAGTTAAATGATTATTTTAGTCACAGTCAATCTAAACACATAGCCTGGTTGTCTTTAAGAAACAGAAGACAAACAAAGAGCAAATTTATAAAAGATTAGGATTTAGAGTCACTTAGCAAAAGATTGCTTACACGGAAACTATGTGGATGAAATATTGCTCCATCAGTTATTATGGGTTCTGCTTGATGGTAATCTGAGAAAAAATCTGCTGGGTGATACAGATTTGAACTTTGAGTCAGCTATCAAGAAGGGTGTAGCTAACGAGCTAATATTAGAACAAGTGGCCTGCTTTAAAAATAAAATTGAAAACGACATTATAGCAGTGTGGAAAACCGATTCTAAAGAAGGGAATACATTCAATGGCTCAAAGAAAATGATTATTTGTTTCTAGTACAGTAAAAAGGGGCACTTAAATGCCAGTGGAAGTTTTTGGGTGAAAAGAGCCATAACTGTAATGTAAAAGGACATTTAAAAAAGGTGTGTAAGGCAAAAGCCAGTCTCATTGGTAGAATAATATAAATTGAAATGCAATTGTAACAGGTGATACTGTGAACATAAATAATATGAGTGCAAGTCTGGGAAATAAATTTATGTTAAAATTAGAAATCTGTAATAAAAACATGGAAATGGAAATCGATAGGCATTTCACTATGCTCACAAAAATTATAGAAACTGATTTAGAGAGAATGCACTGATGTTTCCAATTAGACAGACAAATATAAGAGCTGTAGATGTCAGTGGCAATGAATTGGATATGCTAGGTTATGCTATAGTATCTATAAGGCAGAAAAAAAAGAATGTAAAATTGCCATTGTACATAGTAAAAGGAAAAATCAGTCTGTTAATAGAGTGGGACCAGTTTTCAAAGTTAGACATAACCATTAACGTTAATGCTGTGAATAATGTGGCAAGCATATTGGAAATAGAGCCAATATTCCTGGAATTGTTCAAAAGTAAGTTAGGGTAAATAGTGGGTAATCCTGTGCACATCGAGTTGGTAGAAAAACCAAATCCTATTATTTGTAAAGTCAGGAAGATACCACTCACACAAAAATAAAAAGTAGAGGAAAAAATAAGATCGCTTGTTAGGAAGGGCATGTTACCGCAAGTTGAGACAGCAAATTGGACAATGCCAATAGTAATAATCACTAAGTCAAATGGGCAAATTATGGGGGGATTATAGAGTTATGCTAGAGAAGTGTTGGCTGGGTTAACGAATGCAAAATTTTTCACAAAATTCGATCTGAATTCTCCTTTTCATCAGATTGAGGAAATCTTAATCTTAACAACGCTTTTCAGGTTGTTCAGCTGTAATAGACTGCCATTTGGAATCTTCATGGCTTCCAATATTTTCCAAGTGAAAATTGACCCCATTCTTAATGGTTTAACAGGAGTCATACCATATTTGGACGAATCCTAATTACTGCAGTGACAGTAAGAGAGTTAACGACAGGGTATTAACTATTTGTAAAAGACTAAGTAGGACAGGTGTTTAGTTGAATGAGAAAAAATGCATGTGGCAAACTTCAAGAATTAGTTTTTTTAGGCCACATCATTTTGGGCAAATGAAAAAAGGCATTCCCAGATAAAGTCATAGCTGTAAAAAATGCAAATAAACCCCAGAAAGTAAAACAATCACAAGCATTTCT
The DNA here is from genome assembly GCA_028023455.1 of Epiperipatus broadwayi. Classification (NCBI taxonomy): domain Eukaryota; kingdom Metazoa; phylum Onychophora; class Udeonychophora; order Euonychophora; family Peripatidae; genus Epiperipatus; species Epiperipatus broadwayi. The sequence goes on from JAQFVV010012401.1 coordinate 3,834,828, forward strand.
AGGATTGGTAAATTTTTATGAACCTTTCTTAAACAACAAAGCAATGATAATTAAACTATTATATGATCTGCTTAGAAAAGATCACAAATGGCAGTGGACTGAGACCCAAGAAACAACCTTTGAGAAAACAAAAGCACTATTAATATCAGATAGGCTGCAGGAAATAAAGCTGGTACAACAGTTAACGACATGCATGGTAACCAGCTTCACACTTGCAGAACTGCTATTGGAAGGTGATTGAGAGCAAAACTGTTGTTAATCCATCCAAAGGAAAATAGAGTGAGCAAAAGTGATCACCATAGAACCAAATTCAGAATCAGAGTAGCAGTATGGTTTCAAGACATTTTAAGTAAAACTTGCTCAAAGGAACAGTTGGAAAAAGTCTGTCAAATTTTATAGTAATGATTAGGAGTGAACATGGGGATATATATAAATGCCATGAGAATCATGTTAGAGGGCATAAAACAACAGAGTCATTCAATTTTGAAATGAGGAGTGGAGTTATGAAGACCTAAATGATAATGACATAAAAAAAGAACAATCAGATAAAAACGAAAACTCACAAAAATCTGCAGAACAGGAAGAAGAAGATGCAGTGGGAGAAAAAAAATCACCCAGACCGATTTGTGAAAAACATAAACCCGATAGACTTTGTGATTATGTGTAGTAAGATGAATGGGTTTTTTCTCTGCAGTGAGGTAGATGCTATATTTTGCAGAAAATATATATAGGCTTTAGTAACTAGAGTTATAAGTTATAAAGCTAAGTTTACTCCAGAGAAAAATAATAATGAAAGTAGATATAAGTTTTAAAATCAAATAAAAAGATTGCTAATAAGTTTAAAAAGAAATGGAAAATAGATTCAGTAAAAACATAAAAAAACTTTATTTTAGATAATTTTAGTTTAAGTTTAATAGCAACAAAGAAAGATGGTTGGCAGTCAAATTAAACGTGAACAGACAATGAACCTAGGTTAAAAGCATTCTACAAAAGATTGCTGAAACTAATGGTTTTAAGAGATAGAGAAAACTGCGTATTGTTTAAAATCGAACATTAAACATGAGTGGATATAATTAAAAGCTGGATCCTAATCATCATTGTAAAGATGCATTAGCCAAATGGAAGTACAGTTACATTAGAATGTTAGGAATTTATTAATGATATCAAGCAAGGAAAAAAGAAATATAAGTAGTGCGCACTAAAAAGAGAATGTTGTCATCAGCTTTTCTCTAGTCATCATAAGCTGCTGTTGTTGCTGTGTTGTGGATGTCATAAGGACCTTGAGAAAAGCTGAGGGAAAAGTGCCCTGACTTTTCTGCAATGATGGATGTGTCCCATTTCCCTCTGAAGGTTAAAGATGGCCAGCTAGAGAAAGTGTTAATAGACCGCACCAGTTTTTTTTATTTTTTACATACACCTGAGAAGGCCCAAATAGGATTGTGTTTTGTAAAATAACCGTGAGTATAAATTTTAATATTTACTTAATGCTACTACTAGTACAGTGGCAGAATTAGTTACTCGATGGCGATATGGGCAGTGGAGGTAGAATTTTAAATCAAGGACTATTTTGTTATATGTGTAAATAAAGTAAATATGATTAGTACTCAGTTAAATCGTAATTTAGGTGTATGTATACTATGTAAATAAATATATTTAATTGTTATTAATAATGTTTTGGTAATTTAGAATTTTGTGGTAATTGTAGGTAGTCAGCTTCATAGCTGAATACACACCAAGTCTAAAGAATGATTATAGGTGAATATGATAAATAATCTTTAAGAATATTAATTTTACAGAAAGTTGTAGAATCAGATTCATGCTCTTAAGTACATATCTAGTTAAGTATTGATGTATTCGATGATGGAAATAGTAACAAAATTATTAAAGTAAGCATATCAATCGTTAAACAAATTTTCAAATAAGAGTAAGAAGATAATTTATGGATCATTGAATTTGAAATTTAAAAAAAAAGAATTTATTAAATGTTTTTGTTTCCAGTGCGACATTATACAAAGATAAATTGGGATAAATAGAATCAGGAGTGTTAAAAGATTGAAGGATTTTGAATTGTGGATTTGGAAAATAATGGAAGAAATAAGTTGAAAGAATAAAGTTAGCAGTGTTCTATGTAGGGAAATTAATATCTGATAACAGCAAGAAATTTTGAAGAATATATTGTCTGTAGATGAAGCTAAGAATTAGTGTAAAGGAGAAGTGTTGATTTTGATATAAAGGAAAGGGTAGTTATGAATAATTTAATATTAAAGCTATGGATGGATAGAAAGTTTTGGAAAGAATTGTATGATTGATGAATGGCATCTGTCTTGATAGCTAATGGTAATGATATGGATTTTTTTTTCAATTTATCTAGTAAATGATTAAATGATTGGAATTTTAATTTCTACTACTAGTAATGTTTTAAATTTTATATATATATAGGTGTGTTTGAAAAGTTATTTTAAACTATTATAATTTATCTTTTTCTCTTCTAAATTGTTATATTTAAAATATTTTCAAGTTTAACAACAATAACAAATAATAATAATATAAAAAAGTAATTTTTTTCCTCTGCTATTCTTATCAAAAATGTATTGGGATTATTGTCTAAGAATAATGAAAATATTTGTTATTTATGTATTAAAATATTTCATTTTGTCTGCAGGTATATGTATTTATTTAAGGTATTGAGAACAAGTTTTAAATATGGTTGTGTAAATAAGTCAATTATTTTATATAGCGCGAAAACCATTCATCAAATTTAATTATGAATAAAGTCACAAAAAATTCTGTTTTTAAGATAAAAAATATTTAAAGTTTATTTGATGAAGGCGCAGTCTCTTTTAGATAAAAGTTAAGATTATAACCATTAATAATAGTAATATATGAAAAATCCGTTAATGATCATGTATGAATATTATGACATTTGGATTATGATTTTCAGGAATAATTAGCAGTTTAGATAGTATAGGTATTATTAAGTGAATATTATGGAATTGGCAAGTAATTTTCTATAGCAGATCTGAATTATAAAGATTCTCAGTCATAATTGATCTCAAATAGCCGTAGAGTTAAAGTTTGGTATTGCATACATCATAATATATCATATATGTCAATGAATACATCAAACTTCTTTTTAAAACTTGTTTTTATATGACTATAATAAAATAAAATACATCCAATGTTTCAACTATTTTATAGTCTTTTTCAAGGAACACTAAAAATTATAAATATATAATAATAAATATCACATATTCCAAACAAATGCAAAAATATTAAAAAATACTAAAAATTCTCTTTACCTCAACACCTTTTTTATTACAAACAATCTCAACTTAATCAAATGTTTTACATTTATATACCGATCCAAAAAAATACCTTAAAAACATTTAATTACCTAACCTATCATTTTCTTTTCTATTAACATCCTGTTTAATTCAGGTTTAATTTCACTAATGGAAATTTCCTCCTTTATCATTCTTTCATGGTATGACTTTATACATTGTAAAGGTTTTATTTCAAAATCCTTATGTTTAAATTTATTCTTATGATTGTAAATAGCAGAATTTTTATCACTTAAATGCTGTTTTAATCTAGTTTCCAATTTATTTTTTGTAGTCCCAACATATGACATTTCTACATTCTTTTTAAAACAATTCAAGCATTTTATTATGTAAACTGAATTCATAATCTATATTATTACATTCCCTATTATTATTATTAATTTAAAATTTTAAACTTTTTCTTTTTATAAACTCGATAAATGAAAACATATTTCTTATTAATCATTTTAAATAATTTTCTAACTTTAACAAACAAATCTTTGGATAAATTGAAACCAATATAATTACCTTTTTTTATTTCTTATTCTTATTTAATCTTATTCTATTCTTTATTTTATCAATATTTTTATTAGAAAATAAATGTTTAATAATATCTCTAGGATAATCATTTATAAAACACTCATGCTTTATCATATTAATCTCACTTTTAAACAAATTATGATTTGAATATAATTTAATTGCTCTAAGAATTTTATTATTAATAATATTTATTTTACTATGATTATCAATATCTGATAACCAATTATTTAATAATTCAAAAAATGTTTTTTTCTATATACAGAAGTTTCTATAATAACATTACTATTATTACTAATATTTTTTAATAATCTTAATATCCATATATTCAATAACATTAATATTTTCTTTTTCCATAGTAAATTTAATTTTTTCCTCTTTACTATTAATATATTTCAAAAAGTTATCTGCCTTTCTTTTACTACCATTAAAAACCATAAAATAATCAACATACCTAACATAAAAAATTGGTTTATTTTTATTACTAACAAAATATTGTTTTTCAAAATTATACATATATACTCCTGCCAAAAAATCATTTAAACTATTACCCTTACTTAAACCCTCTTTTTGTTTTTAAAAATTATCCTCATATTTAAAAATAAGATTTCTACAACAAATCACTAATATCTCATATAAATCAAAATCTATTTTTAATTTGACCTCTTTATATTTTATAATATAAAATCAATGTTGGTATACATATTAATTATATGTATCTAATTTTACAAAAAATAAGTTTTTAAAAACTTTATTATCTAAAAAATCCCTTAATTTACTAATAAACTATAAATCCACTTTGAAATATTTTCATAATAAGTATTACAACTACTAATAATTGGCCTCATTGGAATTCCTGGTTTATGAATTTTAGGTAATCCATAAATTGTTGCACATTTTATATCCATTCTTTTTAATTTAAACATATCTGATTTTTCCATGTAACCTTTTTCATTCATTATTGTTAATATTTTATTAATTTTTTTATTCATTAAAATCCTCTCATCTTAATTATTTTTTTAAAAACACTCCTCTTTTAATAAAGTTAACACTTTTTTATTATATTCATCCTTATTTAAAATAATTACACTTGATGTTTTATCATCCTTTAAAAATAATAAATCCCTATTGTGCCAGGCATTATCAAATGTCCATGCACAAAGTCTGCTGTAAAAAACATTACAGCAGATACACATGAAAATTTATATATATTAAGCACAACAAATATATAAATGTTCTACATTAGTAATGGAAGTGGGTCTGAGCATTAGAATATCCACACACACCAATTTAAAATATTGTACACAAGTATACATATAATAAACTGGTATATTTTTTTTTTTTTATTGTTTTGTCTATTTTTATTATATGTCATTTTATGTATTTTGCTTTTCTCTGAAAAATTCAAATAGAGAAAAGCAAACTTTATTGAACAAATGGATCACATGTTGGAACATATTAGTAAAATAAATAATTAAAGTAATTGTTCCAACATACTTGTATATATTTTTTATTTTTTTAATTACTTTTCTAAAAACTGTAATCTTATTCCGTAATCAAAAAAATGTTAATTGCTTTGGTAAAAACCTAATCAAAAAGCAACATATTTGATAACGAATGTTAAAATTAAAATGTTATTTTTTTTTTTTGATAAAATAAAATTATTTTGAATTAATATCTGTAATCAAGACCAAACATATCAAATCATGCTATGTAGAACTTAATCAGAAAAATAGAAAGGAATGTTAATAATCTAAATGATAAGCTAAATTAAAAGATTTGGCTGATTCATACTTCTCAGGGGGGGGGGGTACCTGAATTGGTTCTGTATGAGTAGGGTTGATAGGTTTTAGTCAGTGCTGTGGGATTCATTCTTTCTTTGGCAGTTGTTCTGGGCAAGTCATTCATTACTTTGGCTCCAGAATTCTCCAATCATCCAGCCACTTAAAGATTCATATACGGACCAGACTATTACTGATATTTCTTAAGAAGAAATCCATTATACAGTTGTTTTAAGAACTCTTGTCTTCTTGTGGATTCGAGTAACCATTCGAGACAGCAGATGAAAATTTAATAATAATCATAATTATTATAATATACAAAAAAGAAAATATGAAGCAATCTACTAGAAGTTCCAGTAAAATGACTGTGGAGTAGACAACCAGCCGGTGCACCCACTCTTTCTCTGTCCAGATTACCACAATGTGATCATGCCAGTTCCAGCCGGCCATGATGATGACAAAAGCCCAGTCAGGAGAAGATGAAGAAGCCTACATAAGTTTCTTTTAAAAATATTTTATTAATATTGAATTAATTTATTCTGATATTTCCAATAATTAGAAATATATATATATTATTATTAATCATTTAAAAAAAAGAGTTGTCTCTCACATATATATATATATATATTGAATTTACGGTTATTACAGGCATAATGATACAGCTTTTACTTAAATCTTTTAATTCATTTTTCTATCCCAAATTCTAGTGTTTTCAGCAAAGGTTGCAATTAGTTTTTTTTTGTTGCTGCTTGTTTTTCTTTTTGTTGAAAATTGTCAGACGTAAATATAGATGTGTATATACGCACACATACACTTGCATTATTCGGTAAATATGATACCTCATATTGAGTGTCTGAAATGTATTTATCTGTATATCCTTTTAAGTTATTTTTTGTCACTGCGGCACCTTATAATGAGTGTCAAAGGGGTTTATTCATTGTAAATTTCCCGTAGGCAAGTCCATTAATAACTTTACATTTAGAATAGTAATGAGTGTATAATTGTGCTGCACGTATATACATGTATAAGAATTTATCTATCGTAAAAGGCAAATAGATACAGTACCTCATGTTGAGAGCTATATGGTATCTGAGCTAACGCAACCTTATTGACATGTTGTAAAATACAAAATTAGTGAAATATTTTATAGTGCAAATATATGTATACAGTTTTTTTTTTATTATATTTGCTATCAATAAAAAAGGTTTTAAAGTCCTGAGTAGAAGTGTATGCCTGTATAACTGAAAATCTTTCATCTGAAATATATATATATGAAACCACACAAAGTATAACATTTCTACAGGGTAAAAAGCTCAGACCACTTCCATTCATTATGAAACATTGTAAATAGCTCTAGGGATTTATTATTTACCTTATTCATTTAAAATTGTATTTATATTTTATCTATTTCAACGCATCAAATGTATATATGGGTCTGTGATAATAATTCATTTATTTTTTATTATATCATTTTAAGTTTCATTTGAGAGTGACGTTTGGTAAATTCTAGATAATTTCGTTGACATCATTCATTCAAACATCGTAAACAGAAATTTAAAGTGAATGGTCTATTCTCACGCTTTCATTTCTAGTACTTAAGATTTTCCCATATATAAATAAGCATTTGGGTTTGAAAGAATAAGTGGATTCATTTTATTTTTTCATAAATACTATATATTGTATTGGGAATGAAAGTATTCATTTATTATTAACACTCATAAAAAAGCGCATGCACAATAGCTTGAAAGGCTGACCTTTAATGTATTATATCATTTTAAGTATGAAACGGTAGTGGGTATCTGGGATTAAATAATTATTTGATCATAATATTAAATTTGTTTTTGTATTATTATTTATTTGATAAAATTTACTCTTTCCTTATCAGTCATGTACCTATAATAACCATTTAACTTACTCATTGCCAACCCTAGATGTAGAGTGTACTGAGCTAGCCACACTCTACCAGAGTGTTAAATCTTACTGTTATGCTCCGCTGATCATATGGTATTGCACATTTTTAGGAGGGTGGGGGATTCATTTTTTATTCTTTTCTAGGAGTGGCGCACAAAAGCTATTTTGTAAATAGACTTTTCAAAAATGTGTACTTACCATAGGTCCTAAACATTCAGGCATTCGAATAAGATATTAACTAAAGGGGTTTTAATTGGCAGAGTCCTGTCAATTCACTCTTTCTATCAGTTTAGCTGGAAGTACCAATATGTTGTAGGACAGACAATCAGTTAAATTGGTATCCATTTCTTACCCTGTTCAATCTTGGCCATTTCATGCTCAGTGCAAGATTATGAGCGTAATTCCGCAGGGAAGTATTGTCCATACACTATGTTTATCATGTATTGCTCTAATAATATTCCATTCATTATACTTACAATGATTCTCCTCTTTGCTACTATTATTATTTTTTAATTCAAATTCCAAATTCTTAATTCCGAATCTCAGTTCATTTAATAAAAACTCCTTATTTTTAATAGCAGTTATATTATTGTTGCATTTATATTCAATAAAATAAAAATAATAAATCCCTATATTTATCATGTATATCTCTAATAATATTCCATTCATTATACTTAGAATTATTCTCGTTTTTCCTACTATTATTATTTTTTAATTCAAATTCCAAATCCTTAATTCCAAATCTCAATTCATTTAATAAAAACTCCTTATTTTTAACATTACCAGTTACATTATTATTACATTTATATTCAATTAATTGCTTTTTTGCCTTAATTTCAATAATTTGCTTTTTAATATTTATTTAATGGTACATAATTTAAACCCCTTTTTAAAACATTCATCTCTTCATCACTAAAAATTCTTAAATTAATAACAAATTTTTTTTCCCTCTTCATTTTCATATCATTTAATACATTATTATTCTTATTATTATACTTATTAATCATTAAATTTTGGTTGTTTTTTATTCCCTCGTGCCAGCCGTTAGATGGCGTTGATGCTAATCAAAAACAGATACATATTACGATTTTGGGCCGGGCCTGTGATTCTATCTGTATAAATATCAGCTTTTTTAGATTTTGTAATAGAAAATTAGAGGAACTAATAGTAAATAATATTAGTATTTAAAAAAAAAAAAATTTAGAAACACATTAAATTTAAAAATGATACCCAAATTATTGACATTTTTTGGACAACAATTAATCATAAACTGGGTTGTTTTTGATTGTGTGTGTCTGTCAAAAGTTACGGGATTTTTTTAATCGAATGACGCAATTATACTTTTTTTTTTTTCCAATTTACACAAAATTGCTACATTCACACTAAATTTACAAATGATACCTGACTAATTTGCTTTTTTTTTTTGGACAGTAATTAATCAGAAAGTGGGTTCTTTTTGTTAGTGTGTATATATAAAAAGTACCGTTCTTTAAATACTACATTTCAAAATGATACCCGACTATGTTGCATTTTTTTTTTTTTTTTGGACAATAATGAATCAGTGGATTTGTTTTTATTAGTGTGTATACTAAATTTAAAAATGATACCCTTGAATAACTTTTTTTTGGGTATTGACAGTAATTAATCAGAAAGTGGGTTTTATTTTTTTTGTGTGTAAATATATATAAAGTTACAGGTTTTTTTTCAATTGAAAATAATATGCAATTCTACATTATTCAATTTATCCACAATATTGAAAAAATTCACACTACAATTTTAAAATTATATCCAACTAATTTGCTTTTTTTGGGGGGGACAGTAATTAATCAGAAAGTCAGTTCTTTTTGATAGTGTGTATATCTAAAAAGGACCATCATTGAAAGATTGAAAAATGATAACCAACTAATTTGCTTCTTTTTTTTTTTTTTGGACAGTAATGAATCAGAAAGTGGTTTCTTTTTGTTAGTGTGTCTATATAAAAAGGTACCGTTATTTAAATACTAAATTTAAAAATGATAGCCGACTAATTTGCATTTCTTTTGGACAGTAATTAATCAGAAAGTGGGGTTTTTTTTTGTAAATATTGTGTATATATAAAAAGTACCGTAATTCAAATACTACATTTAAAAATCTAAAAATCAAACCCTGACTAATTTGCTTTCTTTTTTTTTTTTCGACAGTAATTAATCAGAAACTGGATTGTTTTTGTTAGTGTGTGGATATAAAAACTAATCTTATTTAAATAGTAAATGTAAAAAAAATAATACCCGACTAATTTTCTTTTTTCGACAAGTAATTACTAATAATCAGACACTGGGTTGTTTTTGTTTGTGCGTATATTTATAAAAAGTAACTTGTCATGGATGAATTCTTGCGAAAACATTACTTTTCACGTGATCCTCTAACTACCGCCGTTCCACACTTTTAAAAGCAATCTTTGAGGGTTACCCATTCATACTGGAACCTTCAGGACATTGTTAATAAAGTTACAACATAACAGTAGGTTAGAGCACTTGAAAAAAAATATCTTTGTAATGTAATTTTAAATAATTACGACAGGCTAAAATCCACACACTCTCACTTTGAAGTATAGAGAAAATAGATATACTAGCATTATGATAAAGTTAATAACACAACCAACTACGGCAGCCAATAAAGGCATTTGGTTGTGCTTTTAGCATACAAAAAAGCCAGACCGGCGGGGACTCTTTCTGTGTTTTATCGTAGAAAGAAGCCTCTTAGGTTGGCTGAGGCCGCCGCGAGCACTCTTTCTGTGTTTTATCATAGAAAGAAGCCTCTTAGGTTGGTGTAGGCTGCTGAAACGGTATATTTCTAGGAATTGACCTAGAAATAGCACCGTCTTGCGGCTGACACCAAGGAATAGAAAACAACCTAATTTTTTTACAACGCTTTTCTAAAACCTTTTTAATAAAAATATATTTTAATTCATCTTCTTTAATTGTAATTGAACTTCTTAAACTATCATATATACTCTTAACAATATTTAATAATTCAAACTTTCTTTTATATGCCAAATTTAAAATTTTTTTTTAACATTTTCTTTTCCTTTTTAATATATACTTAATATCATTGATGCCATGTATTATTACGAGATTCTGGAATTTTAGTAGAATGAGGGTGTTCTATGTACTTTTTGTTTAAAAATTGTAAAGAGTGAAGAGATAATTTTAACTAATTGTTTACTTGCTGATATGAGTTTGCATTTTAAGTTATAAAAAAAAAAAGAATATATCACTTGTGTTAGTTTTCTTGATTGTTCTTCATAACTTACCCTCATAGTGTAAGAATAAAAATAGTTGTATTTAAAAAAACTGAAAAGCATTTATAGTTGAATTTGATGCCAGTATTTTGTAAAAAGATGTTTTGAAGACCATCATAGAGGGTTTAATTTTATTAAGTTTGAATTGGTAATGACAATTTTTATAAAGTAGTATGAAGTTAACAGAGTTAGAATTATTAATCTAAAAGAGAACAAAAGTCTTAAGTATTAATGTTATTTCATTTTATCAAAAAGTTGGTCTTGGCCATTAGAACTATATCACATTTACAAATTGTTGAGATTTTAATTAATCTGTTATTACAATAGCAACTTTCTCCATACAAAATTGCCACCTAACTGGGTGCAGTGCTTCAGATCTAAGGCTCTTCACTGATGTAACTAAAAATTATTCTAGAGAAATTGAATGAGTAGGCAATAGATAGGGATTTTAATACACTAACTCTATAGCATCCATTGATTACTATGATTTGCACTAGATGGCAATATTGCATGGAGAAAATTGCTACTCTGCCAACAGATTGAATAAGCATTAAGAAATGGTGGTCATGTGATGTTGCAATGATTTAATACCAGTTCTAACCAAAGAATATTAGTGACTATGACTATTAAAAAACCAATGACATCAAAATATATAGATACTAAACTGGGTTCAGATATGTATGACTATACAAGTAAATTATCTTGGATTGAAAATATTATTGTGTTTTCAGTTTCATCTCATAGCTTTATAGTTAAACAGAAAGATAAAAAGTGGCTGAAAAAATGCATTAGATCCAAAAATCTAGGTGCGTCTCTCAGTGTCAAGGTTTCTCAGTGATGAAAGTCATAAACTAGAAGCTAGTATGGGGATATTGGATGAGTAGAAATTAGATAGTAATTTTGGTGCATTAACTTTTTAGCATCCATTGATTATTATGTCTTGCACTAAGAGGTAATATTGTATGGAAAAAGCTACTGTGTAATTTTTCAGGTAAAGATGCTATCATAACATGATAATATTATCAAGAGCTAGGAGAGTATTGTATTAATTGGATAGTATTTAATAACTGCAGAATAAAATTCATTTTTCTTAAGACCCTATTATTAGAATATACTTCAGTAGGTGATTGATAGAATAAAATATTGAGAAATTGGAAGTTATGCACTCCAAAAGAAGATATGAAAGTCCAATACATGGCATACAGATTTGAATAGCTGTTAGCTATAAAATAAATAATCTAGAAAGCAGACAAGAATATCAATGAAACTTGATAAAAAATATAGCTGTGTGAAACATGTAAAGTACAATATAAAAAGACAATAATAAAGATTAAAAAAAAAAGCATTAAGAAAGTAAAAGAAGTTCATGTTAGAAAATGCAAGTTACTGCTTAAAATAGTAAATTGGAAAACATTTTAAAAGTTAGAGATATTATAATATATGAAAATTTATATAGTAATCAGGTATGTTGCTTGTAATAATTAAATTTGAAACATGATATGGAGGAAACAAAGTAAGCATTCAATTGTAAAAATCAATTAAAGTCAACATTTAAAATCAAATCCTTGTTTTATTTTTATTAAACTACTAAAACATCACATAATCACTTTTTCTTTATGTATACAAGGCACTAAAATAGAAACAATTTTATTTTCACACAATATTGCCATCTAATGCATACTCTAGTAATCAATATATGCAAAAAGATTGCAAAGTAAAATATGAGTCCTGGAGAGGTGATACATGACACCAAAAGATCCTAGTGGACTGCTCTCAGATCCAAAGACTTCTCTATTGAAAGCCATAAACTATAAACTAGTTTGGGGTTATTGGAAGGGGAAAGCCCTGGATAGAGAATATGATGCATAATCTTCTAGAATATAATGATTATTCGATTATGCATTAGTTGGTACTATTGTGCAGAAAATAAATTGCTAATATATATTTTTTCATATTTCAAATTTATTTCAGTAAATTAAAGTCAACATTTAAAATTCTTAACTAAATAAAAAAACTCTAAATGATGGGGTGAATGCCTTAGAATTATGCAGCATCCCCATTAATAGTAAAGCCCAAATTAATCTTGAACTTTTATTTTCTAGATAATAATAAAATTGCCATTGATAGACTAATAATGGATAGATTACTGGATTAGTTATGGACTGATTTTTTGAACAACAAAAAAATTCCCAATTCTATTTGTGTCATGAAAAATTTACCAAGATTCATTTGGTCTGATCTCAAATTCCAGATCATAGATATGGATTCAGATGTATTAATCATCATATCACTAATATATTACCTGCTTTTATAATAAGTTCAGCTATAATATTTATATCTTCTTAATGTATTTAATACCTTTCCATCCCAGCATTAAACAATCACATAATTGTAAGAATCAGAAAATACCCAAACTTAGACTGCATCTTATCACAATATAGGACATCCATACTAAAATATGTCTGCATCATACTACAAAAATATACTTAAAGTCACAGTTCTAATCAAACTACTTAGAACTGCCTGGGTATCATACAGTTTGCCAAATTAACATTAATTGAAATTATAAAATGATCAACAGGTTAATTTGATAATGGTAAACAATTCCCCATTTATTCTCAGATTAACCAACACTGGCCTCTGCAACAATAATCTCTATTAAAAATTTCAACCACATCCCACCACTATTTCAAATAACCAAAGGCAAAACTCAAGGATCAGTACTGCATAAACTAAAAAATTTGCAAAACCCCAAGTTAAGGAATTCTCATAACTTGCATGTCAATTTTTAGTGTGCGATTGACAATGTTATCTAGAAATTCCTAATCTTATCTCAGACCAATTAAAAATAGGTTATGCTAGTAATAACCAATTACATTAGAATTGTGCTGTATTAAAAACATCAACTACATCTTATTATTTAAAATATCCAAAATAGAGCCCAGGAATCATTTACACTGATAAAGTAGTTATACAAATAGATAACAAAATTGTTTTTCTTGGTATTCAACTCTTGTAAATACTATATGCAAATTCTCATGATTAGAGAAATTGCATACTTATTTATTGAAATATTCTAACAAAAATTTTTCAGGTCCTTCCCTAATTTGCTGTTAACATTAAAAAAAGAAAATCAATATCATGGCAAATACCATCTGAAGACCTTTCTTAGTGCTCTTTTCAGCATTGTCAAACTCAATAGAACACCAAAATTAATGCCAAAAAAGATCTTATTCTCAGATAATTAACACCTCTTTAAATAGTTTCAATATGATGAGCCTTCTATCTAGCTTTATTAAGATCCTTATGCTCATATGCCAACTTCATAATAATAAATTAATAAATATTTTCATCATCATCATATCTATTGAAAAGATATATAAAATTTCTTGCAGAATCCTCTGATATACAGTTGATTATTTTGATCTCAGATTAGTTGATTCAAAATCATACATCTGTTTTATCACTCCAAAAGCTTTTAATATGGGACAAGACTCCTAGATTAATTAAAATCTCAACAATTTGTAAATGTGATATAGTTCTAATGGCCAAGACCAACTTTTTAATAAAATGAAATAACATTAGTATTTAAGACTTTTGTTCTCTTTTAGATTAATAATTCTAACTCTATTAATTTCATACTATTTTATATTTTGAATATTGTTTTTAATTATTTCATCAACTTCTTCTGGATCACTATTGCTTACTTTTGATATATTCACATTATACTTAGAATGAATTTCATGTTCATAGTTATAATCAGTAGCTTCAACTTTTTGCTCTTGCCTTAATGCACTTACAACAGATGTGGTAGAAGTATATTGTTGACACCCATAATTATAATTTTATATATATATTGTTAAAACCTTTTTGAGCTTATTTTGTTTTTTGTTCTCTAATAAATGTTAATGGATTTGTTAATCTCAATTTGGTCTCTCTAGTTTATTAAATCAACTTTGTATTCACTCATTAATCTACAGCCTCAAACGTACACACATATATGACATACTTATATAATAGAATTGGAATTTAGGTGGGTGATTACTGTATAATTGTAACCTTATAGAGGTGCAATAGCTGGCATTGGTGCATCCCTGTTAAGAGAGTCAAACGCGAATTCTCCCTGAGTTCGAATACCGTAACATAACAGAACCAGAAAGAGATGAGAAGTGGATGAACTAGCCTAAATTGTATCTAAATTCAGTAAAAAGTTGTAGAGTTAGTCAATTGAAGGAGGATACAATCATTGAGATACTTCATCACACCAGCTCCAGCATCGTTTCTGAAGATCCAACGTCCGACCATAGACAGATGCAACCCTCTTCCAAACAACATCATCCAGACCATTACAGTATGTACAACAAATAATTTTAAAATTTTTTTACATTTATATTTTCAACTTTTTTTCTTTTGATGATTATTTTGATGTAAGCTGTAGACCTGGAATAGGTGACTTAAATATATCAATTTCATAGTAAGAAACAAATGATAGAATAAATAGTTTAGTTTCATATTAAGAAGCAAATGATATTATAAATAGCAGTATGGAATCATATTAATCCATAATTACAGAATATTTTAAATTTGGTCTCATTAACTGTCAGAAAAACATAATTATAAATTGAACAAAGTAAAAAAAAGTTTTTCTAGCTGGGTTTTTATATCAATTTGTATACTCTCAAGCTCTAGAATGGCTTTATAAAATTATAACGTTTTTAATTTATGATACTTTTCAACAATATTTGTGCAAAATTTTATTTAAAAAAATAAAATATATACCTGCAGCACTACATTAGGATCAGTAATCTATAATTCTGTTCCAGGCCATTTTTTGTAAACCTTAGTTAATAAAAACTGGACAGTATGTGCAAATCCACTGCTTCTCACTAATGAAGGTCAATAGCCAGAAACTATTCTGTGGATTCAGTTGATACTACAATCTAATATCCATTGATTATTATAATGGTCAGGGTATATTGACTCTTACTGTATCTGTACAGGGTGCCACCAGGCCAGTCGAATCTGGAATATTAATATAGTAGACAGATACATACTGTTAAGATCCAACTTTGTTTTATATTGACCGTTAGTCCATGCCACTAGCTCAAGGAGACGCAGAGATTTAAAATCTACTTATTAAATATTTTAATAAAGAAAAAGATTTACATTCTTATTTAAAACATTTTAATATTTAAAAAAAGTAAAATAAGCCACTGCCAGTAATAACATACAAAAAACCTTTATTGACGCACGTATATAAATATATTTAAAATTGAGGAATAAATTGCCCTTAAATTTGTCATTATTTTTAAATTCAAATTATTATTTTAGAAAGTTCATACAGATGGACATTTTAATAATATTTTTACTTTAGAATGTTGAATATAGATAGGCTACATAGATTACTCTTGTTAAAAACTTTTCAAAAACAATCATTCAACCTTAGATTAAAAGTTCGCACCCAACCCAACACCTGCTTCCAGATATACAGATGCAAACAATGTAATATGAAGATGCTAATATAAAACCATGCTGTCAGGGATGTGCATCTGCAGCATGATATTATTTGAAGGACATGATCCTCATCCAGTACAGAAATGTGTGTCTGTCTGGCGAAGGAGTCATGTATATAATATTTAAGAGAAATGCTATATATGGGGAAGAGCAGTCTATTTTCCAACTTATAGTCCCTATCCATAGAGCTAAAAGGGGTCAATGACACAGAAAATATGTCTGTGTCCATTGCAACGCAATGACTACATCTTTGGGGCATGCATTCAATTGAGTTTTGCCCTGTATGCTAATATGCTTCACGTTATATTGATATAAACACCCATATATCCCTCTACCAGTATCGATCTAACTACGAAAAAAATAGCCTGAAATCTAACCCCTTTAAAATAAACAAACGATTTTAAATATAAAGTTATTGATGGGATTGCAGAGGGAAATTTACAATAAAGTAAACCCAATGGCACTCATCATAAGGTGCTGCATTGACAACAATAACTTAAAAAGATATACGAATAAATACGTTTGGACACTCAGCATGAAGTGTCATATTTACTGATATATATATATATTACGCATATGAAAATCTTAAGAAATAACTATCTACAGCCAACTTAAATTTAATACATTTTAATTAACACGTAACAAAAAAAAAAAGAAAAGGAATTGATTAATTAAACATATGCATAAAAAATTTTTTTATTAATAATTGATTTGGAATTTTCCTTTTTAGGTCAGATAAGAGTTCTTATTTTCAGTTTCTAATTGCAAATTTGAAAAAGTTCATATTAGATAAACACAAGAGTTCATACTTTATGGATTCCGACAGATTTAGAGGTCCATCTTCATTATAACTTTCGTAGATTGTTTTTCCTCCTTTGAAATGAAGCTGCTACTTGCCATTCATTTGGTAAAGAACTGTCATCAGGGGGCCTCAGCTGGTTGTCAGGAAATTAAATCTATTGCAGACTCCTACATCATGGAGTCTGCAATATGGCTACAGTTCATATGTAGATTAATAGTCAGCTCTAAGACAACAACTTTTTTTTTCAATTATTTTGGCTTTTATAAATTTATTAGCCTCTTATCAGCATTTTCACAGATCGCTAGAACATGATGTCACTGATCCTAAGGTTTAGATGTTTTTTTCCATTATGGCCCATGTGCTTGTTGCTATTTCAGAGCAGGAAACAATCTCTAATTTTTATTTATATCCTATCTGAGCTTTTAATTATTTAAGTGCCCCAAGGGCTACTTTGCTCTACATTTAATTAATAAAACTATTATTTCCATTTTCTAAGATTAAAACATAATAGAAATCAATATTTATTTCTATTTTCCTTTATACAACTTTTTAACAAAAATATCTATCTTTAGACCTTTTTTTTTTTTTTTTTACAAAAAAGTACTTCAATTTTTTTTTTTTTATTAAAAAATACTTTTAAAGTTTTCCATCCGTGCAATATATATATATTAACATAACTCTTTTAATTTTTGGCTTTTAAGTTTTAATAATATCATTTTTACTTATATTTATTTTCCTCTTTATTTTAATTTTAAAATAATGTAACGGCATATGTATACCGTTACATTACTGACTTGTGCAATAGATGATTATGGAGTTAATTATTAGAGATTTATTATCTGCTATTACTTATATAGAATAATTTAAATATTTTTCTTCTGATGGTTTATTGTTGGGAACAATCCATACAATACTTATTTTTTAAAATGACAGTTCCTCAATTTAGATAGTACTCATAGTCAAATCTCTTGGCAATTCTTAAGCAAACATTAGGGAAGGTTAATATCCTTAACCAATATCTATCACCATGATTATTTTTTTTATCCCTTACAGAATACAGCCAATTCTTGATGCAATAATAGTTCCATAGTATATTGATACAAATATTTTCTATTTTCTGGAGTTATTTAAGAAATATATATATAAGTGAATTATTTGTAAAAGATAAGTTTTTTTAGAGAATAAAAAATTTTTAAATGAATTAGTACTATTAAATATTGTGTTAATATGAGTAAGTAATTTAATAAATGAATAGAAACTAAAAGAAAAAGTTTTTCTCGCTATAATAATATATATCAATAATGTATATATTACTAATATTTAAAAAGAATTGTAAAAATATGTATATGAATTGTCAATTCTTTGAAAAACTAAAATAAAAAAATAGAAAAAAAATTGTTAGAAGAGAATAATAAAGACAGAAGTTTTTATCTTTTTTTTTTTTTTTTGTAAAATCTGGAGTTGACAATGCAATATAGAGGAAAGTATATAGCTAGTTTATTGCCTATGGTTCAAAAAATCTTTTGTTCTTGAATTTTATGTTTTCTACAGCAATAATAAATTGAAACAAAAAAGGTGATCTATATCTATAGATTATAATAGCATAAATAAAATTCTGTATTTTTATTTTTTAGGATGCTTTGCTTGTGGGATGGAAAAAGGATTTCGCATTTATAACTGTGACCCTCTCAAAGAAAAAGAACGACAAGGTAAATCCATTTTCTTAACAAAGATTTTTAAAATAACTTAAATTTTTTTTTTTTGTATTAAGATAATTTCAGAATTTTAGATTTGCAAAATGGCAGTTTCAGTAAATCAAACATGCATTTTTTTTTTCCAAAATTTGATGTATTCTCATTACTGAATCATTAAAAATACATACAACCTTAAAATTCCTGATCTTTCTATTATTTATAAATATATTCATTTTCATGAAAAATTTTTGAATGAAAGCTTTAATAAACAATTATTATACTGTGTAATTAAAAAAACTGTTTTCAGCAATATTTTCATTGCCTTTCTCAGTGTAACATTATTATGAACATTTTTATAGTATTATATATAGTGAGGTCTGCATGAAATTTCTATATCAGACAATTCTTTTTCTTAGTAAATTAAGATTTGTACAAATGCAAATATTACAGTGATTGGTAATATCAGACGTCTTTGTTAGGATTTGTGTACGGCTGTTACCAATGTAGTTTGCTTATATATTTGTGCTATTATCAATTAAAATAATATACATTTTATTTTTAATTATTCTGCTATATATGTATAATTTTAGTCATGAGCCTGAAAAGAAAGATGTTTTCCATTCACTTCAAAAAAAATTAATTTAAAAAAAAAAAAAAATAGATGCTAAAATTTCATGAATCTAAATGTTAAATGTGGAATGGCTAAACCAATGCCTGCAAATGCTACAATAAATCCCATTGGCTGACTTAATATACACATGTGCAAGACATTTCAAAACCTTTCCATTTTATAGTGTCAGATTGTTTATTATTTTTGTGTGAATAAAATTATTTTTAAAGTTTTAAAAATTCTGTTATAGTTTTCACTATGAAAAATTGATTACGCTTTTCTAATTTATATATAGCAAGAAAGATTATATTAAATTAAATACTTTTACCCCCATAATATAATGATCAAATGTAGAATGTTTTCAACACTGTAATTATAGATTACATTTATTTCTGTTTATTTATATTAAGAAAGATTGTTTATACTTTTTATGTAGGTAAGATTTTTTATGCTTTTATTATGAAAAAGTCTGTAATAGTTTTCATTAGAAAAAAAGATTATTTATGCTTTTCAAATTTATATGTATAGTATAAAAGTTAAATAAATTTTTTTAGATTATTTTATCACTTATATTTTTAACTTTATATCATATATTTTTTCTGTTTAAATGGTCATTTACTCTAAGCTATGGATCTGGAAATAATTATTGTTAAATACAAATTCTATCTGATACGAAAGTGAATGAATTCTATAACAAATAAGCTTTTAGAATCAATTATATTCATTGTACCAGATTTCTTCATAGGTAGTTTTTGATAGTATTTATTTTACACATTTGCACATTTGTTTTGTTAATTTTTTTTTTTTTTTATTCAAACTATTATTGTTCTTAATAGAAACAACCACTAAACATCACATGATCACCACTTCTTATGCTAGTATGGAGAATTTTGCCTGTTTTAATAGAAACAAATTAGAATTATTTTATTTTATATGATTAAAGTACCAGTTTAATTTTATAAAACTGGATTAATAAAATAAAGCAAATAATAGTATATTGTAAAGGAAAAATGTGAAATAATATAAATTGCATTCCAAATACAAATATTTTAAAAAAGACTTAGAAATAGATAATTATTGAAGAAATGAAATATATTGAAGAAAACTATAATAAATAAAAGAAAAAAATGGAAAATTTTGATAATATTAAGAATGCAAAGAATTCTGTATATTTAAAAAAATAGCTTGAAATAAAGAGTGGTGATTGTAATTTTGGAGGAAATTTTCTATTCCTCCTTTTGGAATTTTTTTCAGGATTGCATGGGTCAAAATTTAGACTTGTGAGCAGACATAAATTTAATTATATCTTTTATTTTTAATGAAATATTAAATGAAAATAAATAATAGTTCTTTGATAAGATATATTTTATCAAAAATATTTGTTTTATTTATAAATCAATAAATTGAATATGCAAAGAATTTGATTTGGAATGAGAAGGTAGCTTTATTTAGAAAGAGAAAAATGTAATTTCATTATCGTTTTTGCTTTTTTTTAAATAAATATTTTATACATTTGTATATATATTATAAATGAATGCCTAGATAATTACTATCTTGAAGAAAGTTCATGGGTCGCATTGCAGTAACAAGGATAATTAAACTTCAAGAATATCAGATGATGGCCTACTAAACCATTTATAAATTATGATGAACATACTGAGGAACATTATCAGTTTACAACAGTAATATTTCCTGCTCTTCATATGGATATAATTTATGATGCTTAAGTGGCTAGAATATTTGTTAGTTGAGCTGTACTATTGGAGACCCATAATAGTACCACTAGCAATCTAGGTTAGTACTTATACTCTTTAGTAGGAACCCTATTAGCACTGAATCATAGCTTTGGGGTTCATGAAACTCATTTGCTATGTTGCACTGCTCAGCTAACTTGGTGAAATCATAAATGAAAAGTGAATAAAGCAAAAAAATATATAACAGCAACAATTTTATTCCAAGTAATAGTAACAGGTAAGTTATCTTCATATCTTCTCAAACAGTAATTTGTACAATTTTTGAGAAGGCATTTCTATTACTGGGTAATTATAAATTACATTATCTTTTTTATTAATTAAATAAATATATATATTTGTATTACCCCGATGCTCAATCAAGGTTTGAACTATGATGATAATAATAATACATATATTCAGTTTCTCTATTAGGAATTAGATAATACTTATTAAAAAATGTATAAATATACACTTTACTCTAGCAAACAGACATCATATTTAGAGTAGGTAGATTAGTATAAATAAAATTGATATAGATTAATGGTTAACCAACTAAGAAAGAAAATATATATATAATAATGAAAATAATAACTTTTATTTTAGTTCTGTTTATTTTTTGCCAGCGAAAAGTAGTTATATAAAAATAAAACTAATGTTTTAATCATTCTGACTAACAATCCTCGAGATTATTTTATTTCCCATTTTGTCAATGAAGTTATATGAGATTTATTTCACTTATTATTCCTAGGTAGAATGAACGTGAACAATTCATGTGATTGTTTTAAAAAGTTGTAGAGTTTATACACTTGCTCTATTCCATACAAATAGTTTGTGATAATTTTGCACTGGTTGGTTAAGTGATTGGTCCAAAAGTTTGTCGCAGTTTGATGGTGTAGTTATCAGGCTTTGGTAAATTTTTTCTTCTTTCTTGAGTGAGGCACACATAGGTAAATGCATAAGATAGAGCTGGTAAAGAGCAATAATGTTTGTTTTTTTTATGCTGGGGAATTTTTCACCCATCATATATGTATAAAGCTATCGCATATTTAAATAGTAATGCAATCTTATCATATTCCTTCAACTTTTTGCACATAGATATGATCGCCTTTACAGTAAAATTTTCTAGTCCATTCTCTTCTCTGCCAGCAACACATATTCTGATAAAAATTTTAGCCACAGACTTTATTATATATCAAGTATTTTTTTGAATAATAACTTAACTTCCCCCATCCAAATTTTAACTCAATCTCATCTCAATGTTGTATTTTCAAAAAACAACTTAGTTACACTTCTCCCCTACAAACATTATCAATAGCCTGTCTTTTTTTTTTTTACAATAAAGAAAACATGATGATGATTCAAGGAAAACAGAAAATAAGAAAAATATTACCCATTTTAGTAATATGAATTAATTTCAAAACATAAATGAAATTTAGTCATTTATGAATTCTATTGCAGAATTAATAATTTTAATAAGTTTACTTTGTTTTGTGGCTATTTTACTTTTTTTTTTTTTTAACGATCTATATTGTAACCGTATGATTCTTTTTCAGGAATCAAGGTGGTCGCTTCTAACTATAGTCAGACTTAGGGTCTTTATATAGGATGCCATGGATGAAACGATATAATTGTAATCTAAAATTGAATCCGCACTAAACAAGATAATTTTAAAATTAAATTATTCAATATGATATAATCTAGATTATTTCACCCAATCAACACCTTTGTTGATAATCCCGTTATGCTCGGAATTTAAACTCAGGGCAGATATTGCATTTATATCTCTTCAGGCATTATCATCAGTATCCCATAGTAGTAATTAATTCAATAAATTAATTTATAAATAATTTATAATATTAAGATATTAAATTGATATGATATATATGTGTATGAGTATGAGCATTCATTAATATTTGTTTGGTAAAATAAATAAGAGACCTCCTCGAATTTAAAAAATAAACTTTAACATTATTTATTAAAGAGTAACAATATGAAAATATTTCATGTAACAAAAAAAAAAGTAATAATAAAAAAAAATGTTTTTATTATAGCACGTGTTTGTGTATATTTCTATTATTTATAGCATTAAGTTAATTATTACCTCTCATATTCCCATAAAACAATAACTGACAATTTAGAATTATAACTAACTAAGTATTAGTTCAACATTATGTGTATCGAGAATGATTCATATTATAAGATCCTTGTAAAGTAATCTCAGTTTTATAAATAAATTCTTCTATATTTAATCGTATTATGAAATAAAGAAATTTCATGCAAAGAGGTTAATCTTTACACAAAGAGTTATAACAAATACTGCTAAGTTAATTAAAATTAATAATAAACAAAATTCTCTTTTGTCATGTATAGATTCAATATGGAGAATAACAAACTCTTATCTCCAGATTGAGATGATCTTAAATGTACCTCGGTCAATGTCACTTTTTTAAAATAGAAGATATAAATTTTATTAAATGAAAAAAAAAATGTTGAACATAATGATCTTCTATTTCTCTTCATCCAAATAATTTTCTTTAATGGAGTATTCCCAGCATAAACGATTTCTGAGAACAAAGGAAATAAAATTTAGATGTCCAAAAGTATATAGCACACAAATATAATTTAAGATGTTGAATCGGATGGTATTGTCATATTTCCTTCCGTGATGAATTGAAGAATGATCCTTAATAATAAAGTTCCATGTTCTTTGTTCATCAATCATTATAGAGGCAATCAAGATATTCTGTTATTTATGATTCCTTATATTGTGTGTAGTCGGCATCTTCTTCCCCAAGTTACTTCACTACCAATTAACTTCTCATTGAAAATTATATTGATGAAATACAGGCATTGTGTAGGAAATATATACATTCTTTGGTTAAAACTCTAGCATTTCATTCCATGACAAGTGGTGCTTACCCACAATGCATTTTCAATAATTACTGTCTTCTTAAAATATTTAATTTCAATTTGAATAAATGTTTTAAAGAGATTTCTCTTCATTAAAATTTCTCTTTACAACAATCTTTTAAATTTCTATTATTAATAAATGAAAATATGCAGATAATTAAGTTTTAAAAATATAATCAAAGAAATTTAAGAATAATTTATCTACTCTTTTTATTCAGTGAATTTGGAGTTCTTTTATAATGAATTTTCTATTTCGAAGAAATTTCTTTAAAGTTATTAATCCATCTTCTTTTGATATGTTTGTATTTTGAACACATCAGAACAATTGAGCATAGTTGTTAGTTCCTTAGCAAAGATAGGATTAAATTATTAAAAATTTGGTTTGGTTTTTATACTGCAGAAAGGAGTTTGCTATTAACTGAAAGGAGACCCTTTGATTCCTCTTGGAGGCCTTAAAGGAACCGAGCAGGGCAAATTCTTAATGTCCACTCCATACGTTCTTGTCGTTGCAGCTGTTATTACTGTGATTATTCATATAGTATACGAACATGGATGGGCTGCTCACCAACACGCATTAGCCAGCGTGGTGAGTTTATTGGCTTTTTACCTCTGAGTTTAAGATCAAGAAACACCATGGTCTTTCTTCTCAGTGCCTGATAAGGCAGAATGAATGTTTGTGTAAATGATAAATATTTTTCCAATACATATATACAATTATGACAGACAAAAATAAAGCATGGCCCTTATTCCCAGGAGGCTGTAAAGTCACCAACCAAGGCAGCAGTTGGTGGCCGAAGGCGGAGGGTGCTAAGAATCCCCTGATTGCGGACCCAGGCTGCCATTTGATGACGACTTTTTATTTAGGTACTTACAACTGCAGATCACTTTCAAGTGAAGGAAGATTGCAAGAATTAGAAGAAGAACTGTCTTGTATTAAATGGGACATTATTGGACTTTGTGAAGTTAGAAGAAAAGGAGAAGAAACAATTGATTTAAAAAGTGGACATATACTCTATTATAAAGGCACACATATTGGAAATACAAGTGGAGTAGGATTCATTATAAATAAAAAGTGGAAGAACAATATTGTGGAGATTGATGATGTATCGGACAGAGTGGCAAGATTAGTTATACAACTTAATAGCAGATACCAAATGCAGATAATTCAGGTTTATGCCCCAACAAGTTCTCATAGTGATGAAGTAGTAGAAGATTTTTATATGGATGTACAAAAGGCTTTTGATCAGAGTAAACAACATTTTAAAATTGTTATGGGAGACTTTAATGCTAGAATTGGTAGACAAATGAAAGATGAAATTGCTGTAGATAATTTTGGTTATGGTAATAGAAATGAGAGAGGACATAGACTTGTGGAGTTTGCAGAAAAAGAAAAACTTTATATTATGAATTCATTTTTTGAGAAAAATGTTAAAAGGAAATGGACATGGAAGCATCCAAATGAAGGTACAGCATAATTGGATTATATTTTGACTAACAGATAATACATATTTCAAGATTGTAATGTTCTTAATAAATTTAACACAGGAAGTGATCATCGATTAGTAAGGTGTAAGTTACGTGTTAATGTAAAACTAGAGAGACAAAAATTATTAAGAAAAACAATATTTACAGTTGATATTCCTAATCTTCAGAAACATTCTAATGAATTTAAATTAGAACTTACAAATAGGTTTCAAGGAGATTTTGAACATGATACAGATTTGAATGAAATTAATATGAAAATAACTGATACACTTTTACAAACTGCAACAAACATAGCTGGTAGAAAAAAGCAGCAATTGACTAATAAAATTTCTACTGAGACTAGAGAATTTATGAAGAAAAGAAGGAATATGAAGATATACAAAAATGATGTATTAAAAAGAATTGAATATCTCGAATTTTGTAAAATGGTACAGAAAAGAGTTGAAAATGATATAAGAAAGTATAACTGTGAAATAGCAAGGAAAGCTGTAGAAGAAAATAAAAGTCTCAAAAATGTTAAACATTTTGGTATTGGTAGGAAATTTATATCTGCAATAAGAAAAAAAGATGGAATTATTACTAAAAAGAGAGATGACATCATGAAATTGGTAGAAGATTTTTATCAAGAATTATATAGTAATAAAGAACAAGTACCTCCTATATCTATTACATCTTCCGAATTGCCCAGAATTTTAAATGAAGAAGTGAGACATGCAATTAAGTGTATGAAGAAAGGAAAGGCTCCAGGAAATGATGGAATTATAATTGATATATTAAAAGAAGCAGGTGAAGAAATAGAAACAATTTTAGCAAAGTTATATACCAAATGTCTAAATGATAAAGATGTACCGGAAGATTGGAAGAATGCAGTAATAATATTAATATTTAAAAAAGGTGATAAAGAAGATATTAGAAATTACAGACCTATCAGCCTTTTATCAGTTTTATATAAAAATTTTACCAAGATAATTACAACTCGTCTACAGAGAACTTTGGATTTCCACCAACCAAGAGAACAAGCTGGATTTAAAAGTGGTTTTAGTACAATAGATCATATCCAGGTATTGAGATAAGTCATAGAAAGGACAAACGAATATGATTTGTCATTATGTTTTGGATTTGTAGATTATGAAAAGGCATTCGATTCTATACACATTTCTTCAGTGATTAAAGCATTGGATCATCAAGGTATAGATCCAGGATATTGTCATATTTTAAAGAATATTTATAAAAATGCAACAGCAACAATTAGATTACATAATGATACTGGAAAAATCAACATTGAGAAAGGTGTAAGACAAGGTGACTCCATATCTCCAAAACTCTTTACAGCAGTGCTGCAAGAAGTATTTTGTGGATTAAAATGGGAAACTAAAGGAGTGAAAGTAAATGGAGAGTATTTAAGTCATTTAGATTTCGCAGATGATGTAGTTGTTTTTGCAAATAATGCTTCAGAGTTGCAGGAGTTAGCAGATGAAAGTAGAAAAGTAGGACTAAAGATAAATGTTAAAAAGACTAAAGTAATGTTTAATCGATTTGCTCAAAATATGAAAATAAAGATTGATTCTGAAGAATTAGAAGAAGTTAACAGTTACAAATACCTTGGTCAGATTATTAATACAGATGGAAACATAATGGAGGAAATTAATCATAGAATTAAACTTGGTTGGAGTGCTTTTGGTAGAAATAACTTGATACTAAAAGGAAATATGCCTATGTGTTTGAAAAGGATGGTTTTTAACAAATGTGTTTTACCAGTTCTTACTTATGGATCTGAGACTTGGACACTTAATAGAAGAGCAATACAGAGACTTCAGACCACTCAAAGGAGTATGGAGAGATGTATGTTGGGAGTAACAAGAAGAGATCGAAAACGCAATGTATGGGTAAGACAACAAACAGGTGTTACTGACCTTATTGAAAAAATTAAAAGATTGAAATGGAGTTGGGCTGGACATATTGCTAGAAGAGATGATAATAGATGGACAAATGAAATTTTAAACTGGATTCCAAGAGATTGTAAAAGACCCAGAAAGAGACCACATGTGGGATGGATGAATGAAATAAGAAAATGTGCAGGGGTGTTGTGGAGAAGTGAAGCTAATGATTGGAGAAGATGGATTAAACTTGGAGAGACCTTCATCCTGCAGTGGATTGATAATGGTTGATGATGATATAATATTTGCTTGTCATGATTTAATATTTTCCTATTGTTAAAATAATTATAATTTATAACTGGGTTCTAAATTCTATTTTGTTTTAGTTGCTATGATGCGATATTGACCAAGTTTATCTACATGTCTATGTCTTGGTTAATAAAATTCAATTAGTTTAAACAATTATATATATGTGTAAATAAAATAAAATCATTTTAAAGTTATTAATTTCATTAATAACTATTTAAATAGCAGTTCATCTAACTTGAGATTTTAAATCTTGAGTTGATTTAGATATATATGTCTATTAAAAAAATAATAATAATAATAAGCTTAGTAATCATAAACTTACATTTATATATATATTTGTTTTGATGTTACACAAACTTCATTATCTGTGTGCAAAGCTCATATATATGTTAAATAGGATTGTAAGTAACCCTTACAATATTATAATTGGTTAATAATTTTTTTTTTTAATTGATATAAAATCCTAAGTCCCTCATGGGCTGCTAGAACAAAATTTAACTCTTTATTTATTGAGTGTTTAGAAACAATGAAAATGTCATTTATTATTGTTAAATTTGATACTCATAATTGATCCTTGTAGCTGATTATGCATTGTTACAGTATATATGTGTATGTTATCATTTCTTTTAATTTTTTTTTTAAATAAATGTTTTATATGTTTGAATATATATGTATGTTAATTTCTCAACTCATATGCAGAATATATCTTTAAATTATTTGTGAATATTTTTCAAATTTTGCAGTAAATTAAATATGGCAACAAAAAGAAGTCAATCATAATTATTTATAATAAAGTTATTGTATTTACACATCTAGTTAAATTATTGCAAAAATATAAATATTTAGTTTATTAATAAAAAAAATTTTTTCTTTTTTTAAAATAGATATATATCATTAAAAAAACATTACATTAAAATTAAGTATTTACATTAAACTCTTTATTTGCCAATAAAATATTAGGAATATATACAATTTAGTATATATGTTGCATGTACAATAATGAAAGGCAATTTAATTTTATATTATCTTTCATAACAGTTTAATTTTACATACAGTATTTTACTTTAAAATTAAAACTATTTCTTATATATATTTATTATTTGCACTAAGCTATTCACTATAAGTAGAACTTTGATAAAATAGATTTTAATGCAATTGGTAGAGTTTATATATTTTATTGTTACATGTATCATATTTATTTACAATACTTATTAATTTTATTATCTTATTAAATAGTATTGAGCCTATAATTTTTTTACATTTAATTTCAATGCAAATTATATGGTGTTTTTTTTTTTTTGGAGAGTTTTTTTTATCAGTATGTTCATTATGGCCTGGGATTCAAGTTCAGATAAAACTTGGAAATATTTTCAAGTTCCAAGCAAGCTTGAGATTGGGAGTGGGGAGTTCAAAATCAATTTAACTACTTGTGACAAGTTACTAGTCAGTAATTGAGTATGATATTCTTTAGAAGCAAATCTGGATTCACTGAAAGAGAAATTCTGGATGATTCTTTGATAATGATTTTGTTATTATGGATTTAGCTTGGTAGAGTATTAAATAGAATAAGTAGTTCATAAACAATATAGAAATTTTTTGTCTCAAGTTTAATGTTTGATAAAAGACTTAAAATAATTGTTAATTAAAACTGCAAATAAGATTACATCAATTATTGATCATAGTCAGTTTAAATCTTTTATTTTGATACATTGAAATTAACATATGCACCTAAAAATGATATGATTATGAGATCATTTTTAATAGGATTATTAGATCAAATTTATGCATGGTATTTTTTTATATGATAATAATGATAATGTGAACAGAGAGAGTATTTTAATATCTTTTGAATTATGATACAAAAATTCATATAAGATTTATTCATATAAAACTTTCAGTGATTATTCATTTTGTTTACTCACTTAAATTTAAATAAAGATATCCAATTTAATAAAGTTAAAAAAGCTTTTTGTAAAGTTAAAAATGGAAAGGTTGTAAGATCTTCTGAGATATCTGAAAATGTTTTAAAATATGGTAATGATCCATGGTAGTTTCAAAATTATTTGAAATGTTTAGAAATATATAAATCTCTGAATTGTGTATCTGATCTTAAGGATGCTTTTATTATTCCAATTTATAAAATTAAAGGGAATAGTGAAGATTGGAGTAATTATCATGGAATATCATTGTTATTCATTATAATAAAAATACTTTGAAGAATTATAGTGTGTAAATTGCTTCCAGTCATGGATGAATGGTTATTAGAAATTCATTGTAGTTTTAGAGAATTAAGAAGCATTATAGACATGCTTTATGATAACAGGCAAATGCCAGAAAACTCTTGTGATTGCTTTAGTTATTATTTTTATTGATCTAATCAAGATATTGACTCAATTATTTAAAAAGATTTGTAGCAGTGTTTGAAATTAGTTGGTTATCTATCAAAGTTTTTTTAATTTGTACAATTTCTGCCTAATGGAATGCGATAAAATGTACCGATATTGGAAAAGCTGAAGCTTGGTTCTGTTCTAAGCAACTTTGTTTTCCATTTCTATATACTTCTTTTTAGAACAGTTTATAGTCAACTTTTTGAAACTGATGTTAAGTTGTAAATTTGATGGCGGAGTTTTTTCTTTGAAATAACAAGAACTTCATTTTGTTGATTTCTAAATTTTCTGTATGCCTGATGATTGTGCTATTTTGGCTGTTTCAAAAAATGATCTTCAAATGATCTCTTCCATAGATCCTTTTAATGTTTCGAAAATAATTCATAATGACTTAATAGATTAGTACTTTATGTGTATGAAATAAGCAAAAATGAACAGGCTAAACTTTTTAACATACTGAAGCAGTCGATCTGATACTCAGATCGAGCTTCACAGCCCACTCAGAATCTCCCACCACCAAACCGTATTCAAACTCCATCCTTATGCATATATACGTATTGAATACATTTTTTTTTTGCTTAACTCTTTAAACAATAACTGACATATATAAATATCTTAATTTAATTACCTTTAATAAATAAATATTTGATCTTATTTTAATTCGTATACGTGCGTAGTAAGTGTGTACATATAGGTGAGGGGAGATTACTTTTAAAATATTTATTCAAGAAAATATATTAATGTGTATTTTAAAATTATATTTATAATTTATTATTTATTTTAGTAATGGCGGTCATAAAAAAAAGCTGACGCAATCTTGTGGAATATTTTCGAATGTAATTAAGACAATTTACCGGAAACCCATTAGTCTATCTAAAACATATGATAATTCTATAGAGTAATGTAAAAATCCATTAGTGGAAATTTTATCCACTTCAAAATTGTTTTAAAATCTTAGATCATATTTTAAAACAATCGTTCGAGAAATTCTTAATAGGATTGCATTGTCTTTAAAACTTACTTGAACAAAAGGTGCATCCGGTCAGCAAATTTCAGGTCCGCTAAGTGCATAAAGTGTCTAGGTCTAGCAACTAAAGTGCATTCCAAGATAAAGTGAAAATAGTATAAATACTGCTAGATTTGAATCCCAAAGGAGAGATTCGTAATTATAAAACAGAATGGTGAATATAATCCATGTTTGTTGTTATAGCAATCCAATGTGTCATGAGTAGTGGAAATTTTCATTTTTCTCTCCGTTAAACATGCTCTTTCTTGCACTCATCACCCAGGATCCCGCTACCCATGAACTTTAATGTACTTTAAAGACTGAATAATGAAAATGCTACCTGCCTGACCGACCGAATCTAACTAGACCTAGTTTACCAATTCCAATGGAAGCTGCAATCATCTAAAATCACTACTAATTACTAAGATAAAGAACTCTAGCCACTGTGTAATGTTTAAATTCTTGAGTTCAGCCTTCTGTAACTATTTTTCATAACCCTGTCTATAATTTACAATGATATCATTCTATTAGTTGGTCCTTTGACCAGAAATTGAATATTTCGTTTAAATAATTTGTAATTTACTTATCTGATATTAGCATGTATATAACTCTATATAACTTTCTTTAATTTTCTTTTAGCATTGAACCTCTATTAAATAAGTGTAATATTTTCTTTCACCTTCATGCGGCAATAATATTTTATAACTTTTATTATTGTGTTTTATATATTTAAATATGCCACTAATTCCTCAAATTTGCCAATAGGTCATTTTTCTTTTTATTTTATTCCCCCCCCCCTCTACTTTATGGAGTAACTAAATTTAACTTTAATTAAAACAAGTCTTATTATTTTTATCTTAGCAAATGCTTGCGAATTTGGGGAAAGCAAATCAATTATTTCATGTTATTGTAGAAAAACAGAATAGAAATCTGTTTTTCTAAGAAATGTTTTTTTTATTTCAATAATAAGCGCTAATCTCAAAAACTCAAATTTTTTAGATGAAATAAAATCTGTTTTATTCTGAAATTAATAACCACCACCTCACTCGTATATATCTAATTACGTTGATTATAATATAACACACTTATAACCGAATTCTCATATTCGTTAACATTGTGGGAAGTTTCATATATAAATTAAGGTAACAGGGGAAGGGGATTTCTTTATCAAGATTTTGTCATTTTATTAATAAATTTAAGCTCTCCCGTACTGTTTAGTATTTAAATCATACCATTACACGGGATATTCCATAATGTATAGGTAATAATTAAGTAAGTATTCCTTTGAAGTTTTGTATGTGTTGTTCCAAGCATTGCGTGCATACAGGCTCCCTCGTTTATATATATTTGTGCTTCATTCTACCCGGGCGTATCAGAAAGCCATACCCCATCTCATATCTCCAAGTCCAAGAACCAGGCTCTTAAACCCCTGGGGACTTACTTTTGTCGCTTGAATAACTGCATAGGAGCGCTCTGGGAAATACCAAGCCTATTGCAACTCTTAGCTGATCTTCGTTAATTAGCCAATTCTGCCAAAGTCTGTAGACATAAATCGCTCTTTTCTTCAATGAATTTTTGGAAGCATCTTTTTAGGATCCGTGACTGTATCACATAAGTATGCCACCATGCACCGTCCTTTTTGTTCTAGTTCCAGATAAACCTATGAAGATCCATAAGCCATAATGTTATGATTCTTCTAAACAGATTTCTTTATTATATTTATTAAGATTTTCATATGCACATTTTTTTGTGATGCAATTATATATATATTAACGAACTATCCCACACACGTTTCTCACTCAATATAAATTGAGAGTAGTTTATTAATCATTGTAAATATTCGGTCAAGTGCCATATTTTGTTCTTTCTTTGGGGATGGATTGGTATCTCGCAAAGATATTTACTCAGCGCTAAATCAACCATGTTCGTCAGTGTATTTATCAATTATTGGCATATGAGTTAGCCACAATAAAATAAATACAATTTGTCAAACAAATTTCATGTGATTTACCTGTTATTACCGTAAATATAAATGAAATTATATGTACATCAAGAGGCCATTGACAATCAATGAAATAATATAAACCAAGTATTTATGCATATTTTATTTCAATTAATAAATCTTATATATATCATAATTTGCAGAATCCTTGTTTCTTTTAGTTAAAATATTAATATTTTAATTATTAAATTTTGCTTGCTCTGACTAGATGATATCCCGCTAATCCTATATATAGTTAATGTGAAAGGTCATGATCTTTAAATAGGTCAAACTTATATTTTATACTAAAAGTTTCCATTATATGATTTCAAATTAGAATCTCTTTGTGTCTCCGCTTTGCGATGCCAGCGGAAAGAGATAAAATGGATCGGTATCATCGAGATTGTTGCTCATAAGTTGTTAGATCTGGAAATAGGCAAATAGGGCAAAGTTCCTGAGTGTTCCTGACTTATGTATCTTGCGCATGATTGGACTCTAGGTACTTTTGTTGTTATGGGAACAGACAAAATCGACCGATACAATACATAAACCATTTTGGTCAATTTACTGACTTTTTGTCTCTGACTTTGATACCTGGAAAATAGGAGGTCTATTTTATCTTATTTTTAGAAGTCTGACAATTTGTGACTGAGTAGTTTTTCTTCATGTATTTATATATGCATAGTAATGGCAATGTGATTGCTGTGAATTTGTGATTTTGATTGCTATGATGGATTGTGCATTTATCATCAAGGTTTATAACCTTCTTTGTGTCTATGATTGAACAGTTCATAAATTAATATTTATGATAGTAAAAAAATATAGCAGTTTTCTCTTGAAACTAGGATTAACAACTAATGCAAGATTGATAAATAAAAGCAGAGATTGATAGAACACTTCAGCTATTATTTGATGATTTTATAATTGTCCACCTGCAACTGTTGATTATTTTCAAATTTAAAGAAAAAAGTATGGAGAAATAATTGATTTGAAAATTAAGTATTTTCTTCACTAAAAGTAGTTACAAAATATTGGACATCCAAATGAAGTCTAAGAACCAACTAACGAAAAGAAAAAATTTCATATTTACAATATATATATATATTAATTGAAAAAATGAACTAAAATGAAAATAATGTAATCAACAATAAATAAAATCATTGACATTTTAAATGAAATTAAATTAAAAAATATAATTGACAGCTAGAAAATTTAATGAATGTAAAACATTAGTTTTCAAAACTTACAAAATACAATGTGTGGAACTTCCAAATTTAAAGATTAATCATTAATGGATTCAGCAATTAATTTATTTAAATACAAAAGAGATATTTTAATTTGCAGATCATTAAGTAATGCATTGAATAATATATATGTGAATTATTATGGAGGGGAAAAGCAACAGTGTAAACTAATATTTTATAAAAAGTAGGTTTATGACAAATTTATGATTTTCATTTAACTAATAAGCAGATTAATTAGTTACAAAATATAGTCACAAATATAAAGCAATATAAATAGAGAATAATAGAATTGACTTTTTTGATTTAGAATTTATTATATAATAAATTAATATTGTATTTAAAAATTTATAAAAATGAGCTTATCAAAAAATGAACAATATTGACATAAAATTAAAAAGAGCAAAAATTATTTACCCAAATAATTCATTTTTTAAGAAAATAAATTAGCATATACAAATGAATTTCTCAATAATAGTTTTCCATACATTTTATAAACAAACAAAATAATTTACATTTTAAAAAAACTATCTGTCACAAAAGTTATAATGGTTTTGAAAATCTAACAGTAAAATCAAACAGCAATACATTAAGTAAAAAATAATAATAAAATCATAAAATTTTGTTAAAAGAATAAAATAAAAATCAATATTAAAATTATAAATAATAAAATACAAAATTTGCTTTGTATATTTAAAATTAATGGGGGAGGGGAATCAATGATATATACAAAATTATCAGTAGTATTTATAAAAATAGCACATAGTTATTTGTAAAATAACATATAAACTATTCCACAATAAAAATTAATTGAAAAAAATCAATGATTTACACAAAATTACTAGTAGTATTTCACAATCCTGTATTGATCTTATTTAATTTAAAACAAGAAAATTGTGATAAAAGATATTCCATATATAGTATAATGGAAACTGGTTATTTAAATTGACCTTTATATAACTGATTACTGTTTTATTTAATATTTTAATTTTTAATGATATATATATATTTGTAGTACCATAATATAAGCAGAGGAATTAATATAGTTAATATTTTTTACATATTAACCATACCAATAGTCAGACCAAGATGTTATATTAATATATAACCCATGGCCACATTTCAAGTCCATTGCCTCCTCTCTAACTGCAAGAAGCAAACACCTTTTCTGTCGATATATTTGTTTATATTGAGGATAAATTGTCAGGCAGAATTCAGCCAAATCTTGACTAGCACAAAGAACAAGAAACTGACAATTCAAACTACCAGGCAATGTGTTATTAAAAACACATATAATTGACATAATTTGTTCTTAATTAATATTATATGGTGAGGTATGGGGAAAGAGAATTAAGCCAAATTAACATTAAAACAACATGTTTATTTATATAAACATATAACAATAATAAAAAATAAACAAACTAAATTACACTAGTTATAGAGCTATTTGATATAGATGACTCCATTTCTAAATAGTGGCTCAAAATTCAATTAGTTTTAATTTTATAAAAGTTTGTAAAGAGAATAAAATCTGTCTAGACCAGGCATGGGCAACCTTTCCTAGTTCAGGGGCCAAATTATCTTCTCTCTTCAAGTCGAGGGCCGGACCAAATAATTAAATAATACAATATAATAATGAATGATAAAGGGCTACATAAATTTCATAATAATGATGTAACAATTTATTGCAAGGATTAGCCTTGTACTTCAACAATGAGACTATCAATGTTAATGGGAATGCTGCTTAAGAACAATCACATAGAATTTTCAAGGTTTTTGTCAGTTATTTTTGTCTGAATTTTTGATTTATTAAATTTCATTCTAGAAAAACACTGTTCACAAATATATGTGCTGCCAAAAAGACAAAATTTTTATTGAAAAGGCACTACATTTCTATATTTTTCTTCCACCAAATGTTTATAAAAATCCATCAAAGCAATGTTGCTAAATTGGAATTTTAGCACTAAATCTGCTTGAACCTCAATAAGTTCCATCTGCAAATTTTCTGGCACATTATTTATATCAGTATCTATCGGATGAAAAAATATAGGAATATGGAGTCTTTATTTTGGAAGTCAGCAAACCTTGTATCAAATTGCCCTATTAATGTCTTCAGTTGATTTCCATAACAATTATAAGGGATATTTTTATGAGTTACTAGAGTAGGAAAATGGTAACAATTTTTAGCTCTTATCTGACTTTCCAACAATTTTAGTTTATTACAAAAAGCACTGACATGTCCATACAGTTCATGAATCAATTGTTCTGGTTTTTGCAATTTAAGATTTTCATTTATGTATCCAGTGACATCTACAAGGAATGCTAAATCAAACACTAACTTATCATCTCTTACTTGGTTAATTGTTTTTCATTTTATGTCCATAAAATCTGCTGTCTTGTCTCAGATCATAAATCATTTTAACCTTTTACCTTTACTCAACCATCTCACTTCACAATAAGACACATTTTCATAATCTGAAAATAAGATTGCCAAATATTCCTTAAATTGCAGTGATTAAGTACATGTGACTTAATACAATTGGCTACTACAACTTCCATAACATTTCTAAATTTAATTGATTTTGCACACAGATTTTGTTAGTGGATAATGCAATGAAAATTTGTTAAATTTTTCAGATGGATCTGTAATTTTGTTATTTTTTCATGAACTATTCCAATAAATTTCTTCCATGCACCAACCATTACAGGAACTCCAGCCCAAATATCTTGAAGACTGTTTTGACTTCTTCAAACATATCTTCACCAGTAATTGTCTGTTTTATGGCCAAAGTAAAATTCTTTTGTGATATTAAATCCATATCAACTCCCTGAATAAATATTGCTAGTTGTGCTGTATCAGAGGCATCAGTGTTGTCATCCAAAGCAATTGAAAATGCTTTGAATCTAGCAATCTTCTCTTTTAAACTTTTTTTGAATATCATCAGCCATGATTTCTATCCACTGGACAACAGTACATCTCAACAAACTAATATTCTCAAAATCTTTTCTCTTTTCATGACATATTATCTTGCAACATCAACAGACATTCTTTGATAAATTTTCCTTCATCAAATGATTTAGAATGCTTAGCAAATTTTTCATTTACCACAAAGCTGGCTTTCATAATGCTTCCATGCTGCATTTATTACTTGGTGAACATTTTCTGCTGGATATGCAAGTTCTTCAATTTCTCTATTTCATCTTTTCGTAGTTGTCCATCAATTTTTTGGTGATCTGCATGTTTTGAAGTAAAGTGCTTCTTCAAGTTATATTCTTTGTTGACTGATATGGATTCATTGCACAGCAAACATATAGGCAAACCTTTATTCAGAATAAAATAGTATTTGTCTGTCCAGCTGTCTTGAAATTGATGACCCTCTATATCTAGTTAATCCCTGACATTGTTCTAAATTTCAAAACTATATATTCAGAACTGTCAAACAAAGCTGTTTTTAACACTGCAGATACTGAACAGAAAACAATATAAATGCAGGCACTTAACAAGGCACAAACCCAATGTAAATATTAAAATAAAATAAAAACTGATTTTTACACTCCAGATAGAACACAATATAAATGCACGCACTGAACAAGGCACAACCCAATGGAACTATCAAAATGACACATTGTAACATGTTCACACACTGCTAGTCAAAATGAGAAAGAGATCTTGATGAGAGAAAACAAATGTTTTGCAGTGTCATATGATGTCAGCTAAACTATTCAAAATATTAATTCTGAGAGGAGCTAAATAAGACAAAAAAAGTAATTTTCAGTAATTGCTAATGATTATGACATAATATTTTTGTAAAACATTTATTATTAAACCAAAAACTACATTACTAATAGGGAATTGTCTTTGAAAATATTTTATTTTAATAAAGATTGCTCATAGGAAATATATGAAAAAGCAGAAATCACTATTGCTGGCTTTACAAATATTGCTTTTGCAAAAGCAATAGAATAATTTTTTAATAACAGTAAATAATTTATTAACTTTTATAATTTTTGTTGTTTCTTTGATGATAATTAATTGTGAATGTATCATTTTTTTTAATGTTATAAATTTTTAATATTTCATTCTGTGCCACAACATTTTAACTTGGTTGGTAAATTTTCAAATATTACACAAATACGGCAATCACCAAATATATTTTTTAAAAGGTAATCTTACGCGAATTTATTTCAGCCAAATGTACACTGAATTAAATTACTAAACGAGATTAAACAGGGACACTCAAATATGACATTTAATAGATTTTATTATATTAACTTTCAATTTAAAAAAAACCTTATTCTCTTTTCCTATAACATTTCCAACTGACTCTAATCTTTTTTTATATATATAAAGAGCAAATATAAGTTTAAATTAAACACAAACATTATCAATTTTTTTTAAAAATACAGTACAAATTATTTAACTAATATTTTTTTCATTGATCTTTCAAGAT
Organism: Epiperipatus broadwayi; assembly: GCA_028023455.1. Classification (NCBI taxonomy): domain Eukaryota; kingdom Metazoa; phylum Onychophora; class Udeonychophora; order Euonychophora; family Peripatidae; genus Epiperipatus; species Epiperipatus broadwayi. The sequence goes on from JAQFVV010012401.1 coordinate 3,873,657, forward strand.
CGAGCAGTTAACATTATTAGGAAAAATCTAATCTGATTCACACATGAATTATAATAAAATGCATATTAAAAAAACATATTTAAAGCATATGAGTTTAAACTCCTCTCCCTTTGTTTTAACTAATTTAACATAATATAATAAAATTCCCAGCAATAATCCTACACTCTATTGTTGAAACATTTAAAACACTTAATAGTATATATATATTTCTATTACACAAAATGGAATCAAAGTTCACTCAATAAAAGTTTATAGCTATCCTGATCAATCAGTGATGGTCCTGTGGGAGAAGTGTTTAATCCTATGCTTGCCGTGGTTTGACCAGTCACTTACTTCGGAAAAATTCCAATTAATCTCAAACAAAAGACAATCCCATAATTTATGGTGTTTTTTTTTTTTTTTTCAGTGTTACTTAGAATCCTGAGGAAACATTCCAAACTGATGAGCATAATAGATAGTACAAAAATACCTCCACTATCAAAGTTTGAACAATAGAGCTAATTGCAGAAAAATTCTATACTGTACTTTCTTTCTCCTCCTATTTTTAAGAATTTCTAAGAATTAGAAATAAAACAAAAGACAAACTTTTATATATATAAAAAAGAAACCTTCAAGATCTTATGTTTTGTTCCCCCCCCCTTTTTTAATCTCGATTTAATTGATTTCAAAACTTTTAAAATTCCCTTTAAAAAAAAAGGAGTTTTATTATTTATTTTTAGTATAGTTTTATTATAGAATAATATAGACGCGATTTTAATAATATATATATGCGTATATATGAATGAGTATGAGCTGGCAGAAAAAGACCAGCTCAATTCTAACCTTTTCAATACGTTCTATGCAGCTAATTAAGATGTGCTTTTTTGCCAAGAACTTCATTTTCACATTTATTTTCATTATTTTAAAATATTAATAATTTTAGTCTTTTAAAGTTTAATCATTAAAAGACTTAAATAAAGATATAAAATATAAATTTATTAAACAACATAATTATTTAATTGCACAAAAAGTAAAAAATTAAATGTAACTCTCGCTAGACTCTATTCAGAAATTTGTCAATCGGAATCAAACATGGCTGAAATAGATTAGTGGCGAGCCGGATTAAAAGTCATAAAGGGCCGGAGGTTTCCCATATGTGGTCTAGACTTTAAATTATGTTATTGTTATAGCTTTTGTTTTTGGAGTGCATTCCTGTCCTCTTGAACATTGATGTGGCATTTCCAGCTTCTTTTAGCAGCTGGTCACTCCTCCTTCCCAGAGCACCATATATCTTGGGTCTTGTTTGGCAATAATCTTCTCTGATGACAGGTAGGTGTTTCAGCAATGATGGTCAAAGATATTTATATTTCAGGTGGTCAAATGAAAAAACTGGGTGGTAAATATTGAACAAACACCCCTCTGATAGTTTAACAAAGCATGGTGATGTTAAGATGTTCATGTATATAGCTACATATCTGATGATGAACTGGTTGTTCTCAATGAAGGAATTAGCAAATTGTGTGTAGCAAATTGGCAGTGGAATGAGGGTAGCCTACTACTGAACTGATAGCAAAATTAAATAACAGACTCAACAAAAAAAATTCAGCAGAATCAATACAATAGAAATTTTGTATGTTTTATGCCCTTGCCAATCATTATCTGAGACTACCCATATCGTTAATTAGTTTTTCACATTCCTTTTTTTTTTTTTAATTAATTAGTTAATTCTCTCTTTTTCTTAATTACAACCTTGATTAATATTATTATCTAATCAGTTGGTAATATTACTAATTTCTAATAAAACATAATCCCTTCCTGATCAGATAATTTACAAAATATTTTAATCTCTAATTAGATTTCTAAATAGTTTCCGTAATTATTTGTACAATTATTTACAATTAAATTCTTTTCACTAAATAACTTTATAGTCCTTACAGTTGTTTTTACATATTTAAAGTTATAATTTAGTTTCTTTGTTTTCATAATCACTCAGAATTTTTTTTTAAATAATAGATAAGTGTTCTTTTAAAATAGTAAGTCTAAAAATTCCTACATTCCAATAGGCTTTAATCATACTTGTTATTTATTTTAAAAAAATATGTTCACTTTTATCTATTAAACAGATTCCTTTTATATATACATTTTTATTTTCTTGAATACTATTTTAATTAAAATGTTTTATGTAAAACATATATACATATATGTCACAATAGATAATAGTAGACTTTAAAAAAATCATTTCTTTTATGCAAAAATAATTTTAAAATGTAAACCCTATTGAAGATAATTGCCATAAAAATATAATTTATATGTGCTTATATAAAATCAAATTACATCTATTTAAAACTATCAATATTAGCCAAATATAAATCAAAATTCTCTACTAATGATTTCACTACCATAGCAGACTTCTCAAATATAAAAATAACTAAACAGCACATACTTAAGTAATTTAAATTGAAACTAATTCTCCTACAACGTTTAATATTGTAAGAAATTTTTAATAAATCTCTTGCTTCAGAGTTAATGTTTTTAATCAGAAGAGGTTTTAATTTTTCTTTTTTTTTTTTTAAAGATAACTATTTTAGCTTTTTCAAACATAATCCTATAAGCTACATTTTTCACATGAATATTAGATATATATTATAGCAATTATCCATATTCTATAATTCTTGTAAAATAAATTGCTATATTGAACATAATTTAAATATTCTAAACTTGAAGGATAAATAATAAAAAAAATTAAGATGGGTAGTGCATATGATTAAATAAGTATGAAGAAAGATAGTAGTAATAGCAATATATATCTCGATTAGTTTCTGAATTTTTTTTATTATAATTATGACCCAGTTTAATGTGATTATTAATTTTGAATATTTAATACAAATTAAGAAATATGTTTTAAATATTCTTTACAGCTTAAAAACTTTTAAAAAAATTTTAATTCATAATATTCAAATTCTGGGCAAAGGTTTTATGTTAATTTTCAATTTGATAGATTTTTAATGTATATTTATATTACAGTATTTAACAATGGCTTTTATAAGTTTTTTTTTTAATGGTGCTTTATCATTATTTATTATATTTTGTTCACTTATTTAAATGTTGTATGTGAAATTGTATGCTTATATTTGTTATTTGTAGTTTTTAATATTTTAATACATATGCAATGTAGTTATTTGCATTATCTTTAATCGATTCATAGATCATTATGGCCAGAAGAATAAAAAAAAGCTAAATGTTAAAATATTTAGTATCCAGAGTATATAGTTTGTAATGTTTCATGCAAGACCACAATTTTGGACTCCCAATTTGCCATGCTGTTATCATATTTATAATTTTTTTTTATTGTTGAAGGTTTTTGCATGATTAATACAAGAAAATAAGAAAAAAGATTGTAGTCAAAATTGCTATGCCTATAATTAAATAAAAATAGTTTTACAAATATACAATCCCATTGTAGGTGTAGAGAAATGACTGATGATAGAGAGAACCATGATATATGAGTATATGCTAACCTAAGTGATTTAAAACAATAAGGTAAAAGAAAATGGAGAAAGAGTGATAGAAAAAGAATACTCAGGAAAAACTATTTATATCAGAAATGATATCTAGCCTTTGATAGACATCTTATCCTACAACACAGCAAGTAATATTCTTAGTAGACATTGCTTATTGACTATTTGCACTTTTGAAAGTGAAAAGTTGAATATGTTTTAAGAAAAAAAATGATATACAGTATTAAAGAAAATTTTAATCAGATGTCCAAGAGATTAAAAAAAAAAAATTGACTTATGAAAGGACTCAATTTGAGATGAATTCAAGAAGAAAAAAATTAATATATCATTATAGAAAAGAAAAACTTGATACTAAAGACTGAAAGAAATATTTAACTAATTTTACACTATAATACTTTTGTAGATATTGATGAGTTCCAAATAATCTTTATACAAACTTATACATCTAGAAATGTATATGTATATTACATATTATTAAGTAATGCACTTTTAATTGGTGGTTTGAGTATTATGTATGAAGTAATTGATCTGTTTTTTCAGATTTTGCAGAGGGTGGCATAGGATATGTAGAAATGCTGTTCCGCTGCAATTACCTCGCACTTGTAGGTGGGGGTTCCACACCCAAGTATCCTCCTAACAAAGGTAATATCTGTAATTTATTAAATATATTTGCATACATGTTTATTCAGATATATACAAAATTCTCTCAAAAATAATTTTCTAATTAAAAAAATGTGAATAGTGCAAATCATCCATTTTAATTCTATAGTTTACAAAGTTGTTTTTTTTTTTTAATTTTTTAAGGTATTCCCCATTTGCTGGTAAACTGTAGCAATAATTAAAGAAAAGATTGTGACTGGATAGAAGAAAGTTAGATGTGTGACATAATGAACATTCAGTCTTCCAGTTTAGCCAAATGCCTAATAGTTTGATTGATTAGAAAAAAGTTAAATGTTTGCACATTGTATTATTATGAATTTATTTCAAACATTTTGGATTTATCTGAAATTTATTTTATCAATGGGCATACAATATGTAGCCATTTGTTGTGCTTGGAAGGCAGCAGCCTCTGCCTATTTAGTGACAGGAGGAAAGAATGCTCAAATATTTGGTTTTCTTAGAACACACACAAAAAAATTTCATTCTAGCTCTGTATAAAATAAAGGTTTCATAAATTGAACTTTCATATCCAATGATACTGAATTAAGAAAATCATGGCTGAGTTAGAATATTGTTTTGATATGTTCTATGCAACAAAAGTTGATGTAATGCTAAAATTTAAAGAGTTATAAAATCAAATTGCATAATTATTATTCTTACTACTTTTATAGTATTTGCAAAGTACATTCATAAAATAAATTAAAAATTAATGAATTCTTGAACAGAATAAACAACTTGATGTACAATTAGCTGTATAATTAAATTTTTCTTGCTATCTAACAAAACATTTTATCAGGCTTGCTACATATACAGCAAATTTCACAAGGATCTTGTTTAAAAATAAAACTAACTTCTTTTATTATAATTATTTGAATATAGTATGCTATTGTTGTTGCTAGTCATAAATTACTCCTAATTACTGTAACTGATTTCTGGATCACTGTTTGGTAAGATTTTTTTATTTATCAAGCCATATTTTTCTTTTTTTGACCATTATTTGACAGCTTGCTTTAGCTATCATTTTGCTTTTTTTATAATGTGTCCGCTTACTAGCACTTTAGATATTTTGTTTTTTGGTTTTTTTTTTTTATTTGTCTTTCACTCTTATTTTTTCATAAAAATTGAGGTTTTGAGTGTTTTTTAAATGTCTACTCAATGTGATTATTTTCATTTCTTTATTTTTATATAAGTACTTGGTTAGCCTATTGTGAGTATGAGTTATGTGCATTTGTAAGAGCTTTTTTTTAATTCTCTTTTTCTCCTTCCAACCTAGCAATTCTTTTATTTACTGTAGTTTTTTTGGTTTCTGATTAATTTTCAGTTTTGCTCAATTTTCTGCTTCTGGCAATTTATTAAATATAAACTGTTCCAAGTCTGTGAACCATTATTTATATTCAAATTATATTAATTCTGACTCTGAAAGTCATTTGTTAAATTTTTTGTCTTCTTAAGACTTATATTTAAATCATATCTGTATTCTCTCTTTTTTTTAATCGATGTATGTATTACTAGTTCAGAATGATATTATTAGAAAATTTGAAAGTCTTTTTTTTTTTTTAAATGATCTTAAGACAATTTTCAGCTTTCTAAATGTTATTTTCTTGAGTTGCTGTAAATATTTTGGATATTTGAATCTTTTTTGCTTTCAATCTTTTAATTTTTACTTTATTTTCTAGTTCTATTGGTTTGATTTGGGTGGAATTATTATTTTATATTATGTGGTTATTTATTTATTTCTGATTAATGATTATGCCACTTGGTATTTTTTTATACTTCTCTGACTTCATCTAGAAATTGATTTATTTTTTCAGTTTTTTTTTTTGTAGTCCTGCAATTCATGATCTTACCATTATAATTTTGACCTTACCAATAGTTTTTCATCAGGATAATTTTTCTATATTGCCTTTTTCATATTTCCTTTTTGTATATTTATTTCTATTTATTATTATATTAATAACATCTAGCCAGTTTATCCATTTTAATAAAAAAATGCTTGATTTTTTAAAAAAAAAATTTAAGTTCTATCTTCAAAGTAGATCTTTCTCAAAATTCTATTTTTATAAATAATTAATAATAACAAATCACTTACATCTTCATCTCATATAATATATGAAGAGTTGCTCTTGTTTTTCTATTTTGCTTGATTTTATTTTCTGCTCCATATAGCAAACTTTGTTAGATTTTACTACTATACATTTTTATCACTGTCTTTTAGTTTATAATTTAATGAGCATAAATATTTATTTTGTGATGAAATTCTTGCCTGTTTTTTTTTTTAATTTTTATTCTGTGATAATCATGTTAACATTTCTAAATTATATTTCTTTTTAAAAGTTAATATAAATTTTTAGTTCTTCATTATCATCCAATTTACATGTATTTTGATTTATTGTTGTTAGTAATTAATCTTATTTTTGGGGTGATTTCTTTTAATACAAATAGTTTCATGTTTAAGATTTCATTTTTACTCTTTCCTATTTCAGATATTATATCATATACAAAGATCAGTTTTTAATCCAAATGTAATTCCTGTATCTATTTTATTTATTCAAACCATTTATCCAGAGCAAATTTAAGAAAATGTCTACCAAATTTCTGTTCTTATTTGACAGCATGCTAAAATTTTCTATCAATAGTATAACTTAAATTATTAATGACCCATTATCATTGATTGTCATTTAAAAAAGAAATCATTCCTTTGCTTTTACTGGCAGATACTCTTATGTCTACTTCTTTTTTTAGTTCATTATTTATCATTTTTCTCTATCTCTTTGATTTTTAATCGTCTCAGACTTTTTCATCAGATTATTCATAATTCGTATATCATAAATTTATACTCTATTCAGTTTCTTTTTTAGTTCATAATTTCCTTAATAAATACTTTTATTTCATTTACTTTCTTCAATTCTTCAACATTTTTAATCCTACTATTCCAACTTATCTTTGCTATTCTTCAAATTTATAACTAAAAAGCTTCCTACAATCTTTTCATAACTCCTTTTCATACTTAACTGTATAGTTTGCAGTTTATGTATTACTCACCTTTTAATTATCAAAATTTCAGACTCATAAGTATGTATTAATAGAACACAAATTATTTATATCAAAAACAGTCCATCCAAATTTAAAATCTATTATTTTCATCTATTATCTTTCATTTGTATTGTTAATTTGATCAATAGTTGTAAATTGTTTACCTCTTTTAATTAATTACTATTACTGTTTTTGTTTTTTTTTTTTTTTGAAAAACTATAGAACATTATTTTAATATTTAGATTTATCTTTTTTACTTTCATCTGATAGTTCCTATATAAAATTTTCTGGTCTTTGAAATATAGTTTGAAAAAACAACCACATCATTAAAAAAATTTAATTTTCAATTATTTTTGTGTGTTTTCCATTTAATTCACAAAGTACTTTTCATTAGAATTGCTTTAAAAAAATTATGTAGAAATTGATAGAATCATTCTATAGTAAACTGTTACTAATATTAATCTTTTCAGTATCGTTAAGTAGTCTAATCACTTCTGCTATATTTTGATAATGTTATTCAGAATTTTTGCAATATTCTAAATTTGTATCATAAGAAATAAATCACGTTTTTATAATATGAAAACCAGTGCAAAATGGCTATCCATTTCATTGATCTATAAATTTTTTCAAAAGGGGTATATTATCTAGTTGCTAAATTAAATTCTCTGCCTAAAAGAATAATAAAATATGAAAGCCAAGTGGCAAAACTTGATGATCATTAGTCATAGTCTATTCACTGCTTGCCATCCCTTGCCATTTTTAATGTAGCTTGTAATTTAGTTAGATTGAGTCCAAATTTTTCTGATAGATAATTTATAATGATTTTTATTAATATCTTACAGAAAACTGTGAGAAGTCTGACAGATTTATAATTCTTAATATCTTTTTCATTTTTTTTTAAATGCTAATACATTCTTTTAGTCATCTTATTTATTTTTATGATTTAAACATTTAGTATATGATTTTGCCAAGAATTTTCTTACTTGCTGTTTTTAAAATATTTACCATGATTTCATCATTTCTTGGAATTTTTCTATTCTTCATAGATATCTTTATGTTCTTGGTAGAATTTTTTCACAGTTTTTATGATATCCCTCTTTTAATAATCATGCCATCTTTTCATTATATTACTGCTGTAAGTTTTTTTTCTAATATCAAGATTTTGTTTTATATCTTATTCTCTTCTATAGCTCTGTTTGTCATTTCACATTTATATTCCTTTACATTTTTATTAAATTTTATAAATGGGTTATTTCAATTATTTTTGTATTTCTTTTTTTTTGCACATTTTATCTCGATGGAAAATTTACTATTGAATTATCACTTTTTTTTCATTTGCCTATGTATTTGGCTGTTTTTTTAGTAGAAATTATCTTTTTACTGATTTCAATTATATCTGAGTTATTTTCAAAATCTGTTAACATTTCAAAATAATTTATAAGTTTAAATTAAATTATTTGGAATGTTTCCATAGATTAGGAACATCAAGTGTTAGTACTGATTTAAAAATAATTTTTGTTTATACTAGTTTTTCATTAACATATATCTTATATTTCCTTAATCATTTTTTTGTTGGATCAGTACTTTACATTCTTGAAATAAATATTAGATGCTTCAATATGCAATTCCACTTTGGTGTTTGTTTATTTGTTTGTTTTAATTAATAATTTTTACAGTTTTTCACTTTTTCCAAATTCTACAAATCTACTTTTAATCTCATTTTTGTCTTCATTTCAAATTTATCGTTTATCGAAAATATGTTGTGCATTTATATAAAAATCCTTTAACAGGATAAAGGTTGTTGGAACATAAAACTGAATTATCTACATTTGTCATTATTACTACCATTTTCAATTAATATCACTTTACTGTAAAATGAAGATATTTCCAAAGTAATATAATTTGTCTGATTCGCTACTTCTCTATTATTACAGAAATATTTCATATTTCATCCATCCATCTCTTAATAGTCTCTTTTTATATTTCTTTTATTCTCTTAGGATTCAGTTTAAAAATTCAGTTGTCTGATTATTGTCATCTCATTTAACTACATGTTCAGCCCAATTTTATTTCATCTTAATCATTTTCAACAATATCAATAAAAGAAGTTTCTATTCTCACATATGTATTTAACATTCAAACTCTTCTTGTTACACTCCATTCTTCACTGTATGGTCTGACATCCATGTTGTGAACTTCTATTATCTAAACTTAGATCCATATATAAGCACTGGTAGAACATACTAAAATTCTTTCTTTTCAAAAAAATAGGCACATTTTCTTTTATTATCAATATATTTGTAACAAAAATGCTTCATTCAAATTCAATTCTATGATTAATATGATTCAATTTATATTAATAATCTAATCAAAATATTTATAATTGTTAATTTTTTTTATTTATTATTACCAATTTTTAATTTCTCCTTGAAAAGTCATTGTAGATTACCTTAATTTTTTTTAGCTTTTATTTTAAATTCTAGATTCTGATAGCTCTTGTAACATTTTGTAAAACTCTGAAATATTATTATAAAAACAATCAAATTATTTCTTGTCAAGTGTTGGTGGCCTAGTGGTTAGCATAGCTGCCTTCCATGTAGCTGGCCCGGTTTCGCTTCCCGGTCAACACATTTAACACATAAAAAAACAAAACAATCAAATTATTTGTAAATGTATATAACTTTAAATAATCTCTATTTATTTTTATTTTCTTAGTTTTTAAATTCCTTAACATTTCAGTGTTTAAAAGATGTTTATAAAACTTTTCTAAATAGTTTAACGAAGTGGATTACCCTATTATTATATTAATCAGTGTTAATCTTAATATCATCATGTAATTTAATCACTGCCATTGTCTTTTGAAAAGTATTCTTTAGAATTTGATAATATTTTTGAATCTATGGTTGATGTTTAAAGCTTTGATAACTCTAAATGCACATAGAGTCAAATTGCCTTTTTATATTCTATAAATCCATAACAAAATAGAAACCCATACTCATTGATCCTTTTCATAATATTTGTATGTTGTCTATTTTGTCTAAATCTTTTAAATTCAGCTTGTTTGTTGTTGTTGTTGTTTTTTTTTGTTAGTTTGCGTTCAAAGTTCTCCTAGATCAGATGTAATGATTTTGGTGAAGATCTTTTATAGTACTGATAGGAGATTGATAAAGTTTCTTTTAGTCATATAGTATTTCTCTATCATTTATATATTTAGTAGTAACTTTGTTAATAATTTTTTTGTCTTTACTTACATCTTTTGAAATATTTACATAAATCTATTATTTTCTGGGGCTTTTTCATTCTTCATCAATTTCATTGTGTGCCTCAAAAACTTTTCAATTAAATTAATTGGAATTTTAAAAACTGTTGCTTAAAGATAGGCTTTTGTGTGGTTTTTTTTTTAGTAGAATTGTCCCACACACTTTTTTATTTCATTTATTTGTAATAATAGAGTCATTTTTGCTTCATCATGAAATTGTTTTATATTTTTGAGACTTTTGTTGCTATCTTGCTACTTCATATTTATATTTTCTTATCATTGTAAACTTTTTTGGGTTCTTTTAATTGGGTTATTTTAAAATATTAATTGTGTAATTGAGATGGGGAATGAATGGATTTCAGGATGGTGGAAAACTATCAACCCCAGTTAACAATATAAGATATTTCAAATAATAATGAAATTTACAAAAAAGTGTATAATATTTATAATATTCAAGTAAGATAATAAATTTTATATATTATAAGAGAACACGAGATCCTGAAATATTTATGATCAGCTAGTTAGATCAGTTAACTCCTTAGAGTAACTAAAATTATAAATCCATACATAAACCAGCATTATCAATAAGCATAAGTAATACTCAAAAGAAATCATTCTTCATTATGAATGATCAAACACAATACATCAATACAATAAATCAACAGTTCAACTTGTGGCTGGATTTGAACAATACAAAATATAAATCAGCAATCAATCTGGTGACTGGATTTTAAATGGATCTTCTGTAGATCAGGCTAACTATTGAGCCATTATAGCTTGGGGCAATTATTTAACCATTAATTTGGACACCCAAACTAAATGCTTATCTATCAGAATCCATAAGAATCCAAATAATAATGCTTGGACAAGAAAAGATGCTGATCATCATCAATGCTCTGGCCACTTAGTATCATTGATGTACTGGCCAACTATAAACATAATTTCTAATAGACTAAACTAAATAAAATGGTGTGCATGGGTTTTAAAGAATATAATGTTAACACCATCCCAGGACAATGTCATACTGGAATGCCCCTTGTACTAAATATGTTCCCGTTCAGCTCAAAGAACATAAGCTTTATAACTATTATGGTGACCAAGAGATGATGCAATACAATTTTGTCAATTGAATTCAAGTTTATCAACAACAGTAAAAAAAATGATATTAATATCTTTAGAATATGCCTCTACAATTAAAAACCTTCTGATTTTGATTACCATACAATAATAAAAAAAAAATCATATTGTGACTTACATGATTATACAAAATTCAAGTTATTATGATTTACATATATGTTCCATATAGATGTACAGACGTGTTTTACTATTACATGAATACCTATTTGAATTGATATTTAATAATAAAATATTAAAATTTATATATGTGTTATACTTGAACAACATTGGTACTTGCAATACAATTGATATATATACACACATAAACGTGTGTGCATGTAATTACTGAACATATTTGACTTGCCATAAAATAAACATTTTTAGTCATCACTACTTGCCATAAAATAAACATTTTTAGTCATCACTTTTAAATGAGATAAAATACCAATAATAATAAAATGATTAAAATTTACATATATGTGTTGATTAACATAAAACCAAAATTCGGTTTATTACATTGTGATTTACATATATGTTCCAATAGGTTTACATAAAATACCTATACACATCATTGCACATCACGTAATTTATTATTTAATATAAAATATTTGAATTGATATAATCTATAAATGAAATTCAGTTTTATACTATTCAACAACATATTTAACATACATGTGTGTGCATATTGAATTGCAGGCACACACTGATTTCTACATCATATATTTCATTTTTGTCAAAATAAAGTTATTAAAAATTATTTTCACAATTAATTCCATTTGGAAATCATATAAATTACATTCATTATTTTATAGTAAGTTCCACTCTTTATTGATTAGTTTCTTAAAAAAAAAAATACTATCAACTTTTTTTTAAAAAAAAAATATAAAGTCAATTTTTGGTTGATAGGTACTTGTTGATTGATTAATTATCAACATCTTTAAATGTAGATTATAGAACCGTCTTTTTTTTTTTAGTAAACGAAAAATAAAATTGTTCTACATATACATTAATTTTTAAAATGCCATTTCAGACCAAATAATATTAAAATAAAATAACTCACTACATATACACAATGCATTTATCTGTGGTTCCCTACATGTATAGATAAACAGCAACATACGTATACCAATTTCTTTATCAAGATTTCTGTTGGTGAGCTTGCATTTTGGTGATTGTCATCATTGAGATAAGTATAATTCAGATAATTTGTTGGCATGCCATGAGCCCCCTTCTGGTTAGGGCTTGATGGGTTTCAGGCCAGCAAGCTGTCTTGGATTTGATAGATTTCAGACAAGAAACTATCCTCTTAGCACACATCTGTAGCTATGAATTTCAACACAAAGAAGTGGTTCATTTTTCTTCCATGTGAATTCAAACTCCACCATTGGATTGTAGAGCTGCTGCTTCCTTGCATTCTTATATCATTATGTAGTTTTCTGTATAGTTTTGCCAGCCATCTCTCTGGCCAGCTAAAACCTATTGCTGCAAATTTCAACAAGCTGCAATAAAATATTATAACTAACTGAAAACTAGATTTTGCAGCTGGCCGATTTGGTCACTGCTTCTCAAAAATATTAAAACCAAACTGAACTGCCATTTTTATCAGTCCTTTTTATAAGAGTCGTCTGAGGTGATAAAAACACCTTAATTGAAAAGTTTTTCTATCTAATCCTTATGTTGATTAAAAACAATTTTAGTCAGAAGCTACTTTTAGATTTCTATTAAAGGGTTATCTACATGGTTTTTACTTAGATAAAGAATTGTACACAAGCATTAACAAAATCATGCTTGTTTTTTTTTTAAATTCAAAATCAGAATACAGTATTAATTTATTTATTAGTCTTTTTAAAATGTTTTAATTTATAGTAAAATTCTATTTTAAATTCAGAACTATTTAATTCTTTTACTATAATTTTTATTCTAGGAAATATAGAAAAATCTACAAAATTTTTGTCTGTGATTATTTTTCTCTTTCCTTTCAACTTTATATTTATATATATTTGTGCACACACACTATGTTATTGTGTGCCATATAACAGAATTGTTATAATATCGTTCTTATTTTTTTCATTCATTGCCTTTTTTTTATGCCAGTTATCCATATAATAATTTTTAATAGAGCATCAGTTATTTTATTGTTTTTATGAAAGCTTCATCTATATTCTGAGTCTGTTAATATTTTAAAATGATTTGCAAGTTTTAATTTAATTTTATTAGATTATTTCCTAAAGTTAGGGATATCAACTCTTAATCTTGTCCCTTTTTTTAAATACTTTTTATCTCTCTAACATTGCATTAACACAACTTATATCTTATTAATTGAGTATCATACTCAGTGTTGAATCTATTAAACTTATAGTCTTGAAATACATGATTTCTAATAATCAAAGTATAATTCAACTCTGCTGTATCTTCCATTTGGTTGCATCTATAGTTATTTCTGCTCTTTGGATTATTCTCAAAAACAGAATTTTCAAGTTTTTTTTTCTTCAAATTTCAATCTTTTCTCATTTTTTTGTCTGCATAATCAAATTCTTCACATCATTTTTATTTTCAATTATTTTCTAATTTTAATATTATTTTTTCAATGTGACATCTATATAAAAAAATTTCTTTATCACAATCAGAACTAGTTGGGATGTATACATAGTTATTTAAAATATATCACACTTCCCCACTGCTACATTTTTTGAGCAATGGTATTTTATAAACAAAGATAAAATCTGAATTTAATAGCACAAACCAGGGCTAGCAATATGCACTGATTCTATTTCTTATATATTTGTGTTTAGAAGATTTCAAAATTTAAAATGACCATTGTATTAGTCTTTCTTTGTATATGTAAATTAAACATGTTTATTTATGAGCATTTTAAGATATGTTGCTAATTTAAATTTCATGTTCTTGTTTAAATAAGTCTGGATTTTAATTTATGGAACAACTTTGTGACATATGAATAAGAGATTACCTTTTGTTCATGCTGTTAAATTGAAACTTTATCTTTGTTTACAAAGTAGATGTGATGGAAGTGATATGTTATATTTGAATTTTCTGCACTGATTGGTTTTATAATTATTTGTATTTGGTATTTTCACATTAAATTGAATAATTGATCTTCCTATTCTATCTATATATCATCAATCTTCTCAGCGTTGTTTTTATATCTTTTATTTATTATATAATAAATTCCACTTTTAAAGCCAACTGTCTTTTCAACTTTTTTTCTAACTTCATAAATTTTGATAAAGTCTTTTTATATTAGCACCTACTTTTAATTTTTAAAGTATTCTTCACATGAAAGTGATCTTTACATAGTTGTAGGTATCTAAATAAAAGTTCATAATTGATTGAGAACCTGGATCCATAATTGGAATTCTTAACACTCTTTGCCTTTAATCACCAGCTATTGTTTTCTGTTGACTTTATAGCCAAAGATGTAATTTATTTTTGTCTGTCATAATTGTTGCAGGCAGCACCTACTTAATGATATTTAAAATTTCCTACAAGTTATTATCTGAAACCAATAATATATTAAATTATTTATTTAATTTTTATATTACTTAAAATATTTTTTAAAAAGGTAAAAAAAAATGAAAGAAATTTTAACTACATTTGTTGATGGAATTTTTCTATTATCTCAAAGGATTATACTTGTGTTCATAAAACTTAAGTCTGTATATGCTAATAGTTTACAAAGAGTAAGAAGAAAGTTTTTCTTCTCACTAATGATTCAATTTGTTATTAAAGATAAGGAAAAAATAGTTTCTCTTTAATTTATGGTGGAGTATTTTTTGATTGAAATTATTTTTTAGGAAATGATTTTTTTGTGTGTGTTTTTGAAAGACATTAAACAAGAATGGAATGGTTTCCTAGGATTTTTTATATTCAGTGCAGCACAGACATTTAAGTAATGAGTAGTAAGCATTAACTTACAGAATGTATATATAATATGGACTATTAACCACCTCTATATTGTTTTTTCACATTTAAAATAATATAAACTGTGTAATCATATACTTCACCAATAAAGATTATGTTAAAAATAAAAGAATAACATCTATTTTTAAGATGGAAATTTGAATATTTGTTTTTTTTTTGCTTGAATTTAATTCCATCCCCCACCTCCCTTATTCTCTTTTTGATATAGCAAACAGCAGTTTAGTGTTTGATGCTATCTGGCAGTACATTTGATGAAGCTTTGCTTGATATTGTGGAAGGAAATTTGTTTATAAATATTTTTGAAAAACCATTTCATAGAGTGAATTAAATTATTTTTAAGAAAATACTAAAAAATAACTTTGATTATTTATATCTTGCATTTGAATGAGTAATCAGTGGATATTATATGTTAGTGCCAAATAAATTCCTAGAGTAGTTTCTGGCTTAATCTTTTTCAGTTTTAATATTGATTTTTGTACTATAGCCATCCTTGAAACTACCTTTCATTTTTATAAACTATTAGGAATTTTAAACTTCTTTCTCGATATTATAATATATAAAATTAAAAGCGTGTGAAGCGCTTGAAAGAGAAAGTATAGAGAGTGGCAAAAAATATTAAATGCTAAGCGCTGTTGAGGCCATTTGCCTCATATTCATAGCGATAATGCGAAATGTAGAACAGAGAAATAAAGATGATATGCAAAGTATATGCAAATGATTTAGATAGCCCAACATTTGGAAATGTCAAAGCAGGTGTCACATCTAGTATCTAATGATGAAGGTATGCTGTGAAATTTTTTAAAAAAAAGATTATTGTTGTCATATATTTTGAAAAAATAAAATTAAAAAATAAAAAGAGACATCAATTAAAAGTTTTACATATGAGTCAAAAATTATTTGTAAGATTAAAAAGTACAAATTATTAATAATTACATAAATTAATGTTTAAAATAATAAAATATCAAGTTAGATGTCACATGACTTAATTTTATAAAACTCGTATTTACAAATGTTATATATAGAACTCACAAAATAAGCTTTTAACAAGCTTTGAGAATATCCTCAACCCCAGACCAGTTTCTGCTTCTGGCATTGTCAGTGAGGTGCCAGGATATTCAATCATTAGATTAAAAGTACTAGAACAAGCCCAGCACTTTATCTAATGTATAACTATTGAGTAGAAAATCTGAAATTGTCAGACATCCATATGTCTTCCAATCCAGCTATTTAACTCAAATAGCCATATGGGACTGAACTAAGTTCAGATACACTATATATTAATAGCTTTAACAATATAAAATCACCAAAGCCTTAATAGAAAAAAATAAAGTAATAAAAAAATCAAGTCAGATGTCACATGACTAATTTAATAAAGCTCATATTTACAAATGTTATATATAGAGCTCGCAAAACAAGCTCTTAACAATCTTTGAGAATATCCTCAACCTCACACCGGTTTCTGCTTCTGGCATCATCAGTGAGGTGCCAGGATATTCAATCATTAGATTAAAAATACTAGGACAATCCTAGCACTTTATCTAATGTATAACTATTGAGTAGAAAATCTGAAATTGTCAGTCATCCATATGTCTTCCAATCCAGCTATCTTACTCAAATAACCATATGGAACTGAACTAGGTTCATATGGATGTCTGACAATTTCAGATTTTCTACTCAATAATTATATATTAGATAAAGTGCTGGGCTTGTCCTAGTATTTTTAATCTAATGATTGAATATCCTGGCACCTCACTGATGATGCCAGAAGCAGAAACTGGTTTGGGGTTGAGGATATTCTCAAAGCTTGTTAAGAGCTTATTTTGCGAGCTCTATATATAACATTTGTAAATACAAGCTTTATTAAATTAAGTCATGTGTGCATATATGTACACACAAGTACGTACATGATGCTAAGAAAATATATTAAATTATGACATGATAATTATTTGTATCATAGCTGCTTAATGCTTGAGACAGGCAACCATGAGCCATAGAATGGGTTCAATCCCCTTACCAGTGCTGCTACCATTTGCTTTAAATGAAGTGTAAATATGAATAGGATTTTTTTGCTATTAAGACTTTGGTGATTTTTATATTGCTAAAGCTATTAATATATAGTGTGTCTGAACTTAGTCCCATATGGCTATTCGAGTTAGATAGCTGGATTGGAAGACATATAGATGTCTGACAATTTCAGATTTTCTACTCAATAGTTATACATTAGATAAAGTGCTGGGCTTGTCCTACTATTTTTAATCTAATGATTGAATATCCTGGCACCTCACTAACGACGCCAGAAGCAGAAACTGGTCTGGCGTTGAGGATATTTTCAAAGCTTGTTAAGAGTTTATTTGTGAGCTCTATGTATAAAATTAATGTTTCAATTTTGCTTTGGTTTTTAATTTTTATTTTTAATTAGAAGATATTAAATCTCACATGTTATGATTATTGTGATCATGATAGTATCTCTCTTTATATATTTAATAATCTCTTCATTTGATAATCTTTTTAATAGAGAAATAAAAATTATTAAATGATGATATAATGATATTATTTCATTAATATTTTAACGTCAGTAATTAGAAATTTATGAGTAAAATATAGAGGCCAAGTTTTTTTCTTTTTTGAAGCTCCACTTTTAAAAGTTTTGCTAATTGAAAGTTATTGTAATAAGGCTTCAAAGTAAACAAAACATGAGATCTTTATCAGTGTTGGAAAAAAATTAAAGATTTGCTATATTTATTTATTTTTTTATTTATGTCATTAGCAAATTGTTGTATACATCAAGAATAATTGTAATGAGATAATAGGTTGTTTTTTTTTTTTTAGAAAAAGAAAAAACTTTGTTAAAATTTTTAGAAAGGGATTTTTTTGTCAAAACAAGGCAATTAGACTACAGTGTACAAAACCCACATAATAAAAGTTCCATTATTTAAAGGAAAAATTATACATTATTATGCTTATGAAAGTAGTTTGTTTTTCATTAAGCTAATCAAAATATTAAATTTCACTTCAAGACTATAGATAAGAAATCATAAGAAATCATATATAGTTGTGAAAAACATTATCCAAGGAGATTTTTTAAAATTTATGTATTCATTGTCTGATTACATGTGCAAGCATGTTATACATTAGCAGAAAGTTGAATCTTGCTAAATATTGACTAACTGAATTTACATTACTTTATTATAATAACTGCTTTATCATTTTAATTATGTTCTTTTTTTTATTTTTTTTTTTAACTTTATTTTTTTTTTGTATGATATTGCTGTTTCATGCGAAGTATAATTGATTTTATAATGTGGGAGAATGTGACTTGTCCAAATGTTCAACTGAATTACTCCCTCCCTGCCTCAAAAAATTACAACATCTATTCATATTTATCTTGTAATTATGCTGATACTCTTACCTTTTAATGCATTTGCTTTGAATTATTTATTAATGATATATCTGTAGACTTAATTTGTCATACAGGATTAAAAATTAACACTAAAACAATAATTTTTTTGTAAAGACATACAATTTAGTTTGAAAATTGAAATTCCTATAAAAATTATGAATGGTCATTCACAATTTTCTTGACCAGATTTTAATCATGAAAGTAATAACTATATGTTATTAACATAAAGTAAATATAAATAAATTAATCTGATGATAAATATCTTAATCATATAAAAATATACAATCAAAAATATGATTATTTATTGTTGTAAGAGTTATAAATCAATACTTTTGTGCTTCTATTGTTAATAGTAGTGTTGTAAATCACTAGGAATTGAAAGTAAAATGACAGTTATTAATTTGCTGGCTTCAAAAGGATAATATTATTGCAACTCTTTTTAAGATTTTAATTTTTTGTAAAGCAATATAATTATAAAGAATATATTTTTATTTTTTCTACTAAAGTTTATGTTTAATATAATATAAGGAACATGAAAACAAAATTATATTCTCATTTGAATGCTTATTTTTATTATCTTTTAAAAAAAAATACTGTGATTTTGTTCATTATATATTTATATATATGGTATTTATATACATAGGTTTATCATAATATTTTGATTGATATTTACAAATCATTTTCTAAATTAGTTGTAATTTATAATTCTATTTCAGATTTCAAGAATAATAATAACTTTGCACACAATTTAATTATTGTATAGACCTGATTGTGTTTAGCTATTTGAACAGATTGATTCTCTGGACTGCCCTCATTTCTATTTAATTGAATAATTAACATTCTATTGTTTTACATTGACACTTTTAAACTTCTTCTCATGCTTTTATATTAGCTTATGTATCATTCAATAAGTCTTTGTTAACTTTTGAAGTTTTCCGATAAAAATTATTTATTATCTGTGCCACCATGCATGCTAATTTATGTAATGATAGTTTATGTTGTGTACTGTTGGTGAGCCGTTGACTGCTTTAAATAATCCTTAAATGTAAAAGACTACTAATTTAGAAACAATGTTCTCTCATAGTTATTGGCTTTGTTGTTTTATCTCAGGCACAGTAGTAGTAAAACCTGATTGATATACATATGATTAAAAGCACAAACGCAATAAGCATCAAGTCATTCAAAATGAGGACACAGAAATAAAGAAATATCAAGATTTTATACCATAACACATGAATTTAACATTGATAATAAAACCATGTGAATAATGATTTTTTCATAAAGTTATTAATTAGTGAAAATACTATTTTATGCTCAAGAAATATTAACTAGAAAATTTATGATAGATTTAATATTTAGAAAATATCTATTATAGAAAAATAAAAAGGAATAAAATATTTTCTCTTTTTTTAAAGATGATGGTAAAGTTATCATGATTATAAATAAATCCAGATTTTAGAAAGTGTGATTAATTTTTTTTATTTCTTGTTTTAGCCTTGAAATGGCTTGATTTATAATTGCTACAGCTATAAGAATAATCTCAATCAAATAATACAAAAATTAAACCACTAAACATTACATAATCATCATTCTTTATGCTTATAGGATTATGGTGATTGTTGTTATTAAAGAACCAAAGACACCAAAAAGTATTGTTGCTGAACTGAATTCAGATCTATATGACTATACAAGCTAATGAGCTTGAATTGAAAACATTATTGTGTTTTCATTTTTGACTCTAATAAGGTAAACGATGGCTTCTGGAGGGTTGCATTAGATCCTAAGATCTAGATGCAGTGCTGTCAGATCCAAGACTCATCATTGATGAAGGCCACAAGCTAGAAACTAGTCTGGGGATATTGGATGAGTAGGCACTAGATAGGAATTTTATGCACAACCCTTTTTGCTTCCATTAAATACTTATGCTTGCACTGAGTGGCACTACTTTATGGAAACTTTTGCCTCTGTGTAATACAAAAATTGTTAGTAGATAAATTTTGATAAATAAAATCAAATCATGTTATTTATTTTAAATAAATTAAATCTTCTAACTTGACATAATCTGGACATTTTTTTAATTTTCAAAGAGCAGTCTTTCTATAGTTCTTAGTATAAAATGTTGATTCTTGCTATTTGCATATTTTTGCAGTTTTCTTTAGAAGATTAAATTAAACATGAAAGTTATTAAATAATTCTACATATTCTATGATTTAAATATATGTGGATGCTAATATAATTTGGAAGTCAAGGGATAATTTAGAAGAAAATAGCTATGAAGTTAACTTCATAGATAGTTTTTCTAGATGGATATGTTTGAAGTGTTGCTCAATGGAGAAATAATTCATCCAGATAATAGAGTTGAATTGCAAGTACATGAACGTTTTTTTTTTATGTTTCTGGTTACTTACTTTTAACAATCACTTTCCTACCATCATGTGATTATCATGTGATTTTGTATGTTCCTTGGATCTTAAATGTCACTGTCCTTTGTTTTTAGAAGAAAACTTAATTATATCTGTGTGATTATTACTGTTTTGCAGCATTCCATTATTTTGTTTTAGCTATCTTGTGAGTTTTTTATTTATAAAAAACATTTTTTTTTTTTACATTTAAGTTAATTATTTGTATTAAAGTAATCAAAATGTCCTGTTTTTCTGATTTTTAATTATAATTGAATTAATTAATGAATAAAATAAAATACATTTTTACAGTATATATGTAAGAAAAATATTATCAAAAATAAATTTAGCTCTTTTTAAATACTTATTTTATTTGATATTTAAACTTTTACTTTTTAACTATGAAGGCATGATCATCACCATTAACAATGATTCCAGCTCAATATATACATACATATTTACTGTCTAACATAATCATTTAAAAAATTTTATTGAATAATATAATTTACCTCATCTATTTTAATTATTGTTTTTTTTTTTACTCTTCTACAGTTATGGTCTGGGATGACCTGAAAAAAAAGCATGTAATTGAATTAGAATTTTCAAGTGATGTCAAAGCAGTTAAGCTTAGAAGGGATAGGTGAGTATCACTATAAATTGATAAATACTTTAAATAGCCTTTATTATTATTCTTATTTATGTGAAGCATTAATGGAATTTTTTTATATGTTTTATGTTTTTATGAACATTTTTTTTTTAAAAATCTTTATTTTTTTTTTAAAAAAAAAAAAAGCTTTAAAGTAATATAAAATATGTATATGTGCATTTACAGAATATGAGTTTTTAATAAATAAGGAAACATTAATAATTTTTAATTATTATTTATCATTATTACTAGTTATTACTAAGTTTCATCTAATATTGCCTCATCTCATTTTAACTCATGCTTCCTTATATATATTCTTTCAATGTTTTGTTTTTTTTAAAGAATATTATCAATCCAGTTTATATACATATTCATTAAATCTCTTTTGCAATATTTTTACACTCCAAATTTTTTTTTATTTTCAAGAGGTAAAGCTCATAAATTGTCCCCGTCCCCCCCTTTAATTATGTATACAAAATGTTTAACAAGCCTCTTTCTTAATTCCAATTTCAATAGTCTACAAACTAATCTTTTTGGAAATCTATTTAGTGATAGAAATTCTCAAATTAATAGTTTTTATTGCTTGAAAACAAATACCTTTTCAATCATGTTAAAAACCAAATCTTACATATCTTTTAAAAAAAATTGAAAAAGAACTGCTTTAACTTAATCAAAACTCTCTTATGAAGAGCAATGTGTTTAATGCAATTGCATTTCAGTCTCCATTTTTTTTTTCAATGACACCTGTTTATTCTCTTTCCCAAAGTGTTTCCTTATTATTTTCAGTATATGCCTTATCATAATTTATTGTCTAGTCTGAAGTCTTTATTACTTTTTTGTTAAGTATCCAAGTTTCAGATCTATATATAAGAACTGGTAAATTTCACCTAATAAGAAATTATCTTTTTAAACACATAAGTATATTTTCTTTCAACATCACATTATTTCTACGAAGCTTTCTATTAGCAATTTTTTTCCAATCTCATTACATTTATGCCATCTAGTGTAAGCTTTAGTAATCAACAGATGCCAAATTCTTGTTCAATGCCGTGCTATCCATATATTTACAAACTATGTTTCTAGCATTTGGCTTTTATCAGTGAGGAGTTTTTGGATATTTGAATACTGCATTTAGTCCTTTTGAATCTGATGCATCATTTCTCTAGCAGCCACTTTTTATTTTATTTTTTTGTTATAATATCATTCTGCCCATCTAAATTGAAAAACCTGTAACCAATTTGCTTTCATAGTTATATAGATCTGAATCCAGTTCAGTTTCTATATATTATGATCTCGGTTTTTTAATAACCTTAGGCACTTTTATCTTTGGCCAGAAATAGTATTAAACTAATAAATCATTATTTGATCTACAAAACATTACGTGATTTTTGCTTATACATTGGCTATCTATTAATAATTTTCTTTCAATCTCACTGCATTTATGCCAATTAATATAAGCTTTAGTAATCAATAGATGCTACTTTGTAGTTTCTAGAAAAAATCTAAAAGCTTTTGATGAAAGCCATAAACTAGGAAGAAGATGTTTGGGTAGGATTGTATTATGGCAAACTTATATTACCATCTGGCATCTGTAGATTACTAAAGCTTACACAAAATGGTATAAACATAGTGAGATTGGAAAAAAATTGCTAATAAATAGCAAAATGTATAAACAATGATCATATCATATGATGTTTTGTAAGTTAGTTGACATTTTATATTGATTTTAACACCAAATGTGGCCAAAGAATAAAGGTTAAATCACCATAATATGTAGAAATTGAACTGGATTCAGATTCATATAATTATAAAAGCAAATTTGGCTTTTCGCTTGATAGTGCAATAAAAAAGTAACTGCTAGAAGGGTGGTGCATTAGATATGAAAGATTCAAGTCTACTGTTCAAAAAGCTATAAGCTAGAAATTAATATGAAGATATTTAGACTGGATAGCATTGTATAAGGATTTATTAAGCACTACTATTTGAAATTGCTAATAGATAACAAAATGTTTAAGCAAAAATCATGTGATGTTTGTAGTCAGGTGATGTCTTAGTGGTTTATAAGCTTTCTATCTTAGATTAATTCTGTAATTAATTTCATCCAATATTCTTTCATATTTATTACTAATCTAACCAAGATTGATATAGTAAACTTCTAATTCATTATTATTATTTTTTTAGCATTTATCTTTAGTCCTACTTTCTTGCTTTTATCTGATAATTAGTTCTGAAACATTGTTTGCAAAACAATCTCATCATTTGTAAAATCTAAATGCCTTAAATAATTGTTATTTATATTCATTTACTTTTTCATTTTAATCCATAAAATACTCTTATAAAACTGTTGTAAAAACTTTTTCAGATATAGAATTACCCTGTTTTACATCTTTATCAATCATAATGTTCTTTATGGTTACCTTGTAATCTAATCATTCCTGTTTCATTTTGATAAATATTTTTTAGAATGTGATAATTTTTTAATCTATATCTCACTTTGGAAGTGCTTATAGAATCAAATGTTTTTTAATAATCTATAAATTCAAAGCATTATGGCTAATCATACATATTGATTCTTTCTACTCCTAATAGTTAGATATGATCTTTTATGCTAAAAATATTTTTGAATCCAGTTTGTTCTTTTGTTTGGTTTGAATTCAAAGTTGACTGTAGACAAGATATAATTATTTTGATCAAGGTCTTATATAGAATTAATAGAATAGTAGTAAATTGTAATTTCAAGTGTCTTCTTTTTCATCTTTTTTATATATTAATATCACTATTGCAGTCAACCAATTTTCTGGTATATACTAATCATTTAGATATGTGTGAAAAAATTACAAAAAAAAAAAATTTAGATATTTGTTATATAGTTTTATCAAAAAAAAATTTTAATTCTTTACTTGCCATTTTTAAGCTTTAACTTTTTATTTAATGTGCTTTGCAAATCTGATGTTGTAGGAATTACACTGTTGTTATTTGTCTTTTTATTGTACAGTTTTTTAGTAAAACTCTTGTGTACATTTTATGATATCATCCCCCCTTTTAATAATAGTTTTTTTTCTTATTGCAGAAATAGTTTTCCTTCCAATACCAAGATGAAAATAATTTGTAACTTGTAATTAAATTCGTTGGAGTTTTTCTCAAAGTTAGGAATATTAATTGTTAACATTTCTTTATTAATAGTTTATATCTGTCTAACTTTGTATTAACATGTATCTTATAGTTCACTAAATGATAATCACATTTTATTTTTATAATAAATCTATTAAGAATAATACAATCTTATTTCTGCTGCATTTCATTTGGATGCTTCCATTTCCATTTAGCATCTTTCTCAAAGAAGGAATTCATGATTTATGGTTTTATTTTTTTCTGAAAATTATAGAAATTGATCTATTTCTGTTTCCATAATCAGAATTATCTATAGTACTTTTATTTTTCAAATGTTTCCAGTTCTAGCATTAAAATTTTCCCTAAGAATTTTCAAATGTTGTTTGTTTTGATGAAAAACTTCTGTTCATCTGTAAAAAAAATCATCTGCTTCATCATTATGAGAACTTCTCAGAACATAAACCTGAATTATCTGCATTCTGTATTTTTCTTCAAGTAGAATAATTAATCTTGACATTCAGTCTGAAATGCCATTAATCTCCATAATGCTCTTTTTTTTTATTTATTTATAATAAATCTCACTCCATTTACATTTTCAATATTTTGCCTTTGTAATTAAATATGTGTTTATTTTTCACATTAATGGTCTTTTCACTTTTTCTTCTAACTTTACAATACCAAATATCATTCCATTTAGTATTGGACATATCTTCTTTCAGTGCATGCAATCTTCATTCACTGGAAATTCATCTCACTTTTATATAAATGTACATTAAAGTGAAATCTCTTTTTTTAACTTCAATATTATTAAAGAGTAATATTACTACTAACTATTTTTTTTTCAAGAGGCCAGAAATCAAAACATTTTTATTTTTGTATTTTTATATATAATACTAAAAAAAAAATGTTAAAATCAAAATTAAAGTTTTATATAAGTGATGCATTTATATATATTTATATATAATAACAATAAAAATAATAAATATAACAGTGATTAGCAATTGTAGTCTTAATCACTATTATATATATATTTTTTTATTGTTATTAGAATATTTAAGTTATATATTGGGATGTGTTTGTATATTTATTGAGATATTTTCATGGATTGAAGATTTTCAATGAGAAATAACTTAAATCCACTTGAAAGATATAGAAGTCTGGTGTATTTCTCAATGATTACTATAAAACTGATAACATATTTTTATTACAGTATTTTATGAAAATGAAATCAGGTAATAATTCAGTGTAATTGCAGCATTTGAAAGTTGTTGCTTTTGTTTTTTTTTTAATAAAATAATGTTAGTTATATTATGCTAAATAGTTGCTAAACTAGCATCAAGAAATGAATATGCCTTCTTAATATTTTTCAAAAACTTTCATAATTCAAATAATCACTAACAGCATTTTATATATAATTTTTTTTGTGTGATTTTTAAACAATATATTCATTAATATTATATTATATTCATTACAAAAACTTAGAAGGCTTTCATTTTTTCTCTAACCCTTAATTTCCTACAATTTAAATATCTCATTTCTATCTTACAACAGTAGTTGTGCAATACTATTTTTTTATACAATTTTATATTTTTCAGTTTTTTCATGACTTATGTGTATTTATATATTAGACATGAGACATTCATGTAATTATCATGCATATATTTTTTTGTTATGGCAAATATTTTTTCATAAAAATTTTTAAGTCTTTTTTATAGCAATTAGTTTAATTCTTTTTATTCTGCACAAGATATTTCAACATTTTCTTTATCATTATAATACACCTGGGTCTCTTTTTACACGGATTTATTTAACACGATTTTGAAGTTACGCGATTCGTGTTTCACCGGAAGTGTATTAAATAAGTCCGCGTAAAAAGAGACCCAGGTGTATGAACTCCGATAATGCGCTATTACTTTAAATAATAAATTTCGCGCACTTACGTTATATTGAAATAATAGCACATTATTGGAATTTGA
Organism: Epiperipatus broadwayi; assembly: GCA_028023455.1. Lineage (NCBI taxonomy): Eukaryota > Metazoa > Onychophora > Udeonychophora > Euonychophora > Peripatidae > Epiperipatus > Epiperipatus broadwayi. The sequence continues at coordinate 3,900,693 of JAQFVV010012401.1, forward strand.
CTTTCATCTTAGTAATTTCAATATTTTCAGTGCTTTATAATAGTAAGATTTTATGCAATAATGAAATTAAAATCATAATTTCCACATTTTATGTATACACACATTAAATTTTACAAGATTATAATGTAAATTTGTTCAAACATTGTACATGTTAATTTTGCATTTTAAATCACATTCTGTTTTTGCTTTTTAAAAAAGAACGTAATCAATTATTAATCATTTAGTGTCCACAAGTTTATTTTTAAAAGGTCAGTAATAGCAGTGGGCATAATTAAATTTGACAATTAAAAATTAAAATCTGATTTTTAATTGTAATTATCAATTTAAAAATTACTTACTGCGACTTGAAATTAATGTGAAATTTGATTTTTAAACCGAATTGAAAATTAAAGAAAAAAATAAGAATTTAATTTTTAGTTGTTAGTTTCATAAACAATTAATAAAATCATTGTCTCAAAGATTAATTACTAATTACATTGTCACCAGAAAACCACTGTTACAACATGAGTGTGAAGTTGGCGCTAGTTGTTTGCAAACGAACGTGTTTTTCTTACTGTACTATAAATTATGCATAAAAATATATTATTTTGAAAAAAATTAAATATTATAGTTAAAAAAAGTTTGTCTTGTATCAATTTTTTTCAAATTAGAAATTTTTTATTAGTCATATTTTATTTCCTTATTTTTTTTTTTTTTTTGCGTGAATTTTAAAGTAATTTTACGTTGGTGCTTTGCTTTTACGCGAATTTTGAAAAATCGCAGACCGCATCCCCCTTTTTCAATGTAAGTTACGTCTATTTTTGCGCGATTTCATTTGCGCGTGTTTTCTGAGGAACCTATCTATCGCGTAAAATGAGACCCAGGTGTACTTTGAATTTCTCACTTTCATATATTTATAGTATACATAATTTATGATCTTTGAAGAACTTTGCTGATCTTTTATTTTTCTTGTGCTTTTTTTAAAATAAACTTTAGATTTTGGTGAATTTAAGATATCTATCTATTTGCTTTATATCTGCTTTTGGAAAAAGTTTAAAAAAAAATGTTTGAATAACTATATTATTTTATGTGAATAATATTCATTTTCCTCTTTTAAAAGAATTAACTGAAATGAACTGGCAAAAAAATGATTTTGTTGATCCAAACCATGTGGCTATTATTTTGAAAAATGTTTTGCAAAAAGCTACTCTTAGCATGACAGTATTATTATTTTTTTTTTGCAATATCCTATTTTTAATTTTTTTTTTAAAAATTTACCTACAAAATATCTATTAATTATACTTTTTATTTATAATAAAAAATAATAATAAATAGCCACTCATACACGAGAGTGGAAAAAAAACTATTCTAGAAATAAGTTTTGCAATGACTATACAAACCAATCTGTGAACCCCAAATACATCCACATAAAAATAAACATGCTGATCCAGTTTTCTGAATTGATATTTTACAATGCTGTTTTTTAATTTGTTTAACAGAAAACTTTTCTTTCTGAAATGTCTAATTATAGCTCTCCAATGCATTCTGTTCTCTGCCATATCTTCCCAATTGAAACAATTAACATTGCACTTCTTTAGAATATTTTTAAGATAATCTTTATATCATAGCTGGGAAGTACCTCTCCCATGAAAACCATGCTCAGATTCATCTTAAAACACTCTTTTTAGGAAATTTCCATTGTTCATTTGTTTTACATGTCCATTCCAAAGCAGGGATGATTTTACAATAGTGATTTAGTAGTATCACATCCAGCAAGCTGAAGAACATATTGATTGGTTTTATGATCTTGCCATTATATTTTTAAAATTTTGGGAGCATTTTTAAATGAAACTTTTCTAATGCTTTTATATTATGCCGATAGGATATCCAAGTTTTACTTCCATATAATAAATTAGATACAATAACAACTCTATATATAGCTAACTTTCCCTATGATGAAATACTCTACCTTTTCATTTGCCAAAATCAGCAGCAACCCATTGGAGTCTGTGTTGTATCTCAGCATCTAAATATGTTTTTCTACTTATAAAACTACTAAGGTATTTAAATTGATTTACATTCTCAAGTTGATAACTATCTGAGCTAAAAGTTGCTGAGGATTTTCCTCAGTCACTATTTGAGAAATAACTTGTGTTTTGTATCATTAATTAATAAACCAAGGTTTTTATACATTGCATTGAAAACACTAAGAATACTCTGTAAATCGTCTTTTGAACTGGCAAAAATAACACAATTATCAGCATATTATAAATCCAAAATCCAAGAAATATTGTTCTTGTTTCTGCTTTTTATCAATTCACATTAAAAATTTTGTCATCAAATCTGTATCGTATCTTGATAACTGTTTGATTAAGCTGTCGATAAACCATTTCAAAGACCACTGTCCTAAAAATTGAGAACAATGTCAGAGCAAGTACACATCTTTTTTTAGCACTAGTTTTTGTTTCAAATACTTCAGATTTCCACTTAAAGTAATAACTTTTCATTTCATTATATAGAATTTGGATAATATGAATAAATTTTGGTGAACAACAAATGTCAGGGTCATAGCCTTGTGCCATTAACTGAATCAAATACCTTGACCAAAATCAATAAAAGCAATACATGAGTTACTCCTTTGTTCTTGACATTTTTCTTGTAATGTAAATAGTGATTATTGATTCTCTAAAACCACATTGTATCTCAGGTAATCATTCATCTATAATTAGAAGTAACCTGTTCAACAAAATTCTTGAAAATATCTTTGCTGCAGTAGATAATAATGAATACCATGATAATTACAGCAATGTTGTATATTCTCTTTGTTTTTTAAAATTGGAACAATAAAAGTATCCTTAAGATTCAGCAGCACAACTTCATGGGTCAAAATATTCCTAAAAAATTTCATTATTTTTGGAGCTAACATATCAGCATCATATTTTAAAACTTCTTCAGGTATTTCATCAGGACCTGCAACCTTTCTATTTTTGAGATTACAGAGAACTGTTTTGTCTTCAATAAGCTGGATATCTTTACCCATATCTATATTAGATAAAATGGATTTCAATTCTTGTATCAGATGAGATTACCCTTGCTGGATTTTGTTTATTTATTGGTTATTTTCCAAAAAATTAAAGGTGATAAATATTGGACTGGTAGACTATGTTTAATCATATTTTGAATCAATTAATCAAACTAAGATTATTTAGTTTTTAACTTTAATTAATTTGAAATTATTCCATGAATCTTTAGATACTCTACTGTTATATGTCATGTAATTTTTGTTAAATTGCATTCTGTCAAAACTTTATATTTATTTCACTGTTTGTGAAATATATTTATTATTTATTATCTATTACCTGATTGCATTTTTTTTTTTTTTTTTATAATGTGAGTGTTGATTTTTTTTTTTTCAAACTTTATATATGTCTAATTTTTTTTTTGTAAAGTAATAAATTTGGATTTATTAAAATTCTTTGTTTATTTGTGTGTGTGTCTTTAAATTATTGCAAATATAAATAACAGAATTAATTTAATAATCACCCATTATTAACGTTCTTATATTATTATAATTTAAAAAATAATCACTGTATCAACAAATATTAAAATCACTTTTAGTAGTATGGTCTTTCTAATAACTTTCTTTTTATGATATTCTTCAAGAAAAATCCTGCTTTAATATGATATTATTATATCATTTATGTTATAAGTATCTATATATTTTTGTGTTGTTGTTTTTTTCAGGATAGTAGTGGTTTTGGAAACAATGATCAAAGTTTACACATTTACTCAAAATCCTCAACAGTTACATGTATTTGAAACTTGTGTAAATACAAAAGGTGAGATTGCTTTTTTATGAAGCTAACTCTGGTAAATTTACTAATAAATAAGTAAATAATCATAAATCTTTTTAATGATCAAATCTTACAGTTCATCAAAATTCAAATATTTGGTTATGTTATGCACCAATTTGATAATAAAATTCTGTAATTTTCTTTTTTGAGATAGTATAAATTTATAATAAAGCCCCTATATTTCATAAAGTCTTTAATCCCTTTATCATTTGCTATATATATTTAAAATCATTCCTAAACTAATATTTACTATCAAAATTGCTATTCATTTTGACTTGAGATAAACAATAGTAATATCTAAAATTCATAAAGATATCCATAGAATAGCTATAGAAAAATGGAAATATCAAAATCATTGGATCTTAACTTCCGTAAAAGAATTATGAAATGCTACATATGATAATTATCCTATATGAAGCCTAATTATGACAGTTTTGGATAATGATATTTAGAGACTAAATTTTTTAAATCTGGAGATGGAGAAAAATGTAGAAAATGGATCCAAGAAAAAGCAGTTACCACTACAAGAATCATGAATTACTAATAGATGGTCTATTGAAAAATTTTTTTTACCATTTGTGTAAATGATTACTTTTATGTTTATATATTAGCAGAAACAATAAAGAAAAATGTAAAAGGTAAACTTTTTTAAGAGGTGTATATTTTTATTATTAAAACAGATATTTTACTATGTATAAAATATCTCTTAGCAGAACCTGTCTGATCAGTTTTGGCATGTAAAAAGTGTGCATTTTAAAATTATTTGAAAAGCCTTATTTAAAAGTGTCTACTGAACATAATAATGAATGTAATACAAAAAATATTTATTAAAATATATATATATGACTGCAGAAAGGAGTTTGCTATTAACTGAAAGGAGACCCTTTGATTCCTCTTAGAGGCCTTAAAGGAACTGAGCAGGGAAAATTCTAATGCCCACTCCATATGTTCTTGTTGTTGCATCTGTTATTACTATGTGATTATTCATATAATATAAGCACATGGATGGGCTGCTCACCAATATGCATTAGCCAGCGTGGTGAGTTTATTGGCTTTTTATCTCTGAGTTTAAGATCAAGAAACACCTTGGTCTTTCTTCTCAATTGCCTGATAAGGCAGAATGAATATTTATGTAAATGATAAGTATTTTTTTAATAGATAAATACAATTATGACAGACAAAAATAAATCATGGCCCTTATTCCCAGGAGGCTGTAAGTCACCAACCAAGGCTACGTTAGTGACCAAAGGCGGAGGGTGCTAAGATCCCCTGATTGTGGGCCCAGGCTGCCATTTGATGATAGACTTTTTATTTAGGTACTTACAACTGCAGATCGCTTTCAAGTGAAGGAAAATTGTGAGAATTAGAAGAACTGTCTTATATTAAATGGGACATTATTGGACTTTGGAAGTTAGAAGAAAAGGTGAAGAGACAATTGATTTAAAAAGTGGATATGTACTCTATTATAAAGGCACAAATATTGAAGTACAAGTGGAGTAGGATTCATTATAAATAAAAAGTGGAAGAACAACATTGTGGAGATTGATATAGCAGATATCAAATGCAGATAATTCAGTTTTATGCCCCAACAAATTCTCAGAGTGATGAAATAGTAGAAGATTTTTATATGGATGTACAAAAGATTTTTGATCAGAGTAATCATTTTAAAAATTGTTATGGGAGACTTTAATGCTAGAATTGGTAAACAAATGAAAGATGAAAGTGCTGTAGGTAATTTTGGTTGTGGTAATAGAAATGAGAGAGGACATAGACTTGTGGAGTTTGCAGAAGAAAAAAAAAACTTTATATTATGAATTTTTTTTTTGAGAAAAATGTTAAAAGGAAATGGACATGGAAGCATCCAAATGAAAGCACAGCAGAATTGGATTATATTTTGACTAATAGAAAGTACTTATTTCAAGATTGTAATGTTCTTAATAAATTTAACACAGGAAGTGATCATCGATTAGGAAGATGTAAGATACATGTTAGTGCAAAACTAGAGAGACAAAAATTATTAAGAAAAACAATATTTACAGTTGATATTCCTAATCTTCAGAAACATTCTAATGAATTTAAATTAGAACTTACAAATCGGTTTCAAGTATTAGCAGATTTTGAACATGATTCAGATTTAACTGAAATTAATATGAAAATAAGTGATACACTTTTAAAAACTGCAATAAAGATAGCTGGTAGAAAAAAGCAGCAATTGACCAATAAAATTTCTACAGACACTAGAAAATTTATGAAGAAAAGACTTTAAGTTTAATCTTATAATAAATATTACTAATTATATTAAATAGATTTTCAATTGCAAAAACAATTAAATTAATGCATAGACAAAATTTCAATTATAACACTATTGATAAAATTGGTTTTATTCAAAATATTTTAATTAATAATAATAAAAATACAAAAGTTGTGCTAAAACTCTTTTATCTAGTGATAATTGAAATATCAAAAAAGTTAAATTTTTCCGAAATAATATTTTTTAATAGATCAAAAGAATAGAATGCTTCATATAACTATATTACAAGATTATTATAACAAAAAAATTTGATTTATCAGTGCCAACATCTGAACTCAAATCTTTATATAAATTTGATAGTAAAAAAAAATCTTAATTTCAAAAATTTTAATGTGTCAATTATAAAATTCTCTAACATGACTTTTTCAATTTTATAACAGATAAAAAATTGTGGGGAATGATTTACAAAACTTAAGACTATTTTAAAACATGTATATTATATTGGAATTTTTTAATTTTGTTCAAAAACAAATTTTTCAAAATAATGTTATCTTGGTGACAAAATAATTTGCTACATCAACATTAATAGACCTATAACTCTGTGAGGACAAATTTAAAACTGCCCATTTCAATTTTTCAACAATCTATTTGCATACCTTATTAAATACATATAGTAAAATCATAGATTTTAGATATTTACTAAAAACAATCTTCTTTATTTTGCATCTCCAGTTATGTGTCTCTCTTCTATAAAAAAAATAGATAATTTACAAATATTATTCATTTCATATGCATAAACACATTTGCAGAATTTTTCTATGTACTTTTTTTGATAATAGATGTCATTTCACCATTGATGATAGGTCATCTTGCATAGGTATATCTAAAAGGATAAGTGAATGAATCTTATCAAAACAATAACTATTATCAAATCTGTTATCATTTAAACTTTAAAAAAAAGTCTTTTATTTTCATTCTCTTTTCTGTAAATCTTCAAATGCATTTACCAAAGAGTAAATCATAGCAATTTGATCAGTTTTATTTACTTATATTTTTTTTAAAACCTGATTGAGACAATGCCTTGAGTAGTTAATCCATTACAAAAGTAGTTAACTGCATCCAAAAAATTTTCTGTTTAAGAAAAGAGAGTCTTAGTCTGGGTTAATGAATTAATTTGTGATTTGCATGATGCTTGAACAGATTTCATCTTCAGAAAAATATACTATAAGATATAATAATGATAATAATAATTTGAGAATATAATCCAGTTTGAATATCTTGGTAGTTTTGTAAGTAGAAAGATTGACTTAGATGTTGAGATTTAGCACAAACTCCAATGTGCTGTTGCCACTTTTAACAAGTTAATTTCATTATAGGGAAATAACTATTGCAACTAAGTTAGCTTTATATAGAGCTGTTATTTTATCTAATTTATTGTGTGGATGTGAAACTAGGACACCCTATCAATGCAATATAAAGACATTAGAAAAGTTTCATTTAATGATTGCTCTATAAAATTTTAAAAGTACAATGGCAAGATTGTAAAACCAGCTTGCTGGATATGATATTATTGACTTCACTATTATAAAATCATTTCTTCATTGAATTAGAAATGTAAAATGAATGATCATTGGAAGACTTCCTATAAGGATATGCTATGGGGGACTTGAGCAGAAGTTTTGAAGGAGATGTAGATCCTGTTGGGGTTACAAGAATTATCTCAAAAAACATCCTAAAAAAAGTGCAGTGTTAATAGTTTCCATTGGGAAGATATGGAAGAGAATATATTACATTGAAGACCTCCAGTTAGACGTGGTATTGAAGTATTTCAGAAAGAAAAATTTTCTGTTGGGGAAACTAAAAGATAACATCATAAAATATCAAGTAAACAGAAAAATAGACCAGCATATTTTATTTGTGATTCACATATTGATTTGTATAGTTATCGCAAACTTCATTTCTAGAGTAGTTTTTCTCTATTTTTTTGGGGGGGGAATTGGAATGGCATATTCATTTTTGAGTGGCTGTTTATTATTATTCTGAATCTATCTTAACACTGTTTTATGTAGAATCAAAATAGTTTAATTAATTATTTTTTGAGTCCTGTTTGTTTTTTAAAATAGATTTCCTACTGTCTTAAAGCAAATTGTAAGCATCATGCTAAACTGAAACTAATGATTTTGAAAATATATTATTTTTGAATTGATAATGTTAGAATATTTTGCTTGATTACTATATAATATTAAAAAAATATATGAGAAAATTAAAAACTATAAAGTTGTTTTTTAAATGCTCGTCATTGTTTTTAGTGGTGTTTTAATATCTAATCAAACTGTTGTATGTAATTTTAAAATCTCATTTTGATTTTGTTTTTATTACTATTAAATTATTATTTGTCATTTCATTTGATAAAATTTATAATTGTACATTTATTTATTTAATAAGGAGAAATTACTAGTTCTTAAAATAAAAATAGAGTTAAAAAACAATGAAAGTTTAAAATTGATCATTTAAATTGAAAGATTATAATTTTTAAATACTATATATAAGCAGTTTAACAAATAAATAAAATATGTATCTGTTTTCTCTAATGTAAGCTATGCTTACAAGTTACACCAAAGCATTGTCTATTGAAATGTTATGTAAAAGACAGTACTAAATATTTGAAAAAAGTTTTTGACAAAGAAAAGCTAACATTAATCACTTCATAATTCTTATATGAATGATATGTTGAGTACTACCAAAGCATATATGCTTGTGTTGATTTGTTTTTTATTGTTAATTTTGTTTTAAATAACATCTTTTTTTTTCTTTCTTTTTTTTTCTTTTAGGTTTATGTGTTTTATGTCCTAATAGTAATAATTCCTTATTAGCATTCCCTGGGCGCAGAAGTGGGCATGTACAGATAGTAGACTTAGCAAATACTGAAAAATCACCACTAGATATTGCAGCTCATGAAGCACCTCTTAGCTGCATTGCTTTGAACTTGCAAGGTTCAAAATTAGCAACTGCATCTGAAAAAGTAAGAATAATTATTAATATTATCTCAAATGTAAAGTAGAAACATTTTTTTACATTTTTTTTTTTTGAAAGACAGTAATGGATATATTAGAATTTACACATATATTTAGAATTATTCGATGAGTGGCCAAGGTTTGGAGTGATTGAATTTACGTTTTGGCCTTGTTCCTCCACTTTAATCATTTATACTTTATTCATTTTTAAATTTTTTTGTGAATATATATATATTATTCAAACGGAAGTCAATCTCCAATAATGCATTTGAATAATTTCAAAGTTTTCAGTGCTTTATAATAATAGAATATATGTATATTTGTATTTATCTCTGTTCTTATTTTTAAACAAATAAAAAAAAGGTGAATGAATGCTAGAAATGTTTCATATTGCTTCACATTTATTTTATTTGCTCTTAGAGTCAAAAGAGGAAATGTTATACAGTATTCAGTTTATAATAGTGCACATATTAAAAGATATATCTTGCTAAAATACAGTTAATTATATTAGCAACTTTTAAAAAAAAAATGGTAATATAGCATCTATTGAGCCACACCGTTCGATGGCGCTATAGCTACGCTAAAGCACATAAATATGCTATTTACAAGGCCGCTCATAGATCTTACGGCCTGTAAATTGTTCAAACACTAAGATGTTGAAGTGCACCCTTACCCCAACATCTCTAGCATGTTGAACATTATTAGCGACAAGTATACGACACTCTCTCTAGACATTACTCTTGACTATTGTACAGCGTACGATATGAAGGTTTCTGTACTTGTAATTGATGTGAGTTGGTAAAAATTGTAACAAATTGTCAAATGCCCCTCCTTTCATTGTCAGGGGTCAGAATTGACAAAATGAAGAATGTAAATCACGATTCGGCAAAGTTCACGATCAAGTCGCGCACTTTCTGAGACTTTTTCGAGATCAAAACAACAGTTCAATGGCAGACGACCGTTCGGCGTTGTAGTTTTGAGATTGACCTGCTACAGAAGGCAAATGCGCTGGCCTTCCTTCAACACCAAAAAAGAAAATATTTGACACAGTCAAAAAAAAAAAACTGTCTTTTGTGGTGGTTTAATGAAATTAAGGCGCTGTCAAACATCTGGAATGGAAGGTCGATCGCGTCAATGGCGACGAAGAGGTTCCATTCGCTCATGGGACGGGCTTTGAGAGCTGGCTAGGAATCGCTTTTTCCCAACTGGTACGACGAATTGATTCTTGAAGACGGGATCAGCTTACAGTGAAGCATATTACAGCTGACTTGGAAAGGTGTCAAAACGCTGTAAGGAATATGACCACAGGTCTTAGAGAGGTCTGTTGAGAAAACCTTGTTTCTCGATAAACAACACAAACCAAAAAAAAGTTTCTTCAAAAACAATCAAAAAAGACTTGGTTATAAAAAAAACAAAAAAAAAAGGTTGTTTCTTTAAAAAAAAAAATAGAGAGAGAGACCGGACAAAAAGAAATAATGTTTTTGTTAAAAAAAAAGACGGAATATTTTTAAAAGCCAAAAAAAAAAAAAAAACATTTTTTGATTTTTAAAGAAAAATATACACATCAAATCGATTACAAAAAAAAAAAAAAAACAATAACCAACATCAAACAAAAAAAAAAAAGTAAAAAAATTCAAACCAATCCAAAAATTAAAACCATAAATCACAAGAAAATTTGAAAAACAGCCCGGTAACGTTATATCTATTTGTTTTTCACTAGCAATAGTGCCATCGGATGGTGTGGCTTTAGATGCTGTATTACCAAAAAAATTATGTTAATACTTTTATAAAATAAAAAATTTAATTATAAATAATGTAAAGTTAATGAATATTAAAAAGAAAAAGGATGAACTTTAAAAAAAAAAAAAAAAAAAACAATATTTTAAAAGCATAGAATAAAAAATAAAAAACAAAAATGCATAATTGCCATGTTAATTTTGTCATTGATATAAGAATAGATTATTGAGGTATATACAATATAGATTTAAAAAAATAAATAAATGTGTGTTTAAAATTATTGTAATTAATTTAACTGACATTTTTGTAATTATTAAGTAGCTGACAAAAGTGAAATTGTTGCATTGCATCCAAAAAAATTTTTTTAAATCTTTTTTCTTCAACTAGCAAGAGGTTTTTGAAAGTTTTTTACTTTTTTAGGAAATTTTGTCTTTGAGAATAATTTAACCTTAACATATTAAATGCATTAATTACCATTATTTTTATATCTGTTTTGATTGATATTTAAATCTTTTTTATTTTTTGTTAAGTGAGATTATATGAACACAGTTCAACCTGTATTAATTTTTTTGTTCTGCCATCTGGAAATGCAAAACTTATAAAATTTACTCTTACTTCAGGAAGATTGCCTTGTTTTTATTTTGAAAGTTGTTATTTCTAATTTTATTTATTTTTTTTATCTGTTGAAATCAAATTTTAAAAGATTTTAGTTGGATTTAATGAAAAGTGTGAAAGTAAATAAATTTTTAAAATTAGTAGAAATTATATAAGTAAAAAATAGTGCAGTCATTATTAATGATCCAAAGAAAAGTGAAATTTAATTCATATGATGCTTCTTTGGGACTGCATATTTCATAAAATTAAATTGATAATTTGTATTATGTAATTTATTATTGTGTTCTCAATAGAATATCTTTGCATATATCAATAATAATTCACTTTATATCATTCTACTCTAGAGCCATCTATGTAAGCATGAATACTCAATGGATATCAGAAGGTATGCCAACCAGATCTATATTAATTTCTTCTTATACTATTCAGACTAATGGCTTAAAGATACTCTATGAATTTGAATCAAATCAGATCACCCAAGAGTAGAATTATGTAAAATTGTTTTGCTATTAATGTAGATTTTAAATATAAACTAGTGAAACCAGTTGATTTTTTTATAGAATATTTCTATGAAGTTTTACACTTATACCAGATATCAAAGTATCTTATTTTTTATGATGTTATAATAAAATATATTTTAACTATTAGGTCTTGAAATTATAATAGAGCTCCCACATTTTCTGCCTGCTATAAATATATATAACATTGTAAATATATATGTATAAATGAATAAAAAGTGTTTGATTAAAGAATGAAGATTTGTCATTATAATTGTTATTATGATTATTTAATATTGCATGATTATCCAATTTAAAGTTTTATATGATATTTTGCTCATCCAATCAAATAAATTATAGTTTGTACTTGAATGGAGATGCTAAAATTACAGGCAATTCTGTATTTGCAAATTAGAATCTTACTGTATTTTTTTAATTAATGGTGTTGTTGTATTTATCTGTTGAGAATAATGTAATCTTTGCCAGAATTGAGAATATGGTTATTCAATCAGAAGTAATTATATTGGAAATAGGAAATATTCTATATATATTGAAGTGATAGCTTCACTTATGACAGGTGACCAAGATCAGTTTGAGGGAAATAGAATAATATAAGTTTAGTCAAAGAAATTGTTGATATAATTTTTTTTTGTTTTTAAATAAATCTTGAAAAAGTAGAATAAATTAAAATTAAAAATCTGATGGAATAGTGCATATTTATATTTAAAGACATTCACTTATTTATGTGTACATGTTACTGTGTGTGAGAGAGAAATCTCATGTCAATTCAAACTTTTAAATAAAATTTGAAATTATCTATTTTTTTATAATTAAGTCTGCTTAAAAATCACAGTTTCATTTATTAATTAATAAATGCTCAAAAAACATAGAAAATTTTTTTTATTTCAAATTCCAAAAGATTTGTTAAATCATATTGATTAGAGATATTTTTATTAATTAATTGTCATTGTGATTAGGTTTTTTATTTTAATAATTATTTTTGTAAACAGGTTTTGTGTGTGTGAGGACAATATGATTATCTTAATTATACTTAATTCTTCTAATAATGTGTACTTAATAAATAACCTCTGCATATTTGCAAAAAAATATCACCTAGGTGACAAATTCAGACTAATTATCAAAAATAAAGAAGTTATATAAGAGTCAAAAAAATATTTTAATTTTATTCTGTTTTTGATGCCCATGCTTGTGGCTACTAAGCTACATTGGTTTTCTGAGCTTTCTTTCCTTTCTGTAAATAGCTTGGAAAAGAAATTTGAAGACTAAAAACAGTTCAAATAATAATTTAATTAAGAGTAAACAAAACCTATTTATCTGTACCAATTGAAGTAAGATGAAATTTCACACTTGCTATAATTGAATTCTCTCCAAATACACATAACTATGCCATCTTACCATGGTTTCAAGAATATACTTGGTAAGCCACATTAGAATTCACAGAAAACAAAGAGAAAGGAAAGAAAACTTTAGAAAGAAAATGTATATATATTTAAAGACTGAAAAGATATCACACATGTCAAATTAGACCATTTGAACTTAATTTCTTTGTTTAATGAAAGGACTTCATATATTTAATTGTATATATTTTATGCATTTCAAATGATATAATACTCTTTGTTATTTAGTTTATTATGTTATATTTTGGAGTTTTGTATATAAAAGACATTGCAGGATCTTTTGTGAGTATACATTGCTTACTCTTCCAAAATTAAAATAAATAAACTAAAACAGATATTTCAAATTGTATTTAGTTATAAATCTTTACGAGTATTATCTTTAGCTATCTTATTGAAGAAACTTTGCATTTAATTTTAGATGAATTTCATTATTATATACAATCTTATTCTATATATTAGCAAGATTGCTTTTAACTCCTTAATCTTTTTTAATACTATTTTCTAAACATAATACATAGACATAAATATACATGATTTCATGTAATACATCGATCACTTAATATATGAGAATTAGATTCTTAGGGTTTAAAATCAATGACCCAGTATGCATTTATCAGTAAACCATCCATATAGAGCATCTTATGATATTATGTTATATGCAAAAATATTAACTTTACTACCAAAAATAACGTTATAATTCATTATCCTATATTACACACTCATTTTTCTATAAAGAGGCAAACAACATTTAAATTATGATCAGGCAAATGTGACAGGGATAGATAAGTATTTCTTAATAAATCTCTGCAATTCAAGTGCATATATAAATATATATATGCCCATAAAATATTATATCATTACGTACTACAATATATAGTGAACTAATCATTGTATGTCAGACTTCTTCTGCAACACATGGAATATATCAATAATACAAACAGTGAATTATGCATATCATTATTTAGCATAAGAGCAGGAATACCACACCTATATCTATATTAGGAATACCATATCTGCATGTATATACCCAAGAGAGCAAAGTAAAGTATAATTATTAACAGAATCTTTATTTCAAACTTATAATAACGTATTCATGCCTATCACTAATATTGATTATATTTGAAAATACTATTAAATACACGCACATCATCACATTTATTGTCTCTAAATAAAATACATATAAATCCAGGCACCTGAATTAGTTTAAATTGCACTATTATTTTATGATATATTTCAGAAAGTATGGCATCATTTAACACACATTAAATGAACTTCAAAAAAAAAAAAGAAAGATTTAAATTCAGGTTATCTACTCTATTTAAGAATCTAAACTCTCCCCTACATTTATGTTTTATTATGAATTTATATAAGATTATTGTAACTTTTATGGTAGAATTGTTTATATTTTTGACTTGAATTTTTATAATTTTATTAACTTAATTAGTGAATAATTTATTGTTATAATAGCTTCAAATATAATTAAACTTATATGAAGTTATCATTATCTTAAAACTAAAATATTTAAATCTTAAATATTTTAAAAATTAATTATTAACTTATTACTACAAAATATACAACACTTATAAAATATTTTAAAATATATAAAATAACAATAACCTATATATAAATTGTTTATATTAAAAGTTTATTCTTAGTCTAAGTTTATACTACAGATTGCAAATGATTTATGCATAAATGAAGATGTCACTTGCATCTGACTTTAATTTAAATTCAAACTAGATTATAGTCATAAATATGAAGTATCCTTTAGTTATTTATTTCAGAGCTCCGATATATGTATCCCAATTGTTGGCTGCAAATCTTTAATTTTTTTTTTTACTTGATTTCATATACAACATTTAATATTGACAATCTCTTTGAATATAATTTAGACTGCCATGGATTTTAGGACTGACAATGAAGCTAAACTTAAGCTCAAAATTCGTAATTTTAGATATGGTGATTTCAGAATACTGCATGTGATCTAATTCCTTTTATCTAATTTTGAGACATTCTAATTTTTTTTTTTTTTTTAAATAATGTCAGTTTTAACACAATTCGTATATGATCAGAAATTAAATATTTTATTAAGCATTCTATAAGTTTTAAAACATTAATTTTTACTCTATTAATATTATTATTAGACTTTTTTTAATAATTAAACTTAAAACTACTGTTACCCTATACAGCATTAAAAATTGTCTTAGATAATTTTTTATTGTTAATGTATAAATAAATAACAAAAATTATGCACATATATACATGTATATAAACACAACACTTGCCTATTCGTTAACATTGTGAATTGTTTGATTCCTAAAATGTATATTTTTACTATTATATTCAAATGATTTTAATTTTTCTCTTGCTTTGCCTAGCTTGTCTCTAAAGAGTGGATGCTTTATGCTTTATTACTTTCTCCTATGTCTGCCTGCATGAAATAATGGATGACTATAATGTGAAATGATTATATTTATTTCAATATATATATATATATGTATGTATATATTATAATAGTTGGGGATGATTGAGTAATACCATATCTGCTGTATAGGGTGCCACCAGGACATTCGAACCTGGAAAAATTTATATAGTAGGCAGATACGTAATGTTAAGATCCCATTTTTTTATAAACCGTTAGCCCATGGTGCTAGTTCTAGGAATAGCTAAGATTTACAATAAATTCTTAAATATTTTTTCTTTTTCATAAAGAATATATTTTTAAGATTAAAAATTTAAAAAAAGCCACTGCCAGTAACACATAAAAAAACAACACATTTATTGACGCACATATATGTATATTTAAAATTGAGTAACAAAATGCTCTGATTTAGATTTTAAATTTAAATTATTATTTTATGCTTTAGTTAAAAGCCTGCACAAATGAATAGTTGATAGATGTTTGTTTTATAATCTTGAGTATAGGTAGGCTACATAGATTACTCGGTTAAAAAAAAAAAAAAACTTTTCAAAAACAATTATTCAACCTCAGGTCAAAAGTTCGTAGCCAAATCAATGTTTGCTTCTTGATATACGGATGCAACCAATGCAATATGAAGATGCTAGCATAAAACCATGTTGACAGGAATGTGCTTCTGCAACATGGTATTATTTAAAGACAAATGATCCTCACCCAGGACAAGAATGAGCATCTGTCTGGTGAAGGAAATCATTTGGAAAATATATATTGAAAATTAACTGAAATGGTGAATTGCGGTCTTGGCTGTCTTACTATTAACACCGACTACGTCTTTGGGTTATGCATTCATATAGGCTTTGCTCTGTATGCTAAACACGCTTCACATCACATTGATATAAATACCCATATATCCTCCACCAGCATCGACCCAACTATGAAACAAATAGCCTGTTAAACCTCTTTAAAAATAAACATAAACGAATTTAAATATAAAGTTATTAATTGAAAATTGCTGAGGGAAATTTACAATAAAGTAAACCCAATGGCACTCATCATAAGGTGCTGCATTGACAACAATTTAAAAGATATACCAGTAAATACATTTAGACACTTAGCATGAGGTGTCATATTTATTGATACACCTGGGTCTCGTTTTATGCTGTAGATAGGTTTCTCAGAAAACGTACACAAAAGAAATCGCACAAAAATAAATGTAACTTATCTTGAAAAATGGGGGATATGTTCCAGTAATTTTCAGAATTCACATAAAAGCAAAGCAACAAGGAAAATTTACTTTAAAATTCACATTAAAAAAATAAGGAAATAAAGTATGACTAATAAAAAATTTCAAATATTTGAAAAAAATTAATACTAGACAAACTTTTTTTACTTTTTTTTTTTAACTATAGTATTTAGTTTTACATTTTTTCATACATATTTTAATCATTACCGCTGTTTGACAATATGCGTTCGTTTGTGAACTAGTAAGAAATCAGATTCGTGATGTGATGTACAACTAGCGCCACTTTCAGTCTTGAGCTGTGTTAATGGTTTTTTGTTTCTATATTAAAAAAATGAGATCGCAATCCAAACAAAAAAATTATACATTATCATTAGAAAGATTATTTTCAGTTTATAAAATCTTCGTTATTTATTTTAAAAATCTAAAAAAATATTTATTTCTGTTAATATCTAACAAAATACGTTTTAAAAGTTTAAAATTTTTCAATATTTATTGTGATATTTTTATATGTACATATAAATCTATTATTATTAATTACTCATTAATATAAATAGGTTATTTACATAGAAGCTAAGATTCTAAATACATCTTCAGGCCATATTCATGTTAGCTGCTAATGTAACATTATATTTTTGAAAGAAAAAAAAAAGTATTTCAAATCAAAATAAGTTATTAATAATTTAAATTTCTTGATATCTAATAAATATAGTGAAATATGAAAGATATTAAGAAGAAACATGAATCGCATAACTTCAAAATCGCATTCAAATAATCTGCATTAAACTAGACCCAGGTATATATATATTTCACTTATAAAAATCTTAAGAAATAATCAACATAATGAATCTATGGAGCTATCTACACCCAACTTAAAATTTAATACATTTTAATGATTTACTTAATAAATATTAATAAAGAAAATGGAAATGATTGAATTAGCAAACATATATACAAATAAATATTAATAACTGATTTGGAGTTCTATTCTTGGTCATATAAGAATTCATGATTTAAACTTGATTAGACTTTAATTATTTAAGAAATAATTTAAAGTTCATTTAGTAATAAAAGTTTATTATAATTAGAGTTCATGATTTATCATTTATACGTTACATTAGAAGAGCTCCCGGTTCCTTGTGCCAATTCCTGCAAAGTCTTTTATTATTCATACTTTCTGTTCATGCCATAGTTACCAAATCCGGAGGTAGCCTTAGCTGGTTTGATCCTAGAACTATTTTATTGCAAGACCCATATGATTCGGGGTCTGCAATAGTGCCATTCATATTTCAACAATCTCTTCATTTGGAAATAGTAAAAGAGTAAAAAGTGCATCTTTCCCTCCTCCTCCTCAAAAATCAAGCTGGAACTGTTCTTAATTTGAATTTTTCCTTTTTATATTAATCCTTCGGATTCACTGACCATGGTTTCCTGTTCCAATGGTTTTTATTAAGGTCCGAGGGTTGGTTGACCTTCACGGAGCCAGTAACACAATCTTTTTTTAAATTTTTTTTATCTCGTATCTGACTTTTAATTATAAATCTGCCCCAAGGGCTCATTTACTTTAGATTAATTAAAAACAACAATCATTTTCATTTTGTGTTTTAACACAATAGAAAGTAATTTAATTATTGTACATTCTTTTATCTTTAAATCTTTAAGTTTTTGCTTAAAATTTAATTTTAAAATACTTTTTTGTTTTTTGTAATAAAGTTTTGTTTTAATAATTTTCCATCTGTGCGATTTATATATATATGTTTTTGCAAGCTTTTAGTTTTCAATTTTTAATTCTGACTTTTATTTAATAACTTTTATTTGAGAACATTTTTATTTTAACTTTCTTTTTTTTAATAATAATGTAACGGCATGTGTCCCTGCCCATTACAATATATTGAAGCTATATGCTCAGAATATAAGAAATATAGGATTTAAACAAAAATAATGAAATAATTATTTTGCATAACATTTTTTCTCTTTTCATCCTTTTTTTTTTTTTTGATGTTAAAAAAAAATATATTTTATAATAAATGAGAAAATATTATTTTATTATATTTATTTATACGTGTGTGAATATATGTGGCTAAATAAAGCAATATTATATCTTCTTAGAATTTTCTAAACTTATTACACATCACTTTATTGATAAAAAAATATATTAATCTTGACTTAAGGTATATTTCAGATTTTGTCTTTGTCAGATGCTCTGGAATCAATTTGATATTTTATAAGTGTGGACATCTAAATTAACGATAAATTTAATAGTCTTACACTTTTTAATTAATATTAATGCACTAGACAGAACTTGCTCATTTCTTCACAATAAACTTTATATACAAATAAATATTTAAAAGGGTAAATAAATAATTTAAAGACACTCTTAATATGAAAATAATAAAACATAAAAGTATTGATAATTTTTGATTTCCTGATTCATATCTGGATTAAGACATTTATCAGAGATTAGCCCTGGTCAAAATACCAATGAACAACTTGAAAAAAAAAATTTAAACATAGATAATCATATTTTTGAAAATGAAAATCATAATTGTTTAAGCTATAGTGTTTTTCTATGGATGTAAAAAACACTGAACAAGAATTATAGAAAACGTTTAACTTTTGATCTGTAGTGTTGATAAAGATAGTAAGAAATACAAACATGATTACTTGATCATATTAGACTTAATTTCTTATTTAAAACACAAATTTTCAAATAGAAATTGTTCTGTTTTGATCATAGTATAACACAATCCGTCTGAGGATTTATGATGATAGCATTTCACTTGTAGTTATATGTTGGATGATTTCCATCATCTATTTATATTAAATGCTTCAAACTATTTATATTTTTCTAATTACAATGAACTGTTTGTAATAACCCATATGTTAATATGGAACACAACATTTTCATTGGTTTTATGCTTCCCGCTTCTTTAGGTGTTGCTGACATGATTAATGCCGGGTTGTCCAGGAATTAAACTAATGGCATAGATTCCTGAATACTAATATTAAGATATTGCTTTAACCAACTAGACTATTCTGTCAAAGAAAACAAACAATAGAAATTTTATATATTTATCTCTAAGGTTTCTGATTTCTTCTTTTTTTTAAGGGCAAATCAATGAATGGTTTCCAAACATTGTGGATTATTACACTAGATTGATTTATGAGGTTATTTATTAATCATTTGTTTTTACCATCAAATATATATTCATTAGTATGTTCATGGACTGCTACTTTAAACATATCTTTCTTTTCTTCTCTAATCATTATTTTATGTTTTCTTAATCATTTTAAATGAGATGGTTGTTTCACTAATATATGTTCTATCTTTACATGGTATTTCATAGATGCATTTTTTATTTTTCATTTAAATTTAGCTTTTGTAGATGTTAGGATTTCTTGATGTTATATTAAATACAAGTTTTCTTTAGGCTTTTTACTATCTCTAATATGTATGTACTCACTAGAGTATCATTGTTTTTGTTGTGGGGGGTTTTTTAATGGGTTTTTTTTTGTTTATTTAAAATTAATTTGACAATTAAATATTTGGATACTTTTACTAATGAAAGTCAGAATTGTAAAGTAGTCTAATTCTTTTAAATCAAATTAGTATTTTATAAAAGTTCCTTGATAGAAGAAAATTTATGAAATTGTGAATTGTTGTCTAAATATATCCCAGTTTGAAAGAATGATTATAACTGTTTGTTAAGAATGTATCTGTAGCAACCTTCATCTATATATTTCCTATTGAGAAACAATTTTTTGAAAAGTTTTGATATTTATTAAATAGTTTTGTTTACTCAGAAACATGAACAATGCTACTTTTCTGTTTGTTTATTAATAGGCTTCAGAAAGAATATGAAATTACAAATAAAAAGCTTCATATCTTTTTTTGTTTTTTCTAAAAGCATTTTATTCTTTTATACAGTACTCTTCTGGGTTTTATCTGAATTGTAAGAGAAGAATGTTGAAAGAGCAGAGATGAGTTACATTATTGCTATTAACAATGTATTGGTTGATAATAGTAAAAGTAAATCATCATCTTGCAGATATAAACTTTATGATGGAATTATTGTAATAGCTTATGGGTAGTTATACAATTACTTTCAACAACTTTCCAGATAAAAATTTCCTCCTCCACCCAAAAGCAAATTTCATACACCTTATCATATCCTTTTTCCATTTTGCCCTGTTGTCTTATCATATTCATATTTTTGTAACTATTTTTTTTTTTTTCATGATATGAATGAATGAACACTCACTTTTTCATTTACTTCTCTTTTGTATAGCACTAACGGATTAACATAAATCATATTTTTTATAATTTTTTGGGTCTATGTACAATTTGTTTTTTTTTTAATTTCATCTATACAAAATCTTTGTTTTTCTAAAACTTCTGGTTATTTTTAATTTCATTTTTTTAAATGTATTTTTTATTTACTCTATTTTTTGTCATGATAACTTTGCAAACATTTCTAAATATCTCTTCTTCTTTTTTCAATTGTCCTTGCTACTAATTTTATAACTGCCTTTTTTTTTTTTAATTCTAATTCACAAAATAATTTTTTTTTAATTAAAGTTTTATGTAGACATTCCAATCATAGATTTAGTTTTTTAATATATTTTCATCTTAAATTGTTTTTTTGATTTTTCAATTTTTTGGTTTTTGTTACATTTCAATTCCAAAGAACTAAATATTTTCTCATATTTGCTGATATTCTTTTTGATTGCTCCATCTCTGCCCATTGAATTTATTATCCACTTGTGCTTATTTATTTTCTGAATAACACACATTGAAAAATATTTATATAGGTAAAAATTGAGCAAAAATAAAATGATAACTCTCAACCTCTCTTATTTAATCTTTTTAATTAATCTAGTGCATTTTAAGTATAACTTTTTTGATTTATGTTATTAATAATAATTTTATTATCTTTTTATTTTCATAAAAAATGATTTATTTAATTATTTTTTTAAAAAAGGCAAAAGTTTTTAAAGAATTTTTTCTGTCTTTTTCTTTTTATTTATTTATTTTTTAAGGGTACTTTAATTCGTGTTTTCGATACAGCAACTGGACAACAACTTCACGAACTCAGACGAGGGGCCAACTCAGCAAATATATATTGGTATGTTTTAAGCATGATAAAAATAATTATTAGTTAATACAATCACTTTTAAAAAATAATCTAAATTTATTTATTAATATCTTATCCTGTAGTTCAAACATAATATAATTAAGTATTGTCAAGCTAATGAAAATACAGAATTATACAAACCAAGAAATTGTTAGATATATAATGATTTTTTATGGTTTGCTATATAAACTATTTTTTAAATTTTATTAATTGTAAATATGAGACATTGGAATAAAGAGAATAAAGGATAGAAAATTTAATAAAATAAAAGGAAAATAGGAAGTAGACAGCAGAAATAGGAAAGTTTAATATTTTTTAAGAACAAGTAATTTTATTTAAAGCAAGTCTTTTTAAACCTTTTCATTATGACTCCTTTTAACAATAGAAATTGTTTTATGATTCCTGGAGTTAAATAAAATCAAAAACAAATGTTTTACATGATTTATTTTCTGATTGTTGTGTCAATTTACAATTTTAATTACATATCACTATATAAAAAAATTAATAAAGATAATAATATAATGAATTGGAATTCTAATATAGATATAAAATAAATAGTATTAGTTCAAGGTTTATAGAGCTATTAATTATTGTTCGAATGAAGAATATAAGAAATAAATAGATTTAATAGTTAATGAGTTTAAAGAAAATGAATGTTCAGAGAAAGTGATCGAAAAAAGTGTAAAGAGATAAAAAAGATGAATATATAGATAGGTATTAAAACATATAATAATGTAGTAAGAGACATAAAAAAAAGTAATAAAAAATATAATAATGTAATTAAATAATAAATAAAAGAAGGAGGAATATAATGGATATACTAGAAAATAAATATATTCAAAAAATACAAAAAGATATAAATGAAGTATATGAGATAGAATGCAAGTCATGTAAAAATAATAAGATAATAACAAAATATGTAGGAGAGACGGAGAATTCAGTGTATACAATATTAGTTCAGCATAGGTATGATAAAAGATTACCAATTTATATGCATTCTATAGAAACAGGACATATATTTGAAAGAGATAGTATAAAAATGATAAATTATTTGGTTGTTTTCTCATCCCTGGCGTTCGCCTCGAGATGTCGCTATTTCTAGGTCAATTCCTAGAAATATACCATTTCACCGGCATTCACCCAACAAAAGAGGAAATTTTCTACGTTATAAATGCAGAAAAGAGTCCTCATATTATGTTGGGCGGAGGCGGTGGGGGCGACAGAAGCCAATACAAAGAGACTTCTTTCTATGATAAAACACCCGACGGCTGCCGGTTATGGCTTTTTTTTATGCTAAAAGCAAAGAGAAAGAAATGCTTTGATTGGCTGCCGTAGTAGTTGATTTTGTTCATCATTTTCTCGTAATAGTAGAATATCTATTTCTCTGTAGTTTCGTGTGAGAGTGTGTATATTTGAAGCAGTCGTAGTTTTTTAAAATTTGATAAGACGTCTATTTTTTTTTAATGTATTGTAACTTACTTTACTGTTGTAAGTTTAGTAATAATGTCCTGAAGATTCTATTACGAATGGGTAACCCTCAAAAATTGCTTTTAAGGGTGCAGAACGGAAAAAATTTCAAGGATCACGTGAAAAGTACCGTTTTCGTGAGAATTCATCCGTGACCAGTTACTTTTTGCTATATATATACTCACAAACAAAAACAACCCAGTGTCTAATTATTAGGAATTACTTGTCCAAAAAATAAAATTAGTCGGGTATTTTTTTTTTTTTTGACATTTATTATTTCAAAATAAGATTAGTTTTTATATCTACATACTAACAAAAACAACCCAGTTCCTGATTAATTACTGTCTTTTAAAAAAAAAGCAAATTCAACGGGGTTTGATATTTTCAATGGAGTATTTGAATTATGTTTTTATATATATACACACACAAGATTTACCAAAAAAAAAAAAAAAGAAACCCACTTTCTGATTAATTACTGTCAAAAGAAATGCAAATTAGTCGGCTATCATTTTTAAATTTAGTATTTCAATAACTGTACCCTTTTTATATAGACAAACTTAACAAAAACAACCCACTTTCTGATTCATTACTGTCCCCAAAAAAAAGAAAGCAAATTAGTCAGGTATCATTTTTCAATTGAGTCTTTCAATGACGGTCCTTACTAATAGTAGTCAGGTATCAATTCTAAATTGTAGTATATAAATTATGTTACTTTTGATAGATTTAGAATTACATATTGCTTTTTTAATAAAACGATTGATTTACTCTTGACCAAAAATACCGTAACTTTAAAAAAAGACACACATAAAGTCCAAAAAAAAATAGAAAAAGCCCCGTAACTTTAAAGACACACACACAAACTCAAAAACAAGATAAGATTAATAAACATTTACTTATTATGTCTTGCTTTTGAATAAAATTATTGATTTACTCTTGCAAAAAAAAGACCGTAACTTTAAAAAGACACACATAAAGTCCAAAAAAAATTAGAAAAACACTGTAACTTTAAAGACACACACACACAAACTAAAAAACAATATAAGATTAATAAACATTTACAAAAATGAAAAAACTAACATCATATAATAGTATTAGTTAGTAGAATATTTTATTACAAATCTAAGAAATCAAATCGTTTTAGATCAAATCGATCATTTAGGTCCGGCCCGGAATCGTTATATGTATATGTTTTTGATTAGCATCAACGCCATCCTGTGGCGAACACCAGGGATGAGAAAACAACCAATTATTCTAATAAAAGAAGGGATCGAAAAATAAAAGAAGCTATATTAATTAAAAAGATAAAGCCAAATCTAAATAGAGTTGGGGGAGGGAGTTAAAACATTATTTTTATGAAAAAATTATTAATAAAAAGTATATATGTGAAAACAGTTTTTTTAATAAAATTAAAAAAATAGGATAAAAAGTTAGGGAAATTGATAATAGAGGGAGGTACAATAAAGAAATATATGAAGCAGAGGCTTAAAAAGTTTTTAAAAAATATTTGGTTGCATCATACGAAGAAAGGTGAAAGTTATATAGGAGACAAGTAAAATAAATAAAAAAGTAAGATAAGAAAAAAAGTAAAATAGAAATAATTAATAAAAGAATTATATATAAAGATATAGAAAAATTATAAAGAAGTAATAGAAAAAGTAATAAAAGAGATTGAGATTATAAAAATGAAAAGTGAAATAGAAATGTATAGAAAGGTAGATAAAATAGAGGTAAAAATAAAAATAGGAAGGGATAAAAATAATAAGTATAAATTAAAAGATGTAAAAGTAAAATTAGTTAAAATTAAATGAAATTATGAATAATAATGTAAAGAAATATGTATATAAAATAATAGTTATACGTTTAAATGTTGTAGCTCTGATGAAAACTGCAGGACAGTTGAAACTGTAAGGAAAATAAAGGAGGAATTATAAAAAATTGCATTGTAGTGTATATGAAGAGAGCATATAGAAAAGTTTAATATATATGAAGAAAGATGCAAAGAAAGTAAAAGTAGAAGATAAGAATAATAATAAAAATATTTATAATATATAATAATCCATATAATAAAAATATTTATTTACAGTAATAATTATTATTTCTTTTAATCTACTATACTGTATTTACAAATATTAATAACTTTATGCATTGGTGTAACTTTCTTAAAAAACTATTTCTACAATTTTATCATATAAATTATATTCACTATCCAATAGTTCTTTTATTCATCAAATATGGTACCCATAAATTAAAACAATATACCTCTATGCCTTTGTTTAGGCTACTAGGAGATATTATACACTTTTCTTAATCAAAAACAGTTATTGAAAATCAGTGTAGAGATGCTTAATAAATATTAATATGATAGCAACAAATATGCAATATAAGTCACAACATTAACAATATCTATGTTGGGGTGAGAAAATAACTACTTGACACTGATAATATACTTAAAATAAAAAAAATTATACTGGAGCTAATAATGAATTGCAAAGCTAAACATGTTTGTGGATATACATCAAAATATACTGAAATTCTAGACATAGTGGATAAGGAAAATGCAAGCTAGCAAAAATACAAACAAGCATCTGATATTATGTGAAGCGGTGCCAATGTATAAATGAGCCACTCTCTTTTACGGAGGGGCTAAATATATTTAAAAGTAATATAATATCCACTTAAAATTGCTCAAAAATGATATTACTAATAATAAAAGGCATGAAGCTAATAATAATAATCATGAATAATTTTCCATCTCACATTCTCAAACAAAAGGCATAAAACTCATTCACTCTGTAAATTATATGTATACTGACAAAATCTATTATTGCATAATGGTGACAACACTTTATGTATAAACTTTAAAATTCTCATACACATACTGATATTTATACTTTTATTCATGAAATACTTTTCATAATATACACAGGGCTATTATACCTCTGTGTACAATCATTTATATAATTTTAAATCACCATTCAGAAAACTGGAATAATACAATTAACCCATAAATAAAACATTCTATTGTATATCTTAGCAATTCCACCTCTGCAACACCATACAATATATTTATAATATAATTAATAATAATTATAATATATAAGTTATGACTAATAATTTTAAATATAAAATAAAAAATATACACGATAACTATAATATCATTTTTAGAGATTAACAATTCTTTTCCTTTTTTTTTTTATATAAGGAAAACTATCTCTTTTAAATTGTTGGTTTTTTTTTTAAATGATATATGAACACATTGATTTTCATTAAAATAGAACAGATACATATACATACAGAAATATTTTGAGAAAAAGTTCGCAATAATTTCACAAATGTAAGATAACGTGATCTGGTGGTAAATAATTCTTATAGTAAACAGTTTCTTTTAAAACATGTTTTTAATGGCAATAAAAATCAGAGGCACAAAGAACTGAATGATAATTTTTTATTTTAAATTGCTCTTTTATGAAGGTTTATTATTATATGTTCACTATTGTAAACTTAAATTTTATTTATTTCTTTTCTAAATATAATAATATGTTTGAAGCAATCAGCAATTAAAAAAAAAAATTCAAATAAATAAATGAATAAGTAAACTTGAGATGAATAGCTATATTATTTGGTTTAATATGAAACAATCTGGATATAGTCTTTTCATTATAATAATTAAAAAGTTGTTTTTCATAAATTTGTTTTTTATGATAATTTTATAAGAATTTTAAACAATTGTCACTGCTTTTTTTATATGCTTAATATTTGAACTTGATATAAGTTGATTGACTATGTTTAGTAACAATAATTAGTATTACTAACTAATTAAAAGTTAGTTAAAATGTGCCAGAGATAGTCTTATAACAAAAGTTCAGAATTCAATTAATGTCCTATAACAAATGGAATAACATACTTTTCCTTACATGACTTCTTTTTTTTTTTTTTGGTTTCTTTGAAAAGTATTAAAATTTTTTAGTATCTTTTAAAATTATTGTTGCACATGTGCTTTCAGGAAAAATACTTCATGGATAACTTATTGGTTCTAATCAATCATGAAGATGATAAAATACAACTTAAACTTTTAAATTGACTTTTTTAAAAAAATTGGTAAATGAGAACCAAACAATTTAATTTTAAAATTAAAATAGTTAAAATTTGAAGAGCAGATTTATAATGTGATGGATCAATCCATATCAATCATCATTTAAAAAGAAAATAAATAAATAAAACTAATTTTTGGTTTTATTAAATTTAAATCAATAAAGCTATTTAAAAAAAAATTGTTTATAAGAGTGCGTGTATTACCACACATATTCATTTATGTTTAAAATAGGTCATTTTAATTTTTTATATAAAATTGATTTTAAAAAAGTTTTATTTTACCACTTGTTTTTACTTTTTTTTAATCAAATTGATTAAAAACAAGCAAACTTATTAATTACGTTTCTGTCTCTTTTATTTTAATCATTTCTAAGTTAATTCTAAAAGCAGAGATTTAATTTTGGGTTGTTGTTTTTGTTTAAAATAATAATCCTTGGTTAGAATTCCTAAATTAGTTTAAGCAGGAGATTGAGATTTGCCCTGCCCTAAGGCGTAGAATTGGAAAACAAGGAAAGTTTACGCAGGAAATAGAGTGTGGATATAATCAACCCCGCAAATGTTGAACAATAGAATTTATTCTTGGCTGTAACAAACTAGTCAAAGTAATTCATGGATCATTCACAATTATATTAGCTTGTTGAGATTAATACTGTTGGCAGTTTGGACATTTAAGTTCTTTTAAAGTTTGTCTTCAAAAGATGTCAAAATACACTGCTATGCATATTGCAATTAAAAATATGTGTTGCTAACTTTAATAAGGATAAACCCTAACTTCTAGCTGTTCTTCAGTCATGCTATGAAATTCTAGAATAGACCGGATCCTCAATATGCCTTTACACTTGCCATTAGGAAGAGAAGACACCTGAAATATGAACTTAAATAAAAGTGTGCATTCTTTGAAACTACGTGAACTTTGCTTTACCGTAAGGTAAATACATTTTTATTTTTTCCAGGGTATATTCTTTAGTTAAATTTCAGCTCAATCTAAAAATAAATCTGTAGTATTAATAATTATTTAATCTCCTATTTATTAATTGTATTTGCATTTCATTGTATTAATAATAGTGTCTTGGAATCTTGGTTTTAAGATTCCAAGTTTGCTATCAATTTTATTTATTGGAGAGTGTCTGGTGAGTTTATATTTTTATATGCTCAATATGTCTCTGTTTATATGCCTAACTCTTTCTGAATGCTTTAGCAGTTTTTCGTAATTTTAGTTTGATCACGTATTCCTATTTTATTCTATTTTATTGTCAAATAACCCACTTTAAATACGTTTAGTTTGCGTATCTCCAAACCATAAATCTTTTGACTGGCAGTTTATCGTGTTTATTGTTCTGGTTTTTTGTAATTAGAGATTTCTTATTTTCTAGATTACATAAGATCATAATCATATTTTTCTTTTGTCTTGCATGTGAAATTGACCTCGAATTGCTTTAAATGTAGTATATCAGAGGGCTGTCCTATTGGCAATATAACATTTTTGTCTCGATGCATTATTTCAGGGCAAGAAATGCTCGCTGGTGCCATTTTGTCTGTTTCCTACAATACTGTATATTTTTCATATATCTCTGAATCAGGAAACTAGGATTGTTGTTCTTTTATAAATCGCCAGCAGGAAGATAATATTAATCCCCTTTGTAAATTATAGGTGAAAAAATGTTTTTTTCTGCTAAAGTATTTAATATTTTAATATTTTTAACTCTTATACTCTCGCTGATAAATTAACTTATTAAAATCTAGGTCAACATTTATATTTTGCTTGCTAGATTTATTTTGTCTTTTATGTGTTGCTTTAAATTTATTTGTCAGATCGTGTACTAAGAATTTGGTTTGTAAAATTATTTGTATTTTAATTATTTCATTTTCTTGAAATGCTTGGGCAGACATAACCGGTTTTCTAATTACTTACCTGTCTCCTATTGAGATTTTTTTAATTATTATTCTCCGTTCAGTTTTGACCAATCATTTAGTTGGTGATTCCACAGTTTTAAATGTCTGTTTTCCTTAAATCATAGATTTAATATTTATTAATTTGAAATCATTTACGCCGGAGTATTTTCTAATTTCACTATTTTATTGAATTGGAAATTTATGTTTTCTTCCATTTTATAATTTATACTCCGTCGTATTCATTTAATTTTTTTTTGTGTTCTTGCATCGAAATCAACCATGGAGGTCTTAAGCGTGATTTTTCCATGCAGTAGTTCTGCGGACATTATGACGTCATTAGTCAATATGCTAGTAATGCTCGCATGTGCTGGTTTGTTGATTCCTGCAAGAAACTTTCTTTACTTTTCATTTTAGAACTTTTTAATAAGGAAACCAGAGTTGCAAATGGATTGGCAGCTGAAAGAAAATCATTCTCTCCTTTTCTAATTTACTATTAGAAAATTAGTCTGTCTGCCAGAGCGAGGATATTTAATATTTGTTAGTACAGGCTTGACAGAATCATATTTATTGTGTGCAAATCTTTACTTTAAAAATTGTTTTATATTTCAATTAATAAATTTTAAAATTACTTAAACTTAATTTGGCTGACATTTGTCTTAGTGCTTTTGTTTTTCAATTGTCTGAACAATATTTAAAATTTCTTGTTTTTCCCTGAATCTAGTCGGCGCAAACCAATCATCCTCATCCATTTTTGATCACGGTAAATAAATTTTCCATGTACTGTAGCTTCTCCTTAAATGAAGTTAAGAATCTCTCAGCAATTATGCCCAGAGAAACCTGTTAGCCACTTTATTTTCCATTCTCCAGTCTAAGTTTTCCCATATTCTGCTTCATCCCATTTCCACAACATAATATTTGTCAATTCTATAGTCTTTATATCTAAATCCCCCTTATCTTTTCCCAAACTCAGCATAAAAACCAAGAATCCACTTTCTGTATAATCCCTTTTTTCATATTTATTCTTTCATAATTTCATTATATGTTCCCTTTCTGTTTTAAAGCATTTACATTCAATTAACAGATGTCTATTTTTTTTTTTTTAATTCCTTCCTTACATAATTTACAGACCAAATCACTCATATTTTTCCATTTACATGTATGACACTCTGTGATTAGAGATGGATTGAGTGACCGTTACAATAGTGAAGTGGTTTGAAATTTTTAGAATATCTATTTTAATACAAGTGTGTGATACTTTTCCCCCACTCTTGCACCAAGATTTTTACTGCATTTCCTTTTCATCAAACCAATTATTTATAGGTCTACATTATAATATTTAAATTAATTATTAACTTTAATTGATCTGACTTTAACCTTACACTTAAAATTCAGACAATTCAGTCATGTTATGTTTAGACAATAAATGAACTTATTAGTCGATGATTTTTATCAACTCAAAATAATTATGAAATCAACTATTTAATAAAATTATTAATTGATTTTCAAATTAAACATTTTTTTAATTAAATATATATTTTTTCTCAATTTATTTAACTCTTTTTACTGTAAGATGTGGTCTTACATCCCTCCAAAACCGTTACAAATACTCTTATCTAATTCAAGACCCATGACAGCAACATTATCTACACAAATAGAAATCAAGCTGTATGTATAATAAGAATGCAAATCAAATGAAACTTACTATAGAGAGATGAAATATTCACAAGCACTATAACTAAAAAATAATTAATTATTTCCATAATTAAATGTTTAATTTTTTTTTATATAATAAACACATTATTTAAACTAAACTATAAAACTTAGACATTAACACTCAGCTTTGTTAAAAACCTCTTGTCAGTTGTTGCTAATTCACACATATTACAACAATACAGGGAAAGGATGACAAGATTTAGATGCAAGCAAGAAATTAAAGTGCTTAAAGAAATAATAAACATTTTTTTTTATTGTGATTAATCTATCATATATATGTGAACTATAACCAATAACATAAATAATTAATCAAATGCATGAACATGAACTTGCTGTTTGAAAACGTTAAATTCACATCCAAATTGAACAATCTCGCTTTGGTGTTTAGCAAAAGATATAAGCTAACGACCTTCTCAAAAATCAGATCAAAAACTCTCATCGGCTAATCAAGATATACAATCTTTGAAGAGAAAAATTGAACTTGTGGTTTGAACAGAAAAGTCTACCACCATTAAAGTAAAAAAATGAAATAAAAATAACCCATAGAATACTGATTAAAACTAAATTAAAGGCATAAAGATTCAAACCCATCCAATTAAGGGATTCTAAATTAAAATCTCAAAAACAGCTTTAAATTATTAGACCTTTCCAGGGCATTTTCAAGCTTAAATCGGAAAGTAAATAAACTCTTATTTGAGATATCTAACAGCAAATGTCTTGCTTTTCAATCATTTCATTAACTTTTATTAACTTCATTGATAGAAACACATACAACTATGAGTTTCTAAGTGTGAAGTTACATTGGTGGAAAAAAGCTGTCTTCCATGGAACTGGAACTGCCAAAACTAAATTTAATTTGACATAGCCACCTATTCACCTATGCTGCGAACACCATCAACTTTATTATTTAGATGTGAAGCTGCAAAGATAACATCTTAAAGCAGACCCTACAAACACAAAAATCCTGATCACCATCAGATCTGTTCTACAACATTTGAACTCCACTGCCTGAAAAAGAACATTTATAATCTTTTTAGGACATTTTCCTTATGGACTCTTAATTGATATTTAGATTGACATCATATTTTTTTATTTTATTTTATATATAATTTTTCATTTATTTTTTTCCTTTAGTATAGATTGAAGGGGGGTGTAAACTATTAATATGTGAGAAAAGGGAAAAGCATCATTAGCTTTATTGTAAATTAAAATAAAATATAGATTCAGGCATGAACTTCTTGCAAATAGATCTAATCATCATCAGGGAAGAGGTAACATTTTACTGTATTGTACATTAAATGCTAGCACTTGCACAGAGACATTGTTTTTTTTTTGTTTGTTTGTTATTATTAATCTTTTCATCATCATTTATTTATTTGTTTTCGGTATATATGATTAATAATCTCTAGTGTGGATGGTCTTTCCTATTTTTGTGGAGATAAACCATAATAGAAGGGAGGATCCCATACCACCACTACGTTATTGATATGATCTCATCAATAAACTGATTGGAGATGAATTACGATTTTGATGAAAATTAAATTAAATGCAAACATAAATATCAACAAATTATAATTTATTTTTTTTGTGTGTTAGTATTGATATAGGATGAATATTCTTTGAAGAGAAACAGCAAGTGAATTATTGATATTAACCATAACAATCAAAGAATATTTATCTATATTTAAACAAATTATTTATCTTTGTTATAATCTCATTGCCTAAATTATGTTAATTGTAAATAAATTTGTTAAACATATGATTTTAAATTAAAGACTGTCGTTTGTATTTTTTGCTATATTTAGTTCTCAATTTGTTACATACTCACACATTATAAATAGTGATATTGATATACTCTGAAGTAGAATATCATGTGTATTCTTCCTAAATTAGAATCCTGAGATTAGCAGAATGTAAAATTGGAGAACAGAAATGAGTATACAGATAAATCTTTAACATATGTTTATATATTAATACATCATCTCTCATGAATGAGATCAGAGTGGACATGAGTCTATATATTTGGAAATTCTAGTTATGCTTTCTCACTTACTCAGATGACCTATCAAATCTTCTGTCATGTAGCGTCAGGACTCATTCCGTTAGATTACTTTATCCTAACTAAAACCTTTTAACTTTATAATAGATGTACCCAATTTTAAAATACATTTATTACTTTTAATAAGCCTTTTTAACTTTCACTGTTTCACATGCATGCTCCAAACACACACATACATGTACATTCAATATAGCTATTTTTTAATATAACGAAAATAAATTAGTTATTGACTGACATTTTAAACCAATTAAAAATTAACACTAATCTCAATCAGTTATAATTACTATTTTTAAACTCTAATTTTAAATACCCTCACATAAAATGATATTTAATAAATCATAATTATTACTCTAAACTATTTTAAAAATCAACAACTAAAAATTCTAACCAAGTTAACTAACCATTTCAGACAGCATAGAACAATATTATCTATTATATTTATTTGAAACATTAAGCTCTAGTTTAACTTTTCTTTAGTTTAAATATTAATTTATTCTTTCAAATAAATATTAAACAATCTAAGTTGCCTTTTTGGACATCTGCTAACTAAATAGGCTAACTGAATTATTTTAATTCATACTGTTGAAACACATAACTTAAGATTTTTATTATAATAGTCCAGATAAAGAAATTTACTCATTACAACCTTATAAAAATAAAATAATATAACTATAAAAAAGTCACATGATCATCATCTCTATACTAGCACATAATTGTTGGATGACACAAGCCAGAAACTAGTCTGGGGATATTGGATGAGTAGGCACTAGATAGGGATTTTATGCACAAGCCTTCTGGCATCCATTGATTACTCTGTTTGGCACAGGGTGGCACTACTATATGGAAAGTTTTGCCTTTGTTTATAAAAAAAGTCATCATCAAAAATGGAAAGAAATTAAATTTATTACACTACTTTTTCATATATTTAAATAAATTACACAATATTTGCCCAAAATAATATTTTTATTATTGCTGTTATATAAAGATATTTTATATTGTGTGATTTATTTTAAAAAAGACAGTATTCAAATAAAGGTAAGTATGAAATATGTTCGCTTGATATATATATATATTTTCTTTCATTAATAAATCATTAATTTTTATTTTATTTCATAGAATTATTATCATTATAAACTTGGTATTTTAGGGTTATTTTTTAAAAAAAAAATATTTCATATTTCACAATTGTGTGCACCCAAGAAATTTATGACTTTAAATTTAAAATTTTTTAATTTTTTTTCTTTCAAACTAAGTTTTATTTGTGATTTTAATAAAGGATATCTGTATATTTAATTATCTTCCTTTTTTTTTTTTCATAGAAGAGAGATTTGTATTTTACCTAGTTTCTTGCAAAAAAATGGGGGTATTCACAATCTTTGAAACTTAAATTTATTTTATAATCTCATTTTGACAACTGTAACTTAAAGTAAAATGATTATACATGAATAAAATGCCTAACTGGAATATTTTATCTAATGAATGTTTATAAAGATTGATAATAATAAAAAGTGGCAATATTGTTGATCTTGTGTTTATATTAATATTTATCTTAAATATTTTTATTTCAGTACAACATTGCAATTCTTTTCTTCTATTAAAAACTATTATTATAATTTTTAAAATATGGCTATTTTTTTCTTTTTAAGCTGCTTTTCTCTTCAACCTTATTGGTGTCATCTTTAATTTAAGATGCTAATTAATTACAAATATCTTTTTCAAAATAAAATACCAAATATTTAAAAATATCTTCAATTCTAGCTTAATAGTGGATATTATCTTAGTCTAGTGTGATTATATTTAGGCTCAGTTTACTACCATAATTATTCTTTTAAAATTGCTGATTTATTATTAGTGATCAATGGCCTATTTAAAATGCAAAAAATGAGAAGATAATTAATAATTACAACCGAGATTCCTGATACAAAAAAGCAGCAGTGCACTAAGAAAATTTTCAAATGAGACAGGACAATGTATTAAAAAAAGAAGGAATATGACAATATTTAAAAATTATTCATATAGAAGAATCAAGTATGTGGTATTTATAAAATGATATGAAAAAGAGTTAATAGTGAGATAAGAAATGTGATATTTGGCAAGTAAAGTTGAAGAAATGAATAGAAATTTTAAAAGAATAACATATCTATATGGTATTGGAAAGAAAATTATTTCAGCAATAAGAAAAAATGGCATTATTATTAAAAAGAAGAATAACATTAAATAAAGAGGTAAGAAATGGAATCAAATCTAGGAGGAATGGAAAAATTTTAGGAAATGAGACAATTATTATTGATATATTAAAATAACCAGATGAAGAGTAAAACAATTGTTGAAACAGATAATTGGAAGAATGCAAAAGTCATATTGATATTAGAAAAAGAAGAGAAAAAAAGATGTTAGAAATTACAGATCTGTTAGTATCTTTTATTAATTCTGTATAAGATCTTTATTAAAATCATTACTATTTGAATACATGAAACTTGGATTCAAACAAACCAAAAGAAGTTGTTGGATTTAAAAGTAATTGTAATCCAGTAGATCACATCTAGGTTTTTTAAAAAATTATAGAAAAGACTAATGATTATGAATTGCTATTTTGCTTTGGATTTGTTTATATGAAATGGCATTTGACACAATTAACATTTCTGCAGTGAATATAGAATTTTGAAGATTTATCAAAATACAACAATAGCAATTAGACTACATGCAGATTCTAAGAATATTACCATAGATAAAGCTGCATATGAAATGTAACCAAATGACTTTATTGCTTAAGAGTTTATGAAAAGTTTTGAGTGACGGAAGTGTCAACAGATGAATTGATTCAACGATTTTACTCTTCAGCATCTGACATTCTACCAATTGCACTAAAATGTGCAGGGCATAAAACTGCATGATAGGAGGATTCCATAGCTCAAAAAAAAGTTATTGCAGTTTTATAAGAAGTATTTCGTGAATTGAAATGGGGAACTAAGAGAATAAAAAATAATGAAGCTTATTTTAGTTATTTAGATTTTGCAGTGATATGGTTGCTTTTGTTAAAAAAATTTTTTAGAGCTTTAAGAAATGTACAAGAGTCATCGGAAGAAAATTAGAAATTTGAATTAAGGATAAATAATAAAAGACTAAAATAATGTTCAATGACTTTACCCACAAAAAAAAGGCAATAAAGATTGATAATAATGAATTAGAAGATAACAACTATAAATATCTTATCAAATTATTAATACAGATGGAAATATAGTGAATGAAATTAATCATAGAATTAAACTTGGATGGAGTTGTTTTTTATAGAAATAATATTAAAAGGAAATGTATGTTTGAAAGGAATGTTTTTAATAGACATGGCTTATTAATTTATATAAGGATCTGACACTCAAAAGCTTGATAGAAAAACAATACAAAGATTTCAAATCATACCATAATGTAAGTGAAGATAGATGTTGGGAGCTTCAAGAAGGCATCAAAAGTTTAATATGTGGGTGAGAGAACAAATAGATATCATAACAGGTATCATTGACTTCATTGAAAGAATTATAAGTTGAAATGGAGCTGGACTGAAGATACTGCTAGAAGTTTTAAATCGGATTCAGAGACCATGTATGTGATAGAGCAATGAAATAAAGAAACGAGCTATAGATGAAGAAACTGCATTAAACCTAAGGAGAGATCTTCATTCTGCAGCAGAATGATAATGGTTGAAAATGATGTTAGTGGTATAAAAAATGAAAAATAATCCATGTTAATTATTGCTCTAACATATTTTTGAGTTAAAGATTTTTGATTCCTGAGAAAAGGATTATAATTTAAAAATATCATTTAAATGTAATTATTGTGTTATGCTTGACATTTCGATGCTTGAATGTTGCTTGATCTTCTAAGTAAGTGATCACATATTTATATCACTTTTAAAGATGTACACTTTGGTAATTTTATTTTATAGAATGTTGTAAAAATTGTAATAAATTCTAATTTTACATTATAAAAACTTTAAATCTTATTTTTGTTTTTGTGTGTGTGTGTGTTTTTAATTTATTTTTATATTTCAAAAATAATGTTTATTAATGTTTTTTTATTTATTTATTTAAATATAGTATCAATTTTAACCATGACTCCTCATTAATGTGTGTTTCAAGTGATCACGGTACAGTTCATATTTTTGCCGTAGAAGATCCAAAGAAAAATAAACAGTCCAGGTACATAATTGAAAAATAATTACTTCTATATATATTGTACCCTTACCGAATTAAAAAACTAACCTAGACTCACTCCACATAACATTGGAAACTTTCTGGCTCAACTCTAAACTACTCCACATCAAATCACAATCGTATTATCAGAACAATACTTATTAAAACAATATTTTAACTAGCTCAGAATGCATTTCTAACATACTATATCTAATAAAATTAACATTTAAAATAATTTATCTTATTTAAATAATAAATTAAGAAAGTCAAAATACATAAATTAAATACTAAATTTCAAATAGGATTCCCAGCTCATTTATTATTATACTAATTTAAACTATGACTGGCTCATTATTTACTACTAAAATATGGTTTGATTAAAATACTAACAACAATTATGAAATTTTTCATGAGATATTCATTGTTGGTTTAACAGTGTGGTTGTATCCCGAAAGATATACTCTCTATGGCATAAGCATATTTCCTCTACTTAATTTATAAAAAAGTACCTTGTAACATTCTCATGGCTTACAACACAAATAAAATAAACCTAACTAAAAAATTTATTATGAAACAATAAAGCAATTAGTATTCTTCCATAAAATAATATTTAAATTTAGCATTAACTAAAAATTTCTTATCCGTTATTAGTTCATCTAACTCTCATAATTATTCAACATCTCAGGTGCATTTTCTAATAATAATGATAAACAAATGAATACAATGTAGCTAAATATAATGAGGGATTTTACATATATTCAACTAACTCTTCCAAAACAAACAAACAGCTAGAATATTTAACCATTAAACATCACACGATCAGCATTTCTTATGCTTGCTCATAACTGTTATTAAAACAGGCAAAACTCTCCATACAGTAGTGCAGTCAGTGCTCACAGATCCAAGGCTCCTCACTGATGAAAGCCACAAAACTAGTCTGGGTATATTAGATGAATAGTCATTAGATAAGGATTTTATGTACAAGCCTTCTGGCATCCATTGATTACTCTGGCTTGCATTGAGTGGCACTACTGTATGGAGAGTTTTGTCTTTTTTAACTAGAATATTTTCAAGATTCTTAAAATAATACATCTACTTAACTAATACTCCTCAATAAACATAAATAAGATTATAAATTCTTATAAAAACATCACATAGAATATTTTTAATAAGTTTTAAAATATTTCATATCATATTATAAATTTTTTTTTTTTTTTCAATCTTTTTGCTTTTTTTTTAAATCATGTTTGAAATCTACTTTTTGTTTAAGATTTGTAACCTCTATAGAAATTCCACATATTTTTATTTCGAAAGTTTAACAAATTTCAAGAAAGTATTACAATAAGTTTTTTTTTTTAAGTAACATAATTCTATCATCAAAACTGCTATCTACTTTTTTTTTTGGGAGATTAATAGATTAGTAACTTTTTAATTTTGAAAATAGCATGCACTCTCTTCTTTCTTTTCTTTTTTTTTATTAATTAAAAAATAAACACAATCATTGTGTATGTTAAGAAAAGGTAATTTATTTTTAAATTTAACATACTATGCTTAATTCATTTTAGTTAGCATACTTTCAACTATCTTGTAATCATAATCATAGAGAAATATTCTAATTCCTCTAAAAGGGTCAATTAGTCTTTTCTTCTTTTTCTATGAATGCCAATCATAAATATCTTCTCGGTCTCTTACACAACAATGATTATATACATGTTACATGCTTTGATTTTTTATTATTATAACTATGTATAATGATACTGGATTTAGGGCGCACTTGTAACGGTTTTGATTATTTATTTTATATTCTGGAAATTTTTTTAAATGTGGTTGTTGTAAATGAGATTTTAATTGTACATCTCTGATATGATGAAAGGATATAATTCGTATTGGGAAGAGAAACTTAAAAGCTATTGCTTTTAAAATACACATATTCTGTTATGTTAAATTTGTAGTGATCTTCACTTCTTTGAAAAATTTCTACATTTTAATAACTCAGAATAACTTGGAAGGTCTCATTGTTAAAGCATATAAAAATTTTCAGTGTGTATAATGCCAAGGTTTTTTTAATATAATTAAAATAATGTGACAATATTTTATGATGGTATAACCTATAAAAAATTTTAATTTAATAACTAATGTTCAAGAAATTCAATTTATTTTTTTAGCCAATAGAGGAAGTAAAATTTTCAATTTTTAGCGACATAGTTATCAATATGAAAATGTAGATTATTATTTTGACAGAAATGCAAATCTGGTTGCTATGGTGCAGCACAAACTCCATTGTGTTATTGCTGCATTTAATAAATTAAAAGTTAATAAACTTCAACTTAATAATATGTTTTTGCAACTTAATTAGTTGTTATTCTGCCAAATTTATTGCATAAAAGTGACATGTGGGTGTTCTATTGACAAAACAAAGACTAGAAAAATTTTCTTTATGGATGGTTCTACTTGATGAAATAATCAAGAAATTTTTATTAGTACAGTATCAAGGTGTAATTCTAAGGAAAAGGTAATCAACCCCCCCACACATGCACTGCACTATCATATTCAATTAGCGATGTTAAATATGAGCAATGTCTATCCAAATCACAAGATAAAGACTTTGAAAACATAAAACAGCAGTCTTATCTTTGTACCTACATTAAGTATAGCATCGTTTAATATTAAAATGTAAATTTCATTATTTCACAAGTGTTAATAGGATATAAATGAATAATTTAATATATTCATGCTCTCGTTGCAAGATGCTTAAGATTTGCTTATATAATTGCATTTAGATAAGAAGATATAATGGCCATTTTTATCTTTTCAAAGTCTTTATCTTGTGACTTGGATCAAGAGTTTATTCGTATTTAACATTGCTAATTGAATATTATAGTATGGCGCTTATGTGGTGAGTTGATTATCTTCTTAGCATTTAAGGATGGTTTGTAATATTCTAAAAATATAATGGCAATATGTTCTGCTTTCTGAAAGTGATGAGTTAATTCTACAATTATTAAGAATAATTTTTTTTTTATTGGGCATATGAAGCATATGAAAAGTAACAGATTTCCAAATAGCAAACGTAAGTGTGATTTTTATAATAGAACCAGATTCATTGATGATATAAGAATTGTTACAACGATATTCTAAAGCAGCACAAAATTACATTGGAGAGCTTGTCTTTTAGAAAGAAAAATTTGCTTTAATAAAAGTTAAAGAACCGGAGTGCAATATATGTGCATAATGTGGTATATTGTTGCCAAAAACTTTCTGTTTTTGTCTTCTTTCTTCAGTTACAAGTGGCTTTCTAATGAATTATTTTTTATTATAATATTAATTGTAATCAAATAAAATGTTATTTGAAATTGTCATTAATGTATTTTATTTGTTTATTTTATTATTTTGTGGTCTAGTTTAGCATCGGGCTTTATGCCAAAATACTTTAGCTCAAAATGGAGCTTTTCCAGGTTTCAAGTACCAGGTGGAGCTCATTGTATTTGTGCATTCGGTGCCGATCCAAATTCTGTATTAGGTAAGTCTCTTTTTTAAAAAAAACCCTACTGCCATTTTTATTAGAATTTTGGAATTTTTATTATAGTTGTCTAAATTCACTATCATGGAAAATTGATTACATGGGCTTTATTTATATAGTCTTTTCTGTACTTATTTGACATTTATTTATCATATATTAAGACAGTTCTAATGCAGCTTTGTAAATTTATATGTTTAGATATATTTGGATCTAATCACATTATTAAATAACAATGATTAGAACTATAAATATATAAATAAATGTGTATTATAATCAAAAATTAGTATAGTTTATTAAAATCATGCAATCATAAAATTTCCTAAAGAACCTATAGCTTAGAACAGCGTTTCCCAACCTTTTTTGGCTCACGTACCACTTGGTAGTATATCATGCTAAATTGTACCACTTCGTAAAAATGATTTGTATTTTGTGAAATTTGTTATTGCGAGTGTGTTATTTTATTTGCATTATACATATTATAGGGTGACCATGTATTCACATCACATAATGAGACAAATTACATTGTAACATGCTTAAACGTCATGCTGGATTATAAACTCACTGAAATTATAAACTCACTGTAACATATATATATATATATGTGTTTGTTCAAAGTATCATATTTATCTACTATTTTGTCATATTTCATTTATTAATAAATGGTTTTAATAAAAACACAAAATTATAAAAACCCAATTAATATATTTTTTTATCATAATCAAATGTTTTTATAAAATAAATTTAATGAGATCCTTGTGCTTGTTTTGAAGAACATAATTTTTTGAAATTTGGTTCAGATGATGCAAGATATACCCTTAAGTCTACAGCTGCATTCAATCTGTTTCAATACTTTTTTTTAAAAAAAATATATGAAGAAAAAGCTCTTTCTATTAATTCCATACTAGTAAATGGTAATAATAATTTAAGAGCTTTCTCAGAAAACTGTTCATATTCTTTAATGTTTAACCAAAATTAATTAGATTGTGTCGATAATTCTATTAAATTTTCTTTCTCTTTTATTGATAATGATGTAGCTTTTTCTCAATTTTCTTCATAGAAGGGGTTTGAAATCCACTTATCATTTGTGTTTCGGGTTTTGAAAAATATTCCATGAAAGACAATTTTAATCCTGTTAAATGTGCTATTATATTTTCTGTATATCTTGAGACAGACTAACCTTATTTTCAAACAAAAAAATATGTAGAGTTTCGAATTTTTCCGTTTGATTGTTTTCAATACACTGTTTCCAAAAATCTAATTTCTTAATCATACTTTCAATTTTATCATTAACATTAAAGATCGTTATCGAGATATTCTGAAGTGTCAAATTTAAGTTCATTTATTTGCAAAAAATATCAGATAAATATGCAAGCACGTGAAGCCAATCAAAATCATACAATTTCGAAGAGAGATCAAAAGGATTGTCTAAAAAAAAAAACCTGTGCTTCTTGTCTAAGTTCGAATAAGCAGGTTATATAGGGATCAATGAATTTTAATAAACAAAGACGATACAATCACAAACAATAACCTGTCACTTGTAAGCCATGCGGTGAAGTGAATGAGAATGCAGCACTATCACAACAGTGGCGGCGACATCTCAAGTTATTCGTGGCTAACGGCTAAATTTAAAAGTGCACTCCAAAAAAAAAAAAAAAAAAAAAAAAACGATATCAATTGCTGGATTTTCGATCATCGACTGTACATATTAACAACTTTACTGTATAATATTATTCATTAAAATAATTTTTATGAATTATAGGAAAAAACGTTTCTATGATATTTTTATGATTTAATTTTTTTTATTTTTTATGTCTGCCATTATTGATTATTTTTCGTGTACCACCAACCAGCAACTCGCGTACCACCAGTGGTACGCGTACCACAGGTTGGGAAACGCTGGCTTAGAATAAGAAAATTGGGATTAATTAATGTAATGACCTTAAACACTAAAAGAAAGGCAATCTCAAGCTTTATCTTTAATTTTTTTTTTTTTTTTTAATACTAATTTGTCTTTTTTTTTCTGGTGTAATAAAATCTGTAATTGTTATATCACCAATCTTTATAAACAATGCTATAATTTAATGGGTTTTTATTTTAGACTGCTCATCATTCATCAATACTATATAAATTCAATTGTTGCGATACAAAATATAAATGTACCCCTTTAAAAAAAAAGGGAGAAATCAGAAAAACTCTCATAGATAAATACAATAAATTTCTATAGATATTACCTTTGAAAAATAGCTTAATTGATTAAAATATTTTAACTTCAGTATTTACAATTGTATAGGTTGCCAGTTCAATTCCCATACTAGATTGTTACTAATCAGGCCAGCAATATCTGAAGAAGAGAGGAGAAAATACTATTTAAAATATTATGTAATATTTAATTTTATTTACTGGCATAGAGATAGTATGTAATTTAAACAGTAAGGATTTTCATCTTAACACATGCACTGTACTCTTTTTATAATATCTTAACAATGTCTTGCTGAATATTGAGGAAACTCTCAGACTAAAATAGGAAGATGAAGACTTTTGAAAGGATAAGAGGGCCATCTTATCTTTAAACTTAGTTTCTAGTTATATAAGCCTCCATTATTTTCTTTCTGCATATTAACTCTTAAGAAATCTTTTAAATTTATTATGTGCTAATATTCGGAAATATTAGAAATTATGTAATATTTAATTTTATTTACTATTGTATTTTATACTAATCTGTATGTTTTATGAATAATTAAATAGATTTGTTAAAAATATAAATCAAATTTGAATTTTTCTAAAAACATTAACAATTCAACTAGATGATGAAACAGTCCAGTGTATAACTACAGATAAAGTATCATTATTATGAATCTTCAAATAAATATATATATCTTTGATTTTTTTTTTTTTTTAGTTTCATTTTCATAGTAAAGGACCACAATCCATAATTTTTTCGGTTGTATTCTCATCCTTGGTGTTCACCTTAAGATGGCGTTGATGCTAATCAAAAACATATACATATAACGATTCCGGGCCGGACCTAAATGATCGATTTGATCTAAAAAGATCTGATTTCTTAGATTTGTGATAAAATATTCTACTAACTAATATTATTATATGATGTTAGTTTTTTTCATTTTTGTAAATGTTTATTAATCTTATCTTGTTTTTGACTTTGTGTGTGTGTGTCTTTAAAGTTACAGTGTTTTTCTAATTTTTTTTTTTTTTTTTGACTTTACGTGTGTCTTTTTAAAGTTACGGTCTTTTTTTTTTTTGCAAGAGTAAATCAGTAATTTTATTCAAAAGCAAGACGTAATAAGTAAATGTTTATTAATCTTATCTTGTTTTTGAGTTTGTGTGTGTGTCTTTAAAGTTACGGGGCTTTTTCAAATTTTTTTTTTTTTGGACTCTAGGTGTGTCTTTTTAAAGTTACGGTGTTTTTTTTTGCAAGAGTAAATCAATAATTTGATTCAAAAGCAAGACTTTATAAGTCAATGTTTATTAATCTTAGATTGTTTTTGAGTTTGTGTGTGTGTGTCTTTAAAGTTACGGGGCTTTTTCTCATTTTTTTTTTGGGACTTTATGTGTGTCTTTTTTTAAAGTTACGGTATTTTTGGTCAAGAGTAAATCAATCATTTTATTAAAAAAGCAAGACATAATTCTAAATATATCAAAAGTAACGTAATTTATATACTACAATTTAGAATTGATACCCGACTACTATTAGTAAGGACCATCATTAAAAGACTCGATTGAAAAATGATATCCGACCAATTTCCGTTTTCTTTTTG
Source organism: Epiperipatus broadwayi (assembly GCA_028023455.1). Lineage (NCBI taxonomy): Eukaryota > Metazoa > Onychophora > Udeonychophora > Euonychophora > Peripatidae > Epiperipatus > Epiperipatus broadwayi. Next base: position 3,945,559 of record JAQFVV010012401.1, read on the forward strand.
GGGACAGTAATGAATAAGAAAGTGGGTTGTTTTTGTTAAGTCTGTCTATATAAAAAGGGTACTGTTATTGAAATACTAAATTTAAAAATGATAGCCGACTAATTTGCGTTTCTTTTGACAGTAATTAATCAGAAAGTGGGTTTCTTTTTTTTTTTGCTAAATCTTGTGTATATATAAAAACAAACAAACCGTAATTCAAAGACTCCATTGAAAAAAATCAAACCCCATTGAATTTGCTTTTTTTTTTTAAAGACAGTAATTAATCAGGAACTGGATTGTTTTTGTTAGTGTGTAGATATAAAAACTAATCTTATTTTGAAATAATAAATGTAACAAAACAAAAAAAAAATAATACCCGACTAATTTTATTTTTCGGACAAATAATTCCTAATAATTAGACAGTGGGTTGTTGTTGTTTGTACGTATATATATAGCAAAAGTAACTGGTCACGGACGAATTCTCGCGAAAACGGTACTTTTCCCGTGATCCTTTAATTTTTTTCTCTTTCACACCCTTAAAAGCAATTTTTGAGGGTTACCCCTTCGTAATGGAATCTTCAGGACATTATTACTAAACTTATAACAGTAAAGTAAGTTACAACACATTAAAAAAAATAGACGTCTTATCAAATTTTAAAAAACTATGACTGCTTCAAAGACACACGCGAAACTACAGAGAAAATAGATATTCTACTATTACGAGAAAATGATGAACAAAATCGACTACTACGGCAGCCGATCAAGGTATTTCTTTCTCTTTGCTTTTAGCATAGAAAAAAGCCATAACCGGCAGCCGTCGGGAACTCTTTCTGTGTTTTATCATAGAAAGAAGTCTCTTTGTGTGTCGCCGCCTCCTCCGTCCAACATAACATGAGGACTTTTCTGCATTTATAACGTAGAAAAATTCCTCTTTTGTTGGGTGAAGGACGGTGAAACTGTATATTTCTATAGGAATTTACCTAGAAGTAGCGACATCTTAAGGCGAACACCAAGGATGAGAAAACAACCATTTTTTCTTATTAGCGATTACTTATTTTTTATAGCTAACCTGACAGTCCTTGTAGGTATAAGTTGTTTAAGTGATCATTTCTATTTTCATGTATGTACATAATAAAACATTCCCCAGGAAAGAAATGCAAATTGAGTTCATAAATTTCTCTCATGAATTTAAACTAATTATTCATGTTCCATTATGATATTCAAACAAACTTAAGTGATTTTTTTATCTTCATGTTCTCTGGTTCATGTTAAATTTTCTATATAATTTAGTTTTCCAAATAATTTTATTATCTTCAAACTTTTGCACTATGTCTCTTTCAAAATGTAATAATGAGAAATTACATATGGCAGAACATAATATATTTATAGTCCATTTGCCATTCATTTTATCACAAACAAGATCACTTGCACATTGAAACTAGATTGTTACAAGTAAAACACAATAATCTACTTTCCTATGTAATTTTACATTATCACATTTTGGAAAAAAGTTATAGTTGAAAAGCTTGAAGGTGATCAAATTTATTTAAATATGTGATATTTTAATGATATGTTTGTATGTGAAAAGTTTATGTGATTGAATTATTTTCAAAACTAAATAAAATAAAAGATTAACATTAACCAAAAATATTGTGGTAAAATGTGAATTATCAACTTTAAACCATACAATGATTAAAGTAGTCATAAACATCAGAATGTTAATTAATTAATCTATATTCATATATCCCTCATAGGTCTTTGTGAGCCATAATTCCAATTTAAAAAATGAGTTAAAAACTAGTTATTTAAATACTAATATGAATTAGTAAATAAAAACTTAACTATTATATTGAATTATGTGTATATATAATATACTCTTAAAAATTTTAAATATCTCAAGACAAAAAAAAATGGATTTTTATTATTTTTAAAAAAAAAAAAAAGCTTTTCATATAAAGATCAAAAACATTGCAAATTTTGAAATGACAAGTTATATAATTTACAATTGTATATATAAAAAAGGATTCTTGGAAGTCAGCAAATGTGAGAACATTTTAATAACAGTGACTAGATTTAAAATCACAGACTAAAAAAAAAAATAAACATTCAACAATAATTAAAAATCATGGGTTGTGATCCCATACTGCCAAAATGTGACTACAATAAAAATATGACTTGTATTTTATAATATCACATTTTCAATATTATTGATTTTAAATTATCTAATAAACAACATAAAGGATATATTTGAAGACCATCAAACGAATAACTTACCCCATTTACAAAATCAATTGTGCCAATAATTTTGGAGAATCTTGTAGTGATTATGAATAAGCATAAATTACTATATGATTATGCATATGATTGCATTAATAACTTTACATTTGATAAATTTTAATTTATTTATTAGAAATGAAACAACAAAAAAGAAAAATTAAGAAAGCAATTAATTAGTCACTGGTTTTCATATTTGAAGCTGCATATTTCTTTGGAAATCATGATTGCTTGATTATTTAATAAACAATATTTTTCAAATTATTTTTAAATATTTTTTTCTACTGATGATAGCTGTATATAATACGTATGATCAAAAAGCTGCTTTTATTTTTATTTTTGATTATTAAATACAATCTATACAATGTATATCCCAGTGAAAAGTTGACTGATAACTTTACCAAATTGTTAATAGCATTATCTTTGATTCAATGCATGTGTTATGTAGCAACGTGGTTTGGCTATTTACCATAAAAATTTTAGGCACTACTATACCTTGATAATATGTTATGACATAAAATACGATTATATGTTTTGTACCTTAACCCACACTAGTTCAAAGTGGCACATTAAATTTTACTTGAAATTGATACAGAACTGTTACTGGACATTTGAAATGATTCACATTGTATATGGCAGTGAAACCAAGAATTGCAAGAACCCTTTCAAATGGTTTGCAGGATTTCATAATGATAGGAAGAGCATTGAAAATGATCTATGAAGATACAAAATACACTGAAATATTTTATGTCATAACTCATGATCCAAACATGCTAATGTCTTAAATTATAACATTAAATATCATATGCATTGATACAGAGATGCTCCTGCAAGCAGTATGGAGAATCAGTCATACCTTTCATTAGACACAATTATTAATTTGAGTTAATTCATTATTGTCTATGTATTTATATATACAGATAGTTATATTTTATGTGTGAAATTTTAATTAAACCATATGTTAAGATTTTTTTATCATTTTAGAAATTTGTTCTAACTGAAATTAAATAATGATTGTATTAATATAAAAGTATTGTTCCAAAGCAAGTTTTTGTTGAATTTAAAATAATGCTAGTCACAAGTTCTTACCCTCCCTCCTTCCCCCATATATATATAATTGACTTTTATTTAACAAGTTATTAAATTAAATGTGTGCTTGTTTAAATTTTTGTTTATTAATATTTAAACTTCAGTGACTAAAAAAGTGCGGAGTATATGCAAACATTTTTTTTTTGTATAAATATGTATTTTTTTGAAATGTTGATTTAGCAAACTAGTTTCAGGAAAAGTTGAGAAACAAAAACATCACTGCTGCTTTACGTTAGATAATGAAAATAGCAAGAAATAACAGAAATATCTGTTGTGGACATATGTTTTAAGTCTTTGATTCTGTTAACTATGCTAATTTAGTAAAATGGATATAATTGAACAAATTGATGTTTTTAAGAGAAATCACTATGTAGGATTAAATGGTTTAGCTAAACCAAGTTTTAATGAAATTTATTGTTTCATATTATCACAATAGCTAAAAAGGGCAGCATATTTTCACTCCACCTATTAAATTTGTATACTGAATATATAATGAAATAAGTCAAAATGGATGAAAGCAAATGTATATTCAGTATTGATGAAAAAACCTCATTATCATTAGATATTTTTGTCCCACCACAGTATTAGTTAGTAATAAAAAAACTTGGATAAACTTTTTCCTTTCCTTGGATGATTCAATAATAATAAAGAATCTAACACCCAAAAAATCATTCTGAGCAAATATTAATCAAAGTTGCATTGAAACATCTGGAAAAGAATTTTAGATATAGGGACTTATTTTCAAAACTGAAGATCATAATTGTTCAAGTTATAATATTTCCTAATATTCTCTAAGAATGTGAAAATTGATTGATAGATTTGGACATTGTGAATATGAATTTAACAGTGTTTTTAATGTTATTCATAATTTATTTACCATTTTTTTCTTTATTACATTTTTCCTTTTGATTACAAAAATATTTATAGGATATTACTTATAATACTTCTTTCATATACACTTCAAAGCAAACAAATTTTCTTAAAAACTTGGGGGGGGGGGGGCACGGCTCATTAGAAGTTTATTTTTTGCATCATAATTTTTTTGGTTGTTTGAAAGAAATTCTTGGTTGAACATTTCCAAAGGGGATCTTGAGTTAAGACATATCTTAAACTGTGAAACTATAGCTTAGGTTATTTGTAAGTTTGATCTATGTAATAGCTTTTTATATAATTTCTCTGAGGTGATTTGCCTTTTGATATGTGCTGGATGAATATGTGAAAAAAAAAAAAAATCATTGTATGGAGATTGACTAAAATGTCCTAACAATATTTTTTATAGAAATATTTAATTGCATATCAAGCTATTTAGAGCTAGCATATAGTAGTATTGTGTGGAGGTGCTAAGGCATCTATCCTTAGAATATTTGCATGTCAACCCAGTAGTATCAGCCAACTTTCCAATAGAGTTATTTCTAGAAATCATTTTAGATTTAACTTTTAATAGATGAGAGAAATAAGTTTCTATATGGCTTTTAGGTTATCCCCCAAATTAAGTTATGTTTTATTTTGTTACAAAAGTTTATATTTATTTATGAGATGTTTTTTTTTGCGGTTTATTTTTCATATCCATATTAAGAGGTTATTCTATTTCTGAGAAGGTTTTTTAAATATATGAAGTCAAAAAATATCATCAGCATTGAAAAATTTTCTGCAAGTTGTTTCTGAAAGATTTCTGATGAATATATTAAATAAAGTGGAAGAGGGAATTTATAAGAGACTATTTTTTTGAACAATCATAAGCTGAAATTAGGCTAAAAAAGAGTAGCATCTGTTTTAATTTATTTTGAAAAAAAATTTTTTAGTATATGTTGTTAAAGATAAAATTTATTCATAATAACTTCTTTCTGCCCTAATTCATCCTGTTCTAAAAGTAGACAATTATTGACATAATTTTTGTTAAAATTACAATGATGTTGTTGGCAATAATTTTTTGTATCACTGTTTGGTTCATGCTAAATTTTCAGATTAGTTTCAGTATGAGTAAAGTTGCTGAATAGTTTTCCAATTAACTAAATTTTTTAGATATTCTAGAAGGATATTATCTGCTTATGTACTTTTATTGGTTTTAGACACTCAAGGCAAATTCAGATTTATTAATATCTACTGGTTTATTAGATTGAGTTTAGAGGAAAATTGTGAAAGAAAAACTTGTACTTCTGTTCTAATAATATTTTTTCTGGTTATGTCAGTCTTGAGTTTTGGAAGTGTAACATATAAAATTGTCATTATTCTCTTAAATATGTTTTTATGTAAAGGCATAAAGTTTTGTTTTTTTATAATCTTATTTCACATTTTTTCCTAGCATCATTAAGTTTATTCTAATCTGAAATAAATTGTTTTTGATATTTCATGGAATATACCATTTGTTAGGCTTAATGATAAGTTTGTTAAATCTATCATAGAAAGTGAAAAAATCTATTAAAGGAAACTCTTAATTTTTCTTTAAAGATATTGTGTTAGTTTATTTTAACTCTATTTTAGGACTGGATATCTTTCAACTACAGAAATAGGAATTATAAGAATTATTAAACTTGATTTATGTTGGCCATGGTGAAAATGATCTTAATTAGTAGATTTGCAGCAATATTGAATCTTTTTTTTTTTTGCTAAAATAAGACATATATCTATCTATCTGAATAGAATATTTCTTTTATCAATGTAACATCACTTAAATCTCAAAACTTACTTTATCTACAAGAGCATTTATTATCTCTCTTCCAGCACCATCTATTAAAAGCTTGACGCAGTAATGATTATGACAAGATAAATAAAATCAAAAGTTAGAAACCTCTATGATGTTGATTAAATTTCACTGTGTTCTAGTAATTATTGGTTGTTCAAGTTTACAATAGATGGCATTAAAATAGAAAGAACGTTAATGCTGGATATTTCTTCTTTCATAGTATTATAAAATATCTGCATGTTGTTTAAAACCATCCATTTGAAAATTTCTGAACTTTCTTTATTCTTTGGTACATATTTTCACACTATTATGAGAGTTGATATTTCTTATATATACCGAAGGTATAAGAAGATCGGTAAGACTCATTCATATTGGGAGATTTATAAACACTGTATTTATAAAGATCTATCCAAATGATGATTATTTGAATTTATCTTCAATAGAAATTTTTTTCTTTGTTGCTAGATTATTTGAAAGAAAGATAACAAAATTATGTTTAGTATCATTCAATCAAGAACACATGTTTACATCATTCAATTATCAAGTGAAATATTAATGTTTGTTTATATAAGGCCTATCTGGCATATCATTAATATTTAAATTAATATTTTCCAATAGAGACATATTGTGATGACTTGGTTTTGAAAATCTAGTTATACTCTGAAAATATAGTAGTTGTAGTAGTAGTAAGCTTATAAGAATTTAAATTTTATTGATTGCTGGGTTGCATATTTACTGACCTAAAGAGCTGTTAAAAAGTAAAATTAATCTGGCAAAGCATCCATTATAATATTTTCAATCACTGATAATATACTTTCATTTTAAGATATTATATATATATATCACAAATTTAAATTGCTGTACATCACTATCATTTTATATTATGTGTATGTATGTATATATGTGTCTGACTGGTTGACTAGTTCAGTTTTCAGGTGCCATATTGAATTTTTTTAAAAACTGACCTGAGACACAATTTTCACAATAACTTCAGTTTTAATAATGTTAGAACAAAAAAATTTACATTAATAGAAACTAGAAAACAATAAGTCTATGACAAATAGTGATAATCATTTAAAAAATAAGGAAAAAAAGAAATTTCAACATCCGACATAATTATTACTTTATTGTTTGTTCATAATTTCTAATTTATCATTAACTAAGGTTAAATTACATCTTCAGTGATAATTTCTTTGTAAACCTTACAAAATTATCTTTCGAACCATATATAATACTTCTTACCTGAGATAATCCATAGCTTCAGAATCTCCAAAACAAGTCGCATATGAATTCTTCATTTTTATCTTGTACCCCAAAAGTTACCAAATTTCAAAGGCGTCTATAAGAAAAAGATTCATCCTAATAAAAGATACAAAACAAATCATTTCCAGAAGATAGATATGCATTTGTCATCATAGCAATTGGCTTCTTGTCTATCTAAAACTAGAAATTGTAGGCTACTGTCTGTATCACTGATAAAATGAGTTTCATCTCTTCATTTTATATTTTTTTGTGTACATCAGTGATGTTTATATTCTTTATGCACACCAGTGATGCTATCTTGTTATATTTATTGTCCCACAAAGATATAATTTATTTGCATATAGCTCATTTGCTAGCTATAGACTTGAAAATAATGTGATGCAAGATGTGGCAAAACTACTGACTCCACAGCATGAGTATCAAGGCATAGGCAAGAATCAGAATGATTCTTTGCCTGCATACAATTCCATGTGGTATATGCATAACCATTGTGGCTACTACTACACAAACATCATTTGAAATCTCTCTTTTATTGGTTTTAAGTGTTTATATTTTCACATGGTAGTATGCCCAGTAAATTTTGTGAATGCTTTATCAACTGCAACTTTTCTGTACATTTGATTATGTTTTTAAAATTTACATTGCACTGCTCTATATATGTAAATCATTACTTTTATACAACCTTTCTGTACATTTGATTATCAGATTTTAAAATTTATATTGCACTGCTCTATATATGTAAATCATTACTTGTTATACAATATGCAAGAGTAAACACAAACGCACCATATAAACATAATAAATTATTAATATCAAAGATACAAAATTACATATGAATAATAATTTATATACTGTATAAGAAAGAGCATAAATGATTTTAATATTATATTATTTATAACTTATATATTACACACACACACCAATATAAATGCAAATTAATAAATTATATTAATAAATTTAAAATATTATTAAAAAATCTACTTACGATATATATTCGGCGATTACATTGACATCCCATTATAGGCCTTGAATGCGAATGACCTGCGTATTTTTAATCCGTTTTCACTATATAATCAGGCCATTTATAATTGACCAAAATAGAAAAAAAATTAAATCCATCTGTTTAAAAAAAAAAAATCATAAAAAATTCAAATTTCTTTCGATTTCAATCAAAAAGATAGCATTTAAAAGATATTTTTACGATGGATCGAATGCTCATATTTCTGTTGACATCATGCTTATAGTTTTCATGTAATTTAAAACAGGAAATGAAATTTCAACCAATCAGCTATGACGCATGACTGATACACTGTTCTGAGCCAATTAAACAAAATATAACAGTAGGATTCTCATAATATAGCAATCATATATTTACACAGGGATAGAATTTTTTTTTTTTATTAATATTATATAAACAAAAAAATGTTAAGTAAATTTATGACTGTCATAGCTATGTAAATACTTTTAATTTAGATTACAATATAACAAAACTGTAACACCTTTTTGAATGTAAATATTATAATGTGTTATGCATATATTATTTTAAAATAAACACAAAATATGAATTACATAAACGCAAAAGTTTACATTTATTGAACAAGATGGGTTTGGTAAATATTTGCAATCTTCCTTCAATACAGAGTTATTAAAAAATAAATAAGTATTGCATTCCTTTTTTACTATTTTTAAGATAAATTTTCATAGTTTCATTCAAAATTATAATCATGTTCAGACAGTGAATTCGTTTTCTAAAACCCAGTTTTAATTAGAGTATAATTGACAAAAACATCTCATAAAGTTTGTATAATTAAGTCCATTTTTGTTTGAATCATAGTTTTATCATTCTTTATTTATTTATTTTATTTGTACTAATTGCTTATTTATTAATAGCAAAAACTATGATTCCATAAGTTATTGGATATCCTTTTTTATAAAATCCTTCAATTTTCACAACTGTTACAATTTCAATATTTATGGCATATAAACAATGATATCCCTAAGTGAGCAAACAACTTCTGATAATAAACTTTTATGACTACATTTCATTCATTTGCAATCAAAAGTTTTCAAGCTTATCTTTAAAATGTACCACATAGTCCAAATTATTCAATCTTGTGCAGTGTTTTTATTATTTCTGTTTATTTCATTTTTTAATTTTTTGAAAGTAAAGTGTAAATAATAGCTTTAAAATTCTAATCTTTTTTTAGTTCTTGGTTTCTGTAATAGATTTACTACGAGGTCATAAAAACATGTCCAATACTACTATATTAGTTTTAAAAATCTGCACTGAGTTTTTTAAAAAACCATTGTCCAAAATTAGTATCGCTTTAAAATTTTAATGTTTTTAGTAATAATTCTCTACTTCTGAAGCAAAATAGTATTCAATCAATCAGTAAATGGTTTAGTAAGCTAGATTTTTTTTAATCATATTTTCATATAATTGGTAATGAAGATTTGGCTATATTTTTCAGTGTTATAAAATTGTAATTTCTATAAACTAATAGCAGCTTCAATTTTTTATGTTGTGTATGCATTATTACTAACGAGCAATAATATATTGTTATTTATTGATTTGAAAATAGGATGATTTTTTTTTTTTTTTTTTTAAATGTAAATGCAGGATAGCTTATATTTTTGAATGCAGCTGTCCTCAGCAATTAAGGTAGTTTTACCTTGATAAATTTTAGTTGCACCTATATTTGTAGTAACTTTTTGTCTCCTTAATCTTTTCCAGTTTTAAATCCATAATTGTAAATAAATGAATAGTCAGTGTTCTCTCACTCAGGAAATTGGAAGTGACAGAGTTGAACTGTAATCTGTAAATCTTCAATTATGAACTTACCACTATACCAAAACATATAGGCCAATATGAAAGTAACTAAGCTATTCTTGGATGCTGTTAATCTTACACATTGGCTATAATTTTATTATCAAGTTCTTTTCAAATGTTAACATGTAATGATATATATTTGTGTTGCATAAGGACCAGAACTGATAGATAGAATCATATAGCATTTTTGTATTATCCACACAATTTACAAAGATTTGATTTTTATATGGTGAATACTTTTTTAGATTCTAGTTGATCGTTATTTTGTAGGTTGTCTTGTCTTTTTATTTTCTTTTGAAAATGTTTAATTTTACTTTTTTTTTTTTTAATTTAGAGTTTATTGAGGTCATATTTTAATGAGAAATGTACTGCAACACTAAAAATAGAAACTAAATTATTGTCATTCCCTTTGATAGAAAGCAGTGTCTGGTTTTTATATATTTAAATCATTTTGTTCTCTTTTCTACTTTTGTGTGAGTGTGTGTGTGTCTGTGTGAATTTGTACATTATGAAATGTTTTTATTTTATGAGCTTTCATGAAACTATTGGGAATTTTGTCCAAAATTTTATAATTATTTCATCATAATACATAAGAATTTGATTATATGTGTTTAACAATTGACTTAATCAAACAGTGTATATATGTATATAAATTAAAATATATTTGTTTAATGGATTTTTTTTTTCTTTTAGTTTTTGAAAAATTTTCTTATATTCATAATATCTTTAATATATTAACTTTAAACATATATTTGTAACTGATATAATGTAGTACAGAAGAGAGGTGCGTGCTCATTCTGATGTAGAAATAGTATCTGGTTTTATTCTTGTAATTACTGTGATAAAGTTATAAATAGAAAAAAATTGAAGCAATCTGAAACAAAAAACAGAATATTAAAATATTGAAGGAAGATGAAAAATTCAATTTTGCAAAAGTTTAGGATTAGAAAAATTATTGTCAATATCAAATAAAATAATGATGTTGTGACAAAAATATTTAAATATGAAAAAAAAAAAACAGGTAAAATTAGACAAAATTGATTGCAGGAGAAATGTGAAAGGAAAGGTCGGTTTGACTTAGTTTATGAAAGGGCAGAAAAATTAAGTTAAATTATATGATATTCATCAGACACTGATTTTGAAATAAGAAATGGACAGAAATTAATAAAAATATATATAATGAAGAAGTATCTTGATTTATATGCTAGAACAGGCAGATCTTTGAAAGAAAAAGAAAATAAATTATGAAATATGTGCTAGAGGACAAGACAATAAGTGAACAAAAAAATTAATAATTATAGAATTAAGTTTCAGTAAAAACTGTGGTGTTAAGTTAAAAGAAAAAGAATTAGTGTATTCTTATAATCAACTATATAGAATTTATGATCCTTTGAAATTTCTCAACAATTTCAATTGTTAGAAAAAAATATAATACTTTTAGTTATGAAGATTATAGGATAACAAAATGCAGAAAAAATAAATTATGCATAGTTTTAAATAATTTCTAGCATATTGCATCAATTTTTATCTAACCAAAACTTTCAAAATATTTTTTTCTCTTAAGAAATTATTATAATACTAACTTCAAAAATGAGACCAAATTTACCTTTATGGAAAATTAGACAATAAATTAATTATAAAGAAATATTAAGTTCTTTTTTGAAAATCAAATTGAGATCATTATTGATTGTAGCCATCACTTATTATCCTTATAATAATGTAATTTGTTTTAATGTATGTGTAAACATATATGTAAAATAAATAAAATGTCCGTTAATTAAAAACAAAATTTTAATTATAATTGAAATATTAAATTTAACGGTTTACAAACAATCCTTAAATCTGCAGAAGTACTTTCGGTTAATTTTTTAAACCTGCCTCAACTGCCATTAAATTAAAAAAAAAAAAAAAGCAGAAGCAAACATCATCAATTCAAATCCCACGAATCTCTTATTTTAATGTTAGCAGCTTGTCGATTTATTAAATGCATTTTATTCCTGTTTATAAAAATTGCCTCTTTAATTTTTCTTTTACTATGATTTCTCTCATCATGAAGAATTTGCAAAATCAAATTTAAATTTATATTTACATGATTTTTCATGATCAAAGAAAACTGAAGGAGCATATATATATATTTCAGCATCACTACTGTAATAAATTGTGTAAAATATAGTTTTATTATAAATATTACATTTTAAAACCAGTATTTGTAAAATAAATAAATTTTAATTCCATTTTATGCTAGTAATAATATCTTTAAAAGTTTTATATAAATCATCTCACTAGATGGCAGGACTGAATTCATTACTGAATATAAAATTGTGTTCTTTATGTTTTTGCCCTCCTATTTAAAATCTAATACCCCCTCCCTCTTTCTTCTCTCAGTAGTATTATATATCTATATTTCTTTTATCAATAAAAAATTGAATGATCTTATATATTTACCAAGATAACAAAAAATCAGAGTTGTAAATTTTATTTTTTATCTTTAGTAATAGATTCTCTTTAGCTATAATTTTCTGTCCCTAAATAATCTATTATGTATATTCTAATGGTATGAAATAGAGAGGTACTGAAGAGTGATGCAAATAAACTTTTATAAATGAGCAAAGAACCATTATCAGAAGCCAATATATATAATAATAAGTGGTAAACACAGTATCACTAATAAATATCATTAACAACACTCAAACAGAGTAACAGCAGCAAAGTTTTATAGGCTAGATTTAAAAGAAGCATAGTGTTAAATCTTAGGTTAATCATCATCTAAACAATACCAAACTTGACATATAACAACAATCATCAATATTTCAGCTGCTTGCACATAAACATTAAAATAACTATAATTATAGATATATCAGAAAAATTCTGGCATCAATATATCAAAGCTGATCATCGGTCCCCAGCCCCGCATATTCCAGCACTATGCGCTGACATTTACAATGTAATTTAAAACTGTAAGTATTCCATTTTAGAAAATACTATTGATTCGTAAATTGTTTAAAACTAGTCTGAAAAATGTCAACACGCATTGAAATGTATAATGTTGTTTTGCAACAAATAGTTGGGCCGGTAAATGGCATTTTTATATGTTTTAGCACATAAACAACGCCAGCAAGCGTCATGTATATTTATTTTATATTCCTATCTAACACCATTAATCCCATTTAAAACAGGTTGTAAAAATATTTTTTTAATGTTGGTAAATGTATAATATGTAATTTTATATATATGTTCCCTATAGTTAATATATAGAAATAAAGTTTTTGAAAAGAAGTTAGTAGAAGTTTGTGGAGATATTTATATTGTTGGAGAACATATATTTTAAAGAAAAAAGTGATTGTTTAATTTGCTATTGTAATATATATTTTGGATGTTAAACATTACTTTAATATCATCCTTTAATATTACTTTACTTTAATATCTCTTACTTCTAATCTCTAAACATTATAATAATATCTTACTTTAATATCATTATTTTCTTTAATATATTATTTTACTTATATATTTTTTAATTGGATGAGATGTTTTCCATCACCCCAGGTGAACCCCATCCCATTATAATATAATATATATATACATGTATTTCTGATACATCCAGTTAAATTTTAAACACCTATCTTCTTTATCTATTTTGTTCTACTTATTTTTTTTTTATTGAAGGTATCTTTCTTGGCATGATATATTTTTAAATATATTCCCAATTCTTCTTGATTTTTCTCAATCTCATATTTTCTAACATAGTCAATCTTCTTTTCCTATACTTATATATGCAATTCTACCTAGCAACATCTTACCTTTATATAATATTCATTCTTTTAAAAAGTGATGATTAATTTCATCTTTTTTTTTTGTAAAATTTTATTAACATAATATGTTAGAATAAATTATGTTAGAGCATAGCATGCAATAGTAAACTCCTATCAATAATAATCAAATGACATCGCTTAATCATTAGCCTATCTGTATTCAGCAAAGTGCTTAACATGCATTTTTTCTATGTAACTTGATATTTTTTTTCGTTTACATTTATTTTTATTATATAAGTATAACATAGTATATGTCTTTTAAATTCTCACTAATCTTTGAATAATAAATGTGTTATTTTGTGATTTCTTTACATTCTCCCTCCTCCTCATTTATTAGTAAGTTGAACAAAATTCTATTAAACTATTTATTTTATCAAAACATGATAAAAAATAATTTACATTTCTAATTCTTTAATGTAATAATAATCATATGGTTATTTTATAATAGTTATGTAATTTTGAATTATAAAAAAAAATTAATTTCTTTTAAATTTAGGGTATCATATGCAAATCAAATTAAATTTTAAAAAGTACAAATGTCCATAATTTTTGGAAAGACTTTCAAAAGTAATTATGTTCTCTATTTTATTTAGAATAAATATGTATACTTATAATTTAAACAATATTGTATTTCAGCTTGCAGAACAAATTTTAATTGGTTTATTACTTTGGATACATGTGGCTTGAAATTTTAGCTAGTTTTTAAACACTAAATTTTCATTTGTTAAAAATGTTTCATCACACACACACATATATATAACCATTAAAAATAAAAAATGTTAGGTCTTAAAATCTTTGGATAATAACTTATATTTATATAAAAGGGTGAGTAAAAAAGAAATGTTACAATATAATTTGAAGTATTAGAAACGTTGACTTTAAAAAGAAAAAGAAAAGCACTCCAGAAGAAAAGATAAGAAATAAGAATTTGGGTAAAAAGAAAGGAAATGAGAATAAATCTATAGTGGTGGTTGTATAAATAGAAATAATTAATTACAATTTTTTTTGTTTTGAAATGAAGTGAAAATATGTAAAATACATTAGTTTAATTAATGAAAAGGAAATGAGGTGATTAAGTCTGTTATCAACAAAATAAGAAGGGGGAGGAGGGATAACTTGAATTAATAAGACAGGAAATGATTAAGCTGTCTGAATAAATTAAAATACACTAATTGAATTTGTAAATTGCAGAATTTAATTAGTGAGAAGGTAAGAAGTAATTCAGATATATAAAGAGTGGAAAAGAAAAAGGAACAGCAGAATTTCTCCATTTTTACAATTGTGCAGGACAAATTTGGTTTCCTCCTTCATTGGCCAGTTAGGAGAAAAGATATATAGCAGTGAACTGGCATCACAAAACATCTGGAGATACCAGTCTCAGAAACCATTTACCTGAAAGTTAATACAAATACATGCCTGACAAGGCTCTGCACGGATTTACTACCAAATGGTAAAATAGAAACATACATTGTTTGATTGTTATAAATTTATGGGACATAGCAAATAATAGCTGTGTCTAGTTAAGAATTACTATATTCTATAAAAAAGGCATTGGAAATTTCATTTCTAATTTGTGAAGTTCAGAGTTTTGTATCATTGGGGGACATACTGTTTGTTTTGCCATATCAATAAAGACTTAATTTTAGCATATTGATTTTGTAAATTTATTGAATAATCTATTTTGCTGTGATATTTTCATAATTTGTTTTGCAAATACATAGCAAAAGTTGGGGCAAACAAAAAAAACCTGAACTTCGCTATAGGGAAGTTATGAAATAAGATAGATAGTAGGAAATTGTTTTGGGGCCAATCAAATGTACCAGAGTTTGATATTGGTAATACAGTGGAATAGCCACTATATATTATGCAAATTGAAAAATTTTTTTGTGCTAAATAATATTCAAGATAATAAATGAAAAAATAGTTCTGCTGTGTCTGGCAGAATGAAAGGTTATTGATATTGTATATAAATATTTTGAGCAACTAATAGATAGAGTCAATCACTTATGATGCCATAGTGATAAAATTGAATGATCATTTTAGCCCGAAATCATCTCAACACAAACAAATTAACACTAAGAAATAAAAAGCAATATAATGAAGAGAGTATTAAAGAGTATAAAGCATTGTGGGAGTTATCAAAAAATTGTAGTTATGGCAATTTTGTAGGCCAAATACTTCTGTAACAGTTATTATGGAAATATCAGATGATAAGGTTTTGTCAAAATTTACTTATGGAGGCAGATTTAACTTACGGAAGTGCAATTAAGAAGGGAATAGCTTACGAACTAGTAGTGGAACAGATTCTGGCATTCAGAAATTCAAATGAAAAAGATTCGAAATTGTTAGTGTATAAAACACAGAATACATGAGAACAAAGAATGGGGGATTGATGACATAAAAAAGTTATTTGTTTTTGCTGCAGAAAAAAGAGTCATTTTGCATGTTTTTGCAAATGGAAAAAAGAGATGTGTTATAAATATAAAGTTAGAGAGCATCTAGCAAAAGTACTGAAATGATTTGTGACCCGGATGCGCAGGAGTCAGATTGAAGTCCTTGCAGGTCCAGACATATAATATATTGGTATAACTTTATTTGGGCCATATTGTTTGGTCCTTGAGTATTCAAATTATGTTTTAATCGGGATAAGCAATGTAAAATTTACCCAGAAAATCCATTTGAAAATCTTGTAATGTGGCGTTATTCTGAGTGCGTGGGGATCTTTGGGTGGATGAAATGAGACTATACAGGTTTCCATTCATGGTGGGGATTTTCCATAGTTGGCATTTGTTAACTTGCAATGTAAGTCATCTAACCTCTCGACCGTTCACCATTGGCGATGAGGCACAAATAAATGTCTTTTGAAATAAAAATGTTGAAACTTACGGAAGTATGATGGATCCAAAAATAAAAAGCAGAAGAAAGAGAAATTGAATAGCATTCATACAATAAAGTATATGAAAGCAATAGTGGAAAACAAGTGAGAAGTACAGATGTAGATAGTGGATTGGGGTCATGCACTATGGAAAAAAGTAAGTGTAGGGAAAAATAATTCAAAAATAAAGAATCCGTTTATAAAGGCACAGAGGGTAAGTAGAAATGTGATAGATATTAAGAAAATAGTGGAAGTACTAGTTAAATATAGAAATAGAGAGGTAAACTTTCTTTATGTATAGTGAACAGGATATTAGTCCCATTATAGGGTATGAATGATTCAATGCTGTCAGAATAAATATTAGTATAATTATAAATATCATTGAATGAGAAATGACACAAACTTTTCTACATTATTTGAGAAATGATTTAGGCTTGATGAATTCAAACCCGGTGGACATGGAGTTAGTGGAGAATGCAACTCCAATAATAGGTAAAGCAAGAAAGATACAATTCACGCAAAATGGAAGAAAAACTTCAGAGTTTAATTACAAAATGGAGTATTAATCCCTGTTGAAGCTTCAGAGTGGGTTTTGCCTATTGTAGTTATAGCAAAACAGAATGAACAGATCAGACTTTATTTTGTTGGGATTGTAGTTACTGTAAATAGGGTTTTAAATAAGTGGGCCCACTGTTGTCAAATATGAGAGTATTGGCAGCATTAGCAGATGCAAAATTTTTACAAAGCTGGATTTAAATAGCATATCAGCAAATAGCAGTGACAGAAATAAGATCACAATTAGTAACACTAGCAACCTCTTGTGATCTGTTTAAATGTAACAGATTACTATTCAGTATAATTATATTCCCCAATATTTTACAAAGTTTGGAGGGAGGGGTATGGTATTATGATGAAATTGATTTCTGCACAGTCACAGGAAGTCTTGTACAAAAGAGTAGGAAAGGTGTGAGAAAAGTTAAATAGAGTGAGGGTTAGACTAAATGCTGAAAAATCAGTGGGGCAAATAGATGAATTAGTTTTTCTCTGACATATTTCTGGAAAAGGCAAATAGCTGTTACCATAGAAGTGAGGACTTAAGACTGCTGACAAGCCAAAAAATGTAAATTAAGTACAGGCTTTTCATTTCTTGATTAATTTTTTTGAACTGTTTCTTAAAAATAAATCAATGGTGGCACAGCCATTATACAAGTTATTAAAAAACCAAAAATGGGAGTGGACCAATAAAGAAAATATAGCTTTTTAAAAGACTAAGGAATTGTTGGTGTCTGACAAATTGTTAGTGCATTTTAACAATAATAAACGAGTTCAAATTACATCTGATATATCAGATTGATATGTGGATGCAGTTTTATCACATACAACCGATAATGGGGGGCAACCAATATCTTATGCATTACAAATGCTGTCAAAAACTGAAAGGAACTATAATCAAATCAACAAAGAGGCATTGGCTATAATATTTTCATTAAAAAATATTTCACCAGTACATATTTGGAAGATTGTTTAAAATAGTGAAGATCATAAACCTTTGTTAGGTATTTTTGCCTTAATCGGATAGCTCCTGAACATTTAAGCATGAGAATGTTGTAATGGTGAAATGTTCTTTCTGTATATGATTATGAATTAAATTTTAAAAAAACATAACTTATGCAGATATGTTATCCAGATTGCCAGATAGACATGTAATTATATCAAATGAAATAGAGACAAATCACATAGATGTGATGAAATCGAAAACTTTAAACAGTTGGATAGTAAGTAGTTGGACTATAGAAGATGAGGGATGTCAAATTCTGGAAATTTGAATTAGTCAGGATGGCCGAACAATAAGTCTACATATCTTGTGCAGGGATTTTAGGCTAATAAAGATCAACTATCTATGTGCAATGACTGCATAGTTTTTGGGAATAGAGCAGGATACCTACTGCTGATAGACAAATGTGGGATGAGCTAAAGCTCTGGTACGCAGTTATGTCTGGTGGCCTAGAAAATGATGACATTGAGAAATTCACAAAGAAGTATTCATCATGTCAGAAGGAAATGGAACTCCCAGCAAAGATTTTGACTGGGTGGCCTTTATCAACCATATCATGGGAAAGGGTTTACATCGATCATGCAGGATCAATTAAAGGAAAAATATTGTTGATAATGATCATTTGAATGCCTTATAGTAAATAATACAGGAATAGATGAAATGTAATAAGATTTTTGCAGTTTTCCTGAAGACATTGTGTTCGACAATGGAGCAGATTTCAGGAGTCACAGAAAGCTATGTGAAAGTAAGAGCATTAGACATATTTGGACACCACCGTACCATCCTGTATCAAACAGGCAGAAAAAGCAGTTCAATGAGTTAATAAGAAAAGTCTATGGAAGATGAAGACATTAGATATATAAGAAGCATTGCAAGAGATATTGTTATGTCATTATTTGACAACAGCTACAGGGAAATCACCGGCAGAATTGTTTTTAGGAAGAAAACTAAGGATTAAGTTGTCACTACTTCAACCAACAAAAAAGGATTTGTTAATCTATAACAAATCACATTCAAACTAGTGTTGGAGAGTATGGGTTCATGATATTTTGCGTAAGAAATGGATGAAAGGAGTTATTGATAAGATAATGCCGAATCAAATTTGTGAATTCAAGGGCATAATAATATTGAATATACTCGACACATAAATCATGTGAGAAGGAGTGAAAAAGATAACATGCAATTTCTATGGCTATTGGACACAAAACTAGAGACGAAAGTCAAACCAAATGTGAAGTATAGAAATTGTAAATGAGGAAGGAAAGCCATGAAGTACAATGAAATTATACTCTGAGAGCAAAATGGTAGAAAAAGCAGATGGTAAATTAAATTGGCCAGTGTGTGAGAAGCATAAGCCAATAAAATTAGATTATTTATAAAATGCATAGAGAGTGATCTTCTGGAGTGCAGGGAAGGGTGTTATATTTATATAAAAGGACGAGTAAAAAAGAAATGTTACAATATAATTTGAATTATCGGAAACGAGAAAGTCGGAATTTTAAAAGACACATTGATGAATTTTAAAAGAAAAAGAAAAGCACTCCAGAAAAAAAGATAATAAATAAGAATTTGGAGGAAAGGAATAGAAATGAGAAGCAGTGTTTGTTTTAATAGAAATAATTATTATTATTTTTTGTTGTTGTTTCCAAATAATAAAGGGAAAATATGTAAGATTTGTTAGTTTAATTAATGAAAAGAAAATGAATTGATTAACTCTGTAATTAATGAAATAAGAAGTTGAAGAAAACTAACTTGAATTAATAAGGCAGGAAATGATTAGGCTCTCTGAATAAATTAAAATATACTAATTGAATTTGTAAATGCAGAATTTAATTAGTGAGCAGATAAAAAGAAAGAGATATGTAAAGAGTGGTAAAGATAAAGGAACAGCAGAATTTCTTGGTTTTTAAAATTGCAGAACAAATTTTGTTTTCTCCATCATCGACTACTTAACAGAAAAGATATATAGTGGAAAGTTTGCACCACAAAACATTGTGGAGATACTGATCCCAGGCACCATTTACCTGAAAGCTAATGAACTGGTTAGAACTT
Organism: Epiperipatus broadwayi; assembly: GCA_028023455.1. Taxonomy (NCBI): domain Eukaryota; kingdom Metazoa; phylum Onychophora; class Udeonychophora; order Euonychophora; family Peripatidae; genus Epiperipatus; species Epiperipatus broadwayi. The sequence continues at coordinate 3,965,968 of JAQFVV010012401.1, forward strand.
TATACTGATCATCCTGATCTTATTATTTCATATATGCCTGACAAGACTCTCCGAGAATTTACTACTAAATGGTAAAGTAGAAACATATATTGTGTGTTTGTTAAAAACTAGTGGGACGTAGCAAATAATAGCTGTCTTTAGTTAAGAATTGCTATATTTCATAAAAAAGGCATTGGAGATTTCATTTTTAACTTGTACAGTTTAGAGTTTTGTATCATTGTGGGACATATTGTTTGTTTTATCATATCAATATTTTTTAATTTTAGCATATTGGTTTTAATAATTATATTTATAAAGCACATACTCGCTACTTAAAGTAATATATATTAAGGCTACAACCTTAAAACTTTGTGCCTGAAAAAACGACAGTTGGGACCTCTGCAAATCTTTAACACAAGATTTATTTAAAAGATAAGAGCGACCTTGTAAATTTATTGAATAGTGTTTTGATCTATTTTGCTGTGATATTTTAATAGTTTGTTTTGCAAATACATAGCAAGGATATGGATCGTTTTTGATAATGATAATTTAGTTATTTATATGAAGTTTCATAGATATGCAGCTACATTTTTTACATATTTAACAAAACTTTCTTTTTACTTTGTAATAATAATTGAAAAACACCATATTTAAATTAAATTTATAGATATGATTGTTATATAGTAATAATAAAACTGTTTCTTCTTTTAATGATAAAAAAAAAAAAAGTTTTAAATATTATTAAAATTTATCATTTTTGTGGTAATTTGTAATATGCATTTAAGATAACCTGACTTTACTGGAATTTTCAAAATTATTCATAAATTGTGCAATGAATGTACTAAGAAATTTTATTTGTATTTTTGAAAATATTAAAGGGCATCGACATAGGAAGTAACTATTTCTGTATTACTAATCAAGTTTTATCTTGACCTAAACATAAATGATTAAAGATATTTTTTGGTTTAAATATATGATTGAATATATTTTTGTATTGATTGATGATCATGATTTATGTTTATATAGTTTATGCACACACTTTTGTCTTAGAGATGTATTCTAGAAAAGAAGATTAATATAATTATTATTAATAAAGATTTAACTAACATGAAATAAGATAGAGGTTTTTAGATACAACAATATAGATAAATGGTAAAACTATTAAATTGTCCACTGTTTTGGCAAATCTTTTTTCAACATTTTTACATAAAAGAATTGTAAAGAAAATATTAATCACCAGATATGCCATTCATTAGATGGTAATGATTATATGCTTTTTCTTGTTTTAATTTCTAACTTACATAACTGGATGCCCATGTAAAAATGGATAATTGGGTTGAAATAAAAATCTTAAACTTGCTTGAAAATTCTCTGCTACCTGAAATATATATTTATTTTCTATGGAAATATATATCTGGAGTTGACAGTCCATTGATATTTTCCATAAACATTATCACTAGTTTTGTTTTTGTATTATAGAAATAATATCTATTTTATAAGTAGCCACTGCTGTATAATATTATTCAGGAGCATAGAGATTTAAAAAAATATCACAAAGTAAACAAAATGATATTTAATTAATACAATAATATTAATAACTGATATATAAGTTGGCTATTTATTATTTGAATTGTACAAACAGAAAATAAAATTATATATATTTTTAAAGAATTATTATCAACAAAAAAATCTTTGGAAGAACAAATCCATTATTTTATTATTAACCTTGATTGGATTAATCTTAACTTTTTATATCATTATTCAAGACTTTGAAAAGAATATCATCATAGTATAAAATCTTTTATATATGTGAATTGTTTGGTATAACTATAATAAAAAAATATTAATAATTACTTAAATATTTTTGGCCCATTTTTTAATTAATAGTAAATGTTGGAATATGAACAATAGATTTTTAAAAAAATATTAACATATTATTCATAAACTAGACTATTAATTTAGACTTAGAGAATTCAGTTATTCAGCTGTTTATATTTCTTTTAGTATATTTCTATTTTTTTTAAATATATTTTAGTTATATAATTACTGAAGTGATTATATGATAGATAGATCAGAATTTAAAAACAAATAATTTATGAAATTTTATTATTTGATCAGTAAATTTTTCTATTTTCTAAACAATTCTGTATAAATTTTGCTGAATTTTTTACATGTGTCTAATTTTTTCAACTTGGTAGATAATAATCCAGAGAAGGCAAGTTTCACAATTGATCCAAAGATAGTTTCTTTAGCTAATCATTATTTAAAACAGCTAATCACTTACAGTTGCAACATCAGGTTTGCAATATATATGGCAAAATCATCAATTCGCAAGACTTGTCACCACATATCTATTGTACAGTGACTTTTTTTTCAAATTTAAAACAGTTGACTAATTGTTTAGATTTGTTTTTTCAAAAACGAGTTGCTTTGCATATTTTTTTTTTTTTAATACAAATAAATTACACTTAGAATTTGCAAACAAAATTAATTAATCTAATACAATCAAAAATTGAACTTAAAAACAAAAGTCAATAAAATGAAAAACAAGTCAAAACCTATAACTTCAATTTGCAGTTTCATATTTTATTTCATAATTCATATAATTATTAAATAGATTAACATATAGATATATATTATTAATTCTATACAATACAGTCAAGTGTGTAATGCTTATATATCATCAGCACAAAAGAGCTTGTAATCACAATATATACTGAAGTTGTTATATATATTACTGGGATAATTTACGTATTATAAATAGATATTTTTCTGAGAATAAGCAAAACAAAATCTGCTCATTGCCAGTTCCATTTATATATTTTCTTGCAGTTCATTAATAATAGTATTGCTGTGATTTATTTTGAAAGCTATAGAATAGACTGCTTTTTGACATTGCTAGTGAATGTTCCTAATTATTCCTGAGTTAAAAGCATATTACTAAATATGTTATTCTATTAGAAGAATTGAAAGATACATTGTAGATTATTATATGGTAGAAAATATTCTTTTGAATTTAAAGAAAGGTTTACTATTAAGTCTTAGAACTATAGTTTTTATTTTGTCAGATGGTCATATGTTATAGTGATTAATGATGTTATAGCAATAATGAAACAATTAGATTATATATATAAAGAATTATACTGACATTTTTAGATCTGAGAATGTCCTAATCATTGTTTAATGAAAGCCTTTCATAGCATAGCTGACATCAATTTAGAAGATGGTAATATGTTATTAAAGAGAAATGATAGCTAAACAGAAAACTTAGAATACTTCAGAAATTTTACAGAAAATAAAAAGCAATACTGACTATTGTATTAATGTTTAGAAGAAAGAAAGCAAGTATTGTAAATGTGAAAAAAATATTATTATTATTTTTTTAAGATTTTTCTGCAGTGACAGCAATCATGTGAAAACATCCAGAACATTGTTTAATAGTTTATGCATGTGTTTTTCTCTTTGTTGTAGATTTAGTAATTACAGATTTTTAGTTTCTAAGCAATTTTGTTGTGCTGTTAAATAAAAGATGATTAAATTGATATTTCACATCAACAGATCATAAAAATGTATTGGTTTTATAACATCATAGTTTATATACTTAAAAATAATCAATATGGCTTCATAAATAAGGTAAATATTTATAAAATATAAGACTTTGTAGTAGATATATTTGTAAAGAAGTATCTGTTGCAAAATTCTTGCATTTTTTATAAACTCCGTCGGGAAATTTCATGTGTTGGTAACTAGTTTATATCAAATCTTAAAATATAAAAGTTTTTGTCATTGTATTAAAATCGAGCCATATTAACATAAATAGTTTTTTAAATAGTTACACTGCAAAAAATTAAATATTAAACTATTTGTTCTGATAAAGTTCTGAAGATTGAAATCGTGAATTTTGCTAATAGCAACACCATTTGATGAGAAAGTTTATTTAGGTACTTACAACTGCAGATCACTTTCAACTGAAGAAAGATGAACTGGGTAATATTAAATGGGACATTATTGGATTTTGTGCAGTTAAAAGAAAAGGTGATAAGAATTGATTTAAAAAATGGACATCTACTTTACTACATTGGAAGTACAAATGGAGTAGGATTCATTATAAATAAAAAGTAGAATAATATAATCTTGAGAGATTGATGGTGTATCAGTCAGAGTGGCAAGATTAGTTATTCAACTTAATGATAGATACAAATACAGATAGTTCAGGTTTATGCCTTAACAAGTTCCCATTATGATGAAGAAATACTGATTTTTATATGGATATACAAAAGGCTTTTGATTAGATCAAGCAACATTTTAAAATTGTCATAGTAGACTTTAATGCTAGAATTGGTAAACAATTGAAAGATGAAAGTGCTGTGAGTAAATTTGGTTGTAATGATAGAAATGAGAGAGGACACAGACTTTTGGAATTTGCAGAAAAAGAAAAATTATATTATGAATTTCTTTCTTTGAGAAAAATGCTAAATGGAAATGGCCATGGAAACATCCAAATAAAGGTACAACAGGATTGGATTATATTATGACTAACAGAAAGTATATATTTTAAGATTATAATGTTCTTAATAAATTCAACACAGGAAGTGATCGTTGCTTAGTGAGATGTAAGATACCTGTTAATGTAAAACTAGAGACAAAAATTATTAAGAAAAACAGTTTCACAGTTGATATTTCTAATCTTTATCCCAATGAATCTAAATTAGAACTTCCATCATTTTAAAATATTAACCAATTTTGAAGATGGTTCAGATTTGAATAAATCATTAAGAAGATAACTGATGCATTATTAAGAACTGCCACAAAGATAACTGGTACAATAAAGCAACAATTGACATGTAAAATTTCAACTGAGAGTTGAACAAATATGAAAATATATCAAAATGATGCATTAAGAAGGATTGAATATCTAGAATTTTACAAAATGATGCAAAAAAGAATTGATATAAGAAAAGTATAATTGTGAATTAGCAAAAAAAGCCATAGAAGAGAATAAAAGTTTCAAAAGTGTAAAACAACATCATGATATTGATAGGAAAATTATTTCTGCAGGAAGAAAAAAAGATGGAAGTATTATTAAAAAGCGAGATGATATTGTGAAATGTGTAGAAGAAATTATCAAGAATTATATACCAATAAAGAACAAGGAAAAGTACCTCCTACAACTACTATATTTTCTAAATTGCCAGATTTTTAAATGAAGAAATGCGATCTGCAATTAAATCTATTAAGAAGGAAAAAACTCCAGTTAATGATGGAATTGTAATCTATATCTTAAAAGAAACAAGTGAAGAAATAGAAAAAATTTTGCCAAAGTTATAATGTAACATATGGTTTGAAGAATGCAGTATTAATATTAATATTTAAAAAAGGTGATAAAGAAGATATTAGAAATTACAGACCTATCAGTCTTTTATCACTTTTATACAAAATTTGATCAAGACATTTACAACTCGTCTACAACAAACTTTGTATTTTAACCAACCCAAAGAACAAATTGGATTTAAAAGTGGTTTTAGTACAGTGGGTTATATCCAAGTATTGAGAGAAAGTTATAGAAAAAACCAATGAATATGAGTTGTCATTATGTTTTGGATTTGTAGAATATGAAATGGCATTTAATTCTATAAGCATTTCTTCAGTAATTAAAGCATTTGATCATCAATATATAGATCCAGGATTTTGTTCTATTCTGAAGTTGGGTTATATAATGATATTAGGAAGAATAACATTGAGAAGAGTGTTTGATCAAGGTGACTCCAGTCCTCCAAAACTTTTTACAATAGTTTTGCAAGAAATATTTTGAGTATTAACATGGGAAGCTAAGGGAGTAAAATAAAATGGAGATTATTTAAATCATATAGATTTTGCAGATGATATAATTGTTTTTGCAAATGATGCTTTAGAGCCTTGGAAAATATTGCAAGAGATATCAGATTAATGTAGGACCAATGATAAATGTTAAAAAGACTAAAATAATATTTAATCGCTTTTTTCAAAAGAAGAATATAAAGATTGATAATGATGAGTTAGAAGTTAATAACTACAAATATCTTGGTCAGATTATAACTATAGATAGAAAAATAATGGCTGAAATTATTAATAGAATTAAACTTATTGGAGTGCTTTTGATAGAAATAATTTAATCTTAAAAGGAAATATGTCTATGTGTTTGAAAAGAAGTTTTTTAATAAATGTATTTTATCAGTTTTTACTTCTTGTTCTGAGATTTAGACACTTAATGGAAGAGCAATACAGAGATTTCAGACCCCTCGCTGAAGTTTGGAGAGATGTATGTTAGGACTAACAAGAAGAGATCAAAAATGAAGTACATGGATGAGAGAACAAAGACATCATTGAAAGAATTAAGAGACTGAAATGGAGTTGGGCTGGACATATTGCTAGAAGAGATGATAGAAGATAGACAGTTGACATCTTAAACTGGATTTCAAGAGATTTTAAAAGATTTAGAAAGAAACCGCATGTGAGATGGATGGATGAAACAAGGAAGTATGCTTGCATTGTGTAGAGAAGAGAGGAAAGAGATCAGAGAAGATGGCTTGAACGTAGAGAGACCTTCATCCTGTAGTAGAGATTGATAATGATGATGATTGAATGTTTGCTTATGAAAAAGATGTTTGATTTATAAAATAAAATAGTATAAAGAAAATATGTGAAGATTTTTTTCACATTTGATGAAATAAAGAAGAAAAAGTATTCTTGTGTAAAAATATTGTACCAATATAATATATAAAATGATTACTTGTATATTTGCCGTAGCTGAAGGCGGAAGTAGTTTTTTGTTTAAATGTATTGTTTCAGGGGCACACTTCTACAAGTATTTCTTTATGATTTTTTTTTTGCCAATTTTACATGAAAAAATATGTGTTAGTTGTTTAGTTAAAAAAAAAAAATCAATTATAAATTCCATTCAGGAGATTTATTTAAAGTTTTATATATTATAACATCTAAATGTGATATGCTTAATTAATTTTCGTAGTTTATTAAAAGATTGTATCTTTCTTCTTTTTTTTTCATATATCAAACGCGTTGACCGGAAGCGAACCCGGGCCAGCTGCTTGGAAGGCAGCTATGCTAACCACTAGGCCACCAACGCTTGACGATTGTATCTTTTTGTCACTATTATTTTGGCAAATGATCTAAATTTGGAATCTTCCTCAAATGGAACAGTACATCGTGGAGTATTTGCAAACGTATGGAATCCTGCCTTCCTGAAAAGTATATATTAATGGTCACAATGATCCATTTACGGCTACTTTATATGCCCTTGGGGGTTTTTGGCTGCTGACATGAACAATTATCAAATACCCTTTCTCATAAATAAGCAATAACAAGCCTCGTTTATGTATTTTTTTTTATTTACGTTAATATTTCTCTCTCTTTTTTTTTAATTTAAAAAAATAATTAATAAAGAGAAAATATTCTAAAAAATTTTACTCCAACATTGACTTTCTTTAAAATAACACTAATGAAAACAACACGAAGTATTAAATACAATCACTTCTTTTCAGTCATTTTGTTGTAAATATTTATTATATGCCTGTCAAAGTATATAATTTAGCAAAAAATTGCTTCCATCCTTCAGTTTCTGGGAAATACACAAGTGCTCAAAAGATATTGAAAATATACATCCAAGAGATATTAAAATTAATAGTTGTTTGTTACTAACAACTTAAGTACTTTATTAGATATTGCTTGCCATTTATATAATAATTATATACTTTTTTTTAATTCAATAAACTCCTTAGTCTGAAAAGACTTAGGAACTCAGACTTTTGAATTAATAGTATTTAATTTGTAATATAATTTTCTTAAATCCCCACTCCTACCATAAATGTTGCAAAACAGCATTAAAACTATATTTTCCTTCTATTTTAAATTGTAAAAATAAATGTAGATTCAATGATTTCAAATACTTATATGTAATGTTATTACTTCTTTTTTTAGTCTTTTATCACTTATTTTAGAAGTCAGTTAAAAATATTGGTGCTTTATTTTTGACATATATTAATTTAAAAAAATTAAATAATTTAAGATTATCTAATGAACATGATGAATACCTTTATTAAATAAAATCCTACTGGCATAAACTTTCATTCAAAAAAATTTCATTACACTTCAAATATTGTGCTCTACTAGTCACACATAAATGGCATTACATGACTTTTATAATATTCCATAAATCAAAATTTCATTATTAAGATATACTATTATATGAAATTCAAATAATATGAGCAACACATTATATGAGGATCCACTCACATCAAAACTGTTATAATTATTTACATATAGTTAATTAATAAGTTGACTATTTAACAATATATTTTTAGACAAAGGCAAAACTTTCCATACAGTGGTGCCATCCTGTGCCAAACAGAGTAATCAATGGATGCCAGAAGGCTTTTGCATAAAATCCCTATCTAATGCCTACTCATCCAATATCCCCAGACTAGTTTCTGGCTTGTGGCCATCATCAGTGAGGAGCCACAAGCCAGAAACTAGTCTGGGGATATTGGATGAGTAGGCACTAGATAGGGATTTTATGCACAAGCCTTCTGACATCCACTGATTACTCTGTTTGCACAGGGTGGCACTACTGTAGGGAGAGTTTTGCCTTTGTTTACAACAATTATGTGCTAGTATAGAGATGTTGATCATGTAATATATTTTTAGCTTAACCTTTATTTTAATGTGAATTTATCTGCATATTATTTATAACTAAAGGCAAATTGCAATCTTTATTGTTTTCAAAATCTATGCTCATTAAATTGAAATTGATAATGTGAATTTTTAAAAAAAATAATTACAAAGAATCTTTTTATTTAAACATTAATTTGAATTCTAATCAATCAACTCATCATATTTTTATTTTTACAAGTGAAATATATTTACCAATAGTACAGTAATATATTAATTATACATAATAAAAATAATGATCATATCAAAATATATATTTCTACATATTTTCTGATATATTTTAAGTTGTTTTTCTTTCCATTTTTTCAAAATACATTTTAATTTATTTATTTTGTTTCTCTATAATGTTGCAATTTTTTTAATGAATAGAATAATTGTTACATAATTTAGAAATATACCTGGGTCTCTTTTTACGCGGACTTATTTAACACGATTTTGAAGTTACGCGATTCGTGTTTCACCGGAAGTCGATTTCCGATAATGCGCTATTACTTTAAATAATAAATTTTGCGCACTTACATTATATTGAAAGTAATAGCACATTATTGGAATTCAACTTTCATCTTAGTAATTTCAATATTTTCAGTGCTTTATAATAGTAAGATTTTATGCAATAATGAAATTAAAATCATGATTTCCACATTTTATGTATACACATATTAAATTTTACAAGATTATAATGTAAATTTGTTCAAACATTGTGCGTGTTAATTTTGCATTTTAAATCACATTCTGTTTTTGCTTTTTAAAAAAGAACGTAATCAATTATTATTTTCTTATTAATGACACTAATCATTAACGTGCTCTTAAATTCCAACAAGAGCTAAATGGTTGTATGTCTGGATATCGCGAGCTTCGTAAACAATTAATAAAATCATCGTCTCAAAGATTAATTACTAATTACATTGTCACCAGAAAATCATAATTAAAACGTGTATAAAAAAATGTAAATTACTGTACTGTAAATTATGCATAAAAATATATTATTTTGAATAAAATTAAATATTATAGTTAAAAAAAGTTTGTCTTGTATTAATTTTTTTCAAATTTGAAATTTTTTATTAGTCATATTTTATTTCCTCATTTTTTTTTTTGCGCGATTTTAAAGTAATTTTACATTGGTGCTTTGCTTTTACGCGAATTTTGAAAAATCACAGACCTCATCCCCCCTTTTTCAATGTAAGTTACGTCTATTTTTGCTCGATTTCGTTTGCATGTGTTTTCTGAGGAACCTATATCGCGTAAAACGAGACCCAGGTATATAGCGATTTTATATTTATATATAAAAGTGTTTTTCTGATACATTTCAAATTGTTTTACAAAATGTTTTTTATCCCCCCCCCTCCAAACTATATATTCAAAAAATTCATCAAATAAAATATTTTTATAAAAGAGTCTTTCTTTTTATATAATATTTTTTTTAAATTAACTTATTTTTGCAGTAATAATTAATCTTTTAATATTGGTATAGCTGACATAATTATAAACAATTATTTCATATTTTAGTAAAAATTCACACATTTTATATATAGTAACAAGAATATTCAAAAGGAAATTATCAATGATTTTTTTAATCATTATGATAAAATATCTAAATTATTAATTAGAATGTTAATATGACAATTCCAAAGCATTTTTATCTATTATTATTCCAATATATCTAACATATTTTATCTGCTTTATTTTGTACATTTATTATCATTATACATTGTTTTATTGTTATATATGCACTTATATGAATGTAACTGTATATTATGTGAAAACATTAATTTACTTTTGGTTTTTCCTTTATTTATATAAATTCCTTTTAACCAAAGCATTAATGTATCATTTCCTTGAAGTTTTAATGGCAATTTTTAACTGCAACATCAATATTAGTTTATGCACTTAGAATATTATCATCAGCATATTGAAATGTTGATTCTTTAATTAATATTAATATCTCTAAATCATTTATATAAATAATAAACAATGCACTAAATGTAAAACTTTGAAGAATTCCAATAAAAAATTTTAAAAAAGTTAAATAATTTATCTTTTATGCTACAATTTTCTAAATTATGATTTAGTTATTTATGCTTAATGAATGGCATCAAAAGTCTTACAAAAATCTAAAAAAGATTATATTTCAAAATTTTTTATTATTTTATGCATTGTTAATTTTTTCTGCAAATTGTATGAAACTGTATTGATTTTTATTTAAAAGGTTATTGTTATTTTAAAATCTGTTGAAATATTTTTATGAATATAATTTTCTATTATTTTAGCAATTGAAGAGAGTGTTTGATATAGCTCTATAGTTATCAAAATTATTTTTTCCACCAGATTTAAAAACTTGTCTTGCTATTAACGTGTTTAAAAACCAGGAAATTCATTATTTTATTGATCATGTAAATTGGAACTTTAGCTTTACTATTCTGATTCTGTCTTCTCTTAGGCTTATATTTATTCTATACTTAATATTATTTTATATAATTTTTTTGTACTTAAATTTATTGCAAAAAAAAAAAAATCAAAAAATTAATAAAATTAACTATTATGATTAGATTTTTGTAATTTACTAATTCTTTTTTAAATATATTATTAATAGTATTTGCTAGAATAATACTATCATTTATATTAAAATATTTTGTTTTTTTAAATCTTCATTGTTTATAAAATTAGATTTCCTAAGCAATACTTCATTTATTTTTCCTTCAATTTTTTTTCTGGTTTTATTTTCATTTGTTTTTTAGCATAGAATTCAAGAAATAAATAATGATTTTATTTTATTAATTTTCTTTTTGCATTTTGCCTATAATTTGTTTTTGTTTGTATTAATTTTAATATTTTGCTATTTATTTAGTTTGCAATAATTTTTTATATTTGTCATTGAATGTTTCTACAAATTTCCCATACAGATAATTAATATCACTAAATTTTTTGATTTCATTCCAGTCATTGTCTTGTTCCAATTTTCTAATTAATTTTTTTATTAAACAATTTCAATTTGTTTTTATTTTTTTCTGATATAAGTTTAATATATTTTATTTTATATAGATAAAAATGTAAATTAATAATTAACAATCTTTTTTTAATAACTGCAATGAAAATATTTTTATTAGTTTTTTTTAATGTAGACAATACATGAAAATACCATATAATTCATAATATTTATTTTCTTTTATAAATTCTAATATAACAGAATATACAGTAAACAGCTAATGCATTTATATAACCTTCAGTTATTTTAGAAGTTTTACATAAATCAATATTCATATGAGCTAGTCTTTCATACAGGTATACAAAAATTAGATAATGATGGTGATGAAAATGTGTTATATTTCCCAGTCATCTCACAATCAATTCTAGGGATTCAAAATAGGCTTCCCATTCAGAATTAATTTATTTTCAGTGAACTAATGATAAAGAGATGCATTTTCAGCATTTATTAGGACACCAGCTTTTCATGTAAAAAGCAACCTTCTGAATGGAAAAACTTCACCCACCCTTACTCCTCTGTTCTTTGCTAATATTCCACATTTTCTCTCTAATTTTTTTTATAGATGTGGAAATTATAAATGCTAGTGTGAGTATTTGAACTGAAATCTAAGATTTAAAATGGCACTGACAAAACCTTATTTACAATATAGCCTAACATATGCACACAAATTATTTCAAAATAACTTCATAGAATTAACAAATATTCAAAAAAAAAAAAAATAAATATAATAAATGGATTTCATTAGCTTTGAACCCAAGACCTTTTTTTTTTACTTTTAAAGGGAAATATCATACTGTGATAGACAGCTAACATATTCACTATGCTTATAAACTTCCATTAGTACTGATCAGTGTGGACACATCATGTGATAATTATTATAGCTCCAATTTGTACAATTATTTAGATGGCAAATTATTATTTTTTCAGCATTCTTTCCTTAAGTATTCAGTCGCATATGATGATGGGGTATTTATATTCTTCTAGGCATAAATGATTTATAATTTCTCCAGATATTGTGGCAAATAGGAATGAGTTCAAGGCATTTCTAAGATATGCTTACATATTATATGATAGCTGGTTTATGTTTTGATCAATCAATTATACATAAAGAGTTTTTATTTATTTTGGTCAAGATTTATATTTAATAATTCATTTCTTTACAAGACAAGGTATATATATATAATGAAACACAAATTATAGTTGAAAATGAAAAACAGCTTTTCCTTAAAAAAATTTATTATAAATTAAATCTCAGCAGACAGCTCTTTTTAATTGTCCCATTTTTTTTTTTTTTACTGGCAACTGCTAGACTAATACTTTTGTCACTTCAATCACCCAGTCTTATGATAAAGAATGTGATCTCTTTATTCATTTATTTAATCTTTCTAAGAATTTTTTTATCATTTTTGTTTTTAATTAATAATACATAATATTTACTGAACTTTTTTTTTCTTATCTTCTTAGACTAATTATTACATATCAGAGTTATAGATTCCTTTGTGCTATCTACAAATCTAATCAAGTTTTTTTTTAAAATATAATTCTACTATTTGTGCTCATGGTTGAGTAAAACAATAATACATGAGTTGTCAACAACAATATCACAAGCAACAAATTTTAATATTTTACAATTAGTTATATTATTGAATAATCAACTTTTAGGAGTTTAGTTTGAATATATTTTTTATATGATAAACTAATTAGTATTATTAATTATTAAGCATACATTCTGATGTATATAATATATCCAAGACATGTTAAAAAAAATGTAATAACATTGATTAATTACAAATAATATTTGTTAATAATAGTTCTTGCATGCTATTTAGAAGTTATAATATATTCTATTTAGAAGCTAATAATTCTTCCTCATTTTTCCCATACTATAATATTAAATCAGCAATGTTATAATATATTTAAATATACTTTTTTTTTCAAGAGTTTTATTATTATTAATTTTGATTCTATGGATCAGGTTGTACATTTCTAATTTGAATAATTGCATATAATATTCATTCATATATGGTAATTAGTTTCAAGAAATACAATTTCTAGCATTCTATTTATAATACATATGTATTTATGTATTTTTAATATATATATATCTTGAATAAAATCATGCATTTCTAATTTGAGAAAAGATAAGACTGATTTCATCTCCAGGGTCACTTGATGTTGTCTCTGTTCATGATTAAAATACTATAAATTTATGAGATAATTGTTGGTATTCTTTATTCATTGACATAAATGCCTAATTATTTATTTATTTTTATGCTTGTGTTTGATTTGATTAATAAACTTTGGTACTCATACTTATGATAATTCATTCTGTTGATGGCATTGTTGCTAGCCAAAAGTAGTTGAAAATACCGTTTATCAGGCACAACTTCTCAATTGCTATCAGTAATTGAGTGCTAGCAATTGAGTCTTTTGGCTAACAATGGCTAGCAGCATGTTTTGTGATCAATTGCTCTCACAATTCACACTTAGCCTACCATATCAGTTAGCTCTGATACATGTTGCTTACATCTATATGAATGCTGACACTTAACATATCACTAAGTTATCATGATAGGGTTGAATAATTTAAATGATGGAAAGTGAAACCAATATTCATTCAGAAGTAATTATTTTCAAACCTAAATGAATTACTATAAGGTCCTCCAAATTGTCACACTGTGCCCAATGTAACCCCTCCCCCTAAACATGTTAAAATTAGGAAATATGGCAATTCGGCATACCTGAATCTAAAGTCTCATATTTTGTGAGAGCTTGCTTTGGTGAAAAAATGACTACTTGTGATAAAAAGTCTTCATTCAAGCTGTCTATTGAATAATATATTAAATTACAGTTCGCAAAAAAAAAAAAAATTAAATAAAGGAACATTTATTACCAAACAAAAATAAATTGTTTCTTGAGGCATTGCTTATCAACCAAAAATAAAACTATGTTTGAAGTAATCAAATCAACGTTAGTAAAAAAAAATATTCGTTCAAGCTGTCTCTATTGCCTAATATATTAAATTACAGTTCGCAAAAAAAAAAAAACATGAAATAAAGGAACATTTATTATCAAACAAAAATAAATTGTTTATTGAGGCATTGTTTATCAACCAAAAATAAAAGTATGTTTGAAGTAATTAAATCAACATTAGTGAAAAAAACATGGTATTAACAAATGAACATTTTGCAAATATATTCAATTACTTTCCAAAAAAAAAACCCTAACCTAAATGAACATTTCTTACAAAACAAAAAAAAATATTGTTTTTTTTTTTAAAAAAAAAAACTAAAATAAAGGAACATTTATTATAAAACAAAAAAAAATTGCTTATTAATTGAAAATCTATAACATTAGTTTAAAAGATAATAAAATAACGTAATTTTAGAGTTGTCTGTGTATTGTTTATTTATTAAAATATTAAAGAAAATGTAATGGCCCGGTAACATTATATCGATGTGTTTTGTTGGAGGAACAACGCCATCAGGCGGAATGGATTGTCATAAATATGAGTACCTAAACTTTATTAACAAATATTATTGATAATGACCGTAATTATAATATGTGTGTTCAAGTAAAAAAGTGGCTAGTACTCTCTTCAAGTTGTCTGAAGTGCCATTTTTGAATCAGTGTTTGTATTAATAACTTACTTTAGCTAATAACTACAAAAATTGTAAGATATTAGCATGTATTGTATATGTAAAGAATAATAAAAATAAATTTTAAGGATTTTTTAAAATATTGTATTAGATAATTTTTAATATTGTTTTAATTAAAGTTTTTTTTTAATATGATAAATAAATTCTTTATTTAAAACATTTTTATCTTTGAATAAAAAAAAGCTTCTTAATATTAAAATTTTAATTAAATAGATTAACATTCACATTTGGAATGCAGATTAATTGTTTTACAAATACAAATTATATTTCTTATTATTTTATATTTCAAAAATTCTTATATGAAACAACAAAGTATAGATAAAATTTCTATTGTCTAAATAATTCAATTAATCCTCATTCCTTAAATACCCACACACACAAAAAAATTTTGTTTGGCTATGATAAGAAAAAAGACTTACATTAGTCCAACTACAACTTTCTAACCTTGCAATCTCATAAAATAACATCTGCATGGGATCTTCTGATATACGTAATCCATCAATTTTGATAAATGTTGAAAAGTAACTCTATTTAGTACAAAATGGTGACCTATAACTTTATTTTGTGGGAATAAACAAACATGTATTTACATTTTAAATCGAATAGAGTTATTTGCAAAAATGACAAGAATTAACCTTATTTCATCAAAGTGATGACCCATAATTTTATTAACTGGAAATAAATGAACTCATATTTATTTTGTTGTTTTGTTGTGTTTTTTTTTTGTTGCAAGAAATGATGTTACAACAATGAAACTTTTACCAATATGCATTTATTCCAATAAAAAAGAAAAACAAAAAATTGTTTCTTACAATTACTGATGCAGACTGAAGTTTTTTTCTATATTCTGAAAAATGCAAAGCATAGCTATGATTTATACAAAAATGTTCATATATGGCAGTTCAAGTCGTCATTTTTGTAGAATTTTGCATTTTTCTCAGGATAACATGCTACCTGCACAAACTTCTCATGGATAGTTATTCCAGTGCATAATCATTTTTTGAAAGTAGTGGATGATTGCATCTACATCAGTAGTAGGCTGTTCCCAATTGTTAATTATTTCATTGAGTAAAAAAAGCTGTTCAAAAAATTCACTCTGCAGAAATTAAAGCTGGGGATAGTAAGTCACATATGCACCTTACTTTCGCCAAATGATTGGTCATCTCAGCATTTTTTCATGATGTCACAGCATACTTTAAATCACAAAATTAGCAGTGAAACCAACATTTTGACTAATAACTTTCTCCTGATCAGAATATTATCTAATATTCACTTAAAAAACTAATTCATTTTCTTTTTAGAAGAATTGTAAATATGTTTAATTCTATCTTTATATACACGTTTGTTTATGCTGGTTGGTGACTTTCATTACTACCATACTAATATACCTAAGAAAAAACTATTATTAAATATTGACTCATTTATGCATGCATCTACACACTCTTGTAGAGAATCATATATTTAGATTATGATCTTTTTTTTTTTTTTACACTTCTAAACTTTAAAATATTTTTTGCTATTGTTGTTTTTATTTATTTAAAACTGGAAAATATACAGTGCAGAATGACTCTAGATTTAGAATTCAATTCTACCATGATAAAAGTAAAGTCAGATAGTTTGTCACTTCGGAATCATCTGACATTTAAGTACTAAAGTGACAATGTGATCCATGAATTTTTACTTCTCAAGTCCACTACTATACTAACCCATAAAATGACTACAAGTTCGGATTGTCAGTGTATTGAAGGCAAAAGAAAATATTTGTTTCCTTCTGATAACGTTTCACTCCTACAGATTAATTATATTATTAGATTAGTCATGTCAGATTAAATGTGTTAACCACATATATATTAATATGATGTAAATCAGCTTTTAATTATTTAATTCTTTACCTGTATATTTATAAATATACATCTATAAACCAACTCTTATCATGATGGTAATACATTTATCTGCCATGCCTATGGTCTGGGATTGGTTTCAGATAGTTGAAAAGTTTTTAATGGAGCTTAGGATTTTTTTTTTAGGTAACTAGTGTATAGACAATTTATCTACCAACCATTTGGTTTGTTTATTAAGTAAACTGATTTGATTGATAAAATGAGCCTTTATTTTACAAGTGGATAAAGGTATTGTTATATACCTTTAAAAGTTGAGACCACAATTTCTTTTTAACTTGACTATTGCTGAATTGTTTTTTAATAAACTTGAAATGATCATTAAATCTCTATTTTAAAACATTTATATATACTGCGTATGTTTGCATATTATTACAGTGATATTACTTTTTTTTATTTGTCTTAAATTTTCTGGATGGTAGCATTTTCTTTGATCCTGGACGCAGCTGATTATTGTTTATTGGGATAGTAACTCTTTATAGTATAATTTGTTTGGGAGGTTGTTAAACTCATTCATCTTATTTAATTTTTATAAATAAAAGCATGATTGGATTTTTTTTCTTTCAAAACATTATTCTTCCCTCCTAGTGAGCTACAGCCGTTTTTGCTTTAAGGAAAATATTTTGACTTGTAATCTGGGAAAGTTGACCTTTATAATAAATTTCATTTACTGCTATTATAAGTTTTTGAAAATTTTTCTTCTGGAAATAATATATGTAAAAATAGATTTTTTATGAATATTTTATAAATTATAAAACTTATAAGGAATATTATAAGATTTGAAATACAGGCATTCTTATACCTGGAACTTAATTGTAAATATAGGCATTTGAACTCAGACTTTCAAGCAACTTTTAACTGTCTACATTCTTATATCTGGAACTTAATTGTAAATATAGGATATTTGAACTCAGACTTTCAAACAACCTTCAACTATCCGCAGGCATTCTTATACCTGGAACTTAATTGTAAATATAGAAGATTTGAACTCAAACTTTCAAGCAACCTTCAACTAGGTGAATGCCTGTGGATAGTTAAAGGTTGCTTGAAAGTCTGAGTTCAAATCCCCTATATTTACAATTAAGTTCCAGGTATAAGAATGCCTGTATTTCAAATCTTACATATTAAGCCTGCATTCTGTCCATTCCTTTTTTGTGTATTTAAATGGATACTGCCCTATACATGAGGGGTCAGAGTGACTTGAGGTCAACATGGGCATTACAACAATATTGGTATCAGCATGGAATTTGGGCATTATATCATCAGATTTTCAATGGTATGGATGGCTGAAGAGTTGGAGGTTGGGAGCCTGTCCATTAAAGTATAAAGATTTGCTATCTTAATATAAACTGAGCACTGATTATATATATGTGTGTGATAGATGATAATCTGGACCAACTGATGAGTGTTGGTTCAGCATGAAATACGTGTATTGGTGATTATTTATCTTTTCTACATGAGTGTAATCATGTGTATTTTTAGTATGAGATAGTGTGGATAGTTGAAAGTTGTTTGAGAGTCTGAGTTCAAATCCCTTATATTTACAATTAAGGAATATTATTGTTAATTTTGTTGTTTTTCTTTCATGCCCCCTCCCCAACTTCTAATTATTCTTTGTTTGTTTTTAATGTATATTACATACTGTAAACTTTATGAAGGAACCCTGATATAGTTTTCAACATATCCATCTGTCATTCTTATGACTTGGTGTTTCAATGTTAGAAATTTTTTCAGGTAACTAAGAATTTCCAAGCAAGCCTATGATTTTTTAAAGATATCTTATCTGATCTATAATCAATCATCTAGCCATTGAGTTATTGCTCAATAAATAGAAATAAGATTGAAACAAGAAAGAAAAACTAAAAAAAAAAAAAATTATCATGAACCAACAATTATAAGACTAATCAACATTTGTCATCTCCCTTAATTTTCCTCTGTATATTTATATAAAATTATGATTCCTATCTTTCAAAAATATTCTAAAATTGTTAAGTTGATTTTATAAATGAATGCTAATTTTATTAATATCAAATTAATCACATTGAATGAAAAAAGTTAAAGTTCATTTGATAGTTTACACTCTTAAAATTTGATAGTTATTATAAGATGTGAACATTTTTATTGGTAAGATTGTAAGTCTATATATTAAGTGATCTTCTGAAAAACAGCTTGGCACCCAAAGACATAGTGATTATGAGTAACTTTTAATTTTTATTAGATATGATTTGCTATTACTTTCCATCCCATCTTTAACAAAAGTTAATATAGCATGTAATAATTCAGGTTTATATACATGAATCAGAACATAAGCATTTTTTAATAAACTTTTGGTAAAATAGGATGTAGATTTTACATAATATAACCCATTTGTGAATTGTAAATAATCACAAGATCCACTGAGTCAGTTTCAAGGTAATCTTCTTCATAAGCTATTGCAAGCCTTAAACGTTGATGGTAACTTCTTGAATACATTATCAAAGTTAGAATTCACTTATAGCTGTGCCAATACCTTTTATAAACTTACAGTCTATAATTTTTTATTATGAATTATGTGAAAATTTAAATGCTATCTAAATCAACACAGTCATATAGCATCAGATATAATGGTGTAAAACAGAAATAACTAATGTAATTTTATAATAAACTAACAAATGTAAATATATAATAAATAATGGAACAGTGCATGTATTAATTTATTAATAAGAAAAACCAATACTAATTTTTTTTCAATCAAATGATTACAGATATTTGGATAGAAAAATAACATTGTTTTCCTTTTGTATTGCTATAGCTGCTATTCAATATCTGATTAATTATCTCTATTTATTCATAAACAATGTAAAGTTGTTAGCTATATTAACTAGAAAGCATTTAAATGTAAGCACAATTTCTAAATATCTTCACAAGTTATAAGAATTGTATAATTATAAAAGGATTGTCATGGCTGTTGAATATGAATGGCATGTTAGTGTTGATCATTCTACTATTAAGTTAAAGACAATTTCATCATTTATTATATATTTAAATTTGTCTGTTTATTGAAGAATAGTTAATTATCAAAAAATTTAATGATTTCTTCTGGATTAAATCATTACATTATGTCTAATAACTATGGTATGTTGAGTTAAATGGCTATTTAAACTTGTCTATAATTCTTTATATCTTTTTAGTCTGGTATAAAGTATATAGGTTATGTGTTTGTAAGAGAAATCACGATGTCATTAAATATTGGTTAGCAGCTTTGTCTTTGGTTTGTTAAAGAAACCACTAGGCAGAAATCAGATTTCAATTTATTTATTTTTATTAGATTGATTATAATTGTGAAATTACACTCGATAGTACTTCTCCTCCTCTTGCATATAAATTTTTATATGAAGATTCACTTTAGCTATCATCATCAAGTTGTATCTAATATATCAATAATAAACAACTATTTATTATAGTACTTTTGCAATTGTTTTTTTTTTTTTATCAGCCATTTTGTAATTCTGATATTATAGAGGATGTTTGCATCATGAAACTTAATATCTTTCTCATAATATATAATGATGAGATTTATACTAAGAAGAAAAAATAGGTACTATATGATACAGGTTTTATTTTACATGATTAAAACCCAATTTTGAAAATAGACAGTATGAAGGACACTATAAGTTAAAAATATTTTATTCAGCATTCTCTATAGTATAGTTTATAGTACAATTGCTGACTTTCCCAAAACAAAGAGAACTTTCATCATAAACTATCACAATAAATATATATATTTTTTATTCAGTTTGTAATTAAAAATAAACTTTGATCATATATAGTAATAATAAAGTACACTAAAAATAAGTTGAAAATATGATTTATGTAATTTTTATTTAGTATTCCTGTAATATTCTGTAGTACAATTTTTATCTTATTGAAGTCATAGAAAACTTTCATTGTGATATAAACAATCTTAGCAAAAAAAAAATTACAATATTTATTTGGTAACACTAAAAATAAATTGGAAATATAATTTATTTCTCTAGTTTTTTATTTGCTATCATTTTAATAGTCTATAATACAATTGCTGGTTCAACCAAGCAAAGATTTTCATTGTATGTGTAAATAATCTTGACAAAAAAAATGCAAGTTTTATTTTATATATAGAACTCGCAAAACAAACTCTTAACAAGCTTTGTAGAATACCCCCAACCTCAGACTGGTTTCTGCTACTGGCGTCCTCAGTAAGGTGCTAGAATAGTCAATCATTAGATTAAAAATACCAGGGCAAGCCCAGCACTTTATCTAATGTATAACTATTAAGTAGAAACTCTGAAATTTTCAGACATCCATATGTCTTCCAATCCAGCTATCTAACTCAAATAATCATATGGGACTAAGTTCAGATACACCATATATTAATAGCTTTAGCAATATAAAATCGCCAAAGCCATCATAGCAAAAAGTAAAATTACAAAAAAAATCAAATCATGACTTAATTTAATAAACTTGTGTTTACAAATTTTTTATATAGAACTCGCAAAACAAACTCGTAACAAACTTTATATTACTAAAGCTATTAATATATGGTGTATCTGAACTTAGTTCAGTCCCATATGATTATTTAAATTAGATAGCTGGATTGGAAGACATATGGATGTCTGAAAATTTCAGAGTTTCTACTTAATAGTTATACATTAGATAAAAGTGCTGGGCTTGTTCTGGTATTGTTAATCTAATCCTAGCACCTCACTGAGCATATCAGTAGCAGAAACCGATCTGAGGTGAGGGGTATTCTACAAAGCTTGTTAAGAGTCTGTTTTACGAGCTCTATATATAACATTTGTAAATACAAGCTTCTTAAATTAAGTCATGTGACATCTGACTTGATTTTTTTGTACGTTTTATTTTATATGTAATTAAAAATAAACTTTAATCATATATAATCTCTAATGGAATTTCTGGCTCATCCAAGACAATCTCAACAACAACAAAAAATATTTTCTTCTGGTTTTTAAAATATGTACTCTAATCATTTGCATCAATAATAAATAAAATGATATAGACCTCTCATTTGACAAGATAAATAAATGAGAAAAATTACATTATGTTAACTTAATTTTTTTTTTTACATGCTTTATTTTAATTTAATGACTATTGATTCAATAAGATATCAGTATTGATAAAATATTTCAAAGGAGCAATCATGATCAGTAGGATTTACAAATTATATTTTTATAGATTTAATATTTTTTAATTAACATATTTAATAAAATGTTTACTCATTAATTAACTTTTTTTTAAGTTTAATTTTATATATATTGAATACTGAAAATTTATGGCATGTTTTAAATCTATAGTAAAAAGTATCTTCTTTTTTTTACCATAGGAATTCATTATAATTGTTTATTTTTTTTTTATAAGATTTTAAATTTATGATGAGTTTTGGGAAGCAATTGTCCATAGTAAAGATGTATTTCTGTTATCAATTAAGTTAATAGTGCTATTTCATTATTTAGTATAATTGTGACTATATAGATAGGCAACTTTTTTTTATTAAATCATTCACTGGAACAAAAATTTGAATTTGATAAATTTTGCATTTAAAATCAAATTGTAATAATCTATTTAATATTAAATTTTGAATATTTAATTTAAAATCTATTTTGATAAAGCTTATTTCACTTTGTCTCATTATTGTGCAAAGCAGATGTAAATAGCATTCATTTTTTAAATCTTGTGCAATGAAATCAATATTTAAATATAAACAAATATTTAGCATTGAAACTATATAAAATAAATTGAAGCAATATTAATTCTTCAAATCATCATCAACATAATATTTATTTTATCCATTATTACTTGATGAAAATCAAACCAATCTCTGCAAGATACATATTTCAGATTATCACAGTTTTCATCCACTTTGAAAAATGATTGATTTCCACATAATTGTAATAGTTAAACTTTAATATCAAATATATTGTATTAATAATATTTAAATGAGAAGTATTACAATTATGTGGAAATCAATCATTTCTCAAAGTGGGTGAAAACTGTGATAATCTGAAATATGTATCTTGCAGAGATTGTTTAAAGTAATTTATAAAGCACTGTAGAAAAGTCCACTTTTGTTTTCAATTATTGTAAGTCAACATTTTTTTCGAATATAAGTAATGTGAGGCTATCGTTCTCATTTATATTTATTTAAAATCCATAGTATATAAAATATAAGTAAATAATAGATAAATAAATAGAGAAAAAAAATATTTTTTTCAACACTAGAAAAGTTAGAATTTTTTTTTATTTATGGAAAGTTGATAATTTTTAGAAGATAAATAATGGGAGCCTATCTCTAGCACTGATTTGTTGTTTTTTTTTCTTATATTTAGCCTATCTTTTTATTATAATATCTATATTACTATTTTAGTTAATTAATAGAGATTAATATCTTTAAAGTGAGGCAAATACCCATGTTATTTTTTTAAAAAAATTCTCACATGAGAATATATATTTAAAGGAAAATACTAAAAGTTTATCAAATTCGGTAATAATTCTCTTGCTGTACCCATAGCATTTTAAAATTTACTCTTTCATGTGTTAAATATATTTAAAATGGCATCCTAAAAGGTTATCAAATTCATTAGTATTTCTCTTATTGTACCCATATTATTTTAAATTTTACTTTAACACATTAAATATATATTTAAGCTAAAAACTTAAAAGTTTATCAAATTCGGTATTATAACTAACCTAAATTGTCATTAAATACATGATACAAATGCAAATTAATTTAAAATATATTTACAAAATCAAAATTTTGCCTTGCTGTACCCAAAACTACACACTTCATTTAATAAGTTTTCCAACTCTGTAATCTTTTAATCAATGCTGTCCTCTTTTTGGTTTATTATGATATCATTCTAAAACAATTACATTATAGATTTTCTATGCATTTTTATGTTGAAAATTACAAATTTTTTAAAACTAATTAAAGCAATAATTTATACCAAAAAAAAATCATGCAAGATTCGTCAAGATTGGTGCAATATTTGTTGAATTATAGAGTTGCAAACAAACAAACTTTCACATTTATATAGTAATATAATATAGATATATGTCAAATAACTGCTGGAATTAAATTTGTCTTCCCTGCAAGCTTTTTTTTTGGAAAAAAGCAATTTAGTAAAAAAAAATTGTAATTATTGTCAATGTTAATTCCTAGTGTTTAATTATTCTAATGAAATATTTTATATTATAGTTGCCCATATCTGTTTTTTCAACATGCACAATTATAGTCAATTGTTTTTTTAAGTTTGTATTATTGGTTCTTTTTTTCTATTGAACTTATTTTTTCTTATCATTTCTATACTGTTCTCATTAAGATACATTGTCTTTTCAATTCTAGTCACCTTTTTTTAGAAGTCTGTTTATTTTTTATTTTTATCTATTTCTTTCACTATTATAATATTATATTCTTCAGAAACAATGTTAAGTATCATCTTTACATCAGTTGTTGTTTTTATGTGTTTATAAAAAGGTGTGAAATATATCATTCTTGTTTTTTTTTTTTTTACTACTCATTAATTTTTGAAAAAATGGCTTTTTATTGTATTGTTTTTAGTTTTGTTTTTTAATTGAAAATAAAAAAGAAATAATAAAATGCAAGTTTTTTTATAATGATATATAAGTCATTGTTTTTTTTATTTTTTGTTAATGTGTACTATATATATTTATATCATGCTTATGTATGTTTACATTATGTGTACACACAGTATATGTATATAAAGTGTTTACTTCCATACATATTAAATTCAGGTTAATGTGTTCTGTATAAATTGAAAGATATAATGTTAAAAAAAATTATAATTCTTATTTTCAAATATTTTTTGATTTTAAAATTGAAATGTGTAAAGTTGCACAAAAGACTTGTGATTATCTTTACTTTGTTAAGATTAATTTCATTTTATTCAAACCATTAATAATAATAGAATCATTGTGGAGAATCATGCAGAATTCTTTTTCTTTTATTAAACCTAAGAATAGTCTCAGTTATATCTATAATATATTCTAGAGAATTTTACGCCTCAGCAATGTGATTGATTTGATATACCAAATTTATAATTGTAGTGTCTAATGGCAGTTTAAATTTAGCAATTAGTAATTATGGCTTCTAAAGTATGAGATCAAATTTCATGGGTTTCTAATAGTATTTATTTTTTAATGTAACTCATTTTTATCTTTGGACTATATTAATGTATGATCTGTCTAACAATCTGCATTTATAAACTATCTTATAGTATGAACTTCTTTTATTATCTATAATTCCTAAGAAGCCATTGATCATGGATGTTTTTTATAGCAATTTTTTTCGCTTAACTAAAATGTTTATGATAACTATTTCTCAATAATAATTTAACAGATTTTTTGACTTTACAGAACCAATACCATTATTTTTAATAACTTTAGACAATGTCTTTTAAAAAAAAAAAAGTTTTTTCATGATATTCAACAAGGAATGAACAGCCCTCCTCCCTGAATTTGCTGAAACTAATGATGGAGGATAAACACGGATAAAATGGTACATGTAATACTACTGTAATCATTTATTTTATATCATTACTTTTTCATTTACATATGTAACAATTCCAAGAATAAAAGATAAATTACCCTGAAGTCTTCTTTGTTTTAATGATTTATCTTTTCAAAAACAACTTGTAGCCATCTATTAGTTCAGTTAAACTTCCATCCCATCTTAATAGCAACGTATATCAATCGTAAAACTAGATAGTTTCTTAATTACATGTGTCATCTCTGTTCATATCAAGAGAGATTTATATAATTCATATATTTATTACTTTTATTATCATCATTATTTTCTACTTATTACTGATTTTGTAATTATTTTTACTATGTTGATGAACAATTCTGTGAACATAATGACCTAGTTAGATTGTGCAATTCAAGCTATTTTTAATCACTTTTTTTTAGGTTTTACTTACGCACATAATTATTTGCAGAATTGAAATTTCTGTTCTAAATTTATTTATTATTGATCATATTATCTTATATATCACAGCTAAGGATTCCTAGATTTTTAAATCTGTTTCTATCTTTTAATTTTGCACTGTGGATTTATTGGATATATCATTAAAATATGTAAATGTGGTTGCACAAATCCACAATTGCTTTTTCACAATTAGTACAGGTAGATAAGCAATAACTAGTCCCTAATTTAACTCAAGTGATTGATTACAATAAGGTAAAAGACTACAAATTATATTTGACTTTGACCTGCAAACAGTATCTAGCATTTGACAAAACAACATCTTATCCAACAAGATAGCAGACAGCACTTTTTGTCAAGCATTGCTTATTGGATAGTCATAAGTTAATCCTCATCTGTGGATCCATCTGTAAGCTTGAGTTCAATATTTGATGTTTAATATAAGATTGTGCTTAAATGTTACTAGTACATAATTATAAAATATGTTAAATGTAAAAAAATGAATAGTTATTAATTTAATTATTTCTGTGATTATTAATTTAATTATTTCTGTGATTATAATAATTATATTAATTTTTTTATTGTTCCTCTTATAATCTTAATTGAACTTGTATTTAACTTAAACCTAGGCTAGCTTGGGGATAGTACTTCCCTTTTATTAGTTTTTTTATTCTTTTCCCCAAATTCAAATTTTAAACATATACAATATTAATATTTATCACTAGGGAAAGATTTTTTTTAAAGTATTTTTTTTTAAAAATCATTTACATATGAATTGTTCTAATTTTTGCTGTTGGTGGCCTCTAGATAAATCAGAGAAATAAAAAAAAAAGTTGAAAGTTTTCCCATTTATATAGCTTGTAGACATTTATAATAAAGTACTGGGAAAATATACAAAATATGTACATTTAAAAACAGTAAAAACTTAACTGTAGGAAAGGAAGTAAATAAATCATGATTTACCAGTGAAAAGAAAGACAGTAGAGAAAATACAATGAAATTTGACTTTTATTGATAACAAGAAAAATTTATTCAAAAAGATAAAAATGAATGGGTTTGTATTTCATTTGAAAAATTAAAAAATAATGAATTACTATTTAACATTGTATAGTTTATAAACAAAACGTGTATCACTTATCAATGAGAATTTTAACAAATATTAATTGAAAATACAAATATATAATCGCAAATGTGTATACTCATGAATATAATACAAATATATAATCACAAACTTGTTTACTCATGAATGTAATATATAGAGTACATGAAACTATGTATACATATATATATTATTTTATCATCATATATATATTTCTAAATTCCCGAGTTTATGGTAAACTTTCAAAATAAAAAAAATATGTATACCGTGATATATAGGAAATATGATAGCTGTGATTTACTTATGGGCACATTAAAATTATTAGCATTTAACTTAACATATGCATTAGATAATGTTTAATTTTCCAAAACATAATTTACTTATTGTAACATAAGCAGTGTACTATAATTTTCTTTACTTGGTTAATCAGATCTTTTTTTTTTCTTTCTCTCATTATTCTCAGTCAAGATAGATCCATGAATTTTTATTTCTCCAATCAGTTATTGTTACAATATAGCTATCTTCTCAGGAAATAACCAAAATATAAATAGACATATTGAATAAAGTATAGTGTCCTTCAAGGATTTTGAATTGAGTTTTGAGATTTTTTTAATGTTTATATATATAACAATCTGTGGTCACTTTAGATTGGCCTGCTCATTGAGCTTTCCAACTTCTCATTGATATTTTATATTAATTGAATCCATTCCATTTTTTTTTTTTTTTTTTTGCTGTCATCATTTATTCTTTCACTTTCAATCTTTTTTTTTTTCGTTAAGTTTTATTTTTTTATTATAACTGATTATAATCCAATATATCCTGTTTTTAACAATCAGTTCTGTATATGTTTGCACATAAATGTTTGTTAATAATTGCTTGAAATATTAATTGGGTTTTTTACCCTGCTTAGTGAGGGCAATTGGTTCTCCAAAACTCATCATTAAGCAAGAATATTGCATAAAGAACAAATAATTATTATAGTGTCCTATGGGAAAACATTTGACTGTTTCTTCCATCTAAAAATTACATTATTAACTATTAACAAACAACTTAATCTAAAATATATAGTAATTTTTTAACAACCTTTATATATATTATATGCTTATATAAATTGTGCTATGTGTATTATGCAAGTACGCACTTACGATATGTATGATAATGCAACTTAAATCTATATAAAAAAACACTTATCTTAAAGTTGTTCTTTCCAGTAATCCATTCATCAAACATAATTATCTAATTTTGTGAATCATAAATTGCTTATTCTAAGGTCCATTGTTGTCTTCTAAATCCTTTGATGATATTGTTTTTTTGTTTGTTTTTTTTGGAGGAGTGCACCAGATAATGGCAGAAGATCTAGAGAAAAAAATTAGAATAGATGATTGATATGCTTCATGAATTTTTTTTTTTATATGGGATGCGGTGATTTTATGATTTTGGAAAGTTTTGATACACCTACAACAGTTTAAGCACTTTGTTCTATTTTATTTGGGTTTTTAAAAATAATGGTAATGGTAAACAGGTAAATCCATAGAAGAACAGATATATATATATATATATATTCTTCTTTCCAGTTGACTTAAGATTTTTGCTTCCAAGCTCAGAGATTTTTTTGATTCTTTTGTGAGCATATTAGTTGCAGCCATGATTCTAATTGAAAATATAAACAGAATTGTTAGAAGAAGAAAAAATGTGTTTTTAACTGTCTAAAAGTACAGCAAAATGGATGAGAAAATAAAAGTAAACTAGCAGTTAACAATTTTTTGTGTTCTTTATTGCAATTATTTCTCATTGTACTGAAAAAGAATTCATACTGAAGTTTTATTTTTTCCAAATTTGTATTATTGTATTATATTACTTACATGAAATTATTTAGAATTTTTTTAAAAATGGTTAATAACTTATTTAATTGACCATAAAGTCTTGTTACTTATCATTAGTGTAAAAGTAGCAAAATTATCATAACTGCACATTGTCAAAACTACTTCAAAAAAAAAAAAATTCTGTCTATTAAAAAAGAAAAAAAATGAATCTAATGTATTCTGTATTTGCATATTGTAATCAATATTTAAGGCTTTTTTTTTTTACAATGTGCACTATGCAGATATAAATAAAGATCAATTTATACAATATACAAATATGTACAATAGTTGTGAAATTTTTTTTGCCACAAGATGTCATATTTTATTAAATGCGATATTCTTTGAAATGACTTTAAAAAAAATTTGATTCATACAGTCAAACTATTTAAATAAATATTAAAGGTATGAATATTTTTTTGTTTATTTGTATGCAATTTTGCATACCTTTTTTTAAAACAATTTTATGCTGAATAAAATTTTCATTTTTTTTTTTCAGTTCTACATTTTTAGTCAATAATCAATTGTAAATCAAAATAATGGGTACAAATTGATAATAGTCACTATTGTAAATTGTTATGAAAATATTTCCTTTAGTTTATTACAATTCTAAAATCTTTCATCAGTTAATTTTTCTGATCTTCTCTTGTTATATATATATATATAACATCATATCTGCATATTAGTTTTAAAAATTAGCATTTTTTTGTAAGCATACCAAAATCATTTTTTGTTTAAAAAGAGTATTTTGGTGATTAAATGATGATTACTTGAATATGGCAAGTATTATTAGTTAGTTCTTGGCAATTTTTTGTTCTTTGTAATACTTAGTTTATTCTGCTTATTAAGTCATGCTTGTGAAGAATTTGTATGATAAAAATATTAAAGTGCAATAATTTTCATGTTTAGACATTTTTTATAAATATTTTATATAGCTTTTTGTGATTTACTTTCAATTAATTATAATGAATTTTGTAAATTATTACTTTACAATCCATTAAGAATGAATACATTTGTGTGTGTAAGATAAATATTCCAAAATAATAATAAAAATAACTGTAAAACAAAAATATATACATTGAAAAATGTGGGTGAAAAACTCATGAAAAAGTTCAGAAGAGGATATGGAAAATATTCCAATAAATACTAGTCAGCAATATATATATAAAAATAAATTTTGATATATTTTAGTTAACAAAACTACTTTTCTTTTATGCAATATAGATTTTAACTCCTATTTTCATCAGTGTTCAGGATATTCCAGGTTTTGCAGTGAAATGGTAACTGGTTCTCTTGCCAAGTTGCTTGCAATACCATTTCTAAATCTGTGCATATGTTGCATAGTGATATAGTTCAGCTATTCCAAAAATTTAAACACTAACATGTCTGGATCATAAATTATGATGTGAAATGTGACTGTTTATAATTTTGTAGATTGTCTTCAGTGCTCTCCCTACTATCACAAAATTTTGCAAACCATATGAAAATATTTTTGCAACTCGCTGCCATATATATATAGTTTGAACCATTTCAAATGTTTCAGTAATATTTTTTCCCAAAATTTAATGTTACCATGTTATTCCATTATGGATTAAAATATGAAACATACAATGTCAAATTTCATATCATAATTTGTGGCTCAGATACACTGTATGTTAAAATCTTTGTGGGAATGGCCAAACTACATCACTATGTTACAAGTGTGTTGCTTCACATGTAGTGCTACAAGTAGCTTAAAAGTCCCAATCAACTTTTTACTGGAATGCAATAAATTTTTATATACATATAAATTGCTAATTAATTATTGCACTTCTTAATAATCAGCACTTTTACATTTGAAGTTTATTTTTAATTTTAAGGATATATATATTATAATGTAAAAAATTCTAAACAGAGTTTAAATATAAAATTTAGTAACATTTATTGTATTAAGTATGCTTTCAACACTTTAAATCATTTTCATGATTAGCCTGCTGAGAACATTATTTTTTTGTTGATTTGAATGCTATTTGATTTTTGGTGATAAATGCCTACATGCATACTTATATTTTATGTCAAGAAACACATAATAGAAAAGTTGTTGTGTTTTTTTTTTAAGAAAATTTATCAAGACATGAATGATTTTAATCTACTTTCAATAAATATATAAATGATTATTAATCATTTTTTATTAGGTTAGAAATTTTTGCAATGTAGACTTTTAAATTTAATGAAGTTCAAATAGTTGCAAAATTCTGTATATAGCAGCAATATATATAATTTTTTTTTTTCTATTCAGGTGCAACAATTATTTTTTATAATTAATGACTTTTATGGTTCAAATATACAATTATAGACAATTAAAAATAAGTATGCAATAGTTTGTAAGATGCATTTCAATTGACCAAGTCTCTTCATTTGGACTAAGCCATACATAACTCTCTAAATTCCCCACACTGTTGTTATATTTGTAGTCATATATTTGAAAGGCAAAAATGAACCATTGATTATAAATAATATCATGAGGTATGAATAGAAAGAAAGAAAAACTTAAAAAAAGATGGAGATTGTGATGCATCTGTATAAAACTATATATATTTTAACTTTAATAAATGTAATTCTATATCTAAATTTAAATCAAATATAATTTCTAATCTAATAAAGAATGAGAATGATTAATAATTATTTATTTATTAAAAGTTGAATATATGTATCTCTGAAGTAAGTATTTAGAGAATTATATGTGTGGCATTTGGAGAGTTATGAGAATCTTGATCCAACTGAAGAAACTTGATTAATCAAAATGCATTTTAGGAGTGATTAATGTGGGGTTTTTTTTCAATATCTATAGCCATAAGTTTGAATTATGTATAACCTATTAATTATATTCAAATAAAAAATAGTCATAGATCACATGACCCCATTCTCTTAAAGACCCCATTCTCTTAAACTTGTAAGATATAAACAATGAGCATTGCCAATTGCTCAACAAGCTTTGTGATAAATGCTTAGCCAGAGAAAGCATTTAAAATATCTCTGTCAGGAACCCCCACCCCTTCTTTTCTCATTGTATGTTTGTAATTGCACTTTGGTAACTAACAATTTCCAATACACTTTGTTTTGTCTTTGTTTATAACTTATTTAAAAAATAATATAATCCATTATTATACAAATTAACAATTTCTAATATACTTTGTTTATAATTTATTTAAAAAAATAATATAATTCATTATTATACAAATATAATCGAACCATTTTCTTTTTTTTTTTTCATCTCTTTTTTTACAATAGTTTATTTAAATGTAGATGAAGTATTAATTTGAACTAATATTTGGCTGAAAATGTCAGATAATGTTTCACCAATGTTAACCATTTATTTTATGATTATTCTTCAAGTATTACTTTTGTGTTAATGTTTTTGTGTTCCTTTGTGATTGTTTCACTTTGCTTTGACCATATAATTTTTTCCATACTCAGTACAGGCGATCTTCTATTTTCATACATTCTACTTTGGTGCAATTTGCTATTTTATATACATTTTGTACTTTTGATTTTTATCTATATCTATATAAACTAAATAATCAATCTAAATAAGATTGAAATAAACAATTACTGATAATTATATTTTAATATTTATCTAACTGGCATTCATCTCCTTTTGACCTTCTCAAGACATTTAATTATACAAATCACATAACCAACTAATTATCTCCACTCCATCTACTGGACATTATTTACATTCAATTGTATTTTAAATCATATACTTATCTATTATAATCGAATAAATCAATTTTAACAATTTTTAATACCTTACATATATATGCAATTTACAATAATTTCCTATACCAACTGTTTAACAAAATCCACCTTTCCCCTGATTTTGCTGGACTTTTAACTGTATTTACACATCCAAATTTTCCTGAATATATAATGTTTCATAATATATTCTCTTATAGTAATCTTTTACATACTTTATAACCTTTATATTTTCTTCACGGTTTATTTTATGTCATTTATTTAAATAATGGTCTCACATTTTTTCTTTTAATGGCTCTATCATGCTCCTTATCTCAGTTGCTATTTTTCCTGTCCGTCCTTTATATAACTTATTGCATTTTCCACAGCTAATTTTATAAACTAGCCCCACCTTACTATTAATATCATTTAACTTTTTTGCGCTATACAACCATTTACAAAAGACGTATTATTTTTCCAAGCTATTTTACATGGTTTGTTAATCTTTCTTTCATTAGTCTTTTATATACTTTTTTTGAATATGGAATAGACATCCATTTACTATCTTTATACTTATTCCTACTATTCTCAACTTTTTCTTAGTAAATCTTTCTAATTGCTTTCCTTCTATAACCTACTTTTACATAACCATTTTCAACCTTTAATTTCTTTACATATGTCTTTTTTATCTAACATTATTATATTATCTTTAATTTAAATCCTTTAAAACTCCCATCTTTTGGCACTATGGCTGATGCGACTTTGGATCAATTAACCCTATAATCTTTTTATCCTTAATATAGTATCCTCTTCTTTAAAAAAATATTTAAATATTTTAATCCATTTTCTTTTTCCATTTTTTCTAAATCTAATACCATATTTATTCTTATTTAACTCATTAAAAGCCTTATTAATACTTCTACTGTTGCTTACATTAACATGTATCATCAACATGTGTGTAATATTTTATTATTACTTAGAACTCTTATCTATTATACTTTTTTCAATACTATTTACTACTACTGATGAGAAAATTCCACTAATCAATTATTGGTTGTTTATACTCTAAAATTCTTCTGTATATTTAAAATACAATGCCTCATCTATTATTAACAATGCCTTATAAATAGTATACACCTGCATCTCATTTTATGCGGTAGATAGGTTTCACAGAAAACCCGTGTTAAAAAAAATCACAAAAATAGACTTACTTTGAAAAATGGGGGATAGGTTCTGTAATTTTCAGAAATCGTATAAAAGCAAAGCAACAATGAAAAATTATTTAAAATTTGCATTAAAAAAATAAGGAAATAAAGTATAATTAATAAAAAATATCAAATATTTGAAAAAAATTGATAGAAGACAAACTTTTTTTTTATTAACTACAGTATTTAATTTTACATTTTTTCATACATATTTTAATCATCGCTATTTGACAATATGGAGTTTGTTTGTAAACTGGTAAGAAATCAGATTTGTCACAAGAGGAAGTACAACTAGCGCCACTTATAGCCTTGTGCTGTGTTAATGGTTTTCTGTTGACAATGTAATTGGTGATTAAACTTTGAGACAATGATTTTACTAATTGTTTATAAAGCTCGTATATCCAGACATATAAGTAATTTAGCTCTCATTGGAATTTAAGAGGTTGTTCATTGCAGCAAACTCAGATTTTGACATTTTTCTTTGTCTCACACATCAATGTAAAATTTATGATTAATACTTATCAGAAAATAATAAATTTGTCTTCATTTGATAGATATTTGTGTTTACTACTGAAATAAATTTTAAATGTTCACATTTTGTTTCTATATTTAAAAAAAATGAGATCGCAATCAAAACAAAAAGATTATACATTATTGGTAGAAAGATTATTTTCAGTTTACAAAACTTTATTATTTATTTTAAAATTCTAAAAGAATATTTATTTCTGTTATATCTAACAAAATGTGTTTTAAAAGTTTAAAATTTTTGAATATTTATTGCAATATTTTTATAATTGCAAGTATAAATCTATTATTATTATTTACTCATAAGTATAAGAAGGTTATTTATGTAGAAGCTATGATTCTAAATACAGCTTCAGGCCATATTCATGTTAGCTGCTAGTATAACATTATACTTTTGAAAAAAATGTATTTTAAGTCAAAATAAGTTATTAATAATTTAAATTTCTTGATATCTAATAAATATAGTGAAATATGAACTTCTTTATCACATAAAAGAAAACCCACATAAAAAGATATTAAGAAGAAACATGAATCGCATATCTTCAAAATCGCATTTATTAAATCCGCATAAAACGAGACCCAGGTATATATCCATTTTTCTGATAAAATATTACTTATTTTTAATTTTTTGATAACAATATCAATACTATCTTTTCTGTATATACTTTGATACATCTTTTCAATATCAAATCACACTATTAATCCATTTCTATTTAATTTAATACCATTTAATTTAACAATTTCTTCAGAATTTTTAATATAATATTTTCCAAATCCTATTTACCTCTACAATTTTTCTAAACACTATTTTACATAAATCTTTGAGTATATAATTACTAAAATCAAAAATTACTCTTACTGGCATATTTTCTTTATGAGTCTTAGTTTTTCCAAATATACATGGATGTTCAAATCCTGATGGATATAAATTCTTATATTCCTTCTCATTAATTAATCCTTTTATATTCATATAATTTGATAACACTGTATACCTTGTTTTAATTTCGTTATCAAAATCCTTACTTCTTTTCTTATTTATTCTTATCTTCATATGTTTTCTTTTCATAGTCCGATTTTAACTCATTTTTACACTTGCTGCCTCCACACATACTGTTGTTTCTTGTTGAACATCATTATTTACAAATTGAATATATTTAATTCCTTTATTTTTTATTGTTCATTATCAAAATAACTATTGGACAAATTTATAAAATTATAATCTTCTTCATTCCAATTATTTACACTGTTAATATTATACTTTTCATCATTCGATTTTACTTCATTATAGCACAACCATTTCCATCTATTATCATATCTTTCCATAGTTTATTTCTTGAATTATTATTATGAATCAATAAACCATGCTTTATATATTCAAACATATTCTCCAATATATTGAGCCGATAATTTCGAGCGGCTCATGTTATATTCTTTATATATGTAAAAATCACATATATACACATATGTATATTAGGTATAAATAAATAAATGCTGTGTGTATAGAAAGTTTTTTTTTAGAATTAGTTATTAGTCTTTTTATAGTAGGTTCTTGTTATTATTTATTAGTTTTTTTATTGGGGTTTGAAAAAAAAGAAAGAAATGGCAAAATGGTAGATTAATTATTTTTTATATGATTGAGAGATTAAATCGAATGTGATATTAAAAATATATTTTTGGTTGTTTTTGAAAACAATTTTTAATTAAATTTTCTAATCTGAAGGGAGGGAGAAAGAGTTGTAATTAATTCTATTGTCGTGGCTTCTAGTTAGCTGGTGTTAAAAAACTAAAAAAAAAATTAATTAAAGAAATGCAATCACTGACTGGGAACGTGATCAGATAAAAGGACAATGGAAAAAGGACTATAAATAAGAGACAAACCTATTGTTTAGGAATTATTAATTTTTATAACAGAAGAGAACTATTTGAAAAATAAAATTGTTAGAAGGCTAAACAACTAAAATCCGTCCCCAGCCAGGACACTAGCCGATTTCTGGATTTCATCACCGATAAACCACCGAAGAGAAAGCGAAGTCAAGCCGGAGGACAAAATGCGTTACTGTGAATCAACTCCCAAAGGATCCCAAGGAATACGTATGGACACTGATCGATCAGGGTAATATAAACTTTGTTTTTTTTTGTAATTGAACTATTGATTGCTGATCCATAAAAACATATCTGATTAGGATTGTATCGAATCAGCCACGAACTATACGCCACGACAATAGAGGGGGTTTTGTCATATATATATTTATAATGCGTATAATAACATTGTTCAATTTGTTTATATGTTTTGTTAAAAAAAAATTTTTTGTTCTGATGTTTGTTTTTTTTCAAAATAACTTTTGACGAAATTCAAGATTATATTGGAGATTAAAAATAGAAATGATTTAAGAAGGAAAACGAACAGTTTAAGGGTGGAGTAGATATTGAAAGAGAGGGTAGGGGTTTAGTATAATAACTATCTCCTAATAGTAAGTCGCTTAGTCCTTGCACCGATTAAGATTCAGATCAGTCTGGGGCGCTTATATATATAAGTAAGAGCGCATGTTCCTTCGAGAATGAAAAATATATATTACTCTTCACCTTTGTAGGTTTTTTTTTATATAAAAAAAAAGAGAGAGAGAGGAAGAACGATAATGTTAGGCATGTTGAGGGATTACTAAGGATGTATTTCTTTCCGGGATCTTGAATAAAAGTAAAGTAAAACTTATAATAAAGCTGATTATTATTTGAAACATATGTAAGTGTTCGTGTTTATTCCTTTAGCGTTTGTATGTGATAATAAAACATATGACCGTAGCATATACACGCATATAAAAACAAATGGGATTGCAAGGGGAGGTTAGCTGGATCTGTCATATGTATAAAAATTAACAGCCGCAATATAAGATTCTTCTAATTTCGTGGCTCCAGGTTATTTAATAAAGACTAGGGAGTTAGAGAGATGGAAAAATAGTATGGAGAGTAAAAAGAGTTTAAATATATATAGAAATAAACAGAATATTAGGTGTGAGTTAATTTATGATAATAGTAAGGAGAGTAGTTTATTGTTTAAGGCTCGAACGGGATCTTTAGCTACAAAAGAATATACATGTAAATGGAAAAATATGGGTGATTTATTTTGTAAATTATGTAAGGAAGGAATTGAAAATATTAGGCATTTGTTAATTGAATGTAAATGTTTGAAAACAGAAAGGGTACATATAATGAAGTTGTGGAAAAATAAATATGAAAAGAGTGATTATACAGAAAGTGAATTATTGGTTTTTATGCTGGGTTTGGGAAAAGATAAGGGGGATTTAGATATAAAGGTTATAGAGTTGACAAAAATTATGTTGTGGAAATGGGATAGAGCAGATTATGGGTAAATTTAGAGTGGGGAATGTAAAAGAAAGTGGCTAACAGGTTTATCTGGGCATAATTGCTGAGATATTCTTGACTTCGTTTAAGGAGAAGCCATAATACATCACATCACATCAGCTGTAATTAAATCTTTGATTCTTGGCCTACAAACTTTTAGATACGAAAAGTAGTGTCACTATTTTTCTTTAATATATATTTTTTTTTATTATATTTTTTTAATACAATAATCTATCTCAACCTATTTTTTTCTCAAAAAAAGTTAAATGATATTAATAGTAAGGTGGAGCTAGTTAATAAATCTAGCTGTGGAAAATGTAATTAAGTATATGTAGGACAGATAGGAAAAACAGCAATTGAGAGAGATAAGGAGAATAATAGAGGCATTAATAGAAAAGATTTGAACTCGACCATATTTACATTATTTAGATACAGGACATAAAATGAGCTGTGAAGAAAATATAATGGTTATAAAATATGTAAAAGTTTAATGTAAGAGAATATATTATGAAACTTTATATATTCAGGAAAATTTGGATAAAATGTGTAAATATAGTTAAAGGTCCAGCAAAATTAAGGGGAAAGTGTGCTTTATTGAATAGCTGGAAAATATATGAAATTATTGTAAATAGTGTTTAAAAAAGACAAAAAAAAAATTATTTTATTTTTAATTTAATTAAATATTATAAATTATATATAAGGTGTTAAAAATTATTTATTTATTTGATTATAATGTATAAGTATATGATTTATAGTACACTTTAATGTAAATAATAGTAGATGTAGTGGATATAATTAATTGATTATAGAAGTACCTATTCTGGGAGACTTGGTATGGCTGGTTATAAATAGAAAAGAAAAAAGAGGTAGTGGTATAGGAGTTATGTCAAAAAAATATTTAAATACTGTTAAATGTCAAGAACATTTGTGGTTTGAGATATGGTTAGGAAAACAAGAATCGGTGGTGGCTATAGTGTATATAGCCACTGGAGATAGTCAAACTATAATGGAGTGGAACAGTAGTATATATGAGTGCTTAGTTAAGGATATACAGAGTTTCAAAGAAAAGGGAAAAGAATAATGGTTATAGGGATATGAATGGGCATATTGAAGAAATTGATGATGTAGGTAATAAAACTGGACAGCTTTTGAAGAGTTTTTGTCAGAGAGTGAATTTGAGCATTGGAAATTTATCGTATATTTATGAGGGACAATACATAGTCTAGAAATAATAGATTCCACACAATAGATTATGTATTAGTAGAGAAAGAGGGAATGGCTAAAGTATGAAAAATTAAGGTGTTTGATAATGAAGAGAGAGTATGTAATAGAATCATAACTTCTTTATAATAGAAATGATTAGTAATGTGATGAAAAATAGTAATAAAAGTAGAAAGGATAGTCAAAGTTGTGGATGGAGAGTGAATGATAGGAATAAGTTAGAAAAATATAAAATAAAAGTTGAAACTATGGAAGAGTTGGTTGGTGGTGAGTATAAGGACTGGTGTGATGAAATAGAAAAAGTGGCAAATAGGCTTTTAGGTGAGAATATTCAGAAGAATAAAAGTAATAGGGAAGTGAGAGTTAGTAAAACTGTAAAAGAGAGGGGGAAACATGCAGAGAGTATAAGTGTGCTATTAAGAACAAAGAATGTGAAAAAGATATTAATGTTAAATGGTAAAAGTACTTAGAAAAAAAAGAAGTTGGCTAAAATAGATAATTATAGAGAGAGAATGAAATTGAATAGTAAATTGTTGGAGGATATTAATAAAAGTGGAAGAGATGGGAGTAAAAAATTTTGGAAGTACATTAAAAGAAGGAATGTAGGGGAGAGAGAGATAGTATTACTAGATGATGAGGGAATAGATTGTAGCTCTAGAGAGGAATTAGAGATAATCTTAAATAATTATGTAATGGATATAGAAAAGATGCTAGATGTGAAGGACAGAATGATAGCAAACATGAGAACATATAGTAATGGAAAAATACAATTTACAGAAAATGAACTGAATGAGGCAAGTAAGAAATTGAAAGGTGGTTGGATGGGCTGCAGAGATAGTAATGAAATTAGGGCATAGGGCAAAAATAAAACTATTATCATGTTTTAATAAGATGGCACAGAAGAGAGATTTTCCGGGTAGTTGGAATAATACAAGAGTATGGCCACTATTTAAAGGGAAGGGTAAGGATCATAGAAAATTAAACAATTATAGATCAATAGTGGTAACATCATGGCTATATAAAGTTTTCTTATGGCTGGAAGGATTGCAAAATGGATGGAAGAAAATAATATAATGGGAGAAATGCAAGGAGGTTTTCAATCAGATAGGCATATAGGAGATAGTTTATTTGTAGTTACACAACTTATGAATATGAGTAGGAATGCAGGTAGACAGTTATATATGGTTTTTATAGATATAGAGAAGGGGTATGATAGAGTAAATAGAAATAGATTATGGGTAAGTTTAGTAAATTTGGGAATGGATGGAGCTTTAGTGGATATTATTAAGAAGTTATATGAAAATAATTACTATGTATATCAATTAGAGAATATAGAATCAGTTAAAGTTAAAAATGGGGTGGGACTAAGGCAAGGATATTCTATGTCACCAATTTTGTTTTTGTTATATTTGAGAGAAAGGGAGAGAACAGTAGAAAGATTAGAAAGAGATACCACTAAAAAGTGGCAAGGGAGTATACATTATCGGGTCTTTTATTTGTGGAGGATCTTTTTTTGTGTGCAGAAAGAAGGGAAGATATGGAAGTTATGCTGAGGACATGCGCAAAGGTGGGTAAAGAGATGGGGATTAAATTTAGTGAAGAAAAATCAAAAGTAATGATGATTAAAACTGGTGAGAGAGAAGACAAAGAATTTTTATTGGAGGATATAAAATTAAGTGTGGTGAATAGATATAACTATTTGGGAATTGTCTTAAGTAATCAGCAAAATTGCTTGGATGAGTGAGAGAAAAAAATGATAAACGAAGCAAAGAAAAGAAAGGGATTGATAAAGAAATTAACAGTGTTCTCATACAATAAATTTTATGTAGCTTGAATTGTATGGAAGGGAGTGGCAGTAGCAGTGTTAACATATGGTAATGACGCAGTATGTGTTAGTAAAGGGGTATTACATTACTTAGAAAAAATACAAAGAGAAGTGTGGATGGCAAAGGAGGCAATTTCAAGGAGAAATGGGATGGTCAAGTTTTTATATGAGAGATGCAAAAAAGCAAAATGAAAATGTTTGGTAGATTGCAGTTTATGGATAATAAAAGAATAGCCAAAGTAGTATTTAATTGGGTTATGAATAAAGGGCAGGCAACAAGATGGGTGAGAAAGGTAATGCAGTATGCAGAAGATTTGGATAAAGAATTTATGTCAGTATACTTATACAAAAGGTGGGATGATTGTGTTAGGAGAATTGTTGAGTGTTATAGTGGTAAGGAATGGAATAGAAGAATAGATGCATTAATAAAGAATAGGGAATTGGAGAGATGGAGAACTAGTTTGGAGAGTAAAAAGAGTTTAAATATATATAGAAGTAAACAGAATATTGGGTGCAAGTTAATTTATGATAATAGCAAGGAAAGTAGTTTACTGTTTAAGGCTCGAACGGGATCTTTAGCAACAAAGGAATATACACATAAATGGAAAAATGTGGGTGATTTAGTCTGCAAGTTGTGTAAGAAAGGCATAGAAAATATTAGGCATCTGTTAATTGAATGTAAATGCCTGAAAGCAGAAAGGTACAAATAATGAAGTTGTGGAAGAATAAATATAAACAAAGTGATTATACAGAAAGTGGGTTATTGGTTTTTATGCTGGGTTTGGGAAAAGATAAGGGGATTTAGATATAAAGGTCATGGAGTTGACAAACTTATGTTGTAGAAATGGGATGGAGCAGGATAGAGAAGAATATGGGAAAACTTAGGGCAGGGAATGGAAAAGGAAGTTAAAGTGGCTAACAGGTTTCTCTGGGCATAGTTGCTGAGAGATTCCTGACTCCGTATAAGGAGAAGTCACAGTACATCACATCAGAATTTATCAAAGGTAGTAGGAAAGAAGAAATGTTAAAAGGTATTTGGAATGCAAGGTGGAGGAGACAGAAAAATGTGGAATAAACAAAGCATTAAAAAGAAGAGCTTGAGTATAGCAGTAGTGGAAAATAAGAGAAGAAGAAGAATATTCTGGAAGCTGGAGGAGGGATAAATAGAAAAAAAAGAAAAAAGGGTGGTGGTATAGGAGTTATGTCAAAAAAATATTTAAATACTGTTAAGTGTCAAGAATATTTGTGGTTTGAGATATGATTAGGAAGACAAGAATGGATGGTGGCTATAGTGTATATAGCCACTGAAGATAGTCAAACTATAATGGAGTGGAACAGTAGCATATAAAAATGCCTAGTTAAGGATATACAGAGTTTCAAAGAAAAGGGGAAGAGAATAATGGTTATAGGGGATATGAATGGGCATATTGAAGAAATTGATGATGTAGGTAATAGAATGGACAGCTTTTGAAGAATTTTTGTCAGAGAGTGAATTTGAGCATTGGAAATTTATCAAATATTTATGAGGGACAATACACATGGTCTAGAAATAATATATTCCACACAATAGATTATGTATTAGTAGAGAAAGAGGGAATGAATAAAGTACAGAAAATTAAGGTGTTTGATAATGAAGAGAGAGTATGTTATAGTGATCATAACTTCTTTATAATAGAAATGGTTAGTAATGTGATGGAAAAATAGTAATAAAAGTAGAAAGGATAGTGAAAGATGTGGATGGAGAATGAATGATAAGAATAAGTTAGAAGAGTATAAAATAAAAGTTGAAGAAACCGTACAAGAGTTGGTTGGGAATCAGTATAACGACTGGTGTGGTAAAATAGAAAAAGTGGCAAATAGGGTTTTAGGTGATAATATTCAGAAGAATAAAA
The DNA here is from genome assembly GCA_028023455.1 of Epiperipatus broadwayi. Classification (NCBI taxonomy): domain Eukaryota; kingdom Metazoa; phylum Onychophora; class Udeonychophora; order Euonychophora; family Peripatidae; genus Epiperipatus; species Epiperipatus broadwayi. The sequence goes on from JAQFVV010012401.1 coordinate 4,008,888, forward strand.
AAGGGAGAGTTAGTAAAACTGTAAAAGGGAGGGGAAAAGTATGCAAAGAATATAAGTGAAAAAGATATTAATGTTAAATGGGAAAAGTACTTAGAAAAAAAGTTGGCTAAAATAGATAATTATAGAGAGAGAATGAAATTGAATAGTAAATTGTTGGAGAATATTAATAAAAGTGGAAGAAATGGGAGTAAAAAATGTTGGAAATACATTAAAAGAAGGAATGTAGGGGAGAGAGAAATAGTGTTACTAGATGATGAGGGAATAGAGTGTAGCTCTAGAGAAGAATTAGAGATAATCTTAAATAGGTATGTAATGGATATAGAAAAGATGTTAGATGTGAAGGACAGAGTGATAACAAACATGAAAGCATATAGTAATGGGAATATTAGATTTACAGAAAATGAACTGAATGAGGCAGGGAAGAAATTGAAAAGTGGAAAGGCAAGAGGTTTAGATGGATGGGCAGCAGAGATGGTAATGAATTTAGGGCATAGGGCAAAATTAAAACTATTATCATGTTTTAATAAGATGGCACAGAAGAGAGATTTTCCAGGTAGTTGGAGTAATACAAGAGTAAGGCTACTATTTAAAGGAAAGGGTAAAGATCATACAAAGTTAAAGAATTATAGACAGATAGTGGTAACATCAGTGTTATATAAAGTTTTCTCATATATGGTGGCTGGAAGGGTTGCAAAATGGATGGAAGAAAATAATATAGTGGGAGAAATGCAAGAAGGTTTTCGATCAGATAGGCCATATAGGAGATAGTTTATTTGTAGTTACACAACTTATAGATATGAGTAGGAATACAGGTAGACAGTTATATATGGTTTTTATAGATATAGAGAAGGCATATGATAGAGTAAATAGAAATAGATTATGGGTAAGTTTAGTAAATTTGGGAATAGATGGAGCTTCAGTGGATATTATTAAGAAATTATATGAAAATAATTACTAGACATATCAATTAGGGGATATAGAATCAGTTAAAGTTAAAAATGGGATGGGACTAAGGCAAGGATACTCTATGTCACCTATTTTGTTTTTGTTGTATTTGAGAGAAATGGATAGAGCAATAGAAAGACTAGGAAAAGGGATAGAGATACCATTAATAGGTGGCAAGGTAATATATATATTGTCAGATCTTTTATTTGTGGATGATGTCTTTTTGTGTGCAGAAAGAAGAGAAGATATGGAAGTTATGCTATGAGGACATGCACAAGGGTGAATAAAGAAAAAGTAATGATGATTAATACTGGGGAAAGAGAAGATAAAATATTTTATTGGAGGATATAAAGTTAAGTGTGGTGAATAGATATAACTATTTGGGAATCATCTTAAGTAATCAGAGAAATTGCTTGGATGAATGGTAGAAAAAAATGATAAATGAAGCAAAGAAAAGAAAGGGACTGATAAAGAAATTAACAATGTTTTCGTATAATAAATATGATGTAGCTAGAATTGTATAGAAGGTAGTGACAGTAGCAGGGTTAACTTATTGTAATGATGCATTATGTGCTAGTAATGGGGTATTAGATTACTTAGAAAAAGTACAAAGAGAAGTATGAAGAAATTCATTAGATGCAGCTGAATGGATGGTGAAGGAGGCAATTCAAGAAGAAATGGGATGGTCAAGTTTTTGTATGAGAGATGCAAAAAGCAAAATGAAAATGTTTGGTAGATTGCAATTTATGGATAATAAAAGAATAGTCAAATAGTGTTTAATTGGATTATGAGTTGTAATATTATGGATCCCCTAAAAGAATCAAGGTGATCGCATCTAACTATAATCTGATTTAGGATCTTCATGTAGGATGCTATGAATGATACAATTTAACTTTAATCCAAGATTGAATCCATTTCAAACAAAATAATTTAAAATTAAATATTCAGTAAAGACCAATTTAGATTAATTCATTCAATCTTCACCTTTGTAGATGTTTCCGTTATGCTCAGTATTCGAACTCTAGGTAGTTTCTACATTTAACTCTCTTCATGTGTTTCCATCAATATCCTACATTAGTAATAGCACTTAATATAATCTCAATCGATTTAATTTCAACCAAATTATCAAGATATTAAATTAGTATGATATATGGGTATGTGTGTTCATATTTATTTTGGAAAATGAATAAATAATTAAAATAAATCAGAGATCTCCTTGAATTTAAAATAAACTTTAACAATGTTTATTAACTAATAACAATTTAAATTTATTTATATAACAAAAAATTATAATTATAAGTGTTCTACATATATTTCTACTTGTTTTATAATATGAAATTAAAGTAATACCTTCCTGTATTTCCATAATAAATATGCATCATAAAACGACAAAATTTTATAAATTCAAAAAAAATTATAATGATACTAACTAGCTAAATTTAATATGAACATTGTATGTATAAATGAAGATTTTTATATTATCCAATCCTTGTATAGGAATTCCAATTTTATAAGAACCCCCTTCTATGTGTAGTCATTATTATGTAATAAAAGATCTCACACACCCATGGATGTTAATCATTTACACAAAGAATAATAAACAAATATTACTAAGTTAATTATGTTAATAATAAATAAAAAATTTCTGTTCTGTCAAGAATAAAATCAATATGAAGAATAATAAAATCTTACCTCCATATTAAATTATTTTACCTTAGTCAAATCACTTGATAAGGAAGACCTAAATTTTATTTTAAAAAAAGAATTTAAATCAATGATCTTTCCATTTTTCTTCATCTAATAATCTTCTTGAAATATTTCAACATAAATGGATTTTGGAAGCAAAGGAAATAAAATTAGATGTTTGAAGTTGATACACGATAATATATATTAAAAGTTTATGGTTTTGTCCTATTCATTTCCATGCTTTATGAAGTAATGTCCATTAAGGATAAAGTTCTTAATGTTCTTTAAGGATTAAGTTCTTTATTTCCTGGTTATCAATCTTCGGTGAGTCAATTAATATACTTTGTTGTTCTGAATTCTTTCTCTTGTTTGATGTTGATATCTTCCATAATTATTTTGATATAAATTGAAATTGCATTTTTAATTGTATAGATGTTCACATATAAATTAGGCATTTCAATAGGAATGAATAATTACATTATTTTAGGTTAAGAGAAAAGCATTGGATCCTATAACAAATTGTTTTTTTTTTACTTATGTACTTATTATCTTTTTAATATAATTTAATTTACATATACAAATGCTTTTTGACGAAAATTTATCTTCTTTATGATTCTAATTTAGAACAATTTTATTACGAGTTCCTTTAATTAATAAATAAAAAACATATATAATTTCTTTTTGAAATTATAATTGATAATACTACAGAGTAATTTATTTACTCTTTTTACTGAGTGAACTTGGACTTCTTTTCTAATAAAAATTATATTAACAAGAAGATTCATTCAAATTATTAATCCATCTTAATACGTTCGGAATTCGAACACATCAAAATGACTATATGTAGTGGCTAGTTCATGGGCAAAAGATAGGATTAATTTAGAAAATTTATTTGATCCAGCTTTTATAGTAGAATCAACTTCTGGTAACATGTTTTAAATGTACAATTTGATCTCATATTTGACTATTGTTGATATTAATAATTAAATAATTGGATCTAAATTTTATTTTCTTTGTGTTTAGTTGCTAAGATGCGACTTGACTTAAGGTTGTCTCTAGGTTTGGCATCTTGATTATTAAGGTTAGTCAATTTAAATAATTGTTAATATATATATAAATGATTTAAAAATAATCATTTTATACGTGTATACACCCGGGTCTCATTTTATGCGGTAGATAGGTTTCTCAGAAAACGCGCACAAAAGAAATCGCACAAAAATAAATGTAACTTACCTTGAAAAATGGGGGATAGGTGCTGTAATTTTCAGAATTCGCATAAAAGCAAAGCAACAAGGAAAAATTACTTTAAAATTCACATTAAAAAAAATAAACAAACTATGACTAATAAAAAATTTCAAATATTTGAAAAAAATTAATACAAGACAAACTTTTTTTACTGTGTTTATTAACTACAGTATTTAATTTTACATTTTTCATACATATTTTAATCATTACTGCTAGTGTTCATTTGTAAACTGGTAAGAAATCAGATTCGATGTGTTGTGGCTTCTCCTTAAATGAAGTCAAGAATTTCTCAGCAATTATGGCCAGAGAACCCTGTTAGCCACTTTATTTTTATTCGTGATGTGATGTACAACTAATGCCATTTTCAGTCTTGTGCTGTGTTAATGGTTTTTTGTTTCTATATTAAAAAAATGAGATCGCAGTCAAAACAAAAAGATTATGTATTATCATTAGTAAGATTATTTTCAGTTTATAAAATCAATAAAATCTTCATTATTTATTTTAAAAATCTACAATTTTTTATTTCTGTTATACCTAACAAAATACTTTTTTTTATTTGCTTTATTTTAACTAATTTCAGTTCAGTGAAATATCAGCCTCTGTGATTTCAATTTAGCTATGATAATCAATAAAATATTTAAAATTAGAATGCTTATTAAATTAATAAACAATTTATACATTATATGTATACCCATATTAGGGTTTATATATATATTAATATGCTTAGTGAAATACTTATTCATTAATTATCACTTTCTCAATTTTAATTTTTTTTTAAATTGGATTTACAAATTATATTGTTATCTCAGTGCATCTTTCAACTTAGCTCAATCCTGATTTGCAATGAGTTTTGGGGAACTAATTACTCTCATTATCTGGAATAAAGTTATACCTGATATGAAACTGATTTTTAATTTTTATTTATAAAATACTTGAGATAGAGTGGATGGTTGAGGGTAGTATGAAAGTCTGAGTTCAAATCCCCTATATATTACATATAGAAGTGCAGGTATGAAAAAGCCTCTACCATAGAAAAAATTCATATTTTAAAGTATGTTATATTGTATACAACAATTTTGTAACATCTTGCATTGGTGGTCGAGAGATCAGCGCGACTGCCTTTTACTTGCAGGCAGTTGCCCGGGTTGCGGGTTCGCGTCCCGGCTGATGCTATGACACTTAAAAAAAAAAAACAATTTTGTAACTTTTAAATGAATAATTATTGAAACACAATAATAATAATAACAAAATTAAAGTGAATAGAAATTATTACAGATTTTTTAAGTACAAAAGGAGTTTATTATTAACTTTAATTAAAGAATTCTTTTGATTTTTTACTGAGGTCTTTAAAAAATAAATTTGCTGCTCATTTATTTTTTTGTTATTGCAGCCATTACTACCATGTTTTTATATTAAACAAACATAAATTTACTGGCTTTCAACTTTGAATTTCAAAATATGATGCCTTTTCAATTATTTTAAAAGTCTAAGAGTTGTAGATTGAACCATATGGTGAACTCTATTGAAGAAGAATGGGTGTGTGTGTGTAAGTGCGTGACCGTTCACTTTCTTACACTTGTGGTTACAACAAAAGTTCATGGCCTTAAATTTTTAATGATTGGAAAATTGTCTGCTAAACAGAAATTAATGATTAAATGACTTTACATCCAATTTTTCCAACTGTAGATTTCTTTGAAATAAAGAAAAATTGTATGACTTAGAAAAGAAAAAAAAAATCATTTATTAAGCAAGACATTATTAGTTTTAAACCCACTAGATATGTCATCAATCTTTAATAAAGAAGACAGAAGCAGATATGTGAACAATAGAGAAATATGTTTTGTTTTGTTTTTTTTTTAAGTGTCATAGCATCAGCCGGGATGCGAACCCACAACCCGGGCAACTGCCTACTAGTGCAAGGCAGTCACGCTGACCTCTCAACCACCAATGCAAGACTAGAGAAATATGTTACTGATACTATTATGAAAATACTGGGAAGAATTGTTAGGAACCATTTAGAAAAACATCTTGAAGTATTAAACCACTAAACATCACATGATCACTATCTCATACTAGCACAATAATTGTTATTAAACAATTCAAAACAAAACAACACTCTCCATATAGTAGTGCCATCTTGTGCTAACAAGAGCAATCAATGGATGCCAGAAGGCTTGTGCATAAAATCCCTATCTAGTGCCTACTCATCCAATATCCCCAGACTAGTTTCTGGCTTGTGGCCTTCATCAGTGAGGAGCCTTGGATCTGAGAGCACTGCACCTAGATCTCATAGTTTTGTAGTTAAATAGAGTTAAAAGGTGGGTGCTGGAGGGTTGCATTAGATCCTAAGATCTAGGTGCAGTGCTCTCAGATCCAAGGCTCCTCACTGATGAAGGCCACAAGCCAGAAACTAGTCTGGGGATATTGGATGAGTAGGCACTAGATAGGGATTTTATGCACAAGCCTTCTGGCATCCATTGATTGCTCTTGTTAGCACAAGATGGCACTACTATATGGAGAGTGTTTTGTTTATCTTGAAGTATTTGAAGAATATTGCAGTTTTACAATGAAGAGGGTCAAAGATAAACATAAAGAGATACATATGATTTTCATTGTCTTAAGAAAAGCTTATGATAATGTCCCTAAGATTTGCTGTGGAAAGCATTGAAAATAATAGGAATCTGCCAATTGTGAAATTAGTATTTGTTTCATTTATCATTCAAGGTCTTGATTACTTTGAATTTTCTATTATCAAAAACAATTTTACATTGAATAAATCTTATAATTTTAAGGGCATGTATCATTACCATAATATTACATACATGGAAGTTTTTTTTTCTTTGATGTTTTTTTCTTTGTTTTATTATTATTATATTTATTGCTGGTATGTTGGAAGATCTTTTGCATATCTATTTAAATATATCTTCTTTTTTTTAAAAAAAAAAAAAAAGTATTATATTGCCTCTTTATACACAGAATGAAAATAGAATTAAAGTTTCAAGCTGCCCATAGTCATCATGATTATTAGTTATTAAAAACCACAAATGTAAAATACTACTAACAATTAAATAAATGATATAATTACATAGATTATAATATCCATACTAAGAATATTGTTGTTGATTTTTATCTATAATTCTTAAACTGATAATGACTATAAATTGTGTAATGGTAGCACTTCTTTCCAACTCTATTTATTTATTAAAGAATGTATTTCATAGCATGCCATTTACATCTGCATAAGGTAGCAGTAATGATAGAAATGGTTATCATGACAAATTATAATTTACCCATGTTTATATGTTTTTATAGGAAAAAGATATAATAAACTTCCAATTTATGAGTATATTATTAGATTTATAATTTTAAAAATTAAATAATATAGACATGTATTGTAACTTTTAAATAAAAGGAATGAAATTTAATATTTTAAAAAAAATTACTTATTTTAATATCATTTCAATCATATTTAAGTAAAATGTTTAAAAAAGTAATATTTTGGGTTATTACAAACATAAGTTCCCCCAAAAATAATTATTTAAAGCAATAGTAAGTAAAAATTAATTCCATTAAAAGAAAAATGTTCACTTCACAAAAAATGTTTATAACTAGAAAATACTACAGACAAATATTACAATTCTAGTTATAGTCTTTGCTTTATTCTTGGCTGATTTTACAAACTTTAAACTTCTCAACAGGGTTGTAATTTCATTCAGTTATTTATCATTGCTCATATTTATGATTTATTTAAAATGATAGATAATTATAGGAAGTGAGTATTCATTTCCTATCTATTTGGAGTGTTGCTTGATAACAGATTGCTGAAATATTTATTGGCTTAAGTTTAAGCATGAGGGCTGTAATGAAATAACTTACATATAATTAACTAGTTAGCTAATGGCACTTTAGATTTATTATATATATAATATTTTATGGCAATTTATTTAAATATATATAATCTTGGCTGACTTTTATGAAGTTTAAACTTGTTTGCTCATATTTACTGGCATCCATTTAAAATCACAGGTAAGGATAGGAAGTAAGTATTGTTACCTATGTATTGATAGTGTTATTTATTGGTTTAAATTTAAATATGAGGAATGCGATAATGTAATTTATAGCAAAATGTAATGACTAGAAATTGCAGTTTTCAGATTTTTCTCTTTAAAAAATAATTTCATGTAAATTTAATAAAGCCCTTATAAGAAAATTAAAAAAAAGAAAATATTTGATGATAAATGTTTAGTTATAGGAGTTAGAATTATTATAAAATAACTAATTACTAATTAAACTTGATATTAGAAAAAAATAAATAACCATGAGATTATGTTAATCTTTTATTTTTGGAAGAATTAATTACTTGATTCAGTTAAATTATCAGTATGAATTTCATAAATCAATTATTATTTTAAGATTAACTATTCTTTTGTGACTATATAAGTTTACAAAAAAAAGAAAAACAATATACTTATAGAAATAATTAAATACTGCCTAGCCTTTACTATCAATTAAAAATAAAATAGAAATTCATATAAAATGACAATATTAGCCAAAGCAACAAAATTTTGCTAAAAATTCTTACACACACATGTTTTTATTAATGTGTTTCTTATTGTTTAGAGAAATTCAATATTTTTCTGCAGATAAGATTAAAGTTATTTATGATTTGCTATTATCATTAGAGGATTCTATATATTTTGTGTGTAATGATGAGTTTTATAAAATTAAAGAGGAATGGGTTATTAGTTATGTTTTTTCTTGTTTAATGTGCTCTGTCTATATTGATTTTTTTAGAGAATAGTATTATCAATAATTTTTCTGATTTTTTAAAATTATTTTTTAGGTATATTTATTGTTTGTTATCAAAATCAAATCAATAGTAGTCTGTCCAATAGACAGGTCCAGAGAGTAGTCACTACATCAGTTCATCCATTCTTCCATTCCATTCTCTTCCTTGCCCACTTCCTCAATTCCACATAACCCCTTCCATCTCGTATATCATCCAATAATGTCAATCTCTTCCGTCCTTTCTTTCTATTTCCACTCACCATTCCTTCCAAAACATCTTTCATTAAACTATAATCTTTTCTTAGTATATGTCCAATCCAGTTTCTCTTTCTCTCTTTGATACTTTCAATCAATCTTCTTTCCTCATTAACTCTTTTCAAAACTTCTTCATTTGTTATTTTATTCACCCAACTGATTTTTTCCATTTTTCTCCATGTCCACATCTCAAAAGCTTCCAGTCGTTTCTTAATTCTATTACTCAATGTCCATGTCTCACAACCATACATTAATACACTCCACACATAACATTTAATTAATCTTTTCCTTAATTCTCTTTCCATAGGTCCACAAAATATCTTCTTTCTTTTTACAAATGTCACCTTTGCCAATGCTATTCTTCTTTTAACTTCATCTTCACTTCTTCCATCCTCACTCAACCAACAACCCAAATATCTAAATCCCTTCACCTGCTGCACCATGTCATCATGGATTCCAATTTGCAGTCTTTTTGCATCTCTCCCTATCCATAAACACTTAGTCTTTTCAATATTAATCTTCATTCCATATGCCATACATCCTTCTTCCAATTTATTCAACATATTCTGAAGATCCTTTTCTTCCTCAGCAATAAGAGCCATATCATCTGCAAATCTTATACACTTTATTACTCTCCCTCCAACATTTGCTCCTCCACAGTCCAAATAATTATTTAGCATATCTTCTAAATAAATATTAAACAAAACAGGTGACATACTACATCCTTGCCTAACTCCACTTTCTATATTCACTTCATCAGTCTCATTACATCCAAATCTAACTCTTATTCTTTGACCATTATACATATTCCATATCAATCGTCTTTCTTTCCAGAATACTCCTTTATCTCTTAAGATAGACATCAGTTTATTCCAGCTTACTCTATCAAATGCCTTTTCTAAATCTACAAAACATATACCAATTCCTTTATCTCTTTCAATATATCTTTCTGCAATTGTCCTAACAATACCAATAGCATCTCTTGTGCTTTTCCCTTTCCGAAAACCAAACTGTTCTTCAGCAATATAATAGTCAACCTTCCCATAAATCCTTTGAGTTAAAATCCTCAATAACACCTTAGAAACATGAGACAATACACTTATTGTCCTATACTCTTCACATTTAACAGCTTTCTTCTTTTTAGCAATTGGAATCACTATAGTTCTTAAAAAATCTTCAGGCCAAACTCCACTATTATATATCAAATTGCAAAGTCCAACTATTTCCTTCATAGTAAATTCTCCCATTTCTCTCAAAAATTCTATAGGTACTGCATCAAATCCAATAGCCTTACCATTCTTCATTTGTGCGATTGCCTTTCTTACTTCATCTGGCAATATGTCCATACCTCTATCATCCATTGCAACATCTTCTTCATTTTCAAGTTCATAACTAATTAAATTATTTCCTCTACTAAACAGATACCGAATATATTCTTCCCATCTTTTTAATATATCATTACTATCGGTTAACCTTCTTCCATTCTTATCCGCAATCTCACTTGCTACCCATGTCTTTTTCTCCCAAGAAATACTTTGTATTCTATCAAATGCTAGATCATATCTTTTCATCTGTTGAAACCTTTCTATCTCTTTACATTCTTGCTCCAACCACTTTTCTTTTGCTAAATCTGTTTCTCTTCTTAATTCATTATTAAATTTCCTATATTCCTTTTGCCCTTCCTCAGTATTTACATTCTTCCACCATCTCCGCACTTCCATCTTTTCCAACATACCTTCAGTTATCCAAGGTCTTTTAGCTTTTCTCACATGAATAATACCTATTTCATTTTTTGCTATTTTCAAGAATACCTCTTTAATTCTATTCCAACACTCATCAGAGCTATTAATATAGTTCCCATCCTGAACAATTCTTTTAAATTCATTTTCACATATTAAACCAAATTTTCCTTTTTCCATTTGTCTCAATTTATCCAAGTCCCATCTTGTGTATCTTTTCCCTCTTTTAATTCTTTTTAAACTTAACTTTAATTTAGCCATCACCAAATTATGATCCGAATCTATATCAGCACCTGGCAAAGCATGTGAACCCTTAACAGCATTCTTATATCTATTCTGAATCAATATATAATCAATTTGATAACGTTCTTTGTTACCTGGAGCTTTCCATGTATACAATCTTCTAATATGATTTTTAAAACAAGTGTTTGCAATGACAAACCCATTCTCTTTACAAAATTGTACAAGTCGACTACCCCTTTCATTTCTTTTTCCAATACCATAATTTCCAACAATTTTCTCTTCCCTACCTTTCCCCACAACAGCATTCCAATCCCCCAATAGCAATATACATGCATTTTTTCCTTCACATTGAATACTTTCTTCTATCTTCTCATACATTTCATCAATTTCACTATCATCATGAGTACTAGTTGGCATATAAACTTGTATAATTACCAAATCCCTAGGACTTGCATTTATTCTCATCACCATCAGTCTATCATTAATACCATCAACCTTTGCCACACTATTCCATATTTTCTTCCTCACAGCAATGCCAACTCCATTAATTGACCTATCACCACCTGAATAAAACAACTTTACATCTCCACTACTTACTTCTCCACATCCCTCCCACCTCACTTCACTTAATCCCATTACATCAATATTATTCAAATGCAACTCTCTTTTCAAATTCTCCAATTTCCCACTTTTCCTCAAAGATCTAACATTCCACGTTCCAATTCTCAGTGTATCCCCTCTCAATGAATTATATTTATGAGGATTTCGCAGGTTGACGACCTGAGTAGCCTCATGTCCACTCCTGCCGGGCAAGACACCAAAGTTATTCTTAACTAAGGTCTCAACACCAAACGTAATGATTCCTGTAGACATACTCATAATAAAACAAGGGAATTATAAGACAAAGTGGTTTCCCGTTGCCTTCTTTGCCCAGCAATAACCTCTATAATAGGCTTAGTGCGCTAGCCAAATCCCATAAAATGAAAATCCAACTACCGCTTCCTCCTCATCGTTGTCACCTCTAGTGATCTTCCACTGACTTGGAAGAAATGCCGTTGCTGACCCAGCACCCAGCGGGGTGTTGACTTATTTAATGGCGGTCAACACTCGCCATTATACATCCACCGTCATAGGAATTGTGGCACTTTATAGAAGTAAACACGCCACTGTCTCCTTCACCACTTCCTGATAGTGAATGTTGTCCCATTGTCAGCGACTGCTTATTTACAGTACTCTGCTTATTCGCAGCTAACCTTCATATCTGAAGGCCATACCCCTATCCACAACCTGGGGACGCTCTGGGTGGCATGGGACCCATGCCTTATTCCCAGTGTTTGTTATACAAGAAGATAAATTGAAGGATTTTTTTAATAGATTGAATGCTTTTGATTCTAATATTAAATTTACTACTGAAGTGGTACATTAATTTGATAAGTTAAAATTTTTAGATTTAAGTGTTGATGAAATCGTTAATGTTTTATTTTGTAGTCATTTATTAAAACAGAAAATTTAAAAAATATGATAAGACCAAATAGTTATCAACATTTTACTCATAAGAAATTTTCTTTATTGAATTTTTGTTATAGGAATAGAAAGAAGATTTAATAATTTTGAAAATAATAATTATTTTCAGAGGAATCAATTTGCTTTTGATTGTATTGAGTTAAGACATAATCATGATTTTATTAGGAATATTATATTTAATAAAACTATCTATAAATTGTTTAATAATAAAGATTTAATTGATAGTATGAATAAAGAGTTTATTTGTTTGGCTTATAAGGCATCAATTAGTAACTTGATTTATAAGAATAGTTTTTATTGGATGTTATGAAAGTAGCCTGGAAGAAAGGTCCATATTTAAAAGTCTTAATGAAATAGTTAAAGTCTATAAAAGTAGAGTTACAGTAGATATCAAAACTCAGCGTTATATATTCATGAACTGAATACAGTGCATAAAATATTATTTGACAATGCAGAGGTTATCTTTTATGAAAAAAGTGAATTGAAAAGAAGAGTAAAAAAAACTTTGATGATAAAATTTTTAGAATCTGTGGCCATCAATCTCATGAAGACATTCTTTGATGTCAAAGGAAGTTTGTTATTGAAATGAATGATGGGAAGATTGTTATGCTTTGTATATATATATATAATATATATATATATGCTATATGTTTAATTGAATTTTACTTGAGAAGGTCTCTTTGTTATTAGATGAAACCATGGTTGTGCAAGATTTTTTAGTAAAATTTTGTTGATTTGGCTAGTATTGCAGTATAATACAAATTTCTATTTTATAAAAATAAAATATATTTATACATGAAAACCATTTACTTATAAAAATTTAATTTATACATGTTGAATAATAATAAAAAAAATTACTTCACTGACACAACCATAAATAATTTCTACCAAAATTTATACCCAGTGACTGCACTTTAAAATATTTACATCTACCATATAAGAACAGAATGAAAAGTAAGATACTTATATGATTACAACCACTTAACATAAAATTACTGCAAAAAATTGCAGATTAGAAACTGAAACAATGCCATGTCAGAACATTTATGGTGATTGCAGCACGAATCTATATTATTATAGAATGAACTTGGGTTAGAAATAATAGAAAATGGGATTTCCTGCTGTGTGGTTCTAATTATGCTATATTTGACTTAAGTGTTTTTGTTTAATGTAATTTTAACATAAACTTGTCTGACCGTCAACTAAAGGTCTATTAAAGTCAACAATTCAGATGTTTGTTGCCTGTTCCTATCTCTTGTTGCATTTTGTTAACTTAAACATTTAATACCAGTTATCCAATCTTTTTATTATTTATCTGATTCTGAGATTGTATACTTGTTATTTTAATACTATATTTTATAAATTAAATATATTTATAATTATACTTTTAGTAAATAAATATAGGGGATTTGAACTCAGATTTTCAAGCACCCTACAACTATCCATACTATCTCATACAACTGATACATATGACCACACACATGTAGAAAAGATAAATAATCACCAATATCAGTATTTTGTGCTAAACCAGCACTCATCAGTTGGTCCAGATTATCATCTCCCACACATATATATAATTAGTGGTCAGTTTATATTAAGATAGCAAATCTTCATACTTTAATGGACAGGCTTCAATCTACTCCAATTTTTCAGCCATCCATATCATTGAAAATCTGATGATGAAAACCCAAATCCCATGCTGATGCTAATATTATTGCCATGCCCATGTTGACCTCAAGTCACTCTGACCCCTCATGTATAGGACCTTTTTTAAGCCAGTTTGTGCTATTTTATCATTTTTTTAAGAAAATTGTATTATCCCATCTGTTCTGCAAAAAAAATAATTAATTTTGTTGTGGCTTATTATATCTTGAATAGATATATATATTGGTTTGTTTGTTTTTTATTAACTACGGATTTATTTTCAGAATAAGGGAACTTTTAGTGTGAGTGTAATAAGTTAATTTTTTCAAGTGTCTATATTATTTTTTCCAAGGAGGAATAGACTTTTTATTTAGATAATTTAAAATGGATGTCCAGTTTTTATTAGTTGAGAATACTATAAAAATGGAAAACGCTTAAAAAAAATCTGACAAGGCGGCAATTTAAGTCTTGAACTCATTTATGTAAATTTTTTTGTTTTAAACTAAATACAGTATTAGATATCTTTATCGGGACAATGCTGTCAAATTTGATATCGTCTAAAGTCTGGATAAAATTACAAAGAATTCCTTTAAATGTTTAGAACTGTCAGAATATATTATTTACTGCCAAAATAATTTCTTGATACAGTAAATAAATTTATATATACATAAATATTTAATTTTTACAATTTAATATTTGGGTCTTAAACCACCACTGGCTTTTGAGTACTTTAAAAAAAAAAAAAGATTTATAATGAATTAGGGGTTAAGACACTTGTTGTTGGGGTATTACTGCTTATTTTTCTACACTTTTTTTGATTTTCTACTCAAAATGAACATGTAGTCATTGCAGCATTATATTTCTTGAGATATAAGGGAAACATACTTAACATTGACACTATATGTGAGTTATATCATAGCTTTATGACTTTCCTCTTTTCTCACCTAGAACTATTTGCAAGTGAAAGAAAACTTTTGTAAATAGGGGGGGGGGGGAGCAAAAAAGAATCATAATTGCTAAATAAACTAGCAACAATGAAAAAACTAATCACTAAATAAATATCTAATAAGATATATATATTATTAATTATCACAATATTTAATTTTTACAATTTAATATTTGCTTAAACCACCGCTAGCTTTTGAGTAATTTAAAAAAAGATTTATAATGAATTAGGGGTTAAGACACTTGTTGTTGGGGTATTACTGCTTATTTTCCTACAAATTTTTTGATTTTGTACTCAAAATGAACATGTGATCATTGCAGCATTATATTTCATGAGATATACTTAACATTGACACTATATGTGAGTTGTACCACAGATCAGAAGAGGACCAAAAACATGCAGTCTAGGAATACACTCGATCTTATATTACAAAAATTTATCAGAAAAAGAATGTCATTATAAGTTCAATTATATAGACTTTTCCAAGTTCCTGCTTCGCAGAAATAAGTACAGCATTTATGCTATATGTGTTAGGATGCACAATGTACACTTATCTTTACAATAGTAATGCAAGAAATTTTAATACTTTTATAAACAAATTAGAGACAATAAAACAAAGTGATTAAAAAATTACTCGATCAGACATTTTCGCAGTCACTTGTCCATCAATGCTCTAACCTTTAATGAGGTGTATTTTTTGTTTCCTATTTTATTGTAAATGTTCTTAATAATAGTATAATTCACTGAATGCTATTGGAAATATTCATTGTAGAATTCTTTGATTAGTTTTAAATAGAAAAAAATTGTTGCCCGATAAACTGAAATTTATGTAGATATATATATTTTCCTTTAAACTGAAATATCTATAAATATATATTTTCTGAATAAAGTTCCTTCTAAAACTTAATCTAATGTGGTAGAATTGTCAGTTAAGGAAAACGAGAGAAGTAGGAGGGTTAAATTAACAGCATTCATCTGTAAGGTATTTTTAAATATTTTAGTTATCAAGGACATTTTTATCACAGTATTTATTTATTTTGTTGTTTTTTGTTTTTGAATATATAGTATATTCGTGTTTTTTTTACTAATTAAAATCAATGTACATATTTTATTTTTTAGCAATCTGTGCTGATGGTAGCTATTACAAATTTATCTTCAATGGTAAAGGAGAATGTAGTCGGGATGTCTATGCTCAATTTCTCGAAATGACTGATGACAAAGTGTAAATAGACTTCTTTCTTAACCCAGCATGCAGCAGTCCTATGGTGGTAAATGTTGTATGCTTCTCTGTTAACTTTTTTTCTTGTGTGTTTAATGTACTTTAATCATGTATTAATCACAAGCAGACTCAGAAGCTCTTTTTATATAACTATTGCTAAATATAAGTTTCCAAAGTCAGCCACTATTATAATTATTATAAATACTTTAATTCTTACCAGAATGTAACAGTTATATATTTTTCTAAGCTCACATTCTATCCTCACCTAAAGACAAAAATAGAGGCAATTGTAACTTAAATCTATCATTGCAGAACAAGCTAATTTTTTATAATAAAAAAAAAAATTGCTTCAGACTTATTAAAATGTACATGCAACACATAAACGTGTGTTACATATTTACACTGATATATGTGATATCAAATTTGTGTATAGAAAGTTTGTATATATATATATATAAACACACACACATATTCATACATATATATATATATCCAAGATAAAGTGTTCAATATATTTTATCTTTAAAAAAAGTATCTATTGTGAAAGGTTTAAATAAATTTGATAATATAAAATGTATAAATAAAAATAATTCACTGTAAGACAAATAAAGATTTTTTTCATACTTTTTGAGAGGTGTGGTTCCACACATTTTTATTCTTTAATATATATTCAATCACACCCAAGCATATCAAATTAAATGATCGCGTGTATATGTATGTGTGTGCATATATATATATATAATTATTCTTAATTAGCTCAGAACTAATTCATAAATCAAATGTTTAAAAAAATATTCCGTGTATCCTAAAAGCTTTTGAGATCGAAGTAATATTTTTTTAATAGATCTCAGGAAGCATTCAAATTTTAAAATATAAATGAGTTACTGATTTTTATAACTTCTGATGTGATATCATTACAATTTTAAATGTTATTGTTAATCTCTGAGAGATCATTTAAACTATCTCCAGTGAAATTTATGTTATTAATATGTATCATTCAAATAGGATGAGAATATGTGTGTAAGATTTTTATGCCTTTTATTTTATATCAATAAAACTAATTTTATATAAAAAAAATAAGTTGTTGTTTTGTTTTTTTAATTTGTAAACTGTTTTAAAAATATTCAGTATAAGGTTCTGACAAAAATCTGATATATTCAACTCATAATTTACTTCCCAGCATTAAACATTTTCAAACTAAAGCTTTATAATAATGACAAATTCAACATAAGATGGAAGATCTAGTTCACTATCTTCTATTCTAATATCTAAATGCTCTTGACTCTTTTAACCAAAGCTAAAGCTATTTTTATTTATCCAGATAGGTAGGTAGGAAGGGAGTACATTGATAGATAGGTAAATGGATAAGTGGGCAGATAGGTAGGTGGGTGGGTGGATGGACAGATAGACATAGAAAGACAGTCATACAGAGATAGATAACAGACATATAGACATATTTAAAACTTATTCTATCATATATTATTGAAATATATGAATAATGACATATAAAAAAATGAATGACTCTCAGACTGAATCTCATGCTGAATCCATTGGCCCAGAACAATATCTTCTACATATGTCAATATTTGTTCAATAATTATCAATATCAAAGTATTACAATTTGATTTACAAGTGACAAACTTTTTGTATTTACATCTTTAATACTGTCCACTTTAGATAAATACATGAATTATTACCTTACATTTGAGATTGTCTTTTTTTTTTTTTAGCCCAGATATAAACTTTAATCCAGACTATTTATTTGTTGTTGTTTTTTTTTTTCAATTAAACATAAACATATGGTATCATCAATTGAACTTCATTTCTTTTTTTCATTGTATTATTATTTTTAGATAAATGTAAAACTTCCATTTCACCATATATTTTTGAAACATAATGAATTAAAACAGCTGAAAAAGAGAAATGATACCTACCCAAGATATATTTATGATGAACCAGTATTCTTCATTTTGTCTAGGCCACAATCTCTTTCATATGTCTTCATTGGTTGTTAAGTATATGTTATTCTTTCTATTTGATTTATAATTATGAAATTTCTTGCACACACATCTTTAACAATCTTCACTTTTAATAAATGCATTAATTATTACTAATCATTTATTAGACTAGAGATTATTATTTCTTGCCCAGATATTTTACATCCAGTCAAAGTTAATATATGGAGGGAGGATAATGAAGGTGTATTAATTATGCCATGTGTTTTTTGTTTAATTAAAAAATAGATATATTAATCTTTAATTAGGTTTAAAATTTAAATCTGGGCTGGGAATGATATTATAACCTCTATCCTAATAAATTATTAGTAGTAATCATCAATGTATTTTTTTGTAAAGTGGATGATGTTAAAGATATAGAAGCAGGAAATTTGACATTTGTTTATCAAATTGTAATACATGGTGAATATATTCATTAAGATATAAACAAAGGAATGAGTGGACAATTTCTTTATAATAGCTCTAAACTGAAAAACCTTTAATCAATAATACCACTGTAATAATTTAATTTCTGGAATGGCCATGTGGTATTATCTATGACCTAATTGCATCGAAATCACATGAGTATTCATATTTGAACTAATTAAACTGCTAGTGTAAAAATGAGTGATCGAAATTTTGAGCAACGTATTAATATCAAGCTTTGTGTGAAAATGGGCTGCTGAAATGTTACAACTGTTGCAAGTGAGATGCTATGAAGAAATGAGTGTGTTTGAATGGCATAAGGGTTTCAAAGATGAGTGAGAATGTGATGGATGATCCCAGAAGCAGATATCCAAAAGCAATAATGATTGGAGTTATTAATAACAAAGTGCAAGATACAATATGGTCCAACAGATGATTAATGTGAGATTGATAGCTGAAGAATTGCAGCAGAGAGAATTCCGATTGCAACTCAACATCTAATTCCACATTTCTATTTAGAAAGCAATCACAATATTTAAATTGGACCATATTATCAAGGTAATAAACATTCAATCTAAATATTACTTAAGATTTTGGCTGCTTAAAATTTTGAATATTAACTACATTCTGTATATCATTTTTTTAATTGGCAAACATAGCATAGTTATCAGTATGCTGCAAATCTAAAAGCTAAGAAGTTGAAATTATTGTTTTTGCTTTTAATTAATTCAAATTAAAAATTCCACCCAAATGTCTGTTTCATGAAGCCACTATAAATAATTGCAAAGACTATATTATATTTATGACATAAATAGAATACCATTTGAGGAATTTCCTATTCCAATCAACTGAAAAGTAAAAAAGAGACAAATTATATATTGGTTTTAAAGATATCACTTTCTCATTAATTATGAATGATTTTAATTCATCATTCATAGTTTAATAGAAATCAGATTTTTCTCTCTCTTTATACAGACAATACCATATCACATAAAAGAATTTCTTGATTGCCAGGATGCCATTTGATGGTGACCTTTTATTTAGATATTTACAATTACAGATTGCAAAGTGAAGGAAGGTTGGAAGAAGAGGTAAAGTTATAATAATATAAAAAGTGGACATGTATTATATTACAAAGGCACAAATGTTGGAAGTACAAGTGAAGTAGAATTCATTATAAATAAAAAGTGGACAAACATTATTGTGGAGATTGATAGCATATTAGATAGAATAGCAATATTAGTTATTTATCTTAACAAAAGATGTCAAATACAGATAATTCTGATTTGTATTCCAATGTTCTCATTGTGATGAATATGGAGAAGATTTTTATATAGATGTATAAAAGACTTGATCAGATCAAACAACTTTTTAAAATTGTCATGGTAGACTTCAATGCTAGAATTGGTAAATAATTAAAAATGAAGTTACTGCTAATAAATTTGATTTGGGTGATAGATATGAAAGAGCACACATTGTGGAGTTATAGAAAAAGAAAAACTTTATATTATGAATTTTTTCTTTGAGAGAAATGCTAAATGGAAATAGACATGGAAACATCCAAATGAAGATACAGCAGAATTCAATTATAGTTTGATTAACAGAAAATATATATTTCTTGATTGTAATGTTATTAATAAATATATCACAAGAAGATTAATAAGATGTAGATACATGGTGATGTAAAAGTAAATAGACAAAATTATTTAGAAAAACAGTATTCATGGTTCATATTCCTAACTTTCAGAAACATTCCAGTGAAATTAAATTAGAACTTGCAACTATTTTAAAATATTAACAGATTTTGAAAGTGGTTCAGATTTAAATGAAATCAAGAAGATACTGCACTATTATGAATTGCAACAAAGAACTCATAAGAAAAACAGTAATTGGCCAATAAAATTTACTGAGGCAAGACAGTTTATAAAGAAAAGAAGGAATGTAAAAACATATACAAATGATCTGTTAAGAAGGATTGAGTATTTAAAATTTTGCAAAATGATATTAAGAAAAGTTAATAATGATTTAAGAAAATATAATTGTGAATTAGAGGAAAAGCTGTAAAAGAAAATTAAAATATCAAAAGTATAAAACATCTTCATATTAGTAGGAAATTTGTTTTTGCAATAAGAAGACCTCATGAAATGTGTGGAAGAGTTCTATAAAGAATTATATAGCAATAAGAAAAAGTATTCCCTACAATTAATTACTACATCTGAATTGCCTAGGATTTTAAATGAAGAAATGAGATGTGTAATTAAATCTATAAGGAAGGGGAAAGCTCTAAATGATAACACAATTCATTTGCAGAGAACTTTAAATTTTAATCAATCAAAAGAACAAATTGAATTTAAAAGGAGTTGACAGAAATTATAGAAAGAATCAATATGAATTGCCATTATGATTTGGATTTGTAGATTATAAAGCATTTGATTTTACAAGCATTTCTTCAGTGATTAAAGCATTGATCATTAAAATGTGACCCAGAATATTGTCATATTCTGAATAATATTTGTCAAAATGCAACAACGATTATATTACATAGTGATATTAGGAAGATTAATATTTAGAAGGGTGTATGGCATGGTGATTTCATATCTCCAAAACTTTTTACAGCACTTTTTAAAGCAGAAAGTTAAGGGAGTAAAAGTAAATGGACATTTTTTAAAAGTTATCTATATTTTGCATATGATTAAATTGTTTTTGCAAATATTGCTTTAGTGCTTCAGAAAAAGTGTTGCAAGAATTATCAGATAAAATTAATTACTAATATCTTGGTCAAATTATTTATAGAGATGAAACACAATGGATAAAATTAACTACAGAATTAAATTTGTATGGAATACTTTGATAAAAATAATTTAATATTAAAATAAAATATGCCTATGTGTTTGAAAAGTAAGATTTTAATAAATGTGTTTTACCAGTGCTTAGTTATAGATATGAGATTTGGACAAGATGAATAAATAGAAACTTCAAACTACTTAATGAGGTATGAAGAGATGTATGTTAAAAATAGCAAGAGCATCAAAAAAGAAATACATGGATTCAGGGAAAAATTGGTATTATTAACATTGAGAGACTGAAGTGGCACTACTAGAAGAAATGATAGTATATGGACAGTTAAAATCTTAAATTGGATTTTGAGCGATAGTAAAAGACCACATGTGAGATGGAGGGATGAAATATGATAATCTGCTGGGATAATATGGAGAAAAGAGACGAGTTCAGAGGAATTGGATTAAATTTGGAGAGGCTTTCATCTTGCAGTGGCTAAATAATGGTTGTAACGTGATAAAACAACTGAGTATATTTTATTTAATTTGCTTTTAAATAGTATAAGAGGGAGGGGACATCAAAAATGAGAAATTTGTTTAAAAGGGGGTTTAGAAAATGAGAGAGTACAATTGTTTTTTTGTTTGCTGTCTTTTGATGTTATTATCAAAAATTGAGAAATATAATCACTCAACAAAATAATATCTAGAATTACATAATATTTTTAGTCCTTCATATATAAAAGTATAAATTTAAAAAATGTTCCAAATGCGTGGAAAATTGGATTTTGCTACATTGTTACAGTTTTATGATAACTCTTGAATTGCAAATGTGATTTTACAAAAAGATTTATAAGAACCAAAATAATTTAATTAAAAAATTGTAAACCTCAATTTCAAAATGGCTAAAGTCTCAAATAGACAATAATTCTTTTTTTTTTTTTATGTGTCATAGCATCAGCCGGGAAGCGAACCCACTAACCCGGGACAACTGCTTGTAAGGCAGCAGTGCTGACCACTTGACAAAAAATCTTATTTACGAAATAGACAAAAAAAAAAACAGTCAATAAAATAATAAATGGAAAGCAATATTGTTTTTCAAAAGTGCTTATATTTTGTCTTGCTTACATTATTAGTATATTATTGTTCTAACAGAAAGCAGTGACTTACTAAACCCATGCTAGTTGAGTTCATATCTAAATAGTAATAAGCCAAAGTCCAACTGCAGTTCAGAAAGCCTAATGACTCAAACTAAAGTTATTATTTTACTACCCACATGAAAAAACAATACATAATAAAATACCACGTTGAGCAGCTAAGAAAGCCATATGCAATATGGCCAAGCAGATTTTCTTAGGCATTGCATATTTTCTCCAGATCTTTGAAGCCTATTTTTTTCTCTGGTGTCACAATCGATCTGAATAGAAATCATTAGCTTGCAAAATCTTTACATGAAAATATATAAATCTAGATAAATATTAAGAAGAAATCTGCAAAGGAAATGATTTGCATTATGTAAAAAAAAAAAAAAAAAACACGCTACTTTAGGTAAACAGTTCCCAGTGTTTGCAAAGTTATTAAGGCATGCCTGTACTCAAAAGTTTGTTTCAAGTAAAATATTGGAACAAAAAATTTATATTTTGTAATGCATCTTTTTTAGCTGAATTTAATTTGTGTGAGAACAAAATTAAATTACATATTTGTTTTTTGATAATTTATTGATTTATATCTTAAAATAAGCATTTTTAAAAATATATTTTCATATTTGTACTTTATGAGAATATAATCTCATAATTTGATTGGATTAGGCGTGCAGGAGGAGATTTTGATCTTAAAATCTTTCATTCTTCCATCTTACTCCTACTCATAAATCAACTTTTTGTTTAACTACATTTAAGATTAATAGATAAATTTTACATGTACTTTTTTAGCTGATGTATATCAAAAGAAAATACAGAATTTGATTAGAACATTTACTAATAAATTTATTTCCAGGTCAATATTTTTGACTCCTGATATGAATGTCTATACATTTTGATATGTTTTATTACTCGTTATTTTATTTATATTTCTTAATTTGGGAATGCTTATTTATACTGAATTAAATATTCTCATTTAATATTTTATTAAAATATTATTTCAAATTTTAAGCAGTCTTAATTCTTTATTTCTCATTTCATTTTGCATCCGGAATATACATATTAGTAAATGTGTGATAATTAAATACCAATTTATAAGCCCAGCTATTCAGTAATCAAGAGCCATGTTCAATGATGTTGAATTATGGGAAATAACAGTCCTATAATGAGATACATGTAATAAGATAATCTAGTTATCTGATGGTTATACTTCAAAAACCAAGGCTATTGGTGGTGCTCAGATTATATTATCAATTAAAAATTTAAGCAATCATCTTTGTATTATCTTTTCAATAAACTTTTAGCAATTTAACTTTCAAGATGTATATTTATAAAAATAGTGTATTTTTTTTATTTGAATATATTAAAATAGAGTCAAGTATATATCAAAAGTATGAAATCTTAAAGTATTGTAAATCATCTTTTGTCCAGTCTGTAATAATGAATTTGTTTTATAAATATTCATACTCTATTTTTTATATATATTGTTGTATTTGGCTATTTAAATGTGAGACATGCTACTGATAAAGATCATGTTGTTGTTGTTGTTTTTTGCGCATCCCATATTGTTATAATAAATCATCACATTACATATATATTGTAACAATACAATCTTAGCTATCTCTAGCACTATCGTATTTTATAAGCCATCTAAATAAATCAAATTTAAATTGAGGAATAATTCAAATATTCTAGAAAGTTTAAAAGAAAAATAAAGTAGAAAAAAAGGATTTTCTCAATTGATATTATACTCACTTGAATATAAAATTTAAATTATATTTGATGATTATATAACAAATATTACACAAAAAAATATTTTCAAAATTTGTAAAACTTCACTAATTTTGCTTAATAATTTAATTAAGGTTAAAATCTACCAAAAAAGAGAAAAAAAACAAGAGCTAATTAAAAATAATTATGAAGTTTGATTAAGCTAAATTCTCTTGAAGAATGTGTAATTAAGTGTAACGGGCACATACGCCGTTACATTATTTTTTTTTATTAATTAAACATGAAATTAAAATAAAATAAGACATTGAAAAGTTCACAAATAAAAACTTCTTTTTTTTTTTTTTTAAGAATTAAAAAATTGAAATTAAATGTCTTAAACTCGTATATATATATATAATAAAATTGCACAGATGAAAAAAATTATTAAAATAAAACTTTATTAAAAATAGAAAAAGTATTTTAAAAGCAAAAACTTAAAAAAGATTTAGAGATAAAAATATATCTTTAAGTTTAAAACAAATTAATTAATGTTATTGAAAAATGGAAATTATTATTTTAATTAGTCAAAGTGAACTAGCCTTTGGGCATTTAAATGTATAAGCAATGGTCAGATAGGAAAACAATAGAAACTAATAGCAAATGAGAGAAATCCATCAGGAAATCGGACCTCAATGGAAGGATCATCATCATCGATGACGTAATGTCCATTGGATCCTAAAGTTACATATAAAAGAAAAAGTTTGATAATAAAAATTTTAGTTGAGTAAAGAAAATAGAAGAGATGTGATTATATGTTTTAGTGCGAGTGAAGGAAAAGGGATTGAAAAGATGCACTCTTCAATCCCTTCAGTCTTGTTAAAAAAAGGAAAGAGAAATGACATCGTTTTCCTAGATTGAGGACCATAGGACATCGAGGGAATTAACGCTGGCTCCAAATGGCAAGAAATTAGAAACTATAGACTTGTTAAAACTGTAAGAACTTTATGAACTCTAAGCTTTAAATCTATTTCTAAAACTCCAGTATACTAAACAGTAAGAACTTTAATTTTAAAACTTGTTCCGTCTTTAAAATAATTGAAATAGAATCCTATCTGACCAACTTTATTTATTAATAAGTAATTTTAATTTGATGTATTTCTTTTGTAAAATCATTTCCATTTATTTTTTTTGGTTCTTTTAAGTTTTATTTATGATTTTTGTTTTTCGCTAATTTAATACTATATAAATGTTAAACTTAAGGCGGGCGTGAATGGCTATATAGATTTGTAAAGTTTTATTAGGGGAGGGTAATCTTAGGTTACTCGTTTCGTAGTTGAATTAGGTCAATGGATTGGATATATTGGTGTAATTAGTAGATGTAGTACGAGATTCGCTATGGGCAGAATCGCTTTATATGCCGCACACTTCCTTTTGGCCTATGGAATGCGATTCGTAAGTCGGCAAAATGACCGCAGTCCTTTCCTATGGAGTTTTTTTTATTGCTCTTCTTGTCAGATAGATGTAGTATTCCTATCTGACGAGAGGCAATTTCTTCTCTTAACCTTTTGTGCTGCCGTATTCATATTACATTGAATGCATCGATATATCAGATGGATTGACGTTGGTTTGACTGCGAACTTTTGGCCTAAGGTTAAATAAGGATAGAATATTTTCTTTTCAAATGCAAATCTATGTAGTCTATTCCTACTCGACACTAAATAAAAATGCATTAAATTTAAGTTGGATATGGATGTTGCATGGATTCGTTATCGTGTTAATTATGTTTGTGGTTTTCATATTCGATTAGAATATATAGAATCGTAATTTGTCCTTTGGTGGTTAATTTTTTTTTTGGTTAAGTCATTGATGTCAATGCGGCATCTTATGATGAATGCTATTGGGTTTCTTGTATTCCCTCTGCAATTGACATTACCAATGACTTTGTATTTTGATCGGTGATGTTTAATTTGAAATGTTTTTAACCGTGTAATCTATGTAACCGATCTATACTCAACATTATAAAAAAAAACTTTTATAAATCATCTGTGCGAACTAAAAAAATTAAATGTAAATTAAAATCAAAAATCAAAGTTAAAAATGTAAATTAAATTTTAAAATGTAAAACTGATACTAAAACAATTTTAAATATTATATATGTGCGTAAATAAATGTTTGTGTGTATAATTACTGGTAGTGGCTTATTTTATTCTTTTTATATATATTCTTAGATAAGAATTTATTATAAAATATAAATCTCTGCTATTCCACTGAGCTAGTGACAATGGGCTAACGACCGGAATCAAAATTTATAACATAAAAAAAAATTTTTTTTTATTTTTTTTACTTACGTATCTGCCTACTTTATAAATTTTCTAGGTTCAAATGCCTAGTGGCATCCTATAGTGTAGATATGTTAAGTCTTCCTATTCTCCAGATTGTTATAACTGGCTACCTAACTTGGGCTGATCTTTAATAAACCACGAGGGCCCTGTGTAAATTTATTTTTTCAAAATGAAATATTTTTATCTGTTTATATAAAGTCGTATACTTTAAATCTTATAAAAGCACTGCCAGAAAGAAATAGCACATATATTAAACATGAGAAAGTATTAACAATATTAAATTGTATTTTGTTAAAAAGAAAGTCAAAAGGTTGCAATTAATATGTTTTTTTGTTTGTTAATATATATTATGCTTTAACGTGTATAGGCGCGCACAGCCACGTAAGTTTATGATCGTAAATGTGGTACCTTATGATGAGTACTGTTTGGGAATTTACTTCAGTGTAATCCTATGTAAGCATTTCAGTCAGTCATAAATAAGTTGGTGGTATTTATAATTGTGCTGCAAATATACAGGTATAAACCCATTATTTCTTAAAACATATTTATCTCAATGCAACCTTCTTAAATAAATAATTTATATAATTTGCTTGTCGTGCCATTTGTTAGAAATGAAATATAGAGAAAATAGAATTCTTGGGGGGAGGAGGTGTAAACGTAGATGGTTCTTAGGAAAACGATGGTCAACATTTTTTTTTGTATATAGTCTTTTTGTAAAATTACTAACCGAATGTTTTTGTAAATGTTTTCATTAATCGTGTACCGTAATTACTAACCCTAAGTAAAATTTTTTTTTTGTTCATTTTTTTTAAGCAAGTTTACTGATATGTAATGGGCACATACGCCATTACATTATTTTTTTTTATTAATTAAACATGAAAAAAATAAAATAAGAATTAAAAGTTCGCAAATAAAAACTTTTTTTTTTAAGAATTAAAAATTGAAAATTAAATATCTATAAACTCATATATATATAAAATCGCACAGATGAAAAAAAATTATTAAAATAAAACTTTATTAAAAATAGAAAAAGTATTTTAAAAGCAAAAACTTAAAAAAGATTTAGAGATAAAAATATATCTTTAAGTTTGGAAAACAAATTAATTAATGTTATTGAAAAATGGAAATTATTATTTTAATTAGTCAAAGTGAACTAGCCTTTGGGCATTTAAATGTATAAGCAATGGTCAGATAGGAAAACAATAGAAACTAATAGCAAATGAGAGAAATCCATCAGGAAATCGGATCTCAATGGAAGGATCATCATCATCGATGACGTAATGTCCATTGGATCCTAAAGTTACATATAAAAGAAAAAGTTTGATAATAAAATTTTTAGTTGAGTAAAGAAAATAGAAGAGATGTGACTATATGTTTTAGTGTGGAGTGAAGGAGAAGGGATTGAAAAGACACACTCTTCAATCCCTTCAGTCTCGTTAAAAAAGGAAAGAGAAATGACATCGTTTTCCTAGATTGAGGACCATAGGACATTGAGGGAATTAACGCTGGCTCCAAATGGCAAGCAACTGCAAGAAATTAGAAACTACGGACTTGTTAAAACCATAAGAACTTTATGAACTCTAAGCTTTAAATCTATTTCTAAAACTCCAGTATACTAAACAGTAAGAACTTTAATTTTAAAACTTGTTCCGTCTTTAAAATAATTGAAATAGAATCCTATCTGACCAACTTTATTTATTAATAAGTAATTTTAATTTGATGTATTTCTTTTGTAAAATCATTTCCATTTATTTATTTTTTTGGTTCTTTTAAGTTTTATTTATGATTTTTGTTTTTCGCTAATTTAATATTATATAAATGTTAAACTTAAGTTGGGCGTGAATGGCTATATAGATTTGTAAAGTTTTATTAGGGGAGGGTAATCTTAGGTTATTCATTTCGTAGTTGAATTAGGTCAATGGATTGGATATATTGGTGTAATTAGTAGATGTAGTACGAGATTCGCTATGGGCAGAATCGCTTTATATGCCGCACACTTCCTTTTTTGCCTATGGAATGTGATTCGTAAGTCGGCAAAATGACCGCAGTCCTTTCCTATGGAGTTTTTTTTATTGCTCTTCTTGTCAGATAGATGTAGTATTCCTATCTGATGAGAGGCAATTTCTTCTCTTAACCTTTTGTGCTGCCGTATTTGTATTACATTGAATGCATCGATATATCAGATGAATTGACGTTGGTTTGACTGCGAACTTTTGGCCTAAGGTTAAATAAGGATAGAATATTTTCTTTCAAATGCAAATCTATGTAGTCTATTCATACTCGACACTCTAAATAAAAATGCATTAAATTTAAGTTGGGTATGGACGTTGCATGGATTCGTTATCGGTTAATTATGTTTTTGGTTTTCATATTTGATCAAAATATATAGACATTCGGTAAATAATGATACCTTATGGTGAGTATCTAAAATGTATTTATTCGGATGTCTTTTAAGTTATTGGTGTCAATGCAGTATCTTATGATGAATGCCATTGGGTTTCTTGTATTCCCTCTGCAATTGACAGTATCAATGACTTTGTAATTTGATCGTTTATCTTTCTTTTGAAATGTTTTTAACCGTGTAATCTATGTAACCGATCTATACTCAACATTTTAAAACAAACTTTTATAAACCCATCTGTGTGAACTTATAAAAATTAAAATGTAAATTAAAATCAAAGTTAAAAATGTAAGTTAAATTTTAAAATGTAAACTGATACTAAAACAATTTTAAATATTATATATGTGCGTAAATAAATGTTTGTATGTATAATTACTGGCAGTGGCTTATTTTATTCTTTTTTATATATTCTTAGATAAGAATTTATTATAAAATATAAATCTCTGCTATTCCACTAAGCTAGTGACAATGTGCTAATGACCAGAATCAAAATATCTAAAATATAAAAAAAAAAAAATTTTTTGACTTACGTATCTGCCTACTTTATAAATTTTCTAGGTTCATATGCCTAGTGGCGCCCTGTAGTGCAGATTGCAGTTAGATTTGATCTCCACTTTCATTTGGATTGTTGTATAAGAGTAATTAAAAGTTTAAGTTGGGGAAAAAAGAGCAGGTTAGTAACAAATCACTAGAGAAAGTAAAAGCAAGAAAGAAAACAAGGTATGTTTTTTGGGAAAGAGATGTCATGGGGGGGGGGTATAAAAAGAGAAAGAGGAAAATGTCTATAAGAGCTAAAGTGCTCATCACCAGCATCATATAGTTTGACAATATTTCAATTTTAGCTTTGGAAGCATTATACATCATTTAAGAAGACTGCTATTATAGTACTTTTCAGTACTGATAAAAACAGCTAGAATGTCAAAATTTCTGTGAAGTAACACTAATGAACATGATTCACTAAGTGCATCCAACATGTGATGGTCAAAGCCTGAATGATAACTTTGACAACCTTGAAAAAATGTCTATAAGGAGTTCAGAGATGGAGTAGATATGAAATATAGCTTCTTTGTCCATGGGAGAATTGTTTCTCATCACCTGCTCTTTTATAGCCCATGTGTTTGAACAGCAGACCACTTAAAACCAAACAAAATCCAATCAGAATAATCATCAGGGACTGATTTAATTTAGGCATGAACTTATCAATCAGTCATAAGATTACTAAATTGTTTAGAAAAACCACAGTAAGATTTTAAATTTATATGCATATAGATGTGAGGCCTCTATAATTTTTCAATTTCATATATGTATTTTATTAATACATGTACTTTTTGTATAAACATTGTTTAATTTATTTTTTTATTGAACGTTTTTATTAGTGTAATGTAAATTGGTGTATATTTACTTTAAATGTGTGTGTATATTTAATTTTGATATTTATAGTTAATCTTTAATATTTTTTATTATGTTTATAGATTTATTACTTTAGTTATAAAGTAGTAATGTCTACAAGTAATTTTCTTCATCAATTGAAATTCAGTATTAAAATAAATAATGTTGTTATTTAAATTATTTTGTTGTCTCTGTATTCTTCTCTCAGTAGTCTCATCTCCAATGTGTATGTACTAATCCTCCATTGATCCTGAGTATCCATGTTCTGCAGTAATCAAAGTGGGTCTGTTACTGTGATAACTATAATGCTGATGTCAGAGGGTGCTATATTCATAGATGGTCATTCTTAGAAGAAAGTGGCACCATCAATTAGTATTAATGGATTTCAAACCCTATATATTCAAATAAACCCTTATGAATGAATGTTACGTGAGATTTTCTGAGATAGGATTTGAGGTATGATAAACAGGAAATATAGCCAGAATACATTAATATAAGTAGTTATGTAAGAGCCAGAAAGTTTGATTATCATCATCAATATCCATTTTAATTAAATATAATTAATTGAAATTTAAATGTCAATTAATCTTTGATAAATTGATGAAATGTATGTTGTTTTAAAGTAATTCAATATATGCCAAAAGTATTGTCTGTGCATTGATGTATATATGTGTAATAATGTTCAAGGCTAAATGGGTTTGTAAGTAACAATCACTAAAAAAATATTCCGCACTTAGAGACAATATCAATCAACTATTTTAAATGGTTGTCAAGGCAAGGTTGCCCTGACAACCATTTGAAATAGTTGATTGTTATCGATATTGGGATTGTCTAAATATTGACTGTTTTTTCATGATATATATATACCGTGTCATACACGGTATATATATATATCATGAAAAACAAAATTATATATTTTTTTAAAAATAAAAATGAAAAAAGACAGTTAATTTTAAAATAGAAATATATTTTTCTTTAAATAAAATCAAAGGGTGGGGGTAATGCCTATTAAAATGTAGGAATTTTTTTAATTTAATATATAAAATAACACATCTCTTTTAACGAAAAAGAAAATTCCAATGGATTATAAAAACAAAAGAAAATAAATTTAACTATATAAAGGTAACAATAAAATTACTTTTGAAAGAATTTCATTTTATAAACAATAATTGAAACTAGGTAATTATCATCTAATGAAAAAATTTTAATTTGTGTAAATTATCTAATCAGAAGGAATATGATTTTATTAATTTTAGTATTTCCAACTGATTAGATAATAAGTTTGATCAAATTGTAATTAAAAATTCAGAAAAGAAAATTAACTAATTAAAAGAATTTGGAAAACTAATTAATAATGTAGATCAGTGGTCTTCAAGGTTTTCACACCTGTGGGCTGGCAAAAAGAAGGATAAGATTTCACTGACTGCCAGAAGTCTACAGATAAATTTTCTTAAAGATGTAAACTGCTTAGCTTTTGATGAGCATAATTGTTATAACTGACCAAAACAACACATTGTGTATTGTAATGGTGTTGCTTACCTTCACATGCTGAACACTCCTTCTTGAGTTGCACAGTCATACTGCTACAGAAAACAGTACAATACCAATCATTCTCTTTACTGTGCCTGCATTGCTACATTTATTATTTCATTGTTAAAACATGTAAGAATAAAATGTTATTCACCTGAATGTTGTGAAATATCACAGCTAGTGTAATTACATGACGATGATTATGATAAATGTAATATCTGTATTTAATGTTAAATATACAAGATGAAATTATATATATGGAGTTTATATAATAAACTTTTTTTTTAATTTTGAATTTTTTCAGAAAAATAATAAAAACTTTAATTCTACCCCCCCCCCCCAATAAACATCTGTGATAACTAGAAAAACAAATTAATTTATGTGCGACTGATTAGATTTTGTTTTCGTTGTTTCTTTTTTTTTTAATTGGGTAAAAATGAGATGAAAAAACAAATAAAAATTGTTTATATTATTTAAAAGTTTAAAATCTTATTATTTTGTTATTACAAACTTTTCTGCCAGTCTAGAACGGACCAGCAGAAAACTTCTGCAGCTCAGTGCTGGTCCATAGGCCAATGGTTGAAGACCACTGATGTTGATAGTCACTCAATTGATGACAAATTTACTATTGTTTTATTCTTATTCTCATTTTTTGACAAGTTTTGCTGTGAGAAGCCTATAAAATTTGCTTGAGTTTTGCTGCCAATTAGATAAGTAGTCCACCATTAATCATTCATTCTCTTGCTGGTTTGCTATACAAAGCATTAATCATTCATTCTCTTGATGGTTTGCTATACAATGTTTCCTTGTCATCAATCAATAATGTCTAGCAATGTTCATGGACCCCTAAACATTACCATGTTCTACTGAGCCATAGAGCGGTGTTTTTTCAGGTTTTACCATTCAGCTTCTTCAACATCCGATGCTTGACATGTAATAAAGATCTTTGTCTACCATTGCTGAGATCCATGCTTGTAAATATAGATTTTATTCAGAACATGAACAAGATATGTGCCAACCTGGATTAGAGAAGCAAACAACTGTCAAAAGAAGCTAAGAGCACCACTAAAAGAACTCGATTATCTTTGATGAGGAGAGAGGTGATCATTTCAGAAATGAAGCTACAATAAAAACCTAGTAAATATAAAGTACCAAATCCAATGTCTAGACAAATTGTTATTCTATTGAAATATTATCACATAAAAGCAATTGGATTGTTGACCCTTACTTTTTAAAATGGACTAATCCTTAGCAAACAAGGCCATAATTAATTTACTTCATTTTTGTTTGACTATTACGTTAATGTTTTACTTTTCTGTGTATAAATAAACATTATTTTTAATTTGTTAATTTGGCTTAGTTCTCTCTCTTTATACCTCACCATATAACATTTTAATTACTATATAATAGTATTAAGTAAATTTAGAGTTAATTATATATGTGTGTTATAAATATACTTGCTCTGATAATCTGACTTAAGTCAGTTTCATACTCTTGTGCTAGTCAAGTAAAACCAAGCACTGGAAGCATTTTAAACTTTTTTTGAGGATATTCTAGTCAGTCTTGGCTAAATCCACCAGGAATCATTCCAATACAAATAAAAATATGTTATCATAATTGTCATCTTTTTGTTATAATATATATATGAATCCTAAGTACCATCATCATCATCAATGAGGAAGTTACTTACATAAATGATGCAATAATATCGTAATCTGAATTAGTAGGATATGAGACCTGTACATTAAAGAATGCAAATTAAATACATAGTTTGGGGTGTGACTTGAGAGCAGCACAAGTATATAAATAAAATAAAATAAAGCAAAATAATAATAATAAAATTAATTAACAAAGGCAGTAAAAACAGGACAGTTAGTGAGTACATAGAAAAATGCAAAAAAAAAAAAATTAGATATTAAGTGAGGATAATAAAAGATGAAATTGACATTAGCATAATTTTTGATTTTGGTGAGGCTAGTGCACTATTTAATAAAAATAGTATTTGACATATATAGTGTAACCTTCTCCCTGATCTAAATGGTCATCAATGAATCATACCGTACATTTTAGCACCTAAATTATCCTATGCAACCTACCATACTCTCATTATCAAGAATATAAGCATAAAGAAACAAAAATGTAAAACTAATGAAATGATTCCTGTATTGAATAAAACTAGCATGAAACTATAGATCTAAAGAAGATCACAAGGTGATTAATAAAGATAACTTCTGGTCAAACCAGCTTTGAAATCCACACAAACAAAATGTGATGAGTTAAATTTGATGTTCAGCAAATTAATAAATAACTAATAATTATATCTCTGGAATGATTATGAAATTAAACTTATAAATGAAATAATAAGTAAATTATGATGTAAATGACTAAATGGATGATGGAAAGAAGTAATAATTAAATGGTGGAATGAAATGAATCTAAGAATGAAGAGAAAAGAACCAAGATGTATGAGAATAATGATGATTAAAATGATGATAGAATAAGAGTTAATGAATAGTTAAGATGATAAAAGAATAAAAGTTAATATATGATTAATCAATTCTGATAATGAATTAATGTCAAATGAGAATGAATAAATAAAAGGACAATCAAGATGAAATTGAAGAACAGTGTTAATGATGGAGACTGAAATCTGAAACTATGAACTAATATGGTATTAAATGGTAAAAAGATAAGCTAAATAAAAATAGGGGTTTCAAGCTTGACACAAACAGAATATTTATCATGAAGTTAAAACAAACTATCCATTTTATGCCAAAAGAAGTAATTTACATCTTAAAGTTTGGTTGACTTTCATAAAACAGCGAACATAATTTATTTCAGGTCCAACTATAATAATTAACTAGATATAAAATTTATTACAAATTCAAATTCTATTTTGAAACTTAACAATTAATTCTTCTCAGGGTTTGCTATATACGTGTATAATAATGTTTTGTTAAAAGAAAATTATACGTATATAATAATTAATGTTTTATTAAAATAAGTTTTATTAAAAGAAAAATTTGTAATTAAATTTGGTACGCTATTAAAGATAAGCGCTTCAGATCAGAAACTAATTAAGCAGCTAGATTAAAAGTGCTGATTACTAAAAGTAGACAATAGCTGAAAATTAATTGGTTTCTGAAACATTCCTTAACAAGAAAAAAGAAGGAACAAAAAATAACTAAGCAGCACTTGTAGCGGAGAACTCATTGAATGCACACGAAGGTCAAGAGTTTTAACTTAGCAACGGAACAAACCCAGTGAATTCCACCACTGAAGGTTAAAAAGTGGACCTAGGAACTTTGCAGGCCTCACCGGTCTATATTATGTTTTTTTGTATGCCTTCATGGCCAGCGTTCGTAAGTTAAACTTAATTGTCTTATAACTATATATATGTACTATTATTTATCCGACTGTTAATTCTAATAAACTATTTGTATAATCATTTGGTTTCTGCTGTCTGTTTACCTGATAGTTAAGCCGAGTGAGTGGCTGTACACAGCAGGGTTCAAGCACTCAAAATCATTATACACAATATATTTGGGTCAGTGAGAGGAATTTTACCACTACCCAAATAGATTGCACAAAACAGCTCTCAATATAAACTCAAATTAAGAACTATATTTAGCAGTTACACATAAACTTTATGAACTCAATAACTCTTATAACTTTAATATTTAAGAAATAGGAATACCTTTTTAATAAATAAATACAATAACTTACCAAATTCCTTTTCTCAAATAATTATAGACCATGTGATCAAGATCAGTGAATGATAGCTCTGCAGATTTAACTAAATCAATCAAATCAATATTATACTTATCTTTTTATCTATTACTTAAAATAATCGGTACTCTAAGTTATTAACATTTTGATTATTGTGTGATAATGCATTAGATATACTAATAAATTATAAGGCTTACCCAAATTATTATGATATAGCATAATATAGTTAATAGTACTATATTGGTCAATGATGATTTCAATTTATAATCTTCTGATAGTTTGATAGCAATAACAATAATAGTGTATATATGTGGTAATTAGCAATAAGATTACAGGCAACTAAATAAATTTTTAAATACAACAAACTTTATTTACAATATTTATAAATGTTTAATTCAAAGACATGGCATGAAACAAAGCTAACATATTAAAAGAATTTATGGATGGGAAAATACCTGGTATCCCATTGACTATATACTCAGCAAATGATACAACCTGCTTATAAAATAAAATTTAAAGTATCACTTGTTACGGTTTAGCTTATTTTATAGAATAGGATAATGAAACTTATTTAAGCTGACTAGCACTTAAATTACAACTAACAGTATATTTAGAACTTTAGGATATGCACAAAGTTTAAATTTAGAATTCAAAGAAACTCATAAAGTATTGCATTCTCCTAAAGCCCTTTCTTTTATCAGAATATGATAAAGGCATTTATCATATTCTGCACAATTAATAACTTATTCAAATTTGAAATGAATAGGTTTGGTGTGTTAAAGTAAGAATAAACATCAAAAGTCAAATACACATAGATCTCACTACAACATTACCTATGTCCACAACTTAATTATTGAATACTTCTGATTTTACCAATCCATTGTTAAATCATTATTTGATAAAGATGAATCCACATTGCCAATGTGTATCTCTTGCTTTTACATCTATAAGTTCTACAATTGTTAATAAATCTTAGTTTGATCTGTCTATAACTGATAATGATCCTACAACATAATAAAACACTATAACAATTAAGCTAACACTACAGATAAATCAGTGTTCTTAAATCTACCATAATTTTATGCTTGCTATATGATTTTTGAACTACTATACTTCACCATATGGTGGAAAAACTAACTCTATATCATCATGAGGGATTTAACACTAAAAAGGGAGGCTCTACAAAACAACATTAAAGTTGTATCATAATATGGCTAATTCTACTACCTCTCTCTATGGGTATACGCATGTGTGTGGGCTTTGCCTCATCATGAAAACAATAGAATTCAAACCATGGACATCCTTTCTTTAGGGTTATTTATGCTAACAATCATTAATTATTACTTAGTCTCTACCAATCTTTTCTCTCATGGAATCAGCAATAGGTGACTCCATCAGCCCATGCTCAATATTAATATTAATCTATTGGTTGCCATTCTATTGGAACATCGTATCAGCTAAAAACTGTCACTAATCATTCTCAATATTATAGCAAGGTAAAACAATACCAACAATATCAGTGGAGATATATATATATACTCTGTATCACAATGCAAAACCATTAATGTATCAATAGACAAACCAAAAATACATATGTCAAATGATTGTTAATTATTTTAAAATGACAACTATACTTTTTTTAGAGAGAGCACAACATATTTAAACAATAAAGATCAAACCTGCATTTGTATTCAAAGTGGACAAGTTCATTTCTAAACAAAATTATGAAATGAAAAAGGTTTATATCAAATTTTCTTTTATATAAGAAAATAATCTGGCCATTCTAGTATCTTTGACAAAATATTTGTTTGTTTACCTTTAATAAAATACATTAAAATCTGTCTTAAAATATGAGAGAAGTAAAGAGCTCTCTCAACTCTCTCTAGATAAACGATATATATAATCTCATGTTTTTCCCTTAACTAAAAAACTAAAAATATATGTAATAGATGTATATATTTTACACATTTTCTTCTTTAACTCAATGTATATATATTTTCCATGCCACAACAAACATATATATGTTTGAAAAAACAAAATTCCCAAATAACACATTACGTAAGTAATATACATAGCACAGCAGTAATAAAAAAAATAAAACACATTTTTATCCATTAAATTTTTATTCTATTTGTCCAAGTTATTCCATCATTGTGAGTTAAAATGATAAGAATTGATATTGTGATGAGCAAACATTCCAGATAACGCATATATATTTTTTTATTATCCTGTTTGATGCTAATATAATAAGGCAATATTCAATACTTCGCCAAAGGCAAAATTTATTTGATGGTTTCTGTACCGATAACTAATAAGGCAATTAAAATTCACACTTCCAATTGTAGCAGACTTTAAAAAGGATAAGCTTATCTACTTTTCTCTAGATAACTTTCCTGAATAATTCTTTAAGTTATTGTAATCTTCAAAACGAACTCTTTTTTTAAAACCTTTATTGATTTATTCTGTAAGCATTTCAAATGAAGTATAACAAAATCATTTATTTACATTTAAAATCCAGATAATTTTCCTTGAAAATGAGTAGAATTTTATTACACTTAACATATTTATCTTTTTTTAAAATTCTTTGTTAGTTCTATTCTTTCTTCTGTGGTAATATATATGTCACAATCTTTAAACAGTCGGAGTATTTTTAAACCATTTTTAAAATCTTATTTATACACATTGCATGAAAAAACTTTTATAAGCAAATAATTATTTTGTTGCATTTTTATCAGCAAAGCATGATATGATTAGCGATATTAACAATAATTTATCAAATTATAAATATGATATCTTCAACATTTTAATGAATCTGTAATCATTTATTTCTAACATTACACAAAATTGGCATGCGATGAAAAAATAGGCAGATGAGAATTGAGAATACAATCATGCAATTATTTTTTTTAAAAAACTTTATCAACATTATATGATATAAAATGACTTTTAATTTTATTTATATTTTCTGAAATCCCTCTTTAAAATTATTTTGGATTTATTTTCTTGAAATTACGAACAGGTTCTGCTCTATATTTACTAATGGTGCAAAAATACAAACATTATCAACTTTTTAGTCTACTTATAAATAATCTGTGTTTCATTTTCAAAGAAGAGATTTTAAAATATGAATACATAAAGCAAAAGCTTACTTTTTCTTGAATTTTCCTGGGTTTGAAGCAATACTTATTTAAATAAAGACTTATTCCCATGGCTTTCATTTCCTTCTCCAGTATGAATCCTAGGAAGTATGCGGTTGTGGAAATGGTGCTTAAAATGATAGCAAAGTTTTAAGATTTTCTATTCAAACATTTTTAGATAGCAAGATATTATAATTCCATTCAGTTAGATTCCAGAATTTTCTGATTTTTATTTTTTTTTCTCCTTATTTTAGGACCAGAATTGAGTTATGTGTTTGCTTAGTTCTTGTTTTTCTTAATCAACCCCTCCCCCTTACAACTTAGTTAGATCATATATAGCTTGTTTTTACAATGGATTGTGGGAGCAATTAAAACCAATAATCTTAGTGTGAATAATTAATATTACCCCCTCTGGCTTCATTTTTAATAACTACCCATAATGATTCAAGACAGCTTTAGATTTACTACATAAAAAATATGCTTAAGTAATTTACTGTAATGATTTGTTTTACAAGGCTTACAAATTTGATTTAATTATTTATTTATTTCAATTGCTATTCTACAATAATAAAATAGCAATATATTTATCTCCCAATTAATAACCATACTTTTAGATTGTTATTTTAATCTAGTCAGAGCCTAGACTGGGTTTGAAATCTCATCTCCACTCAAGCAATTTCCTAGTGCATCCAAAACAGTCTTTATTGAAAGCCACTCATTAAGATTTTCATGCTAGATATATCATTATTATTTAAAATTTTGGATTATTAAATACAGGGACCTAAATAAAAGGTCACAATATATATTGAAGCAGTCAGATCTGAGTTCAATCCTAGCTTCATGATATCTAGCCATAGGCCCACTTCAAACCCTAGTACTAACCTTAAATTTCCAATGCAATGGGGCTTTATACATTTAATCCATGCTAATTTCCATAAAGAAAAACTTATTTTATAAATGTGTATTTAAATTAATTCGTTTGAGTTTAAATTAAACAATGCTATTAATAAATTCATGATAAAATTATTCATGAATTTATATATATTATAACTGCATGGATTGTGCGTATATATTTGTAAATATTTAAATATATATAATTGTTCGAAAGTTTCATTGCGTCGGGAATGTTTGATTTTATTTTTAAATAATTTGTTAAATTTTTAATGATTAAAAGCTACATTCTTTCGATAAGCTTTCAGATGCTCCCTTTCCAAAACAATGGGTAAAGTTTTATTAATTAGAAAAAAAAGATAAGTATTTAAAATGTAAGGATTTCCTAATTAAAATCCTTTTTCTGATTTTAAGAATTCATTTTCTAATTAGAAAATGAATTCAAGTTAAGGAGTTTGAAAGCCTTATTGAAGGAATGTATCTAAAAACAACCAGTAAATTTTGTAACATTGATAATGAAAGAAGCGCTAGCCCTAAAGCATCAGATACAGTATAAATAGCTCTGAAAAGTTTGGAGAGGAGGGAATCCATCTTTGTTGTAGAGAAGTGCCAGTAAACTCTATGCATTTAAAAATCATAAATTTAAAGTGTTTAGATCATGGTGAAGGGCTAAAATGTCAGGAATCTGGCTACTGTGCCTGGAGTTCCCTGAAAATCTTCAATGAAGTTGCTAAATCCTTTCCAGACCAATCATGCTGCTAAAATCATGAAAATCCATTAAAATACTGTTCAAGTAATCGACCAAATGCATGCCTACATTTTACCAACCCAGACGTGTAAACTAAGGAACCAGCCCCGGAAGAAATGGTAATATATTTCCATAATGTACCATAACTTTCTGGCCAGTTTCAAACTTTACTTTACACTCCCTTTAAGCACTCTTCTCATTCCTTAATGTAATGATCTCTGTAAAACTTACTTTTATTTATGCTATTTTAAATTATGTCATAATTCTAAATCTCTAGTCCTTAGATTTAATTCTCCTTTCTTACGATGGTGGTTCATTTACTATATTATATATATATTTTGTATGATTTATTAATGTTGTTTATTTTTAATTATATGCCAATAATCTTTCGACTTGATGAGCTCCTTTGTCCCATTTGCTTTGTGCAAATAATATAATATTAATTCTGATAGTAATTCTCGCCCATTGGAACTAGGTTTATATAATTCTATTAATCATCGAGTCGAAAGAAATTATTAAATGTTTGTTATTTTTATAATTGGCTAATAATAAATTATTAGCTCCATTTCTAATCTATCCCGCAGCTATTTTCTCATTTCACCAATATTTATTTACTCACATATAATGTTAAAATATTTTGCAAAAGAGGGTCGATAAAGGAATCAACTAAATATATTCTAATTCAATTTCTGTTACTTTCTATTAAGATTCAGGAAGGGCACGATGTTTGGGGCATAACTAATATAATTTTATAAATGCTTTAAATAATGTTAGTTAAAAGCTCGTTTGACTTTAATTAATTTGATCAAGTCATCACGTAGAGCATTCTATAATAAATTGGGTTTTCTTACTCAAACGGTGACTATCAAGTCATCATCTTCGAACATTGCTGATGTAGGGCAATCTTTCCACTCCATAGGCTTGTCGGTGGTGATATTATTGATATTTTAATTATAGAGGAAGAAAGCACTTCCTCCCCCGCTTATATTATATTCGGAACACCAAAGGTTTGTAGTTATATCTCGGCCTGGCTTTCCCCATGTTCCCCGTCTACTTAAAGGGCAGTAAGACTTGTGTTACACAAGCTGCCATACTACTTAACCATCGACCAGCGATTATCTTTCCTTTTCATTTATAGCTCATAATTCGTCAGCACCGTTACCTTTCTGTTCCAGTAAAGCCCGCTCTGATGCTCGTAATTCGTGATGAAGTGATTTCAATTAAAGTCAAACAAATTCTTAGTTATCTTAAATTAAATAGGTTTTCTAATAAAGGTTAAAGTTATGCCCTAAATACATATTTTGCTCTTCATGAATGGATTTGCGAATGTGAAAATAAATCTCACATCCTTCTGTATAAAATAAGAATCATAATTTCCTTTACAACTGAATATCTTTATCTGCCTTTAGTTTCTTGTTGGGAGTATAGACATAGAATTCCATAATATTGTGTAATACTCATTGGCATATAATAAGAACTACCATTCTTATTATAATTATAAACTATGTTTAAGGACTAGAAGTAATTAATATAATCATCATTTAAATTGAACAAAACTATTACTAGTATTATTAAATATTTTATTAACACACTTGGTTTCTTAAGTCTTTTATTCAATAATTATTTAATGTTAAGGCTCACTGTCAGTGTTGGCAACCCGAACATATACATAGGACTCAATTTAAAATTATCTTTAGTCAGTTTTTTATCCAATATTAATGTCAGTTCAGGGGTCTCTAATCCTCACCAACCGTTGAGCTAGTTTCTTGGTGCATAGCACTATGCCATCAATTTAGATCATTCATTGATCTAGCCTGGTGAGTTGGGTTTGAATTTAGTTTGGTTCAGCTGAGTTTGGATCCGACTTGCAGTTTAGGTGGTGGACGTTTTTCGACCGGTACAATATGTGTGTGTGTGTGTGTGTGTGATAGTAATCTTACTAATGGTGAAAAATGTTGGAAAATATATTTGACATAAAATCTAGGATTAAGAAAATAATTCAAACAAAAAAAAATGGATAAATAAGAAATAGAAAATGAAATGAATGCACTAGAAGCAGCAGTACAGAGTAATAGCCAATAAGGCAGACAATATAAAGAACTATAATCTGCAGTCAAAACTTCAATATGAAAATGCTTGTAAAGGTGATGGAAGCAATAATTAAACAGAGTCAACAAAAGATGGATGCATTGATGAAAGAGAATTAACAAGCATTGACAGAAAAAATCAAGGCAAAAAAATTGATTGTAATAGAAAATTTGTCCAAGAAGTGGGAAGGAAAATAAAGATAGGCTAAGTGAGAAATGGGAGGAAAATGTGAATTTTAAATAGTGGAGCATCAAAAGGAGAATAAAGAGATAACAAAGATTCAAGAGAACATGATAAAATAACAGTAAAGTTTGATGACATAAAGATTGGCAGTAAAAAAAGTATCAGAGAATGCCATAAAGAAATGAACATAGAAATTAAAGAGTTCAATCTGGTAATCATTAATTGACTGAAAAAAATGAGATACATCAAAGGGTGATTAAAAATCAGTCACAATTATCCAGATCCAGATAGGAAATCATGTGATTATGAAACCAAAAGAGGAGGAAGTATTGCAATCCAGCACCTGTGTTTACAATGAAGTACACAATGATGGGAACTAATTCTTAAAGATAAGAGTATATGGAGGTCAGGCTGGTGAGTCACCTCTTGAATATTTAAATAACTTAGGTATTTCAGCCTTGACAGAATGTCTGAAAAAAGTAAATTGGCTATAGCTTGTAACCATTTACAAAGTGATCCTCAAGCACTCTTTTTTAATCAACCTGACATCTTTTAAATGTATAGTGAACAATTTTTAGACAGAAGAATGACAGAATGGCATAAGATTATGCAAGAAAGTTTTGTGGAGGTGATAGAGAAAGCTACTCCCAATCTTCAGGCAGCAAGGTAATAAATTAAAAGTGCTTGATGCTTGTGACATGATCAAAGAACAGATCATTGAATAATCCATCATAACCTGTTCTTTTGAATAGAATATTCAAACCAGCAAGATAAACCATTTGAGAAATCAGGAAAGCAAGTGTATATCAATGCCATTGAAGTATATAAAAGAAAACCATTTAATTCCAATGCTGGAAGCACAGAAAGCAATGGTAAATTTTACATGAACATCCAGAACTTTTTTACTTAATCTCATTCTTTCTTCATTCAACTCTTCTTTTGCTATATTTTTGTTTAGCACTTTTTAAAAAAAAAAATATTTTTTTTGTTCACATTATCTAAATTATCTTTTATAGTACTCTTACTAATTTTTGTTTCTTACATACAATTATCAGCTATTTTTCTAACTTTATTATATCAGTCTTCATAGTCCAAAATTTTATACAGTTAAATGTAACCCACAAATTTTAATTTTATTTACATCTATTAAATCTTTTATTTGTTTATTTTCTACTTCCAGTAATATAAAATTATGATCACTTGGTCCTTTATTTTTCTTTAAGAATTTTAATTTTTTTATAACTTTTCTCAATTTCTTTTTAACCACCACTGATCCACTGCATCATGGTATCTCTGAG
The DNA here is from genome assembly GCA_028023455.1 of Epiperipatus broadwayi. Classification (NCBI taxonomy): domain Eukaryota; kingdom Metazoa; phylum Onychophora; class Udeonychophora; order Euonychophora; family Peripatidae; genus Epiperipatus; species Epiperipatus broadwayi. Next base: position 4,052,901 of record JAQFVV010012401.1, read on the forward strand.
TTTAATCCAGTTTTCCAGTTCCTAACCTCTTTTTCCACAACATTTTAGCAAACTTCCTTATTTCATCAATTCACTTCATATATGGTATTTTTCTAGGTTTTTTTTTACAATATCTTGTATCCAATATAAGAATTCATCTGAATATCTATTACCTCTTCTAGCAAATATGTCCAGCCCAGATCCATTTGTTTTATAATTCTTTCCAATGGTGTTAGTGGCACTGGTTTGTTTTCTCATAATGGATTGTTTTTGGTCTCTTCTTGTTACCATAATATATATCTTATATTTTATTGACTTAACATAAAGTATTTCACCCAGATTTAACTTTATGATTATTTCATTCATTATGTTTCCATCTATATCAATAATCTAACCAAAGTAATTGTAGTAGTTAATTTCTTCTAATTCATAATTATCAATTTTTATTTTTTTCTTCTAAGAAAATTCATTGAACATTACTTTAGTCTTTATCCTATTTATTCATTTGCAATATTTTCTGAAGCTTTGAAGCATTATTTTCAAAAACAACTGCATCAGCAAAATATAGATGATTTAAATAATCTTCATTTACTATTATTATTTTAGCTTCGCATTTTAACCCATCAAATATTTCTTGTAAAATGGCTGCAAAACGTTTTGGAGATATAGAATCATCCTTTGGTACATCCTAATAATTTTTAGTATCATCATGTAATTTAATCATTGATATCATGCTTTGATAAACATTCTTCAGAATATGGCAATATCTTGGGTCTATATTTTGATGATCTAATGAATTAATCATTGTAGAAATCCTTATACAATCAAATTACTTTTCATAATCTGCAAATCTAAAGCTTAATGGAAATTCAAATTCTTTGGTCTTTTTTATAACTTCTTATCAATACTAGCATTTAATTCACTGCACTAAGATCACTTTTAAATTCAACTTGTTTTTTTTTGATTGGTTTGAATCCAAAAATCATTGTGGACAGGTTGTAATTAACTTTTTGTAAAAAATTTTTTTATAAAGACTGATAGATATGGTAATTTGTAATTTCTTTTTTTTTTTAATATTAATATTATTACTGCATTCTTCCATTTATGGATACATCTATATCATTTAGACATTCAGTATATAACCTTGCCAATTATTTTTCTATTTCTTGACCTGTTTCTTTTGAGATAATGATTATAATTCTATTATTTTCTTGAGTGTGCATATATTTAATTGCATATCTCATTTGTTCTTCTAAAATTGTGGGAAATTCAGAATTGTTATAACTGTAGAGATATTGTTTTCTTATTCTTTATTACTATATTTTTTTTATAGAATTCATCCACACATTTTATGATGTCATTTCTGTTTTGTAGTAGTAGTTTTAGCTTTTCATCTTATTATAGAAATAACTTTATTTCCAATACTAAATTGTTGTTTTACACTTTTGAGATTTTTATTTACTTCTATAGCTTTCCTTACCAATTTGCAATTATATTTTCTTATATTATTATTAACTCTTTTTCATACGGTTTTACAAAACTCTTGATATTTAATTCTTTTTAATATATCATTTTAAAATTTTTCATGCTCCTTTTTTTCTTTATACATTGTCTTGTTTGAATAAAAAATTGCTTGTAAATTTCTGCTTTTTTGTGCCAGTTATCTTTTTTGTAGTTCTTAATATGTATCAGTTATCTTCTTATTGATTTCAGCCAATCTTCAAAATCTATTGTTTTAAAATGATTTTCATATTCTAATTTACATTAATTGGAGTGATTATGAAAGTTAGGAATATCAATTGTTAATAATGTTTTTCTTAATAATTTTAAACTTTCTAGTTTTGCATTAATACATCTTACATTTCACTAATCAATGATAACTTCCTGTGTTGAATCTATTAAGAACATTAAGGTCTTGAAATATATCATTTCTGTTAGTTCAAATATAATCTAATTCTGCAGTATATCTTTGTTTAGAGACTTTCACATCCATTCCCATTTAACATTTTTTTAAAAAAAGAATTCATAATAAAAAAAAATTTGTTTTCTTCTTCAAATACCAAATCTGTGTTGTCTCTTATTGCTATTACAGTAATTAAATTTATCCACAGCACTTTTATCTTTCATTCATCTACCAGTTCTAGCATTAAGTCTCGCATGATAAATTTTCTGCTCAAAAGTATTTTGTACATTTATATAGATATTCTCTATATCTTCATAACAATGATAATTATTGGAGCATAAATTTAAATTATCTATATTTGGTATCTTCCATTAATTTGAATAAGTAATATTGCAACTGTTGTTCTCCCAATTTTTATTTATAATACCAGTTCATTTGGGCTTTCAATATTTGTGCCTTTATAGAAAAATTTTATGTTTACTTTTTAAATCAATCATCTATTCACCTTTTTTTCCAACTTCACAAAGTCCCTCAATATTCTATTTTCTTTCAATTTGTGAAACCTTTCTTTACTTGAAAGTCATCTGCAGTAAATAAGAGGTGTCATAAATAGTAGTCTGAATCAACAATCGTGGAATTCTGAGCATCTCCATCTTTGACCAGCCAGCTACTATCTTTTCTTCTAATTTCATAAAGTCCCACAATATTCCATTAAAATTAGACAGTTCTTCCAATTTATGCAATCTTTCTTTACTTGAAAGTGATCTGCAGTTCTAAATATATAAATAAGAGATTTCATGGAACTTTTGAGTGCTGTTCATTTTTGATCACCCACTGTCTTGGTTGGTTATGTTACAGCTTCTTAGAAGTAAGAGTATAATTTAGTCATGTCTGTTATAATTGTAAATATTTATATTTTAAAAAGATTAATTCACAACTATATTTATCTTGCCTTCAACTGAGAAGAAAGATCATAAGAATTTTGATGTTAAACTGAGAGCTACTGGCTAATACATGTTGGTGAATCACCCACTCACATTTTTTTTTACTATGTGATTAATCATATAGTAATAACAGCTGCAATAACAAGAACATATAGAGTATACATAAGGATTTTGCCATGCTCAATTCCTTTAAGATCTCAAAAAGAAATCAAAGAATCTCCTTTCAATTAACAGCAAACTCATTTCTGCAGTATATTAATACATAATCCACAATAAATTTTTGATCATTTTTAACCATATATAATTGACAATATCTAGGCCAATAATTTTGCAACAAATGAAACTGTCCTCCTTTTTTAATAATAAATTCTTTTATATTTCCATTAAAATCTACTATTAAAACTGTTAATATTTTCTATCATATGCTCATAAATATTTTAATTCCGGAAAATGTATACCAACTACATTAGATAATAGTAATTTCATGTAATAATATGTTAGACTATTTCCATCATTTTTCAGTAAACGTTGAATGTATAGAAAATTTTATTTAAGCTTTTCAAATACAAACAATTTGTTAGTAATAACACACAAATAGATAGCACAGGTTAATATTTACACAACATTTTGAATAGTGTTATTCTCCACTTTTCTTTAGGTGTTGATGGCCTGACCAGTGGCAGTATTAGCATAGGAGTTGGACTTACAGCTTTAGATTTTCAAATATAGAATTTTAAGGCTTGGCAGAATAGCTTAGTTAGTTAAGGCACTTCTCTTAAAAGTCAGTATTTGAGAAACTTAAGGTGTAAGTTCAATTCCTATACTAATAGTGTCACTAGTCAAGCCAGCAGTACCTGAAGAAGAGTGGAGAATAATACTACTCAAAAAGGTGTATTATTACTAACGAGTTGTTTGTATTTGAAAAGTGTAAATAAAGTTTAAAATTTTTCTTACATCCAACATTTACTGATAGATGATGGAAATAGGCCAACATATTATTACATCCTAAAATACTATCATTACAAATCTTCAGGAAAATGATAGTGATTTCAGTTTGTCACCACCTTTTATTAAATGTAAATCTTGATCTAATCAATAGAAATTATTATCAAGAGTCTTTTGATATTGCCACTTAATTAAATGATTTTGAAGATAGATATTTACATCGATGAATATTTGCATTGATGAATTTTACTTTGTGTGCTTCCTAGATTAAAAAAAGTTGAACCTTTCCAGATTTGTACGATAATGCATTTTAATATGAATACAAATTTATATACAAGAGAGTGCATTTTACTTATTATATGAAAACATTTTTAGGATTATCATATAATTTACACAGAGATTAATATCATCTACATTCTTTATTACTTTTGCAATGCTTTTTTTACAACCTAATATGACTGTCATATTAGGTTGTAAAAAAGGCATTGTAAAAGTAATAAAGAACATAGGTGATATTAATATTATATGGATTTGGCAATGCAAGAGGAAAGTATAGAGATTCATATATTTATTCTCAAAACATAGCTGACACTTTTACTTCAACAAAAACTCAAACAAAAAAGCTATTATAGTTAATGGAAAGACTGGTTTAGGCTCAGAAATTGAAAATTACTAATAATTGATAATTTCTTGGTAACATTCACAGGTTAAAGGTTATTTTCTATTTACATGGATATTATCTTTGATTTCCATTCTTTGTTATGATAACAATCAATTAAAAATATTTAATTCAATATATATATATATATATGGTGAGGGAGAAATGTTTATCATTGATCCAGTGATATTTTATTAAAAGGTTTTAAATTATATCTGTTTCTTACTATTGTGTAATGACCATACTGAAATGTTGAATTTTTGACTTAATATTTATTTATTGATCAAATATAAATCTTAAATTACTCATTATTGTAGGCACCATAACTTTATAAATTCACTTGTAAACTAATTACTCATTATTGTAGGTATCAAAGATCTATTCATAACTCCTGATCACTTTTATGCAAGTTTGGTGGATATAAAAGTACCTTTGAAAAAAGTATTACTACTGCTAATTAATCAGAGACTGATAGAATAGGAAAAAGTATCATTATGGTAGAGTTGCAAGCTTATCTTTCATCATGTTCCTCTGATATTGGATAAAGCCAGTAGATATTGATTAACTTTAAATTTGCCTTAGATTATCTTAAATCAGAAAAGATCTCAGATGGGTTTCTAAAACACTTAGGACCTACAGTCAAATTGTAGCTAATAAAACTATTCAGTAATATTATTTATGTAGAAACTATTCAAAACTTTGAGCATAAAAATAAAACTATAATATTTTTTGAAATCGAATAAACCTAGCAATGATCAAAAAACAAAACAAGTTTCCTTATACATTTTTTGAAAGAAATATAGACATCTACTTATAGAGTATGCTGGATTTATGCCAGGAAGAAGCTGCTTTAAACAAGTTTTATCTTTAATTACACATGTTGAAAAAAGCTTTCAAAGTAAATTAAAAACCAATGCTATCTTTATTGATCTAACCTTGGCTTATGATTTCATATAAAAAAAAATAATGTTCTAAAAGTTTTCAAAATTCTGAAGTGCAGTAAAATTATTAATTTACTTGACAAAATACTCTTTAGAAAAATTCAAGTGACACTAAATGACAATCATAATAGAAACAAAAATTTTCAAAATGGGTTACTTTAGAGTTCAATTCATTAGTGATCTTGAAATAGTATGCAAGAATTCACTCTATGCTGATAATATTGCTTTGACTTCTCAAAAGAAATAAAGTGTAAATGACTCTCAATAAAGATATGGAATGATTATTTTTGAGTCAAAATTTTGTTTCTAATGTAATGAAGACAATTTGCTTAATTTTTCATCCAAACAAAAAAGCATTTCATAATCTGAATACAATCTTTTGCAATAATAAACTGAAACAATTCTATTCAGTACTATTTATGACTAACCTTGAATCATAATCTAACTTATTTTTCTCATTTATTTAATGGCAGATCAAAATTAATTTCTAGGAATGATTTCCTTGGAAAGATGGCTAGCACTACTTTGGATTATCATGTACTTTACAGATAGATACATTACATATAACTTTCTTAGCATTAGCATATACCAGATTGTGAATATTGTGACTCTGTCATATTACTCAAATATTACTACAAAAAATATTAATGGTCATACTCAATTGTATTTTTTTTTTCACAGACTTCTTGCTCTTTCACATATTCTTCCAATAGATATAAGGGCTATTAAGAAGATCGAATTTTCCAATAACTCAAGGAATAGTTAGTTACACTATCAAAGACACATTTTAAATCAATGTCCTGTTTTTGAAAGTTCAATCAATAATCTACAATTGAAAAATTATAGCATTAAAAATAATATTCCTAGTAAATTCCAAACAAATTTCTTATTTCATATCCAACAATAAAGTCAGTTAGATGTGTTTTCTGACAAACACAGGTGGAATCTCACCAATAAATTAAGGGCAATCCATGGTTGCTGCACTTATCTGCTTCATAAATGGAATCTAGAGCCAACCATCTGTATAGATGTGGATAAACACAAATTATGAATTGCATAATTAATGGCTATCAATATATGGCTATACTGACAGGATTGAAGGTTTCAATAAAGCTACTAGTGAATGAATCTCCTGAGTAGAATTCCTAAAATACATTTATGATATTTTATTAATAATTAAACTGTTTTTTAAAAAAAATCCATAGATTAATAAATAATGATCATCTGAAACAAAAATGCATATGAAGAAAATCATAAATATGTAGCAAACAAGAAATATCCACAGAATTAATAGTAATTATAGCAAACAAAGAATAAGAAAAAATATTTGTTGAAAAGGTCATTCATAGTCATGAGCAAAAAACATCTTTCTTGGAACTAAGTATATTAAACCATGGATTAAGAAGGTGAAGACCACTAACTCTTGTAAAGGATTTTATATGACCCATAGCCAAAAGATATCTCAAAACAAGTTGAGGTAGAATGTAGTCTCTAAAAGAATATGCTATGTCCATCCTAACAAATCATCTATTAGCAGATGAATACAAAAATAAATAACACGTTAATATGATTTAATGTATAATGTAATTAAAATATATACTTTTATTTTAGGTCGAGAGCAGTGTATGAACATGGGTGCCCAGGGGAGAAGCTAGCTAATTATGAATTGAATGAAGAAGTGTTTTGAAAAGTCCACTGAGTACCTTCGGGTATTTTATAGGTTACACAGTCCTTTATTAGTATTTTTGTTATTAGTATTTTTATTAGTATTTTTGAGTTATTACAATTCGAACGGGTATACTCGAAATTAATTTATTCGTCTTAAACTTTTAAAGGCAAAAGATCATTACATAATTGTAACTAATTATTAGAATAAATATATTTAATTCAATGTAATCATTAACTTTTTTTATTGGGTTTCTCGATATTTAGCAATTATTTTTCCTTGAAGTAGATTTGTTTCTATTCGAATTCTAAAGATTTTTTTATTTTGTCTCAAACAATTCATGTCATTATTATTTTGTCTTTTAAAAACTTTTCATCTTATTTTTTTGTTTTTACCCAGAGAGAGAGAGAGAGATATATATACCATAATATTTTCAGTGAACATATGTATTATTATATAAGGTAAAAAAAAAGGTATTTCTTTAACAATTCTTTTTATTAGAAACAATTTCTCTTACAGTTAAATATTTTATTTATTATTACTATGATTTTTGCTTATTTGAATTTTCAATATTTATCTGTTAACGTGATCATAATTACCTGAAAGCTATCAGAAATAATATTATGTACACTATTATTATTCGCTTTCTGGTAGATCAAGAATCTGGTCAGGATCAAAGTTGTTTATAACGGTCGAGGTCAAAAGTTAGAGACCTGCTAACAACTGGTATCGCGTAGTTTTATCTTTTACAAATTGAAAAGATTATTTTATATCGATCTATACGTGAGTTTTTACCTGTATAGAGAGAAAAAAATCCAACTTTGTTAATTAAATTAAGTAGTTACTTCAGAAAATTGGAATTATTTTATCGTGAATGTACAAATAAAAATATTCTTCAGATTTTATTTCAATAAATTATAATTAAATAAAATTATGATTAATGTCAAAACTTTAATATACTTTATCTCTGAAAATGTAATTCAAAAAATAAATAGATACAAAAGTATTTAGAGAAAAGCTTTAATTTAACCTCAATTAGTATGGTATGCTTAGCATGATTTCCATTACTTTACTGTCATCCTCATAGCACTGATTATAAGAGAGAAATTGTGATATTTATTAAAAAATATGTAAATTCTCTGCCTTGGTTATTCTCTAGTAAATATTAAAGACCCTCTTACAATCTGAGCTATGATGATAAAATACTAAGTAATTGAAAGCATGTTAAGCATGCCATGCTAAATGAAGGTTAAATTAAGGTTTTTCTCTAAATTTTGTACGTATTTATTTTTTGAAAATTATGATTAATAATTGATTTTCAATGTTAACATCTTTTATAATATGTTTATATATAAATAGGGATAATAAAGTTTGTAACTTTGATTCATCATTTATCTTCAACCATTGTGCCTATGGCAGGATAGTCACTCCAAGTTTAATCTTATTTGTCTGGATGCATAACTTTTTGGCTAAAATTGAAGAAAATGATTTTCAATGATTTGTAAGTGAATTACTTTAAAATTGAGAGAATTTTTTATTAGATGAAGATTATAAGGATTATAAAAAAAAAAAAAAATTATTTTACATTAATATATATATATAATGCTATTTACCAAACTTTTATATCTTAGTCATCCACTTTATAAGTGATCTAAATTTAAGACTTCAGTTGTTATTTATTATTATTTCTTCTAAAAAATATTAAGCCCTATTTCTATCTTATAATTTTTTGGATGATGTCATTGCTATCTATTTCTTTTCTCACTCATACATTTCAATTTTGATTTGTCCTTATTACTAACCAATATATATATATTTATTCTTTTCTATATAGTCTGAGGTTTCTGAATTGCTTTTTTATCAAAGGTCTATTCCTATATGATTTAGTGCAATAGTCAAGTAATGGGTTTGAGAGCTAAAGATCCCCAAATCATAACCTATCACTTCTGAATGATAAATCAATGTCCAGGTCTCAGATCCATAAATGTTAGTAAAACATATTTATTATAAATCTTCCTTTGCAAGCAAATAAGTATATTTTTTTAAATACTAAGTTATTTCTTTTAAAAACATTTCATCCAAGTTTAATTCTGTGATTAATTTTATCCATGATGTTTCTAACAATACATTTATATTTTGCTAATTGTTTAGAATTTATTACCATCAATTTTTAGTATTTGTATAATTCATTACTATCAGATTTTAGCATTAATTGTTAATTCTATTTTTTTTACTTTCATCTGATTGCCCTTGTAATATTTTCTATAAATCTGATGCATTGTTTTTAAAAATAATCACACCATTTACAATGTCTAAATTACATAAGTAATATTCATTTGCATTTATTCCTTTAGTTTTCAATTTAAATTCACTAAATACTTCCTACAACACTGTTGTAAAATGTTTTGGATAGACAGAATTATCCTGTAATACACCTTTATCACTATCAATGTTCTTAATATTACTATTTAGTCTAATCACTGTTTTTGTATTTTAATAAATAGTCTTCAAATTTTGACAGTTTTTCTTTCATAATTTGATCCATTATCTTTCAAAATTTTGATCACTATTGAAAAGCTTGTAAAATCAAACACTATTTTGTTCAAAGTATAATGGCAATTCATACTCATTTGTTCTTTCTATAACTTTTTTTAATTTTCATGTGATCTATTTTAAATTTAATTCATTTTTTAATTGATTTGAATCCAGTTTTCTGTAGCTGAGTTATAATGATTTTAGTAAAAATCTATAATTGTTAATGTCTTGCCTTTTACTTTTCCTAAATAACAATTTTACTACTGCATTCTGGTACATAGTACATCTTTATTATTGGTCTGTATTCTTTCCAATAATTTTTCCATTGCTTCATTTGCATCTTTATCAATAATTTTATCAAATTTAATTACATTTCACATTTTATTTAAAATAATTTCAATTTCAAAAAATGTTCTAATTATTGAGTCTATTTTGTTGTTGTTGTTGTTGTTCTTGTTTTCTTATTATATAATTGATTGTACAATTTTTTTACAGTATTCATGAAATCATCTTTTTTTAATAGTACTTTTTTCATATTGCTGAAATAACTTTCAAAAGTGCAAAATAACATATTGATAGTAGGTGACTTATTTTCTTCTATTGTTTTATTTGCCATTTCACAATTATATATATTTTTTGTCATCACTAACTAACTATCTTCTATACCAGCCACACTCAACTTTTTTTCCTCAGACCACACTCATATTTGCTACATTTCGCACACATTACACATTGTACCTCATAATATGTTAATGTAAAAAATTAAAATATGTCCAAGTGTTTATTTGAAAATTAGTATCATTTTTGATGTTGAGACAAACTTTAGATTATTTATAATTGTTACATGAGATTCTTATTATGTTCTTCACATATTTCATTTTAAATAGGATAATTCATCAAGATGGGATGATATGAATAACATGAGCAACATTTAAGCACACCTTTTCAAAGTCTTGTATATTTTAGGCACTAATTTTCAAAATCAGCATACTTTTTCTCTCCTTTTTTTAAATAATAATCTTCAGATTTGTATCATTTTTGAGCTTGATGAATTAATCAAATAACTTTGCAAAAGTCATATCCCAATGAAGCTAGCTGTATATTAATTGATGTTTCTACATAGGGTTTTTCTACAAGTAACAAACTATTCTTAATATTTTTTAAATCCCAAAATTTGCTCCTAAATTTCTTGTATGAGACAGCTAAATAATTTGAAATGATTGTATAGTTTTCTGGGAAAATGTTAGTTTTTATTATAAGTGCAAAATTATAATTTTAATATTTGATTTTGTATTTCCTAGTAATGGATACTTAGCTTCCCTGTAAAAGGAAATACTTTCTTCACTACATGTAAAATAATTTTATTTTCATCTGTAAATCATGAATCAACTCCCTAAATTTTTCTGTGATGTCACACAAGATAGCAAAAGTCACACCATCCATCGTTTTTTTTTGCTGTAAACTTTAATGTTTTGTTGCAAAAATAGAATAAAAGCTTTGGTCACATTCAACATTATTTGCAATTATTATACAAATTATAATCCACAAATAACAACCTAACTACTATTTAAAATTTTCTCTGTATCATGAATTTTATGATAAACTTGATTAATTTCCTATCATCAAGTCAATAATATCTACTGTTCATGTGAGATATAGGGTTGATTAAAAACTCAGTAATTCATAGAAATTCTTATCCAGTAATTGTCTCTGGTAAGTGTTGAACTTGTAAACGGTTTAAAAATATAAAAATCTGCATATCAAAATAAAAGAAATTAGTTTCATTTTTAAATCCCACAATATGAATCTTATTTATTCTTTCATCAATTTCATGGATATTTATACTAATTTTCATTACCCTTTCCAAACGAAGAGTTTTGGACTTTGATGTTTTATAAAAATGTGTATAATAAGGAAATGTTGGTTTGACTATTATTGTGTGATACTCCTTTTAATACCTTATTCATGATAGTTTGTTTCAATCTGTCTAAACGGCCTTTCACTGCTTCAGAATATTCTATATTTTAAATTTCATGTAATTATAACTTGACTGGTTCTCTATATACAATTCTGATTTTTTAAAAATCAAATCATTTTAAATGTAATTTTTATCAAATATCCATGTCCCAGAATGTTTATTTAACCCAAAGACATTTTCTCATTCATGAACTGGATTCCTTATAAGAAGTATTACCTTAATTTGGCAGAAGCCTTATAAAATTCTTATACTGACAAAATTATATTTATTTCTGCTAAAGTTAAAAGATTATGCAAATAAATAAAAGTACTTCTGTGTTTTATAATGGTTATTAGTAATATTTATTATCACCATTAAGACTTTGTTTTATTAGCATTATTACAACAATTAATTTGTAATGGATATTTTTTCTTCAATATATATATTCCAATTAAATTTTATATTGATAGTATAGCCACAAATAGCTCACAGCAGATAAAATATTTAACATCTTACAAAAGGAAATAGTAAAGTAAAAGACATTTTCCACTATGTTATCAACAGTCTGTTGAAGAATATTTTATCCTACAATCTAAAAAGATTTCAAAGTTTTACTAGATTTAGATCTGAGTCATGGGAATGAAAAGCAGATGCACTGACCACTTAGAATTATTTTAAACTTACTTAAAATTGAAATAAGGATTTTACTATACAATTCTTGTTGAGTCCAAAATGGTATTTAATTTTTTAATTAATTCTTATTACTGTAGTCTCTACAACTTAGCTATATTACTATTATGTTATTATATACACATCTATACATATTTTAATGGCTTTGTGTTATAATTGTGCACTAATCTGCCACAGACTAGCTCTTAAATTCAAGTTTATTCTAGAACTGGTTCTTAGGCAACTAGTTAGTAAATGTATATTTCTAAATATTTTTGTCTGGGTGATAAAGATCCTATTGTGATTTGAGTGGACCAAATGAATATTAACAATAAAAGAAAAAATAAGATTATAATATGATACTATTTTTCAACTAAGACTCAAACCCAAGGTTTACTTTTAGTCTTTTATATATAAACAATAGAAATGAATAAATATTATATACATACTCTAATTATCAAAATGAGATTTGCCAATTCCTCAACATGCTTTATGACAAATGTTTAGCCAGAGATAGCATTTAAAATATCTGTCAGGAACCCCCCCCAACCCCTGACCATGGTGTCATGTTTTGGCAGTCCTCAGAGAGGTGCCAGGGTAGGTTCAGACACTAGATCTAAAAATACCAACCCAAAGCCAGCATTTATCTAAAAGTTATCTATTGAGAGGAAAATCTGAAATTTTCAGACACCTACATGTTTTCAAACCCAGATATCCAACTCAAATAGCTATATGGGGCTGATATATCTTCAGCCATACCATATATTAGTAATCTTAGCAATATAACATCACATAAGACTTAAGGCAGAGACTATAAATAGTCAAAATAAGAGTCATAAATCACATGACCCTCTTCTCTTAAACTTGTAAGTTATAAACAATGAGGATTGCCAATTCCTCAACAAGCTTTATGATAAGTACTTAGCCAGAGAGAGCATTTAAAGTATCTCTGTCAGGAACCCCCCCCCCAAACCCCTGACCATGGTTTCAGGCTTTGGCACTCCTCAGAGAGATGCCAGGGTAGGTTCAGACACTAAAAATACCAATCCAAAACCAGCATTTATCTAAAAGTTATCTATTGAGTGGAAAATCTGAAATTTTCAGACACCTATATGTCTTCAAACCCAGCTATCCAACTCAAATAGCTATATGGGGATGATAGATCTTCAGCCATACCCTATATTAGTAATCTTAGCAATATAACATTGCATAAGACTTAAGGCAGAGACTATAAATAGTCAAACTTAAGAGAATAGCATCATGTGATGTATAACTCTTATTTTGACTATTTATAGTCTCTGCCTTAAGTCTTATGCAATGTTATATTGCTAAGATTACTAATATATGGTATGGCTGAAGATCTATCAGCCCATATAGCTATTTGAGTTGGATAGCTGGGTTTTAAGACATGTAGGTGTCTGAAAATTTCAGCACTCAATAGATAACTTTTAGATAAATGCTGGCTTTGGGTTGGTATTTTTAGATCTAGTGTCTGAACCTACCCTGGCACCTCTCTGAGGAATGCCAATGCACGAAACCATGGTCAGGGGTTGGGGGGGGTTCCTGACAGAGATATTTTAAATGCTTTCTCTGGCTAAGCATTTATCATAAAGCTCGTTGAGGAATTGACAATCCTCATTGTTTATAACTGACAAGCTTAAGAAAATAGGGTCGTGTGATCTATGACTCTTATTTTGACTATTTATACTCTAATTATCATCTTGTACTTTAATGCTTTTTTTTTTTGCTATTAGAAATTTACAGAAATGGAAACTGGTTAAGTACAAGATGATGAGGAGGAAATATGAAATTACACAGTCAGTGTTTACTTTGCATTTTTATTCACTTTACACTTTAGTAGTATTAGTTATATATATATAAAAAGACATGTGGCATTATTGCCCAAGAGTTCATAAGACATTTAAGTGCCAGACCTGCGAATCGATCTTAAGGCCTCCCTATCTTAAATCAGACGGTCTACCTATTATGCCAAACTGTGCAAAATGTTATATATAATAGTTTGCTATTATTATTTATATTTATTAATACTGATGTTATTGCTTCTCTTTTGTTTACATTATTATTTTTACAACTTATTTCCTTATTAAGTTATTTATATATTATTACATATCTATTAATAAAGATTATAATCCAACAACATGTAACCTCTCAACCTTGTATTTGTTTCCCACTGAGTTATTAATTGATTGGTTATAAATTTTGAGGACAAAAGGGAAGATAATTTCCGAGTCATATTTTTTTTAAGGTAAAAAGCATAAAATATGCTTTGTTTACTCTGTTTACTAGAAGATAAAAAAATTCCTACAGGGTATAGGTCAGTTTTTTTTCCTGATACTAATCTAATGGCAGTTGTAAAAAGTAGCGTGCAATATTAAGAAAAAAATATCATATACATAATATTCTCTAACACAGAATTGTATCATTTACTAACCAAGTTAACAATAAGTACAGAACATTTAATATATAATCAACTTAAACTGTCAATAACATTATATGATAATTTAACTTTATATACGAGAAGAATTTAAAAATAATGATAAATTACATTTAATACTAATCAGCTTCATATTAAATTAGTAAGAAGAGTTAATATAGTCAAGACATTAAACGTGCATTGAACTGAGAATGTTGTTATTCTTTTTCTTATTTTATTAACAGCAAGTTAAACAATAATGCAACAAAATGCTTAATTGTAATATCTATATGTAAATGTACACACATATAGTCAGTAAATATAAGGGATTTGAACCCAGACTTTTCACTGCATGTGTGTAGTCATGTGTATCAGTAGTATGAAATAGTGTGGATAGTGAAGGGGTTTGAAAGTCTGAATTCAAATCCCCTATATTTACAATTAGACTCCAGGTTTAAGAGTGCCTGGTATTTCAAATCACACATATAGTCAGGTAAGTAAAATAAATATCTCATTGCAGAATAAAGGCCTCTATAACAGCGGAGAATAGAGGAAGGAATAGTGAAAGAGATAATATTTCTCACTGGACTTTTCATTTGCCACATTGTAATGCTTCTGCATTTTACTAGTCTTCTTTGACTTCTAAAAAGAATATATAAACACTGTTTCGAACAAATATTTGATGATTATCTGGATTAATTATGATCCAAATTCATAAAAGAAAAAATTTATGCTTAAGTTTGATATCTTTTTTAAATTTTACTCAGTTTAGATTTTAATCCAGTTTATAGGCATGATAAGCAATGGTACTCACTACACTTGTTCTTATTAATCTTCATACATATTTCGATACCATATATCTATTAGTTAAAATTAAGCATGAATTTACATCAGTTGCATGTTAGAATATTTTGTTTATTGTAAAAACAGTTTTCTTATTTATCAATCAGTATCATTTTTGAAATTATATCTTTGAAATTGAAATAAGTAATTTAAAACTATCAGCACAGCAAACTATCAGATTTGTACACATACATGTTTATATAGTAAATGTATCTACACACATTATATATGTGTGTGTACCTTTGTGGTATAGAAAAAAATTATGTGAAAGTACAAAAGTAACTTGGAAAAACAAAATTTAATAAATGCAAATATTTATTTACCATCCCCTTTTTGACTTCCCAAAAGATGCTCCTTCTTTGGTGACTGTTTAAAGCTGGCTGATTCTGCTGAACTTTGGTGACAGGCAATGTCTCATTAGTCCACATTGATATACAATGCTGTGGCAAATGAATAAATAAAAACCCATTGATATTATTTTCATATAGAAAGTGGTTCTTACATAACACTAAGAAATTAAATATCATGTCACCTGACATGCTCAATTTGACCATTTCAAAAAAAAAAAAAAAAAAAGATGCAATTATGATTAAAGGTCTATTATCGATTGAAAGTTTAATTAATAATAAAACATCTGAATGAGTTAGGACACATTTTGAAATATGAATTGTATACATTTTTTAAAAAGTTGTTTCATAATTTATAGTCAGATAATTTTTTTAACAAAACTCTCTGTTGTTTATGTAATCCAGAACAATGTCATCGCATTATATTTGTTTGTGTTCATCAGGGAAAAATGGAAAGTTTACAGAAGTACAGAGTAAGAAGATGTTTCTATAATAAATTGCATATAAGACCCATATAATAGTGATAAGTAATAGAGACATTATGCCTATTAGATAGAAAGCCAATATCATTTTTTAATAGATTCAGTCTTTACTAATGGGCATGTTGTTCAATATTATTTTTTTAAAGATCTTATTTTATTTTTTATCTAGTATGGCATCTAATATGATAGAAACAAAGATAAATCATTTATTTACAAGCAGTTAAGATGTAACAAAGTGAACCCAAAGAGTTAATAGTTGTAAGAGGGGGGAGGAGATGGTATTTTAACTTTCTGTTCTATTTAAAAAATGTACTGAAATAAAGAATTATAACACACATTTAATTCCACCCCCCACACACACACTTTTAGAGCTCTATATAAACATAAATAATTATTTCAAGCCAAGTAGATACTTATATCAAGTTTTAAACTTGCTGGATTTTTTGTAAGAATTGTTCTTCTTTTTACTGTAGACATTCAGCAATTATTTTTTAGTTATATTATGCTATTCAAGCTTAATTAGAGACTTGACATAGCAATGTTTAGTAAGTTCGATTTTAATCACATATCAGAACAAATTATCATCTGAATACTACACTATATTTATTTGTACTTTAATTTATTAATAGGTGAGCATTGATAGTTTAATTTTTATTATATAAAGTATAAGTGGATAATAATATGATAATGAAAAGACACTGAGGAAAAGATGTGAAATCTCTTCAAATTTTAAAAAATCAATACTTAATTTGAATAAATAATATTATAAAAAAACTCCAAGCATAATGATGGAAATAGAGCAAAGAAATAAATTTAACATCATGACATTCTAAGCAGGAATTGCTATTTTGGAATGTAAATTATAAATTTAGATCCCAAGTTTTAGACACATCCACTATTATAATTTAATTCAAATTAGAAATAGTAGAAACCATTGATATAATTAGATAATTAATTGAATTGTAAATATTAGCAATAATTATTAAAGAATTAAGTTGAGAAAATAATAGGTTTCATTCATCTTTTATCATATGTTTTTTTTTTAATTGTACAAATGTTTTTAAAATGATATTTTATTTCTTCAAATAATACATATAAAGAGATCACACATTTGCAGAAATATATATAATAAAAAAATGTTGATTTAATAATCCTATATAGAATATTTAAAATTCATCTTTTTTTTAGTTTTATTTATTTATCTTATATTTCCATATGTTTTTTTCCTACTTTATTTCATAATTATCTTGATTTAATATTGGATATTCTTTCACTTGAATTCTTTCATATTTATATTTTGTTCATATTAGTCTGAATTGTCTTTAAAATTATTTCATTAACTCACTTGATAATATTTTTTTATGAAGAAAAATTATAGTGATGAATTTATAAATATATATATTTTTATTTTCAACGGTATCATCTATCATAACAATTAAAATATTAAATTCTTTATAATCTTCTCAGTGAATTTAAGTGTTTACACTATATATATATAAAGAATTTGATTTAACATTAATCAGACAAATACTAATGTTATTACTGGATAACATGGGTTCAGCTTACATTTTTAGTTTTAATTGATCATTACTTAATTCCATTGTAGCTGAAATTTAATCTAGATTAATACATAGAATATTTTTTATTATATACATTAAAAATAAGCACACTTTTTAAATGTACCCATAACACCATAATATTTATTAAACTCTTTCAATTTGAAGTAAGATTTTAAAACATTACAGTATAATTAGCAGACAATATTATCCTAATAAACATAATCACGCTCTGACAAGGTATTATTTTTCTCAACATGATATGTTAGTTCTTAGTTTCATTGAAGCCATGTATATGTGTACTTTTATGTAGAACTCTTTTGTATCTTATATATTTAGTTTATGTACATAAAAATCCTTTTAGACATTTTGATGGATATAAATTATACAAAATTATTAAATTTAATATCTTTATTTTAGACTTTTATTTAAAATCCATTTTATTGTCTACCACTACAATTTATGACTTAATTATTTTCAGTGTTTACATTTTACCAAAATATTAATAATGTTAATCCATTTCAGTAATTTTACTATCATTTGATACAAATATTATTTAATAATTAAACAAATACCTTTAAATCAAGTCTTTTTGGATCAGTCACCTTTTTCTTTTAATCTACCAAATCCAATTCATAAACTACTAAATAGTTCTTTAAATTAAATGACATAATTTAGTCAACAGTTTTATTGATTTCTTCAGCCTCCTGCAAAATCTCTTATCCAATGTCATTAATTTAATTACTTTTACCTATTGGCAATAAAACTACCAAAACATCACATGATCACCATTTTTTATGCTTACACAAGCTGTTATTAGCAGTAGCTAATTCCTTATATAGTAGTATCACCCAATGAAGGCTTTAGTAATCAATGAGTGGAAGAACATTTGTGCATAAAATCCACATTTCTTGTACCCATTGATTAGTAAGGCTTGCACTGATGGCGCTACTGTATGAAGAGTTTGCTACTGCTATTGGCAATAACTTTGCCATTAACTAAAGTATCCTGACCTATTTTGAGGAAAATGATACTGTAAGAGAGTTGTTGAAATGATTGAAGGAAAGTATAGTGAAAATAATTTGAAACTATGAACAATATGGAAAAAATAATCAAATTTACTACAAAGCTTTTAAAGTATGGAAAAAGAAATATAAAAAAATATGGAAAATATAAAAGGAGATTTAGAAATGTCTAGAAGAATTGGGAGCAAAATAAAATGTATTTAAAAATGAAAATAAAAGAGCAGCCAAAAGGACTGAGGATAAAATAGAAAGCCTAATTAAGAAAATCAAAAAGATGAAGATTATCTTAAACAAAAACCTCCAAAATTATACAGATTTAAATTTAAATTATGTCAAGGGAGACACAAATGATAGAGGAAAAGAATCAATGGGACACTCAAGAATGAAAAACAAAGATAAATATCATAAAGAAAAAAATGTTTCAAATGTGCAAGAGATTCAGAGAAATATGAAGAAGTATTAAGAAAAAAATAAATGATGTTAAAATTAAAAAGACATAGCAAATCCTATCATCAAAAGATAATTAAATGCATAAGAAATTAAGAAAATTACTAAAGATAGAAGTCAAAAAGATCAAGAGCTCAGTAGTTTAAAATAAAAATTCTCTACTTTAAGTTTAAATAACAGCCAAATAAAAGAAGGCACAGAAATGTATAAAAAATATTGTAATCAATCTGTTAATGGAAAGAAAACTGCCACTGAAATTTATCAGTGGATATAATGAACAAAATTTGAGGGTAAATTACTAGAGAAAGACAAAAGCAAGTCCAAACTTATATTTAAAAAAAAATCAGTAATATTTTAAACAAGGGAGCCAAAATTAGGAGAATGTGATCTATTTGGTGTTTTTCTGAAAGTTTGTGATGTTGGTGTTTTAGTTGTATTTATATATTGGACTATTTCTCTCATCTAATATGAGTATTGAATGTCTTTAGAAAAATTTTATTTTATTTAAATATTCCAAATACATTCAACTGTTAGTAATAGCACATCAAATAGGTTAGCATATGCACAATGTTTTGAGAGGTAAATTTGTTCCTCTTCTTCAGGTGCTTCTGGCTTGATCAGTGACAGTACTAGCATGAGAATTGAACATGTATTCTTAGATTCTTGAGTATTGAATTTTAAGGTAATTCTCTAATCAAATGAGCCATCCTGCCAAAGGTAACAATCAGTAAAAATTTCATATACTTATTTATGAGGTTCCTCCTGATTTCTCTGCTTTTTTTTAAGAGCAAACTTGATTAGTGGTTTACCTATATGTGGAATAACACATATTGTACCATTGAAAAGTACTTGCAAGAATCCAAACTGATGATTAGAAGAGAGAAAACAGATATGTCTGAGGTAGCAGACTATGTATGTATCAATGAACATATGTTCAATTGGGAAAACACAAAAATACTGGATAGAGAAAAAAAGGTACAAAGAAGAAAATTTAAAGAAGCTGCTCATGTGACAATGGCAAAAAATCCCATAAGTCAATCTAGTGTGACTATACATAATGTATGGAAATTCCTAATCAAGTTTGCTCTTAAGAAAAAGTGGAGAAATTAGGAAGAACCTCACAGACAAGTATATGGCTCAGTTGATTACAGCGTTACCTTAAAATTCAATTTCCAAGCTGGTACTATCACTGGTTAGACCAGAAACACCCGAAGAAGAGGGGAGAATAATACCTCTCAAAATGTTGTGCATATACTAACCTGTTTGATATGATATTACTAACAGTTTAATGTATTTGGAATATTTAAATAAATTTTTCTAAAGACATTTAATACTCATATTAGATGATGGAAATAGTCAATAAATAAATACAACTAAAACACCATCATCACAAATCTTCAGGAAAATACTATGTATTCAGTATGAACCTGATACTATATCAAATTTCAGATATTATGAAAAATTATATCTAAAGCTGGCCAAAGTAGAAAATCACTTAACTTTCTTATGAAGGGATAATTCCTAAAGGTTTGTAACTAAAACCTCCAATTCACTCCCAGAGAACTGGGAAAATTATTCAGCAAGTGAAGCTCTGTTAAGAGAAAGAATTAATGCTCAAAGGTTATCTAAGTGACAAACCTTGTATTCCATTAATAATGTAGAATGTTTTCTAAAAAATAAACTTACTTATAAAGAGTTCACAAAAGTTTTTCAAGCAATAAAAAAATAATATTCTATGTTACATGGAAAAATAAAAAAATGCCAAAAGAAGAAACTTGCTAACCTAAATGAGCTTATCAAAAATCATAATATACCAAGAAATGTATCAACTTCATCTGTTAAAGATCTCAGTTCTAAACATCTAACAGATACTGAAATTTTTGTTCTTGAAAGAGGATTAAAATTTGCCATTAGGCCATCTACTATTACTTTATTAGATCTAATGGCAACTACCAAGGAAGTGACTCAAAAGTTGCCTTTAGAAGAAGCAGCAGAATTATGCTGGAAAATATAAAGATCACTTGACAAGCAACAAAAATTTAAGTCAAACATATCCTATCGAGAGACAAAAGCAATTAAATCTCTCAAAATAGATAAATCTATAATTATTTTCCCTGATGACAAAGGCAATGAAACAATTGTAATGGATACAAGTGATTATGACAACAAAATACAAGAACTCTTCACAGCAGATCAATACAGAACAGTGACAAAAAATCTGATACTGAGTACAGAAATAAAGTTACAAGCATTACTCAAAAAGCATTGCAGATACTTTAGTGATTCAGAAAAAATTTAAATAACATATTTCATCAAAATTCCTCATCTTTATTGTCCATAAGGATCATGTTCCATTAAGACCTATTGTTAGTTCTAGAAATTCACTTGCCAAAATTTGTCAAGATTTCTTCTTAAAGTTTTTAGTCCTTTAGCATACAAGACCTAGTCCTTTGTCAGGGATTCTAGACACTTTGTAGAATTAATAAAGAACATGAAAATTGAAAGAACTCTCTTACTGGGAAACTTTGATGTGGAAAGTCTATTTACAAATGTTCTATGTGAAGAAGCACTGTGTATTGTAAGAAAAAGATTAAATGGTGATACTAGCTTACAAACCAGAACAACTCTTCCTATTGATAGTATAATGAACCTATTAATATTCTGTATAAAAACAACCTACTTTCAATATAATAAGACTTCTTTCAACAAAATCAAGGAATGGCTATGGGCTCACCATTGCCACTCCTGATTAGCAATATTTACATAAAAAAACTTGAAACCATGGCCATAAAAACTACTTCATATACATCTAAAATTTGGCTTTTCTATGTGGATGATAATTTGTTGTATGGTCACATGGTGAAGAACTATTACAAACTTTCTGGAAACATATCAATAAACATATCTCCGATTAAATTCACAATAGAATGAGAAAAAAAAAAATTGGCATTCTTAGATGTTCTTGTGACAAGCCTTTTTCATGGCAAAATCAAAACTACAGTTTACTGAAAACCCACACATACAGAAAAATACCTAGCCTATACATCGAATCACACTGGAACAGAGCAAAAGAAGTTGTTTCAGAAACCAGTGATTTGGAAAAAGAAAATATCTATGTAAAACAAACTCTTATGAAAAATGGTTACCCATCAGCTGTTTTTAAGAAAATCTTAAATAGACAACAAAAAGAATCATCAAAATAAAAAACAATTATTGGTTCTGTAGTGTACCCATACATACCAAAAATAATAGACAAATTAAGGAAAATCTGCAATCAGTATAATGTCAGAATAGTCTTCCAAACCATACTACACTATGAGGAATTTTAACATCTACAAAGCCTAAACTTGAAATGCTGAAAAGAAAAAACTGCACCTATGAAATACCATGTGAATGTGGAAGAACATATATTAATGAGACCAGTCATCCCATTTTTGGTGAGACCAGTCATCCCATTGAAAAGTGCTAGCAAGAACACAAACTGAGTATTAGAAGAGAGAAAACAGATATGACTAAGGTAACAAGCTATGTATGTACCAAAGAACATATGCTCAACTGGGAAAACACAAAAATACTGGATAGAGAAAAAAAGGTACAAAAAGAAAATTTAAAGAAGCTGCTCACATGATAATGGCAAAGAATTCTATAAGTCAACCTAGTGTAATGCATAATATATGGAAACCACTAATCAAGTTTGATCTTAAGAAAAAGTGGAAAAATCAGGAGGAATTTCATAGATAAATATATGAAATTTCTACTGATTGTCACCTTTGGCAGAATGGTTCAGTTGGTTAGTGTGTTGCCTTAAAATCCAATACTCAAGAATCTAAGGGTCCAGGTTTGATCCACAAGCCAGTACTGTCACTGGTCAGGCTAGAAACACCTGAAGAAGTGAGGAGAATAATACCTCTTGAAACATTGTGCATATACTAACCTGTTTGATGTGCTATTACTAACAGGTGAATGTATTTGGAGTATTTAAATAAAGATGGTGAAAATAGTCCAATATATATATATATATATATATATATATATATATATATATATATACACAATTGTGATCTACTTATTTCAAGACTATAGCTTTTTCTTTATCTTATAAAGAATATAGATTTTTCTTTATCTTATAAAGAAAAACATTTATTTCAAAGGAAACTAGTGAAATTGTAAACAAGAAGAATAAATTAATGTCAGTATAATTATTTACACTAATCAAATCAGATATATGCAAAAGAATAAAGCCCAAAAACGTATATGGTATCAAGCCATCATATGTATCAAACTATTTTATGGCAATTGATTTTTGTGAACCATTCTTTCCTCATGAAAGGTACTACTATTTACTAGTAGCATATTTTGTCTTCTCAAAATAAATCACAGCTTATCCTCATGTTGATGACTGAGTGGCATTCAGCTGTAAATCTGCAAATGATAAATGGTAGAATCAATTATTTTAGAAAAAGCAATATTCCTCTGTACTTCCTACAAAATGAAACTGAGGATGGGGTTTAACGCATTTATAAGTATTAGAAGGAATACATTTATAAATGAGTATGGTGGAGAATAAGAGGAATTCAGATTTAAGTGAAGTAAAGGTATAAAGAAAATAATTATAATTTTTATTGTCTAAAGATTGATAAAAACAAAATAATTGATGAAGGGCATGAAGGAAATATCTCATTTTATAAATCACAATTCAAACTATGAAACCAAAAATGTATAGTTGGTGGAAACAATTCTGTTGTTTTTATCTCAATATGCAATATTACATTAGAAAAAGATTTGACTTTCAGTTACAATTTAAATTATTTTGACAATAAAAAAATAAAAGAGAGCTTTTGCTAAAAATTGCCATTTCTTTATTGCAGATTCAATAATTTCTTATTGTGGAAAAACAAAATGTCATTTTTATAGATCTTGAAATTTTTTATCTGACTGTAGAATGGAAGAGATTGGTGGACAAAGATGAACTGAATTATGCATTAGCATCCATCAGAAATTTTCACTCAATTCTTGATGCAGGAATTAAAACATTTATTCTGTGCAGATTTGGAAAACAATTATAGAAACTTAGTTAATGGGACAAAAGATTGTTAGCTACATAAATTAATCAATGAAAAAATCTACTGGATTTACCTCTATGTGACCCTATTTTGGTAAACAGGCCCAGTTTAATAATTAGTCATTCTGGATCCACATCAAATTATCTAAAGACTAAGTTAAGGCAAGCAGCTAATAAAAGTGATATCCTTTGAATCTCAATATGTGTTCAATGTTATGGATTGAACATTTGTCAGTAAAACTTAGACACACATTTATAATAAGTTATAAAAACTTTGTTAAGGAAGATTTAAAATTGCTTGAGCATATGATATCAGTTCTTTGTGATTAAAAATGAGAGAAGAATAAAGATTCCTATTATACCAAAAATTTAAAATCTTCACAAACAGAAGAATTATAGTCAAATGTACAATTAATGAAAGATAAGTTAATGGGAAATCGATACCTAAATTTATATAAAGATATATATTCTTTTTTGCATGTGTGTTAAGATAGATAGGCAATGTAATGGGATGCATTCATGTCAAAATTATGGTGTATATATAAGTATAAAAAAAAGAAAAAAAAGAGAGAGTGGGAAATGTATCCAAGAGATACATAGTATATATTGAATCCATATTCATATTAAAAATTTGTAATAACCAACTAGTAGATGATTGACTAAAATTAATAATTGGTTGTTGTTGTTGTTTTTTTGCTTTCTATATCTACAACTATGAATCTATAGCCCAGGTTGTCCATTAACAATATAGATGCCCTTATAGTGTAAGGGTATTTAGTAAATTAAGAGATATATATGCATACATACTCAATATGGAATAAATTATTTTATAATTCTCAAATACTTTTTAAGAACTACAAAATAATAATATTCTCAATTACAATAATGAAAAAATATTAATCTTGTTATTTCTTGAGTCTTAAAAAAAAAAAAAGCTATCACAGGAGATGTTTTATATATTTTTTATCTTATTAAAATGTAGTATGAAGTCAACTTTTAATTTTTGCTTATCTAATTATATGGAAAATAATAAAATATGTCTAAGAATTGACTTGAAAATATAAAATTCTGAAGTAATATTTCTATTTTTATTCTTTAAATATCATGTTATTAATAGCTTTATAGAATAATTAACTTTATCCTTTCTTAATGTATTGCCAAATTTATATAATATTAACATCATTTATGTTTTATTATTATTATTTTTTAATATCATTTATGTTTTTTATTACTTTTTGCAATAGTGTGTTGTAAAAAGCCTTGTAAAAAGTAATAAAGAACATAAATGGTATTAATATTATATGGATTTGTCCATACAATAAGAAAATTTAAGTTATAATATTTCATAAAGAAGATAAAGGAGTTAAGATTTGAAAATATAGGTAAAAGTTCTGAAGAAGATTGCTAGGACAATCGAAACCATCAATAGTGGGTTGTAAAAAGCACTGTAAAAAATAATAAAGAACATAAATAATATTAATATTATATTGAATAATTAATATGTGCTAAATGAAATGAGCTATTAAAGAACCAACTCTCCTCTAGTAATTATTATCATTGTTCAAAATAAAAATGCCTTAAAGAAATTATCACCTGATAAAATAAGTATTCCTCTAAAACCATGAAAAAAGAGATCACACATAAAGGAATATCATCATTATCAACCATTATCAATCCACTGCAGGATGAAGGTCTCTTCAAGTTTAATCCATCTTCTCCGATCTTTAGCTTCTCTTCTCCACATCACCCCTGCACACTTTCTTATTTCAGCCATCCATCTCACAAGGAATATAGACTATTACAAAGAAAAAGAATAGTAAGAAAATATACATAAACTATTGTTTGATTCATTTAAAAAAGAGGAAACAAGCTAGTACCTTATATTCAATATTCGAACATCCAACTTATTTTATAAGTGTTTGCAATAAAAAAGAAATAATGATTAAAGCCAATAGTCTGCATTGAATTTACTAAAAATAATAGAAATATTATGCTTTTAAAACATTTATTGACGGGTAAGTGCACATAAATTTAATCTAATTAGCCATGTGCGAAAATGAATTTCCTTCCACAAGATTACAATTATATACCGTACATCGCTGAATTATTTATTTACATATATAAAAATAATAGAATAATAAAATAAAAATCAAGCTTCCCAATTTAGTTCGTTATTTTAAAAAATTAGTTTTCTAAATACTGTTTTTTGATATAAGATCATTTTATAATATACATTTGCATAATAGTAATGAAATATTAGAACAAAATATTATTATATATATAAAAGATTGTGATTCCAAGAATTAGATATTAGAATATATGCATTTATGTATGAGGTTTGAATCTTAACTAAGATTATCTCTTTTAAACCACTAACTTATATGTGAGCAAAAGCTACAAAGAGCTTTTTTTATTTATTTGTGTCAAGAAAGAAATAGACTAATTTCTCCGAGATCATTATCATTATTGTTGGCGTAGATTTAACATTTATTATATGAATAACATTATTATAAAAGCCCTATTTCAAAGAAGTTGAAAATTTAATTGACTCTTAATTTACGAAATCCACCTTAAAAAGAGATTTAATCTTACATTTGAATGTGTGCTTGTATCTTTAAAATCCTTTCCAAACTCTCATAGTTTAAATAGAAAAATAATATTTAATTCTTAGATTCAAACTGAATCTTAATATACCATTAGTTTTTATTAATTATTGAATGAGATAATCAAGACCAGATTATTAAATGAAGGAGATTTTGGATTGTCGTTATTTATATATTTTTACATGGTAGTGCTTCGACTAAAATAATATAATGATCATTATTTATATGAAATAATATTAAGTATTTTGCAAGTGGAAGTTAATAGCATTAGATCACAAAAACATGTTTAAATACTGACACTATTAACTGTATTTTATTTTACTTATTAAAAAAAGAAATGTGTTAATAATTGATAATTTAATGTGGAAACATTTTAAATTCCATTTAAAAATCTATAGGACTTGTTCTTGGAGGATTATTTATTATATCTTCATTGTCATTTTCATAAGTGGGCACTTTCAGTATTTCCCTTCTTAAAATGCATTTATCTTAATCACGTCCATTAGTGATTAGTTCTATGAAACTCATAAAACTAGTTTGCTATCATAGATAACTTGGTTATTTATTTGATTATGAGTTCAGATTAGCTTTATAATTATTTATAATTGTTTTTAATCATCTATGTTGATGTTTTAAGTCAAAGGTGCCAATTATAATGTATGTTTCTTGTTCTAACATATTAATAGTGTTCAGTTGGAACCATGACTTGTTTGCTCATATGCATCACTTTCAACATGGATTTTAGATTGAGTTATGTTACTACTACATTTTTATATAATATGATTGTACATTTATATATGGTTTCCAAACATATTCATGGTTTATAGTCCAATTTAATATTAATAAAAAAAGATACTTTTTTTCTCATCGTTTTATGTCACAAACAATTGATTCTGAAATTGAATATAAATGAGATTATAATTTTTTTAAAAATTTCTTTATCATTACACGTATTGCCCTGCCCCTATAAGATTGTCAGTGATCCCTTATTTATACACTCATATCCATTGTGACATAAATATATGTGTAGATAAATGTGCATTTGAGCAAGATTAAGTTGTCAATCTTATAATAACATAAAAATTATACATATTTAAAATTATATTACCTGCTATCTTATTCATTAATATGAAATCAGTTCTACATTTATTTCTTAATACAAGTAATGATTAAGATCTACTATGAAATAGTAATAAAAGAACTTTATTATTAATATTTTTCTAATTATACATTAGTATAAATAATCACAGTTCTAATAACTATTGATGTTGTTTCCAAATTTATCATGTGCAAAACATATGTGTTTATTAAAATCATATTTTATCTATTTATATTTTAAAATGATATAATATTTTTAAAAAGTAATTTTACTTATTTATTGTTTTAAAGTCAAGAATGTTAATTTCAGAATTGATTATTTTAAGCATGATGTATTTTCATTGTTCAATAAGATTAAAGCAATATATATATTGTAACGGGATGGGGGAATCAGGAAGTGGAAGGAAAAGGACTGAACCTGGGGTGATGGAAGATCATCATCACTCCCAAGTCAATACAAAATTTAATAATAATTTAAAATATTAAATGTAAGTATAAAATATTTAAGAGCATGAGATCAAGAGAATTCTGAGAGAGATCAGTCAGCTAACTCAAAAGAGCAACTAAAAAAACTATCTATACATCAACCAGTATTATAAAGTAAAGTAATTATAAGTATTTATGAGTAATACTCAAAATAAACCATTCATCATCATGAAATGATCCACAATAGAATAAAATAAAATCTGTACAATAAATCAACAGTCAATCTTGTGACTGAATTAGAAATGGGTCTTCTTTAGACCAGACTAACTATTGAGCCTTTGCCAGCTTGGGCAATTATTCAAACATAACTTGGATGCACCAGCTTAGTGCCCATCCATTAGTATACACAATAGTCAGAAATCAAAACAATAATGCTGAAAAATAAAAACATGCTGATCATCATCAATGTTCAGGCTACTTGTACTGGACAACTATAAACTTAGCTTTTAAAAAGATGAAATTAAAATAAAAGGTAGTGCATGGGCATTAAAGAATATAATCTTATGTGCCAACCAGGATGACGATTATTCATCGCTGGATGCCCCAAAAGCACTAAATACACGTCCCCATTTATATATTCACCCTGTGCACGAATCTAGCTCAGAGAACAAGCTCTATTACTATATGTGACCAAGAGATGATGAAAACAATTTTTAACAATTAAATAAGTTTATTAATAACAATAAAAAAATGATATTTAAAGTCTTATAGGTTAAGGGGTTCTGATTTTGAATGATACACAATAATAAAGTCATCACATTGTAATTTACAAGATTACTACAAAATTCAGGTTATTACATCAGTTGCATTATTTCTTAATGGGTATCTATAAACGCATACATATATCCATGCACAGATATGGGTTTTATAATATATCATAAAAACATTTCAATTAAACATAAAATAATTCTTTAAAAATTGATTACATTTTACATATGTGTTATAATTGACAATATATGCACACATACATGTGTGTGTGTGAAATAACATATTTGATTTGCTACAAAATAATTATTAACATCTTAAGCCATAAAACTCAATAATGATTAAAGTTTCAGTTAAATGATATACATTTTACATAGTAGGTTTATTGAAACGCCTATATATATAATTTGCACAGACATGCGATATATTGATTTATTTGCATAACATTAGCATTTATCACAATAAAATTATTAAAAATTATTTTTGCAATTTAATTCTCTTTGCTGAATATAGTCTTTAAAATAAGAACTACCAAATTTTTGACAGTTAATTGATTTAAAATGTCTTTCTTTTTCCTAGTCTAAAAAATTTTTGGAAATCTTTTTCTTGACTATTAATTATAACTTTGTTTGTACTTTTTTTAAAATAATAAACATAACTTTAAACAGTTTTTTCTTCTTTAATAAACGATTTTAAACTAATATCATTTTATATATTTCTATCAATTATAAAAATGTCATTTTACTAGGGAAATTATTTAAAACTTCCTTATCATATATAACGCTACTCACCACCAGCTATATATACATTTATTTATCCGCACTTCTCTGCCTTTATCTGATGCAGCATTCATGTAATTAGTTCTTCAGCTGGCTGGGATTCCCTGGGCAAGCTGGAATATTTTTTTTGCTAAGTTTGGTTTTAGTGATCATCATCATCATCAGGAAAAGGTATAATCTATGCAAATGTTTGTCTCTTTCTATTTAGGATTGTTCCAGGCAAGCAACTGTCTTGGTTTGATAGATTTTAGACAAGCAACTGTCCTCTCCACATTTAAGGCTATGAATTTCAGCACAAAGAAGTGGGTTATTTTCTTCATGTGAATTCAAACTCCTACATGAAAAACAGTAGCAGTTCCTGAATCTAATGTCCTGCCTTCAGTTATATCAGTTCATAGTAGCTATTCTGCCAACTCTATGGTCAGCTAAAACCAACTGTTTCAAACTTCAAAAAGCTGCAACAAAATATTATAACCAACTTTGCAGCTCACCATTTTTACAAAAATTATTGTCCAGACTATTCTCTTCAAAAATCACTATCCAGACTGACTGATATTTTTAATCGGTCTTTTTTTAAAATTATCTAAGGTGATAATAACACCTTGATTGAAAACAGAGTTTTTATTTTTATCTCTCTAATCCCTTTGAAAACATACATGTTTTAATTAATTAAAAAAATTTCAAAAACAAGTATTGTGTTTTTACATTTCACAATCAGAAGAAGAAAAAGAATAATAATAATAATGATAATAATAATAATGATGATAATAATAATAATAATAATAATGATGATGATAATAATGATAATAATAATAATAATACAATATATATATTTATTCAGACCTTTTAAAAGTTCAATTTATAAAACATTTTAAATCAGTGTTATTATTTTTTTATTTTTTTATTTTAATGAATGTAGAAAATGTCTACTATAATTTTTGTCTGTGTTTATTCCTAGTTTTCCTTTCAACTTTATATATATATATATGCACACACACTATATTAGTGTGTGCTATGTAATCCAAATGGTTACAATATATATTCTACAAAGAAATCAAGTCATATGTCACATGAACTAATTTAACAAGCTTGTATTACAAATGTTATGTATAGAGCTCACAAATAAGCTTTTAACAAACTTTGCAGAATATCCCCAACCCCAGACCAGTTTCTGCTACTAGCTTCATCAGTGAGGTGCTAAGATATTCAAGCATTACATTAAAAATATCAGGACAAGCCCAATACTTTATCTAATGGATAACTATTAAATAGAAAATCTGAAATTTTCAGACATTCATGTCTTCCAATTCAGCTATGTAACTTAAATAGCCATATGGGACTGAACCATGTTCAGATACACCATATATCAATAACTTTAGCAGTATAAAATTACCAAAGCCTTAATAACAAAAAATAAAATTACAATGAAATAAAGTCATATGTCACATGACCTAATTTAACAAGCTTTGGGATATTCTGCAAAGCTTTCTAAGAGCTTATTTGCAAGTCCTATATATAATATTTGTAATTTTATTTTTTGCTATTAAGGCTTTGGCAATTTTATATTGCTAAAGTTATTAATATATGATATATCTAAACTTGGTACAATCCCATATGGCTGTTTAAGTTAGATAACTGGATTGGAAGACATATAAATGTCTGAAAATTTCAGATTTACTACTTAATAGGTATTCATTAGACAAAGTTTTAGGTTTGTCCTGGTATTTTAAATCTAATGCTTGAATATTCTAGCACCTTACTGAGGAAGTCAGCAGCAGAAACTGGTCTGGGGTTGGGGATATTCTGCAAAGATTGTTAAGAGCTTACTTGCAAACTCTATATATAACATATATATTCCAATATTCTCATGGTTAAATAATATATATAATCTCATCAGATTATCAAAATACAAAATATAAATTACATGAGTGGTAGATATGTGTAGACATTATCACTTGGGATTTAGTACATATTTTCAAAAAACATTTCCTATGACTATAAATCTATTAATATAAGAAATGCTCATAGTTTTGCTGTTTACTATGCAACATTAATGTGCTCTTCATTTAGTCAGGCAAAGAAATATAAAATGGACTCTTCAATAAGTTTTATTTTCTACTGCTTTGTGGAATAGAATCTAATACATCATATAAAAGATACTGAGTTAAATATTTTACATTCATAAAGTAATATCAACTTATTTTAATATGGTAACTTCTTCATAAAAATTATATCAATAAATATGTAGCATTCAATGTATTCAAGATAAATGTTTTTTCCATCTTTTTTATTGTTAGGCATTGGATAATGATAAAAAGAATAACATATTTCATTAAGACTATAATTTCTTGATATTCATTATCATGATCTACTTTTATTAACTTTGAAATAAATCATGTTTCCCAGTATTATATCATTTATTCACATTTTTATGTTAACATGTAATGTTCACAATGTATTTATTTTTAATAGTAATAATAACAACAACAATAATAGTAGTAATAGTACTACTAGTAGTAGTAATATTCATTCCTGACATGTTAAGGAAGGAGCAAACTATTACAGGCTCTTAGGAAACTTTAGAAAAAAATCAGAAAAAGATGTAACATATAACTTTGAAGATTACTACAACAAAAAAGATTACAAGCTTAAGGAATATGAACCTTTACTAAGCCAAAAAAGTAGGTATTTCTGATATTATTTAACAAATTAGCAAAAGTTGGCATCAGTAAAAAACCATAAATATGTTTAATGCTAAAATTGATAAAACCGATTCAAACCCAAATAAAAGCAAACATAGGTGAGTATTACCAAAGTAGTTTCAAAAACATAAGAAGTTGAAGAGAAAATAATTACAGAGCAAGATAATAGATTCAACAAGAACTGCAAGATATAAATATGGAATTCACTAGCACAATTCCCAAAAAGTTATTTGCAACTTTCAAAAAAAAATTTTCAATGTGATCTCTAGCCCTGCCAGTAACGGATAAAAATCTCTCCTTATACAGATTTCTGAGTGAATTGTTATATGAGAGCATTCAACCAAGCACCAAAGAGAAAGATTTAAAAACCAGATTAAAACACTGGGAAATTATGTCATGGTTGTTGTTGATAAAAATTTACAAAACTGCTACACCAATATAATAAAAAATACTTCTTTGGCTGTAACATTCAGGACTTTAAAAAGCTAATGCAGTCATTTGGGGAAGGAATATATATTAAACCAATTTTTTTAAGTGATACTCCGATAGCTATTGCAACTAATGGTTTTAATTTTAAAATAAAATTAAAAGAAAACATTAACCCAGAAAATATACCGGCACAAATGGTTGATCAAGATGCATTGTTAACCATTTATATCAGAGGGTTGAGGCCAAAATGGTTTAGATGTGAATGACATGGACACATTGCAGCTGACTGTGATCATAACAGCAATAAAAGGCCCAAGCAAACAAAGCAAACTGACAAAGAAGAACAGTTACAAATGCAAATAAAGAAGACAAATGGGGTTCAAAAGAAAAATAGCAATACAGAAACACTTCAAGAAATACAAAATAATCTTTTATCAAATACACATATTCAAAATAACAAAAAACACTCAGGCCTAACACAAACTCAAGAAAGCAAGAATATCAGAAAATGTATAATAACTGAAGAGAAGAGAAAGCAAATCAAAAAGATAAAAAACAATTCCTAACCCAAGAAAATATAAACAAGAATGAACTGCAAAGTAATAAATCATTACACACATTACAGCAAATATCAATGTCAGTTCAAACCACCTATAAAAACAAAAGACCAACTGAAGACAAACAAGTAAACACACCTAAATAATTAAACCAGGAATTTCAAAACAAAAATATGGAAACTGATGAAGTGCAAAGAGACACAGAAATACAGATTGTAGATGATAAGAAAGAAGAAAGGTAGGATACTGAATCATGTCAGCAAAAAAAATTAGAAACAACACCAGCAAACTTATTATGGAAGGAATTACATCAAATCTATGGCATATTATTCAAGCATGGGCAATGAATAAAGAAAGCCTGGAAGATCACCAAAGAAAAACAAAAAAATTAAAAAGATCAGAATTGAAAATTTCAATATCAAAAATCCTGAGCAAAAAAGCAAAAACTTTGACACAACTGACAAAGAGGTTGAGCTTCAATATCAAGATGCACAAGAATTGCTATCAGTAAAATATTAAAACATGAATTGAGGAAAGGAACAAAGGGAATATATATAAAATTATAATGAAAGTTACAATAGCTGCTATTAACATCCGAGAACTAAACTCAATTAACAAAATTTACAAAATCAATAATTGGATCAAAGACATACACCCGATATAATTGGACTCCTGGAAACCAAAATTTCCAATTTATATGCCACAACTTAGTTGCTTTTAAAAGAACAATCAAGACTATAAGAAGCACAAGATAAAAAGAATTGAGACACTAAATTTATTGCATCATTTATAAGCTATAGAACAAAGAACATTTTCAAAAATTATCACAAGTAAAACTTGTATTTAAAGCAATGGTAAACCGAAACTGTAATCTTGGCTCAATCAAATTGTAAACATAATGTAATAGAAACTATGAATACCAAAGGAAACAATAAAGTACCTTTTGAAGCATTATCATAATAATAATAATAATAATAATAATAATAATAATAATAATAATAATAATAATAATAATAATAATAATAATAATAATAATAATAATAATAATAATAATAATAATAATAATAATAATAATAATAATAATAATAATAATAATAATAATAATAATAATAATAATAATAATAATAATAATAATAATAATAATAATAATAATAATAATAATAATAATAATAATAATAATAATAATAATAATAATAATAATAATAATAATAATAATAATAATAATAATAATAATAAAAAAAATAACAACAACAACAACAAGAAAAAAAGAAGAAAAAGAAATGAATAATATTAAAGCTGTGAGCAATGAATGTGAAAATAAATTTCTACAATTTTATGTAGAATGTAATGGCTGGGGTAAATGTTTTTTTAGTTGTGAAAAAAGCAGTTGTTGAAAACTTCAAGTGGAGAAATTCAATATGGTCCAAAAAACTTTAAAATTCAAAAACTTTAATGAAGTTTTATTAATGAAATATCAGCAATTTAAGCAAATGTTCTGTTTAATGTACAGTAAAACTTCTAATCATCATTTTTCAAGTAACCAGAAAAAATAAATGGAAAAATGATAGAACTATTATTATTTCTACCATTTTTCTGCCTTTTAAAAATAAAGAAAACAGATAGTAAATGCAGGAAAATAATATATATACAGGATTGAAGGATAGAGATTTTTTTATATTTAATGGATTAGATTATTTACTATGAAGTTATCATTTTAGAATATACATATAAAAATATTTTAAATAATATATGATAGAATATTACTTTCATTAAATAGTGTAAGGAATGAATGCCATTCATTATGCATGTCTAAATTAATTGAATATTTACGTTTGCTGTAAGTTTTTGCAAATTTTTAATGATTAAAAGATTTAATTTTATTTTACATACATTTCACACAGATGCAATATTTATTCAATAATAAATTAATTTCTAAACATATATGCATATATAACATGCATGTAAATAATATACATTCACAAATACAATTGTTTTATGCAAGAGTGTGATGGTGCCTATGTTTACATATATTCCATATAATAGTAATATTTTAAATATTTAAGACAAGGAAAATAGTTTCCTATTACCATTAAGTCATCAATTACATGATCTTTTCTGAGACATCTTCTGTGCATGTTCATATTATTACAATTTTCTTGTTATAATTTTATTTACTACAATATATTTAATATTCATTATTTCTTGAATTATTTTATTGCTTATCCTTTCCTAGATCTTCTTTCAAAATTTCACTAGTAATCCATTTTTATAACTCCCAACTCCCTTTCCATTCTTTTTATCATCTGCCATATTTTAGTTTTATATGTTATAATATTTTTGAGTATTACATCATACATTCTGATCTTATAATATCTCATATCATTGCCATAGTTTGCTATACCATATGTTTTTTATAACTTCATTTGTTATTCTTCTTTTGATTATCTTCATCATTAAATACTTACATTGCTCACATTTTTCAATCTCTTGCTAATCTTCCACCAT
Organism: Epiperipatus broadwayi; assembly: GCA_028023455.1. NCBI lineage: Eukaryota > Metazoa > Onychophora > Udeonychophora > Euonychophora > Peripatidae > Epiperipatus > Epiperipatus broadwayi. The sequence goes on from JAQFVV010012401.1 coordinate 4,089,158, forward strand.
TATATCCTGTTGTGTTTCTCCAAATACATATATTTTTTTATTATGTTACATTTAATTCAGAACATATTTACTATATTTCTCTATTAATTTTTTAGTTATGTAACTCAAATATCAACTTTATAATTGATTATCCTAATGCATGATCAGTTAACCATTTCAATTATATAATAATTTGAGCATCTTTTGTATTTTATTAAATAAAACTAACTTTCACTTTTGTAATAAAAATTTTAAATAGCATATATTTATAAAGTCAGTATTTTAAATGTAAGAAATCATTTATTTCACCTTGAAATGAATATAATCACAGGTGTCATTACATATTTGTTTCACCTAATTTTCTAAAATTTAATTTATATTTTTTCAATGTACACACTTGCATCTATGCATATCTCTTATACTCATGTAAATATTATATATAGTGCATGCACATATCTAAAATGGAATTGATTTTTTCACTTATAAATCAGTCGTATTAAAAACTAACAAGAAGAATATAAATATTTATTGTATATGTTCATATTTGAAATTTATTAATAACAAATTATTTGTATATATAAAACATTATTAAATAGTTATATGGATATTAAAAGCCACTCAATACTTAAGTCAATCACAATATCATTAACAATGAACAATTTAAAACTGTTGTCAAGGCAACATCCTTTTAACAACATTATATATATATATATGTGTGTGTGTGTGAAGATTTTCATAGAATACAGCTAAAACATTGGTATATTTATAATAAAAACCATGCACATATGAATCCAAAAAATATATCAGATATACAGTACATATATAGTATACAAAATTAACAAAGCGTATGACACACTTGAATGAGAAGCTATATAGATATAGATATATTCAAATGTATTAATAGTTTCATAACAAATAACTTAATAAGTAAATTAAAAACAATTTAAATACTTATTGTAATGGATAAATTGGCTTAATCTTCAGTTATAACTTCATTGATGGAAATTCCCTAGAATCTTTGCATTTCTAATTTTTTTTTCTTTAGATATTCTCCACTATTTAGTTCTCATTTTTGAGGAAAGCCATTCCCTGAATGAAAATTAACAATAAAAAAGGAATTTAAATAATTTCTGCTCAGATGTCCATAAGACGTTTGAGAACAAGAAGTAACATAGCTGTTTTGGGATCTGTGCACTTCGAGCTTCAGGATCTATCACTATACCATTGCACCAAACTATCCAGAGTAATATTAATAATAAGCTATATATTTTTACTCTTGACATATATTTCCAACATCTAATTTTATTAATGGTATGAAAGGTAAGGGTGAATATGGGGAGATGGGAAAATATTATCATCCCCTTAAAATAATCAAAAACAATGAACAAATATAAAATAAATAAATATATATGACAAAAGAAAAGATATCTAAGGAGAACGAGAACATAAGCATGAACAAATCCATATATAATTATACTAATAATAAGTTCTAAACTATAAATTACCTTACATTTAAAAAGAATAATAAATATCAGCAATCAAAAGTCATTAACTCATCAGCCATTCCTTGTGACTAGATCTAAAGGGCAAGATGTACAATCATTATTTGTATACATACATTTAGGTGCTACAATATCTATCATAATATAAAAAAGAAGGCTGGAACACTGATACATGCTAATCATCATCAATTTTTGTCATATGATACCATAAGGATACAGGCCCATTGCAAATTAATTTTCTCTAATGAAATAATAAAATGCACTAAATGAACTATAAAAATGATATCTTTATACTATCCAGAGAGCTATTTGGATGCCCAAACACAAACATAAACTCCCACATATAATGAATTGAACCATTATTTCTTTCTAACTCAAGATTATAAAAAACTTAAAAACTGTGACTGTGTACAATAAAAGTATAATCATAATCCTACTTTATAATTTTACTCTGATAATTGACAAATCTTTTAAAGTCCTATGTTATTATGAAATAAAGTCAAACATACTCCCAAATTGTAGAACAGAAAGCTGGAGGAATAAAGATGTTAACACTATTATTTTTAAAACAATTATTTAATAAACTAACTGACCAGTTAATTTTTATTCACTAAATTAATTAAGTTTTATTTTCATTAAGTTATTTCCTTTCCAATAACTAAAGTTGGAAAACAATTTTTCACCATTAAAGATAAAAAAAATTGTAAATTAGCTAAAAACAATTTTTATAATTTTGAAAAAAAAAATAAAATGAATAAAAAAAATATGCTTTTAAAAAACACTACATTAATTATATTATTCATTATTATCAATTGTTATATCTATAAAAAATTTATCCATAAATGTAGATATAATGTGCACATTAAAATACCTTTTACTATGAATTTTTTTTTTTTTGAGTCCTTTTTTGGCAGTTAAAATTTTCAGTTTTTTCATGTTGATTTTTTTGTGAGTTTTTCCATTAACACCTACTTTCAAGCTAATGCACACAATCAAATTTTTTCATTTTTGCAATAGAATATTTTATGCTTCTACCCAAAATGAATTTATCTATTTTTTCTAATCTATCAGTTTTCAGTCAGGCTAACACATAGAAAGAGACAGTCATACATTTGATAAAAACCATGCTTGTTTCAAACTACTTCAATGGTATTCTCATCTCTTATATTTTTCACTGAGTTATATGATATTTGAATGATGCTCAGATCAATATAATATTCAACATATGATTTTCTTTACTTTAAATTTTTCCATTATTAAACTTTTGCTTCTGTCTCCTTCAACAATTGAACCAGAAAAAACTGATGTTGGTTTTTTCAACACTTAAGTCAAGAATAATAATTATTGCTACTCTCCTCACCAGCTTCATCATCAACAACTTTTCTTCACAAAATACTGAAGTCTACTGATTTATTCTCTCCTCTATTTTATTTTATTTGAAATAACCCTGTATCCATACAATCACAATCTTGTTTCTCACATGATTGTATTAAATTCTGGAAAATTTGTTTTATTTTTTACAAAAGCTTATGTCAAATATATAAAAAAATTAAATTCCAATTATAAAAAGATCCTCTGTAGTTTTTTTCTTTTATGCCAAAACAAGATATTATCTTAAGTAACTTTGATTTGGCAAACATTGCCTTTTGTTTGGAGAGAAGTAAAGAGAAAAGAAAAACAATTCTAATTAATTAAAACAAAATTTAACAAAACATTAAAATCTTATTTTTTCTTTTATTTTAAAACTTTATTTATTTCTCTTATTATTATCTTTTAAAGTTAAGATTAAAAATTTTACTTATTTATTTTTGTAATTTTTAAACAAAAAAAATAAAACTGGTAAATAATTAAAATTACTAAAGAATGGAAATAAAAAATTGTATTTGATCTTGTACTTTTTCTCTTTTATAATTCTTAATAAATTATAATAAGTAAAAAAAATGTTTTGAAACTTTCATATCATATAAAAAATAACAAATATTTAAATAAATTTATACTCATTATTAAAAAACATGAGAAGTTTAAATATTATTATTCCTCTATTATTTAAATACTAATATAATTTTATAAGCTTGTAATATTTATTATGGTTAGAAGTGACTTTTGTCAACAATATTACAATACCCACCCTTAAAATGATGAATCAATGAAATGGAGATAAATATTTGTTATGATTAAGGTTGACTTTGTCTATAATATTCCAATACTCCATCCTTAAAATGATGAGCCAATGAAATGGAGATGAACATTTCATTTCATATTATTTTAACTTTATATCTTAATTTTCACCTTTATCACTGGTGCTATACAAGGTTATAGAAATGCTCATGTAGATCTTTTAGTCTGTGAATTACTAGAGATAAATCATTATGTCTTAATTCATTCACTTTAGTTGAGTTATGATATGGCAGTAGTGAACTGTTCAGATTGTTTCTACTCTCTGGACTAGTTTAATCTTTCTTTTCATCCATACCTTTTACATGGATTATGTTTATTACTTCTTTTAACAGCCTTATTTTTAGATTAGTTTATTTTCACTTTTGAGATTCCTTTATTTTGAAAATTAGAAACACCAAAATCTTCTCTAATTCCTTATGGGTTTGTTACCTTAACACTTCTATTATATGATCAATACCACTTTTGTCATCACATGTAATCATCTGATTTACTTTATACTATAGGTTATATGTAATAATTTTATTTGATTATTCAGCATAGAATCAACAATTATTACCTGTTAGATACATGACTAAAACAATTGAGTATATGTATTTCTGATATCTACCTTGTATATGTCTTGATTCTGCATTTTTTCAATTATTTCTTTTACTCCTTGGACTGTCATCTCAATTTCTTCCTTCTGTCCTACTTTCTTTTGATACTTTACTTCCATATATTCTTGTTCATTTTCTATCTTTTTTCCCAATTGTTTCAATCCAATTATCTTTTGGTCTAATTCTTTCCATTCAACTATAACCTTGTCTATTATTTAGATTTCTACTAGCATTAGATTCTGAAAATGATATATAACATCTTTTATTTCAGTGCTCAATTCTCTTTTTTCTCCATTATTTGGTTATATTCTGATTATCTTCCTAAATCCTCTTTTTTTTTTATTGTCTCCATTTTGTTGGTCACTTTTTTATATTTGCTTATCAATTATATTCTGCTCTGTTATATATTTCATTTATTTTTCTCAGCATCATTTCAGTTTCTTCTGTTCTCTTTTTATTATTCTGTTCTCATAGTTGATTTATTTTTTTAATTTCTGTAGCCAACATCTGACTTTGCTGACTGGTTTTTTGTTTAGAAGCATCTGAAATTTTATGCCTTTTTTTCTTTTTTTCTTCTCTTTTTTTACTTTCCATGGCTTTTTCTTTTCTTTTTCTAATATCCTCACCTCTTAGTTGATTCATTTCTTTAAATATTTCTTCTGTTTTTTGACTATCCTTAAACATTTCTTCTGATCTCTTTCTATTATTTCCCTATCTTTGTTGATTACTTTTTTTCATTTCATTAAACATGTGCAATAATTGAGCTGACATAGTTTTCTATTCTTTGTATCTCTCAAGTGATTACTGATCTTTTTCTTTATTATGGTTCTCTTCTATTTTTTTTTTCAATTTTGCTCTTACAGTATATATGTTTATATTTGAACCCTTTTAAACTTTAAGAAAAACTGTGTTAACTTATTTTTATACACACAAAAATACAAATATAAGCTTTTTAAAATAATATTTCATAAAATAAGCTTCTCATCATCTCCTCTCAATGTAACCTTTCAATATTATTTAATATTATTACTACTATTACATCTCACTATTACCTAATATTACTACTAATATTATCTATAATCTGTCTTTTTTTAAACCTGATTATTTTAATACCTCACTTTATTTATATACTGTAATTTATTTTTCTTGCTTTATTCTCTAATCTATTTTGTTCATGTGTGTGTGATTGATTTTTTTATTCACCACTATTTGTATTATTACTTATTTTTATTTTAAGTACATGTGCATTAATAAAATGAGCTTAATAAAACAAACCATTTTCTTAAAACCATTTCCCAGAGATTTAACCAGAATCTGACAGAAAATGAATGGATAGTGGGCCATAATCCTGAAATATGTACAGGACCTAGTCACTGGTCTATAAGTACATAATACAGCATGAACACTAGAAGGTCAATGTCAATTTAGATACAATAAGCTACCTATAAACCAAAATAGAAATAATAATGCAAAAATCTTTGCAAAGCCCTGCTCCGTAGAAGCTGATAAATACAAAATGTTGCTTTGCACCTTTTCTTAGAGACTTAAAGGCAAGGGATCATGGAACAGGATTACATTAAATGTACATGACAAACAATTAGAAATATCACAACTTGAAAGTAGGTTGGAATAGTATTGAGATAGAACAATCCATGGAGCTGCATGAAAACATTGTAGCCTCAAATCAATGACAAACTCTCCATCCATTACCAGTACTGAAAGTTCAGCTAAACAAACTCTAACAGTCAGAAGCACAATCCAATGTTCAAAATACTTGCTTTGTTTCTTTTATTCTATCTTAAATATGAATATGTTTAAATTTTTCTAATCTATTTTAAATATAATTTTTTTTAAATATGTACTCACACCACTAATTTTTATATTTTATAATCAAATTATAATTTAATCATCATCTATCATCTTGTCACTTATTTTACATAAATACATTTTTAAAATTAATTCTGCATTAAAATGCTGTTTTCTTTTTTTAATGTGATTTTATTTAAGCCTCAAGCTATGTGGACATTTTATATAATAACCACAAGAACTTGATGATCATCGGCATCCACATTGTGTGCCATTTGTAAGTTTATGGATGATAGAGGTAAAGATGGAAAGATTGGGGAAACATCATTATACCTATAAAGTGAATAAATATTTATGACAAAATATAAAAGGAATATATATTGTAACGTTTATTTATATACGTTACAAATATATTGGCATTTGGTAAAAGCTAAAAAAGTAAATTTAGATTTTTTTTTGATTAGTATAATTTTTGTTAAAATGTGCAATGAAGGTTAAAATTGTCATTCTTATTTTTTTTATCTAATTGGAAAGAATAAATGACATACAGATTACTAATCCAGATAAATTAAAAGAATTCCAAAAGAATAAGCTAAAAGAAAAATATTTTAGCTAATTAAAGATGGAAGAATAATGCTAAAAAAAAGAGAACTTTATAACTTAAATTTAAGAGAGAGTGTATAAGATTATTATCTTATATGCTGATAAAAAGACAAAAGAGTGCGCAGAAGTTCCAAAAATGGAGCACGATATAAAAAGGAGATGACAACTTCAATCTGGGTCTTCTCTTTAACTTCTAGTTACGTCTCTGAAAGTTGGAGGTTTCCACGAGCAAAACCTGTGGCAAGAAATATACTTCTACACAGGTATGCCCCTTGCTGTACCAAGCTGTCACGCAAGCATGGAAATGGGACTTGTGAAGACCGCTTTTTGCAATAAAAGGGTCACTACAACCGTGCCTTTTCTCCAGCTATAGAACGGAACAATAATGGAAGACGCCGGCAGGAGAGACCAATGGAAATTCTCATGATCTGGGATCCCATAAACCTACATGAACTTACCGGTAAGTTAAGAATAAATTTTCCTGATAGTGACTTAAAAGTTTGCAAACAATTATTTATCTAGGCTTAGACTACCATCCTGATATAGACTTTTCGTATTCAAGGGACTTTCTTATAAAGAATTTTATACAAGATCTTGGAACATTATTAAATTGCGTTCATTATTTAATCTAACTGTTTTTGTTAATCTATTCATTATCTGGATTAGCATGTGTGTACTTTCCAGTTTAGTTAATTCGTAATTTAACTTATAAATATTTTAGTTTGTTAGAATAAAAGAGATTATACTTTTATCAACCTTTTTCATTGTGTGTTATTAATAATGGTTATTATTCTTTTTAGTATTAAAGTTATTATTAGTTTAATAAGATTTAAAAGTAATTTACCTTGCCAATATGTTTGAATAAGCCCAGCAATAATAATCTCAAAAAAAAGATAATTCTAGTTTACCGTAAAATTACCGATTCTTAAAATCTAAGACCAATAATTTTAAAAATATTTTATTTTTTTTTATTTGCGAGACATGCTGGCGACAGATATCAGCGGTCTTTTTAGAATAAAAAGACCTGGCACCTATCAAATAAATTAAAAGCTGATCTCATCAATAGCATAATTCTCAACCATCAATAGGCAAAGTTTGATCAGGAAATATAGCTGTGTTTTTTAGGAAAAGAAATACAACTTTCTTTTTTCTTTTGATACAGCTTGATCAACTCACGCTCAAATATAAATTTGAGGTGTATAGTGGCCAAGTAATACGAAAACGTTACAATATCAAAAATGCATGAGAAACATCAGCATGAATACACACCATATATATTTATATTAATAATGTTATAACCTACACATTCCCCAGCATTAAAAAAGCTAATAATCATCAGCAATCAATAATTACTGACTCATCATCATCTTTTGTGACTGGATCTAAAGGAGATACATTTTAAGTAGTTCCAAACTTAGAGAAAGATATACAATTACTATTTGGATGCGCATACTTAAGTGCTAAAATATTTATCATATTATAAAAAAGAATGCTCAATTTTCTGGTTATAAGATATCATGAGATTTCAAGACTATTATAAATTAATTTTCTGTAATGAAAAAATAAAAATAATAAAATCCAGTGAATTGACTTTAAAGATGACACCTTCTGCCATCAAGAGAACTATCTGAATGTCCAAACACAAACATAAACCCACACACATAAAAAACTTAATCATTATTGCTCTTTAACCCCAGATCACAAGACCCTAAAAATTATGACTGTGCACAAGAGAAAGTCTAATCATAAAATTACTTTACTGTAATTGAAATATTTTTACTTGGATAATTTATAAATCATTTTAAATACTATGCTATTATAAAATCAAGTCACACATATTGCCAATACACAGAAAAGATAGTTAATCTTTTTAAATACTATGCTGTTATGAAATCAAGTCACATACTACCAATTCAGAGAATAGATAGCTGGAGAAATAAAGACATTAACACTATTATTTTTAAACAATTATTTAATAAATTGAGTAATAATTAAGAAACTTAAAAATGGCATGATAATAAGATAATTCAAAATTAAATACATTTTATCAAAAAGTATAATTTCCTATAGCAAATATGATTAACCAATTAATTTTTATTCATTAAATTAATTAAATTTTACTTTCATTAAGTTAATTTTTTTTGTTTTTAATAACTAAAGTTGGGAAACAACTTTTCACAATTAGAGATAATGAAATTGTAAATTAGTTTAAAACTCTTCCTATAATTTTGGAAGAAAAATCAAATAAAAAAACATATTTCAAAATAAAATGCTAAATTAATTAAATTATTATTCATTATTACCAATTATTATTTCTATAAAAATTTAATCTATAAAAGTATATATAATGTACACATTAAAATATCTTTTTACCATGGAGTTTTTGAGTCCTTCTTTGGCAGTTGCAGTCTTCATTTTTTCCATGTTGGTTTTCTTCTTTTAGGCTTCTCCATTAAAATCTACTTCTAAGATAATGTACACAGTCAATTTTTTTTTATTTTTTCAATAGAATATTTTTATGATTCTACACAGAATAAATGTATCTACTGTTTTTAATCTACTATTTTTAATCAGGCTAATACATAGAAAGAGACAATCATGTTTTTGAATGAAAATCAAGCTTGTTGCATGCTACTTCAGGGAAATTCTTATCTTTTGTATTTTTAAGGAATGTTATATAATGAGGTTTGGATGATGCTCAGCTCAAGCTAAAATTTATCACTTGTTTTTTTAACTTTATTTTAAAAAATTTTTTCATTATTAAACTTTTGTTTCTGTCTTCTTTAATAGATGAATCGGTTTCTGTCAACATATGAGTCAAAAAAATAATACCTGCTGTTAATGCTATCATCAGCTTAATGAAGAATGTCTGTTCTTCACCGAACACTAAAGTCTATTGATTTACCCTCTTCCCTATCTTATTTTTTTGAACAATCCTGTATCCATTCAATCATAATTTTATTCCCACATGACTGCATTAAACCTTGATTAATTGGGTTTATTTTTTTACAAAAGATTATTTCCTTCTTTAAAAATTAAAATTGCAAACAAATATCAAAGAGAAAAAAAATTTTTCAATCACAAGAAAAACCTTTCTCTGTAATTATTTTTTTCTTATGCCAAAACAAGATAATCTCTTAATTAACTTTGATTTGGTCAACATCAATTTTTGTTTAGGGGAGAGGTAAAGAGAAAAGAAAAAACAACTCTAATTATTAAAACAAAAATTAACAAAATTTACATTTTTATTTTTATCCTTTTCTTTTAAAACTTTATTTAATTATCTCTCTTATTGATTAAAATTTAAATACTTCATTTTTTGATCCAGCTGGTAGAAGAGATCCTATTTTATATCAACCTTGATTTTGATTTTTTGGACACTTCCTGGGTTTGGAATAATTTCACATATCATTAATCATTACAGTGGGGGAAAAGATCATTGGGAATAATTTATGCAATATTATTAATTGGATTGTTTATTATCTTTTAAAACTTAAACTTAAAATTTTTATTTATTTACCTTGATACATTTTTTCAAACAAAAAAAATTGAAACTGGTAAATAATTAAAATTACTGAAGAGAAAGAATAAACTAAATTATTTATTTGATCTTATACTTTTCTCTCTTTTTTACAACTCTTAATAAATTATAGTATTTAACAAAAATATTTTGGAACTATCATATCATCATTTAACAAATGAAAAACATTTAAATAAATCAATTATTATTATTAAAAAAACACATGAGAAGTTTAAATATTATTATTTCCCTATTATTTAAATACTTTTTACATTTTTACAAATCTGTAATATTTGGCATGGCCAGAGTTGATTTCTGTCTACAATGTTACAATATATTTTATATAGTGATAATAATCAAATGATGATTCAAGTGTATAAAGTGACAGATATGGGCATCAGTCTTGAACTGTGTGATCTGCCACTCTACATGAAACTAACTTTAGAGAACTTTTCAGGGTAAACCAATACAAAAAATGGGGCAAAAATTCCTACATCACTTACAGAAATAAGATACATCTATTTCATTGATTCAGAAAAAAGTAAATTCATATTATATTTTAGTAAAATTTCACATTTTAATAAAATATCTAAAATATATAAAAATCAGATTTCATTAATAGTTATTGTTAATTCAAGAAATTCATTTTGTCAAAATTTGTCAAGATTTCTTCTCAACATTCTTAGTCTTTTGATATACAAGTCACAGTCCTTTATTAAGAACTCCAAACCCTTGTAGAATTAATCAAGAACATAAAAATAGAAAGAATTGACATATTAATAAGATTAGATTTAGAAAAGTTATTCACAAATGTATCTTGTTATGAAGCATTAACTATCATAAGCAAAACATTAAATAATAATAATAGTTCCAAGTAAGAACAACTTTTTTTATTAATAGTATAATAGAACTGTAAATATTCTGCAAAATAATATCCTTCAATGTAACACAGAATTTTTAGGATGGGTTATAGGTACATCACTGACACTACTGATTTGCAACATTTATAAAAAGAATCTGAAGCCACAGCTATAACAACTACTCTGTAGCCACTGAAAGTCTGGTTCATTATGTTGATGATATATATGTTATACAATTGCATGGTGAAGCATTGTTACAAGCATACTGGATACATATCAATAATACCCCTCCTTCAATTAAACATACAATATAATCAGAACAAGAACAAAAATTGGCATTTTTAAAGATTCTTATGATAAGACTTGTTCATGGAAAAATCAAAATTGTAGTTTAAGAAACCACACACATGAAAATGCTTAGCATATATATTTAGTCATGATAGAAACACAATGTTATACTATCATTATTGAATAGCACAAAGAAAGTTATGCAGTAAGCAATGATTTGTAATAAAAAAAAGACCACAAACAATAAACTTTTATAAAAATAAAAAAAGTAGTTATCTATCAGTTGTCATTAAGAAAACCTTAAAAGAGAAGTTAAATATAGATACTGTAGTGTAATTCAAACAATGTAGAATCATAATGACTTTCTAAAGTCATAGGTCACACAAGAAATTCTAACCTCTACAAGCCTAAACTTGAAATGCTGAAAAACAAAATGTTTTTTATGAAATATCATCTGAGTGTGGATATATATTGATGAAAACAAGGTACTCCATTGAAAAGTGATTAGAAATATAATAAAGTAGCAGATCATTGAACATATAGAAAAGCAAGTATAAAGAATAAAATTTTAAAAGCTTCACATATGACAATGATAAATAATACCATCAGCCATTCTAATATTCTTTAAAAAAGTGGAGAAATTAAGAGGATTTTATAAAATAAGTATATGAAATTTCTACTGACTGCTGCCTTTGACAGATTAATTTATTTGGTTAGAATATCACATTAAACTCAATATTCACAAATCCGAAAGTCCTTAGCTCACTTCCCATACTATTACTGTTAAGGTCAGAACAGAAACACCTAAAGAAAAGTAAAGAATAGTGCCATTCAAAACATTGTTTTTTTATGTTAGCTTATGTGCTATTATTAACAGATGAATGTATTTGTAAATAAAGTTTTTTAAAAAAAACATTTAATAATTACTATTAGATTATGGAAATAATCCACCATATAATTGTAACTAAAATAACATCATCATAAACTTTCAGAAAAACAATGTCTACTTATACCTGTTAAATAATAGATTATTTAACAAAATTGTAAAAATTAAAAAAGAGAAAGGGAGAAAATTACATGCTCTATAATTAAATTTTCATAAAAAGAAAGTACAAATATATACATGGGATAAGTATAAATAATTATATATATATATATTTAGACAGTTTCTTTATACCAATAGAGAACAAATAATTTTATGTTGAAAATATTGCAGCTATAAGTAGTAAAGGAGGGTTAAAATCAGTGTTTTTAAAAGGTTAAACGCATTCTTTTTTAATTTTTTTTTAATTATTAATTTGAAAAAGTAATTGAATCAATTTGATTAGATACTCCTTAATCTTCAATTTGATTGATTCGAGATCAATAGAAGCCAAACTCCCACTTGAATAATGTTAATAATATTTAATCAGTAACACTGACAAATCAAATATATTTATAAGAGCACAACTCTTTTCAGATTTTTTAATTAAATTCACCTATCCATTAATATAGAAACACTAAATCGTTCTCTTTTTTACTCACTCACCGGGTGAGCTAGAGGCATGAAAAACTTGGATTTCAACAGTGTTGATATTCTGATATTTATATTTATCATAAATAAGATGTGCTTGATTTTAAAGTCTGAATTTTTGTGATCAAATGTTTATCTCTATTAAGATTTTCAATACAATACCACAAATTTTACACTAGGATTGTTTTTTATTTACATATGAATGTGTGAAGTGTTTATATATTATCTGGATTGTTATGGTTTGATGAAATGGTAGAGGGATGATCTCTGGAGATTAAGGTTTATGAATCATGACATTACCTCTGTCTTTTCCAATGCTACTTTTTATAAACTCTTAAGTGATGAACCATTTGATTATTTATTTATTAAAATAATAATTTACACACAGTAAGGATAATATATGTGTAATAATTATCTTCTGGGAAATAAATTATATTTAATCAATTTGATTTTTCAACTTTCTTTACTTTGTACTCCACTACATCATCATTATCACACTTTACATTACACTTTACCAAAAGATGAAGAAAGTATAAATAAATTCTCTATCCTTGGGATTAATACATACAAATATGTTTGAATAAATTGAGATGGCATAAAGCTACTTAATACATTTTTAAAATTCATTCCATACATTTCCCCCCTTTTAAAGATGTTTTATTTCTATGGAAGATATGATTTGAAAAAATTTTTCCGGATTGTATCTGAAATCCAAATCAATTTGGATTAGTGTTTCTAAAGAAATCTGCTAACCATCTCAATTTAATCAACAATATAGTTCGTATCACATTCTAGTCAAAGAAATTATTTTAATAAACATTTATTAAAAACAATAAGAAATTAATTTAACAATCGTCGAATATATCATATTGCTTAGTAGTTATGAAATATTTTGGAGTCATAAAACTTTTTTTAACAGATTTCTTAAATGAATATAGAAGACAACATTGGCTAACTTTCCCCATCAGTGAATTGTTTCACGAAAGTTTTTTTTTATTTATTTATAAGACTTCTTAAAGTTTCAAAACTTGTTTTTAATCTTATGATATCTACCAATACAACGACTATAGTCAAAGGTATTTTTAAAAGTAGGAAGTTATTACACCTTTTTCAACAAATTATAGTAATGTTTTACATAGTTTGATGGTTAATAAATAGTTTTCTTCTTAACACATATTTTGGAGCTTAATAAACTCTGTTAACTTTTATTTATGACTCAACGTTGCGGCCTACGTCTTTTTTAAGTTTTGCTGAATTAATGAAATTGCTTTTCAGGATATATAACATCGTAGACGGCTACTAAAAGAATAAAAGAAAAAAAATATTTTGAATAGTAAGTAATCCTGGTTGAATTTTAAAGGCTCGCCAGTTTTTATAATTCCAAAAATAAATCTCCAATGAATGTTTAATTATTTGAAATAGCATTTTAATTTATTATTTAAGAATATAAAATTCATATTTTATTCTCTCTACTATATAACAAAAATAACTGAGCAGGATTTTTTTTTAGGCTAAATTATATATTTTTAAAAAATACCATAGAGGAATCAATTCAGAAATTAAACTAACATAAGCAATCTAGCCAAGAAACAAACTGTCTTTATACGCATGCACATACATACGCAATTGTAACATTTGGTATGAATTAGCCTTATGTTCAACTTCAAGTACATTTTTTTTATGTTCAACTTTAAGTACATTTAATACAACTTTGATTTATCTTTTTATTTGATAGAAGTTTTCTATACTTTAAAACTGGTTAATAAAATTCATGTATTAGTCTTTCAACAATCAATTCTTTGTTAATTTGATGCTGATTTGTACTGTAGGAAAAAAAATCTTGATTTCAATGCCAATCTTTATTTTTTCAATTAGGTTAATATAACTAATCATCATTTCATTTATGAGATTAACAAGTTGTTGTTTTTTTCTCTAAAAGTTATTAATTGTGAGTATAGTGCAGCAAATAGTTTTGTGATTATATATTTATATGTGTATGTATATATCAGTGAATCGATTATATCTTGTAAACCTTCCAAACTAAACTTGTTACCTGTCCCTTTGATACAGAATAAAGCCAACTACCACAATGATTTTGATTTATTCAGAAAGAAATTACTATGAAATAATATCATTTCTATAAGTTTTTATTAATGGTTAGGTACAATAAAAAATGGCTGACAGTCATTATTAATAAATGTGGCTTGTACTACATTTTAACACCATCACTTCTATTATAAAGTACTAATGCAAAAACTAAGATATAATTTTTAATTACTGAAACAATGTATCTGGTTAATTCTAAATAAGAACAGGTATGTTATGTGACTACTTTTATCATATTTATTACATAATTAGGTCTTTGTTTTATAATAATACTTTCAAAATTTTAAAATAGTTGGAGATCCCCAAAGGGCCAAATATATTTTACAACATAGTAATTTTTCCTTTAACTTTCTTTTTTCTTTTAGTTTTCATTTTGAATCTTTTGTGTAATTGCTTTCCAGTTTAGTAGGTTCACAAAAAAAATAGCACTCAAGTACATGATGTTAATATATTTCCAAAGTTGTTTGATTTCTAGTATCCCATGCAGTAATCAGTGAAAAAATTAATATATGGTTATGCTTTTTGGGGAAAAAATTATAAAATGTGAAAATTTGGGATGATATTCATACTATGAGCTAGAACTTAAAAGTTTGTTCTTTCAGTGAATAATTTCAATAGATATAGATTAACTTATTTACAGTTCTTTGTACACAACTTCCATTACCAGTTATCATCAAACAATTTATTGAATTTTTTAAAAGGAATTAATGAGAAATAATTAAGTAATATATATATGTTAGAGAAGTATAAACATGATTATATTGTAAAAAAAATAAAAATATGGTTGCTATTAATAAACACTATATGGATTTTGTTCTTCCAGTTTAATTACTCATTTATAAATGGAAATGAGATATTTCTGAAATTGTAAATTTGTATGAGAAAAAATTGGTGTAAAAATTTGACCTCATTATCTTATGTTTATGATAAGTTATTTAAAAATAAGTTTTATAATTAAATAATAGGTTTAGATCTATATGAATGATTGTAAAATCTTAATGATGGAATGCATTTTTCTCACTACTTCTTCTTCTTCTTCTTTTTTTTTCTGAGTAGCGTGATGACATTTCTAATAAAAAATAAATCTAAGTAAGTAAATCATTCTAAAATAATCATTATAATATGAAATAAAAATGCCCGTAAACAAAATTTAAAAAAAAAAAATGTTTATAAGATTTTATAAAGTAGAATCGAAGAATTAAAATAAAAAATAATATTAAAAAAATAAAAATAAAAGTTAAACTAAAGTTGTATTTATTATTTAAAAAATACAACAAAAAGAAAAAAATGATTAATATATTTATAAAAGTGTCGTGTTAAAAGGATTATGCTATGTAAATAGAAAAGAGATAAAAGAAAATAGTTATTAAATGACTTTTTAAAAAGAATGAAAAAGATAAGCTAAAAAAAGACTGTTAGACATGTCTTCTAATATTGAATAGGATGATTCAAGATAGGTTATTCAAGAACGCATTAAATAGATTCAAACAAATTGTAACATCTTGAAGATACTGCTGCAATTCTGTGTTAGCTTATCCACTGAATTCTATTAATTTCACACTTAGAAGTTTTCTGGTTTCATTGAAAGAAACTCTCCTGATAGTGGCTGCTTGCCATTATTACTATTTTCAATTTTTTTTAAGTTGGTCATAACAATCACAACCATTTGAATTTTTTATAATGCTGGAATTCAAACACTTCTTTTAAAATTGTGCTAATATCAAAAACATTGAGATAAGTCTTGATAAGTTTATATAAAGAATTAAATAAAAAAAATTGACTCTAATACCAATCATGTGTTTATTGGCCAGAATATTTTTGTCTAGAGATTCTCTAGAATAAAAAAAAATCCTGATTTTCAGAAGATCACTTAGCTAAGCATCAAAAACAGAAAAAATGTCTAGATATAATACTATTAACTTAGCTATTGAACATTCTGAAACTTCTAACATCTAGACAAAATTACATAGAATTCTTTAAATTTTTAATATCATTGTGAGCGCCATGTTTCATTTTGTCTTTCTTATTCTAACTGCACTAATCCATAGCTAGATAAATCTGAGACTAGTTTAGAAACTATATCACATTTTAATGATTGTACCTAAAAGCTAATGCTGATATGATTTTAACAGCTGAATAACTGAAAGAAATTAAAACAATATTAGAAATGAGAGATAAAAAAAGGAAAAGAATGAAAATTAAGTTTAAGAAAGGGAAATGTAAAATGATAATTATTGAATGAAAAGCTCTGAATATTTAAAAATATTAATTTAGGTAAAGTAGATAAGTATGTAGAAATGATTATACCAGTGTGAATTTGAAAGTATGTTACTTGATAAAACAAAATGAAAAATTGAATCGTAAATGAACTTGTATTATTCTCATTAGATGTGCAGAGGAATTGGTGCTATGTAATTAAATAAAGTGATATATCTGTTAAATGAACTGCAAAGAATGGTAAAGATGTTTTAGAGGCTAATAAAGCAATATAGAGCAAAATGACTTGGATTTCATTTTTATGAGAAATGCTTTGAATCAGTCAAAAATATTCAAGAGACATGAGTGCAGAAAATAATTCACCATAAGAAGATAGTTGGAAAATTCAGTCACCAATGGGGTCCATAGATAATGAATAAATAGTGACATTAGATATGGAAGATAACAGAGAATAACCAAAGATAATGCATAACCCAAACAATATCCTGCTGCCTTGGAAAGTATTTTGAGTCATCAAAGGCTGAGTGCAATTTTTGATACAAATAATCTTTCCTAACTCTTTTTTCTTTTTTTTCTTTTTATATTTTCTCTCTATTTATTTCATTCATGGCAATCTAGTCATCATGAGTGTTTCATGTCATCAGTCATATGTTTACATTAATTGTACAGAGTAATTGTGTGTTTATGTAACATTTTTTTAAATTTTTATGCATAACAATTCTGACTCCAATTTTTTTTTTCTTGATTTTAATATGAAAAAATGCAATAATGAAGCATTACTGTCAATAAAAATCACATTGGTACTTGATTTGAGACAGAAGAATCATTCAATGGTGGACATCCCTATTTAATGATTCTTTGCCTTGTGTGAAAGGCTTTTAAAATTGTCTTACAACATGTGGTTACTAGGTCATAAAGCATGGTGGAATTGCTCATAAAAATGATAGAAATAATGCAATTGTCATAATGATAATGATGGTAAAGCAAGAAAAAAAAGTATGGGTATAATAAAAGTAAATATTTTAAATTTCTCTTGATTATAAAAATACATAGAATGTATGAACATTGTTTTATTAAATGTTTGAAGACCTGAAACTAGGATTGGAATTACGAATTTGTCAAGGGTTAAAACTGATATTGTTAATTTTAGTGAAACCTTTCACATAAAAAAAATAAAAATAAAACTTTATTCTTCTGGAGACAAGTTGGCTACATGTATTTTTTTTTTAAGTTGAATCACTGAGTAACAGAAGAAATTTACTGTATTGGCGTAACTATGAAATCTATCAACAGATTAAAAAAAGAAATTATCCAATATTATTTTTATCCATTTTCTCAGTGCTTATGCTCCAACAATAAATTTAAAAAGTTCAGAAAAAAATAAAGTTTTATTCTTTGTTGGATAGTACAGTTGGATCAACCCATAAAAATTTTGTTTTGGTAATTTTAAAAAATATATTGATAAGAATAATAAATTGCAGAAAAGTTTTTGAAAATAATGCTATCAGCTATGTGAACTCGTGATTTGTTACAGTGAATATTTGTATGACACATGAATTGATTAACACAAGCATTTTGGTTGATTATAAAAATGTGGGTATTTCCATGCTCAAACCTATAATATTTTATTTATATCCAGAAGCCAGAAATTAATATTACATGAAGACTCCTAATTGCAGATTATTGGACAGATACATATCAGGCTTAAAATAACTACTGTATTTAAAAAGTGGTTGTTATTATATAATAATAGAAAATGGGATGTTCAGTCTTTAAAATCAATTATAGCACTTATTAAGTTTCAATGAGTTTGGCCTTTTAAGTTTGTCTGTTACAGAGTCATGAAATTATCTTAAGAAGAATATTTATTAAATCTTTGACAATATTAATATTATTAACGATTTGATTAAAAATAAACTAATTGTAAAATAGTACAGAGATATAAAGAAAGAAAAAATCCACAACTGACAAGAAGACTTAAACTGCAAAACTTGTACTAATCTTCTGCTTATTATCACTTTAGATCTTTCTTGATGCAACAAAAGTAAGATGTGAACCTAAAAAAGAAATCTTATTAAATTTATAGATGTCACATTTTGTACAATAATAATGATATTTCCATGTTTTTTTAAATGAAAAATCCATTCATTCTACTTTTAGATTTACAAAAATATATCCTATTTACTAAATTTAAAAAGATCTTTTTTAATTTTAAAAATAGAAAGGCTACAGATTCTGATTAAGAGTCTTAGTGACCTGCTAAAATATAATAGTTATATGTTACCTTCAAACTATAGGAATTTTTAAGGAATATCTAAATCTACAAGACTAATTTTAAAGGTGCTTCTATTTTAATTTACAAAAATTAAGAAGGTAGAAGAGACTATAATAATTATCAAGAAATACTATTGCTATGGGTTATAGCAGAAGTACATTATTGAATAGTCTACTTCTAGTTATGCAATTTGATTTCCTGAAACTTTGTCAAGATATTTAACTTTTAATTGAACAAGTGTACACCCAAATTTGAATTATTTGGTTGTTTGCAGAAATTTATTTATATTAGACGGTTTCTTCTTCACTGCTCCTCTAAGAGGGATTGGTGAAGATATTTTTATTCTGCAATAAATTATTAAAAGACGTATAAAAGAATATTATGCTAGTGGACATTTAAAACAAAAGTTGCTGTTAAATAGGGATTTATAATTAGCTTCAACTTTGTTTTTTATTTTTTAAACAATGCTTTTTGAAACATTTTATAGAGCAACTTTATGATACAAGTATCATTATACAACATAAATTAGTATGTTGTTGATTATTTTATTTTTATCACTTCAAATGATGATGCATTGTATGTTCTTTATGTTTTGAATGCAACTTATAAAACAACAAGTTCTTTGTCAGCCATCAATTGAAAAAAAAAAAAATCAACTTTTAACTTTCATGATTTTCAGTTCAATATTGTCACTCAGTTTAAAAGTAATGGATATTTTGGATAAAAAGACAGACTTGGATATCAAAATGCAATATAAACTCCAATGAGATGTTTCTTTTTTTAAACAGTTAAAAAATTGAATATATCATTATAGTAATACACCCACTTTAATTAGTTGTATACAGAGATATTATTCTGCCAATTTTATCATATAAAAATGAAAAAAAAATGGATCCATCATTTTTACATTATATAACTATTGATTTTGAAAATGTGGCAAAAACATAAAATCAATTGAAATATTCTTCATCTATCCAAACGTGTTTTTTTTTAATTACTATTATATGAAATGAATGATTAGTAACAGACTTCCTGGAAAGTATTTTTGGTAAACTTATACATCATTTACTTGTTTATATTATAAATTACCTCAAAGATAATATATGTAATATTGAATTTTTTTAATGGAAATATATATGTGGCTGAGGATAATATACAATCGAGAATCACAAATAGACGAAACTGTCATAGGAGTTGGAATAAAAAGCATTGCAAACAGTAATAAAGAGCATAGATGATTTAATATTATATGGATTTGGCAATGCAATAAGAAAGATAAACCTATTATGCTTCAATGTATAGTAAATGTATTTAGACAATAGTTAAGGTAATGCTACCTACAAGGTTAGGACAAGTGCTCCAGAAAATGATAATACATGCAAATGGAATAAGCAGGAAAATTGGAAATGAAAATTGAAAATATAAAATATATATTAATAGTCTATGTAAATTTAGAAAATATAATGGAAAATTATGAGGTAAAATTTAGAAATAATAATATGAATAGAGTAGAATTCAAAGTAGAATTTACTGACAAAGATGTTAATTAAAATGAAATCTTGGATGTTTTGAAGAATGGTTGTGTGATAGAATGCTTAAAAAAATCAATATTATTTAAGTTAGTATTGAAGTCTAATAAATATTTTTGATTTATATTAGTGCTATTATATGTATGCAAGTTGATCAAAAACATAGCAATATACAACATGCTACAATATCAATTTAATAGAAATTAATGATCATCATTCTCTCGGTTTAAATATAGTGCTGGTTAAAGACTTTTATAAATATCATGAATAAAAAAGCAGCAAACAATTGATTACATTAAAACACAAATAGCTAGATTGAAGTCTTTGTGATATATTATTGTTAATTTAAAAAAAAACAATAGATCTTTAAATAAAAATGAAAGATAAAAGATTAAATGATGGATACATACAAAGATAAAACAAAAACATGAAGGGGAGATTCATCTATTCAAATAGTGACTAATGAATTTAAAGATTTAATAATTAAAGTAAAGCTAGACATTTTTATGGCTTGAGTTCATATTTGAAAGTGAACTTTATAGATTTTTTTTGTGACTAGTTAGCATTCAATATTACTTGATAAGAGAGTACTGTATATAACTAAATTTTATATAGGGCAGTGTTTCACAATCTTTTCTAAAGTATGAAATATGGTTGTGTGGAAAATTTTTAGGTAAAACACTTAACCTACATTAAAATGAAATAAGTTTGTCATTAGTTCTTTAATTAAAATTGGACAGTTACAATTTCAATTCAATATTTATTGTAATATTTACTGGAAATTATAATTATAATTTATAATTTAAAAAATATTTACAGAAAAAATAGTTTTACTCAATTAATTCATTTAATGCAAAACTTGTGCCTGATATTTTTACATATTTCTTCTATGTTGAGACATCTATGAGAAAAGACCACCCTCATTTCTTCCTTTAAATTTGCTAACCTTTCTCTTTTTTTAGTTTTTATGTTGGTTAACATGGAAAACCCTACTTCACATAAATATAAAGTTGAAAATATAATAAAATTTGTATGGCTTTTTTATATATATATGTGGATGTTCTTGTTGGACAGATATCCAAAATTTATCAAGACTCATTTCAGTGTGTTTAGTTTTTAAAGTGCAGTCAGCTGACAAGAATATATGCTCCTCTTTCTCTGCATATGATTATTAACCCAGTTGTATTTGTCCATGTCCAGAGAAAAAAAAAATTTTATGTTGCTGTCCAATATTGATAAATGTTCTGATATCAAGGAAACACAATCGGTGGTATTGTTGTGCAGTGATGGAAACATGCTAAGATTATATTCTTCTATTCTTTTTTTTCCCAAAGAATAATTTTCCTATGAAAAGCTGATAGTTTGTCTATTGATGTTAAGATATTTTCACTTGAACCTGAATATATTGACAAATGTTCAAATAATTAAAAATATCTGTTAAATAACCCAATTTAACACACCACATATCATTCTTGAAATTTTGTGTGAAGGTAATATTTTTTATTCAAAAAAGAGAAGCAATTCTTTTTTTAGTTCCAACATATGGGAAAGCACCTTTCCACAATGAAGTCACCTGATTTCTGTATGAAAAAGTAAGCCTTCATACTTTGCTTCCATCACTAAACACAGTTGTTTAAAAATTTTCCATTTCAATGGTCTTGCCTTTATGTAATTTACTATATTACAATGCTAGTCAAAATACTTTCTAATTCTGCATATAATGTTTTTGCAATAAGTGCCTCCCTATGTAGAAAGCAGTGGTTTAAATAAATCTCACTGTTTTATTTCTTTCAAATGTCACAAATCGTTTGACTGAACCTACCATTGATAGGTCCCCATGCCTACAAATTTCCACACATTGTTCCCAGGTCACATTTAAATGTTCAAAGCAAGAATTAATTTTGTTATGAATGGGTTTCTTCCATTGTTCTTTCTGACAACTCTCTATAACACAAAAATTCATTGACTATTCTATTTTCTTTAATAAATCTAATGAATTCAAATAAAGTCATATTTTCATTGATATCAATGGATTTGTCAATTCGAAGAGTGAAGTATGTATTGTGAAGTTTACTTGCAAATCTGCCTTTAATATCATATACCATATCAATTCTTCTTCTTTGAATAGTATTATTTGAGAAAGGTATTTTCATTACTTCTTTTTTCATATCTTCCCCAAATATAATATTGGTGATTTTATAACACACTGATAAAATTAGTGATTCAGTTATGGTATGTAGTTTTTGTTTCATAGCTACTAGTTCTGTTATATTGTATGATGTATTTTGGGTTTTATCTTATAATTTCACAACTTTTTTGAAATACATTGTTTGTTTTTCATATTTACAAGTCTCTCAAAAAAATATTTTTTTTTTGGAAGTAACATTTTCATGCAAGTTTAGGTCCACGTAGACAACACAAAGGTATTGGATAATCTTTATTGTCTGTCTATATAAAACTGTAATTTATATATTCATCCATATAATGATAATTAATTTTATGCCTATTCATTTTCATTGTCATTGCTTGAACTTGTATCCTAATTATTTTATCTTATGATAAATCTATCCATCATTTCTAGAGGCATAAAATTTATTATAAATTATAATTTATATATATATTTAATTAACTTACTATTGTTTGTTAATAGAATGTTGTTAATAGAATTTTAATGTGTAACAATTACATATGTATCACCTACATTAGAAAACAAAGACAAAAACAAACTATAGAAGTAGCTAAATATCTGATCTTCCTCCATTTTTCCAATAATAGGGGGAGGTTGTAACAGACAGCATTGGATTTGGAGTGATATTGCAGCAATTGTACCAGAAACACACTGGTCCAATGTATGCATAATAACATATATGATGCAATGCATTATCAATATCTAAACTGCTCATGATTCATACATTTTGTATGAAAATGTGAGAAAACACACTTGTTCTATATGACATGCAAACTTGCTTCTGATGTGTTGCCAATCTGAGCCTTCTAGATTGATGTCAGAATGTTATGAGTTGCTATCCATACTATAAACATGCTGCCAGTGTTAAAAAATAATTAAATAATAACAACCAAAATATTTTGTAATTGATATTTTAAATATTAAACTATAAACATAATTGCATTGATATAAAGTTAAATATTATGAAATAGTTTAATATAATGATAATCTGATCTTGTTATGGAATACTTTTGAAATGCTTGTGGAACACCAGTGCCCTTAACACAGATTAGGAAACACAGATCTAGGGAGTAAAAAGAGAAAGAAAAATATAAAATCTCACTAATTAGTATTTATTAGTTTTGTTTAATATCTTTTCATTCACAACTTTTCTATAAAAAGATGCTAGAGAGGCTGTCAAGTAGTAGTTAAAGCTATTTTATCTTCACACAAAGAAAATATGTAGCAGTCAATAGCTTTAAAATATTTATCCATTTATTTACATTGTTTTATTAACTTTAATTAATTTATTCATTTTTTAATTCTATTTGCATATCTATCTACAAGCTTACAATTATATTAATAATTCAAATTTTTTAATGATCTAGAGTGAATTATAACTGATCAAGTGTTATCGTCATAATATCCAGTTGTTATATCTTTTATAAATTTCAAAAATTTTGCTATTTTTTTAAAATTTGTTTTCAAAGTTTTATGAAATAAAAATTTAGATTAATTTCCTTCATTACAAATTTTTTAATTTAAATCGAATACAAGCTCACAACTCGATTTGTAATTCCTATTTATATTGTGGCATTGCCTCTTCTAAAGACTATTTTACTTGTCTGTTTAAGATTGTCTTGGAGTCACTTTTATGTTATGACCACTAATTTTAGAATGTGAGATATTTTTTTTAAATATGACATTATTTTGCATTTCTTATGTAATTCTTTCCAATACGGCCATTAATTTGACCTGCCCATGACATGGAATTCAAATGACTGGAGCATTTTCATGTAGCTATCCCAAAGCTAACTTTTATTTTTAATTGAAAACTTAAAGTTATCAGAATAATCTGAAGTGATCAGATGAATGAAACCATCGCATTACACAATTTAGTTTAGTAGTAAGAGTGATGCATTCAAGAGCTGAAAGTATCAGATGAGGAAAAAAAATTATTTGGTAGTATTAAATACAATTATTATGTTTAGTCAGTTACTTACCCTTCTGAACAATTGTCCACTCAATTAATATTATTCTGCACTGCTTCTAATGCAAATTTCCACAATGCTTTATTTAACTCTTCTATAACAGTTTTGGATGCCATGAAGATTTTTGCAGATCTAAAATACAATTGTATCTAATATTTATTTATATAAACATACATAGTTATAAGGGAGTTAAATAAAGCATTGAGAAAAATGCATTAGAATGAATGTAATTTTTTTTTTTTTAATTTGACATCAAAAAGAGTGAAAGAGGTATTGAACATCTTGGAAATATGAAACATCCATAATGGTGAGACCAGCTTTATATGCTTTGTATTCACCAGCAAGCCATTCTGTCAATAATGAATAAACTAAATTTTTATTACAAAATATTATGAGGTAAATATTATCTGACTCGTCAAGTATTTCTTTCAATAAAGAGAAATAAATAATGTTACTGTTTTTTATTTTAAGATTTTATGCTTATTTTTATTTTATTAAAACTAAATCTGTAATTTATAAATCAATCTTTTTTAAATTGGACCTATATTTTTATGTATTTATTTGGCGTATACATATAGTTTAAATGCCATAAAATAAATTTTGTATAAAATGTTGATTTATGGTGTTAGATTTATTTTATTGTTGGTTAATTATTTTTTAGATTTTTTTTTTTTACCTCTTCTAATCTTTAATATTCCTTTAATAAAAAATTTTGCCTACGGTCATGGAGAGAAAAAAACCACTAGTAAACTTTTTTTCTATATTCGCTTCCTACCTGTATATCAGTATTTCTTAAAACTCATTAGTATTCAAAACTTGTCTTTTTTCACCTGTATAAAGAGTGAAAGAGAAAGTTTAAAACTTGATAATATTTACTATTACTTTCGCACGTAACGCGAATTTATATTTGCCATAAAAGAAAAAGGTAGGATAGACATGTTTGTTTTCTTTATTTCTTTATATATAAAGTACTGTGTGTGTGTGATATGCGTGTATCTTTAAAAGAAAAGAAAATATAAACATTATTCTGATTACAATTTTTTTTTTTACGGAGAGGTTTATGATTGTATATATTTATATACGAAATATATAACTCATTATAATACTACGATTATCACAATTTTTGTTAAAATGTTTACAAAATTTAATTATTTTTATATGTATATGCATACTCGCATATAAATAAGTAACTTATTTATTACAATTAACCTAATCCAACCCTAATAGTTTAATAAAAATAATATTATAAGATGTGCGTATATATAAAATACTAATGCTAGTTTGTTTACTAGTAATAAAATTTTATCGAACAATGCTATTTACTACCGGTAATAAAAGTCACTTTTTAAAGTTTATTTTTATAGCAGTAAAAAACTTATATAGATTTTTATTACATATAAATTATTCTGTAACTGACTTATTTCAACCAGAAAGTGAATTTCTATGAAATATTGAATTTTCTTTTTATTATTATTTTGCTTAGCTGAATATATTATGTATATACGTCAATTAAACAGTTGTTAAAAAGAAGAGGATTAGTTATAAACTGCAATTATACGGAAATAATAGATTACTGATGAAGATTTGCCTTTACTTATTTCATAATATATTTTAGCATCTTAATATTTAGATCTACATTATCAGCATTAATGAGACGTTTACGTTATTTGGACGCCCTATTAAAGTATGGAGTTTGTTTTTTTTAATTTATAATGATGAGTGAGTGCTAAAGTTTGTGTGTGAGTTTGTGTAAATATATAAATTTACGCA
This sequence comes from Epiperipatus broadwayi, assembly GCA_028023455.1. Lineage (NCBI taxonomy): Eukaryota > Metazoa > Onychophora > Udeonychophora > Euonychophora > Peripatidae > Epiperipatus > Epiperipatus broadwayi. The sequence goes on from JAQFVV010012401.1 coordinate 4,116,058, forward strand.
TTAGTTCTCCATGTAAATTTTGTACTAAATTCTTATTATCATTGCTTTTAATGAATTTATCATTTTCATCATTAGTACAAATATTTTGTTGTTTGATAATATACTCACTATTGAGACATGTCTGGATGTTAACAAATCTTCTGACCAAAACATACATCATGCTCTAAATATCTGTTTTATGAAAAATATATCTCACGAATTTCAATTCTAATATTTACAAACTTATACATATATTTGAAATGAAACGACAGTTGAAGAAGGTTAAATTATTAACTGAAAATACTTATGGATTATAATACTTTTTATAATATATTATCACCGCTACATTCATTGTTATTTTTAACACACATTTTATTTTATTTACATATATATTAATATTTAAATATACTTTCACCAGATAACTTAGTATTCAGTACAATTCTAAAAATAAGTATTTAATTAAATTTTTATCCTTGGATGCTTTCATTTCTCTTTTCCCTCTTTCTTTTTTTCTATTCATATATAGTCATTAGAAGATTTTTCCCAGACTTTGTGATATAAACTTTGATAATTTAATAGTATTTTTAGATAAATTTCAGGTATTATGTAGTTTAAAAATGGATTAGATATATATATTACTGCTAAAGGCCATATTGTCAATTTACAATGTCAGTTTTTAACTGCGGTACTGCCTGGTTGCATTTTAGCAGAGATTGATCTAAAAAAAGGAAAGAAATGTCAAGCGTTTGTGGGCGAGTGATCAGCACAGCTGCCTTACAAGCAATTACCTGGGTTTGCGGGTTCGCTTCCCGGCCTATGCTTTGACACATAGGAAAAAAAAAAAGAAATCCCATTAAATTACTAATGTTTACATATATATTTACAAATAATTTTGGGAGCCAATGAAATCTTCTTTAATGTATATTAAATTTTAATTAATCATCTCAATTTACAACATGATATCACAATGCTTTCACGTATGAGATTAAAATGATTTTTGATGCTGCTTGAGTTTTTCTTAAAATATCAAATGTAAACAATGACATTGTGAAATTCACCATCAAATTCATGAGGTGTTTTTTATAATCTAATTTAAATTTGCCTTGAATAATATTCACAAGTAGAATCTCAAAGTATTCACTTTAATACTCATGAATTTTTAATTTATCATAAATATGTAACATAATAAGCATTTATTTTATATAGCGTATGTTTACAATTGTATACATTCAAATATCAGCCTTTTAAGCAAAGCGTATGCACAATTAACTTAAAAGGCTGATATTTGAATGTATACAATTGTAAACATACACTAGATACATATGATTAAGTTTCAGTTGGAATGACGTTTAGTAAATTCTAGACAATTTCACCCACGTCATTCATTCAGACATCATCGTATATAGTAATTTAAAGTGACGGTTCCATCCTCATGCTTTACTTGCCAGTACTTCAGATTTGCTCATATATAAGCATTTGAGTAGTAGGAATAAGAGGATTCCTTTTATTCCTGCATAAATACTATATCTTGTATTGGTGAGAAAGTATTCATTTATTATTAACACTCGCAAAGCTATGCACAATTAGCTTAAAAGGCTGATATTTGAATGTAACATAATAATCAAATGTTACCAATTAGTATATAGTAATTTTAGGAGCTAATGAAATCTCTTAGTACATTCTAAGCATATTAAATTTAATTAACCATCTCACATTATGACTTTATTCCATCAATTTAGCAGACAAAAATAAAATCATTTCCTATTGTTTATTATTTATTAAGATTTGTGGGATTCAATGTCAGATTCATCAATATAAAATTAATGTTGAATCTTACAAATGTCATTATTCATATTTTTTAGAACTCCTAAAATAAAAATGTTTTTATTTTCATATGCTAAGGTAGGATATGATGACATAATGTGAGATGGTTAATTGAATATAATACAGATAGTGCTAGAATATTCAATTAGCTTCTAAAATTATTGCAAATTAATTTGTAGCATTTAATTACACTGTTATTGCTTTTCATTCATTAACATTATAATATCTTAATGTGTCTTTTATACCATCAATTTTTTTTATATTTATAATAAGAGAATTAGAAATGTATATATACATTAAATTAAGTTCACTATATACAATATACTTATATTTAAATATTATATGGGTATATACTGTAACAGAACAGAAATTTATCTGATATGATAATAGAATAGCTAAGGTCTAGAATCCCTGTGCTTATATTCCCCCATACACTTTAACTTCATTCCTGGGAGATGAGGGGTTAATAGTTGAATACATGTCAAATGATATATATATATAAAATACATATTTTGCGGGTTCATCCGTGTTAACACGGATGAACCCGCAAAATATGTATTTTATATATTTAACCCGTGCAAATCTTCGTTTTAACATATATATATACTCACCTTGTGCTTACTATCTTTTGTTTCCATTATTCCCAGGTTTCAAACTCAGAGAGAATCTGCATAGTCACCTAGTTCAGGTATATCAATATAACTAAAAATGTGGGCATGCACAAATGTGTATAGATATATGATTATAGGTGTGAATCTGTGAAAATGTGTCACTGTGTAAGAATATAGATAGTTATGTGAGAAGTTATGACCAATTAAAAATTGAATATAGGAAAAATACACTGAGAGTTTTTAATTTAAACACTTATATATATTTAACAAATATATTTACAATAAGCAACATTTTAATAAAAAATTTATAACAAAATATAAAAGATTTAATTTAACATCTATGGTTACTCTTTGTATTTTTTATATTGGACTATTTCTTTAGAAAAATTTAACTTTATTTAAATATTTCAAATACATTCAACTGTTAGTAATAGCACATCAAACAGGTTAGGATATGCACAATATTTTGAGAGGTATTATTTTCCCCTCTTTTTCATGTGTTGCTGGTCTGACTAGTGACAGTACTAGCATTGGATTTGAATCTGGATCCTTAGATTTTTGATTATTGAATTTTAAGGTAACACTCTAACCAACTGAGTCATTCTGCCAAGGGCAATAGTCAGTAGAAATTTCATATACTTATCTATGATGTTCCTCCTGATTTCTTCACTTTTTCCTAAAAGCAAAGTTGAGTAGTGGTTTCCATACATTATGTATAGTCACACTAGGTTGGCTTATTGGATATTTTGCCATTGTCATGTGAGCAGCTTCTTTAAATTTTCTTCTTTGTACCTTTTCTTTTCTATCCAATATTTTTGTATTTTCCCAATTGAACATATGTTCATTGGTACATACATGATCTGTTACCTTAGACACATCTGTTTTCTCTCTTCTAATCATCAGTTTATATTCTTGCAAGTCCTTTTCAATGGGATGACTGGTCTCACTAATAAATGTTCTTCCACATTCACATGGTATTTCATAAATGCAGTTTTTTCTTTTCAGCATTTCAAGTTTAGGCTTTGTAGATGATAGAATTCCTCATAGTGTGGTATGGCTCTGGAAAGCTGTTCTGATGTTATACTGATTGCAGATTTTTCTTAATTTGTCTGCTATTTTTGAAATGTATGGGTATACTACAGTACCAATAATTGACTTTTCTCTTGATGGTTCTTTTTGTTGTCTATTTAATATTTTCTTAATAACAGCTGATGGATAACCATTTTTCATAAGAGTTTGTTCTACATAGATCTTTTCTTTTTCTAAATCGCTGATTTCTGAACAAACTTTTTTTGCTCTGTTCCATAATTTTAATATAATTCCATGTTTTGTGTTTTTGGTATGATTGTATGTATATGCTAGGTATTTTCCTGTATGGGTAGGTTTTCAGTAAACTGTAATTTTGAGTTTGCCATGAGAGAGTCTTGTCATAAGAACATTTAAAATGCCAATTTTTGTTCTTGTTCTGATTCTATTGTGAATTTAATTGAAGGGGATATGTTGTTGATATGTTTCCACTTATAACTAATTGAAGCCATAACCACATGCAATGAAGTTTTAATTTTTTTATGAACTAAATCTTAATAAACTACTATTCCTCAAAAATAGCTCTCTTATAGGACAAAATTCTCTTAATATAATCTTTTTGATAAACATTTAACATTATTATTATTATTATTATTATTATTATTATTATTATTATTATTATTATTATTATTATTATTATTATTATTATTATTATTATTATTATTATTATTATTATTATTTCGTAATAATATCATTAATACCATTTGAGTTCATAATTCATTATTATCATTTAAAAGGCCAATACAACGAAAAAAATTAAAGAATGTGTAAAGTAGTCTAACATTAGAATAAAGCAGGCAATAACAATTTACTACAGTATTTAAGATGATTAAAATATCGTTTGATGTAATACCCTTTTACCTAGTTACTTCACCTATCTTTAGACAGAGAACTTAATATACATACAGTTTAATATTATTGCTACTTGAACTAATAACTTTTAATGATTACAATTAAATCAACATTTCTTAAAGAATTATTTTGTTAATAAGTTAACCGCGGAAATTTAAGAATGTTGATTATAAGTTTGAAACGAATACATTTTCAGTTATTTTATATATATAAAACATGTATTTTTTTTTAATGTATTGTTAATTAATGTACTTTTTTTTTTGAAGAAGCTAAATCTAAAATTATATTGCATTAACTATACATTAAGTGTTATCAATTAAATCGCATGTAAAAAATTTAGACTATTAATAAAGATGATTTATAAACAGCGTAAAAGAAAGTCGAAAGAAAAAAATAAATCTCTATTTTTAAGAATGGAAGATGTAGCGCATAATATAGATTTTTTTAATTGACGCTTTTTTATTATTTAGATATATTAATTAACTTCGTGTGTGTGTGTGGAGTTTTCTGCCTGGCTATGAGTAGCTAGCTAATTCTTAAAGCTTCTTGCTCTGCTTTTCTCTTTTTAAATTTTGATTTATTTTTACTGAATTATTAATATTTGAAATACAAGCATAATTCATATATTTGGAGTTTAATGTAATTATAAGGAATTTGAACACAGATTTTAAGTTCCCTTTAGTTGTCCACTTTATCTCATACAACCGATACACATCAACACATATACGTGAAAAAAGATAAATGATCTTCAATATACGTATTTTGTGCTGAACCAACACTCATCAGTTGGTTCAGATCATCATCTCTCACACATATATATATATAATCAGTGCTCGATTTATATTAAGATAGCAAATCTTCAAACTTTAATGGGCAGGCTTCAATCTACTTCATTCTCCAGTTCTTCAGTCATCCATATCATTAAAAATCTAATGATGGATTGCCCCAATTCCTTGTTGTTCCCACTATTATTGTCATGCCCATGTTGATAAAATCATAAAAAAGACACATATATTCTTAATAAATGGAGTGCACCATTAACAAATCTAAACTATGATGGCTATTTATATTTTTTTTTCATCTATTAATTATAAATCTATATTTTAACTTTTCCTTCTATCTTTATAAGCAGAATCTAAATTTCATCTTTACTATTTTGCTTCCATATTGACTTAATCATTCAGTGATGAAAGAGAATTTTCAATTGAATGATTATCAGCGTGAAAATGTGATGATTTTAAATACTTTGACATTTTTTTAGATAGAAAAAAAAAGAGACTTGATTGTTGCAGTGCAACACAAATTCCAATGTGCTGTTGTATCAATCCAATTAAAAGACAAATTATTTTATCAAAGTAATATAACTGTTTCAACTCAATTACTTGCACATAAAGCAAATCTAAATATTAAAATGAGACCTAACACTTTATCACTGTAGCATAAACCACTGGAAATATTTTGTGTATGTTTAGTTTTAAAAGAATTTTATTTAGGGAAAATATTGATTTTTTAATACATTAACTTCTTACAGTACATTGACTAAACAGGAGTCTATAATGTCACTACTGGGTTGATAGTGGATGATTTATGGAGATATTAATCCTGGATATGGAATAAATCCTGTGGTTTATAGATTGTTGTCATCAACTATCTGGAAATGTATTGGGCTTTGGAATTTGGAATAGATTCCAGGTTTCTTCAAATAGAAACTTGGAGGAAAGGGTCATGTCTTTATGCTTGATTTTGTTTAAAAGAGAAATGAATAGACTGTCTGGGTCTGGTAGAGGAATTGTGAAGACTAATTTGCATCTTAGTGGGTGAGAAATACTGACATTCTTATAATTGGAAACTGTTTACTTTGTAGAGATTCTTTTAGTGAGAGGATTCTGTAAATATCAATTTTTGTATTTTGGAAAATTAAAAGTTTGATACTTCCAAGTCTGGTACATGAGCGAATTATGTGGTCAAATGTATCATCATGCCTCTTTTAGATTGGGTAGGTAGGGTCAATGTTGTTAAGAAACCTCTTGTGGTGGAGGAACCTGTTGGTATGCATGGCTCCCAGATTTACTTTTACTAGGTAGTTTAAAAATTTAGGCTCTAAGGCTAAGAACTTGAAAATCGAAGTAATTCTATGATTAGTGATGCCAAGTATTGGAAAAATTGAGTTGATTTCAAGATTGATTCTACGGTGGGCTTCCCAGATGGTGATTTTTGTATTATATGGATTTTGTAAAGTAGATGTAAATTGATTGTGAAGCTGGAGAACCTGGTCTAACCAGTATTTTTGAGGAGGAGGTCTGTCCGTTGGTTGAACGGTCTCTGATATATTAAAGAAATCATGTTTTTGTAAGAGGTTATGAATCAACGTGTGAGATTTTTGAAAGATAATTGAGGGGATGGAGTGAAAGGACATCCCATTAGATTTGTGATGGTATTGCATCCTTGTCATGCTTATAGATGTTGTACTGTTTTTCCAAAAGAGTTTAGCACATAAACTATTGATTTTTTTGGTAAAGGCTTTTGTTGCTGTCATGATGGGGAGGAAGTATGCTATCTTAGACATGACTTTCATGTTCAGTAGCACTACTTTTCCCTGAATGGAGATATACACCCTGGAAAGGGACTGTATAATCTGAGATGTGGAATTGATTAAGGAGTTCTGTAGTTTTTTTGACATGGCTGTTTGTATGTTTTGTGTATGTTTAATAGCTTTGGTAAAGATATTTGACAAAACAAACAGAATTAAAATAATATTTTTCAAAAAACAAAAACATATAGGTTTGAATATAAAATGACAAATAAGTAATATGTTTGTGAGGTTAACAATTATATTTTAAAAAAATATTGATAAAGTGGGAATTTATGGATACTTTTTATTCATTGTCGATTGAAAGAAATGATTAATTTAGTGTTCCATTGAACTTACAATTAAGAAAATATAAAACAAATGGCCTACTATGTTTTAAATTGTTTGTGTTTAGATTCAAAGCTTTTGTAATAAGATACAGAAGAAAAATATTTAAAAAAAGTAATGATAAAAAAAATAAAGATATTAGGTTGAAAGGCATGGTAAAGGAAAGGGCAATTATTTTTAAAAAAGAAAAATGTTTAGATCTACGTATTATTATTACATGCTATTAAATTAATGACAATTTCTGATAATTTTATGGATTTCATTTCTTTATAATGATATATTACCTGTTTGTTTTTAGTTGCTTAAAAGTATATTTATTACTGTAATAAAGAAACTTCATTATCTTGATGCTAGTTTTCATCACTCCCTCCCCCCCTCACAATCTTCATTTTTTTAATGAATTAAGTTGACTCATAATATGATTAAAATAAATCAATTTAATCTAATCATTTTTATTTTTTAAAAATATTCATGTCTAATATTATCAAGAATCCATGGTTCACAAAAGTTATCATCATCATCACATTTCAAAAGTCATCAATGTATTTTTTTTTCAGCACAGGACTTAAAAAGGATGTTAGGAATTTGTAATATCTTCTAATATTGACAGCATCTAGATGACAAAACTACAATATCTTTAGTACATTAGGAATTACAAATTTAAACATGGTTGAAAATGGCAGCAGTATGACCAGTATTTCATAACTGCGTAACAAATGCTTTTTGGGTGCATGTCTCACAGTGTAAACCATGTGTACTATGTTGCCAAAACAAACTTAGTTATCTTTTTTATCAAAAACAAACATAAATTAAGTATTATACAAATTGTAAATTAGGATAGATCTTGCTGTTTTCAAAGATTTTTATCCTCTTTAGGTCTAAAGAGAGATCTCATGTAATTACCTTCCAATTGTATTTCACTTGTTTTCAAATTTTAACACATTTTAAATTTTGATTATTGATTATGATTTTTTTTAATATAAGTTTTTCAATATTTTAAAAACTGAAGCTTTACTAATCATTAGTTGGATTGGATAAATCAGAAACAATTCCAGAAATATTTGAAGTCACTGAATTATGTTGTTGTCAACTATTATCTCCACTACTTAGATTAAAATAATAATTCCCCAACTTTTCATGTAACTCTGATTACTATTTGCCTACAACCATCTTTTGCCTGATGAATTAGGTTATGAATATTCCTAGAAAGCAAAAATTGTCAATAATTACTATTATTACAAACTGTTTAAAAAGAGTTGTCTAAGGCATAATATTGTATTTTTGTAATTATCCATAATCTTTTTATTTATTCAATTCTTTAATTTTCCTAATTAAATATATTGGGATTTTTTTTATTTTTAGCTGTGAATAAAAAATCATCAATCAATCTAAGGTTGTTAGTATTTCTTCACTACACATTTAATATTAAAATTGAATAGATGGGAAAACAATGTAAGCCCATCTACATCTTTAAATAAGGTAAAACTATAAGTTTTATCACAAGCTAATTTAATTAATGCTTCTAATCTCATATAATAATTTCTCATAAGTACGTTGAGGTGATCCACTAATCTTATTTTCCTTTAAAAAAATCACAACATACATAGAAAACTAAGTCAATAAAGAATGTAGACTTTTCTTTCCCTGACCATTTTAAATACAATATTAAACTTTCCAGAAATCAACATATGCATTTGAGTTTTCTGTGCTGAATGATTTTTGTTATAATTCTTCTTTCAAATAGTCTAGTAAAATATTATATAATAGTTTGCACACACTGTCATGATTTTTTGGGGGAAGAAAGCGGAGGGGAGAGGGTAGAATATAAATTGATTTTTTTTTCAAAATGTAGACCTTCGAATAATTTTCAAGTTATTGTATTTTTTACTCTTTTTATTGATTTTTTTTATTCGTTTTCTCATTACTTATCTTAAAATCCAGTGACATATTTTGATGAGTGAAGGATAATAATATGATCTCATTTTAATTTAAATGTTTCTATATAGGTGATCTCATTAAAAGTATTCACCCTGATATATTTGTGGTACATATTTCTATATTTTTCTTTAATTTTTATTATTTCAATTATAGATTTTCCATGACATTTTTCAGAAAACTTATTCAAGATTAATTTTTTTTAATTTCATTAATCCACTGAAAAACTCCTTTTATCTTTCCAAGCTAGTTTTTTCATATTTAGTTTGCTTATGATATTTTTTTTAATTATGATTCTTTTTTATATTAACTGCTACTGTATATTCTCATATTTATCTAATTATTATTTTCATTTTCCCCGACATATTACCATCACATTGTTGTAAAACAATTATATATATATATATGTATATAATGTCACGTTATATATGACTTGCTTTTTTAATTATTATAATATTTTCACGAATATATGAAGTAAATAAAGACTTTTTGGGTGTTAAACCGTATGTTATTTTCATACATTTTGACAAAATATCATTCATCATTGTCAAAGTTAAGCTCTTCAAAAAAAACTACCAAGATACCACAGTAATTTATAATTATCTGATTATATATGTATATACTTTATCTTCTAAGTTTTTAATAAAATTTATTGAGAAGTAGTAACAAGATTGAACATGAAAAAAAGAACAATCATTCTTATATATGTTTGATGGTTGATTATTCAGAATAGGTGGATTAACAAAAATTTTATTTCCTTCAGTTTAACAATTAATTATTTTCAAGTTGATTATAGAAGAGATAATAAAATAAATGGTCTTCACAAAGCTGGATTATGTTGTACCTCATCAGATTAAGCAATAAAAAAACGAAACAATTTCTAAAAAAAATCTAAGTAATATTTAATGGTTTTTCAAAAAAATAAAAGTTGATAAAAATAAATTAAAACCAGCCAACAAATATAAATGCTTAGTTATATAATAATGCAAATAAAGACCTAATGAATTATATTAATTAATTAGTCTCTATCTTGTGTAAGAGTGGTGTAATGAAAATTATACTACAGAAATATTATTCATGATTGGATAATCCATAATCTAATAAATGACTAATAAAAATTATTAATATACATTAATTATAGAATTATAGGGGATTTGAACACAATCTTTCAAACTTCCTTCTGCTATCCACTCTATCTCAATACAACCAATAAACATGACCACATACATGTAAAAAAGATAAACAACTCCAATATACATATTTTGTGCTAAACTAGCACTCATCAGTTGGTCCAGATCATCATCTCTCACACCTATATATAATAAATTCTCAGTTTATATTAAAATAGCAAATCTTCAAACTTTAATGAATAGGCTTCAGAGATAGAAGGGATAGTTGAATGGAGCTTGAAAGTAGCTTGAAAGTCTGTGTTCAAACTTTCTATAAGTATATGTAAATTCCAAGAATATAAATTATACTTGTATTCAAATATTAATTATAGAATTAAACTTGATAGATTATCTTCTGTAGAAATAATTTCAATACTTAAAATATATATTTATTACTGTGTATTTATGTGTGTGAGATTTAAACAAGAAATTACAACACAACAGATTACAGAATGAAGTAGAGAAAGATGTATGTTTGGCTTAACTAAAAGAGGCTGAAATTGAAAAATATAGGCTACTGATATAAATTGAAAAAAGTTAGAGTATAACATGAAGCTAGGGCCTGGATGTGCTTCTAGGAAATATGAAAACAGAGAAACAACTAAAATCTCAAAATAGTTTAAGAGTGATTGCAAATGTATCAGAAATAAATAATACACCCTTATCCTTCTTAGCAAAAGCAATTGGTCCTCCAAAACTCATAATTAAGTGCAAGAATATCTTATGCAGAATAAGCAATTAAAATGGTTGTCTATGGGGAAAAAAATTGGTTGGTTACTCCAGCTAAAAAATTACACTATAAACTGGGAATATTACATTAAAAAATAACTTATCAAATATATATATATAATAAATTTAAAAACTCTTAACATATGCTATACGCTTGTGTAAACTGTGCTGTATGTATTATACAGGTATTCACTTAAAATATGTCTTTATGTATGTATGATAATACAACTTAAATCTTTGTAAAAAAAACAGCTTAAAGTTTTTACTTTCTGTGACCCATTCATCACTCATTATTATCTAGTTTGGTTTCCAAGCTCAAAGATTTTCTTGATTTTTTCATGGTCATATTAGTTGTTAAGATAACTTTAAACAGAATCTTAAAAAAAAAAGTTTCATATCACTAGGGGGAAAAAATGTGTATTTTCACTGTCCAAAAAGTACAGCAAAATAGACTGAAAAAGTAAAACTAAACTAGGATCTAATAATTTTTTATTATTATTCTGCACAAATGGTTTTCATTACACTGAAAAAGAATCCATATTGAAGTTTCATTTTTTTAAAATTTGTACTACAGTATATATATTACATTACTTACATGAAATTATTACAATTAAAAAAAGTTTAATAACAAATCATTTGATTGACCATAAAGACTTGTTATTTATCATTAGTGTAACAAGAGTTAAATAAATATACAATACTTTACAAAAAATTAATGGCATTCAACTTTTAAAAAAAAATACAGCATATTGAAAAATGTAAAAAAAAATCTAACAAATACTGAGTTTGCATTTTGTAATCAATATTTAAGGTTTTTGTTATAATATGTACTGTACTGATCTAAATAAACAAATACAATAGCTGTAATGGGTTTTTTGGTCATGATGTGGCATTATTTTATCAAGCACTGTAGCCATAATTTTGCAATGACTTAGCAATTGCTCAAATAACACAATATGTTTTGATGGCAGAGTTATGGGCTATTTAAATAAAAATTAAAGGCATTAATCTTATTCACTTTATTTGTATTGCATTTTCATCGTACATAGTTTATTATTAATTGCATAAATCATCCTCACATTTTCACCCCAAAAATGTAATTCAGATGTGTTGGGTAGCAGTTTTGATTTAATTGAAATTACCATTCGTAAAGATTTTAATCCAAAATGGATTGTCTGCAATTTTAGCCAATATTTATACTGTTCACAATTTAAAATTCAATATTGACAGTATATATAACCAAAAATTATTCTTAATTTTATGCTGAATGAAATATATATTTTTTCCTTTGTACTCTCTTTTTATATACATGTGATAATGTCTCCATTGCTTTGGATATTTGAAAATAATTACAAGGTGATTTAAAATAGAGGAAGCAAAGTAAGTGTTATTTTTAATTTACATTTAATAATTTTTGATATTACTTGTATAAATCTGAAATTGTTTTATCTTCTTTGCTACCCCCTTTTTTTAGTGAAAATATTTTAGATTAGCGATGATAGCAATTTCAATTTGACAGAAAAATTTTAATTCAATATTAATTGACTGAATATTTTAGCTAATATATGTACTGTATATTTTTAATTTTATGCTGAACAGTGTTTATATTTTTACAGTACTGTGTTGATACACACTTGTGTACCGAATGAATTTTTTTATTTTTTTTTGCTTCTGTAGATGACTACAATGAAAATCTCTATTTTGGATATGCTATTAATGAAGTATTAATTATTCTCATAAAAACACTGGGTAAAAATTAAATAAAATACTGTACATTCATTTTTATGTTTTAGGCTTATAATCAAAATATTGAAAGCTGCACTATAACATTGTTTTATAAATAAAATATGTGCCATACAACTTTAGCAAGAAAGTCATTATTTTGCTTTTGGATGAGATGACTTTAATAACTATTCTATGATGCCTTCAGTTACATAATTGGTTGTAAATCAAAATAATGGGTACAAATTGATGATGACCACTATTGTGAATCTTCACATAAAAGCCAAGCACTAAGTGGGGTAAAGGTGTATATAATTGGATGAGATAAAGAAATTTATTGAGGTAATGAGGAAAAGCTAAGGATTAAAAAACCTGGTTTATAGATTTTTTTATTCTACAGTACTATTTACAAATGATGACTATGATCAAGAATATGTTTTTAAAGCATGTTTCACACTATATATCCAGTTTGACACACATTTCTAGGCAGTCGTTTTCATCTCAATGTTAAAGGGGTTTTTTTTGTTATCTTAAACTAACTTTCAGACAATCAAAAACTTTTAACATTATTTGTACAGCATTTTTAGCTATATTTTTTGTGAAGCAAAACTTTAGCTCTTCATCAAATCAGAGCTTAGTTCCCATGTTTCCACTTCAAAAAAAGTACTTAGTATTAGATTGACTTTTTTTAGTTTTCATTTAGCCCCTCTCCCCTCTTCTGCATAATATTTTTAAATATATATGCTTAAACAACATGACAATTACATAATGGTCTCTCATTCTTCTTAGGACAGCTTTAAATCCTGCGGATATTAATTTAGTTTACTTAATGTCTCTAATTCTCCTTTTCTGTTTTGTTAATCATGTTTCCATATTGTCTATTTTTTAACAATAAAAAAACTTTATTTATGACACCTATTTTGCTTTAATTTGTCATGAATAAAGCCTATATAATAATTAAATTCATTTTTAGAATTAAAAGAAATATTTTTTAAATCATTAGTTTTAGGCTTAGTTCTGATTTTTTTATTTAGATTATTAGTACATTAGCAATCTTCTAAGTTCTAGTTTAGGTTATCAATTTTAAAATGTTTTAGACAGTTTGGGAGATAATGATTTTTTCATCATGAATATAATTTTCTACACGGAAATGCTTACTTTTATATTTCATCAAGTTTTAATAAGTATTTAGAAGACATATTTGATCTGTATTTTGTTGGGTTTTATTATGATCCATATTATTATTTATAATTTCATTATCCATATGAATTTCAAACTCACAAGTCATAACTTATGTCATTGTATATACAATCTTTATTCTTTTTATTCTGTTGAGTATAAATACTGCAATCTGAATAAGAACAGTTTTTCATTTAAACACTAATAGATTCAGATGAAATATTTGAAATTATTTGTGTGTTATTACTAACAAGTTGTTTGTATTTGCTGATTAAAAAAATATTTTTCATAGTTTAAATATGAAATTAAAAAGTATTAGATGTAACAAAATGAGAATGTTTATTTTTGAAAATACATCACCTAAAATGGTGATAAGACTAATGATTAAAAAAAGTAATTTTAGTCAACTGAGAATTAAAATCTGTATATAAATTTATAACAATTCAAGGAAAAGTGTAGAGTAGATAAAAATTTAACTAAAACTTATACAGTTAAAATAAATTTCCGAGTATTCATAGAGTTCACATTTTAAAACAAAATTTTGATGATGCAAGATAAAAATTTATTTAAAAATTGCAATTACTCCGCTTTGGTGAATTTATAATAAAAAAATATACAAAATTGATTTTTAACTTATAAAAGTAAAAATTGTAGAAAATATTGTCAAATTTTTATTTTTTGGAAATAATTATTAACAAATCTAATAATAAATATTTTTCATTATAATAAGAAAAAATTGACTCACTTTCTAAATGTAGTTTTAAATTTAATGATAAATTGCTAATGGCAAAATAAAAGAAGAAAAAAGAAAGCAGATTAATTGCCAGAAGAACAAAAGCAAACTTAGTTTGTGTTTTCCAATTTATTAATAATTTATTATTTTCATGTAATTATTTAATTCATATCTGTAAATATAGACATGTTTAATTATAATGTGACATCAATTAAACTTTATTGACATTATTATTTATATGGAAATATAACCCCTGTCTATCAACTGTTTTTTAGGTATAATATAAGTAATTAAATGATTCATTGCTTTAAAAATTATTTGATGTTTGGGTGTGAAAAGTAGTATATTGAGTTTTTAATTCATCATTTGATTGCTAACCTAACCATACAGGGCTATAAAAAGAAATGCATTTATGCTTCTCGTTTGAATAGGAAAATTATAAAAATGTTATAAGTTCTAGGTCATGTGATTTACAACCACATGGATATGTGGACTAGATGATTACCTATTCCATATTTCAAAATAATTTTTTTCCTATATTAATGTACTTAACTCATTTGTCCAGGCAATTTGCAATCTACAAAAAAATGTGATCTGTTTTGATCTCGCATTGCGCTCCTTACATATGTATGTAGAAATAATAGAAGAATTTATATCAATTTATCAAAAAATAAATGTAATTTAGTTTTTAATTTTTGGTATATAATATTTTAAAAACTATAATGCATTAATTAAAATTAAAAGCATCAATTTTCAGTAGTGCATTGTTTTTTTTTTAATGTATATTTTTTATTTATATTAGAAATTTTTTTTAATTAAAATAAATTACCTACTGAAACATTAGAATTTTATTATTTATCAAGAATTCCACATTGCTTACGCACACACACACACACATTTATTTTTGTTGTATATATATATATATGTTATTATGTGTAAAATATTTTTGTATCATATTAGAAGTTTAAATAAATCAGTCATTAAATAAGATCCATTTAATATTATTCATAATATATATTTTTAAAAATGTAAATTAAATTTTTAATTAGTAATGTGTTTTAGTTTACCACTTGCTATCGCTTGCCACCAAATGCGTCATTATTATGTCTAAATAATGAATTTGTCTATTCCAAATATATCTTAATAGCATAAAAGATTTCATTATCCTATAATGTAGCTTTAATTTATACCAGAGCTTATTAGCTTTATAATAAAACTGTAAAAAAAAAAAGAAAAGATTTAGTACTAATTATGATAATCAAGTCATCTTTTCTTAAAGAAAAGAAGAAGAAAAATGAGAAAATGAAATAATTAAAAAAAAAAAATGCAAATCTTAAAAGAATAAAAAAAAAAGATAAAAATACTGTATTATTAACTTCAATTTTTTATACAATCAGGTACAAATGAATACATTTCTAACTTCTGTTGGTCAGCATTTTCTTTTTTATCACTATCTGACAAGGTCCGGAATTCCATTAAAGCAAACGTATAAATAGGTATACCAAGAAAAACAGATAAGACAATCAATATACACAAATACAGCTGCCTTATTACCTGTTAAAACAATAAAAGTAACTATATTAATACATTATATATGCAGTCTAAATATATGATTTAGGTATTTATTACATGTTATAATAGAATATACATATATAAAGATAAATCAAGATCTCAGTACTAATCTGACAATCTAAATTATTCGGAGTCCCTTTACTTTTCAGCTAAGGGTGCTTAGATTCTGATTTATTGATAAATGCTGAATGACTATTAAAGTTGTTTAATCCCATACCTACTTCGAGATTTTTAAGCTACCTGAAAAAATATTTAAAATCTCCTACAGAATTTAAGCTTTCTATCCTGAACTAATAAACTTCTTATAAAGAGCCAATTTCTTTTTAAAACAACACTCTCTAGTACCAAATTAATTTATCTATCTAGCAGATGAAAATTGATTCCACTTTTGCCTGTGATCTAAATCCTTCTATTGATAGTAAATCAGATAATGATTTGACATTCAATGGTACTAAATATCACTGTCTGATATACTATAGGAACTTAGGCTACTAAATAAAATTGGATTCATTTTTTGTCTGCTAAGTAGATTACATTAATACAAGAATATTGCTTCTAAGTGACGGTTATACATATATTTTTATTAACTATTAAGTACTGTATTTTCAAATATTTATTTATAAATTTACGTATATTATTTTGAAGAAATACAGACATCGATTTGTAATATATATATATATTGATTTATTCCTTCATTTGTATTTATAATTCATATTTGCATATATTATTTATCTGTGTAATGAAGTGGTTTGGTACACATTTGGTGAAGTTTACAATAATCATAGCTATGTTTATGGTGAATTTTACCAAAAGTGCACTCAGCTTTAGATTATAAGAAAGAAAGAAAACACTTCATTACATAGATAAACAAACATATATGAATTTGAATATATATATATAACATGACATAATATGAATTTGAATATATATATATAACATGACTTTAAAAGTTGTATAAAGATATATAATAAAAAAACACAAAGTTAACAGCAATCAGCAAGCACCTTTATATTTTCCAATGATGTAATTAAAGATTTAAAGTCTGTACTCCCAGTAATGGCTGCTCATCATTGCAGTAACACTCACATGTTTTCATGATATTAGATAAAATCTAGATAGAATACACTTCAAAAAAGTGAGAATGACCAATAAATATTTAAGTTTTATTCTTCATAAGCCTTGTGAAAATATGAATTCTGCCACATAGAAATCTCAGTCCTGGTGATTTTTATGATTGATTAAATATTTCAAATCAATTCTATAAGTTAACACATTTTTACCAATATCATTTTAATTTTTATGCATGCTAACAGTTTGGATTGATTTGCAGTCATAAAGACTAATACCAAGCATTCATATACATAATACACTAAAAATTATGCTTATATATATATAAAATAAAAATATTAATATCAATATATTGTAATAAAATTATTTTATTTTTTTGTCTTTTCCTTTGTTAACATTTTCTATATAAATTGTAGTTTTTTTTTTTGGGTGGCTAAGACTCTAAATAGACCTAATTCAATTATTAAAAAAATGTTTGCTATACAGAATTATTGTTCAAATTAAAATGTCTGTGGAATAATTTGCTTGCATATTGCATGCACTTATTTGTAGTCAAGTTTATACAAACTAGAGCTTCTCTCTAATAAAATAAACTCTACAGAACTTTTAAGATAAGTTGCTCCAGAATATTACTTATATATTGATAATTTGTTTATTTTACATTTATTAAGTATAAAGTTAATTTGAATATTTCTTGCTGGTATTAAGATCTTTGAAAATGTAAATAATTATGATTACAATTATGGATTTCTCTTTAGATATAACAAAAAATATTCCAGAAAATTTTAA
Source organism: Epiperipatus broadwayi (assembly GCA_028023455.1). NCBI lineage: Eukaryota > Metazoa > Onychophora > Udeonychophora > Euonychophora > Peripatidae > Epiperipatus > Epiperipatus broadwayi. The sequence goes on from JAQFVV010012401.1 coordinate 4,134,223, forward strand.
ACATCTTTTAACCAGTATTGATACTTCATATCAATTCAGATACATCATTTTTAGTGGCAAAACTACAAAACCTTTAGTAAATAATTAAACTATCTGGCATTTCATTTACTGGACATAGAGGCAAGGCTTCATTACAATCATTGAAAGATACAATCAGTATACTAGAATTCTCAATGATGCATGAAGAGGTAATGCCTCTAAAAAGTATATTTTTTTCTTTTGCTATTCTTTGATCATTAAAAAATATACTTAAAAAAAAGAGAAATAAAATTAAGTTATTGGTGTTTATGTTTAATTAATATATTGAGTATTATTATACATATTACTGAAGTAATACTTTGGGTGCAATTTGAAAATTGCAGTTTGTAGTGTTATAATTGATTATTTATTAGCCTACATTCTTACCTGTTTAAAGAGGTTTGTTTTAACTTCTTTGCATCAATAATTTCAATCTCTGTGGTCAAGTTGCAATCTTTAGTGTCTATATAAATATTTTGGATTATTAATAAAGATGGAATTCCACTTTTATTGTTAAAAGGAGATTGCCTTGACAAGAGTTTCAAAATTGTTCATTGTTATTGATATTGTGATTGTCTAAGTGTTAACTAGCTTTTAAGAATATGTACATATATTAATTTTTAACTGAGATTTGAAATTTATATTTGGACTAGGAATAATTCCTAGTTTAATAAATGATTGATAATATTTATTAATATACTTATCTGAAGTAGTTGGAATTAAAGTTGTCAATGTAATAATTTTGATCATTGTGAATCATAGTGTAATAATCTAATCATTGAAAATTATATTTTTGTAGATGACATTCTGTATTACATAAGTTTTAGTTGTATTTATATGTTGGATTATATGCAATATTCAATGCCATGAGTAAAATTTTAAACTTTATTTAAATTTTCCAATTACATTCAACTGTTAGTAATAGAATACAGGTTAGTATATAACCAGTATTTTGAGTGGTATTCTTCTTCTCTCTTCTACAGATGTTTTTGGGACTGGTCAGTGATAGCACTAGCATGGTAGATTCTTGGATATTGAATTTTAAAGTAATACTCTAACAAATTGAGCCATTCTGCCAAAGGCAATAGTCAACAGAAATTTCATATATTTATCTATGAGGTTCCTATTGGTTTCTCCTCTTTTTCTTAGGAGCAAAGTTAATTAGTAGTTTCCAGGCATTAAATGTGGTCACACTAGATTGACTTACATGATTATTTGTCATTGTCATGTGAGCACTTTCTTTGAATTTTTTTCTTTGTACATTTTTCACTCTATCCAATATTTTTGTGTTTGACCAATTAAACATATGTTCATTGGTACAAATATGGTCTGATACTTTAGACGTATCTGTTTTTCTTCTCTAATCATCAGTTTGTGCACTATCAATCACTTTTCAATGAGGCAATTAGTCTCACCAATATACACCCTTTCACATTCTTATGGTACTTCAGAGATGCAGTTTTTGCTTTTCAGTATTTCAAGTTTAGGCTCTGAAAACTGTTTTGGTGTTATATTGATTACAGATTGTATGAATATATTACAATATCCATTAAAGTATGAAGATTGGCTATCTTAATATATATCTGAGCACTTATTGCATATATGTGTAGAGATAATAATCTGGACCAACTGATGATTGCTGGTTTAACATGAAATATGGATATTGGTGATTATTTATCTTTTTGACCTATATATGTGTTCAAGTGTATCAGTGATATGAGATAGAGTGGTGAGTGATGGGTCATGTGAAAGACTATGCTCATATACCCTATATCAGTGATCTTCAACCTTTTCACACCTGTGGATGGGCAAAAATAAGAATAAGATTTTGCGGACCAGCAGAAGTTTACAGATAAATTTTCTTAAAGATGTAACCTGCTTAGTCTTAGATAAGGATAATTGTTATAACTGACCAAAACAGCACACTAGTTATTGTGTATTGTAATGGTGTTGCTTACCTTCACATGCTGAACACTTTCTCGAGTTGCACAGTCATACTGCTACAGAAAACAGTACAATAACAATTGTTCTCATTAATGTGCTTGCATTTCTACATTTATTATTTCATTGTTAAAACATGCAAGAATAAAATGTTATTCACCTGAATGTTGAAAAAGTCAAAAGTTTTGATCATTTTTTTTTTTTGGGGGGGGAGGAAGTGAGTTAAGAAATGCTTTGTCATCACTGAGACAAAAGATAGACACCAAAGTTATTTTTTGTTTGTTTTTATTTTTAAAAAAAGGTAACAGAATTTGGTTTTAAAAATAAAAGTTTTAGTATTTTAGCATTATACAAATGAAGCCAAAGAAAATATCACCTTATAGGCCAAAAAAAGTGGGCGTATTTTTAAGCAAAAAAAAAAAACGAAACTTGAAAAAGTCAAAAATTTTGATCTTACTTTATTTTGGGGTGGTGGTGTATATTGAGAAATACTTTGTAAAAGTTAGAGACAGAACTTATTTTTTGGTTTTTATTTTTAAAAAAAGGTAATAAAAATTGATTTCAAAAATAAAAGTTAAAGCCAAAAAAGATCTTATTTTAATTTTTTTTGGGGGGAGTGGGTTGAGAAATACTTTGTTTTCACAGAGACAACAGTTATTTTTGGTTTGTTTTTATTTTTTAAAAAAGGTAATAAAAATTGGTTTTAAAAATAAAAGTTTTAGTACATCAGTGGTATAAAAATAAAGGCAAAAAAGATATTGCCTTATAGGCTAAAAAATAAGTGGCCCTAATTTTAAACAAAAAAAAACAAAACTGAAACTTGAAAAAGTCAAAAGTTTTGATCTTACTTTATTTTGGGGTGGTGGGGGTGTATTGAGAAATACTTTGTAAAAGTTAGAGACAGAACTTATTTTTTGGTTTTTATTTTTAAAAAAAGGTAATAAAAATTGATTTCAAAAATAAAAGTTAAAGCCAAAAAAAAAATCACCGTATAGCCAAAAAAAAAAAAAAAAACAGCAAAAATGAAATATTAAAAGAGAGAGTAGAAAAATTTAAGAGATCAAAAAAAGTCAAGTTACATTTTATTGTTTTAACAATGCTGACAAGCGGCCATGATTGGCTATCAAAAGACAACTGGAGTTTGTATAATAAAAAACTTTTTTCTACCCCCCCCCCCATAAACATCTGTGATAAATAGAAAAACAAATTAATTTATGTATGATTGATTAGATTTTGTTTTTGTTCTGTTTTTTTTTTTTTTTAATCAAGTAAAAATGTGATGAAAAAATAAATAAAAATTGTTTATATTAATTAAAAGTTTAAAATCTTATTATTTTGTTATTACAAAACTTTCTTAATAGTCTAGTGCTGACTGACAGAAAACTTCTGTGGTCCATACCAGTCTGCGGATCAGTGGTTGAAGACCACTGCCCTATATATTATATCAATAATTGTTTTTTCTTTGATGATTCTTTTTATTGCCCAAATGCCATCCTTACAAATCTTCAGGCAAACACTATCATAAGTTTTAGTTTTGCATTTTTTATTTTTCACAAAAGTTATATTTTTAATCTCTTGCATACACACACAATTTGATAGCTCAAATTGTTATATTACAAAACTGCATAATCAAAAAATTATCAAAAGAAACACTGATAGATTATTAATAAATTTAAATTTATAGACTGCCATATGTATATATATATATATAGAGAGAGAGAGAGAAAGAGAGAGAGAGAGAGAGAGTAGATATAATATATCCATAAATAGGCAAAACTCTCCATACAGTAGTGCCACAGTGCCAACCAGAGTAATCAACAGATGCCAGAAGGCTTGTGCATAAAATCCCTATACTCATCCAATATCCCCAGACTAGTTTCTGGATTGTGGCCTTTGTTAGTGGGAAGCTTTGGATCTGAGAGCACTGCACCAAGATCTTAGGATTTAATGCAACCCTCCAGAAGCCACCTTTTATCTCTACTTAACTACAAAACTATGAGAATAAAATTGAAAAAACAATAATATTTTCAATCTAAGCTCAATAGCTTATATAGTCATATGAGTCTAAACCTGGCATCCATTTTTTACTCTGGTTGGCACTGAGTGGCACAACTGTATGGAGAGTTTTGCCTGTTTTAATAACAGTAATGTGTTAGCATAAGAAATATTGATCATGTGATGTTTAGTGGTTTAACACCAATCCTGCCTAATAGGATAGTGGTGGCTATAATTGTTAAAGAGCCAAAGACACCAAAATGTGTGGGCACTGAACTGGGTTCAGACCCATATGACTATATAAGCTATTGAGTTTAGATTGAAAATATTATTGTGTTTTCAATTTTCTCAGTTTTGTAGTTAAGTAGAGATAAAAGGTGGCTGCTGGAGGGTTGCTCTCAGATTCAAAGCTCTCCACTGATGAAGACCACAAACCAGAAACTAGTCTGGGGATATTGGATGAGTAGGCACTTTATGAACAAGCCTTCTGGCATCCATTGATTACTCTGGTTAGCACTGAGTGGCACTACTGTATGGAGAGTTTCGCCTGTTTAAATATGCTAGCATAAGAAATAGTGATCATGTGATGTTTAGTGATTTAATATATCTATAACTTAAGTACACCAGTTTAAGAAATTAAAGAGAAGTAGATCTAGTGAATTAACCAGACTATTAAATATTTAGAAAAAGAAAATTGTCTGTAAGATTAATCATACTATTAAATATTTGTTTTAAAAAAATGTGTTTTCTAAAATTATAATAAATAAAATGATAACTCATGTATTGAGAGGCAAGAAAAAAAATTAGATAATTTATTGAATGAGAAAGTAGATTATTTATTTAAGTTTTAGCAGGCAAAAATGTTTAGTTTATAAAAATATCCTTTGTAATCTTTTCAGATTTGCCTATTGGATGGGTAGTTCAAAGAAATAATTTGCTCTTTTTTGTAGCAAATTGAAAGGCAAATCTATATACATTATTAAAAATTATAAAGCACTAAAACTGAGAAATTTAGAGAATAAATTTCAAAGTTTGGTCATAATTTTTCTTTCTTCCTATCATTACCTTATATAAATAAAAAAGTTATTTTTTTATTATATCATTATTTATAAATAATTTAATAAATGAAAAAAGTGTTATGAAAAAACATGTGACAAAAATACATATTAAATCAAGTCATTGACTCTAGATAAATATGTTTTTTATAAACACCCTGAAATAAATAAATACAGACTTGATTACAAGTTAGGTCTTAAAATATATTGTGATAACATATAAATAAGTCTGAAAAGAAAAATGATTGTAGCCTAGTTCAAGTCTTGGCTCAAGGAAAAATCAATATAGTGATTCCACGAAAATAAGAGAAACTATTGGTTATAAACAGTCTCCTCAGAATAGTTTTGGATACTTTGCTGACTGGTTTAAAATATTTTTCAATGCTCCACCCATCTCAGCAACTATGCTAACATTAGCTAACCAAGAATTATTTTTTGTGTGATTAATACAACTGAAAGTATGCTGCTTAAAAAACATGAATTATGCATTTGTGTCAGAGATAAACATTGAAGTTGCATGGAATGTTTAAAAACCATGCTATAAAGGAAAGAAATGTAATGTCATAAGAACTACCATATATAATATCTATCATCACCAATACTCAAGAAGATAATAATCACAATCAAGACAGGATTGCTAAAGACTTGTTTACATATATAGTAAACATATATCTGCAGAAAACCATGGTCTAAAACTTTAAGACAATTGTAATTATAGTAAGGTCTTATCTTTATCCCTTTATACACAAGGCCTTAAGTTTTAATATATACAATTATTATTTTTTATTATTTTTGATATGTATCGTATATATTATATGTATCTGGCAGCAGTTGCAAAAGTATAAGCAATGATTTTATATTTTATTTATTATAAATAAGTTGTTAATTTTTTTTATTAATAAATTTAATTTGTTTTTGCTCTTTGAATTCATTCCAAACCTATGCCATTAATCAAGCAATATATTTGGGGATATGCAGAAATAATGGTAAAAATGCAAAGTGATGATAATTAATGGTATTATGGTCCTAGATTAATTTAAACTGAATCTAAAAAAAAGTTTAAAATATTTTTGATATAATTGTACTTAACTATCATTGCTAGGCTATTTGATCATCATTAAGTAAGTTACATTAAAATATATGTATGATTTTGTTAACCATTTCTAATTATTTTTACCACTATATCTAAATTCATTACAATTATATATACCTTTCTCTTATAAATAAAAGGTTTTCTAACAGCAGATTGAACATTCTTGATACTGTTAAATGTTGGCTACTTTCATTTTTTGAGCAAAATCAGTTTATTTTAATAATTATCATTAGCAAGGAAATTTGAGTCTAGAAAGATCTATTTATTAATTTACTTTCAAATCAAGTTAAATTTGGTTGTTTAATAAGTTTTATTTAATCTCCTATAAATTAAAAGTCTCCGATTCTTATAGTTCTAGTGTTAGTCACTTTTTCTTATAAATAAAAGATTGTCTTGACAATAGATTGAAGATTTAATGTTGATAAATATTAGCATCTTTCATGTAATTAATATAATTTCTAAATATTTTTAACTCAATAAAAATTATCATTAAAAAATTTGAAACAATATGTCAGATTAATATTTAGGAAGATCATAATGTTAATAAAGTTAGCTTTTAATTTCAGCCAGCAATTATTGAAAATAAAAAAAAAAGTTTTGTCAGGGTAGAATTTTAATTTAGGTTTTGTTTTGATTTACTCTCTCCTATTTTTTTTGGGAGCCATTTCTGCATATATATGCGTGTGTGACTTTATATTATAATTATTTTTGGGATATTCCGTGTAATAGCTAAAAACTGACATTTCAGTACAATAACAAGTACTTTCCTCAGAGTGTCCTCTTTCTCAAATCATAGGAATGCGTGTGAGATTTTAAGTTATTTTTATTTTTTCTTTCTCCTCATGTTTAAATTCTATTGGTTGAGAAGTTTTAAAAATTACTTTGTCTTCCAGCTTCTTCCAAATGTTAATTTTCTTTAATTCACACCTTTCATTCAAACTCTTAGGTCTTTTAAAAATCTCTATAGCTTCTCTTAGCAATCATATTGTTCAATTTTTACTAGAATATTTGTTTTATCAAAATTGATATCTTGATTAGTTAATTTTATATGAAAATAAATAGCTGAAGAATTGGATTTTTCTCTGACTGCAGAATGGGTTCTTCCTTTCTAATATTTGTTGTACGATTAGTCTGTCCAATATATGTGAACAGACCCTACATGAAATTTCATATATACCATGACATTGCAAATAAATTTTATCTTTAGGAAGTGGAAATATTGTAATTTTTTTAAACGTAGTGTAAACTGTGTTAATATTATTTTTCCTCAGAATATTACCAATTTTATCAGTTACTCCTTATATATATATGGCAAAATTGTCTTAATTTCAGATATATCAAAATCTTTTTCTTTTTATATGAAAAAGTTCTATCAAGACACATTTTATTGGTAGCAGAAATGTCCTGGAGAAAATGGCTAACATTATAAAAAAAAAAAAACTATTTTACTACACGGAACATCCTGAAAATATTTATAATATGAAGTCATCCTTTATCCATGAAAATATTATAATTAACATATATATAATTAATTAAAAGCTACATAAATCTGGGATTGGATAGAATGAATGGATCTATATTTGTAGCATCATAAAACACAATCATGGAAAAAGTACCAATACAATACTCCTCCCCCTCATTTTTTATAGATAGAATTCTAAAAAAGTGATTAAATGGTATATATCAGTTTTTATAAGCTAAAATAAAAAATGTTAGACCTCTTTACTTTTAAAAAAGTCAGAATACTGGTACTTAGCTGAAGTTTCAATGTTCTACCTTGCAGACTGTTTAATATTCAAGATAGGTAGTCTTAACTACTATGATTTCATTTATTTAAAGACAAAGATATGAATGCTAAGACAAAGAAGTAATAAACTTATACCATAAAAACAATATAATGGATAACTGGAAATCAAATAAACCATTTATCCATTTATCAATCAACTTTTGAGGATGTTCATAAAAAAAAATCCTTCTGTAAAACTGTCTGTTCTCTACACTGCCTGTAATGCATTATTATTTAAATAAGTTTTCAACTAAGAACTTAACATGCATAACATCTTCAGGCAATGTCCATGTCTGTTTTTATTACTTTCAGAAGTTATGAGATAGATCATTTATTGTCAATTCCCAAATGCAAGTTAGGCAAATGATTTTTTCCCTTATATACTAGATTATGCTTCATCAAATAATTAATCATCTAAGCATGGAATTTCAAGCTTCTTACCTCCACATTCTCTGATATGATAATAAACACTCTCATTTTTTTAATCAATCTTTTTTATACATTATTATATTAGATCATCTTTTAATATTACCTCAATAAGACAAATTCATGTTTCAGGTAAAAACTGTAATCAAATATGAAAATAATCTATTTGGGTTTTTTTTATGACCATGACAACTTCGTTAGCTACTAAAGACTGACTAACATTTCTGTATAATACCCATTTATGAAAAGAAAAAGTTATTGAAATTATTATTTGATATCTTTTTTATTGGTCATTTACAGAATATACTTCAAGTTGTCATTAAAAATATAAAATTTATGGCATTGAACACTTTTAGTCAGAAAATAGTCAAAACAGTTTTTTCTTATACTTCATATTTCAGATTTTTATTGCTTTTATACCATGAATATATTGCAGGTCTTGACAGTAAATCTGTGTACCTGATTTTGATTCTGTACAGCACTTTCTTTTGTGGATTTACATTAATTAAGAAGAGAAAAAGAAAATCATATAGTTGTCATGACATATTATTTCACAAATGCTATCTACTGATTCTCAAGAAAAAAAGCTTTACTAGTTTGTCTTAAAAATGGAGCCTGATTAATATTTCTGCAATTATCATTTTATATTTATGTTAAATCAAAAGTTGTTAAGATAAGTTCATACTATAAATATATTTATAAAATTTTTAAAATTATTAAAGTTTTGTTTTTTCAAATCCTTTTCAGGTCTACAAAAAAGAGGAGAGAATAATCCCTGTTAAAATGGTGAAATAACTTTTTTTGCAAATTATATATATATATTTTTTTAAAAAATGTGATGGTAGTCAAGCGTTGTTAGCCGAGGGGTCATCGCACCCGCCTTGCAAGCAAGTAGTTGGTTGCAGACAGGTGTGGGTTCGCGTCCCGGCCGATGCTATGACATATGAAAAAAAAAAAATGTGATGGTGAACACCTATGTAAACAAACTAACTGGGATAATTAACACAAATGTAAAGCAAAACAGGCATTAAAAAGCAAAGGCCTCTACAATAATTCCTTATACAGGAAAAGGTGATAACTTAAATGTTTTTTTTTTTTTATTTCCTAGTTACGAATAGTTAGATCCTATTTTCTGATTAATATTGGGTGGATAGATGTCTAGATTTGCTATGACCCAGCTGTTCGAAAAAAGAATTCCAAGTCTTATTACAACTCAACAAACTTTCAAATTAAAATCTTAATACCTATACCAAAATAGCAGATAAAAAAAAACGCAGTATTCGAATGGAGTAAAAAGAGTTGTATTGTATAAAAGTATATATTTATGTGATTTACTAATTATTAAATGAGATTTTTAAAATTATCTATTTTCAAATCATCAGAAAAATATTGACCAACATTTAGATGCTTTTCTTCTGCACTTGAAATAATAAAATTTTTAAATAAGTTTAATGTTCTTTCCATTGTAAAGTTGAACTTTTACTGATTAATACAAGATTTAAAAACACGTTTCGCTAACAGCGTTTTCTTTTTTAATGGTACAATATTAATATTACAATTAAGACAAGCATTTATTTATACTTTATCTTTTTCGGATCGATTTAAGTAATTCAGAAAACTTTTGTTTGTTAGACAACAGCGGCTGAAGAATGTGTTTCCGGAAAAACGCAATAAATAATTTATTGCTTTTTAATTGGGTAATGTAAACGGTATGCGACCTTAGTTCGTTTTTTTTTTAAAAAATCAATTCGATGAATTGTAAATGATAGAAAGATATAATTTTAGCGTTTGCAGTTATATATTAAACTATTTTCAAAATCCAGTTGAATTATTAAGAAACTTTTTTAAAAAAATGTTATTTATACTTTTCCAGATTCATTTAATTGTTAGAATACATAAATTATTACAAAACACAAATGCTTTGAACGGTATTTTTCTTTTCTATTCCACAGGTAGTGTAGTACAGTGCAGACCGATAACAGTCTAATGAAAGGATTAAATTAGTCATCTTTAGATTCGTGAATAGTGAATTTAAGATGATGCTCTAAGAAGGTAGATTATTCTGCTGCGTTCGGAGAAGCAAGAGAAAATATCAGTTGAAATATTGAGCTCTATACTAATAGTTAAATATTGTTTAGAAAAGTATAAATAAATTTTGATTTTTTATAAAAGTCACAATTCAACTAGATGATGGAAACCATCATCATTTTCAACAATTATTGATCCACTACAGAATGAAGGTCTCTGCAAGTTTAATCCAATTTCTTCAATTCATAGTCTCTCTTCTCCACATCATACCCTTCTTATTTCATCCATTCAACTCATATAAGGTTTCTGTATTAAATCTTTTACAATATCTAAGAATCCAATTTAAAATTTTTAATTTTTTATTATTATTATTATTTCTGGCAACATGTGCATTCTTGTTATTCCTATCATATATATTTTTTATATTTTGTTAAATGATCTGAATTTCACCATATTGCATTTCTGTTTACTGTTTAAATTTTAAATCCATAAATAAGATCTGGTTAAACATATATCTTAAGAATCTTTTTCAAACACATAAGCATATTTCCTGTTAATAGTAAGTTATTTCTATCAAAAACACCCAAGTTAAATCTTTAATTAATTTTATCTATTCTGTTTCCATTTGTATTAATGATCTGACTAAAATATTTATAGTTGTTAACTTTTTCTAATTCGTGTTTATCAATTTTTATTTTTTTTATTCAAAAGAAAAGAGTTTGCTGCTAATTGTAAGATGATTCTTTGATTTCTATTTGAAGTCTTTAAAAAAGTGAGTAGAGCAAATTATTAGGATCTATTCCATACATTCTTGCTGTTGCAGCTGATGTAATAATTTATGTAATAAATATGGATGGATTGCTCACCAACATGCACTAGTCAATGTGATGAATTTACTGGTTATTTTACTTCTGAGTCTTAACTAAAATATCAGTTGAATTTTCTTGAAAGCAGGGTGAATGTATGTCATCATCATCATCATTATCAACCATTATCAATCCACTGCATGTACAAATGATTTTCTATATAAATATTTACAATCATGGCAGACAAATCAAATTATGGCCCTTATGCCTAGGAGATTATTACCTTGATTGCAAACAAATGCTGTCATTTGATAATGATCTTTTATTTTGCTACTTATAATTAAAAATAACTTTCAAGTGTGGAAAATTGCATAAGTTGAAAAAAGTATTAATATTAAATAGAACATTATTGGCTTTTGTGAAATTAGATAAAAAGGTGAAGACATTTGATTTAAAATGTAGACATGTACTTTCTACAAAGCATGAACACTGGAAGTGCAAGTGGAGTGAGATTCATTATAAATAAAAAGTGGAAGAACCACATTGTGGAGTTAAATAACAAATCAGACAGAATGGCAAGATTACTTGGTCACATTAATGAAAAATACCAAATTCAAATAATTCAGATTTATACTTCAAAAAATTCTCATTGTAATGAAAAAGTAGATTTTTATATGGGTATACAAAATGCTTTTGATTAGATAAAAACATTTTAAATTTTTCATACAAGACTTTAATGCTAGAATTAGTAAATGGTAGTAAAATGAAAGTGCTGTGGGAAAAATTAGTTATGGTGACAGAAATGAGAGGATACAGATTGTGATGTTTATAGAGAAAAAAAATATTATGATTTGGGGGGGGGGGGGATATTAAACTAAAATAGTACTGAAACAGAAATACATATTTCAAGACTGTAATATTGTCAATAGATTCAACACAGGGAGTGATCATCAATTAATACAAAATTAGAAGCAAAGAATTAAAAAAGATAATATTAAAAGTGATATTTTTAACCTTCAAAATTTTCTGGTGATTACTATATAAATACAAATTCATGAAATACATTTATAATATTTATTGATGCAAACAAATATACAATTGTGTATTTACACTACATATAAAGGTTATACCACTTCCTGCTTTTGTTGGTGAGATATACTTCTATATTCCATGCAACTATAGGATTGGGTACTTCAGGTGCTCTTATAAGTTTATCTATCACTTCCAGCTGTACTGTAAAAGTCTGCCTCATGAATAAGTACAATAGCACTTTTGTTTGCACTATGATAGCTTGCCTCACATCTGATTTATGTCTAGAAGCTTCTAGTTTTAGGGTGAATTTACCTCACTGCACAGCCTTATAGTGGATGTATATACTGCCATTCAGGTCTGCTCTTACCTCAAAATGGATTGACTATTAATGGCCAGATTCCCATCCATAATGACAGCAATCAGATTCAATGAGCATTATTGCCTACTGGTCTGTTATTACCATTGAATGTATGTTATCTATATGTATAATCATTGGGCCATGGTAATGAATGCTCAATCTGATGAAGATAAGAGTAAATCTGGACTAGTCCATTATTTGAAGGCAAGATGAGATATGACAGAATTTAAATTAAAACGTGCAAATTGCTTTAAAACATTAACAGATTTGATTCAAATCAATGAGAAGATAATTGATACTCTAATAAGAACTGCAAAAAAAGTAAATGGTAGAAAAAAGCAGCAATTTTTCAATGAATGAAGAAGAAAAGGAAGATGAAAAATATTTTAAAATATTTTTTAAATGATCTATAAAAAAGAGTTGAAAATCTGGAGTTCTATAAAATTATATGGAAAAAATGCTAATAATGATATAACAAAACATAACTATGAATTGGTAAGGAAAGCTATAGAAAAAAATAAAAATCTCAGAATATCTTCTTATTGGATGGAAAATTGTTTCAATAAAAATAAAAAAAATAGAACTATTTCTAGAAAGAAATTATTTGAAAAATACTTTGTATAAAAATATTCTTGTAATTTACATACGCTTTTACTACTACACAATACAATATTATTCTTTCTACATTAAATTCTCTATTTGAATGAGTGTTTGACAAATGAGGCTATGACACCCTTGACCTCTACAGACCATATCTTAATAAAATTGTGAATAGTAAGATTAATCTATTTTCTAGATTTTATTCTAGAATTTTATTATTTTAAAATATATATAATTTTTGTGATTTTTTATGTGCTTTTTCTCATAGAAAGACAATCAGTAAGTTCCATGTTTAGCAATTTATGAAGTTGTGAATAATCTTATCCAAATCAGATCCTAGCCACTTCTTAATGGGTTTTTTTGATCTCAGATCTTCTCCATATTCTTACCACAAATGTTAGTTATAGTATAATGCATTTTTGTCTCTTTGTATAGTGCAATATGCCACTTTGTGATTTCTGATTATTCTACTAATTATCTATTGTTTTTGAAATACTTCATTTCTTGTGATTTGTTAATTTCTTTAATCTTCAACATTTTAAAAATGTTCCACCTTTTTCACAAGTTTTTAATTTTCATGTATTACTTTTAAAAATTATCCATAATACTGACTGACATTCATCATTTTATTTTTTCTTTCTGTACTTTGCACAGTTTATCATAATGATGACAATTATAAATTTATTTAAATGCACATTGATTATGTAAGCAATATTTACTAAGGCTGTATCATCAAGAATGTGCATGTTAAAATGTGATAGTAGGGACCTCTACAGGTTAAGACCTGTAGAGGTCCCTACTATCGCATTTTAACATGCACATTCTTGAGGTTACAGCCTTCGTAAATATTACATAATGATGATAGTATAGAAGGTTTTTGGATTGAGGCCCAGACAAAGTAAATTAAAAAAAATTCAGTTGGTCAAACTGAATAGATTAATGTTTTCCTAAAGGTTTGTGATGATGGTATTTTACTTGTGTTTTTATATTGGACTATTTCCATCATCTAATATGAGTATTGAATGTCTTTAGAAAAATTTGACTTTATTTAAATATTCCAAATACATTCAACTGTTAGTAATAGCACATCAAACACGTTAGTATATGCTCAATGTTTCAAGAGATATTATTCTCTCCTCTTGTTCAGGTGTTGCTGGACTGACCAGTGACAGTACTAGCATCGAATTTGAACCTGGACCATTAGATTCTTAATTATTGAATTTTAAGGTAATGCTCTAACGAACAAAATCAAGGAATGACTATAGGCTCACCATTGTCTCCCCTGATTAGCCATATTTACATGGAAGAACTTGAAACCTTAGCTATAAAAACTACTCCATATCCACCTAAATTTTGGCTTCACTATGTAGATGATGCATTTGTTGTGTGGCCACATGGTGAAGCACTGCTACAAACTTTCTGAAAACACATCAACAACATATTCCCTTCAATTAAATTAACAATAGAATCAGAACAAGAACAAAAATTGGCACTCTTAGATGTTCTTGGTACAAGACTCTCTCATGGCAAAATCAAAACTACAGTTTACCAAAAACTTACACATATAGGAAAATACCTAGCCTATACATCCAATCACACCAGAAACACAAAACATGGAGTTATACTATCACTATGGAAGAAAACAAAAGAAGTTTGTTCAGAAACCAGTGATTTGGAAAAAGAAAAGATCTATATAGAAAAAACTCTTATGAAAAATGGTTATCCATCAGCTGTTATTAAGAAAATGTTAAATAGACAACAAAAAAACCATCAAGAGAAAAAACAATTATTGGTACTGTAGGGTACCCATACATTCCAAAAATAGCAGACAAATTAAGAAAAATCTGCAATGAATATAACATCAGAACAGCTTTCCAGAGCCATACACATTACAAGGAATTCTAACATCTACAAAAACTAAACTTGAAATGCTGAGAAGAAAAAACTACATCTATGAAATACCATGTAAGGTGAAAGAACATATATTAGTGAAGCCAGTCATCCCATTGAAAAGCACTTGCAAGAACACAAACTGATGATTAGAAGAGAAAAAACAGATGTGTCTGAGGTAGTAGTGTTCAATTGGGAAAACACAAGTTATTGGATAGAGAAGAAAAGGTACAAAAAAGAAAATTTAAAGCTGTTCACATGACAATGCTAAAAAATTACATACGCCAATCTAGTGTGACTATACATAATGTATAGAAACCACTAATCAACTTCACTCTTAAGAAAAGGTGGAGAAATCAGAAGGAACCTCATAGATAAATATATGAGCTTTCTACTAACTGTTGCCTTTGGCAGGATGGCTCAGTTGGTTAGAGCATTATCTTAACATTCAATAATCAAAAATCTATGGGTCCAGGTTCAAATCATCCCATGCTAATACTGTCACTGCTCAAGCCAGCAACACCTGGACAAGAGGGGAGAATAATACCTCTCCAAACATTGTGCATATACTAACCTGTTTGATGTGCTATTACTAACAGTTGAATGTATTTGGAATATTTAAATAAAGTTAATTTTTTCTAAAGACATTCAATGCTCATGTTAGATGATGGAAATAGTCCAATATAAAAATACAAATGAATAGATTAATTGTTCTTAACCATTCACTTTAGTCCTCAAATGTCACATGACCTACTGAACAAGTGATCATATAATTATGATTTTTTTCTCCCTATAATTTTTGATTTATATAAAGTTTGGACGTTTGGAAAAATTATAATTCCCAGTATAAAGTTTTAAAATAAAATCATTGTTATAACCGTGTAATATTTTCTTTATTTTTATTACTGTGCCTTATGTAGTTTAGTGCAGTGGTAAAATGGCAGACTTTCCAGCTTAAGATCCATAAATTATACTCCAGTTGTCATTTCTGGTGCATACATTTCTTATGAACTTCCAGGCAATAAAGAACTCTTTTTTTATTATAATTTGATCTCAATTACAAATCAACGAATTAACTTTTGAAAAATAACAACATAATAAAATGCCCTAAAAAATAGAATTTAATAATTATAAATGGGAAGGAAACTGAAGTATACTGACAATATTATAAAAATTAATATTAGAAGCATGGTCTTAATTATATTTCACTAATTATATTACATTTTAGAATGTTTTTATTTTTTTTAAAAAAATTATTTATGCATTAAATACAAAGAAAAATAACGTTTTTTGTTTTTGATTTTGCATTGGTGGTCGAGAGGTCAGCGCGACTACCTTACAAGCAGTTGCCCAGGTTGCGGGTTCGCGTCCTGGCCGATGCTATGACACTTGAAGAAGAAAAAAAAGTGAAAATAATTTACTGGTACATTATGAAAGTAGATTTAAATGGATTATATTGTATATAAAGTTTTTGATCTATAAACAACAAATGCATTAGGTAGTATGGCTAAACAAGGTATATATTGTCATTGCCTGAACTCTGTGCAGTTTAGTACAGTAATACAGAATAAATTTGAAAGCTAAAGGTTTCTGTATACTTCTAATGTTCAAATATCACATGATCTCCTGAATACTATTCATTTAATAACAATATATTTTTATCCTTTGTTCTCTGTCTGAAGAGAGGGTTAAGTAACTAAGCAATAAAAGTATTGTGATCAAATATTTGCTTGATAATTACCAGTGCGAGTTTTCTGCACCAATATTACAATTTGATCTACTTCTCATATACAGTGTTATATCATAATCTTTAATGAGTTTCAATATTTGGAATTTCATTATCAAATTGATAACTCTTTGTGTAATATCATTTATTGATAATCAATGAACAAAAGTTCATAAAGTAGAAAAGTGAGTATATAGATATTTTTATTTAAGTAAAATAATAATAAGATTGAGTTAAGCATAATTTGTGTTGTAGTTAGATACAATTTATTTTACATAGATAGTGAATGTTAAAAAAATTAATTGTAATAAGATGATTACAGAAAATAGAGTGTGATTAGAAAAAAAAAAAAAAAAAGGGGGGGGGGGTGGTTGTATACTTTATAAGAAGAGTACAGTAAATCAGAATGAAAATATTTTTTTTAGTAGTAGACACTGTAAACTTCTATTACAAGAACTATAATAGCATTTTTGTTGAAGAACATTGGGATATTGGAATATTGTCATCAAAAGTTATAATGTATAAGTCATATATATTAAATAATGCATAAAAGATTTATACAGAATAATTTAAGCTAGAATTTTTTAAGATCAGTGTATATTAAGAAAAGAAAATTGAAATTTTATTTTACTTATTTTTTGAGAACTTAAAAGTTTTCTTATAAAAGAAAATATTTAGAAATAATTAAATTCATCACTTTGGTATATTTAAAGATTATTAATTTACCAGATCTGAATTTGGCATATTACCGTAAGATTTTTGTTTATATTCAATCACAGGCATTTCATATCTTTTATATAGAGATTTAATTAGGTATTTCAAAAATTATATGCAGCACTGATTAATCAGTCTCTGAAGTATTACAAATGCCTAATTAGCAAAGAAGATATTTATTTATATATTTTTTTTATTTGACTATAAACACTTTTTATTTTATAATATTAGTTATTTGGGATGTCAAGTGCATTGGTGGTCGAGAGGTCAGCGCGACTGCCTTGCACTTGCAGGCAGTTGCCCGGGTTGCGGGTTCGCGTCCCGGCCGATGCTATGACACTTTAAAAAAAAAAAGTGAGATTTTCCAGCAACAAAGTGTTAAACTTAGTGCAACAAATACATTTGACTGAATAAACAGAAAACTTTTTTTTCTAATTCTTGTGTCCATTAATGGATAAACTGCTCAATGATGTATATAAATGGTAAGTCTATTTATTGGTGGATTATCCATATTTCTCCTCTTAAACTAAGTAAAGAAGAGAATATAAAGAAATATTTCACTTTCTGACTACAAATGTTAGAATTTTTTCCCATTTAAAAATAAGTATTTTCTGTATTTTACTGCTATAATACTTATAATATGCTTTAAACATATATAAGTGAAGTTAATAAAATTTTTCACAAATAACAATGTTTAGCTTAGTGCTCTCAGAGTATGTTTACTCCATATTCATAGCCATTATTATGTGTTAAATGTAATGAATGCAAATTTATGCAAATCAATATCCTGACCATTTTTTCCATATTGTAAAGCAGCCCCCCTTTGATTGATGGTGTTTGGATCATTCACAACGAAATATGCTTCTTTTATTTTTCTTTTGGTATCATTTCTTTCTTTGCAAACAATTTCAATACTAGAAGGTTCAAATTTATGATTAAATGTTTTTTGGTGTTCTGCAAATATTGAATTGCCTTCATTTTTGTTTATCACTCTATTGTACATACATGCAATTCAAGGCATCCCTCTTCCCAATTTCATGATCTTTGTCGATGCCAACTGATTAATGATACACAATAATATACACATATATGTGAATGTGTGATCACACACATTTGTAAATATAATGTTTTTCATTTATTGAATTAAGTGTACATTTTATTGTAAACAAATAGTGTTATGCATCACTTTTTGCAATGATTTCTTTTTCATGAACAGTTTCTCCCATTATTTGATGATGTTTATTCATATCATTCAATATAAATTGAGACATGCACATATACATTTAATATATTTTACCATATCATATGTATTTTCTAATAGCAAATTCAAGTTTTCTTTCAAGCATCACTCATTGTTTCTTCAATGCTTATTATGCATTCTGTGATTTCAATTTCTTATTCTTCACTATATCTTTGACATTAATTAAAGAATGTGAAAATTATGATATTATTTATACCTATTTTTCTAACTACATACTTACCTTTTTTTCTATATATTTTAATAAACATAAACTCTGGATTTAAAATTAAAGACTTACAGATTGCACACAAAAAACTAAGCTTAACTTAAAAGATTAAAGTTCATCCTAATATTATTAACATTATTATAAATTTATTTTTAAAATGTGAGAACACAAGGAGTACTGAGTAATTATGGACAAATAAAAATCCTCGAAAAAATATAATTTATGGCAAATGGATTCATGTCCCTCTACAAGGCAAAAGTGATTTTATTTTTCTTTGTAAATCTATTGCAAGTTTTTCATTAATAATCCAGCAAACATCTGCTTTATACACATGTAAATTAAAATTTGTTTTATGCTAATCTTAACTTCACTTTTTGATTAATTTCTTTAAACAAATAACTTGATCAGGATAAATAATTGAATGATTTGTTGCTCAAGAGATTAATGTTACAATTGAGCAACAAAAGTATGAAAGGTAATCCATAGCACTGGGATATTTGGCTCTTGGGTCTGCCATGACATTAAATGACATAAAACACCAAGTTAATAAATTTAGAGTTAAAATTGGAATGATTTTTTTTTTATTATTTAATGAACTTTGATTTGTAATAATTATTTGATAGTGGCAAAAATAATTCATGAGTAATTCCCAATACAAATGTTTTTAGAATTTTTTTTTAAATATTTCAAATTTAAAGTTTCAAAAATAACAACTGCTTACTATCTAATATAAGGGAATGAACTTGTAAGCATATACATACTATTTATAAATGAAATATTTCCATATTCATTTCTATTATGACAGCAAATTATTATTAATATGAAGAATAATGGTTGCCAGTACAAAATTAAATTGATTGGAAATTTAAATTTTATTCGGTTAAAGAAAATTAGTCTTAATACTTGTGGGATTAAGTTTAATAATCTTGCCAACCATGTTAAAAATTCACTAAATATTTTTCAAAACTATTTTATATTTATCAGATAATTATTTCAGGTGTTATATTGACAAGAATATTGCTTATTGTCTTAATTATAATCTATATGCATGTTTATGAAAACCTTTAATTAATAAAAAAAACATATCTTTAAAAATATATTACAGCTAAGAAAAATACTATTGATTGAAATAAACTATGCAAGCCAGATATATGAAAAGTGATTATTCAGGAAAATTTCAAATCAAGAATAAAATACACCCTAAAAAGAGAGATACTTTTTCTTGGGGACCTTCAGGGTTAAAACTCTGAGTCCCAGTTAAATTTTGGTTGTGGCACCAAAAAACTCCAAGGAACTGAAAAACACAAGCAGTAAAAATTTTAGTTAACTTTTACAAAGCTGAGGGTTAATTGAATTTATTACATATATTACATCTAATAGTGATTATTGTATGTATATTGTACTTAAGGATTATCTTAAGCTAATAAATATGTATATAGCTTGACTTTGAGCTACTTGATTTATATATAAATTTAAAATCTTTTTTGTATTAAATCATGTATTATATATCATATAACCATAAATATATTTATATATATCAGGGATGAAGTGTCCATGTATTGAACGGAATGAGTGCTTCCATAGAAAAATTCACTAAAACTTTCAAAAATTTTAATTAAAATCCAATTTTAAAAATTCATTTTCAATTTTTTTTACCAACAGATGAATTGTTTTTATATATGCAAAGAATAAATTTGACTAATGCATTCTCAGTTAATTATAAGAAGTTCAAACAATGCTAAGATCTAATTTACAGTTAAACCTTTTAAGAATGATAAAAGGATTTGGAAGATAAAAATATATTGATAATGTATTATTTACATTTAAAATAATCACAGTCTGATTAAAATGAGCAATTCAAATTCTTATTTTTTATATGGAATTACTGTTGACTTTCAATTTTTTTCCCAACAGTTGAATTGTTTTTATATATGCAAAGAATGAATTTGACTAATGCATTCTTGGTTAATTATAAAAAGTTCAAACAATGCTAAGATCTAATTTACAGTTAAAACTTTTAATTATGTTAAAAGGATTTGGAAGATAAAATTATATTGATAATATGTTCTCTGATATACAGATAAGAGATTCAGATTTTTCTAGATGTATATATATATTAGGCACTATTACATAAAAATTGTTGTGGTGAGCGAAATAAAAACATTATAAAAAAGGAAGTGTGCTTCTATTTCTAAAAAGGTCAAGCTTTGTCACTGATATGTATATATAAGGACTACTTAACAATTTCTATAGGTTATACAAGTAGTTAATGAAAAATTCATACTTTTTTATTGATAAAGAAAGTTGTTAACATGGGTATATAATAAGAAAAATATGGCACAGTAATAAAATTAACAATCATGGAATTAAATTTATAAAAATAATTAAAAGTGGGCCGCAGAATGGAATTTTTTGTTAATTGAAAGGAGATTCTTTGATTCCTCTTGAAACCTTAAATGAACTGAGCAGGGAAAATTCTTAAAGCCCACTCCATATGTTCTTGCCCTGCAGCTATTATTATTAGGTGACTATTCATATAGTATATGAACATGGATGAGCTGTGCACCAATATGCATAAGCCAGTATGTGAGTTTATTGGCTTTTTATCTCTGAGTTTAAGATCAAGAAACACCGTGGTCTTTCTTCTCAGTTGTCTGATGGCTCTTAACTGAAATATCACTTGAGTGTTTTTGAAGTCAGAATGAATATGTGTGTGAATGATTTTTGTAAAGTAGATATTTATAATCATGACAGACAAAAATAAATTGTGGCTCTTATTCCTAGGTGGAAATAAAGCCATCAGCCAAGGCAACAGTTAGTGCTCAAGGGCAGAGGATGCTAAGAATTTCCTGATTGCAGACCCAGATTGCCATTTGATGACAATATTTTATTAAAGTGCTCACAATTGCAGATAACTTTCAAATAAAGGAAGATTGCAAAAATTGGAAAAGTTGTCTAATATTAAATGGTACAATTGGAGTTTATGTAGAAGGTGAAAAGACAATTGATTTAAAAAGTAGGCATGCACTGTACTACAAAGTCACAAATATTGAAAGTACAAGTTGAGTGGGACTCATTATAAATAAAAATTGGAAGAACAATATTGTGGAGATTGATGGTGTATTGGACAGAGTAGTGAATATCAAATATAGGTAATTCAGATTTATGTCCCAACAATATTTCATTGTGATGAAGTAGTAGAGGATTTTTATATGGAGGTACAAAAGGCTTTTGATCAGACAAAACAACATTTCAAAATTGTGATAGGAGGCTTTAATGCTAGAATTGGTAAAAAAAATTGAAGACGAAGTGCTGTAGATAAATTTGGTCATGGTGATAGAAATGAGAGAGGTCACATAGACTTGTGGAGTTTGTAGAAAAAGTTTACATTGTGAATTTCTTTCTTTTTTGAGAAAAATGTTAAACAGAAATGGACATGAAAGCATCAAAATAAAAATACAATGGAATTGGATTATATTTTGACTTACAAAAAATATGTATTTCAAGATTGCAGGAGATGATCATCGATCAGAAATATGTAAGATATATTAAAATGCAAAACTAGAGATACAAAAATTATTAAGAAGATCAATATTCACAGTTGATTTTCCTAATCTTCAAAAACATTCAAATGAATTTTAAATTAGAACTTGCAAATCTTTTTCAAATACTAACAGATTTTGAACATGATTTAGATTTAAACAAAATCTATAGGAAGATAATTGATAGACTTTTAAAAATTGTAACAAAGGTAGCTGGTAGAAAAAAGCAGCAATTGCCCAGTGAAATTTCTACTGAGACAAGATAATTTATGAAGAAAAGGAAAATAAAAATGTCAAGTGTTGATAACCAAGTGGTCAGCACAGATGCCTTACAAGCAGTTGTCTCGGGTTTGCGGGTTCGCTTCCTGGCTGATGCTTTGACATATGAAAAAAAAAGGAAAATGAAAATATATAAAATGAGGCATTAAGAAGGATTGAATATTTCAAATTTTGTAAAATGGCATAAAAAAGAGTTAATAATGATATAAGTATAATTGTGAACTAGCAAGGAAAGCTATAGAAGTGAATAAAAGTCTTAAATTGTATAAAGCAACATCTTGGTATTGATAGAAAACTTATTTCTGCAATAAGAAAAAAAGATAGAACTTTTTCTAAAAGGAGATGACATTATGAAATACGTAAAAGAGTTCTATCAAGAATATAGTAATAAAGAATAAGGACAACTACCTTTTACAACTATTATATCTTCTGAATTAGCTAGGATTTTAAATGAAGAAGTGAGATATGCAATTAAATTTATGAAGAAGAGGAAAGTTCCAGGTAAAGATGGACTTATGACTCATATGTTAAAAGAAACAGGTGAAGAAAT
Source organism: Epiperipatus broadwayi (assembly GCA_028023455.1). NCBI lineage: Eukaryota > Metazoa > Onychophora > Udeonychophora > Euonychophora > Peripatidae > Epiperipatus > Epiperipatus broadwayi. The sequence continues at coordinate 4,157,528 of JAQFVV010012401.1, forward strand.
ATAATTTTTTGGAAAAGTTATATATTAATTGTCAATATGATAAAGATATACCAGATGATTGGAAGAATGCAATATTAATATTAATATTGAAAAAAGTTGATAAAGATATTTGTTATTACAGACCTGTCACTCTTTTATCAGTTCTATACAAAAATTTTACCAAAATAATTACAACCCTTTACAGCAAATGTTGAATTTTTACAAACAAAAGAACAAGGTGGATTTAAAAGTGATGTTAGTACATTGGATCATATCCAAGTATTGAAAAAACTTATGAGTTGCCATTATATTTTGGATTTATAGATTATAAAAGGCATTTGATTCTATAAGCATTTCTTCAGTAATTAAAGGATATTGTCCTATTCTGAAGAATATCTATAAAAATGCAACAGTAATAATTAAATTACATGATGATACCAAAAAGATTAACAATGAGAAGGGTGTACTATAGTGTGACTCCATATCTCCAAAACTTTTTACAGCAATTTTGTAAGAAGTATTTTGTGGATTAAAATGGGAAACTAAGGGAGTAAAAATAAATGATTATTTAAATCATTTAGATTTTGCAAATGTGTTTAATTGTTTTTTGTTTTTTTTTTCAAATAATGCTTTAGAGCTTCAGGAAAATTTTGTAAGAGTTATCAGAAGAAAGTAGGATTAAAGATAAATGTTTAAAAAACTAATGTTCAATGGATTTTCTCAAAAGAAGAAAATAAAAATTGATAATGATGAGTTAGAAGTAATTAAAAACTACAAATACCTTGGCAAGATTATACTGCAGATGGAAATATAATGGATAAAATTAATCATAGAATTAATTTGTTGGGAGTGCTTTTGGTAGAAATAACAATATTAAAAGAAAATATGCCTACATTTTTGAAAAGGGAGGTTTTTAATAAATGTGTTACCAGTTATTATTTATGAATTAGACTTGGAAACTTAACAGAAGAGCAATACAGAGACTTCAGTTTACTCAATGAAGTATGGAGAGATGTATGTTAGGAATAACAAGAGATTATCAAAAACAAAATGCATGGATATGAGAACAAATATGTGTTACTAACAAAAAGTCTAAAGTGGAGTTGGGTTGGACAAACTGCTAGAAGAGATAATAAATGGACAGTTGAAATCTTAAACCATATTCCAAGAGATTGTAAAAGGCCACTTGTAATATGGATGGATGAAATAAGGAAATAATGGCATGTTCTGGGGTGATATGGAAAAGAGAGGTTAGAAATCAGAAAAAATTGATTGAACTTGGAGAGATCTTTATTCTTCAGTGGACTGATAATGATTGAAAATGATAATGATAATTAAAATTTATTTTAAAAAATAAGTAAAAAAATATCCTTAATCCAATATGGATAATTAAAATTAAAAAGAATACATGATTATCTCAGACCATTTTTCCATTTCAATATTAGGCAATGGGGTTTTTAAATAGAACTGTCTAAGCATAACATTTGAAATTTTCATCTTAAATCCATTAGTGTTTGTACTGCCTCATGCAAAGAGCACTATTGAGATTTTCCATCTATTAGACATGACTCTATAGCATTGCATTTTGTGAAAAAGAAAAAAAAGAGATGATTGGGATCAGAATTGCTGTGCATATTCTTAATGAATAAAAATGTGGTTACCCAAACATGTAATTGTTATAGTTAGTGCAGAGAGATGATTAATAGCATGAGAAACATAAAAATCAAGCTTTAAAATTAACTAAACCAACTGATAATAGTAAGATGAAAGAAAATAGAAAGAAAATTAAAAAAAAACTGTTCATATTGGAAATTGTACTTAGTTTTTGATGAACTAATGTTTTATTTTAAAAGGCAGTTGAGGGTTAATTTTGATTGAGCATTGCTAATTGGTTATTAATAGTTAACCCTTCATGTCTGAAGGTCTTTTACTGTCTATCACCTATGGATTCCATTGATAGTCTGAATATGATATTCAACTGTCTTTTACCAGTTATTATTTCTTTAGTGAAAATACCTATTGCAATAAATTGTGGGGATTTAAGAACAACTATTTTAATTTCATATGATACTGATGTCATACTGAAAATATTCAATAGATATATAATATTTCTGTATTTTAATTTTTACTATACCACGCAGATAGAAACCTTGCATGAGAGTGATGTAGTGAAAATTAAACTACCAAAATTAATTATAAACACATTTATTGAATATTAATAATTTTTAGATAACCTCTAGTCTAATGAATGACTAATAAAAATTATTAATATTCAATAGATGTGTTTATAATTAAATTTTAAAAGAATGAAAATCAGGGTACTGAAAATTATTGTTCAGAATAATAGGAAAACAAAATGGGAGCTTTATTTTCATTCATCTCAAAAAAAATTTTTGATAGAAAGTATTTTATTATTTTAATGGATAGTTTGAAAAAAGATATAGATTGGAAACAATTATTGAAAAAATTGTAAATGAATCAAAAATACAAAATTTGTAAAATTAGTTTTTTTTAAAAAAAAAAAAACATAAAACAAGGTGTTTCATATCTTTTTCTACCTTGTTTAATATTTATTTCAATTGACTTCTTTATGCATGTGGCTTTAATAAAGATGAAATTAATTTTAATCACTGGGTTAGTTTTGCTGATAATATGATTGTGCTTGCAAGTATCAACAATAGCATTAATAAAATATTAATTAGAACTGATTAAAATTTGTAAGAAATCTGGAATAAAGTTATTACATCTAGATGCAGTAAATAAAAATTTAAAAATGAGTGGGGTAGAAAAGGTGAAAACCATGTCCATGTTTTTAAATATTTTGGAAATTCTTTGTCTGATGATAGAAATATTAATAAAGATATTACAATGACTAAATTAGTTTTTAAAAGGATTATATGGGTATATTTGGTTCACTGAAATTAGAATCTTTAATCAAAGGTTTGTTAAATGTTTATTTGGAGCAGAAACACAGATGCTTAGAAAAAGAAATGTGAAAAGGTTGGAGGGTGTTGAGGTGCAGATTTGAAAGTGAATAAATGATGAATATAATTGAGAAGAATAAGATTTTCAATATTGAAGAGTATGTGGAAAAATTTTATTTACTGAGAGAATTTAAAGCAGAAGAGAGATTGAAGTAAATATATAGCTAGAAGTAGATGAACTATAAAAAAATATAAGTAAGAAAAAGAGATGTAGTGATCTAAAAGAATTCATATTTGAAGATTAGAACAATAGGCAGAAAGACTTGGAAAGAATTGTGGGTTGTTACATAGGTCTGGCTCTTTTTTTTTTGTCATGTGATTAATGATCATGATTTATATATATATGATTGAATAAGCAAAACAAAGCTTTTTAAATTTAAAAGACTTTTGCTTATATTCTGGAATCTACCTTTGTTAACAATACAATATTTTTTTTCTAAGTTAATTACATGTCTCTGATGATTAATTATATCTAAATAACGAAAAATATACTGATGTCACAAATCACAGCTTTGCCAATATTTGCCTACTGGGTAATCCGATTGACAAAAAAAAAGAAAAAAAATGATGAGAAATGATTATTCTAAAAATTATATTTAAAAAATGAATAAAAAGATTTCTCTTGTGAATTCTATCACTTTGTATCTTCAGGCGAAAAAATGTCCTTAACTCAACAAGATTGTTGTCATTTGCTATGTTTTAAATACGAAACTTAGCTATCATAACGGCCCTACTGAAGAGTGAAAAGAAACATTTGCCTTTGAAAATTAACTTTCAATGTACACACGTGTATACATTTGTTTATTTATTTTGAAAAATTAGCGAACAAGATATTTTATTTTTAAAAAAGATTGAATATAAAATCTGATTAATAGGAACAAATAAATAAGATTATCGTTTTAATATTATTTTAATTCCGATAGTTTAAAAAATTGAACAAAATTATCTATTTAAAAAAAACTATCAATATTTACCCTAAGGCGGCGCTTTAAGAAAAAAAATTTTCGCCGCATTCAGTGTAAGAATTTTAAAATAAAATAATTTTGATATCATTTGAACTTTAAACAAATTTTATCTTTTTTAAAAATCACAATTTGTTGTTCAAAGCAATTGAATTGTTTATTTATTTATTTCATATTTAAATCGGAAGGTGAAATCAAAGTCAATGTCACGTTGACCTGGCTATAAACAAAACACTTTCGATTTTTTTTTTTACTGACGTTTTTTAAAGACATACCGGAGGGGTTGAAATAAACAGGTTTAAATGACGAAAAGTAAGATATTAGGAATTACAAAGTTAATATTTTAATGACGCTATATTTACTAGAATTGTTAAAACGATTTATTATGCGATAAATCACTTTTCCCTTTCTACATTATTTTTCCTATTCATTTTTATTTTTATTCAAAAATAAATCACATTCAAATTTTTTAAAAAATAAATCTTAAAAACAAGATTTATTTTAAAATTTACGAAAACTTGAGACAAAAAAAAAGAGGGGGGGGTATTATACATTGAGTGAATATGCACACTATTTAGAAGTATCTATATAACAAGTTATTTTGATATTTAATATTGCGCTAAATATATATATAATTGTATATTATAAAACTATTTAAAAACTCATTATAAGAACAGTAAAAGCGAAAGAATTACAGTTCTTATCGAGCACACCTGAAGGCTTGAATGAATGCTTTTTCCATTTTTGTTTTATCTTTCAATTAAGAATAATTAGATACTCATTTACAATTTGGGTTGATTAGTTAGTTAGTGTACTCTAAGCTAATTAGAATCTGAAATATATTCATGTTATATCCAGCCCAGATTTAGACTCTTTTCATAGACATAGCAGATGAATGTATTAGAACTACATCATTTTTATTACCTTTTTTTAAACTCAAAAACACAAAGCCTACACAATGTTTGAGATAATTTCTTCTAAGACTTGTTTCACTTCGCTTTGTTTCAAACATTCAAACTATTTTCTTTCTTATGATTATCCATTGGCTACAGAAATGAATTTGCTGTTAATTGAATGGAGATCCTTTGATTTCTTTTGAAGGCCTTAAAGGAACCAAGCAGGGCAAATTCATAATATCCACTCCATGCATTCTTGTCATTACAGTTACTATTACTAAGTGATTATTCATATAGTATACAAAAATGGATTGGCAGCTCACCAACTTGCATTAGCTAGCATGATGAGTTTATTGACTTTTTACATCTGAGTTAAGAGGTTAAGAAACATCATGGTCTTTCTTTTCAGTTGCCTGATAGCTTTTAAATAAATTATCAGCTGAAATTTTGTGAAAGCAGTATGAATATATACATGAATGGTTTTTTTATAGATATTTACATTCATAACAGACACAAATAAATCATGGCCCTTATTCCCATGAAGCTGTAAACTTACCACTCAAGGAAGTGGTTGGTAGCTAAAGGCAGAGAGTGCTTAGAACCAACTGATTGCAGACCCTGGATGCCACTTGATAATGACCTTTTATTTAGGCATTTATAACTGAAGACTGCTTTTGAGTAAAGGAAGATTTCAAGAATTGGAAGAAGAAATGGTCAAACATTAAACAGGACATTACTGGAACTTTGTAAAATTAGAAAAAAGGATGAAAAGACAATTGGCCATATCCTATACTACAAAGTTACAATATTGAAAGTACAAGTGAAATAGGATTTGTTATAAATAAGAAGTGGAAGAGCAACATCATTGTCCAATGATTTACTTAACCATTGTAAACATATAATTTTTTTAAAAAGTCCAAAATAATTTTTAAAAATGAAAATTTTTATACTGTAGCTTATTTCTCATTTGTGCAAATATAAATCTAATTTTAGTGATTTATATTTTAAAATATCTATTTTTTATATTTCTGTTTAAAATACAATTTACAATAGTCTGTAAAAATTTTGAAGATTTTATTAAAAATAATCAGCGTATTAAACATGTAAATCTTTATATTTGTTCACATGTTTGTATAAAAAATAGCTGCAGAAATATTAATAAAACTTTAAAACACAACATAAGACAATTATTTCAGAGGAATTTATGTTCTTATTTTAATTATTTATTTTAATTTTTGATGTATGTAACTTCACTAGAAAATATGTTAAATTTTTGAATCTCTCAGATAACTTTTTCATTACTTTTGTATACACACACCTTTTTTTTTTTTATTACTCTCCAACTCTTATTCTGTCAGATTTAAGCGGTTTCTATTTACTTATAATTTTTCTCTGATTTGTTTGTCTGAAAGTTTAATTTGATAGAGTTGTAATTATATGGCCTATTTTCATTATCTAATATTAAATTGTTACATTTTCATTTACCATTGTCAAACTTCCTCCTAATATTAATTGTTAATTATTATTCTTAAATTCATACTTTATTTAAATCTATTAATTACATTCATGTTTTAGTAATAGCATATAGATTAATATATAACATTACTATTCTTTCTTTTTGAAGTAGTGCTAGCCTGACCAAGAAAGTGCTAGGATAGAAATTGAACCAGGTATGTTTAGGTTGATTTAGCCTTCTGGCATCCATTGATTACTCTGATTGGCACTGAGTGGCACTACTCTATGGAGAGTTTTGCCTGTTTTATATTTAGATTTATAATTATTTACTTTAAGATGATGCTCTAAATGATTCTGTCAAAAACAACAATCGGAAAATTTATATACTTATCCATGAGATTCCTTCTGATTTCTCCACATTTTTTTTAAAGGCAAGATTAGTGAGTGTTTTCCAAAAAACTATAAATTGTCATACTGGGTTGATTTAAATAGTTATTTGTTGTTGTTTTGTGAGATGCTTTTTTAAATTTTTTTCTTGTCTTTTTTCAATTGAAAACATGTTTCTTGATATATACACACTCTGTTATTTTAAATATATTTGTTTTTCCTTTCTAATAATCAATTTGTCCTTTTTAAATCACTTTGCAATGGGACAACTGGTTTCACTATTATATATTCTTCCACATTCACATGGAATTTAGTAGATGCAGTTTTTATTTTTTAGCATTTCAAGTTTAAGTTTTATAGATTTTAGGATTTCTCATGTTGGACTATGGCTTTGGAAAATTATTCTGATGATTGTAGATTTTTTAAATGTGTCTGTTATCCACTGGTATAGTATCTATATTTTTTTTTATGTTTCTTTTTACTGCCTTTTTAAGATTTTCTTAATTTCAGCTAATGGATAACCATTCTTCATGAGAGTTTGATTTATGTAGATCTTTTCTTTTTTCAAACCACTGGTTTAAACAAAGTTTTTTTTTTCTTTCTTACATAATGATGATATAACTCTATGTTTTGAGTTTCTATCATGATTGGGTGTATAATCTAAGTATTTTTCTATGTGGGTTTTCTGTAAATTGTAGTTTTTATTTTACCAAGAGGGAATTTTGATATTTAAAATTACCAATTTTTGTTGTTGTTCTAATTCTATTATGAATGTAATTAAAAGGGATATGTTATTGATATAGATCCAGAATGTTTATAATAGTACTTTACCATATGGGCCATAAATATATCACTGACATAGTTGGCCAGATTTTAGCTCAATATTCAGTAGTATTTATGGCTACAGTTTCAAGTTTTTTTATATAAATATTACAAATCAGGGGTAATAGAGATGAACCCATAGCCATTCTTTTTTTTTTAATTCTGTGTTGAACTGAAAGTAAGTTGTTGTTTGAGAATGTTAAGAATTGCCTTATTCTATTGATAGATTGTTATGGCTTGTAAGCTATTATTATAGTTTAATATTTTCTTTATAATAGAAATGGTCTACTACAGGGTACATTTGTGAATAAGCTTTTCACATTAAAACTTACCAATACATCAGCTCTTTTAACTTTCACATTTTTGATTAATTCTATATTGATTTACTCTTTCTGTGTCAACAAAATAATGTTGATGCTTTGTGAGCAATATTTGTAATGTTGTTTCTTTATAGAATTTTTTGCCACTTTTTTGTATTGGCCTGCTTTCAGAAGTTTGATATCTCTTTTCATTGCAGATAAATACAAAAAAGGGACAATAATCCTATGTCAAATAAAATTACAGCATTACTCAGAAAGTATAACAAGTATTTCAGTGATTCTGAAAAAGTAAATTAATATATTTCAATAAAATTTCTCATCTTTACTATCTATCTAAAATCATTAAGGATAACATTCCATCAAATTTTATTATTAATTCTAGAACTTTATTTTATCAAAATTTGTCAAGATTTCTTTTCAAAATTCTTAGATTTTTATTAAGGATTCTAAACACTTAATGAGTATCAATCAAAAACATGAAAATTGAAAAAGCTGACATTCACAAATATACTCTATGATGAATCATTGTTTGAATAAGATTAAATAATGATAATAGTTTACAAGCCAGAAGAATTTTTTCTATTGATAGTATAACAGAGCTCTTAGCATTCCACATAATAACAATCCTATCAATACAAAATAGGATTTTTCCAACAAAATCAAGGGATGGACATGGGTTTATCACTGTCAACCATGATTTACAAAATTTATATAAAAGAAAATCACAACTATAAATACTATTTCATATCCATCTGATATCTGATTTCCTTATGCCAATGATACATTTATCATATGGCCATACATACATCAATAGCATATCTCTATCCAGATATCATACCAAACTAAAATTCATATAAATGTTTTCAATCTAAGCTAACTTGCTTGCATAATAAATGGCATAGACATGGTGAAAAATTATGCTGCCATAACAGTAATATGTAAGCTAAAGTCATGTGATGAAGTCAGGTGACATTTTATTGGTTTAACTTTTATCTAGTCAGTTCCATAGTCTAATACAATTTGGAAGCACTTTGACAATTTTTTTACATTATATAATCTACAATCACATGTATAAGTAAGTAATATGCTATGAAGTAGGATGAAAATTGAATAAAGTATGGCATAACTAATGCTATCTAATTTTAAAATAACATTTTAATGAGATAATTAATTATAAAAATGGCAAGAAAAATTGAAGTGCATAGCAATTCATATAGCATTCTGTTATAATCACATTGAATTATCTATACAAGGGATAGTCAACTTTTGTGTTTATAAAATCTACTTTTTATTTTAAAAATGTGTTGCGATCAACTTGTTGTCATAGGCATAGTCTAATTGGAGTAAGGTGTGAAATACATATTGTTTTTATATATCTACCTAGTAAAAAATAATTATTTAACAGGCCAAAAAATTCATGTTCGGGGGGGAATAAAAGCAACATGAGTAATTATTAACAATATTTATTAATTCAAATTAGCTACATTAAATCAAGATTAAAAATATTATTTTCAATAATGATACGACTTAGTAGACTTAGTAGATTTCATCTATCTAAAATTTTAAAAAAATTTAGAACAAAACAAAAATAAAAAAAATAAAAAAATTGAAAATCTTGACTTAATTTTTTTCACTCCTTAACCAACAACTCTTGCCAGATTGGCCTCACAATCAACCGGTGGATCACAATCGACGTGTTGGATATTCCTGATCTATACTATGTTTATTTACTTATGTAACTAGCTGTTGTAGTGATTTATTTAATATCCTGCCTTTAACATTTTTAAAAATATATGCATATACTATCCAAGTCATATATTAATTATATACATATAGGTTATTGAAAACCACTGTTAGAATTTCATTAAAAAAATATTTAAAAAAATATTATACAAATGAAAATAAAAAAAATATTGATGAGAAGTTTAATTAAATTATTAATTACCGATTAAATGCTATTGCATTAAAATATTTTAGTTAACTATGATATAATTTAAATCTTTATCTATTTTCACTATTTCATTAGAATCATTTTGGTATTACCATAATGTTTTCATTATTGTTTATTTTTACCATGTACAGTCTAATTGTGAAAGATAGTATTCAAAATACTTCTTTGTGAAATCACTTTTTTCTAATTTGAACATTTTTGTCTTCTAAATATTAGTTTTTTTCACAGCTAAACTTTCGGTAGCTTTGTTTGTTTTTATTTCTAATAGGTTTAATTTTTTTGATAACATCATTTTCTACTAATATATTTACTGATTTTTAGTTTTCCACCGCTTTTCGTTAATAAACAGGCAATTAACTCACAATTATGTTTTATCTTATAGGACAGAAAGTATGCATGTTATAATAAATTTTTGTTTTATATCCAATATTCTATTAAGAAATTATACTTCCAGATAGCATTAATGATTCAACTAAGATTGGAAATTAGCAAATTATTTTATAATTCATACTAGTGATGAATAATATTCTTATAGTTACAAATGAAAAGTAATAATGATAACTTAACAGTATTTCGATACTGGTTTAGTTTTATTTCATTCGTAAATTTAATGTTAACTTTTTGTTCTTGCAATGTCTTCTATTACTTTTTAATGGAAATTATATACTTGATTTTTCAAGCACTGGTGACTAATCACTGTAGTTCACTTTAACTGTCTCACTTGTAACTGCAGCAAACTTGCACTCAATGCAATTGCCATTGTTAACAACTTTAACTGATATAGAAAGTTACTATTGTTGTTTTTCATTTCTTTTTATACTTAATACCTTTTCTAGCAATTATTTGTGTTTACTTAAAATTGAAAACAAAACTACTTTTTATTTGAAAAGTATGTTGACTTGTTAAAAAGAGATGTGTTTTATATATATTAATCTTTGATTAATGATTCATTTAAATAATAATTTGAATACAAAACAAAAAATCTCTTATTATAATTACATTTTTTTTTCTTGACATTAAACATTTTTAGTTTATAAAAATTGATATTTGTAAAATAGACTTTTACATTTTAAAACTACCTTTTCATAAATTAATTATTAAAGTAAAAACAAATAGATTATTTAATTTGAAAATAAAGAAAATTCATTTTATGATATCCATTTTTCACTCTACACATTAATTCAATTAATATTTAAATACAATACATAAACTGTATTTGACATACTTACAAACTTTATAAAGATAAGATTTTCTTTTTTTTGTTTGTTTGTTTTAAATCAATAAATATTCTTTTTAATTAATACATATTTTTAATCCTTTTCTATTCAGCTTAATGTTGGTAATTTGATTTAAATTCTTGAATCTGTTCAAATGATTCAGAATTTATATTTATAACATGGTATTGTTTAAGCTTTTTAAGGGAATTTATTTGAGTTTTGGCTCGATTCTAACTTTCAACAGGACATCAGGGAATAAAACTAGTATAGCATAAATAGACCCAAATTAAGTATATATATTTTTTAATTACACAAAAATTTGACCCCTCCCAAAATAATAATTTGATTTCAATTTAAATACTCTGTTTTTGAAAAAATTATTGTAAATAAATTTTGCTGTTTTCCTGCAGCTGATTTATCTCCAGTGAAACAATATATTCCTGACCTCATATACATTTCATCTATTTTTCCTCATAGCTCCAGCTGTGCCAGATTTAAACCCTATATGAGTAAATGTATATAAGCCTCAACACAGTTATATATGTATCATCACACGGATATATGTGAATAAACAGCTGTACTATCGTAGGTTTATATATATTATAGCATGTATATTTTATTTAAAATCAAATATTTTAAATTATACATTTTATTTTGTTAAATGAGCCAATTTATTTTATATTAAAAATCGCATGTATATGTGCAAAGTTCACATATTACTAATATGCATATATAATGAAATATTACTTAAAAGTTTCTAATAATTCTTAATTTAAATCAAAATAGTTATAAACAGAAATGACGTCACCACGCACCTGTTTCAATATAGCGGGTGAGCAAAGTTTTAAATCTTATTTTTGCAATAATATTTTTCTAAAATGTATTTTATAGTAAACAAAATCTACTGAGATGAAACAATTGAGATAGCCCAAATTAAATTAAAAATATTAGGTTTAAAATTTAAACAAAAGTTTAAATCAATTTTGTAACTTAAAACATCTTAACAACATTATCATCAACGTGGGGCAGAAAAGTGAATAAGTTTTTAAAAAACCTAGAAATTGCTGAAAGCCAAAGAAATTCATTGTATAAATTTTTAAAAGTTAATACAGAGACAGAGTTGCCAACGACATTTATGTCAGATAATTCAGAATTGCCTATGTTTGAAACTTCTTTTAAAGAAGAGAAAGAAGACAAAAAAATTGAGAATCAAGAGTTTGAAATTGCTACTGAAAAAAGGGATTGCAAAAATGCAGAAGATAGAGATAGTCCAGAAAGATGCTTCGATATAGACATCAGAGTAATAAATAATATAGCTTTATGGCCAACAATATTAACAGATGCTATTATTGATCATATTCTTAATAACAAACAAAAAAATATCAGGAATATAGAAAATTTTAAATCAGTGTATAAAGACAGAAATGAAATATATTATAGAGGACTTTCTTATGATCATTTCTACAAATGGAATTATGAAAAAGAGAAATTGGCTGATATTTTTAGAAATGAGCAAAAGTGTTTACTGCTACCCTTGCAAACTCTTTTCAACAATAAAGTATAAATTAATAACTGATTTACAAAATTGGAGATCAATAACTGTTATTTTATCAAACTATGAAGTTTCAAAAGAACACATGTCAGCCATAAGTACTATGTATAAAAGATTAACAAAATTCAATAGAATTGATGCTCAACTATTATAGGAAAAGGAAAAAAAGAAGGTTACTGGAGAGAAGTGTTGAAAAGAATTGTATCAACAATAAAATTGTTGAGTTGCTTAGGATTAGGATTTAGGGGTCACAATGAAAGCAAAGATTCCAATAGGAAAGAAAATTATTTAACCTGCTTGGAATATCTAAGCGAATACAATGAGAGTTTAAAGGATGAGGAAATATAAAGTATTTATCTCATATTATTTGTGATGAATTTGTAGGTCTTATTAGAAATCAAGTAAGAACAGAAATAATTGAAGAAATCAAATCTGTGACTTATTATAGTATAATTTTTGATTCCACTCCCAATGTTTTGCATATTGATCAAGTAATTTTTGTGATAAGATATGATTCATCCTGTGATAATATAATGGAAAGATTTGTGGAATTCATTCCGATAGATAAACACACATCTTCATATTTGGAATAAGAAGTTTTGCAAACTTTAGTAAAATTAGAAGTAAATATTAAAAACTGTCAAGGACAATCATTTGATAATGCTTCTAATATGTCAGGAAAGTACTCAGGTTTGCAAGCATGTATTAAAGAACATAGCCCAAGTGCATTTTTTATTCCATGTGCTAATCATTCCTTAAATTTAATTGGAAATTTCACTGCAGAAAGTTGTAGCACTGCAATTGAGTATTTTATGTTTGTGCAGAATTTATTCACATTTTTTTCTGCATCAACCCATCATTGGAAAATTTTAACCAGAAATCTAGAAATGTATAAACATTCTGTCACAGTCAAAAGAGTTTCTAATACAAAATGATCAGCAAGAACAGATGCTGTATTAGCTATAAAACTTGGTTTCACCCATGTAAAAGAGGCTTTAACTGAAATTTGTAATTTAGAAGAAGAAAAAGTTACCGTAGTGGAGGTGACTTCACTTCTGAAGAAAATGGACAAATATAAAACCACCCTAATGACAGTGATTTGGAATACTATTTTACAAAGAATAAATGCTACTAGTAAATCACTGCAAGCAGTGGAGTGTGAAATATTGAAAGGATCTATCCTACTAAAGTCATTAGAAAATTTTACCAATAATTTTAGAGAAGAATTTGAAAAAGAGGCAACTGATTTATCAAAGCTATCATTTAATGTGAAAGATGGACAAACTCGCAGACAACAAAAGAGAAAAATGTTTTTTGATGAAAACAAAAAAGTCAGACATGAATTTACAACAAGAGAAAATTTCATCGTCAATTCATTTGTGATAATACCAAGTAGAACTATCTTGAAGAACTCAGACATATGAAGTTGTAGAGCCTTTTCAAATATTTTTTGATTGGAATTTATCAATAGAAAAAAAAAAGAACGTGATAAAAAAGTTTAAGAATATTTATAAATATCACATTGATGTTTGTAATTTTGAAGATGAAATTGACAATTTTTTAATATTTCTAAAAGAAAACAAGGTCACCATATAAACAACACCAGACATTTATCTATCTAGCTGCCAAAAAAATGTCTTGCACATTTCCGAATGTTGAAATATTATTGAATTCTTTTTTAACAATTCCCTTAGCATCAGGAGAAAGATCATTTTCTGTTTTAGTTCTATATTTTATTAATTAAATTATTGGTTATGTTATATGCATATTTAATTTAATTGGTAAGATTTAAATAAAATGGAATTAAATTCTTACTTGATTAAAATATATGTGTATATGTATTTATTAATTATGTAAAAGACAACACATTAACATTTGTGAATTTTGTAAAATAAGATTTTCTTTACATATACATATTAATAATAAGATTTGTGGAATAAATGAATTTAATTATAATTTTTAATTATCCCAAATATAATTATGTATTTGCCTATTAATTTGTAATAGTTATATATTATTCTTTCACTCTTTGCAATAAAGCAAATGAAATCACTTTAATGTAAATAAAATTTAAGCCAATTCTTATTTATGATTTAGATATTTTGGAACTTGGCATTAGTGGTGGACTTTCCTTGAAACTAGTCCTGTGAGCCTTGTATTGTCAGAATTCAGAATTTGGCTATTATATAACTTCTTATATCTTAATCATATAATGAACTAATAGAGGGCGCTTAAATTGTTGGAGGATATTAATAAAAGTGGAAGAGATGGGAGTAAAAAATTTTGGAATTACATTAAAAGGAGAAATGTAGGGGAAAGAGAGATAGTATTAATAGATGATGAGGGAATAGAATGTATCTCTAGGAATGAGGTAGAGAGAATCTTAAATAGATATGTAATGGATATAGAAAAGATGTTAGATGTGACGGAATTAGTGATAGAAAACATGAAAGCAGGTAGTAATGGGAATATTAGGTTCACAAAAAATGAACTGAATGAGGCAGGGAAGAGATTGAAAAGTGGAAAGGTGAGAGGTTTAGATGGATGGGCAGCAGAGATGGTAATGAATTTAGGGCATAGAGCAAAATCAAAGTTATTATCATGTTGTAATAAGATGGCACAGAAGAGAGTTTTTCCGGGTAGTTGGAGTAATACAAGAATAAGATTATTATTTAAAGGAAAGGGTACGGATCGTAGAAAGTTAAATAATTATAAACCGTTAGCCGTAACCTCAGTTTTATATAAAGTTTTCTCATATATGGTAGCTGGAAGAGTTGTAAAATGGATGGAAGAGAATAATGTAGTGGGGGAAATGCAAGGAGGTTTTAGGTCAGATAGGCATACAGGAGATAGTTTGTTTGTAGTTACACAACTTATGGAGATGAGTAGGAATTCAGGTAGATCATTATATATGAGTTTTATAGATATAGAGAAAGCATATGATAGAGTAAATAGAAATAGCTTATGGGTAAGGTTAGCCAATTTGGGAATGGATAAAGCTTTAGTAAATATTATTAAGAAATTATATAAAAATAATAATTATACTTACCAATTAGGGAATATAGAATCAGTTAAAGTTAAAAATGGGGTGGGATTAGGGATGCCCTATGTCACCTATTTTGTTTTTGTTGTTTTTGAGTGAAATGGAGAAAGCAATATAAAGACAAGGAAGAAGGGTAGAGATACCGTTAATAGGTGGCAAGGGAGTATATACCTTGCCGGGTCTTTTTTTGCAGATGATATCTTTTTGTGTGCAGAAAGAAGAGAAAATATCGAAATTATGTTGAGGACATGTGCAAGGGTGGGTAAAGAGATGGGGATTAAATTTAGTGAAGAAAAATCAAAGGATGGTTAATACTGGGGAAAGAGAAGATATAGAATTTTTATTGGGGATATAAAGTTAAGTGTGGTGGATAGATATAGATATTTGGGAATTATCTTATGTAATCAGGAAAATTGCTTGGATGAATGGAAGAAAAAATTGGTAAATGAAGCAAAGAAAAGAAAGGGTTTGATAAAGAAATTAACAGTACACCTGGGTCTCTCTTTACACGGACTTATTTAACACAATTTAAGTTACATGATTCATGTTTCACCGGAAGTCAAACTCCGATAATGTGCTATTACTTTAAATAATACATTTCGCGCACTTACGTTATATTGAAAGTAATAGCACATTATTGGAATTCGACTTTCATCTTAGTAATTTCAATATTTTCAGTGCTTTATAATAGTAAGATTTTATGCAATAATGAAATTAAAATCATGATTTCCACATTTTATGTATACACACATTAAATTTTACAAGATTATAATGTAAATTTGTTCAAACATTGTGCATGTTAATTTTGCATTTTAAATCACATTCTGTTTTTGCTTTTTAAAAAAGAATGTAATCACAAGTTTATTTTTAAAAGGTCAGTAATAGCAGTGGGCACAATTAAATTTGACAATTAAAAATTAAAATCTGATTTTTAATTGTAATTAACAATTTAAAAATTACTTACGGCGACTTGAAATTAATGTGATGTGAAATTTGATTTTTAAACGAAATTGAAAATTAAAGACAAAAATAAGAATTTAATTTTTAGTTGTTAGTTTCATAAACAATTAATAAAATCATCATCTCAAAGATTAATTATTAATTACATTGTCACCAGAAAACCATTGACCCAACATGAGTATGAAGTTAGCGCTAGTTGTTTGCAAACTAATGTGTTTTTCAGCAAATAGCTATAATAATTAAAACATGTATAAAAAAAATGTAAATTACTGTACTGTAAATTATGCATAAAAATATATTATTTTGAATAAAATTAAATATTATAGTTAAAAAAAGTTTGTCTTGTATCAATTTTTTTCAAATTTGAAATTTTTTATTAGTCATATTTTATTTCGTTATTTTTTTTTTTGCGCGAATTTTAAAGTAATTTTATGTTGGTGCTTTGCTTTTATGCGAATTTTAAAAAATCACAGACCGCATCCCCCCTTTTTCAATGTAAGTTACATCTATTTTTGAGTGATTTCGTTTGCATGTGTTTTCTGAGGAACCTATCTATCGCGTAAAATGAGACCCAGGTGTATTTTCATATAATAAATATGATGTAGCTAGAATTGTATGGAAGGGAGTTGCAGTAGCAGGGTTAACCTATGGTAATGATACATTATGTGTTAATAAAAGGGTTTTATATTATTTAGAGAAAGTACAAAGGGAAGTAGGAAGATATGCATTAGATGCAGAGATGTGGACAGCAAAGGAGGCAATTCAAGGAGAAATGGGATGGTCAGGTTTTTATATGAGAGATGCAAAAAGTAAAATGAAAATGTTTGGTAGGTTGCAGTTTATGGATAGTAAAAGAATAGCCAAAATAGTGTTTAATTGGGTTATGAGTAAAGGGCAGGTAACAAGATGGGTGAGAAAGGTAATGCAGTATGCAAAGATTTGGATAAAGAATTTATATCAGTATACTTGTATAAAAGGTTGGATGATTGTGTTAGGAGGATTGTTGAGTGTTATAGTGGTAAGGAATGGGATAAAAGAATAGAAGCATTAATAAAAAATAGGGAGTTGGAGAGATGGAGAATTAGTATGGGGGGTAAGAAGAGTTTAAATATATATAGAAGTAAACAGAATATTGGATGCGAATTAATTTATGATAATAGTAAGGAAAGTAGTTTATTGTTTAAGGCTCGAATGGGATCTTTAGCAACAAGAGAATATACATGTAAATGGAAAACTATGGGTGATTTAGTGTGAAAATTGTGTAAGGAAGATATAGAAAATATTAGGCATCTGTTGATTGAATGTAAATGCTTGAAAGCAGAAAGGATACAGATAATGAAGTTATGGGAGAATAGGTATGAACAAAGTGATTATACAGAAAGTGAGTTATTAGTTTTTATGCTGTATTTGTGAAAAGATAAGGGGGGATTTAGATATAAAGGCCATAGAGTTGACAAAGATTATGTTGTGGAAATGGGATGGGGAATGGAAAATAAAGTGGCAACAGGTTTATCTGGGCATAATTCCTGAGATATTCTTGACTTCGTTTAAGGAGAAGCCAAATATATCACATCACCTCACATCAATAATTTATAGTTACACAACTTATGGATATGAATAGAAATTCAGGTAGACAGTTATATATGAGTTTTATTATATAGAGAAGGCATATGATAGAGTAAATAGAAATAGATTATGGGTAAGTTTAGAAAATTTGGGAATGGATGAAGCTTTAGTGGATATTATTAAGAAATTATATGAAAATAATTACTATACATATCAATTAGGGAATATAGAATCAGTTAAAGTTAAAAATGGGGTGAGACTAGGGCAAGGATGCCCTATGTTACCTATTTTGTTTTTGTTATATTTGAGTGAAATGGAAAGAGCAATAGTAAAATTAGGCAAGTGGGATAGAGATACTGTTAATAGGTGGCAAGGGAGTATATACTTGGTCAGATCTTTTTTTTTGGGGGGGTGCTATCTTTTTGTGTGCAGAAGAGATGGAAGTTATGCTGAGGACATGTGCAAGAGTGGGTAAAGAGATGGGAATTAAATTTAGTGAAGAAAAATCAAATATAATGATGGTTAATACTGGAGGGAAAAAAGATGTAGAATTTTTATGGGAGGATATAAAGTTAAGTGTCGTGAATAGTTATTTGGGAATTCTCTTAAGTAATCAGAAAAATTGTTTGAGAAAAAATTGATAAATGAAGCAAAGAAAAGAAAGGGATTGATAAAGAAATTAACAGTGTTTTCATATAATAAATATGATTTAGCTAGAATTATATGGAAGGGCAATAGCAGGGTTAACATATGGTAATGATGTGTTATGTGTTAGTAAATGTGTATTAGATTACTTAGAAAAAGTATAAAGAGAAGTAGGAAGACATGCATTGGATGCAGATATATGGACAGCAAGGGAGGCAATTCAAGGAGAAATAGGATGGTCAAGTTTTTATATGAGAGATGCAAAAAGTAAAATGAAAATGTTTGGTAGATTACAGTTTATGGATAATAAAATAATAGCAAAATAGTACTTAATTGGGTTATGAGTAAAGGGCAAGCAACAAGATGGGTGAAAAAGGTAATGCAGTATGCAAAAGATTTGGATAAAGAATTTATATCAGTATATTTGTACAAAAGGTGGGATGATTGTGTTAGAAGGATTGTTGAGTGTTATAGTGGTAAGGAATGGGATAAAAGAATAGATTCATTAATAAAGAATAGAGAATTGGAGAGATGGAGAGTAAAAAGAGTTTAAATATATAGAAGTAAACAGAACATTAGGTATGAGTTAATGTATGATAATAATAAGAAAAGTAGTTTATTGTTTAAGGCTCAAATGGGATCTTTAGGAACAAGAGAATATACATGTAAATGGAAAAATATGGTGATTTAGTCTGTAAATTGTATAAGGAAGGAATAGAAAATATTAGGCATCTGTTAATTGAATGTAAATGTTTGAAAACAGCAGAGTAAAAATAATGAAGTTATGGAAGAATAAATAAGAAAAAAGTTATTATATAGAAAGTGGGATATTGGTTTTCATGCTGGGTTTGGGAAAAGATAAGGGTGATTTAGATATAAAGGCCATAGAGTTGACAAAGATTATGTTATAGAAATGGGATTGAGCAGAATATGGGAAAACTTAGAGTGTGGAATGAAAGCTAAAGTAGCTAACAGGTTTCTGTGGATATAGTTGCTGATAGATTCCTCACTCCATTTAAGGAGAAGTCACAGTACATCACATCACATCAATAAAATAATTTTATCTCTTTGTAAGAGTTTGTAATATTGTTTTCTCCTGATTAATTTATTAAGGATTTTCGGCTGATGAAAATAAAATGATAAAACATGTTATATGTATTATTTGTTTTCCTTATGCTGTAACTTCAAGAAATAAATTCTATTTTTAAATTTAATTATTTTTTAAATAAACAATTTATTTTTATTTAAATATATTTGAAACATAATATTATAACATAAATATATCTAATATATCTAAATCCATATATTATAATTCATGAATTGCGCTATTTATATTGTCATCAAAATAAGTAAATGGTGAATTAATATTTTGCTTGCAAGTGCTCATTCACTCAAACAGGAAATGAATTTTTAATAACATGACAACTATTTAAATATGAATACAGTTGGGATGAAGTCAACTTAATTGAAAAATAGACATGATTAGCTATGATAGAGTTTAATTTTGGGAACTCAGATCTGTCTAAAATCATCATTAAACATTTATTGACTGTACATTAAATTATGTAACTGATAATAATATTATTTTGTCTTCAGTATATTCTTTTTAGCAAATAATTGCCTTTAAAGATTTTAAGGATTCAATCTATAAATGAGAGTGATTGCAAATACAATTTGTATTAAACTAAATATTAAAATTATAATATAAAAACATCATGGGTAAGATGTGCACAGATAATTTTGAAAAAACTGTTAAAATTACATTTTATCTTTTGTATATATAAAAATGCATCAGAATGTTTTTTTCCAGGTTTATATACCATTGGTTGTAAATTATTAAAAAAAATGTATAAAAAAAAGTGCAGTGTTGCTGAAGAATTTAATGGCAAGCATTGAGAGACCCCATTTGGTCAGAAAAAAATTTTCATTATTTAAAAGGCTCAAAGTCATGATAATTTCATAGAAAAATTGCAGCAGTTGGACAATTAATTTAATTTATAAAATAACTGTATTATAGAAGTAGATGCTTGGTCTAATTATACATAGTTTCTTCATAGCGTAAGCATGTGTTTTAAAGACCTACAGAGGTCCCTAGTGACGATTTTTTCAGACGCTCATTGCTAAGGTTTACAGCCTTGTTAAAACTATTACTAAAACTATTACTTAAATAATAAATCTAATAGTGCTCAAGGCTAGATTGGTCAATATATGTAAAATTCATTGAAAGCAGTCAATACTTAAAACAGACCAATATCAATAACAATCAACACTCTCAATTCATTGTCACGGCAACCTTCTTTTAACAATAAAAGTGCAATCCCATCTTTATTTATGGTCTGATATTTTTATATAGACACTAAAGATTGCAACTTGATCACAGACAGAAAAATTATTGATACAAAGAATTTAAATAAACTTCATTAAACATATATAGCTACAATACATTGTACAAATAAGTTTCAGTTTGACTTGTAAATGGATTTTATTAAATATATTTATTATAAAATATAATATTACATTGCAATTAAAGTAATCCTATTATAGTAATTACAATCAAGGCTTACCACACATGAAATAGACAATCCAAAAATCCACATAACCCAGTCAAATACTATGCCTAATATTATTGGTTCAATCAAAACAGTAAATATACCAAATATTTTCCAGAATTTCTCTAAATAGTCTATTGCTAAGATAGTGCTCTGAAAAATGTTTTAAAAAAAATCAAAACATTAAAACTAAATATATAAAAATAACTGTATGATAGAACTATTATAAATCACTGATTCTAATAGTTTATTATTATTATTTTACAATAAACAGTCAATGATTTGTGGCATCATTCTTTGCTAATTATATAAGCAATGATTGGTCAATAATTATGACATGGCAGTGTCTTTTATCAAATAGTATTTAAAAATTTTGGATGGAGAGAAGCCCTTATGCAGAAAGTTCTGATTTGAAAATATATGTTGATATATTTCTGTCATCTAAAATTAATTGTTAAATGTCTTTTTAAAAAATCAGATTTTATTTAAACTTTTCAAATACATTCACCGGTATTAACAACACACTTGTCAAGCCAGAAACTTTAAAAAAAAAAAGAAAAGAATAATATCATTTGAAATATTGTGATTTAGATTAACCTGTGTGTTGTTAATGTATTTGTATTTGAAAAGTTTTAATAAAGTTAAAATATTTCTAAAGACATTTAATAATTAATTTTAAAGAATTGAAATAAATCAACATTATATTATAACTAAAATGTCATCATCACAAATTTTCAAACACCAAACTTCTGATTTGTTTTAAAACAAGCCATTTTAGATTATATTCATAATTGGTTTCTCTCTAATCAATCTTCATTTAAGAAAGAGTGTTAGTGCACTGCTTTCAGTAATCATTTTTAATATTACAAAATATAAACTAATGACGTAAAAGATTCAAAACTTTAATTTTGTTATACATAAACTAGCTTAGTATCTGCATATATTAATTATTAGATAACTGCGGACATTTTGGAATAAAGATATTCAAATATCAATCAAGTAGATATTATAGCATTGATTATCATTTTTATTTAATTTATACGTAATTGCTTGTTATAATTATTGAATTATTTATTATATTTTAAAACTCTTATTATAACAAAAAACTGTAATGTTTAAGTACTTTTTTTTTGTTTTAAAGGATTTATTGTTAATTAGTATTTACTATAATGTTTACAAAGATATGTAAAAAAAATAAATATTTTGAGACTAGATATTGTAAACTTTTAATAAGTGGAACACCTGTATCTAAGTGTTTAGCAACAAAATATGTAATTTAACAATATTTGCAGGTGTTTAACAATAAAATGAATAATTTAACAAAAAAATTGTTCAACAGTTAACAATTAAATATACTGAATCACTAAATATAAAAATAAAAAATAGATTAAAGTCAGAACTTTATGTAAATATTATTTGTATTATATTTTTGAATAGTTTTATTTGTAACCTTATTTATCTTTTTTCCCCCTTTAAATCTTTACTTCATATACTGTCATCATTTGCATTTTTCATTTTTTACAAAAATTTCTTAATTTCTACATGCTACAATTTTTTCTATTTAAACTTAATAAGATCAATATAAAGTATGCTATTGCCAGTCATAAACGCATTAAACCTCCTTTTACTTTATGCGGTCACCTCATATTGATCATATTTTTATTGCACAGAAATGCTTTTCTAACTGAAGCAGATTGCTGTAATTTTTTTTATTAATCTAATAATTTTTTTAAATACTCATTGACTAATATATATATATATGTGTGTGTATGTCAGTTGGATAACTATATCTTAAAAATTCACAAGCTTGCTTTGAAAATTCTTTGTTGCCTGAAAAAAAAATCTCTATTCTTCTCTTTGCCTTTAAATTCCAATATTATGGGCAATATTCTTAAGATTTCTTAACACATTTAATCTCTAATGCTTGGCAAATCTACTTTATTAAAAAATTATTCACTAATGCCATAATCATCATTTGTATAGCCTATAATTTTCTTCTTCCTTATCCTATGTATTGATTTCTACTTTAACATATCATACCATTTACAACTTTCTTAAATACTTTATCACTACTATGTATTTATATCAAAACTAACAGTTTTGACTTCCGTCAGTTATCATCAGAGCTCTGATGGTATTTATCAATACTAATTTATATCAAAACTAACAGTTTCGACTATCCTGCAGTCATCATATAAATAAATAGTATTAATAAAGTATTTAAGAAAGTTGTAAATGGTATGATATTGCACAGCATATGTCATAGAAAATATATTAGATTTATTATTCTGATCCCATTTCACACATAATATTACACATTGATAAGAAAGTTCTTAATGATTTTGTGAAGTTTTATGAAAATATTAGTTGTGGCAGAACTAGATTCTGATATCTAAAAGCTATTAGTGACAGCTATAAATACAGCAGTTGTATATACTAACTTTCAACTATTTTTATTTTCAAATGATTTTGTTTAATGATGATTAAGTGAATATTTCTTTATAGAATTTATAAGGATATAATCTTGGACTCAGATCTTAATGATGAATTAATAATTATAATAAAGCAATAATTATTAATTAAAATATCTCCCAAAAATTTATTTATCTTACAATATTTCTTTTACTGTATATTTTTGCATTTGTTTAAACATTTTAGAAAGTATTAGATATCAATTAAACTTAAAAAGTTTTATTGAATATTAATAAAAAGCTTTTTTAATAATTTAATTCTCTTTCCAATTTCTTTCTTGGTCAATTTTCTAAACATTCTTGCTATATTTGTTCCATAAGTGTTAAATTTTTTGTACCCATATCTTTCCATTTTAGATAAATACATTAATGACTATTACTAACCATTTATTAGAGTGTATATTAGTGTATTATTACTAATCTAGATATAAACTTTAAACCCAATAAATTTTAATATATCTTTTTCAAATTTCTTTATTCATATGTTTTAAGATGAGTAGTGAGATGAAAAATTTAAATATAACTAAATATTATTGTATTTAAAATCTGGTCATATATATATATATTGTAATGAGAATGATGATGATCATGTATAGTCAGTGAAATAAATTTCTAATTTCAATATGAATCATATTCAGTGCAACACTCTACTATCAAACATGTAGTAAATTAAACTGAAGTCATTATTATTTGCTTCCCAAGATGACATATAAATTTTAATAAATTATAACATTGGTGGCTATGAAATCTTTAGATAAGCAAGGATCTCCTCAACCTCACTTAAATCAGCTTATAATCTACTTTACAAAACTAGAGATAATTATTACTCACTTTAATCATCTTGTAAAGATTAAACAGCATTAAATATGGCAATGCATTGAAGGTAGAAGTTTATATCTGATTATATTTTTTATTATTTAGAGCTATTTATTATCATCATTATCATCAACCATTATCAATCCACTGCAGGATGAACATCTCTCCAAGTTCAATCCATCTTTTTCTATCTTTAGCTTCTCTTCTCCACATCACCCCTGCACACTTTCTTATTTCATCCATCCATCTCACATGTGGTCTCTTTCTGGGTCTTTTACAATCTCTTGGAATCCAGTTTAAAATTTCAATTGTCCATCTATTATCATCTCTTCTGGCAATATGTCCAGCCCAACTCCACTTCAGTTTTTTTAATTTTTTCAATGAGGTCAGTAACACCTGTTTGTTTTCTTACCCATACATTGCGTTTTTGATCTCTTCTTGTTACTCCCAACATGCATCTCTCCATACTTCTTTGAGTGGTCTGAAGTCTCTGTATTGCTTTTCCATTAAGTGTCCAAGTCTCAGATCCATAAGTAAGAACTGGCAAAACACATTTATTAAAAACCTTCCTTTTCAAACACATAGGCATATTTCCTTTTAGTATCAAGTTATTTCTACCAAAAGCACTCCAACCAAGTTTAATTCTATGGTTAATTTCATCCATTATGTTTCCATCTGTATTAATAATCTGACCAAGGCATTTGTAACTGTTAACTTCTTTTAACTCATCATAATCAATCTTTATTTTCATATTTTGAGAAAATCTATTAATCATTACTTTAGTCTTTTTAACATTTATCTTTAGTCCTACTTTCCTACTTTCATCTGATAACTCCTGCAACATTTCCTGTAGCTCAAAAGCATTATTTGCAAAAACAATTACATCATCTGCAAAATCTAAATGACTTAAATAATCATCATTTACTTTCACTCCTTTAGCTTCCCATTTTAATCCACAAAATTCTTCTTGCAGCTCTGCTGTAAAAAGTTTTGGAGATATGGAGTCATCCTGTCTTACACCCTTTTCAATGTTGATTTTCCTACTATCATTATGTTATGTAATTGTTGCTGTTGCTTTTTTATAAATATTCTTTAAAATATGACAATATCCTGGATCTACACCTTGATGATCTAATGCCTTGATCACTGAAGAAATGTTTATAGAATCAAATGCCTTTTCATAATCTACAAATCCTAAGCATAATGGCAACTCATATTTATTTGTCCTTTCTATAACTTCTCTCAATACCTGGATATGATCTACTGTATTAAAACCACTTTTAAATCCAGCTTGTTTTCTGTAGACAAGTTGTAATTATCTTAGTAAAAATTTTGTATAAAACTGATAAAAGACTGATAGGTCTGTAATTTCTAATATCTTCTTTATCACCTTTTTTAAATATTAATATTAATACTGCATTCTTTCAATCATCTGGTAAATCTTTATCATTTAGACATTTGGTATATAACTTTGCTAAAAAAAATTCTATTTCTTCACCTACTTCTTTTAATATATCAATTATAATTCCATCATTACCTGGAGCCTTCCCTTTCTTCATAAATTTAATTGCATGTCTAACTTCCTCATTCAAAATTCTGGGCAATTCGGAAGATATAATAGGAGGCACTTGTCCTTTACTACTATATAATTCTTGATAGAAGTCTTCTACACATTTCATGATGTCATCTCTCTTTTTAGTAATAAGGCCATCTTTTTTTCTTATTGCAGATATAAATTTCCTACCAATACCAAAATGTTGTTTTACACTCTTGAGACTTTTATTCTCTTCTGCAGCTTTCCTTGCTAGTTCACAATTATACTTTCTTATATCATTTTCAACTCTTTTCTGCACCATTTTACAAAATTTTAGATATTCAATCTTTTTTAATGCCTCATTGTTGTAGATCCTCATCTTCCTTCTTTTCTTCATAAATTCTCTAGTTTCAGTAGAAATTTTATTGGTCAATTGCTGCTTTTTTTACCAGCTATTTTTGTTGTAGTTTTTAAAAGTGTATCAGTTATTTTCCTATTGATGTCATTCAAATCTGAATCATTTCAAAATCAACTAATACTTTAAACTGATTTGTAAGTTCTAATTTAAATTCATTAGAATGTTTCTGAAGATTAGGAATATCAACTGTAAATATTGTTTTTCTTAATAATTTTTGTCTCTCTAATTTTGCATTAACATGTATTTTACGTCTTACTAATCTATGATCACTTCCTGTGTTAAATTTATTAAGAACATTACAATCTTGAAATATGTATTTTCTGTTAGCCAAAATATAATCCAATTCTGCTGTACCTACATCTGGATGCTTCCATATCCATTATTACAGAAAAACTGTTGCAGAAAAAAACTTGTGATTACCTAAAAGAAAACTAATTCCTCTTTGAGGCTATTTCAGACAAATTCCTAATATCTATTCCATACATTCTTGTCATTTCAGGAGTTATTACAATATGATTATTCATACAGTAAAAGAACATGAATGGGTTGCTCACAAACATGCATTAATCAGTGTGGCAAATTTATTGGCATTTTACTTCTGGGTTTAAGATCAAGAAACGCAATGGTCCTTCTTTTCCATTGTCTGATAATTTTTAACTGATATATCAGTTGAGATTTTTTGAAGGTAGGATAAATGTCTGTGTGTGAATAATCTTTTATTTATTTTTAAATAGATATTTACAATCATAACAGGAAAAACTGGATTATGGCCTTTACTTCCAGGTGACTGTAAAGTCAACAGCCAAGGCAAGAATTGATGAATGAAGACAGAGGTTAAGAATACCTTGATTATGAAACAAGACTACAATTGGTGATGGTTTTTTATTTAAATACTTACAACTACACATCAGTTTGTAGTGAAAGAAGTTAGTCTGCATGAATTGAAAGAACTATATAATATTAAATAAGACATTTTTGGAGTTTGTAAAATTAGAAAAAAAAACTGAAGAGACTAAAGTGGATATGTACTTTATTATAAAGGTACAAATATTGGAAGTACAAACAAACTGGCATTTATTATAAATAAAAAGTGGAAAAGAACAATATTGTGGAGATTGATGGTACATCAGAGAATGACATAATTAGTTATTTAAAGTAATGGAAGTAACTATTTACAGATAATTTACTTTTATACCCTGACAAGTTCTCATTCTGATGAAGAAGTAAAAGATTTTATATGAATGTACAAAATATTTTTGATCAAACTAAAGAACAGTTTAAAATTATCATGGGTGATATTAAAATTCCAGAATTGGTAAATGACTGAAAAATGAAAAGGTATAGATAAATTGAATTATAGTAATATAATGAGAGAAAACACAAATTTATAGGATTCATAGAAAAAGAAAAACTATATATTATAAATTATTTCTTTGGAAAAAATATTAAATGGTAATGGACATGGAATCATCCAAATGAGGCTTTAGCTGAATTGGATTATATTTTGACTAACAGAAAATATGTATTTCAAGAGTGTAATGATTTAACAGATCTAACTCGGGGAAATTATAATTGATTAGTAAAATATGACATGTGTTAACACAAAACTGGAAAGATGAAAATTATTAAGAAAAACAACTAATTGATATATATTCCTAAACTTCAGAATCACTCCACTTAATTTAAGTTAAAACTTTCCTATTCATATTTGACTGAAGTGAATAAAATGGTAATTGATACTTTATTAAATACTGCAAGAAAGATTGCTAGTATAAAATCCAGTAATTTACCAATACATTTCTATTAAGACTAGAGAATATATGATGAAAGGCAAAAACACAATTTTTTATGATCCTTTAAAAAAGAATTATTTAAGTTTCAAAATGCTCTCATATTCACATATATACAAAAGTATGTATTGATATCCTGTGACAATATAGTCTTTATTAAAAAACATGAAGTTCATAGGCAGAAGAAATTTCTAATATATTATATCAGTTGCAAAGCAAGATATATAATTGACTACAAGAGTAGTTAAATGTTGGTTATCTTTGAATAACAATTTTAATAAAAACAATATTTAAAAAAA
The DNA here is from genome assembly GCA_028023455.1 of Epiperipatus broadwayi. Lineage (NCBI taxonomy): Eukaryota > Metazoa > Onychophora > Udeonychophora > Euonychophora > Peripatidae > Epiperipatus > Epiperipatus broadwayi. Next base: position 4,186,144 of record JAQFVV010012401.1, read on the forward strand.
AAAAACAGTCAAATAAAAGTTTAGTTAAACTTTCCAAATACAAACAACTTGTTAGTAATAACACACAAATAGACAACACATGTTTATGTGTTATTACTAACAAGTTGTTTGTATTTGGAAAGTTTAAATAAGTTTAAAATTTTCTATACATTCAACATTCACTTATAAATTATGGAAATAGTCCAACATATCACATCTTACAATATACCATCATTACAAACCTTCAGACAAATAATAGTCAAATAAGTTTAAAAGGGGGGTAAAGTAATTTCTTTTTATTTATAAATTTAAATTTGCTTGTGTCTTCTCTAAGATTAAAGTTCAGACTTCAAAGGTCAATTATTAAAATTTAAATTACTAAAATTTGATTTTTTTTTTCTTTCTTTAAAAAAAAAGATTTAAATTTTATTTTGTGGAGTATCAATTTATAAAAGATTTATGTTATAATAAGTATTTTTTTGCTATAAGTAATAAAGCTAACTTTTAAAAAAAATATGATTAGAAAAATAATAGAATATAATTTATTATTTTTGTCAATGATAGTTTGTGATTTAAAATTTTTATTGGAAGCTAGCATCTCTAATCTGTTTTTAGTTTTACAATCATCATTAGCAGCTTGTAAAAACTTTAAATTTGTTTTTATTAGCAGCCAAGTTATGAACAAAGATAAATATCATTAAATGGATATTATAGTTTGTGATGGCTAATTCTTGTATGTGTATCATTTATCCTGGATCAATGTAGCCTGGATTAATTATCTATTTTCAGCCTTATATTTGATCAAACTTAAATAAGTTAGAAGATCCAGGTGTCTGGTAAGAAGAGATTTTTAATTTAACTGTTGAAGAGAGAGCAGTCAAACCATAATCCAGCTAATAAAAACAAAAGAGGCAGAAGTCTTCACCAAGCTATTGCATAGAATAGTAGAAGTTTTAATTAAGCTTTTAGCATAGTATAAGTTTAGTTATAAAAATGGTTTTTATAATGAAAACCATGTGATAAATTCAGTTAAAAGCTAATCATCATCTTCCTCAATGTATCTTGCCTTCACTGGAATAAAATTGTCAAGAAGTTCACCCATAAAGTAATCTGCAACCTTGTATTTAACCAAGAGCATGAGTCTCTGTATATGTTAGTCTCATTTAGAAATTTTAATAAAAAGAAATGAATAAAACTTGCTAATTTTTAACCTGGAAATACTGCACACCAAGAAAAAGACAAATTAGTAATGATGTATAAAAGCCTTCAAGAAGAAAATTCAATTGGAAATTATAATTGGAAAGGACTTTGCAGAAGAATCAAATCATCATTATATGTATTTTTGTGCACATGCTATATTTTTAATAATAGTAAAAAAAGAGATTTTTTCTAAATATAAAAGTAGTAATTTTTTGATTTTGTAAGAATTGATCATTTTAAATATTTTTATTAATGTTTTCAAATTGTGAAACACATTTTTTTATTCCTTCAATTTTCTCCTAAAATTATGAGGTTTTGGGGGAAATTTTTTTTTTAATTTAAATTTAATTTTTGAGACAAGTTTTTCTCTTTTTATTCATTTTTCCTCCTAAAAACTTAACAAAAGATTAACTAAGCTAATTGTTGTTTTTCCAAGTCTTAGTTATTTTAAAGAAATAATTAATTAAAAGTTAATTTATGAATAGAAATCAATGGATTAATTTTAATTTTTATGAAAATATATTTTTTGATGAATGTTTAAAATTTCACACTATCATCACATTTTTTCCTTTATTGTTAATTAATTTGTTATTAAATTTTAAAATATATTTTTTAGTCTTAATTTCTTTATTCTATCTCATTCTTGTTTCATAAATTGCAGTGTGTGTGACTTTATTTTATGATAGCATAATGTTTTAGGATTTTTTTAAATGATCCCAATAAAACTATTTAGATACAATAGGATAAAAATAGGAATTATTTAAAGTGATTTATTTTATTGTTGATCATTAATCATTATGGATGATTATTACTTTTGTGTAATGCTGGTGAACTTATAGTTAGTTTTGTGCTGATCCCTCATGCTCATTCCTTTTATATTTAATTTTATATTTTATTTATTTGGGAATGATGATGGTTTCCATCTCCTCATAATCCTGCCTTAATGTGGTGTATTGTTACAAATGGTTACTTAATTGTAGAACCTTGTAACCACAGATTCTCCTTTATTAACCACTACTTCCATATTGTTACAATATTATGAATATATTTGCTGTTATATCTTCTGAAATTAAGAATCATTGCTACTATAGAGGTGAAGTTATTGACTTATATTACTATATATTCACAGAAAAAAGTTATCATTTACAGAAGATGATCTCTTTATTGTTTTATTATTATTATGCATAAAGAGATGAGGGTTTAAAAATGCATGTTCCATGAATTTCTTTTCCAGACAGGTGTCGATGCTGGTCATATGATACATACAGTTTTGTAGGTCATGACCAAAGCAAGACATAGATTAATGAAAACAGGAGATCTAAAAATAAATAAGCAGAAGACCATTAGCCAAACTTTTCAGTTAGATGATGAAGTTATGATTTGGATTAATCCTGTAAATCATCCTGAAAAACATGGCTATAATAATTTCCAAAAATTTATGATTGACCATTTACTATCATTCACCAACAAATGAAGGAATAGAAAAGGAAATCATAAAATGCCTTCTCTTTAAAACTTGACAAAGAAAACTTAACTGATGATGATGAGTAGATGGCTTGATAATTTAGAGGTATAGTATGTAAGATTTTAATATGTGTGCTAATTGTGGATTGAAGATATTTGTATGATTAAGCCTTTTCCTTGAAGGAGTTGGCAGAACTGTAGGTGTGTGCTTGTACTCAAAATCCCCGTGTACTCAAAAACCCCATGTAAGTTGATAGTGAAGTACTAGTGAAAGGCATTTTGGCTCACTACAGAGTAGCTGGTAGAAAAGAATTCCCAATGAAATGATAATTATAAGTTGTAAGTTAAAATCAGATGTTTAGAAGAATTTTTTTGACATTCACAAAAAGCTTTGGTTAGCAATCATATATTGTGTAATTAGGCTCACAATGTAGTGCAACATTCTTAAGAAATTAAAATTGGGTTTAGTTAATATTTAGTCAGTTTACTTTAGTATTGGAAGTGATTTTAAAGTTAGTATTTCTACTATTTTGATCTCTAGTTCATTATCAAGACAATTAATATTTAGTTACTTTATTTTCCTATAGAAAATGATACCTCTAATTATTTTGATTTTTAGCTCATCCAGTTTAATTAGCATTTCATTCATTTATTTTCATATGGAAAAAAATGATTTTAAGCTTAATATCTCTATTATTTTGATCTCTAGCTCATTATTCAGTTTAATTATCATTTAGTCAGTTTACTTCATATGGAAAAGTGATTTTAAATTTGATACCTCTATATTTATTTAGTTTAGTTTATTATTAAAGGTGATTTCAAATTTGCTGTTTCACTTTCTTAATTTCTAGTTCGTTATTAAGGTTATATTTATGAATTTAATAATCTTAATGTTTAGGTGGAAATAAAATTATCCAATGTCAAAGGTTTGAATTAGCATATTTTATTTCTAACCTGGTAGGAGGATAGACCAAGATACATAATGATCTACAAGAGTAGTTAAATACTGGTTATTTTTGGATAACAATTTTAATAAAAATGATATTACAACAAAAAAGAAATCATATCAGGTAACAAGAAAGAGGGGGGGTTTCTTTTTGTTTATAAATTTAAATTTGCTTGCATCATATCTAACATTAAAGTTCAGAGTTCAAAGATCAGTTATTCAAAGTTTAAATAGTTGAAATTTGCCTTTTTCCTTTCTTTTAAAAAAAAAGAAGAGATTTAAATTTTATTTTGTGAAATATCAATTTATAAAAGATTTAGGTCATAATAACTAATTTTTTTTTTTTTTTGCTAAAAGTAATAAAGTTAACTTTTAAATAGAAATATGATTAGAAAAATAATGGAATACAATTTATTATTTTAATCAATGATAATTTAATTAAATAAAATGTGATTTAAAATTTTTATTGGAAGCTAGTATTCTCCAGCATCTCTAATGTCTTTTATTTTACAATTGTCATTAGCAGCTTGTAAAAACTTTAAATTTATTTTTATTAGCAGCCAAGTTATGAACAGGGATAAATATTATAAAATGGATATTATGGTTGTGATGTCTAATTCCTGTGTGTTTATCATTTACCCTAAATCAATGAAGCCTGAATTAATTATTTATCTTCAATCTGATACATGATCAAACTTGAAGTGCTATTTCTGACTTTTGCTAAACTTATGGTAAAATTTTATGTTTGCAAAGGTATTGTTAACTCAAAGTCTTCTCTTATAAAATATTTGTTTTAGAACGATGAAGAAATATGATCTGAATAAATTAAAACTTGAAGCAGCTAAAGGAATTAAAATAATTATTGTTTTTACATTTTCAAGGATGATGTATAGCATCTTCAATGCTGAAATAGATTCCATAATGAAAAGCAAACAAGGAAAAAAAATGTTAAACTTAATATAAACAGGATTTAAAACTGAAGATATATTATAAGATGTGATATGTTGGACTATTTCCATCATTTATGAGGGAATGTTGAAAGTATAAAAAATTTTAAACTTTATTTAAACTTTTAAATACAAACAACTTGTTAGTAATAATACACAAATAGACAACACCATTGTGTATTATTACCAACAAGTTGTTTGTATTTGGAATGTTTAAATAAAGTTTAAAATTTTTTATACATTCAACATTCACTCATAAATGATGGAAATAGTCCAACATATCACATCTTAAAACTGAAGACATTGATAAAACTTTAGTATTCAAAAGGGTGATCATTTGAAGGGTGGTAATGTTTAAATACTTATTATTTTATAATTTAATGTAATGATGTTTTAAATATTTTATATAACTTAATTGTATAATAAATACATATTTTTGTTAGTTATTAATCAGACCTTCTCTTTCTCTTCTCATAACTTCTATCATTTAAATTGTAAATTAAATTTATAATAGCCAGGGAAATAAGAGTTCATATTTTATGGAATTAATCATGATAGTGTTTTTGATAAGACCGATGGTGTGGTATATCCTTCTATGGATTTCCCAACTTTGGGATGGCACTCAGGTTTTTAATCTAATATGAATTTGTAATCCCTAGAAGATATAATTTCCCTTTATTATTTAGGAGTGATTAAAGGTCTGGAAAAGTAAGATAATTTGTAATATTTTTATTAGTATGATTTATGATTGAATTAAATATTTTACTTCTATCTTGTTTCATTTTTGTTATTTAGAATTGAATGTGAAATATCAAAGGTTATTTTAATTATTAAGCACTAATTTTTTCTATATATTATATATGATTATTATAATATGTGCTAAATTAACTTTGATGATCACATTTATCAAATGGCAAGACCATTATGATATAATGATATTAAAGATCAAGATGTACAATATATATGTATAAATTAGTATGGACATCCAAAACTTACTCACTAGATTGTTTATTTTATTATAGGGATGGTGCTTTATTTTATTCAGCAACACATTTTATAATGGCATCCCAGTGTAATGCTGAATGTAGTTAGTATACCAGTCAATCTGTAACATATTGCAAAAGATAACTTCATGGTATATGATTTGCATTACAGAATAAAGTTTCAATATGTAATGTATATTTGTCCAATACAAAATATATTAAAATGTTTTATTGGCATTTGTTAATTTTATTTATATGGATCTTTCTGAGAAAAAATTGCTATTGAAAATATTTAAAACATGCAGTTTTTATATTTTTATATTCATAAAAAGAGATTGTCAATATAGTTTGAGTCATTTAACAACTACTGACTTTTTTTATATATGATTTCATTTTTATCACTTTTAAGATAAATGTAAAGTAAGGGTTTATCTAAAAAGTAACCCATACCACTGCTATTTTTGCATTAATTTTGTTTTTGGTGTTTTTAATATTATCTCAATTAGATAGTATGTTCAACAATATTTCACTTTCTAAAAAAAGAATGGGAGTCGAAAAAACAAGTTTCTTACAATATTACACCTAAAGCATTGTATGTGTGAAGCATTGTGCTTCACTTTATTGCATTCTAGAGGGTTCCCAATCAGAATAGTCATGAAAAAATATTACTTCAAATGCATTTAATAAGACTGATACAGAAATATCAGGGAATGGAATCTGCTTAAGCAGCAGCACACTGTAATTCTGTTTAGTATAGGAAGATAAGTCTGATCAGATGGGTGAAACTTTAAGATTATAAATTTTTATAAATTAATTAAATTTAAAGCTTAGCTAATATTACTAAAACTGACTCAATGATATTGGATCATAAATATATTTTGGCATAAGAATTAGCACTTCAATCATTGAAGTGATTACAAAAAACACTTCATAATATGCAGCTTTATAAATCAAGCAAAAAAAAAAAATCATTCTGCAAGCAAAGAATGCTTAGTTTCCAGATTACTTGATTAAAGTTATTATAATTATTTTGTGTTTATTTGCTATATGGTAAGTCACTTTAACAGTTTAGTATAGTTTTGAAAAGTGTATATACTTTGAGAACTACTTCTAACATTAAAATACTCTCCCCTCCCCTCCCCCTTTAACACAATTCGAGTTTTTGATGCTATCCATGTTATACTATCAAATTTTAATAAAAATTCAACAAGTCTATCCTATGGAGATATGGTGGCCATTTCTGAAATTGACAATATTTTCTTAATAAAAAAAAAAAATGTTGATTAACAATTTGTTTTTGGAAATTTTAATTTAAGAAAAATATTTTTTTTTTAAATTTTGCAAACACATTTTCCTATTTAATAATATGATACTAAGTGACAAATTATGATTGCATTTATTATATTACAAAGTTTAATATCCTTGAGCAGACAAAAGACTATGAATAAAATGTACTGCTACATTTGTAGACTTAAATCAGTGAGTTTGACTGATCACATTACATTAAGATTTACATTCAAAATAAAAAGTTCAGATATAATTTTTATTAATGTAAAATATACAAATCCAGGCAGTATTTAATGAAAACCCATCTAGAAAATTTTGCTTTAAACTTCGAATATAACTAAAAACAAACATTATACAAAAGATTCAAATTTACATCTCAAAATATAATGCACTTATCTGTTTAATTTTAATAAACTTTATAATGCAATATTTTCATTACCTTGCTAATTTGCTCTTCCAGTTTAATAATACTATTTATTATTTCATTCAGTTGTTGATCTACATACTTTTTGGAAATCATAATTACATCTTCTGTTTCATTGAGGGGAAGTGGATTTTCTAAAGAGAGAAAGTGAATACTTATTATACAATAATATAATTAGATTTTTTTTCTGTTTGCATTGGTTATTGTGGTATATTGTTTTAAAATGGCAATTTCATACTTTATTGTTTTCAACACTTTTTTTTAATGTTTCTTTCTTTACATGTTTTAATTGACCAGAAGTCTTCTTTCAAACTATAAATTTATTTTATCTTATTTTTCTATAACATCCAATTTTGTAATATATATATAATTTTTTAAATTACATACCTACATGTTTTAAAAATATAAATTATCTATACATGTTTACATACTAATTACCCTTTTATATTTACATTGTCCCCAAATTTTATATATTTAAATTCATATTTTAATTATATGTTATATTATCATCAATATTTTTATTATTTTATATAAATGTAAAACACTTTTCTATGTACACAAATGTATTATTACATAAATGTTGTGAATTCATCCTAAGTTTATCCTCAATAATGAACTTGTTCAAATCATAGTTTTCTAAATTGGATCCAGAATACAGTACTGTTGCCAATGAAACAACAATAAGCTAAAGAAATAGCCAAATGTCACTCATATAACTATTTTAGTAAATCTCATTGAGTACATTGATGATAGAATTGGATGTTAAATGAAGATCCAGTTGAAAGGGAATCACAATACAAGATAAGGTCACCGAGTAATATTTAGATAGTAATTCAGTAGCTTGAGATTACTCTGACTGTAGTACTATTAAACACTTGCTTGAATGCAGTCAAACATGCTTATATACAAAACAGGAAAATGATAATAGTGAATAATATCAATCACTTTCATAATGCAATGCCATGACTCCTTCTAATAAAACCTAATACAAGAAATGTTAGATTTTTTTAAAAGAAATTGTTATTTCCAACAACTACAAATTTCTAATTCCATCAACTGTAACTGGTGGGAAATTCTTTTAACTGTTGTAGATATATTTTTAGATACAACAAATGTTTGTCATTACTTTAGTTGTAATATTTATTTATTAGTTGGAAAACTTTATTTTTTGCTGACAATTTTTATATACATGATAATTGTCCATATCTATATTCATATAACTTAGATCAGTGTTTCTCATTGTAGAGTGTGTGTATTCCTGAAGATATTTGAAAGGATTTCAGACAATACGTGACATTTTTCAGATATGCATCATTAACACATGGAATCATTTTTACGAAAAAAATATTTAAACTATATATCTTTCTCAGCAAATTATAAATTATGTATCAATCTTTGAGTAATTGCTGAATTTGAATATTTTGCAAATTCATAGGCAATAACAGGGTAAATCTTCATTTATTTATATGAACATTAAATGTGAGCCTGCAATTACATGCAGTATATGATAATGGCTGGAAAAAATTAATTGTATAAATTATTAGTAAATGTGATTAAGACAAGCATATGTTAATCAATGTGCTTCATTATTTTAATTATATTACAAATTTGTTGTTTAAAACAATGGTTAATAGGTTTATACTATGTCACAATGATATAATTGCTTTGATAATATGTGGAGGTTATAATATCTATAATATATATATATATATAATAGTTTCAAATTCTTAAGTATAGATCATTAGTTATAAACTGGATTTATAAAATGCATAAAAAAGTGAAATATAGCAGCTACAAGTTATTGAAAGTAACGAGATATATATATTGTATTTAAGTACTTTTCTAATAAACAAACTTAAAAAATTATTAAAAACTTCGTAAATATTAATTATTTGAAATGTGGATTTTTATGGAAGAAAAATGAAGAGAAACCTATTTTATTACATGCTATTTGTAGGAAAAGCTTTAGCAAATGAAAGCATAAAGCCATCTAACTTAAATTCACTATTTTGAATTGTAACATATAAAAAAAATCAATGTTAAATTAAAAAATTTAAAAGAATCTCATGATATCACGTTGATTGTGTTTAGAGATAAAGATAAGAAAGCTTTAAAAACTTCATATATATTATTATTAACAGAAAAATGTAGTTGCAATGGAAACTGTATTTGAATTGTTCCTCATAACTAAATATGTTGAACCTTTAAAAATATTTTAATGCCCACTATGCTTTGTTGTAGAATATATGTAGCACAAAATGTTATAATTAAATTGAATTGCCTAGCTTCCCTTCAAGACTTATTTTTTTTAATTCTTGAAAATAAAACATGTTTATTTTAGTTGAAAACTACATTCCCATTTTAGCAAGATGTTTTTACCAAAACAGAATCCTATATTTTTTATTTTAATTAAATTATCTTTATATCCTATTGTTATATATTACTTTTGTAAAACAATTATTTTAATTAATTATTTTTTTGCTTTAATTAAACTAAAATATTACAATATTTTCAAAAAAAATTTATGGTCTTAATTTTAACATTTATATAATTTGATTACAATTATTTTATGTCATATTTTATTAAATGGCTCTATCTTTTAACTTTCAAAAGTCTTACATTTATTTAATACGTTTTTGAATTGATCTTTATTTATTCTTTGAAATGATATAAGATTTGCTCAGTAATTAAGATGTTATATAGCAACATTTATTTTTGGCATACATATCTTATAAATTTGTGTACTTATTTTAGCTTTATATATGGACATCTTTATTTTCTTTCTTACCCTTTTAAATATATTTTTGGATATCACTTTGAATTATTTATAGTTATTAGACCACTCCCTCCTTATTTTTAACATTAGAAAGTTTAAAATCCTCAAATTGAATAAAAATTGACCATTAAGATATTCACAGTATATGACATTACATTTCGTATTTAGTTTTCTGGTCATTTTCTCTTTTTGTGTTACCAATTTTCAATCAATATGTCTGATCTATTTTCTGCTATCCTAACTTTTAAATTTAATAGAATTTAAATACCATACTTTATGATACTTACTGTGATTTAATTTCTTCTAATCATAATGTGTGTATATATAGGTTCTTTATATTTTAGGTTACTTCTATTTTTAAGTCATAAATATGTATTAGAATATATATATATGATACATTGTTAATTCTAAAATTATCATGGATAAATTAATTCATATTATTTCCAGGAACTTCCATGTAATAAAATATAATGTTCACACATTAAATTAATAACCCATGACATCAATTTTAATAAAATATATATTCTGGAAAATTGAACAGTATGACCAGAGACTGCTAAGGGTAGCTAAGGAGATTTTTAAAAGGCCTAAGAGCATAAATGAAAAGTGTGAATTAAAGAAAATTAACAATATTTAGAAAAAGCTATTGGAGGATAAAATATTTTTAAAAATTTCTCAACAAATAGAATTTAAGAATGAGAAAAAAATAACAAAAGAAAAAAATAATGATTTTAAATCACACCACACACATTCTTATAATTTGAGAAAGAAGAAGCTCTGAGGAAAGTACTTGTTATTGTACGGAAATGTCAGCTATTTAGCTATTATATTTTTATCATAAGAAGCTCCCGGAAATAATACTATGAATATATATATTACAAAGTTATACTTTATGAAGGAATTAAAACTTTTTATCATTAATAGCTTTAAGAAAGACTGGTAATATGTTACATTGGAGAGAGAAACATTAATTGAAATTGAATCATTAATCATTTGTGAAGTCATATGATCTTTGAGCACCAGAAGTGAAAAGATTGAGTTTGTATCCAGGAACTTTTAGTTCTTAAATCTGTCACTGTTTTACTGAAATACTGTTCAGAACTGATTTATCAATAAAAAGACATTAAAAACAATAAAATAAGAAATTGTCATTTTAATGATTGAATTGATAGCTATAAAACATACTAAGTGAAAAAACAACTTGAAACTAAAGATTTGTTTTTCAATACGAAGACACCGTTTTATATTGAATCTTTTAAAATTTCCTTATGAACCAACTTTTGGTAATCATACCCCTATAAACATATAATCATTGAAAATATAATGGGAATTTCCATTATTTTATTTAGAAAAACTTCACTTATAATTTAGTTTGTCAAACAATCTAACAATTACAAGTTTATCTTTAAACTAAAAGAAATAAAAAAATATTTAGAAAGTTGTTTCTATCCAGTTTTCACACATATAAAATATGCTTGACTTATGACTTTTATAACATCTAGAGTACCAAGCCAAAATCAATTCCATATTTAGTTTAAAAGTAAGTCAGATAAAAATACTATTACTTGATAGCATAATTTAAGCTTGCAGTTACCAGATGTGATCAGTAAAAATTGCATACTATAGCTGTAATTTTTATTTTATTTTACAATAAAAGATTAGATTGAGATTTTTTTTACCTCTTATGCAAAAAAGAAATATGTTATTTTCTGACAGTTATTGGATGGAGAGATTGTCTATGACTTGATTAAGAAAAATCATGAGTTTGTTTTAAAATATATTCAAATTTTAAGTTTTGGATTTCACGTGATCATTGCATATGTGATGAGGATGCCAGACAAATATATTAATTACAACTTAATATTGAGAATGGCAAATTAATATATTTACTACTGCATCATGTGTTGAAAGGCTATTGCAATAACTACTGTATTATGTGGCAAGCATAACAGACTTGTGCATAAATCATTTCATCATGAGATGAGAACTACCAAATGATAAAATTGAAATGTAGAAGATTAATGCGTGAACCATTGGACCAGATGATGAGCATGGTGTAAAATTATCAAATACTGCATCATGTGATTAGCATGATAGATTATGTATAGTCCTAAATCTGAAACCAGTTCATTCCAAAAAATCCAGGTGCACGGTTCCCAAATCCAAAGTTCCTCACTAATAAAAGCTATAAACTTATCTTGGGGTATTTTGATGAAACAATGCTGGATAAAAATTTATTAAGTTCTACCATCTGTTATCCACTGTAACATGTGTTGAGCATAACAAAACCTGTATGATGCAGATGACAGACAAATACATCAACTATTGACTGCATTATGAGCTGCTTATGAAGAACTAATGCAATAATGATTAATAATAACTGTACTGAGAGGTATTATTTCACAATATTAATGATTTGTAATAAAAGTTGAACACAAGAATCTGTAATTATTCTTATTGATGAAAAGCAATTAAGGATCAAATCACAGAATAGACACTTTTTAGGACCATATGATATATTTTTTTAAAAATTATTTAACATACATATATATAACAATCATTAAAAACCCACTTAACATTTAGATAATCCCAAAATCAATAACAATCTCAAATTGATCTCAAGGCAATCTGCTTTTAATAAATAAATAAATATGAACCAATCTCTCAAGATAATGCTATAATTAATTTATTAAAGTTGCTTAGTTATAATGTCAAGATTACTTTGAGTCAATAAATGTTTCCCAATAAATATCAAAATAAACATATTATAATAGCCAATTATTAATGATTTAGTTTTAACCAATTGATAAAAAGTCACAGAAGACATTCAAATATTTATTTGTTGCTTGATCGTAATATTTTTTTTTTTTTTACAACTTGTCAAGATATTGCTATAACAATATTTGAATAGAATTAATTAGATGAAAAGCAACCGTAAGTGTTACTAATAAGGACAAATGAGAGCCGTGAATTGATCTTGATGCTTTTTGATTGCAGATTAAGTTAAATCAATAAATGCGACTGGCAAAATAGTATATATATATTTAAAAGTAGTGCGGTTAGGAAGAAACTAATGAACAAATGAAATGTGAAGGAAACTGTTGTTTTTTTAAAAAGATATAAATAATAAAATTTACAGGTATGGTTATTTATCCCAATTCCGTTCATGATAGAATTAATTACAGAGTATATTTTATCTAAACATTAAATAAGTAATTTTTTTTTCCTAATTTAAGTTTACCTATCAATGTATTATCCATTGCAAATATTGTATCATTATTTAATTCGTTTCCTTTTTCTTTTTATCTTTTTTAATATTTTATTTATACTTTTTAAGAGAATTTTATTTATTTTTCATTTTTTTTTTTTTTTTAGTAATTATTTTTCATAGACTTTTCGAAAGTCATTTTATCACGTGAAATCACACATAGTTCTACGTAAAAAAAAAAAAAAAAAAAGTTCCAATATTATTACCAAGGATGCGTAATTATTATTTTCTAGAAAATAATTCACAACAGTTAGATCTATTGCTTAGTTGATATCTAAGCAGATCAACTACTGCAAATTAAGTAATTCACTTAATTTTCTCATTTTCTATAACAAAGAATGACGTTCTGCTCACTTTTTTTGGTCATTAATATTAATGTTGCTTCCTTCAATAACAATAGTTTTAATCTCCGTTTGGAAAATCAGATGAGGGTACTTGTGTACTAAACGTGCAACGAAGAGAAGATGAGAGGCCTTTTCACATTCTTAAATAGGCATTAGAAAGAAACTTTTACTATGCATGAAAGATGTTCATATTCTAGAAACAATAGTTGGATTTTATTTCTACTTGCATTTTAATGATACTAAAGGATCTTCAGACTGTCACAAACGAAAGTAAACCACAAATACGACAAATATAACAAACTTTTCTTTCTGAAATATTTCAATACTATGTCTAATTATCGCTCTGCAATATATTCTAAGCTCTGCCATATACTAATGAAAATAATCAATATTGTACTTTTTACGAATGTCTTTTAGATAATCTATTTTGATGGTATATAAAGTGTTTATAAAATAGAAATTTATATTTTAAATATTATATATATACAAAGTAAAAAATTGACAAAAGTATATGATTATATAAATACCATATATATATTAAAAATTTAATTCAACAAATTAAGAGAGTAATTTACTAATTAAGGATAAATTATGAGAGGGTGGTGGCTGTGTACTAATAAGCTATATAAAGATAATCTGCCTTCCTACTCTAAGGTCATTGGCACTCTAGAAAATTGTTCATTTTGTTGTTTTAGCAGGCAAGTTAAGTTAGGGAACTCGTGGATATAAAATCCCATAAAGATCTACTCTGTAGGTCAATAAAAAATAAATAAATAATTAGATCTGGAGTTTGTACAGATTGCCCAGATCTTTTATTATTTTTGAAAACTGTTGGTTAACATATTTTATTTATGTGATTAGTAAAACCAACGCTTATAATACAAAAATAGCATTGTACAGTGTTCATTTATTATATTTAAATGTCTCCACGTTAATATTTGATTTTAATCTGTAAGTAATGTACATATAATTAAATTTTTGTTATTAATTGATGTCTCGGTATAAAAATTTGTTGTTTATTCAGTTAGGTGGCTAATTAGTCCACAACTGTCTTTTTTGTGGGAAAAATTAATCTACCCCTGCATATGTAGCAGTTACTTTGATTGCTATATTGGCTGACTGCCCATGAATTTATAGTATAATTTTTATAACATAAAGATAACCATACTCAATTTATCATAAGATATTTTTTAGGAAGTCTTATATTGTTCATTGTTTCATATCTCCAATTTTATTGGAGATGTAATTTTACAATAAAGGACTTTATGGTATCTCATCTAATAAGCTGAAGAACATACTGATTGTCTGATGAAATTTAAATATTATGCCATTAAAATAAATTGTATAAGAAATCAACAAGCAAATATCAAATATGAGCAAATGTTATTACTTGCTACAAGTACTTTTTTGCCAATTATTTCATCTGCTTTTTGCAAGAACTTAATGCATGTTGTACACTATTTTAAAATTGTTATTAACTAGGCAAAAAATGGGAATGATGAAGTAATTAGTACACCTATTTACCTGTATATGATCCAGAATGAAACTTGGAAATTTTTTCAGGATATTCAGAATTTCCAAGCAGATTTAAGGTGTTTCATTCAGAGGAGTAGCCCAAATCTAATCTTCCTTTTATTGATCATAAAATAAAAAAGAAAGTAATTAATTCTTATCATTAAAAATATACTTGGGTGTATTGTCTTTTTTTTTCACTATTCATCTTTAAATGAATCTGATAAGGCTTTTGCAGTAGCTTTCTGATAATTTTATTTTTTAGCTTATGTAATCATTAGCACTTATCAATGAACTGAAGTCTGTTGACATTGAAATGCTATGATGGTGCATTTTAATATCTTTTTGTTTAATAATAGTAAAATTATTAGCAAGCCTTATATATAATGAGGCAATATTATTGTCATCTTTTCAGTTGTGTTAAACTAATGTACATTATTTGTTTACATATAAATGAAATGTTGGTCTCTATAAAAGGTAGGAAAATGACTTTTTTTTTTCATATCTAAAAGAAATAAAATATGGAGTTGAAAAAATTACATTTCTGTTAGAGATAGAAATTGTAATATTTGAAAATATATATAGAATAAATTATGTAATTCATTCAGCAAGATAAATTATAGTAATGTCTAAAAAATATAGTAAACAAACAAATTATAAATATATACAATTAAACTTAAAGATGTAATTATTTAACATCAGCAAATCTATAAATAGAATTAATAAAAATAACAAAGATTAGCCAAAGAAAAATTGAAAACATATAAAGGAATAATAAATAAATAAACATATGATATTATTTATTATGAAGCTAATAAATTATGATGTCATAGATAAATAGCTATGTAAAGCAATGTCTAGAGTGTTTTTGTTATTCTATTGTGTGTTTTTTTTATCATCTGATTTTTACTTTTGCTAAAGCTAGAAGAGAAAAGTTCTAGTCTAAATAACATATTTAAAAAATCTGAAAATTTTTTTAAATTGCTACTAACTATAAAAAAGCTTCAGATTTCAATATTAACAGGAAATATTAAGAGAGCATTGGTTAAAGGATTGTAAATAATATTATCTTTTTATAGAGTTAAGATGGAATTTATCATTTCAGTGAGCACACTGATATAATTAATAAGACTAAATATCAGTATAAAAAGACTTAATAGTCCCAATGAAATATCTGAGCATCACTTTCCATTGTTAAAACCTTATCCAGATTCCAAAGTTTATAAATGCTGCAATGCTGAAGTGTTTATTCATTTTTTTAATCTTCTTATCAAACAATATCTAATCTTCAGATTTAAATATAACTTTGATCCAACAGTTATTCTATGCAAAAAGTTATCATCCTTCTTTTTCTTAAAGTAAAGAGTTTTTAAATATATTTAAAAGTTTTCAAAAAACAGTTCTCTCTAATCACACAACTATTAATCTTTCACATACAATTAATTAACTTTAAAGCACTTTTGCAAGAGTGTTCAATTCTTTATGTTCTCAAAACAATGTGGACTGCAAGTTGTGCCTTTTTATTTGATAATGATAGTATGTGTTAAAAAATAATCAAAAATGATTTAATACATTCATAATGCATATTTATGCATTTAGATTCCTACTCTAGAAAATCATACTTGAAACATGATTTTCTGGTAACTTTTTTTAGTTATGCAATTTTTAAAGATGATTTTATTTCAAATATTTTCATTTTTCACTTTATTTTCTGTTTTTAACAAAAAAAAAGTCCATTTGAAATATGTCAAATTTTGTTTATATTGTCTGTGTTCATTTATTTAGATTTTTTATTTTTATTTTTAAAAAAGCGTTTGAACTTTATAATTATATTGTTCTAGTATGCCAGATCTTTTCTTTTACTGCAGGAATAAATTTTATTTTTAGAAACCAGATCAAGGTGATTGTCTTTCTTCTGAAATACCTGACGTATTTAAGATATATATGTTCACATTACAAAATACAAATATAAAATTACTCAGAAAATTCAACTAACATTGGAAGTCTTAAATCCTATTCCATCTACCACTTTTATTTTTTTCCCAATTAACATTTTTATTTATTAGCATTATTATTAATATATTATTAATGTTTGTTGTATTAAGCATTTACACTATCTGTAGATTTTTTTTTCTTTTTTTTAATAATAAAACTAATTACATTTTAACCATGTCTAGCTCTTTTTAAGTTTATATGCTTTGAAAATACTATACATTTTAAAATACAACCATATGTAATCACTTATAGAAATATAAAATTTTATAAATATCTCATTTATAAATAAATATGTAAGGATGTATATACTTCAATCACAATAAAAGTACATATTCATATAGCAAACAATTCAAACACTTTATATTTGCTAATTACATCACTTCAAACCTATATAGGTATAAAAAGGTATGGTAAAACAATATTGAAAATACTCACTATAAAAAAAAAATATTATAATTAAGAACTCTTTAAATACTTTCTTCAATGCATAGAATTTAACGAAAAAGAAAGAAAAGTTATTATAATATTTTTTTTAAAAAAAAAAAACCTTTCCAACAATTTATAAAATAGGAATAATGAAGAAGTAGATATGACTTATCAAACTTACCAGTGGATAATAATGAGATTTTGAAAAGCTTTTCTTTCATATTGTTATCTCTTAACTAAGAATAACTTAAATATACCTTTACTGGATTGTGCACTGAATTGGATATTTTTTGACTAGCTGAAAGAAAATCATATACCTGATTAATACCTGAAAAAAAATGTCCAAGTTTTATCCAGTATGGACTCAAATCTAATTAATTGACATGACCAATATGTAATGAATTACCCATAGAAAAAGATATTTCTCCCATATGTTGGCCACCAATTATTTAACGTATATTTTTATATCAATTTTACACTAAAAATAAATGCATCAGTCATTAGAATATTACCAGAACCATCCCCTGTTTGACTTTAAAGTATGAATTGACTATATTCTCCAGGTAACAAATAATCATTATTATTTACTTTTTTTTATTGATCACCTGTAGACTTTGGATAGTAAAAATTAGTTTTCATTCATTTCCTGAGAAAAATTTTACTTGAAAAAGTTTTAAATACAAGTGTATTATATATACTTTTAAGCTAGATGTGATTAGATAGGATTTGAACTCAGACTTCCAATGATATGGATGGTTGAAGAGTGAATGAGATTGAAGTTTGTTCATTAAAGTTTGAAGATTTGCTATCTAAGCTATAAACTAAGCACTGATTGCATATATGTGTTGGAGATGCTGAGTGCTGGTATATTGGAGATCATTTTATCTTTTTCACATGTATGTGGACAAGTGTATCTGTTGTATAAGATAGAATGGATGACTAAAGGAAGCTTGTAAGTCTGGATTCAAATCCCTTTAAAAAGTTTTGTAAAAGAGTTAATTTTGCTTTGGTACAACTATTCTATAAATATTTTCTTTCTTATCTTTAAAACAGTTTTTGAATATTAAAATTGAGTTTCCAATGTTTAAACAATCATATAAATAAAACGAATATATTCAGTTATCACAAATACAAAATAATTTTACTAACAATAATTTAAGAACAGTTATAAAGAATAACATAATGAATACAAATATAATGAGATCAATGTCAAAATTATATATATAATAAATTATGCTGAGGTACATAATGTCTTTGCTGACACATCTTTGGTTAAGCTAACTAAGTAAAAAGAGTATTTTGAATACTAAGTTAAAATATTTTAAAGGTAGGTATATAAAATACACTAAAACTAATTTACAAAAATATTTTTTTTAATTTTATTTTAATTTATCGTTGCATCTCTGGTAGAGTTGAGTTAAAAAATGCACTGATAAAAGCCAGAAAACTTTTTAAAATATCTTTTAATCATTATTCTAATACTTGTCATATAAAAATTGACATTATATATTTATGCCAAATAAAAATAAGAAAACAAAATTAATTGTGAGGTTTCTATACTATTTAATTCTTCACTTATCCAAAAAATAATATTTAACACTAAAAAATATATTGAATACATAATTAATTCTAAGATTCTAAAATGTAAAAATAATTCTTACTGAGTTTTTTTTTTTTTAAAAAAAATGTGCATTAGGCATTTTAGTACTTATTAATATTTATAAAAGACCCTTGCTGGATCAGACTTTTGGATGTGCTAATTTTTTCTTATGAGTAAATATCTTTCATACAAGAGTTAAATACTGGATAGTACATTATTCTTGACTTTGAGCAGTTTCTTCACTTTTAAATAGTTTGATGGTTCAGGGTTAAGTATTATCATATAGAATAAATAGTAGGTGTATTGTAGTTTTTTATGCTCTTTCAGCTTCTCTCTTTCTCTTGCTTGGACTCACATTTTAAGTAGACAGATTATATGGTGTAAATATATTTTTGAGTATGTTATACTGCAGCAATTAAAAATCATAAATGTACTTATCCATGAATTTTGACATCCTCTTCCTTTTAAAACAGTTTTTAATACATCTTAAAAGTCATGATAAGCCAGGCTTTAACATATCTGATCATAAATTTTAAATAGTAACATTAATTAATAAAAAATAATTACAGAAAAAGAGACAGGCTTAATATTTTTATCAAAAGCAAACTAAAAACATATTTAATTTTATCATATAAAATCTTTACTATTTTTAAATATTAATAACATATTGATAAATAATAAAAATTATTAATATCTGTGTCTTTCAGTATCTTGGACTTTTTTTCTTCTTCATTTTAACCATATGTGATTTTAATTTCTTAAAAAATAGTACAAGTAATTATAAAAATTAAGTATATTTTTTATTTATTATGCTTGAAATTATTTTTTCAACTTTCAAAATAAATAAAAATATATATTTTTTGTCTTGACAAACAAAATATAAAAAATTTCTAGAACAATATTCAGTGATTGATTAGAAGAAGTTATTCTCTGATTGCAGCATTCATTTTATTGTAAAAATGAAAACCAAAGGATACATTAATTTTTGTTACAAATAAATATTAAACAGAAGAAATCTGCAATGAATGATCAAGTAATTTCAATCAGATTGATAATATCATTAATAAAACAAAGATAAGTAGCACCATTATAGTTCACAATCAAAATTTATTTAGAAAAGGTTTAAAAAAAAATATTATGTTACTTGAAAATAACGCTCATCACATCATGTAGAATAATGTGCTAAGTCACAAATATTGTAATGGAATAAATAAATAAATAAAAGCATGGAAATTAGGAGTGGCATCAAGATCATATATATTTTAACCTGCAAACATTTATAATTTGTTAATAATGAGCACCAAGTAAGCTATAGTAACCTTATGACCTGTAGTATGTGCACATATAAAAGATGAATGCAATAAATCTTTATATTATAATATTAAAATAAAAGTAACACAATGAATAGATCTAACAAACCTAAATTCAATATCCATCAGTGGCAGATTGGTAATCAACTCCAAAATAAATTAGTGAACTAATTAAAATTTAGAGATCAAAGACACCATGGTAAATGATAACAGTACTAATTTTATTATACAAAATATGCATTATAATAATTATAATTAATAGACTAAATAAAAACAATAAATACAGTAAATTAATAAATATATACTTCTTATCTACTTTCAATAATAATTTTACAATTTTAACAAGAATATCTTTGCTTATTTTAAACAAATTGATGAAATATTATAAAGTAGCATTTCAAAACCTTTTATTAGTATTTATTCTTATATGATGATTGAAATAATCTGATATGTATCATTTATCATTTAGATTCTGTTTTGAGTTGGATATTATATTTCTGAAATACAGAAGTATATCTCATAAAGAGTTGACAATACTTAATTCTCCCCACATGATAAAGATTAAAAAGTACATATATATCTCTGCTCTGCTTCTATTTTTTCATTTTTTAAAGTATAGCTGTTTATTAATTAAATATTTTTATATTTTCTCTAAAATAATCATCTTTATAATAGATTTGTTTATGCATGTATGCATTATTTCATATTTTTTATTATTTATACTTACAAAAAATAAATGTTATTAAGATTACTTTACAAAGAACAAATCAGGAAATTATTTTTTTTATAGATTAAAAACAATCATATTACCATTTGTATGTTTGCCTTGGATAATGTGACTTATCTTCACTATATGTTTTTTCGAGCCCAAAGTAATGAAACTGCTGAAGTAATAACTGAGTATAATTCTTGCTAGTGAACATTAACTTTCAATGACTGGCTTTGTTTCTAAACAATATTACTTTATTCTTTTTCTTCCTTGTTAATCAAAAGTATTCTAAATTATATGTCTATTAATTTTGAAGAGAGAGATTTGCATTGAATAATTTATTTTCACATTAATTACTTCATTCAATTTTCTGGAAAATGTTATAAGATAAGAGGGATAAACCCTTTCCTCTAACTTATGAGTTTAGAAATCCATATTTTTGGGTTTGATCACTTAAAACATATGATTATTATTAAAGTTCAGTTTATAAAACAAGAGATTTGAAAATTTCAGTTCAATGTATTCATCTTATTCTATATTTATCCCAAAATTGTGCTCTTTTACCAAGCAGGTGATAATTTTGCTAAAATTGTATTAGTTTTCCCACCTTATGTCTCACATTCTTATAAATCAACTAATTTACATAAATAAAACACAAAGAAAAAAATATTTTTATAAATTATGATAATAAATATTTAATAATCTAAAATAACAAACATATTTTTTTATTTATTTCAGAGACCAAACAACAATATTAACTTTATAAAAGATTTTAATATTGATGTGTATATTTTTTTATAATTATCTATTTATTATACACGCATCACATATTAATCAAGTTACTTATCCATAGTCAATATGAATTACCATTCTTTATTAACTACACTTTAAATGAATTATTTTTTTACATTAATAATACAGCTTTTGTTTTTATTTTAAACACTTTCTAACTCTCATATAAATTTTATAGTTTCAATATATATATAAATTTTTAAATACATATGTATGAACATAAATTAATTCTCATTTCCATTGTTAAAATTTAAACTTATTATTTAAGAGGAAACTTTTTTCCTTTCATATTTATAAAATCACAATACTAAAATAGTTTAATTTTTGCCTGATTTCATGTTCAATTGAAATCATGGCAAGACCATCCAATTGAATTTTAGATATTGTTAAATGTCAATAAATTTCAATAATCTTTAATTTTAAAAAATTATTTCTACTATTTTGTAACTATTACCAATAATAATGTTTTAATTAATTCAGTCATTCTAAAATTTATACATACTCTAATTTTCGAACTCAGACTTTCACAGGACCCATAACTATCAGTGCCGTTTTATATTGCTAATCACACACATTTATCTTTTCAACATGTGTGTGATCAGGTGGGTCAGCAATGGCACTGAGAGTGGTGGATCATGTGAATGTCTGAGTTCAAATCCCTGTATATATTACATATATAAATGCAGGTGTAAGCTTTTACAATGTATACTCTAATTTTGTAATTCTATATTAATTAAGATTATGTTATTGTATTTTCATTAAGAATATCTGATTTATATATATGTGTGTATTTTAACTTTAGGTTAATATCAGTTCATAACTAAATGAAAATAAATATAAAATAAAGATGTTATGTGATATTAGTACTGACTTTATTGTTTGAATTCAACATAAGACTACATAATTTTAAATGATTTTTTAAAAATATATAGTATAAGTTTTATTATGTAAAACTTTAACTAATGATGGTTTAAAGTATTTTTTCAACAAAGGAAAATATGACTTTTTTATGATTTATTAAGAAATTGTGCCATTATTTGTCCCTGTGGCATGACCTGAGTTAAAATATATTAGTAATAGTTTATGCTTTTTCCCTCTCTTATGGAAACAATTATCAATTAACAAAATAATAAGTGTGACAAAAATTTAAAAGATATTTATAATGGCTTATGCATCATTTTCCAAATTCTGAATAACATTTGTTTGTGTTTAATAAATTTTCTATTATTAAGTTATTATTAAAAATATTTTTTTAAAAATTTATCAAATACCAAAAAATAGGAGTAATATTTGAACCTGCACTTTGCTTTATATTGTGTAAATTTTTGTATTTCACTCAATAAATGTTACATAATTGATTTTTTTATTAGTAAAACTTATTTATATTCTGGGTTTGATTGTTAAAAAAAAAATAAAATAATAATAATAATAATAATAATAATAATAATAATAATAATAATAATAATAATAATGATGATGATGATGATGATGATGATGATGATGATGATGATGATAATAATAATAATAATAATAATAATAATAATAATAATAATAATAATAATAATAATAATAATAATAATAATAATAATAATAATAATAATAATAATAAAGATAGAAAAACCGAAATCAGAAATGATAAATTTAAATATAAAAATGAAAATCTGTATTTAGCATTTCAATATTAAATATTACAAAATATCTTGGTTAACAGGATATAAAGAAGGAAGAAAATTATTTTATTGCCCATGTTTTATTTTTGTTAATATTAAAAAAATGCAGAAATTCAGATAGTTTTAGTGATTTAAATAACTTGTTTAAAACTTAAAAAACATGAAACATTTATTAAACCATCTTCATATTGATTATTCTATGAATACACAAACTAAATTAAATATTTTGATTTGCAATGAAAAGATTGAAAAGTATTGGAATGTTTAATTACAGTAATGTATAACTGAGGAATACATAAATTAACATACCATAGTCATGAAAAATATAAAGATTCCTGTAGTTATAATAAGATATTGCTATGATATTTACATTCTCATCACATGATCACCATGTGTGGCACTACTGTATGGAGAGTTTTGCCTTGTTTATATTTACATTTTGCAAGCATATTTTTGGTTGGGACTTTCTAATCAAATCTAGAATGATTTAATAGATTCCATCAGAAATGTTCTTTTTTAATTATATTCATAATGAAATAAAATATGCTATATATGTGATGAAACTATTAATCGTATGAATATTTCACTGTATTTGTGAAATAGTTCCTGAGCTTAGATGCCATTTAAATGGAAAATTCATGAATAATTTATAAAACTTATAGATATTATTTATTGTAGACCATATGCTTTCACTAAATGTGTATTTCATTTTTTCAGAAACATGATTGTAAACAAAAAAAACATAAGCTATTATTATCTTTGAATTATGGTAACACCATAGTAGCAAACCATGGAAAACTTCTTAACAATGTATGAATTTGATTCAGTTAGTTGTTTTGATGGGATAAAGATATGATAGGTGAGAAATTATCAAAGCAAAGCATTATGGAACTAATATTTACATAACATTCAATGGCTATATAAAAAAAAAAAGAATTGAGAAAACTTATAAAATATTATAAATATCAAAATGTTATGTAAAAACAGATATGACCATTAAATAGTATCAATGCTTTCCCTGCAGACATGAACACACCCTATTGTATACATTAACATAAGTCCACACATTCATTTTGCATAGTATAGTTTTACTACTTGTATTATATTTTCCAAATTTGTATTATTTTAAAGTCAATGTCAATAAATTTCAGTGCAGCTACATCCCCTCCTCCTTTTGATTACACTAATTTTTACCTTTTATTTTCCTTTATCTTATTAATTGATAAATTACATAGGCTACTGAAATGATTTATTACTGGTTTAGTAATGCTCAGGCTTTTTAAATACTTATAAAATGCTGCACAATCATTAATTTAAATATTTTTTTAATACATGATTTTATAGCTTTGATTCTCATATCATTTTTTAACTAGTTATCCTCTATAACTCATTTAATATGATTAGTCTATGATACTGCTTTTATTTTAGTGTGTTTATATATATAGTTTTTACAGAAACAATATGAAATATATAAATTAACTAAAGAAAATGTGCAAACACAACATACTATTGCTTTTATTGTTTCAACTAGAGATCTGGCTTTTATCAGAAAATATATGCAAATGACTTCCTTCAAAAATTAAACATTATAAATCATATATATTTTTATAAGAAATTCAAACAATTATTTAGCCAATTTAAATATTTTATTGTTCATGCAATTTTAAAATATATATTAAAGCAAGATAAATCTAATACACAATTTTAACATATCCTTGTCTGATGAAAACATGTTGATATTTATCATCACTCTAAGAGGAATGTGCAATAGAAATGAAACCATCATATAAAAATGCTGCTTTTTGTACCTTTTGTTTACTAAGGAGAAATCAAGAATAACAAAATTGAATAAAGAATTACTGAGTTTATAAGAATTATATTAATGTAGATTATGCAAATTGCATGGTTACATATGACCAATTTTTAAAAATTTTATTATATTTAAACTCTGAAATAAATGTCTCTCACTATTAACTCAATAAATCACATATCACTTTTCTTGTTTCTTTGCCAATTTTTCTTCTCACCTTATTATATATTTTCCCTAAATGTGTTCATTATATTTCTCATAATAGGTATAATCCTTTTTCTCTCTTAACTTATTTTTTAATTATTCATTAATTTTTTAGCTAGCGTTTAAGCAAAATAATTTTAACATTTTTTAAAAAATCAAACATATCAATAACTTAAAATGTTTACTTCTACTTTTAACAACCCTTTTTTTAATTTTATAAGCATAATTTTCATTAAAAAGCTATTTAGTTATTGTAATTTTCATGTTTTTCACCTCTTCAGTCTTAACATAATCTACTGTTCCTAAATATTTGCTTTTCATGATTCTTCTTATGATTTAATTTTATACCTTTATCACCTTAAATATTTATTTTTATGTTAAAATTATTAATATATATTAATACTGTTCAGCAATTTACAATAATAATATCTGTCTTCTGTGTACTTAATTTTGAATTTGAATTCAGACAGTCTGAAATTCTTTTCAAGATTTGAAATTTTTCATTTTGTTACTAACTCATAGCCAACCCAATTAATCATCCATCAGTAAATGTTGTGTCTAGCTATTTTAAACTAGAGTGTAAAATAAAGATTTAAAACATCAAGCCAACATCTAGCAATTGAACAAACTTATTGAATTATGTTCATATTCTTCACTATTTAATGCTAAAAAGGCCTTTAATCTGCAATGAGCAATTTTTGTATATTAAAAAGTTTTACTATATTTTTATATCCCTTCAGTCATCCATTCCACCACATACATGCAAAAAAATCAATGATTTCCAATATATATCTATTTCGAACTGAACCAGCACTCATCAGTTGGTTTGGGTCATTATCATCTCACACATACACATATATAATCAATGTTCGATTTATATTAACATATCAAATCTTCAAATTTTAATGGACAGGCTTCAATCTATCCACTCTCCAACTCTTCAGCCACCCATTGAAAATCTGATGGTGGCATATTCAAAGCCCCTGATTATATATAATGTGTGAAAGATGATGATCCGAACCAACTGATGAGTGCTGGTGCAACACAAAATACATATACAGGAGATCATTTATCTTTTTTTCATGTATATGATCATGGATACCGTGTATATAAGATGGAGTGGATAACTGAAGGGAACTTGAAAGTCTGGGTTCAAATCCCCACTAATTATATCTAGCTTAAGTATATATACTATACTTATATTTAGATATTACATAATCTTTAAATGTAAATACCTCCTTCAATAATTTCATTACTTTGTTTTAATTAAATAAACAAAACTTGAGATAAACTACATCTTTGCTTTGCATTTCTATCTCTTCCCCCTACACTCATTTCTCTCTTTCCCTCCAGTAAAAAGACACTTTAAAATCATAAAAATTTCCATCCTCTTCACCAACTAACTCAGTAAAAATATCTACAAACAAAAATATTAATAGATCACTGAAGCAATCTCTCTTTTATGTAATTAATTCTTCAGATCAAATTTATTCATTATTAATTATTTCTTGCTATTTATTTAATTTCATAATTTCATTTTTTCAGTCTTTGTCTCTCTCTCTCTCTCTCTCTCCTAGTTATCACTGTGTTTCCTCCAGTTTCTGTTATCATCCCTTGGAGAGAACTATTTTTTCTATTTCATTATTTTTAAATGCAAATCTGAATATCTAGTATTTTGATTTCTTTCCTAATCTAAAAGATTTTTGTTTCGACTGTTAAGATGATATCAAGTAATTTTTTATTTTTACCCTTTTTTGAATTTTTTTTTCTAAGTCTCGTGAGCATTATATAAGTGTAAGTATTGCATTAGAGTACTGAATTTAAGTATAAATAGATAATATGTCTGGAAAAAAAAATTGTTTTAATGTCATAAACCTGTTAGAGCATTGGCCAAATGTTTCAACCTCTTTATCTTGTTTACTTGAATGGTCAATCACACCTATAATGTTGTCGAGTTTACGATTGTACCTAGTACTGTATATAATTTCTTAATAACTAAACAAACTGTTATTGAGAAAACCAAAGCAGTATGCCTAAAAAAAAAAAAAAAGGCTTAATTATAGCTCCATGTCTGGCAAAGCATAAAGAAGATAAACTGTTCCACACCTTAACTTGAAAATTACTTCCTTTTGACCACGTAGAGCGAATAAACACATCTGTGAATCACTAATATTTGCTAAGAATGCTTTTTTCCTTTCTTTAAAAATAACGGTAAATAACAATTTTATTTCAATTCTCCTTAAATCTTTTTTTAAAAAACAATAATAACGATAAAATATTTAAGATCGTCCGGCGCTTATAACTTAAAGAAAATAATATATATTTATGTTGCATTTAAAAAGATATTGAAATCAATATCCAAGTTAGGTAATAAAATATATGAGGTTTTAGTCCAGATTGATTTTCACAATTTATTTTAAAAACTCTTAATAATTTAAAATTTATTATTGTAAGATGAAACTTGCAATATTAAAATTTGTTAAAATTTAGAAAATAGTTGCACTTTGCACGAAATAAAATTATGCTAACAATTAGGTAGCGCTGTCAACAAGAATGAAGTTTCTCAGAAACATCTGATTTTGTAAAATGAATAGTCGTTCCACATCAATTATATCACATCCTCTTATGTTTTACCCCATCTCCACCCAGCATATTTTTAATGATAAAACCAAATAGTGTAATTATAATAATTATTAAAAAATGTTGAATCGGTAGAATTAAACATTTTAGTTATTAAAAATTGTATACCTTCATATGTCTATTAACTTCAGGCTCATATCCCCAGAAAAATGTAAAGTTCTTAGCCAAAGCAGTTGGCAACCAAAGGAGAACGATGCTAAAAATTCCATGATTATGGACGCAGGTTGCCCTTCGATAATGACCATTTATTTAATTACCCACAACTGCAGGTCACTTTCCAGAAGTAATTGGAAAAAGAATTGTCCAATATTAAATGGGTCAGTGTTGAACTTTATGAAGTTAGAAGAAAATGTGAAAAAATACCTCTAAAATAACATTAAAAATCAAATTTGGTTGCTAGGTTATATCACTGTTACTCACAACTGCAGATGTAAATAATGATCTGTGTAAACCACTTGCAGATACTTTCATTGATTGTAACTTGATTTGAACTGTTTTAACTAAGCATCACACAGTTTTTTTGTATTGCCACAGATAGTCCAAATAGAAGAATAAAATATTTTTTTCATAGTCAAATAAAGACATAAAAGGTGAAAAAACAAGTGGATCTGACTTTACTACAAATGCACAAATATTGGAAGAACAAATGGGATAGTATTTATTATAAATAAAAAGAACAATATTATGGAGATAAATAGTATATCAGACAGAATGGCAAAATTCATTATTCAACTTAATAGAAGATAGTAAATGCAAATCCTACAAGTTCTCACTTTGATGAAATAGAGGATTTTTATAAAGATATATAATATACCTTTGATTACAACAAATAATACTTTAAAATTGTCATTGAAGACCACAACACTGGAATTAGAATTTATCTCATCATTATAATCATTTAAATGGTTATTAGTCAACTTGTCATTGAAGACCGCAACACTGGAATTAGAATTTATCTCATCATTATAATCATTTAAATGGTTATTAGTCAACTGTAGAACAAGTTAAACCACTTTTTTTATTCTGAAATTCTCTTTTCCACACACACCAGTAACCTTCTTTATATCATTTATCTATCTTGTGTTGTTTCTTTCTAGATGTTTTGCAATCATTTATGATTAAATTTAAAACATCAACTGTCCATCTATTATTTCTTTTATATCCAGTCCAACTCCATTTTAATCTTTTAATTCTTTAATGATATCAATGATGTATTTGTTTTTTAACTATGTATTTATTTTTTAAATCTCTCTTTGATATTCATCATCATCATTATCAACCATTAAATATCTCAATTATATTACTAACTTAGATATTTCCTGGTTTAAAGTCTCTGTATTGCTTTTCTATTAAGTATCCATCCATAAGTAAGAAATACTAAAATATATCTATTAAAAACCTTTTTTTTTTTCAAACACTTAGATATATTTTCTTTTAATATTGTTATTTCTGTCAAAAATTCTCCATCCAGGTTTAATTCTACAATTAATTTTATCTATTACATTTCTATCTGCATTAATAATTTGCTCAAGATGTTTGTAATTGTTAGCCTTTTCTAATTGATGATTATCAATCTTTATTTACCTTTTCTGGAAAATCCTCTGAACATTATTTTAGTCTTTTTAGTATTAATACTTTCTTACTTTCATCTGATAACTCTTGCAACATATTCTGAAGCTCAGAAGCATTATGTGCAAGATCAACTACATTACTGCAAAATCTAGATGACTTAAATAATCTTCATTTACTTTTAATTCCTTAGCTTCCCATTTTAATTTATCAAATCTTTCTTATAAAACTGCAGTAAAACATTATGGAGCTATTTCACACTGCTCTCAGGGTTAATCTTCCTAATATCATTTTGGAATCTAATCATTATTATTTTTTGATAAATATTCTTCAGAATATGACAATATCCTGGGTTTATATCTTGATGTTCAAATGCTTTAATCTCTATAAAAATGCTTGCAGAATCAAATACCTTTTCATAATGTACATATCTAAAGCATAATGGCAATTCATATTTATTGGACCTTTCTACGACATTTCTCAATACTTGATTATGATCCACTGTCTTAAAAACAATTTTAAATTCACCTTGTTCTTTTGGTTAATTAGAATCTAAAGTTTGTTATAGATGAATTATAATTATTCTGATAAAGATTTTGTATAGAACTGATTAGACTGTGAGATCTTTAATTTCTAAAATCTTTTTTATTGTATCTTTTAAATATCAGTATTATTATTAGATTCTGTCAATCATTTGGTCTGATTTGGGATAAATAACTTTGCCAGAAATTTTTCTATTTTTTCATCTGCTTCTTTCAAAATATCAATAATAATTTTATTATTTCTGGAATCTTTCCCTTCTCTATATTTTTAATTATATGTTTTATCTCATTTAAAATTTCTCAGCAATTCAGATCACATGATTACCATTTACTATGCTTACACAAGCCATTTAAACAGTATCAAATTCTCCATAGAGTCTGCCACCCAGTGCAAGCTTTAGTAATCAATAGATACAAGAATGTTTGTGCATAAAATGCCTATCTAGTGTTATTTATCCAGTATCTCCAGACTAGTTACTACCTTGTGGATTTCATTAGTCAAGAAATTTAGATCTGAGAGTACTAAACATAGATCTTAGGATCTAGTGCAACCCTCCAGCAGCCATTTTTATCTATTTAGTAAACTCTAAAGCTATGAGGCTAAGATAAAAACACAATAATGTGAACAATCCAAGCTCTTTCACTCATATAGTCATACAGATCTGAACCCAGTTTAGTATTTAAAAATTATGGTGACATTGGTTTTTTTTAATAAACCATAATCACCTTCATCCTATGGGCAGGATATGGGCTTAGATCTATGACTATACAAGTGAAATATCTTGGATTATAAACATTATTATGTTTACATCTTGGTCTCACACCTTTATAGTTAACTAAATAGATAAAAGGTGCCTGCTGGAGGGTTGCATTAAATCCAAAGATCTGGTGCAGTACTCACAGATCCAAAGCTTTTCACTGATAAAACCACAAATTATAAACTAGCCTGGGAATACTGGATGAGTAGGCACTAGATAGGGATTTTGTGTACAAACCTTCTCGCACTTGGTGGTATTATTATACGGAGAGTTTGTTTCAATTCAGAAAATGTAATAACTGTAAGAAATAACTTTGCTTCATTGTTCCTTATTACTGTATAATTCTTTACAGAATTCACAAATTTCATGATGTCATCTTTTTTTTACTTAGAGTTATATCGTTTTATTGCAGAAATAACTTTTCTTCCAATTCCAATATATTGTTTTATGTTTTTAGGACTTTTATTCTCTTGTATAGTTTTTTTTACTAATTAACAATTATATTTTCTTATATTATTATTTGTCCCATTTTACAAAACTGTAGATATTCAATTCTTTTTAATGGATTAATTTAAAAAAATGTTATATTCATGCTTTTCACATATATTCTCAGTAAAAAATTTACTGGTAAACTGTATCAGCTATCTTTTTCGCAATAATTAATAATTTTTTTATCTTTTGTGTAGAATCTATTAAGAACATTACTATCGAAAAATATTTAAATACAGGTCTACTTTATATCTCTGGAGTTTAGAAGTAATTACAGGGGATTTGAACTAGACTTTCAAGCTTCCTTCAGCTATCCAATCTATCTCATACAACTAATACTCATCACCACACACATGAAAAATATAAATGATGTCCAATATACATATTGCACAATGAACCAGCATGCATCAGTTGGTCCTGATCATCTTCTCCCATATATATATATATATATAACTACATCATCTTCTCCCATATATATATATATATATAACTACAACCATTAAATGTCTGTATTTTTAAATTATATAATAATAATTCAAACAAATATATTTAACACAGTATTCAAAATTAAATAATATATTTTAACAGTTGATAAAGATTGTCAGTGAAACAATTGAAAGTACTTCTGGTAAAGAATATATTATTTAATTTTGAATACTGTGTTAAATATATATATATAATCAATGCTTGGTGTATATTAAGAATACAAATCTTCAAACTTTAATGGACAAGCTTCGATCTACTCCACCCTCCAACTCTTCAGTCATCCATCCCATTGAAAGTCTGATGATGGAACACCCAATCCCTTGATGATATCAATATTATTATCATG
The DNA here is from genome assembly GCA_028023455.1 of Epiperipatus broadwayi. Classification (NCBI taxonomy): domain Eukaryota; kingdom Metazoa; phylum Onychophora; class Udeonychophora; order Euonychophora; family Peripatidae; genus Epiperipatus; species Epiperipatus broadwayi. Next base: position 4,218,620 of record JAQFVV010012401.1, read on the forward strand.
CCCATGTTGACTTTAAGTCACTCTGACCCCTCATGTATAGAATCTTTTCATTTGAATACACAGAAGAAGGATGGGCAAGGTACAAGCTGAATCTGTAATATCCCTATAGTTTAGATGAAATTATAGGGGATTTGAACCCAGACTTTCAAGCTCTCTGCAGCTACACAGTCTATCTCATACAACTGACACACACAACCACATACATAAATGATCTCCAACAAATGTATTTTATGCTGAACCAGCACTCGTCAGTTGGTCCAGATCATCATCTATTCCACACATATATAATCAGTGCTTGGTCTACATTAAGATAGCAAATCTTCAAACTTTAATGGACAGGCTTCAATCTACTCTATGCTCCAAACTTTTCAGCCATTCATACCATTGAAAATCTGATGATGGAATGCAAAATCCCTGCAAATAGTATTGCCATTAACATGTTGACTGTAAGTCAGACTCTATTTTGCCTATACCTCTTCTGCATATTTAAATGGAGAAAGTCCTATACATGAGGGTAAGAGTGACTTAAAGTCAACATGGGCATGATGATAATATTGGCATTTCAATAAATTTGGGCATTAATGGAATGTATGGCTGAAGAGTTGGGGGGGGGGTTGAGTAGATTGAAGCCTGTCCAGTCTAGTTTGAAGATTTGCTATCTTAATACAGACCAAGCACTAATTATATACATATTGGGGGGGGGTGATGATGATCTGGACCAACTGATAAGTGCTGGTCCAGCATGAAATACACATATATTGGAGATCATTTAACTTTTTTATATGTGTGTGGTCATGTGTATTGGTTGTATGAGATAGATTGAATAGCTAAAGGGATCTTGAAAGTTTGGATTTAAATCTCCAATTATTACATCTAAACTCCAGAGATATAAAGTATACCTTTATTTAAATATTACAGATTCAGCTACTGTTTTGCTCATCCCTTTTCCATGAGGCCTCAGAATAATTTAGTCACAATGTGGGTATGACAATAATATTGGTATGATCAAGGGATTTGGATATTCCACCATCAGATTTTCAATGGTATTGATGGTATGGATGGCTTAAGAGTTGGAGTGACAAGTAGAATGAAGCCAGTCTGTTAAAGTTTGAAGAGTTACTATCTTAATATAGACCAAGTACTGATTTTATATATATATATATATATATATATATATATATATATATATATATATATATATATATATATATATATATATATATATATATATGGGAGATGATGATCTGACAAACTAATGAGTGCTGGTTCAACACAAAATATGTATATTTGAGATCATTTATTTTTTTTCACATGTGTGTGGTCATGTCTTTCAGTTGTATATGATAGATTGGATAGCTGGAGGGAGCTTGAAAGTCTGGGTTCAAATCCCCTATAATCTTGGAAATATATATGCTTCTATTAATGAAGATATAATCTAATTCTGTTGTAATTTTATTTGGGGTGCTTAAATGTTCACTTTCATTTAGCATTTTTTATAAAGAAAGAATTTATAATATGTAGTTTTCCTTTTCTGAAAACTCCATAAGTCTGGGTTCTCCCTCATTTTTATCATTATAATTAAATACCCACAGCACATTCATATCTTTCAATCATTTATCTATTCTAGTATTAGAATTTCCCATGACAATTTTAAAATGTTGTCTGGTCAGATCAAAAGCAGTTTGTACATCCTTATAAAAATCCTATACTTCTTCATTACAATGAGAACTTCTTGTGACATAAATCTGAACTATTTGTATGTGATATTTTCCATTAAGTTTAATAATTAATCTTGCCACTCCGGCTGATTCACAAAAAAATTCTAGAATGTTGTTCTTCCACTTTTTTATTTATAATGAATTCTACTCGAATTGTACTTCCAATATTTATGCCTTTATAGTACAGTACATGTCCATTTTTAAAATCAGTTGTCTCTTTATCTTTTCTTCTAATTTTGTAAAGTTCAATAATGTCTCATTTAATATTACCCAACTCTTGCAATCTTCCTTCACTTGAAAGTGATTTGTAGTTTTAATTACCTAAATAAAAGGTTGGCATTGAATGATAATCTAAATACATTATCAAGAGATTTTTAGCATCCTACATCTTTGGCCACAAAACACTGCCTTAGCTAAAAATTTTGCAGTCTCTGAGAATAAGAACTATAATTTAATTTTGTCTATCATGACTGTTAATATCAATTTAAAAAAAGAAGAAGAGATCATTCATGCACACACATTCATTTTGAACTTCAAAAAAATTTTTCTGAAATTTCAGTTAAGAGCTGTCAGGCAACTGAAAAGAAGAACCACCGTATTTTTTAATCTTAAACTCAGAAATTAAAAGTCGGTAGTAAATTTTTTATCTGAGATGTGTTTGGGAAGATCCTATTAATGTTCATTTACGATGTGAAAAAGCACATAGTTCTAAGAGTTATTATTATAAGAAGATATGGAATGGATTAGAACATTTTTCTGATTGGCTTCTTTAAAGCCTCAAAGAGGAATCAAAGTGTCTCCTTTCATTTAACAGCAAACTGCATCCAATATTTGATTATATTGAGAGAAATGAGGAATATGCAGGTAAGAGGATTTTGCAGAGAAAATAAAAATTGTATTTTAATTCTTTCTTTGAGAAAAATGCTAAATGGAAATGGATATAGAAACATCTAAATAAAAGTCTAGTAAAATTGGATTGTATTTTGACAAACAGAAAACAAAATGATCATCAATTTATAAAACAAATGATATATGTATTAAATGCAAAATTAGAAAGATAAAAATTATTTTAAAAAACCAGGACTAATAGTTGATATTCCTAATATTCACAAATTTTTCAATGAATTTAAATTAAAACCTGCTAAGCATTTCAAAATAATCATAGACTTTGAAGATGATTTAAACGTAACTGAGATTAATAATAATAAAAAGCTGACTTAAAAACTAAAAGAAAGCTAACTGGTATAATCAACAGTAAATTTTTAACTGAGACAAAAGAATATACGAAGAAAAAAAAATGAAAATATTTCAAAGTGATCCCTTAAGAAAAATTGAATCTGGAATTTTATAAAATGGTATTAAAAAGACTTAATAATGATATAACAAAACATAATTGTGAATTGGCAAGAAAAGCTATAGAAAAGAATAAAAGTTTTAAAAGTGTAAACATTTTAATTTTGAAAGAAATATTATTTCAGCAATAAGATTAAAAAGAGAGATAATATTATAAAGTGTATGAAAGATTTTTACAAGGAACTATAAAGAAACAAAATGCTTCAGAAAATGATAAATATTTTTGATGGTTGTGTGACAGGATGAGTCCATATCTTCAAAACATTTTGCAGCTGTTTTATAAAAAGTATTTTGTGGATTAAATTGGGAAGCTAAATGAATATCTTTTTTTTTCAGTGATTCATCAAAAAAAAAACAGATACAGTAAAATAAATGAAATTACAGGAGCAACATGGTAAGAGGGGAAGGAATATGTAAAAAGGGAATGGGAAGTGGAGAGGGGAAATGGTATGTATTCTAGGCCAGTCAGAAATGCATGTCTTCGTGATTGAGTCTTATGACAGAGGCCGAGAGGATGGGAGTTGGAGGATTGCCAAAGTGTCTGTGAGGAGTGAAGGTGGGACTAGTTTGGTATCACAGGTTTTGAAAGTGTGAATTAGGTCAAAGAGCTTTTCCCAAAATTTGTACAGAATTGATATGCTATATCTGTTACTTTTAATATCTTCTTTATCGTTAATCTTAAATATGAATATTACAACTGCATTTTTCCAATTATCTAGTACAATTGTACTTTTAAATATTTGGTATATAACTTTGGCAACAATTGTTTTATTTCTTCACCTGCTTTTTTAAAATATTGGTCAAAATTCCATCATTCCCTGGACTTTTTTCTCTTTTTAAATATTTAACTGTGTGTCACACTTCTTTAATTAAAATATTGGACAATTCTGAAGATGTGGTAATTTTGGTGGATACTTTGTTTTCTTGTTCTTTAATGCTATATAATTCTTTATGGAATTCTTTTGCACATTTCATTTTGACTCCTTTTAACAATAGTTCAGTCTTTTCTTCTTATTGCAGAAATAAACTTCCTATCAACACCAAGGCAGTTGTGAGACTTCTTTTCTTCTATAGTTATCCTTGTTAATTCATAATTATATTATATTATTATGAATTTCTTTTCATAATACTTTACAAAACTCTAGATCAGGAATGGGTATACTTTTCCAGAGCAAAGACTATTTGTAAATTTCTTGGTGTCATAACCACCATGTACACATTAGGTTCATGGTTTTAAAATGTTTTTCAACATTTTCTTTTTTTGAAAATAACATACTTCCATGACATACATAACACACACACACACATTTTGTATTCATCATTATGGAAAAAAACTGTTCTTATTATTTTGTACACATTACACCAGTCTTTTAAAATATAATAAAATGCCAATTTTCAAATTATTTAAATCTATGCACCTGTCCTAGCAAAAGACACAATTCTTGCAACTAACTGAATGTGTCCAATATTTTCAGTTGTGCCTTTGGATTGCATAGTAATCATATTTGAGCTGATGAATTTATAATTGACATATGCATTGTTATATATTTTGAATGAAGGCATGTGTGTAATCTGACCCATTTACTGGCATGTCACCTTGATTGTGAAGGGCTGGTTCTTTCCTTTAATATCTGCATGTGTACAAAAAACTATGATGATTTTATATATAGCTATATAATCTAGCATAGAATAGCATTGGTTGTCATTACCTTTTTAAATTCGTGTAGTCATTCCAAAATTTCTTGACAATCCGCTGGTGGATCACAATCAATGTCTTATCAATTCTTAATGGATCATTTTTATATTTCTTCATACATTGTCATCTCAGCTGAAAGTCATTTTTTGTAATATTTAATATTTAATCATCCTCAAAATCTGTTAATATTTAAAACAATATGCAAAATCTAAATTCATTGGTGTGTTTTGTAAGATTAGAAATATCAGCTGTGAATATGCAGGTACTCAAAATATTCCTGCACTTTAACTAGTCATTTTGTTTTATGCACAAGTATATTTGCATGTTTACAACTGTGGTTAAAAAAAATCTTTTTTATGTATCTGAGATGCAGTCATCTATTCTGCTCATTACTTAGGTTTCAATTTTAAGCAGAGTCCGGATGTTTTCCACATAACTTACTTATATATAATCTAATACATTTTTTTTTTACTTCTTCCCTCCTCTCAAAAACAAACAAACCTGTAAAAAATCTCTCACTAACTGAATTTGATGTGCATAGTGATAAAATGTCTTCTGAAATACAATTAATTTTCTTCCCTTCAGAGATTTAATATTAAATATTAGAGGAAGGACACTTTAAAAAAAAAAAAAAAAAAAATCTGAATCAAGTTGATTAAATTCAAAGGTCAGGAAGCAATTTGCCATAACTTTTGATTATTAAAAAGTGAAAAAATGTATATTAATTTATTTTGTCTTACAATACACTATATGTATATACATTAACCAACTGATCTCATTATCATGATATTAATTAAAGTTTAAAAATCGATTTAAAGTAATGTTTTATTTGTTACTCAATACTATTTATAGATTGAGTTATTTCTGTATTTACTGCAAAAATGAAAAGACAACTTTTATGTCATAAACAAAGAGGATTGCCAATTCCTTTACAAGCTTTATGATAAATGCTTAGCCAGAGCTAGCACTTAAAATATCTCTGTCAGGTACCCCTCCCCAAACCCCTGACCATGGTTTCGTGCTTTGGCACTCCTCAGAGGGGTGTCAAGGTAGATTCAGACACTAGATCTAAAAATACCAACCCAAAGCCAAGCACTTATCTAAAAGTTATCTAGTGTCTGAACCTACCCTGATACCTCTCTGAGGAGTGCCAAAGCACGAAACCATGGTCAGGGGTTTGGGGAGTGGTTCCTGACAGAAGTTATTTTAAGTGCTAGCTCTGGCTAAGCATTTATCATAAAGCTTGTAGAAGAATTGGCAATCCTCTTTGTTTATAACTTACAAGCTTAAGAGATAGGGTCATGTGATCTATGACTCTTATTTTAACGTTTATGTCAGTCTCAAAAGGAAATGGTATATTAAAGTTAAAAAAAATTGTATTTTCTTAGGGGAGGGTGTAACTTGAGTCACTTTCCTTAACATTTGTAAATTAAATCTTTTTAAAGATTTAAATTCAAGTCTGAACAAATACATAATAAATTTGGTATTAATTATTACACTTCTATTACATTTTTATACAAAACATTTGTCTGTTTCCCTACATAATGCACCAAACAGCCACGTCTTCTTGTGAATGCATTTTTTAGTGTTGCAACTCGGAAATTAATGAAAAATATGACAAATAACTGAAAATGTCGATATATTACAACAACAAAAAGGTTGCGTTGAAAAAAAAAATCTTGTTGATTAAAAAAAAACACATTTTCACAATGAATAATACGACAAATAACTGAAAATGTGGAAGTATTACAATAAAAAAGTCTGTTGAAAATTTTTTTTATATAAAACATTTGTCTGTTTCTCTACATAAGCCACCAAATATCCACGTCATCTTGAGAATACTGATTTTAGAGTTATAATCTCGGACATTAATGAATTAAATACGACAAATAACTGGAAATGTCGAAGTATTACAAAAAAAAAAATCGCGTTGAAAAAAAAAATCTTGTTGATGAAAAAAAAACATCTATTCCTGTACAGTCACAGGAATTAAAAAAAAATCTTGTTGATAAAAAAAAAAAAACACTTTCACGTTTAACTAGCAGGGATTATTTTCTTTCAATTTGTCATCATCGCGATATTACGCATTCATTGCGGGATGTCATCGCGACATTACGCATTTATTGTGGGTGTGAAAAGGCCTCCTACATCGCAGCTATTCTGTATTTAAATAAATACAAGTTTTATAATTAATCTTAGGGAGCTCTTAGAGACAAAATATAATTTAAAATCAAATTTTATAAATTTAAATGGAACTTAAGTTGCTATAAAAGTTTTAAAAGATTTTAAATAAAACTCTTAATAATGATAAACAAATAATTAAAATGCTTCATAATCTGAAAAACAATGCTTAATATGACTGTCATCAGAAAGAGAAAAGGTATCTTATTTTAAATAACAACCAAGGGTTTAAAATTATAAAAACATGACAATTTGTTATTTAAAAACTAGTTGTGACGTCATTGGAACAACTGTATTATTAATTTATTCTATTTCTAGTTCATGCCAAAACAATATCTGGGTGGTAATTTTATCACTAAGTTGTAGAGGAGAGTGAGTGTGTCTGGGAGTGAATTTTAGCTATCATCAAACATAAAGAAAAACAGACTTCAATGGTTCTGAGGATATATTAAAAGAAAAATAATGAAAGTGTATTATGTAAGAGTAAATCTCTTATTATTGCTAATGATTTTTACAACATGAGTCTCTCCTTCTTTGGTTGTTTTTGATTCAAAATAGAGTTAATTTGCAATCCTGGATGTAATAACCATGAAATTTTCTGCTAATTGTCTAGAAAGCTATCTAAAGTGAGTTAAACTGCTTATCTAAAGAGAGTCTAACTGTCTATCTAATATTGAAGGGAGAAAGTTTATTTTCAAAACAAATGATATAGAGATAAATAGAGAAGCAAAATTACATTATCTAATTCATCTAATCCTATGAGAAATCCAGATGATTAGATTAGATGTCTCCTTTAGCTCCTGAAATTTCAGTGAGATATTTTTAGATAAGACAAAAGAAGGAATTTTATTTTTATGGCTAGATAAAAGAACAACAAACTTAATTAATGGGGATTCTGTTCTGAAAGTAGCATCTCTAACAATTAAAATTATTACAAAAAAAAAAAAAAACTTAAACATTAATAATTTAAAAATAAAATAAAACCTAATATATTTTCAGAAATATTGATTATCTCTTTAGTCCACCAAATTTATGTATTATTGATATTATTACCATTTATTATTACTATTATTGTAAAATAAATTCTGTGTGTATGTTTACATCTATTTTTACACTAACATGTTCACTTATAATTTTTTTTAAATGATATTTTTTTATAATAGTTAAAATAAATATTATAGTCAGATAAAATAAAATATTATTTTGATATCTATGTACACACATATTTATGTAATATGGTTTGAGAATTGGTTATTTACAAAGTGAATTTAATATGCTACCTTATTACTGATTTATTTTCCTTGACTCTTCCCCATCCTTTTCATCCTTCTCCCTTAATAAAATAGCCGTCTTGAGCTGTTTCTCAGTATATATCTACAGTATATGCTTTTTTTTCAGATGTTACTTATAAAGTTGTTTTCAGCCACTTTCTTGAGCATTGCATTGGCCACACAAAGTGAAAAATTTTTTGACGATGCCTTCAGAAAGCCTATACTCAAAAGAAAAGGTAAGTGATATAAATTTATTTAAAATTAGTTGAACTATGATTGATTGTGATTGAGTATATATTAAGGATTTGAATTTTATGTAAGATTAAAAACAAAAGCTGAGATTCTACATTAGTTTCAAATATTATTATTTCATATTTCTGTCACATATTCTTCCCTTCTTAGCTATTGTAGATGCCTATATTTTAATAATGTTAATATAAAAGCCAATAAGATTTTAACACAATATAATAGCAATGATAAAAAAGTTCTTATGTCAGAAATTAAATCTTTGATGAATTTATTAGTGAATTCATCTCTAATAGATTGAGGTGATATCTATATTTACTTATAATCAATTATATAAATGTTGATATAACCTATGTTATAGAAATAAACAGTTATATATTGATTTGGATTCAAAATATTAATCTTGAAAAGTATAATTCATTATGAATAATGTAATGAATAATAAAATGACCAATAAATAGATCTAATGCAAAATACTTCCTATCTAAAAATTAATAGCCTAAACTCAGCATAGAAATCTTTTGCTCTTTCCTACATGGAAAGAGCAAAAGTCTTTGTAGAAAGAGCAAAAGACTTCTATGTTCATTGATTGAATCATTACTTAAATAATCGATTGACATGAATATAGTCAAAATTTATGATTAAAAAAATTAGTACATTGAAAACTTTAGCTATATCATAGTATGACAAGTTTGATATTAAGCCCATGCTACTAATAAATGATGAAGAACTTTTAAAAAAGTAATTAAAAACTAAATTGAGGTTAAATGCAGTCAAATATTTTTGATTATTAATAATTTCATTACTAAAATTAATTCTAAATATTTACTTCTCTTTTTACCAGATAATGTTATTCTTGTAAACTAAGTAACTCAAGTATTATGAAAACTACATCCATATATATATATAACTGTAAAATGTTAAAAGTTTTCCCAAATTGTCAAATAAAATTTAATATGTCTTGTATATTGTCGTATAATACAATATGCTGTTTAAAAATGATGGTGCTACGTAATATTATTTCTTCGTGTAAATATCAAATCTTTGATAAAAGACGTTATTTAAAAAGTTTGAATTACTTGATTGATTTGAATAATCGAAATGACTGGTACAATTTTAAGAGTAGTTCTCAAGTATCTTTTGATCGATATTATAACAGACTATGTAAGAAATTTAATAAGAAAATTAACTTTTTGTTTAAGAAAGAATTTAAAAATAAGCTTCAAGATAATAACTTTGTTAATTTGGCTGGTGTGGATCTCGATTTTCAAGAAAAATATATTTTAAATCTAGGTGCAAAATATGTTGGTGGCCAATGGAAAGATCATGATTTGGAATTGAAATCTGCTGTTGAAAGTTCATTGGGAGTAATTAAATGTGATTCAAAAGTTGGCAATATTTTAGTTAAAAAAGTAAAAGAAAAGAATTTTAAATTTGCAATAAATAATAATTGGAACTAACAAATTTCTAAATTTAGAAAATTTACATCTGAAAATAATCTTGTGTGTATAAAAGAGGATAAAGATTTATGTATGTGCTTGTTACTAAAATCGGATTACGAAAATAAAGTTATTGCTCAAATGAGTATTCTTAATTTTATAAAGATTAATAAGTTGTAATTATAAATTTTATTAAACGCACATTATTATATTAAGTAATATTTACTAAGGCTGTAACCTTAGGAATAAGCATCTGAAAAATTTGAAGGTAGGGAGGGACCTCTACAGGTCACAAGCTTATGCTATGAAGAAAAGAGGGATTCCATAAGGTAAATATTGAAAGTTTACATGTTCAATTTGTTAATAACATTTTTAAAAAAGCCAAAAATAATGTAATTGATAATAGTACTTATTATAGGATTTATCCCTCAGCTGCAGTATGTCCTAGAATATTTTCAAATATAAAATTGCATAAAGAAAAAAAACCATTACGATTAATGATTGATTTTGGGGGTGCATTTTATTATGAAACATGTAAATTAATTGAGAAAATGTTACAGGAAATTCTTGGTTTTGGTATGTGTACAAAACGTTCATCATTTGATTTCATTGGTAAAATTAATAATGTTGTTATTGATAATTATGATGTAATTTGTACCTTTGATGTCAGTGAAATGTACGGATCAATTGACAGAATGACTTCTATTGAAATAATTAATAATGCATTAAAGTTAAAAAATGTTAACGTTAAAATAATAAAATTTATTGTTGAAACATTAAACTTTATTGATAAAAACATTTATGCAATTTTTAAGCATGAATTTTATAAAATGAATAATGGGTGGCCAATGGGCCTTCCTACAGTTGCCCAAATATGTAATTTTGTTATATCTACATATGAAGAAAATATTTTAAAAAAGGAAAATTATCAGAGAGAGATTATTTTATACAATCGATATGTTGATGATGTTTTTGTTTGTGGAAAGCCAAATGCTATTAATGATCTGTTTAATGAATTAAATAATATAAAGGGCTTAAAATGGATTAAAACAGATGAAAATTCAATGAGTGTTCAATTTTTAGATCTCAAGATAACTAGAAACAAAGATAAACTGGATTACTATATGACTCTTAAACCAATAGCAAAAAGAGGATATATTCCATATAAATCAAAAGTACCAATATCACATAAAATGGCAGGTTTGAAATCCTTTTTATTTAGAAATGATAATCTTTGTAAATATGCATCAGATAAAACTAAAAATATTGAAATTTATTATAATGAATTGTTAAATGTTGGATACAGTTATGATTGTGTTTATTATACTATTAAAAATTTTACTTCTAAATATAAAAATTTTAATAATAATGTTAATTCTTCTGATAAAAAACTATGGATATCAATACCATATATTTCGAATCAACAGGCAAGTTTCATTAAAAAAATTTATAAAGGAATATGTGATATTGCATTTTATGCATCACCTACATTAAATAAATTAATAAACAATTCAAAAGATAAAACTCTATTGATAAATAAAAATTGTATCATTTACAAATGGACATGTGGGTGTGGCAGTAAATATATAGGTGAATCGAGGTGCATTGGAAAAAAGAACAAAAGAGCACATATTATTTAAAAGGGTTCAAAATACAAGACAAAATTTTAAAAATAATGTTACTTTATCAGCTTCTGTTTTTTATGACCATAATAAATCATGTGTATATGGTTTTGATTTTAATTATAACAATGTAAAAATATTGGAAACTGAAAGAAATAATAATAAAAGGAAAATTAAAGAGGCAATGTTAATTTATAAATATAAGCAAGATTTAATTAATAGGCAAGCAGCAAACGTTAAGATCACAGAATTATGGGAAGATTGACATTGTGGAATTATGGGAAAGCTGACATTTTTTAAAAGTGATAGTTGACAAAGCTACAAGTTAGTTGAAAGCACTTCTAAGTGACGGTTATACATATATTTTTTATAAACTATTAAGTACAGTATTTTCAAATATTTATTTATAAATTTACGTATATTATTTTGAAGAAATACAGACATCGATTTGTAATATTATAATATATATATAGTTCCAACTGTTAAACTTTAAACAGCATTATAATTCTGGAAGTAATCTGTCAAAAGCATCCTTAATGGATTATAAAACTTTTGAATTTCAACTGTTACCTTTTCATAATGAGTTTATAAGAATTACTAAAATTAAATATTATGACACTATTATTTATTTCTGCATTGTTAGCGATAAATTCTACATTTAACCAGAAAACATAAACTAATTAAACTATGTGATGATTTGATATGTGTGTACACAGTATTTCTTAAAATAATTTTATATTTATAAATATAAAAGACCTCTTGGTATCTAGTTGTTACACTCATAACCGGGTTTTAAATCTAAACTAGATCTTTTCTTCAAGTTCCAACCAGACTAGTGATACAATTAACAGCCATTAAATAGAAAATTAAAAATTATTTAAAATCACCATCCAGCAAGCAAATCACAAATCTGATGCATGATACTTTTTTCTTTATTCTTCCCTTTTGTGACATAGTGAGATATTTAAAAACCATATTACATTTTTATATCCACAAACCATATACATATGCATAATACACTGAACCTCTGCTATTAACATATGTAATATATTAATATTATATAAAGTAGTAATGTTATAATTTGTTAATCATAAATATCTTGTGGAAAATATATTAGGTTTATTAAAATAAAGATTAAATTATATACTCTATTACAATGTTTATATATATCATAAAGGTGAGAGTGTGATTACATCATGTGATCATCTATCATCAGCTCATTTGCATATTAATAACAGCCTCTATAAAACAATATGCAGAATAAGATAAAATAGCTATGATTACTATGCTTAGCATCAAAAATGCATTAAGCTGAATGGAAAATCAAAAACATTTATGAAAAAATAATTATACACTTCATAAATCATATCAACATACATATGCAAACATTATTTACTACTATTCCATATTATCATAATTTTACATTTCTAGAGGCCATCACAATAACATTAAGCTGATTGATGATTTAGAGTGGGCAATCAACCACATATCCATTAACATTTTTATAATCCATACACAGAACATCTGAAACTCTCAAGATATATGTAATTATCACAGCACACTCAGAATAATACTCTCTAATTCAAAATAATGTTGACTATCTGACTATCTCACAAGCCAGGTTGTAATAGAATAAATATTTATTTCAAATCATTATCTCTTTTTCTGACATAGGAAGACTCTGACATAAGTAATTTAAACAACAAACAAAATTTATTAAACATGATAATGAATGATAAACCCTGCCTTAAATTATACTCATACTTATTTCTTCAAAATATCAAGATATTTTACCTACATGGTTTTTACTTTCTTTTAACTATTTTATCTGATACAACTTTTTAAAATAAAAAAATGTTTAGTCTTTATACATTTGGGGCTTATTTGGTAATCCCCATAATAAACAAAAATCTGTTTTCATAATTCATATGTTTCTTAATTTCTCATTAGATCAAATTTTACTTTGAGGCTTTCATTACTTTAAAAAATGTAAACAGTGATTATAGCAGTTTATCATTATTAATACTTCACTATAAAAATCAAGTTTAATTATTCTATTATCCTAAATACTTCAAAAAAATATATCCAATGTCAATATTTTCACACGTTTTTAAATGCAATAATTTGTTTATTTTGATTTTTAAATATATAAAGTTTTATGGCAGTTAAATAGAATAAACTTTAATGGACTATTGTAATTTTTTTATTTAATCAAAATATCTGTTTTAAACAATGTTTTGAGAAATAAATGAACAAAAAAAAATCAGTAAGCTGAGAATCTTCCTACCTATTTTTTTTTTTATTATTAAATTTATTATCTGTTTGGAAATAAACAAACATTATTTCAAATAAATATCTTATTGTGTTTGGCTAAATTTACAGGTTCTGTTCCAAACCAACAGACAAATGATGACACTACTCAACAATTAATATGTATAATTTATTAGTGATAAAAATATACACACATGTTAGTTAATAAAACATATAAATATGGGCTATACAATTTAATGCTGAGGTAGTTGGGTCGAGAATGGAAATCACTTCCAGCTATATAAATAGCCTGCTTCATGAGTTCAAGTATTACTCTTCTGGCTGTACAGTACAGCTTTCCTTGAGTCAGCTCTAGTTTAGACTCTTCTGGCTGTGCAGGACAGCTTGCCTTGAGTTGGCAATAGATGTAGCAGTTTTCAGTTCTTAGATGGACCTGTCTCACTGCATGGATGTCATGATAATGAATAGAGAAAATACCTTTGCTCATGGTAGAGGGTTTATTAAAGAGCATGTTCACTTGTTCAGGTTGACAGAAGGAATTACTCTCTGCCTTGCCTCCAAAAAGGCTGACTATTTAATGGCAGATCCATTACCTTACTGGAAACACTCAGATTATGTGTTTGAACCCCAATGAAGGATTTATTCCCATTTGATAGTGGGTGCTAGCCAATCAGGCAAGAAATCTGGAATAGTTAACTTCTAAAGGTAAGATCAGATATGACACACCTCCCCCTGGCTAAATTAGCCCTAGAGGATGTAGGCATTGAAATGCATTGGACAACATATTGTCCACTTTTTGGAGACTTCTGTTCATTGCTGTCCTTGGCCTCTTTTTCACTTGATGATGTTGTTCCTGGATGTTTTCTGCCACCTTGACTTTGATGTTGATGTACCTGTCCCAGGTTGGTTACTGCTTTTGTTATCTTCTGCTGTGTGGTTGAGTCTTAGCTGTTTGAGATAGTGATAATGTTGATGACTATCTTCTGTGTGCACAATGACAGTATAGAGAGTCTTTAATTAAGTCACCACTGCTGTTATCCCTTTTGTGGACTCATAGTACATACAGCATAGTACTTGTGTACCTATTTAAAGTTTTATTTCATTTTTCTCTTCTTGTTCACATTTGGCATCAGGCTTCAGAGTTGATAGAATAGTTCTTAAGGGTTTGTTGAATAACAGTTCTGTTGGAGTCTTCCTGTTGCTGTGCTCAATGTGGAGTGCTGTGCTAGCAAAGTCCTGGCAATTCTGGTGTTCCAACTTCCCATATCCACTTTTGTTGTCAGCTTCTTATACCAATCTCTCTGCCTGACCAGTACTTTTAGGATGGAATGGAGGGCTGTTCACATGTTCGATGTTATTAGTGCAGAAAGCTTTGAATGCACTAGCTGAAAAAGCTGTGCTATTATCAGTCACAAGTGTTTTAGGAAGACCATGTGTGGCAAATAGCTTTCTCAGAGCTTCTATCATTGCTGTGGAGTGAAAAGGTGGTCCATCCACAACCTCCATCCACTTGGAGAATGAATCCACCACTATCAACAGCAGTTTGCCTTTCCATGGATCAGCACAGTCCAAATGGAACCTAGACCAGGACCCTTCAGATCTGGGCCACTGGACTCTTTTGTCTTTTGCTGGCATGTTCTGATTCATTTTTCACTGCCAGCAGTGGTGGTCTTTGGCTCCAATGTCAGCATTTAAGGTAGACCATCACACATGATCTTGCTAGCATCTTTATCTGTACTATCCCTGGGCACTCATAATACAACAAATTGAACGCCTGGGAAATTCCAGTTGGGGGAATTACAACACTGGATCCCCAGATAATGCAACTATGTTCAGTTGAGAGATTTAACCTATGCATCCAGTAGTCTGAATGTAACTCAACTGGTTTTTTATTAGGCCAATCCTGTTGGACCCATTTTTGTAGCTATGAAATCCCAGATAATTGTTAGTCCACTCTTCAATTGACTTACTGTTCTGTTGTATGGTTGGATCTAGATCAATCATGTTAATTGATTGGCATGATGATTTTGGCCTGTCTGAAACTTCTGCAGGCAGTCAGCTTAATACATCTTTATGAGAGATATGCTTTTCCCTGATGAATTGAAGGGTAAAGTCACAGACTGATGGAAATTAAAGCACCACAGCATTTGTGGTGAAGCATGCTGTGGGATTCCTTTATCAGATGCAAAGATCTTCATGAGGGGTTTATAATCTGTTTGGAGTATAAATGGTCTACCATATAAGTAGTCATGGAACTTTTTGATGCCACTGATCAAATCCAGGCCCTCTCTATTTATTTGAGCATAGTTTTTTCCAGCTCTAGAGAGGCACTTTGATGCAAAAGCAATATGACTGTGTTTCATTACTATTCTTATGGGACAACACTGCCTCCCCATTCCCACAGATGATGCTTCATAAGTCAGCATTAGCACCTTTTCCAGGTCGAAATGTGCCATACTGCAGTATCTGATATTAAATTCTTTAGCACCTTAATGCTTTATCATGCTTACTTTCCCACTTCCAGGCTTCTTTTTTGTTTAGTAGTCTGTACAGTGGTTTAGCAACCTCTGTTTTATGGTATAGGAAACCTTCATAATAGTTTATTAGTCCTAAAATAACAAGTTCCTTCTTATTTTCCAGTGTTTTGGCCTTCTTTATTGCCCATGCCTTGTTTTTGAGTTGGTAAATGCCACTAGCATTTATTTTATATCCCAGAAATTTAAGCTCTTTGACTTCAAATATGAACTTCTCCAGAGGCTTTTCATTTATCAGGAAGTTCTTTGGTGGCCCCTAGAGTTGTTCTGGAGTTTGGGCCACTAGTAAGACATCATCAAAGTATGGTAGTGCACCAGTATTCCAGCAGTCAATTGATTCATGACTCTCTGGAAAATAGCCAAGTGACCTATATAGCAAAGGATAGTTGGTGTATTTTAAATAACCCTTAATGGATTATTATTGATAATGCCCTTGCAGCCTGGTCAGTTGCAATTATGTATGTTTTAGGTCAATTTTCATATAAACCCTACCACCTGACAGCATGGATAGAATTTGTATAATTGATGGTGGTGGATAATTATCTGGATCAAGTGTTTTGTTGATTGTATAACAATAATCTCCACATATACATATATCATCATTCTCTTTGATGATCAGTACTATAGGGGGTGTGGTAGCTCATTCAGAATATGATATAAACTTTAATTATAGCAGCTTCCTGTCACTTCTTGAGCTCTGCTTCTACTTTAGTCTGCAATGTTAGTGGAAGTGATCTGCACCTCATACATAGTAATTTTTTTTAATGGGGTAGCTTGACTAGCTTTAGTCTCTGCTAGTCCTGCCTGAGCTACTGCTGTCTCAAAATCTTCAAGTCCAGAATCATCTACATTTTCAGCCTCAAATTGTGATCATTAATGTCACAACTGAAACAATCATGAAGTCTTTGAAATCACACTTCAAGGCTAATGTTCAGATTCTTGTTTCAAATTCTTTAGCTGTTTTCCCCTATTCTTGCATGCTAAAATTAAAATGGTATCTCTGCATTATTGTTAAGGGTTTAGGGGGGAAATACTCTGTGATAATTGTCAACACTCTATCAAAATACAACTCAGCTGGGGTTACAGATATAGATTGAGACTTGAGTATATTATATGTCTATAGACCTATAATGATCATAGAGTGGCTAACTTTACCTCAGGTTTTTTAATCTGGTGGGCCTGAAGGTAAAAAATCAAGTGCTCCTTATAATTTGACCAGCTCTCCAGTTGAGCTGGATCAAAAGCTTCCATAGCACTGATTGCATTAGCCATATTTATTTATTTATGCAAGATACCACTTGTAATTATTTTTAATTTTATTCAGAGTTATCATACTTAATTTTAATTTTACTCGGAGTTACCACTTACCACTCTTAATTTTTATTTTTACAACTACATTGTTATAACTAACTAAACAAAGCTTTTAAACCACCAGGGAAAGCATATGTTGCTGTGATACAAATAAAGCACCCACGATTGGTTGAGCTTCAAATTGACACACTTTTACATTTGTGATCAATTTTTATTCAACAGTTTTATGTGGTTTTAAAAAACTACAGTAAATGTAATTTTTTCTTTAAAAAAATAATAATATAAATATGCAACCTAAAAACATGCATATTTTTATAATGAGTTCAACTATAATTTTTTCCAGCCATGAGAAAAAATTTTTTTTGTCCAACTGCACAAGATCTGTTGTGTTTGGCTAAATTTACAGGTTTGGTTCCAAACCAATAGTCAAAATGATGATACTATTCAACAATTAATATGTATAAAATTTATTAATGACAAAAATATACACACATGTTACTTAATAAAACATATAAAGCCATGTCAAGTAATGAAACTCACTTCCATCTATATAAATAGTTTGCCTTGTGAGTTCAAGTATGACTCTTCCAGCTGTGCAGGACAATTTCTCTTGAGTTGGCTGTAGATGTAGCAGTATCCAGTCCTTAGGTGGACCTGCCTCACTGCATGGACATCATGATGTCTAGAGAAAATACCTTTGCTGATGGCAGAGGGTTTATTGGAGAGCCGGTTCAGTCGTTGAGGTTGAGGTTGACAGAAGTAATTGCTCTCTGCCTTGCTTCCAAAAAGGCTGTCTATTTAATGGCAGATTCTCTATCTTACTGGAAACATTCAGATTATGTGCATGAACCCCAACAAAGGATTTATCTCCATTGGATAGTGACCAGGTGCTAGCCAATCAGGCAAGGAATCTGAAATAGTCCACTTCTAATTATTTAAATATAAACATTAAAACACGTCATTTGATCATTAAACTAAATAAAATTTAAAACAGGTGAGTTCTTATATCCTTATGAGGAAATCAGATAGATACGTTATTGCAGAGAAATAATTGTAAATATACATAAATTTATTCCGACCTTTGTTCAATTATATTATTAATATTATCTAAGAAAAGTGCCTTGTTAAATTTTTTCATTAACATCGATAGCTTTTTAAAAATATATATTTTTTCATATAATATGATTTTGAAGGTAATAGTTCCTTTGGTTGGCTGAAACAAATAAATACAAATTAATAGCATATTATTGCTTGAAAAACATTTTAATATAACATTTTGTCTTCAATAATTTATGGAATTACCATAATTGATGTGAGACGGTTGAAGCAATTAATCGATTTTCTTTAGCTGTATTATTCTTAATTTCCAATATTTGAAAATAGGAATTTCAAATTAAATTATTTTTTTATAGCAATAATAATATAAACCCTTGTCAGATCTCTTGGAATGAAAAATGAAATAATTTTTGGTAGTGTATTCTTTTAAACAGTCGTGATCTTATTTATTGCTCCTGTAAATCACCTATTATTTCATAAATGAATGACTAAAATTCTAATCTTTTAAATTTCTTACTAATATAATTTGTGTGGAGTTTTCAATATGAATATTATATTTTGCAAGAACACACTCATAAATTGCATTCGTGCATATATATATATATATACATTTATTTTTTAAAATCATGTGGTGTTCTGTAATATTTGCCTTTAATATTGGATTTTTATTTAAATTTTAATTATGATTTGGTCCTCTGTATAAAATCCATCGTAACTACTAACATAAAAGCTTTATATAGAGGGACTTAAACTCAGATCTTCTTGTCTATTCATCCTCCACTCTATCTCAAGCAACCAATACACATGAATACATACATGTAAAAAAGATTTATGATCCCCAATACACATATTTTGTGCGGAACCAGTGCTTACTTATCAGTTAGGCCAGATCATAAGCTCCCACACATATACAATCAGTGCCTGACTTATATTAAGATAGCAATTTCCTAAACGTTAATGGACAGACTTCAATCTTCTTATCCTTCCAACAATTCAACAGTCAATTTCATGGAAAAACCAATGATGGAATACTCAAAGCCCTTATTAAATTTTTTTATTGCAGTCATACCCAAATAGAGATCACATCAATCTAACCCCTCATATTACAGGATATTACATATCCATATATCGTTCTCCTATTAATATATATCGATAAATAATGGTCCAATAATATGGGGGGGGGTAGATTGATGTGATGTTTACATGGGTATGACTACAATAACAAATTCAATAAGGATTTAGAGTGTTCCATCATTGGTTTTTCAAAGAAATGGATGGTTGACTAGTTGAAAGGTTGAGAAGATTGAAGTCTGTCCAGTAAATTTTAAGGAATTGCTATTTTAATATAAACCAAGCACTGATTGAATATATGTATGGGAGATTATGATCTGGCTGAATCATGTATTTTTTTGCATGAATGTGATCATGTGTATCTGTTACTTGAGAAAGAGTGAAGAATGAATGGAATGGAAAATCCTGGGTTCAAATATTTCTATTTACATATATAAAAAACATTCATTTGTTTTTTTTTTATGGTTTTCATTACAATTTGGTAAGTAAAGTGATGCATATGAAATGATAAAATTACTTTAAACATTTCATTATATGTATGATTAAAATTTTTTAGATAAAATAACTTCATTCTTTTCTACTTTTATGTATTTGAATAAATGTTTTTAAAAAATGTTTATACATCATTATCATTATTTTTAACCATTATCAATTCATTGCTGGATGAAAGTCTCAAGTTTAATTCCATATTTTTTTTTCAATTTTTAACTTCTCTGGATCACATCAGCAAACGTCCTTCTTTCCATCCATCTCATATGGTCTCTTTCTAAGCCTTTTAAATCTCTTGGTATTCAATTTAAGACTTTAACTGTCTTTCTATTATCATTTCTTCTAGCAATATGTCCAACTTATCTCCATTGCATTTTTAAAATTATTTTAATGATGTCAATAAAATCTATTTATTCTCTTACCCATATATTTTGTTTTGATCACTTCTTGCTACCTCTAACATAAATCTCTCCATATTTTACTGAGGGGTCTGAAATCTCTGTATTTCTCTTCTGATTAACTAAGTCTCAAAATCCATAAGTAAGAACTAGTAAAATACATCTACAGAAAATCATTTTTTTCAAACTCGCAGCATATTTTCCTTTAATGCCATGTTGTTTCTAACAAAGCATTTCATCAACGTTTAATTCTATTATGTTTCCACCTTAATAATCTGGTATTTGTAATTGTTAACTTTTTTAATTCATCATTATCTATCTTTACTTTATTCTTCTGAGAAAATAACATTAAACATTAATTTAGTCTTTATAGCATTTATTTTTAGTGCTACTTTCATCTGATGATTGATGTAACATTTCCCACAATTCTGAAGCATTATTTGAAAAAACAATTACATTATCTGCAAAGTCTAGATGACTTAAATAAATTTCATTTATTTTTACTCTCTTAAATTCCCATTTTAATCCATAAAATACTTTTTTTTCAAAACCGCTGTGAAATTTTTTGGAGATATAGAGTGCTGTGCTGTCACAAATTTTTCTCAGTATAAATCTTATTAATATCGCTATGTAAATATAATCATAGCTGTTATATTTCAATAAATATTCTTCAGAATATGGCAATATCCTGGATCTACATCTTGATGATTCATTGCTTAATTGCTATAAAAATGCATATAAAATCAAATGCCTTTTCATATTGTACAAACGTCAAACATACTAGTAGTTCATATTCATTGATTCCTTCAACAATTTCTTTCAATATTCTGATATGATCCACTGTCCTAACAACTTTTAAATCTAGTTTGTTGTTTTTTGGTTGGTTAAAATCCAAAATTCACTGTAGATAAGTTGTAGTTATTTTAATAAAAATTTGTAAAGAATTGATAAAAAATGAACAGGTCTGCAATTTCTAATACCTTCTTTAGTACATTTAATATCAAAATTACTGTTGCAGTCTTCAAATCATCTAGTAAATTTTTGCTCATTACTTTAAACAATTGATATTGTAATTTCATCATTTCATGGAGTTTTTCTCCTCTTTTTAAATTTAATTACATTTTCATTTAAAATGCTGAGCAATTGAGAAGATATAGTAATTGTTAATAGTACTTTGTTGCCTTGTTTTTATTACTAAATAATTCTTTATTGAACTCTTCCATACATTTCATGATATCTCTCATTCGACTTTTCCTTGTTATTGCAAAAATGAGTTTTCTATCAATTCCAAGATCTTGTTTTATACTTTTAATACTTTTATTTTCTTCTATAGCTTTCCTTGTTAATTCACAATTTTATTTTATTAGAACTTTATTAACTTTTTTAAATATCATTTTGAAACAGTTCTAGACATTTAATTCTTCTTAATGGATCATTTCTATATATTTTCATATTCCTTCTTTCTTTCATGTATTGACTTGTTTCAGTAAAATTGCTGCTTCTTTGTACCAGCTATAGTTATTGCAGTTCTTAATAGTGTATCATTTAGTTTCTTATTTCATTCATTTATGAACCATCTTCAAAATCTGTTAATATTTTTAAATGATTTGCAAGTTCTAATTTAAATTCACCGAAGTATTTCCGAAAATTAGGAATATCAACTGATTTTCTTAATCATTTTTGTCTCTCTAATTGTACATCACTAATCAATGATCACTTTCTGGTTAAACTATTAAAAACATTTGAATCTTAAAATACATATTTTCTGTAGTCAAAATTTAATCCAATCTTGCTATATTTTTATTTTGATGCTTTTATGTCCATTTCCATTTTTCTCAAAGAAACAATTCATTTTATATATATACATTGTAATGGTCAGATTTGTACACTCATGCAACAAAATTCAGAGTCCAGGCAAAATACACCAAAGCTGATCGGAGTGAGGAGGTTGAGACCTCTGATCTGACCAAACTTCAATTCATTTGCTAGTACTTCGTGATTTAACACTCTATGAGTGATATTTCTGAAGTTACACTCCATCTCAATTTAACCATGCTCAAGGGATGAATACTGACTTCACTAATGGATGGAAAATTGCACTTAACACATTATTTATCTTAACTACAGAGATATATACCCAGCATAATAAATCATTAAGAAATTGAGATAGTAGAATGTGGATTGAATAAGATAATGTGGATTGGTTTAAAATAGAACCATGAGCAAGGAAGATATGAAACAATAACAAATGATATAGAGTTACACAATGGCAAGGATTATATGACATTAAATATGTATATTTAATACATGTAGGCATTTTCATAGTGAATGAGACTGTTATCAGTACAGCTGTCTCATATTAATATATTACAATAAATGTATATGAGGTTCATAAATCATGCCTAATTATATAACATACCCATTCTATTGTTCTTGGTTTGCTAAAGTTATAAGTTGATAGCCTAGCAGAGATGATGAATACATATAGCTCTCAGGTGGCTGTTCTATATATTAATATAGTGAGCAAATAAATAAGCTCAATATCATGCAGATTCAACCTGATAACCAAGATTTAAACTTCAGTCTAAAGCTAAATAATTAATTAATATGGAGGAACAAAACTGGTTACCCTTAGATTCATATATATATGCTATGGTGCTTTATAAATACTAAAGACAAGTTTGCAATGTGAGTAAGTACTTATTCAGGAGCTTCAGCATCGAATGCTTCATTGTCCTGATACCGGACAGTTTGCTGCCATTATATATAAGAACATATAAGTTCAGAAACTCGGATAGGCTTTATAAAAATGGTTTGGACTCTCATAATCCAGTTCTAAGAAAGATAGCTACACCCAAACTAAAGAATGGGGCGGTCTGTTACCATGAACCCATTTGAAAGATACATCAAAATGTAAACACAGGTACATGTACTGTATAAAGACACTCTCACAATGCACACACAAAAGACCAATACGTATGCATATAATTAATTAGATGTGCCTAAAACAGATAGTTTCTACCTGTCAAACTAACTCAACCCAGTTCTTAAACTAGCATTAGAATTGTGCTAATAAAAAGGACTTGAATTATATTATATCTAGTTAAAATCCTGAATCTGCATATATATATATTGTAACGAGCACACATGCAGTTACATTCTAATAAATAACATTAAAAATAAAAGTTTGCAGATAAAAATTTATTTTTTAAGAATTAAAAATTGAAAATTAAAAGTCATCTAAACTTTATATATATAAAATCGCACAGATGAAAAATTATTAAAAGAAAACTTTATTAAAGAAAAAAAAAGTATTTTAAACTAGATATGTATTTACATTTCATTACTGTTTTTTCTCTAAAGTAAAACTTAGCTTTACGAGTTACTAAAGCCTAATATATTTTCTATAAAATATAAGTTAGTCATTCATTAAACTAGAGATTATTCACTTAATGAATAATGTTTCTGTGGTGTAATTTTCACTATCAATCTCTAGTCTAATGAACCACTAATAAAAATTATTAATATATTTCCATCACGTTGATTGCATCAAAGTTGGAAGGGCATTAAATTTGACACATCACTTAAGCTATATATTAAACAATGATAAAGATATGTGTAAGAGAATGTGATCTAGGCCAACTCATGAGTTCAGCATGAAATATGCATATTGGGATCTTACAACTTTTTCACATGTCTTTGGTCATGTGTTTATGATTACACCCCTTCACAAGGTATTAAAAATGAATAGACACCAGCACCCATCTTGCGTGAGAGTGGTATAATGAAAATTACACTACAGAAATATTGTTTACAATTATCTCTTTTCACAATTTTTTGTATAAATATTTCCCATTTTTCTTTCAGCATTTATATAAATGTTCTCATCTAAATTTTATTGTATTTCGACACACATTTTATTATTTCTTTCCTCGTTTATTATTTATTACCTTAATTTGATTGCACTTTTCATATACAGTACTGATTTTAATTCTCTTAAATTTCAATGTGATGTGAGGGGATGGGAGGTTTTGTTTCCTCTTAAACAAAAAAAAAAAATAATTCAACAATTAAACCAAAACACTTTCCCTTTCTTTTTTTCTTCTCCCCCCCCCACTTTCCCTTAACCTCCTCCTTCCCCTTCCCAAATCCCAAAATTTTTTATTCTTTAACCCTTAAATCTTAAATCCTCCTTCCCCCCTCCAACCAAAAAAAAAAAAAAAATTCAAACATTTTTTGCATAACGTGCTGCCATCTATGAATTTAGAAATGATTTAATTGGAAACTAAATTGAATCTTAACCGGTCTTCTTGGACTCTAGAAAGTTGCGATTCCCTCATAGGGATCCACAAAGATGTGAGAAAAATGTTATGAATTTTGACAGTTAAAATGGAAAAATAAATAAATAAATAAAAGGCAATAAAAAAATGAAAAACGAAATCTGAAATTCTTTATATTTAATTTTTCTAACTTACAATTTCCATTGAAACCAAATAAAAGTAAAAGTTGATGTTTGGGCTCATCTGTTTCATACGTAGAACTGAGCAACATTAACTTATGTAGATGTGTATAAACACAAATCAGGAATGACATAAGTAATGGCTGTTAAATCTAGGGTTCCTATGACAAAAGTGAAGACCTTACTAAAGCCACTAATGACTCTACTTCCTGGATTAAAATTCTACAAGTTCCTTTATGATATTTTGTTATTAGTTAAACTGTTTTAAAAAACTCTATGCACTAAATAAAATAATTGCCTAATTGCAAAAAGAAACAAAACAAATGTATCCAGCAGTTCATACTTCTGTAGTCAGTGAGAATGACAGTGAACAGAGGGAAAGAAGCATGAAATAGTCCTAACCATAATATTATTTTATGGTGGAAAGAAAACTGCATTTTTTAGAAAGATTGACAAATATTAATCCATATATATATATTGTCATTATTACTATTGATACTAGAGTTAGAGGGATTTGCAAATATTGTTTGCATTGACAACTTCATTCTAGCCAATTTTTTTAATAGGTGAGGATGTCTGACGTTATTACTATTAATTGCTGTTAAGAAAGTCTTAATTATTGGTTTAAACAAAAGGGACATTTTGTCAACTCCTAAAGTTTTAAATTATAGTATGCAGGAGCAGTCTGTGGTTGTTTTTTTCCATGCAGTTTGACAACAATATGTTGCTATGGATACAATCACATAAAATAGCCAATAACATTAACATTATTCTTTATCATTATTTCTCAGATATTCCCCTCAATGGTTTGGTTTACTGATAGAGACAAACTTTGAAGGTCGGATCATGGTCTGGCTCTGTCACTTCCAGTGCTTGATTTTCTTATGAACTCCTGAGAAATAAGTTATTTGATTATTACTAGTAGTACAAATATTGGTTATAAAACAATAATAACAAAAACAAAAAGTGGATAATTGTGATGTACTTGATTTAATGTTACTTACGAGAAATAATCAAACACACCCAATTCAAGTAACTACTACTCTCTTGCATGAAATTAAGATATCTCACTTAACAGATACAAGATTTTATTAGTATAAAAATTAACAAGCATTTATAAACAGGATTATAAATAGTTTACTAGCGCCGGTAAGGCTTACAAAAATAATAATAAGACAGGTATAGTCTGTATAATTATCCTAGGTCGGTCTTTAGTACCTTCAGACCCGAATATCTGGTTCTCCTCCCATCATTGGTCCTGTTCCGAAATTCACGCTACACATACGTCTCTCAGAAAAACAGGACTGACTTGACTTGTCTTTTTCCTGCTAGATTGTATCTACTTTTTGTTCTATTGTTTATTCCTTAACAATTTTATTCGCAAAAGTATTCTGGGATTATTTCTGAACTAATTAATTAAATTGTTCTTTACATTTTTAATCCTTCATTTAATTAATTATTTATTCGGATCTTCCATCTTATTTTACACCTTGCTTTTTATAATATATATATATATGAAAAACCATTTGTAATTTCTAATTTTCGTTTTTATTAAATCAACTCGTTTACTTTCACATGTAATTATTTAACACTTTTAACTTATGGAGTACACACAGTTTCACACGTATTTTTCTTAATATTAATCATACTATAACATAACAATAATAAAAAAAGACAATTAAAAGGAAACAATAAAGATTAGAGAAAAACATACAGAATTACATGGAGGGCTGTTAAAGAACAAAAAGTGAAATTTATTATAGATTTTATCCAAAAATAAATAAAAAGATGATCTTTAGTCATGGCATCTTAGGGTGTCCAAACCAATAATCATAAGTTGTGAGATCAAGAACAAATATTAAGTACACACAAACATACATATATGGCAGTTTGCAGTGGTTGTCTCTCCAAGCTGCCTGAAGTTCCACCTTCAAATCAACAGATGTTATATAGCAACATAGTTTAACTACCCCCTCCCCCCATTTTTAAGGTGCATACATGGTTAGATCGTTTGTTATGACTAGAAATATGACAGTGTGTTTCATATCTTTGTAAAAAAAAAAAAAAAACAATGTGCAGCAATGTGGTAACATTAAATTTTGTTTAAATTGGGAAAACCTAGTGAAATGTTGGAAATGATTCAAATTATGTGTCACAATAAAGTCACAAGTCATAACATTTTCAAGTGGTTTGAAAAATTTTATGAAGGCAGGAAGAGCACTGAAGACAATCCATAGCCAGGCATATCAAAAACAACTAGAAATAAGGAAAACTTGCAAAAAATATTTCCCAAATTCTTCATACTGATTGCTGCATATGTGTTGGACTCACTGAGGAACTCAGAAGTATTTCTAAATCACTACCCATGACATTTAGTGAAGGATTTGAAAAAATGGAAAATATGTTTGCCTCATTGATTGACAAATTGTTAGTTTTTTTAGTGATACCATGTAATCAATTACTGCTATTGCATTTTGATAAATATTCTTCAGAATATGACAATATCTTGAGTCTATATCATGATGATTCAAAACTTTAATCATTTAGGAAATTATTATAGAATCAAATACCTTTTCATAATCTATAGATACAAAACATAATGGCAATTCTTATTTATTGGTCCTTACTATAACTTTTCTTCACATTTAGATGCAGTCCAGGGCTAAAAATATATATGTGTGTGTGTGTGTGTGTGTACACAGTGCGCATATACACAATATACATATATATATATACATTTATTGTTCAGTGTTATGAGTCTTAATTTTGAATGTTATACATATATGTAAATCAAGTAAACAATTCATAATTAAATTACTAGCCAAAATTATATTACAAATTCATTCCCAATGATTTCCTTTCAAGATAAACTCCCATCTCCCTATGAAAAAAATCCTTGTTTGTGGATTTACAATTTAATTTTGGTTAGTGATCTAATTATGTATTGGTAGACTTGATGGTTTTATTATATTGATTAATTTAGCTTTTACATTTATTTTATATATATATAATAATCCAGTGCATAATGCTATACTGAAATAAATATATAAATATTAAGCAATTAAATCATCCCACATGATTAAGAAATTCAGTACTGCCCTCTGTGAACTTCGTATTTATATATTAGTTCACAGAGGGCAGTACTGAATTTCTTAATCATGTGGGATGATTTAATTGCTTAATATTTGTATATATATATATTGTTAAAAGGAAGGTGGCTTGACAACAGTTTGAAATTATTGATTGCCATCTATGTTGGGATTGTCTAAGTGTTGACTGGTTTCTAATAGTTATATATATATAATCATCAATAAAGCAAGTTATATATAGCATGACATTGCTTTTATAAGCTTGTATTTATAAATATGTAATATAGGGAGCATAGCTCAATCCCATATAGCTATTTAAGTTAGATAGCTGAAGTTAAAGACATTTTCATGTCTGAAAATTTCAGAGTTTCTACTTAAATATTATGTATTAAATGAGTGCTGAGTTTTGAGTTGATATTTTAGATCTGGTATCTGAATATTTTAGCTCCTCACTGAGGTGAGACAAAAGCTTGAAACCAATTGGTCTGGGGATAGGAATGTTCTGGATAGAGATTTTAAATATTTTCTCTTACACACTTATCAATTAAGAGCTTGTTTGAGCTATTGGTACACTCCCTACATTACATATATTATATTTAATATTTACTGTTATAGTATATATATACATACCCTTTTATTTTTTTATGTAGGTCGTGCTGCTGATATTTTTCCATGTCATAGTCCAGGATATTACAGGAATTTAGAAAACTGTCAGATCTTTTATCGATGTGAAAATGTTTTTTTTTATAAGGAGTTGATTGCATTTGAATTTGTTTGTCCAGATAGTTTGGTTTTTGATGAGAAATATAAAATCTGTAATTGGCCATATTTGACCCCAACATGTGGATCTAAAAAAGAAATCCCTACTAATATAAGGACGATTTCTAGGAATAATAATACTATCCCCCAATCTTTCAAGCAGCCAAAATTAAAATGTCGAAAATCTGGTTTTTTCAAAAATAATTTTGAATGCTCAAAATATTATCGATGTGTTCTTGCTTCTTCAAAGCTGTATGAACTTTTTGAGTTCAACTGCCCCCAAGGAACTGAATTTGATGAAACAATAACTACATGCCTACCAATTTTAAGTGAATCTCCTTGTTCAAATGTTCACTCACATCAACTATCTACTGATAATGCCAAAACATTTACACCCACAGAAATTAAGAATTCTGACACAACATTATTTCCCACAACAAGTAAAAAATTTTATCCTGATTCTCAAACAGATTCTTCAGAATCTATTAATGACATTTCTATAGTCTCAACCGAGAGTATAGAGGTTACAACTCATGTTCATATTAATACGTTTGACAGAAGTTCACTTAGTTCTTTATTAACAACTCAATCTAGACATAAAATAAATTTTCCTGCAAGTGCCAGTGTTTTTTCCCACCGCAAAACATCAAGAGATGACAGTGAAACCAGCCTAAAGAATTTTTTCTCAACCAATCCACAATTTGAACATATGTCTACAACAAACATTCCAACTGAGATCATAACAGAAACAACAAATATTAACAGTAATTGCAATAATTATAATAAATGCAATGAAATATTAACACTGTTTCCAGACAATAAAATGACTGATAAAAAAGTACTTGTAACCAAACATCCTAATTTCAATGCTACTATTACTCACTTTTCAACCACGTCACTTAATGATGATACAACAAATAATCTTTTTACTACTAATGATCTATATGAAAGTACACTAAATAATGTAATTGATAAAACAACATCAGAACAGAATCTAAAAACCATCATTACAAATAAAATCAGTAAAAACCTTCAAGTAACTCATCCCTATTCACCTTTAGCCTCAACAGTTATGACATCCAAATCTATAAATTCTCATATTAATGTCAACCATGAAGAAAATATCTCAGACATTAGTGAAAATCACTCTAATATAAAAATTGTTTTAACTACACATAAACCAGAGATGGTAGTAACTAATTTAACATCTGTTTTATTAATAACAAACAAACCCTTAAATGAAAATTCAAATGAAGACAATTATACTTCCTCAAATGGAAATAAAAGCCAACACCTTGGACTTCATAATGAAGGTATGACTTCAGTTATTTATTCTGGAACTACATCTTCAAATATATATCAAACTAATATTAAACAAAATCATTCGAATTCAATGCATGATTCTTTTTTAGTAACTACCATAATTCCTGAATTTTATAATAGCAGTTGGTCATTTTTAAATGAAACTGTTTATGAGAGTAATAGCACTATCTCACATAATTTGGTGGGAGAAGACTGGAATAATAATCATAAAGTCACTAAAAAAAGCAAGAAACCCCATCTAATAACATTCCCAAGTACATTAAACTCTACTGAAAATAATGTAAACTCTCAAGAAATCAAAATAAGCTCTAACAACACTAATATTTCTTCACTAATGGATTCAATGTTGAATAAAACTGAAGATGGATGGATTAAACACCATATGAAAACAAATGATGTTAGAATTGTAAGTACATACAACATTCCATTAACAACATTATCTTATAAACCAACAAACACAGATAAAATATCATCGAATACTTTTCCTACTGTGACTCAATCAAATTCATTTGACACTTCAACATATTATTCAAAAAATGGTCTTCATTCTACTGTCACTTTAGAAGAATTTCACGCATTAACTGAAAATCATGGGAATAAATCCACACATAATGAAAAACTAAACAAAACTAGTGATATAATTGATTCAGACATCTTGAATGCAACTTTTCACAAAAATGATTCATCTTCAGACAAGAATAAGCTGCATGCGGTAACTGATATGATAGAGTTATTTAATACTACATTTAATCCTAGAACTAGTCATGAAATAACTGAAATACTTACAACTGTACAACCATATGTAACTAAATCTGATACTAGGGATAATAAATTTGAAAATGAAACCATTACTAATGTTGATCATAATCCAGAAAGTGGATCTAGTGAAACAAGAGCATTAAATCCAACTAAAACCATTACTTTTATGGGTAAAGTAAAACATCATGGTGGAAATGTACATACTAAAAAGGCTTTACAAAGTACAACCCAAATTCCTGATTCATCATTTACATTAAAGTCTAAAATTACTATTTTAGGTGATAGCTCAAATATAATGGAAATCATTGAAGAGGAATCCAATAAGTCTCATCCATCAACAAGATTACCCCAATGGATAGCCCATACTACACATGTTCATCAACCAATGACTTTTCCAAAATCTGAAGAAACACCTGTAAATTATTCTGAGTCTGTTTATGAAAATAGTAAAAATGAAAATAATAAATATGAAAACACTGATTCTAATGTGTCTCCTGCAGTTCTGCCAGATGTGGTAATTAACCAGAAAATAAATATTTCTGATCCATATATAAAAAATAATATCAAAAATTCTGGAGTATTTACAAAACAAAACCCACCAGGTGTTCAAATAATTAAAGCTGGGCCATTATTAGTAAAATCACATATTATTAATTCAAACTCACAACAACAGAACAATATTAATAATGCTGATGATTATTATTATGAGGGAGATGAAAGCACGACTAAAAGTGGCTATTTACAGACAGATCATGCACCAAAATTAAGTTTAAACCCAAAAGATGATTTTACTCATGATGTAAATTCTCATGTAAATTTAACATTTTCGATTATTCCTGAAAGTTATGGAAGAGAACTGAAAAGGATAAAAGAAAATAAAGACAATTGAATATCAAGTTAGTTCTACATCTGGAAAAAAGAACAAACTGAAAGTAAACAAATTACAGAAAAAATGAATTAATAGAAAAATATTTCATAGTATTTTAATTATGACTATTTCTTTTAATAATGCAATTATTTCTTTAATGAATAGTGATTCAGAAAGTGTTAATTTATATATATAAACTATGTTTATAAATTTTTACCAGGATCGTTTTTCATAAATTCAATAATTGCAGAAGCCATCATAACAAAATTTGTGGTGTAACACAATTTAATAGATTTATTTTTTAAGGAAATAGATGGTCACCGTTCAAACAATACTTCAATAAACAAGAATCCGTTTAAGAACTGTTTGCAGTCACAAGTCGTGTATGGTTTTTATCTTTGTAATCTTGAATTATATTGTTAATTAGTATTACTTGTTTTAATATATCTTATAAATGAGATATCTTTAAGCTTATTAAAAGATGAATAATTTATGAACATCTTTGCGTATATATATGCAAATTCGTGTTTATGTATAAATATAAGCATAACAGAGCTCAAACTATAGAGCAAAATATAAATTAAAAAATTCCATTACTAATCTTTTACTTTATTCAACTATGAATGAGACATGAGTACATGGACTTGTGGTCCTAAGTCTCATTTTAATTTGTCAATAGTTGAATGAAATAAAAGTTGTGATTTTAATTTATAATATATATAATTTATTTATATAGTTAAATATATTCTATATAATTTTTTTTTTAAATCTTTGAATTATTTAACATGTTATTATAATGAAATCAATATTTAAAAAATATATAATTACATATATGAATACATGACATTGAGTTTCATGTAATTTAATAACCAATGTTAAGGCTATGTAAGTAATCTCAATAATCAATACAACTATCTCAAAGACATAAGTTTTTTTTCCAACATTAAATAGTCTATTATTGGTCACATGATTTACCCATTCTACTATTTATTTTATTGATGACAGCCATGTTTGAGGTTAAAAAATATCTGTGAAGTATCCCAATTTCTAATATCAGTTGATTTTTATGAAATATTTGTTGAGAAATGAAATCAAGATAGTCTTTGAAATGTCTATTTTGGCTTCTGAACTTGTAAATAAATATAACGATTAGCACTATTAAATAAATATCATAAACCAATGTTAATTTTTTTAATTAACCTTTTTTAAAAGTCTACTCACTGGAAAATAACATGCTTATTTACATATGATTAAGTTTCAGTTGGAATGATGTTTAGTAAATTCTAGACAATTTCACCGACGTCATTCATTCAGACATCGTATATAGTAATTTAATGTGACGGTTCCATCCTCATGCTTTCCTTGCCAGTACTTCAGATTTGCTCATATATAAGCATTTGAGTCATAGGAATAAGAGGATTCATTTTATTCCTGCATAAATACTATATCTTGTATTGGAGAGGAAAGTATTCATTTATTATTATTAACACTCACAAAAGCGCATGCACAATTAGCTTGAAAGGCTGATATTTGAATGTAATACAATTGTAAACATGCGCTATATAAAAATAAATGCTTATTTACATATGATTAAGTTTCAGTTAGAGTGACGTTTAGTAAATTCTAGACAATTTCACCGACGTCATTCATTAAGACATCGTATATAGTAATTTAAAGTGACGGTTCCATCCTCATGCTTTCCTTGCCAGTACTTCAGATTTGCTCATATATAAAACATTTGAGTCGTAGGAATAAGTGGATTCATTTTATTCCTGCATAAATACTATATCTTGTATTGGAGAGGAAAGTATTCATTTATTATTAACACTCACAAAAGCGTATGCACAATTAGCTTGAAAGGCTGATATTTGAATGTAAAAAGCCTATTTTGTAATATTCAAAGTTCAGTCTGAATAGCTTTATCAACTATATGTCAATTTTTATTATTTTTAGTTTAATATTTATGACAAAACATGTCAAGTATTAAAAAATATTGATAAACAATTTGAGTGAAAAATGGATTTTGTGACAAATATTTTTCTGTATTAATACCAATGTAAATATATAAAAAATTACATATAATTTTATTTATGAATAATTATTATTTTACAATAGTAGTTCTCAAACTTTTTAAGTTTTTGACACCATTGCAGATTACTTTTCAATTTTTGTTGCAAAGTTATGGTGTGACAGTATTTTAGGGGCATGATAACAAATTTAATAGATTATATTTAATTATAAAAGTTTTGTTTTTAACTGCTGTAGTATTTTATGATTAACTCATCATGAAAGGTGTAACATTGCCATTATTAAATGTCAAAAAACATTAGATTTAAATATGTTTAAGTTTTAAAAATATTGTTAAATTAAATATTATATTTAAAAATATATATTTAATGCAATTTTTATATTAGAGTTAAAGTAGAAATTAGAAATGTGTAGTACATCAGGGGCAATTTTATGGCAGAACAGTTGTAAACACTCTTTTAGATTAATTGTATATAGGATTTGATTTAAAGTAAAGAAAGATATTTAGAAATAATTTATATTATAATTGTATTAAAATTATTGTTCATATATTGTTATACTAATTAAAAATAGCAACAAATGTAAATAACACCAATTATAAATTAAGCTAGAAACGTATTTGTTTGATATTTTATTGCAACATTAAATAATTTTCAAAGGTGTCTTCATCAAAGTTGATTTTTATTATTTTCAACTTACAGGGACCTCTACAAATTTTAATACAAGAAAAGAGTGGCCACTCCTATCTATATAATTAGAAAGTAGGTTGTTGAAGATAGGAATGGCCGCTCGTGTCTTTTAAAGTCGTTAATCTTGTGTTAAGATTTGTAGAGGTCCCTAGTGTAGCATCTAGGTACATAATCTTAAAGTTATAACCTTAATATATATTACTTACATAATGAATATGCACTTTACAAATTATTAATTACAACTTTGAATACTTTTTTAATTTTTCTCCTGCTAATGAATGTAGCTAATATTAATAATAAAATTTAAATGAATACTTAATGTAGCAGATTAAAGAAAAAAATTTCTGATAGTATATGTATATATTGTGGAATTAATTATTAATACAGATTTTGGTTATTTTTTAAAAGTAAAAATAATTCTTTATAAATTTTGACAAACATTTAACAACAAAAGAAAAGCATTTTTGTGAGAAAATATTAAAAACTATATGTTAATTTGTAATTTATATGTCTTTATTTATTATTGATTTCATTATTCTTTAAAGTATATAAGACATATTTCACATCTTATACATTGTCTTTATCGTCTGCTCTTATCATCTCATAGTGATTATGTTTTAATTTTATATTTATTTTATATCATATAAAAGTTTTTTTATTCTATGTCTTTTTTTTAATTGATATTAAGGAATGGTTTGTTTGTCCAAAACAATTACTCTTATTTTTTATATGTATTTTATTTAAAGTAGTCTAAATATCAATAAAATAACTGACAATATTCTATTAATCAAGCATTGCAAAACACAGCAATACTATTATTTATTATTAAATATAAATTTAATTTATGTAACAAATTTAAATAAAAGTTTTAATGCAACCATATTATTTTATTGATTTTTTTTCCCTAGGGAGCAAAAGTTCTGGTTCAATTTCTAATTGAAAATAATAGGAAAAAAATTATAGGTTTGGCTCAGAGTCTCTTTAAGAAAATTATTTTTTAAATTATCAATTACTGGGCCAAGGTTTATCTTTTAATTCAAATAAAAAGCTATAACGTTTTTAGTACAATACACCACATTGTAGATTTTGTCCAACTTTTTTTATATTGTATACATTAAATTCAAGTCGAATTTTATTAAAAGGTTTCAAATAATAGTAGCCTCAAGAGATGGAGATATATTTTGAAAGTCAACAGCAAACATTTTACATATAAAGAACAAACTCATAAAAGATTATTTCAGCTATTTTAATCTAAATTTTACAATATTGATAATAAAAATATTAACAAAGTACTTTATTCATATCCAAATTCTTTAAAAATATTATTTCACTTCTTAATTTAAATTTTACAAATAATTAACAAATTATGATATTATAAAAATAAAATTATTGTTTATATATCCAATATTAAGTACTGCTTGTTTTCTTTCCTATAATCACCATTCTTAATAATATAAATTATAATAATGTTTTAATATAAGAATAAAGATTTGGTATTTACATGCATAACAATCACATCTTGGCTTCTAGCAGCAAATAGTATCCGGTTATAGGTATTCACTTTTCAATATATTTTGAGTGATAAATATCATTTTATCAACTTTAAGAATATTTTTAAATAAAGCATAAATTAATTGAAAAAGGCAGATTTTTAAAAACTTGGGAGTTAAAAAAAATAAAAAGTAGTAATATCACTCAAAAAACAAACGATCAAAGAAACTTCTATTTTGAAGGTAATTCAGAAGATCAAAACTAAATTAAAACAGGCTAAACTCTCCATACAGTAGTGTCACTCAGTGCAAGGCAGAGTAATCAATGGATGCCAGAAGGCTTGTACATAAAATCCCTATCTAGTGCCTATTCATCCAATTTAAAAGTATAAAATTTCTTCACTGTTACTTCTTCAGCCTCATAGCTATAAATTTCAGTACTTCTAATAAACAGAGAAAATAGAAAAGGGGATAATTAATGAACACAAAGCTAATTACTCTAATTAAGAGAATAATCTTATCACCAATTATCATCATTATAAAGAACTGCAGAGAACTCACAACAACTAGAGAGAAAAAAACAAGTTGAACTTAAAATTTGTTGAAATCAGTAAATCACATACAAATTTTAAAAAAAATATATAGGAAAATCTAATATGAGTTGACACTTTGTATTGGATTTGTAGATTATGGAAAGATGTTTATTTCATTTCCATGATAATTAAAGCATTGGAACATCAACATCTAGAACAAAGATTCTAATAAATTCTAAAGAATATTTATAAAAATATAACTCTAATGATTAGACTGGCAGATATTTTGCTCAGGTTATTGATGGCTATATAGATGACAGATTATGGAATGATCTTCAGCTATGAAGGCCCACTGTGAATAATAATAATCTTGCTGATCAAAATTATCTTCTGCTATATTGCAGAATAAGATGCCAATTCATGAAATGCTAGACATTGTTTCCAATAAAAAGTTTTTTCTGTCTTTTTTTAAAAGTTTTTAAGGGCCTGATCATTATGAGCCTCTCAAGGTCATTGGACATTTTCCTATACTAACTATGACAACAGAATTGGAGATTTGTGCAACTACATTTTCATTCTTTAACTACATTTACAGTGCTTCTAACTGCAATTTCTTTTTCCATTTTTTTTTAACTCAAGCCCCGGAATTAATAAAGCAATGCTTTGGGATAGGTTTAGTAAACTGGATACTTGTGATCTTAGCTTGAGGCAATACAATTACAAATGAGTCTATTTGGGACTGGATTTGAGTGATATAGATGTTTCAGGTGGCAAAGATTGTATGTTTAAGCAGTCCTATTTAGAGATGCTTCTGGCTACCACTGCAGTAGAAGAACCAAAAAATGTGACATCTCACCTCCACTGACTAATTGTCATGTCTTTTAGATTACTCATTACAGTAAGAGAAATAAATAAATAATAATAATAGCAGTAGTGGTGATAAATCAGGATGTAGTAATAGCACTAAAGATAAGTATTATAAATCTTTTTTTCCTTAAATAAATGTATATTGAATGTGCTAACTTTACTTGATATAAATTTTTGAAGACCAGAATGGAGGGCTGCACTGGTGGCTAAAAAACTGCCAGGATTTAAGAATTGTAATAGAATAGGTAGATAGATACATGTTTTTTTTTTCTAGAAAGGCCAATTATTCAGTAAAAGGAAGAATACATCGTGGTTGATTTGCTGTGAAATCTAATATCTTCTATTGTTAGAATTCTTCATTGTATCAATGAAGGATTAATAGTGTATAAACTCTACTTGCTCAATGGTATTAGTACTCAATTTATTAGTATTCAAAGAATTCAGAAAAGAAGAGCTTTGTTCAAATTTTTTTCTTGGAGACTTCAATGCACACATTAATATAAATAATAGATTATGGAAAAAAAAGTTATTGGAAATAATGGTATTGGAGTTTTAAATTCAAATGACTTGGCATTATTGAATTTTTGCATAATACATGAATTGAATATCATAAACACTTTATTTAGGCAGAAAAACTAATATAAAGGATCATGAATGGATCCACATACAAACAATGACATTTAATAGATTATATTATTAGTAATTAGAATACAAAAGAGGTTCACATTAGCACTCACAAGTTCAGATTGTTTGACAGGTCACAGATTAATACACTCTAAGACAGTTGCATTAAAAAGTAGATATTCCAATCATACAAGAAAATCGATGTTTGTTCTTTTGAAGAATCTACTATATTTTCTAAATTTCAACAGCTATTAGAAACAAAAATTGATAATCTGAACCTTCAGGACTGTCATATTACTAAAGCATGGATTTCTTTTAAGGTGTCTTATGACTTAAGTAAATCTAAAAAGAAGAATCATGGCTGTTTTTCTTACAGGATATACTAATAGTGATTTGAAGCATATGATATTTTCTGTTTAGCAGAATATTCAACTAAATGTGGAATTTCATAATAAATAGTGAGATCTAAAAACAGAAGTTCATTGACTAACAAAAAGGCTTAAATATGATTAGTAAATTGAAACTGCAAAAAGGATACAGACATCCACTGATCAGAGTCATTCCATATCTTTTTGATGCACTAAAACACAGATCTGAACAGTAGTAACATAATGCTATTATTTCCAGCAATAGTAGTCTTTTGTATAATGACAATGATATTTTGAACAGATGGAAGATATATTTTAATCATCTTTTGATTATTGATAGAAGAACTGAAATGACAACTTTTAATGATATATCCATTTTATCTACCCATTTAGATTAGTGAAGTCAAACAGCCTTTTTTAATTTTAGACATGGAAAGGCTGTGCATCCTTATGGAATATTAGTTTTAAAATATAGTGGTGATATGTTGGCTTCAAAAATATTGGAATTTTTTCATGAATATATTGATTCATAAGTTGAGATACCTGATTTTAAGGATGCTTTCACTGATCCAATTTTTAAAAACAAAGGAAATAGATAATTATGGGATATCATTATTATTCATTATAGCAAAGATACTTTCAAGAATATTATTGAATAAGGTAAGCTGCTTTCAGTCATAGGTAAATGATTACCAGAGTCTTAGTGTAGTTTTAGAGAATTAAGAAGCCCTATAGATGTGGTTTTTGATGTCAGTAAATGAATAAAGATATTTGATGTTGTTAATAGTGCAGATCTATGGCATTGTTTAAAATGAATTAATTCTTCATCAAAATTTATTTGTGTTATATAGCTTCAACAAGATTTTTATACAAATATTTTCAATGTTTATTTAAAATACTGTAATTGAAGTGATAAATGTAGTGTGTGTGTGTGTGATTGCTAAATTTAATCACACTAATGTAAATTAAGTAGATAAGAGCTATCATTATGGGTGATAACAAATCTAAAAAATGGGGTTTGATTTGTCATGTAATGATAAAAAATACCATAATGTTTATTATGGCTGGCACTCATTAATACAAAAATCTTTCAGCATCACAAAATCCATAGGCTAAACACCAGAAGAACAGTAGTAAGAAATTTTAATTAATTTGTCAATCAAAAGTATATATCTAGTGTATATAAAAGCTGGCCTGATTATAATGTAAACATATAATCAATTACATTTAGTTGCCCAAATGAAGCCTGATTAAATGATATGGGGGAAATCTGAAATGTTACTATATATGGGATTTGAACACAGGCTTTCAAACTCCCTTCAGCTATCCACTCTATCTCATATGACTACACATATGCAAAAAAAGATAAATTATCTCCAATATATGTATTTCATGATATATGTATTTCATGCTGAACCAGCACTCACCAGTTAGTGCAGATCATCATCTTCCACACATATAATCAGTGCTCAGTTCATATTAAGATAAAAATTCTTCATACTTTAATGGACAGGCTTCAAACTACTCCACCCTTCAATTCTTTAGCTATCTATACCATTGAAAATCTGGTGATGGTATGCCTCAAACTCTTGTTGTTGCCAATATTATTTATCATGCCCATGTTGATCTTAAGTCACATCAACAAGGGATTTGGGTGTACCATCATCAGATTTTCAATGGTAAGGGTTGCTGAAGAGTTGTAGGGTGGAGTATATTAAAGCCTGTCCATTAAAGTTTGAGGATTTCCTATCTTAATATAAACTAAGCAATAATTATATATGTATGAGAGATGATGATCTGGACCAACTGATGAGTGCTGGTTCAGCACAAAATGTTATTGGAGAACATTTATCTTTTTCGCATGTGTGTGATCATGTGTATTGGTTATGTGAGATAGAATGTATAGATGAAGGGAGCTTGAAAGTTCATGTTCAAATCCCATATATTTCATTCAAACTCCAAATATATGAATTATACTTATATTTCTAAAATATTATATACATTGAACCAGATGATTTATCCACTTCAAAAGTAACATTGCAAAATTAAAACTAAGTTTTTAAAAGAAAACTATTTAAAAGTTTTTTTTATGTACATGCAATAACACACATATTCATTTATATTTTTAAATTCTGTGATTTTACTTTTTCAATAGATTTTAGTTTAAAATAATTTTCTTTGGATACTTTCTTTCATTCCACTAATTAAAAACAAGCAGTTTCTTTTTATTTTGTTGATTTTAATTTATTTTTAAAAGCTGAGACTTATTTTCTCATTTATTTATGTTTTAATTGATTTTGAATAAGATAAGAGCCCTGGTCAGATGTTGTTTTTAATTAAGATTAAGCAGGAGATAGAGATTTAACCTGGTCAAAACCTTTTAATTAAAGATTAGGTGGGAGATAACAATTCACATAATTAGCCCTAGGTTTTTGACTGGATTAGTCTTTGGCTTCTCATTCGGATTCTTATTGCATCTCTTATTCAGTGATTCTAATTTTTATATTTGCTAATTGCTCAATGTGGATCACCAAAGTTGGATTTCTGTGGTGCACTAATAGTATTTACTATTAGCATGGTAGACATACTAGTAGTGACCATCCATTCAGCATGCCAAAAATACATGCCATGAGAAATCTTAACAATATGCAGTGCTAAATCAACCCAAAGACAAACCCTGGAGCTCCATAGTTAATTGTAACAGCATGAATATGACATATATGTCTAGTCCACAGCTGATCCTAAATATTACCTTCATACTCCCAACCAAATAAATAGAACTCAAAACCATTGAAATGAACCTTATGCAGACTTGAACTTTGCCTATCCCACTGGAAGAAATCAGCCAGACAGAACCTTACACCTTGAGATAAACAAACATTTTCATATTGTAAGCAGGGCCTAAATCTCTTGTCTAAATCCAGGGCCTAAATCTCTTGTCTAAATCTCTATGATAAAGTCTCAGCTTAATCTAAAAAGAAATCTGTCTCTAAAGTAAGTGTATATGCTCATTTAAATATCACTAATTGTTTTACTATGTATTTAATTTATTATATGTGTTGGAATCTTAGTTTTAGGATTTCATATTGTAAATTTATTTGTCTGAGAGTGTAGTGTGAGTTTATAATTTATATCCTTAGTGTTTTTCTTTTTTATATTACTAACTTTGATAAATATTTGGGGAGATATTATTAATTTTCTTTTTAATTCACAAGTCATTTTTGTTTTCTTTTTTTGCTCTTGGTTTGCTTTGCTGCCTGTTCTTGCCTAGTGTTTGTTGGTGTTTGTTGTTTTTTTAGTCGTGGTTTGTTTTTCGTTTCGTTATTATCCTATCTTTTCTTTTCTCGCAGAGTCGCCATGGAGGTCTTGAAGTGGCATTTCTGAGTTTGCAGGCTTTGCTTCGTGTCTCATGTTTCTTTCTGGGCTAGGAGTTTGCTTGTGCTTTTGTCGCTCTGTGCAAGTCGTTCTCTTTGAATTCTAATTTGTTTCATAAATCCTTAGTGAGAATGCTTTCTGCCAGGTGTTTTGTTCCTTCTCTGTCCTCTCTGTAACTGTTGGAGCATGTGTTATCTTTCTTGCTGTTTGCTATTTTTTTTAATTTAATAACTTTAAATTTTTTATTTTTTAGGCTAATGTTTGTCTCTGTTTCTTTTCTCAATTGTCTGACAATGTTTCTCCTTCTCTCCCTTTGCTAGCTAGTGCATTTTCCTTATCAACCTTGATCCCGTAATTAAATTTTCTATGTGATGTGAAGACGTGACTTCTCCATATACGATCGGAACCTCAGAAACTTGCCCAGAGAGCCTGTTAGCCTCTTTGCTTCTTTCTTTCCCACGCTAAGTTTTCCATATTCTTCTCTATCCTGCTCCATCCCATTTCCACAACATAATCTTCTGACAACTCCATGTCCTTTATATCTAAATCCCATTGCCTTTTCCCAAATCCAGTATAAAAATCAATAAGCTACTTTCTGTATAATCACTTTTTTATATTTATTTTTTTACAATTTCATTATTTGTACCCTTTCAGCTTTCAGGCATTTATATTCAATTAACAGATGCCTGATATTTTCAGCTTTCAGGCATTTACCTTCAATTAACAGATTCCTAATATTTTCTATGCCTTCCTTACACAACTTGCAGACTAAATCAGCCACAGTTTTTCATTTATGGATATATTCCCTTGTGGCTAAGATCTTATTTGAGCCTTAAACAGTAAACTACTTTTTTTTGCTATTATCATAAATTAACTTGCATCCAATATTCTGTTTACTTCTATAAATATTTAAACTCTTTTTACTCTTCATACTAGTTCATCTCTCCAACTCCCTATTCTTTATTAATGCATCCATTCTTCTATCTCATTCCTTAACATTATAACACTCGACAATTAATTCTCTTAACCCAATCATCCCACCTTTTATATAAGTATACTGACATAAAGTCTTTATCCAAATCCTCTGTATATCACATTATCTTCCTCACCCATCTTGTTGCCTGCCCTTTATTCAGAACCCAATTAAATACTATTTTGGCTATTCTTTTATTATCCATAAACTGCAATCTACCAAACATTTTCATTTTGCTTTTTCATCTCTCATTTAAAAATTGACCATACCATTTCT
This sequence comes from Epiperipatus broadwayi, assembly GCA_028023455.1. NCBI lineage: Eukaryota > Metazoa > Onychophora > Udeonychophora > Euonychophora > Peripatidae > Epiperipatus > Epiperipatus broadwayi. The sequence goes on from JAQFVV010012401.1 coordinate 4,261,756, forward strand.
TCTTGAATTGCCTCCTTTGCCATCCACACTCCTGCATCTATTGCATGTCTTCTTACTTTTCTTTGTATTTTTTTAAGTAATCTAATACCCCTTTACTATAATCCTGCTACTGCCACTCCCATACAATTCTAGCTACATCATATTCATTATATGAGAACACTGTTAATTTCTTTATCAATCCCTTTCTTTTCTTTGCTTCATTTATCAATTTTTTCTCCCATTGATCTAAGAAATTTCTCTGATTACTTAAGATGATTCCCAAGTAGTTATATCTATTCACCACACTTAACTTTATATACCCCAATAAAAATTCTTTGTTTTCTCTCTCCCCAGTATAAATCATCATTACTTTTGATTTTTCTTCACTAAATGTAATCCCCATCTCTTTACCCATCATTGCACATGTCCTCAGCATAACTTCCATATCTTCTTTTCTTTCTGCACACAAAAAACATCATCCACAAATAAAAAACCTGACAATGTAAATATCCCCTTGCCACCTATTAATGGTATCTGTATCCCTCTTCCTAATCTTTCTATTGTTCTCTCCATTTCTCTCAAACACAATAAAAACAAAATAGATGACATAGAGTATCCTTTTTATCATTAAATAAATCTATATTCTCTATGATACATATAATAATTATTTTTATATGATTTCTTAATAATATCCACTAAAGCTCCATCCATTCCCAAATCTACTAAACTTACTCATAATCTATTTCTATTTACTCTATCATATACCTTCTCTATATCTATAAAAACATATATAACTGTCTACCTGTATTTCTACTAATATCCATAAGTTGTGCAACCACAAATAAACTATCTCCTATATCAGTGGTGGCCAACTTTTGTGTTCATAAGGTCTACTTTTTATTTTAAAAATGTGTTGCGATCGACTTGTTGTCATAGGTGTAATCTAAGTGGAGGGAGGTGTGAAATACATACTATTTTTATATATCTATCTAGTAAAAAATAACAATTATTTAACGGGCCAAAAAACTCATGTTTCGGGGAATTAAAACAACATGAGTAATTATTAACAATATTTGTTAATTCAAAATATCTACATTAAATCAAGATTAAAAATATAATTTTTTATAATGATATGACTTAGCGGACTTCACCTATCTGGAATTGAAAAAAAAAATTAGAACAAAAACAAAAATAACAAAAAATGATTTAATTTGTTTCACTCGTTACCTGACAACTCTTGCCGGACCCTCCTGTCCTATATGCCTCTCTGGTTGAAAACCTCCTTGCATTTCTCCCACTATATTATTTTCTTCCATACATTTTGCAATTTGTCCAGCCTCCATATATAAGAAAACTTTATATAGCACTGACATTATTACTATTGGTCTATAATTGTTTAACTTTCTATGATCATTATCCTTCCCTTTAAATAGTAGCCTTACTCTTGTATTACTCCAACCACACAGAAAATCTCTCCTGTGCCACCCTCTAGTGATCTAGTGGCACCCTTGATGATCAAAAGATCGAAGTGATTGGTGCAATATATATATATATATATGTGTGTGTGTGTGTGTTTATTAAATAAGGTTTATTGGAAATTTGTAATTGCATGCAGAAAGTACATTGTTATTATTATTATTACCTCCACTATAATGTGCACTCTAAAAAATTAGCATATAATATAATGTAATAAATACTAAATAAGGCTAAAATAATTAGATTTATTATGAAATTGAACTGGTAACAATTGCTGCAATTTGAGTAATAATTGTTATTGCAAGAGAGAAAAAGGTATTGAACTAAGTCAGAGCCATGTGTACAGATTTAAAAGGCATAGATAAGTGGAATTGGTCACTCTAAATAAAACACTGGTTAAATTAAAACATCGTCTGATAAATTATTATATTGTATGTGTAAAATACTTATTAATGGAAACTCAAGATATATAGATAATATTTATGTATGATCAGTTAGTGAGGATAATTTATTCCTGTGTGACAAATGGTTATTAATCACTTTACCAAAATAAAGTGAATTCTATTATTAGTTTCATGTATTCTCATTTTCTCAATATATGCAAAATAAACTTGTTGTTGAGTTTTAAAGTTTACCTTGGTGTTACTTTATTTTAATTTTGATATTTTCCCAGCTTTTATTATAGGAAAGGGACAGCAGAATTGTCACATACAACAGTGTAATTTGTGAATCAAGTGGAATAGAGTAAACATTAATGGTAATATTACTGAGTAATAGTATTTATGAATTTAATATAAACAACATGATGAAATGAGATATATATATATATGTTGAATACATCAAGCATTGCATATTGATAAATAAAGTTGAGGATGACAAAAGTCTCTACTCTCTTATCTTTTTGCAGGTAGAGATGTTTTACAGATAGCTAAACAACCATGTGATCCTAAATGTCTTGAAGACATTCAATATCAAAATTTAATTAAAAACCTTCATATATATTTTCAACTAGTAGGGTCTAAATGGGTAGCATATTTATGTTTTTGAATGAGGAAACAATCACCTCATGAGTGGTATCATGATTAAAATTTAGCATTGCAAACACTTGCTAAACAATGCAAATTTGCTTCTAAGCTAGAAGTCTTGTTGTTGGACAAACTGTTGTTCAGAATACTGTTAAATAACTTCTTACTAAGTGAACCAGATCTGACATATAAAATAGCAATAGCAAAGTGTATTGTGCAAATGACACTGTTAGATAATGTATCAGAATTTCAAACTTCAATGTAAGTGTGCAGGATAACTTGACTTGTGTGAATAAAGCACAATCTTTTATCATGCCTTCAAGACTGCAAAGGATAATCTGACATTGTTTTGATGCAAAAGGCTGCATTAAAAATTTTTGCAAATTTAAATGAAAAATTGCCATACATATAGGGTAAAAAGACATTTATCTCATGTCTTCCATCAAAAAGACAAGAGCAAAAAAGCTAAACCAAACACAAACTTTAAATCATGGAAAGGTAGAGCAAGAAGAAAACATATTAGAAAAGATAAATGACATGGAAAATTGCTGTATTACAATACATGTGACCTTCTGTGAAAAGAAAATTAAATATGGGGGTTGACAGCCATGTGGAATTATCATTAAAACACTGGAATATTATTAGTGGTAAAAATAAAAACAAATGATAGTTGGGATGTGATAAAGTCATGCTACCTTTATTTATGGTGAAATGGAATATAAGCCTTACTAAGCAAAAACTGCATTTGCCCATTAGGAATATGTCTTAAAATAATTTAAAAAAGTACAAAAGCTGAAGTTAAAAACAAGTTTCTTCAGTTATTTAAATCAAGATTAGTTGAACTGAAGATATATCTGGTAAACATTGAGTTACTAAAAGATATCCAGCCTATATGATTTAAACCACATAAGTTTCTATATGTGTTAAATCCAAAAGTTGAGGAGACAATTACAGATATGATCTTAAGGTTCAGTGGAACTCTTGTCATGAATGATTCCAGTGGTGGTGATAATTAAGCTAGATAGGACTATTTAACCTTGCAGAGATTACCAAATTATATTTACATACATTAATAAAGGAGTACATTTTGTGCTAAGTGTACATGAAGTTCTAGCCTTACTATTGAAAGCATCATTTTTTGTGAAGATTGACTTAAAGTCCATTTTTCATTAGATAACTGTCATAAAGAGAACAGAATTGTTATCCATTAGTACTCACATATGACTTTTTAAGAGTCACAAACTACCATATGAGATCACAGTTGCCTGAACATTTTCCATGCTAAAATGGATGCTTTGTTCCAAGGCATGGAAGGAATTATCCTACATCTGGATGACATACTTATAATTGTCCAAATATAGCATAAAATGAAAATGTTCATTATGGAATTCTGTTCAAAATAAGACAAAGTTGATGCTAACATAAATACATGAGTTATCTCAGAGATCAAGGCTCTAAACAGAAAAAATGTCCTAACCTGGAAAAATTTAGAGCTATAAAATATATAGCAAAACCTAGGAATGTTAATGATTTGCAAGACTTCCTAGGATTACTGGTTTTAAAGAAGAATCATATATTCTAGCATCTCTATATGAACTATTGTGGAAAGAGTAATGCTGGAGATGGGCAGAGGAGCACAATTTAGCTTTCAAAACAAAGGATTTGTTTATCTAACCAACTCCTATTTCCTTACTGTAATGATCTAGAAGTGATTAAAACCATGTATGCTTGATCAGAATTTGGAATTGGAGCTGTTACCTGCACTGCTGTTTTGGACACAAATTTCCATTGGAATATGTCTAGAGATCCTTGACATCTGCTGAAAAAACTATAGTTAGTTGGATAAAAAATACATGATCATTGTCTTAGCAGTTACCATCAATTTACATATGAGCAAAAACTTTTACTGTAAATAAATCATCATTTTTTATTTAGGATTTTTAGTACAAATAAAAAAATTTCAGAAAATGCCAGTCAGAAACTAATCCAATGGATTAATATAATAGCTTCCTATGATTATAAGTTAATCCATAATCCTGATAAAGAGACTGAACATGTAAATGTTTTATTATGTTTATCAATTATTGGTGAAGTGCAGTGAAAATTTATAGTGCTAAAGTTGCTGAGTAAATTAATAAGAACAGTAGTTATAAAGGACTAAAAATTGTATTTGATTGGGTCAGCCAAAGCTGTATAATTGGTGCTTAGCTATATAGAATATCTATTGGAGCTTATCTACATGCAATGAGTGTAGTTTGCAGGCAGATGCTTCAATTGTTACATACCAAACATCCAAACATCAACAAATAGAGGTTTTGTGTGATTATGTTTGGTGGGCTAAATTAAATCAAGAGATCAAACAGACAGTAAAAAATTTCTCTAAATGCCAGTCTATAGAGGATTGGTCTAAAAATATGTTCTATTGTGGGAGTAAAAAAACTTCTGGCAGGTGATTCATATTGCTGGTCCGAGAAAGGATACCTTTTCTAATTGTACAGTCTTATTCTCATTGGACTGAGTACAAGCTCATAACAAATTACTAGCACAAAGTACACAATTAAAGGCCCAAGAGGTTTTTGCTAGCCAAAATTATTCTAAAATTCTGATGTCTGACAATGGAACTGAATATAGAGGTTAAAAAATATTTGGTGGATAAAGGAATATGCCATATTTTGACTCCACAAACTATAATCTGGAAACAAACAGATTAGCTAAAAAAGCAGTTCAATATTTCAAGTTAATGCTCAAGAAAATTTCAACTAAAGATGTTATGTTTTACCAACATTTCATCCTTAGTCCATCTACTTTAAAAATTCTGGCAGAATTACTATTGTGGTGCAAGTGTCACACTTATTTATCAAAACTATTGTCAGCAGATAACTAGAAAGAATATTTTAAATGAGAAAAATTCCAAAGCAAACTTCAGAAAATTTAAAATGAGCCAAACAGTATGGGTTAGAGATCTGTTGAAAAAGAAATGTATTCCTGGTGTCATCACTGAGATTGTATCTGAACTCATTAATCAAACTGCAAAATGGACCAATGTAACAAGGGATGTCAATCACCTATGTTCACATCTGTCTGATGTGTTAAATTTAGTTAATGGTAAACTTATCCCAGGCAATACAAAACCAGAATCTAGTGAAAGTGAATAGCTTGTTGATGTCTCCTCGGTTAGAACAAAATGTGGAAGTGCTCATTGATAGTCAGTCAAGCTGATGAAATAAATACCTAATCAGATGATGGTACAGCAGAACTGGAAGAGAATGTTTTTATCATCAAAAACCATCAGATCAAGCTGATATAATTGCTGATTATACTGGAGACCTGTACTTCTACCTAGAAATGTGAAAAATTGCAGGTCTGAGCGATTGAAGGACTCTTTCTAGAATCAACAAAGTTGTGGACTGTTTTTGCACTTACACACACACACATATATATATATGTTTATTATGATAATATTAAATAGTGCTATCACACTTATAACGTAAAGCTGTATAATTAATATCAATTAGTCAATTAAAATGGCTGAGCGCTTTAGTTTATTGGAAATTTGTAATTACGTGCAGATAGTACATTGTTATTATTATTACTTCTGCTAAAACATGCAATGAGGTTGAGATATCCTTAGATTTATTATGAAAATGAACTTAGAACAGTCGATAGATGGATTTCTCACAAAGAGAGTAAAAAAAAGCATTGGGATAAGTCATGGCAAAGTGTATAGATTTAAAATGCAGATACATGAAATTGGTCAGCCTAAGTAAAAGATCGATAAAAAGTGTTCTTAAGATGTTTGATAATTAATCGTATTGTGTATGTAAAATACTTGTTAATGGGAGAATTCAAGATATACGAACGATGTTTATGTATAGACAGGGGGTGAGAATAATTTATCCCACATATCAAAAATCACTTTTACATAGTAAAGTGTACTCTACTTTTCATTTATTATTATTCTCATCTCAATACGAGTAAATAAATTTGTAGTTGAGTTTTAAAGTCTGTTTTAGTGTCACTTTATTTTAATTTTGATGCTTGGCTGGCTGATATTATTAACAATACCCCAATACATAGCAATTTACTTCATTTGTAAATTGAATTTTTATTAATTATATTTTTATGTTTGTTTAGCTAATAGCTTGCTCGCCTGGGCCTAATATTTTTCTGGTAGAAGGCCAACTAGTAATATACTAACAATTCTTTCTCCATTTCAAATTAATGTTACTATTAGATTAAATTATTGCATAAGGTAAGGAATATGACATAAAACACGGCAATTGATTAAAATTCTACAGTGAGCAATTTTCAAAAACCGTATTAACACCAAGAAAACGCATGACTTTGTATTGCGGATTCATATAAAGATGATGTTTTAGAAAAATGAGAAATTCTTACTATCCTTTTTTTCATTTATTGTGATAGCACTTTTCAACATTAGCTTTTCTGCATTATACATACATATTATTTATTTGATAAACTAATTATATATTTATTAATTTTAGAATCGGGTTACATGCTAATGTTACTTCTTATTATATACATATATAATCTCAACAAATAGCCAATAAACCTCCTTTAGGTAATTTATTGATTTTTTTAAAAAATGTAGTTCAATTTTGTCTTTGCTGTTATTAATTTTTTTGTCCTCTCCTTCATATTTCCTTGTCAAGTATAGTTGATTGCGGTGAGATTATGCCGTTTGTAGAGATCTAGATTTCATTTTTATTTTATTTAATTTGTCATTGTTCAACTAATAATCAGTTTAGTATATATATATATATTTTGTCTTCCTGCATAAGATTTAAGTTTTGGGTCAATAAAACAAATGTGAAATTAATCAGGTGCTCGTATTAATATTTTTAAATTTAAATTGTAACGGGAATTGAATTTGACAAAATTTTTGATCAGTGGTGAAATTAATCTATTAATTAATTGTTGTTTGAAATGCAATAAGAATTAATTGTAATTATATGCCTTAAATCTAATTTACTATAACTACAAAAATGTAATTTGAAATTTAAGGACTTAAGAAGACTTGAATGCACTGGACTGATCATGCAACAAAGTTGTAAAACAGACTAAAGCATATTTCAACATTAATATACAAGTCAAACGTTGGTGGCCTACTGGTTAGCATAGCTGGAAAAAAAAAACATAAATATATAAATCATACTTTTATATATTTATCGTGAATAAAATAAAATATTAAAAAGCTCATAAATAAAGTTTACCTTTAATGAGGAATGTAAAAAAAATACAAAAATCAAGGCTTAACAAAATTTCAAATAAGATTTAGATTTAATTAGCAATACCAATAACAGATAAATGATGTATAATTTTTATATATAAAATTACATTGATATTTAATAATTTTTATTATTATTAAATGAGATAATTACTTTTCATCTTATTAAATAATCATAGTCTTTTTACACCTTTAAGCAAATAAAAGGTGTAAGAAGACTGATTATTTAATAAGATATATTGTTGCATATGAATAATCAAAATTACTGAAGGAAGAAGAAGTATATACAAAATTATATAGAATAATTATTTTTTTGTAAATAATTCATATTTAAGTCACCAAATTTTTTATTAAAAATATGACTTTCTTATTATTAATATTTCATTAATATAGCTAATGAGTTTAGGTGAGCTTCATACGTTATAGAGCGAAAATAATTTTTAATAAGCTTATACTGTCACGGTCAATGTCAAAAAAATTATTACAATTAAATCCGTTCGGAAAAAGTTCATTGTAATTATAATCTATTATCATAATTGTTGTGTGTATATCGGTAGTACGACCTGAATAATGTTCCGATCACTCGTTAATAACAAAACTCAGTAATATATTTTTATAGATATTTACAATAACAAAATATATATAATAGTTTATATACAGAGATTCGTCTCAATTACAGTTAACTAATTGGAAAGTTTAGTTGTTAACGGTACAGCTAATGTTTGAGAAAGAATGCTATGCTGAAGCTTTCCTTTTGAACCCTGACAATTTTAGCCTACCATGGTTTGCTCCTTGGGTAGATACTATGATATGATTTGATAGCAACTTCCTAATCCAGGTTTGAGCACACTTCACTACAATTTACTAAATAATGAATAATGAGTGATATCTGACAGTTGCCTGATATTGTCTAAATACTCAATATAGTAATTCCCACTCCTTACTGGAAACAGATTCATTGAGCTAACTCTTACTGACCTCTTATGACACTGCTATTACTTTCATTATTATTTCATTGCTCAACTATATTGTATCTTTTCTCTGGCAATAATTATCTTTGGAGTATCACATTTAAGTCATCTTTTTGCTTAATCTTTTGACCTAATGGTCTGTCTTCACCAACAAGTCAAATTTAATGTTAGGTATTAAGTGATCTCTGTGCAAGTGATGAAGTTGTCCAGTTAAAGTTTGAATAACTACTGTATGTGTTTTCTTTTGTATTTTTAACTATGTGCTAGGGTGTAGTCTATTCTAAATATCTAGTTTTTAGAAGCTCTTTTTATCTCTTAAACCTAATTCTCAACTCGATCGCTGGTTTCAGGGTGAAATAGTAGACTGAATGCTTATTCTGCATTATCACTAGCACAAAATTGTTTAAATAAACTGCTGTTATTTGACACAATAAATTTATATAGATTATCTCTTAAATGCTTCAATGGATATTATGGCTTGGAGTGATTTGGAGTAAGCATTTACAATTATTAATAACAGCTTCCCACTTTATGAACCAGCAGGATTTCCCAGCATGTTTTGATTTATTTTACAGTTCCAACATTATAGGAAGTTAGGCTTAGTCTGTTATGTCCAAGTTTAACCATCAGATGTAGCATCTAGTGAGCATTATCATTTTTATTATCTGTGGATAACCATTATGCAAAAAAAACTTTTAGCATTTAGGAGTGATTACTTGGAGGAATCACAACTACTGATCCCACTAGAATAACACAACTTTCTGTGAGAGCTACATTCTACATGTCCAATAGGCTGAATATGCTCTTCTGATTTTTTGTAATTAATTTTTGGAATCTGGGGTCATCAGTGATTCATTGAGCAATTGGACTTGCTGTTTGTTGATGTGTTTTTGTGTATAAATCCATTATACTTGACTATTTGGTTCTAAATCTTTCGAGTCCTTTACAAATATCTGACAATGTATGTGTGGCATTTTTTTTCCTTCAATACATTCAAACTGATAGTCATATCCTGATAAAAAGTGAACTATACCAGCATGTGACAATGTTTTTGTCTTATAGAAATATTCCCAACAGTGAATTGTGATTTGTTTGTAAGATAAATGATCTACCATATAAAGTCTTGGATTTTTTAATACCAGTAATAAAAATTAGGGCTTCTTTGTCTACCTGTACATAATTTTTTTCAGCTTTAGATGAGCCTTTGAAACAAATGCAATGAAAGGTTGTTCTCCATTTTATAAGATAGCACAATTTAGTATCTGAATCTTTTCTCAATCAAAGTCTTTTATTACTACTGAAACTGATATCGGACTTTTTAAAAGTTCTGTCAAGATTGACTTCTGATTTCCACATTTCATTTTATCTAAATCTATTTAGTGGATGAGCAATCTCTGTGATGGAGAAAGCTCTCATAATAATTAATTTGGCCTAAAAATAATTGGAGCTCTCTTTTCCTTGTAGAATCTTTGCTTCTTTAATTGCTTTAACTTTTTGTTTTGATGGACAGATGTCTTTTGCATCTATTTAACATCCAAAAATTCTAACTCCTTAGCCTCAAATTTATATTTTACTAGACATATCTTAATACTTGAAACTTGAAGTTAGCTAATAATTTTTTGATGGGTGGCCATAGTTATTTTGGAACCTTAGCCACCAATAAAATATCAAAATACAATAACACTCCTGATATTCTGGCAGCAATCATTGACAACTTATTGAAATATTGATTGAGTGATTGATATTTCAAACAGCAGATATTTCATATTAAATAAATTTTTGTAGGTAATAATTGCTAATGCTCTTGGAACCTAGTCATATATTGGCAGTCACAAGTATACATGCTTTAAAACAATTTTTGTGAAAATCTTCTTCCCAGTCAATATGGAATCTGTTTGAGTGATGGAAAATAATTATTGACTTGCAATGCTTTGTTGAACTTGCATCAATAATCATTACATATTCTTATATCATCATTAGCTTTCTTGATGGGTACAATTGGGGTAGCCCATTCTGAGATTATCTCAATCACCCTTATGACCAACTACACAATCCAGATCATCTTCAACTTTAACTTCCAAAACAAGTATCAAAGTTCTGTAATGGCAACTTATTGGTTTTTCTTTTTTATTTAACTATAAGTTGATAGGTTGTCATGGGTAAAGACTTAGTTTGTCATCAAACACATCTGGATAGACTTTTTTTAATTTTATTTCTATTAGGTCATGACAGGTTCATTTATACTCTGTAGCCTAAGTGTCTCAATCAATAATGGGCTAATAGATTGCTGTGCTCACTAGCAAACCCACTAAGAGGTAAATAAATAATTTCATCAACATTGCTTCACCCAAGATTGAAAATTGGTTGCTTTGATAATCAGTAATCATGCTACTGCTACATTGTTACCAATGATTTTTTTTATATTCATGGCAGCTTACATATTTTTGACACCATGTCTGGTATTCAGCTCCATGTTATTAATTGTAAATTGGGATTTGAGAGATTATTTACATTATTTACACTGATAATGTTTTTTTTAGAATGGATTATCCCATTCTTTTCTGACTGCCTTGCTATTTCTTCATTTTTAAGCATTCCCTTTTGATATGCCTAATATGATTGCATTATCTGTGAACTGTACATCTATGTGGGCATTGAGTGTGTGCATTTTGTCACTTATTGCATTTATAATAAGCTTTTGTAGTCTTTATTTATCAATTTATTCTGACATCTTTATTTTTTTAGTTGAATATCCTTACTCTTGTTTGATCAGCAGAATATTCATCTGATCTAGATTTCTAATTGACAACTTTAATATTGGAATGAGATTTTTTTGATGCAGCTCTCTGATTCACTGTAAATTTATTTAAACTCTTAGGAGACTTCAAAATCAAAAGTGTTTTTTTGACCCCTAAAATTATATTTTATTTTGTAAATTAATTAATCTATTAGTACTTTATTTAGGAAGTCTTTGAAAGGGCAACTCAGCTTTAGCCTTCCTGAGCTCTGTGAAAAAATCTCTACTTTTTCTTCTCACCTGAACATGGAGGGTGATGTTGGATTTCTACAATGTTGTTAAGGATTTTGGATAAAAATAAGACATTGGGAGAGAAATCACTTTATCAAAATCTAATTCAGAAAGAAGCATAGAGGTTGGATGAGAATGTAAAATATTATAAATCATAAAATTGCAAATGCTTATAAATATCATTAACTTTAACTCCAACTTATTGATTTGGTTTTATTTTAGAGAGAGAACTTGATCCACATATGCTAGCTAATTTTTTGGATTATCAGAGTTGAACTCATAATTTTGATTTTTCTTGTTCTACCTAGGAAAACAAAAAAAAATTTTTTTCAACTTTTCTTTACCAGAAACAAATCAACCATTATCAGTCAAATGTTCATTTTCTTTTGCTTGACTTATGCTAATAATATTAGTTATTGTCAATGTCATTTTTTAATGAAAAGGTCTGAGAAGATCCTAAAATAATTGCACCAATTCTGTTATAATTATAGCAGACATTTTTATAAATAAATGTTAAGATATTTATTATAGGATAACAAAATATACACAGTAATTTATATATAGAAGTTTGTCTTCATTATGATTGACAAATTGAGAAAGTTTACTTGCTAACAGTATAGCTGGTGTTTACAAAAAATGCCGAGTCTCCTTTTGAACCCTGATATTTTCAGTTCACCAATGAATTGTCTTGTATACAGGTATGATGATATGAGTAGGTAACAATTTTCTGCTCCGTGTGACTCACTGCATTCTACAAAATAGTGGATAGTAAGCTTATTGTCATCAGATGTCTCATAATTGTCTTTTGTTACCTGAATATTTGCTCAAATAAATTTCTAATATGTAACCAGATTCCCCATCTTACTGAAAACAATAAGATTCATTGACCTAATTCTCTAATTGGTTTATGATATTGGCTATTTATTTTCATTGTCACTTCACTGGTCAGCAGTAATGTATGTTCAATCTGATCTTGATGTCATTGACAAGACCATTATTTGAGGACCTTAGATCATTCCTTTTAAATATTTATCAAATAAGATCATCATCAATGTTATTATCATAAAATGTTACTAAAACTCATAGTATTATTGATAATTCTTTGGTTTCAATATTTTTATATGTGTAATTAATTTGAAATAATTTTAGATACATTTTAGTTTTTTTCTTTTATTTGCATACTACTGTATACATGAAAAATGTATTTTTAAAAAAATTATATAATTTTTCCACATAATACTTTGATACTTCCTTCATCTTCTGCCAATTCAGAAAATAATGTGGTTTTTTTTCTAATTCGTCTTATAGGAAAACTATCTTGAATATTTGTGCTGTTTAGAGCAGAGATGATCAATTTTGTCTCCTGATTCAATCCTTAAAAACTATATCTTTTAAAATTATTTAGAAAAGGTTCATGATGTAGAGATGATGTGTCTCATAGAAAATCCATGACTGTTGAATTTTAGAGTGAATAAATATATTTTCAAAAGATTTAGTAATTATCTCTCAGATAGTTGGCCATTACATTGGTTAGTAAGTGGATATCTAGCTATTCTTAACTAGAGGGTGACAATAGTTTACTAAGTTGACTAACTGCTAGGGTTTATGAAAATTGTTGTTTAATAAAAACTAGCTGTGTGAGAGGAATACCCTAACTCTCTCTTAGTAAATCCAATTTCTATCAAATACAACCTATAAAATTCTTACTAATATCTTTCCTCTTCAAACATAAATTTATCTGACTGCATTCAATAATTATTGTGGAAATTAAATTATTCTTAAAAAAGAAATTGTAGATAAATGAATTATGGCTCTACAACTAATAGTTTACTAACAACTTCAGTAACATACAAATTATTAATATTTTAAAAGCAAGTTAAGAAATAAAAAAAAATGTCGGTAGAACTAAATACCAAATGTCTAAGTGTACTAAATAAGTGGAAGAATGCAATCAGTGATGATATTTAAGAAAAGTGAAAAGGGTATATTACAAATGTTATACTTATCGGTCTTCTTCCAGTTCTATAGAAGATCTTTATTAAGATAATTTCAACTTCTTACTACTAACGTGATTGTTTTTGCAAATAATATCCAAACTTCAAAAAATGTTGAAAGAGATATTGGATGAAAATAAGAAGTAGAAGCAAAGAAAAATACTAAAAAAACTAATGTTCAATGGATAATTATCAATTACAAAAAGTTAACAAGTATAAATCATTTCTTTCAGATATTTAATACTAAAGAAAACATAATGGATGAAATTAATCATACCATTAAACAGAAGATGAACTGTCTTTAGTAGAAATAATATTAAAGTGATATGTGTCTATAGGTTTGAAAAGGAAGGTTTTTAATAGATGTGTTATACCAATTCTTATTTATGAATCTGAGATTTGAACACTTAACAGAAGAGCAAATACAGAGATCGCACAACAAACTATGAAAAGATTTATATTGGAAATGACAATGAGATATTAAAATAATTAAGAGATTATTATTAGATAATAGATAGGTAATTGAAATCTCAAATTGAATTCTAAAAGGCTCTAAACATCTAGAAAGAAATCATATGTGAAAGGATGAATGAAATTAGAAAATGTGCTTGTATGATGGGAAGAAGAGTCCATTAATCAAATGAACTGGATTAAATTTGGAAAAACCTTTATCTTATGGATTTATAATGGGTCAAAATAATAATGATCATCAATGGCTATATTAGTAAAATCACAAATAACTAATTAATTACTATTTTTTCTTTATCATTAAATTAAGTAAAAAATTAATTTGTAGATATCTTGAAAACAATTGCTTGAAATAGCAAATATAATTTAAAACATTTAAATTTAGACTTCACAATAAAAAGTTTCAGTAGTTTTCAAAAACATTAAATGAAAAAAAATGATAAGGATTAAGCTCAATTAGTGCTTTGTCAAGTAAAAAAATTATTTACAACAGATGAATAAGACTTTGCAGAAAAGGGGATTATCCTCTCGTGTGATTCCTTTTCGGTTAAAAGAAAATAAAATTAATATTATTATTACATAATATTATGAGGAAAATTTTAAAATAAATTAAATGATTGCTGTAAAAGATTGAAGAATTTTTGACTAAAAAGAAGGGAAACGTCCGTATGTGAAAGGGAGAGAGTTATTATTTTATATCCCAAACTTTTTTTTTTTTTAAATATATTTTCTTTAGTCATTTTTTTGCTACTAGTTTTATAAAATTTTAATATTAAAAATCTATTTCGCATCTATCCAAAACTTTACCATGCTGTCACGTCTGCCTCATGACCTCAACTCGGCAAAGATTTTTTTATTATTTTTAACAATTGTTTTATTGAGGCTTTTACAGAAAATTATGTGGAAAGGCATCAAAATCCTAGTAATGTTGAGGCATTCACAATGCGGTACTCGAGTGCCATGCACCTGCAGCGCACCTTGTGAGCAGCTCTGATTGCGTCTAACAAATATATGCAATCTTTTTTTGACAATTGAATATCATGAGCCACATCATTAAAAGAAAAAAATCAGAAATAACGTATTGGATACAAATATATCAAAAATAAAATTATTTTTTAAAAAAGTATTATACATTTTTATTTATATGCAGCTTGCCCATGACTGGCGTGGAAATAATAAATCATGTTTGAAAAAAAAAAACGAAAAAATAAAAAATGATGATGTTCCAACTTAATTACAAATTTATGTGTATAAAAATTTAAATATACACTAAAATTTAGGTAATACCTTCATTACTAAAAATAACACAATTTATAAACCCATCATACGCAAATAATTTTACAACTATTATTGTCGTTTACTTTTTTCATCGGAAGAGTGCGCTTATTGGGTAACAACAACATTTAATAGGTAACCATAATAATAAATAAAATGGCGCTGCTCAATTATCAAAAGTTTTCCATAACAGGTGTTATGCTTGAGTTTTATAAATTAACATTACTTTATCAAGAAGTATTACATAATCAGTTATTTATTGAATGGCACAAACAAAAGGCTGTGGAATTTTCAGAATAAGCAGCAGTTGTAATGAATATGGTTGTATTAAAATTAAAAATTCGTCGTCGCCGCAGATACATTCCATTTTTAAGAACAATATGGGTAAAACCTAAAAATGAAAACTGGTGGAAATGTGTAGTACCTATATTTGATGATTATATATGGAAATAGTATTTTCGGTATTTTATTTAAATTTTATAGTATCTTATTTATATTTTGTTTCTGCTAGTCATTATTTCAGAGCTATACCGCATTCTAAAATATATATTAAGGTAAACTTAATAATTTTATTTTCTTTTTTCGAGCCCATAGCTTTCTTTTGACCGTATCAAATTCATGACTAATAATTTAGCTATTCTATATAAATTGAGTATGGAGTCACAAACACTTTGAAGGAATTTGTTATTAATCGTGTATATCACATTTTGGTTGATTGATGCTAGCCACTCCAAAGATAAAATCCCATAGTAAATATTTTGCAGTATTTTCTTTTTTTAATTTAATAAATAATAAAAAAGGAATCCATCTTACTCATTTTCCTGGTTTGCATTAATTATTTTTAATCTCTCTAAATTGAAAAAGAAATATTTATTTAGCTCTATAAAGAATAATATATTAATATTGAGATTGAAGTATAGTAAATATTTAGTATGCATCATTTTATTTATAACAAAATTACTTTAACAGCTATAAAAATATTTTATTGCAAAGATCCAGTTTAAATAATTAAGTTATTTGTGTTTAATGTTTAATTATCATTAAAAAAAAAGTTTCTGGCATTTTCTTGGCAAAACTACCATTTCATCCCAGTCTAAAAAGATCACTTTCAATAAAAGACGATGTTTACAAATCAAATTTTTTTAAGACTTCAAATTTGGATGCCTTTCAAATAAGTCAAAGTTTAAATACAGTCTGCACATGCAGCAGTAATTAAAACGATTAAAAGTATTCAGATTTCCATATTTAAAATACCTATTCTGTCTTGTTTAATGTGTAATTATTTATAATTTCCCCATATAATATATTTAATTTTTTATATAGATCTAGAACTAAAATATCTTCATCTGTTATAGAAATCTCTACATCAGTGCAGTTTTTTTAAAATTAATCTTTAGCTTGTACTTTTAAAGTATTAATGCTAAATAGAAATCAAAATAAAATAGAATGAATTCCATTTTTTAATTCTTTCTTAACTAAAGAGATTGCAATATTTAAGATTTTGAATTGCCACTGATTTTTTAATATATTCAAGACATTCAACATTTTCATATATTATTATTATTGGAAAATCTATAATTTTTTCATTATCAAATTGTGTATATTTAAGCTATTTTCTTCTTTGTTTTATTGTCTAGCTAGGAGTAGCTATATCTTTATTTAATGATTATTATTGCAAAATTTGTTGAGTTAACTATGGTCTGATTAGCTAACACAAAAATCCTATAGCCTTTTTGAAAACTAAAAAATTTTTCCAAGTTTATATATATAAGGATGAAATGCTCAAAGCCCTTGATGATGACAAATATGAAATTATGATTTAGAGTTTTATAATAATAGATAGTACATACCATTTGAATTCAGGTGTAATGAGAAAAACTTATAGGTTTAAATAAGCTTAGCTTATAGCAAATCATCTGGACATTTAAATCATCCTTGTTTTCAAGCATCAATTTACCACTGTATGAAGGCTTTTTTCAGGTTCAGTCCAATTTCGCTTATTGCTTCTCTTGTCCACATCATACCAATTTTTTTTTATTTAGTCATCCATATCTTGGGATCCAGTTTAAGACTTCTTCGATTCACTTATTTTCATTCCTTCTTGCAATGTGTCTAACCTAGATTCATTTCAGTCTTAATTCTTTCAATGATGTTAATAATATTTGTTCTCTCACTCATGTATTTTATTTTTCAGTTTCTTTTTGCTACTCCAAACATATATTTCTCCATACTTCTTCAGGTAGTCTGAAGCCTCTTTACTACTTGCCTGATTATGGTTTAAATCTCAAATTCATATGTAAAACATTTTTTAAAATCTCTTTTTTGAACACTTAAACATATCTTCTTGGTAGTATTAAGTTATTTCTAACAAAAGTACTTCATCTAAATTTAATTCTATAATTTCATCCATTATGCTTTAGTTTATTAATAATCTAGTCAAAGTTTTTGTAATTTTTAATTTCTTCTAATTATTAATACATTAAAGATCAGCCTTTTCAAGCTATTGTGCATGCGCTTTTTACGAGTGTTAATAATAAATGAATACTTTCATTCCCAACACAAGATATAGTATTTATGAAAGAATAAAATGAATCCACTTATTCTTTCCAACCCAAATGCTTATATATGGGCAAATCTTAAGTACTGGAAATGAAAGCATGAGGATAGACCACTCACTTTAAATTACTCTTTACGATTTCTGAATGAATGACGTCGATGAAATTATCTAGAATTTACTAAACGTCACTCTCAAATGAAACTTAAATATATGTAAATAAGCATTATTTTATAGCGCTATGTTTTATAAATTGTAATAGATTAAAGATCAGTCTTCTCAAGCTATTGTGAATGTGCTTTTTACGAGCGTTAATAATAAATGAATACTTTCATTCCCAGCACAAGATATAGTATTTATGAAAAACAAAAACACTCCTCACGCTTTCATTTCCACTACTTAAGATTTGCCCATATATAAGCATTTGGGTTGGAAAGAATAAGTGGATTCATTTTATTCTTTCATAAATACTATATCTTGTGTTGGGAATGAAAGTATTCATTTATTATTAACACTCGTAAAAAGCGCATGCACAATAGCTTGAAAAGGCTGATCTTTAATGTATTACAATTTATAAAACATAGCACTATAAAATAAATGCTTATTTAATTATTAATCTTTATTTTGGTTTTTTTTTTTTGAGAAAATCTATTGAACATTATTTTGGTCTTATTGAGTTTTTTTAATTTTAATTTTATATTTTTATCTGATTATTTTTGTAACATAAAACTCTGAAGCATTATTTTAAAAATAATTACATTATCTTCAAAATCTAGATGACTTATATAATGTTTGCTTTTTTTTTTTTTGTTGGTTTTCCATTTTATTTCATAATATACTTCATGTAAAACTACTATAAAAAGTTCTAGTGATATGGAATCATCCTGTTATACACTCCTATAAATGTTAGTCTTCTTTATATCACCATGTAATTTTATCACCATGTAATTTTATCACTGCTGTTACATTTTGATCATATGCTATAGAATGTAACTATCTTTGATCTATATCCTCATGGGCTAAAGTTTTAATCATTATGGAAATATTTACAGAATCATTTGCCTTTTTATCATCTATAAATTCAAAGCATTATGGAAACTTACATTCATTGTTGTATTTTAGTATTTCTCTCATTACATAGTTGTGATGCATTGTGCTAAAATCATTTGTAAATCCAGCTTGTTCTTTTGGTTAATTTGAATTTCATGTTTGCTATAGACTAGTTGTAATTAACTTGATAAACATTTTGCATAGAACTGATAAAATATTGATAGATGTATAATTTGTAATATCTTTTTTTATCATCTTTTTCAAATATCAATATTATTATTGCCTTCTTCCAATCATTTGGGACATGTTTATCATTTATATATCTAGTATATAATTTTGCTAGCAATTTTTTTTATTTTTTCACTTGCTTCTTTTAAAATAATAATAATTTCATCATTTTCTGGAGCTTTTCTCTTTTTCATAGATTTAATTGTCTCATCTTTTTATTAAAATTATTTGGCAATTCAAAAGTTGTAGTAATTAATTTATTTTCTTGCTCTTTATTATTATACAATTTTTTAAAGAACTTTTTATACATTTTATGATATTTTAGTTTTTAATAATAATTCTCTTTCTTTTTTTTTTTATTGTTGGCTTAACTGTTTTTTAAATACTCAGATGTTGTTTATACTTTTGAAACTTATTTTCTTTTGTAGCATTCTTTGCTAATTCACAGTATATATTTTTTATATCATTATTAACTCTTTTTCATACCATTTTACAGAGCTCGAGATATTCAATTCTTCTTAATTTATTTTTTAATACTTTGATATTCTTTCTTTTCTTCATATTTTGCCTTGTCTCAATTGAAAATTTAGTGATAGATTATTGTTTTTTGTACTAGCTATATATTTTTTGCATTCTTGTAAAGAATCAATTATCTAACTGATCTCAGTTATGTTTGAATCATCTTTAAAGTTTACAATATTTAAAAATAATTACCAAGTTCTAATTTAAATTCATATTACTGAAAATTAAAAATGTCAGCTGTTAATACTATCTTATTTAAATTTTTTGTCTTTAGTTTTTTATATACATGTACTGTATTTTCAATCTCACTATATGATTATCACTTCCTGTTTTGAATCCATGAAGAACATTACAGTCTTGAAATGCATAATTTCTATTAGTCAAAATATAATCCAATTTTGCTATATCTTTATTTGGATGTTTCCATGTCCATTTTTACTTAGCAATTTTTTCAAAGAAGATATTAAAAATATGCAATTTTTCTTTTTATGCAAATTTCATGAGTCTGTGTCTTCTCTCATTTCTGTAACCATATTCAAATTTCGCCTCTGTCTTTCCTAATTTCTGTAACAATATTCAAATTTAATCACAGCATTTTTTTTTTTCAGTCATTTTCTATTCTATTATTAAAGTCTCTCATGACAATTTTAAAATGTTTTAGAATTAAAAATATTTTCTATATCCAAAAATTCTTCCATCACTTTGAGAACTTGTTGGGCATAAATCTGAATTATTTGCATTTGGTTGCCAATTTGTCAATTCCCATCAATTTCCACAATATAGTATTATTTTTATTTTTTTGTTATCAATATATACACCTTTATAATAAAGGACATATGCATTTTTAAAATCAACTATCTCTTCAAATTCATATAATCTTCATTCACTTGAAAATGATTTGCAATTATAGATCGTTAAATAAAAGATCATGTGCAATTGGGATTACCTTGATCTTTTGGCTTATACTGCCCACTGGGAATAAAAACCTTGCTTTAGTTTCATTTACCATGATCATAGATATTTAATTTTAAAAAAAAAATTTACTCATACTGAAGCAATGGATCTGAAGTCCAATCCATGCTTCACAGCCTCCTATAAACTTAATTTGTATTGTAGGCCTGAATTAAGTTTATAGTCCAATATCAGCAGGGTTTTGCATTAAAGCTCAAATTAATTATGTTTATTAAATTTGTATTGCATTTAAATATTTTGTTTTAAATAAATTCCATTCTAAGATTAGATTTCTGTTAATAAAAATTACTTGTAAAACCTATTAGTCAAACATATATATACATCAAGCGTATATATATGAGTTAATGCAAAATTCTGCTGAAATAAAATGCTTATTTTATTAAAAGAAATAAGAATGTATTTTTCTTTTTAAATCTTGTTAAAATAAATGGTGTATGATTTATTGTGAGATAAGCCTGCCAACATTTTCTAAAAGAATGTATGTTTGTAATTAATTAGCCCATTCAAGGCAAATTAAAGATGGCCTTCTCTTTCTTTTTTTAATTAATAAAATTCAAAGTTTAAAGAAAGAAATTTAGAATAAAAAAGTAAAAGTTATTTTTAGAAAATGTTACCTTGAAACAAAGGAGCGTGGGGGGGCTTATCAAGATCTAAGATCATAGGCAAAACAATAGAAGGTAGCTTACAAAAAAACGTATAAATAGGAGAGAGAACAAAAGACTTGGCATTCAGATTTTCCTTTTGGAGATGGCTTTTCAGATTTTCCTTTTGAAGATTGCATTCAGATTTCTCTTTGGAGAACTCTTTCAGATTTTGCTTGTTGACCCAGATTTTATTCCAAAAAGTTATACAACTGTCGTCTTCAAAATCACGGAGAAGTTTGAACATGCTACAAGCTAAAAGTCATATGAATTTGATGGATTCTACTATGCTTGGCTAGGCAAATAGCTTTGCCTATCGCCGAGGTTCCTAAATACCATCAAAATGCCATAGTATCCACCCAATAGTAATCTGAACTCTGTGCCGTGTCTGTAGGACTTTTCGTAAAAGCATGCTACTTATTACCATTTTCCTTGTCTGGACAAATACCTATTGACGGTCGGATCAAGCCACGAATGCCGCCTAACAGGAGCAAGGAACTAGGATGGTAATCGTATTTCTCCTCATGAACTATTTATTATGCTACCCTTTTTGTTCATACCTTTCTTAATTGCTTAATTGAATTATATTTTGAATTGTTTTATTTAATGATATTTGTAATGTAACCATTTTTATTAGACTAGTCTTAGATATATATTGTGTGATCATCTATCTATTTATATTTAACCCTTTTTCCTTCGCTATTCTTCATTACTAACATGTATAAATATTTTGTATTCCATTGCGGTTAAGTTTAAAAGTTAATTTTTCATTTAAAATCTCTTTCCAATTTTATTTATGTTTCTAAATTCCATACGAGTAAGTTTCCTTTGTTTGCCAACTTGATCTCCTCGATAACGCCTCTTTTGTCCGCCATTAGCTTATTACGTATATCTGATTTAGCTATATACGTCTTAAATAATTTTTAAACTGTCTGTTTTTAGCGCAAAGCAATTAGAAAATGCTTTGCGAAAGATTTTTATTATTGTACTTTATCGAGGAGATTCGAGTTGACAATTTTATTAAAATTGGGAAGAAAAGACTTAGACCGCAAAAATATTATATCGTTTAATCTGTTTTTATTGTCTAATTAGTTTTTCATTAATTTAGGGGAATAGCGGAGGCCATTAAATCATTATTAATATTTTAAAGTCATTAATTAAATATCTATATTTAACTAAAAAGCTTGAGTTTTCTAATTTTATTTTAATGCTTTATTTTTACTTTTCCAATGATCCAGGCACGCAAAACACATTTTTCATAGTACTTTTATGCACATTTAACTATTTAGCTCTGTAGGTGTTCCCGTCCATGTCTCTCCTCTGATGCTAAGTTTTGGGCCGGATGAGAAAATAATTTATGCGTGTCTCAGATAATGTTGTTGGTTCGTAGTTAGCCTCGAGAATAGGCGAATAGGGCAGAGGTCATAGTATTCTTGATTTAATATCTCGCATATGGGTGGCCTCGAGGTATTTTCGCTTAGTATTCGAACTGGGTTAAATCAACATACATCATCTGACTGTCACAATACATTCATTTTACCTTCAAGAAATGGATATTTCAATTAAGAAGTATCTGGCAATTGAGAAGCAAAACCATAGAATTTCTTGCTTCTAAACTCAGAGATAAAAAGCCAATAAAATAACCACAATGTCAGAGAACAGCCCATCCATCATATAGTTGTAGGTGTTGTAATGACAAGAATATATGGGGCAGACATTAGGAATTTGCCCTGCGTAGTTCATTTAAGGCTCCAAAGAAATCAAATTATTTCCTTTCACTTACTAGCAAGTTTCTTATTAATAAGCAGCTATCTGAGTCTTAGGCTGTAAATGAGTATCTAGTTAGAAGAAAAAACAGTGTTCTCCATCCTACATTTTGCTAGCCTAGACATTGAGACCTTTGCCCTGCCTTAGATGATTTAATTTGTGTGTGTGTGTGTGTGTTGAACGAAAGAATGTTATATATTAATTAGCATTATGTTTTTGACAATTTTATTAAAATTGGGAAGAAAAGACTTAGACCACAAAAATATTATATCGTTTAATCTGTTTTTATTGTCTAATTAGTTTTTCATTAATTTAGAGGAATAGCGGAGGCCATTAAATCATTATTAATATTTTAAAGTCATTAATTAAATATCTAGTATTTAACTAAAAAGCTTCAGTTTTCTAATTTTATTTTAATGCTTTATTTTTACTTTTCAAATGATCCAGGCACGCAAAACACATATTTCTATTATGCACATTTAACTAGTTAGCTTCGTAGGTGTTCCCATCCATGTTTCTCCTCTGATGCTAGTTTTGGGCCGGATGAGAAAGTAATTTATGTGTGTCTCAGATAATGTTGTTCGTAGTTAGCCTCGAGAATAGGCGAATAGGGCAGAGGTCATAGTATTCTTGATTTAATATCTTGCATATGGGTGGCCTCGAGGTATTTTCGCTTAGTATTCGAACTGGGTTAAATCAACATACATCATCTGACTGTCACAATACATTCATTTTACCTTCAAGAAATGGATATTTCAATTAAGAAGTATCTGGCAATTGAGAAGCAAAACCATAGAATTTCTTGCTTCTAAACTCAGAGATAAAAAGCCAATAAAATAACCACAATGTCAGAGAACAGCCCATCCATCATATAGTTGTAGGTGTTGTAATGACAAGAATATATGGGGCAGACATTAGGAATTTGCCCTGCGTAGTTCATTTAAGGCTCCAAAGAAATCAAATTATTTCCTTTCACTTACTAGCAAGTTTCTTATTGCAGCTATCTGAGTCTTAGGCTGTAAATGAGTATCTAGTTAGAAGAAAAAACAGTGTTCTCCATCCTACATTTTGCTAGCCTAGACATTGAGACCTTTGCCCTGCCTTAGATGATTTAATTTGTGTGTGTGTGTGTGTAACGAAAGAATGTTATATATTAATTAGCATTATGTTTTTGACATCTAGTAGTATGGAAATAGAAGTACTAACAGTGTAATATTCATTTGTTTTACATATAGAACCTATTTGATAGAATTCTGTTAACTTAATCTGAAATTAATTGTTTAACAAATTGTTGTGCTTTAATTGGCTGTGATGTTAATCTGTTATGGTTTTAAGATTGATAGTTTAAAGCGTGACCACCCAGATGTGTTCTCTTCTGATATTTGTGATCACTGATCTAATCATATCACTGACTGTTCCCAAGTCTTGATATAATTTTCAGATTATGATGTCACACTTCTAACTTATTGACATTGATATAAATTTACTAATTAGATTCTCATAAATTTATACATAACTTGAAGATAAATATATATATATATATATATACACCTATTACTCATGTGATAAAAATATACTTAACTATAGTCAAATTAAAAAAATAATATTATCCCAATAACTGATTTAACAAAAATATGATTTAATCTTATCCATAATTTTAATTATTATAATTTTTAAATTCCCTGCATTATTTGAAACAATTCATTTGAATCTCAATTTTTAAAATAAAAATGAGGATATTTATGTGATGCCAATATCAGCTCATCTCAACTGGTTCAAATTACAATACTGAAAAAAAAAATACATATTATAATTTTTTTTAACTCTTATCTATTATAACCAGTTAATAATTTCTTTAGCATTATTTACCTTGATTTACAAAATTTATATTGTTATTTTGAAGTATATACTCATTTATAAGTGAAAAAGTTTTCTCTTTATTTTATAACTTGCATATGCACTAAATCTGTCAATTAATAATAAATATTGCTATTTGGACATAACTTTTATGAACATGTTTAGTTCACACAATTTTAAAAATTGGAAGGGGATGAAGTGATAAAACTAAATACCAAATGAATTATCCATATTAAGATTTTGACTTACATATTCTAGTAGCACAAATAATTTAAAAATAAAAAGATTTGTGTCTGGTCATCTGAAATCGTATATTACTGTTTAAATAATTACTGAATTAAAAATGAAAATAATTGAATTGTTTGTCATTCAGAAGGCCATATAATATTTAAACACTGGAAGTTGTTCTTGAATAGTTCTTGATTCTGCCAGTCTATCCCTGCATTAAGCATAGATATGAAATGTGTTGTAATTATTAACTTGTACTCTTATATTCCAAAATGGTTTTTAAATATTGATAATATAATACTTTTTAACTTGGTTAAAAAATGTTTTTCTTTCTAAATCATATATTTTAAATCATGAATCTGGAATTATTAATATCACTTAATATTTATATTACTTATTTCACTTAAAAGCAGTTTTCTCTTTTAGTAATTTAGATTTTTTATGAACTTCTTTTAATTCAAAGTTAAGATTATTATTAGAAATTTTAATCCTTCTTATGCAAATAGTCTAAATTCTCATAATGCACATTAAGCTACAGATTGTACAAAATTTATATTAAAAGTCACTTTACTATCAAATCAAATAATTACAAAAAAAAATTCCATTTCAAAATCATATATATATAGTATGACATCCAGCTACCATGTCTCTGATAGAATCTTTAATATTTTTCCTTTTTTATTGTTTTGGGTGGAAAGATTGGTATGTAGGATTCTTCATCTACTATCTGATTACCAAATTGTCTATTGGCTGTCAGTCAGTTTTTCCAAAAACGTATGTCTTATCTGGATCACAAACCTTTGACATACATGTATGTAGCTCATTTGCATTTCAAATCACTTCTTTGAATCAGTGTCTAATCCCATGACCAGTTAATTATTATTATTATCTTTAACTATTCTTGTATCATGTCCATAATACATTATTTTATTTTGATAATCATGTATCCTGGTGATTATTGATACCATAAAATCATCTGCACTAAATTGGTTATCATAAGAAATCTACCTAAATTAATTAATCTAGTAGTATCTATTTGCTTTTGTCTAAATTATCCAGTTTGCAAAAAAAATAAAATAGTTGTGCAGATAGTTTTTAAAAACTTAAAACTTTTATCTACTATTTAAGAAGTTGATACTTTTGAAAATTATTTTTGTATACTATATCACAATTATATATAGAGAGAGAATTAAATGTTTATATGGGTTTTATTATATAGAAATGAGGAAATAATATCCATTAAATAGAGAAACACTTTAACTTTTGATGTTACTAAGAAACTGTCAATTACTACTAATTAACAATTCCTGAGACAAAGCAAGTTTTTCTCATAATAGCTCTTTTGCCAGAATGGGGGGGAGGGGGTCTTTGAAGCAAAAGAGATGCTCTTTTACTTTAAACCCAAATTCTTATATGGATTTAAATCTGGAAAGCTATTATGGGTATGTGATTATGAAAGAATAACATCTTTCTTGACATTCAGTTATATAGAAATAAGGAGATAACATCCATTAAATAAACACTAACTTTTGATGTTACTAAGAAACTATTAATTACTACTAATTAACAATTCCTGATGCAAAGCAAGTTTTTCTCATAATAGCTTTCTGGGTTTAAATCCATATACAAACTTGGGTTTGAAGTAAAAGAGGATCACTTTTGCTTTAAAGACCCCCAACAAAAGAGCTATTATGAGCAAAACTTGCTTTGCCTCAGGGATTGTTAATTAGTAGTAATTGATAGTTTCTTAGTAACATCAAAAGTTAAAGTATTTCTCTATTTAATGGATATTATCTCCTCATTTCTCTCTATATATACATAGAGAGGGGAGAAGGATAAAATATTAGTTGTTTTTTTGGCAAATAAATTTAATAAATAAATTTCTCTTTTAAGAGAACCTATAGTTTTATCAACAAAAGATAATAGTAATAATAAATGCAAAAATTTATTTATATGAGTCTTTGCCTATGTATTTTAATCAGATCAGCATTAGAAATCCTGTCTTGGTAAATCTGTATATTTGTATTTGTTTCATGTGCATAAGTATATGTAGTTTGTATATATTATATTTATATATAATATAAATAAAGTTTTGAATAAATAGTGAGGAAAATATTTATTTTGTAGTGAATTTAAATATGTTACTTGCTGTTAATGAAAGTCAGATGGGTGAATATTATGAAGAATTAATCAATATATATATAAATCATTACAGAAGTCAGCACACATATAGAACATTTCTGTGTCTATCAAAACAATCCATTAAGATCTTTAAAACAAAACATGACAGCTGTTATTTTAAAAACAATCATTTTTTAATATGAAGATTATAATTTGTAAACAGTATTGAAATTCTTGATTCTCAATTATATTAATAAAGGAATCATAAGTGTTCTTGTTATTTTGTTCTATTTCTATTTGTATATATTTATATAATATATAATTACTTATTGATTTATTATAATACTTTTTTTGTCTTATTGGCTAGCATAGCAGCCTGCCATGAAACAACATAGGTTTTGAATTTGGATGAAACATAAGTAACCTGTAAACTTTTTTTTTTTTTTTCAGGTAAATGGCACTTAGTCATTCTAGCTATTTATCCAAAACAAAACAATCATATTGTAAAAGATGCTGGAAAGTATAATTAATTAAATTTATGATATACTAATATGTTTGAAAATATAGATAAGTATTATCAATATGTACTTTTTTTGTTGTTGTTGTTGTTTTCAGAGTTCTTTAATTTATATATCTATTTTCTGGATATTAGCTGGAGTGTTCCAAGTACCATCAATAATATGAATATCATTTTGTGGTTAAGTGAAATAAAAATAATCTAAAATTTGTATGGATTTTTTAATATTTTTTATAGGATTTCTCGACTTGTGTTTAATGCAATAGTGGAATGTATGCAATCCTGTTTTTCCCGGCAAGATTTAGGAATTATAAGCGATCAAAGTTCTTTTACCTTGATTATTTGGAAGAGCGTTTCACTAGGAATCAGTCCATCGGTATTATTTCACTAGATCTAGGGTAGCATTATTATTTGAGAGATAGCATTTCACTTTCACTGGAAAAATATACATGAAGTTCAGTAGTACGGGATGCAGAGCTTCATTCATGGGAACAGCATATTAGAATGGAGGGACAAGGCGAAATTTCCTACTCATGACACATTGAGTGAGAATTAAAACTGGCGTGGAATATGTATAGCAACATAGTTATTTAATGGTCTCCTCCTTTGTGGATTCAAATCCAGCAGTATTTATACTTTTATTTTGAAGCTGTAACTTAGCAACTACTGCTGGACCTGAGGCGGTTTAAGCACTTAAGTTTCATTTGGAATAGTTTGACCGGATACTCTTATCTAGTAAGATGTTTGAAACAATGCAAGTTTGTTATCAGTTTCTCGAACGATTGTTTTAAAATATATCTTATGATTTTAAAACAAGCTAGCGTGGATGAATTTCCACTAATGGGTTTATTTTATTATTACCAATTCGTAATCTTTTACTTTAATGTAAGGGGTCTTCCGGGTAATTGTTTTTCGATAGACTTCTTAACAAGATTGCATCATTTCTGGCTACAAAATTATGTATGAAAAAATAATAAGTTTCATATATAATACCTTATATATATAATATAACTATTAATTTATTCGCAATCTCCTACACTGAAATATATAGATATTTATTATTTACGCCCGTATATACATGAGAATATTATTAAATAAAATATTTTTAAATTAAAATACATACGTGTTAATGTGATTTATGTTATAATACTAACCGAAAGAAATATATATATTATTAGCTATGTATATACGTGCGTAAAGGCGGGTTTGAATACAGTTAGGTGGTAGGAGGTTGGATGTGGGCTGTGAAGCAGGATCTGAGCATCAGATCATCTGCTTCAATATTCTATGTAAGTGTGGAAAACGTATATTGGTGAGACCAGTTGTGTCATTGAAAAGTGCTTGCAAGAACACAAACTGATGATTCGAAGAGGAAAACAGGTGTGACTAAGATAATAGAGCATACATTTACCAATGAACATATGTTCAATTGGGAAAATACAAAAATATTGGATAGAGAAGAAAAGGTACAATAAAGAAAATTTAAAGAAGCTGCTCACATGACAATGGCAAACAATTCCCATAAGCCAACCTTGTGTGACTATATATAATGTATGGAAACCACTAATTAACTTTGCTCTTAGAAAAAAGTGGAGAAATCAGGAGGAACCTCATAGATAAGTATATGAAAGTTCTCCTGACTGTTGACTTTGATAGGATGGTTCAGTTGGTAAGAGCTTTACCTTAAAATTCAATACTCAAGAATCTAAGGGATCCAGATTCAATTCCCATACTAGTACTATCCCTAGTCAGGCCAGCAACACCTGAAGAAGAGGGGAGAATATATACTAATCTGTGTTCTACTATTAACAGTTGAATGTATTTGGAATAATTAAATAAAGTTAAATTTTTCTAAAGTTGAATGTATTTGGAATAATTAAATAAAGTTAAATTTTTCTAAAGACATTCAATACTCAGATAATGGAAATAGTACAACATATAAATATAAATAGACATAAATAATGCATTGACATGTTCCTGGATGTCATAAGCTACTGATTGTGTTGTCACTTTGTTTCAAATAATTTATCTTAGTCTGTGAATTGTCATTCCATCTGTGCTTTCATCCAAAAAAATAATAATTTTATGAACTGAAGCATATCCACACCATCATAAAAAAGATTCTTTAATTTGATCACTAAACATAAAATAGATATCAATATATTTTAATAAGATAATGAACAAGTTTTATTTGATACCAATTTTAAACTAAAATTCATACAGAATCACAAGATGAATTTCAATAAGATGAAAACTACTAAAGGATTTGATTTTCTAAAAAAACAATTATACTTCAAAAAATTTCTCAGATTGCAAATAATAAGGATAATAATTTAAAAGTGTTTGAGCCAAATAAAAGAAAACAAAATCAGAATAAATATGTGAGAAAAATATTCCACTTGAATTTGTAGGAATTTGTTTTATGCATAATTTTGCTGCAGGACAAACAAAATTCTTGACTGCTTTAATTATCAATATTGTAATCACAACCTCAATATAAAATTCGTGTAGAGATGTTTTTGAGGTTGCTGAAAAACTCGCAGGTTGTTTGTTAATATACATAAAATTGCTAGTGTAAACACCATTTTGTGATAGATTCTACAAATAAGTGTGGATATAGTGACCATAAACAAAAAAATATATAATGAAGATGATGAAAATAATAATGAAAATTAAGGAAAGAATTTTACACTTTAAGAAGCCAAGAATATGATTTTTTTAGTTTTATTTGATAGAAAGTAATAAATTTCACATTTATATTAAGCTTCCATTTCAGCTAATTGGCACACAAACAATAGTCTGGAAGATGTCATTATATTGGGTCTGCTAAATCTAATTTTTCCCAATTCAATGTTAACCAAATTTTTTTATTGGCTTAAAATAATTATTTTATTTAAGGCATAAAGATTTGATTTTTAATTACACAGCTATTTAAAGATTTTGTGAAATATAATAAACTTTTGGTCAAGCAGGAATTATAATTTTGTCTAATAGTCTGTAATGTATATATAATTAATTATTGTAATTGTATATAATTTTTTTTAAAAATGTTTAAATTCAGCAATGTAACATAGGCCAACATATAATCTAAAGTCTACAATATAAATTAATTATCTAAATTCTAGATAATTGCAAGATAAATTAATGCTTTCCATCTCTTACTTGCATAAAAATATATAATTTATATACAAATAGATTAAATATTTTCTGAATTTATAATTTATTATAATGTAAACAAAGTGTGGAGCTATTTCTGTGTAAATAACTAGAAATATAGCTAGCAGTGATGTTACTAGGGAAACCATTATTTACTATTGATAGTTCTAAGACTAAACTATCTTTGCTCTAGTGCACATTAATAGTTTTTTTTGTTGTCTTAAGTTTAATTAAAATGTGTGTGTGTTCCTGTATATTCTGTTAAACATTCTTTAAAAATGAATTTTATATACATCTCTTTTATTTTGGTGATTTATAATAATATTGTGTTTGAAATTATACAGAAGTGATATAGTAAACTATATAACTCTTTTTTTAGGAATTAAATGGAGCATTTATTAAACAGCATGGATGTTCATTGTGGCCAATATTTATCTGGAAATGGAAATTAATAATGAAAGTGGATACTTCATTGGTAGAAGTGAATACTTCATTGCTAGTATCAGCTAGTATCCAAAATAAGGCAAAGAAAAAGTATGGGGAATACAAAGTTAATCAGAGGGAAAAAGTAAGGGGGGTGGGATAAAAAGTTAGTCAAAGGGAGAGAAATCAATAGCATAGTTTTTTTTTTTACCTTGGTCATAAAATAGTTTTAGATAAATGTCAGAATAGTTAAAACTCAATTTATTATTTTTTGATACACATTAAATTATCTGTGTGTGTAAGTCACTTTTCATTGTTGGTTTAAATAAGATACAAATTTACAATTCTAAATTTTAGATAACTTATGCATAGGTTATTTCCCCACACTTGTCTGTTTTTTTTCTTTTGTTCATTTTTGTTAAACAGATTTAATTGAGATTTGTTATGAAAGATTCAAAATCAGTGTGTAAAAAATAATTGAAACTATTTTATTAATTATGTTTTTTTGGAAAGCACTATAATTATTTTAGGTTTAAAATAATTAAGTGTGTTTTTGAAAAACATATTGTAAGCAATTAAATCTATTATCAGAGTTAATTAAATTGATAACCTTTTGGGAAAATAGTGTAATTAATTTAAGTGTGTTTAATACTAGTTGGTATGTGGAATTTTATACAAGATGAGGAAAGCAAGACAATTATCATTATATAAAGATCAAAAATTTATTTTATTATTCACTCTGTTATTAACTCAAATCAATCAGACTGCATTAGTTTTCTGAGATTTCTCTCTAAAACTGAGATACCTTGCAAAAGAACTTTGTGAAATGCCAGAAAAGTTGTGTTGTTAGCCAAATTGATTGCCACATGAAAAAGAATCATGAATAAATAAAACCTGTAGGATCTCGCTTTTAGATTGCTTGCCTCAGCCAGTGTGTTGTCTTAAATATTTCCAACCATACTCACCGATTATAATTCATTCCCAAAACTAATCACTAGAATTATCCAGCTTAGGGAAATATATCTGATTACGAGTTTACTGCAATATATATCATCTTGCACAAGTATGATAAAATTGTCAGTAACACATGAAATATTGTGAATTCAGAGATAATTCACTGAATATGCAAAGATAAGTTATTTACCTATATATTTTACCCAAATAATTGTTTAGGAAACTTTATAAAAAGAAATCATTTATTGAAATTCATTTTACATCACTCTTTATTTTAGAGAAGAAAAAAAAGTTTTCTTTTTATATAATTCTATAAATATTACTTTTACCTCTTTTTCTGTATTAATTGTAATAAATAAATAAATTTTTAAACATTTAAACACAAATGTCTTTTTTGGTTTAAAGGATTTAAACCAACGGAAGGCCCTTTCTGTTTAAATGTTTAAACATTTAATTTTTGTATGATTTTATGATTTTCTATTTGATATATATATATTTATTATATTTGCTTTTTATTGTCTTAAAAGCACATTGCAAGATCATTAAGGATATGCATCGATATGGGTAGAGGGATTCAAGAAGTAATCAAGCTGCTTACTGTTTTAAATAGTGATGGGAGAAAACAAATAATAAAAGAAAGAGATCTTGTAGTGTATTTCTTGAAATTTGAATGTTGTTTAATGAGAAAGTGACAATTCCAAATATTGTTTTCTGTATGTAAAAAACATATCAAGGATAAATGTAAAATGACAGAGTTGTGGATTGTGTGAAAGTCTGAGTTTGAATCCCGCATATATTAGATATATAAATGCAGGTATTAAGCCTGTACAATGTATTAATGAAGCTTTATAATAATCGTTTGGGAGTTAAATTGATTTCTCCATTACCAAAATAGAATTTATGTGTGTGAATATATATTGATAAATTTAGATCCATTAAAATGCATACTTTTGAAGATAAATGAATTATTTAATTTTAAAAGAGTTATATTGATATTTTAAAGATCTATAACTGCTTATAATCCCATCTTATCTAAATGTAATAAAGATAACAAGAAAGAAGTCATCAAAAGTTGAGGATTTTTGTCATCAATAATTTCTCCCATGTACAGAACTAGCAGTAATCTTTTATTGCTAGTTCTGTACTCAAAAAAAAAAGTAGTAGCTGTTAAATACTTACAGAATGACTTTAAAGTTGAATGCTAGGTTGCCTATGTGATTGTATTAGGAAATAAATAGAAATTATAAAACAACTATTGTGTTGAGGTTTAAGAGGTCCCTTTAATCAAAAAACTATATCATTTGACTATTATAAACATTGAATGCACATATGATAAAGATTAAAGTCTTTCTCTATTTAATAAAATAACTATTGCTATTTATAGTTAAGGAATCTATTTACTATTAGCCATGTGTATTCATATATGATTTAATAGAATTGTAAATCACAGATTTAATTTTGTTTGACTTTCATAAACAATTAACAAGAGTTCTGTACCATGAGCCTTATATTACTTTTTAATGAATAAATGTTGTGTTGATATGTTAATGACAATGCCATTTGCCATAGACAGTTAACTTTGCACTGCTATACATGCTATCATAAAGCTGTTTTAAGTACTATTTTGTATGGCTTGCATTATAATCAAGAATTTTGAACCTGCTTATATATATGTGGTTATATTTGATGAACATTGTTTAGTGACATGATTACAGTATACGTTTTCATTGCAATTTTATAAATTGATTCCATCTGTAAGGTGTTTCAACTTGATAGATTTCAATTGTGATGCATTATGGATGATATCATTAAAGTGATGATGATTTGAAATGATGAGTAGGTCATTTTAAAGTTGCTACCAAGACATTATACCAGTTATGAGAGATATTAGAATTTCCAAAAATGTTGTACTCTAAACTCATAAACATATTCACACATAAGCTAACTTTTTATTGATATGTGTAATGTGCTCACGACATTGCTAGAATTGTGTTAAGGACAACACTACAATTATTACTAGAAAAAGCTAATATTTAAATTTAAAGGTAATTTACTAAGGAAAAAAATCATTTAAAAAATAGTTAATGAAAATCAAGTTCATCAATATATTTCTCTGAGAATAAAATTCAAAAGTTGAATCATTAAATAATGTGAATAGCTTTATGTATGAATAAATTTTTGTTATAATATTTGTTAAGTTAATAATATTTCATGTTTAGTTTTTTTATTAGTGTTTTATTCAATACATAGATAAGAGAGAATCATGATTTCCTGATGTATGCCAGAAATAATTAGGTATTATGATGGATGTGGTCTGAAATGAAGAAAAGACAAGAGGAGACATTTAAAGATAATTATTATATTGGCTATCGTATCATTTATGATATCAAGGAAACTCAAGAAAGAAAAATAGATGTCCAATAAGATTGGGGTTATGCCTAATTTAAATCATTTTCCAAATTGTGATAAAACTTGGTAATGTCCAAATGAATTATCAATAATTGCTTCAGCATGAAATAAACATTAAAACTTATATCCTCTATCCAACATTTCAAGCATCTAGTGGTCATAGTGAAAACTAACTTCATTTAAAAGATAGCACAATTAGTTTTAGTTAAATTATAACCTCAATTATTAGTCTGGTGGTTGATTATTATTTTATAATGAACTAATGATAACATTGTGCCATGTCTACCACAGTGTTAGTAGCATTTTTACCATATTTACTGTGATAATTATGTTTTTAACTGTGTCAATGGTTTGGTTTTTGAGATGCAAGCTTGTTTTAATTGTTCGATTACTTCTCTGCAATACTTTTTGATTAGCATATTGTAATTAATTCAACAGTATCTTTGAAATGATTATCCATATTTATAATGTTACCCTTTCATGCAATGAATGTGCTTTATCCTGGTTTGTTGAATTTTTTTTTTTTTATTTAAATAAAATACGAACCATTATGAAAACATGTTTTACTATGAATATTTTATAATATCACTGGCATAATTTTAACTGAGAAGATGATTGGTCAGATATGAGTTTCAATCTTTTATTTAAGCTTTGCAACTATGATACATACTTCGAAATATTAAAGTACGAACTAACTTTTGGACAACTTCTAATGTTAGTTTCACTACTGATATATTGGCCAATTTCATCTATTTTAATTGTTTTCTATCTTTTGGGTTGATTTCTTTTACAATCTAATTTCAGTAAGTTATTTGGTTATTGGTATGAAATGCCTTCATTGGTTTGGACAATGAAATCATTCTTGATCTTGTTAGTCTGTGATAACTATAGAAACCCATTAAATGTCATTATTGTCATATGGCTTATTTAAAAATTGTCATTGTTTTCAAACAATTCATTAATATTTCATCAGCCTTTTAACTCAGAACAGAATTTAGAAATGTGTACTAAGCTAATTTAAATCTTTTTTTAAGCAGATCTTTTTTTTTCCTTTGTATCATCCTCTCAACTCCAACATTATTTCCAGGGTAAAGAAGAATGTGAAAATGTTCTCAGTATTATTACTTAAACTGAAGTCTAGCATTCTCTGACTTCAATAGATGCTAAATCATTCAGAAAACATTTAAATAAATATTAAAAATTGCTTATTATGTCAAAGACCTACATCGTCAATGTAAAATCTTCACCCAGGACCACTTAGTTCAGAATAATATCTAACTTTGCTTTTTGATGGTATGTTTTACATTGTCAAGCAAAGTGAACAGGAATTCAATGTCAATAATGATTAAATGATCAACAGATTTGCTGTTTATGTGTGGAATATTTTTCAAATGCACCATACTGATAGATTATGAACCTCATATTTTAACTCCTTAAAATTATTAATGTCAATCACTCTTAAGGATTTTAACCTGTTACAATTTATTCTTGGTTGAAATGACAAAGAAAGGTAAAGTTTTATTATTCTCGATTATCAGAGAAACCTGATTATTAAGGTTATTCTTTTTTTTCTTCATGTGTCATAGCATCGACTGGGAAGCAAAGCGGGACAACTGCTTGTAAGACAGCTGTGCTGACTACTCGACCACCATTCTTGATTACTGTTTTTCTGTAATATGAGTTTCCTTTGTTTACTGTTTAATGGCTACTTTTTAAAATAATGAAGATTGATGAGTCTGAGTCAATACCTATTTTCAGTGGTATCTTCTTTATTTTGAATTGAGAGAAAAAGCATATTGGCAAACTAATATTACATGATGATATCTGTGGGTGTTTTCAAGGCATAATTATATGCTTAGATTACAATCTATTGTGAATTAGAAGTTTAAAATATGTAATGTATTATTTCTTTGACTAAATACCTTAATTTTTATAAATAGGCGCGCCAGATTCTAAAGATATTTCACCGTTTCCTTTTTTTAAAAAAATTCTCTTCACTGAATATACTCTGTTTTAATGCTGTGACAGTGTACTCCCTCCCTTCTCTTTATTTATATGCAATATAAGAATGTTTTTGTACACTGAACTTCAAGATAATGTAAATTTTTATTGACTTTTTTTAAAGGGAACATTTTTATAAATTCAATATATAATATTTATTTATTCAGAAAATATCAGAAATAATCTTCGAATACAAGTTGAGTAAAATGCTTTACTAACAAAAAATAAAGTGTGTGGAAAGCAATAAACCCCACAGAAAAGTAGCTTCGTGAATTTGTATGTACAATAAGATTCTGTCAAAATTATTGATTGACGCTTGTGACCTATTTAAAATGTAGTAACATTTCAATGATTTATAAACCAATTTCGAAAAAGGGTCACACGTCTGCGAAAGTTATTTTCCTTAAACATAACCGATATAATGAGAGGGTGGAAAAAAATTGTTTGCGTAAAATAATACATTCAGAATATATACACAAATCTTAGAAAAATATATTTATTTATAAATTTGTTATCAAAATAAATTTATAAATGGCTATTAACTGCTCCTGCAAGATCATTTTGGTTTAGGCGAAGATCGTTTTAGTTCTGGATTTTTATTGTTAAATATATTTAAAAAAAAATAATAATAATAATGCAGCCCTATATAAATTATTCTTGATTGTATGAATGTTAAATAACATATCGTAAAGAATCTTGGCATTCCATAAAACGTCACAACTTTTTTTAAAAAAAACATGCGAGATTTTTACAACCGCCTTAGTAATTTTTTATTATCTCTTCTTCCCAAAATTATTTTCTGTTCAGCTTCTAACAATATTTCTTAACATTTATTTCATAGACATTCTTTAGTTTTCCTCATTTTATTTTATAATGATGTCAATCTAATTAATTCTTTTAATGATTTTTTCATCCACTTTACATCTCTAAACGATTGTAGTGTTACAGATTTTGCCGTTTTTCTGACACTTTTTCATTTTATTTTATTATTAATAGTCTCCTGCATTATCTTATTGGTGATCTTTTAAGTTTAAGCTTAATAAAATGGCATACTTAAAAATATAATTTTATATACTGACTGTTTTGTCTTTTTTAGGAAAACTTTAATTCCTTTAAGTTGTATTTTGATTGTTATATATAGGGTTAACCATTTCATCTTAAACTGATGGGTAAAAAGGGAAATGAAATCAGAAGCAGAAACACATTTTTCAAATAATGTATCCTAAATGAAAAACCTAATTTGAATGGAAATCTAAGACTGAATATAATTTTAATGTAGATTCATAGATTACCCAGAATCTTAAGTGATAAGAATCAAATATTTAAGTAATTAAATAAGTAGACATTTATTTTAATGGAAAACAAAATCAACAATCAATCACTGAACTATATTAAAATAAAATAATTCATTTTGTAAAATATATATAAAAATCAAGGGTTGTGTTTTCTACAGAAGAAAAGCAAGCATTGTGTCCCCTTAATGTAAATACAACTTTGTTAACATTTTCATATTTTATATATTTTCATAAAAAATTCTAAAATTAAGTGCTGGTCTAAAGCTAATAAAATGTAATTGCTTCCATAATAAAGTTCTCATGTAACATTTTCTATAAGTAATGTATTACTTTTTTAATCATATATAAAACCTAATGAAAACCACTTTAGAATATTGCTTGCCTGAAATGACAATACTTCAGTATTTTATCTCATGGAACACTTTTTTTATTAAGTACATATGGTAATTATGAAGTTATGCTATTCATTTCCAGCTAAGAATAATATTTTCAGTTTATATTAATCTGCACACTGTTTTGTCTCATGGCAAATTTGATATCAATAATATTTGGGGTAAAACTTGTCAGCAAAGTAGTATTTTAACTTGTTCTTTGGCTCATATAATGTATGTTTTTATATAAAAAAAAATTCAAGCCATTATATTGATAAATGTTGTGTGGGTTTATTTAGAATAACATAAAATTACAGAGTTCTTATAGAGAAGAATATTTTTGATATTAGTGTTGAAAAATATATAAATAAAATAAATCATTTTTTTAGTACAAAAAAAGAAAATATAATGAAAAAAAAATTCAAACTATATTACATATGGGAAAATAGAAAAATCCTTTAAATTATTATTTGAAAATTTAGAACTTGGAGACTTGCTGAAAGGAAATTTCATAACCTTTAAATATTTTTCTGTTAAATTTTTCATGAATCTCAAAAAAAAAAAAAAATGTATTCAACATTGATTATTAAACAATAA
This sequence comes from Epiperipatus broadwayi, assembly GCA_028023455.1. Lineage (NCBI taxonomy): Eukaryota > Metazoa > Onychophora > Udeonychophora > Euonychophora > Peripatidae > Epiperipatus > Epiperipatus broadwayi. Next base: position 4,300,883 of record JAQFVV010012401.1, read on the forward strand.
TTTTCAAATAAAATCACTTTTTGACTTTTTTCTCATTAATTTAATATTATTATTATTATTATTATTAATTTAATATTATTATTATTATTATTACTTGCTAAAATTAAAATAGTTATATTAGTGAATAAATAATTTATTCAAGTGGAGTTGATATCCAATAATTGATTGAAGAATCTAGAATGCCGTTAAATATTTATAATAAATTTTAGATATATTCAAAACAGATAAAAGTTCATTCAACATAAAAAAAAAAACCCCATCTCAAATAGTTTGTTGTCATATTTTTGTTTTGGAACATCTTTTGAGATCACCTGATGCTCAGATTTTGTCTTTCAGCAAGATTCATGAATTTAAAACCATTGTTTCTTACTTTTTTTTTTTTTTACATACTTTCACTTGTTGCTCATGTACATTTGTGGCTTATCTTATTTTCTCTGATTGTTATATATGACCATACCATAATTTTCTTTATATATTATTAATTGCTGTCAGGTTTTTTATTTGTTTAGTATATTTATTTCTAAAGTCTATTTTAGATCTGTATACTAAGTTGTATTTGATTAGTACTTTAAGTCGGCTATATTTAATGTGTGTGCTGTTTTTTATCTTTATTTTTTTGTTGTTGATATTATTGTTTATCTCTTGTTTGTCAAGCCTTATTAAAATTATAATTACATATTTACCATTACTACTAATTGATTTCCTGTATAAATGATAACTATATTCAATTTTTATATGTGAGTATTTATTTATTTTTCTCTATTGGCTGGTCTACTAGTAGATTGTTTTAGGCCATTTCCGTCCTATCCATAACAATTTTTATTACAATATCTATTATTTTAATTATTTATTTTTTATACATATATTAATTTTATGCATATTATGATAATAAATTTTATAGATATTTTTTAATAAGGACTAACGATCTCGGTATCACATTATTTCTTACTGGTGATTCCTATTTATGGCCATTCATGCAAGCACCAAATAAGTTAAATTGATAATAATATCATTGCAAATTTTATATATATAACATGAACTAGACAAAGATTTTACTGTCATGTGAAATTATTGCAAAAATTAACTACTAATTACAAATTCTTATACTGATTTAACTCTCCTTATTAATACTATAAACATATGTAATTTTAAACATAGGCATTGACTAAATTCACTATAAGATTATTTATTCACTTTTTTTTTTAGGTTTAAATAGTTAGCTGAATAAATAGTTAATTGGACTTATTGAATGGAAGTAACTGTCTCTAACAATAGCCAATTTTCTCTTATTTAAGATTATCATCCAACATCCTCTGATTAAATCAATTAACGAATATGAATTTATGATAAAAGTATTATATTGCTTCTTCATTTTAATTTTTCTAATAGATTGTTTTTCATCATTGTTTAAAAATTTATATTTATAAGAACAATATTACTCTTTTCTACTGTTTATTTTTTACTTTGTTATATTGATTATCAAGTTGCAACATAAGCAATGATTGCAGACAACAATCAATTTCAGAATAATTGATAATAAAACAGATGTCACTACTGTGTTTTGTTTATAAAAGTCATTATAAATTTTATCTATCTAACTAATCTTTATTCTTTTTTTTTTAAATCATATTTTGTCTCAAATTTCAAATGCAACATTTAGCAATTCTTTTTTGTTCTAACAGCAAATAATATTCTCTTATTTGAAGTACAAAGCAAAGTGTAAACGATATTTCCTCTTTTTGGTATAAAAGGATTTGACAGACTTAATAATATTGTTTTACAGTTATGTTATAAATAAATTTCCTGAAAGATTGGCTTTAATAATAATTTTTTTTTTTTAGAAATTTTATTCAGCTTTAAATTTAAAAAAAGAAAAGATAATACTGTATTGTAATATAAAGTTTAAAAATAAAAATTTTGATACTATTAATGGGTTTTTTTTAATTAGTTAAACTATATGATTAATGTAAGATCTTGTGAATTGTTAAAATTTTATTATATGTACCTCTTGATCAATAATATGAAATTTGATTAATATAAACAATGTTAAAGATTTCTAGTATATTAACATAACAAAATTTGTATATAAGAGAAAGTAGAATATAGGTTACAATTGAAATAAAATTTTTATTATTGATAAATCATAACACAGATTCAACCATGATCTACATGTTTAGTAGTTGTTGCAGAAGTCAAAATAGCAACTATTCAAGGATCTACTATCAAAGAATAATATGTTGTTTTGCTTTTTTTTTTTTTGAAACTAAAAAACATTTTGCATATAATACTTATTAAGAATTTTTTTTTTTTTGTAGAGAAAAGAATTATCATGGCAAAACTCTGTAACTTTTTACTCACATTAAGACATTTTATCAATGGTTGAGACAATTTTTGTTTTAAGGAAATGGTGATTGGAAAAACATTAATGTTAGTGGAGATTTATTAGTAAAGAAATATTTTTTATAGTTTTAAGTTACATTTTTTATTTTTTATAACTAATTGTATGTAACTTTGTATATAAATAAAAATGAATTTTTGAGTTAGAAGCAAAACTAGTGTTACTCATATCTAAAATTTTTCTCTCAAAAGTATATATTGCTTAGTTACAAAAATGTGACATATAGAAGCTACAGAAACATCAATTTTGTTTACTTATAGATAAAACTTCTATTTTGTTTTTCTGTTTACATAATGATTAAGAGAGATTTCAAATAAATATCTGTACAACAGCTGTGAATGTTGTTAGAATATTGATAAATATTTCTATTCCATAAATTAAAAAAGTCTTTCTTATCATTTTTGAATATTATTGTGAATCCTACATCAAATCTATTGAAGTAATTACATTTTAAACAATATTTTGTCTATTTAATATTGCCTCAAAGATATTTAGTTTGATAAATGACATTAAAATATACTGCATATATTTTATTAATTTTTTTAAATACTACATATGTAGTATTTAAAAAAAAATTAATGATATAATAGTTATCAATTATTTGAATATCAATCATCCAAAGTCCCATAACCCACATTATGGAACTTTTAATATATATATGCAGCAGAGGTTCATTTGATGATAACCATAAAAAATAGATTATGTTCATTAAAAAAACAAAAATCTTCAAGATATTTTAGAAATTTTAATAAGTATTTTTATAAAATGCCACTTATTAATAAATATTAGCACATAAAGTTTGTAATTAGTAAATAGTTTTTGTTACTCTGTCATTTTATTTTAGACGAAAGAATCTGTTTTAATATCTGCTTTTTTTTTTTTCAAAAAAATGTTAAATTAATTTAACTTAGATTATTTTTCTTAACTGCTCAATTTTTAGAATATACTCTAAATTAGGGATGGTGAATTTTTTTGATAAGTGAGTCAAATTTGAATTTAATTTTTTTAAAACCAAGCTGTGAGATAGTTATTGTATGAATAATTAAAAAAGTAAAATATAAATCTGATTTTATTTAAATTAAAAGTGCAATTATTACATGTAATTTTATAATGAAAAAATAAACATTAACACAAATGAAAGAAAGAATAAATTTTGCATTATGTGCACTTGATGTAAATTTGTTTATTTTCAGATCATTTTTGAATATTTGGTTCATATTTAGAGTTCATTATTTTTACACATGTAGCAGCATATTCTGTAAAATTCATTGAAGAAAATAATTAATTGTTCATAGGCATATGGTCAAACCAATATAAAATTTACAGTTCTTTTTTCCATTATTTTATTTTTATTGACAATATTTTCAGAAATTTGCTCCTCTAATTCTGTAGTAAAATTTTCATATTTGTTGAATTCTGCTAATTCCATTTCAAAATTATCAATATTTAACCATATGAAGGAAATTAATTCCAAGTTTTTAAATTCGATTTTATATGGATACAAAATAAAACTGCAATGTAAGTTCTAATGTTTAATAGGATTAAATCATTTCAACAAAACTTGTTTTATTTTATCTATAATTGTTAAATATTTTTTAATGCAGTTTCTTACTAATTTCAAAAATTCTTGAATCTTGAAAATGTTTTTGTAGGTATGGAAAATATTTTTTTATTTTCATTTTTCAAATTATTTTTATGTATATTAAATTTTATCATAAACATTTTAATATTTTCAAACATGTTTAATACAACTTGACTACAAACCTGAAATTTTTTATTCAGTTCATTGAAATGTTGAATGACATCATATAAAAACATTAAGTCATTTAGCCATTACATATTTGATAATTCATCATAAACATTAGCTTCTTTATAGCAATAGAGTTTTATTTCTACTACTAAACTTACAAACTAGTTTAAAACTTGACCAGTCATATTATTATCAATTAAAATTTTAGACTATTGAGATTGAATTTCCTGTACATAATTGGACAAATTCTTTCCTGGAGAGTTCTTACATTTATAAAATTGACTACTTTTATTACAGCTGGCATTATATTTAAAAATATTTTCAATCCTTATTTGCACATATCTTTTAATGAATGAGGCAATGAAATTCAATTAAACAATTTTCAGTATTATTTAAGTTGTTGACTAAATCCAATATTTTTTCTGGCCATGCTCAGAGCACTTAGTTGTTATTAAAAGAATTTTCTTCAAATTTAATGTCTATTTTTGTAAATGTACAGCTGAATTCCTTAAAAATATTCTTCCCTCATTATATTATTAGATTTATATTTGAAAAAAAAAAAAACTGCCAGCTGTGCTTGATCACTTATGCCCATATTCTCATCTAAAGCATTTAAATACATTTTGTTACATTTTAAATTGCAATTAGTTTGAAAAAGTTTTTTCCCTCCTAATGTTAATATTATATCTCTCATTGTATTATGACTTACTGGTAATTCATTTATACATTTTATTATCAGGTCTTTTTCTTTAAAATCAAATAATGTATTCTAAAAATGCTTCTTTTAAAAATTCTTCTTCCAAAAGAGATTTTTCCTGTCTTGTGCTACATGAAAACTAGCAACTGTAATATTATTTTTAGAACAAGAAATGTTTCAAATGCATTGTCTTGATATTTATATAGTTTTAGCTTTTGAGAAAAATATTTTTTTCTTTCTTTTTCTGTTAATGAAACAAGATTTATATATTTTTTTTCAGAATACCACTTTACACTTAATTACTAGATGTGACATTTTCAATGCAAATTATGTTAAGAGTTTTCTTCTCTATGTCAATAACTAAATGTGTCAAGCCATTCTAAATGATACGTTCTTGACCTTGTTCATTTGTTTTATGTTTCTTAGCTGCTTACATGGTTTATAATCTGAAAAAATTAATTTTTATAAATTACTTAATTTAAAATAGAGGCAACTTGAGAAAATTACTGACTAATTAGAAATTGAAAACTTTATAAATATTACACTAAATTATTAAGAGAACTGTTGCGACAACAAGACTAATCAAAAATAAAAATATTTATGTTCAGTTTATCATGCACATACATAAATTCTTATGCACCGTACATCTCTTTATTGCTGACTAATCATATACCAAGTTTATATTTTGCTAAATATGCTTAACATTTTTCCTTGAGTAAGTATCAAATTTAGTTGTTGTTTTTTTTTGTTTTGTTTTGGAAAATTGTTTTGATTATATAATTAATTACATTGTGCTTTATAAATAAAAGGAATTTAAAATAATTGGTCATAAGTTTGCCATAACTACCTTAAGTTTTAATTAGATTGTGAATGTACATCATTTCTTCAAAACATTTTGTTTATTAGTAACCAAATTTAATAAATGGGGGATGTATTTTTCTAGAATATGTTTTTGGTAATATATTATTCATAAACAAATAAAAAAAATGTCTTAAATTTTTTTTATTATCTATTTATATTTATTGAGTTGGTATCAGTTATCATACTTTGTATTATAATAACTTCTAATGAATTGGCTTCAATTAATATGATGTTTTTACAGGATTTATTATTCATACTAACTGAAGATACCTGAAATTACATTTGTGTTATTACTAAATCATAAAAAGATTTCATAATTTGATATATTTTACCTATTAATGAACACATTTTTTGATACAATATTATAGCTAACTGAAAGATGATCTTTAATTTCCTTCTCCAATTCCTTAAAAAACTGAGCAGGCTAAATTCATAATGCCTACTTGCTATATTCTTCTTATTACAGCTATTATAACTATGTGATTATAAATCTGATAACATAAATGAGATTTCCCATCCACATGCATTAGTTATGTGGGAATTTTCTGGACTTTAATTGAATTTAAGTCCCAAAACACCATGGTTTTTCTTCTCCGTTATCAGATAGCTATCAAGCAAAATCTCATCTAGATTTTCTTGAAGACAGAATGAATATATGTGTGAATAATCATTCTCCTTTATATTTATAATTATGAAAACAAAACTATTAATCATGCCCTCATTCTCAGAAGACTATGAAGTCATTAGCCAAGGCAGCAACTGTTGATCAAAAATATGTGATAAGAATTTTCTAATTGCAGATTTAGGTTCTCATTTGATAATAAAGTTTTATTTAACTACTTACAACTATATATCACTAATCTAGGGGGAAAAATTGCATAAACTGGAACAATAAATATCTAATATTAAATTACTATGATAAAACTTTGGAACATTAGAAAAAAAAGTGATGGGACGATTATTCTGAAAATATAGCATTACTTTACTATATAGATACAAATATTAAAAACACAAATTTAATGGGATTATTTTATAACTAGAAATGGAAAACAATATTGTAAAAATTGATGGTATATTAAATAAAGTGGCAAGATTAGTTATTCATTTTAACGGAAGATACCAAATGCAGATAAGTTACGTTTATACTCAACAAATGATTTTTATTTAGATGTATATTTTAGGCAATCTTCACAGATATTTTAATGAATTTAACCTATAACTTGCAAACCATTTTAAAATATAAACAGACTGATGATGGCTCAAACCTGAATGAATTCACTAATCTAACTAATATTCTTCTAAGATAAACCATATAAATAACTGGTTCAAAAAAAAAAAACATCATTATCTCAATAAATTTTCAACAGAGCCAAGTCTATGTATGAAAAAAAAAAAGGATTATAAAAATATTTAAAAATGATTCATTTTGAAAAACTGAAGTTCTGTAAAATATGAAATATTGTAATAATATAAATAAATATAAATGCGAATTAGCAAGAAAATCTTTAGAAAAGAATGAAAGTCTCAAAATAATAAAACAGTACCTTGCTATTGGAAGGAAAGTTGTAAAAAAAGATATTATTAATAAAAAAGAGATACAATGTGTGAAAGAGTTTTACAAAAAAATATGTAATAAAAAACAAGAAATGTAATACACAATTTATCTTTTTTGCATTTTAAAAGCAATTTTATATTTCTGTTATAGTTAAGTATGCAGCCGTCATCAGAAGTCTGCTTAATCTTTTATATGTAGATTAAATCTCTGATGAAGATTGCATATTCAATTAAAACAGAAAAAAATAAAATTATTTTAAAAAGGCAAAAGAAAAATGGAGAGATATGTATTATATTAAATTGAATAATGAAGAGATAGTGAAGGCATTGAAATCATTAAAGAATAGGAAAACAAAATATTCATGTTCTGAACTGCCAAGAATTTTAAATAAAAATGTGAGATATGAAATTAAATCTATAAAGAATAAAAAAACTCTAGAAATTGATGGAATTATTGTTCATATCTTAACTGAAACACATTAAAAAATATAGAAACTGTTTACAATGCTATTTACCAAATATTTAAATGAATGTACCAATTAATTGGGAAAATGCTATAATAATATTTAATAGACAGGGTACGAGCACAGACTTTCACATGACCTACCACTCACCACACTATCTCATAACACTGATACACCGAACACACATATGTCAAAAAGATAAATAATCACCAATATAAGTATTTCATGCTAAACCAGCAATCATCAGTTGGTCCAGATTACCATCTCTACACATATATGCTACAAGTGCTCAGATATATATTAAGATAGCAAATCCTCCCACTTTAATGGACAGGCTTCAATGTACTCCAACTCTTCAACTGTCCATCCAATTGAAAATCTGATGATGGAATGCTCAAAGGCCACCCTTAGGCCGAGATTGTTGTCACACCCATGTTGACCTAAAGGTCAATCTGACTCCTCATGTACAGAACATAATCCATTAAATACATATACAAGGGATAGGCAGACATCTCTAATATGTAATAGATGAAATACACAGGCTTATATATACCTGTGTCTATATATGTAATAGACAGGGTACGAGCACAGACTTTCACATGACCCACCACACTATCTCATAACACTGATACACCTGAACACACATGTCGAAAAGATAAATAATTACCAATATACATATTTCATGCTAAACCAGCAATCATCAGTTGGTCCAGATTACCATCTCTACACATATATGCTACAAGTGCTCAGATATATATAATGATATTTAATAAAGGTGAAAAAAAAGATTGAAAATTATTCAACCTATCAATATTCTACAAATTCTATCCAAAATCCTTACTAAAATCACAATTCATCTAAAAAACATTCAGACTCAATAAATTGAAAGAATAAACTGAATTTAATAACAATTTTAGCATAGTAGTTTATATTCAAGTATTAAGAGAAGTTTAAAAAAAGATTAATGTTTTGGATTTGTAGATTACAAACATTTGTCTCCATAAGCAGATATTTGATATTAATGCTTTAAAACATCAAATATGCACACAGGGTAATATCAAATTTTTAAGAATTATCAAAATGCAACAGCAGTCATTAAATATGACACTAAGTAAGATTAATTTTGATAAGGTGATTCTGTGTCTCCAAAAATTTTATCACAGTTTTATGGGAAGTATTTTGTGATTAAAATGGAAAGCTAAATAAATAAAAATATATGGAAATTATCAGATGGCATAGTTATTGTTGAAATAATACTCCAGGGTTTCAATAAATCCTTCATGAGTAAATGATAGACTAAAATAATGTTCAATTATTTTTCACATAAAATGATAATAAATACAGATGGAAACATTATGCATCAAATTAATCATAGAATTAAAGTTGTATAGAATATTTTTGTTTGAAATAACAATATTAAAAGCAAATAGAAATTGTTGTTTTTTTAAATAGGTTTGTTTATCTAGATCAGGGATGCCCAACCTTTAACTTGACGCGAGCCAGTTGAGAATTTAAAAAAAACTGGGGAGCCACAATTATATATTCCATTTTTCATATTACATTTATAAACATAATTCAAAAACGAAAAAAAACTGGTGTAATATGTTAAAAAGAAAAAAAAATGTAAATACATTTTATTTATATTTATTAATTAAAAATTTGGTAACATACATATAAATTACAATTACAGGAAAAGTATATTTTAATTATTTTATTTAATGTGAAACCTGATACTGCATATCGTTATCGTTTGTATTGTAAAAATGTTTATTTTTTAGTGTGTGCATGTGGTGTCAAAGAACATAAAATATTTTATCATTTTTTCTTGAAGAGTGCAATGCGAGCCACATCAAACGGTTGTGCGAGCCACATGTGACTTGCGAGCTACAGGTTGGGCACCTGATCTAGACCATATATTGATTTAGGACTATGTTTAACAGAAGATCAATGCAGAGATTTTGGTCTACAACAGTGTACAGAGTTATATATAGAAAAGAAAGCAACTGGGTATCACTGACATTATTGAAAATATTAAGAGATTGAAATGAAACTGGATTGGACATGTTGCTAGAAAAGATGACAATGGACAGATAAATGAAGTCTTAAATCCAAGAGATTGTAAATGGCTTAGAAAGAGGTATGAGAGAAATGGATAAATTTTTCAGAATGCTATGGTGTAGAAAAACTGTGGATAAAGAAATAAACAATATTAAACTCGGAGAAACATTCATTCTGCAGTGTATCATCAATAATAGTTGAAAATAATCACGCTATAAATTTTATTTTTTGCTTTTTAATATTTCCTACGATATTAACTATGAAACAAAAATATTTTATTTTTAATTTTACTTTTGTTTGAAACAGAAATTCATCATTGCTTTCATTTATGGAAATTGCTTATTTCAACAACTGGTGATTTAAATTTTAGACTGCTATCTCTAGCATTGATGAAAAGAATAAAATTCTGGATTGATATTAACTAAAAAATATTTTTTTTCATTTCAAACTTAGCATAGCTTCAAGAATATTAATATATAAAATATATCATTCCTTTATTTATTTATTACTGGATTGATTCGACACGAACAAATTTATATACATCATTATATTCACATTCCAATGAGACATGTTTTGATTTTTTTTTTTTTTTGTCCTTTAGTCAACTTTCTAAATTGTATTTCTAGTTTCTGCTTTTAAAAAAATTATAATAAATAATTAAAACATTCTTATTAAATTAGTTCTCTAATAAACAAGTTTATAAAAAAAAAGTGATGTAATTTATAAATGAACATTTTTGTTTAACTAGCTATATAATCATAATTTTTTTGCACTACACGCAGAAAGATGACATAGCTGGTCTGCTTTTTTTCTTTTTATTTAAACATGATGCGAGATGAGAGAAATAAGTTGTTTGTTAGCTTTTCTTTCCTAAAGTCTTTACCATTATCACCAGAATTTCGGTTTTGAAGTCTCTAATTGACCTCCTTATAATGTACATTGGCTTTAATATTTAATAGATCTTCAATCAAAATAGAATTAACCTGTCACAGATATATATAAACAAAGGGTCATAGTTTGTTTAATGAATAAAAATAAACAAAATTAAATACAAGATTAATTTGGTGAAAGTAAAAACGATGTTAAATATAATGGGAAAACTTATAAGTGAAAGAGGGGGTGGGGGAATATTATAAAACCATTAAAGGAGCTTTTTTTTTTAATTAGATTTTTTATTTCTTTCCTGGGATTTCTTTTCCTGCAGAGCAAAAATGTAGATCATAAAAAAAAACCACTTGATTGCAAATAATACAGAAATGAATAGAGTTACTGAAATAGAACAAGTAAAATTTATTAGATATCTTGGAATAGTCATAAATGAAAAAAAAAAATGGCTTCGAAACATCATACAAATGTACTAATTAATAAATTTAAATATTTTATAACAATGTTCTTCAAAATAAAACTTTTTCCTCTAAATATTCTTATTATATATAAATCTTTATGTGAATCTTTGTTGAGATATGGAATAACGTTTTGTGGTTTTGCAAGTTTTGCTAACATTAATCTATTAGCATTACTGCAAAAAAGAATAATTGATTTAATAGAAGAAAAATACATCAATAAAAAAAAATGTTTACAAAAATAGTATTTTATTATTCAATCAACTTCTTGATTATATAATTATAGAGAAAAAAAATTTTGATAGTACTTAAAGAATTTGAAATGTATCTAAGGAAAGCAGATATATGCATAGTTTCAAAATATTGTAATAAATATGAAACTAGAATAAGAAATCACTATGTCCCTAAATTATTTCATAATTTACCTATTGAATTATGAAGCTTGCAACATTATAGGAAAATAAACAAATTTATAAATACATTAAAGAGGGGGGAAACGGGAAAAATAAATATATAGAAAATATATACCAGTATCTAATGTTATATAATCAATATTTTTATTATATAATAATATATTATTGAAATGTAATTTATTGTTATTATTGGCATATTTTATTTCATATTATGTTTAAAATTCCACGTAAATATCTTAAAATGTTATAAAAATTTTCTCGCAATTAGGACTTAGTAGAAAAATGAAATTTATATTTGTGTAAATATACTAATGTTATATAATCAATATTTTTATTGAAATGTAATTTATTGTTATTATTGGCATATTTTATTTCATATTATGCTTAAAATTCCATGTAAATATCTTAAAATGTTATAAAAATTTTCTCGCAATTAGGACTTAGTAGAAAAATGAAATTTATATTTGTGTAAATATACTGTATTTTGAACTGTATTCAAATGAATTGATGTAATGAATGTATTTATTTTAATAAACAATATAATAATAAAATATGCATTCTCGTTTCTGAATTATGTGCTCAAAAATAAAATACTAATATGATAGATTATTTTTGTTTTGTTTTGTTTTTGTCTGACAAATATAGCATATATTTATATGTTTTACAAATTTAAAATAATTTTTATTATTATGTAATTATAGTATTATAACATATGCTTATTTTATTATTAGTTTATTTAAGATATATATTTATAATCATATACATGTTATGGATTTGGTAAGAAAACATCTAGGTAAAACGTTTTATTTTGAGACATAAATTATTAAGAGTTCTTCAAATTATTATTATGGTTTAATAGAATGCATTATCGTAACCCAGGATGAAAACAGCTTTTATATTTGACATATGATTATAAATGAAATATATGGAAGTTGGTGGGTAATGTTAGATAGTTTATAAAAGTTTAATTTTTAATATTGTTATGCAATCATTGTGTGTCAGCTTACATATAGTGATAGACCAAATAGATGTGTTATTTTACTTATGAATGTGTGTGTGCATTGATTATTTATTTATTATTATCAAATTCATGCTTTGTGTTGTTATTAATTGATATACTGCTTGGAGGAAGATATCAATTTAGGCATTTTTTTATGTGAATATTTTGTTGTTTTTGTATGTTTTAAGCCCCTCCATGTGAGAGAATGTGGCTTACTTTTTCCAGCATTGCTGAGTCAAGTTACTGGATGCCCATTCATATATGTTCTATCCATTTTACTTAGAACTTATTATTAGTGGGTATTTTGAATATGTGAGGAGATTAGTTTATTAAACCCTACAACAGTTTAATTTTAAGTATATTAATATAATTGTAAATATTGAGCTTATTGATTTCCTCGCCCCTCATAGGTGCTAATAGAATTGTAATATTTTAATTATTTTTGCATAATATTACACTATCTTTACATTGTTTGTGCTGTAGTGTATTGAATACCATACTAGTGGCCTGTGTTTAAGCATATATGTGTGTTATTTTATTCTGCATACCTAAATAAAATATGAAAACTCCTTGAGTAATATAAGTACTATTATTATAAATTTTGTAGGAATATTTTAAAAGGGAATGTTTTATTTCAAAGTATACCAATATTTTTGTTAATACAATTTTTTAGATTAAAATTATACTTATTGTAAATATTTATTTTATTTAATATTATTATAACTTTGTAAATAAATATTTTTTTCTATTTATTAAACATGTTTCTGTTTTCTTGCCACTATTATATTTATTATCCAGAAAATATAATATAATAAAGTTTTATTATTCATTATTTTATACATTTTAAAATTCACATACAATTTATTTATCTATTTTTGTTTATTATTTATCTCATATCTGAATTGTACTAAGATACATATTATGTTAATTTATCTTTGTTTCAAGTGTGCTTTGTAATGCTGTAAGTAGCATAAAATTAATCTTTCTATCTGCTGCATTATTTTTCTTTTTAGTATTTGGTACAAATTCATATTTGAAGATAATGGAATTAGATATGTTTATAGGTGGTATAAATTAAATATTTATGTAAGAAGAATTTTCAAAAAAATTGTGTTTTATATGCTAGCCATGTGTTTATCTAAAGGGTTGAGATACTTGGTTTTACATATTTGCATTTTTTTCCCCCAAGATGCAAGATATTCTATGATAAAGTCACAAAAAGAGGACAGAATATTTAATGTATAACTTAAATAGTGACATTTAAGAATGTTAACGTATTTATCACAAAATTATTTTTCTTATATCAAGTACATGAACGAACACTGAGTGTGAATTTTAAGAAGAACCTGAAATAAGATTTTAAATATAAGAAGAACCAGAGATTTTGATATTGATAGATGATATTTTGTCTATATAAGAATACTCATTTTCTGTGAAAGAAATCCTTAAGTATAATGGTGCTGCATAGAGTGATGCATCCTGCTAAACAAATTAATCTTCTCACATATTTGAAATTAATTAAATCTACTTGTTTATTCACAAATTATCAAAAGATATGTAAAATTATTTTAATTAAAAAAATGTTATGATAAGTTTTACTTTTTTTTTTTTGCTAGGTTTAATAACCCTGAATAATTTATTTATTTTTATTACAATATTAATATAACCAAGTAGGATTTCATGTATAGTTTAATCATATAACTCAAATATTTATAAATATAACTTAAAATATCTTTTTTGTTTTAATAACAGAAAATGTCCATTTATTTTAATGGGTTAGGCTTTACCAAGTTCAAATCATTGCACTATAACATATAGGTACAATATTAACTCTTTTAATAAATAATAATTATTGAAGAAATAGACACTAAGGGTACATATCATAATACTAATTTACAAGTCAGACTTAGTGTTAGTTTAATAAACTTTCAAAGAACATTCTGTCTCACATCCATTCCAATTTATTAGACAAAATAGTTTATTTTTATCTAACTTCTACACTGTTATATAGACAATAAATCAATCATTAATACATGAAAAGATGAAACTTTAAAATAGTGATTTTTATAAAATATCAAACCAGCTCAAGCTTTCAAATAACAAAATGTAATTCTAATAATTTTAATTAGCATTGATATGACTGAAAACATTCTTTGTAAATTCATGAAAATAATTGCAGTAAGTGTGATATCTACATTCAGGTCTATTTCTTTATAAATATTATTATATATTTTCAGCACTACATTTTTAATAAATATTGTTTATTTGCATGATTATTAAAATTATTAGTATATCTTAACTGTTATTTGAAACTGTGAGCTGGTTTGACTGAGACTTTACAAAAATCATTGCTAATATAAAGTTTCAACCTTTGATTATATATGAATGCATCTTTTATTTATGTTAATATTAGAATATATATATATTGTATCCTGCCAACAGGATGATAATCTCTAGAAATTTTACAAATCCACAAATTAGACTATATTTTATTTTCTTTATATACAATTTTATACTCTAATTATTTCCAAATTATTTTTAATTTATACTAGCAATTATGAAAACCAAATATCCTATTAGACAAGGTCACAAACCTTTTAACATTAAACAAATACCAAAGTATTTGCTCAATGGCATAAGAATACCAAGATACTCCTCCTTATTAAGCATTTAGATATTCCCATGACTAACAGTAATATCTACATAAATATAATAAAAGATCTATAATCATCAATTTTAATGTGGATTGATTAATAAGTTATACTATCACTTTACTATATCTTTGTTTCCAATCTTTGCTATTCTTATAGAGATATAATTTATAATAATAATAAACAGAGCAAAACTCTCCATACAGTATTGCCACCTGTGCTAAACAGAGTAATCAATGGATGCCAAAAGGCTTGTGCATAAAATCCCCATCTAATGCCTACTCATCTAATATCCCCAGACTAGTTTCTGGCTTGTGGCCTTTGTCAGTGAGGAGCTTTGGATCTGAGAGCACTGCATCTAGATCTTAGGATCTAATGCAACCCTCTAGCAACCACCTTTTATCTCTACTTAACTACAAAACTATGAGAATGAAATTGAAAACAAAAAATATTTTCAATCTAGGCTCAATAGCTTATATAGTCATATGGGTCTGAACTCAGTTCAGCACCCATACATTTTGGTATCTTTGGCTCTTTTATAACCATAGCCACCATTATCCTATTAGGCAGGATTGGTGTTAAACTATTAAGCATCACATGATCACATTTCCTATACTAGCACATTAATTGTTGATAAACAGAGCAAAACTCTCCATACAGTATTGCCACCTGTGCTAAACAGAGTAATCAATGGATGCCAGAAGGCTTGTGCAGTGCTCTCAGATCCAAAGCTCCTCACTGACAAAGGCCACAAGCCAGAAAATAGTCTGGGGATATTGGATGAGTAGGCATTAGATGGGGATTTTATGCTCAAGCCTTCTGGCATCCATTGATTACTCTGTTTAGCACAGGTGGCAATACTGTATGGAGAGTTTTGCTCTGTTTATCAACAATTAATGTGCTAGTATAGGAAATGTGATCATGTGATGCTTATTGGTATAATAATAATCATAATATAATGAGATTTCAGGATTATTACTGATTTTTAATTAGCTATTTATTCAACTTATAAGATATGAAGAAGGATTTTACTTAATTCTATAGGTAATATAATAATTAAGAAAATTGTTAATTATCATAATTATAAATAAAATTATCTTACTATTTTATGTTTTTATGATCTATAATACTTTAGTAATAAATAACTAATTTTATTTCAATTATAATAATAATATGTAATCTTAACAATAAAATAATTAATAATCTGATTTTTCTACAAATAAATATACTTTGCTACATTTATAATATATACTTCACTGATAACTTATGTGATCATGTTAGTTTGTAATAGATTAATATATTTTTTAAAATATGTTATTCTTAAATAATTACTATACATTATCTTATTAAATTTATTCAAAATTTTAATTTTACACTTTAATTAATTTGTATAGTATATTTAGTACTCTGTAAAGATGGTGTAGTGATGTGTAAAGATGGTGTAGTGATGATGATTCAGACCACAGAAACACAACTCTAAATACTTAATTCAACTTATAAACATTAAA
This sequence comes from Epiperipatus broadwayi, assembly GCA_028023455.1. NCBI lineage: Eukaryota > Metazoa > Onychophora > Udeonychophora > Euonychophora > Peripatidae > Epiperipatus > Epiperipatus broadwayi. The sequence continues at coordinate 4,317,580 of JAQFVV010012401.1, forward strand.
TTTATTAACATAGTTACAATTTTTTAATAATTATCTTTAAACTAATAAATAATTTAACAAATAACAATATAAAGAAAATTATATAATAATATAACGCAATAAAATTATTTAAGCATTCAAACCCTTGTTTATTCTCTTAATGATAATTGTCAAGAACTAGAAATTAACTATCTTCTTTTAATAATATAAAGTTTTATTGTTATAGTATTGATGATCAATAACCTTTTATGTCTACTATTTACAATCTGTTATTTAGAGTTTCTGTTAACAAATATAATTTATAAAATCTTGACAACTCTAAATTTATAAAAGATTAAAAAATGTGTATTTTTTTAAAACAAAAATAATCTTATTTTAATATTCTGAGATATTAATACTCTTTTCTATTATATCTTATGAGATTTATTATTTTTGATCTCTTTCACTTTGTACCAATAAAATTTTAATTAACAATTATTAAACTATTGGTTTTTAACATACTACTCAATTTTTACTAATAGCCTTACTATTCAACTCTGTGAATAAATGTTTTTAAAAAAAGTATTACATATTTTAAAGTTATGAAAACTTATCATCTCGTGAAATAACTTAATTTTAAATTTCTTTATACTATCATGAACATTAATATAATATATTTTGGTACATCATAAAGTAAGAAATTCCTATATTTAGTATATCTAGTACAAACTTAGAACTAACCCCCTATTTCCAATTTTAATGGGCAATTTTCCTTGCTTTCATCTTCAACCTATACCTGTTTCTTATATCTCTTACCAATAATAAACTAGACAGAATTACAAGTCAGGATCAAATATAAATTCACTATAATTATATTGAATTAAATACGAAATCAAAACTTAAATATCACAATATATATTTTAACATTATATTTTTACACACATATATATTTTATCCTCTTTAAATTAATATATGTTATTACCTTTATATTTCTATTTACCTAAATTATTATTTATCCCTCATTATTATAATCATTTAATAATGCTTAACAAAATAAAAATTCAAACAATTAATTACATACATAAATAAAATAAGTTATTAATTTTTATACATTTAGTTATCCCCATATCTTCATAATAATTATTTAAATTATAAAACTTAAAAACTATTCAAACACAATGATAAAAGTTTTAAAATAATTTTTTTTTAAAAAAAGCATATGATTTTACCAAGTTTCATCCTTGAAGGTTTAATTTCTATGGTAACCAAATCGTTTCAAACGTTTTACAATAACTGACAGTTGGTGTCCCCCTTCTCTGCTCTATTGTTTTCCTAGTAATATAATGAAATGCAAAATTCCAACATAAACAACTATTTACAATTTGACGTTTTCTTTTTATTTGACAACAAAACTTATTTCCAAATTGATTAAATATATATTTTTATTATAGCCTTCTTTCTTTTTATTATAATATTAAATTTTCACAAATACAACAATATATCTCACTATTCATGTTATTTCATGGGTATTCCTGGCAAGTATTATTCTTTGATTCTAATATTTTCTACAACATTCCCTTTTAGTGCAGATCAATATTATCCTCAATATACGTGATATACATTTTAAACAATACACTATTTATTTCATAAGTTCATTCAATCATTTCCATCAAAATTCATATCTATTCCTTATTATTTATCATCATTGCTTATTTAATTTTCTCATTCTCATAGTACTTTTCAATTTCATTTTATCAACAAATAATTCACTTATCTTCATAGTAAACAGTTATAGTCTTATTGAAAATGTAGATAAAGTATTCTTCTAATTATTTTCTCTTTGAGTTCATACAATATCAACATATCTTTCTAATTTTATATCATTCATCTATAATATTCATCATATATAACTGTTTTACTGAAATAATAAATCATCTTCTAATATATTTTATATGATTTAAATTATTAGCCAGATACACTTCTGCTTGTTCTCTTCTAATATTAAGTCTTAATTTTTTTTAGGTAAATATTTCGATTAGCATGATTTACTGAATTAATTTTCATCATCTTAAAGTCTTCATAATCCACTTTGTCATGAATATTTTTCTTTGGTTCATCTGTACATTCCAATCCAGTCTTTTATAATTTTCATTACAGACATGATATAGAATTACCTCAGCTTGCTTAGTAAATTGTTTACTCCTTTTTTCTCCACTCCTTTTTATAACAGGTTTGCATGAATTCATAACTTTTTCCTTCCATTGTTTTATTTTTATTTTTTACTTTTAGTGATATAATGATTCCAAGGATATTTTTCAGGTTACTGAATATTGATTTACCACCAGTAGAGATTTTAAATTTCTTTACTCCATAGTTTTAAAAAAAAACTTTATAAAATAGTTTTAGGTTATTAAATAGATAATAATTAGTTTACTTTTTAAACTAAAAATAATAATATTTAAAAAATTTAAACTAAATTTTATGGAACTGAATTACTTTCTTTCTATCTGTAATTTTTTCAATCAATCTCCAAAAAAACATTGTCTGCTTATTTTTAATACATTTCAAATCACGATATCTCATTGGTCAATTCTTCTAATCCTTTTATAATGAATATTTAATTAGTTACAAACAGTTTGAATAATTTTTTAAAGCCAATATTATTTTTAAAAATATTTACTAATAAAAAAAACACAATTAACTTTAAACTAATTTAAATAATTTCAATTTTATCTGGTACCAGATTAAATCCTAAATTGATTCTATAAACTTTTTTATCACAAAAATAATAAAATAAATATTATCTTAGTCTTTTTTTAAAAAAATAAATTAAGATTTTAACAGAAATAGTCATTACTTTATAACAACACCATATGTGCACAGACACAATTACCTATATCTATAGCACATATTATTTGTAAGATTATATTTAAACTTCACTACAATTTTAAATATTATAAAAAAAGTTAACTATAAACAAAAACTATCAAGTTATATTTCATTATTTTTTATTGCTTATATGCATTATAATAAGTATTTACCAAGACTTAGAGAATTTATATTAATTCAAGTTAACTGACCTTAGGTTCAAACCCCTAAAACAACTAAATATATTAATTTTATAAAATTTAAAATTATTCCCCTAAAATTTACTTCCAATTTCATTTATTATGGGGTGCACCAATATAAAAGGGTACAATATATATATATATGTAAAATAAATAAAAATATCCGTTAATTAAAAATAATATTGTAATTATAATTGAAATAATATTTTTAAACGGTTTATAAACAATTCAAACAATCTTTAAATCCGCAGAAGTACTTTCGGTTACTTTCAAACCTGCCTCAACTGCTTTCGGTTACAGTTGAGGCAGGTTTGAAAGTAACCGAAAGTACTTCTGCGGATTTAAAGATTGTTTGAATTGTTTATAAACCGTTTAAAAATATTATTTCAATTATAATTATATATATATACAGGTTAACCTTATACATATTTTTTTGTTGTTAATATCAACATTATATTGGCATTTTAGTCAGATCATATCTACTATCCTCTGTATTTTGAAAATTATTCAAATGATTTTTGGAAAATGAATGCTGCTATTAAATGAAAAAAGCCTCTTTAATTCATTTTGAATACTAATGAAATCAGTAACAGCAAATTGTTAATTTTAATTTTATATGTTGTTTATTATGATAATAATTCTCATCGATCTTTTCAAATGGTAAATGAACAAAGATAAGCTGATCATTTAATAACTATCAATCAGTGTAACAAGTTTAGTAATTTTTAATCTTTAAATTTAAAACCAATAAAACTCTACATGATCTTTCTTCTCAAGTGTCTGATAGTTTGTGATTGAGATATTAATTGGAGAATTTTGAAGATAGAATGAATATGCTGATTTACAATTATGGCAGACAAAAATAAATAAAAGCCTTTAATTATCTAAAGAAGTGAGTACTGAGAGTCTCTATTTGATATTGATTGTCTTCTATTTAAACGTTTACAATTATAGATTAAATGAAGATTGCATAAATTGGAAGAATCATCTAATATTAAATATTACTGTAAATCTATAAAATAAAATGAGACATTTGATTTTAAAAATTGGATATGTACTTTACTATAAAAATTCAAATATTAGAAGTTTAAGAGAAGTATAATTCATCATTGATAGAGTCTATCATACTTTTTTTTTAATGTCAAAGCATTGACTGGGAAGCGAACCCAGGTCAACTGCTTGAAAGGCAGCTATGCTAACTGCTAGGCAACCAATGCTTGACTGAGTCTATCATACTTAGTAACAAATCTTAGGCAAATATATGAAATACAAATAATTGAGATTTATACCCAAACAAGCTCTTATTGTGATGAAGATAATTGAATACTGTTGATTAGACTAAACAACATTTTAAAATTTCTATGAACATTTTAACACTAGAATTTAAAAATAATTGAAAGATAGGAATGCTAAGGTTAAATTTAATTATGGAAAGAGAAATGAAAGAGAATACAATATTGTAATTTTTAGGGATAAAAATTATATATTATCAATATTTTTTTTTAAAAAAAAAAGTTAAGCATTCTAATGAAGATATGGCAAAAATTAATTAAATTTTGACTATTAGAAGATGTATATTTTAAGTTATTATGTAATTAATAGATTCAACTCAGGCAGTGACCATTGATTAATGTGATATAATATACATATTAATTGAAAGTAAACCATCTCCTCAGTCTATAACTTAAAAGCACTCTAAACATTCTTGAACAAAGAATTAAGAATAGAATGAATCCATCTATTCTTGGTAGCTCTGATGTTTATAAGCATACTTTTGTCAACATTGTTGTTAATTCAGAGTGATTTGCTCCCTTTGCTTCCACATACATTGAGCTATGTTTAATTTAAAGTTTACATATTAAATCTTGTTTAATTAATATGTTCAAGGTGTTAAAAGTGAGATGCTGTCTTCAGCTTTGTACAATTAATGATGAGTTTAATTAGTCTTAAATGTCATTTTAGTCTCAATTACCAACAATGTTGACAAAGGGATGCTTATAAACTTTAGAGCTACCAAGAATAGGAAGATTCATTCTATTCTTGATTCTTTGTTCAACATTTAAAGCCCTTTTAAGTCATAGCTTTGGGAAGGGTCATTTACTCCCTTTGTTTACTTATATATTGAGCTATGTTTAATTTAAAGTATATATATATTAACTGAAAATTAAAAAGACAAAACTCATAAAAAACAGTAATTACAAATGATATTTCTAATTTTCAAAATAACTTCAGTGAATTTAAATGAGAACTTGCAAATAATTTTAAAATATTAACAGACTTTGAAAATGGTTAGACTTAAATGAGATCACGAGAAAATAATTGATGCAAATAAGTAATTTACCAATAAATTTTCAATGAAGTCAAGGAAATAAATGAAAAAAAGAAATAAGAAGAAAAAACGGTGCTATTTCTAAAAAAAAAAAAAACAAAAAAAAAAAAACAATATCACATTATAAATATATGAAAGATTTCTGCAAAGAATTATTTAATAATACAAAACAAAGTAACTTCTAAAGTTATTACAATATCTTTTGTAGTTCTGTTATTTTAGATTAAGGATAGGGAAATGTCTTTAAATCTGTGTAGCATGAAAAAGCTCAAAAAAATTATTTATTTTAAAACAATGAATTGAAAATATAGAAAACTTGTTAGAAAAACTGTAAACTGAATTTTTTAAAAAAACTTTTTTCAATATTATTATTATCATATTCTTCCAAGAATCTGGTATATCTTTAAAAAGATAAATATTAGAAATTACAAACCTATCAATTTTCTGTCATTTCTATACAATATCTTTAATAAGATCATTACAATTCTTACCAAAGAAATTTGAATTCAACCCATTTAAAAATGTGAATTATCATTGTATTTTGAATTTGAACGGTATTTGAATTTTTAAGCATTTCATTTTTAAAAAACCTTGAAATATAAATAAATCCAAAAATATTTATGAAAATGCAATAGTAGTGATTAGATTACTGAGTGACACTCCATCTTTCCAATTTTTTTACAGCAAATTAAAGATTATTTAAGTCATCAAGATTTAGAAATTGATGTGTTCAAGAAATGTTATAAGAGGTTATTAGATTAAAAGATAAATGCTAACAAAGAAAGAAAATTAAGACTGAAAATAATGAATTAAAAATAATAGATGGAAATAGATTAAAATAATCATTTGGATAGAATTCTTTTGGTAGAAATAACTTGATATTAGAGAGAAAAATGTCTGTAATCTTAATCTACTTATTTATATATATTGTGATTTTAATTCTTTCTGCACTAACCAAAAATTTTCAAGGAATTTATCCATTTTCTATCATTAAAGGAATTGTGCTAGATTTATCTTTATCATTTGTATTTTTTAAAATAAATATAGGAAATATTTATTGAAGTTAACATTCCTTCACAGGAAAAAATGATTTCACTTAGTTTATATTGGTGTTAAAATTACTGCAGGAGAGAAGAGGTCTTACAAGTTTATCTCTTATAAAAACAGCCATTAAGAAATTCTCTATGTCTAATGATTTACTTATTTTCTTAACAATTCTTCTGTTCAGCAAATTATCATATGGGCAATCCTTTTCCATTGTATTTTTCAATTTATTATATAAAAATTTTGGCAGTCTGACATATACTTTTTTCAGAAAATCAAAGTGTATGCTAAATAATACAATAAAACATTAGATTCTATATCATTCAATTTTATTTCTACTAAAAGAATAAAAATAATTAACTTGTTTATTAAAGGTATATTGGCATTTAATTTTAATAATGGATGCTAATAAACCTTACATATAATTACAAATACAAATAAAGATGCATTAAGATATCTCTTGGTCATATCTTGCTTATATCAATTTTCTTTTTCAAACAGAATGATTTAGAAATAGTGATCCCTAAATATTTCTCATAACATATAATTTGCTAGTTCTTTCATGACATTATGCCACAAACCTAATTTTAATGTCTTATAAAGCAATTATTGTCTGCATTTTGACATTAAATGAAGAATGGCTTATGCTAACATTCTCATGGCATATCATATAATATTTATTCTACAAAAAAAATTAGAATGCATTATAAATGCGTAGTCCATTTAAATCTTTATAAATATGGTGGAATATATATTTCCAAAAATCTTTGCAAATCATTTCAGAAATTATTTTCATTTATAAATGTTTTTTTTTACTGTACTTTTCAAAACAGGCAAAACTCACTATACATATTGCCACTCTCTGCAAACTAGAGTAATCAATGGATGCCAGAAGATTGTACATAAAATCCCCATCTAGTGCCTACTCATCCAATATCCCCAGACTAGTTTCTGGAGAGTTGTATTTGATCCTAAGATTTAGGTGCAGTGTAATGAAAGCCATCTGGGGATATTGGATGAGTAGGCACTAGATGGGGATTTTATGCACAAGACTTCTGGCATCCATTAATTATTCTAGCTTGCAGAGAGTGGCAATATGTATAGTGAGTTTACCTGTTTTAATAACAGTTGGATGTAAGCATAAAAAGTGGTGATCATGTGATGTTTGCTGTACTTTTTCTTAATAGTTGAAAATTATGATCATTTGATGTCATGCAAATCCTGTGAAATAGTGATGATGTAGCAATTAAACACATAATAAAAGCCTGTTCATTTTTATCAATTAAAAACTATTGATTCCTTCAAAATACAAGCTTAGTTAAATATTAAAATCGCTTAAACTTTTCAATAATAAATAAGTAAGAGCTTTCTTTTTTGCAATTTATTTGAATAACTAGATGGCAATTTATTTTTTAAGCTACGCACATTGATGATTTGTTAAATTTTTATGTGCAATGTCAGAATTTATATTACAGAGATCTTATATGAGATTAAATAATTTTAGTGGGGTAGCTTTATTTCAGAAAAGTCAATTTTATAAAAATTATTTGACGGTTGACTACTCTGATAAATTTATTAAAAGTATTTTATTTAATAGTAATATTTGTAATGATGCAAATGATGAATAAAAATATGATTTTATTTCTTTGCCATTTAAATTGTCTTCTTATAAAATTGTATCTAAAAATAGTAATTTGTTTGGAAATAAGAAGATTGCTTAGAAAAGGGGTATTACTTTGAATAATTTATTAAATAATACAAAGGAAATTTTTGATAGGAAGACTATTCCTGGAGTAGTGTATATTATTCCTTGTTTTTGTAAGAAGGCATATATAGCTCAAAGTAGTTTGAGCTTAAATAAAAGAATAAAGGTGCATAAAAAGAGAGCTAGAAATAAATATCTTAGTTCTGCTTTATATGTCCATGAAAAAGGTACAGACTACACTATTAATTTTAATGAAGCTAAGGTTCTCTTCTTTGAGAGAAATGAAATAAAAAGAAGTATTAATCTTTATTATTAAAAATTTATGATTCTGAAGCAATTAATTTATTTAAAAGTTCTTTTAATATTAAGGGTGAATGGTAAGTAAATGGAATTATGGGTAATGTTTAATTTATTATTATTGTTGTTTTGTAGTTCTTTACACTTGAGAAGTCTGCTTGTAGCAGTGAAACCATTAATAGTGTTTAGATTTAATTTTTTTGACTAGTCCAGTTGTGTTTTGGATTTGGGGTAATTTTAATTATATATGATAATATATATCTAAGTTGTGATTATTAGAGATGAATTATTAGCCAAAAATATTGATTCTAAATTGACTAATAATTTTTAATCAATCAATTATTTAACACATAATAATAATCTATTTCTTGGAAACTACATATTCCAATCATAAAATAAAATGTAGAAAAGCAAGCTTTCTAATGATAAAATACTGATTTGCCACCAGTCATTAATCCAAAATTATATCATTATAAAATTCACATATACTTAATTTAGCATATATGTATATAATTAATATTTACTGAGGCTGTAACCTCGAGAATATGCGTATAAAATGCAATAGTAGGGACCTCTACAGGTGTTTAACCACAAGCTTATGCTATGGAAAAAAAGAGGGGAACCTTCTTTACTTCAACCTACTTTCTATTTAAATAGGTGAAGCTGAAGCGGTTAGATCTGCGAGCGTGAAGCTACTCAATACTTCACTGATTAAGTCCACATTTCTTTTTACACATTAATACTCGTGAAATCTTTCGATTTACAATGGTCAATGGAAAGATTTTATAGTTAGAAATCTATTACAGTATGTAAAATCAATCCCGATTATTTTTTTAAAGAACAAAAAGAAAAAATTGTCTACATTATTTTAAGAATATTTATACTTCAAATAAATTTTATCTTGAATTGGTTAAATTATGTAAACTAGTCAAGTGTTGGTGGTCGAATGCCTTACAAGCAGTTGTCCTGAGTTCGTGGGTTCGCTTCCCAGCCGATGCTTTGACACATGAAAAAAAACATGTAAACTAATTTCATTTAATTCAGTCAAAATATTTAAACTAATTTCATTTAATTCCTATGTAATCCAGTTATAGATATGTTTTTAATGAAATTAAATTTATTTTATAGTAAAAATGGCAAAAATTTCTATAGCAAAATTAATTATTTTTACTGTTTTTTTGATTGCTGTAGTATAAAAATAAATTTCTCTAAATATTATTAAATATATAGATGTGAATTTATTATTAATACAAGTATTCAATTCAATATTTTAAGTACAAAAGCACAGCATATTATTTATCACTAAGATATTTTGAGGCCATTCTTTCAATACTACACATATGACAATTAAAATGGGTAGAATAGCATGAAGTTCTCCAAATTGGATGATATATTGATGAAGTAATTTTAGTTCAGATCTAAGTCTAAATCTTTAGTAAATTCATCAGAATCTGGATTAAAATTATGTAAAAATTCCAAACTTAGAATAAATTTATCATTAATTCACTAATTCATTGTCATCAAGATTAGCGCTGTCTGTCATATAACTTTTTGCTTCTTCATACTTTGTGTTTACAGTTCTTATTTCAACTTCTAAGTGTTCTTTCAGGTGGTGCATGCATTGAAACTCTGTTTGCCAATTAATCAATCTAACATTATATATCATCATCAACAACCATTATCAATCCACTGCAGGATGAAGGTCTCTACACATCTAATCCATATTATCTAAACATTAGCTTCCCTTCTCCACATCACCCCTGCATACTTTCTTATTTCATCCATCTATCTCACATGTGGTCTCTTTCATCCATCCATCTCACATGTGATCTCTTTCTGGGTCTTTTACAATCTCTTGGAATCTAGTTTAAGATTTCAATTGTCCATCTATTATCATTTCTTCTAGCAATATGTCCAGCCCAACTCCACTTCAGTCTTTTAGTTTTTTAATGAGGTCAGTAATACCTGTTTGTTCTCTTATCCATATATTGCATTTTTGATCTCTTCTTGTTACTCCTAATATGTATCTCTCTATACTTCTTTGAGTGGTCTGAAATCTCTGTATTGTTCTTCTATTAAGTGTCCAAGTCTCAGATCCATAAATAAGAACTGGTAGAACACATTTATTAAAAACCTTCTTTTTCAAACACATAGGCATATTTCCTTTTAGTATCAACTTATTTCTACCAAAAGCACTCCAACCAAGTTTAACTCTATGATTAATTTCATCCATTATGTTTCCATCTGTATTAATAATCTGACCAATGTATTTGTAGCTGTTAACTTCTTCTAACTCATCATAATCTTTATATATAAGTGTACGAATATCTTTTATCCTTCTTGTGGATTTATTTTAAAAATCCACAAGATGAATGAATAAAAATTATTTCAAAATTTAATTATCTTCTGTTAAACAATTAATTTGTTAGAAGAAGCAACCTGGAAAATAAATCAACCGTTTCTAAACTAATAATGGTTATAGTCTGCAAATAAAAGGATGTGTGGTTATTTTTTATGAAAAAACTTTATTAATGATACATTGATAAATCTAAGATAAGTGTACATTACTGGCCGAATAAAATTATAACAATTATTCAATAGCAAAGGTCATCATTTCATTGCAAAAGTTATATATATAATGACAAAACTAAGGAAAATAGAAACATTATTTTTACAAATGAATTTAAAACTTATGCATATGTGTGTGTGTGTGTGTTAAATCGTGATTAAAAAAAAATTTTTTTTTAAGATACTATATTTTTTATTATCAAAAGAAATGGAAAACAAACTTTTCATGTTCTGAGAAATGAAGAGTAACAGATACATATAAGATTTAAAAGTTTAAACATTTTAAGACAGTTTAAGATTAATTAGCTATTTGTGAAAATGGATAGCTTTATTGAAGTAAAATATATACCAGAATAAGATTGAAAAAAAGTGTCAAAGAATCCTGTTGAAGAATTTGAGTCGATTTTTAAAAATATTTTAATTGATATAGTTATTGTGCAGATAGAATAAAATAAAATTTACTTAAAATTGATTACACACATAAAAATATTGGAAAATAAAGAATTAGAAAAAATATCCTAAGATTTTGTAACATTTTATGAAAAAGATATAAATGAAGATCTTATTCAAGAAATGTGTAAAAGAAATGATTTTGAAAAAAAGGTGTAAACTATGTCCTGGTTATATTATAATAATAGATTTTAATTATAATGAACTTTTTCCTAATGCATTAATTACTGTATATTATTTTCACATTGACCGTGATAATTTCAATGAGCAAACATTCTTTTAGTAAATTAAAGCTTATTAAAAATTATCTTTGCTCTATAATGTTTTAAGATCGGTCAAACGCACAAGATCTATCAATGCAAGAGCAATAAAAAAATCACGTTTAAAATGTTATTTTCAAAATATTTTTGTACTTAAATGTGAATTATTTGTAGAAGTTATTTCTAATTTATTATATATAATAAAAATATGAAATATCTGAGTAATTTTACATATAAAAATTGCACAGTGTTTGTATAATATTGGTTTTGTTATTTAAATCTAAATCTTATTATATGAAATTTTGTTGGGCCTCGAAAACTATTCGTACAAGGGCTCTTTCATAAAGAAGACCAGTATTACATCAATTCGTTTAACTATTAGTGATCATCCTTTAGATAATTTATTGTATTTCTAATTACCAGTAAAACCATTTGATTTTATTGCCGTGCATTTGTTTATGCACACACACACTTATAAATATATATATACGTTTGCATAATAAACAAATGTATATACAGTATACAAGTTTATAATATACTGAACATATACGCTGATCGTATAAAATTTATAGTAAATATATATTATGCAAGACAAATGTTTCTACAATTTCATTAATAAAAAATGACAATAAGTTGTCCTCTTCAATGTTTCAACTTTCGCAAACAGAACTTTTCTTTCTATGGAATTTATTGCTCTCGGCTAAAACAGTCCACTAGGACACATTTTCAAGAGACCGAGTAACACAGTCCAACTTCCTTATTCTTACTTGTCACGACCAGAAAATAAAATCACTTTTTTTTTTCAATTCTTATTTAAATACCTACTTTCTTTAATAATGATTAACCGTTAATATACGACATTATATACATATAAAAAAAAAAACACGATTAAAATATTCATTGAATAACATTTCCTTATTTTTGTACGATTAACTTAAAAACATAGATAAATATTAGACACGCAAAAATTGGTCTAGTATATACAGATATAAATAAACTAATTTTAATTAGCGAATAATACATATTTCCAAATATTTTATAACAAAATTAATGCCTGTATAAATATGTACACGTACTCATAATAAAAATAAAAAGACAAAAAGATCTCATTGAAAGAAAAAACATTATACACAAGGTTAGTTCAGAAAAGCTACAATACCTATTCGCCGACTTAGTAGGCCAGCTATTTGAAGAAGAAATACTAAGCTAATTTGTATCTGAAAATATTTTCAAATTTTTCTCAGTCATAATTCGAATCTCTTGACGTGAACAAAGTAAGACGATACACTATCCACAATTTCATGAGATTCTTCAATACACATTAACATACATGCATATGCAAAAGGTATCACACGTTTAAACATTTGTGTATAATGATCTACATATATATATATTTTATTAATATGATATATTTTCATATATATATATTTCTATCCATTCTCATACTATATACAAAAATACAATGCATAACTATATTTATAGTAAGTATATAGAGAATATATATTTAAAAAGCACAACACATTGGTAACAAACATAAACACACACAAACACATATAAATACATCATATTCATACTTCTGACATATGTATATCAGCATGATAGTATCACCATCGGCATATATCAGCAGTCATTAATAAACAATCATGGATATTCCAACTCTAAGAAAAGAAGAAAGACAGAAAGAGACAAAAAAAAAATAGTTGAAATAAAAATAAATTGCTACTTATTATTCAATATTCCTTAATCTGTTCATCTGACATATTGCATTGCTGAATTTTAATATTGCAGCATCAAAGTTTATTTCTGAAAAACTTCAATGTCTTGCCTAATTATCTTTCTATTGTACATATATCCTCACCCATATTCTTCTAATGAAAGTATCTATATGGTACCTTTTAAGGGTGTCTTCAAGTCAATATGATTAGCTATCTTAGAAAATCATACTCAAGTTAATCATAAAATACAATTTTTTTTCTTCAGAAAATCTGTTATTTTTTACCCAACTTCATTGGTCCTACAAATTATTGCCATTACAATTTTGGATTTAATATCATCTCATTTATAGCAAGCTTATGATCTTTCTTACTATCATATTTTCAATGTTCTGGGCAACATTCTCAAATAAAAAATTTCAAATAACTTGGGAACTATGTGCAAAAAATTGACAGAATAATTAATTGCTCTATATACAAAAAATTTAATAAAAGTAGTTATATTGTGATGATGAAAATATTCCATCTCTTATTAAATGCATCAACAATTACAGTCTGTGTTGTATTTCAACATTCAAGTCAGATCTTTCTATCTAAAAAAGCTATATCCAAGCTCAAATTAGCTGAAGATTTTTTTTCACTATTGGCTGATAAAACTTGATATATTTGAACATTAATAACAATATGAAATTCATTATAAATTGTATTCAAAACATTAAGAATATTTTGTAGAATTGGCAAGATAATACAATCATGAAGTTTATCTATTAATCAGTTTAAATAATTTTTATTATTATTTGTTAAATATAAGTACGTCTTGATGCCTACTTCAAAAATCCATAGATGAGCATCACAAAAATAGAAACAAACTTATATATACTGTAGTTCATATTTTTCTTTAATGGCAATGTTTATTTCAAAGGCCTCCATATAGATCAATTATTTCCAAATATTTACTCAATTAATTAAACCAAACACAGTGACAAAATCAATAAGATCAATGTATAAAACTTATCTTCGCTCATGATATCTTTTACGCATAATGTGAACCCTTTATTTGTAACCAAAGCAACTTAATTAATAAATCCTTGAATATACTTTTTTTGAGTGGATAACAATAATAATGGAATATTACTATTCTATGATACTTACTATTATATTTTCTATCCCTTTTACTTATATAAATTATAATAGTAATAACAATCTAAAAATCAAATAGTTTTATGGGTCCATATATTTCTAAAAATTCTAGTAGTTTAAAGTGAATGCAGTACAATTATATTTCAAAACTTCTCTAGAAATTATATTAGAAATCTCAGTCTTTCCATTTTGAAATTATAAAAAGGTGCTTTATCTTACCAAACTGGACAATATTTGAAAATATCACTAAAGGACATTATCTGAGTTATTGGAACATTGCTTAAAAAGTGATCAAAATAGTCCTTCCATTTATTTGAAATCATTTAATTATCATATAAAAGAAATAATTCATAGATTCAATAGGATTATAATATAGTTCTTTTAAATTTGTCATGTTTTTTTCCATTATATTAAAATAAGATTTAAAGAGACTATGATTATTTATTTTCAACTTTAATACAGCAATACGTCATCTTTTAGTCAATAAATGAACTTTTACCTTTAAATCATTACATTGCTCACAAAGTTTATCATTCATTTTTTATTCTTCAATGCAGAGAATGCCACTTTTCCTATAATGAAATAGCTAATAGTATATTCATTATCAGAAAACAAATCAGTTTTTTTTTAATGAGTCCTTATACAAAACTGATTTACATCCACAACATACTTAAACGAATTGCATGTTTTAGCAATTTGCCAAACTTGAACATCTAAATTAACAAATTTATTATTATGATTGGATAGAATCTATTTTTGAGCCCATTCTAATTGTAACTTTTGGAGAATCTATGAACTATCCTATAACTTTAGTTTATAAATGATCTTGAAATATAGACTTCTTTTATATTCTCACCCTTAATTATCATAAATTAAAATATTTTTTTATTATTAAAATGTTCCTGCCTATATAAAATTCTCATTCATGTGTTGTGCACACACACAAAAAATTTTCATAATTTAGTTTGTAATTTATTGTTTTACAGACATATCCACTAAAGTCTGCAAAAAAAATCTGGGCTTTTATTAGCATGGATTAAACTACAATATTCAGTAATAATAAAAATAAGAGATTTCCAATTTTAATGTCCATTATCTTTCAATGATTCATAAAGAGATCCAAAAATAGAATATATTAAATTCATTCTCTCTATGAATTCATTGCTGTGCACTACGTTTAGATCTTGAAAAGTTCATATCAGATATTGTAAGACTTACTTACTTATTACATAATATTACTAAACTACAACATAATGTAACACTTGAAGGAGCAATCTAGCAGGCAACATAAGTTAGTTTTTTTTAATGACCATTTTAAAAACAAATCTTTTTTAGATCCATTCCACACTTATGAAAAAAGAAGAGAAGATTCTTAATTGGTGCTGAGAAAGCACAAGATCATTTGTTGAACTAAACTTATGACTGAATCTAGAACAGTGTTCTTCAACCCTTGGGCCACGGACCAGTGCCGGGCCGTAGAAGTTTCTTACCAGTCTGCTGGTAGATTAGCAGGAAAGGTTGTAATTTTTACCCAATTAAAAAAAAGAAACAGAACGAAAACAAAATCTAATCAATCATACATAAATTAATTTGTTTTTCTAGTTATCACAGATGTTTATGGGGGGGGGGGATAAAAATAATTTTTTTATTACTTTTCTAAAAAAAATCAAAATTAAAAAAAAAGTTTTTTATTACACAGACTCCATATGTATATATAACTGCATTTTATATATTTAACATTGTTGTTTTGATCAGTTATAACAATTATGCTCATCTAAGGCTAAGCAGTTTATATCTTTAAGAAAATTTATCTCTAGACTTCTGCTGGGCCGTGAAACCTTATCATTATCATTATTTTTACCGGTCCGCAGGTGTGAAAAGGTTGAAGACCACTGATCTAGGACCAAGAGACAAATTTTTGATTTTCTTGCATTGAAAAAGATCATAACCAAGGTTACTTAGTTTTCTAAACCAACTGTTGAAGGTTCAGAAGCATGCACTCACAATGATAAATATTTAGGACAGACAAATTACCAATAGCAGAAAAATCTCATAATACCAATGACTGTAGGCAATATGCTTTTCCTCCCTAAAAATTTTTAAAAAAAAAAAACCACTAAAAGAAAACAGAAAAATTACTCATATTGTAAATAGCATTTAATCTTTGATAAATTATTATTATATTTTACAAAATAGGATGTACTACTTTGTATAGAAAACAAGTTCTAATCTTTACAAAATCATATTTTATAAAACATCAGAAATATTTGTAGTTGACATTAATCATTAATTGTTACAATTAATGGTCATATTTGATTATTATTCTAATATGCACTAACTATGGACTGTAAAGATAGACTGAATTCAGCTTACTTACATACATATTTAAAAAAAAAATGTAACAGCTGGAACTATGAATATATATTTAAGAATCAGTCACGTATATATCTTGTTGTAAATATTAGCATATTAATATATTTATGAATTTTACAAGTAATATTTTGGATAGTATAGGGCATTTATGAATAATGTAGAAATGTTGCTTTATTATTTGAAAGACGACTCGTGGATGCATCAGTATAATGCTAATATTTATAAGAAGATTTCTTTTTGAAATCTTAAAGAAACTATGACCATGATAAATTGCTAATGTCCACTTTATACATTATTATGACAACTGTTATCATTATGTAATAATTCATATGTCATGTGAATAAAGGGAATGAGGAGCTGCTTAACAATATACATTAACATAATGAGTTTTAAGATTTTATTTTTAAGTTTAAGATTAAGAAGTCATTATAGGTTTTTTTTAGATGCCTGATAGTTTTTAATGGAAACATTAGTTGGGATTTTTTAGAAGATATGATGAAATATTCATAAATGCTCATTCTCTTTTATATTTATAAACCTATTAGACAAAAATAAAATTATGATTCTCATATCCCAGGGATATAGTCATCAATGCAGAAAAAGAATTCTAAGAATAATCAGGTAATATATATATATATATATATATATATATATATGATATATATAAATATTATCAAATATATATATATATATATATATATATATATATATAGGATACTATTTGATAATCACTTTTTATTTAGCTATATTTAAGTATAGATTAATTTTATAAAAAAAATGTTACATAAATATTAAAAAAACTGCCTAATACTAAATGGGAAGTTAGTACATTTTGTGAAAAGATAATTGATTTGAAAGGTGAATATATATTTTACTATAAATGCACAAATATTGAAATCGTAAGTGGAATGATATTTATTTTAGATAACAAATAAAAAAATAATCTTGTGTTATTGATGAGAGAGGACATTTGGATCCTATTCACCATCTTAGCTAATAACAATAGAATGGCTGACATACCGGGCCCCTAAACCATCCAATAAGAACTCTCAGAACATAGCATAATCTCACTTAACTTTGTATACATCCTTTTCAATTTATATACATAGTATTTAATAAACATATATTTTTGAAACAAAACATCATATACAACTAATTCAAGTTTATTTTTAGAAAGTTCATGCTTTTAATGCTGTAACTATAAAGATTGAAAGATAAAAATGTTATGAGTAAATTTTGATAATGAGATGAAAATCAAAATGTTATAAACTTAAGGAATTTGCACAAAAAAGAAAAGAGAAAATTTGTATACTATGAATTCCCTTTTCTGTGTGTGTGTGTGTTAGAAAAACCTAAGGCAGAAAATAGTTATAAAATCTTTTAAATAAAGATACAATGGAGTTAGTTTATATTCTGATTGTAGAAAATGCATATTTTACAGATATAACATATTTAATTAGACATCACATAGTCATCATTAATTAGAGAGAGGTGAGTTCTAAATTAATGCAAAAACTATTAAAAATATAATATTAGCTATCAAGAAATTATTTAAGAAATTTCAGCTTGAACTTGAAAATCATTTAAAAATATTAATTAAATTAAATTAATATATAATTGATACCCTATATATAACTGGCACAAAACAAAACAATTCATCATTTCTAAGACAATGTATACACTTAAAAATGATTATATTTAAAAATCAAGTATCTGAAATTCTGCAGAATAACATGCAAAGGTTCTTGATGGTATAAGGAAATATAATTAAGAATTGACAAGAAAGTTTGTTTCAAAGGTAAAAAGAAAATACAGCTCTATTATTGAAACAAAAGATGACACTAATAACAATAAAGAAAAAATAAATCAAAATAGACCCTAGAACAATTTCTTTTGAAATGGCAAGTATTTTAAGTAAAGAAATAATAAATGCAATTAAATCTAAAAAGAATAAAAAAGTTCCACAAAATGATGAAATTGTTATGATATCTTAAAAGTGGTGAAGAAATAGAGAAATTATTTGCAAAATTATGCATCAAATATCTAAACATTAAAAAACAAACCATATGATTGGAAGAATACAATAAAATAGAAACTGCAGACCAATCAGTTTTATCTGAGATGTTTATTAGACTATTAGAACTCATTTATAGAGAACTTTAAACTCAAACCAATCAAAAGAACAAATTAGATTTAAAAATTACTATAGTACATGATAGTTAGATTTATAAGCTTGATATATATATATGGAAAAAAACATTTGACCTAAAACTTTAAAATATAAGAACATAGTCTAGAATATTGTCAAATTATTATTTAGAAGTAATTATTTTATAAGATAACATAAGTATTAACAGACATATTATATATGTAAATAATTATTCCAACACATGTGCTGCACAGATTTATAAAATTGAGGAATATTTTCACTTCCTAAACACAAGATAGAGTCATTGAAAAGATAAAAATAAATCCACCTTATCTATTTTATCTAAATTCATATATATATATCGGCCAATCAAAAGCATTTAGAAATGAGAGCATGAAGCACCACGAAGCTGAGGAATACTGTCACTTTCTAAATACAAGATAGAGTTTTTGGAAAGATAAGAATTAATCTACCTTATCTTTTTTTACATAAATTCATATATATAAAGGCCAATATAAAGCATTTAAAAATGACAGTGTGAAGGTCTTAATCATTTTATTTTTATCTTTTCAAAAACTCTATCTTGTATATAGAAAATGAGAGTATTCACCAGCTTTATAAATTTATACAGTACATATATCAGGGTCATTCCCTTATTACTATTACAAATAAAACACAGCACTGCATAACTAAATAATTAGTAAATAATTATTGTAAAAACGTATATAATTTTTGTTTTTTGTTAATAAAGATTCTATTTAAAATAAATATTTTGTGGACTAAAACAGAAAATTACAGAAATAAAAATAAATAGATGGTCAATAAGTCTTAAAGTGGATCCCCCAAAAATTTAAAAGTAATCATAAAGACCCTAAAAATACTGCATTCGAGATAAATGAATAAGATAGGGAAGTTTGTTGAAATAATGGATAAACTGAAATAAATGTTGAAAGCTTTCATTGTGCAATGAATTAATAGTAATCAAAAATATTGATGCTTTCATAAATATATTTATCCCATGTCATCATTATTTTCAACAATTATCAATCCACTACAGGATAAAAATTAAATCCAATTTTTTGATCTCTAATCTCTCTTTACTATATTGCACCAGAAAACCTCTTTATTTTATTTATGCATTTCACATATAATCACTTTTTAGATCTATAATCTCTTTGGATCCAGCTTAAGATTTCAGATGTCTACCTATTATCATCTCTTCTAACAATATGTCCATCCCAGCTCCATTCAGACTTTTAATTCTTTCAATGGTATCAGTAATATCTGTTTGTTTTCATCCATTATTTCATTTCCTTCTTGTTATACTAATATTTGACTTTCCATACTTTATTGAGTTGCATAAAGATTTTGTATTGTTTTTCTCTTAAGTGCCAAATTCTATATATATTTTTTCCAAACATGTGGGCATATTTCCTTTAATATTAAATTATTTCTACCAAAAGTACTCCATTCAATTTTAATTCTATGATTAATTTTTTTTATGATGTTTTTATCTGTATTAATAATCTGATTAATTTATTTGTAATTGTTAATTTCTTCTAATTTATCATTATTGATTTTTATTTTCTTCTAAGAAAATCCATTGAGCATTATTTTAGTTTTTTTAGCATTTATGTTCAGTTTTATTGTTTTACTTTCATATGATAACTTTTGCAACATTTCCTGAAGTTTTGAAGCATCATTTTCAAGGAACAACATCATTTGTAAAATCTAAGTGATTTCCCATTTTGATCCACAAAATACTTTTTGTAAAACTGCTATAACAAATTTTACAAATATGGAATCACCATATTGTACACCATTTTCAAGATTTATCTTCTTATATTCTTTAGAATACCTTGAGTCTATATACTTGAAAATACAATTTAATCACTATAAAAATGTTTATAAAATAAATACTCTTTCATAATCTACAAATCCTAAGCATAATGGTAACTCATATGAAATTTCTCTCACTACCTGAATGTTAGTATGCTAAACCATTTTTAAATCTAGCTTGGTTTTTTTTTTTTGGGGGTTCATTAAACTCCAAAGTTAGCTGTGGTGTGTTATAATTGTTTTGGTAAAAAATTGTACAAAATAAAAAATTGATAGTTCAGTAATTTATAGTATTTTTATTCCCTTTCTTAAATAACAATGTTATCACTGCATTTTTATAATTATCTGGTCCGTTGTTATCATTTAGATATAAATAACTTTAACAACCTTTTTTCTATTTATTCACCTGCTTCTTTTAAGATATTGATTATAATTTTAACCATTTTCTGGAGCCTTTATCTTTTTCATAGATTTAATAGCATGTATCACTTCATTTAAATTGCTGGACAATTGGGAAAATATAGTAATTGTAAAGGATATTTCATTTTCTTGTTTTTTATTACTGTAATTATTTTTATAGAATTCTTCCACATATTGTATGTTGTTATCTCTTTTTTAGATCTGTGCAGTTTGCTACAGTTGGTAGAACATCCAACTTGAGATCGAGAGATTCTGGGATCAATTCTGGTGTTCGCAGTTCTGACATTCAAACTCTTTATGAAGTCCAAAACAATAAAGCCATAAAAATATTTTTTTAAAGTAATAAATTCCATATTTTCTTCTTATTGCAAAAATAAATTTACTACCAAAACCAAAATGTTGTTTTACACTTTTGAAACTACTATTCTCTTCTATAGTTTTTCTTGTTAATTCACAATTGTATATTTTCTTATAATTGTTATTAACTATCTTATATCATTTTGTAAAACTGTAACTATTCAGATCCTCTTAATGAATCAATTATATATAATTTTATATTCCATCTTTTTGTCATATTTTGTTCTGTTTTAATAATAAAAAAAATTGCTGCTTTTTGTACAGCTCTCTTTCTTGTAGTTCTCAATACAACATCACTTAACTCCATGATGATTTCAGTCATCTTCAAAATCTGTTAATATTTTTAAAAAGTTTGCAGAGTCTAATTTAAATTTATTCAAGATTAGGATTATCACCTGGTAATATTGACTCTTGATAATTTTCTTCTTTCGAATTTTGCATTAACAAGTACTTTACATCTCACTAATCAATAATCATTATTTGTGATGAATCTATGAAGAATATTACAATCTTGGAAATACACATTTCATTTTAATCAAAAAATAATAATAGTTCAGTTCTTCTATACTTTCATTTGGATGTTTCCATATCCATTTCTGTTTTCTTTTTTTTTTAAAGAAAGAATTTATAATATACAGTTTTTCTTTTTTGTCAAATTCCACAAGTCTGTATCTTCCCTCATTTCTGTCACCATAAGCAAATTTATCACAAAACTTTCATCTTTCAGTCATTTATTAATTCACCCAGGGTAATTTTGAAATATTGCTTGGTCTCATCAAAAGCAATTTATACATCCATATAAAAATCTTCCACTTCTTCATCACAATGAGAACTTGTTGTGGCATAAACCTGAATTAACTGCATTTGTTATCATCCATTAAGGGAATAACTAATTTTGCACTTTTTCTAATATACTATCAATCTTCAAAATGTTTTCTTATGTCTATTTTTTAAATCATCTATCTTTTCTTCTAACTTCAGAAAATCCAACATTGTATCATTTAATATTAGACAATTTGTCCTCCAATTTATGCAATTTTCATTTACTTTAAACTGATCTTCAGTTGTAAAGTACCTAAACAAAATGAAATCATTGAATGGCAGTCTGGGCCCACAATTTTGGAATTTTCAGCACCTTCCATCTTTGGTGATTTTGCAGCCTCTTGAGAATAAAGGCCATATTTTTTTTCTTATGACTATAACTATCTGTTTAAAAAAAGTTTATTCAACACTTACACATTCATTTCACCTTCAAAAAAACTATACTAATATTTCAGTTCAAGACTTATCAGACAACTGAGAAAAAAGACCATGGTATTTCTTGATATTAAAACTCAGAGGTAAAAAGCTAATAAACTTACCATGATGGCTAATGCAGGTTGGTGAGCAGTCCATCCATTTTCATATATACTGCAATGACAAGAACATATAGAGTGAATATTTGCCCTGCTCAATTCCTTTAAGGCATCAAAGAGGAATTAAAGGTTTTGTTTCTGCAGACAGCCAATCTATACATCTATAAAAAATTATGCACAATCAAACATAACTATATTAATATCAAAAAATCTGAATATAAACAAGTATATATATTTCCTACAGATGTGTATATGCCAAGTTTGAACATTGACAATCTGCACTCATATGTTCATTCACATAAGCATGTATAAATAAATAAAAATACTTTGTCGGGTAGTAATTTGCTTGCCTTTCTATCATGGCCATATTGCTGAATTTGACTAACAGAATAATATTTTTTGACATAGGTACCCAATAGCCAGACTATATATAGATATTCAATTATATTTAATTAGAGAATAAAACCATGAAGGATGAATCATAAACATTTTTACTAACAAATGCTGGAGAGATATTTGCAAGTGGTAGACAATTGTACCTATATATTTTAACATACGGTATTTGTAAGTAAGAATAAACACATACATTTGTATGTGTATATATATATGTAATAATATTATAATTCGATGTCTGTATTTCTTCAAAGCAATATACATAATTATAGAATTGAATATTTATAAATACAGTAATCAGATATATTTTAAAATTTTTATCCACTTAGCAGCGCTTTCGACTATCCTCGTAGTCTTTGTCAACTAACACTTTGAAAGGCTAACATTTCCACAATTCTGTGATCTTAATATTTTCTGCCTGCCTGATAATTAAGTCATGTTTGTATGTGTATATTAGCTTGTATTTATGGTTTTAATGTCAATTACAATAATATTAAAATATTGCAAATTGAAAAATAAAAAACAAAAGAAAAATAAAAGAAGCTATGCTAATATACAAATACAAACATGACTTAATTAACAGGCAGGCAGCAAACATTAAGATCACAGAATTGTGGGAAGGTTAGCCTTTCAAAGTGTTAGTTGACAAAGACTACAAGGATAGTTAAAAGCGCTATTATGTGGATAAAATTTTTAAAATATATCTGATTACTGTATTTATAAATATTCAATTATATAATTGTGTGCGTATATATATTAAGAGTGAAGATATCTCCAGCTGCCACACAAACCATATTAAAAATCTTTAAGAATTTTGTGCTTTTAACTATTAATCAGTCAAAATGTGTCTTACTTTGTATGAAGTTCTGAAAACTTATATTGAAGGCATATTTAGAGATTAACTACAAGAATAAAATTTTATTCATTGTAAATGTAAATAATTTTTTTATTTAAATTGATATAACTAATATTATCAAAATAAAATTCATTGAATATTCATTTTATTAATTTTGTGAATCTTCAAAGTCTTCATAATATAGAATATTTTTTGAAAATTTATGTGTGAAATATTAAATAAATGTATCAGAAATTAAGATATTTTTAAATGATACATATTTGCATAATATTTTTCATATAAGTAGTAGATTTAGGCCAAAGTTTTTGCAAATAATGGTGTTGATACTGTAGACTCAAATGGTCTGTTGTTATTGAATTTTTACACATCACAGAGATTGGCTATCACAAACACTTTGTTTATGCAGAAAAATTGCTATAAAGGAACTGAATGTATTTATTCACACTTAAAACAATAGCATTTAATAAATTGGATTATAATTAGGAGTAGGAATGCAAGAGAAGTACACATTATGCAAACATTTACAAATGCAGATTGTTAGCTGGGCCATAGCTTAGTACAGTCCAAGATAAATAAAATGACAGTGGCATTAAAAAATAAATTTTATTTCAATCATATTCACCAAAAAATTGATATATATTCTCTAGAAGTATCTACTATATGTATTAAATTTTAACAGCTATTAAATATTAAAATTACTAATTTGGACATTCAGGATTGTTTATATTATTAAGGCATGGAGTTCTTATAAATATAAGTGGATCTGTTTTTGTGTTCACTAAAAAACAGAATCAGGATTAGTTTTCTAACAATGACCTTACTATTAGTGATTTGATTAAAAGGAAACATATGGCATTTTCTACTTGGCAGAAGAATAAATTAAATGTAGAACTTTATGACTGACAAGAAAGCTTAAAAATGATTGGTAGATTAAAAATAGACATCGTATCACAATCCTATTAAATCCAGCAATTACACTCTTTTATGTGATGACAATGATATTTTGAGGAGAGGAAGGATATTTTGATTATTTTTGAATAATAACACAGAAATTGAGATAATAACTTTTAATGATATATATATATATATATGTTCTTTTGGATTTGGGTAAGGATATCCAGCTGAGTGAAATTAAAATAATTCTTTGTAATATTAAAAATGGAAAGGCTGCAGGTCTTGATAAATACCTGGAGAAGTTTTAAAATAGATGTGATATGTTGACTTCAAAAATACTGGGAATTTTAGAATCATGAAATTGTGTCATCTGACCTTAATGATGCTTCTATTATTCTAATTTTTAAAAATAAAAAGGATTAGGCAAGATTGCAGTAATTACTGTGGAATATTATTTTCATCCATTTTAGCAAAGACCTTTTAAGGATTTTTTTCAACAAGTTGCTTACAATCATAGATGAATATTTACAAAAGATTCATTATGATTTTTATAGAATCAAAAAACACTATAGACATCATTTTTGTTGCC
Source organism: Epiperipatus broadwayi (assembly GCA_028023455.1). NCBI lineage: Eukaryota > Metazoa > Onychophora > Udeonychophora > Euonychophora > Peripatidae > Epiperipatus > Epiperipatus broadwayi. Next base: position 4,343,336 of record JAQFVV010012401.1, read on the forward strand.
AAGAAAATGCAATAAAGGTCTATATCATTGTTTGATATTAGTTGTTTGTCCACCAAAGTATGTTTGAATTATACAGTTTCCAGATGATGAAATGAGAGGAAATGTTTTATTACAGAGATGTTTGAAATGAAAACTAGTATTAAACAAGAATATATACTTGTCCCAATATTGTTTTATGTTTTTGTGACAGTGGTCTTTGGAATTTTTTATAGTGGCTTAATGAAGCAAGGATAAAGTTACAATACAAATTTATTAATAAAATTTTTAATTTGAATTGATTAAAAATGGAAAGAAAAATTTCATCTTCTTATATTTGAGATTTTCATTATGCTGATGATTGAGCTATTTTTGCTGTCCAAAGAATGATCTTTAGAATATGTTTAATGTTTTGAATGATGCATATAAAGACTTTGGTTGAATAATTAATGTGCAAAAAACTCAAGTTCTTTATTAGACGATGACAGAAGAAATACATTCAATTTTCAATTTGATGGTTACCAACTTGAGAATTTAACTCAATTTAAATATCTTGGTAGTATTATCAATAGAAAGATGAACTTAAATGTTGAAATAAAATATGGACTCTGGTGAGATGCCAATGCTTTTAGCAAATTAAAATATAAGTCATTTTATCACAGGAAATAACTACTGTAATTAAGTTAGCTGTATAGAGAACTGTTATTTTAATAATTTATTGTATGGAAGTGAGACTTCAACATCATATTGACTAGAAAAATTTCACTTAAGGATCCCCTGTAAAATTTAAAAAAAAAAGATAATGGCAAGATTATAAACACAATCTATTGTAAAATCACACCTTCATTGGATTGGAAATTTAAAATGAATGAACAATTCAAGACTTAATAAAATGAGGTTTTCTGGAGAACTTGAGTAAAGTTTTCATGGGAAAAATAGTCTCTATTTACATTATAAGGATTTCTCTCAAAAACATTTTAAATAAGTGCAATATTTTTGTTTCCTCTTTGGGAAAATGAGGCAGTAAGTTGGAGAGCTACAGTTAGATTTGGTGTTGAATTATTTCAGAAAGAAAAGTTTTCTATTGAAAATATGTGAATGTATTTGTGTTTCACAGATTGAATTATATAGTCAATACAAAACTCTTATCTAGAGCATTTTTCCACCCATATCCTCATGTAAGAATGGAAGCTTTAAGTAGGTATTTGTATGTATGTTATGCTGTATATTGTATGTTTATTAATATTACAAATTATAAAGATTTTGAATATTTATAAGTCTATTAAAATGAATACCTAGTGATTTTTACTTTAGAATGTCAACTTGGGATGATTTCAAAAAGGTTTTATGTATATTTACTATTGGTAAAATTTCATTCTTACAATTATCAGTGTTAAACTTGTCTCCAATAGAAATCCTGGATTAAATTTAGGCAAAGTGAAACTTATTTTGTCTGTTTGACATTTAGAATTGTTAGAGACATGAGTTTCTGCAAGATTTTTTCTGTTTATGTAATGACTGGAGGTATTTTCATTTTTGACACATTTATACACTTCATATCATACATTTTCTAATATATATATATATATATGCAAACATTCAAATGAACATGCATAAGTGCAAGTAAATGTAAATATGTACAACCATTCTTTTTATATATACAAATATTTATAATAGCATTTAAACATCTATACATATGCTATAAATTAAATATGTTCATTGATGGTTTAGATGAAAACAAATAAAAATATTTAGGCAAATCCATGTATAAATAGAGAAATATGACAAATTAAAATATTGCTAAATAAACCAGAACTTAAACTCTTACTAAGTTGGATCACATGTTAAAAATTAAATGGATGACATAAAGAAGCTAGTTTTAAATTCTGGTTTTCTTGTCAACACAATAGCTATCACTTTTCTTTATTTATGTATATAGATTTTCCCAATCACTTCAATTTTTTCCATCATATGTGTATATGTATTATGAGTGAAAAGTAGCAAAAGTTTGAGTAATGTTGCATAAATTTGATCTTCCACCTAAGTGATCATTTTATGTCTTATTAAATATTATATTTAAAATTATAGGTATTTTTTACAAATTATAACAATTTGGTTTAAAAATTCTTGAACTTTTCATATTTCGAAATTTCTTTCACAGTCTTAATCATATCCGAACAATAGTATTTAATAACTCATTAAGGACTTGTGCATAGTCTTGGGCATAAAAAATGCCATTATGATGCTTTATGGATGATCTTTTTTTTATTTAAAAAAAAAAAACGCTTTCATTGATTCTACCAAAATTGAGGGGAATATTTTATGCTACATATCTTATCCACTAATTTTTGTGTTAAACAATTAACTCTTAGATTGTTGGTTTCTATTGAAAGTTTTTATTTAGAGAAGAAAGAAGAAACTACCCTTTTGATCTTACCATAGGTCACTGACAAAAGACCATTTAGAGAAACATTTTACACTGCTCACCTTTATCAAGAAGAGTTTTTATGTTGGCCAATTAATCCTTTGGTTGTTCAAGTAATAACTAGATTACCTTTGGAAATTGAAAAATCTGAAATGTAAATGTTAATTATTATTATTGTTATCTTTATCAATCAATTTTGTTTTTTGGCAGGAATTGTGATTTATAGTATTTTGTTCTTCATATCACTCCATCAAACTTATCTCTCTAGGACTTATACGATTGCTTAAATTTTTAGTTAGGGTTTTAATTATCCATTTACTATCATCAAATGACCAGGCCAGTTCTATTTTTGTCTTTTATTTTATTTAATGGTAACCCCTCCCCCAGTAAATTTTGCTGTTGATAATTCGTTGTTAATGCTAATATATATCTGCCCAATTTTTATTAAGAGTTCTATTCTTGATTCTTCTATTATCATTTTACTTTATTTCTTTCATATGGTGATTCCTAAATCTTTTCTACTCCTTGAAGCATTCCTGCTATAACAATCATGTCATCTGAAAATCTAAAAAATAAGACACTTTCATTTATTTTTCTTTGTTTGCTTTCTATTTTAATGTACAAAATATTTCCTATAGTGTCAACGACAGAATTACTTTTTGATGAATTTTAATAAATATTCTTTAAAACTTAACAATATAATAGATGGACATCATAATGATCAAAATCTTTATCATTGGGGAAATGTTTATGGGTCAAAAATATTTTGGAATCAAATACAAAATGGTGATTTATTTGCACTCATTCGTTTATAATTTATCTTAACACAAAAAGTATGGCCTAAACAGACCCTTGTACATATATTATTTTTCAAATCCAGAATTTGTTATGCTATCAATCTGATATTAATCTTCAGAACGTTGTTTTTCCAAATTTATCTCCCTCTACTTTAAAAGAAAATATAAGAATATTTATATGATCAGTAAATAACAACTGATATAGATAAGTTAATTTAGATTTAATAAACATTAAATAACCCACAATATTGTCAAGCACTGGTGGTCGAGAGATCAGCAATATCGGCTTTACAATCCTCTACACAAAAACAATGGAGAAAATAAGTTTCATCAACTAGTCTAATACTATGTTGTAAAGGTTTGTGGTTTTTTTTTTTTGTTTCACTCTCTACCTAAAATATATTTACTGATTAATAATTGGATGACCAACTAGAATGGTAAACTAAAACACATCTTAAGTTTGTTTGAAAGTGAAAAAAAATTTCAAATTCTAACTGTAGTTGAATGCAAGTCATACATTCTAATTAATTTATGAGATCTTTATTAAGAAATAATTAAAAAATAAAATGAAAGATAGATTATAAATAGTCAAAATAAGAGTCATAAATCACATGACCCTATCTCTTAAGCTTGTAAGTTATAAACAATGAGGATTGCCAATTCCTCTACAAGCTTTATGATAAATGCTTAACCAGAGCCAGCACTTAAAATATCTCTGTCAAGAACCCCTTCCCAAACCTCTGACCATGGTTTCGTGCTTTGGCACTCATCAGAGAGGTGTCAGGCTGGGTTCAGACACTAGATCTAAAAATGCCAACCGAAAGCCAAGCACTTATTTAAAAGTTATCTATTGAGTGGAAAATCTGAAATTTTCAGACATCTACATGTCTTCAAACTCAGCTATCCAACTCAAATAGCTATATGGGGCTGATAGATCTTCAGCCATGTCATATAGTAGTAATCTTAGCAATATAAAATTGCATAAGACTTGTGGCAGAGACTATAAATAGTCAAAATAAGAGTCATAGATCACATGACCCTATCTCTTAAGCGTGTAAGTTATAAACAATGAGGATTGCCAATTTCTCTACAAGCTTTAAGTGCTAGCTCTGGCTAAGCATTTATCATAAAGCTTGTAGAGGAATTGGCAATCTTCATTGTTTATAACTTACAAGCTTAAGAGATGGGATCATGTGATCTATGACTCTTATTTTGACAATTTATAGTTTCTGCCACAAGTCTTATGCAATTTTATATTGCTAAGATTACTACTATATGGTATGGCTGAAGATCTATCAGACCCATATAGCTATTTGAGTTGGATAGCTGGGTTTGAAGACATGTAGATGTCTGAAAATTTCAGATTTTCCACTCAATAGACAACTTTTAAATAAGTGTTTGGCTTTGGGTTGGCATTTTTAGATCTAGTGTCTGAACCCAGCCTGACACCTCTCTGAGGAGTGCCAAAGCACGAAACCATGGTCAGGGGTTTGGGAAGGGGTTCTTGACAGAGATATTTTAAGTACTGGCTCTGGCTAAGCATTTATCATAAAGCTTGTAAAGTTGTAGAGGAATTGAAAGATAGATTAGTTTAGAGAAAGTAGTTAAAAATCAGTTTTTAATATTTTTTTTTCTAATCAAACTATTTATTTAGAGTAAAGATAATTAGATAGAATTTAAATGCATATAACATAAATTGGACAATTTAAGATTTTAATATGAAGCGATTGATAAATTTATATAATTTTTGGTTTTAAAACATAATCCCAGTAAAATATATAAACAGTTTCTTGACTATACAGAAATACTTAGATAATTGAATTTGAGAATAACTAGTTCGGAATAATAGAAGAAATTTACTTTTGGAAATGGACCTGATGGTATAATGGTTTGTTCATTCACTTTCATGTTCATAATCTAGGACTAATGAGAATTTGGATGAAAAAAATATATACAAAGTAGATGCGTCAATCAGTAAACAAACAAACAAAAAAGTGCTATTGTGATATGATAATCGCCATAGTGAGAGAAATACTGTATTTAAATATTGGCGCTAAATTTATATAGTTTATCTTCGCTTTCTCTGAAATAAATAAATGATTATAATAATTAGCTATATTTAAAGCGTTTGAATATATATAAATCCATCAATTACACACACTATAATATAAAAGAAATAAAAGTGTGTGCTATTTGTAATCGTTTTAAATTTCTTTTAAAATACAAAAAATGACTTTTTCATGTAGAAAATACCTTTCACTGAATCAGCGTAAGTGATAAGGAAGTCAAACTTTTTTAATCGCCTTAAGCCAACGTATTAGTTTAGGAAGTCGTCCAGATTTCATTCTGAATGTAATAAATATTTGACCCAGAGTAGCTAGCTATCTTTATTTCATTTGTGACGAAATATTTCTCTCTATTGAAATGCTTGGTCATATATAAAGCAGATTAAAGTTTTTGCATTCATTTAGTTATCAAAAGGGAGCAGCAGAAACTACGAGCACACAAACTGGAATTAACTTAGTTGGGATTCATTGAAGAAGTTGGATGCGTTTACGCAAGAAATATTTTAATGATCTTAATAATTAAAAAGGTAAGATTTAATTTAAATATTAGTACAAATTAAATTATGGACCGCATAAAAAAATGTTGTATATTTACCATTTTTACCCACTGAGTAAAAGATATTAAACGCAGTTTTTACTAAAATGAACAATTAAAATGTATTTGTATTTCAAATTATATGTAATTAATGTTAAAAGATATTGAACGCTGTTTTTACTAAAATGAACGATTACAATTTACTTTTACTTCAAATTATATGTAATTAATGTTATATGTATGGATGTTAAAGAACAAAATACTCCTAGATAAATTTCCTTGCATAGGGGGTGGTGTGGAATTTTACCTAAACTAATAGAACTAAATATACAACATTAAATGTTTTAGTAAATTTTGTTATTAGATGAAAAGCATTCATTGTCTATTGTAAAGAGATTTTTTTTTTTAGACTCTACAAACTTACTTTCGATCGTAATATTTTTGAAATCCAAGCATAATTCATATACTTAGAGTTTAAATGTATTATAGAGAATTTGAACACAGACTTTCAAGATCCCTTCTGCTATCCACTCTATCTCATACACACCGATACACGTGACCACACATATATGAAAAGGATAAATGATCTCCAATATCGGTATTTCGTGCTGAACCAGCATTAATCAGTTGAAGCCTATTGATTAAAGTTTGAAGATTTGTTATCTTAATATAAACCGAGTACTGATTATAAATATGTATGGTAAATGATGATGATGATCGGGTTCAACTGATAAGTGCTAAATACGTATTTTGGAAATCATTTATTATTTTCACGTGTGTGTGTGTGTGTGTGTGTGTGTGTGTGTGTGTGTGTGTGTGTGTGTGTGTGTGTGTGTGTGTGTGTAGTCATGTGTATCAGTTATATGAGATAGAGTGAATAGTAGAAGGATCTTGAAAGTCTATGTTCAAATTTACTATCGATTGATAATTTAATTTAAAAAAAAGCTTATAAACATATATAAAGTTCACTTTGTAAAACAGTCACTGCAGGATGAAAAGCTCAATAAATAGATAAAGAGATAGAACGATGATAGATAGATGGGTGGGAAAATGATGGATAAATAAATAATAGATGGAATATTGGATAGATAGATAGACAAGTGGATGGCTAGATGGATGAATGGGTAGGTGAATGGATTAAAAGATAATAGATAAATAGATGGAGAGCTAATCCGGAAGCACGCATTGTATGCTTTTCACGCTTTGCCAATATATATATATTAGTTTCTAATTCTAAGATTTATTAAGAATGTACAGCATTTATTGATTTTTATAACCGACTTAATCGTAAATACTATATACAGAAGGCATTAATTATTAATAAACGTATGTAAGATAATAGAGGCATATATATATATGTGTGTGTGTACATTAACGGTTTGTCTAGCAATCAATCTATCTATCCATCCATCTATCCTTCCACTTCCCACTTATCTATCCATCTATTTATCTATTATTTCTTTATTCATCTATCCATTTATCCATCTACCTATCTATCCATCCAATAATCCATCTCCATTTATCTACCTATCTATCCACTTGTCCATCTATCCATCCAATCTAACATATCTATTATTTATTTATCCATCTACCTATTCGTTTTCCCACCCATCTATCTTTTTGGGGGGGCGGGCATTCGTTTTTGGGCAAAGCTGAAATTTTATTTTCGTTTTTAAATTTTTTAGATACTTTCCCTAAATATTGTATAGAATACCTAGTCCTAGGCATTACAAAGAATGACAAATAGTTTTTTTGGCAAAATAAAAAAAAAGGCTCTTATTGAAAAGATGGTGTGCAAGAAATACAAAATATAAGATACGGAATTTTTTTACATAAAGAGAAAAAAACATTATTTGTTGTAACAAGATAGACTGAAATGGTATTTTGAATTGCGCTTAACTGCCTTTTATAGATATAAAAAGCACTTTAAAAAATATTACAAAGTATCACTATTTTGCTTTTAACTCATTTTTAATCATGTTTTTTCTGTGTAAATAATTTATGTTTTGTTAAGTCTAACACAAAATAAAATTAATTGCAAAAGAGAAAGCGTTTAATGCGGCAATAATATGACTCCCACCCCCATTTATTAACAATTTCAATATCCTGATTTCAGTTATTTGTGATTGGGAAAGAATATTAAATAAATAATAATAAAATTTAATTAAAATTTTCTACATTTTTAATTTTTATTCATAGGACATATACAGTGTGTACAATATACACACACCTATATATATGTGTGTGTGATCAAAACTGTTAGGAGAATTCCAACTCCAAGAGACGAAATAAAATAAAATAAAATGAAGGAATAAATGTTATTGCTGGGAGTGTTTTATACTTTGATGATTTTCCTTTTGGCATTTTATATAATGCCTAGAAAATGTATGAAAATCTAAGCATTTCATACTTCGACATATCATTTTTGGCATTATATAAAATGCCTAGGCATTCTATATAATGCCGGTTTTCACACTTTGCCGGTAACATATTTACCAGTCATACAACTTCAAATTTCAAACATGGAAGCAGAAATTTTAAATCAGTTTTTCCATATATACTTGGGTGCATGTAATATATAATTTATTACTGTCGTTGTATTTTTTTATATGAGATAAAAAATTGAAAAGAATCAAATTTTATTTTTGTTCAAAAAAAACAATGATTATGAACATAATTTAAATAATTAAATTCGACATAAAAGCAAATGTAATAGCAAGTTTTAATATAATTCTTTGTTTGTTTTTGTTGATGTAACTTTTTATCTTATATTTATTTTTTATTTTTGATAAATTGGAGATATATTCTTTGACTATATGAGTTGTTTGTCGATAAGGCATCTCTACACAGGTTTTCTAACAGAGACATGATTAAGTAATTTTATTTAATTTTTAGATGATAGACCTGAAAATAACTTTTAAATGTGAGACTGATTTTTGTTTGGAAGTTACAGAGAGGGAAAAGGAAAGAATATTGGCTTTAATAAGATTTTTTTTGATTAGAAAAAAAATGCATGTACGTGCTTCAAATACAATATCTTTTTCTTTGTGGTCTTGTATTCCATTTTTGAAATATCTCTTCTTATCATCAAGAAATGATCAGCTAATATTGCAGAGCACTATTTATTTTTGTAATATTTTTCAATGATTGTGGATAACCTGATGAAAATACCATGTTCATCTTGGGAATAGAGGATATGCAAATGTAGGAATATTCTATAGCCCATTTTCACATATGTCATTAGAAGTTCATGCCAAGCTGATTTAAATTTTTGGGTTTGACATTTTCTAACAAATGACACAAATTTTTGAAAGTCCTCAATGATTCTCTTTCATTATCCTTCAACTGTCTCTCAAATTTCTTATCTTTTAGAAGCTATCTTGGGATTTTCTCTCTGACTTCCTCTATCATGATCCTCAGAAATAGCTCTGCCCAAATAGGTAAATGCATCATTGTTCCTATTGTAAGTCTCATAAACTATTTCATTATTCCAAATTTATTATGTAGTGGTGATTTATCTGAAGTGACAAGTGACTAAACCCTTCATTTTCTGATGAAGTGTAAAGTGGTGATCGATAAGCCCAGTTTTTCTTCTTGAAATGATTGAATCTGTCATGACTAATCTATTTACAGAAATATCTGGTTTTAATGTAGCTCTGCTATAGTCCCTCTAAGATAAAGATTACAACACAAATGCCATTCACGTTTCCTGTAAGTTTTCTATAACTGTGTTTTTAGTTCAGTTTGCCTGTGTCAGTGGAATTGAAGACAGCACATTACCATTGTGCAAAAGAACTGCATTTAAGCTGACCTTTAGAGAATCTATAGGCAAATATAATTTATGTGATTACATAAGAGAGATCATTTTCCTTAAAATAGAACTGTCAGAAGCATTGCTGTCTGCAGCAAAAGAGACTTTCATTTTTTCTGTAAGGTGATTGATTCATTTTGTTTCAACCTGGAAGCCAATAGATATGCTTCATCTTAAGCAATTCCAGATTCCTTAAATGATTGTTTGCTTCCTCTTATTTCATGACACTCCTCAGATACATTGGTCATAAATTTACAATCAGTTATTGATGGCCCTGCCAATTCATATATATCTGAATTACTTTTCAGCTCAGAAAAGTTTTTTAAAAATCTAATATGTCAAACTTAATATAACTATTGTGAGTACTCTGCCACTGATATGCTTATATACCACTTCCATCAGTAAAATTAGCCATGCAATTATTATTATTACTATCAATGGTTAAGGTTTTATCAATTATGTTTGATTAACCTGTAATATTAACCTACAACCAAGATGAGATAAATGGATTTCTAGTTAGGTTGGTTGTGGAAAAAAGTCCTACATAGGCTTAGAAATATTCTGCTGCCTGAAAAAAATTACATATTCTAATCACTACGCTACAAGGATTTAAAAATTTATAGTAATTAATTCAATAAAAATGTAGTACAGCATATATATTGACTAGATACAATTGTTGTTATAACCAAATTATGAGAATGGATAATTAATTTTATAGCTTCTGTTATATGTTATATATGTTGAGCTGAAGAAAATTTTACACAATCAAGAAGCAATATTAGAAAAAATGCTTGTTTTTCATCAGTTTGTTATATATAATTTATTCTAAGATTTTATAATTATGACTTCATCATCAACTTAAAAAAGATATTATATAATTATTTGTCAGTTTCTTGGAAGATTATGTGATGTTTGAACCTTTAAATCTTTAAGCAATGGATTATGCAAAATAATCCCATTACATTGACCAAAGTAATGGCTTTTCTTTTTTACTTCTCATAACTGGCAGTAGATTCGGGAATCTTTTGTGCTTAAGTTCATTATTATTCTATAGCACTAACAATTAAATCTGATGAAGGAGCTACATGGCATAATAATGAAGGACTATATGTTATGGCTATGGATACTTTCTTGATATATCTGACAGGTTTTTATAGGAAAGAAATAAGCATAGACATTTGATTTTTTTTTGATTTTTTTTTAAATTAAAAAATCCCAAATGGAATATTTATTGGTGACAGTATTGTTTACAGAAATTTATGACAATACTTAAAAATAATTATTATAATTCTTACATTTTTATTGATGAATGTTCAGTCCAAGAACACAATCCTGAAGATGAGCAAATCTATGACAGTCTTAAATGGCTCAATGACTTAGTAGAGGATTTAGAGTTGGAATGGAACCTGGAATTGATGTAGGTCTTGGAATTAATATTGTTACTGGAGACAGCTCCTGTTGATTTTACATGTTTGACTGATAGTTTGACCATAGTAAAAGTATAGGTATGTTGAGTCATTTAGATTCTGATAAGAGTTGTTATTCTCATTTTTGAATTTCTGATCAATGTACTATTTCAGGGTACCCATTGTCAGGATTCATAAAGTAATGGTGTTGACCAAATTTCTTCAAGATATTACCTAAAATTCCACTCTGGCTCCTAGTTGCAGTAAAGTCAAACTTGAAGTTGATCTCCAACACTTAATGGCCATATTTTTTCGTATGGTATGTGTCCAGTAAATTCTAATGTGACAATTTAAATACAATTCTGCTAGAGTTTTCCATTATTGATTGAAGTTGCATGATACTGGAAAAATATTTCTCAGATTTTCTGTTGCATAGATCCTGGGTTTTAGCTCATGATTGTCAATCATTTTTAAAAAGTTTTCATATTACACTCAGCTAATCTGTTTGTAGCTATGACTTGGTACAACAAGTTTTTGGAATATATCCACTTCTGTGTAATATTTTTGAAATACTTCAGTTGTTAATAATGATGCACTGTCAGATATGAGAATATCTGAAAAGATCATGATAAGAAAACATATCTTAAGGAATTTCAATGTTAAATTTTTACTCATTTTATATTTTGCATTATTGATGATAATCATGATATCCTTTGAATGAACCATCACAATCAATATGAATACATTGACAATTTCCTTCCAGTTTCTTCAAAGAGTGAATAAGCACTTTAAGAGGTATGTTTCTTATGGTGGTTAATCAATGCCTTGTTGGTATTGCACTAGTACACAGCATCAGGATAATTATTTCATTTTTGACATCCCAATATGGATATGATGCAGTTCTTGTAAAACATAGTAGGGTTATGAAGCCACAATATATCACACCCTAAAACAATGTTAATTGTCATTGGCAAATTTAGTTTTATGATCACAGCATTCTTGAAGTTCTTCAATGATTTTTGTCAATTATGGATCTTTGCTGGTATCTTCATAAACTGTTTTATAAGTCACTTAACTTGATGACACTGAATTGATTGTTTTCTCACACAATTGAAAGCCTTCTTGATTAATTGTACTATCAATTTAGGTATCTTATCTAAGAAATCAGTATTTGTGATATCAGCATCATTCTTGAATTGCACTTCATAATGAAAGCCTGAGAGTAATGTTATAAAGCACTGAATACATGCTGAAGTCATCCAGAGGTGCTTTGTGTATTCATGTAATATTCATAAGATTGGTTGATTGTTTTTAAAATACTTAAATAATCTTACAAACAAGTATTGATAAAATTTATCAACTAACACATGATTACAAAGGCTTCTCTATTAAGTTAAAAGTAATTTTGTTCTAATGATGTAAGATATCTTCAAGCAAAAGTGATCAATCATTCATGCTTATTTATAGTATTAGATTGCACTCCTGAGACACCATGTGAACTCTTATTATATGATAGTTGAACAACTAATTGAGAATCCAATGAAACCAGTACTCAATCTCTCATGATTTTCAGTATGACAAATGCAGTTTTATATTGAGATGTTTATTTGAATTTATAAATAATTTTGTGTAAAACATGTGTAATGATATGTCAATATCAAACATTTGAACTGAAATGAAAATAATATATTCCCTTTTTTAAAAGTGTTTGCAAATCTTTGATTGACTTAGCATGATGCAGTCCCTTAATAGCTTTCAATTTTTAACAAGATTTTAATAAAGTTGACCTGTTCTTAACTTTTTCCTGTTTACATGAAAATCAAACATTCTCAATTGATAAAGGCACTTTGAAAGGTTTTGTTTACATTCCTCTTTCATTGCACTATGTACTATGATATCAAAATAAGATTGTTTTTGGAATATTGTTCAGGATTTGATCCATTATTCAGATGAATTCAGACAGAGTTGTCTTGGGACACCCTGTACATTCCTTCATGTGCTAAAATCTGTATTTCCCATTCAGGTGACAAAAATATATTTTCATAGATTATTTAAAATTCCATTGATTTGTCATATAGAGTATTGACAACTACTTTGTGATATATGTGGATGATGCTCCACTATCTGGTTTTGTAAATAACAACCAAAGGTGATCCTTAATCACTTAATTTAGTTTTTTAATATAATTCCAGTTTCTTCAAGAGAATCCAATTCTTTTTCCACAGGTTTGACCATACTTCACATTTTCAATGAAAAGTTGACAATATCTTTTCTTCAATTTCAAGAAATTTCGTAATTTGACAACCGTCATTTCTTCTAATATATGTATGTGTATTCAGCCATAATTTCATCTAATTCATTAATGTTATTGATTTGACCAGGTATGTTTTTTTCATTGTCAATATTGTGCAAATTGACACTGCAGTATTATATGTATATTCAGCCAATTAAGGCAGGATAATTATTCAGTACAATAAAAACTTCATCATAGATGACGTTTTTATAAGAAATGTTGAGATTGATTTTTCCATCTGATATAAAGATATTTTATGTATAAGATCAAAAATAAATATTTATTGGTTGATGTGTAAATTTATTCTGAGGTAAAAAATATATACCCTAATCCAGTCCATTACAAATTTCATAGGATTGCCTTTAATGCTGACAACAGTAATGTAATATTTATTGTCAGCAGATGAAAAAGTTTCTGGTGTATGTTGATAATGTGCTGAACACCATAAGATTTTGAATTGTCATTGATGTGTACAAGACAGGTTGATAATTGATTATTTTGCTTTGATTTAATAAGTTTTTTGAGCAATACCTTTACACCATGATTACTTTTGTGGGATCCCATGCATTTTAGTTTCGATATGTTAATTCAACAGTCTTTTGTAATATGTTTGATTCTTACATGACCAAAAACCATCTATGTTCAAAAAGCATAGTTGAGCCTCATTTTTGTTTTTTTTTTTGAATGATTTTTGATCCTTCTTTATTAAGTTTTGATATGATGCTTGATGAGCTAAATTTGTTGATGGCATATAAAAATTTTTGTCCTAATAATTTGAAATGGTTCTTGATTTTATGGCCTTAATTATAGCTTCAATACTCAAAAATTTTGGGTTAGACTGCAACAAATGTTATTGACTAAAATTGTCTTTGTTGCTCAGAATAAATTGCATTAGAAGGAAAACACCAGCAATCAATGCTTTGCACTCATGTGGAGCAGTAAATTTATAAACTCCAAATCCTCTTGTACCATTGTGACAAAATCCATTCACTTTGATACATAGATATGTTGAACAAAAATAATATTTTTCATGGGTATTAAATATTGTTCTAATAGGTTCATTAGTTAAGTATACATTATATTTTGAGTGATTTTGGTACTGCTAAAGCAGAAACTATTTCAAATGTTCTTGCACCAATTGAATTTAGCAACAAGTTAGTATAATACTTTTGATTATTATTGATAGATTTCAACTTTATTTAATTTTCAAATCGTTTTCCATAATATAAAAAGTTTTATTCTTTGGATCAAACTTTTCAAAATTAGGCAGCAATACTGGTCTATGACTGGACATGGTTCAACTTTCTTTACAGAAAAATGAGCTTGTTGTTAAAATTGTAATAAAAGTATGAACATTTGATGTTGTGCTTCCAAAGACTATGCAAATTGTTGTGTACCATTGTTGTTTGATGAATTCACATGTTTGTAGACTAAATTATAATATGTAGGCAATGTTTTTAATAGGAAATTTTCATCTTATTATAAATTAATGCAGTATAACTTATTATAATGCTAAATAATATACTCTGAAATTACTGAATAGTAAATATTCGAAGTTTCTTAACATTAATCTTTTTTTTTTTTTCATAGAATGAATGCTGATTTTTTTATTATCTTGAAATACTGTATTTTATGTACACGGTTCATTAAATGTTACCTTGCAAAAATTGTTGTGGCTATTGATATTTTCTTGATATATATTTGATGGGTTTTGTGATAAAAGAAATATGCATAACCACTTGATATATATATATGTTTAGAACTTAGAAACTTTAAATAGAATGTTTATAGATGGAAACATTACATAAATTAATGGGAATATTTCAAACAGTTGTAAATTTGAACATATTTCATGTAGAAATGTCTAATTAAATCTAAATTTGGAAGTGCTGCTATACAAAAATATTGGAAACTTATAATTAAACCATATTTGCTATATATTAGAAATTAATTTGTAGCAGATTTCACGAATTTAAAACCAAAAAAGAAAAAAACATAATTACATATTATGGCTGTATTTACAAAGTGCACTTTCCTTAATCTTTTACACAACAGTGCACACTCTTATGGTTTTGTTGTTGTTGTTTTGTTTTTTATATACAAAAAACATTAAATCAACATTAGAAAAGCTCAATTATTATGAAATAATTCTTTAAAAAAATTCCATAAACATATAAATATTTTATGTTTCAAGAAAAATTGTTTTGCTTATGCCAGTGCTTGCTCGGCTTTTTTCATTCTACAATATAATATATACAGAAGTAATCTACTGAAAAGCAAATTTTATGATTCTATTTTTAAAAAAACCCTCTAATCACCATCAAAGACAGCAGTCATTCACAAAAGTTATTATAGCAACTCCTTGAAACTTTAAATCTACAGGAATAAGTATACAAATAGTTAAATGAAATTAGTACAAATATTACTCTCTAGTAAGTTTTTGTTATTTTTAATAACAAAAAATAAAATTAATGGCAAATATATATATGAATACATTTTCCTGTCTAAAGTCTCTACTCTATGTATAAATTTATTAATAAATACATGAATTTATTAGGCTATCCATTACTTTTGACAGGGCGAGTGATTTACAGAAGGTAGGTAATCAATAATATATTACAATATTAAATAAATCTTGTATAACACGTGACTTGACTAATGTAACTAGTAATTTAAATTTTAAATTAATTCGAATACAATAAATAACTATTTCCTACTTTTTATTCTTGTGATTTACTTATATTAATTCGTTATTAAAGTACAGTGAGGTTCCCCTCATCCTTTTTCTTTTTTAAAAAAGAAAAACCCAGTCAATTCCTAAATACGTAAGCAGGGTGTTTATATATATAAAAAAACAATGAACGTGTTATGAATGTATTATGAAAATAGTTATTGCAGTTTTTATTCCATATTTTTCTTTACGATGTTTTAAGTCATAAAATGTACTCTCAACAGATTGTATGACTTTTAAATAATCTTTGAAACCCCCCCCCCCCTATAGAAACAATGACCTACGTGATTTAGTGCAATAGTATGGAGTCCAATTCCATGGATAATAGGTCCAACCTGTCACTTCCGGTACTGAAACTTCTTATAAATCCCAACAATAAACTATTTGATTTTTTAAAACAGTATAAACTATTTGATTTTTTAAAACAGTAAGAACTATAACTTTTATTATTATCTGAGGTAACTTGTCTATTCTTTTAAAAAAATGAAATTTGCTTTCAATGATATACGTACATACACACAAATGGATACTCAAATTTATTTTTAAAATAGAATTGAAATATCTTTGAAATGATTGTCCAGACTATTATTTATTTATATATCGATTAAGACTAGTTGTGTCTAGTAGAGTAAGATTTTTTTCTATTTATGAAGAGAAATTATTCATACTTCCAATTTTATAAATAATAACTTTATCTTTCTTATTGCAATGCCAAATCCGCATTAGAAATTCTGAAGAAGATTGCTGGGGCAATTAAAACTGTCAATAGTGGGTTGTAAAAAAGCATTGTAAAAAGTAATAAAAAACATAGATGATATTAATATTTTATAAACAATAACAGGCATAATTTAGTTTTAACCATATGTATGTTCACCTTTATTGAATTTCATGTGTAGATCATGATTGATTTTACATATTCCTGAAAATTCACTAATAACAGCAAAGTGATTTTTTTTTAGTGTAAAGAAAACAACAAATAGTTTAAGCAAAAAATATTTTATACAGATTAATTACACATTGAATGTAAAGTACAAAGTAAGTACTCCTATTTAAAAAACATGGATTAAAGAATTGCTAAAAATACATGTTAACTTATGAATGTAAAATATTTAGTTGATCTATTTCTACAATTCCATTTACAAATGTGGCATTTGATTGAATGCACTGGTTTTGAAGATATATATGCACAATGACAGGCCAACTAATGAAGGCTAATTCTGCAAGTAATGACTTTAGTGATTATTTGCTTTTTAAGTATGTCTTTATCCATATATCTTAAGAAGTATTGAGTTTAGAAATTTTATTACATATTTCTATATGTGATTCAATTACTTTAAAAATCTCAATTCTAGAAAATATCCTGCTAAAAAATTAATCAAATTTGGAGCTTTTAACTATTATGTATTTAAAATGTTGTGTTAGTAATGAATTTACTGCAGTGTATTCATGATATAATTGTTGTATTTTAATAAACAAATGTTTATGTAGAATCTCATCTGGTCGTAACAGAAGGTGCAGAAAAAAATAAAAATAGTTTTTAAAATTAAATTAATAATTACTTACAAGGATTGTTTAAAGTAGATTTTTACTTTAAAATAAATGTGTGTTACTTATTTTTGCCCTACCTAATTCTAATTTTTTTAAAAAGAAAATTAAAGAACTTTTTTTTTTAAAAGTGTATTTAAGTAATCCCCTCTCCCCCAAATATGAATATATTTTTCAAAACTTATTCATATCAGATTAAACTAATATATTGTAAAAGAAAAAAGCTGGTCTATAATAATTTAATAATCGATATATTTAAAACGTACAGAATATTTATTCTAATAAAATTTTGAACTATCAAAAATTGAGAATGATTTCTGTTTTTACTTAAATAATAATTATATAAAAAAATAATCTTATGGCTAATTAATGGAAGGTCGTGTGACGTCTTGCTTTTGAATAAAAGTATTGATTTACTCTTGCAAAAAAAAAAAGACCGTAACTTTAAAAAGACACACGTAAAGTCAAAAAAAAAAAAAAAAAAATTAGAAAAACACCGTAACTTTAAAGGCACACAAACTCAAAAACAAGATAAGATTAATAAACATTTACAAAAATGAAAAAAACTAACATCATATAATAGTATTAGTTAGTAGAATATTTTATTACAAATCTAAGAAATCAGATCTTTTTAGATCAAATCGATCATTTAGGTCAGGCCCGGAATCGTTATATGAATATGTTTTTGATTAGCATCAACGCCATCTTAAGGCGAACATCAAGGATGAGAATACAACCCATTTTTTTACTACAAGGTGTGCACACACATGCATGTATATTAATATTACACAGACAGATATAACTAGTTAAAGTAAGAGATGGTGTACCATATAATGCAGAAATGAAGTACACTATCAACCATCTTGTACCAGATTTTCACACAAGATTGTTCAAAACCTTAATTGTAGTTTAAATTTAGAGGTTTCTTTATAAGTGATGTGAGCTCTTATAATAGCTAGTGATATGAACTATTATAATTGCTACTTCTAGCTGTCATTACTAAATTACATTTTAATTTTTATTAAAAATTTCTAGTAAGACTTAAAATAATGTATAATGGCCTTTACCTTACTTTAATGTCTTTAATTTTTTTGATATGATTTATGAATGCATGTTAACCTCTTCTATGTTTTGAATAAATTGTTTCTTATTAAAATATTTGTCTGAGCTTAAAACTGCAACATGTTATTAACCATAGTCATTATGATGCTAATGTATGCGATTTACAATAAAAACATGTATCTGGAAATGATGTAGACAGTGTTTTTATGGAAATATTGGTGATCAGTAATATAAGTCTAAAAAAATGTTATTTGCATATTATAGGGACGTTTTATACATTTTTTTATTCTCTTATGATGTCGTGTTTTTTTTTTAAAATCTCATAGATATTCTTATTACTAGTAGCAATTTTTATTGTCCTCTTATTTAAAATGGGGAAAGGGGGAATGAGAATACTTTGGATTTACTCTAGTTTAAATTTTTTTAAGATAAATATTTTTAATTTTCAGTGATTGGATTGAAATTTCATGGAAAAATTTCTAAAGAATATAAAGTTATTATAGAATAAAATGCAAGTATCACATAGTAAGAGATAAGACAATTAATCACTAACAGGCCCTACAGATCGACATCTTAATGATATCTCAAATATCAGTACTATGAATCTCGATTTAGTGATTATTAACTCTTGCTTCAAAAACATTTATTTTATTAATAATAATGTAGTAGAGGATAGATATTTATCTGCATTTTTTTTTTCTATCCTTCTTATTATGTATCAAGTTTTGTTTTTATATTTTTAAGATAAGTAAATCCTTATGCAGTTTAAAAGTTACAGTGCAAGTAAGAACTTCATCGGTGTATATTAAACTCACTATACAAAATCTTTTTTAAAAAGGCAGAATGATAAAATATTATTGATTAGTCATGGTCACTGTTCTTAACTCTAAAAACTGCATTGGGCAGAAAACTTAACACAAAACACATCTTACAAAAATAAACTACTGTTAAAACAGGCAAAACTCACTAAATATATTGCCACACACAGCAAGCTAGAGTAATCTATGGATGCAAGAAGGCTTGTGCATAAAATCCCCATCTAGTGCCTACTCATCCAATATCCCCAGACTACTTTCTGGCTTATGGCTTTCGTCATTGATTACTCTAGCTTGCTGTGTGTTGCAATATATATAGTGAGTTTTTCCTGTTTTAACAACAGTTATACATGAGCATAAGAGGTGGTGGTCATGTGATGTTTATTGGCTTAAAAATAAACTGCAATGGACGAATTGAATTAACAAAATAAAATAAGAGATTTTATGAAACCAAACTATTAAATATTAATAAGCCTGGTCTGTAAAAGTATAAAAAGGGAGATCAATTATGTTCTTGCTTTTTGAAGGTTTTACAACTTTTTTTTTATTTATAAGTATAAATAAAGTATATCTTTTTTTGGATTATCAAATACTAAAAATATTTATTTTGTTTGCAAACTATATTCATATATACATTAATTAAACTTCGGATAGCTGATAGTATTCTAAACAATGCTTGCAGATTCACACAATTTCTGTCTGTATGATCCACTTTATGATAAAAAGAAACCAAAAATAGTTTTCATCCATTGCTTTTTATGCCTGGATCTATGATTTTAAATAATCTAAGATTTTAATCTAAACTCTTTCTACTTATTCCATGGTTAAAATCAAATTAGAAATTGGAGATGTGGATACTATAATTATAATTGTTTATACATATATAATGATTGAGGCAAGACCAAATATAAAAAAAATTGAAAATAATATCAAATTTTTGTAATTTTTTTGCAAAGTAACTTTTAGTAGCTTAGTGATTATTGGATTCATCATCATACTCTTGACAATGCATTTGAATCTAAGTAGAACTTGTAAATTGCATCAAGTTGTCAATTGATGATATTTAAGTAAACTTAAGATTCTTTTTTGCAGCTAACTCATATATAAACCAGCTAGCTATTCTATTGCTGTTCAGTAAAGATGTCAAAACTATTTTTAGATTAATTTATGTTGGTTAATGAAAGTCAATGCATTGTCATAAAGCAAAATATGAAGTAATTTTCATCATTACTATCTTCACATTTACTACAATGGCTAATAATTATCTTAAATGCTATTGTAGTTGTGGCATCTCATATACAGACAACATATTTGAATTCAATTGCAAATATGATTAATTTGATTACTTATATGTATAAAGAATGTTAGAGGAAATTCATTAAAACCATATATTTTAAATAAAGGTATAAAAAATAATTAATTTAATTAAATGTAATTATTAACATTTTATAATACATTATATAAAATTTTTTAAATAAAATACATATCTAATATATAACAGTGATAATCATATATATTTATTATAGGAATAACACAGAAAATCTTCAACTAATATTTTATGCTCTTCTCATTGTAATCATAATTTATTACATTCATAGTGCCATCTATCATTTTTATATAAAATTAATTGATCTGATAATAATGAAAAAGCAATCTAAATAGTTATAAATATAACATAAAAATAAAATTTATCAATCAATCTATATATAATAATTATACAAAATATACAAAAATACATTATATAAAGATATGTTATTTTCCACTCATTTTTAATATTGGTAAGATTAAAAATGAAAGAAATTTCATATTTGCCAAAGACATCAATCAACTGTAAAAAAAATTTAGCAATAAATTTCTGATTAAAAGAGATTTTTTTTAACTTTAAAAAATGCTGTCATTTGTTGAAGCTGAAAAATTATTCAATTATGTTTATTGTACTTAATACAATTAGTTTCATAAAATCAAGTCATATATCATGTGACTTAACTTGATAAGCTTGTATTACAAAATAAAATAATGAGCATGCTAATAGCTCTAAACAAGCTTTATTAATAAATGCCACAAGACAAAACATTTAAAATCTCTATCTAGAATTATCTCCATACCCAAACCAGTTTGAAGCTACTGGACCTCATCAGTGAGGTACTAGGATAATCAGACATTAGATCTAAAATACCTACACCATATATTAATAGTCTTAGCAATATAACATCACTTAAGACTCAAAAGAAAAATTATAATAGTAAATAAAATCAAGTCAAACATCATGTGACTTTACTTGATAAGCAATAGCTCTAAACAAGCTTTTTTGATAAGTATTCATTAAGTGATAATGCTGAAATTAAATTTTCTTAGTTAAATAAATAAATATGAATATCAAATAATGATTAGATAAATTAGATGGATGAATAACAATATGTCAATAAATTGGAAAAAGTTATTGGGAAGAGAGTTATTGGTGAATTACTAGATTAAAGTATAAACTAATATATCAATCATCTGGTACCATTTTTTGATGACAGTAGATATTTTCAGAGCTGGCTTTATAGGTAAGGTAATAAGTATATTTGTGTTAGACAGAAAATTGAAATAGATATTAAAATGAGGCATTATACTAAAAATATATACTTTTATTTATATATACTTTTTTTTCTTATTACATTCACTGCTTTGTTCAGTAGACTATTTTAAACTTGGATTTTTTACTAATTTAAAAATATACATTTTATATGCTTGTTTCAGATACCAAAATAGATCAGCTAATCCATGTATTTTTGTTCTATAATATTGGCATTTGATGATTCAAATGACATAATTTTCAAAGATTTATAACATTGTACTTTGCTTTATAAACTTTCAATGAAAAAAAAAACTATTTATGCATTACCAAAATGGATTTTGGTTCAAAATTATAACATTTTTTATAGCCATGATTTAAAATAAATAAATTTAACCTGATTAATAATATAACAATTTATTTGAAAAATAGAAAAGGAAGATTACAATATTAATATATTCAATTGATATATATATAAAATGAAATATAGTTTTAATTGATGATGATAATGAAATTAAATAATCCCACTAAATATAATAATAGAACGATATATAGTAATGTACATGAATTATCCTATAATCAAATATTTTAAATTTGTAAAATTGTGTATATTCTTTTATTTTAAAACAAAATATGTTATTTGTTTATAAATACCATATATATAAGATTATGCATAAACAAGTAATTATTGATTTAACTTGTTTTCTTTTTATTTATTTATTTATTTCTATTTGTAAACTGTTTTTGAGAAAACAGTCTATGTTATAAATCCTAAAACAAATTATCTATGATTATCTTAAATTAATTAATCTCCATGCTTTAGAAATTTAATGTAATATATTTGTAAATATCAGTAACAGATATTCTGAAATAAAAGCTATACAAAAATTTCTTAAAATTAATAGCTAAGAAAGAATTACTATTAAATATTTGCTTTAGACTCTTGCCATACAGCAAACAAATTTATCACAGGAAAAAATTTTTAAAAAAAATTATTACAACTAGATAAAACTCTTGAGTCAGGCCTAATAATTTAATTAACATATTTATACATTTATCATTGTTTAAAACCCTGGGTAGGATATGAATTCTTTATTTTATATTTTTTAATCTTGTTTACCTTAAATATTTTTTTATCTCAATTACATTCTCTTCTATTATTTTATCAAACAATGATCACTTAAATTATTTTATACGTTGATGATAATGCCATTCTAATTATCAGATTACTTAATTTTAAATATTTTAAGTAATTTAAGAGTTCATCTAATCCTATCAAAGTTAGATGTTGCATTATTTATAAAGATATTTTGATAATACTGTTCTTAAATTTATATCTGAAAAATATTTTTGTCTGTTCATAAATTAAATTGTAAATAGCCAACTTGTTTACCAAATATTATTATTTTATGTGAGCTAATTAATTGAATATTATTTTTTGTTAAATGCATATTATTTTTTTATTTTTTGCATTATGAAATCTTTATTAATACTTCACTGTTTAACAGTATTAGAATGTTAAAGATTGAATGAGTCAAGTAATTAATATAGTAGTAAAAATTAGAATTTCAATAACAAAAGTTGGCAGACACCAAGCTATGTAGATTTTGAAATAGTGTTAGATTAGAACTCATTGAGATCATTTTATACTACTATGTTCTCCATTGGTATTATCTATTATCTATTGATCTTGCCATCTCTAAATTTTGAAATGAAAACTGCATAAAAAATTTTATAAAGAATTAATAGTAAAGAAATAATTTTTGTCAAATATTTATTTTGCTCTCAGACATACTAGGAAAAAATTTACCACCAGAAAAAACTATAAAATGAAAAAAAGAAAAACCCATCATAAATAAATTATTTTACATTTTGGTAAGAGATATTTGTGTCCGAATAGCATTCAAATTACTAGCTTATTTAATTTTAATAATTTAAATATTATAAATAATTTAAGAATTCGTTTAATTCTAATAAAATTATTATTTGGGTTTTAGTTTGTTCTTGTAAACATAGTATTATAGCCAGTATTATTCTCAATTAAATATTTACATAATATACTTGTGTTTTTATAAGTTGAACATAAATAATCAACTTTTATACTAATTATTATCTTATTAATTAGTTATGTAAATATTTTTATTAACTTCATAACATTTCTTTATTCTCTGCATTCCAAATTCTTGATCATATCATAGGTCTCTAAATTCATATATTTCTATGTTGAAGTTTAGCAATCAAGATTACATTATTTTGTGGGTGTGATTAATTGCTTGTTTGATATATTTGCCAATCAAAATTATGTAGAACCATGGTGATATATATTAAATAAATTATGTTGTTTCTATGGAAAAAAAAACTATGGTGGCGATCATAATTTTAAATGGTAATTAGGTATTAGCTTTGCCATATATTGAGATATAAACCAGCTACTTACTTACCAGTCATATATTTTTTATTGCATAAATTTGTCATTCCAATGTTTAGAATAGAGCAAATGCACATTTATATTATATACATATATAATTGCAATATTTGTGTTTTCTAAAATTTTATATATAAATTAAGGAAGTATAGCTTAATGAAAAAGAATTTTATTTGCAATGAGTTATTGCACTATTAATATCCTAAATTGAGGTGTAATTCAGGGTGTAGTAATTTATGTTATTGTGTTCTTTCAAAATCAAAAACTTGAAAAAATGGAACTGCTTTTCCTTTTTTTTTTGACCTTTATTACTTTTAACATATTGTTTGATTTTATAAATAATAAATCTATGATAATACTTTTATTATTTACCATTACCCACATAAAAAAAGCTTCACTTTTTAAAAATATTATTTAATAAACCACATTGATTCCGTGGATATGGAATGTTTATATATGATAATCTTGAAACAGTCTATTTAGTAAATAGTGTGTGCATGTATATTAAAAGATTTACTAATTATTTCAAAGTTTTTAAAAAAGAGTATTGCATCAAACAATGAAAGATTCCTAACTGAATAAAAGGGAGATAAGTTAAATCATCTAGATTTTGCACAGCATGTATTTGTTTTTGCAAATAATACTTTAGAGCTTGGGAAATGTTGCAAGAGTTATCAGATGAATATAAGAAAGTAGGATTAAAAGTAAACGTTAGAAAAACTAATGTTCAATGGATTTTCTCAAAAAAATAAAAAATAATAAAGATTGTTAATGATGAATTAAAAGAAGTTAACAATACAAATCCCATGGTCAGGTTATTACACTTGTTTGGAGTGCCTTTGCTAGAAATAACTTAATATCAAAAGAAAATATGGTAATGTGTTTGAAAAGGAAGATTTTTAATAAATGTGTTTACCAGTTTAAACTTATAGATCTGAAACTTGGACACTTAACAGAAGAGCAATACTGAAATTTCAGATCACTCAATGAAATATGGAGAGATGCATATTAGGAGTAACAAGAAGAGATAAAATAATACATGGGTGAGAGAACAAATGGGTGTTACTGATGTCATTGAAAGAATTAAGAGATTGAAGTGGAGTTGGGTTGGACATATTGCTAGAAGAGATGACAGTAAATGGACAATTGAACTCTTAAACTAAATTCAAAGAGATTGTAGAAAACCTAGAAAGAGACCACATGTGAGATAGATTGATGAAATAAGGAAGTGTGCTGGGAAGATGTAGAGAAGAGAATCTAGAGATCAGAAAAAATAGATTGAACTTGGAAAGACCTTGATTGATAATGGTTGAAAATGATGATATTATAATGTGGATTTTATGTTGGCCTGAAGTTCTTTATTTTGTACTGAAATTAAAAATAAAAACGAAAATAGTACCAATAATTATATATGATTTGTTTTTAAAAAAATGAAGAGGATCAAAATAGTTATTTATGATAAAAACAATATTTTCTTTAAATATAATTTCTAGAACTACACTTACTTAAGACCATCTATCAATGTTTTTCTCTTGTTTTATTTTATAATCTTTTTAATTATCCTTTATTACATCTCTCCCACTTCTCCTAAGTCTCTAAGATTTTATTTTATCAATTCTATATTTTAGTCCCAACTATATTAAGTAAATTATCTATAAAAATGTATACTTTTTTCAGCAGATTAGCAAAGTTTCATCATTGGTACTGTATAATTTTGAAATATCATAATGAGATTATAATATTACATAAGTCTGAAATGAGGGGAGAGAGAGAGATAAAATAAGCTGATTTTTTTTTTTAATGTAAAATATTTCAAGAAGAAAGAGCATTGATAGATAATCTTAAGCAAGAATAATTCTGAGAATTATATTTAAAAAAGATTTTAAAAAATGTAAAAAGCAGTTAAAAATAATATATGAGACCTGTTGTTTGATACGAATGAAGGTTTTAACATATTAACGTCAAACAGCATTCCCACAGATAAAATATATTTCAAACAAATTGAAATAAATTCACATCAGTAAAATGCAGCACTTTTGTGTCCATCCCCACCCCAAGCAAAATGTTTATTTAGAAAAAAAAATTGTTTCAATTTAATATGAAAAGCTTAATATGGAAGATTTTTACACCTTTTTATTGTCTTATAGTATGTGTGAAAAATATGTATCATATTTCAAGATTGGTCTTTTTTGATCACATTAGACAAAATGTATAGGTGACATAATCTGTTCACAAAATCCGATCTTTTGTTTTTGAGCTTTCATTAAATATGCAATGTTTGATTTTTCCTTGCAATATTCTGCTTGATTTGAGATATATGGTTCAATATTGTTTCACTATAATTGAGAAAGATATACTAAGAAGAGTGCAGAACAAATTAATCTAACACTTTATGCAAGCTATATCATATGAACTAAATATTTTTAAAATCTACAATTTTTTTTCTCCAGGATTGTTTTTTATTTATATATTATTATATAACACTTAAAATGATTTTAAAAAATTAATCTTGTAAAGGTGATCATTTTGACTTACTTCATATGGTGAAAACAAAAGTGGCCATAGAAATCATATCCTTATATGCCTGGATCCCAAATTAATTTTATCTCTATGATACCATTTTTTGTTTATCTTGATACTTTCTCATTGTGTTACGTTAAAATATTTTAATATGTCTTATTATTGCCATGGTGTTGAACAGAAATATAATCGTTATATGACCAATGTAAGAGTTAATATAGACTTGGAATTGTATTACGTAGGTATGAATATTTAAAAGTTTTTAACATATTAATATATATATATCATCTAAAAAAAAATTATGCTCAAAAAAAAAAAAAAGAAATTTAAACAGTTTTTGGGGAATGCAATAGAAGTTTTTCATAGTCAGAACAAAATGAACGATGTTGTTGCAAATTTTTAAAAGAACTTTGATTTGCGCCCCCCCCCCCACAGACATATATATATGTATAAAAGTATCTATAAATAAATTGAAATGAAAACTAAACATCAAATATCTAATTTTTTCTTGTATATTATATTGCTGAAACATAATTTATTGGGAATAGCAGTTATCTTTATTTCTATAGCAAAATTTAAGATCGTTTGCTTATTTAAAAATTTCATGCTCTGTGTTTGAGTTAGTTTATATTTCAATATTTAACATCCTTTAGCGTACAACTTCAAAGTGGTATCATTTTGAAGTTCGCTATTATTGAGATATGGACTATTAAACAGAGGGCGTTACTGGATATTTGTAATTGTATAATGGTTTATATATTTGTATGATTATTTCAGTTAGTGTTAACAGTAACTTTATTTTATATATATAAAGTAAATATAACAATGCACAATTAAATCATTAGGTAAAATTAAATTACCAATTTACTTTCAATGATTTTCATGTGAAGGCAAATTTATAAAGTACTAAATAATATTCAACAAAGTAAATACATTTTTTATCCTACTTTTCTATAATTTTAGCTCACATTTCAATTATTTTTTATATCAAAAAATCTTTATAGAAGATTTTTTATTTTTTTATTTTTTTCATTCTGATCAATAAAAACAATCTTAGCTTATTTAAAAATCTTATGATCCGTATTTTTTACTGAATATATAATGTAGAATTAAGATATTTACTCTTTATTTTTATCAATAATCACTCTTTTATTTAAATTAAAACGTCTTTGAGCTGTATATAATTTCTTACAAATTTCTCTCTTTTGTATTATTTAGTAAATTATTTAAAATAGCACCTATTCTAATTCAAAGATATTATCATTCTACTTTAAAATCTTATAAAAATACATTTTAAAGAATAAAGAAATAAAACCATATTTTTCTTTTATAGAAATATTTAAAACATTATTCTTGTCATTATTATAACTTCTATTAAACAAAATATTCATAATCAATTTATCAGAATAGCCTAAAATTGTTTTATTTTATTCTTTGATTTTGTAAAAAAAAAAAAAAATTACATATATGCGACAACATTTGGAGTGCAAATAAATGATTAAAAGTACATAAAAATAAAACATATATATCTTAGTTCTACATTATATAATCATGAAAGAAATACAGGTTATACTATTATGTTTGAGCAGGCTACGGTTGTATTCTTTGAGAAGAGTGAAAAAAGAAAAAAATTAAAGAATTTCTTTTAATAAAAATGTATAATTCTGAATGTATTAACTTATTTTAAAAATCTTTTGATATTAAAGATAATCAGAATGTGAATTGGAATTATGGAAAAGTATGTATTTCTTGTGAGTTGATAGTAAATTGGTTACTTAATATTGACTGGTGATTTAACTGTAAACTGGTGCATTTTGATATATAATGAAGTCAATATATGTAGACCAATATGCATTTGGCAATCATCATTAGAACTAAAAATAAAATACTCAATTAAAATAATTATGCAACATAATTAATCTTGTCATGAATATATCAATATTTTATTCATTTATCTTAGAAATCAATATTTGTAGTTTCATTTGTTTCATATTGAGTTCATTTCTGTTGAAGCACCTTAAAATTTTCACATTTAAACTATAATGGTTATAATTTATCATGCTCATTGAAATTGAAAATATTATGTGAATTATTCTTATGATATAATATTCTATATTCATAAATTGTTTTTTGCAAATGAGACTTTATATAAGAAAATCAGAAAGTTTCAGGACAAATAATTTTAATTCTCATAATTTTAATTCTCTTTCATTCTAAATGAGATTTGTGTTGAATAGAAGAGAATATTCTACAATATTTAGAGAGAATTTGGAAAGTACTAATATCTGTCAAAAAACAACATAATGAAGATTTTTGACTCTTTTTATAAAATTATATATTGATTACATAGTAAAGTTTATTGAAGATTAAAAAAAAGATAAAAAGAGAAATAAAAAAACCCTTAAAAGAAGTCTATAACATTGTTTAATGGTTCCAAAAGTATAAATATTTATTTAAAAACTATTGTTGGAGAAACCAAAAAATACAGCCTTGCAAAGAAATTATCCTGGCTCACATGTTTATAATTTCAATTATTAATTTTATGTTTTGATTATTGCAGAAGCACCTCCATAGGGTTTAATTTGATGATTTGGAAAAACTAGAAACAAAACTTATATGAACTTAAAATGTTTTAGACTTACCTCTTGAAAAATTTGTATTATAATGTTTTGACATGACATTCAATAAATTACAATGGATGTTGAATTTAAATAAATATGAGTTTGTTTTTGACTTCTGTTTTTATAATCAACTTTTTATTTTGACTAAGAGAGTAATATTGAAGTGAGTGTTTGAAAGCAATATCATAAAAAAGTTAACTTGAAACAAAAGTATGTTTTTATTTATAACAGGATTCACATCAACAAAGATACTTCCTAAACCTGAATTTAAACACGGTTATATCTATTCAATTTTGCCAACAATCAAAATATTATAGATGACTCTATTTATTTCTTTAATCATTTGAATGTGGTCGGAGTAACTAAGACTAAATTTTTCATTAAAAAAATTAAAATAATTGAGAGTAATTTTGATGGAACGTCTTCTTTAAATATCTTGATATCATCATAATTATTACTAATAATAACTGTTTTTATATTAAGAATTTTGGATTTTTCTACTTAAAAAAAAAGAAGTATCATTTCAGTAAATAGCGGGCTGGAATTATTTTGGAGGGCTGGTATATGTGTGCATGTGTATATATATATACGTGTGTACATATGTTTATTTATTATATTAGTTATAAAATCACTTTATACAATTTGTACTGTACTCTGTACTGGTAACCAAATGTTTTATATTCTAATGTGAACTTTTGCTGTTTTACATTTTCATTTGATTATGAGTAAATAATTTATATATAAACCTGTTTTTAAAAATAAATAAAAAATGTACATTTGAAATTGCGTTGGACAGATTATATAAAAGATAAAAAACAGGATGTGCATAAATAGTTAAAAAATGTAAAAGTTCTCTACCTGAAAACAGGTAATGATAATTATGTAATAGTTTATTCCAACCAAGAAATAATACTTGATCATTATTTGTGATAGCTTTCCATTGTCTTTACCCTCTGAACATGATTTATTTTAACATCTAATATTTTAAGTTACATAATAAAGTTTATTGAGCCCTTTACATCATTAAAATGCAGTAGATCATTGGGTTCTCTGTAAATTGGTTTCTGTAATAGAATGGCACATTCTGGAGATCAGGTTACATCATTCATCACCAGTTTTTATAATTTTGTGCTTTAATTTCTTATAACATTCAAGCAATAAATCATTCAACTATTCTGTTCATGTAATATTAATGACTGCTGTAACCAAAATGTGCTAAATACTAAAATGAATATTACTATATATGTAAGAATTTACAACCTTTATAACAGTTTCGTATTCACTGAAATGTCAATAACTTGATGCACTGATCTACCTAAAGAATGTTCTGCTTATGGCATTGTATTTTGAGTTCTGGATAAAATTAATATTGAGATCAATGCAGATGTTGCCATTGGTAGAGGTATTCTCATAAGCTTTGGGATGAATTAAACTACTATAGTTATATGTTTTGGGTTGCATATGAGGTTATATTGAAAATGCACTTCATCTATACAGTTTTTTTTTTATTGTATTTTTAAAAAGTTTAAAAACGTAGTGAATTATATATATATATATAATGCTCAAGATTACTCTTTTAAAAGATCTATTGCTATAAATATGTGAACTGTTCTCTAGCCACAGCATTCAATAATTTATGCAATAAGAGTACAATCACCTCTAGTTGTTCTCTATGTTATTATGTAAAGGAGTATCATAAGTAACTTCAGTTAGAGGAGAGAATATTAAGTCAGTTTATTTTAAATGATTTACAATATATATATATATTGATTGACTGATTTAACCCTTTTCTTCTAGATAAAGTTATTCATGATAACCCTTTATATAGTAACACAGAGAACAATTGGAGGTGATTATTCTTTTAACGCATAAATTATTAAATGCTGCTGCTAGAAGACAATTCCATTTTAAAACAGTAATCAAACATTATATATATATATTTGCATAAATTAGCGATGATTGTTTATGATTATTTGATGTGAACTTTAATTTTAAGATTTTAAACTATTTTGATTAGATTTACTAAATGACTTAAAAAAAAAAAATTAATGTGTTTTGTTTCCATATCTAAAAATTTCTTCATTAAATTACAAATTAGCAATCAGATAAAATAGTTTATAGTAAAAATTAAATTAAAAAAATAGCACAGAAACATTATCTTTTTAATTTAATTTATTCAAAAATGTTTTATTTATCTGCTAATACATAATTTAATAAAAAAGTTTTCAATCAGACACAAAGAATAGTAAGGAAAGAAAATAAGTCAACATTTTCTTCAAACATTTGGTAAGTCTAATCAAGATAGTTTTAACTTATTTACAAAGACTTTCCGGTCATTACATATATTGAAAAGAAGTGAACATATTTTATAGATTTATCCATGCACGCAGTTGTTTACAGTAAATATCAATCTTAAAATGATATTTTAACAGGATTACTTCTGTGATCATTTAGCCTAATGTATTTAAGCCAATGTTTCAGAGACATGTTAAATCAGATACCTTATTTTAAATTTTTCAGACATATAATATTTTTTGTACATTAAAAATGAATTCAGAATTGGAAGATATGATAACAATAAATGATAAACCAGATTTGAATCTACAACTTTTTTGAACAATATACCTTATGGAAAATTTTCAAACAAAAAATAGTTTTGGTCCACTAAAAACATATAAATGGATCAGAAGCAAACTCAGAGCTATTGGTGAATGGTAAACCAGAATTTGAAAATGATGGACTTTTTATTTAATATTTATACATGTTAATTAAATTTTTTTAGTTTTCACCATGTGGGTTCTTTAGTATTTTCCAACCAATGATGTATTACTCCGAAGCCATATCAGTCTGATCTTCCAATCTTTAAGATAACATCTCCAAGTGATTTGCGGACAAATGCAATCGCTAAAATTTGTCTGCAGATCATGTGGAATTCAGAAATTAAAAATAAAATTAATTAATTGAACTTTTTATAATTGCAGAAGAATTTACAAAATAATATACATCGAAATGACATTATTTATTAGAAACAAAAATGAAAATTACTTACAAATAGCATTCACTGCAGTGGACTGATAGCAAAATCACAAAAGACAGACAAGTGACAAAATTTCCCAAAGCTCTCTTCGATTTTTAAATCTCGCGGGTCAAAAAAGTCCAAAAATTGACTCTCCCATGGATTAATCATGCCAGTATCTTGGTTGCCATGATAATGTTGTCATGTTATCATCGATGACATCTACTGGAAGGAGAATCGGTAAGTGTAAAACGTCATCAGTTAAATAATACTGTTGTTTAGTCATTGTAGTTTCACTCCATTACTATTTCCATCATCAGTTAACCCTCTTTCCAAATATTTAAAAATACTATGTTGCTCAAAACTTCCCTATTCAATCATGACATCACTATTTCAATAATGTGTCAATTATTTTATTGAGTCCTTGAAGACATAAAAAGAATAAAATACTAAAGAACCCAGATTTTTACTAAGGCTTTAGACTATTCTGCAGCCCTTAGAAGATAAAACTAAGAAAGATGCTTGGAAAATATTTTGTTTGCAAAATTATTTTATAGAGTTAAATTTTAGCAATTAGACAAAAAATAAAAAAAAATATTGAAGTCTCTAAAAATGTAAAATTAAAAAGAATGGGAAAGTTATATTAAAAAAAACAAGTTTAAAAAAATAATGAAGATGTTAAAAAAACTAACAAAATTTTATTATTGAAAAAATTAAAAAATGAAAAAAGAATATTGGACATGTAATTAAAAGTAGATAAATTAAATAGGACATATAGAAAATAAATGTGAAGACTAGAGAAAAAATAATTTTACATAATAAAAGAGCTATGAGTTTTTTAAAAGAGAGTAGGTGGCAAGGAATATAAAGAAGGTGTTTTGGGTTGATGTGGGAGAACTTAAGCAGATTATTAGGTAATGATTATTACACACACATACACACACATATATATTATATTTTATATACACTTACTGGCAATATTTAATAATGGTGCAAACAACCTGGAGAGAGCAAGAAAGTTACTATCAAAATGGTTTAGGAATATCAGAACATAAATTTTAATTTTGATCCATAAAATTGGAAATTATCAACAAAAAACAATTTTTATCTCTATATTTTCTACTTAACTGAAGAAAGTATATTCAGAATAAATGGCACTGTGATACTTGATTATAATATGTAGTCTGTGCACTTTTTTAATAGATAGAATAAAAATGAATATTCAATGATAATTTATTAATGTGATGTTTTAAAATTGCTACTATAACTAAAGTGTATAATAAAAATATTAATAACATATAATAAAATGAAATAAATAAAAAATGTTAAATGCATGTAAAACTGAGGAAAAAACAACTATAATAACAATAAATAAATCTAAAGATTGTATTCAAACTTAGTAGAATATCTAGAATAAAGTATGCTACAATCAAGTAATAATATATCAGGTCAATGTTGGTGATATTTGACTATTTTACAGACATTTTTTAAAATGTATTTATAGCATATTGTTCTTTATGGAGCTTGATTTTATTAAAAACACATTATCCATATGGAGAATTACATTTATACAAATCTTGTGCAGTTGAAGATAATGGTTTTCTAAGCTATGGGAAAGGTGGATAATAAGAAAACAGTAGAAACAATTTTGATTTAAATTATT
Source organism: Epiperipatus broadwayi (assembly GCA_028023455.1). Taxonomy (NCBI): domain Eukaryota; kingdom Metazoa; phylum Onychophora; class Udeonychophora; order Euonychophora; family Peripatidae; genus Epiperipatus; species Epiperipatus broadwayi. Next base: position 4,377,600 of record JAQFVV010012401.1, read on the forward strand.
ACTGAAAATGTAAATAGATTGTTAGATCTAAATTTGAATAATAAATATTAAGATTGAATTAATCATTTTTGATACATGGTAAGACAATCCCATTTATTGCAAAGCTTTCTAATGCTCATAGACCAAATTCAACAGATTTGATATTTATTTGGCCATGTTGGCTTAGCAGCTATATATTAGTATATTTATGTGTATATAGATTGGAGAAATATCTCTCTAGTATTTTTCCAAAGAAGAACAATGAAACGGAAATCATAATTCTCCAGATTAAACAACTATCAGTTGGTGATGGCTTTAACTGTCTTTATTTGTTTTACATTATAGCTTATAATAATTAGATTTTCATTTACCGCTTTGAATTCCCAGTAATAAAGCCTTTGATCATTACATTTTATTTAATGGAGTATCATTTACTAATCAATAGTGCATGGTTATGTGAATTGGTAATGGTATATTTATTTAAAAACCAAAAATACTAAGCTTAATTAGAAATTCTCAGCTAATTTTAAACAAATTAAGTTTGTGATATGTCTGGTTTAGAAGATAAACTTTACATCACATTTTTTTTTTGGGGGGGGGGACTTTACATCACATGATCACTTTAGCTGTTTTTAATGTTTGATTGAATACAAGTATAATTTATATACCTGGAGTTATGTAATTATATAAGGGATTTGAACACAGACGTTCAAGCTCCCTTCAGCTATCCAATCTATCTCATACAACAGATGTACATGACCACACACATGCGTAAATAATAAATGATCTCCAATATATATATACTGTAGTTGTTTTTGCATTTTAACTTCACTATAAATACCAAAATGTTTCTCTTTTCAAATTTCTCTTATAAACAAAATGTTAACACTACTAGACGCCATTACTTTTATTAGATATAGGGTGGAAAATCTTGAAAAGTTTTATTAATTTTTATTTTAAGCCCATAAAAGCGGAAGCTTTTAAATATAAATTGGAATATCCATTTTTTGTGTGTAAATTAAAAATTTGTAGAGGACCCTTGAGCAAAATTGTGCTAATATTTTTGACCAAGTGATATCGTAGTATTCGTGACCTAATCACCTATGTCTGCATAACATATACGCATGACATAGTACTCTCGTTTATTGTAAGTTAAAAAAAAAAACCAGTCACATTTATTAAATGCATAATAAGTTTTCTGAAAAGTTAAACGCACATCCTAAGATGTGATTTTTTTTTTTTGTATGTATGTTTAAATAGTTCCATTTGTTCTATAAAGATTATATTTCACTTTTGAAGAAAATTTCACTGACCAAGCAAATTAAATCAATAAACTTTAAAAGACAAACTGCTCAAAAATGAAATTTTAAGAATTAATAATAAATAAAAAAAACCCAACTCCTTGTTTACTTTTTTTATTTAATTAAAAGGAAAAGGACAGTCGATGACGTACAAATCGTGAACTCTTATTAACGCGGAAGCGGGTCAGGGCAATTGATCAAGCGTGATTAAATGGGATAAAATATTTTATTTTTAAAAAAAAAGTGAAAGGGATTAGAAAGACAGGAATTACAAATATAGTATGCGGAAACTCACTACAAGTAACAGATGACATATGAAAGTAAAAAGCTGGAGGGAGGAAAAAAGTATAATATTAGAGAATATAATTCTATTAATCATAACATTTTTTTATAAGAGTGTATGTGATCTACATATATTAAGAAAAATTTTAACTAGTTTAGAAAGTGACAATAAATTATTAAATAATGTCATTAAGTTACTAAAGTTTATTTATTTTAAACAAACAATAAATATTTAATAAAGTGAATAGAGAAAGCGAAAATAATATATTTTGTATTTAGTTTAAAATTTGTGTATTGTTTTTAGTATAGCATTACAGTTTTTAAATACCACAATTTTAAAAGCTATTTTCATTATATATAATTCTGTATTAAAAATTCAAACTGTGGTATTCATATAATAAAAAATAAAAATTAGATTAAATTCATAAGTAGCGTATTCGTTGTATAGTAATTTAGCAAAAAATCCTTACTTTTATATGTATACCTTTATAAATATGTTCGCGGTACTTTTTTTGCATACAGACAGATATACTTAATAATTAGCAAATTAAAGCTTTAATATACATTCATTTCTCAGATATGATTTTGGATATATATTTCTGTATGAATGCATTTTTGTAAATTATTGCATTTTTTAAAATTACTATTAGTTTATCACATAAGCAAAACTCTCCATACAGTAGTGCCACTCAGTGCAAGCCAGAGTAATCAATGGATGCGAAAGATTTATGCATAATTTCCCTATTTAGTGCCTACTCATCCAATATCCCCAGACTAGTTTCTAACTTGTGGCTTTCATCAGTGATGAGCTTTGGATCTGGGAGCACTGCACCAAGAATGGTGATCACGATTAGTTTACTTGCAATAAAATATTTACTTATCTACCATAAATATGACTGCAAACCTGCAACTTATAATCATAGACTTTTATTTGTAGGTAGAAAATTTTTCTATGTTTATTAAGCCAAAGTGACTGTTGAAAGGCCTTTTCATCTATTGATTATTCCTATCACCTTATTTTGAAATCTGTATTTTATCTTCTTTAACTTTGTTTTTTTTTTCTATTTCTTTTTTTTTTTAATGTTTTTAACTGAAACACAGTCTTATTATATATATGGTATATGAGCACAGACTTTCACATGACCCACCACTATCCACACTATCTCATAACACTGATACACCTGAACACATATATGTTGTAAAGATAAATAATCACCAATATATGTATTTCATGCTAAACCAGCAATCATCAGTTGGTCCAGATTACCATTTCCACACATATATGCTATAAATGCTCAAATATATATTAAGATAGCCAAACCTGTTTTTGTTAATGTATATAAACTGAGCAACAGCAATATGGGGTTGACAGTCATGTCATAACATCATTTCAAATGGGAGAGGGGGGGCATTTATAAATTTCTTCCATATACTATGGACCAAATTTCATCACCTGAAAGTAGAATGATGTGATTATGCTAAAAGATGGACTTTTTTTATATCAGAATGAATTCAATATACTACTAGGAAAGAGTTAAAAATGTTTCTCATTACAACTGACTGATATATGCATACATTAAATCCATTTTAAATATATTGGCTTATGCAACTGCATGGAAATGAAAAAATTTGAAGCTGCAAGAAAGATCATCATTGGGATTTAGGATGTGGGAAGTATAAACAAAGAAATTGCTGTAGTAAAAATATTATTGTTTAAATACTGATGACTTAAAATTAACAAGATAAAATGAACTGGTAGATTTGATAAAATCAGAAAATATAATGTCTATTATTCACACTATTATTCTACATAATGAATACTGTGAACTATTAATAATTTGATCTTGTGATAATCATTCTATATTACCAAATTGTAAACTCAACAGTTTAAGCAAATAAAAAAGAAATTTTAAAAAAATAAAGAGCAGTTCAAGTAGATATTGGATTGAATGCCAAAGTTGAAACAGAAAAAAAAAAATGCTCCTGGAAATTATGGTTTGAAAACAAAAATGAAACAGCAGAATTATTAATAAGTTTTTTTATAAATTTAATGAATTTTTATTACCAGTACATTTTTCAAGCAACCAAATTATACATATGAAATTCACAGAAATAAAATAGCTTTCAAATTTTTGATACCCAACAAGAGAAGATTTTAATTTCTAATATTAGAAATATAGATAGTAATAGATATTGCTGTGTGCAAAATTTTGAGTGAAGATATATAACAAACTTGATATAAAATAGAAAACATAGCTATTACTATTGGTAATAATTAGAAATTTAGTTTGAAATTTTTTCTATAACTGATGATAAACTACAAATATGAAATAAAATAAATAAAATTGAAACATAAGCAACCAGAAAAATCAAAATGGCAGAATATTTAGTGCTAATGACAAAATGAGAAACTTCAATGGACAAAGGAAAAGACAAAGACTAACATTATTATAACTTCTCAAAGATATTGCAAAGAGAAACATAATTTTTTGGAAGACTTTTGAGATCATGGTAGATTTTGTTAAATAATGACAATGGACAGATTTGATTATAATCAAAGTAGTAAGAGATAAAATTCATTCATCAAAGGTTTCACTGAAATAGTTTTTATTAGATCAGTTTTATGAGAAGAATCTCAGTAATTGAAGATGAGATTGGAATTGCAGATCATTGATAAAAAATAAGATCATAAAAATTTATGCTCATGCTTTTAAAATATTATAGAAATTTAAAAAAGAACAATAAAAATATTGATTAAATTATATCCATCATTTACGTACTTAATATAATTTCTAGTCAAGTTACTCAATCATGAAAATTTTGGATTATAGTATCTCTTTGCTTCAAATTGTCTTATTTCCGGTTTCACTGAATGGTCTTATTTCTATCAATAAAGAAACAATGAAAACAATCCTACATTTCATGCACTTACCATATCAGAAACAATGATCAATAATACTCAACATAATAAATATTATTGTTTTAATTTACTATTATTATTATAATTACTATTTTATGACTGTATAAAAATTAATTATTTAATACCAAACATGTTCAATATATTGTTTTTTTTTCCTCTTGGTAGTATACAATAGCTTGCATTCATTAATTTTTTAATTTTTGACCATGATGTTATATTGTTAATATATTAACTCTAGATAGTCTTAACAATATTATGTTCTCTTTTTACTCTTATATATAACTTTTATTAATTATCTTCTGATTTCCATTGTTTATTTTAATCATTATTATTATTATTTGCCAACTCTGCTCGTGGAAGATTTTAATGTTTCTTTAACTTTATATCAAAATCCCTGCATCTGATTATTAAACATCTAATGAGTGTGGAAGACTTTTTCTCTATTAACTCTGCTTTATTCGTTCTAAAAAAGTCAATCTATTTTCCTACTTTCTTGATCTGCACTTTAGAATAGCCCTTATTACCTTTTCATCCTGTTAGTTTTTCATCTATCTTGTACATAATGTTAGAAGTAAATTAGATTTTCAAAGAGCTCCTCTTTAATAATATTATTAGACTTCTTATAAAATCCTCTTCTCCAGAATTACTGCTATCTGAGATTTATATGTTTGTAAAAATATATATATATTCTTTCATTTGATCCAGTATTGGTTTGGTTTTCCTTTATCAGTATAATCGTGTTATATTTTCATATTTTACTAGATGATCTAGTAAAAAAAAATCAGGCTTGTTTCAATTAAAACTAAAGAAAACTTTGAGTGATCCTTCCTCAATTAATTTCATTAGTATTTCTCAAGCTGTATAGAAATAAGTAGGTGATGTTAGATGATTACATTTCTATTAAAAAGTCCAGAATCTTAATTCCTCAGCCAGCATTATAACAAAACCAAAGAATATATTCAATAATTACTCAATCATAAATAAAAAAGAATCTCTATTTTAACAGATTCTAAATTGTAGTGGATATAATAACTTGTACTTTATTTTATATTTTAAATCCCAATTATTCAAAAACTATTCCCATCTCTTATTCTTTGGCATTATTTATATAAATTATAAAACTTGACATCAGCCTTAAAGTGAACTCCATCCTAGATAAATCACCTTCAGCCATTTTTCTATATCATTCAAATATAAAATAATTATTTTCCCAGTCAAATATACATCGTAGATCCATTGTCCAATCTTTAGTCTTATAATGGCTTGCTCAACTTCAAAGGCAATAATCTTTAAAAAGATTATTGATATTATAAAGCAAGTAAGAATGGCATCCTCTTGAACTTTGTAGCTGTATTTTTTTACTCTTTGTATATTGACAATTTGCTTGTAAATAGAAACATCTATGTTACTTAAATGAGAAAAATTTCTCTAACTTTTCCACAAAAATCTTCCTTAGTTCAGTATTTTTATTATTTATGTTAATCACTTTTTTTTTTTGTTGTAAAGAAAACAAATTGCCCCATATATACATATCTATTCTTAATCATTTAATTAATCATATTTAATATTCATATGACTTGCTATTTTTGTCCCCTCATAATCCTCCCCCCCCCCCAAGTCACTTCCATACTGAAAGATTTTTTTCTTCTCTTGAACATTTTATCAGGAAAAGTTATTGACATGGAACATCTTCACTGGCAAGAAAATTTTTCATATACATATGTTTCTGGATTTCCAAGTATATACCCTTGCAATCCAATGAAGCAAGTAGTATATCATAGATTTACTATTTAGGGTTTATTTATTTTTACTAGCTAAAACTACCTACTTTAACATGCTTATATGTTCAAAAATAATTTATTATACACCAGTAACTAAATGCATTACTTCATTCACTCAGAAGTTAATTTTTCTATACACCAAACACAATATGTGTGTGTTGGGGGGAGGGGGTGTCACTATAAATATGAATTGCTAAAATTAATGGTCTCTTACTCCATTGCATTATTACTTTTATTCACAAAGAGCTATCAGTGAATTTACAAAACAAATAGTATTCTACTTTGATCTTCAAACAACTGTATGATAATATCTATGGTCACACCATTCAGGTTAAAAAAAAAAGATTTTTAAGAAACTTATTTGAAACAATCACATGATATGAACAGCCACTCTGTCATTCTCCTCTAGAAAGATCAAGTATTAAGAAGGCATGTTTTGTTAACAATACCATCCTTCCCCCAAAAAAATTTCTTTATTTTTTTTCATAGTACATTCTTTAGAAATTTGAATAGTGATATTTAAAGCCTAAATATCAATCTCAAGATTTTATCTAACAATGCTTTTCTAGCTAACTGAATGACTTTTGAAAACGTAAATAAATTTTAATAATGAATAATATTTCTGTAGTGTAATTTTCACTACACCACTCTTACACAAGGTAGGGACTGGCTTCTATCCACTTTAAAAATCTTATGGAGGGATGTAATCATAAACATATGACCAAAATGTCTATGATCCCCAAAATGCCATTTCATACTGAACCAGCACTCCCCAGTTGTCCCAGACCACAATCTCTTACACATATCTTTACCATTGTTCAGTATATATATATATATAGATAGACAGCAAATTAACACAGTTTAATTGATAAGTGTCAAAGTTGTGAAAGCAGCACATTTGACACTTATTATATTAAACTGTAGTAATTTGCTCTCTCTATATATACTGAACAATAATAAAGATATGTGTAAGAGATTGTGGTATGAGACAACTAATGAGTGCTGGTTCAGCACAAAATGTGTATTTTGGGATCATAGATCTTTTTGACATGTTTTTGGTCATATGTTTATGATTACATTCTCCACAAACTGTTAAAAATGGATAAAAATCAATCCTTATCTTATATGAGAATGGTGTAGTAAAATTTATACTACAGAAGTATTATTCATTATTGGATAATCAGTAATCTAATGAATGATTAATAAAAAATATTAATAGATAAAATCTGTCTGTTTTGTGCCAGAGAGGAGGAGACATCTAAACATTTCACTTTAGTGTTCTTTGCAAACATAATCAGATTTATTCTGTTATTTATGCTCATGTTTCTTTCATAACAAGTCTTATTGAAAATATTAAAAGATATCATTTTTGGAATATAAGAATAATCATCTTCATATTGTTTATTCTTAATTTATTATATATCATTTTGCTTTTAACTCTATTCTTCACTTTTCAAAAATTTCAATCTATTTTCCTAAATAATTAAACAAAACTGAAATCAAAGCCTACAGATATTTTTGGTGCCATCTCAGCTGATACTATTGGAATGATCGAACATTTTCTTTAGGTTTTACAAAATTAGTTTTACTCTCCCTTAAAATCCAAGTTTCATTTAAGAATTCTTTATGCTTGGATTCAATTATATTGAAACAAGTTTAATCTATTTAAATTTTTGTCTTTCTTTTTTTTTTATAAAACATAAATGACAATTTATTTCTCTAATAATATATAACCTGGGTTCAATATATTCTACAATATATGAAAATCTTGCCATTTCATTGCCTTTATTTTATAAATCACATTGATTTTATAATGAAATCAATTTATTGATCATATATACTATTTAAACCATTAAATAATGTTACTACATACAACAGATCTTTCAGATAAAATCGAAAATAATAATAATAATAATAAAAAAGATAAAACAATTATCATCTTGAATTAGATGGAAAATCTTAGATAATTTGCCCAGCTATATGTTATGTGGCAAAAAAATAATATATATATAATTTGTCTTTTCTATCTCATATTTTTATTCAAGCACGGAAGAACTTCTAAATCTCCTTAAACTAATTTAAAATACTGTATATCATTAGTGTTATAGATATCAGATAGTCTCATTTAATATTGTATTTTACTGCCCTCTATTGGCCAATTACAGTATTACAAATATTTTTATTTTTTATAAAGTACATTTTATGTATTATATTTTTTTAAAAAAAGATTAGCATATATACCCGCACAAAAAAATAGTTACAACTTATTTTCGCTTATTCCAACTTTATAAACTGTTATTAGTTATAATCATTGAATAAGTAATTAGAATCCATCAAAATTACCTTACTGTTATTAAAAACATAAAACAGTATTTTTGCTGATGCAGTATGTAAAAAGTTAATCATTTTAGTGTTTTTAAAAAATAAACACACCACTTTTTATGCTATATATATATCATCTATAACCTAGCACTGCTAAATATTTATATCAGAATTGTAATCAGAACTTTTTATAAAAATGGATTCGTGTGTTTATTTTTAAAATTACAAACTTTTTCACCTTACTTTTTGTCATTGAATGTAAATTTTAGAAAGCAATGATAGCTGCCAGAAGACAGTATTTAATAAATCCCTATCTTGTGTTTTCCTATTCAAAATCCCCAGACTAGTTTCAAACTTAGAGCTTTCATCGGTGAGGAGCTTTGGATCTTTGAACGGAGAATCTTCCTTCCAGCTCATATCATTTATTTCTATGTTATACTACCAAGTTATCAACCCCAAATTGAAAAACGTAAATATTTTCACTCTAAATTTACTTGTTTATATAATCGTATAGATCTGAATCCAGTACATTTTCTATATATTATGTCTTTAGTTTTTTAATAAGTAAAATCACCCATATCTCCTGATAGATCATGTGATGTGTTATTTTTAAAATATGAATACTATTTTGCAATCATACTTCAGTTTTGTTCAAATTTGTCATATAAATATATATATAAATGAATTAAGAGATCATGTGTTATTCTATATATGTTAATAACGCTCATCCAGTGATATAGTTTCTCAATTCTGATTATTTAAGCAATAATTCCTATATTTAAATAATATGTTAATTTCTTTTCTCTTTGTCACACTTGAATGATCATTAACAACAGTCTTCAACCCATGTTTATTTTTTATGGATTTTATATCAATAGAATTCCTAATTTTGCTGTTACTTTCTCATCATTGATATCTTAGATGGCTTATTGTGAATGTCATGCATGCTCAGCATTGAAATTCTTACTAGAGGCATAATTCACATGCCAATTAATCTACAAGTATCAGGGTTTTTTTTTATTACATCAAGAGATTGAATTAATCTAATCTATAAACATTTATATCTGCATTAAGAGTAGTAATCACTCTATTTATTTCAGAATCATCTATTGTGAACATAATTAATGAACAATAAATAGTAGCACTAATCCAATTTCTGGACCACTATCTGGTTATTAACTTTCACATGGAAAAACACTACACTTAAAACAACATTCAGAAATTCTCAATTAATATAAAACTGAGATCACTATAATATTTAGTTATTAGCCTAGTTTAAACTTACATTATTTTGTGTTCTCAACATAGATTGTTTTTTAATTAGCTTGGATAATATTAACAAAAATACATAAATATTAAACTAAATGACTTTTGTAGCAAAATAAATAGAGTGAATTATCATTCATAATATCATATTATTTTTATATAAAATGTGTATACAAACATAATAAATGTAGAGACTATATTTTTATTTAAAAAAGTGTACACTTTTTTATATGTATATTAAATTTCTATTTAAAGAAGCATCAGTTATTAAGAAAATAGATTGTTAAAGGGGATTTGAACCCAGATTTTAAGTACCTTTCAGTCATATACAACCAATACCCATAACCACATACATGTAAAAAAGATAAATGACCTCCAATATATGTATTTTGTGCTGAACCAGCACTCATCAGTTGGTCCAGATCTTCATCTCCCACACATATGTATAATTAGTGTTTGGTTTATATTAAGATAGCAAATTTTCACACTTTAATGGACAGAGTTCAATTTACTCCATGCTCCAACTCTTCAGCCATCCATACTATTAAAAATCTGATGATGGAATGCCCAAATCCCATGCTTATACCAATATTATTATGCCCATGTTGACCTCAAGTCACTCAAACCCCTCATGTATAGGACCTTATCCATTTAAATACAAAGAAGAGGGATGGGAATGATACAGGCTGAATTTGTAATATTTTATATTTTATGTACCTGGAGTCTAAATGTTACTAATATAGGGGATTTGAACACAAACACAAACTTTCAAGCTCCTTTCAGCCATCCACTCTATCTCATACAACCATGACCACACACATGTGGAAAAGATGATCTGCAATATACATATTTCATGCTGAACCAGCACTCATCTGCCGGTTCAGATTATCATCTTATATAATCAATGCCTGCTTTATATTAAGGTAGCAAATGTTTATGGACAGGCTACAATCTTCTTCACTCTCCAACTCTTTGGTCATCCTTATTAGCGAAAATCTGGTGATAGCATGTTCAAAAACATTGCTTGCCACTTTTGTTTTCATACCCATGTTGGCCATAAGTCACTCTGATCCTTCATACGTAGAACCTTAAAACCATTTTAAATATACTGAAGAGATATGGGCAGAATATAGGCTTTATATAGAGTTAACTTTGGGAATGCATGTAATGTCAATTTTAAAGTTGCAGATTCCACTAAACAAAATTAAAGAAAAGTGAAAATGACTTTTGAAAAAATGTCCTGAACAGTTTAGTAAAGAAATAGAGTGACAGATTTGAGATCTAAAGCTTTCTAAACCAATTCTCAGCTAAGTAAGGTAAATTAAAATAATTCATTATGATCCATTAAATGGAACTGATGAGCTCAAATCACTATTGATGCCCAAATACCACAGGATTTTTTTTATTACTTTTGAAAAGTAAATATTTTTTAGAAAGAAATTCCACAATTTTATAAATTATGTGTTTTTTTTAAAATATTTCACTTTATATTATGATCATAACTTACTACAGTAACAGTATTTTACATTGTTTAAGTTTAATACATATATAAAAAAGTATAATTTTTTCAAAAAGGTACTATGACAACATTTCCCGTGTGTGTTTGTATATATAAAAAGTTATTTTTAATTTTTAAATAGTAAACATGTATATACTGATAATAATAAATGGATATTTGTATATAAGTGATTCATCATCAACAACCATTATCAATCCACTGCAAGATGAAGGTCTCTCCAAATTCAAACCATCTTCTCTGATCTTTAGCTTTTCTTCACATCACCCCTGCATTATTTCATCCATCTCACATGTGGTCCCTCTCTGGGTCTTTTAAAATCTTTTAGAATCCAGCTTAAAATTTCAATTGTCTATCTATTATCAACTTTTCTAGCAATATGTCCATCCCAACTCCACTTCAGTCTTTTAATTCTTTCAAAACAATGTTAGTAACAGCAGTTTGTTCTCTTACCCATATATTGCATTTTTGATCTCTTCTTGTTACTCCTAATATGCATCTCTCCACACTTCTTTGAGTAGTCTGAAATCTCTGCATTGCTCTTCTATTAATTGTTCAAATCTCAGATCCATAAGCAAGAACTGGTAAAACACATTTATTAAAAACCTTTATTTTTAAATACATAAGAATATTTCCTTTGAGTATTAAGTTATTTCTATCAAAAGCGCTCAAACCAAGTTTAATTCTATGTTTAATTTCTTCCATTATGTTTCCATCTTTTAACTAAATCAAACTTATAATATAAACAATAAATATATTCAACTTTATTATCTCTCTCAATACTTCAATAGTCTGCTTTCAGGTTTAGCATTAAAAACAACTAATGAAACTTGATTATTTGCCAAAATATAAAGTAGAAACAAAAATAATATTTTATTGAATCTATACTAGCAAACAACTAAATATAAATAATTTACTTAATATTCCTAAATCATTAATATTCTATCATAGAACTGTTTATTAGGATTAGTGCAAGTGATCATTAGCATTTAAATATTCTCAGGGTAAAATTAATCAAGTATTTCACAATGACCCAAATGTATTGATAAATGATTAAGAAGAAAAATTCATAAAGTCACTTTAAGTAAAGCAAGTGGTATATACTTAAGATCCATTCTTTTAAGAATGACAATAACAATAAAATAACAAAGCATAATATCCATTTTTTATTTTACAAGTTTTTCACCTGATTTCTATGACATTTAAATTTAGGCAGAAGAAAGAAAAAAGAAGTAGTGATAACAAAGTTGCTATGACCTTCTTCCAGCTAAAATAATTGTCAATAATCTAAAAATGTAAGCACAATCTCCTCTTCCATTGTTACATCATTGGTTGCTATGGTATTTTATTTTAACACTTTCACAAGTTGATAACTGTCTAAAATCTATTGTTAATATCACTATGGACTTTTTTTAAACTTTTTTTAAAAAAATTTACAATTATTTCAAAAATTAAATAAATGACTAAATACTATAGATATCTAAATCATAAATCCTTTTTTTTTAACAAACAAATTATATTTTTATACATTTCCATATATTATAATCATTAGTATTTCCCAATGTGATTTTCATGTAGTTTCTTTATTTACTCTGTATATACCATTATCATTGCCAAATCTGCAGTCATAAACAAAAATGGGAGGAAACAAGAAAAATAATAACAGCAACAAAAAAATATAACAAACTCAAACTAAGATAATAAATGCAGAGAAAAAAAAGTTGCAATTTTCTACTACAATATTTTCCAATGGTTATTTCTGGCTGAGATATTTGAATACCAGGTGTCAAGTGGCCTCTTTTCTTAACTGTAACATTCTCATGGAGAGACAACTATGAAAACTTAAGTTGTTGGAATTCACTTACAATCACATAACATTTCTTGGGGAGGCAAGGTGGCCATGGTTAAATTATTTAAATTTTCTGTAAAATAAAAGAACTGAAAAAAAAACTATGCTGGAAGCATGGCAATTTAATTACATTCAAGAATATGGTACATAGTTTTTAAAAACAACACATACTGAGTCAAAAAACACTACCTTATGTTTGCACAGTAGGATCAGCATTGTGTGAGAGACACTGCTCTCTGTACTGAGTGTGCAGCTTCTTATCTTGGGCATGTGTGCATGCATGCAACATCCAAATGCTGTGTCACTGGAACTGTGAAGTGCTCATTTTCATGCAAGGATTTTTGCAATTTTTTCATGAATTAGAGGATGGCTACTGATGTTAAGGTTAAGGATTATATAATGTACAAGTATAAAAAAGGATTTAAAGAAAAAAAGACTCGTTATATTGAGTGTTACCGGAGGTGCTATAATTTACACAAGCTGACTGCTATATATAATGATTTTAATTCTATGTTCAGTTTCTGTTACAAACCTCTTCTTATTGTTATTCAAATTTTTCTCACTAATTCCTAATTCACTCTTTATATTATCCAAACCGGTAAAATATTTTTTCAATTCTTTTATCAAATGAAAATTTTTTTTGAATTCCTAAAATTGTTTTAATACATTTAAATACATTGAATGTTTATCTCTCTCATACTCATCTCAAATCATTAAAGCTTTTCTTATTTTATTTTATCCCCCATAAAATCTAGTCTCTCTGTATAAAAAATCTTTTGCCAAATCATAATTTATTTAAAACTATATGTAAGTAGACCGTAATGACTTAAGAAATGTACTTTGTTTTTATTATGTATATTGTATATATCTCCAAATTTAAAATATTAAAATAAAAAAACTAATAAAAATATATAATTTTAAATAATTAAATTATAAATATATATATACAATTTAAATAATTTTCAAAATTAAACTTAATTCTATGTGTGCTAGCAAAATTTGATGTGATGCAAAATATTTTTTTTTTAAACAGGCATGAAATCACCTATGAGCAGAGCCATCTGTTGAGAACTTTTTGTTAATAATTATCTCTTTAGCATTTAGTGTGAACTATTTTTATAAAGTAAACTTATTTTATATTATATAAATACAATGGTTTATTTCTTATAATGATGCATTTATAGAGCAGAAACCAAAGTTTAAACTTAATACAGTTGTTTAAGATTATCAAATAGACAGGTAGTATAAACTTTTTTTAGAAGTGCATTTTATTGAAGAAAAGGATTCTACATAACATTGAATGTAATGTGATATCAAACTGATTGGATATCTTTTATTTTTGGAATTTCTAAATGCATCAAAGAAAAATAAATGATACTAACATTCATTTGCACAATAGCATCCTGCCATTTTATTAGTATTTTTGCTAAATTTTTGAAAATTTAAATAATATGTGTTTATTCTTTGGTGGATAATATAATTGCAGTGATACCAATTAATGGTTAAAAGTTTTATTCTTAGAGATTTTTAATGTATATGTTGAAAGAAACAGTAAATAATGACTCAAATTTGTAGAAATAATAGTTACAAAAAAATCAAGTCAGATATCACCTGACCTAATTTAAATAAGCTTGTATTTGAAATAGGCTGTTGATACTGTATTTTTGTATAACATATGGTTTGACTATCATATACACTGTATATATAACTCAGATGTATGCTCATTCAAAACAATGGCAACTAATGGATTATGTTATAATTAGAAGCAAAATGTTTGTGTAATACCTAAATACGTATAGTTGCAGATTATTGAGCTGATTATAGACTAATATGCCCAAACTTAAAATGACAGAAACTTTAAAAATAGCTTCTATCACAAACATATTAATATAAAAAAATTGAATTCATTCTTTGTTCAAATTTTGAAATGATCAATTTGATGCATGCTATGACAACAATTTAAATATAATTCCTTATATGGCATTTTCTGATGGGATGAAAAAGATTTTGGTTTTTACAAACAATGTAAGAATTTACATAATTAAAAAATATTGAAGATTTTCTTTCATTATTGAATGATAAACCATCTAACTTTTTGAATATTAATTACTAAATCAAATTCTTTAAGTGCTGCATTTCAAACAGTAAGAACCTTTTAAAAATCATCCTTTGAATTGGTAACAATGGCACAACAATCAACAACACAATGTAAATCTAGGAGTGAAGGAGGGAAAATTCACACTTTTGTTTTTAATAGTTTAATACATTACTAACAAAAGTATATCATATCTTGATATTAAAATTTTATTTCAACTATTTACAAAAGAAATATTTGATCAATATCAGCACATGTAGTTTTTATTATTAAAGTAGAACTATTTCACCTTTGCTGCCAAATTTTTTGTTATAGAAGTGAAATACGTGTGTCCTGTTAACATAGCATAAAGGCACTGAAGTTAGATTCATAGTATTCTGAAATTACAATGGCAAAATTGTAAGCCCAATCAGCATGTTGTTTAACTTGTTAAATGTGATTGTCTTGAATGAAAAACTGCAAAAGCACAACTTTGTTACATTGGATATGTAAAGTCAATGAAGAATAAAAAGTATTCAGCGCCACCTAACGGCTGGAATTAGCATTTCTGCTTTTGGGGTCCCTACCCCTGTATTTTCTGTGTGCTAACACAGAAACTGCGCCTCTAGCAGCCATCATGCAGGTCAGGTTAGAGTACCAGTATTTATTAATAAATTTCAGAATGGTTTTGTAGGAAATATAAACTTTGTACTTTATAAAAATAATCTCAAAGAGACTCCAAAGAGGTGCAATCATTTGTTTCGTTGGGAGCATTTGCAAAGTATTGAAATCTTTCTGAAAAAAGTTGTTGCAGAAGAAGATGGAAGACAACTTTGTAAGAGGATATGCATTTTATAGAAATAATTGCAAAACTCATTTTCGAATTTTTGTTTTTTCATCTCTTTTTTCTAGTGTTAATATTGCTAATAAAACAAAATATTTTATTCTTATATTCAATCAAACAAATTTAAGCTTTTAAATTTAACTTTCTATATATATTTGATCTGCATACAAATACATACCCACATATATACACAGTCAATAAACATCACATGATCACTATTTCTTATGCTTGCTTATAACTGTTATTAAAACAGGCAAAACTCTCTATACGTATTGTCACCCCATGTCTTCTGACATTCATTGATTAGCTCTAGCTTGCATGGAGTGGCAATAAGTATAGAGAGTTTTAGAACTTTTTCTAATACGTATAGTTTTGCCTGTTTTAATATATACACAGTATATACGCAATTTTATTTTTTAAAATAATTTAAAAAAGATAATTAAAACGCTTTGACACATTAAAAAAATGTTTTTGTTTTTTATGAATATTGTTTACTTTCATTTATTTTACTTTTTTTTGTTTTAGATGAAGAGGTATAGAATATCATGCATGGTCCTGCTGGCTTGGATCATTTTCTCTTTATCAAATGTTTTAGCAATCGATGTTTTATATACTGTAGACAATCGTAAGTAAAATTTCTATATGTTCTTTTTTATGCATACATAAATGTAACACGATATGCATGTGTATACACACCCATATATGCTGCAATTTGAAATGCCATAAATTTGTATAATATATATATAAGAAGTAATGATTAATAGATACTTATGATCTGGATAGACAACATAATGTTCCCAAATAACATTTAGGATTAATTTCAAACCACCAACTCATAAACAACCTAGCTAGACATCAAACAATGCCCACTAATTGAGCATCTAACTATTTCATTTGCAGAGTAAGGGGAAAAAACCTTCCCAATTCATAATTGATTAAATAAGTGAGAAGTGATAAAAACACAGTAGATCTTTGTCATGTTAAATAAATCCAAAAATCTTGTAGCAAAAATATTTATTTATTAAACAAGTAATCTCCTTGCTATGAAAATCATGCATTGAGCCTGAACTACAGCTTGAAATATTAAATATTAAAAAAAAAAAATTACACATAAAAAGAAAACAAGAAATTAGAAAACTTGAAGTTAAAAAAGCTAAACTGTTTTTCATTATTATCACTCACAGTCCAAACCTGTCACTCTAAGGTTTCTTCTGATAATCTGCAACTAGTTTTTAAAAACAGAAGATCAACTAATATAAGCTATTCAGCCAATTAAAAGAGAGATAATTTTACAATTTTTTATACTATTAAAATGTTCGCCTAAGTAGTAGTCATAACTTAAACTGCTGCAGATTATATTATTAAGATGAATTCAAAAGCAATGTTTTTTATAAAATAATTTTTAATGTAAAAGGATATATAATATATTACTAAAGACCAATGTGAGAAATTTATAATTCTAAAATAAACAAAATTTAATTGTCTAAGTTGGCATAAATAAATGGGTATGTACAAATTTAGAAATATTGATAGATAGAGAATTCTCCAGAAAAGAAATAACTAATTGATATACAGAAAAAAAAAATTCAGTAACTGCAAGAAGCAACAGGCTAATTTGCATATTAATAAAAGCCTTAGTTTATGCTAATTAGAAAGTCTGATAAAAAGTCTGCAGAAGAATTATTAAAGGAAGGAAAAATAAACAATGCAAAAATAAACACAACAAATGAAGTGCAGCAAATATGCATTAAATACTGAGTTTAAAACCCTTTAGCTGTCAGATTTTCTTATTGGTCAGATTGAGTAAAAATTTAAGTGATTTCATTCATCAGGAAAATATCTAGATCACTTCTAATATTTTTTATATTAATAATCAGAATTATCGTAATCTGGCTTCTAAAAATTGAATTATTTTACTTTCAAATCAGTTAACTTTAATGAAAAATTTAAAATAACATTAATAACTGAAGACAATTATAAGAAAAACATAAGTAAATTAGCCTGCAGAAAAACAAAAGAATTAGAAATTGCCACCGATTCCTTGTATCTTAGAAATTATGATTGCTGAATATTCATTTCTGTTGTCTTTTCTTTGTCTAGAATTAAATTTTTAAATCATAATATTAATCTAGCTACATTATTAGACAATATTGTGTAAAAAATAATCATAAAATACATAAATATTTATGAAAAAGTTGCTGTTGTGTTAGTTTTCACCAAACTCATTGATGCGCAAATAGCGGTCAATTCTCATTTATTGTCTAAAATAGCAGTCAAGTGTTGTTCACTTTTCCATGCTTATTTTGCTTCTAAAATTAAAATTTTTCAAATCAAACTTTATATTCTGATAAATTAATGTAAAATCATAATTATAAATGTAAAAAATTACATGAAATATATTTATTTATGTTCAAAATCAATTATGAAAATGTAAAACATTTTGTTTTGATTTCTGACTTTGACAGTTAGAAAGATCTGGGGAACGGTTGCTAATGCTGACAGTTAAAGCTTACCAGTGCCTTATTGGGGCAAAAAGTTAGGATAATGTAACAATAGACATCAAAGAAAGATCAATTTTTTTGAAAAAATAATGCCAAATGCAGATTTTTTTAGAACCAAAAATGGCCAAGAGATAGTGCAAAACATTGAAATTATGGTTAAATTTTGTAATTATCAGCTAACTGGTTATATTATGTGGTCATTTCTGTTGTTCTGGAAATTTGTAAAGAAGAAGTCTAGGCAAAAATATAATTAAACTATCTCAGAAATATGTGTGTAAGCAATAATGTGCTTAAAAAAATTATAAAATTAAAGTGATTTGTATATATTAAATCACTACAGAGATATGAAATGTAAAGTCAGTTAAGTGATAGCCAATTGAAATTACTAAATTTTACTAATAATATTATCATTATTCAGTGCAAAATAAACTCTTGAATTTATTATTAAACTTTATTATTTCCTTTATTTAACATTAAATTATCTAGTTGCCAATTGACTGGTTGATCTTAGATATATTGCAAGATTTATTGGAAGAGAATATTGTGAAAGTAAAATGCTATCTGGATTCTAATAATTAATTCTCATTCAGATTTATTCACAGATGATATTTTAATTGATAGATTTTTTACTGAACCATTTTCAAAATAACATGTTTATTTATATTTACAAGTAAAACACCATTAATTCAAAATTTTGGGATGTTTATGCCATTTTTAGACTTGTTTTTTCAATTTCAACAGATTTTTTACCTCCTTATTGTAAATCCAATCTCTACTATGAAGAAAAACACAGGCAAATCATCATATAGGTCATAAAATATTACTTAACAATGCTTAATCTATTCAATTTTATTTTCATCTACACCTAAACTTAATGATTTTAATAATTTTTGTTACTTTAAACTGTCCAAAATTATTTATTATATAAAGCAATAATCATAAAAAACACTTATAAATCCTGTATATAGTTTTTAAGTATGTCTTTATAATTTAATTATCTATCTCATTTATTTTTATTGTGAAAATTTTAATTTAATTATTAGGTTATTTTATTTTAACAGGTATTTCAAATTCAAATACATATAAAAGGATATGTTATGTAACTAGCTGGTCTGGTTATAGAAGAACACCAGCAGATTTTTCACCTGAAAATATAGATCCATTTTTATGCACACATGTAGTGTATGCATTTGCAGGAATTTCAGCTGAAGATCAAATAATGAGTTTAGATCCAAAAACTGATCTTGAAGATAATGAAGGCAAAGGTAATTAAATTTATTATTTTTTTAAATCCTTTTTTTATTGAATAAACAGTAAATTTGATTAATTAGAAATTTGTGTTGATGAATATTTTTTATACATAAAAAATAATTGAGAAGTATTACTCATATATCCATTAATTCAACTATCCTTTATCCATCTATTTGATTGAATGTCTATCTTTGTACTCTATTATTTATTCATCTATCTGTTTACTTCTATCTATACATATAAAAATATGTATAGTAACAAATCATATATAACTAATTTCCATACAATTGGTTTATTATCTCTAAATCTTACCAAGATCATTTCTTTCACTTTCTGCAAAACTGTATTAATAACTTTTATGACTAAGTTTCATTGAGATTTTTTTTTTCTGAAAGTCTGGTTTATCATCTCTGTTGACTTAGTCCTACTGAGATGATTTTTTTCTTCCTGTAATATTTAAATCCCATTTTGTTTGCTTTCTGTAATACTGTTTTATCATTTATAATAATTAAGTCCCACTGAAATGGCTTTTTTGTTGCTGTTTTGTATAAGACTGATCTCTCGTGATTAAATCCCCTAAAATGATTTTCTTTGCTTTTTGCAAAACTGGTTTATCATTTCTTATGACTGAGTTCAATTACGATGGCTTTTGTTTTCTGCAAGACTGTTTTATATTCTCTGATGACTTGATTCTCTTTGAGATTTTTTTTTGTTGTTTTCTGTATATCTGGTTTATTGTCTATGACTGTGTTCCATTGACATGGCTTTCTTTGCTTTTTATAAATTGTTTTCACCATGATAGTTTATTTTATTTTCTGTAAGACTAGATTACTATCTCTTATGACTGAGATCTATTGAGATGATTTCCTTTATTTATGAGATTTATGCCAAACACTTATTAAATGTCATCTGTTTATGTCATTTATACATATCACCAGTAATTCTCTGAGCTGTATAAAATTATTGATATTGGGTACTTGTGAGCTTTCAAGTAAACCAAGATGGCTGCCCATTTTTTGAAAAATCTAGTTTCAGGACTCTCCAAAAACTGTTTATAAAAAAATGCCTGCTAGAAAATATAGTATTTAATATTTACATTTCACTTTTTACTACTGTTATTTTAAAAAAAAGAAATCATTGTGAAAAAATTAATTACAATATTTATAGTTTATTTTCTTTGGGGGGGGGGGGTTAACTTATTAACAGAAAAATGAGAAGAAGAAAAATACAATATTTACATTTCATTTATGTCAGCACTGTGCAATCATATCAAGACCATTAACACATACTTTTCAAAGGACAAGATCCTGTACATTTGGAAATAGTCCACTGCATGATATTCTGTGACAGGAAGTTTCCACATTTTTATTACTATGACAATTTACAAAAAAAAAAAAACCCAGCTGACTAAAAAAACATGCTGACTTGAACCAAAGTATTAAGAGTATTTCATCGCTTCCGACATTATAATATAAGTAAAAAAAACTGAAATAAATTTTCTTAGTGAAATTTATTGGAATTTATTTCTTTTTTTAAAATTTAACATATGATTTATTAATTTTACTTTAATTTAACAACTAACACATTTTCGATAGATTAAAGGCTCTTGAAACTGTACGTTTATCAAAAATATGGGCTGCCATCTTGGTTGATCTTTTTTAAAAAAAAATTAAAATGTTTGTATTAACTATTAAAAAATTTTCATGCTACTTAAAATGGAATGTACACACAGAACTTGGAATAAAAGACAATGGTAATAGCACCTATATTGATTAATTGGTATCCATTTAACTTTATAAATAAAAAAAGTCATCAAAAATATTTTTCACATTAACATAAATAGAATATTAGAATAAAATAAATATGAAATTTAATTTGAAACAAGTATATCCACAAAAATTTATTATTCATGATTTCATATTTACAAAACTAGAAATATATATATATATTTTACATCCAATTCAGCATTTACATCATTTTTAATTGTTAATAATGTAAGGTTTGTGGGCCCTTCTTAGGAAATACTTTTTCATAAGTATGTCTTTATTAAATTTAATTTATTATTGGTAACAGTACAATTTTATTCATACATTAGATGCTATAAATTTTTGTGATCATAAATTAGTTTATAAAAATTTGATTCCTATAATTGTATAAATAGCAGAAATAATTTAATGTTTTATTATTTATTAAATATGATACATTTATGACCAAATTATCAGAAAGCAATACACATCTACAATACAAACACTGTATAACCATTTCTGCCTTCTCTGATCATAAATGTTCCACTTTAAGCAATAAATTAGCAATGATTAAATTAAGCGAACAAGGAATATCAGTGATTGACATAGGCTGAATGATAAAGAGACGAGTCTAAAAAAAAATAAAGTTGCTACTCCTGTGAACATTAAAATAATTAAAAAGTATGATAGCTTTATTGCAGAAATGGAAATTTTTTTTAATGATATGAAGATTAAACTAACCATAATATTTTCTAAGGGAAGTCATTATCCAGAGCAAGACTTTTAATTCAGCTCCACAAAATCTGATGGAGGTATTTACCGTGAGAGAATCAGTTGCAAAGGCAGGAAGTTTGGCACCTTTAGATTAAACTGTACTAACTTGATATTGATATATATAGAGAGCAGATGATGAAGATGTGAAATGTTGATGTCTTTATTCATGGATTAAAGTATGTGTATTGAACAGCATGAGTAACCGACAACTACCACAACAACAAATTTAAAATATGTAGAGAATGGTAATAATAATAAATAAAATACTGTAAAAGTTATTTCATCCAATAAAAAGTTTTCTAATCAAAAGTCATTCATAATGAAAAATTATTTAGCATATATTTGTTATATTTTGTTTTATAGTTACAATATATAAATACATCATATATAAATGCAACTGTTAAAAGACTGTACATATTTACATATTAGGTTATTATGCCAAAGTAGTTGACCTGAAAACAAAAAATCCCAGTCTTCAAGTTTTATTATCAGTTGGAGGAGGTTTGTTACCCAACATTTTTTTTAGTGATATGATAAAATCAACTAAGAAGCAAGAAGAATTTGTAACTAGTGTTCCTCAGTTTTTGTCACAGTATGGCTTCGATGGTCTTGATGTTTATTGGAAATATCCCGTAAAGGCTACAGGTGAAGATATGGAAAAAGAAGAATTTTCTGAACTGATAGCAGTAAGAAATTTTTAAACTTTTAACTGTTACTATACATTTAAAAAATAATACTATCTTTCCTTATTTTAGTATTATTAATACTATTTTAATGTTAGTGCAATTAATATTTTCAATGTTGCTTATATATATCTAAGCATGTTTCTACACATAAATATGTAAGTTTTTTCTATATATTTCTCTACATTCACCCAGCATGTACTTATAGTTAATTAACCATGAAACAATATTGAATTGATGAAAGATGGAATAAATATCAACTCCATAAATAATTTTTACATATGAGTATTTACAAAATAAATTGAATTATTATCAAAAAGATAAAGGTAGATTATAATATACAGATAATGTGAATTTCCAAATCAGACAACCTCTCTCAAAATCCAACTCAATCTATTGAAGTTGAAATTCTCTATTTTAAGAAAATTTAATGATAAGAGCTTAATTAATAAATCTAACATTAGTGTTGAATTGTTTGGCATGATTTTTTTATTATCTTAAATAACATTTATGCTAATTTATTTTATAAACATCACATGACCACCACTTCTTATGCTTTGTGTACAACTGTTGTTAAAACAGGCAAAACTCACTATACATATTGCCACACACAGCAAGCTATAGTAAACAATGGATCCTAAGATCTATGCGCAGTGCTCTCAAATCCAAGGCTCCTCACTGACGAAGGCCACAAGCCAGAAACTAGTCTGGGGATATTGGATGAGTAGGCACTATTGGATGAGTAGGCACTAGATGGGGATTTTATGCACAAGCCTTCTGGCATCCATTGATTACTCTAGTTTGCTGTGTGCGGCAATACGTATAGTGAGTTTTGCCTGTTTTAATTTATATTACCATAGATTAACTGGAATTAGGGTTTACACATATTAAAAACAGTATTTTATGCATGAATGCTATAAAAGATCTGTTTTAATTGTCTTTATTATGGTTATTATTTTATATTTAAAAATATTATTAATAATTTAAATAATATTAATGATGTATTATAGCATTTCCATTTATTTTAATTTGAATGATCTTAAATATTTTCAACAAAGTATTACAAATTTATTCAATGTATAATATACAGTATATTTTTTCCCAACAAGTGTAAAGACATGAATATATATATATTAAAACAAAAAATAGGCAGGACATCTGAATATTATTGATAATTTTATTATAAATATAATTTAAATTGTAAAAAAAAATCAAGGCATGAAAATGTATATCAATTAAAAATATATTTACAGCGAATGATTATTTAATTAAAGAATGTTGAAAAAATATATAAATGTCCAAACAATATTAGCCTCTTACTATATGTTTATTTTTATTAATTTTTGAAAATGCAGAGTTCATCCGCCTTTATATTTTAGATACTGAAAATACTTAATTGAGAATTTCATTATTTTTGATAAAACTATAATATTTAAAAATCTGTCTTTTTAAAATCTAAAAATGGTTGTATTTCATTAGTATTTAATTGAATATAAGAATTTATATTTATTTTATTATTAATGATTTTTCATATTAAAAATTATACATTGACTTTGACTATAAAGACAACATATATAATAAATAATTCGTATCATATACTAGATTTTGTATTTTCAAAGAATAATAATATGATTCTCTATTAAAAATTAAGTTATATTTATATGATTTAAATTTTTATTACTTTAGATGATTATTTTTAATTAAAAATTGTCCCTAATATTGTTGTTCTGTAAATTATAATTTTAAATTAATTTAAATAAATAGTAACAAAGAACAACCTGATTTTTTTTTTTAAAAAAAAATGCAATTGTATGATGTAACTAGTTTTCCTTCCATTTAGGAAACTTTTCAAAATGGTGTCCATCTGATAGCCTCATCCATAATTGGAAATATGATTTAGACAAAATATAAAATTTCTTTAAATTATATTAGAAAAAAAATCAACTAGTCACTGACTCTAAATATGGATTTTTATATATCCAAATGTGTTTTGTAAAATTAAAATGTATGATGATAATGTAATAGTAGATTAGTTGTGGAATATATTTTTAAAAAGTTGTCAAAAAAATAGAATAAAATTGTAGAGTCTATAGACATAATATGGTAACTATAATGATAAGAATTCAGAATAAATAATTTATATAATTCAAAATTATATAGCAATAAAAGTATTGCCTCATTTGATAAAGAAAAAAATGTATTAAAGTCTATATGAATCAAACTAATAATTGGGATGTAAAGAAAGAATTAAAATTGTAATGAATAATGTTAGACACAATAATAAAACATCAGAAATATAGATTTATGATAAAAAAATATCATTAATTAATGGTAATATATTGTACCATTTATTTATATATGGTACAAATATATTGACATTTGGTAAAAGCTAAAAAAAATAGTAAATTTAGATTTTTTTTTTTGAGTATAATTTATTTTTTTAAAAAAAACTTACAATGAAAGACAAATTGCCCTTTCGTATTTTTTTTTATGTATTTAGAAATAAAAGTTAAAATTGGAGAGAACAAAAGACACGCAGATTACTAATCCTGATAAAGTAAAAGAATTCAAAAAGTAACAAGATAAGCTAAAAGAAAAATATTTTAGCTAATTAAAGATGGCAGAATTATGCTAAAAAAATAAAGACTTTGTAATTGAAAAATGATAAAGAATGTACAAGATTATGAACCTAAATGCCATGATAATAACATGCGCAGAAGTCTGAAAACTGGGCCTCTAGTATAAAAAGGCAGAGACCAGTTTGAAGAATGTCTTGTTTCATTTGTTTCTCTATAGTTAGTCCTGGATAAAAAAATATATATACATCCAGGTCGCTCAACGCTGAAATGATTCGGCATGTCGAAGTGAACTGGAGCTTCTGCGGACATTGTGCCTGAAGATGTACACCAGAAATGGCTTTGTGACTGACTAGGAGAATAGACCACACGATCAACTAATAACCAATGGCCGAGCTCATTCTAACCCAAAAAACTATGCATAGTTAGCTATTACTTTCTCGCTAGATTTACTGGTAATCTATGACTTTATTATTCCTGATTGTGACTAAATTGTCGACAAATCTTTCTAAAAAAATAAACTTATAATAGAATCCTGATAGAGACTTTAATTTTCGTGCTCAAGGAACTTTCTTTTAAATAACTTTATACAAGATCTTGGAAATGAATTGTAAGAAGTGAACATTATTGAGTTGCTTTAATTATTTTATTTAACTGTTATTTATTTTTTTTATTAATGTATTCATGTTTGGATTAGTATATGTTCTCTCCAGTTTATTTAATTAACAATTTAACTTAAACATATTTTTAGTTTGTTAGAATAAAAATATTTATTTCTAATATCAACTTTTCATTTGTACGTTATTAATAATAGTTATTATTGTTTATTATCAAATTTATTATTAGTTTAGTAAGATTTAAAAATGTAATTTACCTTTGCCAATATGTTTTGAATAAGATCCAGTAATAATATTTAGGAAATAATTCTAGTTCACGGAAAATCTAATATCGATAATTTAAAAAAACATCGTTTCTTTTTTATTAACAACTTGTGAGATGTGCTGGTGACAGATTTCAGTGGATTCTTATGAATCCTGGCACCCAGATCAAATAAATAAAAGGCTGATTTTGTCAATAGCACAATTCGTAATAATTCTAGGCCAAGTTGATCAGGAAATATAGTTATGTTTTTTAGAAATAGAAATACAACTTTCTTCTTTTTGACATAACTTGATCAACTCGCATGCCGTTTATATTGCATGTAGAGGCCTAGCAAGGTGGAAAATGTTACAATGTCACCAAATGTGGGGCTTCAATGCAACAACCACAACCTGAGATAAGTTGTAATGATAAAGAACGTTACAACAATGACCCAAAAAACTCACAGCCGGAAAATAAATAGTAGTTTTTTTTAAAAAAATTATAAAAACTAACTAACTAATTTAAACCCTGATTATACAAGTATAAAAATATTTGTTTAATATGACTTACAAAAATAAAAATATATATATTTTTAATATGTCTAAAAAAAACACAATTGTGGCTGATGTAGACGTAAGTCACAAGTATTTGACCGGGTAGGCGGTTACTGAAGAGGAGAAAAAGCATAGCCCTGAGTCCGTGTATGCAGTATATAATATAAGACCATCTTTATATGCCCATCAGTCTATTTCTAGCAGGGATCCCAATAAAGGGAAGGATGGATCAAGTTGGACCAAGTTGCCATGAGCCTGTAAGACTCAAAACAATGAGCAATGCTCGTTTGTGCATATAACTTGGGCTTCTTATCATTATTATTACACTTAAGCAGAAATGACACAGATGAATGAGGAAATATTTTGCATTCCTGCTGTGTTAGACCTAAAAGTGGGCATTAAAGCCGAGCATCGCTTATTGAATGAGTCTATGAGATATATCAGCACGCTAATACAAAAAAAAATACGAATATGAATTTGAAAACTTAAAAATAAAATTAGTGTAAACCCCTATTTTATTCTCATCTCCTGGCCCCGGTGATATGTACCATTTATTTATATAAAGTACAAATATATTGGCATTTGGTAAAAGCTAAAAAAAAAAAAGTCAAATTTAGATTATTTTTTTTTGAGTATAATTTATTTTTTTAAAAAAAACATACAATGAAAGTTAAATTGCCCTTTCATATTTTTTTTTTATGTAATTAGAAATAAAAGTTAAAATTGGAGAGAACAAAAGACACACAGATTACTAATCCTGATAAAGTAAAAGAATTCAAAAAGTAACGAGATAAGCTAAAAGAAAAATATTTTAGCTAATTAATGATGAAGAATTATGCTAAAAAAATAAAGACTTTGTAATTGAAAATAATAAAGAATGTACAAGATTATGAACCTAAACGCCATGATAATAACATGCGCAGAAGTCTGAAAACTGGGCCTCTAGTATAAAAAAGCAGAGACCAGTTTGAAGAATGTCTTGTTTCATTTGTTTTTCTATAGTTAGTCCTGGATAACAAAAATATATATATCCAAGATCACTCTACGCTGAAATGATTCAGCATGTTGGAGTGAAACGGAGCTTCTGCGGACATTGTGCCTGAAGATGTACACCAGAAAAGGCTTTGTGACCAACTAGAAGAATAGACCACAAGATCAACTAATAACCAATGGCCCAGCTCATTCTAACCCAAAAAACTATGCATATTTAGCTATTACTTTCTTGCTAAATTTACCGGTAAGCTATGACTTTATTATTCCCGATTGTGATTAAATTGTCGACCAATCTTTCTAAAAAAATAAACTTATAGTAGAATCCCGATAGAGACTTTAATTTTCATGCGCAAGGAACTTTCTTTTTAATAACTTTATACAAGATCTTGGAAATGAATTGTAAGAAGTGAACATTATTGAGTTGCTTTAATTATTTTATTTAACTGTTATTTATTTTTTTATTAATGTATTCATGTTTGGATTAGTATATGTTCTTTCCAGTTTATTTAATTAACAATTTAACTTAAACATATTTTTAGTTTGATAGAATAAAAATATTTATTTCTAATATCAACTTTTCATTTGTACGTTATTAATAATAATTATTATTGTTTATTATCAAATTTATTATTAGTTTAGTAAGATTTAAAAACGTAATTTACCTTTGCCAATATGTTTTGAATAAGATCCAGTAATAACAATATTTAGGAAATAATTCTAGTTCACGGAAAATCTAATATCAATAATTTAAAAAAAACATCTTTTCTTTTTTATTTACAACTTGCGAGACGTGCTGGCGACAGATTTCAGTGGATTCTATGAATCCTGGCACCCAGATCAAATAAATAAAAAGCTGATTTCATCAATAGCACAATTCGTAATAATTCTATGCTGAATTGATCAGGAAATATAGTTATGTTTTTTAGAAATAGAAATACAACTTTCTTCTTTTTGACATAACTTGATCAACTCGCATGCAGTTTATATTGCATGTAGAGGCCTAGCAAGACGGAAAACATTACAATATATTTCAAATATAAAAGAGGATTTTTGGAAAATAGCAGAAGATAGGTTATGAGCAGTTCTATAGGCAGAATTACATAATCTGTTATTGTTATTGGATTGCATAGAAGAAAAAATAAGAAATGTATTATAATGAGAAACATCAGAAGTGTAATTAATGCATATAATGACTTATATGCTGAAAGACAGATGCATGTTGAGAGTAACAAGAAGAGATCGAAAATGCAATATATGGGTAAGAGAACAAACAGGTGTTACTAATCTCATTGAAAAAATGAAAAGACTGAAGTGGAGTTGGACTGGACATATTGCTAGAAGATATGATAATAGATGGACAATTGAAATCTTAAACTGGATTCCAAGAGATTGTAAAAGACCCAGAAAGAGACCACAAATGAGATGGATGGATGAAATAAGAAAGTGTGCAGGAGTGATATCGAGAAGAGAAGCTAAAGATCAGAGAAGATGGATTGAACTTGGAAAGACCTTCATCCTATAGTGGATTGATAATGGTTAATGATGATGAAAGTCATGACAAAATACCTGAAGAAGTTTTAAAATATGATGATGATATGTTAGTTTCAAAAATATTGGAATTTTTTAGGAATATGTGGATTCATAAAATTATGCCAGTTGATTTTAAGAATGATTTTATTGTTCAAATTTTTATAAAACAAAGAGAACAGACAAGATAATAATTATCATGGAATATCATTATCATCCACTATATCAAAAATATTTACAAGGATTTTGTTGATAGGTTACTTCTAGTCATAAATAAAAGGTTACTAGTGTGATTTTAGAAAATCAGGAAGCACAATGGGCATGGAGGAAATATTATTATCACATTTACCTGCTCCAACATTGTTTTAATTTTTATGATAGCAATCTTTAAAATTGTTTACAGTTGATTTAATTAATCAATGGTCAAGATGTGATACAAATTTTATGGTGGAATTTTTAATTTGAATTGATTACAAGAGCTTCATCTTCTTAAATTCTGAATTTATGATATGCTGATGATTGTGTTATTTTTACCTGAAAATATGGCCAGCAGAATGTGCTTTATGTTTTAAATACAATATGTACAAATTTTTGTTTAATAATTAATGTTCATTAAACTCAAATCCTTTATCAGTCCATGGTGAAAGAGAAATCTTCAGCAATTTTTAGCTTGAACAGTTATCAACTTAAAAATAAAAATCAATTCAGATATCTTGGTAGTTTAATTAGTAGAAAGATGAATCTAGATGATGAGGTTTAGCACAGACTCTATATGGTCTTGCTGCTTTTAACAAGTTAAAAGATAAGTTATTTTATTATAAGCCAATAAACATTACATGATCACCATTTCCTAAGATCTAGGTGCAGTGCTCTCAGATTCAAGGCTCCTCACTGATGAAGGCCACAAGCCAGAAACTAGTCTGGGGATATTGGTGGAGTAGGCACTAGATGGGGATTTTATGTACAAGCCTTCTGGCATCCATTGATTACTCTGGCTTGCACTGAGTGGCAATACGTATAGAGAGTTTTGCCTGTTATTTTATTATAGAGAAATAACTATTATAATTAAATTAACAGAGCTGTTATTTTATCTATTTTATTATATGAAAATGAAACCTGGACCTTTATTGATGCAATATAAAACATTAGAAAATTTTAAAGATGCTATATAAAATTTTAACTAATCATAATGTTTTTCAACTTTTTAGATGCAATACTATTATAGAGCTCCTATTGTAAAATCAACTTTTGTTGAGTTGGGCATGTAAAATGATAAACAATGCAAGACTTCCTAATAGAATTTTTTTTTTCATGCGGCCGATGCTGTGATACATGAAAAAAAGAAAATTTTCTAATAGAATATTTTATGGTGAACTCAAGTATGGTTTTGTGAGAGAAATATATGACATTTTGTTCTAAGGATTATCTCAAAGACATTCTAAAAAAGTGTGATGTTGATTGTTTTGATTGTGAAGATATGGCAGATAATAGAATATATTGGAAATATATAATTAGCCATGGTATTGGTATATTTCAGAAAGAAGTTTTCTGCAGCAGAAGTTAAAAGCATCATTCCAAAATATCAAGTAAAGAGAAAATGAATCAGTTTGTTCTATATGTGAAAATATTTGTGATTCACAGATTGATTTGTGTGCTCATCACAAAATTTACATCTACACTAGTTTTTCTTTTTTAATGGAGTTTAATTGTTCATACTTGTTTATGATGCTGTTGCTGACAATGAATAATTTAAACAACAATGAATATAATGTATTTACAATAGAGAACAAAAAAAATAATGAGATAAAATAATTATGTATTTTTGTAGAAAGAAATAAACAATAAATAAGAATATATTCTAGAAAAGGTTAAAAGTAAAATAACTGAACTTTAGTTATACTAAATCCTGAAATTGAAAAATTGCAGCTTTAAAATGGTATAGGATAAAAAATGGTAGATTAGCATTGAATATAAAAGAAATAATTATAAATCATCAAACTATCAGTTTAAAACAATATATTACAAGAACAGTTCCCCATTTTAGTAATATCTAGCATCTTTATCTTAGTTATATTCCCATTTTCAGCCTGGTTTTGAGATTTTGCCTTTATCAATGAGACCTAGTTTTCAAAGTTTTGACAAATGCAGGTATGCTATCAGCAATTACCTTTAACTTCATTTAACCTATCAAACCAAATACTTGAAATTTAAATCATCATAGAGTTTTGAACATAAAACAACCTGCTTAAATTGTTCATATAGAAATGAAACTAGTTCAGGAACTAGCATTTTTAGTATCTTCAATTCTTCATTAAGTAAAGGCACCTTATTCTCCTGGTTAAAAATGTTAATGATAATAAATTTCCAAACAATCAGCTTAAACCTCTCTAATAATCCAAATAGTTCTCCATCATCTATTACAAGGTTGAGTAATCAATGATTATTATATGTATACAATACTTCTACTTCTCAGGCTTTAAATTCCCATCACCAACCAGTTTCTGGTTATGCTTTTATCAATGATACTTGAATTTCAAAATTGAATACATTTTAAATTCAAGTTTTTATCTTGAAAGGTGAAATGAATTTAAAATCTATTAATCATTGATTATTTAAAATATGCTACATAGCATTAGAGAATTGCTCTTTTAATAAAAAAAAAAGTGAAATATAAAAATTAAGAGATTGAAAGTGAATACATATGTTAAGAAGTTTATACAAAATAAGATATTAATAAGATTTTAAATAATAATCCCAAAAATTATGCACTTTTACACTTGTTAGAGAAGCTATATTTGTTAATATTTATTTATGCTTAATGTTTTCAAAGCTCCATGGCTTCACATTCATAACTGTGAATATAAAGCCATGGAGCTTTGAAAATGTTAAGCATAAATAAATATTAACAAATATAACTTCTCTAACAAGCGTAAAAGCGCATAGTTTTTGAGATTATATAATTTAAGAGAAGTCATTAAACAAATTTTCATTACAGAAATAATAATGTAAAAAAAGGAAACAATAAAGATAAAATTATGGAAAAGAAATGGTTTACAATACCACATTCAATGATAACACAAACTAAAATAAAAAATTTGAAAAGAAAATGTAAAATTTGTATGAAGAAATAATAAAACAATAAATAAATTAATAAGTAATATTAAAAATAAAGATAATAATGAATATTAAACAAGAATAGTTTATAAATTTAATGCAAACAATGTAATAAGTTTTACATTGGTCAAGCAAAAAAAACTATAATAGAAAGATGAAGGCCCCAATATTTTTTATTAATGGCAGTAGAAACACTGCACTGAGATAAGTCAAACATTGGTGCCTAGTTGTTAGTATAGCTGCCTTTCAAGCAGCTGGCCTGGGTTCACTTCCCAATCAATGCATTGATATATAAAATAAAACCAGTGCAGTGAGATATTTATCTTTTCAATAAACATAATAACTCATACTATTTTCTTCCCTAGATTTGTTTTTGTATTAATAATCAATATCAATATATATTTTATTTGGACATTTCAATTATAGTTTTATGGTCATTATCAATAATTTTTTTATTCAATTTTTTTTCACAAATGTAACTGAAATTAATATACAAAAAAAATATAAACAACATTACAAACAGCCAAAAGTGAAATCAATATAATATCAGCAATCTCATGTCAAGGTAAACTAACTAAATAATATGATTCCATTTATTATTCTGATCTGAAATCATTGGTCAAACAATGAAAGGAAGCATATGATTAAAATAGATTAAATGTGTTCAGTTGTTTTAAATTAACGCCATTCAACAGGCAAAGGTAATCATGAGCTGTTTCAGTCATGTTCTTTTACTCATTGTCTATTTTAAAATCTTACATCAGGATAAAAAATGAAATTCAATTATTATCTATTGAGGTTACTTTGATAACAAATTGTTGATATTTTGTGGGTTTATTTTAATTTAAGTTTTGCCTCTTATGATCTAATTTCCATAGGGTAATCAGTTAGCTATTGACACTAACTGGCAATTGTGGTTTATAAAAAAAAATTATGTGAAATTAATGTATTTCTTGCAATTAAATTATTTTAATTATTATATGATAATATTAAGCATGATAAATTTTAGATATTTTAATGTATTTAATACAGATATCTAGGTATGCATACATGCATGATATGTAATTATATAGATATAAATACTTGTATTATATATATAGTTTATATATAACAAATATAATGATTTCAGTTGTTTTTTTTTTTCATGTTTTATTTTTTAGATATTTTTGTAAAATTGTAGAAATAAAAAAAATTATATAAATTAATAATAAAAAACAAGTTTTGTGAAAGCAATGATATAACCTGTAATGTTTATTTGAATTAATAGATTACATTAAATTTAAAAAAAAAGAAGGTAACATTAAATTTTAAAATATAAAATGATTTTCCGGTGAGACAAATAGGATTTAGAGATCTCCACATAAAATCTATACTGGATATATTTTTGTATGTCACCAAAATTCCATGTTGAATATATTGTGGTGATGATTTTATAAGATATGTTTTAAATGATTAATTTTCTTGCTATTTTTTCTTTTTACTTGATTATTTTCTGACATGTAGATCACAGTAAATTTAAAAATTATTACAGTTCTAATTTTCTTTGGATGTTAACAGTTTTAACTAAATAATTTCAAAATAATTACAACTTTACCAATAAATAGTATATCCTTATTATAAAAGCAGTTATATTAGGCTGTAGTATGTTTTAAAAATGGATATAAAATTTGTAGAAAAAAAAATAGTCTTATAGTTAAGTAATTTAACAAATTTTTTATGCAATATATATTGGAACTGCTCCTTGTTTGAAGTCAGACTTAGTATGTAATAATTTTATGTAATAACAAAATTCTATACTTAATTACTATTTCTTGTACACTATTTTTAAATTTCTCTTCATTTCAAGGATCATATTTCTTCTTTATCTTGACCACAACTGGTACATTCTAAAAATAAATATTCAACAATTTCTGTTCTACAGCCATACAAATCATAAAACAAATTTAAAATTTTCTGCCAGTTTATTTAATCTCCAAAACTTTATGCTTTTGTCTTAAAAACAAACCACTTCTACTATTAGAATAAACATTTTCACCTTCTCAAATGCTGATCTTATTTTGATATCATATTAGTGAGATTTTTTTACTGCAAAATTTTTATTTCCATAACATTTTCTTTTTATTTACTAAATTGTCTATTTTCTATCCCATTTCTGATCATACTATTCTTTTAAAATATTTATCACAATTTTTGTATAAGAACATTGAAATAAAATTTCAATCCACATCTTTTGCATAATTTCATAGCTGCTTTAACCAATTCATCTGACAATCTATTCCAATTAAAACAATTAAAAATTATTTTAGTATTTCTATTATCCATATATTTAAATCTTCCAAAAATTTTAAATCTGTTTTTGATATTTCTCACAAGAAGTCTCACAAGAAATGATAACCATGTCATTTCTTGTTCTATAGATGCATCTGCTGAAAACATATTTTTCCCAATGCACTTTTTTTTAATTTGTTTTTGGATCTTATCCAAAGCTGAAACAGTACCTTGCATTATTTCCATAAGTAAACCAGGTGGGGCCACTTTTCCTTTAATGTTAAGATAGACAGTTATATGTGAGTTTTATAGATATAGAGAAGGCATATGATAGAGTGAATAGAAATAAATTATGGGTAAGTTTAGCAAATTTGGGAATGGATGAAGCTTTAGTGGATATTATTAAGAAATTATATAAAAATAATTACTATACGTATCAATTAGGGAATATAGAATCAGTTAAGGTTAAAATGGGGTAGGACTAAGGCAAGGATGCCTTATGTCACCTATTTTGTTTTTGTTGTATTGGAGTGAAATGGAGAGCACAATAGAAAGATTAGGAAAAAGGATAAAGATACCATTAATAGGTGGCAAGAGAGTATATACTTTGTCAGGTCTTTTTTTGTGGATATCTTTTTGTGTGCAAAAAGAAGAGAAGATGTGGCAGTTATGTTGAGGACATGTGCAAGGGTGAGTAAAGAGATGGGGATTAAATTTAGTGAAGAAAAATCAAATATAATGATGGTTAATACTGGTGAAAGAGAAGATGTAGAATTTTTATTGGGGGATATAAAGTTAAGTGTAGTGAATAGATATAGTTGTTTGTGAATCATTTTAAGTAATCAGAAAAATTGTTTGGATGAATGGGAGAAAAAGTTGATAAATGAAGTAAAGAAAAGAAGCAGATTGATAAAGAAATTAACAGTGTTTTCATATAATAAATATGATGTAACTAGAATTATATGGGAGTTGCAGTAGCAGGGTTAATATATGGTAATGATGCATTATTTGTTACTAAAGGGGTACTAGATTATTTAGAAAAAGTACAAAGGGAAGTAGAAAGACATGCATTGGATGCAGATGTGTGGACAGCAAGGGAGGCAATTCAAGGAGAAATGGGATGGTCAAGTTTTTATATGAGAGATGCAAAAAGTAAAATGAAAATGTTTGGTAGGTTGCAGTTTATGGATAATAAAAGAATAGCCAAAATAGTATTTAACTGGGTTACGAGTAAAGGGCAGGCAACAAGATGGGTGAGAAAGGTAATAAGGTATGCAAAAAATTTGGATAAAGAATTTATATCAGTATATTTGTACAAAAGATGGGATGATTGTGTTAAGAGGATTGTTGAGTGTTATAATGGTAAGGAATGGAATAAAATAATAGATAC
This sequence comes from Epiperipatus broadwayi, assembly GCA_028023455.1. Classification (NCBI taxonomy): domain Eukaryota; kingdom Metazoa; phylum Onychophora; class Udeonychophora; order Euonychophora; family Peripatidae; genus Epiperipatus; species Epiperipatus broadwayi. The sequence continues at coordinate 4,413,971 of JAQFVV010012401.1, forward strand.
ATTAATAAAGAATAGGGAGTTGGAGAGTAAAAAGAGTTTAAATATATATAAAAGTAAACAGAACATTAGGTGCAAGTTAATTTATGATAATAGCAAGGAAAGTAGTTTACTGTTTAAGACTCAAACGGGATCTTTAGCAACAAGAGAATATACATGAAATGGAAAAATATGGGTGATTTAGTCTGTAAATTGTGTAAGGAAGGAAAGAAAATATTAGGCATCTGTTAATTGAATGTAAATGCTTGAAAGCAGAAAGGGTACAAATAATGAAGTTATGGAAGAATAAATATGAACAAAATGATTATACAGAAAGTGGGTTATTGGTTTTTATATTGGGTTTGGGAAAAGATAAGAGGGATTTAGATATTAAAGGCCATACAGTTGACAAAGATTATGTTATGGAAATGGGATGGAGCAGACTATGGGAAAACTTAGGGCAGGGAATGGAAAGGGAAGATAAAGTGGCTAACAGGTTTTTCTGGGCATAGTTCCTGAAAGATTCCTGACTCCGTTTAAGGAGAAGTCATAGTGCATCACATCACATCTACTTATTAAATTTTAAGTTATTCTTTTTTGATTTTTAATTGTGAAATTATTTTCTTATTTTGACTGTACATTACATTTTATTACCATTTTTTAGCCCCAAATAAATATATTGATTATTCCTTTTATGCAATATTTTCTCATTTTCTCTTTTTTTCATTTTCTGATTCATTAATTATCAAATTACATTTTTTTTTTTTTTCAAATATTTATTAAATAAGTACAATGTTTACAGTGACAATTATGTGTACATGGTAAATTGAAAAGGAAAGCTAGAATTACAAACATAAAAAAGAATTACATGATAATAAATAAATCTAAGATAGTATTATTCTGGGCAAGAGATAAACCTGAATACCTGGTCTACTGTTAGCACACAAGTAGGCTAATTAAGCTCACCCAACTCACCTAGACAAATTGCCTCACACTACCAAGAGTCACTTAGTCAATCTAGAGTTTGGTCAGATCACCATTGGAAAAATCACTACAACTATGAAGGCTTAGGTATTTATGCTAAATCTGATGAGTTCAGTTAAAAACTATCCATTTTGATAACTTAAGGATCTGAACTTCTGATTATTAACAAAATCACTTTCAGCAATATCTTAGACAGAAGAAACAAAGCGTTTTACCAGCAATCATTCCTTCAATGCAATCAGCGTCCATGTTTCCTCAAATAATACTTTTGGAGCTAGAAGCATCTTACTAATGTATTCTTTTTTCTACGTATTAAGTACTGCGATCAGAGTGACATCTGGGTAAATGTTTTGAAATTTAAAATTACGATAAGTTTTATCGATTTGTCACACTTAAATTTTTTTAATCAATCAGGGAATTATAATTCGAAAAACTTACACAATTAATTATATTTAATTCTGCATAAAGTTTTTCCAGTCTTTCATAAATTTTCATTTACAACTTAATTTAATTAAATAATGATCTAAAATAATATCACTACACATATTCACATTTAACAGATTTTTTAAGTTTGGTTTTAATTTTATTAAAAATTTTAATCTAATTTAAATATATTGTAAAATTATATGATTCTTTTTTGTATTTTTTATTGTAAGATTGTTTTTTATTCTTGTATATGGAATGAATAACCAAAAGTTTTTACCCATTCATTCCAGTCAAAAAATCATTACTCAAATATAAATATGTTCGTATAATTTTTTTTTTTTTTAGAGATTAAATCTTGCATTTACAGCAGAATCATTTATTACTGGTAAACCTAAAAAGATCCTATCTGTATCTGTTTCATCGACTAAATCAATTATTGAGCAAGCATATGATGTAAAAAATATTACACGGTGAGTATTTTATAAAAATGTTTTTTTAAACTTGTTTAATTATGTTTAAAGAACAAATAAAATAAAAAGTTTGGAAAAAAAAATTGATTATACATGGCATGCAAGATAAGATAAAAGAAAACAACTATTGATTTTAAATTATATACACTGAGAAAGAAAATAAATTATAATTAATAATGTAAAAAAAAATTTTTTTTAAGGTTTAAAAATTATTTCTATTTGCTTTAGTTGCATGACATCTTTATCTACATGTAAAGATTCAAATCTATATAGATGTCATGTCTCTTCTGCAGTGACCCAAGATAAATCTTATATATAATTGTGTCAACAACTTCAGCTGCAGAATGAGCAGACAAGAAGTTACTTAACTATCAGATTTAAAAAAAAAAAAAAAAACGGTACTTACATATTAGCCCAGCAATCAGATTTCACATAGGTATTAATCTGCCAATATTTATTTGGAAAAATGATAATCTATAACTTTATTTACTGGAAATGATATTAAACATCTTCTAACATCCATTTACATTTTTAAAGACAAGTTACCTTCCACCATCTAAACTTATAAAGATTTTTTATTTTGAAAAATAGCCACCTATAATTTTATTTAGTGGAAATGAAACAAACATGCATTTACGTTTTTTGCAAAAAATAATTTTCCGACAAGTGAACTTTTAAACCAATAAGCATCACATGATCACGATTTCTTATGCTTGCCTACAACTGTTATTAAAACAGGTAAAACTCTCCATACAGTAGTGCCACTCAGTGCAAGCCAGAGTAATCAATAGATGCCAGAAGGCTTGAGGAGCCTTGGATCTGAAAGCACTGCATCTAGATCTTGGGATCTAATGCAACCATCCAGCAGCCGCCTTTTATCTCTACTTAATTACAAAACTATGAGAATAAAATTGAAAACACAATATTTTCAATCCAAGCTCATTAGCTTATATAGTCATATAGGTCTGAACTCAGTTCAGCACCCATACATTTTGGTGTCTTTGGTTTTTTAATAACCATAGCCACCACTATCCTATTAGGCAGAATTGGTATTAAATCACTAAACATCACATGATCACAATTTCTTAGGCTTGCTCATAATTGTTATTAAAACAGGCAAAACTCTCTGTACAGTAATGCCACTCAGTGCAATCCAGAGTAATTAATAGATGCCAGAAGGTTTGTGCATAAAATTCCTATCTAATGTCCACTTATCCAATATCCCCAGACTAATTTCTAGTTTGTGATCCAAGGCTCATCACTGATGAAGGCCACAAGCTAGAAACTAGTCTGGGGATATTGGATAAGTAGGAACTAGATAGGAATTTTATGCACAAGCTTTCTGGCATCTATTGATTAATCTTGCTTGCACTGAGTGGCACTACTGTATGGAGAGTTTTGCCTGTTTTAAGTAAACTTTTAACAATCTAAATTTATTACAAGTGATAACTTAACCAATATATTTATAGATTTAACTGTGTAATTTCTGTCCATTTATAAAATGTTGTTTTTTTAGCACCACTGCTGTGGACTGAAGTTTCTTATCTTGAACCATATTCTGTTACAAATGGCTACTCTTTTTCGATAATCCTGAAGAAAACACTGCCACTATTTGGCTGTAAAATTAACAGCAAAACCAACATTTTGACTAATAACTTTCTCCTTATCAAAATATTATCTAATATTTACTTACAAAATTAATTCATTTCCTTTTTGGATTGTAAATGTGTTTAATTTGGTCTTTATTATTTACACATTTGATTTTCATCACTGCCAAACTATTATGTAATAATAATAAAAAATAATAATACAGATTTGACTTAAGTTTTTCTAACATAATTTAGTTAGAATATTTATTAACACAGCATATATATAAGGATATATACAAGCCTTTAAGTATAGAAAAAATGTAAGACTGCAAATAATTGTATATAATTTATAAGAATAAATGATGGTCTTATCATGTAAATATGGTTATACAACAATACCTTTTAATAATTAACTAGCAGACATTTGCAATATTTTATTTGAAGAGAGATGAATACATTTAATATACATATATTTGTTTGTTAAATTGGGAAGAAACTCCTAGGTTTAATTAGAAAATATCGAACTATTTGTTATGCCTGAAGGCTTTCCAAATAATAATTTATACCAGGCTGGCATTTACAGAATTTCCTAAGTCTGTTCTGACATGTTATAAGGCAGACTTCTTCCCAAAACACATTCTTAATGCAAGTTGATTAATATTTTACTGTGTAGTTAAAAATGGAAGAAGCCATTCTTAAATAATTAACTTCTCTTTTTATACTAAAATGGGGTAATTAAATTTTTTATCCAGAATGACCAATGAGAGTTATTTTTGAAACTTTAAGAATAACCATTAGTTCAGATAAAAATTCCAGACAGTAATAGATTTTCATCTGGGATTTTCTAGATAATTTTATAAAATATTTAATTTCTAATTAAAATCTAAAGTCTGTAGTTTTATAATCTTATGCAACATATATATATGACAATAATACATATATAAGTAATTCTTTATATGCATTCACATATACATTAAATGATATGCAAATATGTATATTGAAGTGGTAAATCTGTAGTACATATTTAACTTCACTGCCTGATGACATTACATACCTTTAAAGTAGGGTTTGAACCAGTTTATATATTTATTTGGTCATCTAGGAATGTTAAGCACACACATATACATGTATCACTTCCACCCTGTTTATTTAAAATGGTTATGTGTAACTAGTTAAATTATTATTTTAGCTTAGGTATATTTTATTTCCAAACTTGTAAATTCCCTTCACTTAGATCATTGTGTGTGTGTGTATATGTATTACAGATATAAAAATAAATAAAATTAATGTAAAGCTAAAGCAATGCCAGAAAATTCTAAAAAGTATTATTACAATTTTAAAATGTCATTCTCATTTAACTATTTCAAGTCAAACCAAAAAATCATATTTTAAAGTTATTTGCAATTTTAAAAATACGTTTAAATAATGCTTTCTGGAACGTATTGTTTACATCTTCCAATATTGCTAAATTTCAAGTATAGGAGGAACAGAAGTTCTAGGAATGCACGGAAGGAGTTCAAATCACTCTTCTCTCTGGTATTTGTGTAGAGAGTGGAAACAAAATGGACTGTGAGTAAAAGGAATTTGCCTCCCTGATCTTAAATCGTCTCTGTCCTGCCTTCTGCCATGCCATCGCTATTTGAGAACTGTTATGTTTAACTGTGAAAGAACTATAGGAATATGTTTACCATTATTTTGTCAATATTCTGCCTTTGCGTCCAAACTTAGTGTTTTTATACTAAATGGCCACCATAAATACTAAAGGTAATCCGTTTTGCCGAAGAATGAACTCTTAATTCTCTTCACTTCATTTCTTTCCTAAATCTTAATTGTAATCAGAATACTGACTATAAACTTAATTATCATTAAATTTGTGATTTTCTCTCTTAAGTTTTAAACTTTTTCTTTGAAACGCTAAGCACAGAATTATGTACTTTAAATCTATCATTAGCTTTTTAAGTTTCACACTCTAATTATTTTATTTCATGCGGCAAAACTTATTTTAAATATATATCTTATTAAATTAGTTTTAGTGTGCTAATGTTTTAATCTAGTGAACTTATATTATTTCAATCATCATTCCGATATTTTGGAATATTTAAATGGTTAAACGTAAAATTTCTTACTGAATGCTGTTCGCTCGGTTAAATATTTGAAATATATGCTTAATGGCGGATTGTTTAAAAATTATATTATGGCTTAAGATAAACTTTTTGTTGTTGTCACTATCGATATTTAAATGCATTTTATCTTCTTAAAATAAATTTGATTATTAATATATTTTAATAACTATTTAATATTTATACGCCATTAAGAGTTAAATTGCTTATAATATATTGTCGTTTAAAATACTTGGACTTGTTAAATAGGAAATCATATTTTCCCTCTTCTATATTCAACATCCTAAATTTATTAAAGTTATACGTACGATGCTGAGTGTGTTATTATTTTATCATGGCGTTACGCATGCTATTATTGATTTATTTAAGCTTAAATTATTTCATTAGTCATTTAAGACTTAAGCCATATTCGCGTTGCTTACTTACGATAGCATTTTAAAGAATTATATTTTGCTTTATCATATTTACTCATCCGAAATCTGAATTTTTTTCATGTAACTCGTATAGGAATGAGGTTTGGTAGAACCGATCTCAGGATAAACATTAAAGAATTAAGGCTCTGCATGTGACACGTTGAAGGGCATGTCATGGAATCCTTACCACTCATATTTTCGAATATCACCTTATGATAAATATAAGTGGAATCATATATGTGATAAAGCCTTCCAGTCCAAAGACGGAAATCTTCTCCATTTTAAACGCTGTCATTATAGTTAGCACTGCGAGTTCTTTTATGTGTAATTCTCATTTTATCTATAAGACATGGCGCAGTGATGTTTGTAAACCACTCATTTAAAATTTATCGAATATTTTAGGATTGTCACAGTAAAACTTATTAGGTTAACCCATTCCTCATTTGTACAGGCCCAAATATGCTCATAAAAAATAAATTATTAACTATCATATCAAGAGTAAACCTCTCTTTAGAGATGAATTTGTAAACGTCCTTATCATTACTTAAAGTAATGATCACCGCATTGATAACATTAATTTATTATTATACTATAACTCATTAGCATACTAAATCAATTGCTTATATGCAAAGTAATAACTGCATTAAATCTGTGCTATGTTTTCTAATGTAAATTAAATTGTTTATATTTATTAAATTATTATGTTTTAATAATTACTCACGCGTTGTGTCTTACTGACTCTCACTCATTGAATTCCATTAAATATTTATAATAGTGTTAGTAATATTTAGAAGTTATAACTGATTACTTCAAATAGATATTTATCTCTGGGTTATTCTGTTCTTGCTCATTCTGGATGGATACTATTTTATAATTCATGTTTCTTTTGCAATGCTAGCTGTGTGCAATTCATTTAAAATTTATAAATTGCCCTTTCACATAAGATATTTGATTGAGCCAAGTTTTAACATTATTTATTTATGCTAATTACCCTGTAGATCTCATGTTTCTCTGCTGTGTCTCTGGGACCAGAATGAATAAAATTTCATCTGTTATCATCAGAAGTGTTGTTTATAATGTTATAGTTTTAGAGAAGAGCAAATAGGGCAGAATTCATAATTGCTCCTGACCTGTGTATCTTGGGCATGAGTGAATTTAGGGTACTTTTGCTTAGATTCTAAACCTTGTTAAATGAACATACAATTCTGACCGGTACAATATATACTTTTAGTTGTAATTATGCATAGCAACAGAATGTGCTAAAAGTTCCGTGACAATGGTTAATACAAGTTTCATAGAAATTCTCAGATTTTTTTTTTATAGATAACCTGCTATAATCAACCTAACTATTATCTAAAATTGTCATTTAGATATTCCTAGCCAAAACATCAAAATTTTTCTAAAATTCTTCCACAACCATGGTATCATCTATTAACAATTAGATCTTTTCAAGTGAAATTCAAGTAAAACGTACAACTATATATTTATATATAAAGCAAAATAGCCTTCCCATCATTCACTTCAAAAACCAACTTTCTTTGACATCAAAGGATAATAATATTATCATTGATGTTGTAATAAGTTATTCATTAAGTAATAGTCACTTCAAATACACAATAAAACTAGTTATATATAATGTAATGGTCATATTTGCACATTCATGCAACAAAATCCAGAGTTTTGGCAAATTATCCCAAACCTGATGTAGATGAGGGGTTGAGACCTCAAATCAGATCATACCCCAGTTCCTTTATCAGTGCTCTGTGACCTACTATCTGAGGGATGGCATCTATGAGGTTACACTCATGAGCTAGCAGTAGCACAGGGTGAAATATGAAACTCAGGGAATTATTGATAAATTAGCAATTAACTAATAAACACACACAGACATGAATAATACACTAAACATTATATGTTTAATATCTTTATTTATGAAATTAGAAGTTAATTAATACAGAATAGAAGTGCATTGGGGTTTTACACTCACAGGTGTCTTACAATGATGAGCTAAGTTAGATACAAGGTCTCATCTTTTATGCACTTTAAATCATTTAATTTCAAGATTTATTACAATTAATGTCTGCAGTCTTTAATCATGCCTGAATATGGTATGCCATTTATTCTTGGTTTGCTATGAGTTAAATCTTACAAGAATGATAACTAACAAAATATAATTTATTCGGATTAATTTATATATAATGAGCAGTACATGCGCTCTTTTATGCAGATTCTTAAATAAACTAGATCTGGTATTCAGATCAATGCTGAATTGAATAAGAATATGGAGGGAATGAACTGGTGATTGTAGTGAAACTTCTGAGATTATAGTGCTATATTAACTAGGTGTACCGCATATGTGTGCTTCATAAGGATACATTCATAAAACTTAGTAAAATATCAAATATTAAAATTACTAATGCACTAAATCTATAGTTTTATTCTGCAAAACTACTTTATCTCACTTCACTAATTAACATAATTAAAATATGCTAAAAGGTTTTACTAAAATAATCTAGTTTACACTAAATCTAGATAGTTTATATAATAAACTAAGGAGGAGAAAGCATGTCTGGGGTTTATTTAATTTATTAATGTGCTTTATAATATTCTTGTGATAATTAACTAGATGTATTTACTAACATGTAAATCATAATAATAAGCTAAAACATAGTAGCTTAACTAATATACATATATAAAATAGATATTTAAAACAGAGATTTATGTTTGCTAATAAGCAGCATAAATCAAATACGTGAGAGCTTTCCATCATCTCTCTAAATTATTAATATTACCAATCTCTGTTTTGATTTATGACATATCATAATTATCAATGCAATAAATGAATAATATAAAATAGAATATGCATGACCACAGATGAGAAAAGTATACAGATATAATAACTGACTATAGTTATTATGTTTAAAGAAAATGATTAAATTATAAATATTCATTTAATAGCAAGACTGTTACAATTATTATTAATTTACAGTTACATTAAATTATTATAGAGTTTAGACTTAATTTATTGAGAAAACATTTAAAAGTTGTAAATTTATGAATGTTCAATTATATAGATAGCTTAAGAAATGTTACCAATAATCTTCTTCTTTGGGCTGAGCTGTCAGGCATTGTAGTGGCACTGTTACATCTCTAGGTGGGCTATTCTCCCTTCTTTTTTGTGGACTGTTGGTCTCAAACTCCTCCATCCCTATAGACCAGTCTTTCAAAGGAAGATGGCAAAGTTGTTGGCCTTTAGCCACTCCTTTCCATTGTCAAAATGGGCATAGCTCCCATCAGTAATATGTTTCAAAATTTAAGAGAGTGAACGCCTAGTGCTAAATTTTGGTTTTATATTAATTCTTCAATTCTCTTTATAAAAGCCATGAACTTGTTTACAGTTTATAAGTTTTTAATCTTGAAATTTAACATAATTTTATTAACTTTAGAAAAGACAAAAGTAAAATCTAAGTGATTCATAAAATAGTGCAGCTTGACTACTTTTCTTTTGTCTTAAAATTTATTTTAAAATCTGTTCTTGGTTTCCAGACAAATTAAACTAGGTTTGTGTGGTGGGACATTTCCCAAAACAGGCAATCTTTTAAAACAGATTTCAATTTTTAAACATTCTGCTATATGTGTAATCTTGTCACCTCTAGAATTGGAAATTTATATGTGAATTTTAATAAAAAGAATTTTGTACATTTTTATTTTATTAATGTTTTATAAAGAGCTTGCAAATAAGCTCTTAACAAGCTTTACAGATATCCTCAACCCCAGACCAGTTTCTGCTATTGGCTTCTCAGTGAGATGCCAGGATATTCAAGCATTAGATTAAAAATACTAAGACAAGGCTAGCACTTTATCTAACGAATAACAATTAAGTAGAAAATCTGAAATTTTAAGACATCCATATTCTTCCAATCCAGCTATCTAACTTAAATAGCCATATGGGACTGAACTAAGTTCAGATACACCATATATTAATATCTTTAGCAATATAAAATTGCCAAAGCCTTAATAGCAAAAAATAAAATTACAAATAAATCAAGTCAGATGTCACATGATTTAATTTAAACAAGCTTGTATTACAAATGTTTTATAAAGAGCTCACAAATAAATTATTAACAAGCTTTGCAGAATAACCTCAACCCCAGACCATGTTGTCTTTATACAAGTGCATCTGATCAGCAGAAATAATGCTAAATTTAGTTTTAAATCTTTTTATATATGTGTGTGTAATATTTTACATTATTATATGGTTATGATATATATGATAATATAAGTCAATAATACTGATATTCCTCATTTGAGTAAGATTCTTAGTGTTTGATGATGCTTGATATATTTGTAAAAATATAATACCTTAGAACTGATTCAGAAAACAATCCATATTAATGACTGTATAGTCTCTATAAGAATGTGTAATGTTTTTGATGTTTAATATCCATCTGAAGCATTATATTATTGGTCCCTGAATTTTTTGTTTAAAATCCAACCCTTATAAAATAAAACTAATGCAATTGTGGTAGTAACAGGTGAAATATTCATTTTAGATCTTGAGGGTATAAGTTATATATGTTTGTATATGTTTAAATTGCTCATGTTATATTTTTTATACAAATCTTCTATGAAGAATGGATATGTATTTTGCTGATTTGAATACTTCTTATATATTTTTTAACCATTATCTTATCTATTATTTAATTATTTTCAAATACTTTTCAGTCCATCTTAGTTTCTCTGTGAATACTTAATCATGCAGTGTGAATGAGAGTAAGATACATGCAATAAATGTTTTTGTTTTTGTGTATGAGTTTAGCTAACACACATGTATGTGAATCATACACACAAATCTATGTACAGATAATAATAGATCATATTTTATGAGATTAACTTAATTAGACATTACAATTCCACTAATATTGCCAAGCATTTATGTATCTTAATACTAAAGCATATTTAAACCAATAAGTGGAATAATATTAATTTGAACTTTCATCCATCATGATCAAAATGTCTATCATTTATCATTCTAAAGAATCTGGATCTGCATAAATACCATTTAACTAACTTGAATACAAAGGCAAGTGATATAAATGCAATAGGATTTGTCTGCTTACAAAAAAACAAATTGCCAGTACCATCAATCACCAGTATATATATATGAAAAACAAAAAACAAATTAAAAACTTGCTAATGCTTGTATTTATGTCAACAGATGGTGTTTACCAAAAACACCGTCAAGCGTATGTTTACATAAATGTCAGAGCATGCATTCACCATCTCTAACTTTAATTCCACTTTCAGATCATGATTTCAAGCTATTTGCTATCATCAGTGAAAGACAGGAATTTTAGAAACTAGATCTAAACACAAACTCTGAGCATTTATAAAACAGTTTCTATTCAGCTTGCAAGCGTGAATCTTTTAGACACATAATGTCTTCAAACTCAGCATAGCAAGCCAGATAGCTATATGGGTCTGATCTCAGTTCAGCATCACCACATAGTAAAAGCCTCTGCAATATATATTATTGCTAGAAAGACCTCAAAGGTACATTTATGAAAAACAAAAAACAAGTTAAAAACTTGCTAATGCTTGTATTTATGTCAACAGATGGCGTTCTACCAAAAACACCATCAAGCGTATGAGATCTTTCTAGAAATGATATATATTGCAGAGGCTTCTACTATGTGGTGATGCTGAACTGAGATCAGACTCATATAGCTATCTGGCTTGCTATGCTGACTTTGAAGACATTACGTGTCTAAAAGATTCACGCTTGCAAGCTGAATAGAAACTGTTTCATAAACGCTCAGAGTTTGTGTTTAGATCTAGTTTCTAAAATTCCTGTCTTTCACTGATGATAGCAAATAGCTTGAAATCATGATCTGAAAGTGGAATTAAAGTTAGAGATAGTGAATGCATGCTCTGACGTTTATGTAAACATACGCTTGACAGTGTTTTTGGTAGAACGCCATCTGTTGACATATATATATAACGTATTTGAATATGATTGTTTTATGAAGGATATATATACATACCCATAGACTGATCATTGCATATATGTGTGTGTAGTATTTAATTTTGCAATTTTTGAGTGTTTGTCTATGTTACAGGATTTTGCATTCTTATTGTTGTTCTGTTTTATATTTTGAGGCTCTACATGTGATAGGCAGTTGCTAGCATGGCTATAATAATAATCTTAATGCAAAAATGCCATCTTAATGTCTGTATTTGGATGTTATATAATTACCTAAATGACATTGCCATAATTTTGTAATCTTAAAGTCTTTATCTCGACTCAGTGGTAGAGAGGTGAATTCAAAAACTAATTTCTCCAGATCAATTTTCAGATGATTACAGAAAAAGAAAATCTCAGTTTGGTCTTTGAAGAGAACTTCTGTGCTCAACCACTTTAATCTTTAAATATTATATAACCTCCAGGGTTCTTTTTTAAATCAAGAATTAAAACAGGATTTTTTTTTTTTTTATTATTAGAAGATTCTATAACAATTGAAACAATTTTTCATCATTTTTGTGGTTCATAAAAATCTTTCGATGTTGAAGCCAATATAAAAAATCCAGAAACAAATACATAATATATATTAAGATAAATACTTTAGTGGTATATTTATATACTCTCTAGATAAAAAGGTTAGGCTAAAATATAAGAATATGACAATATATTTTCATGTTATTCTGACATTTGTTTTATATATATCAATAAAAAAAATTAAATCATTATAACGTCTACCAATATTTTATCTCATTATAATTATTCTGGACAGATTTCAGGTTTATAAAGTTGATTAAAAGACAGTCAAATTTAACATTATAAAGTGTTTGGAATTTTCAGGTCATTATCATGATAGCATAAGAAGCAAACTGAGTCTTCAAATGATAAATATATTGCTATATAATGAATTTGCATTAAAAAAATAGGATGATGATAGATGTCATTTCTTCATACAGTAATATATATATATATAAGCATATTTTTCTTTGTACATAATCATGAAATCTTATATATTGATAGGGTATCTTGAATTAGTAATAGATTGTACCTTTATATATATATTTCAGATATGCCGATATGATTAATATTATGATTAGTGAACATTATGGAATTTGGGAAATAAAAGGTGACCAACAAAGCCCAGATGTTGCCAGATTTTCACGCATGGATATGGAAAAAGTTTTAAATATGGTATGTATATTTATTTATACCTATACTTGCACTACATTTATATATATACTGTATATATATATATAAGATATAAAATTTCATAGAATTTTCATATTATATGGAGTGGGTTCTATTTAATTTATGTTTCCAGAACTAGTTTAAGCCATTAGAAAGCCTGGATGCTACAACATAATAAGATAAAAAAAATGACAATATAAAAAAGTGTCCACTTTTTTTTTAAGTTCATGTTTGAAATCAGGATCCATCTACAAGGTATCTCTGCATTTCCCATATAACTAACCCTGTATAAACACATTATGTATGTATAAGCTACTAATTCCAACTTCTGTTTTTGATTTTTATGAAATGGTTCTTGCATTGTTTATGGTGACTTCATAAGATTTGATACAGGTTTGATGATGGGATTTGCTAAAAGCAAAAACAAGAACTCCATTTTTTCAGCTTTTAGATTTATGATAAGCTGATGGTATTACTATCTTTTCCTACAAGAATATATTTTCATGTTTTGAATTCAATATGTAAAGACTTGATTTTAATAATTAATGTTCCAAAACTAAACTTTTTTATAAACTGAACTTTTTTATCAGCCATTGATGGTGTTGATGGAAGCAAAATATTCAGCAACATCTAAATTTGGATTGTTTTGAAAACCACTTTAAATATCTTGATAATTTATATATTGAGATGTAACCTGCATTCTAATTTGTTAATGCAGCAGGTATTTCATTATAATGATGTAATTTCTCCAGCTAAGTTAATTTATGTAGAGTTGTTATTTTATTCATTTTGTTGTATGTAAGGGAGTCTCGGATACCTATTGATATTACATGAAGACATTGGAAAAAACTACATTTAAGAATGTTCTATAAAATTCTAAAAATATGATGGCAAGATTATAAGACCAATTAATAGATTTTATGATTTCCTGAATGTAATACCAAAGAGTGTACTATTGTAAATTTATATTTTCATTGGATCGAACATGTAAAACAAATGAATTGTGACTTCCAAAAAAAGTATTTTATGGTAAACATGGTTTTAATGAGCAGATCGTGTTTATGTTATAAAGATTATTTCTAAGACATTTGAAAGAAGTGCAATATGGATTGCTCTTATTAGAGAGAAAATACAATAAACAACTACAATTAAACATTCAAACAGGCAAAACTCTCCATACAGTAGAGCCACTCAGTGCAAGCCAGAGTAATCAATGGATGCCAGAAGGCTTGTGCATAAAATCCCCATCTAATGCCTACTTATCCTATATTCCCAGACTAGTTTCTGGCTTGTTGCCTTCATCAGTAAGGAGCCTTACATCTGAGAGCACTGCACCTAGATCTTAGGATCTAATGCAACCCTCCAGCAGCCACCTTTTATCTCTCCTTAATTACAAAACTATGAATCTTAAATTGAAAACATAATATTTTCAATCCAAACTCATTAGATTATATAGTCATATAGGTTTGATGTTACAATTAAACATAGTAGTAAACTTTTCAGAAAAGATCGTTTTTTTTACAAACGAAGTTATAAGACAGTATTGCAAAATATCAGATAAAATAATGATCCTGCTTGATTTATATGTGGATGTATTTGTATTGCATAGACTGATATATATATAACCATCAAAAACTTTTTCATGTCATCATTTTATAAATGAACTTACACTTTCAGAGAAAATTATTTTAAAATAAATAAATATTTTATTTTTACAGCATCAGAAAATAATATATGCAACAAATAAATACAAAAATTTAGTTATTATTACAAATAAAGTAACATTGTTTTTATTAGTTTAAAATACATTTTCTAATTTGTTCTTAAAATAATTATTTTGATGCTAACAATATTATTTGACTTTGATTATTCTCCTTTGAATGGCGAATTTATTTACATGCACAAAAATATCTTTCAATTCAAACATTCTTTAAAATATTGACACATTTATATTTTAATAATATTTTAAATACAAATATATTATATATATCTGGGGTCTAAATTAATAACATAAATTTAGAGTCTTTGGATTTTTCAAATTTAATACTATATTACTTAGTCTATTTGTCTGAAGGTTTGTGGCAATGTCAATCTACTATTGTTATGGACTATTTACAT
Source organism: Epiperipatus broadwayi (assembly GCA_028023455.1). NCBI lineage: Eukaryota > Metazoa > Onychophora > Udeonychophora > Euonychophora > Peripatidae > Epiperipatus > Epiperipatus broadwayi. The sequence continues at coordinate 4,429,274 of JAQFVV010012401.1, forward strand.
TATTCAGACAAGTTTTTAAATTTATTTTAAAAACTTTCAAACTTTATACTTTCCCAAATACTTTGAACTGTTAATAATATATATTGGTGGGCATAGAACCTTCTATCCTATACAGGTGTTAATAATCTCTAGATTTGTGAGTACTGAATTTATGGTGTTGTTTTAACCAACTAGGTATTTCTTCCAAAGATGGCAGCCATTATAAAGTTTATATGCTTATCTAAGAAGATCACCCTGACGTCTTCATTTATTCCTTTTAAGAACAATGTTAGCGAATGGTTTCCAAACATTATAAATTATTACCCTAGGTGTCCTTATGGGATTATTTGCAACTATCATTTTCTTTTTACTTTTTTCTTTCTGCCCATTATTATTGGACTTTTCCAGTTGAACATGTGCTCATTGATACATGCATGTTATTCTCCCTTCTCTTTAATCAATGTTTTGAGTTCTTTTAATTACTTTTCAAGTGGACAGCTGGTTTTATTGGTACATGTTCTTCCACATTTGTATGTCATTTCACAAATGCAATTATTATTTTTCATCATTTAAGATTAGATTTTGTAGATGTTAGAAATTTCTTACCATGTTTTTGAAAAGCTATTCTGATATTGTTTTGACTGCAGATTTTCTTTAATTTGCCTAACATTCATGATATATATGAATACATTACAGTACTTATTATGTTTCTCTGTTTTTCTTGTCTATTTAGGCCTTTCTTAATAATAGTTGATAGATATCCAATCTTCATGAAAGTTTGTTATATGTTGTACTTTTCTTTTTTCGTTCACTGGTTCCTGAACAAGCTTCTTTTGTTCTGTTTTATTATGATAGTGTGAACAATTCTTTGCAGTTTTATCATTATTGAACATAAGTGCAATGTATACCAGTGTAAGGATAGTTAGTTTCTCTTCTAGTTGCATGCATTACCATCTCTGATTTAATACATTTACATAGAGACTTTGTTTAGCTCTTCTCCACAAAAATTTTAAAGTGCTATATGTGAATTATAAATTATGGCATGAAGTTTGGCAGTGTGTTTTGTACCTTCATGGATCATCTTCAATTCTCTCTCTGCCAATTACAAAATCTTGCAAATCACTTGAAAGCTTTCTTATAACTATACATTTTGGAATTATTTTCTAATGTTTCCAAAGCAGTTTTGCCAATTTTAGAATAAAATTTAATATTAACATTCCATTGTGTATTAACACTCTGCCACACTTCATGCCATAATTTGTAATTCAGATATATTGTTACCTTAAAAAAATTATGGTGAACAGCTTAACTAGTTTGAATTATAAAACATGTATTGACTCAAAGATGTCATTGCAGTCAGCTTGGAGACAAAAAACAATCACTTTTTACTGGCACACACTGTGAACATTATTTTCCTAGAATGGGAATGAGTCTATAAATTGATGATAATAATCCACCTGAAACACATTTTTTTAGATGTACAACATTTTTTATCAACTTCACTTATAAAATGCATTGAATTAGCCATAACTAATTTTCTTTTCAATTTCAAAATTATAATAAACTCCATACATAGATTTATTAAAAATGGTTACTTCATACCATGAACAATAAAAGCATTTTTAGATATTTTAGTGACAAAACTATCTCATGAAAAAGTCAAAACTACAGTTTACACCCACCCCCCTTACATACTCTAAAAAAATAGCATATACCTTGAGTGTAAGAATTCTATTATGCTGTCATTATAGAATAAAGCATTAAAAAGCATTAAAATTATAAAAAAACATTGATAGTTTTTGTAGTGTATATCTACATTCAAATACATCAGATAAATTAATGAAAAGCTGTAATTAATATTACAACAATTTTCCAAAACAATAACACACTGTGAAAAATTCTAATCTCTGCAAAACTAAAAAAAAAAAAATGCACCTGGAAGAATAAATACCATCTAAATTAGTTCAACATTAAAAAAATAATGAAAAGAAAACATAAAATCATCATTAAAGAGGATTATATAAATGTATCTATAATAGCAGATCATTCATATATGAATGAACTTAGATTCAATTGGAAAAGCACAATAATATTTGTAGAGAAGAAAAAATAAAAGTATAAAATTTAAATGAACTGTTCACAATGGTAAATACCTTCATAAATCAACTTTCTGATATAATCCATAATAGTTGAAAACTACCCACTAAGTTTTAAAAAACAGAGAAATCGGAAGAACAGTAATAGGTAATTCTATAAAATTTCTACAGATTGTTGGCTTTGGCAGAATATTACAGTATCACCTTAAATTGAGTGTTTACCACTTTAAAAAACACTGGATCTATTTCTGTAGTTAGGTCAAGACAGCAATATCTAAAAAAAATCAGGAGTAGACTGCTTGTGTTCTAAACTATAACGTAGCACCACCAGTGCAAGCCAGAGTAATCAATGGATGCAAAAAAGTTTGTGCATAAAATTCCCATCTAGTGCCTACTCATCCAATGTTCCCAGAATAGCTTCTAGCTTGTGGTTTATATTAGTGAGGAGCTTTATATCTGAAATCAAGGTGCAGTGTTCTCAGATCCAAAGCTCCTCACTGATGAAAGCCATGAGCTAGAAACTAGTCTGGGGATATTGGATGAGTAGGCACTAGATAGGAATTTTTTGCATAAACTTTCTTGCATCCATTGATTATTCTGGCTTAGCACTACTGCATTGAGAGTTTTACCTTTGTATTAACAGTTTGTATAAGCATAAAAGAATGGTGATGATGTGATGTTTAATGGTTTAAACTATGTTGTGTATTATTAGTAATAATTGGATGTATTTGAAAAAGTATAAATAACGTTCAAAACTTTCTAAAAACATTTAAAATTTTAACAAGATAATGAAATAATGTAACATATAATTTACAAATACAATTTATGAAAATATATTTACATTCTGAATAAAAGTAAAATAACTAGATGTCAAATGACAGAGATACGATGCACATTTGAGTTCTTCTTTCAATATAATTTCCTATTCCACAAATTAAATTAAAATTTCTATTCATTACTGTAACAGTCAGAATTGTCTATCTCACTAACACACTGCAGAATTCAAACCCCATACACGAAACTGAACATTCTAGGACCGGGTTGCCTTCTAGATATACTAAGTTCGAATCTAAATTCCAAATTTCACAGCGCCACCTATGTGATAACACATCTGATGCTACTACTAGTATAACCTTTTACCGGTGCCTGGTGGTCAGGGAGAAACAAAAAGACTCTATACTAAGATAAGTTTGGGTTGCTAATTAACGTCTATGGATGTACAAAAGAAATGGAGAAAATAGATATATAGACTGAGACAGTGATAGGAATCAATAAAATAAAAGATCAAAATTAGTTTTAAATGATTTCACAAAATTTATTTATATAAAAATATATATATAATGCCACTGTCTGCTTATATGAGACAGGGACGCTTATTAAATAATTGTTGGCATTACATTCCAATAAATTACAAAAAGGTTTTAAAGCAAAATTATATATTCTATCCCTCGGGCTAATAGTATTACGATAATGTGCTTAAAGAGATGGGAACATGTGTGAGGTGCTTTGAGTAGTTATACAAGTTTAATAAAATATTTGAAAATTAAATGATTTTGAGAATAGCACGGACAAAAGCTTACTAAGCAATAAAGTGGGGATGTGATCAAGGCATTTATTTGATAATAATAATTAAAGCAGATGGGAGGTCAGTATTGCTAGTAATGAATTTATTAAAGGATGGAGGGTGTGACACGTTTAAGTCACGGATGCTTTGTAAAAATAAATATATAAATAAAACAATAGTGAAATATTTGGAATGACTACGGAGGGCAGCTCACCGCTAACCCATAGGAAAGTGTTGTCATGAACAGCCGAAACTTAGCGACTGGGTGACGACTGCGTTTAATTCCCAGGTGTGACATTTGAGTACACACTCTGCCTGGGAACCGCAGGAAGCGAAGAGAACGGACTTGGCCGTGTAAAAATCCTTGGAAAAGCAAAACAAAGCGGTCTCAACAACCAATTCATTTACCAGCAATACTAGACTAGTGTATATAAAACATACTAAATGGGTTTTACTTGGATTAAGAGAAATGCCCAATCAAATTCCCAGAAATTCATTTAAAAGGGTCCGCACATTCTCGACGTCAATGATGAACTTTGTAATTAAAGTAGAACACAGTATTTAAAAATAGGAAAATGCATGCTTGCAGGTTTGAAAAGAAAGCATAGGTTTATTTACGCAATCATGCATTTGGGGACACATTTAAATCATTGACCTCGCACATACTCTCATATTAGGTTAAAATCAATAACATGTAGATTTTAAACTATGTGATTATTATATATATTAAAGAAGATTAGAATCACCCTCGAATGAGTGATTTGCAAGATAATAAAATTGGGAATTATTATAAATTTAAAATATGCCTTAATAGCGGCATCTTACTTTCAACAAAGGGAATAATTCACTCGGTCAAAGACGATTCTGACACATTATCATAATAAAATAAAAGAAAGCTTAATAAATCGAAAATATTAACCCAAGGATAGAGAGCAAAACTGTTGATTATATTTGAACACGTTAAAAGAAGTACATAATAAAGTTATGTGACATAAAAGAAAAACAATTTAAAATAGCTATAGCATGTTAGTTAGGAATCACAAGAGCTCTTGGGTTAATTTAGGTTACCTCTGGAGAAGCATTTGCAGGTAGATTGATGGTCGGCAGGTTTTATATAACTCAGCAGCAAAATCTGGAATTGTTCATATTTTTGGCAGCAGCAGCAGTTCCGGGGTTCCTTACGTGATAGCTTCCGATGGTCTAGAGCAGCAGCCGGCCATTCCTGAGGGAAATAGCCTTCATGCCGGCTCTACTCTGACATGTCAAGGTTAGCAATAGGTGTGGTAAACATGGTAAATTAATTTGGAGATGAAAACTCGGCTTCAAATATAAGTTCGCAGGCACGTAGCTAAAATCTCAGGAAAATATATTTTGAAGAATATTTTACTAGAATATCACTCGAATCATTTCATTAGCAACACCAGAATAATTTTGGTTAGAAACATTTCATCAGCAAAAACTAGAATAATTTTGGTTAGAAACATTTCATCAGCAAATGACCAGAATGGAGAACAAAAGAAAACCCTTCCTTTTATAGTGGAATTGAACAATAGAACTGCCCTGGAGCATTACAAAAATATATCGGACTTATCAGCTGTAATTAAACCCATCCGAATGTCTAAAGGAATTTAACAAAATTTTAATTAATTTCTATTGTTAATTTCCTTGTCGACATTCGAATTACAAACTAGATTTAATTAAAAATTACTTTTACTAATTAAAGAAAACCTTAAGTGGACATCTGCTGTATTTTTAGATAAGCTTCTATAACATTAAATAATTAAACTATTGTCCCTCATTTATTTTAACAGAAATATTTGGAATGACTTTTATTAAATTAAAAGAAAATTATTTTACTTTTAAATCTCAATATTCGAATCTATTTACTAAACGAACATGAATTTTATTTTAAATCAAAAATATATTACGACTGTAATATATTTTTGTAAATAGATTCAAACAAAATAACTTTAATTAACAATTTATAATTTTGATATGTTTTAAAATGCATATCATAGTGTGTGTGCAATTATGACCTATATAACCTACTTTTAAATAAATCTAAATTATGTGAACATATACATAATCCATAATATTTTATTTATTTGGGCATGAGTTATACTTATATATAATATGAGCATTGTACTCGTGGTTTAAAATTAGGCGGGATTTTCGGTATATAAGCATATTGCAGACACACTACGATAGATTGGGGTTCAAACTAAGGTATGAGGGTAGGAAATAGGTGAGAAAAGGTGAAATGAAGATCTGCAAAGCAGACCTTACTGTTTCACATTCCCTCAGTGATGGAACAAAAAAAAATTGTAAAAAAAAAGATCTTACAACAGGTGTCCACCTATGAAGCCTGCATAAAAAAAATTTACAAGATAACCATATAACGTACAGTATATAAATATAATGATGGAACAAAACTGAATTATATACCCGGATCATATAAAAAATAATAATCTACCATATAGCGAACATTTTCTATCATCTTCCCCTTCCACAATTTTTATTTAACATTTTAAAAGTTTAACATTGGTTTATCCGATCTCCTTTCTCAATTATCCTGTGACGTGTCCATTACCCCTTTTTTTTGTTTTTTTTAAAAAAAAACTACTATAATCCTGGGTCTGGTGGTTAATAACTGCCTTTATAATTTGATGACTGCAGTCTCAGATTATCAGGCCTCTTTACCTTGTCTGGTAGTTCTTTAGCCCAGGGACTGAAATCCAGAGTGGTTAAGAATTCGGCCATTTCCTCCACCTCTTTGATTCTGCTGCCCGCCATCAGCTGTTGTATCGGTAATGGCATATTCTGTTGATCGGTACGTATGATATGAGTATCAGAAAATGCAAACGTGCTAAGTGATCGAAGGCAATTGACCTGGCGAATGAAAAATTGCATGTGTGTTTCCTTGATCACTCTGTACTTCTCCTGGCAAATGGTATTTAGAATCCCGCTCTGCCGATCCTCACTCCAATAATATTTCAACATGCTACCGTAATTTGCAAAGTTGCTCGGTTTTTTTGCCAACATGCCCCACCAATCTTTTGCATAGCCATATAAATGATGGCTAGCGATGGCAGTCTGTTCATGCGGATCCGTTTTATAAAATTGAAAGAAATCCTGCAGGCTATCCAGGTGTGGGTGGGGTTTTCTTTTATTTCTCCTCGAAGTATTTTAATGGTTATTATCTTCGCAAGTTGGGTTTGAACTCCGATGTCTGGAATTAAGGTTCTGTGAGTTGTATTTATCCCACTACTGTGCACTTGATGAAGTGGTAGATCATTGTTAGGGGTCTGACATCTTTGGTTTAGGTCCACTGCCTCATTGACACTGTTAATATCGTCAGATTCTGTTTTCGGTATTAGGACTTCGTTGTCCAGATATTGTACTAATTTTGGCTCAGTTTGATCTCGGCATTCACTCATATTTTTTTGATTTTCTGAGCAGTATTTGTCCAGTTTTCATTGGAGAGCCCTATGTCCCTCTCTCACTTGTGATAATTTGTCGAGGAGCATCCTGGTAAACATCTTATACTCCTTCCCTTTTCTTTGGGCTTCCTCTTCATGCTTTCGTGCCCTCTCTTCGCTTCTCTTAAATAATTCCACCAGATATTTCAGATTGGAATCTTCCTTGCTCATTTGCTGGACAGATCTCCTAACTATTGGAGGAGATTCAAGAAATCCGGATGGGTCCAGTTCTTGTTCATCGTGGTTGTTCCTTATATTATCCATGGCCATGGACGATGATGATGATTTTTTTTTTACTATTTTATTTCTAACTATTTTATCCTAAAAAAAAAATTTTTTTTTAATGAATTGGTGTACTTTTAAAACACAATGTATAGCACTGACAAAGAAAACTTTTAAACTGTTTTATGGTTGAACTTGCTAAAACTAATACAGTTAAAAAATACTATTATTATATTTTCCTTGTTTAATTCTCTGTGATTATTATTACGTTTGATTTCAAATTTTATCAATGGCTAATCGGCTATCTCCCTCTCAGTTCTGTCGGCCTAATTGCTGCTTTTACATTTATCACTAAAACCCCAACTACTGCCCTCTTACTACTGCTAACATTTCATGTTTAATTCTGCTGCTAACATATATATTTTTAACTGCCCGTATATATAGAAAATTTCTTAAATGCTACCTGTCAAATTATTTCGCTAACATATATATTTTTAAACTCAAGCAATTTTATTTATATATATTAACATTCGCTAGATCCGGGTATACTTATTTCGTTCCTTCTTATTTAAGATTAACATACATATATATTTATTTACATTATAATTATTGATCCGATTCACGTCTCATTATTTGGTCTAAGAAAAATTTATACACGTTGAAAAAAAAACAAATTACATACAAAAGAATTTAGCCTGGTGACAAAATTTATTTTAGAAGTAACTCCGTTTAGTGAAATTACCCTTGGGCGCCATGTCACCAGTTAAAAATATCCATAGACTGTTAGCTTCCCAAAATTAATTTTAATAACTATTCCATTTAACTATGGGCACTCGTTAAAACATTCGCATTTTTATTGATTACAAAATTTTATTTATTATTACATTTCTGAATTCCATACGATAGCCTATTATATCTAGGTCATTACCGTACAAAATTATTATTATGCTATCTTGCGTGTTGAGCCGATAAAACTTTATTTTGATAGAAAAATACAAGATTTGAAATATACATAGATTGTCACAATATTCACTTGGGACAATATTTCAGTAATTTATGCTATGCATACATAGCGTGACTTAAGTGAAACAATAAATACAGATAAATACAGATGGCTCGTATCGCACTATAGCAAGTTTGGACAAGTTTAGATTATATAGTATACGTAATTGAATGCCCGAGTCAAACAAAATATATGAAATATATACGCAAATAAACAATATAGATAATATAGAGTTTGAAAAATATTATATATATATATATAAACAAGGGATTTGAGTGATTAAATACGAACAAAATACTAAAATTAAGCTACAGGGATGTGGGTGTTTAAATAATTAAGATCTACAGGGATGTGGGTGTTTAAATAATCGAGGCTCCACGTTTGGGCAAGCCATGGACCCAGAAAAAAAAATACTATGTAACAGTCAGAATCGTCTATCTCGCTAACACACTGCAGAATTCAAACCCCAAACACGAAACTGAACATTCTAGGAGGGGTTGCCTTCTAGATATACTAAGTTCGAATCTAAAGTCCAAATTTCACAGCGCCACCTACGTGATAACGCATCTGATGCTACTACTAGTATAACCTTTTACCGGTGCCTGGTGGTCAGGGAGAAACAAAAGACTCTATACTAAGATAAGTTTGGGTTGCTAATTAACGTCTATGGATGTACAAAAGAAATGGAGAAAACAGATATATAGACCGAGACAGTGATAGGAATCAATAAAATAAAAGATCAAAATTAGTTTTAAATGATTTTACAAAATTTATTTATATAAATATATATATATATAATGCTACTGTCTGCTTATATGAGACAGGGACGCTTATTAAATAATTGTTGGCATTACATTCCAATAAATGACAAAAGGTTTTAAAGCAAAATTATATATTCTATCCCTCAGGCTAATAGTATTATGATAATGTGCAAAAAGAGATGGGAACATGTGCGAGGTGCTTTGAGTAGTTATAAAAGTTTAATAAAATATTTGAAAATTAAGTGTTATAAAATATTTATTGATTTCGAGAATAGCACGGACAAAAGCTTACTAAGCAATAAAGTGGAGATGTGATCAAGGCATTTATTTGATAATAATAATTAAAGCAGATGGGAGGTCAGTATTGCTAGTAATGAATTTATTAAAGGATGGAGGGTGTGACACGTTTAAGTCACGGATGCTTTGTAAAAATAAATATATAAATAAAACAATAGTGAAATATTTGGAATGACTACGGAGGGCAGCTCGCTGCTAACCCATAGGAAAGTGTTGTCATGAACAGCCGAAACTTAGCGACTGGGTGACGACTGTGTTTAATTCCCAGGTGTGACATTTGAGTACACACTCTGCCTGGGAACTGCAGGAAGCGAAGAGAACGGACTTGGCTGTGTAAAAATCCTTGGAAAAGCAAAACAAAGCAGTCTCAACAACCAATTCATTTACCAGCAATACTAGACTAGTGTATATAAAACATACTAAATGGGTTTTACTTGGATTAAGAGAAATGCCCAATCAAATTCCCAGAAATTCATTTAAAAGGGTCCGCACATTCTCGACGTCAATGATGAACTTTGTAATTAAAGTAGAACACAGTATTTAAAAATAGGAAAATGCATGCTTGTGGGTTTGAAAAGAAAGCATAGGTTTATTTACGCCATCATGCATTTGGGAACACATTCAAATCATTGACCTCACACATACTCTCATATTAGGTTAAAATCAGTAACATGTAGATTTTAAACTATGTGATTATTATATATATTAAAGAAGATTAGAATCGCCCTCGAACAAGTGATTTGCAAGATAATAAAATTGGGAATTATTATAAATTTAAAATATGCCTTAATAGCGGCATCTTACTTTCAACAAAGGGAATAATTCACTCGGTCAAAGATGATTCTGACACATTATCATAATAAAATAAAAGAAAGCTTAATAAATAGAAAATATTAACCCAAGGATAGAGAGCAAAACTGTTGATTATATTTGAACACGTTAAAAGAATACATAATGAAGTTATGTGAAATAAAAGAAAAACAATTTAAAATAGCTATAGCATGTTAGTTAGGAATCACAAGAGCTCTTGGGTTAATTTAGGTTACCTCTGGAGAAGCATTTGCAGGTAGATTGATGGTCGGCAGGTTTTATATAATTCAGCAGCAAAATCTGGAATTGTTCATATTTTTGGCAGCAGCAGCAGTTCCGGGGTTCCTTACGTGATAGCTTCCGATGGTCTAGAGCAGCAGCCGGCCATTCCTGAGGGAAATAGCCTCCACGCTGGCTCTACTCTGACATGTCAAGGTTAGCAATAGGTGGGGTAAACATGGTAAATTAATTTGGAGACCAAAACTCGGCTTCAAATATAAGTTCGCAGGCATGTAGCTAAAATCTCAGGAAAATATATTTTGAAGAATATTTTACTAGAATATCACTTGAATCATTTCATTAGCAACACCAGAATAATTTTGGTTAGAAACATTTCATCAGCAAAAACTAGAATAATTTTGGTTAGAAACATTTCATCAGCAAATGACCAGAATGGAGAACAAAAGAAAACCCCTTCTTTTTATAGTGGAATTGAACAATAGAACTGCCCTGGAGCATTACAAAAATATATCACACTTATCAGCTGTAATTAAACCCATCTGAATGTCTAAAGGAATTTAACAAAATTTTAATTAATTTCTATTGTTAATTTCCTTGTCGACATTTGAATTACAAACTAGATTTAATTAAAAATTACTTTTACTAATTAAAGAAAACCTTAAGTGGACATCTGCTGTATTTTTAGATAAGCTTCTATAACATTAAATAATTAAACTATTGTCCCTCATTTATTTTAACAGAAATATTTGGAATGACTTTTATTAAATTAAAAGAAAATTATTTTACTTTTTAAATTGCAATATTTGAATCTATTTACTAAATGAACATGAATTTTATTTTAAATCAAAAATATATTACGACTGTAATATATTTTTGTAAATAGATTCAAACAAAATAACTTTAATTAACAATTTATAATTTTGATATGTTTTAAAATGCATATCATAGTGTGTGTACAATTATGACCTACATAACCTACTTTTAAATAAATCTAAATTATGTGAACATATACATAATCCATAATATTTTATTTATTTGGGCATGAGTTATACTTATATATAATATGAGCATTGTACTTGTGGTTTAAAATTAGGTGGGATTTTCGGTATATAAGTGTATTGCAGACACACTACGATAGATTGGGGTTCAAACTAAGGTATGAGGGTACGAAATAGGTGAGAAAAGGTGAAATGAAGATCTGCAAAGCAGACCTAGCTGTTTCATTATACTTTTTTTCTTCCTATCTTCATTTTTCTAACATATTTTTTTAACATTTTTATTACAATAATTCATCTTTGTAACTTTCTCATTTTCAGTTCAATGCATATTTTAATAATTCGCCTTTCCTCAGTCTTATTTCCATTACTATGAAAGTGAGTCAAAAATTATTTGTAGAATTTATTTTAATCAAGTTTGAGAAAAGACAAGTACATCATTTTTTCAACACAATGTCTCTGCTTTTCAATATAATCCAACCATCTATCAACAATCTTTCATATTTTCTCATTAAAAATATTTTAAGTTGAGCTGTGATCCATGGATACACCATTGTCTTTACCTCTTCATCATATATAAATTTTCTTTCTTATAGGATTTTTTTTCAGGGTTTCAAACAAGTGATAGTTCAATGGGGAAAGATCAAGACTATATGGATGATGCTTCAATACTTCATAATAAAGTTATTTGAGATTAAATGTCATTGGAACATTCTTAGTCAATCAGTTATCAGTAATGCCTACAGTTTCCTGGAATTCTTGAGTATCAATATAGGAATTTATCAGGAAAAGGGTTGAACAATCAACAATGATAATTATAGTGAAATGTCATTGAATAGTTGCAGCCTAAAATTCAGACAAGTCACAGAGAAATGCTATGTTAGAGCATTGTGTTTTGTATGACAATATGCATTCCATGGTCCATGCTGCCTTCTCCAAAAACTTTGCTTTGATATGTTGGATCATTCTCTCTATAGTTCTAATTTTGACTCATTGGTTTATCACCAGTTTGGTACTCTGTAAGAAGTCCTACAAGGTTGAGATTTATATCTAATGAAAAGTTGAAGACAATGGTGCATTCATGGCTCACATTTTAACCTACAACATTTTTAATGAGGGAATATGAAAGCTTATTGACAGATCAATAATATATATATAAAAGCATGGAGATTACATCAAAAGATGATGAATTTGTCTTTTTTGAAAATTGATTAACTTGATTAAAATAAATTCTACAGTCAGTACGTGGATAATTTTTTGCCTTACTCTTGTGCATTGTAGAAATTTCTCGGTGATTTATATATTGCTCTTATTGATTAGGTCAAGATATTTGTTTCAGTTATTTAAACAGATTTATGGTATTGTTTAAATTGGTTGTCCACCTTTATTTATTCATATTATGTAGCCTTTACATGATGGAATAAGAGGAAGTATTATTACTACAGGTGGAAAATATGAGGCATATTAAACAGGAATGTGTACTTGTTCCAACATTATTTTCAACTTTACGATAGTGATCTTTGGAATTGTTTATAGGTGACTTAATCAAGCATGGATCAAGATACAATACAGGTTTTATAGTGGAATTTTTAATTTGGAATCCAATAAAAGCATCTTCTATGACCATGGATTTACAGTATGCTCATGATTGTCCTATTTTTTTCCAATTCAAAATGTGATTTACAGAATATTCTTAATGGTTTGAATGCAAACTTATAAAGATCTTAGTTTGTTAATAAAAGCCCCAAAACCTCAAGTTGTTTATCAGCCACTGATGGAAGAAAACTTTTCAGCAAGTTTTAGGTTGGATCATTATCAACTTGAAAATATAAATCAGTTTAAATATCATGATGGTTGTATAAATAGAATGGTAACTTAGATGTTAAGATCCAACACAGATTCCAATATACTTCTGCTGCTTTTAATAGCTTAAAAAGTATAGTATTTTATCATAGGAAAATAACTACTGTAAGTAAATTAGATGTATTTAGAACTGTTATTTTATCTAATTTATTGTATGGATGTCAAATGTGGACATTAATGGCATAAAATAAAAATGTTAGAAAATTTTCATTTAAGAATGCTCCATAAAATTTTAAACACACAATGGCAAAATCTTAAAACCAATCAATAGATTCTTCAACTTGCTGGATATGACACTACAGGGTCTATTAATGCAAAATTTCCTAAAAAAATATTTTATAGTGAACATGACCATGGTTTTTATTGAGAGATAGACTCTATTCACATTATAAAGGTTATCTTAAAGACATTCTAAAGAAATGCATTGTTAATTGTCTCTTTTGGGAAGATGTCAGAAAATAGAGCACATTTGAAAACTATAATTAGACATGGTATTGAAGTATTTCAAAAAATAAAATTTTCTGTTGAAAAATTTGTAAAATATTAAAAACAGACCAGTATGTTCTATATGTGAAGATAACATGTGTATAGCCATAGCAACAACTCACTTCTAGAACAGTTTTTTTCTTTTTATCAACTTGCCTTCAATTAATGAACTAGCCCTGATTCCATATTATCATGATCGGATTGAGCATTCTTTGCTACAGTCCACTAGATGTATGAATAGATAAGATATAACTGCAGAAAAAGACTAATAAGTAATGATACTCAGTAAATCCAATTGCTCTCATTATGGATAGAGATCTGACTATAAATAGGCAGTTCATTTGGAGGTAAAGTCAGACAACAATAATTAACTGTCAGAGCTAAACAGCAGTATGTGTGTTGTCCAGTATATAGTTAAAGCAATGAGGGAAGTTCACATTAATCTGGAAACTGTTAGAAATTAACCACACAATGCAAGCTGTCACAGAACAACTGGAAGAATCACCATGTCTATACACAACATAAATTGTCACAGCTCAGCTGAAAATATTAAGTAAATCTAGAAGGGCATCAGATATCTCTTTCTTCAATAACTACATGGGAATTAAGCACTATACCAAGCCAAAATATTACCATGTATAGCATAGCAAACCTTATTGTACATATTTATAAATATATTATATATAAGCTAAATAAAGTATTTTAACTGTATTTATATGAGTGTGTTTATTACATTTACATGTAAACACAACACTCTTTTCATTGTGTGGTTCTTTTTCTCTTAGAATCAGAATAGCTATATTAATTTATAAATGGCTATTTCATCATCATTATTTTTATTACTAAAATTAAAAAAGGAAAAATAAAAAATATACACTAAATAATTTAAAAAATCTTTTTAATTTGTTCACTATTCCAGATAACATATAAAAATGTATTATTATTTTAAATATATAATTTATAAAAAAATTATTAAAGTAAATTATTTTGTATATGGCTGGTTTTATATGAAGGTAGTCAGATAAATGAATCAGACATTGAAATAATATAAGATGCAAAAATAAAATTTAATATTTTAAAAAAATACTTTTTAAATGGTAGCAGAAAAAAACTGAAATATTTTTTCATTTTTAGTGGAAAGACCTTCTTTATTTACTTTTAAATTTTCCTGATTAATACTTTAACAAACAATTAGACACTATCTAACACTATATTAGTAATTTACATTTATATTACTATAAAAATATGAAACTTTATTTGTTTGTGACTTTATAACTCAACAAATATTGCAATTTTGAAGAATCTTGAACGATTTTCTTTCTTTTTTTGTATAGTTTTACTAACATACAAATTTTTGCTTTAATTGTTTGTTTTTTAAAATATATATAATTTGCAATATAAAAATGTATGGAAAATCAACACCATAATTATTTTTGAATGATATCATAAAAAATCAAAAAGAGAGCAGTACTAATTAAAAGATTACAGAGTTGGAAAAATTTTTAAATAGAAAATATAGTTTTTGGTTAAGCAAGGTTAAATTTGATTTTGTAGCATATACTCATGTAATATTATTTCATAATAAGTATTATTTATTAATAATGGGAGCAGCAGGTACAGCTAGAAATAAATAAGAAAATCACATATTAAAAAATATAGTATATCATATACTCTTCAATAAACACATTACAATGCAATTTTAACATGATTTATTTCTTCTTGCTTACAGTTTCAACTGCACTGCAATCATCATCAGAGTTACAACATTTGAAATTGTAAGCAAGAGGAAATAAATCATGTTAAAATTGCATTGTAAAGTGTTTATTGAGGAGTGTATGATATACTATATACATATAATTTATTAATGCAAATAAAGAGAAGAAGTGGAAAGAAATTTTAATAATATTAAAATACTAGCAAAATAAAAAACTTATATTATAATTGTTTCATGAACATCGTTTAGTTTGTTAACCTTTTGAAGTGAAATGTAAATTAAACATTATTTATATATAATAACCTAACAAATCTCACAATATGTTTCAAAAACTACCTATCTTTAATATTAAGTAAAGGTTGCCTCAGAATAAAAATAATTAATCATCAGTGTTTCTTTAACTCTTCTTTTGTATCATTTGTTTCATACAAGATAACCCCTGCATTGCTAAATAAAGTTTTGTGACCTATACTAAATTTGTAAATAGATAAAGTTGAATTATATGGTTTAACTCAAAGTTCATAAACTCTTTCATTAAGATTCAATTTACTTTGATCTATACAAATTTTACAATTACAAAGAAGCTTATAAACTATATCAAGAAATATTTACCATTAACAATAACTTTAAATCCCAAGCATCTTTCATACCATCCCACAAAGGTCTATTATTATTTATCAATAAATCGAAACTGTCAAAGGCACTGCTGTGTGTGTGTGTATTCACATATACATGCAATAATAATGTAACTATTATAAATGAATACAAGTATGTGTGTGTATGCTTATTAACAGATACACGCAATAATAATGTAACTATGACAAATATTCAGGTATGGGCGTGTATGCTAAAAGCATCACAATAACGATTAAGGTTGGTCAGAGATAACCAAACTGACCACTTTGTACCTCATATCATAGGATGACCAATGGAAATAGAGAGTGTTACATCCAGGACAGTGGGAAAAAACAAGGTCAGACTTGCTAGGTGAAGTTGAGGGATGGATGCATTTTCCTGAGTGCACAAACACTACTTCATGTTCAGCTCATCTCGCGGAGAGGTCTACCTCCAAATGTACTAAGGTAGACCTAGGGACCATTACAGGTCGTATAGACTTTAATATTGTTTATTGTAAGCCTGCGGGCCTTTAAGACTAGAGTTGTATAATAATGTGTTAGTCAGTTTACTTTTGTAATAATTGTATTATATATTAATCCTTGTATATGTATTTATGTATATAAACCTATTAACCCCACTACCATGTTCATGTGTTTAATTATATAATTACTTGTCGCTGTTGAGTGCGATAAATCTCACTCGAACCTCGACCATATATATATATCCGACTAGTACTGGATATTGCACTGGTGCAGTCGACACCATAAACCCTCTCATTGGTTGTGACTGGTTTACAGAACTCGGAATTGAAATCTCATTGGTCAAAAAAATTGACAGTGAAAAAGACATAAAAGATCGTTTCCCTAAACTTTTTAATGGCAAACCAGGAATGATTAAAACTAAACCTGTGTCACTGGAAATGTCACCAGAGGCCGTGCCAATAATTTGCAGACCTCGAAAGGTCCCTTTCGCACAAAAAGAAAAAGTAGTGAAAGAAATAAATGAGCTAGTGAAGAATGGCATTCTAGAACTGACAGAGGAGACAGAGTGGGTGACTCCACTGGTCGTGATCACCAAACCTACCAGACAGATACGCTTGTGCGGCGATTATGGCATAACTGTCAACAAATTTCTAAATAAACATGCCTACCCCATCCCAAACTCCAGAGAAATATTAGCATCACTGCAAAAATCAAAATATTTTGCTAAATTAGATTTAGATGTGGCCTTCCATCAAATTCCAGTAACAAATAAGGCTGCCGAAATTCTAACACTGACTATTCATGTGGGTCTATTTAAATGCAAACGCCTCCCATTTGGCATAGCATCTTTTTCCCTGTATATTCCAAGCAAAAATTGAAACTCTGCTTACTGGATGACAGGGTGTTATCCCTTATTTTTACGACATATTAATTATGGCAAGATCAGAAAATGAATTGCATAGTCGTCTAACTACTGTCTGTCAAAGGCTAGAAGAGTTTGGAGCGAAATTAAATACGCAACAATGCATATGGAAGGCCACTGAATTAAAGTTTTTAGGGCACATAGTCTCTAGCTCTGGGACAAGGCCATCTCCCGAAAAGGTCAAAGCAGTGTCAGAAGCTAGAAGGCCTAGTAATGTAAAACAATTGCAGGCTTTTTTGGATTTGGTAAACTATTTTGAGAACTTCCTAGAGGGCAAAGCTCACATAGCCAAACCATTATACGAGCTACTGAAAAAGAATCAGAAATGGAAGTGGGAAGCAACACAAGAAAGGGCTTTTCAAAATACTAAAGCTTTACTCGTATCAAACAAATTACTGGTACACTATAATAGCGATCTTGAGATAACACTAATGACTGATGCATCAGAATATGGAGTGGTGGCAGTAATATGTCACCCAGCTCAATCTGGGGAACGTCCTATAGCATACGCGTCACACACTTTGTCCAAAGCTGAAAAAAATTATAGTCATCTGGACAAAGAAGCGCTAGCCATAGTATTTGGAATTCTTAAATTCCACCAGTATTTATACAGTCATTATTTCAAAATCATGACAGACCACAAACCACTTCTGGAATTTTAGGCATCAAACAAATTCCGGAACACCTCAGCTCGTGCATGTTGAGATGGATTAACATACTCTCTGGGTATGATTACAGTCTGGAATATAAAAAGGGAAAGACTATTGGTCACACCGACGCGTTATCCCGAATGCCTGACAACTCAGAGAACACTACAAGCGAAATAGAAATCAATTACATTGATGCGCTTCAAAGCCAGACTCTTAATAGCCGAAAAGTAGCAGCATGGACCAATGAAGATGCTGGCTACAAATGGCTGATGGAGAAAATTAGAAGAGGCTGGCCAGCACAACATCCTCCGTTTTTGCACATAGAGCTATGGAAAGCTCGCGAAAAACTATCAATATGTAAAGGTTGCATTCTTAAAGGTGATCAGGTCCTAATACCAAAAATAGGCAGATTGCACATGCTAAATTTATTACATGAAGGTCATCCAGGCATTGTCAGGGCAAAAGCATTAGACCGTAGTTATGTATGGTGGCTGAGAATCAGCACTGATATAGAAACATTCATAAAAAAATGTTCTAGCTGTCAGTCATGTGCAAAAGCACCCCCAGCGAAATATGAAGCATGGAAAGTAGCAGAGAAACCTTGGCAGAGAATTCACATTGACCACTGCGGTCCAATCCACGGACAATTATTTCTGGTAGTGGTCGATGCCTACTCAGGATGGTCAGAATATAAAACAGTGAAAAACACATGTTCGGATGAGATGATGGACAAGCTCATGGAAATTTTTTCATACCACGGGCTACCGGAAACCCTCGTATCCGATAATGGAACCGGTTTCACGTCTGAAAAATTTGTCGAATTTATGCAGGAATGGGGGATTAAACACATCCTTACCTCCCCTACCACCCCCAATCAAATGGACTGGCTGAGAAAGCGGTACAAAGCTTAAAGTCATCCATGAATAAATTGGGAAAAGGAAGACTCCAAGAGGCAGTTTTCATGGCGTTGCTATATCAGCATTCCACACCCACAGCTAAAACGGGCAGATCACCTGCAGAAAAATATTTAGGCCGAAAGTTACATACAAAACTCTCAGCAATAATGCTATCAAAAGAGCATCAAATGCCGATTACAGTAAACAACAAATTTTCACCTGATGAACGAGTCTGGGTGAAAAATAATTTAAATAAATCATGGACTCAAGCATACGTTGTATGCCATTTAAGTAAACAAGTGGTTGCTGTCCATATGGCAGACGGCAAAATATTACGTAAGCACATTAACCAATTGTGCAAGAGTGCAATAACAGAATGCACTCCACAATTGTTTAAAAGTAATGATGACAAAGAAAATGATACTCACTATGAAACTAAAAGTGAAACAGAAATCATTACTGCTGACGAAGAAAATCAAAATAGTGAAGAAAATGAAATAGTCACAGATGGTGAAACTAAATCACTCCCACATGCAAAGAGGAGAACAAAAATTCCCCTCCGCCTGCATGATTATGTGTTAAGTTCAGAGAAGAAGAAATGAAAAAAAAAATCTTTTTTTAGAAAAGTACATCGCTGAACTTGGGGGAGGCATGCTATGTGTGTGTGTATTCACATATACACGCAATAATAATGTAACTATTATAAATGAATACAAGTATGTGTGTGTATGCTTATTAACAGATACACGCAATAATAATGTAACTATGACAAATATTCAAGTATGTGCGTGTATGCTAAAAGCATCACCATAACGATTAAGGTTTGTCAGAGATAACCAAACTGACCACTTTGTACCTCAGTCATGGGATGACCAATGGAAATAGAGAGTGTTACATCCAGGACGGTGGGAACAAACAAGGTCAGACTTGCTAGGTGAAGTTGAGGGATGGATGTGTTTTCCTGAGTGCACAGACACTACTTCACTTTCTGTTCGTCTCACGGAGAGGTCTACCTCCGAACATACTAAGGTAGACCTAGGGACCATTACAGGTCGTATAGACTTTAATATTGTTTATTGTAAGCCTGTGGGCCTTTAAGACTAGAGTTGTATAATAATGTGTTAGTCAGTTTACCTTTGTAATAATTGTATTATATATTAATCCTTGTGTATGTATTTATGTATATAAAGCTATTAACCCCACTACCGTGTTCGTGTGTTTAATTATATAATTATTTGTCGCTGTTGAGTGCGATAAATCTCACTCGAACCTCAACCATATATATATCCGACTAGTACTGGATATTGCAGGCACAAAAATAAATTCTTGTTTTCATTAAGTTCTAAATTTTAAAACTAGGCTTATAGATGTTTTTATTAAATATAATCCTCTTAATAAAATCATAATAGTAATCTATTGTAACGTTTTTCGTATTACTAGGCCACTATACACCTCAAATTTATATTTGAGCGTGAGTTGATCAAGCTGTATCAAAAGAAAAAAGAAAGTTGTATTTCTTTTCCTAAAAAACACAGCTATATTTCCTGATCAAACTTTGCCTATTGATGGTTGAGAATTATGCTATTGATGAGATCAGCTTTTAATTTATTTGATAGGCGCCAGGTCTTTTTATTCTAAAAAGACCGCTGATATCTGTCGCCAGCATATCTCGCAAATAAAAAAAAATAAAATATTTTTAAAATTATTGGTCTTAGATTTTAAGAATCGGTAATTTTACGGTAAACTAGAATTATCTTTTTTTTGAGATTATTATTGCTGGGCTTATTCAAACATATTGGCAAGGTAAATTACTTTTAAATCTTATTAAACTAATAATAACTTTAATACTAAAAAGAATAATAACCATTATTAATAATGCACAATGAAAAAGGTTGATAAAAGTATAATCTCTTTTATTCTAACAAACTAAAATATTTATAAGTTAAATTACGAATTATTTTAAACTGGAAAGTACACACATGCTAATCCTGATAATGAATCGATTAACAAAAACAGTTAGATTAAATAATGAACGCAATTTAATAATGTTCCAAGATCTTGTATAAAATTCTTTATAAGAAAGTCCCTTGAATACGAAAAGTCTATATCAGGATGGTAGTCTAAGCCTAGATAAATAATTGTTTGCAAACTTTTAAGTCACTATCAGGAAAATTTATTCTTAACTTACCGGTAAGTTCACGTAGGTTTATGGGATCCCAGATCATGAGAATTTCCATTGGTCTCTCCTGCCGGCGTCTTCCATTATTGTTCCGTTCTATAGCTGGAGGAAAGGCACGGTTGTAGTGACCCTTTTATTGCAAAAAGCGGTCTTCACAAGTCCCGTTTCCATGCTTGCGTGACAGCTTGGTACAGCAAGGGGCATACCTGTGTAGAAGTATATTTCTTGCCACAGGTTATGCTCGTGGAAACCTCCAACTTTCAGAGACATAACTAGAAGTAAAAGAGAAGACCCAGATTGAAGTTGTCATCTCCTTTTTATATCGCGCTCCATTTTTGGAACTTCTGCGCACTCTTTTGTCTTTTTATCAGCGTATAAGATAATAATCTTATACACTCTCTCTTAAATTTAAGTTACAAAGTTCTCTTTTTTTTTAGCATTATTCTTCCATCTTTAATTAGCTAAAATATTTTTCTTTTAGCTTATACTTTTGGAATTCTTTTAATTTATCTGGATTAGTAATCTGTATGTCATTTATTCTTTCCAATTAGATAAAAAAAAAATAAGAATGACAATTTTAACCTTCATTGCACGTTTTAACAAAAATTATACTAATCAAAAAAAAATCTAAATTTACTTTTTTAGCTTTTACCAAATGCCAATATATTTGTAACGTATATAAATAAACATTACACTATATCAATATAATCTAAAGCAAATTATCTTCTTTAAAAATAACCTATACTTCATAATTATTTAACATTTTATTTGTAAAACAAAAACTCAATAAAGCAGTTTTTACTGAAAGGTTGATAAGTTTCAAACCTTATCATATTCTTAATTTTTTTTTCTTTGATAAAATGTCTATGAATTAAAATATTATTAAATTTATCAACATTCAAATTTAAAAATTTTAACTTTAACAAAATCAAAAGTACTATCCTCAATAGTAAATTTAATATTAGAGCCAATACCAATCTATTAAAAAACCCTTCAAATTATCATTCTCAATAACAATCATCAACATATCTAACAAATAATTTCAATGAAACAGAACATTACTCTCCAAGAAATTGATATAGACAGAGCATATTAAAGGAGAACTAAAAATAACCAATTTTCCCACTTTTTCTGGTTTTATAATGCCACTTAAAATACATTGAATATTCACATAAAAGCAAATTATAATAACATTAATTCTATCTGCAGAAAAATATTCATGTTTTCCCAAAACACAAATAATGGAATTAATACTTTTTAATCAATCAACTGATTGATATATACTTTTAATATCTAAATAATACTTGTATATAAGCCAGAAAACCAAGCCTGGATGTGATATTTTTTAATTATACAGTTCAAGGACATATAATAAATGAATGACTGAAAAGAAGCAGTCTTATTCAATATTTTCAGTGATTTTTTTTTTTTTAGTGTTATTTTAAGAAACAACAATTTTGTGCCAAAATTAGCCAAAATTATTTATATTTCCATTTTACTTTTTAATATATATATATATATTATTATTATTATTATTATTATTATTATTATTATTATTATTATTATTATTATTATTAAGTGAAATTAACATAAGAATGTTATAATGTTTTGGTTTAGCGGATTGAATACAAGATCTAACCTACCAAATAACAATTCTCAATGAAACCAAAATCATTAACTTTATCAGAAGCTTCAAAAAAATAAAAAACAGAAAATTGACTAAAATTCATTTTGACAACAATACTGGGTATAACACCAAAAATACATTTCAAAAGAAGATTAAAGTAAACCGTAGGAGCTACATAATCACTAGGATAACAAATTAAATAAGTAGCTCTATTAAGTTTTTGTTTTATTATCCATAAATATCAGTTAATTTAATTTTTTTTTTTTTTCCAGAATCACTATTTAAAATCATATACTTCCATTATTTAACTTTATAGAAACTTTAGTTTTAAAATCATTATTATTTAACAATACAAATCAGTCACCCTTATCTTCTTTCAATAACATTAGTTTTTAATCTATTCATAAGAAAATCTATTTGTTTTGGGGCAAAAACAACTGTACCTCTTTCAATATATAGGGTATATGAGCACAGACTTTCAGATGACACATCACTCTCCACTCTATCTAATAACACTGATACACTCAAGCACATATATGCTGAAAAGATAAATAATCACCACCACTCAAGCACATATATGCTGAAAAGATAAATAATCACCAATATACGTATTTCATGCTAAACAAGCAATCATCAGTTGCTCCAGATTATCATCTCCCACACATATATACTATAAGTGCTCAGATATATATTAAGGTAGACAATCTTCATACTTTAATAGACAGGCTCCAATCTACTACACACTCCAACTCTTCAATCATCCATTTAATTGAAAATCTGAGATGTCATCTGAAAGTCTGTGCTCATATATCCTATATATTACATATATAGACAGAGGTATAGAATAAGCCTGTGTTTCAGTTGTACCTCTTTCAAGTAAATGCCCATTCAAAACTGCTTATAAAATTATCTTATCCTGATCTGGAATATTTCTAAAACATTCAATGCAGAAACAAAATTAATTACCATAGTCTAACTATAAAAAGATAAAAAGAAACAAAAGAAGTATTTTATTTAAAATCTAATATATATTATTCAATATACCAACTTCTTTTTAAATCTTGTTTTTATATTATTATAAAAATATATAAATATACACCAACATTTAGACTATTTAATATTATAGTCTTCATCAAGGAAACTGAAAAATATATAACAGCAAATATTAACTATCAAATATACTCTTTACATCAAATCCTTTCTATTACAACAATCTCAAAACTTACCACATTTTTTATACTTATGTACTTTATCTAAAAACACCCTAAACATTATTCAATTAAAAAAATATATCTTTTTTTCTTTCTTCCTTTTCCATTAACAATCTATTCAATTTAGGTTTAATTTCACGAATGTAAATTTCTTCCTTTTACTATTCTTTTATAGTATGAATTTATACATTCCAAAGCTTTTTATTAAAAATCTTTATGTTTAAACTTAGTCATATGTTCAAAAACAGTTGAATTTTTATCATTTAAATGCTCTTTTAATCTAGTTTCTAATTTATTTTTTGTAGTCCCAACATATAATAATCATATAAAAACAAGATTTAAAAAGAAGTTGATATATTGAATTATATATATTGAAGTTTACAAATTATTTTGAAAAGAAAACTGTGTTGGTGATATTTTTAAATTTATTACTTAAAATCTCTAGGTCCTAATCATGTAAAACAAAATTAGTATTAGGTCTATTAATATAATTACCCATATTAATTTTTTACTATTATCCAATTTTGTCTGTGCCATATTTTTTTACCACCAAATAAAATTATATTTCCTTAACAAACAACTAAACTTATTCATTATTATAAGGGAAATTTATCAGTTTGCTTAAATAAGTTTAAGTAGTTGTTAAAGAAATATGATAAAGGCAAATTGATAATAGTAAACAATTTATTATGGTTAATTATTTAATAATTAAGAGCAACTTTATAAAGTACGCCATCATGAGGTCTTTTTTTTAAATAGTATTTAAAATAAATAAAATTAGTAATCATTTATTTAAATATTTTGTTCAATTATTATTTTTCTTTATTCTATGGAAGAAAACCAGATTCAGTGACTGTTGATTGTGGACAATTTTAATCCATGCAACATTTCTCTTGCTTTATTTATCATATTAAGATTATTTGCATACAATACTGTATTTAGTAATGTATAACTCTACTATTTATGATCTCCAAGCTCAAAATAAAACAGGGATAACTTTCCATACAGTATGGTCATCATGTGATGTTTATTGGCTTAAAATCAAAATATTTGTAAATGTGATTATTTTCTTTAAATATTTCTGGTAATGAAAATTTTAAATAGTTTATATAACTTTGTTTTGAAAGTCATTTTGTATTTAATTAGGTATACAGTTATCTCAATTAATTTACTTTGTAAGAAATTGTTACGTTAAAAATATATAAAAATATTCTAAAAGCATGATCAATTTAATATCAAGAAAATTTCATTAAGCAAAGATGTGATGAAATAACTCAAGATGTTTAAGATTCACTATGCATTTAAAAATACTCCAGTTTTCTGTACACAGTGATGAGTCAGTCTTTCCAGGAAAAGATAAAGAAAAAATTAAAATTCCTATAAAAGAATTATTTAGTTTTCAAAGTCTTCTCATTAGTAATGCAATTTTTAAATATGAATCACTATTATGAAGTGTTAATATTTTTCTTGAAATTTCACACACTGATGTTATTAACTCACTTACTGACCCAAACTTTTATCCCTGCAATTTGCAATTAATTTGTAAATCAATTTCTTTCATTTTCTCAATTCCAAGAGATTCAAATCAGTTTATATCCAGTAGAATGCCACATTTCTATTACCTATGTACAATGATAGAAAGTTAAATTTGGTGTTGATTTTCATGGGTACAGTTATTTTTCTCTGTATATCAATTTTATTCCTATTTACTTCAATAGCTAATACAAGTATTTTTTCAAATATCAACTTATTTTATTATTACCATATTTCAGTCTTTTTGTGATAACAATGATGAGCTGGAATTTCTATCCATTTCCATGGTAATTATATTTTTGCAGATAGCATCTAATAAAATACAGCCATTATCATGTCATAAAAATTTTTTGATTATTATTTTTTCTTCTCATTCTTCCTCCTCATGATTTACAGTTTGAACATTTTTTAAACTCATCCTTATTTTGACAGACATGAACTACACATCATACTTCTGTCTTTTAAATTTGCAATATTTCTTTACGTAGTTCTTTCCCCTACAGCAATAACATGTTAAAACATCCTTTAAGTTCTTATGACTTGAGCTATTAGCTTGTGCTTTATTAACAAGTATAAAGTTATTATGCAGATATGTTGTACCTTGGAATTCCAAAGTATTCCCTAACATTGTTTTCTGTGCAACACAGTTTCCTATTATAGTTTGTATGTCAATTTAGCTCAATAAGACTTTCCCAAAATTATGATCTGTCATACCATATATAAGTTGATCCTTTATCATATAATCTAAATCCAAGGTAAAATGGCTTTTATTCATGAATGTTCATAATCCTGATAAAGCTCATGAACTGACTGCTTTCTCATTCTGAATTCAAGACATGACATCCATTTAGAAGTTGCTGGCTGGAAATAAGCATTCAATTTATCTTTTAATTCTTCATTTGGAATGTCTTTAGGAATTTCAGATTGTCATAATTGCTTTATCACTTGTAAAACATTTTTTTCAGAATGCAATTAAAGTGTAGCTGTTGTTACTACAATTCCATTTATATGCATGTATTGATCGATATGTTCCACATATCATTTTTATGCTGAAGCTTTATTAACATTAAATTCATGGATATTTTTGTTTACACCAGGGGTGGGAAAATAGCAGCCCAAGGGCCATATGCAGCCCACCAAAACAATCAGAAAAATCCGCCTTCAACTGAGATTTCCTTCTCATGTGCAAGTGAAGATTTGTCTTGTATTTTCCACTAGGATGGCCACATCAATAGACATGTGCAATGTATATACAATGTGCAGTGCTTTTCCAGTTGATCTGGTTAATTACAATTTTGTCTTTGTATTAGCAAATATATATATTTCCAACTTTAGTGAAACCATGAACCCTCTGAAAAAATGTAAAATCAGTGATGAATGTCATGTGTTTAATGAAGAATGGACAAATACATATTTCTTTAGTAATACAAGGAATAAAGCAGTGTGTTTATTGTATCATGAAAAAATGTGTGATCCTCCATGAACCTCTGTGTCCCCAAGCCAAAACAATTGCCCACCCCTGGTTTACACCATTCTGCTTGCTTGCACAATTTGTTCTTCTAAATCATATCTACTGTAGTTTGCACACTCATTCTTTATAAACTGCCGCATGCACCATTCTGCTATATACAAGGATAATATTGGCATTACTAGCTGTATACACATCAGTACTTTTATTAAATTAATAATAGACAAATTAAAATTTAGAAAGATAAGTTTAAGTTGATTCATTTGCAATCAAGTAGAATAAATAATAAGAAAGTGATTACAATAATTGTAATTGAATATTCACCAAGTCCATATACCTGTAAGTTATCATTTACTACAGTTTATTTTACACACATATTAAATAATTCATACACATGAGAATTCCATCAACACACAGATTTAATCAGTCTTTCATACTTTTGACTACTTCAACATATATTTTCTTTATTGGTTCACACAATCTTGCAGGTTATTTTATATATCAGTCCTTCCTGCATAAAAAATTGGCTCATTTGCATAAATTAGCTTTATTTATGATTCAGTCATTCTTTAGACTGTATGCTAATTTTTATAAAGTGGTGTGTAGTAAGATATGGAAATTATAATATATCATCTGTACATAATTACATAAATTCAATAAACTTTATTTATAATATAAATATATACACACACAGACAATTCAATTAACAATATTCAAATCTAGTTTTTATACACATTCAGTTATAGTTTCACTTAAAAGCATTACATGTTGTATTAAAAATCAGCATTATAAGAGTTGCACCTACTGTAATGCAGATCCTAATTTTATGTGTCTTTGTGAAAAAGTATAGAACTTCTTTTGCACATAGAAATAAAGCATATTATTTGATGTTTAATTTGAAAGGTAGCAATTTGAAAAATGAAAAAGTCAAGATATTTGTCACAAATTATAAATGATTATGTGTATAAAAAGATTCTATGTGACACAAATTACTATGGCAATGTCAGGTAGATCTTTGTTGCATTTTTTGTAACGGAAATTTATATATTAGCTCAATCTGACTCTACTAAGAGAAAACAATAGAATTTTTTTCTACATAATAGTAATCAATAGATGCTAGAAAATTGTCATTATAATTCCTATCCAGTGCCTTAGCCTCCAATATTCCCAAGCTGAATTGTAGCTTATGACTTATTTAGTGAGAAGCTTTGGATATGGGGGCAGTGCATCTGGATAATGCACCCCTCCAGCACCCACCTTTTACCTTTTTGGTTAATTATGAAGCTATCAGCCCAAACTGAAAACACATTTTCAATACAAACTAATTTGCTTGTGTTTTTTGGCTAGGAAAACCATTAAAACATCACATGATCACCTTTTTTTTTTTTTTTTTGCTTATGCAAGCTATTAAAATAATAGCAGTTTTTCACACTATAATGCTACTTAATGCAAGTTCTAGTAATCATCAAATGCTAGAAAGTTGTGCATCATAATCCCAATTCACAGCCTTCTCATCCAATATACCCATACTATTTTCTAGCTTATGACCCTCATCAGTGAGGAGTCTTGAATCCTAAAGCAATGCACCTGGAATTTTTGATTTAATGCCCCAGCACCCAACTTTTACATTTTTGATTAACTATAAATCCATCAGCCCAAATTGAAAATGTAATAAGGTTTTTAATCCAAGCTAATTTGTTTATTTAGTGACTTTGATTTTTAAATAAACATAATCACCATGATTGATATTAAACTATTAAAACGTCATACATTTTATCTTTTATTATGCTTACACAAGCTGTTAAAGCAGTAGCAATTTTTTTTACACTAAAGTGTCATCTAATGAAAACTAGTAACTAATAGATGCTAGAAGTTTATGTATTATAGTCACTATCCAATGTTTTTCCATCCATTACCCTCTAGCTAATTTCTAGCTTATGACTTTCATTAATGAATCACCTTGAATCGGCAACAGTGAAAAGTAGATCATGTGCTGTTTTAATAGTCTATTAAGAGAAGAAAAAAAAGATGAAGCATTTAATAAAGATCAAATATCATGATAATGAACAGATATTAATGCTATTTAGAAATTCTTCATCTGTCATTGTTATCAATATTCATATAATCATTAGGAAACAGTATATGATAATATTATCTATCTTAAATCACAGTTTAAATTATAACTTTGTTTGATGGCTGTAATTAATGTTGCTTTGAAAAAATTTGAAATATAATACACATCTTAAGCATACATAGACATTATCATAATAGTTTTAGAATAAATTTAGAGTTTATAGAGAATAATCCCAAATATGATAATTAATTTAAATCTAACACTGCTATAGTTTTAGAATAATCCTAGGCTTATTTTGATAATAATAAAAAAAATCAATTTTTATTCAATAGATTTTTTTTGCCATTAATGAAAATCAATTAAACATCATTTACATCCAATTATATATATATAGTTTTGTTACTTAATAAATTCTATTTATTGTTAGTCATATTTTGTAACATAATTAAATAAATATTTTAAATTTAAAAAAAATGAGTATATATTTTAAAAGAGTACCTAATACTTTCCTTTACTGATTGATTTAGCCAAATTTTAAAAATATTGTTGTGTGTCTTGGAGGAGAATAGAAAAGGAGATGTATAGAAAAGGGGAAGTGTTTGATTTCATCTAAGAGATCAGATTTTTCTTCTTTTTTATTATGTCAAAATTATTAATAGAATTAACAGTTATTTTGTTGTAAAACTTTTGTTTATGCAATAAATAATGCTTGAGTAAATAAATAGCTAAGCGATATCATTGTGGATTTGAGTATGATATGATGGTGAATTGTATTTAGCCTATCTATTCTGGATCCAAACATGGAAATGGCACTGCTCAACAATTTAATAATTTTATAATATGAGCAAAGATTATTCAACTTTAATAACTATGTAGCACATTTAATTGCCAATATGAAAACATAATGGATGAAATTAATCACAGAATTAAACTTGGTTGAAGTGTTTTTGCTATAAATAACTTAATATTAAAAGGAAATATGCCTATGTGTTTGAAAAGGAAAGTTTTTAATAAATCTGTTCACCAATTCTCACTTATGGATCTGAGACTTGAACCCTTAATAAAAGAGCAGTGCAGAGATTTCAGACCAGTCAAAGAAGTATGGAGAGATGCATGTTAGGTGTAACAAGAAGAGATCAAAAACACATTATATGGTTAAGAGAACAAATAGATGTTACTGACATTGTTGAAAGAATTAAAAGATGGAAGTGGAGT
Source organism: Epiperipatus broadwayi (assembly GCA_028023455.1). Classification (NCBI taxonomy): domain Eukaryota; kingdom Metazoa; phylum Onychophora; class Udeonychophora; order Euonychophora; family Peripatidae; genus Epiperipatus; species Epiperipatus broadwayi. The sequence continues at coordinate 4,459,658 of JAQFVV010012401.1, forward strand.
TTGGCTGGACATATTGCTAGAATAGATGACAATAGATGGACAATTGAGATCTTAAACTGGACTCCAAAAGATTGTAAAAAACCCAGAAAGAGATTACATATGAGATGAATGGAGAGGCTAAAGATCAGAAATGTATTGATCTTGGAGAGACCTTTATCCTAAAGTGGATTGATAATGTTTGACAATGATGATGATGATTATTAATCTGTTCTTAATAACATTGCATCATCATATTAGAGCATAAGATTATTATCTGATTACCATGATAACATAGATGACACAACATCTATATTGTAATGAGTTTTATTATAAAACAGGTATAATCATGATCAGGTAAATCATATAGCATATTTTACAACTATTCCATTCCTATTATTTATTTGGTTTTCATCTCTTTATTGACTATTCTATTGGTATTATATAGTGATCTGATACATATACATCTTTAAATAGAAGTGAAATAGTATGTTTCCATGTTCATATTTAAATAAATGCATTCGTTTAAAATTTTAGATGTAACTCTGTACCCAAATTTATAATTATAGTTGTTTAAATGCATAATACATATACGTGTAGGAAGGGAGAAAAAAGTATATAGATATTTATTTGTTAATAAATAAAAATTACTACACCTACATCACAGGTGACTAGTTTGGAGGGTGTTGTTGGTTTTTAGAGGAAATTGAAAAGGTTTGGCCTTGTAATGACTATGCAAGGATGTTATATTATTTACCTGTGTATTGTATAAATAATTTTTGTAAGAATAATAGTTTTTTTTTTCATTTAAAATGAAGTAGTTTTTAATTTTGCAAATTTATTTCCTTTATAGACTGATGCAGTTAATTATTGGGTATCACTGGGAGTGCAGCCTGGAAAAGTCAATATTGGTATACCTTCCTATGGTAAAGTCTTCAAGCTCTCTCCTCCTCCTTTCTTTAAGGCAACAAGCCCAGTTCGTGTAAACAATCAAATGAGTCTCTTTGAACCCATTAATTTGATACCATATTATGAGGTATTTTTTTAAATTAAGAATTATTTTATTATATCAAGAGTTAACATTTAGAAAATATTAATCATCTACATATTTTATATGGGATATGTTTTTTACCACTTTTATAAGCCTTTTTTTTATAAATTATAGGATACAGGATATTTGGCAAATCATGTTTTATATATATATATATTTAAAGAAAATTTTATTTTCTATATTATTTTCATAATAGTTAAAATCAAAAATTGCACCATGAAGCCCTCTATTTTTTATTTTGGCAATACAAATGGTAATGCATACCATGCCAACAATTTAGATTTTGACTCTGAGTTGAAACCTTGATATTTTTTAAATCCTAAATTGGCTTAGAATTTTTCTTTCATGTATATATCATCCATAAACAAGCCAATTATCATTAAACTATTAATAAATGGTATTTTTAGCTAAGAGATGAAGTTCTAGGCTAATCCAGTTGGTTCAGATGAATATCATATTCTGATTATAAAACAGTCATAATTGCTGGGTTTTAGACTTTAACAAGTGCTGAGTTTATAGTCAATTTACTTTAAAAGATAAAAAGAATTATAAAAAGGAAATATTTGCAATGATGGTGATAATAGAAGTGGAATTAATTTATTTTTTTATTAATAATCTTTATAATCCAATCTAGGTCAGATGAAATGTCATGAATAAAAAATTTTGCATTGGATTCAAGCACTTCAATAGACCATGCTGCATTTATAGTTATATTCTTTAATCCACTGCAATAATATTTTATACTTAAAATAGCCATATGAAAACAGATCAAATGCAAGAAAAATTCCAAAGTGGATAGTTTAGTAACTTATTCCAAGATAATGTAATATTATCAATATAAAAATTTATGCACAATGATTATTACTGAAAGTATTAATAAAATGCTTTTAAGAAATTTTAAAAGAAAGTTGTAGTGTTTATTATCAAGTATGACCACACTATTTCACATTGTTGGCGAAGTGAAAGAAGTATCATGGTTAGAACGTGTGTGAAATATCTTGGCTGTTTCTATTAAGAGGTTGTGATAAAATATTTTGATTATGAGATAATCAAAATATTTTAATTCTATGTGCTGTTTACATTTGAAGACATCTTTTATTATAACCTTTCATTTAGATACCTAAAACTGCAGATAACTTCCTAATGTTAAGAAGATTGTATGAATTGGAGGAACTATATAATATTAAAGGAAACATTGATGTAAGAAGGCAATTGATTTAAAAAGTGTATAGGTATTTTACTACAAAGGTATAAATTTTAGAGGTACACGTAAATTGGAATTCAATATAAATAAAAATTACGAGAACAATATTTTATATTAGAAAGAATGGCATAATTAGTTATACAAATTAATGGAAGATATCAAATGCAGATAATTCAAGTTTATGTTCATTAAAATGTTTGTGACCCATGTGGTGCTTGCTCAATGAAAACATATATCTTGGACTGGCCTGGACTACACACCGTTTCCGCTTCCCATTCCCTTTTCACGTGTATCCTTCCCCTCTTACCATGTTGCTTCTGAAATTTCAATTTATCACATAATCACTTCCTTGTAAACCTTTTTCTAACTATATTTGTATCTGGGGTTTTTTTTATGAATAAACTTTCATCACTGAGAGAAAAAAAACAAGTTTTCATTGTGATGAGTAGAGGATTTTTATACAGATGTACAAAAATGCTTTTGATCAAATGAAACAACATTTTAAAATTGCTGTAAAAAAATTTAATACCAGAATAGGTAAATAATTGAAAGATAAAAATATTGTGGGTGTTATTGTCAAAGAAATGAAGACAGACCCAGATTTGTGGAGTAAACATAAAAAGAAAAACTGTATGCAGTTTAATATAAATTCTTTTTTGGAAAAAATTTCAAAACATCCAAATAAAAGTAAAGCAGAATTGGATCATATTTTGACTAACAGAAATGATGCATTTCATGTTTGTAATAATCTTAATAGATTCAACAGATGAAGTAATCACCAAATAGTGATGTATATGATATGTGTTAATGCAAAATTACAGAGATAAAATCTATTAAGAAAGTCAATATTAACAGGTGGTAATCTTAATCTTTTAAGACACTCCACTAAACTTAAATTAGAATTTGTAAATTGTTTTATATTTAACAAACTTTGAAAATGGTTCAGATTTGCGTGAAATCAATAAGAAGATAATTGATACTTTATTAAAATTGAAGATAGTCTGCTGGGACTTAGAAAATATATGAAAATGAAAATTTTTAAAAATGATCCATTAAAAAAAATTGCATATTTAGAGTTTTGTAAAATATGAAAAAGAATTAATAATTATTATATTATATATATATGAATTGGCAAAGAAACCTGTAGAAGAGAATAAAAGTCTCTAAAGAGTAAAACAACATCTTGATATTAGAAGGAAAGTCTTTTCTGCAATAAGAAAAAGATAAAATTATTATTTAAAAGTAAAATGACATCATAAAATGTGTGAAAAGGTTCCATAAAGAATTATATAATATTAAAAAAAAAGAAAACAAAGTATCTCTTACAGTTATTACATCTTCTGAATTATTCAGAATTTTAAATAAAAAAGGAAAACATATAATTATATCTATGAAGAAGGAAAAAGTTCCAGGAAATGATGAAATTATTATTGATATTTATTGTAAAAAAAAAAAAAACAAGTTAAAAAATACAAGAATTGTTGACAAAGTTATTTTATTAACACTTGTTACCTTAGATCAAAAAGACATTCTATCTTCTCTTCATTGCACCTTTAATACACAAGTATCCTTAGATCTTATTGAGTATGAATGGATTAACTCTTTGATAGAATCTTCTTTCCTGTCACATTAGGAATTACATTTGACTTAATAAAGGAGGGGGCCTACATACAAATCAACTTTCAACAACTGGCATCAAACTACAATCAATATATATATATATGTATGTATCAAATGTAAATATAATTTAGCCAGATAGATTCGAATTCACTAAAACAATCTTGTTAAATTTTTTTATTATTATCACTTTGTATATAATGATGTCATCAACATGGATATTTATCATTGGGACATGGGTTTGGTAACTTTAGATTATTAAATTATTGATATGATAGATGCTCATTATTGACATTTAAAATATATGTAAATATTTATTTATTTTTTTTATTATTATCTATATTTGAAAATATAGTTTAAACTTTTGGATCTATTTAAATTTTTAATGTTATCTTTTTCTTTCTTTTACAAAATAAATGTTATAAAATCTGTTGAATTGATATAGTCTCTTTGGTTTATTAAATCAATTGTTGCATTCATCAATAAAATCAATGCCTTATGTATACTCACAAACACATACATCACCCTTTTATAATTATATTAGAGAGATCTTAGGTAAATGCAATTTACTAATAATAACTTTGATGAAATAATCTGATTATAAGTCTGTATAGGTACATCCCTGTTAATAAAGTCAAAGTCAAATTCTCCCTGAGTTGAATACTGAGGCATAACGGAACTGAAAGAGGGTTTAAGATGTGGATGAACTGACCCAAATTGCATCTAGATTTAATAAATGAGTGTTGAGCTGGTCTATTGGAGATGGGTACAATCATAGGTTGTGTGCTCCATTGCATCATCTCCAGCATCCTACCTGAAGACTCTGGGTCTGATAATAGTTAGATGTGACCCTCTCTTCCAATGTCATTATCTGGACCCTTACATGAAGCTTTTTACTTGTGTATATATGTGTATGTTTATGTGTGATCTGGTAAATGTGTTTTATATATATATAATTTTATTATTTATCTATTTCAGATATGCCAAAAGTTAACAACACAACGCTATGCTATTTTTAAAGACCCTATAAATGGACCATTATACACCTTTGATGGTCAAAACTGGATAGGTTTTGATGATATTGATACAATTGTTGCAAAAGTAAGCTAATTACTTTTTAGTCTTATGACTCTAATTTTAAAGGGATATAATTTTAAAACTTTCATATATATACAAAAATTAATTAAAATTGATAGTAATTTTATTTTTATACAATTATCATAGATCAAGTTCAAGTAATATTCCTTGATTTTAATCCTCTCTTACCTAGTTACTCTACCTGCCTTTCTTACTCACCCACTATGTAAAACATATTATTATTACTGAATCGATTTCTCTCTTGTAGACACTCCGATTTAAAAGATATAGTAAATAGATTTAAAAAGAAAAAATAAGTAAATTACTGGAACTTTGATAAGGTAACTACAAATTAAGATCTACCCATAACAATCTCTATGTACTGTAATCAAAAATTTAGTTATAGTTAACAGATAAGATTTACTATTTGTTATCAACTTTAACATACAATGCCTGTTGGCAAATTTCAGACATTAAATGGTGAATGATAGCAAAAATCACTATCTTAAACATAAAACTAATTTTTTGTTGTTTATCAAGCTTTTTTTTTTTCATATGTCATAGCATCAGCTGGGATGTGAACCCACAACCATCTGCAACCAACTACTTGCTTGCAAGGCGGGCACGATGATCTCTCATCTAACAATGCTTGACTTCAGTTCCACACACTTTTAGAAGAATTTCCATATTGCATATATAAGTTTTATAAATTTACTATAAAATAAGTTTATTTACATTATATATATAATCTTATATGTCACATGAACAAATAAGATATATAAATAAAAATATATATTCAATTAATGTATTTTTTTTACTAATTTGAAGTAAAATTTAATAAGATTATAAAGTTTACATACAGGTCATTAGAGCAATGATGTCTGGTGACGAATCAGCATTTCATTATTAGAAAATACTTTTAGTTTTCTATGTTTGATTTTATAATTAGAATGTCTGGTTTAAAGGAAATAAATATCTATTGCAGAATTAATTTAAATAATTAAAGAACTCTCATGGAATGAATGACTCTTGGAGCAAAATCAGAATTCTGAGAATAACTAATGAGATTTAACTAAAATGTTAATAATTAATGTTTTTTGTGCAAAGTTTTTCTAGTAATAAAAAAAAAAGTATTAATTTGATTTTAATAAGATGAAAGAATAGCAATACATTGGCTGTAGAGCCATATTTATTCAATAACATTTCTTAGACAAAAATGTTAGAGCTTTCACTTACAAATCATACCAAATTATCAATAACGTGAATAATGTATGAAAAAAGCTTTACTTAAAAGTGGCATATATAAACAGCCAAAACTCTCCATACAGTAGCGCCATCCTGTGCCAATCAGAGTAATCAATGGAGGCCAGAAGGCTAATGAATAAAATCCCCATCTAGTGCCTAATCATCCAATATCTCCAGACTAGTTTTTGGCTTGTGCTAGCGTAAGAGATGGTGATCATGTGATGTTAAGTGGCATTAATAAAAGTGAAGTATTAAAATTTTGGTTATGCTATAAAAACAGAAGTTTTTCAAGCCATTCATTTCCAGGGTCATCTATATTCGAAATAAAGGACAACAATTTTACATATGAATCTCAAACATATTCTTTATAATTTCATTTATTTTAATTACAATGTTAGGTATAAGAAACAAATATACAAATCCAGAGTTACTGAAATTAGCTTGGAAAAAGAAGTAAAGTCAATTTCTGTTAAGCAAAATGATCTACTGATTGATACAAATAGTTTAAAAAGAAATATCAATTAGAAACCCAGTTCAGTATTATATATATTGGTGTTTTTGATTTTTTAATAATGTAATTGCCAACATACTTTGGCTAAGATTGCTAGTAAACCACTATAACTGAAAACATTATTGTGTTTTCAGTTTGTGCTCATAGTTTTATAGTTAACTAAAAAGATAAAAGATGGCTGCCTTAGATTCAAAGATCTAGGTGCAATTTTTTCAAATCCAAGACTTCTCACTGATGAAAGCTGTGAGCTAAAAACTAATCTGGGGATATTGGATGAGTAGGCAACACATAAGAATTTGATACATTATACTTCTAGTATTCACTGATTATTATGGTTATGACTAGGTGGCAATAGATATGGAGAAAGTTGCTACATCATTAACAGATTGTGGAAGCATAAAAAATGGTGATCACGTGATGGTAGAGTGGTTTAGTCTTATATTCAACCCGGTATTTAATTTAAAATAAAATATAAAAAATTAAAAATATGAATTAGGAAATGATACATATGGATGTAATGCATGGAATTTATGAGATTATGATAATGAGGCAATTTCTTTCAACAGCTGTTGTAAGGAGAGAAAAAAATTAGAAGATATAAAAATAATTTAATAAATATTAAAAGAGAGAAATGGCTAATTAAAATATATTGTCTCTTTTTTTTAGGTTAATTATGCCCAAAAGAAAATAATAATTTCAAGCTATGTCTAAATTATAACAAATATTTTCTTATCTTGACTTTTAGTAAAGAAATTTATAGTTCTAAATTAAAAAATAGTATTAAATATGGGAGACAATTTGTATTTGAAAACTGATAATCAAATTTTATTAAAAATGTTAAAAAATAAAGAATGTTTTGAAGAATAAAGCCATTTCTTAATTTACAAAGCAGGCATATTAAAGTCAGGAATTAATAGAAAATTTTTAATTTAAATTTAATCTCTTTCTCCATCTATTTTTTAATTAGATCTCTATCTGTTCTTGTTATTTTCACTTATAATAAAAACTCAAGAGAAATTAATTAAAAACTATATTAATCAACAGAAAGGCTGAAAAATCATTCAATTTTGAGAAATCAATTGTTATTGAGATAAGCTTCATACTATATGAAGCAATACTATAGAAACAATAATCTTAACAGGTGTGATACTTAATAAAAATGTGGTTAACATGTCTGGCTAAGGTAACTTAGTGTTTGGATTGTATGTCTTCTTTTGCTTATGCAACCTAAGGATATAAAGGAAGAAGCCTACCCAAAAATCATCAAAAAAACTTTTATGAAACTCTTATGATATTATAAGATAGTCTGTCCTTGTTGAGAAATGGATAATTAAATAGAAGCCCAATAATTCAAGAAGTTGCTCATGAAAGAAATATTACTCAATAATTTAATAATCAATAGACTATTAATCCAGATTATTAAAAACCACCTGTAATTTATTTCAACACCAGGGAATAACTCAAAGTATAAATAGATCATAAGTCCTGTAAACATTAAATAATTATTGCTAATCAAATACAAATGCTTGATGAAATTTTATAGAACTTTCATGATCATTCCAAATGGAAAAAAGGCTAATAAAAACTGAATGTATGGCAAAATTCAATTATCAAAGAAAGACTTTAAACTTTATTTTATATGTACACAAACTTTGCAGACTTATTAAAGTGAGAGGTTTTAATTTTATACATAGATCTATAATTTCAATACTGATAAAACTAAATTAATGTAACTTTTGTTTTTAAATATTTGTAAGTGAAATAATTAGTTAACTGGAAAATATTTTTTTCTTGAATATGATTATAGTGTTGTATAAATTTTAATGTACACAATATATTTTTGATTTATGGATTGAAAATATATGCACACATAAATTGATTTTTTTATGATATATATGGGTAAAATTATACATCATATTTTGCAATATTCATATTTCTTTTTTTTTTGGATGTTATGAAGACAAAAAGATGCTACGGATCATCTTTATTATTCCATTTAGATCTAATATTTTAGTCTCTAGTTGAGTAATGGCATAAGCACTTTCTAATTCCTATTGTTCTTCTCTGCTTTTTTTTATATATTTTTAAAATTTAATATTATCTTGATAATATGAAGAAAAAAAAGGATACCTAACATATTTTCAACCATACCTTCTCTCTAAAACTTCAAAACATAAAATAAATTTGCACCAATTCAATTTTTCTTAATACTACTAGATTTTATGTCTTACTTTACCTAGAATCACTTCACATTAATTAAAATTATTTTTCTGTAATTTATTAGCCTTTCCTATTAAAAATATTGCACCATGGCAAATCTTATTGTGATATTGAGTTTATTTCATCATGCTTCCCCTCTCTGAGTTTAATGTCTGCTAATCCTATTTCTAGGATTTATTTTTTTATTAAGCCCAATAGATTTCATGTCATCTTTATTATTGGCAAGACTATTTGTGAAAGTATTGAAATTCTTTTGATAGTATTTATTTTCTAAAACCTTTTGAGTTTATTATGCATTAAATCTGATATTTTTAGCACAATCTGGCAGTATTACCAAAAGTAATCACACGAACAAATAAAAACCAAAACATCTCTGGTAGTTTAACTAAATAAAACCAAAGATTACACATTTGGAAAAACTCAATAAATATCAGCTTTGGTAAAATATTATCACATGAAATATAGAAATTAATTATTAAGTTATGCTCTCATTAAGTTTATTATTGTTGTTTACAAGTTTAACCCAGTCTATCTCATACCCATTGATGATATAAAAACAGTTTTACAACATGGTACCAATAATTTTATATTCCTGAGGGAAAGAAAAATGAAGAATGATAAGTATGTTATTAAGAACTCTATAAATCTATATCCCTAAAAGAAGGAAGAGTGACAGCATAATGAAAATTAACTCTGAAAACATGAGGATCTAATTGAAAAATATGGTAACTCAGTAGATAACTCAATGTTTGTTATTTATAATCTAATTTATTGTTACTTAGGTCGGATATATTGATTGAGATATGATAGATTGATGATAGATTCATTTTTTGGTAATTTATTGTTGTGTTGCAAGATAAAAATATTTATTGGTGTTTTTTAAAGATATTGAGCCATGAAGTCATCAGTTCTAACATCCAAGTCAATCCCATATGTAGTGGTGTTTGCTGTTATGTGTGCACTAGAAAGTTGTTGTAACCCAGATAAATTGTCAGATACTCCATGTTTGATTTGTTTTTATCAAGAAAGTCTATTTATTATATGATTAGTTTTCTCTCTCACACTAACACACACATATATAAGAATTCAAGAAGCTTCTCATTTCTAGGGATTAGGACATCTAATTGCTTTATCCATGATCTGGGACTTGCATTCAGATGAATAAATCTTGGAAAATGTTTTTCATACCTAAAACAGGTTTATAATTGTTTTTAGGTATCCAACACATAATCAATTTGCAAACATTCAATTTATTAGGTAGAAATTAGGTATTAATCATTTCTTGTAGAGGATCAAATAAAAATTGAAAAGCTAATAACACTTCTATTATTTGAACATGGGGAGCTTTGTGAATAATGCATCTTTCTTTATTTTTCTTTTGTGAGTGATGATGGATAAGGCTTTGACATGCTGCTACCTAAAGACTAATTTATCTATGTACATATGGATATATGCAAACATTCTTCTCAGAATCATTTACATATTGTGTTACTTGATGTAAATATGTTTTACTCTATTTAAATAAAGATATTCAGAAAAATGCAAATAACTTCCAAGATGCATCTTATTTGGAGTAGCAATTTTTTAATTGGCTCATACCACCCACTTTTCTCAAATTTCTGAATTTTTCTAATTATATTATCATTATTAAATTTTCAAGCTTTACATTTTCTACATAACTCATGGGTAATAAAAATTATAAGATATTAGTGATTATTAAAAATTGTTTATCAGAAATTATTATTTAATTTTCAGGTCAGATATAGACCTATAATTATATTAAAGGACAACAAATAAATTCTTAATTATATTTGTGTAGATTTTTAGTCAGACCTCCCTATTTTCTGTATATGAATTCAATTAAATATATTTTACATGATGATTCACAATATAAGCTAAGATTTTTATGGTTAAGCAATATAAATGTATATCTTGAATTTATTCATGTATAAAACTGCCTCTTGTTGCTAATACTTGTTTTTCAAATAAATAAATAAAATACATCAATAAAAAGATTAGATGGTATTGATGATACATTTCAATTACTAATACTTTTTTATTGGTCTAGATCAGGGATGGGCAAATGGTGGCCCAAGGGCCACATGCAGTCTGCTAAGAGTTTTTAGGTGGCCTGCCAAGACAATCAGAAAAATCTGTCTTGAACTGAGATTTCCTTCCCATGTGCAACCGAAGATTCATTTCATATTTTCCACTAGGATGGCCATGTCAATACACATGTGCAGTGTAGATATGATGGGCAGTGCTTTTCCAGTTGATCTGGTTAATTTCAATTTTGTCTTTGCATTAGCAAATATAACCATGAACCCTCCGAAAAAATATAAAATTGGTGAATGAATGTCATGTGTTTAATGTAAAATGGACAAACAAATATTTTTTTGGTAATACAGGGAATAAAGCAATGTGTTTATTGTGTCATAAAAAGGGTGTGGCCTTCCACTAACCTTTGCTTCCACAAAGTGGCCCCTGATGTGATCCTCTACCAACCTCTGCGACCCCGAGCCAAAACAATTGCCCACCCCTGGTCTAGATTATATGTAACTTAATTGGAAAGAGTTACATTTCCTACATGTTTTCAATGTTGAATGTAATTGAGAATATGCAGAAAATTGTGGTACTTATAAGCTAAATTATAATAATCTACATTAAATAAATACTAAATAATGCTAAAACATTTAAGAGGGATGTGTGAGTTGGCCAAAATGCATCTTAGAAATTATTTCCTTTTTCTAATATCTGAAGCAGAAATATTAGTTATTCAAGATATATGTTTACATCATTTACCCTTTAAAAATCTTAATATTAGTATACTGAACCTCTATGACAAAATACTCTACTAGAGAAGAGAGAAATGGCATTGGATGAAAGGCCATGCTTATATAAACTAATATGGATTTTTATATTTTTTTGATATCTTCATTTATTTGTTTGAAGTAGAAATACTAACGTAATAAACTATCCTACCCAATATATATGTTTACATCATTTACCTTTCAAATATCTTATAGTATACTGAACTTCTATAATAAGATACTCTACTAGAAATGAGAGAAATTGATTGAATGAAAGGCCATGATTATATAAACTAATATAGATTTATAATGTGATTGGAGATTAATGTAATAGCATTTAATTTAATACATGTTTAACAATAATCATTAATGTTCTTGATTAATAAGTAGAGTTAAAAAGTTTTTCATATTAAATGATTTTATTTGCTGTGCACTAAAAAGCAAAAAAATAATTGCTTCTTCAATTACAACTGGAAGTTGTGATTGAAAAAACAATTATTTTTATTTCTTTTTAGCACAAGGTAAATAAAAGCATTTAAATAAAAAAAAATCTTTGTTTATTTTTAACTTTTTAGTATTGACACAATAAATAAAAATGTAAAACCATATTGTACATTAAATGAACTTGTCACGTATAGCTGATATATACCTATCACTAGATATTTTTGCAATAAATTAATAGATATATTCTTTATATATATATATTGTGCCAAGGCCAAATTGGCACATGTATATAAAATAATTTTGTCTAAAAAAAAATTATTTATTATTAAAATCTTTCGTAAAAGAGTTTGAAAAAAAATAGAAATTAATTGCTTAAAAGGGGAGAGGAGGAGTTTTGTTTAGAAAAGATAAAACTAAGAGTTCATAAAAGTTAAAGAGTGTTATTATTATAAATTAAAAGTTTCAAAATATAAATCTCTTTTCATTCGAATTGAAAAAAAAAAAAAGTATTAAAACTGGTTTTGATGTGTAGAATAAAATTATATATGTGCATGCGAATGTAAAATAAATGTATCAGTATTAAATATTATAAATAAATGAAAAATATATTTAAAAAAAAAAACACAGTGGTGCGCTACTAATTAAAGATATGAAAACAACACATTTTGAAATAGCTACTACTAATTAAACAATCAATCAAAAAACACGTTGTCATGGGATTAATTACCAATGGAATTCGACAACAGATATTCGCCAGAGGATATTACATGGACAACACATCGCAGGTATAAATAGACTTTTTTTTTATCGGACAATTAATTGAGAGTTTTTTTAGTCTAGTTGCCAGTGACAGTCTTGTTTCCATTCAGATAACAATTTTTATTATGTATTCAGAAACAAAAATGCATTATTGAGCAGCTTCTGGAAATATAAGCTCATGCTTCAGCCTTTTTGTTTAACAAGATCATCAAAACCTGCCTGTGAAATAATGTCTGCATAACAACTCAAAAATCCTCCGTCAAAAGTTCAACTGTTTTCAAGAATAAGACCAATGGATTCGCATAAAATCTCTTCAAGAAATGTCCCAATCTAACCGGTTAGATATAATCCATCAGAAGCAGCCAACAACAAGCAATATCCCCATTCCAAAAATCCTAGGTAAACATTTATTTATTATCATTTATACATAGTAGCCACTGCTGTAATTCGTAAATATTCAAGATTTAAATTATATGAACTCTATCATACATAAAATGAACTATTGATATGTGTGTTTAAGGGTCAAATGCTATTAATGCTTTATTATTATATTTGTAAATGATATATGAGTTAATATGTGCGTGATCATTATATCAGTGTTATTAGTTAAATTAGATGAATACCAGTGTTCTACTATTAAAATCTACAAGAATATTTAAACTAGTTTAGAAATGTTAATTTAGAATGTGTGTGTATTATATTAGATTTATAAAGATGTTTAAATTCAGTCAATAAATGTTGGGTAATAAATTATCTTTAAACTCAATTAATGTTAATTAAAATAAAATGTCTTCAAACTTAAACTTTATTTGTCGGTCAATTCTTTTTACCACCCTTTTTATTAATTCTTTCCACCACTAATTTTGTATAACTTTGTTATTGAATTAAAGTTAAATTGAGCTAGTTTTAGGGAATGTTTCGAGCGCTGGATTATGAGCCTACTGCCCGAATACATAAGTCTTCAGACTAGCTGGTGCCCCGGGTTTACCCCAAAACAAATAAAGAATTTGGATAGTAGGGGTTTGAATCTAGCAGCCGAGATGGGCCATTGTTGATAGTTAAAGCTATCAATAAGATCTCTCATTTTGCTCGAATGTGCCAGTTCATCCACGTAACATTTTTAAGATTATAAATGTATTAGGAAGGAGTTTGAAACCGGCCAAAACTTATATATATGTATACATACGTGGTTTCAGCAGTTCGACCCAGTACATAAATGGCTTTTCCCAACATTTGGGGCTCGACCTAAGAAACAATAGTAAATAAATACATTGTTTCTTGTTTAAAAAAATTTTCTATACAAAAGCTAAATTACGTATGTTAAAGCGTTTTAATTTTTTTAAAAAAAAAAAAAAGAATTGACCGAAAACTTTGTTTTCTTTAAATGAAGAGAGATTTATGCTATTTATGTTAGTTGAAATAAATCATTATGTTAAATCGGAGACAGTTGGGTGTTTGGGCGGAGTTAAAGCATTAAGATCGGGTAGAGAAAAATGGACAAAGGAGGGGTGGAGTCAGCGTATATTTCCAGTTTAGTAAGAAATAAATAAAATAGAAATTAGTAAACTTATTAAAATAAAATACGGTATCAAAAATAATGATAAAAAGTGTTTAAAATTATAAATGATAAGAAATAAAGCCAAAATGGAGGCTCAAGGTAAAAATATAGAAAATATTCCCAACAAGGAAAAAAGGGAAATCATAGCTTTACTAACCAGCATGTTTGAAAAGCAAAAAGAAACAGCCGAAGAATATAAAAAATAACTGAAGAGCTATAATGAAATGAGTAAATTGGAAGGGCAAGCTGAAATGCTTGAAAAGTTAAAGGACCAGATCGAAATGGGCCAGAATAAAATAAAAGAAGAAATTAGGGAAGAAATAGAAGAGATTAAAACACAAGTAGAAAATCAAATAGAGACCGCTTACCAAGTAATTGAAAAAAATAAGATAGAAGATAGAAAAGTAATTGAAGAGATAAAAGTCGGAATGACGGATTTAGCTTGGAAAGTAAATCAAAAGAATAGTAAAAATAGTTCACAAATGGAAATAAAACAGTGTGACCACTTGAGTGCAAACACGCACATTATAAACAATCCGGCAATCGGGGACCAGTTTTTGAAAATACGGATATTTTCTGGCTATCAAGGTGAAGCTCCTATGGAGCATTTAAATAGTTTGGAGCACTATTTCACTCTGAATCAATTAAGTGAGGAGGCTATGATCGCAATAGTGTGTAGCCATTTACAAGGGGGGTCTCAATCTTGGTGGGACTCTCTATATAAAAAACCTGTCACTTTTGCCGAATATAAAATTGCTGTTTTAGCTAGTTATTGGAACGAAGATTATCAGGAAAATCTTCATCACCAGATCTCGCAAGATAAATGGCGACCTGGTGAACCGTTCGTTTCTTTTTTTAGAAGGCAAGTGGCAAAATTACGCTCTTTAACAGCAGACCCACTATCTGAACAACAAATTGTCAGGATAGTCCGCCATAGTTTTCCTCATAATGTCGAGCAAATGCTCATAGGAACTGAAAAAAAACAGTGGAACAAATGGCGGAATTGTTGAGTGCTTTCGACAGAGCTAGACCAACTTTTGACACGAGAGATAGGGGATTCAAACCCCCACCTAGAGAGCGGCTGTAAATGATGTAAGATATAGACATAGGTCGAATTCAGGGAGTCCCTGGAGGAGACGTTATTCTAATAGTCCCAAGAGAACAAAAATCTTTCGAAGAACCGACAGCGATCCTAACATCTCTCATACTAGATTTAAACCCAGGGGTGATTCTCAATCCCCCAGCATGAGTGGCTATATACAGAAAATAAATATAATAAAGAACCACCAGACAAAAATTAAAAATATGTAATCTGACAGATTCGCCGACTTGACCTAGTATAAAACGATCATGGACTCGGAATAATGGAAAATGTTTAACAAAGGTTAATGAAATAAATGTAAAAACGAGTATCAAGTTAGTTTGAATAATTAAAAATGATTAAAGTTAGTCTTAGTAAAATAAAATAACAATCTTAGAGGTTTTTAAAATGTCAAAGCAACGATAAAACAATTTATGTCAAAACCCTTGATTATGTCATCGATTATGTTAAATCCCAGCTCATAAGTCTCGAACATAGCGGAGCATGACGCAAACAAAATAAATGTGTAAAATCAAATTAGACAAGCAAAATGATTATGTCAAAAACCCTCGATTATGTCTTATCAATTATATTGATATCCCAGCTCATAAGTCTAGAACATAGCGGAGCGTGACGCAAACAATATAAATGTGTAAAATCAAAATAGACAAGCAAAATGAAAAAAATTTTTTTTTTTTTTTTTTTTTTTTAAAAAAGGGAGAGTAACGCTTTAAAAATAAAAATGAAATAAATAAGTGTATAATGAAAGTATTAATGAAAATAAAATATTATCAAATAAAATTTTAAAAAAAAGTGTATTAAATTAGGATTGAGATGTATGCGAGTATTTGAGCAAAGAAATTAAAAGTTGGTTTAAATTAGCTCAAAATCTATCTGTGTGTTTGAATTGCCTTATACTTTTCTGCCTACTTCTCTTAACATTACATTTATTACCTAATGAATGAAAATAAAAACTAAAAATGCACTCTAGAAAAATAAGAATTTGAAGTGGTCAATACTTAGGAAAAGTGATCAATGCACATATTAATTAAGTAAAATGTTTATAAATAAATAAGTAGGTCAAATAGTTAAAATAAAATCGATAAAATCAAGTTAAATAAATAAGCATAAATATATCTGTAGTAAATAATAATAAAAAGTGACTCGTGATAAACTAATAGATTTTTTTTTGTTTTTGGAATACACGCACGGTAATAAAAGGAAGTAAATAAATGGTTTAAAGTAATTAAGTCAAATCAAATGTCAGTATAATAATGGATCATAATAAAAGTAAAATAGTTTTTCTGAATACACACACATAGATAAAAAAGTTGAGTAAGGGTTGAAAATAATATTCGAGATTAGATTAATATAAATAAATATGAAAACTGATGTCCGTGGTAGTTTAGAATAATATTGTGAGATTAGATTAATACAAATGTTAGAATAATGTTCATATGAATTTAAAAATAATGTTGTAAGATTAGTGATAAAAATATAAAGTCAATCTAAGGTGTATTAAAAGTGTGTAAGTATACATGTGTATATACGCGCACATACCCTGGTAATATTAGGTAAATACGATACCTCATGATGCGTATCTGAAATGTATTTATCCAGATATCCTTTTAGGTTATTTCCTTGGCACTGCTGCACCTCATGATGCGTGCAAAAAGTGATTTTTTTATTATAGATTCCCTGTAAGCAAGTCCAGTAATAACTCGATATCTAGAATATTAGTAGGTGTAGAATTATGCTGTACATATACACATGTGTAGGAATTTATCTAGAGCAAAAGGGAATGAGGGTAGTATAGAAATAAATTTAGTTAAAGATACATTTAAAGTGCCAACTGGATAAGTTTTAGTACCCGTAATGGACTTGTCAGGGATCATTCCTCTTTCCAAAGCATAAGTCGAAAATAGACAGTTGAAAATTCCTGCCATTTCGCAGCAACCCTTTCTTTTTCCAAGTCCGATCAAGAGAATCGGCAAATGAAGTTTCGATTTTATACACGTGTAAGTCGGTGTAAGTCAGCGAATCTGCTTCTGCATTGTTTCTAAAAGATTCCTGGGCCACAAAATTAGTTTGTTCCAGTGGTCGTTATCCATGATTTAGATCATTGTGAGCAATGTATTTGGCATAGATTGAAGGAAAGGATAGTCAAAACAGATTGCCCTTGGTGTGTAAAGTGAAAGCATTATGAAAAGCAAACTTAGAAAATAAATGAATATTTAGAATCAAGAATTAAAGTTGCAAGAGATAAAATGGTCAAAAATGACACATTTTACTCTAAAATGGAGGGGGGTGTAATGTGCCAAGGCCTAGTTGGCACATGTATATAAAATAATTTTGTTTAAAAAGAAATTATTTATTAGTAAAATCTTTCGTAAGAGTTTGAAAAAAAATAGAAATTGATTGATTAAAAGGGGAGACGGGGAGTTTTGTTTTGAAAAGATAAAACTAAGAGTTCATAAAAGTTAAAGAGTGTTATTATTATAAATTAAAAGTTTCAAAATATAAATCTCTTTTCATTCGAATTGAAAAAAAAAAGTATTAAAACTGGTTTTGATGTGTAGAATAAAATTATATATGTGCGTGCGAATGTAAAATAAATGTATCAGTATTAAATATTATAAATAAATGAAAAATATATTTAAAAAAAACACAGTGGTGTGCTACTAATTAAAGATATGAAAACACATTTTGAAATAGCTACTACTAATTAAACAATCAATCAAAAAACACTTAGTCATAAGATTAATTACCAATGGAATTCGACAACAGATATTCGCCAGAGGATATTACATGGACAACACATCACAGGTATAAATAGACTTTTTTTTTTATCGGACAATTAATTGAGAGAGTTTTTTCAGTCTAGTTGCCAGTGACAGTCTTGTTTCCATTCAGATAACAATTTCTATTATGTATTCAGAAACAAAAATGCATTGTTGAGCAGCTTCTGGAAATATATGCTCATGCTTCAGCCTTTTTGTCCAACAAGATCATCAAAACCTGCCTGTGAAATAATGTCTGCATAACAACTCAGAAATCCTCCATCAAACATTCAACTGTTTTCAAGAATAAGACCAATGGATTCACATAAAATCTCTTCAAGAAACGTCCCAATCTAACCGGTTAGATATAATCCATCAGAAGCAGCAGAAGCAGCCAACAACAAGCAATCTCCCCATTCCAAAAATCCTAGGTAAACATTTATTTATTATCATTTATACGTAGTAGCCACCGCTGTAATTCGTAAATATTCAAGATTCAAATTATATGAACTCTATCATGCATAAAATGAACTATTGATATGTGTGTTTAAGTGTCAAATGCTATTAATGCTTTATTATATTTGTGAATGATATATGAGTTAATATGTGTGTGATCATTATATCAGTGTTATTAGTTAAATTAGATAAATACCAGTGTTCTACTATTAAAATCTACAAGAATATTTAAACTAGTTTAGGAATGTTAATTTAGAATGTGTGTGTATTATATTAGATTTATAAAGATGTTTAAATTAAGTCAATAAATGTTAGGGTAATAAATTATCTTTAAACTTAATTAATGTTAATTAAAATAAAATGTCTTCAAACTTAAACTTTATTTGTCAGTCAGTTCTTTTTACCACCCTTTTTATTAATTCTTTCCACCACTAATTTTGTATAACTTTGTTATTGAATTAAAGTTAGACTGAGCTAGTTTTAGGGAATGTTTCGAGCGCTGGATTATGAGCCTACTGCCTGAATACATTAGTCTTGCTGGCGCCCTAGGGTTTATCCTGAAACAAATAAAGTATTTGGATAGTAGGGGTTTGAATCTAGCAGCCAAGATGGGCCATTGTTGATAGTTAAAGCTATCAATAAGATCTCCCATTTTGCTTGAACATGCTGGTTCATCCACGTAACATTTATAAGATTATAAATGTATTAGGAAGGAGTTTGAAACCGGCCAAAACTTATATATACATAAAAGTAAGTGGTTTCAGCGGTTCGACCCGGTACAATATATTTAGTATGTGTACATAAGTATAATAAATCATTAAATGACTTAAAATATAAAAATATCCTTTTAAATGGAAATTGTTTGACATTAGTTTCTTTTAAAAAAAGTGTAACATAATTGTATTGTAAACTAAGATTTATTTTATTTTAACTTAAATCAAGTTTTCAATTTAAGTTTAAAAAATCATATGCATTACTTAAAAAATATTGAAGTTTTAAGAATAAATTTTAAATCTAATATATCAAAATATTCAAGATATTCCCACCCAAGTAGTCAAGATCTAAGAATGTAGATCATCTTCTTAAAATATTAGTATCATATTGCTTTGATAGTGATTTAGAAAAAATGTACCAAATTTCAACAGATTACATTTAAATCTATTAAACTCTGATTTTAGAATATTATTATAACTTTACTCAAAGTTTTGACTGAAACCAAAAAAATTCTATATCACCCTCTTATGGGACATAAAATTCCAAAAAACTTTTAAATATGATATCAAAATATTCAAATTTTCCCTACTCTCTGGTCCAAACCTAAGAAACTAGGTCGCTTACCTAAAATCATCCAGTGCCATATTGCATTATAAAGTACTTCTTTCTAATGTACCCACTTTGAACTATTTGTATAGAATTTAAATCTATTAAACTTTATTTTTAAAATTTTATTTTAACTTAAATTATAAAAGTGTTTACAAACAAAACAAACAACAGAGATTTAATTCAAACAAAAGCATTTAATAAAAAATGGTAAGCATCACTGAATGCCAGCAAAAAATATCAATACTTTAAAATTGAATAATGAGTTTATATTAAATCAGGGATGTCCAATTCATGGTTCATGAGCCACATTTGGCTAAGAATTGCTATGAATGTGGCCCAACACAAAATTGTAAACTTATTTAAAACATTATGAGATTTTTTTGTGATTACATGTCACATTGTGACTAAAATAAACATATATACACTCAATATATTGTCAAATATCCCACTAGTTTTTTGTTGCCTTCTTTTATAATAAAAAAAATTATTTAAAAAAACCTACAATAACATTTTATTACTTAGATCTATACATTTTTTATATAGTGATTACAAATTTGTAACTTGCTTGATGATTTTAAAAGTCTTTCTGAATCAGGTCACTGCATAATTAGGATTATTACCCAAGAACTTTTTTTGCTTTTTCATATTGATGGATATCATAAAAAATGCTCTTTTTTTACTTATCAGATTTTGATAATGTTTGTCTATGCAATGTGTAGCTCAAGACTGACCCAGAGA
Organism: Epiperipatus broadwayi; assembly: GCA_028023455.1. Lineage (NCBI taxonomy): Eukaryota > Metazoa > Onychophora > Udeonychophora > Euonychophora > Peripatidae > Epiperipatus > Epiperipatus broadwayi. The sequence continues at coordinate 4,480,508 of JAQFVV010012401.1, forward strand.
AGCCAAAAGGCTAGATACTCCTGATTAGACAAATATTAAATAATAGTGAAGATATTTAAGAGGGGCATGTGACTTAGAAAACCACTATATTCACTGTTAAACTAAAAAATATTAGCAACAATAAGCAACCGAATACACAGATGATATATATTTACATCATTTATCTAAGAAAACCTTAATTTTAATATAAATATATATGATAGGTGGTTTATGTTTAAACATTCACACATTTATAGATGTATATTCAAATAAATAAATAAATAATACTTCAGTATATAATATAAAAATAATATAAAATAACAATTTGTGTCAGTTATTAATACAGAGTTTAATATAAATAAATAAAATAATAACAACTAATATTTCCAAGCGCTTTCAACTCTTATGAGTCCTTATCATGGCAGAGTGAAAAATTCTATTTTCTCCTAGGTGATGAATTTAACATTTCATTGTATTGGCCAGGCACAACTAATCGGAAAGCTGGTTAATTTCGATTTCATAGCACAAGATGAATTTTGTATAAGATATAATTCTTTAATCTTGCGTTTTTTATCATGTGTTTCATGCATTAATATTGTAAAATCCTTTGGACTACATATATGGCCTATATTATTTTGGTGAACATAAAAAGCTGAATAAACTGTATCATCTTCTCTTGTTCTATTATAAGAATATTTATGTTGTTGAAGGTGATATTTAATATTTGTTTTGGTTTCTCCAACATAAGTGACCATATAAATATGAATAATAAACCATGGATGTAATTAGCTTTTATTCCCAATATTAATAAAAATATAATAAAAGTTTTAAGTCAAGATTTTTGATTAGCATGGAGAACTCCACCTAACCTTAATAGGTTAATAAATAATTCTAAGGAAATAATAAATAAGGAGGATAAAAGCAGTGTTGTATACTCTATTAGATGCCCACAAATAAATTGTAGTGCAATATATGTTGGAGAAACCAAAACAAATATTAAATATCGCCTTCAACAACATAAATATACTTATAATAGAGCAAGAGAAGATGATACAGTTTATTCAGCTTTTTATGTTCACCAAAATAATACAGGCGATATATGTAGTCCAAAGGATTTTACAATATTAATGCATGAAACACATGATAATAAACACAAGATTAAAGAATCATATCTTATACAAAATTCATCTTGTGCTATGAATTCGAAATTAACCAGCTTTCTGATTAGTTGTTCTTGGCCAATACAATGAAATGTTAAATTCATCACCTAGGAGAAAATAGAATTTTTTACACTGCCTTGATAAGGACTCATAAGAGTTGAAAGCGCTTGGAAATATTATTTATTATTTTATTTATTTATATTAAACTCTGTATTAACAATTGACACGAATTGTTATTTTATATTATTTTTAGATGTATATTCACAATATTTTTTATTTTCTTTCACTGTTTTAATTTTATATTTTTTATTATTATTTTCAGGCTACATATGTGAAAGCTTCTGGATTAGGAGGAGTTGTAATCTGGACTTTAGATATGGATGACTTTCATGGTCATTGTGGTGGAAAAATATTTCCATTGATGCAAGTAGTTAGGGATGTTTTAAATCCAATGCCATACAATAAAACAACTGATTTCTCTTCAATTTTTCAAGAACCAATTCTGCCAAGTTGGAGAACTGGTCGTCAGATTGATGTCATCCAAAAGGACAACTCTGATTCTTCTGAGAGTTTTAAATGTGTTACTTCTGGAAGATTCCCCGACCCTACTGATTGTGCTCGATATTATGACTGCCGAGAACAAAGCTTAGGTGTATTTAAAGTCTTGGGATATCACTGTGGAGTAAACTTAGCATTTAATGGCCAAGTATGTGATTATAAACAGAATGTTATGTGTAAAAATCAAAATTCAACCTCTGCACCATATACAATTGGTTTATATCCCTGTACAAGTGAAGAGGAACTATTTATTGATGAAGAAGATTGTGCAAAGTATTATACATGTAATGAAATAAGAAAAGGAGTATATGAAAATGTAGAAGAGTATTGTCCAAAAGGCTTTGGATTTGATCCTATTATTGGAATTTGTAACTTTAAACACTTGGTTTCCACATGTAAATCTGAATATAAAGGAAATGTTGTATTAGGGGAAAGAAGTTTAAACAGAACATGCATATTAGAAGAAGAGGTTATACCTGATCAAGTTGATTGTACAAAATACTACTTATGCAAACAAAATGGCCAAAACAAACTTGAAATGATTGAAAAGTATTGTGATTCTGGGCAAGGTTTTGATCCTGAATTAGAAAACTGTAATGCTATTGAGTCAGTTGAGTCTTGTAAAAAATATGCCAATGGTAGCAAATGTGAGAATGAAGGTGATAAAATGTTCCACATCGATGACTGTACAAAATATTTTATTTGTCAGAAATTATCGGAAGGAAAGTTAGTTAATACAGAATTTTCATGTGATGTTAATCAAGCATTTGATCCTGAATTACAAGAATGTAATCTACGAGAATCTGTAAGCACTTGTCCAGATTTCAAAAACCGCACTTGTAAACGAACTGGTGAAAAATTGCCAAATTTTTCAAATTGCTCAAAATATTTTACATGTATAAGAAATGAACAAAATCAATTTGTTAAAAGTGAACAAGTATGTGATCAAGGTAAAGCATTTGATCCAGAATTGGAAGAATGTAATCTAAGAGAATCTGTATCATTTTGTAAAAGGCATCAAAGTCAATGTTCTAAAGTGAATGAAAAATTTCCCAATTCAAATCATTGTGATAAATATATAGTATGTCACACAATGCCTAATGGTACATTTTACAATGTAGAAGAAAATTGTCCTTTTGGTCAAGCTTTTGATCCTGAATTACAACAATGCACTAATCGATTGTTGGTTAATACATGCCCAGATTATAAAAATAGATCTTGCAAAAATTTGGATGAGAAATTACCTCATCCTAAAGACTGCACCAAATATTATATATGCACTAAGAAAAGTCAAAATGAATATGTTAAAACTGAAAAACAGTGTGATAGTGGAGATGGTTTTGATGCTGAACTGGAAGAGTGCAATTTACTTGAATCAGTTCCTTTTTGTAAATTACATCAAGGCACATGTCAAAATGAAAATGAAAAGTTCCCCAATTACAAACATTGTGATAAATATTTTGTATGTCATAAAATAGCAGATGGGAAATTTAAAGAAATAGAAGAAACATGTGATATAGGTCAAGCTTTTGACCCAGAGTTACAGGAATGTAACTTAAGAGAATCAGTTAGCACATGTCCAGATTATAAAAATCGAGAATGTAAAAATCCAAATGAAAAGCTGCCCCATCTTACAGATTGTACAAAATATTATAAATGTTCCAAAAATAACCAGAACAAATATTTCAAAAATGAAAATCAATGTGAGGTTGGTCATGCTTTTGATCCTGATCTGGAAGAATGTAATTTAATTGAGTCAGTACCTTATTGCAAAATTCATCAAACACAGTGTGATAAAGAAAATGAAAAGTTTCCTAATCCTAATTTTTGTGATAAATATTTTATTTGTCAGAAAATGCCTAATGGAAAATTTAAAAAAATAGAAAAAATATGTGACTTTGGTCAAGCCTTTGATCCTGCTTTACAAGAATGTAATTTAAGAGAATCAGTTAGCACCTGTCCTGATTACAAACAGAGAGAATGCAAACACCCTACTGAGAAGTTACCTCATCCTACAGATTGTACAAAATATTACATTTGTAAAAAGAATAATCAGAATAAGTATGTTAAATTTGAAAAGCAATGTGAAGCAGGTCAAGGGTTTGATCCGCAGTTGGAAGAATGCAATTTAATTGAATCAGTAACTTATTGCAAACTACAAAAGTCAAAATGTCAAAATGATGGAGAAAAAATTCCTAACTTAAATCATTGTGACAAATATTTTATATGTCATAAAATGACCAATGGTATTTTTGAGAAGGTAGAGAAAAGTTGTGAAGTGGGACAGGCTTTTGATTTGGAATCTCAGGAATGTAATTTAAGAGAATCAGTGAGCACTTGTCCTGATTATATAAATCGAACATGTAAAAAAATTAACGAGAAATTACCTCATCCTAATGATTGCACAAAATATTTGATTTGTAAAAAAAAAAATAAAAATGAGTTTACTACAAGTGAAGAGAAGTGCCCATCTGGACAAGGATTTGATCCAGAATTAGAGGAATGCAATTTAATTGAAGCACTGCAATCTTGCCAGAAACCACTGATTTTCAAATGCACCCATGAAGGTGAAAAAAATATTCATCCTAAAAGTTGTTTAAAATATTGGACATGTGAAAAAATGCCAAATGGTAAACTGAAAAAAAAGGAAGAAAATTGTGGAGCAGGGAAAGCTTTTGATCCAGAATTAAAGGAATGCAATTTAATTGAATCTGTACCAGATTGTCTCAAAACTATGAATGAAACCTGTACAGTTGCTAATAAAAAGTTTCCTAATTCTAAAGACTGCAGAAAATATTATGTGTGTGTAGAAAATATTCAACATCAGATTCTCAAAGTGCAACAGCAATGTGACTATGGACAAGGATTTGATCCTGTACTTGAAGAATGTAATTTAATAGAGTCTATCCCTGCTTGTCAGAAACAAACAACTACTAAACCAGGAATCATTCCAATATCTACATCACCATCTTCAATCACAACTTTAATATCATCTTCTTCAACTATAACTAAATCTTTACCAAAAACACCTTCTACAAAAGTACCTACACATTCTGTCCTGTTACCATCTTCACAAAGTGTAACATCTTCAACAAAAACATCACCTTCACCTACTGTGAATTTATTAACAGTAACACATGCATCTACAATAAAGCTTCCATCTTCTGGTAATATAACACCAGGTTCAGTATCTTCTCCAAATATTATAAATTGTCAGCAAAATGATGAAATATTACTCCATCCAACAAATTGCAGAAAGTATTACCAGTGTCAAAAAAATAAACAAAATATATTAGAAAAAGTTGAGAAAACTTGTGGACCTAATTTAGGATTTGATCCTGAATTATTAGTATGTAATTTTGTTGAATCAATACCAACATGTCCAGAATATCATTTTACTGTACCTGCTAATGAAAGTGAAACTCCATGTAAATCTGAAGATGAAAGATTACCAGATCCTGAAGACTGTACCAGATATTTCTTATGTAAACAAAGTCCTGAAGGTCACTTTAATCTGGTTCCAGAACGATGTGGTGTAGGTCGTGCATTTCATCCAATATTTCAGATATGTGATATATTTCAAAATGTGCCTAACTGCCAAAAAGATCATCAATACAATCCAGAAGTAACAACAAAACCTCAAAGTTTTACAATAAAAACAAATCTTATTCTAAATACAACTAAAAAAATATATGGTGAAAATGTAATTCCAATAAAAACAACAGAATCACCCCATAAAAATATTAAATCAACACAAAAACCATATAATAAAGATGAAAGTAAATTATATAAAACAAGCACTCATATAGAAGGGTCACTTGAAGAAGAAACAGTCACAAGACCTTACAGGAGAAAAACTACATCAAAAAAGCCCTCCATACCTGCAACACCTCCTAGAAAAAGTTATCAACAGAAGAGCTCATCACAAGAAAAATCCAGTATTGTTAAGGAAAAAGAAGAAAATTATCATGACTATCAAGAAAATTATAAATCTAAACCTTATAATGGAGAAATTTTTATAAATCCATTCTTAGAAGATGAGTGGGAAGAATATACCCCAACATATGGTCATGAAAATCCAGTTGAAGCAACAAGTGATTTTACATATAATAATTATGAAGAGCTCCAAGATATTTTAAATTGGGACAACTCTAATTTGGATATAGTAAACTCTTATTATTATCATCCAGAAAATAATCCTTCACATTTTACTTCAGACTCTAATACTGAATGGAAAAAAGTAATGCCATCAGATAATAAAGACATGTCATGGCCAAGTTTACTATGGATAGAGAAACCTAAAATATGGACAAAAGTATCAGAATCAAGTAATTCTCAAGTTAAAAAACCTAAACCTAAAGATGAATTGATAGATCAGCAAAATTCAAAGAGTTCAGAATGGGAGATATCTCAATCTAGTTCATCAGTAAGAAGAAAAATAATACCTCCTGCTATAAAGTCATCACAAAAAACAACCAAACTTCCAGTCACAAGTAGTACTGAAACAGAAGTAGAAAAGACTGAATTAGAGTTTACCCAACAACCAATAAGAGCAAGCACTAAAAAATTACCTATTGCAAATCAAAAGCAATCTAAATACACAGCAACAACAAAGAAACCAGAGATTACTACTTCATTATGGAGAGAAACAAATCCATTAGAAATAGATGACAGCAAAGAAACTAATGTGGAAGAGCATAAAGTCTCAGCAATAACAAATCAACTTAAAATCACAACTGAAAAACCAGTTTTGACTACTTTGATATGGAAAGAATCACCCACATCATTTGAAGACAAACCACTTGTGTCTATACCACAACCAATTAAAGTTTTACACAGTAAACCTATTACTATAAAAACTACACCTCCTTTGAAGCAATACACATCATTGCCTAAATTATACTCTCAAGTAAATCAAGCAAAATTATTATCTACAACATCATTGCCTCAGTCAGATATCACAGAATTCTCGTCAACTACATCCATTTTACCAAATAATTTCAATAATATACCACAAACAAATAAAATTGAATTACAGTCTGCATTTAATAATCAGATAAAAGGAGGAAATAAACAAATAATAAAAGAATCATCATCAAGTGCTAAAAAACATCAGTTTACTGATATGTCCTGCTCACAGTCTGGCTTTTTTCGCAATCCTTATGACTGCCACAAGTTTTACAGGTGTGTTGAATATTTACCCAATATTTATTTTGCCATTGATTTTGATTGTCCAGGAGATTTAATCTTTGATGAAGAAAATATGGTATGCAATTGGGCTTCACAAAGCAGAACACCTTGCCAAAATTTAAATAAACCAACTAAAAGTCACACTAAATTAGAATCATCTAGCCACATATTTAAAACTCAAAGCAAAAAAATAATATGTAAAAAAGCTGGATTGTTCAGAAACATTGATAACTGTAAAAAATTCCATCACTGTATTGAGTATGTACCTGGCCATTTTACCATCTACCAATTTAGTTGTCCTGAAGGATTAGTATTTGATGAAAATCTTCAACAGTGCAACTGGGATTATAAATTTTCTTGTAAGACTACCCAAGTAAATGAAAATGATTCTGAAAAAAATGAACTTGGGGATGTACAAGTTTTAGATGAATCTAATTCTGAAGAAATAAAAATACAAAAGAAATCACAAAGTAATCAAATTATTTCCAAAGTAATACTAGATAAAAAGACTGGTTTAACTGGTGAACTAAATCAACGTGGGTCTCATATTTGTTTTAAGAGTGGTTACTTTCAGAATCCTCAGAACTGTAAAAGATTCTACAAATGTATAGAATATCTTCAAAATCATTTTACTAGATATGATTTTAAATGTTCTGATGATAAAGTATTTGATTTATCTCTCAATCAGTGTTCAAATTCTCATAAAGCCATTCAATGCTTAAACTCAGCAAGATATGCAAATAATGAAGATATTAAATGTTTGAAACCTGGTTTTATAACTGATGCTAAAAATTGTACACAAGTTTATAAGTGTGTAAAGACATCAGATAACAATTTTAAAATATTTAAAATTGTTTGCCCTGAAGGATTAATATTTAATTCCCAATATAAAATATGTACCAAACCAGAAGTTACTCCACCTTGTTCAAATAAAAGCACTAAAGAAACAATACCTCTTCCTAAACCATTTTCAAAAACATCAAATTTAACACCAGTTGATATTAAAAAGGACTCTGAAATACCATTTGAAAAAGAAGTAATTTCATTACAAAAAGAAAACAAAGAAAAAATTAATTACACTTCTTATTCTGTTGACTTTAAATGCCAATCAGAAGGCAAATTCCGCAATCCAAACGATTGTAGTTCTTTTTATAATTGTATCAATTCACCTGAATCAGGTAAACTGCAAGCATATCTATTATATTGTCCAGCAGGATTATCATTTGATGAATTTTATGAAAGATGTGATGAATCTGATCTTGTAGTTGGTTGCAAGAATACTAATAATTTGACAAATTTGGATAATGGAGAGTTTGTGTGTCCTGAAGAAGGGTATTTTCAAGATCCTTTTGACTGTAATGTTTTTTATAGGTGTGTTAATTTTTCAGAAGAACAAACTACTTATAGTTTTCGATATGAATGCCCTCATAAGCTAGCCTTTGATGAGAAAAGAAGAATTTGTACCAAAGCAAGCAGAGTTCCTGGATGTATAAAATCTAATTCCTCCAACAATGGCTTAACAACTAAACAACCTGACTCAAATTTGTATGAAGTTTATGAAGAAGTAGCAGATAACAATGATTCTACAAAAGATTTGTCCACAAATATTAATCTCATTTATGTCACACATAACAACATGACTTATGAATGTCCTTATGAAGGGTTCTTTAGAGATCCAAGAAACTGTTCAAAATTTTATAAATGCATCAAATCTAGGAACACAAATGCTTTTTCTGTAGAAAATTTTAGTTGTCCAGTTGAATATATATTTGATCCTGAAAGTAAAATATGTACTTCATCAGCAGCAGCACTTTCTCTTTGTTGATTTATAGACCTAAATAAGTATCTACTTTTGCCAATAGATTGTTGAAATACCCAGGGATAGCAAGTCATGTGGATATTTGTTGAATGTTGATCTAAAATAATCTTCATTTGCTTACATAAGATTCACATATGTATGCATATATATATATAACCTGAAAACAATTTTTTAAATTTTTTTGAGACGGTATTTATTTATTCAAAGTTGTTTTATTTATTAATACATATCCTCAAACAATATTTATTTCAAATGACAAAACAGAATAAACTGTAATATGTTGTTTCATGTGCTTGTGAATGTGTATGCCACATTTGATTATCTACCACTAACATGTAAAGTTACTTTGTTTTTGTTCCATTTCAGTGACTTAATTGCTTATTTTTTAAAAAAAATAAATAGAATAGGAGGAACAAAACTTACAAATCCACAGTTTCAGATTAAAATCTTTATAAGAAAACACCCCTTTTATTAATTTAAGATAAAATTACAGAGAGCTGTTTAACAATCAAATGTTATTCTCTGATACATAAAGTATTTTTCCCAACATTATTATTCTACTATATGTGCACACACACATATATATAATTATTGAAATTATGATAACTTTTTCGTTTACTAAACTATATAAAATCTTCACTTCTGATTCACTTTAGGCTATCATTAATTAAAATTGATAGTCAAATTGAACTATATCATTCAGAAATTTATATATATAATGATATTTAATAAAACAAATGCTGAGTTCAAAAACTCTTGTCAAGTGATCTAAATTAAGAAATAGCCTAAGACATAGTATTTTTGTTACTTTTGAAAGTGTTTAGGCAATTATTGTAAATGCAAGAATAATTTTACTCATTACAAACTGACTCCCTGAATTATTCCATTTCAGTATCTGGGGTTTGTATGTTCCAATCAGATGATGGAAATAGCATTCGCATAGATCTTTATAAATATATTTATGAACTTTGGTGAATTATTTTATTTTATTAAGGAAAACTTTTCCCCTGATTTATTTACTGTAATCATTTTCTTTTTTTTTTGATAATGATATACATCCTAGAAAAAATGATGAAATAACTGATTCAGCACAAGAAATAAGTGCATAAGATAAAAAAAAAAAAAGTTTTATAACCTCTTTAATGGTAGGCTAATTCTCCAACTGTCTGAATTGATCATTCAAGGATTTCTAATGATCTATTAATATTTGATACAGTAAAATTATTAATAAGAGCTTATCCTATTGTTAATTATCAATGTTGTATGTATGTTCTGATAGAAATCTCCCTTCTTCAAGAATTCTGTAAGCAGGTTGTTTGTATTGTAGTGTCCTCTTTATAAAAAATTTAAAAGTAGTTTGAATTTTAAAGTAGTGTGCTTTAATATCCAGAAGCACTCTCTATTTATGTTATCAATAGCTGCCTAGAATTTCTAAGATAGTATATCTATTTATCTGATCTGCTTGGGTCAGTGCAGTTGTAGAGTGGCCAGATCTCCAAAATCATTTTATCAATTTCAGTAATTATTTTTTTAAAAAAACTCTTGAATAATAAAACTATTCAATTATTTACTTTTTTTTTATGTGGACTAGTTTTTAATTGACTTCCTTTGGCATTTTCATTATGAAATTAGTTATCAATCCTAATTGTTTAAAGTCTTGAAAATAATGATTTATAGTTTTTCAGCACTGTGTAAATGGCATACATTTATCATTCATTGTGTATTTTTAACTTTTCTGAATTGGAATCATGAATTTAACTTGGAAAGTAATGTTAGTATATTGCCATTGCTTTCACCATTTTATTTTATACATCAACATTTTTCTTTGTTTTAAATCATTTTCAGTATTTATACCAAAGTTTTCCCTTAACTTTTTCTCATTGGATTCTCTGTGCCATTTACATGCTTTTTCCCCCTGAGTAATCATCACTATGTAATATATAAAATAATTTATGATTTATTTAATTCAATAATGGCAATCTCACTCACATTCAATTATGGACATTAAATGGCAATAATTGATCTTAAGTAAAGATAGCAATTACTTTTCTTGCACTAAGTCTATTTCTCTTATAGAATCTGATTAACATTTATGTATTAACTATTTGAAAGATTCACTGGGTGTATTTATTTTTATCATTTTTTATTTTATTGTAATTTGGTTCTCATTATTCACTTTCACTTATAAATACTCATTTATTCATATAGTCAAAGGATATTGTGGTGTAGTAGAATTACATCAGACTGATATTTTTATGGATCTGTATTCGAATCTAAGCTGGGGAAAACATGGAAAGTTTTCAGGTTTCATTCAGAGGATTTTCCTTTAGATAACTGACACATAGCAACCTCGATAACTAATATTTTTTAATAAACAGCTATCTAATTATTTTAATCTATAATATAAAAATATTTTTACTAATTGGCAAATTGAAGGCCTGATAATTAATACAATCTTCTTTATATTCCTCTATGAAGACTCTAGTAGGTTATTTGGAGGTAGTTTTAGATATTTTTTTTAAATATTTATAATAGTCATTACCAAACATCATCAACATTAAGATTTCTTCCGATTGTTTTCATTCTACAATTATTTATAATTTGTTATTGTTTTGATATTGTATAATATTTTATTTTAACATTTTCTCTCTCTATTCATATGCATTCGCACATACGCATCTATATATATATCATTAAAAATCAGTCAACAGACAATCCTAATATTAATAACAATCAACAATTTCAAACTGTTGTCAAGGCAACCTTTTTTTAACATTAAAGGTGGAATATATATGTATGGATAAATGGTTAATAAGATTAGTTAAATATATATTAAAATTTAATCTTTATACATCCCACAATTCAATGTATTCAGAAAGTTACCAATTGACTAACGCCTCAGTAAATCAAAGTAGCTTCAGGTTTTCCTGAAACATCAAAAACTAAATGAATACATGGTTATAGTTAATATATTATGTAAAATTAACAGTACTCAAACACACAAATACCCTTAATTTTATATTACACATGATGACAGATGTATATAATCATTCATTTATTTAAATTGTATGCCTCCACTTTTTATTAAATATTACATATGCTTGTAATTAAACAATATATAATGAGTTTTGTTGCACATGTGTTATAAAATTATTATGCACTTACCACAAATAAATGTTTTAAAAGCATAGATAGACCAAATATGCTTTTAAATATTTATTAACAGGGGAGTGCATGCCAATTTTATAGAACATGTGTGAAAAGTAGTTTTCTTTTACAATATTTTATATGTTTATAAATCACTATATTAGCATTTATTACATATATATGTAGAAAATTATATATTAAAAAACTAGCCAAAAAAAAAACAAATTTATAATAAAATTATTTCATATTAAAATTCTTTCATGACCTATTATCAAATAGATCTTCTCAAGTGAAAATCAATTAAATACAAACCACATATATTTATAAAATGAAATAGCCTTCCCATAAATCACTTTCAAAACCATCCATCTTAATATTAAAGAAATTATTATGAGATTGATGGCCTCAGATTTTTATAGGCAAAAATTATAATTCATAAAAACTTTCAAGTGTAATCATACAATTTCCACCATTTTGACAAAATATCATTTGCCTTTGGCTGACTAACAGTTTTATTCCATCATCTTTGAAAGATATAGAAAGTTAGAAAAAAAATAATTATAAAAACAGTTGAGCATATGAAATTATAAAATAAAATAGAACAAGTTAAAGACTGCATTTTTTGTTTAATCTAAATAAAAATAACAAATAAAGAATGTAGATCAAACTAGGGATGGTGAGTAGGATTAATCAGGTTAAATTGAGTTGACAATTGTTTTTATAGGTCAAATCTTGATCAAAATATTATTGAATTTTTATTCAATGAAGAATGTTGTTTTAATATGATAGCACCCCAACACATGGCCAATTTTGACTGCAGTTCCATTTATATAAAGAATGCATATCCTAACTATATCTTTTGTTTTGTTTTTTTGATGTTTTTGAATTGCTGCATTATTCTATTATAGAAATAATATTGTAACTATTTATAAATAAAATATGGATGAATATGCTTGATTTTTTTTTTCCAGAATAGTTTATTTAAGGAAAATGACCTTGAAAAAGTAATCTAGGTACAGAAAAGATTTGAGCAGTATAATGGTGTGCTTGAATATTATTCATATTTTTGATTTCTAATAATATATTATTGATTTGAATACCATATCTGTGTGCTCATTGAGTTTTTGGAGAATTTAGAAATGTCTGAAGATTTTAATTCAGAGTAAAATATGTATAGAGTGAACTATTATATCAAGCTGTTCACTAATAAACTTTTCAGACACACCAATTTGCATAATGCATAAATATTAGAGTCTATTCTGTGCATATTTATATCTAAATTAAAAACAGTATGCAAATTCTATATATTCTCTACTCTAGAGACCAACTATTGTAAGCTTGAGTAACTATTAAACACTATATGACAGTGTTACTTCTAAATCCACCAACTAATTTTTGGATCTGTATGTGAAATAAACTGAATGAATTATTGCTTTTACTCCAGAAAGTGAGAGCAAGTTAAAAATAGTATCTTTGAATGCTATTAAATATTGTATATATATATATATTTTTAAAATCTACATTTTTTAATTAAAATCTTCATATATTGCTATATTAATAAAGTAATATATTAGTTTCAAACAGTTATTCAGTTTATGTTAGTTTCATAATGGTCATCATAAATATTCTATCTTCATCATCATCATCAACCATTATCAATCCACTGCAGGATGAGGGTCTCTCCAAGTTCAATCCACCTTTTCCTATCTTTAGCTTCTCTTCTCCACAACACCCCTGCACACTTTCTTATTTCATCCATCCATCTCACATGTGGTCTTTTTCTGGGTCTTTTACAATCTCTTGGATTCCAGTTTAAAATTTTAATTGTCCATCTATTATCATCTCTTCTAGTGATATGTCCAGCCCAACTCCACTTCAGTCTTTTAATTTTTTCAATGAGGTCAATAACACCTGTTTGTTCTCTTATCCATATATAGTGTTTTCGATCTTTTCTTGTTACTCCCAACATGCATCTCTTCATATTTCTTTGAGTGGTCTGAAGTCTCTGTATTGCTCTTCTAATAAGTATCCAAGTCTCAGATCCATCTTCTATCTTATCCTAATATATATATGTATATATTCTTTGCAATCAATGGAAAACAAATTTTATTACTTGAAAAATTTTAACAAAGGAAAATTTAATTAACAATTATATTATATTATATTTGTTCTGTAATTTGGTATCACCCAGCCTATTTTGTATCATGATGTTATGTTTTCAGTTAAATTTACAAGCTTTCTTTTTTTTCTTTTCAATATTTTAGCATTATATACTATTAAATAGTTAGGATTTAAATAGGATTACTTAACTGCAATTATTTGAGCTTTAAATGAGGGTTCAGATCAGGTTTGATACATTTAATAAATTTCTTTGACATTGATACTATTTTTACCCAATATCATAGCATAAAGACATTAATACTTTTCTTATAGTATTTCCTCATTGCATTATGTTTATTTTAAAAAGTTAGAAATTATCATGTAGAAATAATTTGGGCTAAGTTTTTTAGAAATAACTTTCTATCTATGAGGATTGTATGTAATCTTTTTATCTCAGCTCCCCCATAAACTGATTAGAGAAGAAAGTGCTTACTATATCTTCTAGATCTTCATCACTAACTTATCTTTCACCCATTTATGTTTGTGTTTCATTTCTTCATACAAGTTCTTTTAACTTTTAGCTATAAGTATGTTAATATTAAAGTTTATTATTTCACTTTTAGTCAAACCATTGTTATTTGATATCCTTTGCTTATTTCTCTGAATAGTAATGACTTTTTCTTAGCCATTATTTAATATTAGAATTTAATTTTTTTTTTAATTATCATTTTACAATCTTTCATATTCTTTTTCTATTTATTTTTATTATATTTCTTATTCATTTATTTTTCATTCTCATTAGCAGTTTTTTTATTTATTTATTTACATATTTTCATTTTATTGAATGTGAAATTTAATGTAATTTTAAATTGTTATTTCTAGTTTTAATTATAACATTAATATTTTTATTATTTTTTAAATTTTTTTTTCTTCAGCTAATTTACTATTAAAAATCATCTTCATTAACAGTTCACTCATTAGTATGTTCCTCAGATTATCTCAAATTTCCTTCACCAAACATTTATCGTATATCGGACACCTATTCAAATACATAAGTCGATCTACTGATTCTGCTTTATTTTTAGAAATATTCTAGTTTATTGTTCATTATCCTAATAGTTCTGCAAATATGTCAAATCTAATTCTTCTTAATATCTTCAATAATTATCTTGTTCTTTGATAGTAATTTTTAATACTGATGCAGTTTAAAATTTTGCTAGGGATGATCTTGTGCATGTATGTGCATACATAGTAAATTTATCATCATCATCATTAACCATTATCAATCCACTGCAGGATGAAGGTCTCTCCAAGTTCAAACCATCTTCTCCGATCTTTAGCTTCTTTTCTCCACACCACCCCTGCACACTTTCTTATTTCATCCATCCATCTCACATGTAGTCTCTTTCTGGGTCTTTTACAATCTCTTGGAATCCAGTTTAATATTTCAATTGTCCATCTATTATCATTTCTTCTAGCAATATGTCCAGCCCAAATCCACTTGTCTTTTAATTTTTTCAATGAGATCAATAACACCTGATTGTTCTCTTACCCATATATTGTGTTTTCAATCTCTTCTTGTTACTCCTAACATGCATCTCTCCATACTTCTTTGAGTAAATTCATAAACTCAGCTATATAACTTACCTTTAATATTTTATATTAAACTTATATTTCAAAAGCATTCAATAATTATTTCTTTTTAATTTTCAATATATATATACACACACACACTGAAATGAAGCATTTAATCCAAATTTTGTATAATTTTATTTTAGATAGCTCATAAATGTTTTTTTTATCAAAATCTTCAGCCATTCTTTTTTTTTATTTATTATAATAATGTTCCATCTTATATTTCAAATAATCTCAAAATGAGTATTGCAGAAAGTAATTCTTATTGTAAATAATTTTTTCATTCAGATATGGGTGTTGGAACACACTCCTTTTAACTCCTCTTATTGATCATGTAAGTCTCCAAAGCATGCAAACTTCCTCATTCATTCTAAAAATATTTTGTTAAAGAAATGTGCTCAAAAGAGTTATTATACCATACATATAAAGAATTTTATTATAATTTTTATTGATAGTATTATAAATTATTTTAAAAACAATTTTTGAAAGTATTATATTAAGAAATTGTATATGGTGCTAATTATATTTCATTATATAGTATTAAATTCTAGACACTTAAATTGTTAATATGTCTCCTATATCATATATTAAAATATATGATATAGCTTTAAATACTGAGTGTTAAAATAAATTATGCTAGAAAGTGACAACTCATTGATGATGATCAAATATTGTCAATAAGATAGAGAAATATATTATTTGGTTACCACACAATGCCATTAGTCATATACAGTAATACCTTTTGAAGTATAGGTCTGGCTTGAAAATGAATTAATTATAAGTTTTTTGTCTTTCAACTCTAATATGTTTTCACCAGATAATTTTGATTATTATTAATCCCTCATCTCTTAATAGTATTTTTAAATCATAGAGAAATTGATTTCATTTTATATTTATAAATATAAAAACTTTTGCCAATAGTTTTTTTTTTTGCTTCCAAAGTGTACTTACAAAATATACTAGTATAAAGTCAATTGTTTCTCTATCAAAATAGTTTTCAGATCTAAATAACTAAATAAGGAAACTATCGCTTGTTGTATTTATTTATATATCTGGTGCATTTATAAATCATATTTCACACATAATTGTAGCAATTAATTTCTTGAAAACCTACAGAATGTCACCATAATTGTAAACTGCATTAAATAAAGACTTTATAAGTCTTAATTTATACTTTGACTTTACAAACTATCCAATTTAAAGTCACTTAACCTTGTAATAGATTTGTAATGCATTTAAAATAATACTTTGGATTTGTTCTCATATATCGTCTCAAGAAGTAAGCAATATAATATACATGCATATGTGTAATCGATAATGCATAGAATTTTAATTAAGATGTCCCTGGGTAATTAATAACTTTGTATTGATAATAATTAAAACAAAAGTTTTAATTTGAATTTAATAATTTGTATAAAAAATTTATAAATATGAAATTGCAAACTGTTGTAAATAAATTAAGTTCATGATAATAATCATTATTTAAGCAAATTATTGTAAATCTGTGGCTAATTGTTTGCTGGCATTCCAAAGATAACATTTAATGGTTTTTATTAATTATCTGTTTCATTTGGTGACTTTTGACTAGCAAACTTTAGCTGGCAGATCAGTTATTAATTTATTATTACTATTTGTTTTTGTGTTTTTATGGAATCATATTTATTTTCTTGTTATTTTGTATATATATTGTTATTTACTTTTTTTAATAAACTCATTAAAAATAACAGATTGTTTTTTTTAATTATATATATAAATATATTATAAATTAAGATTATTTAAACTATAATTTGTGTATGATTATATACTTCAGGGTATATATATATATGGAGTGTGATAATGGTATAGAACACACTCATTATGAAAAATTTGTATATTATTTGTTTATGTGTGTACATTATTTCATTTTTGATTTTAAAAATACATTTGTTTAATACAGACACATATACACAATGAAGATAAAACTAGAAATTACCCATCTGAAACCAGTGATCAAAAAATAAAGTAATACAAAAATCTTAACTATACAATGATAACATATCTATAAACTTACGACCACTACTGCAGTAAACAAAACCAAAAAAATATTATTGTAAACATGATACTGTGAGTGTCCAATATCAAATCGTAATACAACTGAGTGAAAAATCAATAATATTCCTTAATATGATGCAATAAAAGATCTGCAAGTATATCTATTTAAGAAGTCGATTTACAAAATTTAATAAATTTTCAACTACTGCAGATAAAACCGAACTCATTCTACATTATTTTAATTTTAATTAGGAAAGTCATTATAATAGTATGTTTCACTAGAGAACCCAAGGTTTTAAAATCTTTATCTAAAAACTATTAATCTTGCACATTAATGTCACACTACTTTTGTAGTGATAACAAATACTTTTTCCAATTAAAAGAAATGTTCTCTGTAAAAAAATAAGCGGATTTGTTCATCTGATTTAACTAATTCAAAATTAAGATCAAATTTACATTGGGTTAATAATATATAGTTTAAACAAAACATCAAATAATCCTGACTTATTCAATAGTTTTCAGTAGCAAATTATATTTTTTTCTATCCCAGTTATGTTATCTAGTGGAGGCTTAAGTAATAAATAAAAATTAGATGGTAGTGCTTAATAAATCTCTATCCAGTTATATCTTATCCATACCCCAAAAGTGAACTGGTATCAGATCTATTCAAAACATTATGATAGTTTTGAATTTTGGAACTTTATAATAGAAAAAGAAGCAAAATTTGGCTGCATAAGAAAAGGTGTATTACATCCAAAAAATCCACCTATACTAGATCCTGATCCAAAGCTTCTCTGTAGAACTAGTCCGGAAATTTGGATAGCATAAAGATTTATTTAGAATTACCATTTTGGCATATATTGATTACCCAAGCTTACAGTAGATGACAGAATTGAACAGGAGTCAAATTTATTTCCAAAATAAAGATTTTAGATCAGTTTAGTATCTTATCTATGAAAAATCAATTTTTGTTTCTTTAAATAAACCCATTAATAATATAAGTGCAATTTTATGCAGTTTTTAATATTACATCTTGAATCATAAGATATGGATATGTCATATTCATTGGGATTTGAATCTACTAAAAATCATTTGTTTAAATCTTTCTGAATATGAAAGTCAAGATGAAAATATAAAAGTGATAGATACCATCAAGAATTAGTATTAATATGATCATCCAGTTCAAATATATATTTCGGTATCATATTGTTAGTAGTGTAAAATTATAAAATAATTTATTAATTCACAACAGCATTTAAGAATTTGTTGATCAGTATTTTGGCATCCTAATCTATGAAAATTTATCAGTTATCAGATTTTCAAATAGATCAATTAAAAGGTTATGTTAAAAAATTGTTATTATGTATTATTAATATATGACATAATCATTTTCAAAATGGTAAAGACATAGATACCATAGAATAGACATTAAATGTGTTTCAAAGATACAAGTTGGTGTTAAACCAATAATTTACTAAATTCTACATTTTGACTGTCCTGCAGTCTTCTTCAGAGCCAGTTCACTTCAAAGTGGTTTGGATAAATTGTATTTATAGAATATTACAGAAAAATAAAGAAAAGTGTGATTTTGGTAATATTTATGACAAATTCAGATATATATGTAACAATGATTACCTGAAGGTTTGCGATGCTGGCTAGTTATATTTATATATTGGACTATTTTCATCCTCTAATATTAATCATTGAACGTCTTTAGAAAAATTGTAAACTTTTTTTAAATTTTCTAATTACAATCAATATCACACAGGTTAGTATATACACAATGTTTCAAGTTTTATTAGTCTCTCTTCTTCAAGTATTGCAAGCCTGATCAGTGACAGTCTTGGCTTGGGAATTGAATTTTTAGATTTTTTGATAACTCTAATTAACTGAGTGATTTCACCATATGCAACAATCAGTAAAAATTTCATATACTTAACTATGAAGTTCATCCTGATTTCTTCACTTTTTCCTAAGAGCAAAATTAATTAGTGATTTCCAAACATGTATAATCACATTAGGCTGACTTATGGAATTATTTGCCATTGCCATGTGCAATGATTCTAATATGTAGTCTAATAGTAATTCATAGAAGCATTCCAGCAGTATGAATTTATATTATTATTGATTACTATTTCATTATGATTTTCTGATTTCTTATCTTTATTATTTTTCCTTTTACTTTAATTTCTCATTGTGAAATACAGTTGCTGTTTAGTATTAATTTGATCCTTAACTAAATTTTACCTTGTCACCAGTCAAATCATTCAATAAGGTATCAATATTTATTTGATTTTCACGATTGATACTGAAGTTATAGAATCTACTTATTTTCTTGTTTGATTATTTGCAATCCCTAATTGAAGTACAGTAAATTGACACATTTATTTGCATTTTTTATTTGTAAACTTTTCTTATCATTTAATGAAATCAATTATTTTAACACACATTTTCTTTTCAAAAAAGGAGAGAAAGAAAAAAAGAGGTTCATAAAATAGAAAAACAAGATTTGAAAAGAAAATGTGTGTTAAAGGATTTGTATTTTAATTTTTAAAATATTTTCAATATTATATATTCTGAATAATTTCTATATACTACAAATCTGAATTATTGTCTTAGGCATAAGGCATAATTGATCTAATAGTTGAATTCACATTTATCTTTAGGCATGAGAGATGGTATGTCTAAATCTGAAACGTGACTGTTTTCTTAAACGCATTCACTAAGATATGTGGTAGATCATCAGTTCACAGATTTGCTTAAATAATATTAATTATTCTTGTATTTAAATACTACAAATTCAACCCCTAGCCTGTCCATCCTGCTTCTGTGTATTTAAATGGTCATGGTTCTAGAAATGAGGGGTCAGATTGACTTATAAGTTAACATAGATATGATAATATTGGCATTAATAAGGGATTTGGGTGCTCCATCATCAGATTTTCAATAGTATAGATGGCTGAAGTGTTGGAGGGTGGAGTAGAGTGAAACCTGTTCATTAAAGTATGAAGATTTGCTACCTTAATATAAACCGAGCACTGCTTATACGTGTGTGGGATATGATGATCTGGACCAACAGACGAGTGCTGGTTCAGCATTGAATACATATATTGATCATTTATCTTTTTCATATGATAATATTGGCATTAATAAGGGATTTGGGTGCTCCATCATCAGATTTTCAATAGTATAGATGGCTGAAGTGTTGGAGGGTGGAGTAGAGTGAAACCTGTTCATTAAAGTATGAAGATTTGCTACCTTAATATAAACCGAGCACTGATTATACATGTGTGTGGGATATGATGATCTGGACCAACAGACGAGTGCTGGTTCAGCATTGAATACATATATTGATCATTTATCTTTTTCACATGTGTGTGATCATGTATATTAGTTTTATGAGATAGAGTAGATAGCTGAAGGGAGTTTAAAAGTCAGTGTTCAAATCTATATTTAAATATTAAATTATAATTAAAACTGATGATTCTGAGTAGTTAGTTATTCAAGCATTTCCTTAGAATTTTTTATAGCTTTAGAAAACATTTGAAGATATTGTAATGGTCATAGTAAAATAAAGACAGCAATATTATTCTGCTCATTACCTTTTGGACATTAATATATTCTGACTATGGAATTTGAACATAGTCTTTTGTATTTGGATTCATGGATGACTCTGGGTTCAGTCAAAATGTTCACCAAAATTATTATTACTATATATATTTTTAATTTCATGATTTTAAGATGTCAAAATTATGTTGCAATTAATACATGGATTTAATTTATTTTGTTAAAACAATTTCAAAAATAGTTATGTTGTTGCATATAATTACTTTCTTTAAAATATTTTCAAAAGAAACTGTTGAAGTAGTTATTACTACTTTAAATTAAAGTTGTCAAGCATTGGTGGTCGAGAGGTCAGTTGTCCCGACTTAGCGGGTTTGCTTCCCGGCTGATGCTATGACACATGAGAAAAAAAATTAAAGTATTACTATTTGTTAAGAGCCATTAAATAGAATATTATAAATAGTATTTTTTAAGAATAACCTATCAATTGTTTGGGATTTTTCTGGCTGCATTGTATCTTTTTGAAACCTGTTAGCATGATTAATATATTTTTATCAACCACTGTCCAATGGTTTCTTTACATACAAAAAGAAATCCAATTATAATCTTTTCATAATGTTCAAACCCAATGATATTTTCAGGTAGATTATGTCCACTAATGTTGAAATTCCAATAGTGTTCCCATTCTACAAAAAAATATAGTTCAATCAATATAAATTTACAATATCAGAAATAAATTTCAAAATTAGATAATTAAATATATAATTATTATGTTACTATTTAATTCCAAAAAGGGAAGGGGGGATGAATTAAACAAATATAATATCTTTTTTGGATGTACAAGATTTTTCATCAGTCATGGTAGCTTTTCTTGCATTTGCTTAGTTATTATTTTTTTAAAATCATTAACATTGCTACTGGTTTCCTTTACTTTTTTCAAAGATTACTGTCAATATGGTATAATGTTTAATTCTCATCAAAATTCCAATGAAATATGCTATGAAAAAAAATAAATTTTAGGCTTGTTATTATTATAAACTTGATAATAAATTGAAAGGTTGCTAGTCTTTCACATGCGCCTAGTGTTGTTTCTCAGACAGCCAATCAGATGTTAAACAGTGGTCTGAAGAGTGATCAGGCCTTGACACATGACAGATTTTGATAAGAAAAGGATGATACCATCCTTCTCTTTACTTAACTTTATATATATATATATAAGCCAGTCTTAAGCATCTTGGCTTGAAAGCATGAAGATATAACTATATTCATTTATTACTCACTGAGTTTTTAATTTACGATATTACAGCATGAAATCTTAGATTTACTACACCACATTTTTCTAGATGTTAATATAAGTTATCAGCGATGTATGTCTGAGAAACAACAGTAGGCACATGTGAAAGACTAGCAACCTTTCAATTTATTACTAATTTTAAAAAATGCACGATGAAAACATCTAATAAGAAACAAATCAAACTTCTCATTAGTATGAACTTATGAATTCCAAAGTAAATTGCAAAAAACATGATTATTCTTTTACTTAAATGTACTATAAAAAGACATTTTTTTTATTGGCATGTGATATTCCATAAAGTCATTGCATTCTTTTGTCACTTTACTTAGCATTGATTTGATTTGGCTCACTGATAACATTTTAACAATTTATTTTATTTTATCAATAATTTTGGTCATTAACATTTTTACTTCTGCTGGCATAATGACTGTGAGTTATCAATTATTTGGAAGTATTTTTCCCATTTATATTAATAACCAGTGATTTCTCAAAAACATTGATCACTTGTATTTCCAAGCAAATTAGTGAAATTATTTTGAAGTTCTCAATATGCATCACACTATGAAAAAAAGTTCAACCATGTCATTACTATAAATTTTATTTTATAAATAAATTTCAAAATTATATTATTAAAATATTTACTATTGTTATCTAATCTAAATAATATTCCAATCATAATAATTTTTTAACTATTATGTTAATATTCCATCTGCTTATTGCATATTCTTCAGTTTGCTTAGCAAGTGAACTTTTGATTTCATCAGGCATTTATTTCACTAGTTGTATAATTGAATTTTTCTCATCAGTTAAAACTTTGATCACCAACTCATTCACATCTCTAACATTTTATCAGTGACTTCTCATTAATTAGGCTAAATAATTTTTTTTTCTCTCTCTCTGATCAAGTAGGGTAATCAGTGTGTTTTATTCTCATCAATACCATTAACCAATAATAATTTCAGACAAATTTCTAATACTAATAATGAAGCTATAATATTTAAAAACAAATACATTGCCTCTTCAATCAAATTTGGAAATTAATTTAAAATTAAATTGTTAACATGCATACTTATTACTTCTTAATTTGAATATAAAAATTATGCAATCCTAATCAAATCAAAAAGCACTTTATTTAGCATATCTGCTGGACTTTTCTATCCATTAGCATACCATTGGTTTTTCCATTATTGATTGAAGCACTTCTTTGCCACTGGATTCTTCTACTCAGTTTGATTGATCAACTATTTTGTTTCATAAGTTTAACCAATTGTTTCTTCACATTGAGACCATTTCAGGCATATTACTCACTCTAGAATTGAAAACAAGCTGCCACACACAAACTAATATTCATTTTTCTATAATTGTGAATTTATTAACTAAATAATAAATTTTAAAATTAGTACATGACTAATTTAAAAAATATGAAATTATATTTTTTACTTGTCATATAATATTCGATTAAGACATTGCAACTTCATTTCACTTTTTATGGTTCTTGACTTTTGAATTCATTAGAATTAACAATGGCTTATAATCTCTACTTGAATCACTTAATTTTTCTAATTGATTAGTGTGGCAAAGACATTTTCACATTATGGCTAGCTTTTTCTTATCAATCAGGCTAATCAGAAACTTATTCTTATCAACCAAATGTATAGGGTATTTTTCTTAACCAGTAATATTCTTCAGGAAAGTTATTCTAGCATATACAATTTACACTTTTTAAGACACTTTATCAATACTTTTATTTGTATTAAACTAACAGTTTCGACTGTCTTTCAGTCATCATCAGAGCTATTATACTTATCCACATATTTATATACATAATTAAATATATAATATAAACAAAAATAATTATACATTTTAATATAATTTTTATAAATAATCATTTCCCATTTTATTACTTTACCTCAAATAATTTTATCAATATTTTATATTAATTTATTTTATATCACTTTATTTCATTTTGTAAAAATATTATTTAATATAATAATTATAACTTTAACATTTATTTTACTATTTAATGCATATTATTATCATTTTTTTTATATTATAAAATCAACTTCTAATCTTCTTATTTTTATTAAATATAGCTATCAATTAACTTTACCACATTACAAATTATTTTTTGTTTTTTATTACAAAAAATTACTTATCTCTTGTTAATTCTATTTCCAAAACCCATCTGACAAAAAAATTCAAAATTTGTATTTGTTTAACACTCCCTCTATTGTCATTTTCTTTAATTTTTTTCTTTTAACCTTTTCAAATTCTAATTATTATTAACAATTGTTTATAAAATTATTGTTCTTGCCTGAAATTAATATAAAATTTTGATAAAATTATTTAAAAGGTAAAGTAATAAAATGGGAAATGATTATTTATAAAGATCATATTAAAATGTATAATTATTTTTGTTTATATTGTATATTTAATTATTCATATAAATATGTGGATAAGTGTAATAATTGTATAATTATATATTTGAACATTGTAGCTCTGATGTTGACTGCAGGACAGTCGAAACTGTTAGTTTAATACAAATAAAAGTATTGATAAAGTGTCTAAAAAGGTGTAAATGGTATATGTTATAATAGAAATCAATACATAGGAAAAGAAGAGATAGAAAATTATTCTGACAATACTACATGATTCTAAAAAAAAAGTATATAATTTAAACATCTCAGTGTGCATAAATTTAGAAATAAACTTTAAAATTAGATTACTAACACATAATTTTTATTTATTCCTATTTCATTCTAATGTAAAACATCATGCAATTGCTATAACTTGTTTTTACTGCAGTATAAGCATTTCTCTTCATTTTGCTTAATCATTTATTTTTCAATCTTCATTATGTCTGCCAATAATGCTTCTTTTCTATAGGACCATTGTTGACTTTTTATCAATAGATTTGTCAACTGGCTTCTTCATATTTATAAGTATAGGTAGTGGCTATTTTTGATTAATCAGGCTGAGCAGTATTTTTTTCTTATTTAGATAGGTGACTACTGACGTCTCATCAAGAAGTTAAACAGTGATATTTTTTGTTAAATTACTGACCTAAATATTGACATTATAATTTTTTATTTCACACTTTTTACAAAAAAAAATTCAATTTTTTTAATGTTTTGGCTTTATGAGTTCATACTTATGGTAATTAAATTGAATATAAAAATTGTGGCATTATATCTTTATTTAACGGAAATATAATTATTCATTGAATGATTGTATCTTTCTTTTCACTTTCTTTTGCCAATTTGAATCCATTATTTTCTAATAATTTCCTTTCATCAGTTATTTCTGCCATTGATATCTTTATATGTATATGTTAGGTGGTTTCTTGGCATTTAATTATGCAGCATTTCTGCCAAATTATTGGCTCCAACATTGTAATTAATCAATGTACTCACACTATGGCAACAGAAGAATTAAGTTTTTTTTTTTTTTAAATGTAATTTATAAATTCAGAAATAAATTTTCAATTAGTTTATTAAAACATATATTTGTTCTATTGTTCATTAATTGATTATAAAAAATTATGCAATAGTATTTTTAGCTATTGTGTGATTCTATGTCAGGTCATTATATATATATTTTTTATATGTCAAATGCGTTAACCGGGGAGAGAACCTGGATCAGCTGCTTGGAAGGCAGTTATGCTAACCACTAGACCACCAATGCTTGACTGGTCATTACATCTTTTCATTTTATTTATCAACTAGTTTAACGAATCCATTATATTTGTTACACGTTTATTTCTATATTTAATTAAATTGGCTACTGTATTATATATATTTAAAATTATAGCCAGTGGTTTCAACTTAGCTAAAAAAATGATTAGTTGTTTCTTCTTGTAAATATTATTTAGAAGCATGTTCTTGCACATATTAATAATGTTGGCGATCCAATGATAGATTTATCCTATGCAAAAAAAAAAAAGAATATACTTCAATAAGTCAGAAATAAATTTCATTATAAATATATTAAATAACCTCAATACTACCACATATTCTTTTAAATTCATAAAGATACAATAAAAGACAAATAAAACCCCAAGATGCATTTCGTGCTGAAACAGCATTCATCAGTTGGATCAGGTCACCATCTCTCATATATATATAAATTTCACATTAAATTATTAAAATATATAATTATTCTACAATTATTTGCACCTAATATAATAAATCGCAGTCCATTTTTTTTTTGTCTTTTCCACTATCAGATTTGCCATTGGGTTTTTTCTCATGACTTAGTTATGCCATTGTCTCCTTCAGTTATTTCTTATGCATCAATCGGAAAGAATTTCTAAAAGGGATTTTATGGTATGCTTAATAAAAAAGACAAATTCCAAATATGCTGTAAATATTATCTTAAGAGATATTTTAAAAAGATAAAACATTGTTTGCTTTTATTAACCGACAAATATAGCTAGAATAAAAATCTGCACTAAGTATGTTGAAGAGTAAATTTAATTTCATCGTGTCTAGCAAGCTAAACAACATAAGTATTTTTCTGATGCATGTCTTATTAAATTTGGCATAATAACTTCCACATATAGAAAGCAATCTGTGAAATAGTGATATGCTTACTTATTCCATAGATTGTCTTAACTTGTAGTACATTAAACTATTTTTTTAAAGAATTCACCAATTTGCTTTTTTTTTTTTATCGGAGTACATCTATCCCTTCCCCTCATAAAAAAAATCAATGTTTTATCTTTTTAAAGTAACTTTGAGATAATATCTATAGGAAATGAAACAATAATGTTATCTCTTGTAAATTCTTAGAATTTCTACAAAAAAATCCATTATGGGGAAAATCTCTTTGCAAGCATTTTAAAAAAGGAAACAAAACTATCTGCATACAGATTAAATATATATGTCTTTAAAATTTTATTGCTGTAAAAAATACAAGGACATATTCACAAAACTCATAGTTACAACATTTATACTATGTGCATAAAGTGCACTTATCTTTATAATAGTAATGCAAGAAATTTTAACACTTTTAAAAATAAATTAGAGACAATACAACAAAGAGACAAAAAAATCATCCCATCAGACATTTCCCGCAGCTACTTGATCGCTTGTCCATCAGTACTCTAACTTCTAATAAGATATATTTTCTGTTTTCTATTTTATTGTAAATGTTTTTAATAATAGTATAATTCACTGAAAGCTATTGAAAATACTTATTGTAGTATTTGTTTGATTAGTTTGTATTATTATTTCTTCTTTTAAACTGAAATATTTGTGTATCTATAGATGCCCCTCCCCCCAAACTGAAACATCTGTAGATATATTTTTCTTTGAATAAAATTTCTTCTAATCATCTGAAAATGTATGCTGATGACATTTTACTTGTAGATATATGTTAAGACAGTTTCCATCATTTAAATTAATTGCTAAATGTATTTTTAAAAAATTTAAACTTTTCAAATGCATTCAACTGTTAATTAATAATTGCAGACAGATTAGTAATATAACATGACTATAGAGTAAAAATAGTCGAAACGTTGGAACTTGTGGATATATATATACATCAAATAAAGTTTTTGAAAAAAAAAAAGTGTTTTAATTATAGAATTATATGGATATATAACATAGTATGTATCTCCTTTCTTCAAGAATTGTTGACTTGACCAGTCACAGTACTAGAATGGGAACCAAACCTGGAATTTTTAGATTTATGAATACCGAATTTAAATGAAGCTCTAACAAATTAGGCTATGCTGTTTAAGACAAATTTAATAACTGATTTCCAAACAGTATGAATTTTTCACATTAAGAATGATAATGATAAATAACTCATAGTTATTTATCATTATCATTCTTTAACACACCCCCCCCCCCTATTCAATATTCTTGACTTTTTTTTTTAATTGAACATATGTTAATTGATATATGCAAGGTTACCTAGTTTAGAATCATGTTTTTGCTCTTAATCATTATTTTGTTCTTTTAATCATTTTTCAATGGACTGGCTGATGTTACCAATATATGTTCTACATTTGCATGGTATTTCATAAATACAGTTTTTGTTTTTCACCATTTCCATTTTAATTTTTGTAAAGATTAATATTTTTCACAGTGTATTATATATAATTTTACAATATTTATATTTAGTTTATTTAAATAATTTTATAATTTATATGTTCATTATAATATGAAATATTTAAAGAATTACAATTATTACAAAAATCATAAAATATAATACACAAAATCCATTAATTATACTTAGAACATAATGGGTTTTGTGTTTATATTTCATGATCTTTGTAATAAATATTTTGTATTATTATGAAAATATAAATGAGAAAATTATTTAAATAAATAGAATATGAATATAATAAAATTGTATAATAACTGCATATGCCTTTATTAAGATTTTTTTTTATCAGAAACTGTGAATGATTATAGATATTCCAGGGAAGCCTTTATATCAATGAGTTTGAGACTGGTTTAGACAATATAGTCAAGTAAGTATTTCAGGATTTAATGACAATCAGAATACCTTTCTAAAACTGTAATATACTATGAGAAGGATCTATGCTTATTTTTAATTAGTAATAGTGATAAAAATGAAATTTCATAAAGATATGTGAATGCAAATAGAATGAGAATATTTAAGGCTGTGTTTTTCAATGATAGATATTTTTTATCATTGGATCTAAAGTACTCATAAATTCTTATTACAAAATAGTCAATTAGCTCTTCTTGTGACCATGAAAGATTGTTAAATTATAGAGATGGAGTTCTATTCTTCAAGTTAGAAAAATATTTTTTTAAAAAATCATTGAATTTGTGATGTGGTTAACTGCTATTCTTTTACTTTCTGCTAACAATAAAATGTTACTTTCTTTAAGAAATTCATAGAAAGAAGCAAATATTTCTATATTATTATTTCTAAAACTTATTAACTATGCAGACAGTTTAATTTAAAACAAGATTGTATTCTGCCTATGGAAAGGCTGTGGTTTTGGAAATAGTTCTTTTTTAATTGGTTAATTTAACAAATTTCAATCATGCATGATAATGCTGTGGAGCTGTGAACTCCATGATATCAAACTCCATGACTTCAATTATACCCTAACCAAAACTAAATGTAAATACAGTATTACAACATCTATTTTTTCTCTCATTAAATATCACATTTCAAACATGAATTTCTTTGTGATTTAAATATTATACCTGTTAAGTTCTGTACTGTAGATGAAAGCACATATATTGATTTTTTTCCAAGTATTTTTTTCCTTTCAAAAGTTTTATTCCATATGACTTTTGTAAAATATATATATTTTTAGAAATAAAAAAATTAAGATTTATTAATGGCAGAATTACTTCCTTTGACAAACATTATGGACAAATGTAATAGTTGTTTTTTTTATTAGTTGTTAATTTGATACATGACAGCAATACAAAGTAAAAAAAATTCAGAGGGTAATCCAGTAAAGCATTATGGACAAACATATATTCAGACAACAGACAAAATAAGAATTTTACATATAAGGATGCTTGCAGTTTGATATTTTTTTTGACAAGAAAGATTTAATACTTTTTGAAAAAATGTCACAGCTAAGAAAGCAAACATATCCAATTTTGATCAGAAAAATGAGATACCAATGAGGAATTTTTACTGAGAAAAAAATTTGTAATTCATTTTTTAATGTTAAAACTCATTTTTTAAACATTTACTATGGCATTGTTACCTTATTTCTGAATATGGTATAAAAGAGATTTATAACTAGAGTCCATCTGATGATAAAATTTGAAAAAATGTCATTATTTTTTATATAATTATAAATATATGCAAATTTCATCTTTAATTGCAGTTAGGACAGGTATTTTCATTGACACACACGCATATATATATATATAATATATGATTAGTTAATTAATAAAATTAAAATATTGGCTCTTTAAACTCTGTGAAACAACCTAAGTCATTATGAGTACTTAGGCACAAATTAAGATACTATATTCTCAACAGTTTTGGAGGGAAAAAACATATTTGCAATATTGTTTAAAATCCATTTATTCCCCATATTATTTATTGCAAACTGAATAATCAGGTCAAATTTGTTAATAATTTTAATTTGCATCCACTTTTATGATCTCCTATGGGTAAAATCTCACAGGATTCTTGACATCTTTTCAGCAGCTACTCATTCTACATTCTATTCAACTTAATCTCAGCAATCACTTTATTGAGTATTAATATTAAAAAAGGAATAGAATACAGTTACTAATAATAATTTGAAATCAATTAATTGGAATTTAACTTCAATAATTTAAAAAAAAAAATTTGCATAATAATTTACAAATCTGCAATATAATAATAACTCGTTGGGATTGTTTGGATTTGTTAGTCTAACAATTTTAAATATTTTGGAATCTTAAATTCTAGTGTATTAAATCTATGTTATCTTGAGTTTTATACTATCCCCTATTTAAAAATTGTTTATTAACGTCAATTGTGATAACTTTCATTGTAATGGAAATAAATTGTTTTTTAAAAGCCAAACTAATGATAATATATATGTATTTTCATTTTAAAATGTTGAATTTAGTTGCTATTTAATACAAACATTATATAATAAAAAATATAAATTGGAATTAATAATTCAATATAATGGCTATAATAAAAGATCTACTATAATAGTAAAGAGATCTAGTGTCTGAATATCCTAGTGTTCACCGATAAGAGCCATTAGCTTGAAACCAGTTTGAGGATAATTCTAGATAGAGATTTTAAATACTTTCTCTTGTGGCATTTATCAGAAAATCTTGTTTAGAGCTATTAGCATGCTCACTATATTAAGATCAACTATGTTTAATATTTTAAATACATATATCTATTATTATAAACCAACATTTTGTTCTAAAACAGCAAAATTATGGAAACACAGAATTAATAAGTAGTTTATGTACAACATAATTTGGGTTGCTATTTATAAGCAAAACTAATGTAAAAACAAGCATCCAATAAAAAATTACATCTCCACCATCATTTTGAAAGTATTTTAAAATGATGAAACATATCAACAATCACCATCCACCCAAATTAACCCGAGATACCATTTACCAAATAATACCCACAAGAATGTCATGATTTTCTCACATGTTTCCATGAACAGCAATACTAAATATTAGATAATTCTAGACTAGAGGGAATATAGTAACATGGTTTGATGCAGTAACAATGTCAAACTTTAAAGTTTATGGTCCATGGAACAAAATCCAGTTCTTCTGAAGGTTTGAGGTGATGGTATTTTACTTGTATTTATATATTGGATTATTTCCACCATCTATTATTAAGTATTTAGAAAAATTTAACTTTATTTAATATGCAATTAGTATAACATCAGAACAGCTTTCCAGAGCCATACCCCACCATGAGGAATTTTATCTACAAAGCCTAAATTTGAAATGCTGAAAAGCAAAAACTGCATCCATGAAATACCATGTGAATGTGGAAGAATATATATTAGTAAACTAGTCACTCCATTGAAAAGTGATGGCAAGAGCACAAACTGATGATTAGAAGAGAGAAAATAGATGTGTTTAAGGTAGCAGACCATGTATGTATCAATGAAAATATGTTCAATTAGGAAAATACAAAAATACTGGAGAGGAAAGGGGACAAAGAAGAAAATTCAAAGAAGCTGCTCACATCATAATGGTGAATAACCACAAAAGGCAATCTACTGTAACTATAATGTATGGAAACCATTAATCAACATTGCTCTTAGGAAAAAGTGGAAAACTGCCAGTTTTGGCAAGGATGGCCATAATAGTACTGTCACTGGTCAGGCCATCAACATCTGAAGAAGAGAGAGGAGAACATTACCTTTTGAAATACTGTGCATATATTAACCTGTGTACCATTAGTAACAATTAAATGTAATTGGAATATTTAAAAAAAGTTATAAAATTTTTCTAATGACATTCAATATTTCATATTATATGATAGAAATAGTCCAATATATAAATACAAAATCCAGTTCTATTTATTCTGATGCTTGAACTTTTTATGACCTCTGTTCAATAAATCATTTATTTACCCTTTTAAAACTGTTTGTAATAGCTACGTTCCTGCTACGTAAAAAAAAAATCTTCTGATTTTCTAACTACTTGAAAAAAATTGATCGTGGTAGATAGATTTGCTAATTCATTACAGCACAAAATCTTTTATAATTATTGAATTAAAAAAAACTAATAATTAGTTTAAACAAAAGCAAAACTCTCCATACAGTAGTGCCACCCTGTGCCAAACAGAGTAATCAATGGGATGCCAGAAGACCTGTGCATAAAATCCCTATCTAGTGCCAACTCATCCAATATCCCCAGACTAGTTTCTGGCTTGTGGCCATCATCAGTGAGGATCCTTGTATCTGAGAGCATTGCACCTAGATCTTAGGATGAGTAGGCACTAGATAGGGATTTTATGCACAAGCCTTCTAGCATCCATTGATTACTCTGTTTGGCACAGGGTGGCACTACTGTATGGAGAGTTTTGCCTTTGTTTACAACAATTATGTGCTAGTATAGAGATAGTGATCATGTGATGTTTAGTGGTTTAATAATTAGTTTACCATGTTTAATTCTTATAAAACATTCATCATAATTTTCTTAATTTTGTTGTTTATTAATTAAACATTTGATATTTGTTTTAATATTTGTATTTACGTAATGTATATTTTCATCTATGTTAATATTCCATTCTCTTATATTTAGTGAATCACTTTGAATTTGAACATGAGACTACTTTAAGATTGCCATTGTAAAAGTTTTCTCTTCCCATTTATATTAAACAAACTTGTAAATATAAATTGCCTCCTTCATTTTTTATTTGTTGTTTTATTTTTCTATGTTCAATCTAATTGCTAATTTTTGAAATACTAAAATTATACAATAGAGTAGCTAAAATTTTCAGTGCAGTTTTTCTTTAAATTTCTTTTGTGATTAACTTTTTAATTCATTTCATTTCTTATATCAATAAACTGATTTTAATTTTTTTCACAGTTTCTTACTTTGCTTTATTACTCTTTTTATCAAATATTTACTAGGCTTTCTATTTAATTAACAAGTATTTTTCATTTCTATAACCTTTGTGAATTATAATTAAGCAAATATTTTGAAGTTTTTTTTATAGATATATTAATTGTTATAAATCATTTGAGAGTTCATATATTATAAAAGATAAGGTAAGCATGAAGATGATGGTGAACTCTCTTCTAACATGCAATGTTCTGTGGCCTGCCGTATATTTTTATCAAGTCTAACAAATTTCAAAAGTTCTTATTTCTTTTATACTTGTACATTTATAATCAAGTTATTACAATGTATGTTAGTCACTGATTGTATGCATTTTATATTAACTAAATGCATTTAAACATTATTGCATAATAAAGAGCAAATTTATTTGTGAGAAAAATAATTTTTTATTTCATAGTCATGGTCTGAAGAGCATTATGTTTATAGTTATTTATCTTGACTATTATTATTGGTTATCATAATAAAACAACAACTGTTTATTTCCTTGTTTATTTAATCTATATTTTTTAAGGTAAAGCTAGTCCAAATTAGACAAGTTCATTTAAGTTGGATGAGTTTGGTATATGCCTATCTTTTGACAAAAAAAAATAAATAAATAAATATGTTTAATAGAAGCTATGGCAGAATTCAGTTTCTTTTTCATCTTCTATTGGAAGTAGGCATGATGACTTTTCTGTAATCTGAATTGCAGTGCTTTCTTTTCTTTTGTTGATAAATCTTCAGTCTATAAATCTGTGGTCATAGATTGGATTTTGCTGCTATGGCATAGAATGCATTTTATATGTTATTTATTGGAAGTATTGATTGTTAGCTACTCTGACTACCTGGAATAATTTATTGCTAGATGCTTCTGGTTTATTATAGACATAATGTAGTTGATCTCCATAATGATTGAATCTGATTTTCAGATGTTTTATTCCTCAAATGCTGACCTCTTCTAGTAAAATGTGTAATTGAAATCAAACTTTTTCTGGCTACCCTCATTATAACATTTTTGTTCCTATTTTGAAATAGCTATAATTTGCTGTTTGATTTTCCTTTTAATGATTGCCTAGATCTAAGACTGGATAACTTAGTTTCATAATGTGTTTCACTTAAATATCTACTGGTGATTTGTTGTGAGCAGTGATGGAATTTTTAACTGTATCAGAAGCATTTTGGCTAGCACATATTTAATCATTAGATGTTTATTTGTGAAGATGTTTCTTCATCTCTTACACAACCTGCTCATTCTTCCCATTGCCTTCTCAGTAAAATGGTGATGTCAAAATATGTTTAATTTTATTATTTGTACTGAAATCTAAACATAAAGGCTGATTCATTATTGAAAATAATAGTCATTAGAAAACCATAGTAAATATTTTTCTTAGTGCCTCAATAATAGTTTATGTATAGAAGAAAGGTAATTCTGCATTACCTCTAACTATATGGAGAAGCAACACCAATAATTTTTTTATAGATCAGTATTTATTATGGGGAATCTTTTATAGGACTCTGATGCTTGAGGTCAAGAGTGTACATGTGTTTTAGAGGAAATATTTTGATTTATTTGAAGTGGCTAGAATTGGATTTGGGCCATTCAACATATGACAACCAATATCTTCATCATGACTACACTATAATAAATAGTGTGTTTGTAGTCTCTGGATAAAATAATAAGTCTTATGGTCCATTTCAGTAGATAGCTTTTGCCTTTTCATACAAAAGGCTTTGTGCAAATTTTTTGGCTTGTTAATTGACTACAGTATTTGAAGTACAGACCAGTAAGCTATCACTCAATTATTAATTTGATCATTATTTGCTAAATCAATCATTATTTATTTATTTTTTCAGATTCAAAATAGCCACCGAGTGCGTACTATATCAGCACCGATTTTTTTCCTCACCACATGTTGCCTTCTAAAGTTATATACATTCAGATAATTAAACTTATATGATGAAACATGAATGTTGAAGACTTTTTAGCAATAAATATATCTAATAATAATTTCTAATGAGTTTACAAAATAAAAAATTCACCATAAAAATTTTAATGAAAACATTTTAATGCCTGTGACCAGATCTCTATTTGGTAATACTTTTTTCAACCCCTATCAAGGCACAATATCTAAATGTAATGCATGACTCATACCCAACTTTGTAATTTTGTTATGGAATGCTAAAATTGTTCTAACACCTACCCACGAAGCATCATGTGTAAGAATTAATTGTATTTTTAAATCATAAATGGGGTAGTCCATTTGAATTAGGTATTACTTTTTTTATTTTGTTAATAGACTGATTTTGTTAATACCCCACATTTTTACTTAGCAAAATAATATTTTGACTGATTTTGTTTTATATTAAATAGCTTTCAGAATAATTAACAAATCTCAAAAAGCCTCTTGAAGCTTTTTTTTTTATTTGTGTTGATTTGTATCTTATTATTGTTTTTATTTTACTTTTTAAACCATTAAACATCACATGTTTTTATTTTACTTTTTGTGAAAAACATGTCCTGAACTATTTATTTTGTTTCAAACAGACATATTTATCATAATTTGTTTTAATTTTAGCTCTTTCAATTTATTTAAAAGCTTTCTGTTTATATCCCAAAATTGCCTTTTATTTTTGGCCACTAATAGGAAGTCATCAAAATAAGGATGGCTTAATGTATTGCAAGTTAATCAATCATTGATTGAAGTATGATTAGATTTCTTAGATTTCGTAGGCAATCTATTAATTTGAAACTTATTTTTGATTAATTTGTGCCAATGTAAAATCTGGAGACTTTATCATTAATCAGTAGTTGAAATTAGGCATGCCTAAAGGCTATTTTCAAGATCACTCTATCCATAGATAAAATAAAGAATATCTGCTTTATTAATAGAGGGACTAATAATTAAGTGGTTATATTTTGTTTATAGTGAAATATTAATCGTTGCAAATGATTATTTTTCTTTTATTTAAAAGAATGAGCACTACTGATGTAATCTATTTGGAATGAGGTGTTTGTTCAATGATTCCATTGGAATTTTACCTACCAATGACAACTGATCAGTTTTATTCATTTGTTTATATAAACCAATAACCATGTCTATAATGTAAATTATATATACACACACATCTATGTGTCATATAGAATGGAATAATTCAATGATATTAATACTTAGCCAAACACCCTTTTGGTATTGTGCACCAGACTCACGGCGACTTAGATACTGAAAGTGTGTTGGCTAAATATTACTAATATCATTAAATTATTTCATTCTATATAATACATAAATATATATGTGTATGTATATACAATTTATTTGTTAATATATAAATAGATAAGCTTTTCTTAGTAGCATTCTAAACTTGACTCAAGTACTTTGGCATATTCATTTTTAAAGTCTGTTGTATAGGCAGAGACTTAGTACAAACTTACTAATAAATTTGAGTAGGGCTTTGAACTAACTACAGCTTTTTAAATTACTATATTCATTACAAGCAGAAGCAACAAAAAAAATTATATTTTGTTAAAGTTTCTATGAACTTTAACATATTC
This sequence comes from Epiperipatus broadwayi, assembly GCA_028023455.1. Taxonomy (NCBI): domain Eukaryota; kingdom Metazoa; phylum Onychophora; class Udeonychophora; order Euonychophora; family Peripatidae; genus Epiperipatus; species Epiperipatus broadwayi. The sequence goes on from JAQFVV010012401.1 coordinate 4,517,574, forward strand.
CTCTCTAGGACTGGGAATAGTTTGCCCTGGAAATCACAATTTTGAAGTTTGAAGGCCTATGTTTTGATTTCCAATTATTATTGCCCAGCTGTTGAAATAAGGAAGACTTATATACCAGTGTCATTTTCCATTGTACTAGAAGTCCTATTAATGATGATTAGCATATTAAAGAATGACATTTCATTTTTCTTTTCAACAGTTTTTATATGTAATTCTGTTGAACAATTGATTTTTTTGTTTCTTTTTATAATGGGCTTTTAAGTGTGCTTATTTAATTTAGGAATTCTGTTTATGGGCTTGGTAATGGAGTTTTATCATATTTTTATCAAATGAATTTTCTTCAAATTTTGTAATTAGAAATTGATGACATTGCAATATGACAAGTAACATTTCAGATTTGCCCCCTCATTTGTTTACTGCATTGGTGTTTGCAGACTAATTTTCATACATTAATATTGATTCAGCACATGGAAAAAAAACTAAAAATAAAACATTTATGACAAATTCAAATAGAAATAAAAATAACTCTTAATTTCTTTTGATTGCAATTTTAAAATGTTTTTTTCATTAAAGAAAATATTTTTAAATCGATTCTTAATGTGCAATTTTCTTTCAGATATTGCACAGATTGTGACATTGCTTTTATTCTTCATTTTAATTAAAATTAAAATAATTATGCAAAAAAAGATCCCAATACTAAAAAGTCAAAAAGAAATATATATATAATATTTTATAGTAAACACTTTTATTTACTATATGAATACTAAAAAAATTTAAAATTATATATATAAGAAAAATATTTTATAATAAATGTTTTATTTATTTTGCGCTAAAAGTCAAAAATAATTGTCTTCAACCATAGTTGAGATTTTTACATTTAACTTGAGATAAAAGCATGGTGTACACAGAAATTAATTAATTCAACCACTAATTTTTACTACTAGTAAAATAAATAATTTCTGGATACCCCATGCTTTTATTTCAATATTTTTTGTTTTTGTAATGTTCATTAAATAAATGTTTATTATAAAATATTATATATATATTACTTTGACAGGAATTTCTATATGTCTTCACTAGGTGGCTGCCTAAACTTTATCACAATGACATATTCTGGAAGCTGACATGAATAAGACACAGAACTAAGTTAAATTTTGATATTTTTTAAAAAAAATTTAGTTTGTTGTTAGTTACGTATAAAATTGATTTTTTGAAAGCAGCACACTAATTATTGTGTATGAAAGTATAAATTGTGATCGAGAGAGTGAGTTATTTGAAAGATTGAAAATTTTTGTGTTCAACTGTTTGAAAGTTTTCATTCGCCATTTTAAGTATAAAAGTTTTCTTTAAAAAAAAGTTGTTCTTGTTGAATGTGTGTTAGCGTAAGGATATTTATAAAAAAGTTGTATGTAAGTTTAATTCGTTTTAGTTAAGTTTGTTACTGAAGGTTTTTTTAAATTTTAAAATAGACATTTATTTTGAGAAAAAGGCAATGTTTGGGAGGCTTAACGTTAGAAAACACGTGGTTATAGTTTGATCAGATTTGGGAAAAGGTAAAAAAGTTTTTTATTTTTATTTTTTTGTACAAGAGTGGTTGGAGAATAGAAGAGATATTATAAAGTCAAATATAGAATAGGTGACTTGAAAAATAAGAATATGGATTGCATTTGTATGGCACAATGTATATACAATCGGCAGAAAGGAAATAGATGAGCACTTGTAGAGTGTACAGGGTGTGCTGAGGTATATCATTTGAAATGTTTGAATAAGAAAAGGAAGGATGTAACCGGTTTCTGGTTATGTAGTCAGTGTGTAAATGTGATTAAAGAGGTAAGAAAGTGGTTTCTAAGTGTAGGTAGTCTAGAAAGAAAGCCAGAGGAGAGGGAGCAAAATGTAGTTAAGGAAGATAGGACAGAGTATGGTTTTAGTGGAGTGCCAGGAAATATGGGTGGAGAAAGTAGTAATGTAATGGAGATGGTTAGTCAGAGAATAAGTAAGATAGAGGAAGAAGTGGATGTAGAAGTAAAATTAAAATTGTTAGAGATGAAGTGTGACAAGATAAAGGAATTATTGAGTAGAAATGATAAGGAAGAAATGGATAAGGAAGTCCAGAAGATGGTAAAAAAGGTTACAGGTGGAGTAGAGAAAGTAGACTATGAGAGAGTATTGATAGGAGATTCACTAATAAGAGAATGTGGGGATATAATTGCAAGGGAAAATAGAAGCAGGTCTGTTAGAGTATGTTTACCTGGAGCAAAAATTAGGGATGTGACAGATAAAGTAAGAAAGCAAGGTAGTAGAGATGTATATGTTATGGTTAGAGCCATCAGAGAGAGTAATGGATGAGTATGTAGAATTGATTAGGAATTTGAGGGAGATTAAAGGAAGAGTAGGGGTAGTTGGAGTATTACCAAGATTTGATAAGAGGCATTTGTTAGTTAGGGCATGTTCTATAAATGAGAGAGTGAAAAAAATGTGTGAGAGGAATAATGTTGTGTTTGTGGATGTATGGGATTGGTTTATTGGAAGGGGGGAGTTATATAGTAAAGATGGATTACACTTAGGAAAACAAAGAAATGAAGTTTTAGGGAGTCTGATATTTAAAGAATATAATTCAGGAAACTTTGAAAAGGGAGGGAGTGGGCTTTTAAATTGTAATATTATCAAAAAAAAGAAGAATGGATGGGATATAAGAAATAAGCAAAAGATGGTTGATTTAGATATAAGTGTAGATGTGGAGATGGAATGGTTCTGTAAGATTAATGGTAAGAAAGTTTGTTATAAACATAATGGAGAAGAAAGAATTAAAACGAATTTATAAAAGAGTAGTTAGGAAAGAAAAAATTGTTAAAATTGGGTTTTTGAATATGCAAGATGATAGGAACCAGAGAAGTGGCTGGAATTAAATAAAGCAATTGAAAATGAAGAGCTTGAGGTATTAGCAGTAGTGGAAACTCATCTAAGAGAAGAAGAACCTGATTTGGAAGAGGTGGTATGGCAGGGTATAAACAGAAAAGAAAAAGAAAAAAGGGGTGGTGGTATAGGTGTTATATCGAAAAAATATTTAAATATTGTTAAATGTCAAGAGCATTTGTGATTTGAAATAAGGTTGGGTAGACAAGAATGGATGGTGGCTGTAGTGTATATAGCCACTGGAGATAGTCAAACTGTAATGGAGTGGAACAGTAGTATATATGAATGCCTAGTTAAGGATATACAGATGTTTAAAGAAAAGGGGAAGGGAATAATGGTTATAGGGGATATGAATGGACATATTGAAGAAATTGATGATGTAGATAATAAGAATGGTCAGTTTTTGAAGGAATTTTGTCAAAGAGTAAATTTGAGCATTGGGAATTTATTAAATATGTATGAGGGACAATACACATGGTCTAGGAATAATGTATTTCACACAATAGATTATGTATTGGTAGAGAAAGAGGGAATGAATAAAATATGGAAAATTAAGGTGTTTGATAATGAAGAGAGAGTATGTAATAGTGATCATAACTTTATTGTAATAGAAATGGTTAGCAATGTGATGGAGGATAGAAATAAAGGTAGAAACAATAGTGAAAGATGTGGATGGAGAGTGAATGATAAGAATAATTTGGAAGAGTATAAAATAAAAGTTGAAGAAACCATGGAGCAGTTGGTTGGGGAAGAATATAAGGACTGGTATGGTGAAATAAAAAAAGTGGCAAATAGGGTTTTAGTTGAGAATATGCAGAGGAATAAAAGTAATAAAAAATGAGAGTTAGTAAAAGTGTAAAGAGAGGAAAGAAGCATGCAGAGAATATAAATGTGCTATTAAGAATAAAGAAAGTGAAAATGATATTAATGTTAAATGGGGAAAGTACTTAGAAAAGAAGAAGTTGGCTAAAATGGATAATTATAGAGAGAGGATGATGTTAAATAGTAAATTGTTGGAGGATATTAATAAAAGTGGAAGAGATGGGAGTAAAAAATTTTGGAATTACATTAAAATGAGAAATGTAGGGGAAAGAGAGGTAGTATTAATAGATGATGAGGGAATAGAGTGTAGCTCTAGAGAAGAGGTAGAGAGAATCTTAAATAGATATGTGATGGATATAGAAAAAATGTTAGATGTGAAGAAATTAGTGATAGAAAACATGAAAGCAGGTAGTAATGGGAATATTAGGTTCACAAAAAATGAACTGAATGAGTCAGGGAAGAGATTGAAAAATGGAAAGGCGAGAGGTTTAGATGGATGGGCAGCAGAGATGGTAATAAATTTAGGGCATAGAGCAAAAGCAAAGTTATTATCATGTTTTAATAAGATGGCACAGAAGAGAGTTTTTCCAGGTAGTTGGAGTAATACAAGAATAAGATTATTATTTAATGAAAGGGTAAGGAGTGTAGAAAGTTAAATAATTATAGACCGATAGCGGTAACATCAGTTTTATATAAAGTTTTCTCATATTTGGTAGCTGGAAGAGTTGTAAAATGGATGGAAGAGAATAATGTAGTGGAGGAAATGCAAGGAGGTTTTAGGTCAGATAGGAATATAGGAGATAGTTTGTTTGTAGTTACACAACTTATGGAAATGAGTAGGAATTGAGGTAGATCATTATATATGAGTTTTATAGATATAGAGAAAACATATGATAGAGTAAATAGAAATAGATTATGGGTAAGGTTAGCCAATTTGGGAATGGATGAAGCTTTAGTAAATATTATTAAGAAATTATATGAAAATAATTATTATACTTACCAATTAGGGGATATAGAATCAGTTAAAGTTAAAAATGGGGTGGGATTAAGGCAAGGATGCCCTATGTCACCTATTTTGTTTTTGTTGTTTTTGAGTGAAATGGAGAAAGCAATAGAAAGACTAGGAAAAGAGGTAGAGATACCTTAATAGATGGCAAGGGAGTATATACTTTGCCAGGTCTTTTTTTTTTTGCTGATGATATCTTTTTGTGTGCAGAAAGAAAAGAAGATATGGAAATTATGTTGAGGACATGGGCAAAGGTGGGTAAAGAGAGATGAGGATTAAATTTAGTGAAGAAAAATCAAATCTAATGATGGTTAATACTGGAAAAAGAGAAGATGTAGAATTTTTATTGGGGGATGTAAAGTTAAGTGTGGTGGATAGATATAGGTATTTGGGAATTAATTTATGTAATCAGGAAAATTGCTTGGATAAAAGGAAGAAAAAATTGGTAAATGAAGCAAAGAAAAGAAAGGGTTTGGTAAAGAAACTAACAGTATTTTCATATAATAAATATGATGTAGCTAGAATTGTATGGAAGGGAGTTGCAGTAGCAGGGTTAACATATGGTAATGATGCATTATGCATTAGTAAAAGGATTTTAGATTATTTAGAGAAAGTACAAAGGGGGAAGTAGGAAGACATGCAGTAGATGCAGAGATGTGGACAGCAAAGGAGGCAATTCAAGGAGAAATGGGATGGGCAAGTTTTTTTATGAGAGATCCAAAAAATAAAATGAAAATGTTTGGTATGTTGCAGTTTATGAATAGTAAAAGAATAGCCAAAATAGTGTTTAATTGGGTTATGAGTAAAGGGCAGGTAACAAGATGGGTGAGAAAGGTAATGCAGTATGCAAAAAATTTAGATAAAGAATTTATATCAGTATACTTGTATAAAAGGTGGGACAATTGTGTTAGGAGGATTGTTGAGTGTTATAGTGGTAAGGAATGGGATAAAAGAATAGAAGCATTAATAAAAAATAGGGAGTTGGAGAGATGGAGAACTAATATGGAGGGTAAGAAGAGTTTAAATACATATAGAAGTAAATGGAATATTGGATGCGAATTAATTTATGATAATAGTAAGGAAAGTAGTTTATTGTTTAAGGCTCGAATGGGATCTTTAGCAACAAGAGAATATACCTGTAAATGGAAAACTATGGGTGATTTAATGTGCAAATTGTGTAAGGAAGGTATAGAAAATATTAGGCATCTGTTGATTAAATGTAAATGCTTGAAAGCAGAAAGGGTATAAATAATGAAGTTATAGGAGAATAGGTATGAACAAAGTGACTATACGGAAAGCGAGTTATTAGTTTTTATGCTGGGTTTGAGAAAAGATAAGGGGGATTTAGATATAAAGGCCATATAGTTGACAAAGATTATGTTGTGGAAATGGGATGGGGCAGAATATGGGAAGACTTAGAGTGGGGAATGGAAAATAAGGTGGCTAACAGGTTTATCTGGGCATAATTGCTGAGATATTCTTGACAGCATTTAAGGAGAAGCCAAATACATCACATCACATCAGACAACATGTTTGTTTATCTGGAGACCTGCTTCTTAACATAATGTTTGTTTAAGAAATTGAAGTGTCAATTGTTCTTTGATTTTGTTTTTGATAAGCCATTTTTATTTCAGAATTTACTTTTAGCAAAGATGCTACTTGTTCATTTGTTTTTCTAAGGGGACTTGAGATATGACTAATTTATTGGGAGTTATTATTAAATTAATATTGATAAGGAAATCAAGATATCTGAGCTCTGAGTATTAGAATTTATTTTTTTTATAATCTCTGTTTATTTGTGCAATGAAGATGTTGAGTGTTAATAACTTCTCAGTTTTGTTAGCAAAGTTATAATCTTCCCAGTAATTTATTTTAATCAATAGGTATGGAAAATAAAGTATGAGGCAAGGATATTGAGGTTTTTAAAAAGGGTATTTTTAACTGGTGGTGGTGTATCTATTGAGTTGATGCAAATAAATTTCTGAGAGTCAGAGGAAAGAGTATAAAATTTGACTATTACATTTACAGTACTTAGAAGTGGATTATAAAGATAGAATGGAGAGTCCATTGTTCATGGGTATTTTTGCATAAGTTCTAATATTCATTGCCACAGACTTTTTTCTCCATATCAGTTTGGTGCATAAAAAGTTCAATTTCTTTTGAGAAATGGTGGGATTGATGGTTGGTGTGTAATATGCTGTTTTGATGGATATTAGGATATTAATGAGAGTGATATTGGCATGCAAGAGTAAGTAGGATTTAAATAGGAAATTGGTTATGATTTTAATAAATGTGAGTTGCATGTCTTGGATTGAGATTCTCTTAGCATTTATAAATTTGTAAATGAAAAAACCTATAAAATTTATGAGGAAGTGCTGTAAATATAAAAGCTATTCTGTTTCCAATTAAGATGTTCCATATAGATGATTTACTGAGATTGAAATGGAGTTTGTATTATTTTGTATAGTCTTCAAGAATTGTTGTTAGTGTAGGAAGGAATTTTTTTGAAGGAAGATGACAAGGTCACACATATAGAAAATATATTTAATGTTTATGTTGATGAGTCAAATATAGATGCCAGATATTTTGTTTTCAATTTCTAATAGAAAAGGATTATTAAAGTTATAAATAGTAAAGCACAATGGAAGCATCCTTGAAATATGAGGATTGAAGCCAGGTAGAACTTTTTTATTAAAAATATTATGAATTTTTGTCTTTATGAGAAGGTTGGTGAAAATATATAGTGCAAGGATATTGTAATCAAATTTTCAATTGGAACAAAATCAAAGGCAAATACAATATCTAACTGAACAATAAGTGAATCAGTTTTCCTCAAATGATTTATTTTGGCCACCATTGTAGCCAGTCCCCTTTTAAAAAAATTATAGACCAAATAAATCATTTGAGGAAAACTGATTCACTTATTGTTCAGTTAGATATTGTATTTGCCTTTGATTCTGTTCCAATTGAAAATTTGAAGGGGACTGACTACAATGGTGGATAATCCTTTTTTGTGACTTGGAAAGCTGAGTTAAATAGCAGAATGATAGGTTGTATTTTATCTTTGATGATGGATGATATAGTTTTGATTAAAATTGGAAGGGCAAATGTTATTTAGAGAGGATAATTTTTTTTTTTTTGAGGAAAGAAACTAAGGAGACCGGATATAGTTGTTCAATTTGATAGACTTGCTTTGAGAGGTGATTCAGTAAATTAGTATTATGGTAATGGTAAAGAAGTTTATGTGAGTAAATATGAATTTGGAGATTGCATGAGGATCAGGATATATGCTATCTGGAAATGAGTTGAGCTTGAGTATAATATAATTTTTTGTAATTTGGTGATTCGAATTACTGAACTCAAAAAGATGAGTATTGATATAAGGGAAATGGAAACATTGAAATTTGAATTTGAAATGATAGAATAGTAGAAGAAACCTCTACTGGTCAGTGGTCCATTGATTATTTTTTATGATGGATGAAGGGGTAATTTTTTCCCTTTGTATGCAAGAGCCGAATGTATATATATCCCCGGATCAGTTATGAGATTGAGCCAGAAGCAGTTGCATTTTTAGTTGGAGAGATATTCAGCAGATAGTAATTGAGGGTTTTTTCTTGTATTGTTGTTTAAGATGGATAATAGAAAGGATAGAAGCAGAATCACAAAGTAATTTTTAGTTTTTGGTATAATGTATCAAGCTCTTTGATTAAGGCTGTGGTTATTTTTTTTTTTGTATATTGCCTAACAACTGAATTAATAACACTGATAAAATTTAAGCCAAGCCTTAGTGAGGTGTAATGAAATATTATTAATTTTTTTATACAGGGTGTATATTTTAGAAATAATAGCTTCTGGTGTAGAAGCCTTTAAGAGAAGTCTAACTTTATTATTGCACTAAAGAATAGGGTTGATTTTTAAAGCTAATATTCAGTTCAATATTAAGAGCTAAATAGAGAAACATATATTGAAGATAAGGATTAATAATGATATATAAATCTGGAAGGCAAAAGAGTAAGTCAATAAGAATTGTATGGTTTTGGGTATAAAATGAAAAGCTATTGTTAAGGGGGAAAGCTTCAGCACTCATTAATTTTTTATTGCCAATAAACATCACATGGTCTGGCTTGCACTGAGTGGCAATACATATGGAGAGTTTGCCTGTTTTAATTTTTTATTGATGAGATAAAGATATTTAGAAAAATTCAAAATCTCCCATAAGTATGATAGAGTAGGGGTTCAAGGATAGAGCTACATTTATCTGAGATATTATTTGGTGAATAAGTAAGGGCTGATTGTAAAAGCAAAAGTTGATAATGTCTATAATTAGAGCAGAGTGGTGGAAGGTAGAGATGATCACCTTTAAGACTTTAAAGGATATGAAGGGTGCTGTGTGTTATATTACAATTCCTACCCCTACCCTATATATCACATATATAGACACAGGTATAGAATAAGCCTGTGTTTTGGTCAATTCCTACCCCTGTAAAAATGTTGGAAATGGAGAGCTGTAGGTGCTCAAATTTTCTAATATGTTTTTGAGGGTTTATCTTATCATTGATTGAGCAGTTAGTTTCAGAGAAGCAAATGTGAAGAGAGTAATCCAGTTATTAATTGCAAATAATCATTGAGGGGAATTGATGCCCCTTATATTAGCTCCTATTATGTTGAGAGACATTTTAAATCTTAATGTAAGCAGGGGGAAGATTCTACCATAAATATAGAAAGTTTGATAAAGTATAGGTGGTTTGATATCTATTTTACACTTGTTTTTCTGAGATGTGTGTATTGAGACTAAAATGGACTGTATATGATTTATTACTCCTAACATAACTGATCTTACTCTAATAATGAAATTGTTTAAACTTTCTTTATTAATGACCATTTTTATAAATCTAATACTAATAATATTGAAGAGCAGTGAATTTAGGCATTTATTTTTTAGCACCATTGTTTGGATTGAAATTTTGTTCTTGAAGGTTGTTTGCTAAGTTTGAGTTTTTAAATTAGAAATCGTTGGTTTTTTTTTTTTTTAAATATGGTTGGGTCTCAACTCACATTAAGATATTTAATTGTTCTGGAGATGGGATTTATATACTGCTTTGTGGTTGCCTAATAAATTTTGTATTTAATTAGAGTCTGTGGTTTCTTGAAATGCTAATCAATGTTTTTTAATTTTTTTTATAGATGTGAAGAGAGTTGTAGATGTAGTTTTAACTATTGTTGTAGACATTTGTGTTTCCAAGTTAATGGTTTGATTGAGTGTGATAGTTTGTTGTCTTTACTTTTTTTTCTATAAATTAGTTTTTGCAACTATTGAAAGTTTTTCATCAGATGAAGTCTGATTGTTATCTGTAGAGGATATTTACTTAGATTTAGATTCTGGTTCACTGTTTGAATTAATTATCATCAATTAGGTATGTTTGTTTTGTTTTTTGTTCGCAGATATGATGATCTTGTTAGGTATGGTGTTCATTGTTTCAGTGATGTCGCTTGAATTTGCATCTGTGGTCATTGAACTTGCGCATCTATAATTTCAATTATTTAAATGTTTTGGCATTGTTTTAATTTGCTTGTGGTAGCATAGACTTGGCACAATGGTATATTTGTGCATTTTTAATCCACAAAGTTTCAAAATCGGTCAGGACAAACCTTAATGAGATGATTTCTGGCTTTTCAGGGACAGCATTGCCAAGGAATTCCTTTAAATGTTACCATTAGGATGATGAGTCATGGAAAAAAGAGTTGGGATGACTATTGGAGACTTTTATTAAGGGTAACATTAAATAATTCTGTATTTGTTAATACAGATACAACAGATAATTAATTTTTATACATGTAATTTAATAAATTCTCATATTAAAATACCAAATTTGAATTTAGCTCAGTTGACATGTGTATACCATGCTGCTTTCAGATAATTTTTACAATATCTTATTTTCGTAATGAGTAATAAAATACACTATTATAAAAATAACTCAAGAAAAAAAAATTAACAATTTTTGTTTTATTTAATATATATAAATATATTTAATATTAATAACATTGAAAATAAAATTATTTATATATATATATAGAAAGTATAGTAATTTTTTTTTTATTCAATGGAGCAAGTTTAAAGGAAATACTTAAGATTTATAGTAAATGGAAATTAACAAAGAGTTTGTGGCTCAGATACTGGTACAGGGGCAACCTCTTTTTTGGGCTTTTTAATTGGTGGAAGGCGGTAGATTCGTTTAATTAAATAACGAGGTGGAATAGGCACGGCAAGTCCTTTTTCAATGTCTGTTAAACAATCATGAGCACCTCTGGGCACATTCCACACATAAGGTTCAGGAGGAACGTACCAATCTAGACATCCTGAGCGGTATGGCTAAAAATTGTAGATAAAAAAATTAAGCGTGACTATTATTAGAAAATTAAATTAACTTAATTGAAAACTAAATGTTTTACAGAAATAATAATAATAATAATTTAAGAATAATGTTAAAAATTACTTTATAAATCTTAAAAATTTGACGAAACTCCCACAAATGTTAAACAAATAAAATATCAAAATTATCACTAAAATATATTATAAATATGTAAATATCACAAAGTATTATACATTCAAAATAAAACAAAAAAAATGTATTATACATTTAAAATAAACTTGATTATAGTATATACTAGTTTCGAAAATGATTAGTAATAAACATTAGTGTATTTATCTGAAATGGATGGCGTCAAAGTTGTGAGTGGATGGAGTTTGACAATGGTAAATGAAAATGTAACAGTTTACTCTAGATAAATACTTTGCATATAATAGAGATATATATGAGAGATAGTGACCTGGGCTAATTGATGAGTGCTGGTTCAGCACGAAATGCATCTTGGGGATCATTTGTCTTTTATTATATATTTTTATTTATATGAATTTGAAAAGAATGGGGAAGTATGGAGGTGTTTATTATATCTATATATTCATCATTTTCAATTTTAGAACCTATGCAGATTAAAGATCTTTCTGAATTTATTCCAGTACTTCTCTGCATTGATCAAAAATATTGCTAACTCATCCATTCGTGTAATTCTTTCTATACTTCTTAAAAATATATTGGGATTTAGTTTAGGAATTCAGTTGTCTATGTATCATATTTTATAACAACATATCTATCCAAATCTAAATTTCAGCAAATTATATTTCTCAATAATGTTTGTGATACTCATTTGTTTTCTCATTCATATATTTTACTTTTGATCATATATTTTATACTATGCTTTGTAGTCTCTATAATAAGCATTAATAATACTTTGACTAATTCTTCCTTTTTTCCCAAACACATTGACAACTTATTTCATTTTAATATTAATTTATTTCTATCAAAAACACTTCATTCAAGTTTAATTTTATAATTTCTTTCAGTATGTTTTCATTTATATTAATCTCTTAGCCAAGATAGTTATATTTGTTAACTTTTAATTTCAATTATCTATATTTTTATTCTTCTCCTTTTTTAAAAAACTCACATTATCTTTTTTTTTTAAAACATATACATCTTTTGTCTCTAATTGCCTTTGTAACATTAACTGTGACTCTGAATATTTTCAAAACAACAACATCTGCAAAATTTAGATGATTAATATAATCTTTATTTATTTTTGCTCCACTCTGCTCCTTATTTTAATCCATAAAATTTTTGTAAAATTACAATATAAAGTTTTGAAAGAGAGTATTCCCTTCCCAATGTTTGTATTTACTTCAAAATATAAACAGCAGTAATTATACTGTGTGATGAATTTTTTTTAAGAATGTGTATATGTTATTAAACAATTCAAAACAAAGCAAAACTCTCCATACAGTAGTGCCAACAACAGCAATCAATGGATGCGTTATTATAAACATAGAAAAACAGCCAAAATGTGATAAAAATCCCATCTTCAAAACTAGTCATGAAATAATCTTACCAAATTGCAATTAAATCAGTTTTCATTAGTCATAATATTAACTTTAATACTTTTCACATAAATTATCTTGATATCAGACTCTAAAGTCATTTTATTTAACTAGTAAAATATTTTCATTAACATCTTTTTACAGCTAATTTAACACTAATGATCTTTATCAGATTTTTTTGTTGATATCCAAGTAATCTACACTTCTTTTAAACGGTATACTGACAAATTTTTTAAAAAAAAACAATGAACAAAAAAGGAATACTTTAGGAAAAATCATACTAATCATTCATATTCCATTTTTGATTTTGTTGCTATGTTGAGTGAAAAATAAAGGAATATCATCACTAATCTATTCAACCAAAAAATAAATTTTATCATAAGCTCCTCTAAACTAATAATTCTGATAAACTGATATACTGCATAGATTGGATTTTTATATTTTGAAAAGCTTACACATCATTCTATTTAAATATTTGGATATCTAAATTGAAAATGAATATTGTCCTAACCAGTTTACACATAAATGCATAATATCACCCTTTACTAACCATGGTGAAGGAAAATTGTCAGTTCAGAAAACCAAAACAGCAGATGTCTGATAATGGGATAAATATTTAAAAAATGATTTTTGTTTCCCAACTTCTCAATGTAGCATTTATTACAATTAAAACAACATCTAAGTGAAATATATGTACTTCATTAGAAACATATATACAAAAAAACCGAATTCTGAAAAGTTCCTCACTTAGAGACAAAAATGTAATTATTAAAGTCAATACTTTTTATAATTATTATAAACAGATTTTTAGATTCTGCAAGAAAAGTAATAGAATTAGATTTTTTTGAATACATTTTCAACACTAAAAAGTAATTGAATAGTTTATAAGATTCAAGCATTGGAAATATTAGAGCTAGGTTACAATTCATAGATTTTGAGTTCCAAAATCTGCTACTATATGCAAGAATCCATGCAATGACAATTCATACTGAAGCAGAATTTGCATAAAAAATAATTCCTCCAAAACAGAATCACCACTTCATCAATATCATAAATGCATATTAAAATTATGATTAAAAATTTAATATCAACAGTAATTTCTGAATGTTTAATGCTGACATCAACTATTCATCCATGAAGTGTCTTTACTCTGATTTCATTGTGGATTCCATCAATAAATATGTGTTTGTTTTTAAAAATTATTTTGAAACTCTGGAAACTAAGAGATTTGTTGAGGAACAAGTGTAATGATCTTTTGGCAAAGCTATCCATAATTTGACTATCTGTCATTTAAGATAGAGGCAAACCTTTCTCATCAACATTCATCTAGTAATTAATCTAGGATTTTATTCTCTAGCTAAAAGTAGTTAAATATATGTTTACTGACAATACTGGATGATTAGTTCAATTGCCCATGGATCAGTTTATTTGTGACTAAAAATTTTTTTTAAAGATATACCCATCTTGGACTTAAAGCACTGGACATAAGCATATCTTATCACAAACTTTTAACAAAGATTTATTGTAGTATTGTGTCTCAAAATTCATTATAAAAATGATTTAATATAAAAATATTTACTCATTATTTATTTTTACTTTATTAATGTAATTTAGACAATGAGATTCTTTTTTAATGCATAATATTTACATCTGTGATTACAAAAACAGCTTTCTATTAACCTTTTACTTTCTTGGTGACTCTTTAATAGATCTTAAGCAGAAAATATTTTAAATTCCATATATTTTAGTTATTTCTATTATTAGTATGGCAATGATCATATCCTAAATGAACATATGTAGGCTAATCAATAAACATGAGCAATGGTAGATAATCTAATGACTTTAAACTTTAACTTACACCCAGAAGCATAATAGTCTTTTTGCCCTCTCAGACACATGATGATTCCTGACTGAGATATAAACTGCTTATTTAAAGATTGAATGAATGCCTAAATATTACATAAATATTTATTTTTTAGATACTTTGGTATTAGTCCTGCTATGACATAAAACTCCAATGATGTTTTCATCCAGCAATATTTATTCAAAGTTTAATTTAATGATTTCATGGCAACCAAAATATTGGCGTGATTAATCTGTATCAATGATTAAGATATGTACATGGTGACCTGTGAGATTAAAAAGCATGCTGCCTATGGGATTTTGTGCTATCATGGCATCCATGCTAATACTGTGATCCTTTCATTGAAATTTTTTTCAGATATCTTTTTTCATTCTAGAACACATCGTCATTTATAAATAATTTTTTTCTAAAAAAAAATTACAAAATACATTTCTAATTAAATGTTGTTATATTTATGTTTTATTTATTTTTGCTAAATGTTTTAAAATCTTAAATATTTATTATTTTTTATAGCCAGAAATATTTGTTTTTCTTTTGATATAATTTTTAAAATATTACCTTAAACTTACAGTTTGCCTTTTTTTTTTAGATTGAATCATGTGATTTATGATGACATAAAGTGCTGCAGTATGCATAAAAGCGGAAGGGTGTTTTCAGTGACACACAGTGTCATCCAATAAATGCACAACTCATAAATATCTGTTTATTTAATTTTTAATGTCTTTTTGCTCTTTTTCCATAATTAATATATGTCTCCATTACTTTTTTATATTACATGTGTTATGATGTATTATTTTAAGTTTGTGATATGTTTAAAATAATGCCTTCATTTGTACCTGCAGGCAGATTTAATCGATTAAGATTGTTTACACATTACTTGGAGATGTTAATTTAAACATTGCCAACTTTGAGTTATACATCATAGCAGGACTAATACCAATATACCATCTTTTAATTATGTCATAAGTTATGAATTTCATTTCCTAAAGTCTGTAAAATGATTAACTAAGATAGAAAATATTGATAAGAGAATAAATGGGTTTCATAGATTGGTTTGTTATTTAAAGAATATTAAATTTGGAAGTCATTCTCATGTGAAAGATTATACAAATTGGAAAAACTATCCACATTAAATGAGAGACTGTTAGATTTTGTAATACTGGAACAAAATGCCAAAATGAATAATATTAAAAATGATCATAGACTTTACTGTAAAGATACGTTATAACTACATATGGAATAGAATTTATTATAAATACAAGATGAAATCCGAAATTATTTTACTTTTATCAATAATATTTTTATTTTTAAAGTATTCTAATAATTTCAACTGTAATCTTTTTCAGAGTAACTAAGATAAAATAATTAATCTAATACACTTAGTTTTATTAATAATCAATAAAACTTCTTAATCCATTTTTAGTTTTTGAATTTTGCTTTATTTTAACTGAATTAAATAATTTTTTTTCTTTTGTTTTGATTATTTTTATAATGATCATTGTCGATGTAACCAAATAAATATTTTATTATTTTTCTAAGATTCAACAATAAATAAAATAAAAGAAAGGAAAAAGTTTAGAATATTATTTTAAAAGATTGCTTTAAATTTGTATTCAAGTAAATTATTTATCCAAAAATAAGAATATTAAACACATATTTTCTACATTAAGCATAAAGTACACTATCTTTTAATGTACATTTTTATATATAACACTTTTAATTTTAAATTCCATAGTGTGTATAAGTTAATTAAAAAATATAACAAGCATTTACTTAATTATCCTCGATTCCAAATGTAACTATTAAAACAAACTATTACAATGATCTAATCATTGCTCTTCCAGTTTCTTTATTTATCATTGAAGCCTTAGAAGAAATAATAAAATATTTATTTGTATTATCAAATCATTCACCCACCAAAAAATGTTTACAATTTTTTTTATCAAATCTTACCTTATACTATCAAGATTAATTATATATATCTATACATAATTAGTCTTGATAATGGTAGGTAAGATTTAACTAGATATTGTAAACATTATTTGGTAAATGCATGATTTGATTGAATAAAATGATTAAGTTTAACTGTTGGCAATATGATAAATCAAATTGTTTATTATTTATTTAAATTCAGTAAAAACAGAATAAAATATTTTTAAAAAGATGAATTAATATGTTTTACAATTATTTATAAAAATTGGATTAAATTTGGAAAGAAATTGGATTTTAAAATTTGGACTTTTACATTTTATTAATTATATATTTTATATTTATGTTCATATTACAGCCGCATCTTATATATTATTCTCATATTTATTACTTTATAATTTTTTGTCTGTACTCATATATACATAGTCATATATATATAAGGAATATATATATTCACAAAAATTCCCTATTTCAATTAATAAATTTAATATCTATTAATTATTTATTGATTTCTAAAATATCTATTTATTTTTATTAGATTTTTATACTATCTTATCTTAAAAATTTAAATTTTGTAATTAAGTTTTAATATCATCCTTAATTATTTATTCTATTAAATACTATTATTACTTCATTTTTATCTAAAAATATTTACACAGTGCTAGTTTTATCTTATTTAAAAATGTATTTTATCAATTTATAAAACTAATTATATTTAAATGGATAAAATTTTATCTTCTTTTTATTACACAAAAAAATATTACCTATAAATTCAGATAAAATTTAAAATTCTGATCTTGCAATAATATATTTATAAATGAATATAGTAAAAATGTAATAAAAAAATCAATATTTTATAAAAAGTGCATAGAACTACTTATTAAATGAAAATGACAAATAGATTATTAAAAAAATAGCAGTAGCAGTAGCAGCAGCAGCAGCGGTAGCAGTAGTAGTAGTAGTAGTCATAGTCATCATTGTAATAGTAGTCATAGTAGTAGTAGTAGTTAGTAGTGGTAGTGATAGTAGTAGTAGTAGTCATAGTCATCATTGTAATAGTAGTCATAGTAGTAGTCATAGTAGTAGTAGTAGTTAGTAGTGGTAGTGATAGTAGTAGTAGTAGTAGTAGTAAAAATTCAGCAGCAAATGATTCACTTGGTCAGAGTCAAGATAACAAGCTCCAGAGTTTTACCTTTAGAAAGTACTAAAAACCTAAAGCTGAAAAGGTAAAAAACTTCCCTATACATATTTTATTCAATTCAGAATTAATTTGCACCTTTTTTCAATGTTCTGTAATAATTTTCATTCAAAATTTTAACAAAAATCAAATTGTTAAACAATAATTTTAAAAACAATATGACAACAGAGATATCACATGACCAGATGTTTCCATAGTAGTTCTGCAGCAAGCAGTTCACTTGTTCACAGTTAAGGTAACAAGCTTCAATGTTTTACTTTAAAAGTACTAAAAACCTAAACTTGATAAGATGCAATTCATGCTGAATATTATTTTTCTATTTTACCAAGATGTTATTCATGCTATTATTTTTCCATTTCCCAGATTACAATTCATGCTGAACTATATTTTTCTATTGTATCAAGATGCAATTCATGCTATCTAGTATTTTTCAATTTTCTTAAGATGCAATTTATACTGAACTAGATTTTTTCATTTTCCCAAGATTCAATTTATCCTGACTAGTATTTTTCATTTTCCCAAGATGCAATTTATGCTGGCTAGTATTTTCCCCAAAATGAATTCACCATGAATTACTTTTTTTTTTCATTTTCACAAGATGCAATTCATAATAATTAATATTTTTCCACTTTCTCAAGATGCAATTCATGTTAACTAGTATTTTTCCAATATAGAATTCATGTGGAACTAGTATTTTTCCATTTTCACAAGATGCAATTCATGATAACTTGTATTTTTCCAAGATACAGTTCATGCTGATTAGTATTTTTCCATTCTCCCAAGATGCAATTCATGCTGAGTGAGTATTTTTTTCATTTCCAATTGTATTTTTCCATTTCCGATTCATACTGAGTGGTATTTTTCAATTTTTTTCCACATAGAAATTATGTAACAAATGAACAATAAGATTTAGCTATGAAAACTATAGTACTCTTAGCAAATTAGCTCAATTTTTATGGGACCATATGTCAATCTAACACCAACTTCAACCACTCCTCCATATTTTTTCATTCATACTATCATGTGTTTCCATGTATTTTTCTCAATATCACATTTAAATAATTCTGTGTAAATCTTATTTGACATGTATCTTGTTATGTATTTTTTTTCTTTCAATTACTGTAAATCATGTTTCATTTCCTACCAAGATTGTAAATCTTTATTACATATCTAATATCATGGATCAATTTGTACTTAAGACCTCATGTTTTCAAATATAACTTATGTAACCTTTTTTGAGTCTCAATAAAGTTTACCCTTTGAAGAAGAGGGAGGAGGAGAAGAAGAAACACTACAAATTAGAATTTAAATACAAACAAAATACAAAAAATTAATACTCTTAAACCTAGAATTGACAGAGCTATTAATCGAGCTCAGAAAAATATGGATACTTCAATTTAAAAGGCAATTGATGAATTTAAAACTAATAATTATCCTATGAAAATAATAAGAAAATAGGTTCTTAAGAATTAGTCTGGATACCAAGTTTTAAAGAATTTAAAAGTTTAGAATCTCATATTAAAATTTATTATAATATTTATCGGTAGACATTTCAAAATTGTGACTGTTTTTATCGTACTAATGATTATTTTCTAAAGCATATGTAGATTTATGCCAAGAAGAGATCATTTAAATGTCAATTTTTCTTTCTTGTTTTTTTTTTTTAAAAAATAATTGTGAAGAACTAATCATAATCTAAATTGATAAAATGGCCATACTGACAAAAAAAAGTAACAATTAAGACTGATAACAACAGTGATAACATCAATTATAAAAATAAAATGAATAATAATACTGTCATCTATCATATGTGCAAATTTTTTGAGTCTGGGAAATTTAAATGATTATTTCTTTCCTAATATAATTTAATTTAAGCTAAGGAAATCAATCCATTACTGAAAATAAATAGAAGAGCTCCATAAGAAGTAATTAAAAATTTTTTATTAAAATAATTATTAAATTTATTACGATTTAAGCCTCTAAACTTTTAAGTTTATTAAAATGAACATTGGTGTCTGGCCTAATCCTTAATACAAAATAAAAATATTTATAATAAATATAAAAAAATATTAATTATTTACAAATTAAAACAAGTAATCTAAATATAACAAATAGAATTGTTCATATTACAAATAAAATTAGAATTTAAAAATAAATTATAAAATAGCTAATAAGAAAATATAATATAATAAATATATTCTCTAATAAATATGTGAAAGAATGATATAAAACAGGGCTTCTCAAACTTTTTTCACTTGTGATCCCTTTTATCCAAGCAAATATTTTCATGATTCTGGGTATACAGGTATCTAAACTAAGAATACCAATTAAAACATTTGATAATAATATATGTTGTATTATTTTATCTCCCATTTGTGTTTGTACATATTTGTATAGGATCCAGCTTTGCTCTTTTTTTAATGGTAACATCTGTATTTTATCTTTCTAACTCTTAATTCAGTTTATTTTTTTATTAAAGATTATAGAGACCTGACTCATTGAATCCAGCAGAGGCTGTATTTCAATCCCCTGTATTTTTACTGGGATTATTGGACAAGTCTTCAGCCACTATTGGGACCTTTTCTTCTTCAATGACTATATGTAAAACTTTCGGTTGCCTCTCTTCTTGTTCCTCTTTTTCTTCCTCTATGTTTTCTTCATCTCTAAGTGCTTCCAGTACTTCTTTTAACCCTTTGCTTATACATTTAGTCAATCATTTTCCAGCATGTTTTTTTTTATTATTCTCATTATCTGGAGTTTTGACATAGGATATTCAACCAAACATCTTATCTTTGCCATTTGGTTCAAAAAATATCTATCTCCTACCCCCTTTCTCTTTTCTATATCTTTCTTCTTTTATGTCCCTTGACATTTTTTTTGCTTTTCTATGCTCCAAAATGTATGCATTGTCATAGCATACTGCTTGAGGTTGTCTGGACTTTTATGTATAGTTCTCCACCAATTTTATGCCATCCCTTCTAAATAATTACTTGCTATAACTTTTTTTTCTTTTTCTTCAGATGGGCTTTTCTCTATATCTCCTCTAAATGCTTTTATTTTAATTCTGTCTTGTATTTTCAGTTTCAAAATTTAATACCTTTTACTATTATTATTATTTTTTTCATAATCTCAAAAACTTCCCCCCACTTTGGGATCCTATTTCAACCCTCCTATCTATACGTGAATGTCTTCCTTAACTGAATTCTCCTCTTTTCTCAGGCCATTCTCTTTGCTAATGAGCCCTATACTTTGGGAAACCATTTTCTTACTTTGATCTCACTCTATGTGATGGTACAAAATGGTTTAGAGCCACAAAACTACCAATTACACAGATTATAGTAGCTGGTACGAGGACACTATTAGACTGATAGTTTAGCAATAGACCGAGAAGATTGTAGTGTTTATTTATATCCATAACACAGACACATAATCACTTTCACAGACTAATAATTTTAGTAAATTCTCTCTCCAGAGAACCAAATTGTTGACAATATTATAGTTATATACTAAAATAATAAGAGAAACATGCAAGAAGAAACATACAATAATCTTTCTTATACTTTTCTTTTTTAATTCCTTTTCCAATATCCTTAAACTGCTATCTGAACTGACTTGATTTATGATGAAATAAAATACTTTCCGATTAACACAATTACCAATTGTGTAATGATACTCTTATTCAAACCTTATAACAATATTTCCCAAGGAAATACATCCATCACTATCCTACAGCTGACAAAGATCCAACTTTATTGTTGGTGACTATCCAAAGAGGGGTGACAGTTCAGGCATATCATATAACAGAGTTATCTATATATAGCTTAACTGAAAACCTCTATTTCTAATGTTAAATAATTTAATGTTTATCACTAAAAGATGGCATTAGTGCCTTGTTTTTTATGTCCATCAATTTTGCTATATTTACTTATTATGGCATAAGTACCTTATGTTTTTATGGCCAGAATTTAAACTGACTATAAGCTACTTTTTATCTTTCCACAATTGAGCAGTTTCCATTTGTGAAATAAAAACCTGCATATGCATGAGTTCCCAAAACACTCAGTGGCTATCAGTCCATCCAATTTAACCAGAAGGGTACTACCATGGGTTGACATTTTCCAATAAATTCTTGTGCAAATCCTCTAAGTTCTCTTCTGGAAACCCTCAACTATCTGGTTGGCTTCATACTTTTCTGGAGATGGAAATTCCTCAGAATACTGCAGGTGCAACTCAGGAGTTGGTTTCTCTTAAAAGAGAAGTCCTTAATTCTCTCTAGCCAGTGAAATTTTTATAGCTACTTACAATAATAACTTTCAATAAAAAGTTTTAATAATCATTGAACAAAAGAAGACTCCATAATGTGTACTTTTTTCAATTCTTTCCTTCTCTCTTTGCACTTTTAATTAATTTTATTTTCTGACAGAATTCACACTTTTTTGCTTTATTTTTAGCAAAGGTTTGTCACTTAAATTTCTGTCCTTTTTTCTTTTGGAATTTTTAATTTTAAAAAGTTCTTGGTTAATTAACAAAATTTACAATGGATAGACTCTTACAATACTTTCAATTATAAATCAGTATTCAGATTGGGTTTCAACAATAGAGTTTAATTGTGATCTTCTAATTTTTTCCAACCCACCTTTTTCCAAGAATTTCAACAACAACAAAAAAGCTTTTACTAAATAAAAAACTTATAATTCAAGGCAACTATTTTATGTTGAACTATAATCAACTTAAATAAATTTTTTTAAAAAGATCAAACTTGCAAGTCTGGTTTCTTAGTGAGATTAAAAAAAAAATTTTACTAGATTAATTATAGAGTAATACATTAAATAATTTTATAAAATTCTACTTGTAAACTAATGAAATAGCTACAAAATTAAATATATATGTATTTATATATGAGATGGCAGAAAATATCATTTCAATATATATATAATAACCTACACTCCCAACACAGCTTATATACATTACATGAGTGAAATGCCCAGGCGCCAATTCTATTAATGAATAGAACAATATAATAAGATATATAATACAAAATTATTACTGAGACTCTATATTTATGTTTATGTTCAGCTCAGCTCAGTGGGAGGCTATAGACAGTTCATAAGATATATGATAATAAATGAATAAAAGAAGAAATATTACAAAACATTTAATATAGTGTAAATTCCTTTGTCAATTAATTGTATGATAAAGAATCATAATGTTTATTGGTACAGTCTATTAAAATATACTTTAAACTTAATTTCTTCCTTCATCCAAATATAACATATATCAGCTTGCTATAATTATAATACTAAACAATTCTATGACTTGGCATATCATAATCTAAACATCTACTTTAATGCCAATCAAGAAATAAACAATAAGATCTCAGGGAATTTAACAAACACAGTTGAATTAAATAAAATACATTTGCCCATAAATTATAATTCTAAAGTATGATAAAATGTAATGAAACAAATTGACTAAAATATTCTACTGTGTTTCAGTAATAAGATAATGATAGAAATAGGGTATTTTAATCTCATATCATCATCTAACAAATATACTAACTTGGCAACCTTTCTAATACTTTTATCCAATGGCAAATGTTCCTTAAAATGTTTGGATTAAGAAAACAATATTGTCAGACACCAGTAAATTTGATATTATAGTTATAAAACAATATATCTATTTTATAATAGATGTGTGAAATGTGGAGATGTGGAAATGGAAAACACGAATGTATACAATAATAACTCAAGACACAGTTTTAAGATTTAAATAAATAAAACAAATCATTTATTACAATAAAATAAATTTGGTTTAACATGATATTTACAATTGGACTACTTGTCCTACAGATTTTTAAATTATCAAATAAACTTTGAGCATCAGTTTGGGATTATCCCTATTATCAAAGCAAATTAACAACAAAACTTAAATATTCTGACTTTGAACACATACTTTGCTTACATGATTCATCTACATGACACTAAATGAACAAGATGTCATATTATTAACACAAAAAAAAATACTTTTGAGAGGATATTACTATTGATTAGTAAAATAAATCAAATTAATTATATTTGGCTCTCAACAAAGCAACTTTCTCTAATTGACTAAATGATCACTTTCAATTATGTATACCTTTCATGCATAGCAACGAAATCCTGTTCATTCTGATGATTTGATGATTTATAACCTTTATTTAAATAAATACACTGTATTTTAAAATATTTATTTCCTATTTTAATCTCCATAACTTTATACTTCTATTTAAATGAATGTAATGTATTTCAAAACATTTATTTCTCATTTTAATTTCAATAACTCTATAATTTATATACGCGATATTATTTATATTATGTGTGTGTGAGCGTGTGTCAAGCAACAATAATAGAAAATAATCTTTTCTACAAACTCTCCATTCATTAAGAAAATATCATACAATTATTTTATTTCGGACAATGTCGTAATTCATCAATAAAATAAGACACTAATATTACATCAATAATTAATTCAACAATTTATCTGGCCACATATTAATTAACACAGAGCTATGTTCTTGTGATTATACAGACTATACGTTACAAGGGAATTCTACATGAGGAGCAGATAAACTCTTACTGAACACTTCTACAATAATTCATCTGATTCTAAATACACCGTTGGTGGGGAACTTTTCCTCAGCACCAAAAATATAAGAAAAACGTCACATAACTTCCTAAACATCATTTAATCATACTTCAACAATAACTCATCTACTTCTAAATACATTATTGGTGGGGACTTCTTCCCCATCACCAGGGCTCTAAGAAAACATCACTTAACTTCAAAAAATATCATTTAATCATACGCATATAATATAAACTAGGCTCTACTCATGAAAAAAAAAACATATACTAAATAAGCAAAATCTTTTATCCCTACAAACATTATAACGCAATCAGATTTCTTTCCATTCTCAAAGCTTTTCTAAATATCAAACATTATAAATACATGCTGGCAGATAAATACATACAGATAACATACTAATCCATTCAACTCAGTATCCGAAATTTATACATAAAATATTCACAAACTGAACTTTATCAAACAAATGTCATAATTGTGCAAAACAGACACACACCCGCAAATAAAAGTATATATAAAATTAACTCTAAATTACACACTATGCAGGCAACATGATAATTAAATATTGCATTAAGGTATAACTTTTAATTCAGAACAAACTTTAGGTTACTTTTAAAATTTAATAGTTATCATTATTACGAACGAACTTTCTTTCATATCTTGCAAACTATTTCTATTATACGTTCGTTGATTTAAAAAAAAGAACAAAATTCTCACTTTGAGATAATAAAGTATACAAAATAAATATAAACCTCTCTAATAATATATTTTAAAAAAATATTTCTTTCTTTTACCTTTGTAAAAGAACAATAAGACCTATTTGTACACAATCAATTTTTACCAGCATATTCCTCATTTGGATACGCTTCAGAGATGATCTTGAAGGTCAAAATAACCCAAATTATAAATAAACATAATAATAAGTAAGCTTATCTATCAATAATATGCATTAATAATGACAAGCAATAAAAAAAATAAAGAAACAAAAGTTATTTGTTTTGTAACTTAAAATAAAAGTTCACTTGCAAAGCTCTGCTCCAGGTTTATGAAACAATATGGGATACATTCCAAACTCAATTTAAATTAAAATAAACTTCTGCAGGATAATTTTAAAAAAATATAATCATAACTTAAATATGACCCAGCACCTCCAGTGTTCATAGCATATCTATTTGAGGTACCAAATCACACATAAGCAATTAATTTCTCCTTTATTATACTGAAAATATAAGACATTCTCCATTGTAGTTCTAGATTAAATACACAATTATCCTTAGTAGTTTCTTGAATAGCATTTGACACTTTATAGTCTATTATATGCATGGTTTATTCTTAAATATTGCCAATTAAGATACCATGATTCCTTAGTAATTCCACAATTAATAATACTTTGTTTTATATTCCATTTTTATCGAAGAAAACAAAAATTACCCGCATTTCTATCTTTCCATTCAATTTAAGCAAATACTTAATTTGAAGTAACTCATATTTCATTTCCTTCATTTAAAATACGTATTATTTTCAGAAATACCAGATAAACAAATACTGTTATCTCTTTATGATGAATTTAAACATGGCATGATTTATCAAAATATGCATATCCTTAATTTTATGTTTAATTCCCACAAAAACACAACACGGAAAATAGTGAAGAATTAAAATATATTCTGTAAAATAGTTCTGCATGCATTTTCCAGATATATTAAAAGACACACGTTGGTTAGTGATACGACAATATTCATGCAATTTATTCTTATTTAAAATGACAAGTAAATGAAGTAATGTAGACTGGATGTTATCAACATACATTTTTTAAAAAAAAGCAATAGTTATGAAGTGGTTAATTCAAAATGTTTAAATCAAGGAGAGCAAAGTAAACTATGTACCTTTTTAAAATTTAGAATTGCATCTTAGTTAACTTTTCCCATAATAAATTTCTTAAGATTCTTTTGAAGTTTTACTCCAAAGTCTTTTTTAAAATCAA
This sequence comes from Epiperipatus broadwayi, assembly GCA_028023455.1. Lineage (NCBI taxonomy): Eukaryota > Metazoa > Onychophora > Udeonychophora > Euonychophora > Peripatidae > Epiperipatus > Epiperipatus broadwayi. The sequence continues at coordinate 4,543,844 of JAQFVV010012401.1, forward strand.
TTTGACTTCAGCAACTGACTTTCATTTTCACAATAATGAGTCACTGTTTACTGGCTACAATTACAATACAGAATAAGCAAATTTTTTACTGGAGATCTTCGTTAAATAGCTCTCTTTAGCAAAAAGGTCATTTCCCTTCACAAGGTTACTCCCACGCTTCTTTTCTATCTAAGCTAATTACATATTCAAAAAAAAAAATCATTCTGATTAAATCAAGACAAAAAAAATAAATAGCTTTTACAAACTTGAAAGAAAAATGAATATTAATTAACTATTAAACAAAAATGATTAATAATTTATTTTATTTGTAAAATAATTCATTGATTCAACTATCTATTAATCATCGGAAAGAAATATATATTTGTTAAATTATTTAAGATAATTACTGTAATTTAAATGTTTTTTATTATGAATGGACTATTGTTTACTGTTATTAAAAGATGAAACTGAAATGAAACATAATACAGACATATATGCATGCACATGTACTGCAACCTAAATATTAAACTATCCTAACTAAATATAATTGGCTATTAATTGTTGACAAAAGGATAAGTATTAATGAATAAAGGATTTTTGGAACCATTCAACCAAATATTACACTAACATAAAATAACTTTGCATTTTCCTGACAAAATATATCAATTCCATTAATAAACAACTCCTCTTCAAAAATCAACCCAAACATCTTACCCCCCCTCTTTTTTTTTATTTTATTATTTTTTTTTTTTTCTTTTTTTTAATTTTTAATATTTAATTTTTAAAAAAACTCACATTAAATACCTCACTAACCACAATAATAATAATGAATACTTATAAAGTGGTCTATCAACTGCATAAGCAACCCATATCTAAGCTTCAAACAATCTCCAGCAAATTTTTTTAAAATTCTAAGGCTATTTTTTTTTTTTAATACAATATTACTATTCGATGCAGATACAAAGTATGCCAATTTTTTGTGCCCATTCAGATGGTCACAAATATATAACATTATTTTTCATTCTAAATGATAGATTATAATTTTAAAATATAACATTATTTTGGAATTTACAAAAAACAACAATCATAAATGTAGCTTACTAATCATTTTAAAGAAATTATCATGAATATACACAAAATTAATTAAAGACTTCAAGTTTAATAACTGAGACATTTTGCTTATCAATGGTAAAATAAAAGATTATTTGATTTTTGGATAATGTTAGCAGTATAATTATCTGGAAAACTTAAATAATAATGTTCATGTTTAAGAATGGTTTGTAGAAGTTCTATTTATCATACATCTTTTAATAATGCAGCTTTTTAAAATAAAAAATCTTGTATATTATACTACAAGTTAATATAATCATGATGTAATCACCTAATCCAACATCTGATAAAAACTTTCCATCTTCAATATCTTTAATTTGATGTTGAGAAACATATCCTAGTTGAAATAATCTGGAACTTTTAGAAATAAATTTAGTGTTTATTTTTGTTCTCCATTAAACCCTAGGGTGTTTGTATCAAGAGAACAGATTAAAGTTACTAAAGTATTATAGCGTTTAAACTGCAGGCAAAGTGATTCTGACAGACCTCAAAATGCAAACATGGAAGAGTATAAGATGCATAAGCATACAAATCAATCATTCCTGCTTTTCCTTGCACCTCAATTTCATCTTTTTAATAACAGCATATGTGAAATACACTACCAAGAAAAAACGAACACTTATGAATGTTCTGATACAGTTTACTAATATATCCACTGGACCCATTTCATTGTCTATTTTTGAAAACCATTAAATACAGCTTCATAAGCTTCACTGTCTTCTAATGGCAAAATAAATATTTTCTGAACATCAGAAGATAACTTGTATTTTTTTCAATTCTGTTTTATTGACTCATGTTTTAACCAATTTTTTGATATTGTTAAATATTAGCTCTTCTAAATAACAATTCACTAGTCAAATATTTTCTAATACTACTTGATCTACTGGTTATCACTAGGTGACTTCCATTTAATTTAATCTATTTTTGAGTAACTAAAAGAAAAATCATATATAAAAGAAATAACTCAATAAAGACAGTCAACTCTATTCACTGTGTAATTTTCTAAATAACAATAGCAAATAACAGTAGGAAAATATTATTGTATTGTTTAAGTACTCCAGAAAGTTATACTGCTAACATCATCAAAGAGTCAAATAATCTTTTAATATAAAGCAAGTTGTCTCTACTGTTAAACTTGAAGACTTTAATTAATTTTGTGTATATTCATGATTTCTTTAAAATAACTATTAATCAATAGCTATTTTTAAAATATATATATATTCCAACACAATGTAATGATTTTAAAATTGTAATGCACCATATAGAATGAAAATTAATGTTTGTTGCATGTGTTTTTTTATTTTTAGACTACATTATATATATAGTGACAGTTAAAAGATTATTTACAATTTTTAATAAAAAAATTTATGCATATGATTTAAAACTAATTTAATTAGATTTACCAAATGCCTGAATCATTTGTCACTCTATTGCCAGCTGTACCTTGTGAGTTCTAACTGAAAATTTTTCCATCAAAATACACTGTGGCAAACAATTTTTTATAATATAAAATATGACCTTTTTAAAAACTTTATATTCTTGTCTTTCTCTTCATTCCAAAAGATCATTAGCTGGGGAGTTTCAAATGATATTTTTTTCCAGTAACTTTTTCAGACAGAATTGATGTTATTTAATTCAGACTTTTCATTCATGATATTAGCCCTTTTAGTTTCTTTTAATCAGCTCTGTTCCAATTGGTCAATTTTTGCCAGAAGTTGTGAATAAATAACTGAAGAACTAGATTTTCTCTAACAATAAAAATGTATATTTTTCCCATTGGTATTAATCCTATGATACACAAAAGTAAGAAGATTTCTCATGAAATTTCATCAACACCATAACACTCTAAAAAAATTTTATTCTTGTAACATAAACACTTCACTAATTTTTCTTAAAATATAAATAGATTTTTTTTTAAAAAAATATCATATATGTCAATGATCCATTTTATAAAAGAAAATGTTTATTTGTTTTTATGAGGTAGACTTTACCAGAATCAAACCATTGTATTATAATGTATGGATACATATTTCCTTACTAAAAATAAAATAAAATTGATCATAGGATTTAACTTACTCTGAATATATTTTTCTTTTATTTACTAATCATTTTATTTTATTCATATAATATACAACTATTGATCTATTCTATTACCTACCATCATTTACATTTTTTTAAAAACTTGTCTGATGAGGAATTATAAAGTGCTCCAAAATTCTGTATGTAACTTCATCTCCAAATTTACCATCAAATCCCATGACTGAAACATGTACATAGACCACTCTGAAAATATCTAAAATGCTTCTACAACAAGATCCAAAGTGTCATAGAATCATCATGTAAAGATATATGAAAGCAAATCAGGATTATCTACAAATAAAAACCAAACAAAAGCAGAATAACCAGTTAGGTATTCCTTTACTTACTACATAAATAAGCAATTTTGCTTCATACAAAATGCTGATCTGGCAGATAGTAATGGTCTATGACATCTCACCTGGTACCTTAAAACTCTCAAACTATCTTCAAAAAAATATTTACATGATTTTCTGAATTCAAACTTTTACATTTTAGATTACATTATATTTATTTCTATTTTAGAATCCTGCAGAGAATACAAAAAAAAAACATATACCTTATAGCAAATTTCAATAAAACTAATAATTTCGCTGAATTAAAAAAAATCTTTTTACCACAAACACATTTTAAATTTCAATTACCTCATAAACAAATCAGCATTTTTTAAAATTAGACAATGAATAAATTTATGGACATATTTTATTCTTTTAATTTCTTTAATAACTTTTAATTCTATTATATATTTACTGTCTAACATTTAAAACACATAAAAACCAACAAAAAAAATGTATGTACAAACAAAATATATTATTACTCTCATGCCTTTGTATAAGAGTTGTAATATACATTGACAATTACTGTACTTATTTTAAGAATATGAAGAAAAAGCAAAAAATAACATAAAACAATCTCATCTTTTTATATTGAGTTCAATTAATCAAAATAATTTGAAATTTTATATCCTCTTATGTCTCTATTCATTACTGTTATTTGTACACATGCAATTCTTATCATTTAGAAAAATGAGAAGTCCATTTCCTAGATTCCTATATTAGTTTATATACCTTGTTTTTATTCACATATATGGATTATAAAGCATCGGTCTGTAGATATGTTCTACATAGATAGCATTCAATATTAGAATATTTATACTAATACTCATTTTTGATTTCTCTCCTTTTCTTCTACTTTTGAAAATTATAGAAACAAAACTTATCTTAGTCAGGCTTAAGCATTTTTTAAAGGTAAGCTCATATTTTTTGGTCAGAATTGCAGCAGTTGGCATTTAAAGGATTGACTTCACCTTCCATCATAAAACCTTTAACAAAGTGAATCTTTTTCATCTCTGATATTTGAAAAGTAGCTTTTCCATCACAAGAAATTATTAGCAGCAGTTGAATTACAATTTGCTGCAGAAATGATTTTTTTTTATCATGCCCTGGTACACAGTTTATTCATACACCCTAAGTCAATAACAGGAGAAAAAAGAGGAAAATAAAATAAAGTGATTCTATTTATATCCAATCAATCAATAACATTAGAAGATCCGAAACATATAACATAATACCCAAAAAGTATTTTAATTTTTTTCTATATCTTTTGTTTTTCTTAACATGTATGTTTTTGTTTAAGAAAAAACTATATAAACAAGTTAATCCCTTTGCATAATTGAAATTAATTAGATCTACTTAACAATACTATTTTTTATATAATTTCACAAATTGAGAATAATCTGTAACAACATCAAATAAAGCATGACGCCATTAAAAAAAATTTTGGAAGAGCTTATAATTTTATTTTATTGACTAAGGTTTTTAAATATGTTTATCATTCAAAATACTTTATGGTTTCAACTTATGCTATTAATCCAATTATCATAACATTACAATAACAATAGATTATACCTGTATTGATAAAGAAAAGTGCAGTGTAAGATCATTTATACCAAATTCTTATAAAACTTAATTCAGTTGTCCATTAAAATAATATTTAAAAACCAATATTTTCTTTATAAACTTTCAAATTTATCACTTCAGACCTCTTCTGTAAGTTTTCCACATAACTTTTTATTATATTTATAAAAACTTGAAAAAAGTAACAAATGTCAATAGATTGAAATTATAATTAACTCTAAAAATTTCTGAATTTTTTTCTAAAATACAGTGAAACTACAGAATCTTTCATATCACCATCTACTACTTTATTTATATACTAAAGAAAATGGTAAATAAAATTATAAAGAAACAGATTTTTAGTTTTTTACTTGACATTGTAAACCATTTGGAGTCATGATTCATGATATTTGAAATTATTATAATCAACATTAGTATTATTTTTATATTGTATCTTTTATGTTTATTTATTATCAGATTTCACTAATCAATTACTTTCAAAATTTGTGTGCATGAACATAATTTTAATATTTTAATAATTATATAATCAAAGTACTTAAATGTTTTTTATTTAATAACTTTATTACTTTGATGAACATTTCCTAAATATTCAGAAATTATAAATAAAAAAATTGACTTATAACGAACACAATGGGAAAATGATATACACTACATGTATATGAAGCCTCATCATTTAGGTAATTTTTTTTTTTTTTTAAATATTGGGTGTTACAGTTTTTTGGTTAATTTTTTCACAAAAGCTATTTTAAAAAAAAATTAAAGAAAATAAATAAACTGATAAATAAATAAATCAAAATAAATTGATAAGTACTTTCATGGTAAGTACATATTAATAATTATAGTTTATATTAATTTCTGTTATAGTATATTGAAATGAAGTGTCTCAATAAATTATTTCAAATTTAGTCTTCAGAAAGTAAAACTAAATTAATTATAAAAATTAAATTAAATTTATCAATACAATGTAATTATATATTTTTAATATTAATTTGTAGAAATTAACCATATAAATATGCACAGTGAATATGTTTGAGCATATCAATTTATACATATTGCCAAATTCATTTAGTAATATATATTTGCTCTTTCACTTATAATACATTAATGTTGTAAATTAAATATTTGAAAATTATATAATCTAATATTTTTGTTAAGAAAGAGAGATCTCTACAAAATGGATATCTTCATTTTGATTTTTATAAAGGAATTATTAGAAAATGATCAATAAGTTGTATAAGATTATTTTATATAGAATAACTTAAAATTAATGAAATAGTTCTATTTTAGAACTTACATACAAAAGGTTGTAATTTATAAATAAATAAAAAAAACATTGGTGGTCGAGAGGTCAGCACAGCAGCCTTACAAGCAGTTGTCCCAGGTTAGCAGGTTTGCTTCCCAGCCGAGGCTATGATACATGAAAAAAAAACTTGAAAATGTTTAAATACTTTATTTCTTATTTTTACTCTATGATAATGATTATATTTTTTTAGCTTTATTATTTTTGATATGTTAGTTTTGTGAAAATATATTTTATCTGAATTATTATATAATGTTATTATAAAAATTGTATATTTAACCAAACATATAAAAAGGCCAATTGTATACATGTTAATCATAAAGTTAAAGACTTGTTTAGTGAATATTTCAGTAGTCTAATTTTTACTATACCACTCTCACACAAGAGAGGGACTGGTTTCTATCCACCTTTAATATCTTGTGGAGGGATGTAATCATAAACATAGGACCAAAGGCATGTGAAAAAGGTGTATGATGCCCAATATGCTCATTTCATGCTGAAGCAGCATGCATCAGTTGGCTTAGATCACAATATCCTATACATATTTTTACCATTGTTCAGTATATGTAGATAACTAATTACTACAGTTTAATTTGTGTCAAACTTACTGCTCTCACAACTTTGACACATCAATTAAACTATAATAATTGGTTATATATATATATATATATATATATATATATATATATATACCAATATATATATATATATATATATATATATATGAATAATGATAAAAGATTTAAGTCAACTGATGAGTTCTGGTTCAGCACAAAATGTGGATCATACATCTTTTTCACATGACTTTGATCATATCCTTATGATTGCACCTATCCACAAGGTGTTAAAAGCAGATAGAAATTAATATATATCTTGTTAGAGAATGATGTAGTGAAAATTACAAAATATTATTCATTAAGTGGATAATCTCTAGTCTAATGAATGACTAATAAACATTATTGATATATTTCCATTAAGTGTTTTGTATCAATGTTGTGAGGACAGTAAGTTTGATATTTATTAATTAAACTGCAGTAATTGGCTATAAACTGTAATAATTGGCTTTCTATGTACACTGAATAATGATAAAGATATGTAATCTGCTCCAATTGATGAGTGCTGATTCAACATGAAATGTTCATAGTGGAGATCATACTTCTTTTCACGTGTCTTTGATCATATATTTATGATTACATCTCTCCACAAGGTATTAAAAGTGGACAATCAGTACCTACCTTGTGTGAGAGTGATGTAGTGAAAATTTCACTACAGAAATATAATTCATTAAGTGGATAATCTCTAGTTTAATGAATAATTAATAAATATTTAAAATTTAATTTGTTTAAAGCTTCATAAAAGAACAAAAATGGTATTTTTTTAAACTTTCAGTAGGCTACTGTTTATGGTTAATATTTTTTTTAAAAAGAAAAACAGTTGTTAATTCTTTCTTGAATACAATGATAAAGAATAAATAAGCAAAAAGAGTGTTTCAAATAGATTTTGTTTTGAATCTAAATTAAAGTACAATAGTTCTGAATTTTTGTAATTGTTATTATTAATGTTTATTAATACTTAAGTTTTAATGTTATATAAATATTAAATTAAAGATTTTCATAGACTTAAAATACAAACATTGAAAATATACTGGGAATTTTTCAATGTAATAAACTAAAAAAAATTAAAATTAGAGCAAACTGAAATCATGTGATTTAATAAATAACACTAGTATTTATATGATTTACATTAAATTAGAAGAGATGTAAACCCAGACTTTCAAGCTACCTTCAGCCATCTTATACAACTGATATACATGACCACATACATGTGAAAAAGATATATCAGGGTAGCAAATCGTTAAATTTTAATGGACAGATTTCAATCTTCTCTACTCTCCAACTCTTCAGCCATCCATATCATTAAAAAGCTAATGATGGCATGTTTTTTTGACAATTTTATTGCATTCACATGCAGACCATAAATCATTCTGACTCCTCATATCAAGGACCTTAGAACCATTTAAATACACAAAAGAGAGATGGGTATAATACAGGCTGAATTTGTAAAATTTAAATACAAGCATAATATATATACTTAAGCTAGATATAATTAGAGGGGATTTAAACCAGAGGCTCAGAATGATTTATGGTCAACATGGGTATGACAACAAAATTGACAAATAAGGACTTTAAACATGCCATTATCAGATTTTCAATGATATGGATTTACTATCTTAGTATAAACTGAGCACTGATTATATAGGAAAGATGATGATTTAGAGTGACTGATGTGTGCTGGTTCAGCACTAAATATGTCTGTTGGAGATCATTTATATTTTTCACATGCATGTGGTCATGCATTTCAGTTGTATAAGACAAAGTGAATGACTGAAGAGAGCTTGAAAGTCTGGGTCAAATCCCCTCTAATTACATCAAGCTTAGATTGACATTAAACTAAAACATGTCTTTGCTTCTAGTTTAACATTCAAGGTGATAAATAAGTAGTATATTGAAACAGATATTTATATAAGTATGAGAATAAGAATTACTATAACAACATTGTTTATCAGTAACTAGATATTTCTATTAGAATTATGTATAAATTAAATTAAAGATTTTCACAAACTTAAAATGTGAATATTAGGTATAAAATCTTAGCTATGATCCAACCATACTGTCCATTTATACATACTTTGCATTCTCAAATATTCTTGACAATAAATAATTTTTTTTTTGACCAAGAGAATATTTTAAATCAATTGTCAGTGTGTACTATTTATCATGATTTGTTTGATATATTTACCAATCCAGAATTTCTTGTCTAGAGATATAAAAAAAAAAAAAAAGGAAAAATCATAAACCCCCACTGAACTAGACTGATGGGAATCCTTTGTTGTTTCTATATAGAAAGAGGCTGAAAATACCTTTGCCTTGTAGAGACCTATTTAAGGTATTTTATCTTATATCAATGCCAACTAAATCAATTTTAAATAAATAAACAAAACAAATCTTTTTTTTTCATATTCTTTATTTTCCTTCACATTAACTTTTTGATGCTTTTCATTCAGACATATCCTTTTCCAATAAATAGAATACACAATAAATATTGTTATCCTCAGCTTTTATATGTTCACAAAAAGGTAACTTTTCATTTTTGGGAACCACATATTAAAATAACTACTTACAAAATGATATTCCTATTAAAAGCTTTTTAACAATCACATAAGCCTGGCTCTGGTGGTTTCTCCACCTCTTTTTTTTTCTTTTTTTTCTTTCTATGTCTTGGCAATCTGTATATTCTTTTTAGTAAGTAACGAGGTGGAATTTCCATAGCAAGCCCTTTTTCTATGTCTGTTAAACAGTCATGAACACCAGGTGGTAAATTCCATACATAGGGTTCAGGTGGTACATAGCCCTCTAGACAGCCCGAACGATATGGCTAAAAAAGAAAAATAGGTTAAGAGATATATTATCAATTATCAGTAATCGTTTCTATGCAAATTATGAATGTAACAAACTTTTAAATTTAATTTAAACAAAAGCTAGAATTTTAATATTTGCTTTTGTTTTGGCAAATTTTGTAAACAATTTTACTAATATCACCACAACTAATTAATCTGTTTTTTATCACTTCCCTTGCTAATCATCCAAGTAAATGTGAATAATAAAAAAGATATTAGATGTTAGTGCAGAGCATATTAAGCCCTTTTTTGATTTTTGACCATCCAAAATAGAGAGCATTATCTATGTTATAATCATATAATTACCTTTTACTCCCAATATATGATTTGAACTAATAACATCTGGTGTGAAGTGGATTATTTACTGCTGCAAAATGCAGTTTAAATATAATATAGAAGAAACTTTATATTCTTTTTCTTTTTAAAATATTACCATAGATTTATCCTTTTATTTTTAGAATAAGAATAACATCTATTAAAAATATGTTTACCACCATCATCACCATTATCATTACCACCACATTTAACAGACAGACTATGTAATTGCTACTAACAACATTTTAATTAAATTTAGGTCACCATGAATTTTTAAATAAATTTTACTAAAATAAAACTATCTTGAGACTTAGGGAGTTTTATATTCATACATAAAGTTAGGAATTTTAAAGCATGAACCATGAAATAAATAAATAAATTTAAGTTAGCTCAGAACTCAAAGAAAAGGTACTTCCAAATAAAATTCTAATATATTATTATTATATCATAATCGACATTAATTTCATAATTTGTTATTTGTGATTATTGGTCTTAATAAAAAAATATAATAAAAAGTTGCAATATAAAAAAATGCAAATGTATGAAATTATTATAAATACATTAATATATACAGAATTACGTCAGGATATATAATCTGGGAATATATTATGGATAAGTTTTTTTCACTGAGTACTACTAATTGGTGCATAAGATTGTGGTGTCAGTGATATGAATATCTGAAGATTGGTTAAAAATGACGTTGATGCTTATTGTCAAATTCTAATCAAAAGCTACTTATTTTATTTAACTATCACAACTATTGGAATCATTTTATTATTTGTATTAAAGATATTTGTGCAATTCACACTTAATGTTACATTTTCTGAAGGTTGAGTAACTAGGAAATATAGTGTTAAAATCAAACAATAATACTTGATCATTATCAATAAACATCACATGACCATCTCCTTTTATGCTTGTGTATAACTGTTGTTAAAACAGGCAAAACTCACTATATATATTGCCACAGGCTCCTCACTGATGAAGGCCATAGGCCAGAGGCTGGTTTGGGGATATTGGATGAGTAGGTGCTGGATGGGGATTTTGTGCATGGGCCTTCTGGCATTCATTGATTACTCTAGCTTGCTGTGTGTGGCAATATATATAGTGAGTTTTGCCTGTTTTAATCATTATCACTGGTAATTTGCTTTGCTATTCCAGCTTTTATCAGATTAAAAACTACATTAAATTCTTAAAACTCTTACATCATAAAAATGTATTATGCTTAACAGTAATAATAATAAAAATAGTGAAAATAATTATATTTATTACAAATAGAAAAAGAAATGACAAATAATCATTGCTTGATCCAGTGTTTTCTTCTTGTTTGATCACTTCCCTTTTTCCCTAGAGTTATGATGCCAACAAATGTGCTTTCTAATAGTCATTTGTTTTCATTTTTTTAAATATATAGCTTAAGTTTTAATTTTTGGTGAATAAAAAATTATATTTATTGTTTAATTATTTATCCATTAGTCTAAAACACACTTCTTACAATGCACTTTTCATAATGCTTTTATTTAAAATACGATAGTTCCACACCCACTAACAGTCTTTTTCAGATCTAAAAAATATTTGCATTATATTTATCTATTGCATAAGCATACAATAACTTTATCTAATATACATTCAAATGATCATCATTATTTATGAATATGTAACCACAAAATGAACATATCCTTAACAAATTTCCATCAATTTAATATTTATAGATTTAAGTGCAAACATATTCTAAATGTATAAATTATAACACTGATATGCTATATATCTCCTGATATTAAAAGTAAGTTTTAAATTGCAATTTTAAATTATATTATGTTGGCTCAGAAAAGAAGAAAATTAATAACAATTGAATTTTAAATTATGTTTTTAATTTTTCCTAATATGCTATTTTAAAAATTGATAATATTGTAATTTAAAATATTTGAAAATATTGAATATTAGATATATATGTTTAATATGTTTCACATAAGTATCTAGATATTAAATATTTTTAACATGTGATTGATAGAATCTGCTAAAAATATATTTATTTTGTGCTTACTATTTATAAGTAATATTTTTTTATACTCTGTTAGTTAAAGTGATTGTAGTATATTTATATAATAGAACAATTATTTTTTTAGATCTGAAGAAGACCTCTAATCAGTCAAAATTGTCATATTTTAAATAAAAGCACCGAGAAAGAGTTTTTATATATATATAAAGATTTAATAGAAGCAATGTAATAATTTACTAAGGCTGTAACCTTAGAAATAAGCGTCTGAAAAATACGAAGGTATGTAATAAGGACAGGAAAAAAAAAAACCATTAGTAGATAAAGGAGAAAAAATTGTAACTGTTTTAATATAATACTCTGAAACATTTAATTGGCAAATGGCATAGTAAAAAGCAGTGTTTAATATGCCCTTTTTATATACAAAAAGCATATAACTTTATTGTTACATTTGATCATTAGAAAATGAATAAAAATAGTTAATGATTGTTAATAATTGTAATCATAATTCAAATATATTATACTTTTATAAAATTCAAATTCTAAAGTGCCCTCTAAATGAAAAGTAATTGCTTGTGCATTTCATTGGTTTATGTCAGTTTTTGATACATTTTGTCAAATTTCCATCAATGTCGGCAAGTACCAACTAATTCTAAAATAGTAATATATTTTATATGTAAAAAATCAAACAAGAAGAAAACATCAATCTTTGTAAAGAGAATATAACATATGTTCTCAGTTCAAAGAAAGATTGAGGCAAATTGATGATATAGTGTTAAGACCAAAAGATTTTTAATGCAGATCTTTGATAATTAATTTAAATAAATATTATAAATATATATTACCAGCTTTTTTCGTTTCTTCTTAACTTTAACTAAAATAAAAAATAAAATAAAAATCATAAAATGATTTTAAAACATATAAATTACTTTATGAGTGCATTATCTAATCAGTGACTTATCTTAAAAGATCTTAACCAAACATTAAAATCAAAATACTAAACTAAAACTATCAATACAAAAATAATATTAAAACTAAAATCTAGACTAAAAATTAAATATTTTGATTTAATTAATTTTATCACTAGTCTAGCTTTTAATTTTTAATATTATGTATATTTTTAATCTTTGTCATTCAGATAGTTTAATAATATTTGTCAGTACAATAAATAAAAAACAGAGGCAAAATACTCCATACAGCAGTGCTAAACAGTACAAGCCAGAGTAATCAAGGGATACAATAAGGTTTGTACATAAAATCTCTATCTAGTGCCTACTCATTACTCTGGCTTGCACTGGGTGGTTCTATTATATGGAGAGCTTTGCCTCTGTTTTAACAGCTTGTGTAAGCATAGGAAATGGTGATCATGTGATGTTTAGTGTTTAAATAAATAAAAAAACAATCCTTAAGTAGTTGATGGTGATTGTTTATACTGCAATGTGAACAATAATCTATTTTAGAACATCTATTGTAAGTTTCAGTAATCAATAGGCATTAGATAATAATGCTATATCCAAATCCCAGAGTTCCTGATTATTGTTTTTTGTCATTGTTGATTATTAATCAGCTATTAATCAAAAGCTACTTTAGAATTTGAGTATAATTCTACAATATAGTGCTAATAGATTACTCAAATTCACAATAAATGAATCTGGAATAAATAATGAATATTCCTAATGCAAATGTTGAAGTAAGATAATCATATGAAACTCAGTGTATATGTATTGCATCAGTAACCTGAAGGGACTGCCTTTAAATATAATTAATTGATGTAATTTATATAGAATTATATGTGAAGTAGCTAAGAATGGAGATGATTGAATCTAAAAATGAGTTATATTTCCCAATCATCTTCCCAAAATCAGCTCTAAGGATTTAAAATAGGTTTCACCATTCAAAAGTAATTTGTTTCAATGAAAAGGCATGTGTTTGCAGCCTTTATTAGAGCAGCACCTTTTCATTTGTGAAAAGAAACAATTTCAACTCCTATGAATTTTTTCAATTCCCGATAATATTTGGCATTTCCTCAGTGGTTAAGCGTTTTCTCTAATTTAACCTTTTATATATATGTAAGTATGGAATTGATAACTGCCAGTTTAAACATTTGAAATGAAATCTGATATAAAATGGCACTGCCAATTTGAATTTTATAAACTAATAATAATTTATTTACAAAATTTGCCTCACACACACAAATATAAAAAAATAACATGATTACTAATACAGGAAATAGAATACTCTGACTTATTAAGGCCGTTTCGCTTTTGTTAAAGTTTTAAAAGGAACTATCTTACCGTGATATATATTTTTATAACTCCCATTGATTAGTATAGGATACATCCTATGTCTCATACTTGCAATTTGTACAATTTAAGTATTCAATTTCTAACAATCATAGGGGAGGCATAGATTCGTTTAATTTATCCTAGTGTTGTGGCATTTAAGGGTCAAGCTCAGATCATCCTCAGGAGATGATTACATAAATTATGGCAGGCAGATATACATTTAAATTAATCAGCAAAGCATTTTCTGTGGTGTTTTACCAAGTAGCTGGTCATGAGTAAATAGTTTTATTTGGTCCAGATTATATTTGCTAACACATTTTTTATAGGATAGTGATATAGATACCTCTGTATAAGAGTTATATTTAAAAAATAAAAATGACTTTACTTGAATTTAATATTATAAATTTAATTTCCACAGGCAATGCTTTTGTACTGTTTTTTTTTTTAATTGGTCACTGCTAAACTGATTTTTTTTTTTTTTATGTTACCCAGTCCTTTTAATCTTTTAAAGAATACTTCCACATTTTTCTTTTTAACAATTTTCTTTTAATTAAAAATACATAATAGATTACTGATTTTCTTTTTTTTTAATTACTATTATGTACCAGATGTGTAGATCCATTTTTTTGTTTGTTACCTAAGTTGTTTTTTTTAAAATAAAATAATTATGTATTTATATTTCAATCTCTTTTGTTTATATGTAATTGCCATTACCTGGATAAAATGTTTTTATTGACATTTATTTTAATAAAGTTTTATAAATTTTAGTTGTCTTTATTTATTTAATCCAAGTAATGAATTTTTACATATCTCATTTATCCACAAACATACATGCACATTTAAAAAAAATGCTATTCCAGCACTATCAGTGTATATATTCATAGCCCGATGTGGTTTAGCACAGTGGAAAAATGGCAGACCCAAAAGCTAATTGTACTTGAATTAATTCCTAGATGATTGAATTAGAAAGAAAAAGTCAAATAAATGAAACTATTATCCTCAATTTGCTACTTAATACTCAAACATCATATGATCTTTTTAAAGACTAATTATTGTTTTTAATACATATATTTACAAACAATAAGGCATAAACATAGCAATGTTTATATGTATAGACAAAAAAATAAAATAAAACAAATACTGCAATTAACTAAAAGTACCAACAAAAAAATATAGCCAGAGTATTATTGTATAACTGCCTATTAAGGATGGCAGAATCGGTATTTTTATTATATATTATAGTGTGTGCTGATTTCACTACAAATTTATATATATGAAAAAAAAAGTGAAACCCAAGGGAAGATTTTATAAGTTATTTCTTTTTATAGAAATCGATAGATTTATATCAATAAAATAGCTTTTATTTTAAGTAAACTAAACAAACAGAAATCTAAGATAAGATAAATTAGTACAGATTTATTTAATTAAATAAAAAAGTTTAATTAGTATGGATATGTTGATATTTCATTAAAAATTGATTAATTGTACATTTTTTGTATAAGATTAATAAATACCCGAAACAACGTGATTAAGGTTTGTAGGGGATAAAAACTAATTAAATAAAATAATATTTTTTTAGCAAAAAAAACGAGAAAACAAAAAAGATATGCCAAGAATTTATGTATCAAGCACATATCAGATTATGTTTGGGTAATTAGATTTTCAAAAAATAGTGAGAAAGTAAGATATAAAACAGCTAAAAATCTTTTGTATATAATTTTTTCAGTGCCGCTTCATGGGTAAGAAGCGCCTTTATTCAAGGTAAATTTTAGTACACACACACTTATTTTATGAAATAAAATTTGTAAGTAAAAATAATTTTTTCCCCAGTACTTTTGCAAGAAAAACTTGAAAATATAGCTTATCATTTAATGTGTTCGTAAATACTTTACATGTTTTATTCATTTACTTCTATAAAATAAACCTGGAAAATAAAACATGCACCAAAATAAAACAAACTAATGTTTAAAAAAGTAATTTTTGAAACAAAAAATTAAATAATACCTTAAAACAAAATAATTTATTTAGTAAATTTGACATTTAAAATTTTTTCTTTTAAAAGTTTTCATACTTTTTTGGACAATCCTGCAAAATTGCTAGAACAGATAAGAAATATTTTTAAATAAGATAATTTTTTAAAAATATCTTAAGTGTTTTTATCATATTTAAAAGAGCTATCATCACCACACCTATTCACAAAAACATTGTACTGCTTCTCTCCTCTTTATTAGGCCAGCTGATATTATATAAGTAATTATATAATATATATTACTTATCTGGGTATTAAAATATTATGCACATTCAGAATATAAT
This sequence comes from Epiperipatus broadwayi, assembly GCA_028023455.1. Lineage (NCBI taxonomy): Eukaryota > Metazoa > Onychophora > Udeonychophora > Euonychophora > Peripatidae > Epiperipatus > Epiperipatus broadwayi. The sequence goes on from JAQFVV010012401.1 coordinate 4,560,591, forward strand.
TCTTTGGAATGCTTTATTTCTGAGTTCTATTCTGCATAGCAAAAAGCAAAGAGAGCCAGCGCATCTTGTCTCCGTTATTCTTTCAAATCAATATTTAAATCATTTTAATCAGCAGATCAGTAATTTATTAAAGTAGTTCTTGTTTGTTTGAAAACCCATTGAAAATCTTTCATGTATAAATTTATTCACCATTTTTATTAACAAAATTATATTCCTTCAATAATAAAATATTTATACCATTATTTGATTTTTTATGAGGTTAACATGACTGATATAACTCTTATATTCTATTTACATCTTCTTGTTAAAAAGTTTTTTGTTTTAAAAATCTATTCATTATTTTTAATTCAAAATCTCTCAGACACAAAACTTGTTTACATTTTCTACTAACAAAAAAAGTTTCACTTGTTTTAATTCAATAATAAAATATTTAAACTACTATCTTATATTTTTAATGCTTATTAATAAATCCTATTATAACTCAATAATATATCTTCTGTTCTTAATTTAAATATAACAAAATAAATAATGATGGTGCACTATGCTGGAAATATTAATTTATTTAAAATTACAGCTAAGCATCACTTTCAAATGGATTGGTCATATTCATAGAACTAATATAGGTTGATATAAATAGAATTTATAAATTTAATAATTAAAATATACCATTTACATGATAATGCAACATGAGTCTTTCTTGTTTATTGCATTGATGTTATTTGCAATAAACACTACCTCTTTATATTTTCTTTTTTGATCATTGTGCTCAGCGCAAACAATTTTAATATTAAGTGGATTGAAATTGTGGCCAGATTCAATTTCATGTTCCAAAAATATAGACCTAATATTGTGATCTGTTTTAGCATGTTTGTATATATATTTATGCTGTATTAATTTTGTAGTTGCAGTTGGCACAAAATTCCCTATAGCAAATTGCATTACATTTTAGTTCATTGCATTCAAGTTTATAAACTATTTAGAAAGTTTGGTCTGGAGATAATGTGTCTTTAGTGTTGTTCAACATTTGATTAATATTAGGTGTGGTTCTAAAACTAATACTGAATTCATTTGAGTAGATTGTTTTCATAATTTTAATTATACATGGTATGAAAAGAAGTCTGATCCATGTATTAATATTTTTATTAATGTTCCTAGTATTTAAAGATGAATAAAAAAATTTAAGAGTTTTATTTAATATATTAATATTATATTCTGAATTAACTAGTCTTTTATATAATTTTCAATATTGTCTTTTCTGTCTGCTTCAAACTTGCATAATTTATAGTTTCTATGCAAAAAACATTTAAAGTCAGCTAATGTGTGTGAAATTGTAGTATATGAATGTGGGTAATAAACTACAAACATTGATGGGTTTTATAACCATTTTATAATTAATTTGTGCATTTGAATGTTGGATATACATATCTAAAAATCTTATATCATTTGATGCATCTTCATTTTCTATAGTCCAAACTAAAAAGAAAAAAATTATTATTGATATATGGGATGAGTTAAGTCAAGTATCTTCTTTAGTTTGAAGTATAGAAAATGATGATACATCAAATGGTATAAGGTTTTTAGATATGTATATCCAACATTCAAATGTACAAATTAATTATAAAATGCTTATAAAACCAATCAATGTTCATGATTTAATTTATATATTCCAATTTCACACAAATTAGCTGAATTTAAATGGTTTTTTATATAGAAACTATAAATTATGCATGTTTGAAGCAGACAGAAAAGACAGTATTGAAAATTATATAAAAGCCTTAATCAATTCAGGGTATAATATTAATATGTTAAATAAAACTCTTAATTTTTTTTATTCATTTTTAAATACTAGAAACATTAATAAAAATAATAATACATGAATCAGACTTCCTTTCATACCATGTATATCTAAAACGATGAAAACAATCTACTCAAATGAATTCAGTATTGGTTTTAGAATCCCAACTAATCTTAATCAAATGTTGAACAACACTAAAGACAAATTATATCCAGATCAAGTTCTCCAAATAGTTAATAAAGTTGAATACATTGAACCAACATGTGATGCAATTTATTATGGTGAGCCTCAAGCCAATTGTGCTACAAGATTAGCACAGCATAAATATATATACAAACATGCTAAAACAGACCCCAATATTAGCTCTATATTTTTGGAACATGAAATCGAATCTGGCCACAATTTCAATCCATTTCATATTAAAGTTGTTGGCGCTGTGCACAATGATTGAAAAAGAAAATATAAAGAAGTGTGGCTTATTGCAAATAACATCAATGCAATAAATAAGAACGATTCATGCATTGCATTATCATGTAAATGGTATATTTAAATTATTTAATTTATAAATTCTATTTATATAAACCTATATTAGTTCTGTGAATATGACCAACCTGATAAAAAGCAATATTAAGCTGCATGATTTTTTTAAGAATGGAAGCACAGTAACATCTTTTTTTAATAATGTTTTTATTTTTATTTGCCGTAACAATTTTCACATATTTAAAAGATCGTATATAATTTAAAATGTGATTTAGTTTAAATTATAAATCAATTTTACACTTAATTTTGCTTAGATCGCATATATATATATATATGTATATTCCATGTACCATTGTCATATATATATATATATATAGCATCTTGTTATTTAGTCGTTTGCTATTTTTAAAATTATTTTAAAATAATCTGTAAAAATTATATCATGCCACACCTGCATTTAATAAGGCAAGATGATGAAATCAAAATTTTATTAAAGACAATAAATATTTGTTGAAATATATTTTAATTTGTAACCAAGATTTAGCCAACTGTATCGATTGCTAAAATCTTGTGAGAAAGTAAATGACCAAATATAAGAAATCATCCTGTTCATGGATTAAAACAAAAGCTAAAAGTTATTTTAGTTTCTAAAAATATCAAATTTTAAAGGTGCTAATTGCTAATTTCACTGGGAAATTTTTTAGAAAAATGTAATTTCATCATGAGCAAGTATAAATAGGCTGTTTTTTACTATGTATATGCTCAGTCAAATTTTAGAAAGGTCTGCAGGCCGAATCCACACCTGTTTGAATTTTAGGATTGCCAAGTGCTGTTCTTCATGCCTGAGGAACGGTGATCTTTCTCTCCATTCTACATGCCGAAATGGTACAAGCCAACATAGTGATGGATAACCTTCCTGAATAGAAATCTACTGCAATAGTACTTCAAGTAGAGAGCTGCTACCTATCTAGAGAACAAAGCCAAGAGACAAGCTGCTGCCCAGGAGTTAGGTTAACCTTCATGACTATTGCAAGAGCTCTCAGATGAACTTTTTAATTTTCAAAACTATAGCTATAGTAAATTTAAATAAATGCTCAGTTTAAAGTCTAATAGTTCAAATTTTTCTTTTACTTCAACCTGTAAAACCAATAATAAATACTCGCTTGATTTACTGTAAAATAGTGTTGTGTTTGGTTAGGCTTAAAAGTTCAGTTCCAAACCAACAGATGCAATAAAAAACAACTACCCAAATAAGTACATTTTATTAATACTAAAAATGTACACAATTGTTAGTTAAATAATAATAAACATATATTGTTTATACGTGCTAATACTGAGATAGTTGTACTGAGTAATGGAACTTGCTTCCAGCTAATGATTAATGCCTGCCTCGTGATCTCAGGTAAGATTCTTCCAGCTATGTATTTAGCTTGCCTCAAGTCAAATGCAGAGATAGCAGTTTCCAGTCCATAGGTGGACTTGCCTCACTGCATGGATGTCATGATAATGAGGAGAGATACTACCCTTGCTGATGGCAGAGGGTTTAATGGAGAGCACGTTCAGTCATTCAGTTTGACCAAAGTAATTGCTCTTTGCCCTGCCTCCAAAAGGCTGACTATTTAATGGCAGATCCCCTACCTTACTGGAAACATGTGGATTTGGTACACAAACTACAGTAAAGAATTTACTCCCTTTGGATAGCAACTGGGTGCTAGCCAATCAGGTAAGGAATCTGAAATAATCCACTTCCAAAGACAAAGTCAAATATGACATCCCTCCCACCCGGCTAAAATTAGCCCTGAATGGCATAGTCATTGAGATGAGCTGGATGACATATTGTACGCTTGGTTGGTTTCTCCAGTTGATTGCTGTTTCTGTCTTCATCTTCTTCACTTGATGAACTTGTTTCTGATTGTCAGCTGATGTCTTGATTTTACTGTTCATCTTCCCTGCTTGAGGTACTTATCCCAGGTTGACCACTGCTTTTGTTAGTTTCTGATGTGTGGTTGAGTCTTAGCTGGTGTGATGGTGATGATGATGATGACCATCTTCTGTTTGCACAACCACAGTGTAGAGACCCCTTATTTGAGTCACCATTGCAGGTATCCATATTATGGACCCGTAGTACATATGGCATAGTACCTGTGTCCCTAATTGTTTTATTTTGTTTTTATTGTTACATTATTGTAACTAACTCAATGAAGCTTTTAAACCACTAAAGCAAGCCTTGTCACTGTCTTGTGAGTAAAGCTCTCATGATTGGCTGTAGCTTTAAATTGACATGCTTTTACATGTTTGTTTTTTTTAAAAAATCGTAATGGATTTACAGTGAATGTAATTTTTTTCAAAAAGAAAAATAATAAAACAAATATGCACTCATGTATTTATTTCATATGTTTAGATATAATTTTTCCAGCCATGAGGGAAAAATTTCTGTGCAACTGGGCCAGATCTGTTGAAACTGGTGTATTTTGTGCTATAATTTTTCCAGCCATGAGAGAAAAAAATTTCAAAGGTCTGACTGTACCAGATCTGTTGTAACTGATGTAATTTATTCTATAATTTTCAGCCATGAGGGAAAAATTTCTTTGTGAATGCACCAGATCTGTTGTGTTTGGTTAAGCTTACAGATTCGGTTCCAAACCAACAGATGCAATAAAAAACAACTACCCAAATAAGTACATTTTATTAATACTAAAAATGTACACAATTGTTAATTAAATAATAATAAACATATATTGTTTATATGTGCTAATACTGAGATAGTTGTAGTGAGTAATGGAACTCACTTCTAGCTAATGGTTAATGCCTGCCTTGTGATCTTTGGTAAGACTCTTCCAGCTATGTATTTAGTTTGCCTTGAGTTGAGTGCAGAGGTAGTAGTTTCCAGTCTGTAGGTGAACTTGCCTCACTGTGTGGACATTGTGATAATGAGGAGAGATACTAGCTTTGCTGATGGCAGAGGGTTTAATGGAGAGCAAATTCAGTCATTCAGTTGGCAGAAGTAATTGTTCTCTGCCCTGTCTCCAAAAGGCTAACTATTTAATGGCAGATTCCCTACCTTACTAGAAATGTGTGGATTTGGTGCATGAACCCAATGAAGGATTTAGTCTCTATGGGTAGCAACTGGGTGCTAGCCAATCAGGTAAGGAATCTGAAATAGTCCACTTCTAAAGGCAAGGTCAGATATGACAATAGCTCTGTAAAACCTATTATCGTGAACCTGTTAAAGAGATAAACTTAATTATTTTATTAATTAAATTCGGTTTTACCCTTGTATTTGAAGTGAAATCTATGCTCTTTTATATATTTAAGTTCTTAATATTTTATTTAGGTATGTTATGATATTATTCCGAAGATATTTTTATCTTCAATTTAGTAATTATGATATAATGCTTAGTTATATTATATTCGAATTGCTATTTCGAAATTCAAATTCATTAATAACTGATTGCCTTGCAATCATTGCAGTAATTTAAATCAACTCTGAATTCAATTTCATATATAATTGTTATGGTTCACTAGGTCTAAATAACTACAAGATCATGTCAATTTTTAAACGCCTCATTATGGAACCTAAACTTCTGGATGACCTGATAAAAGTTAATCTAGGCATGATCCCTACAAGCTGGTTCCTTCATTTCAAGAAATATTTTTCAAAGGTAGACCCAATGTGCTATATCTGTCACAGAGGAGACGAAACATTTGGCCACATTATTTTCTCTGCCCTGGCTATCAGGACATTAGGCAGTCCATCAATGATGACTGCAGTATCCCTCTATTAAAAATTCTTGACCTCAAAAGCTATTTGCACTGTGGTGACTTCCCAGTCATTTGTCTGGCCATCTTTATTTCATATGCTATATGAATGGCCAGCTGCACAACTATATTTATGCTTCCGAGGCCTAAACCATCAGAATCTTTAACTCCCAGCTGAAGGTCCTGCAAGCAAAAGACTTGCTTCTGTCAACCAAATTCCTTTTCAGCAGCACATGGAGCCTTTATGGAGGTCTCACACCAGGACAATGAGATCACTACCAGTCAAGGCTTCCATTCCTGCTGAAAAGAACACAAGAGACTTAGTCATAATTGAGTCATCATATTTCAAGTGCTAGGCTTGCATAACTAAATCAATAAAATTCTTTTAAAACTAAATTATGATTTTAAGCATAGTTTTACTTAATTAATAATAGAATTCTGGCTAGGGAAATATTAATAAGGCATATTTAGTTATTTTCATTAATTCCAATTCTTTTAAATAATTCCAATTCTTTTAAATATACTTTCCCTCCCTTTTTATTAAATCTGATTAGAGATGTGAATTAATTGTTTGTTAAATGAAAGTATTAATATATTTAAGTAATCCCTCTCTCTTTATAGCATATTTTAAGTGCTAATAGTAAATAGTATGTAGAGCTACTTCGACCAGTTCTTTCTATAATATATGTTATTCAAGATTTATCTGAAATTAATATAATCTTTAGTTTGATGGATGAAGATTTGCATAATTATCAAGCTATATTATTATGCTCAAATATTAGAGAAACTTAGTAAACAGTCACAATATTATCACTGTAGTAATTAAATTGTATTTCTGGCTAGCATTATTATTTATCCCTTAGCAAACCATGATATTAAATTAATATTACGTTGGCATATTAAATTCTTATATGTTATATTATTCACTGGGCACAAAAGTCAGCTAATACATGAGTCCTAACACTATATTACTCTAGACTGATTACTTTCCATTGTACAACACATGTGAGCATCTATTTGATCTCAATGTGAACCCTAAATATTATAATTTAATTTATTTTTCAATACTAATAATTTTAATAAATGTATTTAAATTTATTCTGTCTGCATTATTCTTTTATCATATCCCAACCCAATCCACTTACTTATTAATTATGTTAGCAGATATTATAATACAAAATGTCAATATTATATTAGCTTAACCATTATTAGATATTTAGTCCAATTTTATGTGATATGTGTGTGATTAGCCATAGGATCTCAGTTTCTCTCTGTTTGGAGCCAACTCATGATTAAAAGTAAGGCCCATCTGTAATCTCAGAAATCTCACTCATATGGTATTAAATCACAGAGTGCTTGTGAATGAGTTGGAGCTTGGTTCAAACTCTGGATCTTATTCCATTTCGATCAGCTTTAATGTACTGGACTTCGGATTTTGTTACATGAATGTACAAATCTGATTGTTACAATATAAATTAATACATTATCAATATATTTCTATCTGCCAAATGCTTTTTGGGTGAACTTCTTATAATCAACATATAATATATTGGTCAAACTTCTTCCTTGCTGTATATAAAAACAATTCAACTGTTGGTAAAAAAATTTGAAAGTCAACAGAAGTTCCTTTCAAAAAATAATAAGTTTAAATTATTCTTTTTTATATATATTAATCAGACCCTGATTAGTTTAAATATAGATAATATGTGATCAATATATTTTTATCTTGCAACTGCTTTTAACATTCTTAAGTTTTAATTGTAAATTAGATTTTAGCATTGTGAGAACTTCTTGTAATCAACCAATAATGATTTTGTCAAATTCATTCCTGACTGTATATAAAAACAATTCATTGGCAGGTAAAAAAGTTGAAAGGGTGCTTGTCTTATAGATAAAGATGCTGTTTGATGGCAATGCTAAAACTATAAAATATGACCATTCCTGGGTCGTTGATTTAAATTATTTTGATGTGTTTTTTGTAATGCGAAAATAAAAACAAAACAAAATAGTCTTTTTTAAATATTATTTTTTATTAACATATACAAATTAAATGATAATAATAAATGTAAAATAAAATCAACAAATTACAATTTGATTCGTGTTTTTTATTTTGCTTTATTAGAAAAATCAATTTTCTATCGGCTATTTTTTTACTGGGATTATGTCTTTTTTTGTTGTTGTTGTTTAAAAACTCATAATCGGAATAAAAAGTAAAATTTATTAGTCTTCCTTTTACATTTTATTTCTACAGAGAAACAGATATTATTGTGTTACCACTATTTTTTAGCCTTCGTTTTACTTTTTTTTTTTTTTTTTTTTACAGACAAACAGATATTACCGCTATTTTTTACTTCAAATAGAATGACAACAAAAAGTAAAAGTTGTTACGGTTAGTGTTCTGTTGTTTGTAATGCTAAAATAAAAAATATCAAAAGCTTTTTTACTTATTAACCATGTTTATAATATATGCTTTTTATGAAATTTAAAAAAACAGTGCAGAATTGTACTTTTCATACTGGATATTTTTGTGTTACCGCTCTTTTTTACTTCAAAAATAAACACATGGTAGAATCTTGTTTGTCTCATGGAATGTTTATGAACAGTATGTTACTTGGCGCGTTACCTAATTCCAACTTACTTTACACATATATCTTGTCAACATTTTCCACTTAAAACTTCAATACAAAATGGTGTAAAAAGTCTGATAATTATTACTTTAGAAAATCTGAACATTTCAATACTTTAAAATAAAATAAAAATCCAATGAAAACAACATTTCCATCCAATTCAAATACACACACCCTCTCACCCAGCCATAACAATTTTATAAACTGTGCAAATTCGGCAAATTTATTTGCTGCGATGCAACATACATGCTGTACTGCGATGCAACATAGTGGCTGACAATCTGTAGCACAACAAAAAAGTTGTATTATAGAAAATGCGGGTTTGAACATGTCGGCCATGGAAATGGCATTTTTATGTGTTTTAGCAGGAAAACGGCACCATCGAGCAGCATCTTTAGCTATAAGATGAGAACCACTGAAAGTTAATAGAAATTCCATACAATAAAAAAATAAAAAAAGTTTGAATAGTTTGTTCTTTTTTTATGTTTAGTAAAATAGTTGAGATTTTTTTTTTACCTTTTGCGAAATAGCTTGTGTACACTAATGTACTTATTGTTCTTATTACACTGTTGTATGTGCAACTTGTTGGATCGATTTTGTGAGGTTTAATATGTACATATTTTAGTGAAATTTTTAAAATGAATTTTAATTAAAGCTTTTGAAAGTTTTAGTGAATTTTTCTACGGAAGCACTCATTCCATTCAATACATGGACACTTCATCCCTGATAGATATAGATATAGATATATATATATCAGGGATGACCTATATATGTCAATTTTTTTATATATATATATTATATATAAAGTATATATATATATATATATATAATACTTTATTAAAAAATTTGACAATTAGGGATTTAGCCAGGATTTATTTAAGGAAATAAATTAAAATTTTTTATAATTAGATTGTTTTTTAAATACATTTTAGCAATTAAAATGCCTTGCACTTTATTTTGTTTATTCATATGTTTTGTTAGATAACTATAAAAAAAAATCAAACATTTGGTTTGTTTCCATAAATGAGTTTGTCAATAGTGCAATCATATAGGGGGTTGCATCAAATAATATCGTTACCATGAAATTTGTTAAGAATTAAATATTTCGGTGTGAAATAATATCTTTTCAAAAATTATGTTTTCTACTCTTTCTGTTTGCCTTAGATTTGGATCATAGTGTGGATTATGGATCAATTACAAGTTTTTAACTAAAGAACACATCCAAGAAAAAGATGTTTAGTAAAACACGTAAAAAGATAATATGGCATCTAAAAAAAAATAATATCATTATTAAAAATAGAAAAAGCTATTTAATTTATTCAGTAAGAATTTTTTTATCCTAACATTCCATTGAACTGTTTTTATAATATCTCAATGATGAATTGTTGAGTATTGAGGAAATTCTCAAACTAAGACACAAAACAGATTTTTGAAAGATAAGAGCAGCCATGTTATCTTTAAATCTACTTTTTAGTTTTATAGGCCAATCTAAAACATCTCAGTTTTTAAGTTTCACTATTCACTTTACTTCCATTATTTAACTCTCATGAAATCTTTAAATTTACTACGTATTAATATTCAAAAATATTAGAAATTATGTAATGTTTAATTCTATTTACTAGTACAGAGATAGTATGTAATTTAAACAGCAAGGATTTTTCATCATAACACATGTGATGTACTGTTGAATAATATCTCAATGATGTCTTTTTGGGTATTGAGAAAACTCTTGAACTAAGACACAAGATAGAGACTTTTGAAAAAATAATAGTGACCATCTTATCGTTAAACCTACTTTCTAGTTATATAGGCCAATCTAAAGCATCTCAGTTTAAGAATGTAAAGATATTTCTCTGTTCACTTTACTTCCATTATTTTCTTTCTGCATATAAACTCTTGTGAAATCTTTAAATTTATGTGTTAATATTAGGAAATATTAAAAATTTAAAGATTTTGCAAGAATTAATATGCAGAAAGAAAATAGTGGAAGTAAAGTGAACAGAGAAACATCTTTACACTCTTAAACTGTAATGTTTTAGATTGGCCTATATAACTAGAAATTAGGTGTAAAAATAAGATGACCACTCTTATCTTTTTAAAAGTCTCTATCTTGTGTCTTAGTTTAAGTTTTCTCAATACTCAACAAGACATTATTAAGATATTATAAAAACAGTACAGCCCATGTGTTAGAATGAAAATCTATTTAGTAAAACATGTAAAAAGATAACATGCTATAATTAAAAATAAAAAAGATAAAGACAACATTATTAAAAAAATGTAGTACAACACAACATAGGGATCAATCCCAAATTTCACATTTCAGAGGCAGCCACTCTACTCCTACTCTAAAGTAAACAACACATTTAAATTGGTACGTTTTATATAAATAAAAATATTTAAATAAAAATGATTGGAAAATTTAAACATTTTCATTTACATATACATTTTATTAATTATAGTGACAAAAGTGCATCGGCCTGTTCGTTTTTGTGCAGTGATAGAGTATATATGAAATATATTTTGAAGCTCCAGCATCCAAATAAGTTTCAGTAAAAAAATATTCCTCTTATATTTAAATAATAAATATTTACACTAAGAATGTATTTCTAAGAATAAAGTGATTCAGAAATCTAAACATTTGCGTATAAATTTCATTAACTATCACGACAAAATAGCAGAAACCTCAAAATTTAAGGCTTGGGTAATTGTCACAAATAAGTTTAAGTAAAGAAGTATTCCTCTTATATTTAAATAAAAAATATTTACATTCAGAACGTATTTCTAATGATTTTTATTTGCATAAAACTTTTATTAATTATCTTAATGTCTCAGCACTTCGTGATATGGCACCTTTGTACCCACACAATTTGCACACAGTGGCTTTAGATCTTTCTATCTTTAAGTCAGGGATGGAAACACCAATAAAGTCTTAATGTAAAGTTGCAAAAGCTGAAATATACGGACATAATACTAAAAAATTAGCAGGGAAAGAATGATGACTGTTATATAAAATATCCTTTACAGTAGAAAAAATATGATCTTTTATACAAATATCTTTCCATGAGCAGTTATATCTCTGGGGAGTATTTGTTCTAATGTATCCATAATGTAGTGATCAAGTAGAAAGAGTGTGCCCAAAATTCTGCCCTATTAACCCATCACTATTGAAGAATATTTGTTATAATCCACAACATCGGTCTTTCAAATGTTAATTTGCTAAAAATAAAAATTAAGAAAAAAACAATATATATATAGAACAAAAGAAATGAGAGATTAATATTAAATTTCCAACAGTTCTCAAAAAACTTAAATAGATCAAATGCAATGAATTCAGTTGACATTGAAACTATTTAAATCAATTCAGCTTTAGCCATTGAATCTCCCAAAGCAGGTTAACTAAAAGTGAACCAGGAAACTTGCCAAATTGAATAATTGCAGTTTGAAACTGTGTGAAATCAAAGGCTTTGTTATAACTATTCATTTTCTAATATGCACGAACTAAAGTTAATCAGGAAACAAGCACATTGAATGATGTAATAAATTTAAGGCCACATGAACTCTTAAAGCAGAACACAAATGTGATTACAAAACATAAAATATTATAATTAACTAAAGTCATATTATATTTATATAAATAATAATATTATTTCATTTATTTTACAAATATGCATTAGATTTTTTTTCCCAAAATTTTTATATAATTTTATAATTTTTAATTTATTATTTTATTATTGGTTAACATGGATTCAAAGTATTAATTTGACAAGTCAATTTTGCCAATCATGGTCATAAAAAAGGGGGGAAAGCTATACGAGCACGTGACTGATTTATCAATTTTTTTTTAGAGAATAGTAATTATTATATAAGTATTATGCAAATATATAGGACTAATTAAATTATGATAATATAATAAAGTCAGTTTGTTAATTCATCACAAATAGACTCTAGTCTATTCTCATATAAATATGTATATAGCCATGAAACCGAGTTTGTTAGTTATATATTGTGCCCTTTTCTATAGGTCAGTAATAATTCATAACAGTCAATTACTAAAAAAATTTTAAATTTAGAATATGTTTTTTTTTATACATTAATTATATTAAGTCAATTATATCTTTAAAGTACAATTTGAAGCTAAAGAGAATATGTAGTATATAAAATCATTTAAAAATAGTTATATAAAGCTTTAAATATTGTTGTATATGGTTGTAAAAGCTGGCCATATTAAATAACACAGCTATAAATATTAAAAGTATATTTAAAAATTCGATTTTAATAGTTTAAAAACTTATAGTTAGTAAATGCTATGTTTAAATTTATAATCATATTTAATAAGCAAAAATTAATATAGTATATTTTAAAATAAACTTTGTGATGGTGAAAATTATATCTAATTCTATATTTTCTAAATTGTTCTTCCAAATTTTTTTTATAATTATATTATATAGTATAATAAGTGTATCAATTTTATTAGTCTAGGCAGAGAAATAGATTGAAAATCGTCTGTCAAAGTTAGTAATCACGTGATTTTTTAATGTATACTATCACACACACTGCTTGTTTGAATTAATAACAAAGTTTAAAATATTTTAAAAGTAATATTATAGAATTGGATAGAATTATTACCTATCATAAAAGTAAATAGTATTAAACATTAAGTTAACTATTGTATGTAATGTTTTAAATAATGTAATAAAGACGAATACAGATATATAAAAATTAAATATTTTATTTAAATAAAAATAGATAAATTAAATATTATAAATGGAATAAGTTATTAAATGTTATTTTAAAAGTTTAAATAGTTTTAGTAAAATAATAATTTATTTAAAAGTAATATTTTAAGTAATGTTTTAGGTTCATTACGTCATCATTTTATTTTTCAAATATAATTCTACTATAAATTGAAAATCTGTAAATTTGTTTCAAGTTGGGGTAAGAATTGACCAATAAGAATAGGTATTTTTTTTACAGATGATAAATATCGTTGTAACTAAGTTAGAGTGGGAGATTAAAAATGTATTGAAACCAGAGAGAGGTAAATTATAACTATCAAAAGATAGTATTTTTAAAATCTTTTATTTTAGTCAATTTTTTTAGTACTTTCTTATAACTTTATCTGAAAAAAAAACTAATTGATAATTTTAAAAATATATTTATTGCAAAAGAGAGTATAAACTAAAAATATTTTAATAATTTCGTTTAATATGATTTTCTAATTTTTAAAGTACTTACCAGTCATATTTTATCTAAAAGTTTAACCTAGACTACGCAATAAAAAATGGATATACTAAAAAACAAAATGAATATAAATTGTAATGCTGAAGAAATATTTGAAATATTTATTGATACAGCTTTATTTATGCATAACCGGAGAATTTTTTTTGGTACATAAAAAAAAAAAAACACAGCTCGGACATTATACGGAGTCTAAAAATGTATTGAAACGTATGATTTATAAGCTTATTCAAGATATTTTTTAAATGGTAATAAGATAATCATATATTGCATGAATTATTTTATAATATGATATTCAACGGAGTAAAATGTTATATCCTTTCTAAAGGTAACATTTTTTTTAAAAAAGATATTTTCGAGTGCAAAATTTAAGAAAGAACCCAGGAGATTATGTTATAGAAGCGTTTTTTGATATTAAAATATCCGTTCTTCGAATTATTTAAAATGTACTTGGAAAAGATTTGTTCAAAGGTATTTGAAGTTTTTATTTTAAAAGAGATTTATAAAAAAAAAAAATACCAAACGAAAGTTTAAATGTATCAAAAAGGAAGCATAGATAAAAAGTGAACACATAGATGAATAAAAATGGATCCATGGAAATACAAAAATAGTACTGAAAAGTTTATCAAATATTTTTAAAGTTAAATTAGATGAATTGATGCATCAGATATGCAGAGAATATTGGTAGAGAAGATTAAGAAGCTTCACGGGATTAATTAATATTATCATCTTAAAAAATTAAAACCAAGGATTATTTTCTAAATTTTACTAAATGGGTTAATAATTATTTTTGTTTTAAACTTTAACGCGCTTGGAGAACATTTTTTAAAAACTCTAGAGAAAATAATAAGCATTTTGGACTTATCAGGAAAAATCGTCAAGAAAAATATGTAACTATAGTTTTGATTCTTTTTATTTTGTTGACCTAATTTAAATCTAAAATTTTTTATAAGATTAGGAAAAACATAAAAACATTAATTTGTTAATATTAAAATCTTATAATATAACAATCTAATAAGTTAGCTAAAAATATTTTAATATAAAATGTATGGGTGTGAATTTTTTATATCTGCAATGCTCAAGTGGACAAAGGAAGCCTACTGAACACGAGGACTAGATAAAGGTTATTGGTAATAATAATAACTATTAATAATTTTCTAATGTATATTTTTGTTTTCTTTAGATCATCCATAAATTGGAAGAATGAAGTGTAAAAGTTTTTTTTAAATTATATGTAACGCATTTTATACAACATTTTAAAAAAAAAACATTATGAGATAGGATTGATTTGAAAATATGCATACGATAATTTTTGATTTTTTTTTTTAATAATATAATCCAACATAACAAATAATTATGTGATTCTTTTAAAGTTTTTATGATATGGGATATTCAAATATTGTCTAAGTAGATCGTATATGATTAAACATACAGAGCAATGAAGTGAGCAGACTTTTCTTATGGGATAGTAAGATTGTTTAACTATTAATGAATTTTATTTATTGTTTTGTAAATGCAGATAGTTATTTTATCGATGTAAGATGTAGAAAAATCTTGAGAAATAATGTTGAGATAGTGGCTTGGAAGTACTTAGTGAACAGGAAACCAAGATGATGTATTTTTAAAAAATAGGATGTTATAAGGAATGGGAATAATATTTAGTCTTTATGTGGTTATCAGCATAGTTAACATAGCCCTATGACTGATACATATTTTATTGGACAGTGTTTATATTTCTTTAAATATTTGATGTTCTAATAAAGCTGAAGAAATAGCTTTAACATCGTCCCTGTACTAGAGGATATTAGGCAGATAAATGTCCTACCTCTTCACACTGTACCATGATTTTGAGATATGTTAAGAATAATACTCTAGCTTTCTTCCTTAATCCTATGCATCTATTTTCGCTATCTTTATTTCATGTAACTGCATCGTTTAGTAAGATATGTTTAAGGGAAGTGATAAATAATTTAGAACTGAGGTTGTGCTATCGTTTTTTGTATAAGATTAGTTTAGTTGCTTATAAGGAGCAGAATGTTATAACTTAAAATTGAAGATCCAAAGTGTCCTAGGGAAAGAAAAGAATCATAAAATATATTTTGAATTTTATTTCGGAAATGAAATATAAATTTTTTAAAATAAGGTATCTAAACAAAGATATTTTTTTAAAGTGATAATAATTTTAAATGCTTTAGTATTTTTTTTTTTAAGAGAAAAATAAGTATTGCATATTTTTTAAAAATACAATAGTACAAAGTAGATTATGTAAACAATATGCATAGTATATTTTGTTTATTGATTAACAGAACTCTATTAATGATTAAACTTATATCATACTAAAGTAAGGCTTCATCATCATCATCATTATCAACCATTATCAATCCACTGCAGGATGAAGGTCTCTCCAAGTTTAATCCATCTTCTCCGATCTTTAGCTTCTCTTCTCCACATCACCCCTACACATTTTCTTATTTCATCCATCCATCTTACATGTGGTCTCCTTCTGGGTCTTTTACAATCTCTTGGAATCCAGTTTAAAATTTCAATTGTCCATCTATTATCATCTTTTCTAGCAATATGTCCAGCCCAACTCCACTTCAATCTTTTAATTTTTTCAATGAGGTCAGTAACACCTGTTTGTTCTCTTACCCATACATTGCGTTTTCGATCTCTTCTTGTTACTCCCAACATACATCTCTCCATACTTCTTTGAGTGGTCTGAAGTCTCTGTATTGATCTTCTATTAAGTGTCCAAGTCTCAGATCCATAAGTAAGAACTGGTAAAACACATTTGTTAAAAACCTTTCTTTTCAAACACATAGGCATATTTCCTTTTAATATCAAGTTATTTCTACCAAAAGCACTCCAACCAAGTTTAATTCTATGATTAATTTCCTCTATTATGTTTCCATCTGTATTAATAATCTGACCAAGGTATTTGTAACTCTTAACTTCTTCTAATTCATCATAATCAATCTTTATTTTCATATTTTGAGCAAATCGATTAAACATTACTTTAGTCTTTTTAACATTTATCTTTAGTCCTACTTTCCTACTTTCATCTGATAACTCCTGCAACATTTCCTGCAGCTCGGAAGCATTATTTGCAAAAACAACTACATCATCTGTGAAATCTAAATGACTTAAATAATCTCCATTTACTTTCACTCCTTTAGTTTCACATTTTAATCCACAAAATACTTCTTGCAGCACTGCTGTAAAAAGTTTTGGAGATATGGAGTCACCTTGTCTTACACCTTTCTCAATGTTGACTTTCCCAGTATCATTATGTAATCTAATTGTTGCTGTTGCATTTTTATAAATATTCTTTAAAATATGTCAATATCCTGGATCTATACCTTGATGATCCAATGCTTTAATCACTGAAGAAATGTTTATAGAATCAAATGCCTTTTCATAATCTACAAATCCAAAACATAATGACAACTCATATTCATTTGTCCTTTCTATAACTTCTCTCAATACTTGAATATGATCTACTGTACTAAAACCACTTTTAAATCCAGCTTGTTCTCTTGGTTGGTGAAAATCCAAGGTTCTCTGTAGACGAGTTGTAATTATCTTGGTAAAAAATTTATATAAAACTGATAAAAGGCTGATAGGTCTGTAATTTCTAATATCTTCTTTATCACCTTTTTTAAATATTAATATTATTACTGCATTCTTCCAATCATCCGGTACATCTTTATCATTTAGACATTTAGTATATAACTTTGCTAATATTTTTTCTGTTTCTTCACCTGCTTCTTTTAATATATCAATTATAATTCCATCATTACCTGGAGCCTTTCCCTTTTTCATACATTTAATTGCATTTCTCACTTCTTCATTTAAAATTCTGGGCAATTCGGAAGATGTAATAGATATAGGAGGTACTTGTTCTTTATTACTATATAATTCTTGACAAAAATCTTCTACCAATTTCATAATGTCATCCCTCTTTTTAGTAATAATTCCATCTTTTTTCCTTATTGCAGATATAAATTTCCTACCAATACCAAAATGTTGTTTTACATTCTTAAGACTTTTATTTTCTTCTACAGCTTTTCTTGCTAGTTCACAGTTATACTTTCTTATATCATTTTAAACTCTTTTCCGCACCATTTTACAAAATTCGAGATATTCAATTCTTTTTAATGCATCATTCTTGCATATATTCATATTCCTTCTTTTCTTCATAAGTTCTCTAGTCTCAGTAGAAATTTTATTAGTGTGACACGACAACTTTCTTTCTTCCCCTACTAACTAAATTTTAGTTATTAGAATCGTCGTTGAGGGCGCCACCAAGGATTTCTCTCTTGGAACCTGGTCACATAACTTTACATAAACCGGGTCTTTATTTATTTTCGAACGACGATTCACTGATTATAAACTTTGATTATAATCTCCCAGGGGTTTTCCTTTAAGAATACTAACTAATTATTATAAATAATTCGAGAATTCAAAAATACGTTGGACAAAAAACTTTTAATTTCTTTTACTACTATTTATTATTAATAACCTTATAATTCTATCCGATCCAGAAAGAACTGACTTACAATTTCTGATTTTCCCTCTGTTTACTTTCTAATTATGCTTCCCAAATATTTACCATAGATTTACTCGCACCTACACTAATACTGCAAATTCTAGCAGACGTGTATATAAGACGACTTATAGTATTTTTAATCTTTCCTGAAGTTTATTTTTAAACTCCACTTTCTTTGGTAAATAAATAAATTGCCAAAAATCTTACAATGAACGTATAAGTGTCTTTCATTTTCTTATACTTTCAATTCTTTCCTTATTTTCTACTAACAAATGAGTAACGCCCCAAGGTTCTCTGTTACTTGGCGACGCACTTTTATACCCCCACCCTGTTGTTACTCTCTAGATCGAATAGATATTAAATAATTTAAAATACAGTTATTCCAATATTTCATAAAAAATATTGAACGCAAATTAACATTAATAGATTACAATATTAAACAAATTTCTTTCCCCCCTCTATTGTTGAGACATTCGTAATAAACATAATAAATGAAAATTAAATTAAAGATAAAGTTCTATTACGCTTTACTTAGAGTTCTCATTAATTAAACGTTTATAATTACCCTGATCGATCAGAGCGGAGTGGCCTGATTTTCATAGGTTTTACATTCCATTGGTCGTGCCTTTGTCCTTGTATATGCGAATTCCATGAGTGTTCCTTTGGTTGTCCGGCTAGCAATATCCGTTTCTTCCATTCCATAACTCTCTCGATAGCTTCATTCAGATGGAGTGGTGGTCAATTCCCCAAAGGGGAAGGTTGTGATAACTTTAGCCGCTATACATTTGACAAGAGTCCGCAAAAATTAAATTTCAATAATAATAATTTTTATTGTTCGAAACGCAGCTGCTTTCTTTATTGTCCTAGCTGGTCTCTAAAGTCAAGTCAACTGATCTCTCTAAAAGTGATCTTATCTCCCTTCTTTTTAACTTTTTTTTTTTTTTAATTAGCGTAATAGCAATTACTAACCAAATATTTCTACTTTGTGAAAGTTTCAACAATAGAGTATAATTACTACCAAGAATCTAATTTTGTTTTCTTTTCCCCACCCTTTTATCTCTCGAATTTTCCTCCCTTTTAATTAAACCAAAACCATTTAATTAATTTTTTTTCATTTTACAGACTATTTAACTTCAAAAATATTTATGACAAATTATAAATATGTGAGCTTATATATATATGAGCTGACTTAAAATATCAGCTCATTGCCCCATTTGTCATAAAAAAAAACAATAAAAAAAAACTTTAATTGCCCCGCGGTGACTTGTCCCCTTCCCCCTTACAAAGTTTTAAAGATCTTGCATTATACGCTCCCTTCTTACCTTTCTTTCCTAGAATCATGAATGCATTGGGACCGCATTTTTGAATGATTTTGTACGGACCTTCAAATAAAGGGAAAAATTTCTTATATTGCTTCTCACTCATTTTACTCACAGGCTGGGTTTTGACATAAACCCAATCTCCTATCTTAAAATGTACTGGACTATTATTCCCTCTTTTCTTTCGCTGTTCAGCTTTTTTTTTTTAATCTCTCTCTGGCGCAACTTCGATCCTTCACTATGTCTATTGTTTCATTCTCGGGGGGCAAACGACACTTGAGAAGAGAAGGTTCCAGATGGCCGTAATGTAATCGTTCAGGGGCAAACCCCGTAGACTCATGGTACGTGCAATTAATAATTTTCACTATTTGAGGAAGTACTTTCACCCAATGTTTATGATTTTCCTTCAAATGTGCCTGAAATAAGTTTCCCAATTCCTTCATAACCCTTTCACACGGGTTAGATTGGGGATTTCTTATAGAGGTTAAGATATGGTGTATGTTTTCCTGTTTTATCCAACTTTTCCACTCCCTGGATATAAATGGCATCCCATGGTCACTCAAAATTGCACGTGGTCTTCCCACCTGAACGAATTGTTTCTTCTTTAACACAGCAATAGAATTTTTTGTATCGGCTTTGTGCAATGGATAAGCCCGTACCAGCTTCGAAAACACATCGAACGTCACCAAGATATATTTATATCGACGAAACAAAGGTAATGGGCCATAAAAATCGATGGCCAACAATTCATTTGGGTTTTGGGCTATAATAGGAGTCAATATTCCCGCATAATTTTTATTCGCCGGTTTATTTTGTCTGCATCCATGGCACATCTGAAGTGTATTAATAATCGACCTATACATATTTGGCCAATAATACCACCTCTGTAAAATTTTATTCACTTTAAGTGCACCATAGTGTCCATATGTCCTATGTACATAATTTATTAAGCGCATTTTTAAGCTTTTGGGTATGACTATTCTCCAGTAATCGGTTCCTTCTTTGACCTGAAACATCAACGTTCCGTTTATCATTTTATACCGATTTATTCTATTATTATTTTTTTTTGCGTCGGTTTGCTTGCGTAGGTCGGTATCATTGTAACGTTGTATTATCTTTTTGCATGTGGGATCAGATGACTGAAAATTTTTTATCCTCTTCATGTCCCTTTCCATCGACATATCTGCATCTATTATAAGTGGAGTTAACCGTGCTTCCTCTAATGTTAAATTTTGGCCTGTATCCGGTACCAGATTTCGGCTCAATATGTCCGGCACGATATTTTCCTTCCCTGAGCAATGAACCACTCGGTAGTTAAATCTTTGTAAATATAACGCCCACCTTATAAGCCTATCGTTTGTTAAGTAGCATTTATTTATAAACTCTAGACTCTTGTGATCCGTAATAATAATAATCTCAGATCCTAATAGTAAATGTTTAAGTTTATTTAACACCCATATGATGGCCAGTGCTTCTCTTTCTGTAGTCGTATAATTTCTTTCTGCAGAGTTTAAATTTCTACTTAAAAAATACAAGACTTGCGGTTTTTTTTCTTTATTCTCTTGAAATAATACAGCCCCCAACCCCACTTTACTGCTGTCGGTCTGGAGCATAAAAGGTTTATTAAAATCCGGGTATGCGAGTATGACGTTTTTTTCAAAATTTTCTTTAATTTTGCTGAATGCCTCACTTTGTTTTTTAGTCCACTCCCACCTGCTTTCTTTTCTAAGCAATTGTAAAAGTGCCTCCGTGTCTACAGAAAATTTCTCGTAAAACCTCTGATAAAAACCACATAGGCCTAAGAATGACCTAATTTGTTTTTTATTCTTAGGTTGAGGAAAATGACTTATAGCGTCAATCTTATCAGGATGAGGTCTCACTCCTTGAGCACAAACGAGATGCCCTAAAAACAAAATTTCTTTTTGCAATATATTACTTTTTTTTAGATTTATCGTCATATTTTTCTGCTGGCATTCTTGAAAAAATATATTTAAACTTTCCAAATGTTCTTGAGGTGACCGTGATGCTATAACAACGTCATCCATATAATATACAATAAGTTGTTTTACCCTATCGGATAACACCTGGTCCAAACATCGAAGCAACCCCAACCCACTGTTAACTAACCCAAATGGCACTCGCTGGAACACATATGTATATCCCTCATATCTAAATGCGGTGTATTTTTGGTCTTCTATATGTAATGGCATCTGCCAATAACTCGATGTTAGATCGAAAGACGAAAAATATTTCTTCTCTCGGAATTCCAATAGTAAGTCTGTGATATGCGGGGGCACATCTCTATCAGGAATCGTAATGGCGTTTAACTGACGCGCGTCTAAACACACTCTCATTGAACCGTCTTTTTTTTTACTATCACCAGAGGATTTATATATGGGGATTGCTGTTTTTTTATGATACCCCATTTTTCCATCTGTTGTATTTGTTTGTCTACTTCACTTTTATATTTAACTGGAATGGGGTATGACCTGCCCTGGAAGTGAGTCTCTGTTTTTACTTTGATACGATGCGTATAGCCCTTTATAATCCCAGGATTCGTAGCAAACACTTGTTTGTGCCGCTGCAATATCTCTCTAAGTTGGTCTTTCCCTTCACTATTATCTTTTTCTAACTTGCTTACTTTATCGTCTATCTCCATATCAATATCATCTACTCTCACACATGCTATCCTATTGCTTAGTTTATTACGATCACTAAAGGGTACTTTTTCATTTTTTATTATTACTACCTTTTCATTAAAATTGATTTTTGTCTCCATTTGATACATAAAGTCAGACCCCAGTATCATATCTTCTATTAAACCTGGCATAGATAATAGCGTATGTTGTATTATATTTTTTTTCCCACTTGTATTTCTCCATATACTTGCACGGGGTCGAGTTTGACTTTTTTCCCATTTGCCATAGTTATTTCCGATTTCTTTAATGGAACGTATGCAGTGATCCCTTCTGACTTCTGATTTGATTGAGCATTTTGTTCGAGATTATGGAGACCTGACTTCCCGAGTCCAACAGAGCTTGTACTTCAATCCCCTGTAATTTTACTGCAATTACAGGGCACGTTTGCTCCGCCATTGTCTGAATTTTTTCTTCTTCTTCTATAATAACGTTTAATAATTTGAGATGCGTTTCTTCTCCCTCTTCTTGTTGCTGCATGTTTTCCTCATCCGTTAGTGCTTCCAAGACTTCTTCTAGCCCTTCGTGTATGCACGTCTTTAACCTATTCCGTATATTTCTTGGCATATTTCTGCTTATTATATTCATAATCTGGCATTCTGGAATCGGATATTCAATTACTCTTCTTAACTTCGTCATTTGTCTCAAGAAAAATTGTCTATACCCCATCCCCTTTTCTTTCGAATATTTTTCTGTTTCTACGTCCCTTTGTAATCTTTCTTGCCTTTCTATGTTCCAAAATCTTCGTATCAGAGCTTTAGTGTACTGTTTAAAACTATTGGGCTTTTCATATATAGTTCTCCACCATTCTCTTGCTGTGCCTTCCAGATAGCTACTTGCTATGATTATTTTTACCTTCTCTCCTACTTTGTATATATCAAAACACTCTTCTAAACTTTCTATGTGTTCGAATAATGTTTCCTCATTTTTCCCTTCGAAAATTATTATCTCCATTCCGTCTTGCATTTTTACTCGAGTTATATTTTCAATTATTTCCTATAGTACTAACTCCCCCCGATGGAGTCCTGACCCTGTAATCCCATCTGAAATCCACCCCTTTACTAAAAAAATTTACTCTCTCTTTTAACTCTAATCTCTGGGCGTTTCTCTTGTTAACGAGCCCGACATGTTGGAAGCGCCATTTTCTAACTTTCCCCCCTCACTCCTCTGTGACACGACAACTTTCTTTCTTCCCCTACTAACTGAATTTTAGTTATTAGAATCGTCGTCGAGGGCGCCACCAAGGATTTCTCTCTTGGAACCTGGTCACATAACTTTACATAAACCGGGTCTTTATTTATTTTCGAACGACGATTCACTGATTATAAACTTTGATTATAATCTCCCAGGGGTTTCCTTTAAGAACACTAACTAATTATTATAAATAATTCGAGAATTCAAGAATACGTTGGACAAAAAACTTTTAATTTCTTTTACTACTATTTATTATTAATAACCTTATAATTCTATCCGATCCAGAAAGAACTGACTTACAATTTCTGATTTTCCCTCTGTTTACTTTCTAATTATGCTTCCCAAATATTTACCATAGATTTACTCGCGCCTACACTAATACTGCGAATTCTAGCAGACATATATATAAGACGATTTATAGTATTTTTAATCTTTCCTGAAGTTTATTTTTAAACTCCACTTTCTTTGGTAAATAAATAAATTGCAAAAATCTTACAATGATCGTATAAGTGTCTTTCGTTTTCTTATACTTTCAATTCTTTCCTTATTTTCTACTAACAAACGAGTAACGCCCCAAGGTTCTCTGTTACTTGGCGATGCACTTTTATACCCCCACCCTGTTGTTACTCTCTAGATCGAATAGATATTAAATAATTTAAAATACAGTTATTCCAATATTTCATAAAAAATATTGAACGCAAATTAACATTAATAGATTACAATATTAAACAAATTTCTTTCCCCCCTCTATTGTTGAGACATTCGTAATAAACATAATAAATGAAAATTAAATTAAAGATAAAGTTCTATTACGCTTTACTTAGAGTTCTCATTAATTAAACGTTTATAATTACCCTGATCGATCAGAGCGGAGTGGCCTGATTTTCATAGGTTTTACATTCCATTGGTCGTGCCTTTGTCCTTGTATATGCGAATTCCATGAGTGTTCCTTTGGTTGTCCAGCTAGCAATATCCGTTTCTTCCATTCCATAACTCTCTCGATAGCTTCATTCAAATGGAGTGGTGGTCAATTCCCCAAAGGGGAAGGTTGTGATAACTTTAGCCGCTATACATTTGACAAGAGTCGGCAAAAATTAAATTTCAATAATAATAATTTTTATTGTTCGAAACACAGCTGCTTTCTTTATTGTCCTAGCTGGTCTCTAAAGTCAAGTCAACTGATCTCTCTAAAAGCGATCTTATCTCCCTTCTTTCTTATCTTTTTTTTTTTTTTAATTAGCGTAATAGCAATTACTAACCAAATATTTTTACTTTGTGAAAGTTTCAACAATAGAGTATAATTACTACCAAGAATCTAATTTTGTTTTCTTTTCCCCACCCTTTTATCTCTCGAATTTTCCTCCCTTTTAATTAAACCACAACCATTTAATTAATTTTTTTTCATTTTTACAGACTATTTAACTTCAAAAATATTTATGACAAATTATAAATATGTGAGATTATATATATATGAGCTGACTTAAAATATCAGCTCATTAGTCAATTGCTGCTTTTTTCTACCAGCTATCTTTGTTGCAGTTTTTAAAAGTGTATCAGTTATTTTCATATTAATTTCATTCAAATCTGAAGAAGAATATATTATGATTAGTAAACATTGTGTGATAAATACTAAAATCTAGTATTGAATTTTGAATAATATTTTGTATAACATCTTTGACTTTGCAAGATGAATTTTTTTTAATATTTTGAGAAATCCATACTCATTATAAAATTTTGTTTTCTAGGGAATGTTTTCTAGGTATGAATTTTTTTAAAATAAGATAGTTTAATAATATTAGAGATAAAATGCTGTTGCTAATAAAGTAGAGAAATTTATTTGTAATAAGTTAACAATAATGAGAAATCAAATAGTAACATTTTTTTAATTTTGTCCCAAATCTAAATAAAAGATAATTGAAATATAAATTATTTTTTTTATAACCAGATAGATCAAACTGTAAAATAAAAAGGGTTAAGGATATCCACTGTAAATAATGTAAATAAATTGTTTAGTTATTTATTGTTAGTAATAAACTTTGTTAAATTTTGTTATTTAAAAAAAATTTTGTGTCGAGTTATTTGTTTCTCCACATTGTTGCATGAAAACACGATATATGCATAATAACTAAAACAAATATATAGTTTTGCACAAAAAAATAAAGAATTATTTTAAGAATTTTAAATATTTTATTGGTATTCATTATAATTAAATAATCATAATCTTACATTGTTTATTGGTCATAAATGAGTTATCACAATATTATATTAAATTATATGCTATCAGTTGCCATACATATTTTGTTTGTCAGATTATTAAAATGCTACCACGTATTTATTATATCATTACATGAAGAATATTATTATTGTTATTTATTATTATTAGTTTAAGTGTAGTAGATTATGACATAAAATCCCTTCTCATATTTTACTACCGTATTTTAAAATTAACTTAGAATAAATTTTATGAACCTGAGATTATTTTATTGAGCTAGATTATTATTAAATAGAAGATTAAAATTTAATTATTAGTTTAATCTTTGTGAGTAGAAGTTATTAAAGTCGTAAGAATACTATGAGTTTGTTATTTGAAATAGTAATAAGGGGGGATAGTGTTCTTATGCCATTGATGTAGTATCCTATAGGATATTGGCTTAATGTAATCTATCTTGTCACCTGTATTTTCACTTCAACTCATGAAAATATTAAATATTTATTTAATTTATTTTATATAAACTGAACCTTATTCGTATTTTAAAATTTGAGTTAGTGAAATATTTTAATTTTAGTACTGAATATTTTAGTTATTAATTATTAACTGAGATAGAACCCGTTTTATTTTATACCATATACTATCCGGAAGTGAAGATGCATAATTACAAGGTCAGAATATATATATATATTTGATTAGAAATAAACGATTTGTTTTTTGATAATTTGATAAACGATTTGTTGAATCACCAAAAATGATGACCTGTAATTTTGTCATGTTCACATGAACAAGTTGTGGATAAATGAAAGGGTTTAATATGTAAGAAAAAAGGAAGGGTTTTTAACCAATCTTATAGATATGCCTTTTATAGAGATGGTGCTCCAATCTGCAGTGATGGCAGAGCTATTGTAAATAAAAAAAAGGCTATCTCTCTCTTCAATTTGAATTGATTTTATGGGAATGGTGGTCAGGAAATATGACTATTATAAGTGTTAAAAATAAATACATTTAGCAAATACTCAGTTGGATCAATTCTATTATCCATTAATCCTAGTTTGTAAAATCCACAAAGTTTCTGTCACAATATATGAACATAAAATTTATTTGACACATAATAAAAGTGCATTATTATATATATCTTATGCTATTTAGAAATAATTGCATACATAATATCCATGAATATGTATAGTTTAACTTTAGACATTACACAAATGGAATATATATATATATATGTGTGTGTGTTAATTCTAATATTTTCACGGATAAAAGATGTCATATTATTATTACTATTTGCGGGATATTCTGTGTAGTGAAATAGCTAAATGCTGACGTTTCAGTACAATATCAAGTACCTTCCTCAGAGCGCCCTCTTTCTCAAATCATAAGAATGCATGTGAGATTTAAAATCGTTTTTATCATTTTCTTTCTCCTCATATTTAAATTCTATTGGTTGAGAAGTTTTAAAATTTATTTTCTTTTCCAATAGCTTCTTAATCAATCCTTTCTTATAAAATCTTTAATTTTTTATATCCATTCCCCCACTCTTCAAAAATATAAATATAAAAAAAAAAAAAAATATAAAATAAAAAATAAAAAATAAAAAAAACCAAATGTTGTTAATCTTCTTTAATTCACACCTTTCATTTATGCTCTTGGGCCTTTTAAAAATCTCAATAGCTTCTCTTAGCAATCTCTGGTAATATTGTTCAATTTTTGCTAAAATATTTGTTTTTTCAAAATTGATATCATGATGTGTTAATTTTATATGAGAATAAATAGCTGATGAATTGGATTTTTCTCTCACTGCCAGAATGTGTTCTTCCTTTCTAATATTTATTCTACAATTAGTCTGTCCTATATATGTATGTGGACAGACCCTACATGGAATTTCAATACACCATGACACTCCAAAGCAATTTTATCTTTAGGAAGTGGAAATATTTCACTAATTTTTTTTATAAGTAGTGTAAATTGTATGAATATTATTATTTTTTAAAATGTTACCAATTCTATCAGTTACTCCTTTTATATATGGCAAAATTGTCTTAATTTTTGATGTATCAAAATCTTTTTTCTTTTGATATGTATAAGCCCTATTAATAATGTTGTAATTAAAACCGTTATGAAGAAGCATTTTATTAGTAGCAAAAAGGTCCCGGTGAAAATGGCTATCATCAGAAAGTCTCTTTGTTCTATCCAATAATGTCTTTGCTACTGAAAAGATAAAATTGCTTTGGAATGTCATGGTGTATATGAAATTCCATGTAGGGTCTGTCCACATACATATATAGGACAGACTAATCGTAGAATAAATATTAGAAAGGAAAAACACATTCTGGTAGTGAGAGAAAAATCCAATTCATCAGCTATTTATTCTCATATAAAATTAACACATCATGATATCAATTTTGAAAAAACAAATATTTTAGCAAAAATTGAACAATATGACCAGAGATTGCTAAGAGAAGCTATAGAGATTTTTAAAAGGCCCAAGAGCATAAATGAAAGACGTGAATTAAAGAAGATTAACAACATTTGGAAGAAGCTATTGGAAGAGAAAATAAATTTTAAAACTTCTCAACCAATAGAATTTAAATATGAGGAGAAAGAAAACGATAAAAATGATTTTAAATCTCACATGCATTCTTATGATTTGAGAAAGAGGACGCTCTGAGGAAGGTACTTGATATTGTACTGAAACGTCAGCATTTAGCTTTTTCACTACACGGAATATCCTGCAAATAGTAATAATAATATGACATATATATATATTCCAGAAAAATATGAGAATAAAAAACAGATGCTACATTATTATTATGGCTAGAAAAATAAACACATGTCCCCTACACAAGTTATGCCAAAAACAACATTATATAACAATATATTTAGAGGATAAAATATAATTTTAAGACAAAAATTGTATTGTAGAAAGAGATAATCATGTGACAATTGTTAATAAACTTTATATTACTATATTAATTAATACAAAAGATATAAAAAATTGAATTAAGATAAGAATAACAAAAATGGGTTTTTTTTTAACTGCAACAAACTCAAATTAACTTTGTGCCAAAGACTATACTACTAAGAAATTCAAAACTTTACATTACATGTATATTGTTTCCCCACATCATACAATACATCACATTTAGATTTGTAGAGGTCTCTCTAGTAATAAATTAAGCACTCAAGGCACATGTACTAAGGTGATAGCCTTATTTAAGTAATACGTCATTAGTTGAATTAGGAAGATGACTATATTCTCTCATCAGGAAACATATGTCCCCAATTTTAATAAAATACATTATTTGTTTTAAAAATAACAATTAAGATTTTGCTACATAATATGGGCATTATTAATATCTCCTGTGTACTTATAGTAGAATGTATGTATATAATTTTGAAATGGGTTCATTTTCTTCATCCAATTAATGAAATAGTACGTTGATTTGGTAAAACATATATATGTTTAAGAATGATATTAATAAAAGAATCTCCTATTTTTATTATTCATACCTTAGTGGAGGTGGGACTTTTATTTCTTCTGTATATAATAAATATTTAATATCTGGCGAAATAAAAATACACATAGAAAAGATAGTTTTTTTAATAATATTTAGCTTTATTACTGCCTAGCATGCTTTCAATATATTTTTACTATATCATATTTATGCATATAGTGGTGTGATGTACTTAATCATGCCACTATATGCCATGAATATAATATAATAAAAATATATTGAAAGTATGCTAGGCAGTAATAAAGCTAAACACTATTTTAAAAAACTACCTTTTCTGTGTATATTTTCATTTTACTAGATGTTACATTGACTCGGAAAAAAAGAAATTTAGTAACAATTCATAAATATTTAAATGTAAAATGAATTATTAAGAGATCTGATTGACTTTTTCAAATATTATACATTTTAAAAGTAGCAATTGCAATTTTATTATATAATTAGAATATGTTAAATATTTTTTAATAAAAAAAATTGAATTGCAGCATTATTATTGATATGATTTATATATGAAACATATTCATCTTCCTAGCTCAAATGATCAAGCAGCTTTTGGCCTGCTTAAATACACACACACACACACATATATATATATTGTAGGGTATTAAGTTCAAATCCTACATTACAAATCCCAATGCCTCAGAAAAAAAAAAATGAGAGAATTTTTTTTTCTCTACCCAACTGATTTTATTAATAAAAGAAGACAATATATAATTTTTTTAGTGGTTATATTTAAGAATTAAAGATTAAGCACATATAAACAGATGTCTATAGTTGTAGACTCTAAATATTATTTTTTAAGTCTACTTATTAACTTTCTATATTTAATGTATATCTAACAAATTATAATGTGCTTTCTTAATAATGCTTTGATTTTAATACTTTGTCATTACTAATTTATTCTATGACTTTGATACTAATAGTATTAATAATCTGTAGCTTTCAAATCATTTAGATTATTTTTGATAGGCAAGTTTTTTTACAGATATGAGTAGAGATATGTATATGTACAAACATTAAAGTATAAACATTTACAAATATGTTAATAGTTTTTAAATAATTTCATATTTTCTGTGTAAAAGTTGTTTTACTTCTTATGTATTATTTATGTCCAATTGTTCTTATTTTATTTAAAGTGGTCAAGAAAGGTTTCACTCTAATGTTAAGGTTGAGAGTGTCAATTTTGACATAACATCAATGTGAAAAATATGGGGGATGAGAACAATGATTCATTAATAAGTTATTATAATTACAAAGAGACCACAGATCTTTGGACCACATCAAATAATAAATTTTGAAGAAATATAAAGATAAAAGAAAAGATTGCATCGCAACTGCACTGATAAAGTATAATTTATAGATAACTGGGTGTTCCAATAACAAAATGTGTGCGATGTCATCAAAAAGCTAGCACATATATAGTCTGAAAAATAATACAGTTTAGCTTAATAAGTCTTATTGCCTCTTAGAAGCTACTCATCATTATTTTTATATTGGAGGGGTAAAAAAGATATTTTATTGGAGGTCCCAATGGCTGATCCAAAAAACTCTATGCACATTGGAAGAGTTAAAATCTAAAATGGAAATAACCAATAGCATCCTAGGGCTGATCTCCAAAGTCCGAAGAAGACTTTAAACCTTTGCCATTGCTTCACCTGTGCTGTTGCTGAATTCAAATAAAAGCACAAAGATGCTAAAATTTATATTAAAAGCAGAAATATCTGTTTGTCTATAGAAGTAATTATATACAGAGCAGAAGAAATGAAACCATCCAAGCGTTAAAATGGTCCCTAAAGAAATGCAGTTGACGTCACAGCATCATCACAATTGCAGTAAAGCAGAAGAATTACAAGCCTAAACTTAAATAGAACTTTTCAGTAAAACCTACATGTGTTTTAATAATAATATGTTTCTGAATTCAAATTCACAACCTTAAACAAGCTGACTTCAAAATGAAATTCATTGGACTCATTGAAACTGTCTCTACATCGAAAATAAAATAAGAACTTGGTAATATCAATTTTAATTTTGTTTTCTCAATGACTATTAACAATTCTCCTTTAAATAAATTCATTTGTCTCTCTATCTCTCGCCAAGTACTAAAACAATAAATATATTATGTTTTATTCAATTATCGGTACATGTAGCCATTTATGTGTGTATTTTTTTTTTTTTTTATCAAATGTCTTTATTGTGTATTAATTCACAGATCATAAATAATATGTCTATTCATATTACATGTAAATGTTAAATACAAATTTTATTAATAATGGGAAGTGACATATACACATACACTTATTGATATAAATATGCCTACATGAATATATGTTGAGTATAAATGTACAAATCAATAAGGTAGAAATTTAGCACCATGAGAGATAGATTTTAAAGTAGTTAGTAACCTAGATTAATAAAAATTGAGATATATAATTTCGATTTCTTTAGGTATTCTTATCTTTATAATTCAACTTAAACAATTCAATTATTTTTGTTTAACCATATATTAATAATTATTATTATTGTTAATTTTAAAATGATAAGCCGATGTGAAAGATAAAATAGTGTATCAAATTATATATAGTGACAGTGCCATTATAACTTTAAGATAAGTAGGAAAATAGATATTCTTGTGTGTGTATGTATATATATATAATGCTAAAAAACCACATATTTTATTGAGAAAAATAAACTTTGTGTAAGATAAATAATTTTTTTAGCCATATACATATCAATTTATCTTTTCAAAAGTATGTAATTTGAAGGCTACATATTAACATAATATAATACAGAAAATATCATCAAGATCAGAAAATATTCTAATTTTATGCATGTTAACCTATAAGAAATTAATTATAAATATTAAATCATCATTGATACAAGGTTACTTACTATATAATATCAAGATATTGTATAAAAAATAGTCATAAATTCCATTCTATCAATCTATATATATGCAATGACATAATTATATAAGTAAGATAATTAAATGGCTTAATTTACGTCATTTATAAAGATACACCCTTCAAACAAATTCACATATTACATTCATAAATCATTTGAATTACAACTAATTTATATAATTTTCGTATATAGAAGTTTATAAATATAGGAACTCAAGAGGTATAACTATAACTGATGCAAGATATTAATTTAAAGATAAAGTAATACTAAATCTGATGATCATAAAACATTTAGTAAATAAAATGAATTGGTTAGTCATTCTAAAATAATAAATTGCAATCTGTAAATATTTTTAAGTTGGAAGAAATAAAATTTTACAATTAATATTTTCTTTTGTCCCTTGTTTTTAATGTTTAATATTTTATTTTATGTTTAAATTGTTAATGAAAAATAATCATAAAATAACAAGATATTCTAAGTATATGCTTTAAAGGAATTAGTCCACAAATGCCTTATGTAAATAAACTGTATTAGTTAATTATTTAAAACTGATCAATAAAGAATTAGAGAAAATGCAATACCACATGAGCCCAGGAAAGGGCAAAGATATATGTGAACTATGACAGAGATATACTTAAAGAGTCTTTGATATCTCTGAATTAGGACAGGATCTTAATTTGAACTATGGTGATGAAACTATCAACATGCATGGTATGGAAACTGCAATAAGTGCTGATAATGGGGAGTCCTAACTGAAGAAGGACAATATTATTGATTTATTTTACATTAAAATAATTAAAATAATTTATGAGCGGATATGTATTAAACATTATCATGTGGAATTAAAAGCATATAAAAAAATTCACGATTTATAATCATTCCAATAACTCAACTTGATAGTTCAAGCTAAACATTAGTTTGATGGTGCTATAGATATGAATGATGTATGCATACACCAATGTGAAAAATCTTTGTACACATTTCCCTGTATATAGTATATTATGATAATTACATAGCTTTTATTTAAAAATGACTGCCCAAAAAGTATATGCAATAAATGTATGCAAGTCTATAATTTTAATCAGGAAATTTTGTGTACATATAAAAAACTATTCAATATAGTAGTCATCTTATTTCAATTATTCTTTTAGAATATATTCATTTGCTGTATTTGTCCACTATTTATTTTTAAACTAGTTGTAAACTTTCCTAAGTATAATAAAAATAGCTAGAATGAAAGCCGATGTATGATTATAACACACCCTCCTCAGAACTTGGATCTAGTAGATTGAGATACTATTCTTTGCTTTTTGAAACTGAAATGTCTATGAAAAACTATGCTCAAAATCAAAATAATAAAAATATTTACCTGGTTTTGGTTCCACAAGCTCATCACAACAGCCCCAGCATGCTCCTGTTGCACAACAATTGCAACATGGATAACCATAACATAAACAATTATTGCAATATCCTTTACAGCCAGCATCTATAGGTTCACCAGGATCTTCTTTACGTATACAACATCTACAACAACCTATACACTTTTTACATGGACCACCTCTCGGATCTAGAATATATATATATAATACAAATAAAATGTCCATTAATTAAAAACTATTGTAATAACAATACAAATAATAAATATAATGGTAATTAACTATTATATACAGTCTTTCAATCCACAGAAGTATTTTCAGTTAATTCCTTAATCTTCCTCAATTGCCATTAAATTCAAAAACTTAATACAATAGTTAATTATCATTACATTTATTATTTTTATTGTTATATATATATATATATGTGTGTGTGTATTTATGAAATCTAGTTCAATAACTGTAAAATAATATTTACTTAGCTTGAGATAGTGAGAGTTCAAATAAAGTGATTATCTTGAATACTGATTTAATCCTGTTAAGATATGATCAATATGTACTATATATAAAGCACAAATTTATTTAATATGTAATGTTTTTTTATTAAGCATTTATTCACAATAATCACTTCTTCTAAATACGTAAATGATTAATAATAACTATTCATTAAGTTTCATTTAACTTCAGAGATAGACCTTAAATTTTAATAAAGTTTAAATATATTTATAACATTTTTTATATAGGTAAATGATAATCTCTATTTTTTTTAGCTTTTCGCCTTTTTTATTTAAACATCATAATCTTACTTAGAATTAATAATTCATTTTGTAATTTAAAATATATCAGTACAGAATTTAAAATATAGTTATCAGGTCTCTATTTAAGCCAAGACTCCCGCATAGATTTTTAAAGACTATGTATTATTTTGTATTCATTAATGCACATTGCACAAGTTTACTTTGTAGTCCACTTTTTTTTCTTTTCGTTTTTTAGCAAAAACGTATTCATAATGATCATCATATATATTTATTAATTATTTTTATTAGTTTAGAAAATATTTCATTTTATTAAATCTTAAATACAAAATTTAATTTAATTAAGTCCAAATATATCATTATTTTTTTATATATACGTATTTGCACCACAATTTCCAGCTTTTAACTTTTAATCCCCATAATGTTTGTAGTCAATTATAAAAATGAATTTGTCAAGCATTGGTGGTCAAGAGGTCAGGACAGCTGCTTTACAAGAAGTTGTTCTGGGTTAGCGGGTTCACTTTCCGGCTGATGCTATGACACATGAGAAAAAAATTTATAAGAATGGATTGTCAAGTGTAAATAATATAGTGGCATATAAATAAAAAAAGATGAAACTTTGAAAGATAGAGATTATCATACACCTATATAGAGGTATTGTAGAGACATCAGAACTTTATTAAAATTTAAAATCTATATGTAAAGTAAAACAAAGTGTCAACATTTCTAATCTAATAAAGAGAGATTATTAATCATTCATATATTTACTGAAAAATAATTGCTGTGGTTGAATGCTGCTAAAAATTACTGTTTTTTTAAAGCAATTATAAAGTAAACTTAAGTAATATATATATCAGTAAATACAAACAATTGATATGTTGCATTTATAATACTATGTGCGATAATTAATTGAAGAATTTTTAAGAGATGAAATGCAATTTAGGGATCATTAGCATGTTTTTTTCTCCAAATAGTAGCAATCATGCATTTGAAATGTAGAAATGAACTATTATATATAATTGTTTGGATTGAAAAGATAGATGGATTCATTCTATCTTTTCACAAAGACTTTATCTTGTGTTTGGAAAGTGGGAGTATTCATTTATATAGTTAAATCTACAAAGCGCATGTGCATAAGCTTATTGGATTATTAATATTACAGTTTATAAAAACATCACACTATATATATAAAATAAATGTCTTGTTTATATAGATCATTTAGTTACATTTAGTTACATAGATCATTTAGTTACTACTAATTAGAGTAAAAAGAAAAAAATGAAATCAGCACCATTTAGCATTTGGAAAGCCTGACAGGTAATATATTTTCTTTTACAGTTTATTAAGGTGATACCAAACAGACTTTATATTTATAAATAGTTACTTAAAGTTGTTTTACACTTTCCCCTATATGTGCTCACAAATACATTTTAACATTAATGAAATATAAAATATCACATATGCTTGGCAATCATGTGAAGAGCTTACTCAAGCTCTAAACTTATGTTAAAAATTTGACAAGTAATGGATAATGTTATATCCGCACTTATGACTGTGCTAATGTTATAACTGCAAGTCATACTGTGCGGTCAGCAAATAACGTTCGCTACTGTTCAACTGTGTATGCTCTCCAATGAATGGTCTGCAATGAATGCTCTGAATATTCTCTGTATTCTCTGCAATGGATGCTCTCCAAATGAATGATCTGCACTGAATGCTCTGCCATGGATGCTCTCCAACGAATGGTCTGCACTGACTGCTCTCCAATGAATGGTCTGCAAGCGGATGCTCTCCAAACGAATGGTCTGCAACGATCTATTTCTACAATTCGCTAAAGTTCAATTCCCACGATGTTCTTTCAGGCTGGCTGCTACAAAACGGTTCACAATGGGCCTACTTTAGCCCCAGTCCAGTGTAGCTGTACACAAACTCATTGTAGTAAACACTGCGACTGCCATCAGGTATCTCCTACTGGAATTGAACAGTAACTCTACTGTAGATGCACTCTATACTGTCTGCTACTCGCTACTGCATGACTGCTCTCTACTGCTCTCTCTGTTACACTGCTAGATGTTACCCAGTCTTATCGCTCTCTGACAACTGCAACCATCAATCAATGCACTGACCAATAAGGTAACGTCTCTTATCTAGAAACATTTGTAATTAGCAAATATTTCAAGGAATTGTCGATCGCCATTACGTCAATGCACTAATTAAATTCCTCAGCTAGCAGAGCGCGATCTAAAAACAGCCATACGAATAAATTCTAGTTTTTCTGGAGTACACAAACATGTCTGCCATTTTACAAAACACTACAGATAATAATATCAAATGCCATAAACTTAGTTTTAAAATTATGTTATCTAGTAATTCAATTTGCCTTTGTATATAGCTATTATGTACATATTTTACAATACACCATCATAAATAATACTGTATATATTTGGATTCAGTGAAAAATCAAAGGCATTTCTTCAATTAGTAAACTTAGCATTTTAAATTTTGGATTAGTAATAATATGTTCTTTAAAAACAAGGTATTTTATTAGTACATCACTTTTAATCAGAATATTATAAGATTGCTGCATTTTTTAAAAGTATTTTAAATAAATCATTTTTTATAGCCAGCGTAATGCTGTGTTAAATGAAAGTATTTTAGTTTGCTTACTATTTACTTCTGCAGATTTGTCTACCATAAATTCACCATTTGCATGTATTCCCCCTCTTCCTCCAATTAAGTCATTTCTTTTTTTTTTTTGCTACTAGTTTCACTTTTATGACTTTCTTCATGAGAATTCTTTATTATAGATGTTGAATAATTGTTATTTTTGTTTTCCATATTACACTGATAACAAATGATATGTTGCTGTTTTTTATATTTTATATGGGTTTTCATTTGTAATATTATTAATACCTGAATATTTTTTCCCACTAGGATCACTATTTTTAAGTTCATAAGTATAATTTTGTGGTAATTCCATTGAATTCTTATTTTTATTAAATCAAATAAGCTGTCCTTAATTCTGTCCATTTCACTTATATTCAGGCATGGTAATAGGAATACTTTTGTTTATTCATAAGAACATATTTATATGATTATTTGTGTAAATCCTATCTTTTAATGTTAGAAATTCAGATTTCAAATTCCTTCATTAATATTTTCTATCTAAATTTTTATAATCAACTTCAAGTCAGATTCATTACTATTTTAGAGATTTACTTTATATAATATAGTATGAATGTAAATGTGATTTTTTTAAAATGGAGCTAATAGTTTAATCATTCTTATGATATATATACAAATACAATGTCTGTTAATTAAAAAACTATTGTAATAATAATAAAAGTATTAAATATTAAATATAATGATAATTAACTATTATATAGTCTTTCAATCTGCAAAAGTACTTTTGCTTAATTCCTTAACCCTTCTTAACTTCCATTAAATTAAAAAAACATAACAGAAGCAAACATCATCAACTCAAATCCCATGAATCTTGAATTTTAATGTTAGCAGCTTGTTTTATTAATTATATTCATTTTATTTCTATTTATTAAAATTGCCTCCTGTATTTTTCTTTTATTTTGGTTTCTCTCTTCATGAAGAATCTTAAAACTTTCAATATCAAATTTAAATTTATATTTACATGTCTTTCATGATTCAAAAAAATGGAAGCAGTTATTAAATCATTATCATTTTTACTTTTCATATGCTTGTATAACAATTCATGCTCCTTTAATCTTTTTTCAATACTGCACCTCGATTTGCTTGTATATGATAATATACATCCACAAAAAATTTGATACACAACATTACTTTTCTGCTGGACAGTTATGACATTTTTAGAATTATTCACTAACTTATTAACATTATTTGTAATATAAAATAAAACATTGAACACATCCTTATATATATATATTTATCCTTAAAAATTTCATCTGAGCATTTGAAATATATGAAATAGATATCCATTTTTTATCATTCTTCAACTCCTTTAAATCATTATAACTCTTTTTAAATTAACATAAAATTCCTTAGCAAATATCTCAATATTTTTTAATTTATCAGACTGGTAATGACATAAATTTTCATTACGAAACAAAAAAGATCTAAACTTTCCATTTTATGCATAATTGGTATTTTTGATTTACAATTTATATATCCCCTTTTTTGCAATGGTTAGATTTTTATTATACTATTATCTCTTGTAATCAATAAATCAAAATAATTAATATATATATATATTTTATCTAAACTACTACTTTCATATATCGGAAAAACAAAATTGCAAACTTATGCAACAACAGGCAGACCCATAGGCCAACTGTTAAACATTTTATAATATTTACCTTCAAAAGAAGCAACAATGTTATCATCAAAAAATTTTTAAGAATCAATAACAAATTTTGTTACATATTTATAAATATCTTCAATAGAACCATACATTTCTGTTACATCTAATAAAGCAATAATATCATTTTCATTAATCACTACATTTTTAATTCTCTTTATAAAATCAAAAGATGAAGCAATAATATTTTCCCCAAATTCTAAAAACTCTTGTAACAGCTTACCAATATATTTAGAAGTTTGACATATAAATGAACTACCAAAATCTATCATAATTTGCAAAGGATTACCTTATTTATGTAAATTTATATTTGCAAAAAATACAAAGACATAGCACAGGAAGGATATATTTTATAGTACACATTATTATTTAAGCCTTTATTCTTAGCTTTTTAAAAAATATTGTTAATAAATTTTATTCTCTGACCATCCATATTATATTCTTCAATCAAAAAAAAAAAAACCAAGGTTATTCATTTGCACTTTAACTTTCTCAATATACTGACATTTCATTATTAAACACATCTGCAGCAATATTTTATGTCAATACTTCATCAATTTAAAAAGAATTATAATGATTTAAAGGAATTGAAGATTGATAATAAAAAATGGACATCTATTTCATATATTTCAAATGCTCAGGTTAAAATTTTTAAGGATATATGTAAGGATGTGTTTAATGTTTTATTTTGTGCTAAAAATAATGTTAATAAGTTAGTGAATAGTTCTAAAAATATCATAACTGTCAAGCAAAACAGTAATGTTGTGTATCACATTTTTGTGGATGTGTTATTATATATAGGTGAATTGAAGTGCAGTACTGAAAAAAGATTAAAGGAGCATGAATTGTTATACAAGTATGTGAAATAGTGACTGCTTCAGTTTTCTTAGATTATGAAAGAACATGGAGATATAAATTTAAGTTTGATATTGAAAATGTTAAGATTCTTCATGAAGAGAGAAACCATAATAAAAGAAAAATTAAGGAAGCAATTTTAATAAATAGAAATAAAATGAATATATCATTAATAGATAAGATACTAACATCAAAATTCAGGATTCATGGGATTTCAGTTAATGATGTTTGTTTCTATGTTTTTTGAATCTAACGGTAGTTGAGGAGGGTTAAGGAATTAATCAGAAATACTTCTGCAGATTGAAAGACTGTATATAATAGTTAATTACTATTATATTTATTATTTTTATTGTTATTACAATATATATATATAAAGATTAGTAGTCTATATTTTTTAACATTATTTTTTATAAATTTGATATTTTTAAATTTTATTTTGTAGTCCCTATTGAAAACTTAATACCAGATTTTCAAAGTTTTTGCATCTTGATGAAAAATTATTAAATTTAATTTACGTTTTCAAACCTTATTTATTATTACTACCAATATAAAAACTCATCTATCTTTTTACTTAGTAATGCAATAATATGCAGATAAATATATAAATAATAAGAAATTGTCTCCAAGTGGTAAAAAGAGAAATATAACAAATTACTTAATATTTTTATCTAAACAGGAGTGTCCATATTTACAATAAAGAAATTAAATGTCAATATAGTAATATCTCAATAAACAAAATAAATAAGTGCATTTCATAAACATTTTCTTTAAAAATTACAGACATAATTTGTACATACAGGCATACTAAATCACAAGCAAACAAGAATACTCATAAAAAAATTTACTTGTATCATAAAATAGATAAATAAAAATAATCACTTGGTCATTTACTCAAAAGAATAAATGACATCAATGCATTAAAATAATAGATTATGCCTATTCAGTTAACTATAGAGAGATTTTATTTTTTATTTTCTTCAATCGATAATGAATTCTATAATAAATCAACGATACTATTTCCATTGAATATTAAGATTTTTGAATAAATTTTAAAAATACTTTGGCTAATCAATCATCAAACAATCTGTTTTTAATTAAGTTATAATCAGTCAATAGTATTGTTTTTTGTTTTAAATTAAATTTAAGTGGAGATTTGTTACCTGAATTAAATTACAGTATACACTCAGAATATTGTTATCAAAAATATTCCGATAATCAGCATTGTTGATACCAACCATTAGCTGTCTCCACTAGAAATATTATCAATTGAATAATAAGTAAGATCCTATAACTGTTGTTGTTGTCAATCAGGTTACAATTGGTATCAAAGACAATATTATTAACAGAAATATTTAGAAATATATAATAAATATGATTGCATTTTATTAACCAAATTACTTAATCAAGTGTTAGTAATCAAAGAAAAAAATATTAGGCATAAAATAATAAGCAGTAAACTGAGAAGTATTTTCATTAATGAATGAAATTATTCAAGGTTATCAAATATATACTATTAAATTTTTTTTTCTCATGTGTCATAGCATCGGGCCGGGAAGCGAACCCGCTAACCCGGGACTGACCTCTCGACCACCAACGCTTAACATATACTATTAAATATTTCAAGCTTTGTAATCAATAAAATTTTAATTAATATTATTAATAAAGGTTATTAAGTTAATTTTACTGTTTTTGTATTACATAAATATACATGCCTATTGAAACATTAAACTTTTAATAAATAAATATTTTATCCAAAAATGGCATATTATTTTTAACTTTGTGTTATTGTACAAATGACTTATTTTTAACATTGTGTTATTGTACTAATTTGTTATTATTATTGGTCATTTATATAACAAAACAAGCACTTACTATAAATAAGTTTTAAGTTAGTACTTATATCATCAAAATAATAAATGGTATGACATATATTAGAGTTAACATTGATTTTGTTATGTTGCATATAATTTTATATCTGACATTGCATATATATATTATGTTCAAAAATGTGCCATAATTAAGATATGTATAATTTGCTGTTTTTATTGTAAATGAGACTATGTATAAAAACAATTTAAATAATTACCACATTTCTCTGAAGCTGGCTTTACTACTTTTCCACACTGGCTTCCCATTTTAAAAAATTTTTTTTTAAAAAGTGTTATAAGAAAGAGCAGTAAAAGTTGAAAAAGTTAATAGTGAATTTTTGAAGATTATCTAAGACATGCTTCAACACAATTAATGCATTTTATATTCCATTAATGTAGTTGAATAAGGTGAATTTGCCCCATTGTTTTATAAAAAGAGAATTGAAAATTGAAGAAAATTAGAAGAGACTAAATATTTTTCATTCAAAGGTCCATAATCTATTTACTTTTTAAAAATCATAATTCTCAAAATATTTTTTTACTTAAAATATTATCACATCAAAAAGCATGCAAGAATGCACCCATTGTTATGTAATAATGAACTATATTCCATCTTAAGAAAAAAAAAAACTTAATATTTTAAAAATGAATTTAAAGTGTGCAAAATACTTTATTTAGTTTATGATATTATTAGACTATAATAAACCATTTGTAAATAATCAATAATGCATGATTTGATTATATAAATATATAAAACATTTAAATAGATGTATAATTTTTATATTAAACATAATCGTTTATTTTTTCATATGTGTATGGTCATGTGTTGTATAAGATAGAGTGGATAGCTATAAGGATCTTGAAAGCCTGAGTTCAAATCCTGTCTAATACATATATTGTGAATGAAATTATTTTCTAAATCTATGAACAATGC
The DNA here is from genome assembly GCA_028023455.1 of Epiperipatus broadwayi. Lineage (NCBI taxonomy): Eukaryota > Metazoa > Onychophora > Udeonychophora > Euonychophora > Peripatidae > Epiperipatus > Epiperipatus broadwayi. The sequence goes on from JAQFVV010012401.1 coordinate 4,603,012, forward strand.
CAATGAAGCAACATTGTTTCATGAATAGCAATATTTCCTTCTTGGAGGAGCCAAATGTAAAGAAAAACTAATAAAGACTGCCAAAATATAAAGCTGACTGTCATTAACTGAATAGTTTGCAGGTTTGAGTAATCATGAATATAAGAAAAATATTATAACTGAGCAGGATTAGATGACCTGCAAGTGCCTCATAGATTTGAATAACCACATATAATAAATAAAACTGTGAACCAAGTGGTTTTCTCCACTTATGCACTAACTACTTGGGCACTCTAAAATATATTATATAAATGTTGTACTTAGGCAACTAAAATAGATAAATAAATATGTTGATTCACAAATGGCTCTATGGCAGTTTAAATGGTAATCATCTGAAATCTGGGCATGGCTGCTTGGTGGCATTGATGTTATATAAATCAATCAAATGTAACACTACCTGCCCACAACTTTTTTTTATATAACATGATTTTTTTTTTGAATAAACAAATTTTGGTAATACATGGTCTATTGATCCACACTGCACGATGGCACTGTTTCTACACTAAAGCACATAAATATGCTGTTTACAAGGCTGCTCATAGATCTTACGGCCTGTAAACTGTTCAAACACTAAGATGTTGAAGTGCACCCTTACATCAACATCTCTAGCATGTTGAATGTTATTAGTGATGAGTATGTGACACTCTCTATAGACATTACTCTTGACTATTGTACAGCATATTGAAACAGTCAGCTTTTCAACCCAACTGTTTCACCTACTATATATGTTATATAGTAGTATTCATATATATATAGATACCACCAAACCCTCGTATATTTATTAATAATAATCTTAAGAAATCCCGCCTAAATTTAAATCTAAATAATACAATCATGTATGTGTGTGTATATGTTTAAATATCCACAAAAGTATTCATTTATATACTCATGAAACCAAAATATGCATATATATAGATTGGTAATAATTGCTAAGTGAAAAACGAATTGAATGTGTAACTTGAAACTACATATATGCAGGAATATAAATGTTAATAGGATAAAACATTGCCTTTTCTACAATTTTATATATTTGTTAAATTAGATATTTTCGAAATTTAATAATTCTGCATATATTGGTAAATTAGAACGGTCAGGTTACATATATAATAAAATGTTTTTCCAAATCTTAGATTTGTTTTTTTTTTGGACAGAGTGTCGCCAGCATAATTAATCCTTACTAGTATAAGATTAATTAAAATTTATATTTAGAATAAAACTTAGAAAACTGCATAAATTAGAGCGTGTCAATGGTTTTTTTTTACCTATTTAATATTTGACACAGCAGGCTCCCGCGATAACTGGTGATTATCGTATGGGCCAAGAAGACACTTCTAAAAAAATAAAATAATGAAGGAGAAGGGGGGAGATGGATATAAAAGCAATAGCAGCCATCTTTCAACACACATTTTCATTAGACACACAAGATCAAATTAATTCTTTGAATTGATATTTGTAATAAAGTGAATAATCAGCATGTTGGGATAGTGGGCTTCAAATCTAGTCTTCTGCCTGACGAAGAGTCATCTAAGTCGAAAGAACATGAATTGACCACCGCCAGAACCTAAAGATTGTCACGCTATGTAAAGAACTTGCCAGTAAACAGAAAAATCAAGTTAAACAATGATAATTACTCCTTCCAATCTAAAAACTTCAACAAACTTCAAATTTAAATGCTAGCTTAACCTTAAATTAATGGCCATCCTAATATTGTAAATTAAACTTATATAAATTTTATTTTATAATTTCAATCTAAAACTTGCCTGAATTAGAAATGTAATAACTTATTTAAATCCTAAAGTCTTGCCTGATACAAAAGAATTACTGATATAAAAAGAGTTACTGATATATAAAAATTAACTGATATAAACAAATTATTGAATGATTTAAAATATGTGAAATGATTTAAAATATGTTAACTAATTTAAAATATAAAAACTGATTTAATTGATATGTTTTAACTGGTATAACATACAAATTTAACTGATCTAAAATAAATCAACTGGTTCAATATGACTTATCTGATAAAATATTTAACTGATGTAAAATATATGAATTGAGTTAAAATAAGTCAAAATGATTTAATTGATTTAAAATAAGTCAAAATGATTAAACTGATCTCTAAATGAGTTATGATTTATTATTTCAAAATCTAAAGTACTCGCATTCACACACATCTCTATTAATATAATTATATGATTTTATGTATTGGTTTACTCGTAAAATAATGTTTGATTTAGTTATGTATTAATTTGACTCCAGGTAATTAAATGCTGTTTCAATTTGCTATAACGTAGAAATTAAATGTTTTATAAATTTAGTAACGTATAAAATGCAATAAGCTGTTTTAAAGTAATAATGAAAATTTCTATGATAATTTATTATTGTCTTAAATTAATGATAATGTTTGCCATCCTTAATCTTAGAGATAGCGTTATTAAACTAAATCAATCATATTTTAGCGAACATCGCAAAACTTTCATTTAAAATGAACAATTTTCAAATTTCACTTACTTGAAATTTTATTATGTTTTAAAATGCATTTCTTAAGTTAATCTATGCCAAATTTTATTATTATTTAGTAACATTATGTTGTTTATGCTATAAAACTTCAAAACCGAGCTTTATTTTTAATTAAACTATTAGCGAGAATTAAATAAAGATTCTCTCGCATATATATGTCAGTTCGCATATATATGTAAAACATGTAATTATACACAAACTAAAAAGCTCTGTTTTGAAATGGATAAATATTTTGAATTAAAGATAAATACAAACGTATCATCACTTTTAAATAGATTTGCTTTTAAAGTTAATATTTTAACCAATAGATTAGTTAAAGTGATAAAATGCAGCATAAATCTATAATTCTGTATTTAAATTCCCTTTATGCTGTAATCCTCCTTAAATTAAATCAAAGCCTATATAGATAGCTTTGTAAATTGGATTCGTAAATTCCTTTAAATAGTATTATTAAGAGTACTATAACATGAACTGATATAGGGTAGTTTCATGAAAGAAACTTTTACTTTAGCGTCTTAATTTTATAAATATGATTATGTAGTCAGTGGTGCATATGTGTCCTTACGAAACGCTATGGTGTATTCTCTTGTTGCTGTACTTCTTTAATGGTCGCAGGTCATCGCGCTGCATCATTACCTTTAGTTCGGGCAATTATCCTCTTCAGATAGTGGATGGGTTCGCACCTCCACATTCTGCATTCATAAATGGAGCATGAGACTCACACAGAGCATAAGACTCCTACATTATTATATAAATTGCTCGATCAGCAGGACTAAATTGGCCTCCTATACCACAGCAATGAGATCGGTCACAGGGAACCATTACTTGGTAAAAATCCTGTGAATAAGGCACATATGAGACACAAATAAGACTCAGGGTTATATATTTTCTTAGTATCTGAAGTCTAGCTTCCATTAATCAGTTCAGCCCACCATTTTAATTATTAATTCAGCATTGATCTGAAAGGGAATCCAATTTAAATTGCATATTACTGTGTAGATAGTATATTAAGTATTCGCGCTAAGTAAATTATGTTCTTTACAAAATTTATTATCACTTCCGCTAATATGGCAAATTTAAATCCTATTATAACATAAACTAGGCATAGATAACCATGAGCAAAGTCAAATCATTATAAATTCATGTTAAGCTCATGCAAAGTTAACTGTATTATAATTTTATCACCTGCGAGTGATAGAGACATATATATAGCCAAATAAATAATTAGTTGTAACCTACATACTATCACCTGCGTGTGATATGAGGCTATATACATATATATGTAAAACGGAAATGCAAAACCTCCAAACTTTATTAATCATACTAGAAAGTTGAGATCACTTAAACAACCTTATATATGTAAACCAAATTGCATAAACCTGTACATCCAAAATTATTACTGATAATGCATCACTTATATGTGAACCCATTTAATTGTAATGTCCCTTAATCACCTGCATGTGAAATCAAAAACTTACTTACTATAATATTGTTTTTGAATTATTGTTTATATTGAATTCATTAAATTGATTTTAAATTTACTCTAGCTTCATGTCTTTGTCTTGCTCACCGACTCACTATTATTTAACATTTAATAGTTAGCTTTATGATTTATTGAAATTTTATAAATAATTAATAATAATAAGTGTGCCACATGATACCTATATAAATATGCTATATAAAACACCTATTGTTATCAGTCTTATGTTCTACTGTTGTGCTACTGCCAGCACGCAAGGAAGAGAAATACTGTTGTGACCTCAACTGTGTCATTTGTAAGGTCATAAGTCTATGAGCAATGGTAGAGGAACTAGGGTTAGGCCAGAGCCATTACCGTAAACCTGGTTGGCCTTAGGATGATCTATCAGAGTTCTAGATTTTGTTGCGCAAATGCACATATTTGACCGTTACAATATGATATGAAGGTTTCTATAGTTGTAATGACAAAAAGTATATTAGAACGGATTAATTTATTTTTTTGCTTAAATGTATTGTAATTGATGTGAGTTAGTAAAAATTGTAATGAATTCTGAAAAGCCCCTATTTTTATTGTCAGGGGTCAGAATTTACTAAATGAGAAGTGTAAATCATGATTTGGCAAAGTTCACAATCAAGTCGCGCACTTTCCGCTACTTTTTCGAAATCAAAACAGTTCGATGGCAGACGACCGTTCGGTGTCGTAATTTTGAGATTTACCTGCTAATGAAACATATGCGGTGGCCTTCCTTCAACCCCCAAAAAATAGTTTACCCATCCAGAAAAACTGTCTTTGTGATGGTTTAATGAGGTGTTGTCAAACATCTGAAATGGAATGTCAATCACATCAACAAAGGTGTTCCATTTGCTCATGGAATGGGCTTTGAGGGCTTCCGAATTGCTTTTTCACAAGCGGTATGGCTAATTTATTCTTGAATCTGGGATCATCTTACAGTGAAGCGTATTAGAGCTGAGTTGGAAAGGTGTCAAAACGCCGCAAGGAATATGACGACAAGTCTTAGAGAGGTCTGTTGAGAAAGCCTTGTTTCTCGATCAAAAATAAAAAAAGTTTCTTCAAAAACAATAAAAAAGACTTGGAGGTAAAAAAAAGTTTCTTAAATAAAAAAAAGAGCAGACAAAAAGAAATGTTTGTTGTTGTTTTTTTTTTTAAAAAAAAAAAAAGACAGAATATTTTAAAAAGTCAAAAAAAAAATCCCCATTTTTTTATTTTTAAGAAATATACATCAAACTGGTTACAAAAAAACAACAACAAAAAAATCAAAATCAAGCAAATCCAAAAATTAAAAACATAAATCAACAAAATTTAAAAACAGCCCAGTAATGTTATATCTACTTGTTTTTCACTAGCAACAGTGCCATAGAGCATTATGGGTAATTAGACGATGTATTACCCAAATTTTTATTTTATTTATAGCATGATTTCCTTTTTATTAAACAAATTTTTATATTTATTTTCATTGTTTTTTTTAACCTGACATTTTTCTTTATTCAACAAATTTTGGTAATTTAATGTTGTGTTTATTTTTCTGATTTTAAAACTTTTGACTGTTTCATGATGAAAAAACTTATTTTAACCCGCCAAAAAAATTTAATACAATTATTTGGCACTGGTTTCAACTTTGTTCTACCTTTTTTTTTTTTTTTGGTTGACTAAATTGTTTTTCTTATTATTATTAAATCAAAAGTAACTTTTGTGTTGTTGGGGTTAAAAAATTGTTTTGAAACCCCCACCCTCGAATAAATAATTGTAACAAGAAGTCAATAATTTTTTTTAAACAACTTTTTTTCACTTTTTACTTTTATTTCTATTTTGTTTGAATTAGTCTTTTTTTGGCTTCTACAATAAACATCTTTTTTGGGAGCTTTCATACTGTTATTATTAACAAAAATTAAACAAAAATAGTAATTTATTTTAACCCCACTTGTTTTAACCCTGCTGAAAAAATATAATACAATTATTTGGAAATTGTTTCGAATTTTTTCTATCAAAAATAACTTTTATGTTTTTTGGAGGTAAAAAATTGTTTTGAAATCCCCACCCCAACACTTGCAAAAATAATTGTAACAAAAAGTCAATAATTTTTTTTGTTTCAACAACTTTTGCTCACTTTTATTTATATTTTGTTTGAATTACCTTTTTTTTGGCTTCTACAATAAACTGCTTTGGGGGGGGGGGTTATACTTCATTATTATTAACAAAAAGTAAACAAAAATAGTAATTTATTTTAACCCTGCTGAAAAAAGGTAATCCAAATATTTGTCAATTTCTAATGAAAAAAAAGTGCACAAACTTTGGACTTTTTGAACTTATTTCTATTTATTGCTGTAATAAAAACAGTCTGGTATTTGGGAGGACATTATGTGCCTGAAAAAAGAACACAGTCTTCCTCACTTTCTGTACTTGGCAATTCTGAAAAGTGTAAAAATTGCACATTCTTCTCAGACATTTTATTGGTTTCGTATATTTTCCATACTGAAATGTGACTTAGCATGTGAGCTTTGTCAAAGCATGTTCGAATATACCCTTTGCCAATTTTTTACATATTAACATTTTTTTAGTTAAGAGTGGAGACCATATGACAATTATTAGTAATTAATAACATTATTTAAATATAAATGACATTACTCTATTAAGGAATTTGAAAGTTGTACCGACTTGCAATTAAAACACCCTCAAGCGATACGGTAATCAGCTATGAATAGAACAAATATGCATAAATAGTTTCAAAGCACAAAACATGCCATAATATTTTGGTGCAATGTCATGGAAAGGTGCCTGCAATGGGTAGTACAATATAAATGTTGTATTAGCCATAAGACTGGCCACAGAAACAGCATTTTTATGTGTTTTGACACATAAACAATGCCCAGATTTCAGATGATTACTGTTTAAATTTATATTTGAAATGAATTCATGAAATTTGTAAAGTGCCAATGGTTAATAGAACAAGTATCTTGCTTGGCAAAGAAGACACAATTCAATAAATGATGACTTATTGGGTAATAAAATAATTTTATAATTATTGATGCAATAGGCAAATCAAAGGACTTAGATTAATAATATTATTATAAATTTATTGAAATATGCATTAACCCATTGAGGTAGATAAAGATTATAATTATAATTTACTAACTGCAATCTAATATCCTATCATATGTTTTATAATTTATCTCCCCTCCTCTTTTTGTTTTATGATTGCAATTGAAGAATGTGATATACATTTAAATTATAAAGCATACAATCACAAAAGGCTCAAATATAAATTTTTTAAACAGAATTAAAAAAAATTTAATATTGTTATTTTTTAAAAAATATATATTTCTCATATCATTTAAATGATAATGAGTGCCAAGTAAGTTACAATAATGGAAATAAATAATAATAAAACCTGTTAAAATTTCATTATACCTTTTTAAACCATTTCTTTTTTGTTTTTTAAAATGAAATTTATCTGACAGTGTTACTGTAAAAAGTTGTTTTATTAGTGTTTGTTACCACAGTTTTTTTTTCTAGAATAAACACAAACATAGGGATCCATAAGCAATTTGAATCATTAGATAAATCCAATTATTATTCCTTTTGATATTACACTCCAAAGTGAATTCAATTATCTTAGATCTATGGCAGTCAGCACAGCATTTGTGATTTCCATTTTGTCTTAATCATAAAGATACCAAATGGAGAACTCATGCTCCCTCTAAGTTATTTTGCCCATAGTGCATACTTCTTTGCTATATATTACAAATACATTTACAAAAGAAAAGTAAAAATAAACAAATTTTTAACACAAAATGCAGTCCTTTCCTTTTTAAGACACTGACTTATGATTATGTTATTCTTTTTTTTTATAATTCTAATAAAGTATTGTTATCATTCAATAATAAATTAAATAAAAATATTTTAAAATAAATAAATAGTTCATTCATTCTAAATTCATTCAAAACATTAAATATTTTTTATTAAACAGATGACCTTTAACTTTTTTCTTTATTCAGTTATTTATACACTGCAAGAAACCTTTATATAGCAACATGTGTACGTCACATATTGCCAACCCTTAATAAAAAATAAAGAAAACAATTAACATAAGATCATAATGACCAACTGAACATTCTATGAGTAACTCATGGTTAATTAAAACTAAATCACCACTACAATGAAATTACATCACATGATCACCATTTCTTATGCTTGCACATAACTGTTATTAAAACAGGCAAAGCTCTCCATATAGTAGTGCAACTCAGTGCCAGCCAGAGTAATCAATGGATGCCAGAAGGCTTATTAAGTAAAGATAAAATGTAACTGTTGGAGGGTTGCATTAGATCCTAAGATTTAAGCACATGATGGGGATTTTATGCACGTTTTCTGGCATCCATTGATTACTTTGGCTGGCACTGAGTGGCACTATTGTATGGAAAGTTTTTCCTGTTTTAACAATGAGGTTAATGATTATGTATCATTATGTGTCATGTTTTTAACAGATTACAATTAACAAGATAAAATTCATATAACAATTATATTCATTAGCACTCTTACATTTTATTCTGACTGGATATTTGAAAAATATGTCGATAGTCTTATATAGGTTGCATAAATTTTGAGCAATTAATTCAACTCTTTTATTTCTGATAAATATTGATTCTTTATGCCAAATAAAACCATGAATACAAATTGGATATTTACTATTATATCCATAATGATTGATGTATTTAGTCAAGGTCTTGCAATAAACTATATTTTCCAAATCACTAGCCTCACAAATCCAACACATCTTACTGGTCTTACACTGTCATTGATACAAATCCTTGTCCTCAATCAATGTAACTATATTCATGACTACATACTTCATGATGATAAAACCAAATAGATTTTAAAAGTTTTACCTCTAATGACAAAATCTTAATCCATCATCACAGTTTAACTGTTTCACAAATGTAAGCTGTGATAGCACTATCATATCTGACATTTTAAGTGGCTCAATGATGCTGTGATCATTACTTTTCTATGTTGTTCTAAAATGTTGTATATATTGAATTATGCAGTCTGCTATAATTCTCTCTAAGAAGCTTCCATTTTTAATATATTAATTTTTAAAAAATTCCAAGACATGTCAGTAATATATGGATTTTTGTCTCTGTGATTGACAGCACATTCTATTATTCTGACAAAGCTATGAAGAATATGGCAATTTGTGATTGGCTGATGTTTTAGATTCATTTTCCCTGTAGTTAAATGCCCCACAAAATGTGATTTTTAGTAATTATTAATGATTATGACACAATATTTTTGTAAAAAACTTTTTATTAAACTAAAAACTATGTCACTAAGAAGGTGTGTCTTTGAAATTATTTTATTTTTAAAGATAGTTTTTACAAGTATATGATGTATGTTACAAAACCTTGACATTACCACAGAAAACCCATTAGAGACTAAAAAGAAAATTGTTTCTGTAAAAACTGTAAGTTAAATATTTAAATAAGAATTAATAATATTTTAACTTTTATAATTTTTTTTTGTTTCTTTGATTATATCTTATTCTAAATATATCATTTTTTAATAACATAAAATTCTAATATCTAATATTTTGTTCTTTTAACTTTTTCGAGTAGATATCATGAAGCCAATAATGATGTTTGCCTTTGTTATCAGTAAGACTTTTAGTTAGATACTTATTTTCATAATTTTAAAATATCAATTTTTCATATTTTAGAATTTTAATTATTAAAAGGCTTAAATATTTAAATTATAGTCTATACATATTTTTTAGTATATGTAAAAAAAGATTTAATTGTACAAAAAATTCAAACATGGCATCATAGTAAAAAAATTTATCACTAGAGTCTATGTAAAAATTTGGGGATAGGATTCACACTGAAAGAATTAAGCTTGTTCTAAAATTACTCTTAAAAAAAAACAGGCATTTTACTTTGGATGGTATCACATCTAAATTAATATCATATGAATGATCTCATTCTATCTTAGTTTCCAAACTTTTAATTTCTTGTTCCTGTTTATTCTGTAACTTTTCTATCTCTCTATTATTATTCTGTTAATATTTATTTAACCTAGTTTCTAAGACTCTACTTTTATTCTGGAAATCCAGTCTATACTTTTCAATTTCTTGAGTTCAGTTTTGCCAATTTTCTATACTATTTTTTAATAATTGACTTTTATTTGCATTTGATTTTGAGTTTCTTTCATCTTACTCTCTACTTCATTAAATTTAACTTTCAAACTATGTGTTTGCTCTTATCCCATTTTTATTTCATGAAGTAACTCTGAATGCACATGCTTGATCTCTTGTTTCAATCTATTCTCTAACTTATATTGACCCTCTTCTATCTTCATTACCAGCCTTTCTTGACATTTCTTCATTTATAGTTTAAGCTCTTTTTGACTTTCATTGAATTTATTCATTAAATGTTTTGATAGATTTTCCTCACTTTCTGTTTTATTTTTCATAATTTATATCCCATTTACATGTATGACTTTATTTTAGAAAAGAAAAAACATGATTATCCTCCCCAATTCGATGTCTCAGACCAAACAAACTGAACAACTTGTTTTCTCTACTACGCTTTATATGCTGAGCCCTATAAACCAATTAAATCTCTACTCTCACACATTTCAACTTATGTAATATAACATCACCTCTTAATAGTGATTGATTTATCCATCCACAGTGTTATCATCCCAAAGTAAGGTGTGTAAAATTTATTTATTTATTTATATTTCTTTAATTTAACTTATATTGGATACAACATAGTGTAAATTTCATGACTATATTCAAAAGACTTTGCATTATGCTATCATTATCAAATTTAAATAGTGAGCAACATTGTTTCCATCTATTTTCCAAAATACCTTCAAAAAAATAAGTTAGCTTCAAATACTTTTCATTATTTATTTTATTATTTTTTCATGAAGAGAACATAATAATTTTTGTTTATTAATAATGACCCTATATAGTACATATCCAGTGCTTTTAAAGTCACAAATGTAAACTCTTGATTTTATTATTATATGGCAAGTCCAGACATCATCATCTGGTACTTCCTTTACATGCTTATTTTGGACATATCTATAAAACATTTTATTTATAAAGCATTTTACAACATTGATATTTTTCACCTCATGTAGTCTTATACTTCTATTTTTCAGAAAACAATTCAAAAGCCCACTTTAAATTCAATCTCTTAACAAAGCACAACTACAAATTAAAAAATTATTATATATTGAGTCATTACTCTGTTTAATCCAACACTAATATACACAAAAATAACTGATATTAATTTTGATCATTTATCAAATATGTTAATAATATCTATCTATTATTAAATGATTTTAAATCTCTAATGAGTCATGATATAAATGCCCAAGCTCTTGCTGGGCAGAAGAATGTGAAGGTAACTATTCTCTAAAATCTATGAATAATGCTAATAAAACATTATTTCATGAATAGCAATATTTCCTTATTGGATGAGCCAAATGTAAAAAAAAAACTAAATATAAAACTAAAGTAAGTGTCATTCACTGAATAGCTTGCAGATTTGGGTAATCATGAATATAAGAAAAATATTATAAATGAACAAGGTTAGATGATCCACAAGTGCCTCATAGATTTGAGTAATCACATATACTAAATAAAATTGTGAACCAAGTGGTTTTCTCCACTTATGCACTAACTATTTGGGTACTCTAAAATATATTACATAAATGTTGTACTTAGGCAACTAAAATATATAAATAAATATGTTGATTCACAAATGGCTCTGTGGCAGTTTAAATTTATATTTACAATGGACTCATGAATTTTGTAAAGTGCCAATGGTCCAGAGAATGAGTATCTTGCTTGGAAAAAAAGATACAATTCAATAAATGAAGACATTTGATGATAAAGTATGGTATGGGATATATAATGAATTATCTTAATTGTAAAATAAATTGTGTAATAAAATAATTTTATATTGATTAATGCAATAGGCCAATCAAAGGACTTAGTTTAATAATAATAATATAAATTTATTGAAATATGCATTAACCCATTGGGGGTAGATAAAGATTATAATTCTAATTTACCAATTGCAATCTAATACCTTATCATTTATTTACCTCCCCTCCTCTTTTATTTTTATGATTGCAATTAAAGAATATGATATACATTTAAATTATAAAGCATACACTCATAAAAGAGTTACATATAAATTCTTTAAACATAGTATTAAAAATGTTTAATATTGTCCCTTTTTTAAATATTGTAATGGTAAGATTTGTATATCAATGTAACAAAAGCCAGAGTATATATAAAACACACAAAAGCTAACTGAATCTAGATGGTGAGACCCAGAGTTCGACCAACATTTTCAATCTGTTCACTCATATTGTATGATTCAACACCCTATGAATGATATTCCTTAGGTTACACATGAGTTTCAATTTAATCATGTGCCAGCATAGCACAGGGAGGAACAAGAGACTCGAAGATGGACACAATAAATTTGACTAAAGAATCAAATAAACTAACAATATGTTTACCAATAATAAAGTCTAATAATATATATAAAATGATCGACCTATCAATATGGAATTGAATGCAAATTAGGCTACAAGCAATAAAGAGTGGAAACGAGTTTATATTTTAAGGAATAATTTAATTGATATAATAAAATAAATAATAAATCAAACACACATAATTATATAATGAGCATATGGAATCTTACGCTCGCAAGTATTATACAGCTAATGAGATTGACAACTACATATTATCTCATTTTATATATTTAACAAGATTATCTATGGTGATTAGATTTATGCCTATATTTAATATGCCAAAACCAAGTTGACTTGTAGCTTGCTAAATCATGAAGAACATATTAGCCAGAGATATAATTAAGCATACAGCACTTCTATGGCGTCTGTCTCTATATATAAGTTTAGAAGGTGAGCACATAATCAAGCTCAAAGATACACAGTTTAGCATGATAATTGAGATTAGGGTTCAGCCTAATGCTGAATACTTATTTAATATGGGTGAGAGAACTGGTTTAACCTAGGTTTACTTACACATGATATGGCACTTATTAAAATACTAATAAACATAATTACTGAGTGAGTGGGTCATTATTCATGGGTTTCAGATGCTTGGTGCCCTAGGACTGAATGACTTGCTATGAATATAAGAACATTAAGAGTTCAGGGAGTCTGATAAGCCTTTAATAAACAATCAGGACCCTCATGTTCCAGTTCTAAAATATTGCTTTACCCAAGCTAAATGTGTGAGCATGACCTTGGTCAGTACTCTAAGAAAACATGCAGCAAGTAGTTAATGTACAGTGCATACTTCGTAAGATCACACAACATATACATATACCAAACATAAATATGTCTGACTAACTTATGGTACCTTAAAAACATAGTGTTTATCTGCATAACTTTATAACCCAGCTCTCAAGACTACTATATTAATCATACTATATTTAGGGACTAAATAAATTAGTAATCTAGTTTAAAATATCAGACCTGCATCTCTAATATATAATATAAGGGAGAGAAAGCATATTTGATGGGCAATTAGTGATAAAGCATTATAAATATGCTTTATTATTATTTTTATGGCTAGTTCCCTATGATAAACATAATACATATATATAAAGTTATAATTTATAACTCTACCTGAGCAAACAACAATATTATCTAGGATGTAACTAACTATAATTATACTAACGAATATAAATCAATCAATTAAAGTAACAACAATAAGATCTCAAAACAGCAAGTTGGGAATAACAAATTCAATTAATTAATATTTATTAAAATGGAGATATAAAACATATCTTCACAAAAAATAGACTAAAATTATGTATATTTGCGGTTTTGAGATATTTGGCATATTAAAAATATTAAAAATTATAATAAAAATGATAAAAATATCAAGATAAATTGAAATAAAATAAATAGGCATAAATAACCACAATAATTTATAGATTAAATTAGATTATTACAGTGTGTTACAATTTTAGAAAGATCACTTAAAATTATAATTTTTAATTTCAGACAAGTTTGAGTTTTACATTAATTTAAGAAGTGATAAAGCAAATACAGAACTTTCATTTATATTGTAGCTATCTTTGAGAGATTGAAATTGAAATATTGAATGTTCATAATTAAGAGCTCTGTGACAATTGAGAGTATTACTAATTTTCTTGGTTACAGATTCAGGCATACTGGACAGTGATGTTGGCACTATTCTTGGGTAATCAGCTTGGTTTCCATTGGGATCTTCTTACAACAGCCTGCTGTCTGGAATGCTATTTATTGCAGCAATGATGGTTGGCTGTGACAGTATATTAATAGGACAACAGACTACCACCTCACATAGGAAAAATGGCAAGTTTATGCACTTTAGTTCATCATGGATTTATTTGACCACTCTGATTGGCCATCTTGTTGTTGCCAAGATTGCTGACTGCTGGAAAATCTATTATCACATCTGTGAGATTTAACATATTTAATTTTTAATTTTTGTTCCAAATTTTACATCTCATAGTTTTACTTTATTTTGGTTATTTTACCTCTATTGGTATTGTTCAATAGTGCCAGTTGAGTGCACATTATTTACAACTTTACCAATTTTAAGAAAAATATTATTTAAAATCTAAGATTTTAAATTTAAACTTCACATTATACCAGCGCAGGTGCAATGGTGCAATTAAAATTGTTTACAACTAGGTTAAATCAAAACAAAATTCATAATCAGTAACTAATCTTTTGCTATATATGTATAATGGTGGTACCTGGAATATACCTAATAAGCAAAATAAAATATATAATAGACCAATAATTTAAATTAAATCACTTTTTAAATGGTGCGACTTTTAAAAATAATTATATACCTGTAATATATATATTAATCTAATTACAGATTTAACATCTATATGTGTGATCATACATATATAACTGCTTGAAGGTGCTTATATAAGTACTTTAAGAGGGTTTAAATCTGGCACAGATATAGGTGGAAGGAAAAATAGGTGAAACAGACAAGTGATCAAAATTGACTGTTTCAGTATATATCTATTTCTCATATTTAAATGATAACAAATGCCAAGTAAGTTATACTAATGGAAATTAATAATAATAAGACTAATAAAATTTTAATAAATGTTTATGGTTAAAATTATCATTATACTTTTGTTAACCATTTCTTTTTTGTTTTTTAAATGAAACTTATCTGATAGTGTTACTTTTAAAAAAGGTTTTATTAGCATATGTTACCACAGTTTTGCATGTATATTATTTCAGATCTTATTCTATTATTTGATGTTTCCTTTGATATCTTTTTTTGCTAGCAAAAACACAAACATAGGTATCCATAAACAATTTGAATCATTAGGTGATATCCAATTATTATTTCTTTTAATATTACAATCCAAGATAAATTCAATTATCTTAGCCCTATGGTGGTCAGCATAGAATGTGTGTTATCCATTTTATTTTAATCATAAAAATTCCAAACAAAGAAAGGAAAGCCCATGCTCCCTCTCTCTAAGTTATTTTACCCACAGGGTAGATTTTGCTGCTGTGTTCCAAATATATTTATAAAAGGCATAAATTAACCAAATTTTTAAGCAAAGGAAAGTCTGTCTTCTTGCTGGAATCAGTTCTGTAGCTATGGCAACACAAAATACAATCCTTTTTTAACACTGACTTGTGATCATGTGACTCTCTTTCTTCTTATTCTAATAAGGCATTGTTTTCATTCAATAATAAATTAATCAAAAATATTTCATTTTAAAATTTAATAAATAAATGGTTCATTTATTCCAAATTCATACAAAACAATAAATATATTTTTATTAAAAAGATGACCTTTAATTATTTTCTTTATTTAGTTATTTTTAAACTACAAGGAAACTATAGATGGCAACATGTATACATAACAATGTATATATAGTCTATATACTGTGTCTTTTCAAAGATTTTATGCTATAATGTTTAGTCTATAAATCCAGTATAATCATAGTTGCAATTCAAATAGATTAAAGATTAATCCTTTTTCAAATAGTTAAAAGATTTCAAACTCTTTTTCAAATAGCTAAACATTTCCTAAAAAATTCAGAATTTTTATTAGAAACTGAACTATAACCAATTTTCCTAGATGTCTTATTGAAGAATAAATGGATATCTAAGTGTAAAGAAAGAAAAAAATTAAATACTTTCAACAATCTAGTGAGCACTGTTTAAACCTTCAATATTTTTATACATTTAGGGTAGAGATGCTGGAGAAATTCCATACTTCATTAATTAAGGATCATGTTTTTGCAATTGATCTTACCCTCCATATGCTCTAAAACAAATTATTATTGATTAAAAGAAAAGCAATATTATCCAATAAAAATTGACTGTAGTTCCAATTTTGAAGCTGATTTTTTGGAATCAATAATTAATTCATTCACCAAGCACATTATATATATTTAATATATACATATATAATAGGTCACTTATATACTTATTTTCAAATATTTTTTTATATTTACAATTTAGCATAGTGTTTGTGATATCCATTTCAATTTAATCATAAAGATACTAACTTCAGAGGGGATGCTTACATCCCCTCTCTCTAAGTTATTTTAACCACTGTATATTTCTTTGCTATATGTGCCAAATATATTTATAAAAGTAAGGTAAAAATAAACACAAATTTTTAAGCAAAAGAAAGTCTGTGTTTTCTTACTAAAAATAATTTCTGTAGCTGTGGCAACACAAAATGCAGGCCTTTTTTTTAAAAATACTGACTTGCGATCATGTGATTCTTTCTTCTAATTCTATAAGGCATTGTTATCATTTAATAATAAATTAAACAAAAATATTTTATTTTAAAATTTAATAAATAAATATTTCACTTATTCCAAATTCATTCAAAATAATATATTTTTTTATTAAACAGATGGTCTTTAACTGTTTTCTTTATTTAGTTATTTATAAACTACAAGGAAGCTATAGATTATGTTGTGGAAATGGGATGGAGCAGAATATGGGAAACTTAGATTGGGGAATGGAAAATAAAGTGGCTAACAGGTTTCTCTGGGCATAATTGCTGAGGGATTATTGACTTCGTTTAAGGAAAAGCTACAGTACATCACATCACATATGTAGTATACATACTGCATATTTTCAAAGATTTTATGTTGTAATGTTCAGTGTATAAACTCAGAATCATCATAGCTGTATATCAAACAGATTAGATATGAATTCTTTTTCAAATAGCTAAAAGATTTCCTAGAAAATTCAGGATTTTTATCAGAAACTGGACAATAACCAATTTTCCTAGGTACAAGAATAAATGAAATATCTAAATGCAAGGAAAGAAAAAAAATTAAATACTTGCAACAATCTAGTGAGTTCTGTTTAAACCTCCAGTATTTTTAAACATTTAAGAAAGAGTTGTTGGATAAATTTGACACTTCACTAATTAAGGACATTAGTTTAAAACTGTTTATTATGTGATTCTTTTAAGCTTTTATATGCTCTAAAAAATGTTATTGATTAAAAGGAAAATAGTATGATCCAATAAAAATTAACTGTAGTGATCCAATAAAAATTAACTGTAGTGCCAATTTTGAAATTGATGTTTTGGAATCAATAATTCAGTCACCAAGGACATTATATATATTTAATATATACATACATAATAAATCTATACTTTTTTCAAATATTTTTTTATATTTACAATTTTAATTATATAAGCTTTAGAGCTACATATGTATCCTCTTTTAACTCATTATTTAAATATTATATAACAATAGATAAATACTGAATTGTAAACTATGATATCATAAAGTGCACAGAACTAGTTTTAAGAGAACTCCCTAATTAGCCTTGCCAAACTCTAATCAAACAAATCCTTCAACAAACATTTACACAACCAAACCTCTCAATCAAAATGAGTATAATCAAAAATGAATGGAAACCGGCCTTTATGCAAACTTCAGTGAAACAGAGAAACCAGCAATAACCTATACAACTCTTAAACCAATCATTCAAACTAAGAATACACAAGAACAAATAGATGACACATGTAATACAATCCTCAGAGAGGAAATTTCAGGTCAAACTCTCACTACAAAAGAGGACAACATGACCAACCTAATTGTAGAAAGCAAGATAGATCCAGATGAGGAAGAAAATGAACTTAAAATTAAAAAAATATCATAGGCAAAAAATCCACTCAGCATAAAACCATCAATCTATCACCAACCTTAAGGCCAGAAAAGCCTATCAAACCCAACAAAGTGGTTCACAAACTCACTACAAACCTACTTCTCCATCAAATCTTAAACACTCAGATGAAGAAAATTCTCAAACATACAGCATGTTAGTCAGCATGGATAATGTCTCACAACAGATACAGCAAACAGAAAATGTCTCAGACCAAAAAAATAAACCAAAATCTTACAACAATAAAAGAACACATTCATCTAAAAAAACAAGAATAAAAAATAACACCGATAAACATCAAAACACTCAAAAACTGGCACAACAATTACCCTGAATATAATTAAGAAAAATTAAAAAGAAATCTATTCACACAGATAGGTGGAGCTCAGATGAGGACAATTCCCAATGAACACACAATCCACTTACCCCCTCTAACAAACAAATTTCAGATACATCCAGCTCAAAACCTCACAAATCCATAGAAAAAAGTGGAAAACCATGAATCCAATAATCAACGGTACAATGGATCCATCTGAAGAATCTCAGATGAAATACATAACTCCATAAGATACAGAAGATCTTATGGATGAAATACTATAAATAACAAATTTGCCATCGATCCAACCTCAAGTTCAATCTCAAGAGTCTGATTGCCAAGTAGCATCAGACCTCATCAGCACAGAGACTTCCCCATTGACTTGGCACACTTTGCTGAGGAGGGTTTGGATTAAATAATCATGTTCTGCAAAATCACTGGCATTAATTCAATTGATAAAGCTCATGTTATTAAAAACTGACTTTCACTCTGCTCCCCACATATCCTTTTAATGGGTGAAACTAAATGTCATCCCAATACAAATCATAAAATTCTAACATTTCTCTCATCTCTTGGATTTACTCAATTTTCCATTGGCCCTTCAGTAGCTGGTGGAGTTGGAATTCTTATAATAAGTCAACATCACCAAAAAGTTTTAACATACTATTCCTAGATGCCAATGTAATTATCATAGAAATAGACTATTGGGGATATCCGATTACCATAGCTTACATATACGCAGCAAAGATGTAAAAATAATCCATATACTAAATGCAATGTGGGGAGGGCTTCATCCTGGAAACCTACTCTTTCTACACCAAAACTAAAAAGTCATTTATTGACCTGGTGTACTACACTCCAGACCTCCACTTCAACCTCAATGCAGCCTTGGCCCCTATTGCTTTTTCTGATCATATGGCTTTGATCATACAACTGACACCTACTACAGTTCCTTTAACTGTGGATGGACCTGGAAAAACCATGCACATATTCACCCAATCAAATATAATGGAGGCAATAGTGTCTGAGGCATACATCTATTTCTGGAAAATGAACATCCTTTCCCTTCCAGTTGAGGAGGGCTGGTTTGCCTTCATCAGAATTCTACAGTTCATATTAAACCACCACACCAGGAAAATCAAAGGACCAAATGACCTTCTAAATGACTTCATAGATATTAATTTTCAACTTCAATCTCTACAGCAAAATTCTACAAAACCAAGCAGAAGTCTCTCACAGAATATATATCCATCAGAAGAGCCAAATGTTTCTTATCACGACAACATTGCTGGATGAGAGACTACCTTAGAAGGGCACTAGGGTACAACAAAAAACAGGTCACTCCTTCATCTATCAATACAAATGGCACCAATCTCATTGGCCTTCCAATGATGCAGCACATCAGCCAACTTCTGCCAAGCAATGCAAAAAGATAGAGCCCCTCCAGTAAACAGGTGGTTGGTTGCTGGTGACCTGGGTGAATATGGTATCACAGAAACCTAAATAAAAAAAGATTAACATCCCTCCCCAACACTGTTCATCCAGGTCTTCATGGCATTCCAAAATTTCTTCTCAAATGCCTCAGTCAATTCATTGTTTCAATTATTAAAAAAATGATAGATCACCTAGCATTAGGCAGCAGAAACATAGCAGAACTCTACCCAGTGGCACTCATGCCTTTCTTAAAAAAGCTAAACCACTAAATGACTTTAATAATATGCATCCAATTTCCATGACCCCATTGTTTATCAAGATAATGTAGTCAGTCATTAAAGATCAAATTCAAACTCAGATCCTTAACCATATCTCACCAAACCAATATGAAAAAAGGGATCCTCACCCTCACATGCTATGACCAATGTTATGGCACTTATCAATTATATGAGAGTACATCATAAATCCAAACCTATTGCTATCCAGCTGGATATTGCAACAGCCTTTGATTTAATCTAGATAAACACCCTCCTGGATATTCTGACTGAATATGATGTTTGAGTGCAATTGTTCAGATGGTCAGCAATCTGCTCAATAACAAAGATTTTTCTCTATCTTGATGGAAAGATCTCACCAGCTTTCAAGCCATATAAGTGAATCCCTCAAGGATCTTCTCTCAGTGCCCTATTATTCATGGCATACATCAACCATCTTCTGATGGATATGGGAAAAAACCTCCCAGGAGTATCCATTCCCTCTCTCAACAAAAATCTCAATGTATTTCCATACATAGATGACATCATGGTCATTCTACTCATTATCAAATACCTTCCCCACCTCATGAATCTTAAACAGAAATACAATGAAACTAAGCTTACAAATAAATTATAACAAATCATCCATCTGGAAGATAATATCTGGAAAACAAATTAAGTCACCCTTCTCTGCAAAACCCCAAAGATATCTAGGTTTCTAAATTTTCAAACCTCCAACTGCAATGGCAAGAGAGATTCAGGAAATCAACTGAAGCTATTACCACTTCACTCTCTAGAGTCTACCTCTCACTATATGGTAAGCCTTCTGAACATGATTGTAATGCCAAAAATCTCATATTATTTTCCATTCATTAACAAAACAGTTTCAAAACAAAATTAAATGATTATGCATCAAAACTTCTCTGGAGAGAAAGGACAGTGGCAATTAGCTTATGAGGTATACAATGGCCACACGTACAATGGCAATCATATTACAAAAAACCTACAATACTTTGCATAATCTGATCCACTCCTTTGTATACTCCAACATTATTGAAAAAAATATTCCGACTGATCATCCACCACCTTTTACCAAATCATGGGTATTTTCACAAGTAGAATATTTAAAACTATATAAACCGATCATGCCCACTAACCTTGACTGAAAAATCACTCTATGTAAAGCATACAGCCTAGTTAACTCTAATCAACAGCCCATTAAAACCAGTTTAAACATAACCAACCAAAGACTAATACTTCAAAAGATGGAGTCTGGAACCCAAATTTCTTATCTTCATCATTAAAACTTAATGCACTTTCCACAAATTGGTTTCTATATTACTGAAGACATCTTTCTAGCATAGACCCAATATGTGGTCTGTGCTCCCATGAAGATGAAACCATAGAACATAATATACACCAATGCTCTGGACCTTAAATGCTGAAAGATATGATCATCATCAACTCTAATATAAGAACTGACATGATTCTCTCACTTGAAAATGCCATTCATAATGAAACATTTTCAGTAATAAGACTTTCCATTTTTGTCCTTTATACCATATGGATTGTAAGATGCAAAACGCTCATGGAATTTACCACCCCCACAAGTCAAACCAACATTTTTTATCAAACACTCAAAAAAGTCAAGAAACATGATCAGCTCCTTGGCCCAATAAAAGCTTTTGATGACACCTGGTCATTAATTTTACTACCTTCTTCCTGTTTCTCAACTCCAACCAACTCAGCCTTTTAAATTAAGCAATTTTACTTATGCTAATGTAAAACACTCTAACCACATAAAACAAGTTCTGAGTATCTCACACATTTTACAAACTTTCTTCACTTTACCCAACCACATAAGTGGAATAACAGTCATGTTCATATCAAACAGAACATTAATATAATCATGTTAGTGAACAATTTTTATTTTCATTAAGATGTAATTACTATTTATTATTAATAAATTATTATTGAAATGAACATTACTATCTACAAATCAAAATGTGTTAAATTATATTTAAACAGATATCACTTGCTTTATTATAAAATATGAAAATGATACTTTATGATTAAATATGATTTTGATTAATATAAATAAAATCAACCCTATTCTTACTGATGATTATTAATGTTGAGGATTAAGACAACTGATCAAATAGGTCCACTTGAAACTAGTCATGTGAATGTGTAATGCCATAATTCATAGTTTAGAATTTGGGTATTACTAACATCTTATATTTCAATAAAATAATGAGTTTAAATGTTTTTTTACAATATATTACAAAATAGAAATCTAATATATTAATTATAAAATAGATTGTTATATGCATATTTAATTCAATTGGGGAGATTTGTATAAAACGGAATTAAATTCCATGTGATTAGAATATATTTGGATATATATTTTTATAATGATGTAAATGATACCACATTTCACAAAAATAAATAATATACTTTTTACAGACATAAATATTAAAGGTAATGTTTATATAAAAAAAGAAATTGATTATAATTTCTATATAACCAAAATAAAGTAATTTCATTTTTCTCTTTTTGAAGTAAAATAAATAAAATTGCTTAACGTATAAGATTCAAATTTATTCTAATTTGTGGTAAATAATAATGGGATATAGCTAATGGGTATGATTTCCCACAAAATTGGTCTTGTGAATCTTATATTTTTATAGTTCCCAAATTTGGCAATTATAATACATCTTATATCTTAATTGAATGATGAGTTAATAGAGCATGCTTAAATACTCTCAATAATATATTTTATAATATATTAATTACATAATTAGTTAATAAAAAATCATTATGGTAATATAAATAGTATCATTAAATAGTACAGAAATAATGAAATAAAATGAGTCTGATTATGATAATGATAAATCCTCATGCTGGACTGCTATTTATATTATTATTAGGTAAATATTAAGGGGTTATCAAGCAAAATACATTTAATTTGTTAATTCACTGCAAATAGCCTCCTGTCCTTATTTCATGACATTCTTGCATAAATGTCTATGTAGTCTCAATGCAGAAATAGATGTTCATTTGTTTTTTTTTTATTTAATTGGAGATAAAAAGTTATTTATGTTCATTAGAACAACAGAAGTGATGATATTGTAATTTATTTTCATGTTCACCTAAGCCAGTAATGGTTAAATTAAGGGTATTAACATCAAAGAACTGGGAGATAAATGTTCATAATTATATTAGTGGCACCCTAGACAACAGATCTATTACAAATAAAAATTGTCCAGGAATGAATTCTGTTTTTGATTTGAATCAATTATGGGGATAGTGGTCAACAATGAGACTGGTATTAGTGTTGAAATAAGTAAATTTAGGGTATACCGACCCAGTCTCATCATCATGATAATGTTAGGATGGTCAACCTAAATATTCTCAGCTTGATATTTTCTATGTAGCATTAACTCCAGCATGCAGATCCACATACATTATAACAAGTGTGTAATAGGAAGATAAGCTGATCCCATTACAATATATATAATATGAACTCATTGGATAGACCTGGGGTAATAATTAATCATCATCATCACTCCCAAATCAATACAAAATTTAAAATTAAATATCAAAAGAAATGATAATGAATGTAATGAAAGGAATGAGCATGAGAGATCAACACCAATGCATGAATCTAATTCAGGAACAAAAGTTCTATAACTGTTACTGTGAGTAAAAAATATAATATAACATATAATATTCTAAAACTAATTAGGATTGAGTAAATTCACTGGAATAACTTTAACAATGAAATATCAATTTATTAATAACAATTAAAATGAAATTCTGCTTAGTATGCTATAAATCTAAAATTTTTATTCTGATTTTGATTAATATACAATTAGCTATCACATTTTTATTTACAAATATCTGAATAGGTTTACACGAAACACACTTTTATATAAGCACACAGGTATGCAATATAATTTATGAACATTTTTGAATTGCCATAAACCTATAAATGAAATTCATTTTTATAATTATAATGACAGGTTTAACATATATATGACTATATGACACTCATCTACATAAGCACACAGACCTGCTGTGACTTATGAGAATTGTCATATAATGATTTTAAAAAAAGCTATCACATTTTAATGATACATAAATAATGACTGATTTAACATATAGGTGTGTGTGCATAGAAATGTGTGCACACACTGGCATTTATAAAAAATAAACCATTATATTTTCTTAATATATAATTAATTCAATATCAAATAACATAAAATGGATACATATATAAGCACACATACATATGTGAGGTATAATTTATATACATATTTGAATTGTCATAGACTTATTAAAAAAAATTAATTCATTTTTAATAATACTTAAATGCACACATAAGGTTGTATATAGAAAAATAATAGAATGAATGAAAGTTAATTTATTCTTTATCTAATAGTAAAAAAAAGTTTTTCTTTAAAAAAAAATTTTTTTTCTTTTTTTTTAAAAGAAAGTAATACTAATTCTTTGACTGTCTTTCAGAACAGTTTTCTTTTTATTTTTTGACAAGTTACTCTTGATTAATTATGAACAACTTTTAAAAAAATAGTAAGTCTTTTGTTTTCCAATCTAGAAAGATTTTTGGAGTTTTTTTAAAAATAAAATTGTCTATGAATCAATCCTTTGTTTTTTTTAAGACTTTTAATTCAAGCAAAAATTATTTACCTATTTTATAGATTTATAATGTCATTTCTATTAAAGAAGTTATTTAAAGTAACTCACCAGCTGTACTTTATATATATATTGTAACGGTAAGAAAAGTAGAGCTGCTTTAACCTAACCTAGAGATGCAGATAGAGGGGGTTCGAACCTCACCTACTCCTCTAGATTGCTACTAAGCGACTTACTCCCCAAACCTTACTAGAATTTAATCTTAATGTATGCCCGGTGGTCAGGGAGAGAAGAGACCATGAAAAGGAATTTTTACATATATAATGATCAGACGTACATACGTATGTCACAAAAGAAAACAATACTAAGTGTTTTTATTTATAGTGAATGAAAGATAACAGAAATTTTTATTATTGACATTAAAATAATTCACACAATGCTTTATTAATAGTGTCGTAGGCTATTTTCACTGCAACCATATAGACATATATGAAAGATCCATTGATCATAATGATAAGAACAGACAAAATTTTACATTATAATTTCATCTTTAAAATATTCCAGCCAATGGAAGTGTTACATAAAAGAAATCAAGAGAGCGAGACATGATTCATTAACTCTGTGGTTGGAGAACATAGAAATAAATAAGTGGTCAAAATCAACTGAACACTTTGAACAGGTTTAAATCACAGCCCTACTTACGATTTAAGAAGAATGATAAAGGGACCCCAGCAGGAATTTCCAGCCATAAATGAAACATTTCCATGAGATTTTGAGAAAGATTTCCTAATAAATATAAATATACAAGATCATGCACAAAGGCGATAGCATATAGTGGGCTATGAGGCTGGAGACATAACAGTTACCAAGAGGTTAACACAAGACCAGATAGCTCTCCGTCTTTAAACTAGGTTAGAGAGAAAAATGGAACCCGTTCACTAAACGCGTGACCCGGATTCAGGATCAAAATTTTTGTTGCTTATGTCCAGTTACGTACATTGAAAGGACTGAGATCGACATGAGATCCAGAACAATTTATTTATTTTCAGAAGGTCTGAATGTAGGTATGTTAACCTAAGCAAACGTGGCAAAAGAAGCACTGTAATATATATATATATATATATATATATATGCTGAGTGGTCCAGTAGATCACCCGAGGCACAATGCCATATAAATGTGGTCAACGACCATTAAATTTAAAAAAGAAACCCTCTGCAAAATATATATATTAAGAAAGCTCAACTATCACTGAAAATCCGCAGAAAAATAGTAACTTCCCTTTTATAAAATTCAGATTACTAAAACAAGAGAGCGGATATTTTATTGATTTAGTTGAAGTTTAACCAACACACCCCAGAGTCAATGCTATTTAATAATTTTTAATACATATTGTCAAAATGTACTCTCTCTTAATACTAAAATATAAATGAGAATGTTTTATTTCATGCTCTTTAAAATATAACTTTAAATTTGTAATCCTTCATTGACTAAAATATACAGGCATTTGATAAGAATCTTTCTTTTATATATATATAAAAAACTAAGTTAAAGTTTGGAAAGTTTTATAATAGAATATCTAGCAATTTAATTCTTGATTTTAAAATAGAGTTTTGCACTTTCTATGATTTGCTTCCATTTCTTTCTAAATAAATATTTATATAAATTAAATAACTTAATTACGGAAGTATAATGGCGGAAAGTTAAACGAAGGATTTTCCAATTAAATTAATAAGAACTATGGCCGCCATTATAAATAATAACCCCTCCCATTACGATATAAAAAAAAGAAAAGAAAGCAATTAATGAAATATAATTTGACAAGATACGAACACAAAGATTTAAAAAAAAACATATATATAGAAAAACATAATTCTAGCTAGAGTGAATTTGTAAATTACAAAGAGATTTTTTTGTTAATTTATGGTAACGTCACCGGTAACTAGATGGGGTGGGTCAAGATGAGTTCATTAGAGGTTTACCGCAAGTCTTCTCGGTTCTTCAACTTTGTTTTTCCAGATTTGAGGGCAGATATTCACGGATACAGGGCAGACACTTTAGTTCTCTGGCTGGCTTACATGATTAGAACTCCGGCCTCATGAATGGCTCAGGAGAGCGGAGGCAAAGAGGTTACCCCTGCATTTTTGCAGAGCAACACATTTCTGGATTTTTTTTATTTATATGCTGAAAGAATAGAGTGCAGCTTGAAGTAAGTACAGCAAGCAAGAGTTCACTATATTGTCCAATCTTTCAGCAAAATTTCTTCCAACAAAATTCTTAAGATTTCTCTCTGACCTTCAGCACAGGTTACCCGCAAGCATAAGACCAAGAACAAAAGAAAAGTTCTTTATTTATACTCTTTTTTTCCATTATGTTTTTAATCTGCTAATTAGTAGCGAATCATGCCCGTTGTTTCAAATTTTTCCTGTTATCTATTTTTTATCTAATTCAGAAAAATGTTTTATTAATTAAATTCATTTTCTTAATGGATTCTATTTAATTAAGAAAATTTATCTTATCGAATTCTTCCAACATATATTTTAAAAATAGTTGCAAATATAATTTTAACTTTCTATATTTTATTTTATTAAATCTTTTCTCTTTAACAGAATTCCTTCTTTAATTTAGGCAACTATTTGAGAAAACGATAAATTTAGTTTGAAAAAGAAACATACATTCACTGTGATTGACTTAGGGTCTTAGTTAGTCCACAATGAATGGTGAAGCCAGCATATATATATATATTTGTATATATATACACAGCTTCATATTCCTAGAACCCATAAAAAAAAAAACAAGTAAAAAAAAAAGACTAAAGCTACGGTTTTGCAAAGAGAAGCAGAGTGATTTGGAAAAAGCACTCCTATTATACAGAATATTAGTGTATTTACATGAAATAATACTGATATGTGCAGTTTATAAAAACAAACTGAAAGTTTATAATAATACTGATAAATAGATTATATTAATAAAAAAAACTGAAAGTTTATCATAATACTGATTTATAAATTATATATATATATATATATATATATATATATATTAAAAGAGAAGTATATAATAATATTAATTAATATATTACAACAATGCCAATATTTACAAAACATACACACAAAAAAAAACTGAAAGCCTATAATATGATTTCATTATTCATATGATGTGTCCTGGTCGTACCTTGGGGATCTTGTAAAAAAATTACTTTTGAATGGAGCACTCTATTTAAACTATTTTTTTTCAATGGACCTTCCTCTCTGGGCCTTGTTATTAGATCTCTGAGCTGTGTCCACTTTATTACCATGTCTTCTATCAATTCTTTTGCTAGAAGTCAAGTTGAAATTCCTTATTAATGGTGCTCTGTTCTTTAGCTGTTTCCCTCTTATGTGTTCTGATGATAAAACTGGTTCATGGTTAAATCCCTCGGTCAGTGATTTTGGTATGGATAAATGTGGTTTCAAACCTAGAACTGTGCTGCCACTTGATAAAGTAGTTTGTTTTGCCTGACCTGCCGTGGTGCATTTTGGAAATATCTCGTGATCATTAAATTGATGAGTAAAATGCTTGAAGGCAAGGTGAGGTATGCTCTGTCCTACTATCTCTAATTCCATCTGGCCTTTTGTTTCATTTTCTGTTCGTTCAAGATTAGTTGGTTCCTGTATGCAGCTTATATTGGTTGTCTCTTGGGTTTTACATTTGTGAAAATCTAACTTGTTGTTGTAAAATGTAAACTTATTTTCCCTATAGTTTATTCCTGAGTCATGTCTTTCTAAGAAGTCTGATCCTAACAGTACATCATAAATCAAACCTGGGCATTATCTGAAATATATGATTTACATTTGTTGCTCCTATCTTAATATCCAGTCCTAAACGATGTGTTCCTATGTTGGCTTTTTCTCCATTTGCTAATATAGCATAAGATTTTCTCGGTGAGATCGGTAGTACATGAGTTCCTACTGTTGCATCCCACCATTCTTTTGACACCAGTGACACTTGACTTCCAGTGTATGTTAAAGCTGTAATTGGGACATCTTCTAACAGTGCTTTAATTGTAGGGCACTCTGAGAGTGGTGGTCTGTGATCATCTTCCAGTTCGCACATAAATGCTGATGCCACTCTTTCATTTCCCTCAATAATTTCTTGTTTCATCCTGGAGTTCTATCTGGGGTATATAAATTATAGGACTCATATTTTTCTGGAATTGCTGTGTATTTTGATCATCATCATAGCAGTTCCTGACAGCCGCCATCTGTATTTTGGGTGTGCCAATTCTTTTTCCTTTGTCTGCATGCTCTTTATTTAGGTTTCCAAAATCTATAGCAGTTAGTAAGTCTACCATCTCATCAATTCCACAGTTGCAGCAGCCCAGCATCAATTGTTATATGTGGAGAGGCATATTGTACCTTATTGTCCAAATAATCTGCCCCTCTGATAAGTGGAAAGCAGTCAACGATTTTAACAAAGACACTTGCCGCAAGAAAAACTGGGTGTGAGTTTCTCCTTTTGAAGTGCAATATTTTTCTTGAGATATACGGTGCATTATTCCATCTTGCCTCTCATCACTCCAAAAACTTTTAAGTAAGGCAATGTGGTAATCTGCAAATGTTACTGGTTTGTTACTTATACAGTCCCACCAATTCCGGCCAGATTCATATAAATGATTAACTGCAACTGATAACTTTTCAGCTTCTCTGAGTTCCTGGAATATGAACAGCTCTTGTAAACTTTGCAAGGGTGCCATGGGGTTTTCTCCTATATCACTCCGAAAAGTTTTGATGTGGATAAATCTTGCCACCATTGGGTTGTCTGTTCTTTCCATGACCTTTATGCTATCTTTATTTTCACATTGGAGATTCTCATTTCTTGGCTGATTCTCTTCTGTCATTTTTGTTTCATTGTTTCTCTCTTCTTTCATCCTGTTGATTTCTGATCTATATTGGCTACATTCTTCTTTGCATTCTTCTACTTTTTGTAACATAGTTTCCATCAATTTCCGTATCCATTGTGGTTCCGGAGAATCTATGTCTCCTTCTAGACTATACATATTTTCTAGAGAAATACGAATAGCTAAAAAAAATATACAAGAAAAAAAAATTTGTTTTGCTGTTGTTTTTAGTCTTTCTACTAATACTATTCTTAAAATTTTTCTTATTTTTCTACTTTTACTTTTCAAAAATTTGCTTCACTCTCCCAACCATTCCTGCAACTGTCATCCTTTTTTAGCCTGCCAGCTTTCTCTCTATCTCTTATTCTATGCATAGTTCCTGCCCTATCCGTGTTTATTTACTTATTTACTACCCTGTTCTGTGTGTTATATATGTGACTATAACTATGTGTATTTGATATACACTTCAATAAAATATGATTACTACTGCTGAAGGGGGGGGGTGAAAAATTATACTTGCGCCCATCTTTTCTTTGCTCCTTGTTTGATCACTCTGTCTCCCTTCCTAGCAAAAGAATGAAAAATACATTAATATCTGATTTGATTTTAATTTTCAACCGAACTGATTGATTTCACATCTTGTAAACTGTACAACTGATAGCAAACATAGAAAGTGCAAAAGAAAAATATATAAACTTCTGTCATTCACTATATTTATTTTCAAAAAAAACACACAAAATAATTTTTTTCTGATCATGAAATTTCTATTATTATATCTCAGGTTCTATCTCTAAACAGTAAGGCCACACTTGGGATGCCAGATTACACAAAAAAAAAAAAACTGTAACAGTAAGAAAAGTAGAGCTGCTTTAACCTAACCTAGAGATGCAGATAGAGGGGGTTCGAACCTCACCTACTCCTCTAGACTGCTACTAAGTGACTTACTCCCCAAACCTTACTAGAATTTAATCTTAATGTATGCCTGGTGGTCAGGGAGAGAAGAGACCACGAAAAGGAATTTTTACATATATAATGATCAGATGTACATACGTATGTCACAAAAGAAAACAATACTAAGTGGTTTTATTTATAGTGAATGAAAGATAACAGAAATTTTTATTATTGACATTAAAATAATTCACACAATGCTTTATTAATAGTGTCGCAGGCTATTTTCACTGCAACCGTATAGACATATATGAAAGATCCATTGATCGTAATGATAAGAACAGACAAAATTTTACATTATAATTTCATCTTTAAAATATTCCAGCCAATGGAAGTGTTATGTAAAATAAATCAAGAGAGAGAGAGACATGATTCATTAACTCTGTGGTTGGAGAACATAGAAATAAATAAGTGGTCAAACAACTGAACACTTTGAACAGGTTTAAATCACAGCCCTACTCATGATTTAAAAAGAATGATAAAGTGACCCCAGCAGGAATTTCCAGCCATAATTGAAACATTTCCATGAGATTTTGAGAAAGATTTCCTAATAAATATAAATATACAAGACCATGCACAAAGGCGATAGCATTTAGTGGGCTGTGAGGCTCGAGACATAACAGTTACCAAGAGGTTAACACAAGACCGGACAGCTCTCCATCTCTAAACTAGGTTAGAGAGAAAAATGGAATTCCTACTCATGATTTAAAAAGAATGATAAAGTGACCCCAGCAGGAATTTCCAGCCATAATTGAAACATTTCCATGAGATTTTGAGAAAGATTTCCTAATAAATATAAATATACAAGACCATGCACAAAGGCGATAGCATCTAGTGGGCTGTGAGGCTCGAGACATAACAGCTACCAAGAGGTTAACACAAGACCGGACAGCTCTCCATCTCTAAACTAGGTTAGAGAGAAAAATGGAATCCGTTTGCT
This sequence comes from Epiperipatus broadwayi, assembly GCA_028023455.1. Lineage (NCBI taxonomy): Eukaryota > Metazoa > Onychophora > Udeonychophora > Euonychophora > Peripatidae > Epiperipatus > Epiperipatus broadwayi. Next base: position 4,634,714 of record JAQFVV010012401.1, read on the forward strand.
AAACATGTGACCCGGATTCAGGATCGGAGTTTTTGTTGCTTATGTCCAGTTACATACATTGAAAGGACTGAGATCGATGTGAGATCCAGAACAATTTATTTATTTTCAGAAGGTCCGAATGTAGGTATGTTAACCTAAGCAAACTTGGCAAAAGAAGAATGTAATATATATATATATGCTGAGTGGCCCAGTAGATCATCCGAGGCACAATGCCATATAAATACGGTCAACAACCATTAAATTTAAAAAAGAAACCCTCTGCAAAATATATATATATTAAGAAAGCTCAACTATCACTGAAAATCCGCAGAAAAATAGTAACTTCCCTTTTATAAAATTCAGATCACTAAAACAAGAGGGTGGATATTTTATTGATTTAGTTGAAGTTTAACCAACACACCCCAGAGTCAATGCTATTTAATAATTTTTAATACATATTGTCAAAATGTACTCTCTCTTAGTACTAAAATATAAATGAGAATGTTTTATTTCACGCTCTTTAAAATATAACTTTAAATTTGTAACCCTTCATTGACTAAAATATACAGGCATTTGATAAGAATCTTTCTTTTATATATATATAAAAAACTAAGTTAAAGTTTGGAAAGTTTTATAATAGAATATCTAGCAATTTAATTCTTGATTTTAAAATAGAGTTTTGCACTTTCTATGATTTGCTTCCATTTCTTTCTAAATAAATATTTATATAAATTAAATAACTTAATTACGGAAGTATAATGGCAGAAAGTTAAACGAAGGATTTTTCAATTAAATTAATAAGAACTATGGCCGCCATTATAAATAATAACCCCTTCCATTACGATATAAAAAAAAAGAAAAGAAAGCAATTAATGAAATATAATTTGACAAGATACGAACACAAAGATTTAAAAAAAAACATATATATAGAAAAACATAATTCTAGCTAGAGTGAATTTGTAAATTACAAAGAGATTTTTTTGTTAATTTATGGTAACGTCACCGGTAACTAGATGGGGTGGGTCAAGATGAGTTCATTAGAAAGTTTACCACAAGTCTTCTTGGTTCTTCAACTTTGTTTTGCCAGATTTGAGGGCAGATATTCACAGATACAGGGCAGACACTTTAGTTCTCTAGCTGGCTTACATGATTAGAACTCCGGCCTCATGAATGGCTCAGGAGAGCGGAGGCAAAGAGGTTACCCCTGCATTTTCGCAGAGCAACACATTTCTGGATTTTTTTTATTTATATGCTGAAAGAATAGAGTGCAGCTTGAAGTAAGTACAGCAAGCAAGAGTTCACTATATTGTCCAATCTTTCAGCAAAATTTCTTCCAACAAAATTCTTAAGATTTCTCTCTGACCTTCAGCACAGGTTACCCGCAAGCATAAGACCAAGAACAAAAGAAAAATTCTTTATTTATACCCTTTTTTCCATTATGTTTTTAATCTGCTAATTAGTAGCGAATCATGCCCATTGTTTCAAATTTTTCCTGTTATCTATTTTTTATCTAATTCAGAAAAATGTTTTATTAATTAAATTCCTTTTCTTAATGGATTCTATTTAATTAAGAAAATTTATCTTATCGAATTCTTCGAACATATATTTTAAAAATAGTTGCAAATATAATTTTAACTTTCTATATTTTATTTTATTAAATCTTTTCTCTTTAACAGAATTCCTTCTTTAATTTAGGCAACTATTTGAGAAAACGATAAATTTAGTTTGAAAAAGAAACATACATTCACTGTGGTTGGACTTAGGGTCTTAGTTAGTTCACAATGAATGGTGAAGCCAGCATATATATATATATATATATATATATATATATGCACAGCTTCAATATATATAATGCAGTATATGTATAAACTAATTTTTCATCAAGCTGATACTCTCTGGGCAAGGTGGTGCTTTCTAAACAGTAGACTGGCTTATTGTCATTTTTGGAAAAGATATAATCCAGGTAACTGATGATCTGCATTGACCTGCAATAAGCTCTCTTCAGTCTCTATGCTGTCTAATACACACATATAAATATGTGCTATGGAAAACACAGAAAAGCTGGATCTTTACTTCCATGTGAATCCAAACTACTGTATTAAGTTAGTAACAGCAGTTTGGATTGCACCTCCTGCTTTCAGTTATAACTCTGTAGTAACTCTTTGTTGTTATCATCTGTAAAACTATAAAAAATTCCTCTAATCTTTTTTCAAATCATTTTATAGTCAGGATGAGGGGGAAATATATTTTTGTAAGTTTTCTTTTTGATTGAAAAAAGTTAATGACTCTTTTCAATCTACCTTAATCTTTTGAAAAAAAACTTTGTGGAATTTTATCAATATATGTTATATAAGCTTTAATTTTAAAAATTTGCTAATCAAAATAAATAGTGGAATTTTATAACTACCAGTATAGCTATTATAACATAAAAATATACTTGTTTGAATTTCAAAATCAGAATTAATAAAGTATTAATTAGACCTTTTTAAATATTTAATTTATAATATTTTTTTAAATTCAAAATTATTTATTCCTCAACTGTTATTTTAGCCTAATATAGAAAATATCTGTAAAAAATGTTTGTGTTTATTTTTACTTTTCCTTTCAATTTTATATATATATATAATAAAAATAATGAATTATAATTACAATTTTGTTTTAATTAACAGACATTTTATTTATATTTATATATACACCTGGGTCTCATTTTATGTGGTAGATAGGTTCCTCAGAAAACATACACAAAAGAAATTGCACAAAAATAAACATAACTTACCTTGAAAAATGGAGGATATGTTCCAGTAATTTTCAGAAGTCACATATAAGCAAAGCAACAAGGAAAAATTACTTTAAAATTCACATTTAAAAAATAAGGAAATAAAATATGACAAATATTTAAAAAAAATTAATACAAGACAAACTTTTTTTACTTTTTTTATTAACTACAGTATTTAATTTTCCATTTTTCCATACATATTTAATCATTACAGTTGTTTGACAATATGCGTTTGTTTGTGAACTAGTAAGAAATCAGATTCATGACATGATGTACAACTAGTGCCACTTTCAGTCTTGAGCTGTGTTAATGGTTTTCTGTTTCTATATTTAAAAAATGAGATCACAATCAAAACAAAAAAATTATACATTATCATTAGAAAGATTATTTTCAGTTTATAAAATCAATAAAATCTTTGTTATTATTTATTTTAAAAATCTAAAAAAATATTTATTTCTGTTAATATCTAACAAAATACGTTTTAAAAGTTTAAAATTTTTGAATATTCATTGTGATATTTTTGTACATATGTATAAATCTATTATTATTATTTACTCATTAGTATAAGTAGGTTATTTACATAGAAGCTAAGATTCTAAATACATCTTCAGGCCATATTCACATTAGCTGGTAATATAACATTATCTTTTTGAAAGAAAAAAGTATTTCAATTCAAAATAAGTTATTAATAATTTAAATTTCTTGCTATCTAATAAATATAGTGAAATATGAAAGATATTAAGAAGAAACATGAATTACATAATTTCAAAATTGCATTAAAATAATCCTCATAAAACGAGATCCAGGCGTATACACAAATACTACTATGTTGTTGTATGCTATGAGACACATAATGATCTCATGACCTACCTCATGGGGAAATAAAAAATAAAAATGAAACACCCATATAACAATATTTTACTTTATATGTATAACCAAAACAAAGTTCATATCTCAAATTATGTATTCATCAATTTTTTAGAGATCTGACAACTAACAAAATGAATAGTGACCTGCATTTCTGGGATATATAAAGAATTCAGCCACTGGACTATAAGTACATAATTCACCATGAACACCAGGAAGAATACCTTAATTTAAACACTCTAAGCTATCATAACACTTGATATAAAATAAACATGCAAAATACTTTGCAAAGTTCTACTCTTTTGAGTTTTAAGGACTTCAAAATATAAAACTATGCCTGATCCTTTGATTTTTAGGACTGGAAAACATAGAACTTTGCCTTGCTCCTTTTGTTGAAGACTTAGAGGCTGAGATCATGACAGGATAGTGTTAATTGCATCATGATAAACAATAGGAAATCAGAAAGTGGGTTGGAGCAATGTCTGACATAAAACACATCTTGGAGTTACATCTTTGTATCCTCTAGCTAATGACAAAATCCTCCACCCATCATCAAAACTAAATGTATGACTAAACAAATTCCACCAGTCAAAAACCCAATCCAATCTCCAAAATCACAGATTTTTCTATTCAACTCTAAATATGAACCCTCTAAATATACATTAACCACCATTTTAAAACTTATCACATATATCATAGTAATACTTTAAAATTGATTCTGCACAAAATGCATATTTTTTTATTTTTGAAATGTGGTTATTTTAAATCAAATTGAGTGGTAATTTTGTTGTGATGGTCACCAGTATATGATCATTAATGGCCCACAGTTGGGTTGCCTTTTGTAATGGTACAGATTCATCAGGTAAACCTGGGGTGATAATAAATTAACATCTTCACTCCCAAGTCAATATAAAGTTTAAAATTAAATATCAAAAAATATACATAATGAAAAAAATGAGCATAAAAGATCAACACCAAAACAATAAATAAGTAACTATACATTCATCAGCATTACACAAGAATAATCAATCATTCATCATCATGAATGATCAACAATAAAATCAACAGTCAATCTTGTGACTGGATTTGAAATGGGTCTACAATAGACCAGGTTAATTATTTAACCTTGCCAGCCTGGGGCAGATTATTTAAACATTAATTTGAATGCACAAATATAAGTGCTAATCTATCATAATACAAAAGTAAAAAAAAATACTGAAATAGTAACACATGCTGATCATTATCAATGCTCTGGCCATTTAGATCCTTTAATGTACAGACCAACTATAAACACAATTTCTAAAAAATACTAAACTAAATAAAATGTAGTGCATGGACCTTAAAGGTTATCCTCTTTGCATCAATCCAGGAGCATCGTAAACACTAAATATAAAATCCCTTTTTATATAAATGACCATTATGCATTAATCTAGCTCAGGAACAAAATCTCTATAACTGTTACTGTGAGGAAAAGATATAACATAGCATAATATTCTAAAACTATTTAGTATTGGGTAAATTCACTGGAATAACTTTAACAATTAAATATCAATTTATTAATAACAATTAAAATGAAAGTAAGTTCTGCTGAATATATCATAAATATAAATTTTGCATTCTGATTTTGATTAAAAACTATAACTGTTACTGTGAAGAAGATATATAATATAACATATAATATTCTAAAACTATTTAGGATTGAGTAAATTCATTGGAATAACTTCAATAATGAAATATCAATTTATTAATACCAATTAAAATGAAATTAACATCTGCTGAGTATTCCATAAATATAAATATTCCATTCTGGTTTTGATTAATATACAATTAGCTATCATATTGTGATTTATAAATATCTCAGTAGGTTTATATAAAACACACTTGTATATAAAAAACAGACATGTGGTATAATAATTTATGAACATCTTTGAATTGTCATAAACCTATAAATGGAATATAAATTTTTAATTCTGATTTTGATTAATATACAATTAGCTATCACATTGTGACTTACAAATACTTCAATAGGTTTATATAAAACATACTTATATATAAGCACACAGATGTGTCATATAAAAATTTATGAACATCTTTGAATTGTCATAAACACCTAAGTGAAATTTATTTTTATAATTATAATGACTGATTTAATATATGTGACTACATGACACTCATCTACCTAAGCACACAGACATGTTGTAACATATAATAATTGTCATATAATGATTAAAAAAGCTATCACATTTTCATGATACATAAATAATGACTGATTTAATTAATATATATGTGTGTGTGCATGGAAAAGTGTGCACACACTGGCATTTATAAAAAAAATAAACCTAATAAATCATTATATTTTCCTATTACACAATTAATTCATTGTCAAAAAAACATAAAATGCACATGTATACAAGCACACATACATGTAGTATAATAATTTATGAACATATTTGAATTGTCACTGACTATTCAACTCATTTTATATATATACATACTTACATTTGCCTTTATAATACATAAAGGCAAATGTAAGTATGTATATATATAAAAAATAGAATGAATCAAAGTTATTAATTTATTTTTTATCTAATGATATTTAATCTTTAACTATAAAAAATTTTTGTTTATATTTTTTTTTACTTTTCAACTATATATATATATATATATTTATATGTGCACATGCACTACTATGTTGTTGTATGCCATGAGACACAGAACAGTCTCAATATATACATAAGTATGGAACTGAAGAAAAACAGCTGTGAAATGAAATAATTGAAAGGCTTAAGCATGCAATATTTACATTTTTTAGCTATTTTTTATATATACCATTGTGTTTTTTACAAAATTAATAATATAATTTTAATTTTGACATCTTTATTTGTTTTGTATGTGTGTATATATATATCTTTTTAATTGTATGTTTAATAACTAAAAAAATTATGTTTTCATCATTCTTTATTAATAGATAATATATATATGTTTGATGCTTTGGTATTAGTTTTGCTATGACATATTATTCTGATGATGTTTTTGTCCAGTAATATTTATTTGAAGTTTAAATTAATAATGTTATGGGAACCAAAACACTGGCATGACTAATCTATGTCAATAATTAAGATATATACATAGTGACCTGTCAGATTAAAAACCATACTGCTTGTGAGATTTTATGCTGTTGCATTGTCCTTTCCTTTTCATTCTAAAACACATTACATACCACAGTGACTTTTGTCATTTGTAGGTAATTGTTTCTTGTTCAATTTAAAATTCCATTTCTAATTAAACATTATATTTATGTTTTATTTATTTTTGCTAAACATTTTAAAATCTTAAATAATTGTTTCTTTTTTTACAGAAATATGTTTTTCTTTTGAAATCATTTTTAAAATATTACCTTGAAGTTATACTTTACTACCTTAAAAGCTACAGTTCATCATTGTTCTTTCTTTGTTTTTTAGATTGAACATGCAGTTTATGATGATGCAAAATGCCACACTATTAAGGGAGGGGATAGAAGGCTTTTGTGACATGCAGTCTTGTCCAATAAATGCACAACTCATAAACACCTATTTATTTAATTTTTAATGACTTTTTGCTTTTTTTTCCATAATTAATATATGTCTTCATTATTTTTTCATATTACACATGATATGACATATTATATCTATGATGTATTATTGTAAGTTTGTGATATGTCTAAAAGAATGCTTCCTTGGTATCTGGAGATAAATTTTATCTATTAAGTTTGTCCACACATTACTTGGAAACACTATCTTAAACATGGCAAACTTAGAGTAATGCATCATAGCAGGATTAATACCAAAATACCATATGTTTTATATATTATAATGGAATTATTCATTTCAAGTTTATTTAGATGATTGGCAATAGAAAAATTAATTCAATGTTCAAAACATAAATTGCATATTAGTAAGATGGTAGAGCCAAGCAGATATAAAATAATAAATTATATTTTAATTTGGCACACATGCAATGATTGTTATTTGCATTTAAATAAAAATACTCTGATTTTAAATTTAAATAAAAAAAACTTTTTAGCTTATTTTATAAAGGAAATTATTAAAAAGTTCATTTTTCTATGCATTTAATCCTTTATTAAGATAAATATTTATTTAAATAAAGATTTTAATTAATGAATTCCAAATAAGAAATAAACTACATGGTACTAAATTAATGTTTTGCAAAATAAATTAAAAATCAAAAGTGAAATGTGTAGTATATTGTTAGGTTATCACAATTAGTAATTCTTAAAATGATCTATTATCACTGATTTATAATAAATCTTTGTTATAAATTTTATTTCATAGTCGCAAAATTTGAGTTGTTTTAAAAATATAAACCTCATATGATAAATCGTTTGATAATCATGAGATTAAGGATTCTTTAAAAGCAAACTTTTATTAAAAATAGCAAGCAACAAAAATCAGTTTCTTTTTCTTTTCTTTTATTCTTTTGAAATGCTTATTGCCAATTGAGATGACACATAAAACTAATGTGCAACTTATCAAGAACTCTCCAAGGTACAAGCACCAACAATCTTTCCCTGCAAGAATATTCTTGGTTCTTGGAGTAGCTAAATTAAACTTACAATTATCAGTGACATACTTTTCAAATATGTGGATTACAGTTGGTGAAACAATAAATAGTTCAAACATATATGAAAACCTGATTAGGACTGAATCCTGCAACACAAACTTAAACTTTGAATTTCCATAAAGAGCTTTTGGAAATAGTATATATATATAAATAACTACAACCAATATATATATACTATTTGTTTGAATTATTAATATATATATATATAAATGTTCTTATTAATTGCCTATGAATTTTGATGACTGGTGCAAATTCTAAATTGAACTTTTTTTTACTTATAGTCTCATACTATTGATTTATTTTAAACTAGCAAATATTATGTAAATTAGAATCAATGGTTAAAATCATATATTATTATAATTCTAGTTTAAAATTTATTTATTTTTAAAAAAGAGAGTAATTTGTGAGGTCTAAACTTTTTTAGCTAATTGTTTATTTTAAAATATTTAATCAAAATCAATAGATTTGCTTGTACAAATTTTCCTAATAGTTATTTAAATTGATATAAAATAATCTTATTTATGTAAACCATATAACATATAATAAGAACAGATAGATTAATGGGAAATATTGCTCAAATTTAAGATCTCTGAATATTATCAGATTTTAAATATTTTATTAGGATCAATATTCAAAATTTTGTTTAAAAAATTAAAAAGGGGAAAAGAAAGTTAAGGGGGTACTCATTACTTAGCCAGGATTGTCCACTTGATGGCATTCTGGCTAGCCGAGAACACATCCAAATGCTGTTTACATGACCTAGACTTATGGCTAAGAAAATAATTATGTTTATATTAGCCACTGCAGGCCACTTGATGGCATTGCACAGAAATATTACAGCCTGTTTTGTGCTTTGTGGCACACTTTTTGTGAATTTGCACAATTCGCAGTTGGTTATCATATTGTCAGACAGTGTCTGATTTGAAGTGGACACAACTTTTGAAATCTCCATAGCAGGGTAATTTCATTTCTACTTAAATCAGGCAGTCTGACTGACTAAGAATTGTCACACCATCCCTACCCTTCCATATACAAGTTAGAATGTGCAAAGCATTTTCAAAGGACAGGGCTGAACATGATTTGGACAAGCTCATGCAAAAAGTCACACTTTCTCAAGAAAATACATGAGACCAATAAAATGGTGTTGACTGTAGCAAGCAGATTTTGAAATTGTGCCAGTTGCCAATGTCAGTGAGGCTCCTGCAACTGAAGGTATTCAATTGCAAACATTTCAAATCAAAGGTTGTGATTCTATGACATAAATCATTACAAAAAGAAAACGAAAGTTGAAAAGGTCAAAAGTTTTTTTGGGTTTGTTTTTATTTTTTAAAAAAAGATAATTGAAATTGTTTTTAAAAATAGACATTTTACTATATTAGTGTGGGGGAGGGTGGAGGGGGTGGGTTGAGAAATACTTTGTCATCTCTGAGACCAAAATTATTTTGGGTTTGTTTTTATTCAAAAAAAAAAAGCATATAAAAATGATTTACCCGCTGACGAAGAAGCTGCAAAAACCAAAACAATTAAATCGGCCAAGTACTTTCGAGGTTTTCCCTCATATTCATGGCCAACATAAGTTATAAATCATTGATGTAATGTTGCTAACTAATAAAATATGCAAATGCAAATGCAAATTAATTTGTCCATTTTTTTGAGAGAGAAAAACACGTGTCACATCTATTGATGGCATTATTATCACTGATAATAAAATATGCCTCCTTGATTTTTCTTTTGCAGTCATTGGCTTCAGAGCATACTATCTTGGGGTTGCCGGGTTCAAACCCATGGCCAGCCTGCTTCTCATGTTCAAAGAATATCGAGGTTATCATTGTTCTTTTTTACTCTTCTGTATAATGGAAATTGTTTTAAAAATAAAAGTTTTATTATATCATCATGGGGGAGGGTAGAGGGAGTGGGTTGAGAAATACTTTGTCATCACCAAGCCAAAAGTTATTTTTGGGTTGTTTGTTTGTTTGTTTTTTTTTAAAAAAAAGTAATCAAAATTGTTTTTTAAAATTTTTTTTACTACATCAGTGTGGGGGAGGGTGGAGGGGGTGCACTGAAAAATACTTTATTGTCACTGAGCCAAAAGTTATTTTCGGTTTAAAAAAAAAGGTAATAGAAATTGGTTTTAAAAATAAAAGTTTTACTATATCAATGATAAAGATATGTTTGTGTATTATTTTTATTATGGTAATTTTTTTAGTAGTAAGGTTTTTTTAAAAACCCTAAAAATAAAAAAATTAAAGACATAGAATAAAATAATGTAATTAATAATAAAAATGGTCGAGAGGTCAGCACAACTGCTTGGCAGTTGCCCGGGTTGCGGGTTCGCACGGCCAATGCTATGACACTTAAAAAAAAAAAATCACTATACAAATAAAGGTAAACAAAAAGTCACTGTATAGACCAAAAAAGTTGCAATTAAACTTAAAAAAAAATTGCTGTATAACCAAAAATAAAGTTGCAAAATTATCATATAGCCAAAATAAAAGTCATTGTATTTTTAAAAAATCATGGCCCAGAAACATTGCATTGTATTGTTTTTGATTAGCAACAATGCCATCAAGTGAGCAAGCCTGGCTAAGTAATTATTACCATTAAGGGATTTATTGACAGCATGTTGAAGCTTATTGCTGGAATGTGCCTTTATTTTATTGGCTTATTTAGATAGATTTGATGTGTTAATGGAAGTTTTAAACAAATTGCAATTTTATTATAATATATATGGTACACATGTGTTTATACAATAGAGAAGATATTGGTGTACTACGTTTTACATCTTAATTTATAAATATATTTTTGTTGCATGCCCACCATTTACTGATGATTTATGCATTTACTCTGTAGATTTTGAAATAGAAATTTTATTAGAATTGTGTACATGGTTATAATTATTTAGAGGTATTTAAAATATTTACAAATTAGGTACGTGGTTTTATTATTAATTTGTATAAGATGTAGATCACCTGGTGCAGTACTGAAAACAAAATTTTAGAGATACTTAAAATTAGTAATATTTGATAGGAAGTTTTCTCAACACTTTATATATATTTTTTCAAACCTGAGTAATAACAGTATCAGGTTATATAAAATTAAATCAGGTTCATTTTCATTATTAATGTAGTCATTATAAGAAATTTTAAAACAGTAATTTTCTTGAAATCATACTTAGATACAGTGTCTATCTGGAGGAAATTTGACATCAATTCCTTCATTTATAGACTGTGGCATTTAGAATTTAGTAAACAGCACTTCATGAAATTTGGGGAAAGCAAACTTTTTCTTGTACTCTTCCATGTAGAATAGGTTACCATTAAAATAAACTTTTACTTTAATAATTTTGAAAGACAATAAATTGGTAAGCTTCTTTCACAAGCTAGAATTCAACTAAAACTTTTTTTATTTGCATTTTATTGACTTTTTATTATTATCAGACTCTCTCTTTATCTAGGTTTTACTAAGAATTTTTATTATCTATAAGGATTAACTTGTATTTATAGTAGTTATTTTTATTAGTTGTAAATGCACATAAGTATAGAAGAGTTTTTTTCAATTGGTAAACTAAAATCATAAAAGAATTAATTTCATTTAAACCTGTACAATTTTAGGATTAAAATTTAATCAAAATACTTCATTAATATCTAAAATAATTTATTAATTCTGAATTTTTTTAGGTCTAAACAATCTGTTTCTACTTTTTTTCTTTTTATAATAATGTTTTATAAAATAATTATTTTAGATATAAAAAAATTCTGCTTAAAAACATCTTTAATTAACATTTAAATCAATTCAAACATTCTTAATCCTATGAAACAAAAGAAAAAGAAAAACTACTCTAGCATTCATTTAAATATTTAGCAACAAAAATGAAATATATATTAAGATAATCAAATTTTGAATATATTTCACAATTTTCTTTCTTTTAAAGCCAGTCTTTTATATGCACACAGCCACAAATGTACATGAACCTATTTCTTAATAGTTTAAAATAATGTAACAGTTCTATATATGTATGCATTAATTCTATTTTTAAATAGGAACCTCTATTTTAAGTCCCTACTGCTATTCCTACCTATTCTATGGGTCTTGGTAGAGCTAGAGACTCTTAATCTCAGGTTCATAGGTTTGGACCACAAGTTGAGCACTATTTAACAGTCCACCAACATTATCAGGCTGTGTTATCATTAAGTAAATTTGTCTACCAGGTTGTTTGGGCACTAGACATGATATAGATATGGAAATTTTGTTTAAAATGTCATTTCAGAAATAGGTTCAGAAAAAGGCATCGATAGAGATATATATTGGATTTTAGCCATGCAACTGGATCATTTCTCTAGTATATGTAGAAGTTTCCATACAGTTAATCATTTGGGTTTTAATTATTATTGCACTGGAATTTCTCAACAAGTGGAGCACAAGTTTATCATAAACAGATTAATAGTTCTTCTTGGTCAATATTTCTTATCTCATTCCTTATTGATTCTCTTTCATTATGTCCATGAGTACTCAATCCTATGAGCAATTGTTATTATCACATATATATATATTTTCCAAATAAATTATACAGCTAAACAGATGTTTTTATTTGTTTTAGTTGAAGTATCATTTCTAGCTGTGAAATAAAATACTTTTAACTGCAGAATAAAATGTATAATTTACAAGGAAATATAATACAAGAAATATTTATATATTAGTTTTTAAAAGATTAAAATCAAATTTTCTCTAATTACTTTTCTTTATAATCCGACATTCCTATTGGTTATCTTTAATTTAAAAAACTGTCTTTATAGAAAAGACATTGTTTTTATTAATTATAGTTAATTAAATTAAGTTTTAATTTCTATATTTTAATTAGACATATATTTTCTGAAGTGGCCAAAAGGAATAGTTTTAATAAATTACTAAAAGACAATATTGAGTGGCAAATACATTTGTTTTCTATTATCTTTTTTTTCTTTTATCAACAATCTCCAACTCTCTCTTTTAATGTTAATACACCTTGCACATATTAGCAGCACTATATATATATATAGTATTTTCTGCCACCTCATGTATATATACATTTAATTACATAGTTTTAAAAGAATTTTAAAAGAATTTTATTGTTACAAATACATATGATTCTTGCCTTGCAAGGCTAACATTTGATATATGATGACTCAACAAGGGAGAAGGCTCTTGTGTTCTTTTCAGCAGGGATGAACATCTTGACTGGTAGCAATCTCATTTGTTCTGGAATAAAACATGTATAAAGGGTCCATGTGTTATTGAAAAGGAATTTTATTGATAGGAGTAAGTCTTTTGCTTGCAGGGCCTTCAGATGGGAATTAAATAATACAGATGGTTCAGGTCTAGGAAGCATAAATTTAGTTCTGCACCTGGCCATCCATAGAGCATATGAGATAAAGATGGCTAGATGGATGACCGGGAAGTCACCAGAGTGCAGACAGCTTTTGAGATCAATAATTTTTTGAAGAGGGATATTGCACTCATCATTGATGGACCACCTAATGTCCTTATAGCCAGGGCAAGGGAAAACAATATGATCAAATGTTTTGTTGCGTCTGTGACAGATATAGCACATTGGGTTTATCTTTGATAAAAATCTCTTGAAATGAAGAAGCCAGCTAGTTGGGATTGCACCTAGATTAACTCTTATGAGGTGATTCAGAAGTTTAGGTTCCATAATGAGGCATTTAAAAATTAACATTATCTTGTAGTTATTTAGGCCTAGATGCACTCAGACAGCCAGGGGCTCCGGAAGTATATGTGCTTCCCAGATGTTGATTTTATTATCTAGAGCCAGGGTGTAATTGCCATTGTGCCTGAGAAGATTACTGACAATGCAGTCTATACAGGCAGTATGAGAAGGTGGGGGGTCTGTCTGTGGGAATCAGATTGATAATAACTGTAGAAGAATACTTTTTGATGAGGCTATGGACCAAACTACTGTTTTTGGTATATGATTGAACTTAAGTTAGTGGAGGGATAAACCATTGAGCTTCCTGTGATGATGTAGACAAGCTGAGCTGATCACAGGTGTACATCCTCTCCAAATGATCTGGTTACATATCCTTTGAATTTGGGTGCTAAAGATCTTGGTTAGAGAAATTATGGGTGGATAGTAATTTGTTCATGCCCATTATTTTTGCATTTATCAGACCTATCTTGCCGTGAAGAGACAAATATGTTCTGTCCAGCAAATTGGAAAATTTAGAAGCCTTTTCCAGGAATGACTTGTGGAGGATAGTGGATGTGGCATTGAAGGACTTGTGGATTGGAAACCCCAGAAAAGGCTGAGGTTGTGCGAGGAAGGCTGATGGTGCATTTACCCATGTTCATGCACCAAGCCGATGTTTATGATGAGTTAGTTGATGTTTATGATGAGTTAGTTGATGATGATGTAATACAGGGCAGGAAGGTGCTTATGAGATAGTAGGATGACTAGAACATCATCAATTTAAGCAAATGCCTTGATGCTCTTACTGAGGCAGGGGATGAATACTCCTGGGAACTGGTCCAGCTCTAGCAGCAAAGGATTTATATACTTGATGAATAACAGGCCACTCAATAGAGACCCCTGAAGGGATGGATATTGCAGGAGAGAAGCCATATGTGTATGATCCATTTGTGGAAATATGGATGTACCAGTTGTTGAGGAGGTTGTCCAGTATTTGAATGACCTGAGTGGGGTAATTGGCATCCATGAGGATGTTAAGGAGAATACCTATATCCACCAATCCTGGTTCTTCTTAAGAAACAGAACCATGGCAATGGGGGTAGAACTGGGGTAGATTTGCTTTTCTGTGGCCAGATGGTTCACCACTTTGAGGATAATGTGGCATGTGAAGTAGTTCAAATGATTGAATATGAACTTGGTATTCCGTGCATACCAGGATGGACATTCTTGGGTAGGCTGAGGAGATCAAGTGTTATCCTGTGTCTGACAGCAGCAGGGGAGCAATCCCAGCTAAGACACGAATAGGCCATGCCACTTCAAAAGTGATTTTTGTAGTAACTATCAATGTGCCACAGCATCTGAACACCCATGATTTGCTTACTATTGACAAGCAAGGAGGGAGAAAGATGCTGTTTTGACTTTGCCCCCAGTGCCCATCATAGGTAACTGTGGGTCCAGCACTGTTGGGCAGTCAGAGAGTTTCGCATTTTTAGTAGCTATTACTTTTGCAATTTGTGCCTGTTTAGCTTTGTAACTATCCTTGAATTCAATCAATTTGTCTATATTATTGGCCTCAGGATTAAAGTTTTTGATTTGATTGTGGAGCAGGTCCAGATCAGAGAGGTAGGGCTCCTTTGCCAGTGGGTGTGGTGATGGATTAGAGATTTCAAAATCCCAACAAAGCAAGACAAAGCCTCTACAGGATGAAGCTCGAGTAACTTTATTTTGTGAAAGAGTATGTAGGCTTCAGAGTAGAAGGCCTCTGTTGCATTTACTTGCATGTATAGCCTGAGACTTTTGTATGTGGTAGCGGAGATGCTCTCCTCCAGCTCCATTGAGGTGATAATGGCATAATGGTCTGAAAAAGCCACTGAAATAAAGGCAGCCATGAGTTTGAGTGGAGCTGGGGAGAGTAGAATAGCAGGTCTATTAAGGTCTGGCTAGTTTTGGTGTAGAATGAAAAGGCTTGTGGAGGAAGAAGCCTCTCCCATTAAGGAGGATCTTATTTAGATAATGGCATAATGGTCTGAAAAAGCCACTGAAATAAAGGCAGCCATGAGTTTGAGGTGGAGCTGGGGAGAGTAGAATAGCAGGTCTATTAAGGTCTGGCTAGTTTTGGTGTAGAATGAAAAGGCTTGTTCAGGAAGAAGCCTCTCCCATTAAGGAGGATCTTATTTAGTTGACATAGGTATCTGTTGGTATACCACTCTATGAAATCTCCGAGGAGTAGCACTGGAGCATTGTTGTCGAATGATATGAGATTGACTGTTTGCATGATGCAGTATAGGATGGCAGGATTATTGGGGCTACAGATGGAGACTGTGTTGAATATACAGTCATTGTAATTCAGATTGACTGTGATAAGGTTGTGATCATGATAAATGATTTTGAATGAAGTGGGGGTTTTGGGGGTACTTATGATTACACCCATACCACCAGCTGCAGAGAGGCCAGGAGACAGTTGGGTAAACCCTAGCTTGTTAAGCTCATGTTTGATATATGAACTGAAATTTTGGTGATATTTCATCTCACCAATAAACATGATGTGAGGTGAATTGGCAATGAAGAAATGCTGAATGGCATTGAACTGCTGGAGAAAGTTGAGACTGCCAGACACTGATGGCCACAATTTTGCAAGTTATCAGACATCTATGTAATCACCAAGGCTAATCATGGCTGAGGAGGGAGGCAGAGGGTCTGTCCCTTCTGAAGCAGGAGGAGGTTTTTTTGTGGCGGAGCCCGTTGGGTGGGCGGGGCGGTTCGGAGGCAGGGGCTCTGGGAAGGGAGGGGTGCATTGAGAACCCTTCTTTTTTTTCTGAGGAGGCCTTGGGCTCAACAGAGGATGCTGATCTTTGTGGTTTTTGTGATGACATAGGGGTTGCTAGATATGGAACATCTTCCTCAGAGTTGACCTGAGAATGCCTGACAGATTTCCTTTTGCACCTGGTAGCACCAGAAGTAGAGCATTGCATTTCATCCTGTGTCTGGGGGAGATTCCCAGGCCTGAGAGGTGTGATTATGAGAGTGGGATGCTCTAGAGATGGTGACAGGAGTGCATCCTGGAGAAAAGGGGTTTTTCTAGTAGTTTCTTGTGAACTTACCTGAGTCTTGGGTTTTAGGATATTGGGACTGTGAGTTATGTTGTCATTTTTATTATAGCATTTATGCATTTGGGATACAGTTGAGGGAGGTACTTTGTCTGCAAGTGTGGAGATAGTGGAGTTGGTAGGGTGTTTTTGCAGTAAAGAGGCCATGGATTTCTGATTGATAGAATCTTTGTTGTTTGTGTACATATGACAACTCTCTAAATTCCTGCTTCTAGAAAGTATGTTGGTGATGATTGTAAAGACTTTCTGTATTCTTTTACTATTGTCCTTGGTTAATAGTTCAACTGGATTGTTAGGTTGACTTGTGATTTCTAAGTTGTTGCAGCGGTTAAATATTTGAGGACTGTGAGGATTCTTCTACTGTAGGTTTACATTTATGGATGGAGCTCTTCCTAAGTCCACATGAGATGCAGATGTGATTGATACAGTTTTTTACGAGGTGGGTTCTCTGACCACAATAGAAGCACTGCGGTCTGATTCCCATAAATAACAATATCATAGAAGAGCCTCTGGCATTGATGATGGTTGGTATGTCTGTTGGCAAGGCTCCCTTGCTAAGTTGAAGCTTGAAGGTGGCCATATTGGAGAGAATTGTCTTGAAGGCCTTATTAATGGGTAGATACATAAATTTAGCCACTTTTCCATAAGGTTGCAATAATTACTGTAGAAGTAATTCATTTAGGCCCATGATGCAGTTCCTGATGAACCCAGATAGTACAGAGGACCTGGAGATATTTAATGGGACAATGATTTTTTTATCCAGTATGGTAGTCTTATTTTTGAAGGCATTCCTTCTGGCCCATGACTGGAATTCTATTGCTATGTATCATGTGTCATTGGGGTGCAGTAGGATCCTGTGCACTTCCTCAGTGAACCTTTCCTGTTTTATGTGGTCCAATAGATCATGTATGGGAAATTTGTATAATCTACAACCAGAATCAGTAACAGCAAAGATGATGCTCTTGTCATTGGAATAGTTTGTCATATGACTTGAGGAGAGGCATTGGGATTGTATGGTTAAAACTCTGAATGACTTCTTGAAGCTGTTGTTCAGAAAGTTGTTGGAATCAGAGTTCCAGGGTTGATAAGTTCAGAAAGTGCAGAAGTGGTTTGTGGTTTGTTTGTTGATCCATGATGTCAACCATGTCTATTTCTTTAGCCTCAGCAATGTCCAAGTCATCCCATAGATCCATGAGGAGAGTTCTAGATGTTGGCATGTTTAGTTGGATTGATTGATCTGACTGAAGCTCTTGTCACATTGAAGACCGAACCAGGATCTGGAGTAGTAGCCTGCACTGTGTGTTCTGGCTTAGAGTCAAAAGTGACAGGCTGGTGGGGTGTATTTGGATCAGTATGGATAGATATGTTTGGGGAAGTGGCATTTGCTGAGATTTTAGTACTAGTGGTTGGGGATCTATGAAAAATTATGTTATGTGTAGGATCATCAGGTTTTGGGTGTTGCCTGGGTAGAAGTACAGAGACCAGATGGGGAGACCAAGAGTCCAAACTGGATGGATTGACTTACAAGGTTTAATACTGTTGGACTGCTTGGAACTAGGTGAGCCAATCTGTGTGCAAAACTTTGGTATTACAGTATCTTCAGAATTAGTCTGCTCAAGAGATTCTGTTGCTTTTGGATCTGGTTGGGCTAAACCAAGCAAGGTTTGTTCAGTCTGATGACTTGCAGGCACAATAAGACATGAATTTGCCTGTTCTCTCAGGTTCAGTGAAGGAACAGCTTTTCTTTGGTCAAGTATTTTATCCAGAACTGTATCATTAGGTGGTATAGTATTTATTGTGGTACTCTTGCATGACTTCAATTTATTTTCATTGCCTGCATTTGATATTGTATGCATGTTCACTGTTTTTTGTGGTCACTATCCTGTGTAGAATTGGTTGCATAATGTGTGGAATTGATCATGTAATATAATGCAGGCTAAATTTCAGGCTTATGTGTGGGAGTGAGCAAGGAAATTGATTGTGGTAAGGTTAGATCAGGCTCAATTGTGTTTATAGTTAGAACGATGTTACTAGCGCAGCTGGGTTGGCCGTTACTGTCACACTGAATATTTTCTGGTGTACAGATGCTATTTGTATTAATTGTGAATTTAGAATCAGGGTGCTGTTGAGTGTTTATTAAAGTTTTTTGACAGTAGTACCATGTTTGGCCAATGCTACTTTAGTGCCAGTGAGGTAAGGGCCAGACAAGACATTGTTTTCCATGCTGACTGAGTTTTTTGAGAATTTGCTATCAAGGCCATTGCCACAGGTATTTGGATACTCTGATACTTCATTAGATGTTTGAGAGTTTGTTTCCATGCATTTGATTAGATCTGAATTATTAATATTATTGTTTGTGTTATATTATACATCAGGGTTTTTCTTTCCATAGGTTTAGTATTGCCGTCATTGCACTGTGAAAATTTGCACTTGTAAGTAGAGATTTTTTTATTACTATTCGCAGAATTGAGTAGTTTGTATTCAAGATTAGTATTTGATTTAGTTATATGTTTAGTAGTTTGTATATTATCCGGTTTATTAGTTTTAATATTAGTATTTGTGAGTTCTGTTGTGCTATGGCTATTTTTGCTAATGTTAGTGTCATTGGATGCCATTACTGTTTTTTCAGTTAGAACGGTTTGGATAGGGTCGAAACTTATGGAGGCCATAGGATTACTATTGATGGTAGGAACCTGACTTTTTTTTTATTTTGATATTGTTTTGACTAAGAAACACGTCCATAATGTTAGTTTTGTTAGATTTCTTTGTTTTATAGGTTATTTTTAAGGATTTAGAATTGTCCGATATGGCGCTATCTGAAAAAATCTCCATAGCGAGTATAGATTTTTTTTCAAAACTTGTTTCAACTGTATTATTATTATTGCTGTTAGGTATATAGGATTGCGAATTTTTGTTTGTATCTGATTTAGTGTTACATTCTATCATATCTTGCTTCATTTTATAAAACTTTGTTATGTCTACATCTAATTTGATTATACATTTCTGATTCATAGGTGAAGTAGTGGGTTGCATAACCTCTTTGGCAGTTGATGCCCCAGCAACTGCAGAGGACTGAATGGAGTGGGAGTTGGACTTCAGGTCTATATGATATCCCATTGCTTGCAGAGAAGTCTACCTGAAGATTACTTTGTACATTATTGTCAATAAAGATATATTTATTAAAGTTGTGTTTTTTGACTTTCATTTTACTTATAACTTCCAATGCTAAATCCTGCTGTAGGCATCGAGTGTTGTCATCCAGGTAAGAGTTAATGTTAATGTTTAAGCCCAGTATGCTTTTTTTATATTTTTTATTAATATTAGATATATTGCTTTTGCACCCAATTTACGATAGCTATTCACATTATGATAATTAGGTGAATCTGTAATTTTATAATTGTAGCACTTTTGAAAGCTATCAACAACTATGAAATGTGTATTGGCATTCAAATTAGGCCAAGCATTGGTTTCTATACTGGAATCTTTCACATCTAAGTATAGTTTAGAAACAGGATCAGAATCGCTAGATTTAGATTGGCAGAATTTTTGATATAGCTTTATTAGACTTAAATATTTTGTGAAGTTTAACATTAGTTTTGAGGTGTTTGGCTATATGAAATTTATTATTAGCTATATCATAAGATACTTTGGGCACATCAGAAAAGAGCTCAACATTATTAGATGATACAGATGCTGTGTTATCCATGGGGCTCTGCGTTATGCTAGCTTCACTGATGCTTGTTAACTGTTGCATTTCATCATCATTAATAGAAAGCATGTTATCTGATGAATCAGAAAAAATATTATTAGCTAGATCTAATGACAGTGAGTTTACATTATAATTATCGATGTAATTGTCTAAGGTTGACTCCATTGGAGTTTCAGATGGGTCCCTGTCTGCTGTGCTAACAGCTAGGCCCTCAATTATGTTCATGAAGATATTACTTTGCACAATGTGTTTTTTGGATTTATTGCCATTGATTTTAGTATTATACAGTTTGGAGCTTTCAAATTGTGAATTACTATCATCATTACTTTTAAAAGAATAATATTTTGATCTCCACATTTTATTAAAAACATTAGTAGATCTAGTTTTTTTTAATTTTCTTAAACTTTTGGGATATGTAACGCATGTTATCTGCGAATTCTATCCATGGCGTAAATCTTCCTCTAAATTTAGGGATGTGAGATAAATCTCCCACATCCATTTTAGAAACTAATTAAAAGGGTTTTACCTTAATATTATAAGGCATTTATGGTCCAAAAGAAATGAGATTTATGGAGATTTTAAATGTGGTTAATGGCGACTGGTTTCTAGAAGCATAGGTGGTGCCATACTTAATTTCATAGTTAGTTTAGTTATTTCATTAGTTTACAAGTAGAATTTTATAAAAAAATGTATATATCTTATATTTAATCTATTAAAAGTTTTTTTTTTTTATCTCGTTAAGAAATCAAAATTTCAAGTTAGATTTTTTAACAAATTTCAGTAAGTTCAAGAAAAAATAGTTGTCATGAACTATAAGTTTTTTTATTAAAAACTTCTTTTTTGAAATTATTGGAAAAAGGTGGGGGAGAAAAAAGATAGCTCTATTGTTAAAAATCATTCTAAATATTAAGTTGAAATTAAATGTATTGTATGAGTCTGTCAGTTAGCATATTTCGTTAATTAATCAAGAACTTTTAAAATTAAAGATGCCAAAGAAAAAAGATCAGACATTTAAGTGACAAATTTTTGCTAAAAATAACTCATAAGGTGAGAATCCTGTTTGGAAAATAAAATTAATTGTAAGTAGAGGGGGGGGGGGGGTTGAAGAAGAAAAAGTATAAATTATGGAGTCTTCTTTTGTGGTTATTGA
The DNA here is from genome assembly GCA_028023455.1 of Epiperipatus broadwayi. Classification (NCBI taxonomy): domain Eukaryota; kingdom Metazoa; phylum Onychophora; class Udeonychophora; order Euonychophora; family Peripatidae; genus Epiperipatus; species Epiperipatus broadwayi. Next base: position 4,656,605 of record JAQFVV010012401.1, read on the forward strand.
AGATTATTAACACTTTTTATTGAAAGTTATTGCTACAAGTTGCTATGAAAATGTTCTCTGGCTAGAGAGAAGCAAGGATTTCTCTTCTGGGGGAAATCCCTATTTGCCAAGCCAAGGAATTTCCATCTCTGGAAAGGTGTGAAACTAGCCAGCTAGCTAAGGGTGGTTCAATAAGAAAGAGGACTATGGTGATTCAGACAAGAAACTACTGAAGAATGTCAACCCATGGATATTATCCTTCAGATTGAATTTGATGGACTGACAGCCACCCAGTATTTTGGAAACAGATGGTTAATGCCAATTTAATCCATTTTAACAGCGTATTAATAAGTGGGTAATTATAAACTGTTTACAAATTGAACTTCATTACCATAATATAACTAAATACAATTATAGACTTAATCAGTTGTATTTTATTTGTATAAACTACTTTAAAGTATAAATGTTTCAACAATAGAGCGTGGGATTACTTTGAATAATCGATTCAGTAAAGTATCTCTTTATGATAGAATGAATAATTGACATAATTTTGGATGGGGGTATGTTTTTATATTGATTTCATTTTTTATGTTTTTTTAAATCTTTACTATGCAAGTGGATATTTTGGTTTCACAAATGGGAAATGATTGATCTTTGGGAAATAAACATAGGTTAAAGTCAAGTTAAAATATAGCCATAAGACCCATAGACACTTAGGCCATAATTAGCGTATGTAAAGGCAAAATCGATGGACATAGCACACGGACATTTTAAGGACACTATTATTTAACATTAGCAATGTAGAGTTTTGGATTAAGCGATATACAAGTTAACTCAATTATTATAATATACCTAGTCTTTCACTTCTATTTGGACAGGAAGCCATCTAGAAAGTTGGATCTTAGTCATGTCGTAGGTTAGTGAAGGGTGTATTTTCCTGGAGGAAAGATAAATAAGTTATAATAAGGGTATAATTAAACTAATTGTGAATGATTGTACTAATTGGAAAGTTTCTTTTAAAAAAAATTTGAATCATTTCAGGTTGTGATTACAAGGAGAGGAAAGATAAATCAAAAAGGTATAATAAAGATTGCTGTATATTCATATTTAGGTGTCTCTCTGTTTATTTCAATATATAACTATAATATTGAAAACAATTGCATCCTCTGGAGAAACAATTTACCAGAATTATTAGAGTCCATGAAAGATTTAGTTACAAAAAGATTATGTGGCATGTTATATATATAAACAATAAAAATGTAGAACAATCTTCAGTCTAATGCTAGGCTATCCACCTAATGCCGTCCTTCGTACTGGCTATTATAATCTTAGTAATCTTGGTACTTTGGTGGCTGTAAAGTGTTTTGTACTACCAAATAGAGTAGGTGGGGAAAAATTATAAAAATGGCTTCCCAATGTGTAGGACTCTGAACAGAGAGATTGGCCTGAGAAAAGAGTGAGGATTGAAGTAATGAAGACATTCATGTGTAGGCAGGAGGGTGAAATAGGATCCCAAGGGAGGTGGCAGGAATTTTTGAGATTGAGAAAAAAAGAAAAATAATAGTAAGAAATAAGAAATTTTGAAACTGAAAATGCAAGACAGAATTAAAATAAAAGCATTTAGAGGAAATGTAGAAGAAAGTTCATTTGAAAATCTAGAAAGCTTGGAGGATTGTTTCCACATCTATAAAGTAAAAGAAAAAAAATAATTATAGCAAGTAATTATTTAAAATGGACAGCATGAAATTGGTAGGAACTATACATAAAAGTTTAGATTATTTTAAGCAGTATACTAAGACAATAATGTGTACATTTTGGAGTGTAGAAAAACAAGAAAAGATACAAAGGGACACAGAAGCAGAAAGATACAGAAGAGAGGAGGGGATAAGATATAGACATTTTTTTAAACAGATGACAAAATTAAGAAGCTTGGTTGAATATCCTATGCTGAAATCCCAGATAATGAGGATAATAATAAAAAAGCATGGGAAAATATTTAAAACAGATTGACTAAATGTGGTAAGGAAAGGGTTAAAAGAAATACTGGAAGCACTTAGAGATGAAGAAAACAAGTGGAAGAAAAAGAGGAATAAGAAGAAAGGCAAACACCTTAAGTTTTAAATGTAGTCATTGAAGAAAAAGATAAAGTTCCAACGATGGCTGAACAAACTTGCCTGGTGATTCCAATAAAATTGCAGGGAATCGAAATACAGGCTCTGCTGGATTCAGGGAGTCAGGTCTCCATAATTTTTGATAAAATAGTAAATGAAACTAAGAGTCAGAAGGGTGAAATGCAGATGTTATCAATAAAAAAATCAGAAATAACCATGGTGAATGGTAAAAGGGCAAAGCTGGATCCTATACAAGTGTACTGTAGTAATACAAGTAGGAAGTAAAATAATACAACATATATTATTATCAATTCTGAGAGTTGATAGAGGATATAATACTTAGATCTGATTTCATGCATCAAACTGAGAAAAATAAATTATGGCGATAAGTCAGTAAGAATAGAAAATGAAAAATGTTCTGTTTAATAATCGTATCAAACAAGATAATAATAAGATAACATATTGTAGAAGACTACACACAAGAAGAGATAAATAATAAATTAAATAAGTTCTGAGAAAGCAATACTAAGTGGAGGAAGACAGCTCAGAGAAATATTATAGCAATACAATCAAGTGTTTGCAACAAAAACTGGGAATCATAAAAGTTTACTTATACTGAAATAAGCTGAAACACATTTTCAGTATAGGTCATATATGGTCCCAGAAAATAAGAAAAAGATAGACAAATATGACAGATGGAAGAATGGGGGGTCATTAAGAAATAATAATCCCCATACATTAACCCTCTTGTGATTATAAAGAAAAAAGATGGCTCTATGAAAGTATGTTTAGATGCGGATTAATTAAATGCCATCACTATACCCGATCAGGATGTGTCTCCATGTCTAAAAAATTTCATGCTTGCATTTTGTGGAAAAAAATAGTTTTCATCTTTTGATATAATATCTAGTTATTGGCAAATGTTACTCCACATGGAAGACCTAAAATATACCATGGTCCACTATGAGGGATATATGTACATGTTTCAGTGAGTTCTGTTTGGATTTGATAATAGGGGGTCAGGGCTGCTGCAGTGTTTGGAATAAGTTTTGTCCAAGAGGGTGAAAGAATTCATAGAATACTAATGGATGACATGGTAACAGCATCAAAAACACTCCAAGAACATCTGAAAAATTTATCCATTTTCCTACAGGATTGTCAACAAAAATATAATGATTAATTTAAAGAAAAGCAATGTACTACAAGAGGAAATCACTTTTCTGGGGCATCTTGTCAGAGCAGAAGGTATGAGACTTCATCCAGACAAGATTAAGGCAGTAGATTCCCCAAACCTAAAAATAGAAAACAAATTAGGTTGTTCTTAGGGATATGTAATTTCTACCAAAGATTTTATGAGAGTTTTTTCAGGGACACAGAAATGCTGCTACAGTTATTTAGAAAAGAAAGCAAGTGGGAGTGGAATAAAAAGCACTGCAAAGCTTTTGAGAATAGTAAAAGAAAACTTTGTAAGAATTGTTATGTTAGCTTACCCAGATTCTAGGAAACTATTTTGGAAACAGATAGCAGTAAAGTTGGGCTTTCCAGGAGAAGTCAAAAATAATACCAAAAGTCAAAAATAATACCAAAAGTCCTATATTTCTTAAGTAGAATGTTAAATCAAGTGGAAAGAAACTAACTACTACTGAAAAGGAAGTATTGGCTATAGTAGGGCCTTCAACAAACTCAAATATTTATTATGAGGATCAGAGATTATAATAATTATGGACCATAAAAGCTTAAGAGTTTATAAACAGATGCTACTTATCTAATGATAGACTTCAAAAGGGGCATTATACCTACAGAAGTTCCATTACCATGTAGGTCATTGCCCCAGGAAAGATAATATAGTGCTGGATATATTGAACAGAAATTTGATCAGAACAAATAAACAGAAATTTGATCAGAACAAATGACAAAACTTGACACTAGAAGGAGTTCATATAGCAATCACCCTAGATACACCTGTAGAGAGATATGAAGAGTCTGAAGGTTCTGCACACATCAGACTCCACATGCAAGGTTTTGATAAAATGGTACAATGGTGTGACCTCCAGTCAGGTAGTAATACTCTCTTGGTGGCAAAAAACCTGCACCAGTACAAAATAAACAACAGTTTGTGACATATCAAGTAAAGAAGGGAAATGATTGTTGGAGGATTGTCATATCCTGAAATTTAAGAGAGCAGTTTCTAAATTATGTGTACCAATCACATGGGCATTACAGTTCACATAAAGTAGACAAAATCTTAAAATTATGGTACTACTGACCAAATATGTACCATTCTGTTGTTGCTACCCTGAAAGGTGTCAGGAATGCTGCAAAAATAAATCGGCTAATAAAAATTATGCTGAGATTATGTTCTCTATAGCACCCAAAAACCCAAACAAGTTACTGACCATAGATTTTTATGGTCCATTACCTTTGTTTCACCAATATAAATATTTATTAGTAACTTACATCTTTTTGAAACTAGTACAAGCATATCCATTGCAAAAAGCTGATGTAAAAAATTCCATTACCATACTAAAGTGGAAGTAGTTTATCCAAATAGGAAAACCACATGCAATTTTAAGTGATCATGGAATGTCATTCATGTCTAAAGATTGGAGGGATTAAGTACACCAAGAAAATATCAATCATATTCTAACCTCCATCCAAAACCTCAGTCTAATCTATGCAAGAGAGTTATGAAGGAATTGGGGGCCCATTTTGTTCTTATGTAAAAAAGAATCGCAAGCAATGAGTCCACAGGTCTGGCTTTGGAGCATTTACATCATGGCCAGGTAGAGGCACTTCTACTTAAATGTCATGTACCATTTTGTCATGATAGGATCAATATAGTGCAGGACAGGAGTTTTGTGAGGAAGTGATTAAGAAAAAAGCTGAACAGAAAAAAAATAGGGTTCACCCAGATGGTTATTTTTGTTATAGGAGACTGGATCTTTGTAAAACTCTGTCTGTTAGCAAGCCAAGTGCCAACCAACACAAAAAATTCCCCTTGTTTAAAGGACCATACCAGATTATTCAAAAGTGTCATCCTAATGCTTTCATAGTATAAGAAAAAAACAGAAAAAAAGGCGCTTGTAATGCTCAGAGTCTAAAACCATTTAAAAAGAAAGGAGAGAGAGATTGTATGGGATAGTTGTTTTTTATAGCTTTTTTTTGTTGTTGTTTCTCCTGAGAGAAAAGTAATGACATAGTATTTTCTGCCACCTCATGTTTAAATACATATATATTTAATTTCATAGTTATTTTAGTTGTTTCATTAATTTATAAGTAGAATTTTATAAAAAATATATATAAAGGATTATTTTATAATTAATCTATTAAAAGTTTTAAATCAGATTTTCAAGTTTGATTTCAGTTCAAGATAAAATAATTTTATTGAAGTATATGGTTTTTTTTTTTATTGAAAGTTTTTTTGAAATTCTTGGAAAAAGGTGAGTTGGATGAAATTTAGAAAAGGTCACAATTAAACTTCTATTATTGAAAATTAATCTAAATTCCAAGTTGAAATTAAAAGTATTGTAAGAGTTTATCCATTTGTATATTTCATTAATTATTCAAGATCTTTTAAAATTAAAAATTCCAAAAGTAAAAAAAGACATGACATTTAAGTAACAAATTTTTGCTAAGAATAACCCAGAAGGTGAGAATCCTGTTTGGAAAATAAAATTAATTATAAGTGCAGAGATGGGAGGAGATTGAAGAAAAAAAGTATAAATTATTGGGTTTGGAAAATAAATTTAATTATAAGTGCAGAGATGGGAGGAGATTGAAGCAAAAAATTATAAATTATTGGGTCTTCTTTTGTTGGGGGAATTAAAAAAAAATTTTTTTGAAAGTTATTGCTGTAAGTTTTTATGAAAATGTTCTCTGGCTAGAGAGAAGCAAGGACTTCTCTCCCAGGGGGAATCCCTGTCTGCTAATCCACACTTTATGAATTCTGAGGAATTTCCATCTATGGAAAAGTGTGAAACCAGTCAGCTAGCTGAGGGTATTTTAGTAAGAAAGAGAACTATGGTGATTTGTGCAAGAGGCTACCAAATAATGTCAACCCATGAACTTTATCTTTCTGATTGAATATGATGGACTGATAGCTTCCCAGTACTTTAGAAATGGATGGTCAACACCAATTTAATCCATTTTAATAGCATATTAATGAGTGGGTAATTATAAACTGTTTACACATTGGACTTTATTACTGTAATATAGTGTAATATAGACTCAATCAGTAGTGTTTCATTTGTATAAGTACTTTAGAGTGTAAATGATTCAATAATAGAGTATGGGGTTACTTTGAATAATCTATTCAGTAAAATAGATTTTTATGATAGAATGATTATTCATTATTTTTGACATAATTTTGGAGGGGGATAGGTTTTTTATTTCATTTTTTAAATGTTTTTATCTTTAGTTTATGTGTGCATATGTAAATTTTAGGTTTCATAAAAATGATTGATCTTAGATAGATAAAAATAGGTTAAGTCAAGTTAAATTATGACTATAAGACCCAAAGTCATTTATGCCATAATTAGTGTACATAAAAGCAAAATGAACAGATTTAAGACACTTATTCTGTCATTTAGTTAGTTAAGATTAATTTATTTAACATTAACAATGTGGAGGTTTTGGGTTGTGCTACATACAGTTAACTCATTATTATAATATGCCTTTCACTTCTATTTGGACAGAAAGCCATTTAGAAAGTTGGATCTTAGTCATGTCATAAGTTAGGGAAGGGCAAGGTAATAAATATAATGTTAGAATAAGAGTATAGTTAAACAATTGGTAAGCAATTGCACTCATTGGAAAGTTTTAATTTTTAAAAAAAAATCCCAAGTCATTTCAGATTGTGCCATGGTATATAATGATCAATATGACAAAGCTTGCTAAACTACAGGACATGAACTACTACAGAGTATCACTAGGCCAATGACCTAGAACTAGGTTTGGAAACTCCATTTTTGGCAATCTACTCAAACCCTAGTTTTTTTATTTATGTAGCATGGTCACCCATACTCTCAAGCACTTAATTACTGTACCCGAATACCCAGTAACATAAAACATAAATTTAATACATAATTTACAAATTCAGACATACATGTAAGTAAAACAATCAAATCAAACTTCTAATAAGTTTTCTAATAACATGCAGTATCTAAGAAAAAAAATAAAATCTTTACCTCCCTTTCTCCTCAGCTGTTCCTAATTCTCTTTATATATATATAACCTTTGAACATTTATTCTCATGTGAGAGAATGTGTTGCCATCCTATTTTATGATTTGATGGAGATATGAGAAGCTTCCTGAGATTTCTGCCCAAATTAAAATACTCTGGCTTAAATGTATTATATAATTAATTACTATCTCATGGATCAAGTCATACCCTCAATTAGGTTATATGAAAGAACTAATGATTCTACATTAACAACAAGTATCTCTGTGGTTTTATTATCAACTTATTTACCTATTCTATTCATGCCAACTTTCCAAGATTGTCAGAGCAAAACAAAACATAAATGACAAAATTTATAAAAGATAATATGGTTTCAAACTATTATGAATGCATACATATCGGATAACTCAATGTCAAGCTCTATTGAAAGAAATACAAATCTCCTAAATATATTTTATTATGAAATGAGCCTAAATTTCATTTTAAAAATTGTTCTTGCATTATTTGCAATGCTGTTGACTCAATTGGCTTTGACCCTCCATGTCACACTTAACTGGCAGCTATCTGATCTCTGAATTAATTTCAGGAGTGGTTCCTGCATTGGGCCAGCATGCTTCTTGCATGTATCTGGATTGTCTCAGCTTATACTGTTGCATCATTGGTTACCTGGCTGGCATCTTTCCTTCCAAGGTTTATCAATTTTCTTGATGACATCAGGCTTCCCAGGTAAGTTTGATTTCTCTAACCAGAAAACACTGTAAATTCACTGCTATAGAGTTTCTATATATCTATCCTCCTTCAACACCTATTACTTACTGATCCTCTTCTCTTGTTTTTTTTTTAAAGTTCAATTTATAGTTTTTTTCTTTCTACAAGCCCCCCCCAATTTCCTTGATTTTCCTTTGAGATAAGATTTGCAAAATTCTGTGATATTTTTAGAGGCTATAATCAATAGAAATAAAAAAAATACTTTGTCCTTTATCTCCCACTTTATCAGGTGAATCTTTAGTAAGATACAATTAAAACACATTAATAAACTTATATGACTATAAAAAATACTTGCACTAACATCTCACAATAGTCTGATTTAAAATTTAGTCTTCCCTCTCCCCACCTTTTTCTTTTTTTTTTCAAAGCCATTAGTAATTAAGCAGGATTTTAAAACTTTCAAATTTGTGTAATTAAAATATATTTCTGCTTAAATAATTAGTAGAAAACTTTTAAATCCTGATTATAAGAAAGAATTTTTTGGTGGGCTGATTAATATATAAGATAGGCACACGCATTATATACTTTAAAATTTATTAAATTATTAATATAAGACAAATAAAAAGAATATTAACCAAAACCAATAACTTAAAATAATAATACATTTTTATATGAGATGGAAAAATACCATCTCAGTATTATAAAATCCTTACTAGTAATTTTTCTTAAGTACATCCGGGTCTCATTTTATGCAATTTTTTTAATGCGATTTTGAAGTTATGCTATTCATGTTTCTTCTTAATATCTTTTTATGCGGTTTTCTTTTATACAATAAAAAAGTTCATATTTCACTATATTGATTAGATATCAAGAAATATAAATTATTAATAACTTATTTTGACTTGAAATACTTTTTTTTCTTTCAAAAATATAATGTTATATTAGTAGCTAATGTGAATATGGCCTAAAGCTATTTAGAAACTTAGTTTCTAGGTAAACAATCTCGAATATAAAAATATTGCGATAAATATTCAAAAAATTTTAACTTTTAAAACATATTTCATTAGATATAACAGAAATAAATAAATATTCTTTTAGATTTTTAAAAATAATTAGAAATAAAGATTTTGTTGATTTTGTAAACTGAAAATAATCTTTCTAGAAATGATAACTTAACTTATAATCTTTTTGTTTGGATTGCGATCTCATTTTTTTAATATTTATAGAAATAAAATGTGAACATTTAAAATTTATTTCAGTAGTAAACAAAAATATCTATTCAAAGGAAGTCAAATTTATTTTCTGTAAGTAATAATTATTTAATCATATATTTTATATTGAGGTGTGAGACAAAGATAAACGTCAGACAATGCTGAAATCTGAGTTTGCTGCAATGAACAAGCTCTTAAATTCCAATGAGAGCTAAATAGTAGATGTATGTCTGTGTTATGTATGTGTATGTTTATATTTTTTTATACACATATATACATGGATAAACTTTTGGACAGAAAAAAGTTATAATAACTTTTATTTTCTACTTAAAAAGAATGTATCTTTAAAATGTGTTTATATTTTATTTTATACACAAATGTACATAGAGAAACTTTTAGACAGAAAAAAGTCACAAGTAAAAATATTTAAGAACTTTTAATTTCTACTTAAAAAGAATGTATCTTTAAAAGTTCTTAAATATTTTTACTTGTCACTTTTTTCCACCTAAAAGTTTCTCCATGTCTATATAAGTGTATAAAAAATTGAACATTTAGTCATTATTAACACACTCATAGAAGCATATTATATATAAAGAGAGTTGCATTAGTGGAAGTGCATTCTCTAACAGCTAGACATAGCAGTCTGGATATCACGAGCTTCATGAACAATTAGTAAAATCATCTCAAAATTTAATCATTGTCGATAGAAAACCATTAACACAGGACGAGATTGAAGTTGGTGCTAGTTGTACTTCCTCTTATGATGAATCTGATTTCTTACCAGTTCACAAACGAAATACATATTATCAAATAGTGATAATGATTAAAATATGAATGAAAACATAAAATAAATTATAGATAAAAACATATTGTTTTGAATAAAATTAAATAGTTAATAAAGAAAGTAAAAAAATTTGTCTTGTATCAATTTTTTTCAAATATTTGACATTTTTTATTAGTCATACTTTATTTTCTTTTTTTTTTAAAGCGAATTTTAAAGTAAGTTTACATTGTTGCTTTGTTTTTATGTGATTTTTAAATTTTTTGGAACTGATCCCCCCATTTTTCAAGGTAATTTAAGTCTATTTTTGTGCGATTTTTTTTAATGCAGGTTTTCTGAAGAACCTATCTACCGCATAAAATGAGACCCAGGTGTAATTTTATAACTTATATATCATTATGTATCAGATATTTATGCATTTTATTATTTTCTTGATGGATGAGCATTTTATTAATTTCCTTGTGGATAAGGTTTTTTTATTATTATTATGATAGATGTTGATTTATGTAATTAATACATTTTAATATACTTTTGAAACTTCCTACCAACAAAAGTTAAGTATTTCATATTTTAAAGTAGACCAGCTTCATAGTTAATTGCTATTACTAATATTTGCAACAATTATAGCAAATGAGGTTTTCCTTAAGAAAAATAAATTAGAAATCCATAAACTATTGTTTTTGAGTACATTTAAAATATCTTTTAAATTATGCTTGTTATATGTGTGAAAAGATATTGATATATATAAGGCAAACTTATGTAAGCTATCTTATCTTGCATAATATATTAAATGGGTATGGCTGCAGGTGCTTGGATGCAATAAGATCACAGACTCTCATTTGCATGGTTAGGGTTTAATCACACTGCATCATGTCTTAGTACAGTCATATCGGTTTGCCTGTGTTATAATAATAAGGAATGATAGTTTAAGTGTGTAAGCAATATAATGACCATTTAATAAAAAGAATTTATCAAACTGGGAAAATATTTTATTTTCTGGGATAGTAGTTTTATAATTACAGTATAAAACAATTACATTAATAGGTTTCTAATGTCAAACCATCCATGAAGAAATATTACTTTATTTGATTTAAATTTATTTTGGTGAGGTTTGTTTTTCTTTATAATTAAATCATTTTATTAATATTAATAAACTTTGTATTATTTATTTAAATTTGGATGATGTGTGTTTACCATATCTGTCCATCAATTGTTTAATAGCTATAATTTTCATACTCTAAGCTGAGCTAGTTTTAGGGGCAGATAATTTGTTTTTTGCTAAGTCTGCTCATCATTGTTAGTGAATATTCATTCACCTCAAATAAATTTTCTAGGCTCATTAAGTAGCCTAGTGGCACTCTCAAGTGACTTGTGTTCTTAACTCATATCGGTATCCACTACATAAGGTATTGTACTAAAATAGTGCAGCCAACATGTGATTTTGAGTTTAAATCTGTTGGAGACTTTGTTTAAACAATTATGAAGAGTGGGTTGGAAAAATTAGGAATTAAAAAAATAAATAAAAAGTCAGTCAATGCTAGAAATAATATGTGTGGAAATGGAGGATGGTTTAGAGTTGGGGTTCATCATTAATGAATTGTTATTTATAAAGTAATTATGTATAAAAAAATTAGTATATAAACCAGAATAGTAAGTTATTTTAAAATATAAAGAAAATTTAGGAATAGTTTATCATATAATAAACAAAGTGATGATTCAATAACTCAGAATGGTAGCATAGGGGAAAGACAGTCCTATTTTTTCAAAAACCTTGAAGTGATCAAAGATGCTGATAAGCCTACAGAGATGCAGATGGTGATAAAACTAATGTTAGAAATAAAAGATACGATAAAAGAAAATAAACCAGAAATGATAGAAAAGATAAAAGAAATTCAACAGGATCTAAAGAAAAAAATGAAGGTAATAAAGCAGGAAATCATGGATAGAGTAGATCAAAATCAGAAGGCAATAGAGACAGCAGAAAAAAATTTAAGTAAAGGGATTGAGGAAGTAGAGCAAGAAGTAAAGATAGCAAAATAAGAGAGGAGTTAAGATCAGAAATTATAAGAGAATAGAAAAGATAAAAGAAATTCAACAGGATCTAAAGAAATAAATGAAGGTAATAAAGAAGGAAATCATGGATAGAGTAGACCAAAATCAGAAGGCAATAGAGACAGCAGAGAAAAATTTAAGTAAAGAGATTGAGGAAGTAGAACAAGAAGTAAAGATAGTGAAAGAAGATGGTAGTGAAATAAGAGAGAAGTTAAGATCAGAAATTATAAGAGAAGAGCAGATAAAAGAAATTGTTAATACTGAAATAATAAAAGTACTCATTACAGAAATAATAAAAAACAGGATAATGAGTATTTGTATCTGAATAATGAAGGAGAATTTCAGGCTAACTATGAAATGAATGGACAAGTTCTTCATGTGGAAGGAACATTTCAAACAAACCAAGAACTGTTGGATGCAGACTTTGTCACCTATTTCCACAAGTTCTTTAATATAATTAATAACATATACCTTCTTAATGATCCGGATATAAAACAATAATTCTCAGGAAACTTTTAAAAAGGTGCAACATTGCTGGAGTGAGCAAATTAAGAAAATTTGCCAATATCTTCCATGTCATTACTTACAGTAGCAGTAATTGATAATAAATTGAGAGATTGCCAATCTCTCGCATGCACCTACTGATACTGCTCAGACAGCCAATCAGATTGCTAAGGCAGCAATCTGCAGCACGATCAAGCTGCAACATGACAGAGTTTTTGATAAGAAAAGGATGGTTCCACTCTTTTCTCTACTTAACTTTTTATATATATAAACCAGTCTTAAGCATCTTGGCTTGAAAGCGTGAAGCTATAAATATATTCATATATTACTCACTGAGTCTTAATTTACGATAGTACAGTGCGAAATTTTAAATTTACTACGCCATAATTTTCTAGATGTTAATATAAGTTAGCAGCAATGTATGTAAATAATATTTTTATTCTAAGAAATTGTAGAATAGTAAATTGATATTACAGGGTTTAATCATAATGCCACAAATGTGGGCCTTAAAGTCCACCTTGGTCCAACTAAAATATTTAGTTTTTCTGGAAGTAATCAAAACCTTTGCAAATGAGCATGATAGATTAGTGAGTGACCAGAAACTGGATAGGTTGGAAATATATAAGTAGGAGGGAAATCAAGCTCAACTCAATAGTATGAGCATATTATCAACAAATCTCTGACACTTGAAATAATTAAAAAGAAAAAGAAACCTCCTGATAGAAGTTAATGGGCAAAAAGGTTGGGTTACTGTAAACAGACAATGGAAATAAATGCTAGTTGAGAAAAACATTCAATAGACAAATGACAAGGCAAATTTTAATTTGTTATATCTAAATTTTTTAATGTTTAAAATAAAAAAAAAAGGAATGAAAATTTCATTTATTTTTTTCTATGGTGTAAGGGGCAGTTGAAGTTTAAAAAAAATTCTACTTCAAATCAATTTAGAAATTTTGTTAATTTGATTTAATATCAAACATGGATTTTAAAAGTAGAAGCTTATGTATAATATGTGCATGCACATGAATCAGTAAAATAATTTTGCTAATTTCCAAAAGTAATATAATTTTCTTTCCTCAAAAAAGTATACATTGTAAATAAATTACTTATCTTTTATATAAGATTATTTTTAAAAATTGCATAACAATGCTTAATCTCAAAATAAAATTTTCCAAAATCTAAAAGTTAAGCATAGTTCTGATAAAACATGTATTGGAATTAATTAGTATGGAATGTAAAAATGTTATATTTCAAGTAATTAAAAAACCTGGCTTATTAATTAATTAAAAACCTGTTTACTTTAGGATGTTATAATCTACAAAATTCTAGAAAAAAATTTGTGCAAGCACAATAGACCAAATGTGTATAAAAGTTCCCCAAAATCTATTATTAGATTTATTCATTAATTCATTTGGTAGACTCTATTAAGTTCATCTGGCCAACTCATTCATTAATTCATTCTTTCTTGCTCAACTAGTCAAGATCCTGTGACAAACCACACTTCATACCAATTTTTTCATCAAAATTATTGATACTCTTGACAACAGTTCATGACTAGCAGCCTGCAGTTAAAAAATAAACAGACCTATTATTCCCAGTGGTGTTTTCCAGAATATGTACAACTGGAATTTCCCAAAAGTGAACTGCATGCTCTAAACCTAGCTTCAACTGAACCTTCATCATCCAATATGTTGTAAAATCATAAGTTCTTAGAAATCTGATCTCCTAAAGCCAATATACAAAGAAGTCTCTCAACTGATCACTCATAAAATTACAACTATAAAATGAACAAAAAAAATAGCTAAGCTACCTCTTCAATAAATCATAGGAGACAAAAGCTACAACCTTGATAGGCTTAGCAATAATATTGTAATGGTCAGATCTCATATGCCTCATTAACCTGCTGCAGAATTCGACTACCAGGCTTGAAGAGCAGCACAACAGGTGGGTTCAGGACCTGTGGTACCATGTTTAAACTTTAGCAGTGTATTTCACAATGAACAACTACAGGACAACAGGTCTGCCAAAACAGTAGTAAACAACTTTCTAGGCCTGGTGGTCAGGTAAATACAGAAAACCTACTAATTTACATTAACACCATGGGTTACAGTTATTGGATGCCTTATCATGATCTAGATGAGATACCTTGAGTCATAAGAATAATAGACAAGCAGACATAAGCAAAACAAATATTTAATAACATTCATAAGCTAACTTATAAGAATAAAATACAACTCTAGATAGTCTTAGCTTAGCTTACATTTTAATTTTACATATCACTCGGGTATCAGTATATGATTATATCCCATGCCTCACAGCTAAATATGTAATTTGTGTGATCATTATGCGAGATCAAATATGTGTGCATTTACCAGCCCAGCAACCACCATACATATGTTGAGAAAGAATCTATTAAGTTGGGTTTATTAATAAAGCCTCTGATGTGTAAGGAGTGGAAATGGTTCTTAGCATATATTTTATGGCTACAAATATAATGATCTATGATATGCACAAATGATGCCATATATTTAGGAAGAAAGGGCTTCACTATTGTAAAAACATTTGGAAACTTCAGAGATGGGAGGGTGGCCAAATGTCGGGCAAAAGCCCATCAGAATAATCACATAAGCAGTATCGGTATGAGGTCTTTGCCTTTCCATTCCGACCTGTGCAACAAGATCAGCTCTCATGGGACCATTTATTTATGTCTGAATAACTAGAAGTGAATTCATAAGAATGACCCGTCTACTTGTTTCCATGGCTTAAATGATTAGCATCTATATGCTCTAACACATCTCATAATTCAAAGTGAATCATTAATCATTATTATGCTTTATAAATAGAGAATCAATTCCCAATCCCCCACACCGCTTAACTGAATTAATATTTGCCCACTATGTAATGATATAATGGATTAATTAGGTTGTTATATTACAATCCAATACAAAACTCAACACAACATGGGATGTGGCTAAGATGGCCAACACACTATAAAATTTATATAATCTCACCTCAATATCATTTATAATAAAATATAACATAGTAAACTTATAATTCTCAAACTGACTGTTTATACAGAGAAATGTTGTAAAATAGAAACATGCACCAATGAGCAGTGATTATTAACGAGTTTATTTATATAATATCAGCTCAGAAATCATGCAGGCATGAAATATAATATAAAACAATAAAATAAATAAATGGATACCAAAGTAAATAGATAAGACAAGAATAGGCTTGATTAGGTTTCCATATTTTATTTAAGATTTACGAGGTGAGGGTAAGATTTCAAATTTACAGAAAAACAATATAATAGAAATTTAAACTAAGAGTTCTAAAGAAAGTCTTTAATCTTGGGTATCTTTTACCTTTGATTATTTAAAGTGTGCATACTCTGTTTGTAGAATCCAGGGTTCATTCATTAATAATGTCAGTTTGATTATTTTAATAAGCATTCACAATATGAATCTGTAGGTAGCAGTCTGGCTTTGATTTGTTTCACTTAGACTGAATGGGAAGTTTAGCATTTCCATAGCCATAGGTTGGAGGATTATAGCAATGGCCTTTACTCCTTACACATTGTCATGTTACACTAAAGTAAACATTTTTTATTAAATAATACATAGGACAGTTTAGCACAAGAACAAGAAAACTTCTTCATTCTTTTGTTGTCTCTTTTCTTTCTTTTTTTTTTTAATACGAAACTTTAGCTTTTATTACTTTCTTATCTTTTGGATCCATCAACCTGTGCATCATAAAACCAAAAGGACTCCCAGGTCAGTGCTATTATATTTCCTCAAGTAATAGATGCATTAGTGGCACATGTTGAGATTGTGAATTCAATCCATCCACATTTTTCTCTACCTCGATTTGGTAGCTTAGAAGCACATGGTCAAATTGCAATTTCAATCTCACTCCTTTCTTTTTTTCTATACTAACATTCTTTCATTTGACTAGCTAATCATGGGTTACATTGGGTTGTTATAGGTTTTCTTTTCCAATTTCTTTGATAATATTGGTGGTCTCTATGGAATTGTTTAACTATATTCCTGGATCATATGGGTGATGCCCACTCTTTGCCATTACTGGTAGTTGCTTCTGGTTTTCCAGCTTCTGTGTTTTATCAAGGATGTATTTAGATCAATGACTAAAAATCTGGCATGATTAAAAATTCCATTTCTTCCAATTACTTTATTCAGCTTCCTGCCATCAACTTCTGGATGGGTAGGGGCTAATGGCATATTTCACTGCATGGTTCCAATAATCTGTGCTTCTGACAGGGTAAAAACTGTAAGGAATCTCAATCAGCTCACTTGGCACAGGAAGAACCGTGTGCATGTCTCTGTGGTTCCAGTCCTATATTTTTCTCAGCAGAGTGTATTGAATACCTTACTCTGATGCTTGTCACTCCAATAGTGCCTGAGCAATGTTTCTGTATATTTTTCTAGCATCTTTGGTTTACTTTTGATCAGATTCCACCACTGTTTTGCATGTCCATATAGATGATGGCTGGCAATGGCAACTTGCTCACTTTGCCCTGCCTGGTAGAAGAGGAAGTCTTGGATACTTTCGGTGGTCTTGAGGCTTTCCCCCATTTCTCCCTTGAAAATTCTGATATGTATGAACTTGGCTAGATAATTTTGTGCACCCACTGTCTTATGTTGCTCCAGTGTTTCTGTGTCTGTTCCGGGTTGCTTTCTTTTTTGGATTCGATCATAGCCAGTGATCCTGACATGTCCTCTTTTTGCTTCCCTACTGGACCCTCTACCTTTTGCACATTAAGTCCCTCATTATTTTCGTGACTTTGTACTTTACTGTTTTATCCCTTTTAGCTCATTAATTATGAACTCTTGCAATTCCCCTTATTTCCTTGTCTCTTAATCTCCTTCCCTGTTTGTATCATTCCCACATCTCTCTCCTTTCTGTTCATACAGTTCCCTCAGATCTCCTTCATTTCCTGCTTAAACATTTCCTCTATGAATTTTATTTGAAAGTCTCTTGGCTCTACCTCCTGTTTGAGTGTTTCTAACTCGTGAACTTTCTGGTTTGAGTGTTTATTCTTCCATGATTCATTTGCTTTACTGGCTTATTTCTCTGTTTACTTATATCTATTTTTATATAATGGCTTATTGCTATTCTCTCCTGGTGCTATGGCTAACCTACTCTTCACACTGCTCTTTTATCTATTTTGTACTACTCTAACTGTCCTTCACCTTTATTTTCAAATCAATTCCTATTTGCTGTTGCTATTTCCCTGGATCTAGATCTGAGCATGCTTCATCATCCCCTTTTTATACACATTTGTGCTTTCCCTCTACTCATTCTATGCCTGCTGTCTGCTCAATATCTCACTGAATTTCACTTGATTAAATCATTAAAACATTGCGGCATTGTGCTTTTAAGACCTTTTTATTATTTTTCCTAGGGTATACTGGTATTCAGTGGATAAAATTTACTTATTCTCCCTCTCAGGGTATTTTAGTATTTGCCCCACATTACAGTGCCAACTTCTAAAAAAAAAACTTACTATGTAATGGTCAGAACTTGTATGCCTTGTTAATCTATTGCAGAATTCCACCACCAAGCTTGAAGAGCAGCACAACAGGTGGTTTCAGGACCTGTGGTGCCATGTTCAAACCTTAGCAGTGTATTTCACAATAAACAACTATGGGACAATGGGTCTGCCAAAACAACAGTAAAGATCTTTCTAGACCCAGTGATCAGATAGATAGAGACTCTACTAATTTACATTAACACCATGGTTACAGTTATTGGATGCCTTATCATGATCAAGATGAGATACCTTGAGTCATAATGTTAAGAATAACAGACAAGCAGACATAAGTAGAAATCAAAACAAATATTTAATAACATTGATAAGCTAACTTATAAGAATAAAATATAACTCTAGTTAGCCTTACCTTAGCTTACATTTTAATTTTACATGTCACTCAGGTATCAGTATATGATTATATCCCATGCCTCGCAGCTAAATATGGAAATTTGTGCGATTATTATGTGAGATCAAATGTGTGCATTTGTCAGTCCAGCGACCCTACATTTGTTGAAAAGGAATATATTATGTTGAGTCCATTAATAAAGCTTTAATGTGTAAGGAGTGGAAATGGTTCTTAGTGTAGATTTTATGGCTACAAATATAATGATCTGTGATAAGCGCAAATGATGCCGTATATTTAGGAAGAATGGGCTTCGCTATTGCAAAAGCATTTGGAAACTTCAGGGATGGGAGGGCAGCCAAATGTCAGGCCAAAAACCTTTCAAAGTAATCATATGAGCAGTATGGATACGAGGTCTTCATCTTTCCACTCCCGACTGCGTGACAAGGTCAGCTCCCATGGGACCATTTATTTATGTCCAAATATCTGGAAGTAAATTCATAAGAATGATCCATCTACTTGTTTCCATGGCTTAAATGATTAGCATCTATATGCTCTAGCACATCTCATAATTCAAAGTGAATCATTAATCATTATTATGCTTTATAAATAGAGAATCAATTCCCAATCCCCCACACTGCTTAACTGAATTAATATTTGCCCATTATGTAATGATATTATGGATTAATTAGGTTGTTATATTACAATCCAATACAAAACTCAACACAACATGGGATGATGGCTAAGATGGCTGGCACGCTATACTAAAATTTATATAATCTCACCTCAATATCATTTGTAATAAAATATAATGTAATAAACTTATAATTCCCAAGCTGACTGTTTATATAAAGAAATGGTACAAAATAAAAAAGTATGCCAATGAGCAGTGATTATTAAAGAGTTTATTTATGATATAATATCAGCTTGGAAATCATGTAGGCATGAAATATAATATAAAAAAATAAAATAAATAAATAGATACCCAAGTAAATAGAATAGGCTTGATTAGGTTTACGTAATACATTAAACAGAATTTCATTTAAGATTTATGAGGTGAGGGTAAGATTTCAAATTTATGAAAAAACAATATAATAGAAATTTAAACTAAGAGTACTAAAGAAAGTCTTTAATCTTGGGTATCATTTACCTTTGATTATTTGAAGTGTGCACACTCCGTTTGTAGAATCTAGGGTTCATTCATTAATAGTGTCAATTTGATTATTTCAATAAGCATTCACATTATGAATAGATAGGCAGCAGTCTGTCTTTGATTTGTTTCACTTAGATTAAATAGGAAGTTCAGCATTTCTCTAGCCATAGGTCAGAGGATTATAGCAATGGCCTCTACTCCTCACACATTGTCATGCTATACTAAAATAAAAAATTTTTTATTAAATAATACATAGTACAGTTTAGTTCAAGAACAAGAGAACTTCTCCACTCTTTTGTTGTCTCTCTTGTTTTTTTTGATACAAAACTTTAGCTTTAATTACATTCTTTCTTATCTTTCAGATCCATTGTGTTGTACATCATAAAACCAAAATGTCTTCCAGGTCGGCGCTGTTATATTTCCTCAGGTAAAAGATGCATTAGTGGCACATGTTGAGATCGCAATTTCAATCCGTCCACATTTTTCTCTACCTCTATTTGGTAGGTTAGAAGCACATGATGAAATCACGATTTCAATCTGACCATTTTTACTTTACATTTTTTTTTGTTTACATTTGACCTACTTAAGATGCTTTTTACAAAATTATTTAATGACAAGTTTCAGGAATACTTTTCAGTTCTATCTTTTCCCCCCTCCAACTATAACTTGTAATTTTGACAGAAGACCCTAGGATATTTCTATTTATATTGATTTATAACGCTTTAAATTTCTATTTAAAATATTATTTAAAAAAATAACTTTTGGATATTAAGTTAAAATAAATCTTAACTGTAAACATATTTTATATTATTAGCATTTATTAATTTATCATTTATTTTGAATAATGTGATATGACTTTAAAACTCACCTCTTATACCAAGTGTGTGCATATATACGATGTTTTTAATAAAATGTACATATATTTTATAATAATACCCACACACAGTCCAATAACCAAGGTTTGAACTTAGGTAAAATGGTAATAATGTGTGAGAGATGAAGAATTGTTGAACTAAGGTGAAACTAATATTTGGTATCAAATCTTACTGTTTCAATATAAACATTCATAGACCTTAATAATCCAGGTGTTGTTATAATAATTAATTCCTTAACATATATGCAAATTTTAACAGTAATCATTGATTTAGAAATATGTATTATAAACACCTTACTTGCATATTTTTCTAAAGTAATTGTATAACTGATGTCATTATGTATCAGATATTTACATATTTTATTAATTTCTTCATAGATGAGGTTTTTTTTATTATGATAGATAATAATTTATGTAATTAATAGATTTTAATATATTTTTGAAACTATATACTGTCAAAAGACAAATATTTCATATTTTAAAGTAGACGAGATTCATATTTAGTTACTATTATTAACATTAGCAATACTTATAGTAAATGAGATTTTTCTTAAAGAAAGTAATTCAGAAATTCATAAACTATTGTTTTTTGAGTACATATGGTAATAATATCAATTTTAAATGGTAGTTCAGTTATATATGTGAAAATGTATTGTTATATGTTAGATTTGTGATCTATATTAGCCTGCATATAAATTAAACACATATGGCTATGAGTGTTTGATTGCAATAAGATAACCTGGTCTAAGTTTACAATCTCCCTTTTGTGTGGCTAGGGTTCAATATCACCACACTAGGTCTTATTATAATGAGCATTTAATACAAAGAATTTATCAAAGTGGGAAAATATTTTATTTGTTGGGATGGTAGTTTTATAATTACAGTAAAAAATGGCACTAAGATGTCTCTCCTAATGTCAATGATCCGTGAAGAAATACTACTTTATTTTATTTTGGTGGGGTTTGTCTTCTTTTATATTTAAATTGTTTTATTAATATTAATAAACTTTGTATTATTTATTTAAATTTTACTGACATATGTTTAGTGTGTCTATCTATTAATTCTTTAATAACTACAAGTGGCATACTTTAAGTTGAGTTAGCATCAGGGGCAAATAATTTGTTTTATGCTAGGTCTGCTCATCATTGTTGATGAATATTTGGTTACCTCAAATCAATTTTATAGGTTCATTGAGTAGTCTAATGGTGCTCTCAAGTGACCAATATTCCTAACTCATGTAGGTGACCAGTAATGTGTATACTGAACTAGATCTCTCCAAATAATAGCCATATTAACTGGGTTTAAATACTTTTTAAACGTATAACTAAAATCTTTTGGCTTTAATAGTTTTGATATCTTCATTTAAACTATGGGAACAGATTTGCCCTTCAAGAAGAGATGAGAATACCATTGATAGCATAGCCAATAACAATATCCACAGTCAGATTGAGCTATGCAAAGCATACCATCATCACTTTTCCAGACTGTGGCCACCTCACCTGCTGGATTCTGACCCCTGTCATCCAAAGCATTTTATTTGTTTTGACAATCAACTTCAGGTGCCAACCAAACATGTTATATAGTCAGCATGCTTCAAATGACTGACACACAATCCAGCACTTGAAATATCCCATGCTAGCTCAAAATCTTAACCAGGTTTCAGCACATTTAACTTAACACAAAATAACTCTATACTAATTTACTGGTGATGCAGTGTCAAGAGAGAGAGAGAAAGAGAAAATAGACAAAATAACAATTAAGTAAACATTATTATTTAATTACCCACACATATATTAGGCTACAGTTATAATAATTCTTCATTAAAGTTCATTTCATTTAAAATTGTCTATTTAGTTATTTAAAGTAATTTTATCTAGGTTTTCATTTGTGTGTAGTTTCCAACCAGTTGGCTTTTTGGTTCTCCATCAATGGCTTCATGGTTTTCCTTTCAGATTTATGTCGAACAATGGAAGAGAGAGTATGCGACAGCTTCTACTTCACAATCTTGGCATTGGTTCCAGATATTAATTCATGTGGAATAGATGATGGCTGAGAGCTTGGGGCATGAAACCCTGTTGGATACTCCTATGGCTTCTGCATTACTGTTGACTGCAGCAGTAATGAGACGGGTTTACAGGTGAATATGAAAATATTCCTCATTCCTGCCATGTTAGACCCAAAAACATAGGCTTTAAAGCCACATACCACTTGTAAATGGTCTACAGAAATATATCAATAATGCTAATACATAATAATAATAATTAAAAAAGGTATACTTAAAACTTATTAGGAATATAATAAGTGCAATTCCATATTTTATTCTTGTTTGTTGAAGCCGGTGATAATGAACAGTATTAAAATACATATAGTTCTTGAGTGTTTTGGCATTTGCAATATTTACAAAGTTAAAAAAATAAATAAATAAAGATCATTCAAAAACCGCATTTTGAATTTTTTTTGATTAGTATGATTTATTCTTGGAAACATTCAATGAAAGTTCTTTTTGTTTCATATTTACCTATTTAATTTAATTAAAGTTAAATTTGGAAAGAATGTAAGTGCTTACAGATTGTTTAAACAGATAAATAAAAGAAAGACATTACCCTAATTAAAGATGGTGGAAATAATTATAATAAAAAAAAAGACTTTGTAACTAAAAACTAATAAAAAATGTAAAAGATTTACTTGTATTTTTAATAAAACAAAAGATAAAAGTCTATGTGCAACAGTCTAAGAACTGATCCAAGGCTATAAAAAAGGCAGAAAAACTTCAAGCCAGGTCTTGTCATCTGGTGCTGGCAGTTTCCATAGATCCAGGATGCAGAGAGCATTTCAGAATACTCTATGCTGAACTAAGTTATCATGCAGGAGTGGAGCCAGAGCATTTGTGGACACCTTCTTTCATCTTAGAGGTCACTTTAAAAAGCCTTAGAGTCCAGCAATAAAGTGGACCAAGATACAATCTATATAGATCTGCATATCTTACTGGTAAGATATTATTCATATCCTGATTTTTGACTAAATTATATGTTTGCGAACTAACTTTAACTATGAAGCTTTAATACCAAAATAGATATTCACTGTTTATTATTCTAGAAGAAACTTAAGAAATTTATAACAAGAATTTTTAATTATTGGATTAATATTATTTGGATTAGCATGTATATGTTATTTCCAGTTTATTAATAATTTTAAATATTTTTATTTTTATTAATAAAATATTTCCTTTTAATATTAATTTTTCATTGTACATTCTTAATATTAGTTTATTAGATTTATTGTTAGCTAATTGTGTGAGAAATGTATACATTTAGCAATATGCTTGTTTAGTTAAACCCCCCCCCCCAAAAAAAAAAAAATCATATAAAATATTAAAGTGACAAGAAATCAAAATCTTGATCTTTTAATTATTTGCTTCATAAGTTACTGATGTGCTTCATGCAGAATCAGTGAGTCTACCGACTTTGGTGTCCTCTGAAATAAATAAAAAACTGATTCTGCCCATAATTTAATTTGTAAATAACATTAGGTTCATTAATCTGGAAATATAATTATGTTCTTGAAATATTCAAACTAATAAATGAACTAATTTTATTAACTTGCATTTTATGGTGTGGAAAATAGAAGGCCTAAATCCAACCATGAATGTTAAAATCTACCCATGAACATTCCAATGGTCCCAGAGGGATTAGTAATTGTCTTTGTCAATATATGTGCTTTATTTATCATCTGATCCCTCTATTCACCATCTTTGGACTTCTCTCACTATCGTAATTTTCATACACAATTGGTGCTTTAAGCTGAGACTATTTTCAATTGTGCATCTGCAGATACTTTTTATACTACACTGTTATCCTGTTTGAAGTTCAGACTTTATATTTATTCACAGAGGTGTTGCTGAAAAAACATAAGGTTTGGGTGCTTGAGTGAATAATTTGAACATTTTGTATTTGAATTTTCAACTAGTGATATGCACTGGTATATTTTATTACAATATATGTATACTGTATAAATAAATTTTAAAAGAAAATAATTACTGCAAAGCAAACTTGCTAGACTACCAATTTTCTCTAGGTTATATATTTCGGTGAAATGTTGGCACGAATCCTTTACTTTCTTTGATTTTTGTAGCATTTTATTAAGAATATTCCTCTGTTTTCTATTAGCATGTCTTAAAATTAGCATTGTACCAATTTAATTAGCAAATAAATTTATCCTTTTTTTTTTGTTTGGCCTTGGCTAATTTACAATGTCTATAGTTTTAAACTTCCTCTGAGCCAAATGAACAATTGGGGTTTCTACTTTTAATATATCTTTAAAATAACTGAAATATTTTTTCTATTATCATCCTCTGAATTTATTTATGATTATTTTTTGTGTTTTCTTAACACTGATGGGAGCTATGTTCAAACTCCTAATAGGTTTAATATGTGGCCTATAGTAGAATGATCATCATATATAAAAATCAATTGTAAATAACAAATAAACAACGCATGATTAAGAGCTTCTGCTGCCTGATGTAATAGGATGTTGGTTTATTAAAGACTATATATTGCTATAAATATAAGCAATCTTTTATTATTCTTCAGTTATTTAAGTTACTAATTATTTGTTAAACTACTTTTCTATCCTTTATCTACATTCACAGCATTTTTGACTACAATTCTCTTTTTCATTTTTTTTTATTTTAAAAATTCAAATACTCAAGAATTAAAAAAGCAGTGATGGGAACAGGCTTAGTAGACTAAAATCAGTTATTATGATCTTTGCATGAGGCAGTTCAATTATTAATGAATCAGTTAAAACTGGATTGGAGACAGGAGTTCTATAGGCAGTTCTATATAGTAATACCTTTGTTTACCATGAAAATGGAAGAGGAACTAGAAAATATGACCTAATAATGGCTATCTCATAAAGTCTGGCTAGATTATTTCACCTAGCAGATTCCTCCTCCTCCTCATTATCATCATCATCATCATCATAATAATAATAATAATAATAATAATAATAATAATAATAATAATAATAATAATAATAATAATAATAATAATAATAATAATAATAATAATAATAATAATAATAATAATAATCATCATCATAATAATAATAATAATAATAATAATAATAATAATAATAATAATAATAATAATAATAATAATAACAACAACAACAACAACAAAATAATAATAATAATTTAAAAAAGCAGTTAGTAGTAATAGTACTAAGATATGTATGTATCATTAATCTATTTTTCTCCTAAATATAGGTATGTGTAATGTGTAAACTTTATTAGATACAAATTCTTCAAGATCATAATCTAGAAATACACACATGACTATGATGTCAAGATTTAAGATGGATTTAATTGTTATTAATGAAACACATTTTCTATGAGAAGGAAGTTTAATATAACAGATAAATGGATACAAGTTATTAGAAGGATGAATGCATGATGTTGGATTTATTACAAAGTCTAATTCAGAATCTTCTATTGTTGAAACTACCCATTGTATCAATGAAAGACTAATGGTGCTAAAATTTTTGCCTTGCACAAAATGATGCTAGTGTTCTTTTCATTAATACATATGCTCCAATCTTAGATTCAGAGAAAGAAAGCTTTTATTCCTTGCTGGATAGTATTATTACAGCAATACCATTAAATGATCAAGTTTTTCTTCTTGGATATTTTCCATGCATGTCTTGATAAAAATAGTAGATTCTAGCTAAAAGTTGTTGGAAATCATGCCTTAAATTCAAATAAATGATCTGTTGTTATTGAATTTTGTGCAACATATGAATTAACTATCGTAAGCAATTTGTTTAAAACAAAAAAAAACTATAAAAAAAATGGATGCATACACACTCAAAATAATAGCACTTAATAGATTACATTTTAGTTAGAATCTCAGAATGCAAGAGAAATTGCACAGATTGTCAGATGGATCATACATTAATGCAGTCCAAAATTAAAATGATTAGATGTATTAAAAAGTGTATCATATTTCAGTCACATTCACAAGAAAATTGATATTTGTTTTTTTAGGAGGAACTAGTATATGTAGTAAATTTTAACAGCTATTAAACATCAAAATTGTTACTTTATACCTCTGTGATTATCATATTACTGAAGCATGGAATATTCTTAAGAAATGTGTTATGGTTACAAGTAAATCTATTCTTTGGTTCACCAGAAAGAAGAATCATGACTGTTATCTAACATTGATATATCTATGAATGACTTGATTAAAAGAAATCACATGATATTTTTTGCTTGGGAAAATAATGTTAAATATGGAATTTCATAATACATATAGAAATATGAAAGATAGAAGTTCGAAAAGTGATAAGAAGTCTTAAAAATGGTTAATGGGCCAAAACTGCAAAAAAAGATACAAATATTTACTGATTGTGATCATCCTAAATTCTTTTTTGATGCAGTGAAAACATCATTTGGACCTGAGAAATGATATTACAATCCTTGAACAGGTAGAAGAAATATTTTATTCATCTTTAGAATAACATTACAAGAATTAAGATGGTGATCTTAATGACTTAACCATTTTATTTATTCATCTAGATTTGGATAAAGATATCCAGATTGGTGAAGGCAAACAGCTCTTTGTAATCTTAAAAATGGAAAAATTGCAGGTGCTGATAAGATAGCTGGAGAAGTTTTTAAAATGTAGTGGTGATACGTTAGCTTAAAATATTGGAATTGTTTTAGGAATATGTGGTTCATCAAGTTATGTCCTCTGTTCTTAAGGAAACTTTTATTGCTCTAATTTTTAAAAATAAAGGGAATAGACAAGATTGCAGAAATTATCATAAAATATCATTATTATCCATTACAGCAAGGTACTTTCAACAATTTTGTTGAATAGATTGCTTCCAGTCAAATGAATGGCTTCCAAATACTCAATGAGTTTGAGAAAATCAAGAAGTACTATAGTGTTGGGAACAAAAAGTGATTTATATATTGCTCTTATTGATTTTATCAAGACATTTGATTTAGTTAGTTAAACAGATTTATGACATTGTTTGAATTTAGTTGTTTGTCTGCCAGAATCTATTCATATTATGCGTCTTCTGCATGATGGAATGTGAGGAAATATTATTAGAGGTAGAAAATCTGTGAAATTTGAAATGAAAACTGGTGTTAAACAAGCATATGTTCTTGTTTCAACATTGTTTTCAATTTTTATGTTAATGTCTCCAAAACTGTTTGTAGGCAACTTATGCAATATATTTTGGATAATAGAATTTTAAATTTGAATTGATTAAAAGCAAAAACAAAAATTACTTTTTGGATTCTGAATTTGTAGCACTGATGATTATGCTATTTTTTTCTGTTGGTCTATATTATCACTTGTTTTTGTAAGATGGTATATATACATTAGAGTGTTCTATATTCAAAACTAATTTCTAGAGCTTTTCTTTTCTTCTTTTAAAGTTACAATGGCCATATAAGCAAGTGATTTTTAACATGCATAGCACACACACATATATATAATATTTAAATACAAGTATATTATGTATACTGAACTTAATATAAATAGAAGGGATTTGAACTCACTTTCAAGCTCTCTACAGCTATCCATTCCATCTTATACAACCGATACACATGACCACATACATGTGAAAAAGATAAATAATCTCCAATATATGTACTTTGTGGGGAACCAGCATTTGTCTGTTGATCCAGATAATCATCTCCTGCACACACACAGATATATATAATCAGTGCTCAGTTTATATTAAAATAGCATAGGCAACTAGTTCTGGTTTACTCTACTATTGACAGCAAATTTTGTT
Organism: Epiperipatus broadwayi; assembly: GCA_028023455.1. Classification (NCBI taxonomy): domain Eukaryota; kingdom Metazoa; phylum Onychophora; class Udeonychophora; order Euonychophora; family Peripatidae; genus Epiperipatus; species Epiperipatus broadwayi. Next base: position 4,684,866 of record JAQFVV010012401.1, read on the forward strand.
TAATCTGAATATACTCCTATTTAGATTGGATTCATAGATAAATAAGTTTTTAATAAATGGCTAAGTTTCTAATGGCTTCTTCACTTAAATAAAGTAGTTCTGTTTGAACTATATGTGAGGCAGCAATGATTAGTCAATTGAATTTCTAGTAATTCTTAATGTGTATATTAGTCGTTATGAGATTACTGTCAGCATGTATGTTCTAGATAGCAACAACAGAACTAAATGTGGGCACTTCTCAATTCACATGTTTAACTATTATTGGTAGACATTATCTAAGGGATATGCATTAGAAAAACAAAAAGTAAAATGTCTTTTTTTAAAAAAATAAACAAATAAATAAAATATTATTACAATAGTTATGTTTTGCTCATGGTCATACAAAATAAAAACAATTATACATTGAATTTACTTTAGGAAACAATTTCTTAATTAATGAATATTTTCTAATCAGTTTGTTTTTTAAATGCAATGGATATTTTAGACATTTCAAAATTAATCGTCTAACATCAGTTGCCACAAAAATAGTATATATTTTTTTGTAATATTTATAACTTATCTATTGAATTTTGAAAGAATCATAAAAAAGTAAATAAACCATTTAAATTACTATATTATATACTAATAAAACCATTTATTAGCATGAACATTTTTAATTTTACCAAAATTTAAATATCTACTTTATTTTAGAATATTAGTGACAATATTAACTTGTTTACTTAATTCTTAATAATTCTGATGCCATTAGTGATAATAGTAAATTGTTTATTGAATTTTCAACAATTCTAGACTTTATTAACATATGAATAACTTTTTCTGTTGTGGTGCCATTTCTCTTTTTTTTATTAAATATAATTTAAATACATACTCACACACACTCATATTCTATTTGTTGTAGATGCAGACATTCCATTCTCAGTATAACATATGTAACATTTTCAGATGTTTGTAGTTACCGTTTATGTTAATACTGACAGTGCAAATATTTTAAATTGTGTGTAAATAGAGTTTTAATTAATTTTGTACATTGCACCGACAATATTATTATTTTTCCCCAGAATGATTACTCTAGAAAAAAACGTATTATAAAAAGAACTTTTAAAATAAATTATATAAATTAGTGTAGGTAATAAAGAGCCCTAGATTCTTAGCGCTCAGCAATCGAAAGCAGTCAGTCCAAGTCTAGAGGAAAAAATGACTGCCGAAAGTAAAAGAGTGCATTCTCGAAAGGGGGAAATGTTAGTGGTCAACGAAGTTAGTTTTAATAAATTACTATTAAAATTCAAATGGAAAAAGTTCGTATAGACCTTAATTAGAAGAGTAAACAAAAACCATTTGGAGATAAATAAACTATAATTATAGGATATGTGTGAAATATGATATTTTCCAAAATTAATATATTTCACAGCGATTCCCAAAAGTAAAGGGAATAAATTGTCTATAATATAATTTTATTGTATTTGTTATATTGTTAAATTAATTCTTCAGCAAACCGAAATAAGCTTGCTGATTTATGTATTTAAATTGTGTGTATATTATTCATTTTTGCTTACACGTCTGAGATTGTCTCTCCGTAGGCACGCTCATGTGGAATAGAGTTTACTTTAAACATCTGATTTTTTACAACTGAGGAACTAAAAATTTTATTGTTTCTTTACATTTTTCAAATCTTATTTAACTTTTTAAACAAATATTTTCTTTAATATGTAATCATATAAACTATCAAGTTATCATTCGTAACGATGATTAGAAGCCAACAAATTATGTAATAGCAAATTGGATTTTATTAATATGCATAAAAAATATTCTTATAATTGTTAGCAAAAATTATGAATCATTTAAACATCAAAATATCAAGCAAGCTGAATCAACAGATTCATTCAAGTTATCTAAAGACTTGCTCATATGCTTGCATAAAATCTTATTTAGATAAACCTCAGCAGCAACCATTCGCAAACAAGTACAGTATAATCATTCCAACTCCAGAAAAATACAATTGGAAGAAATTCTAGGCGTGTGGTTAAAGGATGGAAATGTGACTAAACAGTTAATACAGAAATATGACTGACAGCATTGAGTGAGATTCATGACGATCGAGCTCTAGATTAACTTTAAGAGATAGAAGTTTGTATCGGAATAGTATTTAACTTTTGATGAACCCATTTCCTATCTTGCAACTGCAAGGGCATTCTTGGACGGACAATGAATATTCACAATTGACCTTATTTAACAGTCATTTTATTATCCATCACCTATGGATCCCGTTAATAGACAGAACATAACACCTAAGAAGTAAACGTGTTCGTTTCTTTTGTTGTTGTTAGTAAAAATAGAAAGAAAATAACTGCCAAATATTAAATATAACACAATATTCATTTTTGTTGCAGATATTTACTATATTATACCATTATTTTAAATTAGTGCGATTTTTTATATATAAAACAATTACGTAATTGTAAAACTATTACAAAAGCAAATACAGTACTAGACATTATTCGTTAAAAAAAAAGCTAGTTAATTAAATGTAATGATGAAAATATAAATATTTATTTTGTTTATAATTTACACATTCTATAAACTAGTCATTCACATATTTTGTAAATGAATAATACTATATTTAGGCTCAACCTACATCCACGGAAACTAACTGAATTCGTGGCAAAAACTGTTGGTGCGTAACATTTACCGCGAAAAAACAAACAAAAAAAAGTAATAATTTTGCTTTAGGTATTTTTATCGCGTAAACATGTGATCGCCTGATAATGAGAAGACGAATCTTGTTTCACTTCTTCACTTGTTTGAATGAATTCTGATCAGTATATATTGTTTTACATACAGTGTAAATAATTTGGTACCATTTTATATATCATTGGAAGTGAAACTTAAAATATTTTTTAACTGCTTGATTCATAAAACATATTTGGAAGAAATTTTGTTGATAATGAAAATGTTTGCACCTGTAAGTAGAATCTAATTTTTTTTTTCGCTCATTTTTACGATTGCTTAAGTTTTTTGTTAAATGTTTGATTGATTTTTTTATTTGAAGATGTTTGGTTTATAAATATACCAATCAAATGTATATTTCCAGAAATTATTAATTTGATATTGTTACTTGATCTGATGAATAAATTAAAGACACGGATGTATAGTAATTACATTTTACAGATTAGTTTATATAATTCAACGAAAAGCTATTTTAATTTTTCTTTTTTCATTTCTGGCGCTAGAATAACTAACTATACTAGTTCGCGAGTGTCTACTAATAACTACGTCTATGCGCGTACTATTCATTGACGTTATAATTTTTGCATTATTTACACTTAAAAACTTTTTTTTTTCTTTTTTACAAATTTTTGTAACAGATTTTCATAATTTACGTTCAGCAATTTAATTACAGAAAAAAATTCAGAGGGACCTTGAAGCAAAACAGTTTTATTTTTCTAAATCAAATAATGTAATGTTAACCTGGCTTTTTTTTTTTATCAAAATCAGTAATCTTTCATCCAATACATTAAAAAAATCCTGTTAGCAACTATATTTTTCTACACTGAATTCTAGAACTGACTCTAGTCTCTTAGTACAAAGTGATTTGCTATTACTGTTTCAGGTGAATGTCATCTTTACATTAAATATAACGAAAGGATTACATGTTTGTGCAATAATTTTTTTTTAAAATTATCTCTCAAGTGTCTAAAATGTGCAAAATTCATAGTGTTAAAAAAGCAATAATTGTTTAATGGATTATAAGTTTTTAGTAGTTAGTGATTTTGAGTAGTCCTAAGACTTCAAACTATAACTATTTTCCCTAAATGTGAAAATACTTAGAAAAGTGGCTTAGATCAGTCTTGCATTGGTGGTCGAGAGATCAGCGTGACTGCCTTGCACTTGCAGGCAGTTGCCCGGGTTCGGGTTCGCGTCCCGGCCGATGCTATGACACTTAAAAAAAAAAAAAGTGGTTTAGATCACCAATGATTAGACCATCGCGCTCAATAAAGCATCTTAAACAGTAAAAATTTGTTGTGAAATATCAAATACAAGGGGGCATAAAATTATATTATAAAAAAATAATAACAAATAATTATATTATAAAAAATAATTTATTAAAATAATAACATTTATCCTACCAACATTCATAATTACTGACCATTGTAGTTTTCGCTTATACAAGCGATAAAATTCGCAAAGATGGACATCGGTCCGAAAACTACAATGGATAGTAATTATGAATGTTGGAAGGGTAAATATATTATTTTAATAAATTATTTTTTATAATATAATTATTTATTATTTTTTTATAATATAATTTTATGCCCCCGTGTATTTGATATCACAACAAATTTTTTAAATAATTCGACAAGAAACATTCCGGTGAAAAAAATTTAAACTACAAAATTTTGGCGTGACCTGGCAAATTCATGTTTACCAAAAAGTGTTATCAATAATGATGATCACAGTTCAGTAGGATGCAATAGTGATAATAAACTCTTTCAGTTTTATTTCTGAATAAATTACGATTGTATAAAACAAAAATAAAGTCATACATTTCATGTACTTACATTTAAAAAAGAAAATATATTTATCACTACATTATATTTTTTATCGTTAACATTACTGATATTACAATTTATATGGTATGAATAGCATATTTTGCAAACAGGTGGTTTTTACATAACATATCCTAGATTATTTCACATTTGTGTGGGGCAGGATATTCCTAAATAGCTTCCCAAATATATTAAAATTTGTTAAGGGAAATTATTGGTCCAAAACTAAGGATCAAGTGACTTGATTATATAGCTTCTTGAAAAGTCACAGATGAGAATCTCTACACCAAGGACTTAGTTTGCTTTATATATTCGAAATATATATATATGAAAACAATGTTTGGAGTCAGTGTTGATATCTAGGTAATTTAGTTAGAATTAAAGTCTTAAACAACTTCTAATCAAAAAGTTTTCTTTTTTAAAAAAAAATTTAAGCCTTTATCTTCATTAAAAAAAAAATAACAGCACACACACAGTGAGAAACTGATTGCAATGCTCATAAGGCTGAAAATAAACTAATTTGTGCTAAAATTGACTTGAACCTCTTTCCTCTTTTTTGAGGTGGCTTTGGAACTAATTGCCAAATCAGTTTATAGCTTTTGCCTTAGTTAATTAAGACTTAGAATTCACAACTGCTATTAAGATACATGCATTTAGTAGCCATCTTAATTCCTTTATATTCTTTAAGCTAATAGCTTGGAATTCTAAAATCTTAAAATTTTTCATCCAAGCCAAATCATTGCATAATTATATAAATTCAACACCAAGTTAGTTATTATACTAACTTTATGTTTATTATACACTTCTACTCTATGAAATACCAACAAAATATCTCTGCTTATTCTTAATATTTAATTACATAAACAATTTTCTTCACTTTACAGCTATTTACTGTAAGCTTGAATAATCAGTGGATGCTAATTGAAAAACTGTTACATTTACATTTCTAAATTAGTTTATGGCTTTTGCTTTTATTAATAAACTTTTAGGATCCAAAGTTGTAACATTATATGTCAATGAGGATTTAGAATTCAAACTACTAGATGCATTAAGTATATTATTTTCAACTTTAAAACATAAGCTATTATTGGCAAAAACCAGACAGAATCAATGTGAATACTATAACATTATCATCTAGTATCCAATGATTGTTCAAGTTTATACTAGATGGCTCTAGAATTGTGTAAAGAGTAATGCTCTTGGAAGCATATGTTAAGAGCAGCTGAAAAAGTCATATGATACTTCATTGATATTATTAAATCTATATTGTAACAGCATTTGTGTTCTTGCAACACAGTGCAATAACAGTATTTAAGAATATATATCAGTATTGATTTTACTACTATGTGCTTATATGAATAAATCGATACACAATGAAAATGAAAAATAATAGTTTTAATACTCACTACCGTGAATATTAAAACAACTATATTATTCTATAATTACATTTGAATAATCAAATGACATCACATAATCACCATTTTTTATGCTTACTTATAATTGTTATTAAAACAGGCAAAACTCTCTATACATATTGCCACTCATTGCAAGCCTTCTGGCATCCATTGAATACTCTGGCTTGCACTGAATGGCAATACGTATAGAGAGTTTGCTGTTTTCATAATCACATGTCATTTTGAAGGCCATTTGATATGTGAGCTTGAGAAATGATAAGTTTGATTTTCAATTAGAAATTATTAGCTCTAGAGTTTGTCTATTATCCACTGAGCATATTTTTATTGAAAAATAGTATTTATATATATATATACAAAAAAAAATCTGAAGAGGAAAAATGGTGCTATCTATCAGAAAGTAGTCAATTAAGTGTCTGTGTGTAAATGTACTGAATTGTTGCCTGAAAAAAATTTGTATTTTATGATTTTTTTCTAGTATCTGCTCCATAGCTAACTAACTAATCATTCAATCTATTTTTAGAGAATAAAAAAGGATAACCATAAAATTCCTTATTTATTGATATTTGATTAATGTAATGAGTAATGCCTTTTTAACTGGTCAAAGGGATATTGGAGAGGGTATTTACATATTGCTTTATTTATTGCCTATATGTAGTAGTCTCTTTATTTCAAACTTTCATGTGGTTGCTTAAAACTATGACTAACACCAAACCTTTTATAATGTTTGGCTGACAATTTGTGATGTCATTTTACTTGTAGTTACATATATAAAAAGTGTATCCAATGCATATAGTTAGTAGGATTTACATTCTTCTTTGATAATTGCTCTTTGTGGTCAATTAATGTGATCATTCACTTTATGTAGTTTCTTTATTATTCTCTATGCAGATTTTACACCAGAAAAAGTTATGTAATAGTTACAGTATCAAAAAAGTGTTAGTTATATCTCCAGTTATTATGAGAAAAATTTGATGAATACATTATCTTTTCAATTATTTAATTTTATGCTAAATGATGTAACAATATATCTTCTATAGCAAATCTATTGATGTCTCATAATTATGAATTAAGTACTACAGAGCTATACATTGCATATTAAACTGCAATGGGTTTTCTGGATTTACTGATCACCTAGAACAACACATTAGGCATATAGAAAATTTTTTTGGCTAAGACTATGAATTAAATCTGATAAAAGTTAAATGGATATGCCCAAATCTTTGGCCTGAATATAAATCTTAAACAGTATGCACTTATTCTCTTGATACTAAATATATAATAATTCAAAAACATAATCAATAATCTTATAATAAAAAAAATTAACTTATCACTTTCTCATTAATCTTTAAAAGCTCAGCATATATAAGCTCTCACTCTATACTTCATCCAACATCACTAACAAAATTTCCCTCTTCACTTCTCCATCTTCTCCATAAAAGGACTTAAAAGTATAAGCATTACATTATCCTTGATTCCTTTCTATCATCCTCTAAAAATATATTATTTTCTTGCTGTTTGATTATTTTATATAGGTTCTTATATAATTTGGAACTTTATAAATGTGTACTGCTTGAGATGACTCTGAAGACTTATAATATTCTCTTATTCTTTTTCACTTTGTTTGCATATCTTCATATATTCATATATATATATTGCTTATAATACTTTCATATACACTTCAATGCAAACAATTTTTTTTAAAAAACTTTATTTTCCTTACAGTTTCGACTATCCAGCAGTCTTCATCAGAGCTTTATTCATCCTCTTCTGCTTTAAAGTAATCCTCTTTTGTTTTAAAGGAATTTGAACACAGACTTTCAAGCTCCCTTCAACCATACATTCATATAAAGCAAGTCTGTGTTCAAATCCCTGATATTACATCTAAACTCCATATATATATAATATACTTGTATTTAATATATATTGTATTTAATGTTTTCAGTATATGATGTAAATAAAGTAGTTTTTGTATTAAACCATGTGTTATTTTTGATTACTTTTCAATGTTTTGATGAAATAGCATCCTCCATTGTCAAGATTAATTTTTTTTTTTTTATCAAGAAATTTATTTAACACAAAATATACATAGTATTATGATATACAGGATAACAGGTTAAGCTTGGTTAAAAGGTTAAGAGTTCTCATGCATGTATTATTATGTGGACATTGGTCTATCTTGTACAACTTTGTATTGATAGTGGTTGCAGTATTTCAATTGAACGACATTGTGTTCCTGCAACAGGTTGATGCTTAGAGTGACCATAGAGTATTTATAGGGATGATAAATATATTGCTTTTTAATGGTGGGTTTGATGTGAGTTTGTTGCAGTGTTTGCATTATTGTTGTATCGGAACTTCAAAAAAAACCATTAGATCTCAAATAGTAACGATTTTAAATGAGCTGGTCTTTTTAATTTCATTTGACTCCCTCAGTGTTCTCAAATCATTTTTTCAAATTAGCAAGTATTTTAGCATTATAATTGCTAATTTGGAAAAGTATGATTTGAGAACCATGAGGGAGTCAATTGCAATATTAAAAAGACCAATTGTTTTAAAAAGAGTTGATAGAGACTACTTGATAATGCTAAAATACTTGCTAATTTGGAAAAGTATGATTTGAAAACTATGAAGGAATCAATTGAAATATTAAAAAGACCAACTGGTATAAAAAGAGCTGATGAAGCACAACATATACCAACCTTTTGGAGATCACTTAATTTATTTCTTCTAATATAAATTTGAAATCAATTAATGATGAATCTGAAGAAAATAAACCTTTTGTTAATCCACATATTTTGAATGTTTAACTATTTCATGCTCAATCTCATTCTTTATCACACATTCAATCTCATTACTATTTGAGATCTAATGGTTTTTCTTTAAAAAATTAACCTTGACAATGGTGGATGCTATTTCATAGAAACATTGGAAAGTAATCAAAAATAACACATGGTTTAACACAAAAACTATTTCATTTACATCATATAACTGAAAACATTAAATACAAGTATATATATATATATATATATGGAGTTTAGATGTAATATAGGGGATTTGAACACAGGCTCGATTTATATGAATGTATGGTTGAAGAGAGCTTGAAAGTCTGTGTTCAAATCTCCTCTATTACATATATGTAATCATTGAAAGAATTGGGTGAATATAAAGATTGAAAAATATATCTTTTACTATTTATAATAATTTTAGCTTGCCCATTAAAACAAGTTGGTGTAAAATCCCATAAGCTGACTATAGCAAACATTTTATGTTTAATTTTATATAGGCATATTCGGTAGTGATATTTTAAAATATTTTGATTAATATATATGTAGTATTCCGGGAGCCTTAGAAAAATCTATTAGAGGATAAAATATTTTTTAAAACCTCTCAACCAATAGAATTTGAGAATGAGGAGAAAATAACAAAGAAAAAAAAATCAATTTTATATCTCACCATACACATTTTTATGACTTGAGAAAGAAGCTCTGAGGAAAATATTTATTATTGTACTGAAATGTCTGCTATTTAGCTATTATATTTTTACTACACGAAAGCTTTTGGAAATAATATTATAAATTCATTTATCCATGAGAATATTAAAATTAATATATATATAGTAATGGTAGAGTATGTATAAGGAAACCATTTTATATATACATATAAGTAAGTTTATTCAAGTCCTACATTAAAAAGTCAATTTTATATAATGAATTATGCTGAGCAACTGTACATGGAGGTTGGGGTGTTTGTATATAAAGAACATGTATTTTGCTCTGCTCATTTTTTATATTAGAGAATATGAATGATAATCTGTAAATTAAAGCTTATTTATCTCAACTTACAACATTTATTCCTTATGAACATCATGTAAATCCATACTATGTCTCCCCATTCTTGTCACATTAACTCTTGCAGACAACACCATAAATACAAATTATAATATCAAATTTCAGTTATGTTAACAATAATGAATGAGAATCTATTATAGAAATGTACATAAATAAATTAATATAAAATTATTTAATAATTATAAAATAATTAAAGAGCAGTAAAAGAAATACCTGACAGACAATATTCTCAAAATTTTATTCACCTATCTACGATTTTTTTTTTAAATTATATTTTTTAAAAAAATAAATCTCAAAAAAATATTTTATATAAATCAGAAAGGCCAATTATTTATACATCATACACATTTATTTGTATTTTTAGTATATTGGTTTATGAAATGTTATATTTTGAATTTGGCTACAAAGACTGTCTCCCAAAATATTCCTCAAAATATGCTGTCACTCCAAAGAATTTATCTTTATATTCACTTTACAACTAATATTTAACATTGCAATTGCTATATATTAAAAGTAATATATGTGTAAAATATATTTTCTCCTAATTTATATAAGAAATAATACATCTGCTTATCTTATTAATGAAATGTTGATGTCTCCATTCTCTAATATAACATTTCTTATTTTTCTCCTCTTACTTTCTTTGCATTTCTTCATATATATTGCTTAAAATAACCTCTTCATATACACTTTAATGCAAAAAAACTTTTTTTAATGATACCTTTATTTTCCTGACAGTGTCGACTGTCCTGCAGTCTTCATCAGAGCTATAATATTGAATAATATAAATATATATAATCATTATTTCATATACATATAAAAATATATATACATACATATGTATATCAAAAAATATATACATACATATCCTCAAAAACTTACATATATACATACACATATATAATCCCTATATATACATATGCTTCCACACACACATATAACCTACATATAAAAATACATATATATAAACAAAAAAAACCTATCAAATACACAATTTTATATTATTTTTAAAAAATCTATTTTAATTTTTTAAAAATTTTTAAAAACTACCCTTTATTACTTTATCAATTTAACTTTGTTTTCTACTTTTTATCCTTCATCTTTTTTCCTATCTATCATTTTACATTATTATCTAATATATTTTATCATTTATTTTTTATTTTAATACCTATAAATTTAACTTTTGTCATTTTATTTCTAATCTTATTCTTTATTAATAATTTTCCATAACTGATTTTTTCTTATCTTCGTTTTATATACTTTATTAATTCAACTCCCTCTATTATCAATTTCCTTAACTTTTAATTTTAGTGGAAAATTTAATCTTGCAAACCTTTATATATATAAAATATATTTACAATTTTTTACCTATAACCACATATTAATTTTTTAATATATTTATTTTATTTTCATTATTAATCTACAAACTAATACTATTTTAAACTTATTTTCTATTTTTTATTCAAACCTTTAAGTTCGGTAAGTTTAAATGAATAGGAAAATTATTAAAGAGAATAAAAATAAAAATTATTAATAAAGAATAAGATTAGAAATAATAAAATGGCAAAAGTTAAATTTTTAGGTATTAAAATACAAAATAAATGATAAAATATATTAGATAATAATGTAAATGATAGATAGGGAAAAAAGATGAAGAATAAAAAGTAGAAAATAAAGTTAAATTGAGAAAGAAGTAATAAAGGGTAGTTTTTAAAAAATTTTAAAAAATTAAAAATAGGTTTTTAAAAAATAATATAAAATTGTGTATTTGATAGGTTTTTTTGTATATATATGTATTTTTATATATAAGTTATATGTGTGCGTGGTTGCATATATGTATATATAGGGAAAATGTGTGTGTATATATATGTAAGTTTTTGAGGGTATGTATATATATATTTTTTGATATACATATGGATGTATATATATTTTTATATGTAATCAGAAAATAATAAATTCTTACAACAGCTATATAAATATCAAATTTTTTATATACATAAAAAGCCTTTTTCGGCACCTGATTTGCTGCCCTTTTCAAATATTAATAATCTATTATGTTAACAACCTATTACAATAATATGTAATATTACATAATAGATTATTAACATTTGAAAAGGGCACCAAATCAGGTGCCGAAAAAAGGCTTTTTATGTATATAAAAAATTTGATATTTATATAGCTGTTGTAAGAATTTATTATTTTCTGATTATTATTTTATAGAAGAACAGCATAAAGATATTTATTTTCCAATTTGATGATTTTTATATGTATATGAAGTAATGGTTATAGGTTTATATCATTCAATATTGTAGCTCTGATGAATAGTCAAAACTGTCAGGAAAATAATGGAATCATTAAAAAAAGTTTTTTGCATTAACGTGTATATGAAAGGGGTTATTGTAAGTAATATAACATTTAATTAACATAATGCATTTTTTAATAATTGCATTATAAAGTAATGGCATGTATTTAGCCATTTTGTAAAAAAAATTACAAATCTGTCCAATTTCATAAAATGTTATATATCTTACTCTAAAATATTATTTTATAACTTCACTTTGATACACATACACTTATTGCTATACATTAAAATATGTTTTAAAAAACAATTGATGCAAATAAGGTGTTAAACAATGAAATAAGAATATTTATACATAATTATTTAGGTGAAGAATACATATATCAGTAAGAATATATTTATTTTAAAACTTTAATATTATTTTAAAATTATTTATTTGAACAACAACAACAAAATATTTGCATTATACTACTTTATTATTAACTGCAATAGATTTTTTATTTTCTGTTGATCTGATATTTTTTTCTTTGGGCCCCTTTTAATGACAGCAATGCTTAAATAATTATTTCTAATAGTGAGATTTTAATGTTCTACATCAGTAGTCTTCAACCTTTTCACACCTGCGGACTGGTAAAAATAAGGATAAGATTCCGCGGAACAGCAAAAATAAGGATAAGATTTTGCAGACCGGCAGAAGTCTTATAGATAAATTTTCTTAAAGATAAGCATAATTGTTATAACTGATCAAAACAACAATGTTAAATATATAAGATAAAATTTTATATATATATATATGGAGTTTATATAATAAAAAACTTTTTTTTAAATTTTTTTAGAAAAGTAATAAAAAATGTAATTCTATCCCCCTCCCCCATAAACATCTGTGATAACTAGAGAAACAAATTAATTTATGAATGATTGATTAGATTTTGTTTTCGTTCTGTTTTCTTTTTTTTTTAATTGGGTAAAAATGAGATGAAAAAATAAATAAAAATTGGCTATATTAATTAAATGTTTAAACTCTTATTGTTTATTATTACAAACTTTTTATTGCCCATCTAGCATGTGGACCAAGGGTTGAAGAACACTGTTCTACATTATCTCAGCAGTGAATACCTGGTAGATACATTACAAGATGACATAGGTTCAAATTTTAAATTAATTCATCCAGTTCTTTAGAAATCTGGCCAATGGGAAGACAAGTTCTTCCCCTACTTCTCTGTACTCTTTAAAACTTGATTCTGTTAGAAAATATCCAAAATAATAAATTTATGAGTTTTAAAAGAAACTTTTCATTATGGTGAAAGGAAATCAATGGCGGGTAAGTACTCCATGTCCATTGCAACACAATGACTACACTTTTGTGTCATGCATTCATTTGGGCACATTGCCCTATATGCTAACACACTACTAGCATCGACTCAACTATGAAACAAATAATCTGAAATTAAACTCCTTTCAATTAACATAAATGTTAATGAATCTATACAGCTATCTACACTCAACTTTAAATTTAATAATTTAGTTAACAAATAAAAATAAAAGAAAAGTGGAAATGGTTAACAAACATATACATAAAAAAATATTAATTGATTTAGAGTTCTATTAAATCAGATAAGAATTCATTTAAAAGTTATATTTTCTTACAGATTGACTATTTATTGAAGAGATATATTTAAAAAAAGTTCAACTGATAAAAGTTCATACTTTCCATGAGGGCTCTTGGTGATTCCTCCAGAATTATGAAATCCATCGCTAATCATATTTGCTAAAGTTTCTTAGGAGACATAACCACTACAAACCATTCATTTGGTCAGGAACTGTCATCGGTAGGCCTCGACTGGTGCATGCAAGCAAGACCCCTACATCACAGAGTTACCGCTGTAGGATTAATAGTCAGATTAAAAACAATAACAATGAATTCAATAATTTTTCTCTTTATAGCATTAGACCTCCCTTATCATAAATCCTACGGATCAATCGAACATGATTTCACTGATCCTAAGGTCTGGATGTTTTCCTTTCTGACCCATGCATGGCTTGGTGCTTGCATTGGTCAATCTTTAATTTTTTTAATTCTCTTATCTGACCTTTCAATTATTTAAGTGCCCCAAGGGCTAGTTTGCTTTACATTTAATTAATAAAACAATCATTTCCATTTACTAATATTAAACATGATTCTTAAAATAGAAATTAACATTTATTTCTATTTTATATAACTTTTTACTAAAAGTACTAATCTTTAGATCTTTACTTTTTTTTAAATTTACTTTTAAATACTTTTTAAAAAAGTTTTCCATCTGTGCGATATATATATATACATGTTAAACATCAAGATTTCTTTTTCCCTTTATTTTAATATACTGTTAGAATATGTTATAGAAATAATCCTTGATGATGACCAAATAATATGTGGGAGGAAAATTAAAATAAAAAATGATTCATAAAAAAAACCCAAGATTTAAAAAGAAAAAGTGTGTTAAATGATTTTTTTTAAAATATATTATTCCTAAGTATGAAATACTTTTATTATCTCTTATAATCTAAGCAATTTACAACACAAATGCCATTCACATTTTCCAATCTTTTTTTTAAACATTAATTAATGTAAATTTAACTTTTTATATATACTAGTTTCATTATAAATTTATTATTATATTTTCTGTTTATGTTCTTTATTATTTTATTTATAAAAAATATTTTTTAATAATTCAAAACTGTTATAAATTTCTATATATTTATATTCCTTATCTTATGTATTATTTTTATTCTACATTCATTTTTCCTTCCACATAATTTATTAATTAATTTAATAGGATTATCACATTTCTTTGATTCATTTATTATTATTATCATTATTATTATTTTAAATGCATTAAAATTAATGGATTATATTTGTAAAGAAGGCTCTGAAAAGAATTTGCTGTTAATTGTTAATTTGCTGTTGATTTCTCTTGGAGACCTTAAAGGAACTGAGCAGGGCAAATTTCTAATCAAGAAACATGATGGTCTTCTCATTTACCTAAAAGCTCTTAACTGAAATCAGTTGAATTTTCTTGATTGAATGTGTGTGTGTGTGAAAGATTTTTCTTCTAATATTTACAATCATGACAGACAAAAATAAATTATGGTCCTTACTGACAGAAGACTGTAAAGTCATCAGCCAAGAACGGCTGAAGGCAAGGTGTTAAGAAGTTCCTGGTTACAGACCCAGGCTGTCATCTGATGACATTTTATTTAAGTACTTACATGCAAATCACTTTGAAGTAAAGGAAGATTGATAAAATTGGAAAAAGAACCATCTCATATTGAATGGGACAATATTGGAATTTGTGAAGTTAGAAGAGGAAGAGATGATTTAAAAAGTGGACAAAGGCACAAACAATGAAAGTGCAAGTAGAGTAGGTTTCATTATAATTAAAAAGTGGAAGAACAACATTGTGGAGATTGATAGTGTATCAAACAGAGTGGAAAATTAGTTATTAATTTTAATCACAGATAAAAAATGCAGATAACTCAGGTTTATGCCCTAACAAGTTCTCATTGTGATGATGAAGTAGAAGATTTTTATATACATGTACAAAAGGCTTTTAAAAGATCATACAAAATATTTTAAAATTATCATGGAAGACTTCAATACTAGAGTTGGTAAACAACTGAATGTTGAAAGTGCTGTAGGTAAATTTGGTTATGGTGACAGAAATGAAAGAGATCATAGAATTGTGGAATTTTCAGAAAAACAAAAACTATATTATGAATGGTTTTTTTTTTTTGAGAAAAGTGTTAAATAAAAAGACATGAAAGCATACAAATGAAGATACGGCAGAGCTGGATTATATTTTGACTAGCAGAAAATATGTATTTCAAGAATATAATGTTTTTAATAAATTCATATAAGATACATGTTAATGAAAAACTAGAGAGACAAAAATGATAAAGAAAAACAATATTCACAGTTAATATTTCTAATCTTCAGAAACATTCTAATGAATTTAAATTAAAAGTTGCAAATCATTTTCATATATTAACATATTTTGAACCTGCTTCAAATTTGAACAAAATCAATAGGAAGATAACTGATATACTATTAAAAACTGTAATAAAAAATAGCTGGCCCAAAAAGCATCAATTGACCAATAAAATTTCTACTGAGGCAAATCAATTTATAAAGAAAAAAAGGAAGGAACATGAAAATATATAAAAAGGATGCATTAAGGATTGAATATCTCAAATTTTGTAAAATGGTGCAAAAACGAGTTGATAATGATATAAAAAATTACAATTGTGAACTCGCAAGGAAAACTATAGAAACAAATAAATCTCAAGAGTATAAAACATCTTAATATTGATAGGAAACTTAATTCTGCAATAAGAAAAAAGATGGAACTATTACTAAAAAGAGGGATGACATTATGAAATGTGAAGAAGAATTCTACCAAGAATTAAACAGCAATAAAGAACAAGAAAAAGTATTTCCTACAACTTGCCTAGAATTTTAAATGGGGACATGCAATTAAATTTATGAAGGAAGGAAAAAGCTCCAGGTAATGATGGAATTATAATTATCTTAAAGGAAGCAGGTGAAGAAATATATGTTTTGGCAAAGTTATATATCAAATGTTTAAATAATAAAAATGTACCAGATGATTAGAAGAATTCAGTTTTAATATTTAAAAAGCATGATAAAGATATTAGTAATTATAGACCTATCAGTCTTTTATCAGTTCTATATAAAAAAATTTACCAAAATAATTACAACTTGTCAACAGTGAACTTGAATTTTAACCAACCCAAAGAAAAGCTGAATTTAAAAGTAATTTTAGTACAATAGATCATATCCAAATATTGAGAAAAATTATAGAAAGGACAAATGAATATAAGTTGTCATTATGTTTTGGATTTATAGATTATGAAAAGGCATTTGATTCTATAAGCATTTCTTCAGTGATTAAAGCATTAGATCATCAAGGTATAGACTCAAGATATTATCATATTCTGAAGAATATTTATAAATATGTAACAGTAACAATTATATTACATAATGATACTAAAAAGATTAACATTGAGTTGGGTGTACAACAGGGTGATTTTATATCAAAACTTTTTGCAGTAGTTTTGCAATAAGTATTTTATGGATTAAAATAAGAAGCCAAAAAAATAAAAGTAAATTAAGTCATCTAAATTTTGCAGATAATGTAGTTGTTTTTGAAAATAATGCTTTAGAGCTTCAGGAAATGTTGCAAGAGTTATGAGATGAAAGTAAGAAAGTAGGATTGAAGGTAAATGTTAAAAAGACTAAAGTAATATTCAATTAATTTTCTCAAAATAAGAAAAGAAAGATGGATAATGATGAGTTGGAAAAAGTTAACAACTACAAATATATCCTGGCCAGATTATTACTATAGATGGAAATGTAATGGTTGAAATTAATCATAAAATTAAATGTTTGGTTTAAGTGCTTTTAATAGAAATAATAGTAAAAGGAAATATGCCTATGTGTTTGAAAATAAAGGTTTTAAATAAATGTGTTACCAGTTCATATTTACAAATCTGAGACTTGGAAACTTAACAGAATAGAAGAATAAAGACCACTCAATGAAATATGGAGAGATGGATAATAAGTGATCAAATGAAATGCATGGATGAGAGAAGAAACAGGTGTTATTGATATCATTGAAAGAAAAGATTGAAATGGAGTTGTGCTGGACATATTGCTAAAAGAAATGATAATAGATAGACAGTTCAAATCTTAAATTGGATTCAAAAGACCTAGAAAGAGACAACACATTAGATGGTTGAAATAAAGTATGCTGGAAGGATGTGGAGAAGAAAGGCTAGAGATCAGAGGAATGAAGTTGGAGAGGCCTTCATCCTATAGTGGATTGATAATGGATGAAAATGATGATTTGTAAAGAAAATATTCAAATACTTACCGATCATAATATATTCATTCAATATTAATATACATTGCTTTTCAAAGTTCGACCCTAATTTGAAGAACCATTATTTACCTATATTAATAACATTTATTAAGTTAATTATCTTGAAGTAAGTTAATTGAATAGCTTTGATATCTATTTTCTTTTCTATATTTTTTATATTATTATTTTCTCTCATTCAAAATCTTATTTTAAAGCCAACTCATTCAATATACTAGAATATATTGACATTAAGTCTTTATTGGTGTGTCTAATTTGGCCATAGGTTTTATGTATATTGTATATTTTTGCCCTGCTTTTTAATCTAATTTCTGTTTACATTTTATTTTCTATTTCATTTTTGCCATTTGAATGTTAACTTTTTAAAATTTATTCTTAATATACTGTATATTTTTATTTAATGATTTCCTTAATAAGTTATTTCAAAACTGTTATACATATTTATAAAAAGTGATTTTTTTTTTTTATGTGTTAGAATTATTTATTATTATTTAATCTGTAAGTTAAATGAAAATGAAAATTAAATTTACAGTTAATTATGTTATGTTAATAAACATGTTTAAGGTGATTTATATATTCATTGGAATAGAAAATACTACAAGTTTGGAAAAAAAAAGTTTAATAAGCAAATAATTTTTTTAAAAATATAAGCTTTTTTTATTATAATATCACACTAAAATAACAAGCAGGAACAGAAGAGAAAAACTCTTTGTTTCTCAATGAAAATGATTATTAATAACATTAAGGAAATAAAAATGGGGATTGTATTCTCCTAATTGCATCATTTTCCTGTTATTTGATTAATGTGTACATTTATCATCAATAATATTATTATATACAATAACAACAATATATAGTGTTGAAGATAAAGGGTTAACATATTTTTATATTAATTCATTGAAACTTAAATTCCATTTATTAATGTTTGGGAAGTTAAGATCCTAAAACAAAATTTTGTTAATAAAATGCAAAGAGTAGTAAATTGCCATCAACATATTGTATATTACTGTCAACTTATCTTTCTACAGAGAACTTAACATATATATGTAGTTGGATTGCTGTATTCATGGCATTGGATTCCAAGTGAATATATCTTAAATTCATGGATAGTATCTAATGTTATGTAATATATACATTTATTTTAAATATTTATTTATAGTAAAAACATTTAAAGCTATATACACAGTATGTTTATATACATATATTTCACTAAATAATATTACAATCATAGAAATAATAAAAAGAGACTAGTATACTTTTTAATATATATATATATACACAACATATATGCAACTAATGATTGGAATTATTTTAAAAAAATATGTAATATCCATGCTAAGATAAATAAAATTAATTTTCAAAAAATAAGTAAACTACTATTCAGTATTTATATTATCGCAAATTGAATCAAATTTTAATAGAAAATACTGCAAATAGAAAAATATGTTTAATTATAATATATTTAATAACCACATAACTCATTGAAATATAATAATTCAATACAACAATAACATTGCTTTCTATATGAAGAAAATATTAAGAACATTAAATATTTTAATTAATTTTCAGTAGATAGTACCCTTTTCAAAAGCAAACATTGTAACTCAAAATATTTTTTAAAATAGTTATTTTACTTTTTATTTTTAATATACTGTTTGCTTTTGAAGAGTTATATGCACCATGAGGTTATATTTAATGTTTAATAATATTGTATTTAATTTATTAATATTTTTAAATATTAAGATAACAAATATTAACATAAAAATAAAATAATACTTTGTGGGGATGTTTTTTTTAATGAAAATTGGTGATAAAATGTAAATAAATGATACAATATTTGTAATTTCAAATATGACCTTTTGCAATTACAGCAAATAATGGTTGAAATTAAAATTAATTTTTTACTAATTTCTAATTCTTTTTATTTTATTTCAAACTGAGGATATGTGAATCACAGGATTTTGCAACAGTGTGTATATATTTTACCTGAAACTAATAGGGTTTATAATATTGCAATTTTAATTGCTATATAGACTCAATTGTTTTACATAGAATATAATAAAGCTGAAATTAATGAACTGGGAAATAAAGGCTTCTAAATCATTTTCTAGCTGGGGAAAATTCAAATAAATCTGTTTAGCCAACGTTTCTGCTTCAGTGACATTCATACTTCCAATAAACATTATGCTAACAACAAAAATAACAACAGGCTAATTTTTACTTAATGGGCTATCTGCCTGTAAAATGATATGTGGAGCAAAATTTCCAATAGTTTACATTAAAAAAAAAAAAACAATCTATATATTTAACAGTTTATATTACATTAATATTAATTTTGTTAAAAGTTAAAAAACTATCAGATGTATTTCTTGATGAGGGTAAATTTGTTATGATAAATAAAATTATTTTAAAGTTAGCACATCAATGCAAAATATATGACATATATTTTTTCATCATAAAATTGCACATGTATATGAATATTTATTTTGTAAATTTATATCTACTAGAATGGATCAGCAAACTTTTTAATACAAAGAGCCATTTTGTTCCCCCCCCATCCCCAATTAAGGAGCTCCAAGGAAAAAGGCAGCATCCCATCTCCCTCATTAAAGAGACACAAAGAAACAAGTGGAAAATATGAATTCTGAATAGCTGTGAATATATTTGAACATTTATTTTAGTAACAGAACGTAATAGAATCTGTATACAGCCTTATGAAAATAATTGTTATAAAAATAAACCTAAAAATTACTTTTGACAGTTTGATTTATTCACAAATTTCTAATATTTAAGTATTCATCATATACAATAATTACTATTCTTTAATAAGGATGAATTTAAGAAATGTAGTATGCACTTTTCCTCTTCTAGTCATCAAAATATTGTATTTACAAAATACATGAGTAAATAAAAAATGTGTTTATGTTTATTATGATAAAAAGAGCTATGAGATTTGGATCAAAGAGCCGTATTTGGGTCATGAACCATAATTTACAACCCCATGTGCTAGAATATTAGAGATTGTCTAAGATATTTTAGAGATTGAATGCATTAATTAAAACACTACCTATTTTTTGATATAAATTACTGTAAAAGAAATCTTACATGGTTTAGCGAATAATATAAAATGGCTGATTTGATAACTAAAGATTCATGGACTATAGCTCAATCTCAGTCACTTTCAAAACAAATCATTTGATTATCATGTAAAAAAAAATATTAACACAATTAAAATGATATTCAAAATATGACATCAAGTCACTGGAATGATAAAGAAAATCTGAACAAAATTCATAAAAAGACTTAGAAATGAATATCTAATGGTATTACCATATCTAAAAAATCAATGATGGCTTTCAAATATTTGTATGAAAAAGAAAAAAAAAGCTGATATCTTGCATTTCCTCTAACATATAATCAAAAAATGAAACAATAAAAAGGTGAAGTTGTTTTAGAAATAGAAATGTCCACATTTGCATTGATTCTTTGAGGGCATAAATTCAAATCTTAAGACTTTAAAATTAAAAATGTTAGAAAATTTAATATAATATAAAAATCTAATATCAGTACATTATTCTTTGCTAGAAAATTATTTGCCGGATATGTCCTCAAAGCATAATAGCAAAGAAATTTAATATTATTTATGATCAAAAGCTACTATAGCTAAATATAAAAATTTTTATTTTCTTCATTGTTGTCATATATATATTTAGTAGTTAAAACCAGTCAACACTTTGCCAATCCCAAACTATTGCCAAGGCAACCTCCTTTAACAATATATTTTCTATAATTAGAAATACTACTACATCATTACTCATCCAATAATATAGCTTTTAATCACATATTTATCATTTCTTAGTGAAATATTTAATGGATTAAATTTCATGATTTCTAATCGATTTTTACAATATGTCAATTATGATTAATCCATAAATTAAAAATATAGTATCTTTAAATTATATTATTAATTTCTTTTATGTCATATATCTATGATGTAATGTTCTATGCTTTCATTTTTACAAAATTATCTAAAATCCATTCTGTCATTATTTCTTATGAGTAAGCATTGATTGCCCTTACATTTTTAGTCAATTAGTCATCATAATTGAGAATATCCAATATAATATATATATAATATTTAAATACATGTACAACATATATACTTTAATATATATATAAAATTAAAATTACCTCAAATCCAAATTCAACCAGACCAGCAAAAAAATTAATATTAAAACACAACCAAAGGTTTCACTACTACGAGCAAACTTCTCAAGGGTGGATGGGAAGTGAATGGATTTGTGGGTAATGTTTAATATTATATATATATATTGTGTAGTTTTTGTAGTTCTTTACAATTTCATGCAATTCTTCTTTCACTTAAAAGTAATCTGCAGATATAAGACCTTAATAAAAGTTGAAATCAAATGGCAGCTTGCATCTGCAATCAGGAATTCTAAGCATTCTCTGCCATCACTTATTGCATTGGCTGGCAACACTATAGCCTTCTGGGAATAAAGGCAATTTTGTTTTGTCTAAAAAAACCCAGTTCATTCATACACAATTCTCCATCAACTCAATCAATATTTTAGTTAAAAACTCTGACAGTTGATAATTTTTGATATTAAACTAAAATAATAAAAAAAAGCCAATAAGTTCACCTACCATGCTGCCTCATGCCTGTTAGTGAGCAAGTCATGCATGATGATTATTAATAATCATGTAGTAATAACTAGTTACACTGACAAAAACTTATGGAGGTGGGTGGTATAAATTTGTCCTGCTGAATTCCTTTAAGATCTCAAAGAGAAATGATAGACCCTCCTTTTCAGTTAACAATTTTGAAAAAGAGTATAAAATTCACAACAATGTATTAGTTGTCTTTCTGCTTCTAAGTCCAAATGGCTTAATTGCATTTTCTTTTTCATTTCTCAGCTTTGTCATTCTAATAACTGATGACTTCAAGCATACTTTCCTACAAGTTTATCAATTTCAGAAAACACCTGATTTTCACTTTTAATTCATGATATTTGATAATAGTTTATGCAATATTATTTCTGATAATAACCATATCATTTTTTGTGTGGGTTAAATTCTGAAAAATGAACATTATAATGTTTCGATTTAAAATCTTTCAATCCAGTCTATTTCACCAACATCAATAATGTCAATATATAAATGATCCATCTTTAGTGCCAAAAATATCCATTGGAATGCTGTGATATTGATATGCATATATATTGGAACAAAAGGAAATGCTGTGGTCCCACAAGTTGGGCAATAATTGTAACAATATGGAAAATAGGGGTTGTGAGATGGAAAACCATCATCATCTGCAAATAAACAAAATATAAAATTAAATATCAAAGGAATAATCATGGGAGATCAGCATAGAACTATAAGTTTACCAGTATTACACAAAAGTAATAATCATTCATCATCAGAATGATCAACAATAAAAAATAAACCAACAATCAATCTTGTGATTGTATTTGAAAGTGTCTACTATAGACGAGCATAATTATTTAGCCACTACCAAACCTATAGTAGGAATACAAACAATAATTATCTGGATGCACATACTTAGATGCTACTACATCAAAATATAGCAATAAGTTAAATAATGCTGATATACTGCAAACATTCAATGTTTTTTTGACCACTTAGTACCATTAATGTACTGGTCAACTATAAACTAAATTTCTAAAGAAGTAATAAATTAAATGAAATGTAGTGCATGGACACTAAAAGATAATCCTTTTACAACAACCAGGATCACCATCTGGATGTCCATAATACTAAATAAACCCCTAACCCATATAACTTATGCACAAATCTAGCTCAGGAAATAAGAACAGAAATTATTACTAGAAGCAAGAGATAAATAAATAATTAAAACAGTTTATTATAAATCACTTATAATTTCTATACTTAGACTATTATAAGTAAAAAATTTTATTGGGATTATTTTTAAAAAATTCTAAAACTAAACTGTCATGAAATAAAGTTGCACACACTACAATTTATGAAACAGGAATTGGATAGAATAAACAAATTAAGACTAAAAAATATTTTTTAAAATATGTAATAATTGATTAATAGTATGAAATTTTAAACATTCATTTCATCAAAAAATATATTTTCATAAAAATTATAATCGATCAGTTGATTTCTATTCATAAATTAACTTTTAATTGATTTCTTTAAAATAACTACGAGTGGGAAAAACAACATTTTCAAAATCAAAGTTAACAATCTTTGATTTAGCTTAATTAATGGTCTTCTGACTTATTCAGACTTCCATTATTTTTTTTCTAGAACAATCTTGTCCCACAAGCCAATCACAATCTGGCTTCAACATGAAATTTTTTATAACAGCCAATTAGATACTTTTTTATAAATACAACTGTTTAGCTATTTCCCTTCTTAACCATAGATGCTGAAAAAGTCAAGAATTTAAATTAATATCACAAAATTCTTGACATTACTTTCTAATTAAAAAATTTTTTTGTTGCAAAAACAAAAACAAGATAATCAATAATTACAATGATTAATTTTTTATAAGGAAGTTATATAAAAAGAAAAAAAACAATTTTAATTAGAAATAAAATTTACCAAAGTATTAAAATCCTATTTCATTTTTTTCCTTTTTTAAAAATACTCTTAAACACAAAACCACTTTATTTTTCTTAAAAGGTTAAAATTAAGTATTAAAAAATTTACTTTAAAGGTTTTTTTCTCTTGGTACATTTTTTTTAAAAAAAAAAAAAAATTAAAAGCAACTGAGAATTAAATAAAATTATTGAAGAGAGCTTTTTTTTAATCGTAGAAGAAATTATATGATTTTATACTTTTCTCTCTCTTCTACCAACATTTACATAACATATTAAAATTTGCATATTATTAATTTTTTAAAAAGGGTTTGATAATTATTAAAAAAAGGTTTTCTAGAATGTTCCTACTATCATAGGGGAAGAAAAATAAAATATTTAACTAATTTCAGACCCCTTATTATTGTAAAAAAAATATGCATGAGAAAATTAAATACTATTTTCCATGTATTAATTAAATAACCCTAAACTAAACCTGAGGAACATGCTGCCAATTTATCTAATTATTTTTAATGCAGCTATGTAGCCAACTGATTACAATATATGATACTCTGTCATTATTACTAATACTATAAAAATATCAAAACATTAAATAAGTTGAATGAAATTAATTAAACTGAATATACTTTCATCATGGGTGCATTATAATCATAGTTGTTCTGTTCAGAATCTAACAACTATTTTTTGCTGATTTGAATACTGTTGAGTCTTTAGTTCATTACATATTTATTTTGTATGATGAACTGAATCTTTTTAATCTTATATTGTTATTGTTTCTTTCCTCACACATTTAATCATACTAGGATCAAAACTGTGTCCACATTCTTTTTCATGGCTATAAAATATAGATGTATTAATTGAATCAGTTTTGGCTTTTTTGTACATCAAGGTGTGCTATGTTAATCTTGTTTCAGATTAGCTATCATTTTTCTGAAATAGCTGCAAGGATAGTCTGTTTGGCTGCATCTTCCAGCATAGATATTAGATTGATCCAATTTATATACTTAGTCCTTTGTATTATTACTTAATCTATTTAAATTGATGGGCATTCTAAATTCCATGTTAAATTTATCAATACAGATCTTTACAATTTTATTTGCAATATATGGTAGCACAATCATTGGTTATTCCTTATATTCTCATTCTGTTTCAAATACTTCTTTTAAATTATTTTATTTATTTGTATATATCAGTTATGTTGTAACATAATTTTATCAAACCAGCAACATAAGTCTCTAGGTTCTCGATCTTGTCAGATTCGAATTGACATAAGTAGATATTGTGATGCAAGAGTTTTTAAACCCACAAATTTGTTATATAAGCACCTGGGATTTAAAGTTGATGAATCCTCTAATATTGGATTAACAATGATATTGTAGTAACATATAAGGGCATATATGATAGAATCATGGTCAATGGGCTTATCCATCAGTGCAGTCATATGTTGCATGGCTTTGACCTGCAAATAAGGTAACATGATTATCCCTATATTAAACACTTGTAGGAACTGTGCTATGTAAATGATGTTTTATATGCATGCCATAAGATATTATCAACATATTTAATGAATTGAGCACAAAATCAGGCTTAAGTTGGATTATCAAATCAGAAAAAGACAATGAAATCCACTACTCGATTTGAAAATAAAACGGAACTACAACTCATTAGAAAATGGCCATTAAACCTCCCAAACATTAGAGGATGCATCAACATGAAATTCCAGATGCCTATATCGCACAAACTCATGGGTTTATAAACCTTACATTGCAATAATTACTTGTGCCAATTCAAGTCTGACAAGATCGAGAATGTAGAGATTTGTGTTGCTGATTTGATAAAATCAGGTTACAATGCAATTGATATATACAAATATATAGAACAGCTTTAAAAAAATATTTTAAACAGAACTGAGAATATAAGAAATAAATAAAAGTTGGATTGCGTTAATATATTTTTATACATTGGAAATAAAATTGTAAAGATCTGCACCAATAAATTTAAGTGGGATTTAAAGTACCCATCAATTTATATAGATTAATAAAGAATACAAAGGACAAAATACATAAATTGGACTGTCCTTACACCTATGGGGAAACAAAAGCTAATCTGAAAACAAGAGTAACATAATACCCCTTGATGTATAAAAAAGCACAACTAATACATCCATATTTTATAACCATGCAAAAGGATATGGATACAATTTTGATCCTAGTATTGTTAAATGTGTGAGAAAAAAAAAAAAAAACATAAGATAAAAGATGTAAGGTTTATCGCATAAAATGAATAGATAATGAACTAAAGATCTAACAATATTCAAATTAACAAAAAATGAGTTTCTTAGA
Organism: Epiperipatus broadwayi; assembly: GCA_028023455.1. Lineage (NCBI taxonomy): Eukaryota > Metazoa > Onychophora > Udeonychophora > Euonychophora > Peripatidae > Epiperipatus > Epiperipatus broadwayi. The sequence continues at coordinate 4,711,864 of JAQFVV010012401.1, forward strand.
TTCTCAATAGAAAAACCATGATTATGATGCACACATCTAAATAGTATAGTCGGTTTAATTAATTTCATATAGCATTTGATCTGTTTTGGCATTTATATAGATATTGATTTATCATTTATGTTAGTAATAAGTTTATTTAATTCATAAAAACCAAACCATTCTCTTGCCCCATATCGTTTTTTGCTTCATTTTTCAAAACTTCGTGATGATTTTATAGCTATCTTATTTTTCAAAGGGTTCAACATCTAAATAACTTTAATCTGCGTCTTACAATTGGGAATTACTGAAAAATATTTTTGGCTCCTTTTTCAAAATTATTGTTATTATAGGCATTAAATTGTCAATAAAACAATTTTTATCCCAATAAACTCTTTATCTACTAAGCTTAAATATTCTTACAGGCGACATAATCTGATAATGCAATCCTAATAGTAATTATTTAAAATATGAAAAGTAATGTCGTAAACCAAAATTCTGAATATTTTATCAGACAAAATGTTTTAAGCACATTCATGTGAAAGATTTTCAAGTTTATCTAGCATGGATTCAAACTCAGATAAAATGCTTTTAATTTATGAAGCAATTGGGTCTTATTTTGACGTCCTGTTCTTATTAAGGATTCGTTGTTATATATATATGCACATCTGTAAAATGATTTTTTTAAAAAAGTAATGCTACAAAAAAATGATTTGTTTTTTGACCTCATTGCATGCCAACTTTATCAATATATTGACTGGAAAAAAAAATATTAGAATTTATATTTTTGTTGATGATGCTTCTGATATTTTCAAACATTTTGATTTAGAATACAGTAATGTTTAGATTTATTTTTGTAAGGAATTTATTTAATTACCACATTCTATTTTTCGTTTTGTTTTAAATCATGCAGTGTTAGTATGGTATAAAGCGTTCTTTTTATTATTAATAATTTTTTATTATTTAATGATTGTTTTATCTAAAAAATTTACAAAATAAAATTAATTTTAATAAACGAAAACCAGTGACAAAAAAAAAAGAAGAAGAGGGAATGATACAGTAATGGTAAGTACTGTACTTTTTAATTATTGTCCTGAATTGTAAAAAATAATCCAAAAATGACGTATATCCATTCCTATTTTATTAATTTATTTATTTTTCCCCTTTATTAAAAGTTTATATATTTCCCTTTCTTTATTAAAATTATATTTTATGCTTTTACTTATTTTGTTGGAAGTATTTTTATTTCCATATGTATAAAGTAGTCAGTAGCGCTTCAGAACTGACTAAAGCACAATCCACCAACGAACCACTATTTGATTATTTACAAAAGTTTCTAGTTGGAATTGTTTTCGGAAATTGATGTAATTCACTTTTAATTACCACAAGATTAAAAAAATCATATGTACAGTAAAATAATATAGAAATCTTATTAAGATACTCAATAAATAAATAAACTTATCTAATCCGCTTTCAACGAAATTTTGAGTGTTGTTGTTGTAAATTTTATGGCAAGAGATCTGCAATTTTTTTAAGTAATCGACCCAAAGCCCATCTAGCTAAACACCTAATTTTAGCTTGATAAATTGATATCTAGTTTTTTTTTAAATGGAGAAAACAAACTCTAACCGCCTATCGATTAGTTTTGTTAAACATCGTTTCTTGTTTCTTTTTCGAGAGGCTTTTGTTCTGTAATAAACTATTTAGTCTGTTTTACTTTCATAAAAACTAATGGCAAATCTGAAAAAATTGGTATGTTATGCTCTTTCTCATATGTAGTATATATATATTAATTTAAATGATAAAATGTATGTGATTATCTAATTCATAATTGAGTTGGCGCAAGTTTTTTTACCTATTTGCTCCGACATATTAGCCTTGGATTTGCTTTCTAGATCAAGGGATTTTGGACATTATGGCTTAGCCAATTTCGTCTGATTCCCAACTGTTTCTGCAAATATTATGGTTAACGAATCACTTTTCCCATTCTCAAATCCACACAAGATTTTCTGAACAAATAATCACTATCAGAATGTTTTGTGTCCTCTTATTTTTATATTTATGCGTAGGCGTCGTTAAAAACTATTAAATGATATTCTAGTAGATATATAAAAATTAAATATGCATATGTGTACATTATGTGAAATTGCCTTTTATAAAATTAAATCTAAACACGCAGATTTATTTATTAAAATAATAATGAAAATTTAGTTGTTCAGAGAAATCATGATGCTCAGGCATCTAAAGCCCAAGAATGTTTAGCTTTTAAATTCATTCTTATACCAATAAGAACTGAAAAGAGTATAAAAGCGATTAGTTTCTTTGGAATTCATGATGTTTAAAGACCAGAAATAATTTACGTTGACTCAAGCACTTTTATCTCTTGTCTGCTACTTAAGTGTTGTGCTAAACCGTACAACAATTTATTTTAATAATGCAAAAATAAGTGTAGACTAATGTTTTAGGAAAAATTGATTCTGATAAAAGCAAACAGAATAGTAACTCACATGAGTTTTGCTGGCATGTACATTATTTCAGATCACATTTAAGTTTCATTAGAATTATTGTATGAAATGCTAGAACTATGGATAAATAATATAAAAGAAAATTATTAAAGATAAACAGGAAAAGACTAGGTATTATAGGTCTATAAAATAACTGCAGAGAATCATGAAGTTAAAAATGAATATATTATGTTTATTTTAAAAAAGATATAATGAAATATTGATCATGATAGAAACAAAATATTTTATAACTAAGAATTCTGAAAGCTGATCCAAATGGCCTATTAATTATATAAATGAACATAATTAGCAAAGAATAGAGTATTTACAATAAAAAATAATCAAAAAGTAATTGAAGAAAACATAGTTATAAAATGGAATGGAAAGCTGTGGTGGAACAGGATACTTAAGTTTCTGCAGGGAAAGTAGGTTACTAATAATGAATACTGTACATGTTTAAAAATTACAAGAAATGAAACATTTTTTATTTGGATTTATGTATTAATTCAGAACAGGTGTCGATTCTAAACTCTTTACTGCAATTAATTTAAATATAGCTTTTCACAAAAAAAGTGGGGAATCTAGGCAATCGGATGCTATAACCAAGTGAAAACTTGTTTATCTTTAGTGTTAATTTGCTATTGCTTGTTACTCCTTAACAAAGTATTTTGTAGTGTAATGGTTATACATCCATCTGTTATGTCCAAAATCCAAGGTTTGAATCTAAATTGGATGAATGTTGGAAATATTTTTGTCAAATAAGTAGTAAAAAAAAAAAAAAACAATAGTAGTGTGGTACAGCCTTCACTATTAATACTCGTATGGACACAGAACTATGGATTTTTACTTTAATAAAACTTATTTTATCATCACTATTTTAAGATATTATTTCAATGAGGATTGTTATTTAATGTTGTATTTTAAAGTAAAGAAATTCTTTATATTATTGAATGCAAACCAAATATTTTATTATTTATTCTTGATTTGTACTCATCTCATTTGTTCAGAGTTAATTTTATTGTAATTTTTTAGTATATTTTCATATGAGAGCAATAGACTAACAAATAGTATGATCATTCCAATTTTAAAAGAGCAAAAAGACAATAATAGTAAAGTAGGTATGGGTTTTGTAATGATTATATATATATATCATTCCATGAACCACTAATACATTGACATGTGAAACATGCTAATTCATTATTCTCTTTGATATTTTGTACTACTATACTTTAACTGATTGAGAGCAAACTTCTCGATCTTAAAAGCTTCTATATTTTAATTGTAGCTCTCCATTGTATTTCTCTTCTCAATTTATACTTTTCTAATAAAATCAATCAATATTTCACTTTTTTTAGAATATCTTTGACATAATCTAATAACTGAATGGTATCTATCTTTTCCATGAAATTATATTAAGTTCATCATAAAATATTGTAATGGTAACTATTAGTAATAAAAGCAGTAGAATATAAAAGCAATGAGACGAGTAATTGATTACCTAAGATTCTATATACAAATACTCACTTGCTTCTTGTATCATACATTCTGAAGTCACACACTGGACAGCATGATCTCAGAGCTATGTGGGGGTCTTTGTACAAGTCGTGTGTTTATAAGCAAGTTTTATATCTTCATTAACATGTGTGGTATAAAAGTATTATAGAAATACAATAATTAAGTATAAGTAATTTGTATTTTTTATAAAATATCAAGGTATTTTATTCTTTACTTGCTTCAACATAGGCATAAAATAACAATAACTTAGTAAAAATGAAAATAAAATAAATGAAATAAATTGATAGTATCTTTTTTAGAGATCTCTTCCTTGAATACTTTTCAAGATGGAAATAACAATAAAAGTTCAAATCATTTCTGTGACTTTATATAACTTCCCAAATAAGTAAATGCAACAAGAAAAAAATGTATCTATACTTTTCCTGGAAATAACTTAATTCATATATTCTTTAAAAATAATCATATAATTCATTCTGTGAACATTTAAATTTTACATATTTTATACTTCTATTTCATTCATGAGTAAAAGATGTCATTTTTGGCAGTTCCCAAAGTTCAGTTTTTCACTGTTATAATTTTTTTTTGAAAGTTCAATATTTCCTTTTATTTGAATATTCAAAAGATGACAATATAAAACAATACCTTTCAAAATGTTGTGCGTGTACTAACCTGTTTGATGTGCTATTACTAACAGTTGAATGTATTTGGAATATTTAAATAAAATTAAATTTTTCTAAAGACATTCAATACACATATTAGATGATGGAAATAGTTCAATATAAAAATACAACTAGAACACCATCATCACAAACCTTCAGGAAAACATTAAAGCTTCTTGCTTTAGATTATCTTACAATTTGTTTACGCCTTTCTTTCTTTAAGTATCCTTAAACAAAATATTTAAATGCAATTACATATAGTGTTGATATTTTCTCTATTTTGGAAAAAAAATGATCAAAGAATGCCTGGTTCTTTTATTATTTTCTGATTTGTTATTAGCACTTTTTAAACCTCAATTTTGTTATTAGTTAATATAAGTAAATAATTGTGATTATGACTGTTCATTTGCAAAGTACCATTTATTTCTATAGCAGTTTTTACTACTTAACAGAGAAGATACTGAGTATTGTACTACAGATAAGAACTGATTGGCTATTTCCTTTAATCTAGAAAGCCATCTTACATAAGTTTGAATATCCAGGGCATTTTCATTGCTTTTAGTAAATTTAAGTATTTATAAATTTACACTTCTTGTATAGTTTTAACTTAATTTGTTTTACTTTCTTCTCTGTTTCGAGTAAGAATGAGAGAGAGAAAAAAAATCTCATTTCAATATTTTTGACCTCTACATATAAAAGCTTTTGCTGTCTATAAATTTTTGGAGTCATCTCCATACCAAATTTAAAGACTACTTATTTTGAAACAAAGGGAAAAGTAACTGAATAAATATATCAACTTGTGCATATTTCATTTCTTTCATTTCAATCCTACATATATATATATATATATATATATGCATAACTGAGTACACACACCTTGTTTTTCAAAAGTATCTCAATATAACTTTGGCATAGCCAACATAATAGTTACAATATATTTTTAGAAAGTCTTATATTCATTTCATTCACAGAAAATCACATTTTCAATGAGAATGTGATTTCATAATAAGAAAATCTATATTATATATTATGTACTCTATACAGATATACACGTCTTTACTATTTATAACTACTGTACTTTTATTTTTAAATGTGTATATAATTTCTTTTGCTAAGTAATAAAATACAAATTATATTTGTGTATTTTAAATATTTAAACTTTAATCTTAAATAGGATGTTCACTTGGATTCTATTAATGAATGAATCTATTTCCCCTGATTTAAAATGGTATATAAAATTATTTGCACATATTAGTTAATTTATGGAAAAATTCATAATGAACTAAGTGAATTTTTTTTATTAAGCTAGTAATTAATATTCTATTATTTATAGGATACAAAAATATAAAATTTAAAATTAAATAAATATTCATACATAAAAAAGAAATTTGATCAAGATTTTAAAATTATCTTTTTTTTTTTATTCTAGTTACTTTTCGAAGATTAATTTTTGCATATATAAAAACTTAAATTTTTCTCCCTTTTAGTAATATTATTTTCTAACATATTTACATCAGTTTTGAAAATAATTTATTTCAATATGTCAAACATTTATTTATAGTAATAGTGTATAAATAAGAATAGTTGTAAGAGTCATCATTTTCAATTCATATCGATCCACTATATAATGATCTCTAAAAGTTTAATTCATTTTCTCCAATCTATAACTTCTATTCTTTACATTATACCAGCAACTTTTTTATTTCAACTATCCATTTTATATATAATCTCTATTCAATTAAGATATTGACTATCCATTTATTACATTTTCTAGCAATATACCCATTCCAGCTCCATTTATGTTGTTTTAATGATACATATCAACTCTCTCACCAACTAATTTCACTTTCAAACACTTACTATTCCATCATTCTATACCTTATTAAAGGTTAGTCTTGCTAGTGCTCTTCTATTAAGTGTCAAAGATCAAACATGTCTACTAAAAAGTTTTTTTCAAAGGCTACTAAAAGCATTATTCAAATTTACTACAATTAATTTTAATCACTGTTTCTATTTCTATTTATAATCTGATCAAAATATTTGTTTTCTATAAAAATTCTTTAAATATTACTTTAATTTTTTTAGCATTTATCTTTAGTTCTAATTATTTGCTTTTATCTCATAAACTTTGCAATATTTTCTGAAGCTCCCAAATCATTAATTATTAAAAGAATTACATCAAGTGCAATATCTGGATGATTTAAAACCATGTATTTTCATTCTTTTATTGTCTTGTTAGTGTTAACATTAGTATCAACATGTAATCTAAATATTCTTCAATACCATGGCAATATCCTTTTCTTAATTTAAAATCCAAAGCATAATGGCAAACCCTGTTCATTGGCTCTTTTCATAACTAATCCCAATATTGGATGGAATCTACAGTGACAAAATGATTGGCAATACAAAAAGTATTAAAAGAATTAAACAAATAAACAAACAAAAAAAAAAATATTTTATAGACTATATAAATATTTTATAAATTCAATTAGTTTATAAGGTATTATTTTGTATATTTGTTTGATCAAATTTTGTAATTTTGATATTATGTATATTTATTACATGTATGTGAAAAATATGTTCATTAGCTGTAAATTTATAATTGTTGGGGAAGAGGTGATATTTATTAATTAGTACAAATGCATATTCAATTACAGGAGGGTATGTAGGTATATTTTCGTTGATCTGGTTAATCAAAAACTTTTGAAATTATTATATCTATTTTTGAAATAAAATACTAGTTTTTTACTTCACCTTTGATTAGTAAATAGTTTAGATTGCGCTTTACACAAAAAAGTGAAGCTTGTCTCAATCTTATTACAAGTTATATGATTATGGAGACACAAGATCTCTGAAAGCAAACATTTAAACATTTGAATGGATGATAAGTGATTACACTGATGTCTTTATTTCTAAAATTGATCAGAATGCTTGAAATTGACATCTTTCACAAAAGAGAGTGATATTAAATATATATATTATACAATTGCAATTAGAAATACAATTATTGAATGATCTGTCATGGAAGATATTTTATAAAAAAAAAGACAATTTTACAAGATTATTCCTGTTAAATGAATTACAATCTTCACCCGACAATTTAAAATAAGGTAAATATTTCAAGGATGTTATCCATTAGTTTGAGTGATGATCAAACATCGAGTTTAGGAATATGGTATTTCCTTTTATCAATGTTTAAGATAGATAAAATTTAAAGGCATACAAACACTATCATCATAATATTCCTTTTAGCATCATTATTATTTTAATATATATGGTTTAGAAGGCTGTAAATCCCATTGTAAACTTATTTAAAATTTTAAAATACAGAATCCAAGACTGGGATTTATATTTTTGATTTATTGTAGTTAGATTAATCATCTATTAATCTTTGCTATCTTGTTTCACTTGAATAAATAAAAAAATTCAAAATGGTCTATTATCCCATAATGCTGTGAATCTAAATAATATGGATTTTAAATATTATTACATGATAAATCAATCATAAATATTAAAAGATGTTTGCTTATTAATCAAGCTAATCAAAATTACATATAACATGTCATTTTATCATAATTACTTGTTTTAATAACCCACAAACATATACAGTACATTAAAATTTTTAATAAGTCATGACATTTACAAATACTCATTAGTAAGAATGTGGATCATATATAAATTATTGATACATTGTATTTGGTATTCTTATTTAAGAAGTAAATTTCAAACTTTGCTTGGATAAGTTAAAGTTAGGGGTAAATTGCTTACCCACAAATTTGATATAAATGTTTAAAATTGAATATCAACAGAGAATACACTTTATTAATATAACTTTTATTAATTTATTTATAGTTTTGATTAATAAAAATATAATTTAATTAAAGCCTCAACAATATTTTCTTTATCCAAAGTAAATGGAGGTTCTAGAGAAGCAAGTCACTGCTTAAGCTAATGATTTAACATGGTTCTATGAAAGACTTAATATCAAGATTCACGTGGGGAATGATTAGTAGCTGTGAAAAATAATACTAAAAGTAAGGATCTTTAGTTTTATTTTTTATAATTAATAAATGTGTCAGGTAAACACATATCTTCTAACTTGACTTCCATTTAAGCCTATAACTGAGAACAATTGTTAACAATTGAGCACAAAATTTCAGTGAAAAAACAAAAATAATACATTATAATTTTTTGAAATATTGTCCAGATTCTATAAAATATAAAAAAATAATCTTGATTAAATCTTTTCTGTTATTTAATATATTTTTGTATTTATAAATTCAAATAAGTTAACATGTTTTAAACATATTTGAACTATGCATGCATAAAATGTGTGTATATTGTTTATGTTTTTAAAATGTAAATTTACTTTTATTCATTTAAATCTGCAGGTGATACAGTATGCACTTATACATATGCTCATCTATTTATATATTTATGGTTGATAAATTAACTTGCTATTCTGATGTAAACGGTGAAACAAGGATAAAAAATTAAAAAACAGGAAATCCTCACTACTCAACAACGGACAGGCCTAATGAATAATGCTTTAGTAATCACTCTTCTATGATATATTGTTAAAGAGGTGGTCCCATAATAAAATTATTTAAATGCTGTTTAACCTAATTTATATTTACATTTATTCTCTTATATATACTATTGTTTTCTATCTCGTGTAGTCTTTTAGGATTTCTTTGACTTCTGACAACTCTAATCCTTATACGTCATTTTCTTAAGAATTTATATGGTAATTTTCATACCCACAAGTGGAATGCGCATTAAAAAATTTTTTTGACATTATATGATATTGAATCTTGATTATATTATTAATAATCTCAATAAGTGCTGCTACTATTAATATGGTTTTAAGATTTTTTTTTTTCTTTGTATGGTCATTATTATGTTGAAATCTTATTCAAGCTAAACAATGTACAAATAGCTTATCTTTTGGAGTACAATTTCACTTCAGATATCAGAATGAGATTTTTCTCTTTTTTTCTTACATTACTTATAAATAAACATCTGCTTATCACATTCATATATTGTACAGGCATATCTAACTTTCAGCAGATGAAGAATCGAAAGTATTGCTGAAAACCAAAACTATACAAATCTCAAAGCAAGCCCTTAATTAAGTCTTCAAATTTTGTGTGGGTCTATGAAAAATGTAAATAACAAACATAGGCATTTAAAAACCTAAACATGTCTTGCATTGGTGGTTGAGAGGTCAGCGCGACTGCCTTGCACTAGCAAGTAGTTGCCTGGGTTGCGGGTTCGCGTCCTGGCCGATGCTATGATACTAAACATAATAAACTGAATGAAAAAAAAATTATAAATACTAAGTATTAATCAAAAATTTTAAAAAAATCTTACTTTGAAAACATTTTAATTCTTATGCAAGGAAATCCACATTCATAAACGAGGAACAAGAAAATTAATGAGAATATTTGTCTTAACCAAAATCAGTTTTTTTTTTAAAGAGGAACTTTTTTGATAGAAAATTTGAAATAAAAAAAATGGATTACTTATAATCATCAGAAAAATAAGTAGTGTGTGAATATTACATACATATTTTTAATCTGGAAATAAAGTTTATTGTACAATCACATCAATATTGTACTACAATAATATACAAGTATAGAGATGAACAATTTAAACATTCTATTCCAACACTAACAAATATGAAAAATGAATGTTGCATAATAAATGAAATTGGATGAGGGAGAATAGCACATTAATTTTGAAATATTACAATTTAAATTCAATGAAAGCAAAACATTCAAAATCAAAATAGTTGAGATGTACCTATACGTTATTCCACCATAGAACATTACCATATCATAATCGCAGTTTATATATTAATAATATTTTAACTACTAAAGATGCTTACAAAAAGTCTTCACAATGGTCTATTCTTTTTACTTATTTTTATTATTTTACTTCTATTTTGCCTTGAATACTTTTTTCATAATATTTTACTATTAATATTTATATTGGACAGCATATTTTTAAAAAGTTGGTGATGAATATATTCATGCCAATAATATTTATTTCAAATTGCATAGAAGATAACAAACAAATTGCTACTGCCTACTATATTGAAAACAATGAACAAAAAGTTATTCATAACCAATAAATTTTAAGTGAGAAATCAGATTACTACTATATTAGTTGACCAAGCTTCTGCTTCATATAATGCAATATTCTAGATAAACTTGGATAAATTTGATAGAATTTAGTAAACCTGATTTACTATAAGCTTATTTAACCATTGCAATTGTCATGATAATTTCTTAATTATTTCCCCCATCATTTAACCTGCTTTATAAATCAAAACAACATTCATTGTCTACTACAAGTTAAAAAAAGAGGTCTCTTAATTATATTTTACTAAACTACTTATATTTGTATTAAAGTATTAAATATTATAGAGGGGAATTAGTATTTATCTAGCTTACTATGGTTATGAAAATACATATTGAATCTTTTTTTTTTTTTTTTTTTTTGAGAAAACTTGTAAAATGCAAATCAAAAATGATTTCCATTCTTTAAAAAAAAACCTATAAAAATAATTAACAATAATGCAAAGATTCAAAATATGATCACTTCATTTCTCAGAACATCATTGTAAAAAAAATAGTTAAATAATTCTTTAATCAGTTAGTTGCTCTGGAAATATATTTGTGTATTAAAAAAATAGCAGCTCGAGCACAATAATTTCATTCAATTGACAAATCCAAGATTTTTAACTCTCGGGTGAATCAATCTAGAAATTCAAAACTTGTCACTTTGTGGATGTTATTTAAAAATTTTCACTAAAAGACAATATTGATAAGCTGTAATCTCTTAGAAATATAAAAGTTTACAGAGAGAAAATACAGTAAATAAATAAACATTTTTGTTTATTAAGCTGTATTAATTTAATATTGTAGAAAAAATTATTCTTGTATTTGCTTTATATTCATACACAGTGAACATTAAAAGCCTAAAGCTCAACCAGTCAATAAAGTAATCAAAATTATGCCAAATTTAACCAGACTAGCCAAAAAATATAATCCCTAAAAACACAACCAATGGTTTCACTGCTACAAGCAGACTTCTAAAGGGTGGCCTGTATCTTTTTTATGTATATATAAAGCGAAACCAAGATATTTATTTCTAACTCAACTTTTATGTATCTTTATTCTTTAATTTAAGCTCAAACTATTTTGATCTACATATACCTTCTCACAAAAACAAGGGATAATATACATTACTCCAGGAATAGTCTTTCTATCAAAAATGTTCTGTGTATTATTTAATAAATTATTCAAAGTAATACCCCTTTTCCAAGCAATTTTCTTAATTATTAATAAATTACTATTTTTACATACAATTCTATAAGAAGACAATTTAAATGGTAAAGAAATAAAAAAAAATTTTTTATCCTTTGCATTACAAATATTATTACTATTAAATAAAATACTTTATTAACAAATTTATCAGAGTAGTTAACACTCAAATAATCTTTATAAAAGTGAATTTTTTTTAAACAAAGCTACCCTATTAGAATTATTTAATATCTTATTTCTGTAACAATTTCTTAAAGCAGCTACTTTATGAGATACAGATTAATAGTTATCAAGTTTAATTATAACCTTAACTCTACTCTTAACATAATATTACATACCAAACAATTATTCTTTACATTTCTAATCACCAGTAAATTTAAAAATTTTAATTTAACAAAATCTAATTCCCCTCCTACATTTTATAGAAGGATCAAAACAATTAAACTCATTTACCAACTCTTTCAATTTATTATTCTCAACTACAAACAAACAATCATCAACATATCTAAAAAAAATAACTAAATGTAAACAATTCTTCTTACTAATAATTTTCTCTTCCAAATAATTAATATAAACTAAACAAATTAAAGGAGAAATAATATACTCTTATCTACCCATCTTTAATCTTAAAAAAATTATCATTATAAGTAAAATATGAGAATCCTTCAATAATAAAAGCAAATCTTTAAAAACTTTAATCTTATTCTTGACTAAGAACCATGTTTAACCAACACAGATGTAAGAACAGTAATACTGCTTAACCTATTAACAGAATATTGATACATATTTTCGATGTCCAAACTATCAATTACTTTCCATTTTAAAATTATATACATATAGGTCAAGTAGCTTGAGCTTAAATGAAAGAATAAAGGTACATAAAAATAGAGTTAGAAATAAATGTCTTAGTTCTGCTTTATATATCCATGAAAAAGATACAAGCCACACTATTAATTTTAATAAGGCTAAGGTTGTTTTCTTTGAGAGAAATGAAATAAAAAGAATCAAAGAATCTTATTATTAAAAATTTGATCCTGAAGCAATTAACTTATTTAAAAATTATTAAGAGGGTGTGGGATGTAAGTGAAATTGTGGGTAAAGTTTAGTTTACCTGTTATTTTATAATAGAAATCTGCTTGTAGCAGTGAAACTATTGGTTGTGTTTTACAGTTTATATTTTTTGGCTAGTCTAATTGAGTTGTGAATATGGGGTAATTTTGATTATACATACACTGTATAATAAAATTTACAAATAGCAGTTTTACTATTTAGTGATTAACTTATCAACCTGGATTAGATCAAGTTAATAAAATGTTTTCAGATTCCAAGAATGTTTAGGATTTTCTTTCATTAGATAATTGGTTTATTGACAAACATCCTTTTATGGATCAGTAAAGTAATATCAAATTATTGTTTGCTAGAGAGTAACCAGGAAAGTATAAATATAAACCTACATAGAATTTGATGTCTTCCATTTTACTGTTTGTCTGAGACATCTTTTTCATGCAGTGAATATTTGTTTATTGGTCTGGTTTATCATAACATAAAATTAATCATTAAGAATAAGTTATGTGGAAAAAAATGTAATTTATTGTTTTAGAAATATATAAATATTATTGATTTTCCAATCAATATTTATATATCACATGTTCACCATTTCCTATGCTTACAGCCACAAGCTAGAAACTAGTCTGGGGATAGGATGAATAAGCACTAGATAGGGAGTTTATGCACAAACTTTCTTCATTCATTGATTACTAAGGGTTGTAGTGGTTGGCACTACTTTATGGAGTTTTTTGTTTTAATAGATTGTGTAATCATAGGAAATGGTGATCGTGTGATGTTTTAATGGATTTATACTAATCCTGCCCATACAAAAAAGGTGACTGTTTTTTTTTTTAAAAAAAACAGATATAGATAGTAAATTAGGTTCAGGTCTATATGACTATACAAACAAATGGGCTTGGATTGAAAACATCATTGTAATTTCATCTTGGACTTGTCACTTTATAGTCAACTAAACAGGTGAAAAGTAGCTGCTGGAGAGTTGAATTAGCTGCAGTGCTCTCATATCCAAAGATCCTCACCGATGAAAGCCACAAACTAGAAACTGGTCCAGGGATATTGGATGAGTAGACATTAAATGGGGATTTTATGCATAAAACCTTCATTCATTGATAACTAAGGCATGCACTGGGTGGCACTACTATAGTTTGCTACTTTTTCAATATTTATATATATAATAAAAACTATGACTATGCATAATTTAAAATGTGATGTATAAATCTAGAAAATTACAAGATAATTTATCAGATAGCTTTCCTTTGTAATCAAAAGTCCTCAATGGCTATTTATTAATCACAATTATTCAGTTAATAGAATTTAAATTTTATTAGAACAGAACAAATTCTTGCTTTATTGTATTTATTTTTAGGAGCATGATTATATTTTGATATCTTCAAATGTAATAAATAGATCATAAATCATAAAATGATAGTTATAAGACACATTTTTTAAAGCAATAAATACTACTGATAAAGAGATATATGATATATTTGCAATAACATGTTAGTGTTAGTACTAATTACTAGAGTTATAATCTTATACGATTTGCAGTAGTCTTCACAAGATATATAATTCATATTTTCAACAACTAAAAACCAGGACATTGCTGAAAGTCAAAAATGGATGATTTCAAACTAAAAACTATATTTAACTTGCAAATTATTAACTGTATGAATTCATATGAAACCTAAACATGTCGACAGAAAAAAACTATAAAAGAAAAATTATTTGAAAAGATTTTTACAATTATGTATGTAGATTACCATTCAGAAACTACATACATTGTTTTATAATTATGAAATTATATAATAAATATCGGTCAATGATTTCAAAAAATATTGCAGAATGACTTGCTCAAGAATAAATGAAAAAGAGGATTCATGATATATAGAACAAACACTGTAGAAGATTGATTGAAATCAGATAAAAGAAGAAAAGCATATGGAAGAAATTTTAAACTAATTACAAATGAAATGAGCTTAAGTGTCAGAAGTTGAGATATGCCTGTATGATTTGAAATTTTGGGAAGTTTTTCTGTAATATTATTTTGATTTCTTAAATGAAAATGATCGATTTTGGTCTATAATATGTATATCAAGGTTGAAGTAAAATAAAGATATTAAACAATGAAAAATACAGCAAAATAGCAATTTATCATAATTCCTTTGAATTAAAGAAAATGTCTTACACATATTAAAAAGATGTTTAAAGCATTGCCAAGCATTAATATATGGAAACTGGAATAATTCAGAAAAAAGTGATAGACAATAATAATGATAGATCATTCCACATTAGATTCAAATCAACACTTCTTTTAATAACAAAATTGAATATAAGGATGATTTTCAAGTCACTATATGATCAGAGAATGTGATAAAGAATATACTAAAGAATATAATTGGATTTTGACAAAAAGATTTAATGAATAATAATGTGAAAAGCTGAAACCTTTGACAGATGCGCTTTAAAAATGCTTATATGACAGCCAATCAGAGTAATGACTGCACAGGGAACTCTCAATTCAAAATACAAGGCAGAAATTTTACGAGAAAAAGATGGTCCCACCTTCTTCTCTACTTAAATTTATATATGAATAAGCCAGACTCGAGCATTTTGAACTAAGAGCATGAAGCTTTAAACATCTTCACATTTAATTCACTAAATATTATATATAAATAAACAACATGAAATCTTTCGATTTACTACGAAGTAATTTTCAAATCTAATGAAATGATAGTAACAAATCTAAATATATTAATTTATTAAGCACAAGCAGATGATATAATAATGTGAAAGACTGAAACCTTTGGCAGATGTGCCTTAAAAATGCTTATATGACAAAATGCTTGAGTCTGGCTTATTTATATATAAATTTAAATAGAGAAGGTGGGACCATCTTTTTCTCGTAAAATCTCTGGCTTGTTTTGAATTGAGAGTTCCCTGTGCAGTCATTATTATATCTGATTAGCTGTCATATAAGCAGTTTTAAGGCACATCTGTCAAAGGTTTCAGCCTTTCACGTTATTATTATATCATCTGCTTTCGCTTAATAAATTAATATATTTATAAAAAGATTGAGTAAAATCCCAAGACTATTCATAGAAGCTATTGTACTAGGTGAGTAACAGTCAGTAATAATATGTTAAATTTAGACCGTAAGTTGAGATAATGAATAATTGAAAATATTACAAAGAATGATAGTAACAGGAGAAATATGTATATTTGAAACTTCCTTCATTTTGCTATGTGAGTAGATGACTACGAGATAGAAAATCACAAAAATTTGGGGAATGAAAATGACTATTGAACTAATAAACTTTTAGTTATACATTTTTTTGTTATACTCTGTATATATCAGAAAATATTTTTATGAATCCTGGCTGGGGAAACTAAAATATCTTTCTGTCAATTTTATTCTGGATAGAATGAAATATCCACAAAAAAATTATTTAATCCTGTGGTGCAAGTTATGACAATATATATTAATTGTTGAAGTATTTATAATAGACTTTTTATTAAAATATTCCTTTTATTTTTTTTGTGTCTTGGTGATCAAATGTTTCTATAAAATGAAAATCTTTTATTACTTTGTATAGGCAGAGATAATCATTTTGGCAAAGATGGGAAATTCAGTTTTTGGAGCCATTAATAGGAAAGTCAAACAATTTTATAACAAGCTAAGAAGTAATCCGGCCAAAGAGGATAAACCATGTATGCTTTTACCATATATACCTATCTTGGCTAAAAAAACTCATTAAAACATTCAACAGATTTCAATTTAAGCTTTCATACACCCCCAGCAACTAATAGACTAATCAATAATTTATAGGACAAGATCGCACCTGACCAAACCTCTCAGCTTGTTTACAAAATTACATGCCCCCATAACAGCTGCAATGTAGCATATTATGGGGAAATATGAGCCACAATCGCTACCAGAGTATCGCAACATCGATACTTATATAACACAGCAAGAATCAAAGCTAAAGGTAACTCAATATTTTTTGAACACCAAAGGTCCACAGGCCACATTTTCAAACCTACCACTGCTGAAATGGTTTGTACTGAGCGCAATGACACCAAGCACAAGATAAAGAAGGTATGCTTTATAGCAGAAAATCCCAACTCTATCAATAGGAGAGATGCTTGTTTCTCCATTTTGAAAAAATGGGCGGTCTAGGTGATTGCATATATTTTGCATACATCTTTATTAGACAAGCTAACAACAAACATTATTATTAAAAGCTATGAATATGGGAACATGAAGCTCCCGAAAGCGCTAAACAATTATAAATTTTTAATATAGCTTCACAGATGTGTGTTTCAAGTGCAATATATAGATTAGGGGAGAGGTAATTCACCACAGAATATTATGAATGTAATGAAGTATATTCGGTTATGAAGACATTAAAAAATACTGTGGCATTTCAGTAAATATTTTAATTCTATAATACCTTATTTCTGCGCTATAACACAGTACCTAGATGAATGTTGCCAGCTGATTGGGAAAAGTTATCAAGTTGTAGAGATTGGAGTCTATGCCAAAAACTGAAGGAAATGGCAGACGTTTGGTCACAGTATTTGAAATAATTTTAGCTTAAAGTTTTTACAACGAATGATTCTAACATGATCAATGATTCTAACATGATCACGTCATTATTTCCATTAAAATTAATTATTAAATATGTAAATTATTTGTGAGAATTTAAAAATAATCCTAATTGCAATCAAAACATACATTAATGATTAAATATTTTCTGAAAACATTACTGTGCAAGATATGAATCTTTTTTTTTCATATAGTGACAATAAAAATGAATAATCAAATTACCTGTGATAATATTTTGGCATTTACAGCAAAAGTAAATGATATATTAATCAGTCATTAAACTAGTTTAAAATGATTACTACTGAATAAAGATAAGGACTGCATTCGAAATTTTATCACCCAATTATGTTAGTAATTCATAGTTTTCATTAATCATGTGACAATGTGCATTGCCATTTTTATTAACATCATCATCAATCTACTGCAAAATAAAAATCTCCAAGTTTAATGCAGATTGTCCAATATCTAACCTCTCTTCTTGACATTACCAGCAAATTTTCTTATCCATCCATGTCATGTGTAGTCTTTATAATCTCTAGGTATTCAACTTTCCATTTGTTGCCAACACTTCTAGAAATATGTCCAGTCCAGCTCCATGATTTCAATATGTTTGTTCCTCACCCATGTATTTTGTTTTTGAGCCTTCTTGTTATTTTTAATATACATCTTTCTATACTTCATTTAGTGATCTGAAGTTTCTGTATTGTCCTTGTGCTAAATATCCAAGTCCCTGAACCAATGGTAATATCTGGTAAAATACATTTATTAAAAATCTTTCAAACACATAGGCATATTTCCTTTTAATATTATTTTTACCAAAAACATTCCAAGTTTAATTCTATGATTAATTTCATTCATATTAATAATTGGACCAAAGTATTTGTAGTTGTTAAGTTCTCATTTATCATCATCATCTTATTTCCTTCTTTTAAGAAAATTCATTAAACATTAATCTTTAATTCAATTTTTTGAAGTATTATTTACAAAAGCAACTATATTATTTGCAAAATTTAGATGACTTAAATGATCTGTTTACTTTCTTATTTTCCCATTTAATCTACACAATACTTGTTATAACTACTGTAAAAAGTTTTGGAAATATGGAATCACCCTGTCATATAACTCAATGTGAAGTGTCTTAATATCATTATGTAATCTAATCATTTGCTGTTGTATCTTGATAAATGTTTTTCAGACTATTAACAATATTTTAGATTTATACCTTGATGATCCAATGTTTTAATCACTGTACAAATGCTTCTAGAATTAAATACCTTTTTGCAATCTATAAATCTAAAGTTTAATGGTAATTCATATGTATTAGTCCTTTCTATAACTTCTCTTAATACTTAGATGTGATCCACTGTGCTAAAAACATTTTCAGATTGTTCTTACAGCATTAAAATCAAGAGTTTGCTGTAGACAAGTTGTAGTTATCTTGGTAAATTTTTTATACTGAACTGATAAAAGACTGATAGATATGTAATTTCTTTTTAATCTCCTTTTTAAATATCAATACTACACTACTGCATTTTCCCAATTATCTGGTACATCTTTATCATTTAGACATTTGCTTATAGCATAACGACCTTCTTGTTCACTGAAGTATTCATACATTTTTGAGAATGTATAGTTGTTTTTGCATGTGATTATATTTGAGGTAAATCATTCTTTTATTAATTACAAAACCAATCTCAATTTGTATATATTTTTATTTTTTTCAATTATAGTATATCATATATTTGCAAGAACCAAATAATGTTAGTATTATTTTCAATACTGTAACTTTTTCATTCTTCTTGCATAGTTTATATTAAATAAATCCACAAATTTTCACTCCTTTGCATTTTTCCTTGCATGATAATTAAATTAAATAAAGCATTATGACAGTGCAAAGAAGTAAAATTTTGTAATTTATTTAATGAAGTAATCAATAACTGAATCATGACTTTTTATATGCAAACGTCAGATTAATAAAAATAAAATTCCACAGATACATTTTAGTTTTAATGTTTAAATAATTTTTGAAATTAAACAACTATTTTCTAATAAATTTGATAGAAACCTTCAGATATTTTTTTTTTCTTTTTTTTTTGCAATTTACAACATTAAATTTTTTTTCTATATTACCCTTGGAAAAAGTTGATTAATAAATGGATTAAAAATCTCATAAATACCTCATTTCATTTGTTTTGAAAATATTGATTTTGTAATAAATTCACTAGTGTTGCTATGGAGGTTTTTTTTTTTTTTTGTTAATCCCATTTGTGGCATGGAAAAAATAATGGATTTTTTTTTTATTAGTTTCAGTAGAGTTAAAATATTTTTTAAAATTTTAAATATGAATCATTTAGAGTTAGGATGAATATTTTTAGAATAAGTAAGCTGGCGCTCATCATAAACTTATCTTTAAAATGGATAAATAGTTGTCTATTAATAAGGAAGTCTAATGGGTGAAGGAGCAATGGCAAATCACCACTGGGGAAAATATTTTTTATTTCAGCAATCAATCATTTTTCAGATTCATTAAAAAGAAAAAAATCTTAATGTACAAGGTGTAATATCAAAAAAATATATAACTGGAATAAAACTGCTTTAAATTCACATATAGTAAAAACTGAAAACAAGAAATATTTCATATGAACCATCTTATATATCTATATTGGTATGAACACACACAAAAAGTATACTTAAAAGTTAATGTTTATTCAAAATGTTCATTTTGATGTATAATGCAAATAAAAGCATGCTTCCAGAGTACAAGAAATATTCCACTGTTTTTTCATAAGATGTTGAAAAGTTAATCAAGACCAATTATAATTAATATATACATTTTACATCTATGTATATACATTTGTCTAACAAAGCTCCAATAATGTCTCATCATGATCATACAATGATCAACCAAAAAAAATGTCCAGTGCCTTTTCAGCCAAAATTATTTATACACCATCTACAAATAAGAATACAACTAATACATATTCTTTACCATTTTTAAAATTATAAAAAATATGTTTCTATAAATAAAAGCCGGCATTGAAAATATAATTGTCAAGCGTTGGTGGCCTAGTGTTGTCCTGGGGGTTCACTTCCCGGCCAATCCTTTGACACATTAAAAAAAAAAATTGTTTTAGAATATTACCAGATTTAATAGTGGCTCAAATTTGAACTAAATTAATAAGAAAATAACTTATACTACATTAAAAACTGCTACATAGATAGCTAGTATAAAAAAAGCAGCAAATCATTAGTAAATTCTTATGTATAAAGAAAAGAAAAAAGAAATATGAAAATTATTTTTAAATGTCCATTTAGAAAAATCAAATATTTAGAATTAGTAAAACTAAAGCCTTATTTAAATACACACATAATACTTGACATTCTGGCATACACAAAATGTTAAAGTAGCATCTCCCAATTTGTTTAAGACTCAAGCATGATTATGACTACATGAAAGTTGAGGCGTGATTCTGGAGTTCTCTATATCTTCAGAGGAAGAGTAGGACAATGAGCCTTCATTTTATTAGTTAATGGTAGATGTTTGATGTATAGTTATTTGCCATAGAAACTTACTTCAAACTAGAATAAGATGTACTTAGCAATTAAATTTATCCATTCTGAGAATGAATGTTATTAATATTATTATTTATATTTTAAAAGGCTTCAATAGCATTTTTTTTAAAACCTGACTTTTGTCAGATTCCCGTTTACTGGGAGAATGATTATCAGCAGTGTAACATTTCTGTGACACTGTAAACCTTTCTGAAATTTCATTATTTTGGTAAAAAAAAAAAAGACAAATGGAAAACAGGAAAAAATAAATGTGCCAAATAGTATACATAGACTATCAAAAATTCATAGAAATGAATGAGCCTTTTCTTTTTTGATCAAAGATATAGAGATAATAAGGCTATCATCAACTATGTTAATTTTTATTTGAGATGAATTATACAGTTAATGAGTTCTATAAAATATGATAATTAACAATGATATAAGAAAATACACTTATGAATTGATAAGAACTATAAATGTATAATACAATATTTTGATATTGAAGTTATTTTGGCAGTAAGAAAGTTATTAATAATAAGAAGCACAGTGACAAGTATATAGAAGAGTTCTACAAAGAACCATACAATGATTAAAAAAATAAACAAAAAAAGAAAGTAATTCCTGCAGTTACATCTTTTGAAATTTCAAATATTTTAAATAAAGTGGTGAGATAAGCAATTATATTTATGAAAAATGGAAAAAAATCTAGAAAATGAAATTATTATCAATACCATAAAGATGAAAAAACAATATATATATATATATCTGTCGTATTCAACTTGTTAATTAAATGCTCAAATTTTATAGAGTGAATTATGGTGCTGTACACTACAAGAAATATAAAATTAATGATAATGATTTCATGATTTGATACCTAAAAGAAATTGAAATAAAAGTTAAATTTATGATAAAATATTTATTTCTTAGAAATACAGATTAATTTCTTAAAAATTTATTTTCATTGATTCTGGTAATGTGTAAAGAAGCATTCATTCATTATTCAATTTGTCCATGATCAACCAGTTATTCCTATTAAATGACTATTTTTTTGAACTTATACGTTAGAAGTAAAACACATACTTATTTACTTGTTAAAGCAACTAAAATTAAAATTTGATAACAAATTTAAATATTTCATGTTGATATGAAATTAAATCATGAGTTTTTCAAATAAATTTGAAGACCTATTATCTTCATCAGTAATTATATTTTTTTAATGACTGACAACACATTTTACTGCTTAATTTACATTCATCTGCAGCAATTCAAAAAACAAAAAAAGATAATATTAAGAGCTATTCAAAAAATAAAGATAATATACATTTTTGATAACTATATCGAAAATATGTTTTTCTAAAAAGTCAGAATTGGGCATTGGTGGTTGAGAGGTCATCCCCAGGTTAGCGGGTTCACTTCCCGGCTGATGCTATGACACATGAGAACTTTAAAGAATGGAAATTTCTGTATAACAAAGCATGTTTTCAAGAGCACTAAATAAATCCATGTGCTACTTATTAACTAAAGAAAAAAATAAATTTGTAATGGGGGGAATGAAAAACAAATTGTTTCTTGCAATAGCAAGATCTTTATTTTTTTATTTCAGAAATAAAAATGCAATTATTTCTAGATTGAGTAAATAAAGAACAACTTTTAAAACAGTTATGTTAATGGAGAAAACAAAAAAAGATATTTTTGAAGCATTTGATGAATTTGTAAAACAATATTAATTTCCTATTTTTAAATGAGTTTCTTTTATTATTGATGAAACTAACACAATGAAGTCAGGTTTTTATGTATTATTATATTATCTATCAACATGTATGGTAAAAAATTAAAGAATTTTGGATAGTATATTAAATTATGGACCGTGAAGAGTGAGATGTGATTTATAGCCTCCTACCCAACAGCCATCCTCATATGCAGTACACTGTGCTTTTAGTGAAGAGGCTCTGACAATTGCACGACCCTCAATAAGAGTTCTCTATCATATCAACAGTCTCTTAGGAAAGATGAGTTAATAAATGATTATCTTCTCTAAAGATGGATGGATCACTACATTAAAAATCTTCAGATATCCCATGATAAGCAGCCATAAAAGTATGAATAGATTTAATAATTATTTTACTGATCACGTAGCTTGTTTACAAAGATCTGGAAAAAATGGAAAAAGCAGGCCACTCAGGTTGTCAACCTGAAATAACTTAAAAGAAAACAATACATTTGTGATATGTAGTTGGAATGTGAGGACATTATGGTCTAATAGAATAAGAAGTCAATAATAAAATATAAGGTGAATGTTTTATACTAGATGGATGAATAATGGTGATTTTAAATCATTATGAATTCAAAAATATTTTATCATAGAGATGATAAATTTAGAAGAAATAATGTTCCCATATATTGAGATAAATAGGTGAATAGTGTATTAAACACATCATGTGAGTGAAAGAATTTTAATGATTGAAATAAAAGCAGACCCAATGGATATGGTATTGATAGATTTATTTTTCTACTACTAATGATGATAGTGAAGTTGAAAATATTTATGAAAGATTAAAAGAATAATTAGAACTTGTCAATGATAAGAATATTGTAATAGGTGATTTTACTGAATATGTGAATGTACATAAGAATTCAAGATGTGGGTAGATTTGATTTAGGTGATATAAATTCATGAGATGGAGCGGTGATTGAATTTTGTATGCAGTATGAGATGGTAATATCCAATATATTTTATAATGGGGCTGAAAGACATTCATAGAGGGTGACTGGAGATCTTAAAAGATATTTTATTGATTATATTATAATCAAACAAAGATATAGGAATCAGGTACAGTCTTTTCATGATTACCCTAGCACTAATCTAAATAAGGACCATGTATTTATTTTAGCAAAATATAATATTAAATTTAAGAGAACAATTATATCTGTTCAAAATAAATGGTATTTAAATAAATTATACAAGATATTTAAATAAATTATAAGATCATGTCATAGGTAAGAAATTTAATGATGAAACCAGTAAGATATTGATATGTGATAGAATATTAAAGCATATGTAAAGATAATGACAACTAAAGTATTGGAAAAAAATATGGTAATACCTAAGAAACCATAGATGATAAAGAGGAAAGGTTAGGTATAAGGAGTGATCAATAAAGAATAGTTAAAAATTTAATAACCAAAAAAAATTATGAATTTCAGGAAGCAAAATGGATGAATATGATAAGTGAAGAAATTGAAAACAACATAAATATTAGAAAAGTTAAAGAGGTATATGAAAAAAATCAAAATTTTGAATTATAAAGTGAGAATATTTAATAATGTTGGTAAGAATAAGAAAGAAACAATACTTTACGAAAACAAGAAAATGTGTGAGCATTGGAAAAAGTATAGTGAAGATTTGTGTAAAGAGAAAGAAAAAACAAATATAAATACGAGATTATATAAAGGATGAAAATATGGTTGATTTAGAATGACAAAGGACCTGCAATAACAAGAGAATATGATTATGTAATTACTAAGATAAAAAGTAATATGATCTGCTGTATATGGTACTTCGATTGAATTTATAAAAAAATATGATGTTATTAAAAATAAATTTTGTTGTGATAACAGGATGTTATGAAAAAGGTATAATACTATCTGATTTTATAACTACAAAAACTATTGCCTTTCCAAAAAAAAAGTAATGCAAATGATTGAATAAATTTCATGTTTTGAAGATTTTACTCATAATAATTAAAAACAGAATACAAAATAGGTGAGAATTTGTATGAAGGTCAAGAGATAGTTTCGGATCTGGGAAAGGAACTAAAAAAGCAATAACAACATTAAAATGATTTTGCAAAAAAGATTGCAAATGAATAGGAAGTCTTATGTAGCTTTTACTGGCTTAGAGAAGGCTTTTGACACAGTGGGTTGGAAATCATTGTTTAAAATGGTGATTAATGTATATCTTGATTGAAAAGATAGTCAATTAATTTTAAATTTATATAAATGTAAAAATGATGAAGTAGCTATAAATAATTGCAAGGCTGTCCATTATCGACATACTTATCCAATTTATGCATCATAAACATAATAAAGATTATTAAAATTAATGATAGATGTATTCATAGTATTTGTCATGCAGATGTTATAGTATTATTTGCAGACTCTGAAAAAGTAATAAATAAAATGCTTAAGATATTGAATATCCTTATAGAATCTTTAAAATTAACAAAAGATTGGATGGAATGGAAATGCTGCTTTGAGACAAAAGGTTGGATAGAAAAGAAGAGTAATGAGCAAATATTAATAGAACTTGGAATAAAAAAACTATTAAACATGAAAAAATAAGAAAGATCAAGTTTTTGGGTCAGATTTTAAGACACGATAGATTTTTGTAAAATATTTTGGAAGGTAGAATTTTAGGGAGAGATAGACCAAGAATATCCTATCTTAAAAATATGATCAGTGAAATTGATTTTCATATACAGATATGAAACAAATTGCTAAAGACAAAATGATGTGGTTGAAAAGAAAGCACTGCCTGTAGCCGCTGCCACAACTGATGATGTCATTAAATTGGCAATCTCGTTTGAAGAAAAGCATTTCAAAAATGATTTCAAATTATTTAAGAACTGAAGATGATAGACTACTTCTTTTATATAATATTTATTAGTTCAGCAGAAGTAAATTTATAGAAATATTTTGTGTTAATTAATAATAATAAGTTTTCTTCACAAAAGAAGATACATGTGTCTGCAATTAGAATAACAAAATGTGATTACAATTTTTAGAAGTTTTAATTAATTTTGGCACAAAAGATAAGCAATTTAAATTTAGTTCTAATAAACATTTAATAAAAACTTTCTAGCAATATTGAATAAAAATATAAATAAACATTTAAACATTTCTCTTACTTCATAAAATTTTTTAATGAAAATCTTGATATGGTTCATTATAATTTAAAAATATAGATATGGTTAAGAATAAAATTAATTCAAATTATAAAGACTTTAATAAAACTGAAATGATTACTTTATTAATAATTAATTCATTTCAAAATAATTTAAACATAGAAATTTCAAATAAAAGTTCTTTATTATTGATGCAAACAAGGTGAAGTAGAACTTGAAACAGTCCACATTCAAAATAATTTACATTTGAAATCAATAAACGAAGAAAATATTTGGAAACACGAAAAAGAAATGTCCTATAATAGAGTCTTTTGCTTTGTGACTTTATTGTTCTCCCTTGGGATACTTTTTGTAATTTTTCAACTTTTGATTTTAATATTAAATTATCTTTTTATATCAGAATTCAATAAATCGGACTTGGATTTGATAGAAATGTGTTTACAAACAAAAAACATTCTAAAAAAATCATAGCTGAACTTTGCAAATATTGAAAAAGTATTTGTAATGAAAACAAAAAATGCCTATCATTCAATGGTTTCCGCTAAATAAATAATTCCAGAAAATGAATAAAATCTTTCATTGAAATTTATTTTTAAAACATGAATGAATAAATATTAATTTCTGATAAATCTATCAAATTCTGTTTTAAAATATCCAAATTTCTTTATAATTTTTAGAATATCTCAAAAGATCCTAATATAGTGTTGCTAATGAAGTTTAGTGATCAGTTTCACAAGGCATGATAGGCCTGATTTTCTTTAATTGCATTATGTTAGAATTTAATAAGTTCTATTTTTAAAAATAAAATGTATACATATAAAATAAAAGTGTAATCATGTATTCTTTTGATTTTAATAATTATTACACAATTAATGTGTAAAAATAATCATGAACCTTCATAAATTTTGCAAAAAAAATTTCTCCAAGTAATTTCGCAAATAGACTTTAAACGAATGCAAAGGACTAAACCTATCAAACATATGAAAACAAAAATAAAATTATTTGATTTTGCCATTTATTCTATTATACTGGCTCTTTTAGATTTTTTGTTAAATTAAAAAACCAATACTCAAAAATACATAATTTTTCTATTGAAAAAAAACAAAACAAATATCTCAATAAATAGTTGTAGAAGTATAACTTAAAGAAAAGGGTTAACTAATATTGCTCAAAAATGTTGACTTGTTTTGGATTGACTTATTTGTTCGAATCTGCTTTTTTAAAGTAAGAACATCATAAACAAAATTAAGAAATCAAATAAAAAAATGAATATTTGGATCAATGTTAGTGACTTTCTATATCAACTTATCAACTTGATTACGAAAGTAATAGGTTCCTGAAGTGGCAAATCTCACATTAATAATTTTTGATGTATGATCAAAAGTTCAATTATTTTTGAAATTTTTATTATTAAAAAATTTTGATTTACTGTTATTGATGTATTATGCGTGAAATATCTGATTCCTATAATTACTGTTAACAAATTGTATTAAAACATTCTGTTTCAATTTATTTTTATTCGATTACTATTAATTTTTTAAAAAATTGAATGTTATTGCTACTTATAAAATATTTAAATGATAAGATGTACCAAATTATTGGAAGAATGAAATAATTATAATGATAATCATATTTAAGAAAGATGAGAAAGAAGATAAGAAAAATTACAGATCTAAGTTTTCAATCAGTTTCATATAAGATTTTTGCTATGTTCATTACAACTAATTTAGAGAACTCTTGAGCTCAAACCAATCAAAAGAATGAATTGGATTTAAAAATGGTTTTATCAAACTAGATCCAAGTATTAGGAAAATTTCTGGGAAAAGTCTAATAATTATGATTTGCTACCATGCTTTGATTTTTGTTAACTATGAGAAAGCATTCGATTCTATTAAGGATTTTCAACATGATTAAAAAGTATAATATTAAGATATATACCAGAATACTGACAAAATCTGACATTTATCAGAATGTCACAGCAAATGATTAGATTACACAGTGATACTAAGATTAACATTGATATGGGTATATGATAGGAACATTCCATATATCTAAAAATTGTTATTGTTTTATAGGAAGCATTTTGCAGAATAAAATAAAAATAAATGGAGACTTGAAATCATCAAAGTTTTTAATATGATATAATTATTTTGCAAATAATACTTTAGAACTTTAGAAAATGTTACAAGAGGTATTACATAAAAACAAGACAGTAATATTAAAGATAAATGCTAAAAAAATTAATGTATAATGGCATTTTGCAAAGAGAGAAAATAAAGATTGATAGTAATGAATTATTAAAAGTTAAAAACTATAAATAGTTTAATCAAATTATGAATAGGATGGCATATTTTATGCATGTGACAACTTGATAACTATATAGTTTAATGAGTAAATACAAACAAATTAAGAAAGTTGGCCAAATTCACATTTAATCAATATTTTGTAAATCGATCATTAATTCGAATTTTAACTGTAAAATAAAATGCTACTGGGGATGGCATAAATACCATAAGTTACCTATAATTAATATTTTTTGTAGATTTTTTTTTTGTGAAATATTAAATTTTATAAAGTTAAATTCAGTTTTTTGTTTTTATTACATTAAATTGTATTTGATATTTATGTATAAGTAATATAAATATAACTTCCATTTAAATTACTTATATATTAAGCTATACATAATTAATATATATATATATTGAAGCAATGGATCTGAAGTCCAATCCATGCTTCACATCTTCCTATAAACTTGATTAATATTGGAAACCTAAATTAGGTTTATAGTCCAATATCAGCAGGGTTTTGCATTACAGCTAAAATTAATTACGTTTATTAAATTTGTATTTGCTTGTTCTTTTAAATAAATTCCATTGTAACATTAAATTGCTGTTAAAAATATTACTTGTGAAAACCGTTTAGTCAAACATATATATACGTCAAGCATATATATATGAGTTAATGCAAAATTCTGCTGAAATAAAACGCTTATTGTATTAAAAGAAATAAGAATGTATTTTACTTTTAAATCTTGTTCAAATATTTAGTATGATTTGATTTTGAGATAAGCCCACCAACATTTTCTAAAAGAATGTATATTTTTAATTAGTTAAGCCCATTCAAGTCAAATTAAAGATGGCCTTCTCTTTCTTTTTTTTAATTAATAAAATCCCAAAGTTTAAAGAAAGAAATTTAGAGTAAAAAAGTAAAAGTTATTTTAGAAGGTGTTACTTTGAAACAAAGGAGCATGGGGAGGCTTATCAAGATCTCAGATCATACAAACAATAGAAGGTAGCTGACAGAGAGGGTATAAATAAAAGGGAGAACAAAAGATCAGGCATTCAGATTTTCCTTTTTGAAAAAGGTCAGTCAATCAGAGTTTCCTTTTGGAAAAAGATCGTTCATTCAGATTTTCCTTTTGGAAAAGATTATTCATTCAGAGTATTCTTGCGGGCTGTCAGATTGCTCCGTGGAGAACTTTAGAAATTTTGCTGTTGCCTGTTGTGATTTTATTATATGAATTCGATGGAGTCTACCATGCTTGGCTAGGCAAATAAATAACTTTGTCTACCGCCGAGGGTTCCTCAATACCAGAAAAATGCCGTAGTATTTACTCAATCGTCATCTGAACTCTGTGCCGTGTCTGGAGGACTTTTTGTGAAACCATGCTACCGATTTCCACTTTCCTTGTCCGGACAAACACATCTCATCAGACGGATCAAGCTACGCCCGTCGATGGAACATGACCAAGGAATAAGGACGGTAATCATATCTCTCCTCATGAACTATTCATTATGCTACCCTTTTTGTCCATACTTTTTATAATTGCTTTCTTGAATATTTATGAAATGTGTGCTTAATGATATTTATAATGTAACTATTTTTATTAGACTAGTTAGATATATGTATATGTGATCATCTATCTAGATATTTAACCCCTTTTCCTTCGCTATTCTTCATTACTCCCATGTGTAAATATTTTAATTCTATTGCGGTTAAGTTTATTAGTTAATTGTTCATATAAAAATCCCTTTCCAGTTTTATTCATACTTGTAAAATTTAGTACGAGTAAGTTTCCTTTTTTTTTGTTTGCCAACTTGATCTCCTCGATAACGCTTCTTTTGTCCGCCATTAGCTTCTTACGTATGTCAGATTTAGCGATATACATCTTAAATGATTTTAAACTCTGTTTTAGTGCAAAGCAATTAGAAACTGCTTTGCGAAAGATTTTTATTATTGCACTTTATCGAGCAGATTCGAGTTGACAATGTTTAATAAAACTGGGAAGGAAAGATTTAGACCGCAAGCATATTAATCGGGTTTTCATTGTCTCATTAGTTATTCATAAATTTCGGGGAATAGCGAAGGCCATTAAATTATTAATAATATTTCAAATGTCATTTATTAAAGATATTTATTTAACTAAAAAGCTTGAGTTTGCTAGTTATCTTTCAATGCTTTGTTTTACTTTTAAATGATCCAGGCACGCAGAACACATATTTCTAAGTATTTTTGCAATTTAACTATTTAAGCTCCGTAGGTGGTTCTGTCCATGTCTCCCGCTGATGCTAAGCTCGTGGCTCGGGAAGAAAATATCTATGCGTGTCTCAGATAGTGTTGTTCGGTTCATGATAGCTTCGAGACTAGACGAATAGGGCAGAGGTCATAGTATTCTTGGTTTAATATCTCGCATATGGGTGGCCTCGAGGTACTTTTGCCTAGTATTCGAACTGGGTTAAATCAACATACATCATCTGACTGTCACAGTAGATTTTTTTTTTCCGCATTCTGGCGTCCATCGTGTGGCTATTCGAAATTTTCCACACCCTGTAGGCAGCGTTTATGTTTTAAATAATAGTATATATGTAGAATTTTTTTTGTCCTCGGATTTGTACGCATATATATAGTGATTGTTTTAGATAACACGAATAATTGTTAGTTATACGTGAATTTTTTGCTTCAAGTTGTCGCAGTGGGACGAATGTCATTTTTTTTTAAAAAAAAAAAATTTTTAGTACCCTGAGAAGTTTGTTTTGGTCTAATATATTTATATAAAAAAAATATATATATAATTTTTTCTGAGTCTTGTTTCCTAATGTGAGCAAATGTCATTTTTTAAAATTAATTAAAAAGTTAAAGGTGTCATAAAGTAAAATTTTTTTTTCCGAGTTTGGTATATATATGAAATGAATGTTTTACATTTAGAAAAGTTAACACTCCGTTAGTTTTTTTTTATATATAGTGAATATATATATTAATGAGAATAAATATCAGAGTTATAGCAAGATTTTTTTTTCCGAATGAGTAGTTTTGTCGATGGCCAGTTGCCATATTGTTGTTTATCGTATAAAGTATATACCTTCGATGAGGCGGAAGTGTCAAATATATACCCACCCGCCCTCCCTTAAAATAGCTTTCGTACTTTATGTTACTTTAGTAATGCTTAAATCTGAGAAGTTTTAATATAATAATGTTTTTTCGAAATATAACATTTTAGTTAAAGGTACAAATAGATAATAGAATTATGTTTCCGTTGTACAAATTTTTGTAAAGATTAAAATTGATAACATTCTTTCGTTAATAGAAATTTTTTGTAAGATCAAAAAGTTTGATAAGTTCAAACTATAGTGTTTCACTTTCTCTGCGTTAGTTTCCTTAATTAAATCAATAATTTTAATCATGCAGAATTTTTTTTTTTCACTTTTAAATATTTTGAAATTACGTTCCGTGCAAACAATAGATATAAAATAAGTTTTGTTTCAATAATAACAAACTTAATTGTCAACTTTATGAAAAGTAAATGCGTATGTTCGTTAATAAATATATATATTAAAGATATATTTTTGTATAACATATATGTCAGCCACCCTTTAGTTAAGATTTTTTTTCTCCATTTCGGATTATGCTATTGAATCATTTATTGAGTAACCGTTAGGTGAAGACCCTTTGAGTAACCGTTAGGTGAAGCCCTTGTTTTTTAGTAACCATGTTTGGTGAAGACCCTTAGAGTAACCGTTTAGGTGAAGACCCCTTACATTGTAGAGTTCTCGATTGCTGTGTAGCCTGAAATAATAGGTCTATGTCCGCAATCATTGTTTCCCTGTCATAGTTGCGACCAGCGTTTACTAGCCTGAAATAATAGGAGTATGCGGTTGGCAATTTGACATCTTTCTAATAAATTCATGTACATGATAATAAAAGAAATATTTGTATAGGTATATCTGTTTGTATATTTATATGTAGTCATATATATGCTTATTTAATGATGTACATATTCATATATATGGATGCATATGGTATACACTTCGTTATAGTTCGGTAAAACCCGTTTTTATATAAATGTTTTTTAAACAGTTTTGATTTCAATGCGTGATTCTGTAAAATTGCGTGATAATTGTTAATCTATTTCGGGTGTGACCAAAATGGTAGTTGGTTTCGATCCCAGGTTCATAATTCGGAGTGGCGGTTATCATGGGATTTTACTTTTATTTTAATTGTTTTTTGTATTAATATTTTGTTTTGTTAATCGTACTTTAGGCTGGTTAAATTTTTTTTCTGTCTTGACCAAAATGGTAGCGTGGTTTCGAACCCAGGTCAGACATGTTACCTTACTTAGTTGTTATACGTCTTAGACTTACTTAATATTGTCATTTAAAATACCATTTACTTATTCATGCAGAGATTTTTTTTGAAAGTGAAGTGAAAATCAAAATAAATTGTAATCGCATTAAATTTTATAAACCTTATCAATGTGTGCTTGGATCATTATCCATTAATATGTATATTTGATATGGCCATTGTCTTGTCGACTGGCGCCCTTCTCAAATAAATTTGTCGGCAAGTGCAATCTCTCATATCGGATATCAAATAAACCAAACTATAGTAGATGATCAAAATAACAATGTATGCATAGTGAGCCAAAATAATTTTTAAACATGACTTACGTATATTTTGCTCACATATATTTTTATATATATACTTGTATTAATGTAAATGCATTTTTTAGTTGTTTCAGGTGTCAGAGAAAGCCAGGTCAAGCTGTAAGTGTGTTATTTTAATTATATTGGGACAAAATAGCAGTGATATTTTAATGAAATATAACAATAAATAAAGTGAGGAGACTAATATGTAGTATAAATATTAAAGACAGACACGGCAGGATTTTATATATATATATTTTCATGTACAAACAGATACATATAGGCATAGGGTTAAGATAGGACCTCGTAAGGTAGGCAAAGTTAAATTTCTGAAAACATATAAATAAAACAGATAGTTGGAACTTAGAATAGTGACTTATTTTAGAAAAAAATAATTTTTTTTTTGTGTTAATAACTAGTATAAAAATATACTTATCCAGATTGTTTATTAAAAGACAAACACATTTTACAAACAAAGTGAATGTTATATAACAAAATAGCCAATATTAGGCAAAAATGGACCAACCGAAGAAAGTTGCAGATTATGACAGCGATGAGGAGGTAATGCTCAACCTTCCAAATACAGCAACATCGACTCATAGTGACCAAGAAAACAATGTGAAAGATCTCATCACAGAAATGAGACAAGAAAACAAAATGATGATGAACATGTTAAAACAATTCATGAATATGACATCACAAAGACTGGACCGTTTGGAGGAAAACATGGCGCTCCACCAACATACTATTGTAACAAAAGTATTGCCAGACGAGGATACTCACTTTAAATGGCAACCCCAACAGAAGCAAGATGATACACAACTTAAATCATTGATAGATAATGAATTAGGAAAGGATATGCATGCCTTGGACGTGTCAGTCAAGCATCAAATACAGGAGGGAGAAGAAAATGGACAGATGAAGGTGGATAAAGAGGAAATGAACATTCATCAACAGATGAATCCAATCCAGGCGCAACAAGGCAACCAAATCCTTACGCCAATAATAATTAATCCGGTAACATCTCCTGTGGCAAAATTCGTACATATACAATGTTTTAGAGGGGAACCAGGGGGAAACCCTAGACACCACCTAGACAGTCTCAAAATGTTTTTTCAATTTCAGAATATGACAGAACAAGAAAAAGTGGCGATCTCCAGTCATCATTTAAAAGAATCTGCCAGAGACTGGTGGAACACTCTGTCTATACAACCACAAACATTTATGGAATATGAGAATGCAATGTTGTCAATG
Source organism: Epiperipatus broadwayi (assembly GCA_028023455.1). Classification (NCBI taxonomy): domain Eukaryota; kingdom Metazoa; phylum Onychophora; class Udeonychophora; order Euonychophora; family Peripatidae; genus Epiperipatus; species Epiperipatus broadwayi. The sequence goes on from JAQFVV010012401.1 coordinate 4,746,153, forward strand.
TATTGGAGTGCAGAGCGGCAGGAAGGTTTGATGTATTCCATAATGCATGAAAGATACCCAGCTAACCATCAAGAGACTTATGCTCAGTTTTTTGTTAGGCAGGTAAATCGAATTAAAGCCCTAAGTGCATTCAATTATCCAGAAATGCAGATAGTAAGGATGATTAGGCACAACATGCCACACTGGATAAGGAAAATATTGATAAGCAGTCAAGTGCAAGATATTGAAGGTACAACTCGTATACTAACGGCTATCGAATATGAATATCTTGATGAAGACAGAAATGAAAAGGAGGTAAAATTTCAAAATAAATCTATTGCCAAACAAAAGAGTACAAACCTGTCAAGAGTAGAAAATAGAGAAGCTGTGCCATCCCATACAGCAATTGTACAACAAAAGGATAACGAAGACATAGGCACAAATTCAAACCCAGTCATTCAAGTAACCATAAACGACAATGAAATACAAGCGTTAGTTGACTCTGGCAGTCAAGTATCTATCATATCAAAAAAACTAGCCATGGAATATGAAAGCAACCCAAAATACTTAAAGTTTCCCATGCGCCCTATCCAGTTAACTCTGGCAAATGGAAGAAAAATGAATAGTGAAAGATACCAAATGTGGTTTGAGATGAAAATTAGCGGTAAATGTTTTAATCATGCCTTCTTAGTAATGGAGGGTTTGTTGTATGACTTAGTATTAGGTTCAGATTTCCTTCAGCAGTATCAAGGGATCATACATTACCCAACGAGGAAATGTATGTTAGAAGGCATACAAGTCCCATTTACAATAGTGGCTCAAGAGAATCACCCCATTGGCAGTTGTGTTATACAAGCGATTGATGAGGAAATGATAAAACAAAAAGTGGGCATATCAATGATTAGGAATAACGAACATAGTCAGCAGTTGCAACAAATTTTACAAAGATATATAGCGGTATTTTCTGGCGTACCAGGAAAAATTAGAGGGTACACTCACCGAATTAGGCTTAGAGAGGAATCGTACCACCAAACAAAAACATACCCTATCCCGTTCCAATACAAAGAGGAAGTGGATAAACAAATAAAGCAGATGCTGGAATGGGATATTATTGAACGGGCCCCTTCACCCTACAATAACCCATTGATTGTAATCAAGAAGAAAAATGGAAATGTGCGTTTGTGTTTAGATGCGCGTCACCTAAATAATGTGACCATTCCGGAACGTGATGTGCCGCCACCAATGCATGAAACGTTTGTGCAGCTCGCAGGGAAGACTGTATTCTCGACCATGGATATGACAGCAAGTTATTGGCAAATGCCGTTGGACCAACGCGATAGAAAGTATACGGCATTTCGTTACAATGGCCAGACTCACGTGTTCAAGAGGGTTCCATTCGGTTTAATTAATAGTGGAGCAGGCCTCATGAGATGTTTGAAGAATGTTTTATCTCCTCAAATACAGGAACACATGGTGTGTTACGTGGACGATATCGTGATCGCCTCAAAGGACATCGATGAGCATTTGCGTCATTTGGAAAGCTTCTTTCGTGAATGCATACGTGAAAATATAACTATCAACATGGAAAAGAGTTTTTTTGCAGTGGAAGAAATTGAATTTTTGGGCCATGTTGTAAATAGTCAAGGTGTCAAACCCCATCCTGCAAAAATAGAAGCTATAAAGAATTTTCCAACTCCCACCAACCAGAAGCAGGTTCGAGCATTTCTGGGATTGTGTAATTTCTATCACCGCTTCTATCCTAGATTTGCTTATGACACCACACAGCTAATTGAATTAATAAAGAAGAGTGGTAAAAAATGGGAATGGAAAGAGAGGCATGAGCAAGAAATGTCTAAAGTAAAAGATAAGTTTTTGGAAACAGTAATGTTATACCATCCGGATTTTTCTCGCCCCTTTTACCTTCAAACAGATAGCAGTAGGCAAGGCTTGGGTGCTGTGTTGTTTCAAATTGGTGATAAAAATGAGCATCAAGTGTTATACTTTATTAGTCGGACGTTGAGAGGGGCAGAAAAGCATTATACAACAACTGAGCAGGAGACATTAGCAATAGTGTGGGCGTGCCAGAAACTGAAACAGTTTTTGTTGGGATCAGAAGTGGTAATCATAACTGACCACAAATGTTTGGAATTTCTGAACAAGAGCTATTTAAACAATGACAGATTGATAAGGTGAAGCCTGATTCTTCAACAGTTTCGGTATAGTGTCATTTATTGCCCGGGATCACAGAATATTGTGGCTGATATTTTGAGCCGCCACCCTATGCCCATGGCTGCTCAAAATCCAGATTTAGGAAACCAGGCAATGAAGATAATGACAACCACAGCAGAAAAAACAGTGGAATCTCACCTCCAGAATTTAGCGTATTGGCAGTCCCAGGATGCTCAATATAAGAAAATAATTAACATTATTACATCTAAGATGGCAGCCAGTAGGCACTATAATCAATACAGAATCACAGATGGGATCCTTCAGATTAATACCAAAAGCCCTCACAATCCATGGAAAGTCATAATGCCTCACAAATTGAGACACCAAATTATTACCCACATCCATCAGTCGGTGGGACATTATGGTCCTCGGAAAGTAGAAGAAGCAATAAAACGTCAATTTTATTGGCCAGGGATGTACTCACAGATCTTACGTGTGTTGAAAACCTGTGAGATTTGTGCTCGGAGCAAGGCACCAAATCGATCGTATGCAGGAGAGCCACAACCAATCCTCACATCTAAACCAAATGAGCTGCTAGCTGTAGATCATTATGGCCCATTACTGATGTTTCGACGATTCCAATATCTATTTGTCACGTATGATGTGTTTTCAAAGTACGTGAAAGCATACCCAGTAAGGACAGCAAACGCTAGAGGAGCAATAAAGGCACTTCGGGAAAAACAGTTGCCAGAAGTTGGAAAACCCCAGATAGTGATATCTGATCATGGCACAGCATTTACATCCAAAGAATGGAAGACATGGATGGCTAAACAAGGAATTCATCATAGGCTAACTTCCATTAGAAATCCACAGGCTAACCCTTGTGAAAGAGTCATGCGAGAAATAGGGCGACTCTTTAGGACATATATACCAACCAACCATCGGGACTGGGTAAATAAAACCGAAAAGGTGGTACAATATATTAACAACACAATGAATGAGTCGACAGGATTTACTCCAACTCGCCTGCATTATGGGAAAGAATGTCCTCAGTTATTTAAAACCAAAATGCCGATGGAAGAGGAGAAGATAGATAAACTACAAGATCAAAAGATAGCATATGAACGATTAAAACGGGCTGCGCTGCACCGGAAAAATAAAAAACGAAACCAGCAATATCAATTCAGGCAAGGGGAGCAAGTATGGCTGAGAGACCCTAGGCCAAGTAATACATTGCGGAAAGAATTCAAAAAGTTTTTCCCAATATATCTAGGGCCATATACATTGAAAAAGGAATGCGGGAGAAATGCGTTCCTTTTGGAAGATAATAACGGCATAAAAGGAGTATACAATGCCAGAAACTTAAAACCTTGCATACCACCGGACCCCGGAAAATATGCAAATTAAAAATAGATACATAACTTGTTAGATTAAAACAACACGGACTCGTTTTAAGATATAGCAGATTGAATTATGGATAAACTGTTAGTTATTTAGTAAAAGAAAGAAAAACTGTTAGTCAGTAACAAGTTAAATTTTACACCAAATAAAGAGTAGGCTTGAACTCACCTGGCACAAATTCTTACCTCTGACCTGAAGCAACAGCATTTTTTTTAAACATTTTTTTTTTGCTCACTAACTATTGGGAAATGAAGCAATGGATCTGAAGTCCAATCCATGCTTCACATCTTCCTATAAACTTGATTAATATTGTAAACCTAAATTAAGTTTATAGTCCAATATCAGCAGGGTTTTGCATTACAGCTAAAATTAATTACGTTTATTAAATTTGTATTTGCTTGTTCTTTTAAATAAATTCCATTGTAACATTAAATTGCTGTTAAAAATATTACTTGTGAAAACCGTTTAGTCAAACATATATATACGTCAAGCATATATATATGAGTTAATGCAAAATTCTGCTGAAATAAAACGCTTATTGTATTAAAAGAAATAAGAATGTATTTTACTTTTAAATCTTGTTCAAATATTTAGTATGATTTGATTTTGAGATAAGCCCACCAACATTTTCTAAAAGAATGTATATTTTTAATTAGTTAAGCCCATTCAAGTCAAATTAAAGATGGCCTTCTCTTTCTTTTTTTAATTAATAAAATCCCAAAGTTTAAAGAAAGAAATTTAGAGTAAAAAAGTAAAAGTTATTTTTAGAAGGTGTTACTTTGAAACAAAGGAGCATGGGGAGGCTTATCAAGATCTCAGATCATACAAACAATAGAAGGTAGCTGACAGAGAGGGTATAAATAAAAGGGAGAACAAAAGATCAGGCATTCAGATTTTCCTTTTGGAACAAGATTTTCAGATTTTCCTTTTGGAAAAAGATCAGTCATTCAGATTTTCCTTTTGGAAAAGATTATTCATTCAGAGTATTCTTGCGGGCTGTCAGATTGCTCCGTGGAGAACTTTAGAAATTTTGCTGTTGCCTGTTGTGATTTTATTATATGAATTCGATGGAGTCTACCATGCTTGGCTAGGCAAATAAATAACTTTGTCTACCGCCGAGGGTTCCTCAATACCAGAAAAATGCCGTAGTATTTACTCAATCGTCATCTGAACTCTGTGCCGTGTCTGGAGGACTTTTTGTGAAACCATGCTACCGATTTCCACTTTCCTTGTCCGGACAAACACATCTCATCAGACGGATCAAGCTACGCCCGTCGATGGAACATGACCAAGGAATAAGGACGGTAATCATATCTCTCCTCATGAACTATTTATTATGCTACCCTTTTTGTCCATACTTTTTATAATTGCTTTCTTGAATATTTATGAAATGTGTGCTTAATGATATTTATAATGTAACTATTTTTATTAGACTAGTTAGATATATGTATATGTGATCATCTATCTAGATATTTAACCCCTTTTCCTTCGCTATTCTTCATTACTCCCATGTGTAAATATTTTAATTCTATTGCGGTTAAGTTTATTAGTTAATTGTTCATATAAAAATCCCTTTCCAGTTTTATTCATACTTGTAAAATTTAGTACGAGTAAGTTTCCTTTTTTTTGTTTGCCAACTTGATCTCCTCGATAACGCTTCTTTTGTCCGCCATTAGCTTCTTACGTATGTCAGATTTAGCGATATACATCTTAAATGATTTTAAACTCTGTTTTAGTGCAAAGCAATTAGAAACTGCTTTGCGAAAGATTTTTATTATTGCACTTTATCGAGCAGATTCGAGTTGACAATGTTTAATAAAACTGGGAAGGAAAGATTTAGACCGCAAGCATATTAATCGGGTTTTCATTGTCTCATTAGTTATTCATAAATTTCGGGGAATAGCGAAGGCCATTAAATTATTAATAATATTTCAAATGTCATTTATTAAAGATATTTATTTAACTAAAAAGCTTGAGTTTGCTAGTTATCTTTCAATGCTTTGTTTTACTTTTAAATGATCCAGGCACGCAGAACACATATTTCTAAGTATTTTTGCAATTTAACTATTTAAGCTCCATAGGTGGTTCTGTCCATGTCTCCCGCTGATGCTAAGCTCGTGGCTCGGGAAGAAAATATCTATGCGTGTCTCAGATAGTGTTGTTCGGTTCATGATAGCTTCGAGACTAGACGAATAGGGCAGAGGTCATAGTATTCTTGGTTTAATATCTCGCATATGGGTGGCCTCGAGGTACTTTTGCCTAGTATTCGAACTGGGTTAAATCAACATACATTATCTGACTGTCACAATATATAATTCCCTATTGCACTATAGAAAGAAATAACCAAGCAAAAGTTGGAGCTACCTATAAATCAATCTTATACAAAATATAAATATCTTGTGGATATACTGATCACACTGTAATGAATATATTAATGGAACACTATGATGCTGAGCATTTTGCTGCATATTAAAAAAAAAAAAAATTGTTAGTCATTAGGCTATTCAAATTTTGAATAGCAACTTTAGCATCTTTTTTTCTTTGCTTATCCTTAAATTAAGAATCATCAATAATTTAGTAATATACTAGAATGGCTGTGAGCTAGTTACCTAAAAGAAAAATTCTCTAAACCTGCTTTAAAAAAAATAATCATGTTTTACTAAACCCAGATTCATTTTCCAGTTTTTAAGCATGGTTGATTAATAGTCTAACTATTTAAAGTCAAAACCATAGTATAAAATTAATAAAATATCCTTCAATCCATATCAATATAATTTGTACATACACCTTATATCAAACATTTTTTTAGAAATTTTTTTGGCATTTTATTGTATATATACACACACAGTTCGACTATCCTGCAGTCAGATTGTATGTGTATATATATACAGTACAATAAAAAAATTGTTACTAAAAAATGTAATATATACAAATTGTATTTATATAATTTCAATAAAATATTACAGCAAAATAAAACAAGCGGTAGATTTAGTGACATTATCAAAAAAATGGTGTTATCACAGGTTACAATATTCATTTATCAATAGTAGTCTTAATAATTTATATTTATAATGATTTACAATATTGTTGGGAATAATCAAAGGCACTTGGTAAAATTGATTAAAACTAATCTTTTTTTCTTGATTCCTAAAATTGATTTAATACTTATCCTTTTTTCTTGATTCCTATATAACACTAGCATAATAATAATAAAATAGAATGATTTCTGATAGATCTTTGAGATATATATTTTAATTTGAAATACAGTACATTGAAAATTATAAATATAATATGCATCACCAAATATATATGATATATAAAAAATTAGTAGTTATTAAATTTATTTGCATTTATAAATTTTAATTACTGTATTACATTTAAAAGAAATAACTTTTTAAATAAATAGTAGTAATTATACTTTGATAGCAAAAACTTTATTTACTGGTCTAGGCAAATACTTCTTAGAATTTGAAAAACAAAAGGATTTATGCCATTATCATATATAAAAATTTCAGGCTGTACTAAAGTTTTTATTTAAAGTATAATCAGTCAGTTCTGTAGATACTCAAAAAAACTATTTAAGGGAGTTAAATTAATGTTATATTAACTAGTCTATAGAACATTTGTAATGACAGGTTGATTTTAAATCGAGAAATTTGTTTTTGATCTCATGACTCTACTGGTCAAATTATGTAATGACACAATCAGATGCTTCGTTGCTCAAGATATTCTGTAAAATTTAAGCGCCAAAATGACAGGCTGTTCAAGACTCAAAACTAATGGTATTACATTAATATTGGTCTTTTTTTTTATAGTCAGCAATTTGAAAATCTGACTGATCTGGATTGCTTGGAATTTATTTTGTCAACTAAAAATAAATGCCTAAAATTCAACTAATATTAATCTTATTTTTCTATTATTATTTAGGGAGGAGAGATATAAAAAATGAAATCCTAAAATTTTAAATTTATGTTTGTAATCAGTAATGGAAAGCTAAATATATGTAAATAATTATTTTTTTATTATATATTTATTGCAATTTTAAATTTTTCTGTGTTTTAATTATAGCCTTTTACATTAATTACTGATAACAAATTATTAATGCCATTTCTTATTTTTACTACTAACTTTATAGTTGATAAGCTTATCTTTTTTATATCTGAAATGTAAAACATTGACAGATTTTGATCAAATCCAGATGTTCTTAAAAAGGCAACAAAATAAAGTACAACTTAGAATATATGTAATTTCTGTAAAAGATATATAGTGTATATTAAAAGTGTAAAAATACTTTTTCTCTGATCTTTAGCCTTTCTTCTCTATATCAACCCAGCATATTTCCTTATTTCATTCAATTGTCTCTTTCTAGTTTTTTTAATAATCTCTTGGAATCCAATTTAAGATTTCAATTATCCATTTACTATCATTTCTTCTAGTAATATAGTTCAGTCTAGCTCCTCGTCAGTTTTTCACTTTCAATGATGTCAGCAACATCAATTTGTTCATCTCACCTATGCATTTCATTTTCTATTCCTTTTTCTCCCTCCTAATATAATATATCTATACTTTGTTGAATGGTTTGAAAGCTATTGTTCTTTTGTTAAGTGATCAAGCTTCAGATCTATAAATAAAAACTGTAAAACAGATTTATTAAAATCCTTCATTTTCAAAGACACACATATATATTTCCTTTTAACATTAAGTTATTTCTACCAAAAATACTTTATTTAATTTTATGATTACTTTCATTTATTATGGTTCCATCTGTATTAATAATCTGATCAAGGTATTTGGACTTGTTAATTTCTTCTACTTCACATCAATCTTGATTTTATTCTTTTGAAAAAAAAAAAAAACATTCAACACTTTTATTTTCAGTCCTATTTTCTTTCATCTGATAACTCTTGCAACATTTTCTGAAGATCTGAAGCATTATTTGCAATAATAATTACATCATCTTCAAAATCTAGATATATTAAATAATCTCCATTTATTTTTACTCCCATAGCTCATTATTTAAATGAATAAAATATTTCCTGCAAAACTCCTGTAAAAAATTTTTGATATATGGAGCCACCCTGTAGTATATCCTTCATCTTTCTAGTATAATGTAATTTAATCATCACTGCTGCATTTAAATAAATATTCTTCAGAATGTGACAATATCCTAGTTCTAAATCTTAATGATCCAATGCTTTAATCTCTGTAGAAACACTTATAGAACAAATTATTTTTCACAAGTCCAAAGCACAATTGTAACTCATATTCATTGGCCTTTTCTATAACTTCACCCAGTATTTAGATATGATCAACGGCGCTAAAACCACTGTTCTTTTTGTTGGTTAAAATCCAAAATTTATAGTAGATGAATTGTAATTACCTTGATAAAATTTTTGTAAAAAAGTGATAAAAAAACAATAGGCCTGTAATTTCTAATATCTTCATCACTTTTTTTAAGTATTAATATTAGTATTGCATTCTTCCAATCATCATTTAGATATTTGGTATATAACTTTGCCAACAATTTTTCTATTTGTTTCACTTGCTTCTTTTAAGATATTGATTATAATTCCATCATTATCTGGAGGTTTTTCTGTTTTTCACAGATTTAATTGCATACCGCACTTCATTTAAAATCTTTGCCAATTCAGAAGTTGTAATAATTGTAAGGCTACTTTATTTTGTTCTTTATTGCTATGTAATTGTTTATAAAATTCTCCCATATATTTTACGTCATCTCTCTTTTTTGTAATAGTTCCATCTTATTGCAGAAATAAGTTTTCTACCAATACCAAGATGTTCTTTTACACTTTTGATAAATTTATTTTCTACAGGTTTTTTTTTTTTGCTAATTCACAATTGAATTTTCTTATATCGTTAAGTTTTTCATATAATTTTATAAAATTTTAGGTATTCAATTTCTAATGGCTCATTTTAAATATATTTTCATGTTCATTTTTTCCTTCATAAATTGTCTCAATAGAAATTTTATTGGTCAATTGCTGCTTTTTTGTACCAGCTATCTTTGTTGCAGTTCCTAATAGAGCAACAGCTATTTATTCAAATCTGAACCATTTTGAAAATCTGTTAATGTTTTAAAATGATTTGCAAGTTCTAATTTAAATTCATTGAAATGTTTTTGAAAGTTAGAAATATCAAATGTTAACATTGTTTTTATTAATAATTTTTGTCTCTCCACTTTAATATTAACAAGTATCTTACATTTTACTACTCAATGATCACTTTCTGTGTTGAATTTACTAATAACATTACAATCTTGAAATATAAATTTTCTATTAGTCAAAATATAATCAAATTCTGTTATACTTTCATTTTGATACTTCGATGTCCATTTCTGTTTTAGCATTTTTTTCCAAAAAATTCATAGCATAAAGTTTTTCTTTTTCTGTAAACTCCACAAGTCTGTATCTTCACTCATTTCCATCACTATAACCAAATTTATGCACAGCACTTAGTCTTCCAATCATTTACCAATTTCTAACATTGAAGTTTTTCCCATGATAATTTAAAATGTTACTTAGTCTGATCAAAAGTCTTTTGTATAACCATATAAAAATCTTCTACCTTTTCTTCACAATGAGAACTTGGTGCATAAACCTAAATATTTGCTTTTGTTATTGTCCATTAAGTTGGACAACTAATTTTGCCATTCTGTCAGATACACCACCAATCTCCACAATATTATTCTCTACTTTTTTTTTTTTGTAATGAATCCTACTCTACTTGTGTTTAACAATATTTGTGCCTTTGTAGTATAGTACATGCATTTTTAAAATTCTCATATTTTCTTCTAACTCCACAAAGTCAAGCAATGTCATATTTAATATTAGATAGTTCTATCTTCCCTCGCTCAAAAGTGATTTGCATTTGTAAATATCTAAATAAATGGTCATCATCAAATAGCAGCCTGGGTCCATAATCAGAATTCTTAGCACTCTCCACCTTCAGTCGCCAACCTGGTGCCTTAATTGATGACTTTATATTTTTCTGGAAACCTATTTTTAAAAAAAATTATTTACACACATATTCATTTTGCCTTCAAGAAAACTAGATTGATATTTCGGTTAAGAGCTATCAGGCAACTGAGAAGAAAGACCATGATATTTCTTGATCTTAAACTCAAAAGATAAAAAGCCAATAAACTCTTCACATTGGTTGATGAGTACTGATATGCAGCCCTTTTATGTTCATTCATATATAAATCATATAATCAAAATTGTAAAAGAATAAATATCTTTATGCTGTTTTTCCATAAAATAATAATCAGAAAATAATAAATTCTTTACAACAGCTATATAAATATCAATTTTTTTTTACACATTAAAAGCCTTTTTAAGCACTTGATTTGGTGCCCTTTTCAAATGTTAATAATCTATTACATTAATGAATTATTTCGGACATTAAACCATCTAGTATTCAATAATGAAATTAAAACAAACAATATAAATCATTAAAAAAAATCAAAACCTGCATATATAAATCCAGTAATTACAAAATTATTATGATATAGTCAATTATTTTGTAATTATTGGATTTATATAAGCAGGTTTTGATTTTTTTAAATTTATATTGTTATTGTTTGTTTTAATTTCATTATTGAATACGAGATGGTTTTATGTCTGAAATAGTTCGTTAACGCAATAGATTATTAACATTTGAAAAGGGCACCAAATGAGGTGCTAAAAAAAGCTTTTAATGTATAAAAAAAATTTGATATTTATATAGCTGTTGTAAAGAAATTATTTTTTGATTATTATTATAAATCATATAATAACAGCTATAATAATATATGGAATGAGTATTAGGAATTTGCCCTGCTCCTTTAAGGCTTCAAAAAGAAATCAAAGGGATGCCTTTCAGGAACAGCAAACTCCTTTTTGCAACCAAGTATAAGAATTTTAACAATTTTTTTTTTGTTAGAAAATCACCCAAACAACATTAATACAGTATTCAACATATGATATATATATATATAATGCAGTTTTAACAAAAAAAAAAAAATCTTTAAATAGCTCACTGAACAGCAAAAGTCTTCAATAGATATTAGAAAAAAAATAGTACAAGACATTGCTCATTAGCTTCGTCAAATATTAGATTTTGAAAGTTTGAAAAAATTTTCTACCTGTTTTCTTGTCTAGCATATATTTATTTAACAATCAACATTGGACAATTAGTTGGACTAGTTATGATTAAATGTATGAAAAAAAAAAGCCTAAGTTTAATTAAAGTCTAAATAAATTTCAAGTTTTATCTTGTCTGTATAGCTCAATCATTAGGCAGTTTACATACATAGGGTTACGCTAAATATCATTATTAGAAAATTAATATTCAGCTGCTATATATTAAAGAATGGTAAATTATCACCGACAATCATCATTTTGATCATAGCACCTACTGCTTGTTACTTTCTGGCAGAGAACTTGACACATAATTACATAAATATTGTGCCAGACGAAAGATTTTAGTTTCGTATATCCTGACCATGAGGGCGCCACTAGTCCGAAAATCAGAACTAGACATCTATTTTAAGGGTGGGCAGGATATACGAACATGAATGTGCCGGCTAAATTCCGGGAGAGCAAAAGCTAATGAATGTGGTTCAGACAATTGAAAAAACACTGAGACAAACGTCAGCCAAAATACTTATAAGAACTTTCTAAATTTATTAAACACAATAACAAAATAAACATGAAACTTGATCTACATTTACTTAGCAGATCTTAACATTGAGTGTATGCGAGCAGTACTACGTTAAATACCCAGACAGACAAGTTCATTTCTTATCTATAACACAATAATGGCTTATATCTTCTTGCTAGCGGTTCACCCAACCAATTCCCTTTTCCCTATAGAGATTTAGTAAGATGGATGTTTGTGGAGAATAACGGGACAGTGCAGACGAGCTTTTCTTAGTCCAGAAAAGAAATGTCGGAACCAAGAATGTCATAATTCTGCAAAACGCTCATGGACAAATACATTGAAATGAGCCAAGGTTAGTCTCACACAAGAAAGAAACATGAACTACGTAATCTGAATTATAGCAAATAAATCTTTACCAAAAAAATAAATCATATATCCTATAAATCGCTAGCCAAAGCCAAGTTTGATTTAGTTTAACGCCGAAGCAAACAAACAAACAAACAAAAATAAAAGAAAACTACTAAGGACGGTCTGAGCATTTAACAAGGGTTAATCATAAAACTGAGAAATTATTAAGCATATAAAATACCACTCACCCTACACTCTCGAACAATTAACATTTTAAGATTGAAAATCTTGCTACTAAGATTGTAATGTAAAATAAACAAAAATACATTAATATTTAAATTGATAAATTACACATCATAAATATAATTTCTTTTTAAGATTAAGCTTAGATTTGCGAGAGACTTAATTAGAGATTTAGCCCTGATTTTGATATGGAAAGGTAAGTTACCTCGAGATAATATTAATTTCTGTTGTTCACACAAAGTTCGGTTTATAGAGTCCTCTACAACGGCTGTCATTTACTACAGGTTCAGAAGTCTGGAGGCATTATCGGGATCCACTCTGGACTTGACAGTTAGGTCATGATTGAAGTCACAATTTGGAGCTCCGGAGGTTCATCTTTGGAAAGGCTCAGCCCATCATGTTGTGGAGATTCTTCGTGGCGTATATTACAGGCATGAGGTCTGAATGACTGCTATTATCGCGGCAAATAGAGTTATTGTCGGTCAACGGAAATTCAACTTGGTGATTCCCGTGGCACCAATATCAAAAAAAAAAATTTAGTCACTTTCACAATGCAACAGTTCAATAACAGCTAAAATCTGGATCGATCCTCAATAACAAGAAGCTGAACAAGCCAGCTACTTATGTCCTTTGTTATCTCCCGCGCAATCTTTTTTTGCAACTTTCAACCAAGGTAAATCTCTATCTCCCGCTCAATCTTAATTAGAAAAACAATATCTTACAGGGCTTTATCTTACAAAAATGATTATTATTTTTTTTATATAAAAAAAAATACAAAACTAAATCTCAGCTTTAAAATACATCAACATTAATTTTTTTTTAGTTTAAATAAAATACATATAAGAGCACTAATTAAACTTTTGTTTGCTTTTAATTATTTTAAAAGAAAACAAGCGTCATAAAAAAAATATTTTATACAAAAATCAACTTAGAATTAAAAATATAAGATTTCAAGATAAATAAGTATGTGTGTTATTGCACATATAAAACTTGTTTTTTCTTTTTTCTAATTTACATGATAGAACCCTTGAATCGGATAAAGTATCCAGTTCAATATATATTTGCTAAAAAACATTTTTATTAAAAAGAAGTATTAGAAAAAAGTATATTTGCATATGGAACAAGATATTTCACTTAATATTTATCTGGTTAATTTCTTTTATGCTTTTGAATTCACTTATACTTTACATGTTTAAACAATTAAACATTAACACTTATATTTTATATATTATGTAGGGTGGTACAATAATCAGTTTTTATCTAGCAATTGGAATATGTTAGTTCTTTTTTGACCAATTATCTAAATCTAACCATTTTATTCTCATATTATTCTGCTTAACATTTTTTAAAGGTAATATGAAGTAATTATATTTATCTACTAACAAAAATTTCATGTACAATCATCAAATTCTAATAAAGTAGTTGGAAAGACATTAGGTTTAAATTTATTTAATATATTTAATGTGCCTGTTGTTATTACATCAACTGTCTACCCAAAATGGTTATCTGACACTCTGAAATTAGGACTTACAACTATATAATTGGTTAATTCTAAAGTAATACAGATTTCATCGCATAAACTTACCTAACTATAATTTAAATTTTCCATGAATAACATTCAATTCTCAAAGATATACAACATTACAATAAGAACTAATAACTATCTGCCTTGGCTACTATTATTGCAGAATAAAGGAAATCATTTTCTTTCAGTTAGTAAGTCCAAATGTTATATGAATTTTATTGATCTGAGGCTCATTAAAGCTTATAATAAAATTCTAAACTTGAGATGTCTGAATAAATTATATTAAAAGGTTGCAAACTAGCATTTATGATGATCAAGTTATCGATTGTAATACTCTGTTATTTAATTAAACCAATCTGCCTTTGGCTAGAGAATACACATTCAATCAAATGTTATGAGAATAAGATTAACATTTTTTAAAGTATTAAAATATTAAGATATTTGTTAATGCAAAATTAGAAATAAAAACTATTAAAAAAGATAGTATTAACAGACCTTATAACTGAAGTCAAAAAGATAACTGATACTCTACTAAAATCTGTCACATAATTAGAATAATAAATAACCAATCATAAACAAGTATGGCCATTCCAATTCCAAAAAGAAAGAAAAAACTACTTTTGAAATGAGTTTTGTGATGATTACAAAAACTAATCTGTGAACCGCAAACAGAACATGCTAATTCATTTTTCCATTTACTTAATATTTTACAATGCTGTCTTTTAATCTCTTCAGCAGAAAACTTCTTTCTGAAGTACTTTAATACCATGTTTAATTATAACTTTCCAATGTATTCTATTTTCTGTCATATCTTTGAAATAATCTTGTATATCGTCGATGGGCTCTACTTCTCTCACGAAAAATATTCTCAAGTTCACCATAAAATCCTCATAAGAAGTCTTCCATTATTTATTTTATATACCTAATCCAATAGTGTGATTTTATAATTAATACAAAAGCAACAAATCAACTAAATTTTCTATCAAGACAAAACAATACAAGAAAAACTGAACAATGAAAGTATTGTGAAATGGTCCAATATTCCAAAGAAGTATTGAATATCTGAAATTGTATACAATAGTTTCAAAAAAGGATTTAAGTCTCAAGAATATAAAACAGTACTGAAAATTGTTTCACTAAGACTACTAATAAAAAAATATCAGTATCATTAAACAGAGGTGATATAAAATGTAGAAAAAAATAAATACTACAAAGAACTGTAATATAATAAATAACAAGAAAGCAAAAAACCTACAATTACAATGTCTGAATTACTTAGCATTTTAAATGTGATACCATTAAATGTATAAAAATGAGAAAGCTCTAGGAAATAGTAGTAATTATTATTCATTCTTAAAAGAAGTAAATGAAGGGAAAAAAGTTATTGACAAAACTATATATAAAATGTCTAAATGATATATCACAATGATTGAAAAAATGGAGTAATGATCTTGATTTTTAAGAAAGATTAAATATTAAAAAAGACACCGAGGCCTTTCATCAGCTCTATACAAGATCATATCCAAGATATTTAAAATCTTGATTACAGTGAACTTTGGATTCAATCTAACAAAAGGACAAGGTGGATCTAAAAATGATTTGGGATAATAGATCATATAAAAATATTAAGAGAAATTTTATAGATGACCAATGAATATGAATGAGTTGCTATTGTTTTGGATTTGCAGATAATGAAAAAGTATTCAGCTTAATAAACATTCATTCTATAATGGATTGATAATGACTGAAAATGGTGATAATATATTTTATGTGTGTATGCTATAGATTATATTATTAGCCCAGATATAGACTTTAAATTCAGTTAAAGGGCAATATGTCGCTTATTATAAACTCTAAATCACGCATGACATTATTGTAACTTTCTTTTTTACATATAGATTATTAGACATATATATGAAACTTGTATTGATATTATTGATTTGAGAAAATTATATAAGCTGAACACACCAAATATGAGTATTCAATGTAGTCTCCAGCACCAATGCATTTTTGAAGACAAATTTTCCATAGATGAAAAGTGTAATACCATTCATTTTTCATAAGGGAGTCAAAAAATCTTTATAGCAGAGTTGATCTCCTGAAGTCCAGAAACCACATTGCAAAATTAGATGGATATGATGTGTGTTCAATAACTGATCTTATTTTCCCTTAAAAAATTGAAAATTATCACAGCGTTATGAGAAGACACATTGTGATAGAACATCAAGCTCTTATTCTCAGGTCATGGAAATTCGACAGGCAATATTGTGTTTATAGAATACCTTCTGTCCTTCTAGGTTAATAACTTTCATCAGTCCTATACTTCTGAAGAAAATAGTGTACATGACTTTTTATAGTAGTCGGCATTGAATCATCTTCAAATACCCATATACTACTTTCTTCACCTATCATAATTTTAGAACTGACTCCGTGATTGCCATAATTGCAAAATTTGTTGACCAATTCTCTTGTACTCTGTTTTTTCTCCTCCATCAATTGATGTGAAACAATTTTTTTAATCTTCACTCTTCATGAAGGATTTTACATATTAATGCAGATCCAATATCAAGAATAATGTCTTTGGTAGGTGCAACAGTTGTCATCTGTTACTTTGGGGTAACTGCTTTAGCAGGCCTTTCTGTCATCATAAAACAAATTATACCCTTGCAAAATTCTCTAAACACACCTGCATTTGCCTGTGATGGTGCTTTATTGCCAAATTTAATCACTGCAAACCTTCTTCAAATAAGCCAATTTATAATGCAAGAGTATGCTTGATTGAACTCTGTGACTCATAATGTTGAACCTCACAGTTACAAAATACTAATGGCAGAATTCAACTGCTGCTCATGTATTTATAATGTATTAAACCCAACAAGTGCAATTAACAATTCATGCAGTCCACTGGTTTTGTCATATCTCAATAATTTTAGTGATACCCGTATATGTTTGAAAATCTAAATATTACTATCTTTAATCTAATAAATAGCAAACTTTAGATTAGTAAATAGTTAACTTCAATACATTTACCATTAAGATTGAATGAACAAGAGTTGAATTTGTAGATTAAAATACAATGGATAATTAATGAAATTATGAAATATTTGTGCAGAAAATATTTTATTGTTCCCTTCAGGTTTATATCTTTGCTCCATTTATTTTCTAAAACAGGCAATTTAAGATTTTGCCAGAATCAGGAAATCATTTCTGAGATATATTTGCTATGGCAAAATAAGATGTTCAATTCCAATTTTGCCAGTAATTTACTTTTCTAATTAAATTATAAAAGTTATTTTCTCAATACTGCATATATTTGTACTGTTACAATTTATATCATGCATATCTGACCTACTTCTAGTTTTTTATTTTGCTTATATATACACACACACAATTTCTGTGTATCCTTCTACAAGTATACAATATTTACATATAAAAATGATATATATATTAAAATCAAATATGCATATACTTTTAACAATATTAAATCAAATTTTCAAATTATAATATAAAGTAAAAAGTCAGTCAATCCTGCTCTAAGATAATTATTTCTGAGTCTATAACATTCTTCTTCAGCTAAAGATGATAGCTAAACTCTCCTGTTATAACATGTATTAACTTTTAATATTTAAAGATTGCTTTGAAATTCATTCACGCTTTAAAAATTAGACAATCTTTGATTTGATATTTATAAGATTAGAAGTTACTGGCATATGAAAGTTTAACTATTACCCATAACCAGCTAAAGAAATGTTATAAGCTGATTTGTTTGGATTTTTTAGTTATACAATCGTATTTTGAAAATTTAATTTAATAAGCAAATTCTTTGGATAGATTGTTTTATTTGGAATATCGTCTTAGAAATTAATTCCATTTTCACATTTTTTGATTACATTATAGGCGTGGCATTTTTAACAGAGATTTTTTTTTTTTTACTGATGCTCCGTTTTTTAATAATCCTGCATTGTCGGACCAGAATTTTTTTTCCATTGGTACAAATTAGAAGTAATAGCAATTTAAAAATTGTAAAGGGGATAAAAAATCATTTGGATTTATTTTGTTAAAAGTAATATTACTAGTATTTTTTTTCTAAAAAAAAAAAGAACACCATACTGATAATTATTAGATAGTATTAATAAAGTGAATACATTTAAAATATGTGCTGTAGAGACAATTTAATAACACAGTTGGTATTATAAGTACAAGGATGTTAATTTAGATTACGTTAAGTTATAAAGGCTAATTCCGTTAGGCATTTACCTGTTAGTAACTATTATTACGATTATGGAATAGCATCTATTTAGATTTTAATATGGGCGTTTAAAAAAGTCTATCTTATAATTAGTTACGTTTAAATAAAACAATTAAATTGCACATGTCAGCTACAATTCGAAACTGTCTTGGTTACCGTGTTTTAAAACGAGAGTAAAATGAAAAACGAGAATTGAGTTTTTCTCAATTAATAATCAGTTTGTCACATTGAAATCAATTTACCTATATATAAATATATATTTTTAAAATTATAGTGCATCATTATTTGTCTGAACGTTAATAAGGTAAGTTCCGACATTAACTGTAAATAGTGTTTTCCAGCTTTTATGCATATGTTTAAAGAAGTCGGCATCGTTAATTTACATATAAAGGCAGAATCAACCATTCACTGATACTAACGCAAAAATTACAAAAATAATTTTTATTTTATCTTTTGATATGTCATAAAATTTCATCAAAAAAACATTATCCGATAGACATTAAACTAATCAAATACACCATAGAATCGAAAAGTTATAATATCGTTTTAGGTTTTTTTTTTCGATACCTTTCTGCTGTTTGATTAAAATCGATACTCCATTTTTCTGGTTTTTTTTAAGCTTTCACACTTCTCTCATTTTAATTTCTTCTTAAAGTTTTATCTTTTAATATGTTAATATATATCATCTTTAAATAATAGTCGAAGAATCTTTTTTTATCTGATTGTAAATGAACAATTTTTTTTTTTTTTACGATTTACTTTCCTATTACTATAGGCTCCTTGTCAAACATTAATAAATAAAATTGCCCATAATGTTGTTTCCAAATTATTAAAAAATTATTGCAACTGATTGGAAATTTTTTACTATATAGGCTAAACATTAACGTGGGGAGGAAGAATGGAACAATTTAATTTTAAGATCCCTAATGATTGTTACTGATTAAAACAGCGCTATATAAATAAATAATTATAAATTTACCAAATAATCTTGATATGTTCTTAGAATTCTCGCTGACTTCATTTGTTACTATTCAAGTTCGTGTTAGTTTTAAATAAATATAGCAACTATTTTTATTCAAAAAATTAAAATGTTTATAATTCTACTGTATTGTATTTTGCTTTTAGTTTACCTTTAAATTTTATTTTTATACGTCATCAGAAAATTTGTTCCGTATGCATGTTTTAATAAAAACGTAGATGGATAACTATCTTTTATTAATATACTGCAGTTATTTTAAATTAGCAAGTTGATGATGTGTCAATCTTAATTTTCGTTATCCATAAGGTTTTGTTTTCTAAGATGGTAATTTTCAAAAAAGCTCAGAAGAAATATTTTTTCTTATTTATATTTTTTTATGTCTAAAAAATGTAAAATCCACTTCCTCGGCAACAGTTTCTAGAGGCACTGATTACTGTAATGTAATTCTGACATGGATCATTCTTTTCACATTTAGATATGAACTGCATCCTATTTTAATGAACCTATTTTTAAGATAAGATGTCGTTGGTATATTCCTCAATTTTCTGAGACTTTTTTTCAAAATCTTACTCTGAAACGTAAAGAAAAAGATCATGACTTGTAAATGTGCTCCAAGAATATTATTTTCCTCAATCTTATCATGTTTAACAATTATCTTTCCATATTAGTTCCTCTCACTAGTCGATTTTCTCCATAGGTATATTTAAAGACTTTATTTTTGATATCAATATGTTTATTTTGCCAGCATCATTTTCTTTTTATTCTCAATTAGACATCTATTATAACATATCAAATAATAACATTTCTTAATTTGTTCCAGATTTGTATTATTTACTCATATCCAAACATCCTGTTATTTGTTGTTTATTCACCACAATACAATCTCCATTTTATAATTATTTAATTTGAAATTCCAAAAATATATTTTGCATTCAAAGTATTTTGTTTATTTCTTTTAATGAATTGTCAATTAAAGCTTTATCAACTGCTTAACAAATGCTATGAACATGTTTTCCATTTTCATTTATTTTCTTTTTATGATCATTATTATGTTTTCAATAAATAAGTTGAATAAATAGAATGACAGTGGACAACTATCTTACATCATATTATTTTTATTCTTATGGTCCTTCTTATCTATCTAGGACATCTAGATAAATTTAGAATTAACCTTTTATGCTTTTAATCAAGATTTTCAGTCTTTGAAATAACAATTTCCAATCCACATAGTAAGTAATCGGTGCTGATATAGTACGCGCTCGGCAGCCATTTTGAATTTGGAAACACCCAAAAACACTGCTGGCACATCCAAGTTACTCTCTATGTTTTATTGTATCCTTTTTATTTTAACTAGTAGATTCTTGGAGGCATGTAGTTTAAGCAATTATTTACATTTCTCTTTTGGAAATACAACATTTTTAGTAGTCATAACATCTTTGAAATTATACTTCATATCTTATTATATTAAAACTTTTTCATTATATCATTAGAAATGTTTAAAACTTGGAATGCCACTTAAATAATTGTTTTATAATTAATCTCAACTAAAGCATAACAAAAATCTTCTTGTTGATTTTGTCTCATCCATCTCAGTTTATATTTTTCTATTTAAAAACTGCTTTCAAATAAATCCACAATAAAATATTTTTTTTGGCACACAAAAAGTATTCTTCTCTTTGACAATGTTATTAAATATTTTTTTCTTGTAATTTTATTATTTTAATATTATCATTCACTTTTTTCATCTTCCATTTAAGTTTTTAATTTCTATACAAATCAAGTTTATCTATAAATTCTTTCTCTGTTTTACTTTTTTGTCATTAAATTTTTAACTAGTATTCTACTGATCAAAAGGTTATTATTTTAAACCAATATCTCTTGAATCATTCATACTTTCTTTAGTATTGCAACCATTTTTTTCAAAATTGTAGTAGCTGTTATCATTGTAGCATTCTGTCTCATAATAGCATTAGTTTTCAAAACAGGCTTATGAGAATTTTTTTTTTCTTTACACATCTATTTTGAATAGATGCTTTCTTTTTTTTAAATTTATACTAAAACAAACTTACTAAACACTTGCTTTCAACACCAGGATAGCAATAATTATATTTCACTTGATTTTTATATCTCTGCATGACTATAATATAATCAACCAAATATCTTTTAAAATTATCATGTGCTTTCCATGAATAGTACATTATAATTATATGAGTTATTAGCAAGTCATGCTATATGTAAAATTCAGTCAACCTTTCATCTTTTGGACTCATATTACTCAGACCTTTTGTGAATACTAACTGACATATTAAAAACACTCAGCAAAATAATCTATTTAATTTACAGTCTAATATTCTAATTTTCTGTAACTTTGAACATTTCATCTTCCCACCTCAATAAATACTATTATCTACTAGATCTGACATTTCCTTAACAAGTTTCTTTTACTTGTTTGAGTGTTTTAATATATTATATATATCTTAAACTTTTTCACTATATTATGTACTTCTTAACTTTTTAAAAGGTCAAACACTATTTCAATTTTGAAAATCATCTGATCTCAAATTATCATTTCCTGCACACTTAATTTTATACATAATTAAATCATTTATTCCATATTTTATCATTGAATTTTTTTTACTTTTTCCAATCCAGTAAGTTGTAACAATGTTCTTATATTCCAATTGCCTATCTTTAAATCTTTTATTTTCCTTGTAAGGGTTTTACGGACTGATAATTGGAGTAACTTCACTTTTCCCATTACTGTCAGATCTTAGTTTACTAATTTTATAATCATTTCTAAATTCAGTCGTCATTTATGACTGCAAAATTTATGGGATATTTTAGGATCTTCAATAGAGTGACTGCCCATTGTCGGTGAAGGTGCTTTACTACCATTTGAATTCTAAGGATCGCCCAAAAGCACCGCTGACACAGCCAAGCAATAAATGACAAAATCCACCTAGGGTCGATTGGATGTGTCAGCAGTGATTGTGGACAGTCCTTAGAATTTAAAATGATGATGAGAGCAGTCTAAATACTGAAAGCTTATGACTTTTAAAATATGAATTTTATTACAATATATCCCTATAACCACATGTTGAATAAATGTAAAATTGATCAAACCAAGCTTATAATTTTGGATCACTAATACGAATTTTATTATAATATATGCCTGTAACCACATGTTGAAATAAAGTATATTAATTTTATAATTGATCACATTTTTTCTTACCAGAAAGAAACTATGATGTTGCTACATGAAATTAGAAAAAAAAAAATGGAGATAAGAAAAAATAGCATTGTTCACATTTGATCTTCTGATATGGATATCAGATCTACACTTGATTACATGAGGTCCTTACAAAATTTGTGCTTTAATATAATTAAAAAATGTGATTTTGTAATGAATGATCATATCATGACAACAAGTGGATTATTCAGTATCATTTATCATTTGGATGTGTCAATGGTGGTTTTGTGCAGCCCTTGGAAGTCAAAAGTGCCATGAGCACAATCTAAATCGGTACACCATTGTCTTCTACATACTCATATTGATCGCAAGATCCTTCTTTTTTAAAGAAAATTTTTCTTCCGAAGGACAAAGAATGCCAATCCTCTTATTAATGTTCTCCTAGGATACTACTGGTATAGAAAAGGGGTTTATTCCAGGCGTCATTCAATCATCAGAGCCTCTTGGCAAAAGCAAAATGCATGGCATGCCAGTTAAGAATGGCAGATGAATAGAGGAGACATTGCAAATTGCATTTTATTCATTATTACATTAATTAAAAATTATGAATTCAACAGAATTAAAAATGATGATCATAAAGTGACATCTTAAAATAAAAAAAAGGAAACTTCTGTAACTGCTTTTTGGAATTTTATTTTTAATTCTAAATATTTTTTATTAATAGACTTTATATAGACCTTTGGTTTTATTTATATCAGAAAATTTTAAACTAATTATGGTTATAAATAATTTTTTAAAAAATTCATTTTTAATAAAAATATTCAATATCACTAATTTTATTTTGTATTTCAGGAGAAAAAAGCAGTTGAAATCATTTAAATGTATGACACATTAAATGTTTCTGCATTCCATTTTGCCACGATTTTCTAAAATAACTTCAAACATTGTTATGAAATCTTGCTGATGATCAAAATTGTTTCAATAATTTTTATTTCATATACAAATAGGCATCTTAATTTTTTATGTCGTTTGCTAATAATTTTTTGTATAACTACTGAAAAAAGATACTAAATATCTAATAGTTTTAAAAATAATTTTACATTCTTTGATAAGTTGATTTTTCACGATCTTGAGGCAAAACAAAACTTTAATTGTTAAATGTGTTAGTGAATAATTGTTAAATGTGTTAGTGAACAGAAAGTGCTTCTGAATATTGTTGCTTTAACTTTATTTGAAGCCCTGACAAATAATATACTCAGCTAATATAGCTGCACTACCATATATTTGTGCAATTAACTTTTCTTTATAATCATATTTTTTGAAATATGTATTTAGCCAAAGCGGATGATGTTCTGTTATATCTAATATTGACAAATGCAATAAATGATTCATTAACTTCATTTAAATGAAGCACAATTGATAGCTGTGAAATATTCCTACAATTAATACTTCCTTCAAGTGATGCAACATACAAAATATTTTATTTTATTATAAATGCAATTAAAATTAATATTTCTAACAAAAACTATCCAAATCATTCTGTATTCAATTCAAAATTCCCCAAAATACACTTGTAAAATCAATGATAGGACAATAGTTTTTGATTACAATTTAGTATCAAAATAATTGCCTCTCTTACAAGAATGACCTTTATGATTATGGAATGCTAATTCATTTTATTTTTTAAAAACTTTTATTGTGAGTAAAATACTTTAATTTGTTTTGTATTTATATTACAATCAATGTAAACAAATCAAATATTTTAAATGAAATTGCTTTCAGATAATTTAATGGTATTTCATCTCTTTTTGAGCTTTAAATAAACCCAATATTTAAATAATTAAAAGAGTAAACTTAAAAAAAAATAAGACCCAGCCAAGAAAATAATTTATCTTTCTTTGCATTCTATTAACCAATGTTGTATTCTGTTAAAATAATGAACTGCTGAATGCAGATTTTGTTTCAAGTTTGTCATTTATGATTTTGATCTTATTGTCTTCATTATTATTATTATTATTTCTTTGTCAATAAAACTAAGAGATCCAAATGATTCAATAAAGAATCAGTTGTGTAAAATCAATAGGTTTATTCATTTTGAAATTACAAAGGATTCTAAAACAAAAAATGATATGAAACAAGAGTAATGTTTTTACGGTATAACATAAGTTGTTGAAGGCACAAAGTATAATTTTCTATTACTTGGAGAATTTAATTATGAATGTTTTTAAACTACTATCACACCATGCTGACAATAACTTAATTTAATACTACTGCATACATTCACTTCAAAAATTGCTTCCATTAAAACAAAATACTATATGAATATGTTTGAACTATTATCATGATATCTTAATAAACAACAACATAATTTCTTATAATTCTGTAGCTTATTTATGCTTGGTTTCACTACCATGTTCTCATAAACTGGAATAAGTTTTTTTTTTTTCAGAAATAAATTTTTATAGAAAGTGAAAAAAGCATGAACCCTCTAGCTATTGATTGCGGTGTTAAAAATTAAATTATTGATTTTCTATAGATTATCATAATTCAGATTAATAACTAGATTTTTTTTATTTATTGAAAACAGTTCGTGGAATAATCTTTAATCTCTATGCAATATTTTTAAATGCAAAAATATGTAATTTATTATTACTCATCTTAGAACTTTTCTCTGTATTTATATTTGCATTGTAAATAGCACTAATTTTGAAATAAATATGGTATGGGCAGATTTAACTTGAATTAAAGTCTGTTTACAAATTTTGTAAACATATCTGAACAGTAAGTAGTATCATGTTTTATATTTTTGAGATCATTATTAATATCGTATCATATAAAGATTTTTTAAACTCTTATATGATACAACAAATCATTTTCAATTGGCAAAATGTACATTAATTTAGTTAATATTATGTTAATTATTTTTGAAATATGAATTTTTTCTACAGAACAAGCTTTTTTTTATACCCGCACATATATATGTAATATATAGGGGGTGAACTTTTGTGGATTCTTACGATTGATTACTAAAGTTTGTTTCTTTGCACTTAAAATGTTACAGTAAATATTATAATGAATACTAAATATTTATTTCAACCCTTTTTAAAATTTATAAAACTGATAGTGTTTAATCATTGATGGAGCTGTTGTTGCACAATTATATTTATAAGTAAAATTTTTTTTCTCTTTAAAAAATTGTTGAATAAGGCAAGATATAGAATTTTTTTGTGTTGGATTTTTTAATTGCCTCATAAATCCTTGAAATGCTACATAATATACTGTCCATCTTTTAAACATTTCCATGTGTTTTAAACTTTTATTAAATAGAGTTGATGATATTGTGATTTGACAAAAGGTATTGATTTTGAGAATTATAGGCAAAATTATTTTTTCACCATTTTATAAGCTTTTCCAGCATTGCTAGTCAACAATAAAATATTAGAAACTCTCAAATTTTTATAGTTATGTTATAACATACAGGGAAACATATTAATCGTGATCATGTTTAAAAATTGACTTGATTTTGAAAGAGGAATAAGAAACTATATTACCTGCTTGAATTATTTTTATATATAATTTGACAGACTTTACAGCTTCATTAGAAAATATTATTTTATAATTGTTTTAATCATTAGTGTATAAAATATTCCATAGGATACTGTCTACATTATTCTTTGTGAATAATGTAATAATGAAAGTAAAGTATTCTAAATCATTTCCCAGTAGAAGAAAGTGGGATACAGTCGTAATCTTCAATTCATTTTGATACTCAAATATTTGATCTCCCAAGCAAACTGATCATATAATTATTGTATTTTCTCTTATTATTTTTTTCCGAGATATACTTTTAATTTACTGGCTGAAAATATAAATAGTTAATTTCAATATAAAATTAAAATATTTACTAATTTTACTTTCTAATATTTGAGTTAAATTTTTATTAATAAAAAAAAATTAAAAATGGCTAAATGCTTATCTTATAAATATCAATAAGAAATAACCTTTCCTACTAAGTATCAGAAAAGTTTTCACACAGAAAATATATGAAAAGCTATTAATAGATCAGATTTATCATTAACTCAAGGTAGTTTCACTAACTTCAAATCACCTCCTTTTTGGATGTAGCAAAGAAATGCAACTTAAAATGGCATAAAAGATATATTTTTATAAAAGTCCAAACAAATTTCTTTCTCATTGCATGATCATCATTTCTTTCTCTAGATCTAACATATGATGATCTTTCTAGTCATTATTACAATCATATCAACAGGTTCATGATCACTCACAGTCACTGCTTTTATCTGCTTCAGAAGTAAAATTTAAAACTGGGAAATATGTGGTTGTAGGCATAAAATAAAGTCATTTGAGGATTTGGTTGAAATCTCTGCAGGTTGCTTTATAATGCTTGAAGATGTATAGCTGTTTAAAAAAAAAAAGATTATAAGTAAATTTTTATTCAATTTATCTTCTGTTACTTCCATTTTTTAACAACACATCCAATTCAGTTCTTTTTTAATTTTTTCTGTCAAAAGGATTCTTATGCATGTGAGTTTGTTTTTTTTTTATTAATATTTTGATATTTCTCTGTTTATTCAAATAATTGTTTCTTCGGTATAATTAAAGCCTTCATTTAGGGATTTTAGTTTTGAAGCTTTTGCTCAGAATGTTATTCTGGAATTCTTCAAATTGTGAATTCTTCAGTTTTGGAATTTTTATTTTATAATGATAAAATGAAATAAATAACTTTTGGGAATATCTATCATATTATATACACTAAATTTTGGGCCAGTGCCAAAGGATATCTACAGAAAATTAGATATTTTCAGAAGCGTGTAATACGAAATTTCAAACCTGTATTGAAGATTGTTGCAAGTGATTAGTTGGAGTATTGTTGTTCACAATTGCTGGTTTTTTTAAAATCAAGATGTGATTTTCTCAAAAATAATGATAAGCAGAGGAAGTATTAATTATTATTTTTTTATATACTACAATATTCTTAGGAATGGACATCTCTCCCACCAGTAATGAAAGCTGTACCATATTATAGTGCTGTAATCTTTTTACAGCCAGTTCTTTGACCATCTGAATAGTCATTTCAAAGAGGAATTCAAAATTCACTGGCTTATTATCTCAGGGTGGTTGTTAAAGAGCCAAAGACACCAAAATGTATTGGTACTGAATTGGGTTCAGACCCATATGACTATATAAGTTATTGAGTTTAGATTGAAAATATTATTGTTTTCAAATTTATTCTCATAGTTTTGTAGTTAAGTAGAGATAAAAGGTGGCTGCTGGAGGGTTGCATTAGATCCTAAGATCAAGGTGCAGTGCTTTCAGATCCAAAGCTCCTCACTGACAAAGGCCACAAGCCAGAAACTAGTATGGGGATATTGGATGAGTAGGCACTAGATGGAGATTTTATGCACTTGCCTTCTGGCATCCATTGATTATTCTGATTGGCACTGAGTGGCACAACTGTATGGAGAGTTTTGCCTGTTTTAATACATTTTTCAGCTAATATTTTTATATCATTCTATACATATGCATATTCCTGTTGAATATAAATCTTTTTAAAGTCATAAAATTAAATTTTAAATATATTGTTTAAGGGGGGAAAATGCATATATTCTCCAGCTTTGGCTCACGTACCACTTGGGAAAATATCTCTTTAAATTGTACCACTTATTAAAAAAGATTGTGTTTTTTGAAATTTGTTATTTGGGAGGGGTGTTTTTTTTTTTGTATTAAAAATATGGGGGGGGAACATATATTTCTAATATTTTGAAGCCTGAAAATTTCATAGAAAATAACATAGTTAAACTTGAGGGCCTTCAATTTTTTTTTTTTTTTAGTAATAATTTTATAATCATTGTTTACTGATATGATCTTATCAATTTCTCTTAGTTATTAAAAAAAAAAACTTGGGAAATAAAATCACTCTTCATAGAACTTTATCCATAAGAAATGACTTAATATATCTTTAGAAATAACAAATGTTATTTAATTTAATCCAATATATAGTTTAAATATTTTTGGTGGAAATAGTGGATTACATTAATAGATTAAGGTTTATATTGATTTTTGCAATGATTTGTTTTGAGCTTTATGTGCAGAATGTTAATGACTGAGCTGCTACTTCAAATTGACTTAATGGAATTATGGTAATGAAGAATGAGGTCATGGGACATAAAAATTGGGCAATGAATGAATGGAATTAGGCAAAGCATTGTCCAAAAGTTGCAGAAGTCTGATCAAATCAAGCTTATAATTTCCAAATACTAAAAGATTATACTATATACTCATATGAAATAAAGCATATTATTTTTACTAGCTTATAATTTCTAAAATATGAATTTAAAATACTTTTATTCAATATTTATGTCATTTATTGTTGGATATGTCAGTGATAGTTTTGGCTGGTCCTTAGATTTCAAAATGGCTGTGAGCACAAACTAAATTGGCAACAAAAATTGTTTAAGCAATAAGAAAAGTGGAAGTTATTTGTAAAAAGCAAAATGACACCACTTTACAAAATTATGTAATAATAAAGATCATGAAGACAGTATCCTCTACAATTGCTATATCTTCTGAATTAAATATATAAAGAAAGGAAAAGCTTTAAGAAATGATGGCATTATTATTGATATTTTAAAGGTAGCAAGTAAAGAAATAGAAAAATTATTGGCAAAAAAAAAACTATATATCAAATGACTAAACGATAAAGGTGTACCATATGTTTGGAAGAATGCAGTTATAATATTGATATTTAAGGAAGATAATAAAAAAGATATCTATTTTCTATTCTATACGAAATCTTTACCAAGATAATTACACAACTTGGTCTACAGTGAAATTTGGATTCAAATTTATCAAAAGAACAAACTGTTTTTAAAAATGGTTTTAGCCCAGTGGATCACATCCAAGTATTGACAGATTTTAAAAAGGTTCAGTAAATATGATTTGACTTGTAGATTATGAAAAGACATTTGATTCTATTTGCATACATATTCTGAAGAATATAGCAGGATATAAATAGAAAAAAAAAGAGGGTAGTGATATATGAATAATTTTTAAAAAAAATTTAATATTGTAAAGTTCTTTCAAGAAAATTTGTGGTTTGAGTTAGTTAGGAAGACAAAAATGTATGATGGCTATAGTGTATATGACTACTGGATATAGTCAAATTATAATGGAGTTCAACAATAGCTTAAATGAATGCCTGTTTAAGGATATACAGAATTTCAAAAAAAAAAGGGGGGGGAGGGAATATTATGGTTATACAGATATGAATGGGCATATTGAAGAAATTAATGACTTGGATAAAAAGAATGGGCAGCTTCTGAAAATTTTTTGTCAGAGAGTGAATTTGAACATAGGAAATTTATCAAATATTTATGAGGGTCAATACCCATAGTCTAGAAATAATGTATTTTACACAATAGATTATGTATTAATAGATAAAGAGGAAATGATATGGAAAATGTTTTTGATTATGAAGAGAGAGAGAGTATGTAATAGTGATCATAATTATTTTTATGATATAAATGGATGGCAAGTAATGTGATGGAAAATAATAATAAAATTAGAAAGGGTAGTGAATGATATGGATGGAAAGTCAATGATAAGAATAAATTAGAAGAATATAAAAATAGAAGTTATTGGGAGAATATAAGAATTGGTGTGGTGAAGTAGAAAAAGTGGAAAATAGGGTTTTAAACGACAGTATTCAGAACAAGACAAGTGAGAATTAGTATAAAAAAAAGGGGGAGAGGAAAACAAACATGCAGAGAATATAAATATGCTAGTAAGAATAAAGAAATTGAAAAAGATGTTAATATTAAATGGATAAACTTTAAATAAAAAGTTGGCTAAAATAGATTATATAGAGAGAATGGAATTAAATAGTAAATTATTAGAAGATATTAATAAAAGTGGAAGAGATGGAAATAAAAATTTTTAGAAATATATTAAAAAAAGCAATGTAGGGGAGAGAGAAATTGTATTACTAAATGATGAGATGAAAGGGTAGTTCTAGTGAAGAATTAGAGTTGATTTTAAGTGTATGTAATGGATATAGAAAATATGTTTGATGTGAAGGACAGTATGATAACAATTATAAAAGCACATAGCAATGGAAATATTAGTTTTACAGAAAATGAATTGAATGAGGCAGGGGAGAAGTTAAAAAATGGGAAGGCAAGACGTTTAGATGGATGAGCAGCAGATAGGGAAAAATTGAGTCTATTATCATACTTTAATAAGATGGCACAGAAAACAGAATTTCCAGACAGCTGGAATAATACAAAAAATAAACAATTATAGAATGGTAGCGGTAAGGGTATTGTATAAAGTTTTTTGCATATATGGTGGCTGGAAAGGTGGCAAAATGGATGAAAGAAAGTAATGTAGTGTGAGAAATGCAAGGAGGTTTTAGAACGATTAGGCATATAGGAGACAGTTTATTTGTAGTTACAAAACTTATATAAGTGAGTAGGAATACAGGTAGGTAATTCTATATAGTCTTTATAAATATAGAGAAGGCATATGATAGAGTGGATAGAAATAGATTATGGGTAAGTTTAGTAAATTTGGGAATGAATGGGACTTTAGTGGATATTATTAAGAGATTGTATGAAAATAATTATTATACATATCACTTAGGAAATATAGAGAGTTAAAATCAAAGTGGGAGTAAGGCAAGGATTCCTCTGTCACCTATTTTGTTTTTGTTATATTTGAGGGAAATGGAAAGGGCAATAGAAATATTAGGAAGAGGGATAGAGATACCATACATTAATAGATGACAAGGAAGTGTATACATTATCAGGTCTTTTGTTTGCTGATATTTTCTTATGCACAGAGAGTAGGGAAGATGTAGAAATTGTGCTGAAGATTTGTACAGGGATAAGTAAAGAGATGGGGATCAAATTTATTAAAAAAAAATCAAAATTAATGATGGTAAATGCTGGGGAAAGAGGAGAAAGAATTGTTCTTGGGGATATAAAGTTTAAGTGTGGTGAATAGGTATAACTATTTTGGGAATTGTCTTAAATAATCAAGAGGAATTGCTTGGAGGAATGGGGAAAAAAATTGATAAATGAAGCAAAAAAAAGAAAAGGACTGATAAAGAAATAATAGTGTTTTCATATAATAAATATGATGTAGCAAGAGTTGTATGGAAGAGGGTGACAATAGCAGGGTTAACCTATGGTAATGATGTGTTATTTGTTAGCAAAGAGATGTTAGATTACTTGCAAAAAGTACAAAGAGAAGTAGGAAGACATGCGTTAGATGCAGATGTGTGGCCAGCAAAGGAGGTAATTCAAAGATAAATGGGATGGTCAAGTTTTTATATAAGATGCAAAAAGGCAAATGAAAATGTTTGATAGATTACAATTTATGGATAGTAAGAGAATAATATCAAAATAGTATTTAATTGAATTATGAATAAAGGGCAGGCAACAAGATGGGTGAGAAAGGTAGTATGGTATGCAGAAGATTTGGTTAAAGATTTTATGTTAGCATACTTGTACAAAGTGTGGGGTGATTGTGTTAGGAGGATAGTTGAGTGTTATAATGGCAAAGACTGGGATAGAATAGATATATTAATAAAAACAGGGAGATGGAGAACTAGTATGAGGAGTAAAAAGAGTTTAAATATATATAGAAGTAAATAGAATATTGGAGTGAGTTAATTTATGATAATATCAGGGGAAGTAATTTACTATTTAAGGCTCAAACAGGATCGCTAACAACAAGGGAATATACACATAAATGGAGAAATGTGGGTGATTTAGTTTCAGATTATGCAAGGAAGGCATGGAAAATATTAGGCATTTGCTAAAAGAACATAAATGCTTACAAGCAGAAAGGATATTAATAATGAAATTGTTGGAGAATAAATGTAGACCAAATGATTATACAGAAAGTGGGTTATTGGTCTCTCTACTGGGGTTGGAAAAAGATAATGGGGATCTAAATACAAAGGCCATTGATGGACAAAGGTAATATGAAAGTGGGATAGATAAGGATATAGGAAAAACTTAGGGTGGTGAATAGAAAGGGAAGGCAGGGTGGCTAACATTTTTTTTAGACATTGGCTGAGAGATTCCTGAATCCGATAAAGATGTAGTCATATCAAATCACATCATCAAACTATGCTAGACTAATTTCTTTTCCATCACTAGGTTGCTGATCATAATTTATTTTTACTGGCCACCATAAATAATTTATATACATGAATACCTGCCATATTTATGATTACTTATCACCACTAAAATATTGAAAATTCAGTATATGTATGATGTAATTAATAATTTTATTAATTAAAATAATAAAAAAAACTAAATCAACATATGAATTAATTTCAAATGAAGTTTGTTAATTCCCCACTGTATAAGGTGAAGTAAAGTGATTCAATTCTATATTTTAAAATCCTTACAATATTAATCCCTCTTTCCCCTTTTAAGGCCAATTACCATCAATCGATATCAAAAGCAATAAACCCTCTCTAAATAAACTATATATAAAGTGTGGAAACATCATTCCCAAGAAATATATGTGAAGTGTACAATAAACCTCGGATTGGTATTATTAATGGAAACAGTTAAGACCGATAGGATATTTTGATTCAGAAAGTAGCCTGGGCTCACATAAGATGATATGCAATAATTTCAAATCTGCCTCAAACTTCAGTTTATTTTGAATAAGCTCTATCTATAAAAGACACTTAATCCTAACATATATAATAACTAGTAACTTGTTCGGCCCTCAGGGATAGATTGAATCTAACTTCACATATATACATACATTAATTAAAAAAAACAAACTGTATCAAAGAATTACATCTACATGATACACTCTCTTTTTTCTTTCTTTAACAGTTCTATTTTCATTAACTAATTTAACCTTTTCGCTTGCAAAAAATTATGCTAAGCCACAAATTTTATCATAACTTTTTAAGTTTTATTAATAAAAAATGACATATTGTTTTAAAGATCAAACACCAAAGAATGTAATTAATCTGAAAAAAAAAATAGTCATTGATAGTCAAAGTAATAAAAAAATGAATAAAAGCTATTATTACTAATAATTATTTTCATATTATTTCATAAATTATCATGCATACAACTTAAAATTATATTTTTGTTAGTAGGTTAGTTGGATTCATCATAAAATTTTTAAAAAATTAGTATATAATAATACTTAAGGTAATCCATCACTTGAAAACTTCGTAGAATAAAGACATTAGTACCTTTCATTATTCTCTGTAGCCAAATGTACTTCAGTACAGGGGTTTGCAATGTATATGTCATCCCGAATAAATCCCTTGTAATAAGTAGTTAATATTGATCAATAATTAATATAATTTGAATATTATAATAAAGAATTTCAATACAGTTTGTAATTTATTAAAAAGTTCTACCAAAATAGTCACTATATACAAAATAAAATAAAAAGTGAACGAAATACTAAATTTATTGAGTTAAGCTTGAGGTACACAAATTAACAGTTTAGAGTCAGTGCGATGTAGTATTATTTATCCTATCTTTATAGGTTTTGAGGGCTCGTATTGTTTCATGCTACTATAACCATAAATTTAGTAATAGCTTCATCAACTGCCACCTCTCTTTGCATTTGATATGCAGCTTTGAAATTTATATTGCAGTAGTCGACCTAAGTTTATATACTGTCAAAATCTTTACTTTTAGCATTTGCGTATTTTTATTATTATTAAAATGCAGGCAAAACATTATAGAAAAATCCTTGTTTTTTAACTTCACCTTTGAGTGGTAAGTTTTAAAATGTGCATTTTCATATTATAGAAAAATCTAAATCGGATCATAATATTTGCAAAATATGTTTAATAATAATTAAAAATAAAATAATGTAAGTTTATATACTGTCAAAATCTTTACTTTTAGTATTTGCATATTTTTATTATTATTAAAATGCAGACAAAACATAGAAAAATCTAAATCGGGTCATAATATTTGCAAAATATATTTATAATATGTTTAATAATAATTAAAAATAAAATAATGTATAAAAACTATCAAAATCTTTATTTTTAGCATTTGTGTATTTTTATTATTATTAAAATGCAGACAAAACATAGAAAAATCTAAATCGGGTCATAATATTGGCAAAATATGTTTAATAATAATTAAAAATAAAATAATAATTAAAAAATATAGAAAGATAAATACTTACCATTAGGCCCCCCATAACGTTGTCTTCAAAATACATTGGTAAAAAGTTTTATTTTTATCGATGTACTTTTTACGTTGAGTGCTTTTCCAGTAACTATCAAAAAAATGAGAGAAAGACAAAAAAAATTCAATCTACTTGATCACAAAAATTAAAATATTTTTATCATAGAAAAATAAAATTTATCTTTCTGGAAACTAGAAACAAATATGGAAACAAAGGTGTAAAAAGCACATGTGTATAGCCTGCATAGATTTCTGTTAATCTTAATCTGAACCCGGATGTTTATAATTTGAAAATCATTGTCCGCATTATGCGGGCATAAATACGAATTTGTTAGTTTATTAATTACTATCGCAATGAATCTAATTACTACACAATCTGTAAATAATACACTGTCCATCTGGCAAAGTCCATAGCACTCAATAACAGTTTGATGATGTGAGCTCATGTATAGAGTTGTCACCACTACAGTTTGTTCAACTGGAATGGCAATTCTGCTTTTGACTACAAGTTGTTAATTACAATACATCAACTTTTCAAATATTGGCACAAAAAGTTTAACTTTATTCTCGGCTAGCTCACTGTCTGCATATGTCCTTTGCGCATAATATACAGTTTCACGGTCATTCAGTTGTAGAGTCGGCTTTGGGAAAAATTCCTAGGAGGAATCATAGTTGTGCTAGCCAGACATCATAACACAGCCTTTTTTTTATAATGCAAAGAGTGTCTCTTGAAAACAAAACTTATACAATTTGCAGTTTAGACCCCTTTCCACCAGTATTTTTTTATTAGAACTTTTAACACATATATATTTTTTTATAAGGTGGAAAAATTCCACCTTAGTATTAAACTCTTGATTTATTTATTTATTATTTTCTATATTTATCATCTGTTTGTTTTTTTTTTTATCCTGGAACCAGAGTGATTTAGAAATACAGGCCATCCTCTCCTTTCATATCTCAAGTCCTGAAACGTGTACGAAAGTAGATTACTGTGAAAAAAAATCATCAAAAAATGTTATTTAAAATATTTTTTAATGAGATGTATTAGTGTATACATAAATAACAATTTATTGGTTAGTATCTGTTTTTTTTTTATAAATTTATCAAAAGATAGTTTAATTGTATTTTTTTTTTCTTGATAAAAAGTTTCATAACACATTGTCTTTTTTTTCTATTCTCTTTGTACAAAATAACGAATTGTACAAAAGTAGAATGTATAAAAGTTTAGGATTGCCTGCAGTAACTTTTTACTGTTGCATTGTTTTTTTTTATGTTTTTTTCACATCTCTTATTGACAAATCAAGGTCCTGACAATATTTTTCCATGTGGATAGTTTTTTAATTTGAAAGGATACACAAATATTATTTGTATGTTTCTATATATATCATAATTTAGTGATTATTAAATAATAGTCCAGTAATTATATGTTCATAAATTCTAATTCTATATAAATTAAATTATATATAAAATAATCTTCTAATTTTTTTTTAGTGCTAAATATTAATAAATATATTCATTTGCTGGTGTATTTATTAAGTCCTTCAATTCTTTTATGATTAGAATTTTTTTTTTTAGTTTTCAACTTAGCATATAGCTGTTCAATTCTTTTACGACTAGGATTTTATTTAAGAACTTCAAAAATTTTCTTGTTAACAGAATCAAAACAAAAACTCCGCAATTACCTTCTCTCCCTGGTAAAATGTTTGGTTGTCATCGATGAACCAACATATCCCACTGGATGGCGCTGTTTTCACGCTAAAACACATAAAAATGCCGTTTCCACGGCCGACACGTTCGAACCCGCGTTTATCTATAATACAACCTATTTGTTGTACTACAGATTGCAGGCCACTATGTCGTGTCGCAGTACAGCATGTATGTTTACACAGCAAATACATTTTCCCGATTCGCACAGTTTATAAAAAGGTTACGGCTTTGGGAGAGGGTGTGTTTTTTTGAATTGGATAGAAATGTTATTTTCATTGGATTTTTTTTTATTTTAAAGTATTGAAATGTTCGGATTTTGTAAAGTAATAATTAACAGGCTTTTTACACCGTAGTGTATTGAAGTTTTAAGTAGTAAATGTTGACGAGATATATGTTTAAAGTGAATTGGATTAGGTAATGCGTCAAGTAACGTACTGTTCGTAACATTTCCACGAAACATTTCAAGATTGTACCGTGTGTATATTTTTGAAATAAAAAAGAGCGTTAACACAAAAATATCCAGTAAGAAAAGTACAATTGTACACTGTTTTTTTAAATGTCATAAAAAGCATATATTATAAACATTTTATATATATATTGTAACCTTATGAAATAGGAGATGGGTGTGAGAAAGAGAGATAAGAATAAAATAGAATAAAGAAGACATAATGATAACGATAAATGATGAAAAGAAATGAGAGAGGCCAATTGTGACCTTATGAAATAGAGAGAGAGGGAAAGATAAGAAGAAAATAAAATAAAAGAGATAATGATAATGACAGAGATAAATGATGGAAAAAAGAATTGAAGAAGAAAAGAATGGGGAAAAGTGATAGAAATGATATATATAATGGAGAGAGAGAGAAGAAATGAGATGATTGGAAAGATATGAAAGAGATATAGAAGAAATGACATGAAAAGAAATGGAATAAAATTGAAATGAAATATAATATAAATGAGAGACTCTTAACGACTCGGCTCAGTGGGGTTACAATAAATTTAAAGAAAAGAGATGATGATCCAGAGATGTACAATCAAGTAAAGATCAAATCCAATACTGATGAACTATAACTACTACAGCATATTGATCTTTTAATAAACCATACAAAAGATTATCTAAATCACTACTCAATGCTTACCATATTAGTCATGCCAATAGATTATACACTCTCTGAATAAGACTAATGATACTTTACTTTATAAGATTATCTTACAGAATTATATTTACTAAAACAACAAGAATAAATAACCTCAGGGATTTTAAAACTAAAACTCTTGTATAAAATTAAAGTTTAAGTTAAGTTGCCTAACAAAGAATTACTGTGATTAATAAATAAATAAGTGACATCTTAGCTGACCATAAAATAATTATAATATGTTCAATCTTAAATAATAAACAAAACAAATATTAATTTACAAAACTTAATGAATCAATTTAAATTTAACTAATAATAATGGCCTATTATCTAAGATATTACTTGAGCAAAGAAAAGAGCAAGGGTACTTTTAATGCCTTTCCATACTCTTAGACAACCACTAAAGACCTCAAATGCAAATGGATTAGAATTCTTTAAATATATAAGATTTAAGATGATGATAGATGATGTGCAATAAATATAAGATAATGTGCAGCTTTTAAAATAATATTAATTAAAATATTCTTCTGAAGTACTAATATTGTTAATCTGATATTGCATAATCTTTAGTCTGAAAGATATACTAATAATTTAAAAAAATAAACTTTTAACTAAGTATTTAAGTATGTATCTGCTATAATGCAATTAATTATCTGTATTTGTGATTCAACATGAGAATCATTTACTTTAACACAGCTTTTTAATTTTCAAGACAATATTAACTATATTTAATTAACTTAGAATATACTTATAAATTTCTGAATTGAAGGTTCATTAAATTTAAAAAAATTAAGACTTTGTGAACTTGGAACCCAAGACAATAATATATTTTCATATAAAAGTAAAACAAACAAACAAAACTTTTGAAATAATAATAATTTGATTTATTAATAATGAGAAGAAATGTTTATAAATATAGTGGAATACAAACAGTGCCAATACCGCACTAAGATTTTATATAATTATTTGGACTAATTAATAACATTATTGTGTCATCTACTAATCAGAATAACACACAGAACTATGTTTATATTGGAACTCTAAGCTTAATTTTATACTCCTCAACTTAACAAACGCTAAGTTGGAGTAAGCATATTCAACAATACTTTTTAAAAATATCATCACTAGTTTCACGGATATAACTAATATCACAGCTAGATATAGGTTTAAATCAGATTAAGCTAATACTAAAATTAAACTAACTTAAGTGTATGGGACAATCATTCATCAGAGATCAGTTATACTTTTTTTAAAATAACTTTAGTCCACATAAAATTATTCCCTCAATGTTAGACTTACAAATCCAGCGGCGAAATTCTGGATGAAAATATTAAATTATTATGTGTGAATTGCCACTTATACCATATGCATATTTAATATACTTTAAAATAAATATAACTTATTGTTGGTTAGCTTGTGTGTGATAAAACTATCATAGCAACACAATTCAAACATTGATATACCTATGAGCTATAAATTAGCTACAACTACCTGAAGAAATACATTTCCTCAAACAAGCATATCTTGTCATCACAAATCTAAAACAAATGCAACATCACCTACTGTGGTGGAATTAGCATTAAGTCATTATGAATGATAGGCAAAAAATATAAAGATACTAGGCTCCTCAGAGCTGGAAAAGAATATGGTGGCTTCCAAAAATACCTAACTTCGAGGCAAAAATGACGATGTCTGGAATTTATCTTCAGTACATCTGGGAACAGGAACACCCACCAGAAAAGCACAATCCTCTCATGGGATTTCCAATGCTTATAAGTGTGATCGTCATCACTGAAAAATACAATACTCTCTTTTGGGGACAAGCACTATCAAATCATGGAAATACAATACAATAAGGATGGAGGATTTCCTCTACTCCATAAGCATATTCAAAAATTATAAACTAAGCCTAACTCTATGAGGCTAACAAATACTAACTAATAGCAAGATATATACTTCACTTAAACTACTAAGTTATTTCTAAGAAATTTATAAAAATACAAAACGTATATCCAATGTTCGAACCAACAAAGCAAACTATGTGTCAACTGACTACTGTAGAAAATACTTTAAACTCAAATGCATATAAAATTCTAAGCAAGGCACAATGCACACATAACAAAATATTAAATGCTAAAATACAATAACTAGTGGACTTTCAAAACTGTAACTTAAATGCAAGAATATTTACTTCTCGATGAATTATAAAATATTTGTAGTTATTTTTAATATAACATTCATAAAACAAATAAATGGATATTCTCTGATAAACTTCTCTAGCAACTTTAAAATAAAATTGAGTAAAACATCCCATTTATATGAAAATAAGACTGTGATATTTAAATCTCTATAATAAAATTATTAAATAGAAACTAGCTAGTGTAATGCTTGATAAATAAACTAAATCTACTTAAGAATGGCAAAGAGAATTTGCTCATTAGATAAACCTATTTCGTTTTCAAATTATAACCTTAGTTAACCTGTATATTTATGCAAAAGTGTTACATAAAAATTTAATAGCATAAATATTTTTATGATTTCATTCTTTTTTTTAAAACAATAAAGCAGACCATAAAAAAAATAATAATACATTAATTCAAGTTCATATTCCGGCTCCGTGATGATTTTTCCATTTCATAATGTGTAGACAATTTATCCAGGTTTAGATATCTATTTAAATTCGAAGCTTCAACTAATACATTTATATGCATGGCAATCATTTCCAAACTAAAATGTTCAGTAGTTCTTTATATAAACACGTTCACTTTCTTTTATCTTTAAATTTTAAATATTAAAATAATAAAACATCGTAAGCATAAACATAAGTTGGCACTGGAAAATAAATTATTCAACTGAGTAGCATAAGTATATGTAAAATAAGGCGGCATTGAAAACAATAAGTTCTTCAGCTGAGTACATGTTTTTTTTTTATATTTATAATCCTAGATTCAAACGCGGAATAATTATAATATATCTATTTAGTTAACTTTCACTGTTCTTCTTTAGATAAATGCATTTTTAAAAAAATAGATCCCTTTTTTTTAAAAAACGTTTCTTAATATTTAAAAATGTATTTCTTTTTTTTAAACAAATTTCCTTTTATTTATTTTTAAACATAAGAGTAGACTTTGTTTATAATTAAGGATGCTCCTTGGTTTATGTGCTATGATCAACGGTCATAAAGTTACTTATAAGTACTGGCAATTATAACCAAACAAAACTAAAAATATTACCAAATATTTAATTTAAAATAATTTTATAAATGGAACGCTACTATCTTACATCTAATAAATACTGTTATATTGTTTTAATAAAACTTAGATTATTTTTTTAAATTTATTACTATTCATTCCAACTTATTTATAATATCTCATTACTATCATTTAGACATCAAAATGAATTATACAATAGTTACTTTAAAATACATTAAATATGATTTATCATTTCACAATTATTTTTTAACATTTGCTTATGTAAAATTATTACTTAACATCCCTTATCAAACCAACTGACACTATTAAAATATTTAGATTATCCTATTTTAATAATTAACTAGTTTAATTTTCATTTTTATCATTATTATTTTTTTTAAAATCAGACAATTTCAAACCAAAAGGTTAAGCTAAGATAACCCTTGGCTCCTTTTGGAACTAAGTGAAACTTCAGTTAGGTACAATATTTTTGTGGTTGTTTAAAAAAGTTTGTTTCTTTTCTCCGACTACTGTTATACTTTGTTGAATATAGTTTACGTTTATTGTTATCATTTATTTTATAGATGTTAGTAAAAAAAAATATTTACAAAAATACGATTTTGATATTTTTACTTTAACCGTAAACCTAAAGCTAACCCTAAAACTAACCCTAAAGCTAACTTTAAACTAACCCTAAAACTAACCGTAACAACTTTTACTTTTAGTTGTCATTCTATTTGAAATAAAAAATAGCGGTAAACAATAACAAAAAAAAAAGCCGTAACCCCAGTAAAAAAATCTCCAATAGAAAATTGATTTTTCTAATAAAAAGAAAACTAAAAAAG
Organism: Epiperipatus broadwayi; assembly: GCA_028023455.1. Taxonomy (NCBI): domain Eukaryota; kingdom Metazoa; phylum Onychophora; class Udeonychophora; order Euonychophora; family Peripatidae; genus Epiperipatus; species Epiperipatus broadwayi. The sequence continues at coordinate 4,787,991 of JAQFVV010012401.1, forward strand.
ACGAATCAAATTGTAATTTGTTTATTTTATTTTACATTTATTATTATCATTTAATTTGTATATGTTAATAAAAAATAATATTTAAAAAAGACGATTTTCGTTTGTTTTTATTTTCGCATTACAAAAAACACATCAAAATGATTATAATTAACGGCCCGTGAATGATCATATTTTATAGTTTTAGCGTGATAACTGCGCCATCCAGTGGGATATGGTTGCTCATTGACGAGAACCAAATGTTTTAATTGTATTAAATTTGTGAAAAATCATTTGTAAGTATACAACTTCATTTATATAAAAGCTATAATAGAATGATTACAAGATTATTACAAAAAAAAAATTGTATCTGATTAGTATTCACAGGAAGTGATCATCAATTATTGAAATGTAATGCAAAACTAGAGACAGAAATTATTAAGAAAAACAATATTCACAGTTAATATTCCTAACCTTCAGAAACATTCCAGTGAATTTAAATTAGAACTTGCCAATCATTTGATAATATTAGATTTTGAAGATGATTCAGATTTGAATAAAACCAGTAGGAAGATAACTGATATGCTATTAAGAACTGTAACAAAGAAAACTCAGTACAAAAAAGCTGTAATTGACCAATAAAATTTTTAACAAGAAAAACAATTTATGAAGAAGGAGGATGAAAATATATGATTATATACCTAAAATTTTGTAAAATGTTATGAGAAAGAATTAACAAAAATATAAGAATTTGTGAATTAGCAATAAAAACAATAGAAGAGAATTAAAATACCAAAAGTATAAAATATCTTGGTATTGGTAGGAAACTTATTTCTACAATAAGAAAGAAAGGTGGAACTATTACTAAAAAGAAGAGAGGCAGACAATTAAATCCATGAAGAAGGCAAAGCTCCAGATAATAATGGAATTTATAATTGATATCTTAAAAGAAACTTGAAAAAATAGAAAAGGTTTTCAAAGTTATATACCAAATGATTAAATGATAAAAATGAGCCAGATGATTGAAAGAATGCAGTATTAATATTTAAAATAAGTGATATTAGAAATTACAGAACTATCAGTTCTATACACAATTTTTACCAAGATAATTATAACTCGTCTATAACGAACTTTGGATTTTAATCAACCAAAAACGACAAACTGGATTTAAAAATGGTTTGCTCAGTGGATCACATTACCGTTAGTTCTGGCAATGTAAATTTTTTAGAATCTTTTAAAAAAAATTACTTTTTGTGCCATAATTTTTGGTTGAACACTCCAGGCTTTTCATGATTCACTCTGCAAAAAGAATATTTTATGTAAAAGAAATTACATTTGATCTTTATCAACTCCTGATTAAAGATAAATTATGAAACAGGTCTTATTTTCCAAACAGCTTTAGCTTATTTTTATATCTTTTGTTACTTCAGAATTAATATTAAATGGGATTTTAATTTTGTATTTAAGTTTCTTTCACACTTTAGAATTTTTTTTTTTTTTGTAATCACAACGACAGTGGTGGCTGATCCATAGGCCCCTAAAATACCCCTAAAAAAATTATTAAATCTGTGCTTGAAAATATCAATAATATAACAATCATTCAAAATTTTGTGTAATTATTATGTAAATACAACAAATTAACCCATTTTCAAAATGAATTAATTTAAGCGGCGCTTGAGATTTTATTCAAAGACCCTGCTCTATGCAGTGCCAGAAATGTCATATTCGGTGAATTTCAGCAACTATCACTAAGATTTGTTAATTCTATTCACTGAGCAAACTAGAGGTATTAGAGTTGCTCCCTGTGATAACAATTATTTGAGAGTGATCTGTTTGTCTGGTTTTTTCTTCAGAACGAATTTTATTGTTTTCACTTGGGATAATAAAATATCCTGGGTTTTTTTCTTCTTATAATTAACACTTATAAATTAACATATAAATATTTATTATAGAAAAATATAAAATAGTAAAAAATATTTATCATAGTGTTGAATATATAAAAAAATTACCTTTTCCCAGTTGACATTATATGAAAAAATTGAAATAAAATGTAAAAGTTGATCTATTCTATATATTATTTGTCAAATAGCAATTAGTAAAAACAAAAAATACATAGATATTTTAACAATGATTGGTATGGAAAAATAAAATGGAGATGAGGTTGCAAAGTAGAAATGTTCACTTTTATTTTTCTCGTTTACTTTTTTGGTGCTGATACTGTAATAGAGCACCCCTGCTTAAAAATTTCATGGGCCTCCACTGCAAAATTGGTTAGTTATCATTGAACAATCTGTGTCTTCATTAATATGAATTGATTAGCAGATAGATTTTTTCTAAAGTTACATTGTTAGGATTGCTTTGTTTTTATTCTTATTAATTGATCATTATCATATTTTTATCAATTTTATTTTAGGTAAATTGAGTATTTAATTTTTGTACATGTGTAGATATATCTGTTACACTGTATTGAGATATTTGTAAAATTAAATAGTTTACTTAACATTTCTTAGCTATTTTTTATACTTTATATTACAATATTGATTGCAGTTTGCCAAGATTCAGTACTACACTTTTTTTTTAAATGTTTACAATCATATGTTTGAGTACAAATTGGAGCATTTTAATTTTATATTCTGAAAATATATAATTAGGATGAATGAATGAAAGAGATATAAATCATTATAATAAAATGTTATAAATGTTGAATTTCAAGAATTATATGAAGTATAATAATTTTCAATCTAAATATATTTTTCACAATGATTTATGTATTTATTAAAAATGATTATTGTAATAGATGCATGTTAAAAAAGTCTCCTGATAAAAGAAATTTATGTAATATACATCTAAATGCAATTACAAAATAATTGCATGTGGTGGTATATGGGTAACTATGTAGAACTTGGTCTAACTGATAAAATGTGGTGGTTGAAATATATGAAAGGACTTATTAGCTTATTTCTACTGTCTACAGCCATATATTTAAGTTCAGAATAGTGTGATTTTAAAAAATATATGCATCAGATTAGTTTAGAGCTTTATCCAACTATTATCAAAACATTTTGTTTTATATGGCCAAGTTTCAAAACTGAAATTTTAATTATTAGCAGATTTTAGATCATTGATAGAACAGAATTAATAGCAGTTTCTATTTTAGTTGATTTTTTTTTTTGATAGATTTTTTTTTTTTTTAATCTGAAAATAAAAAAAAAAACTGCTGAAATTATTGTAGATATACTTAGAAAGTGATGTTACTTCTTAAGTTTATAATATTTATAGTATAACTTTTCACTTTTCAAATATATATATACATCTTTCCTGTACTGAATACCATGATGATGAAAGTAATAGATTTGAAAAGCAAAAAAATCTCTAAAATATATTTTTGTGCACAAATTTTACTAGCCATAAAATTATTTTTATTTAAGAATATATCGGCCAACCTGTATATTTTTTTTTATTGCTATTATTATTTATATTTCTGTGTATATATATATTTTCAATTGTGTGATTCATTAGTGATTGTAGTAACACTATAAGATTTTATTATTTTTTGTATAAATATCAAAGTTTTTAATGAAGTCTTGGTTTTTAAGCATTAATTTATATATTACTATTTTTTATCAGTAAATATCTTGGAAGAATTTTTTGATTAAAAATACTATTACTTCATTTTTATACTTCAAAATTTTTATAAATAAACTTATCAAATAGAAAAAGGTATATGTATGTATTATAGATTAACAGTTTTACATTTTCATGATTAAGATAAAACTTGTGTAAGAGGAGTGTGATAGTTGGTATGTATAATCTACAGAAATTTGAATTGAAAAATATTTTTGTTAAAATTTAATAAATGAACATTTTGTATAGGTAATAATTAAATATAAAAATAATGGTTTATTTGAAATAAATAGGTTAAGCTATTTTATCTATTCTAGTAAACAATATTTCTGAGTATAGAAACTAGGTGAATAAAATAATTTTGCTTATTACTTTTTGCATTTACAGGGGAGTGATCCATTATGGAAGAAATATTGCGGTATGTAGGTGGGCCTGTAGGAGTTATTATTTTAGGTTCAGTTGTCGCTATGTCTGTCTGCTTAATATCTAGGCTCAAATCAATCCAACCAGCAGTTAATCTAGAAGCTCAATCAGAAATTGTTGAAGTAAGATTTTGTAGTTAAATACATGTATATTTTTATTTTGTATTTATTTCTTATATTATGTACATCTTATTTAGAAATTTGCAAATTATCACTATTGATGATCAAATGTAATTACTTAGTAATAACATTCTGTTATTATAACACTACTTGCCTTTAGATAGAGAATTTAATATAAAAACACTCTTTTTATAAAGTAGGGTTTTTTTATATAATTTTTTTATTACATAAAAATAATTTATCACATAATTTTGAAGATTTAACTAATGAGACTATTTTGAATTCATTATTATAATATGCAATTTATCCACCCAATTTTGAACACTTTTTAGCAAAAACCCTTTACTGCACAATTAAAAGGTTTTTTCTAAAAAGTGTTCAAAAAATAGAGTGGATAAATTGCATTTATATAAGATATTACAGCAAAATAAAGGAAGTGGTGAATTTGGTATTGTTATAATTTTTTCTGAGTATTATTTTTATTGAATGAAAGTTAGTAAATTATGTATGAATGAAAATAGATCATCTCTAATGGATTTTCTACATATATATTGTAACGCTAGCGAGAGATATATGTTATAAAACTTACATATATCTGTGTTACATGTTTTATAATTCCAAAAATATATAATCAAATTTATTAAGAAAAAAAAAAAATCAGATAAACTAGTCAAAAGTAATCATTATTTCAGAAATAGTTTAAAATGCAACTTTGTAAAATAAAAGATTGTTCTTTTAATAAAACTATCGAGATTGGTTGGAGGAAAATCTAAAATAGAAAAAGATTTAGAATTCTCCTTTTTAAAAATAAGTAAACATGGAAAGTTAGAAGAGAATTAGTTTGTAAAAGAAAAGTTTCGAAAATGCAATTAGATTAAAAGATTACTGATTGAATTAATTAAAAAACAAAACTAAAAACATGTAAACTATCTGTAAAAGTGATAATAGATTAATCTAAGAAAATAAAGCAAATGTAAAATCAATTAGATAAAATGAAATATAAAAATTAATTAAAAAAGAAGCATATTCAAGTGACGATCAAAATTAAAAATAATGATAAATGAAAACGAGAGAGAGGGTATAAAAATTGCAGCTGTCTATTATTTATTCCGCTCTTGAGTCTGTGAATCATTCCGGTCTTCATTCTATGATTGATTCATTATGTTATTCATTGCTCAAGATATTCATAAATCTAAAGACAAATAGAACCATTCATTACTACTGTGGAAAATATTATTGCAGAAACCACAGAACTAGCAATTTGCGATGCTAGATCATTATAGAAGTGTTCTATGGGCATCAGGCCCCAAAGTTCTCTGCAAATCAACTGCCTCACCTGGAACCAACGTCGGAACAAATGCCTAGATTGCAAATAGTCACTTCTGCAAACTGTCTCTCCCATTGTCAAATCACAGAAATGGAATACAAGCTCTGAAACCATTGATGGAGACCAAAAAGCCACCCGGTTGGAAAGGAACAATGATGCAAAACAAAATCAAATGAAATGTGTCATCTCAATCTCACGAAAGTCTAGATAAATATATTTTCCATAATAATGGTCTGTAGACATTTTATTTTTAAATGAAATGAACGTTAACAAAGAACTATGATAAAGTGTAGCCTGATTAATTATTTATATCTATTTTTATATGTAAATTTCCATACTATTATGTTATATATGGATGCATGAATAAATACCAATGTTTGCTTAATTATTTAATCTATTCTCTCTCTCTTTTGTCACTGCATCACCGTGAATTTAAAGTTATAAATAATTCATATGTGCTGGACCCTGGTTAAGAGTATGAACTAGCTTGCATTATGTGTGCCTATCATCTGAAGCATACAGACTATATAACATGGTTGTCTGGCACCTGAGTTTGATCCTCAAAACAAATAAAATGCTTTGGATGGCAGGGGTTTGGTTCCAATAGTTGAAGGGGCCACAGCAGGAAATGTGGGTGTGTTATGCTTTGTATAACCTGATCTGACTATGAGTATCGTTGATGGATATGCTATCAATGATATTCTCCCCTCTACTTGGAGGGCTGGTCTGTTCCCATAGTGTTAAAGCCAAAAGTTAAAAGGTTATGTTAAAAGGTATTCAAATCTAGTTCATGTGATAATTATTCAGGGACCCAGTTCAAATATCGTTCAACGTGGGTGCCAAAATACCATAAATTGACTCAACATAATCAAAGTTTTAAAAAAAAAGTGAAATCGTAATTAAAATTAAAAAAAAAAAAGTTTGAAACTAAAATTGAAAATAAACGCTAAATTGCGTAGTTATAAAAGTTAAAATCGGTGAGCAGTGTGAGAAGAGAAATAGACCAGTCAAAATGATATACAATGTAAATAAAAAAAGAAAGAAAAGAGCGGCCAGAGAGATAATTTATTATTATTTGGGGGGTTGTTTATAGTCAGGTGGAAATTAGACAGGCAGTAACTGGGGGGTTGGAGTTAGTCGAATACTTCGTTCGAGTAAAATATTTAAAACTTAAATAAAATTTGTTTTATAAGAGTTAGCGGGAAAAAAAACTAATCTGTAATAAAGTCAAAACAAAAATGGAGGCTCAAAATAAAGAAAAAAGTAACATAGAGAAATTCATAGAAATATTTAATAAACAAATAGAATAGTTATTACAGGAAACAATGATAGCCCGACTAGAAAATAGAAAGAAAAAAAACAATGAACACGAATATAAAACAGTTAATAGCTAAAATAGATGAAACTAAAAATAAAAAGGAAGGTGCAAGTAAGGAGCTCAAGTACTGCAAATAAAAGGAAACTAGAAAACTAGTATAATTTTGAACAAAATTTTAAGTCTGAATTAGAAAATAAGTCTGACTCAGAAATTAAGCCAGAAACAGAAAACATTTCTGACTCAAACTATAACCTTAAATTTGAAAATAAAGATGTTAGAAATAGAACATAACGAAAAGGGAGTAGAAAGTAATATGAAAGAAAATCAAATCATGAAGTCATGAGGAAAGGTTTGAGAAATACCCAAAAATAATTAGCAAACAGATAGAACGGTGCATACGGGAAATAGCCCAAATACTAGAAGTCGAACCTGAACTGTTAGAAATTCAAGCAGATATTCCCTACAAGGAAAAGAAATCAGCATGTGAGATAACTATTGACATATATGAAAGATGAGTGGAACAATAGGAAGGTTTGCAAGTCTCTGGAATTAGATAGGATAGTACAATGTGTATATACTTAAATAAAAATAAGAATATTAAATGCCCATAAATATAAAGTATAGCACAAGACAAATTACATTAATAAAAGGTCATATTAATTCTTTTCTATTTTAAAAAATTAATTGGAAAGATAATTGTAAATTAGAAAATATGTGGATTAGAATAAGTTATTCATTATCTGCTAAGAAATAATGGTAAAAGCCTGAAATCCAGGCAAAGCCGCTTGGAGCATTGATGCTAGACAAAATCAATGAAATATAATGTTACTGGGCCGCAACCTTTTGTTTTTTATAATACGTGATTTTTTTATTATCAATTAAACGAATTGTGATTTTATTTATAACACGATTTCTTTATTATTTAAAAAATTGTTCTATTAATTTTCGTTGTTGGTTTTTTTTTTTTTTTGTAACCTCACATTTTTTTTATTCCAATAAATTTTGCTAATTTGATTTTGTGTACCTTTTATTTTGATGATTTTAAAACTTTGGACCGTTTCACGACGTCCAAAAATTTGTTTTAATCCCGCCGCCGAAAAAATAGAATACAATTATTTGTGACTTGTTTAGACTTTATTCTACCTTTTCTTTTTTTGCTTGACTAAATTGTTTTTATTCTTATTATGAAATCAAAAGTAAACTTTCGTGTTGTTGGGAGTTAAAAAATTATTTTGAAACACCCACTCTCGCATCAAGAATTGACCTTTTTTTTTTTTGTTTTAAAAAAAAAATATCTTTTTTTTGTTTCACTTTTGGCTTTTGTTGATATTTCGTTCTGCAATAAAAACAGCTTACTTTTTGGGGGTATTTCCGTACTGTTATTATTAACAAAAAGTACACCGAAAGAGTCATTTATTTAAAACCCTGACCTTGTTTGAAATAGAATGCAATTATTTAGTAATTGTTTCCAATTTTTTCGACCTTTTTTTTTTTGGTTGACAAAATTGTTTTTATCTTCTTATTAAATCAAAAGTAAGTTTTGTGTTTTTTTTGGGAATAAAATATCGTTTTCAAACTCCGATACTCGGAAAAGTAATTGGAACAAAAAGTCCATAATTTCTGTTGATTTTCAACAACTTTTTTTTCTCAACCCATTTGACTTTTATTTCTATTTCTTTTGAATTATCTTTTTTTTTGCCTTCTAAAATAAACTGTTTTGTAGGTGGGGTGGGGGGGTTGGGGTTCCTACTTTTATAGTATTAACAAAAAGGAGTCATTTCTTTTAACCCTGCTGAAAAAAGAAAATCATCATCCAAATACTTGTCAATTTCTAATGAAATCAAAAAAAAAAAAAAATACACAAACTTTGAACTTTTTGAACTGATTTATTATTTTATTGCTGTAATAATCAAACAATCTGGTATTTGTGAGGACATTATGTGCCAGAAAAAAAAACACAGTCTTCCTCACCTTTCTGTACTCTGCATTTGTGAAAAGTGTACAAATTGCACGTACTCCTCAGACATGTTATTGATCTCATCTAGTTTCCACGCAGAAACGTGACTTAGCGCGTGAGCTTTTGTCGAAGCGTGTTGGAACGTACTCTTTGCCAATTTTTTACATATTAACATTTTTTTAGGGAAGGGTGGGGACCGTATGACAATTATTAATGATTAACATTATTTAAATAGAAATGACATTACTCTATTACGGAGATTTGAAAAAATGCTACCGCCTTGATATTTAAACACCCTCAAGCGATACGGTAATCAGCTATGAATAGAACGAATACACGTAAATAGTTTCGAAGCACAAAACAGGCCGTGATATTTTTGTGCAATCTCATGTAAAGCGGCCTAGCAATGGGTTAATACAGTGTTCTTCAACCCTTGATCCGCAGCCCGGCACCGGGCCGCGGAACTTTTCTGCAGGTCCGCGTGCTAGACGGGCAGTAAAAAGTTTGTAATAATAAATAATAAGAGTTTAAACTTTTAATTAATATAGCCAATTTTTTCATCTCATTTTTACCCAATTAAAAAAAAAAAGAAAACAGAACGAAAACAAAATCTAATCAATCATTCATAAATTAATTTGTTTTTCTAGTTATCACAGATGTTTATTGGGGGGGGGGGGTAGAATTAAATTTTTTATTACTTTTCTAAAAAAATTTAAAAAAAAGTTTTTTATTATATAAACTCCATATATATATAAAACTTTATCTTATATATTTAACATTGTTGTTTTGATCAGTTATAACAATTATGCTTATCTTAAAGAAAATTTATCTATAGACTTCTGCCGGTCTGCGAAATCTTATCCTTATTTTTGCTGGTCCGCGGAACCTTATCCTTATATTTACCGGTCCGCAGGTATGAAAAGGTTGAAGACCACTAGGTTAATACAATATGTAAATGTTGTATTAGCCTGTAAGGCCGGCGGTGGCCGCCGTAAGCGGCATTTTTATGGGTTTTGACATGTAAACAGTGCTCCAAGCGGTTTTGCCCGGATTTCAGGCTTTTACCGAAATAATTAATTAATTAATTAGTACAATAATGTATCAGTTGAAAAGTATTTTTGAAATTAAAATTACTCCAGAGAACGAAACCCTGTAAAAGGATAAATTAAAAACAAAACACTGGTAATATAGTCAATAGCTAACTTTTTTATATGTATTTTATATTTATCTCTTAGATATATTATATCTTGTTAATGTAAAAGTAATCAGTATGTTTGTCTATCTGTATTATATATGTAACTCCATTTAATGATATGAAATAAAATATATTGGTTTATATGGCATTCAACTCCCTGTATGACCACAAAATTTATACTAAACATAACAATAAGAAAAATGTTAGGTAAGCAAGCCTTTCTCTTAATCTGTAAATTTTTAATTCAGCTGTAAATGTAAATTTACATTATAATGTGTGATTAATTCTTAGCTTTTGTATTTTTTTTAAGGATAAATTGTTTTGATATCCAATCAATTATTCTTTTTATTGTATATCGTCCATCTTATTCAAAACTGGAAAATTTTCATGCTTCAATTAATATTTTAATGTTGTTGTTTTTTTTTAAATTTATTTTAGGGGGAATCATCAGCTCGAAGGTCTAAATTTTGTGTAGACGGCCAACTTGTAAGGTATATATATGATGATGCTAAAACAATTTATGAAGCATTTAAAAGAGGAGTTAAAATCTCTGGTAAGTTGCTTAAATGTCTATGAAGAAATAATATTTTTAAAATTTGTAAAACATTATTAATATATTCATATGTTTAATCATCTTTTTTTCTGTATAATTTTAATGAAAAGTTTTTTTTAATTGATTGTACTAATGATTCATTCTAGTTTGTATACTTTTTATGTATTAAAAAAGTCTTAAAACTAAATTTTATTTTAATGCTTGTAATGAAACTTTATTTGAATATTTCTTTGGCATCATTTTTTCATTTTGAATTATAGATTTACACATATTAGAATTTTTCTGCACAGTAAATATTTAAGATGCATTATAAAAGTCTAAATTCTATACCCTTACTTGAAGCATATGAATAAATATTTATATAAAAAGTAGGTGATTCATTTAATTCTAACTAACTGATGAATGCAGATTCTTCTAGAAATGTATCTTGAGCATTGTTTACTTTTTATGTATGCCTTTATCCATATGTTTTAAGAAATGTATTGGATTTTGCATTTTCATTACTTATTGTTAATATTATGCATGATCATGAGGGAAAAAATGGAAGATGTATATATTCATGCTAGAATTTAATAAGTAATGTATTAATTTTTAACTAGATTTAATGATTATATTTGGATGGAAAATTAAATAATTTATAACCTTATAAAAAGTAATTAATAAATATTCATTGATACTTATCCTAGTTGATATTGCCAAGATGAGGGTATTTAATTGGAATCACAGTTATGATGATGAAGACATATGGCCAAGGATCTAAAAACTGTTGAGGGCAAGTTTTGCCAAAAATGCATCTTGAGGATTATTTACTTTTTACATTTGTTTTTATCTTCTTCAAATGTGTCAAATTTAGAAGTTTTATTATATATTGTAAATACCACATACAATTAGGAAAAAGTGAGCTCTATTTATATGCTATTATCTCTAACTTTAAAATTTACAACTAGTTAGAAAATGAATTGATTATAATCTAATAAAAAAAAAAAAGAATCATTGATATCTATTCTAGATGATATGAACAAAATTAAGTGCATCACTTGTGAATTAAATTAAATGTTTAAAATCGGATCAAGAGAGTTTATGAACTTTTAGTATTTTTATCTCTTCAGATAATTTAAACAAATGTTTTGATCAGTTGTGATATATATTTTAGTTTTAAAAGAAAAAATATTGATTAATAAATTCTGTAAAGCCTTTGGAAAATCTATAGTTTATGCTGTGCAAATAGCTTCAATTTAATCTTCAAAGATTAATGTCTATAAACATTATTTTTCAAGATAAAGTTTCTGAAATAATCCTGTACTGTATTACAGCAATCTACTTCCTTCATTTGTCCTACATTTTTCTGTATGAATCTTTCTAATATAAGGGAATTTTAATCTCTTCAGTGTATCCTATCTATTAATTGAATAATTTTCTGTTTTCACCTTTTCAAAAATTTCAAGCTTTTTTCTTGGCCAAAAATACTTTTCTTAAGAAGTTCCTGAGAATGCTTGTAAACAGAATAATTACTTTCTACTATCTGAAGCTATGAAAGATTAGGCTGAAAATAAACATTTGCAAGATATGAGATGTTATTTTTATCAACTTTTTATTAACAGAATTTGCATGTATAGCAAGAAAAAGAATTAAAATTTCAGATTAATTTAATTAGGTTTTTGGATATTGTGAACAGTAACAATGCTGAAACTTGAATTCTCTAAACTTACTGAGTTTTTAAAAAAAAGTTACATTTAATTTTACAGATACAGTATACTAACTAATATGATTATCCTTCAAAAAATTTCCATATTATTCAGGCTAATTTCATTTTTTTTCTATTTATCTTTTTAAAGTAATAATAAGTCCTGATATTTGGGGTTAGAATTTTTAGAATTAATTTATAGATATAATAATGAAACCTCACTCGTAAAATCTGTGAAATCTGTTTTAAAAGAATGATAAAATTAATAACCTATTGATAACTCTAATGATATCATTTTTCCAACTCCAGAAATTGCAGCATTAAGCAAATGTGGGCACTAACTGGTCTCTAAGTGGAGAATAGTCTGAATTCAGTGCATCCTATCAGAAGGTGAATTAGTTAGAAATCAAAGTCTCATTACATCATCAATAGATATTGTTTTTACTTACGGCTTAATTTAGATGAGAGAATATCACCAAAAATAATGTGTTTGTTGTTTGCGACAAACAATTATTATTTCCGATGCCAGAATAATATAAAATTGTTTGAATAATCAGATATTGTTTTAAATTGATGTTAAAGCAATGTAGTTCAGCAATAATCTTTTTGTAAAAATCAGATTTGGTGCATTTTGCTATATCAAGTGAATGTGAGTAATTTGTATTAAATTTTATTTTTTTAAATTTCTCTAGTAATAGATTGCTTCATTTATTTTAGCTCTTTGCTAATTTAATTCTGTACAAATTGAAATTTGTAAATTCTGTTATAACAGGGTATGTTATTTCATTCCTGATTGTCATGATCTTTTTACGTTTTTTCTTTAAACTATAGATTATTTATTATGTTAAGAATTTAGATATGCAAAATCTATTTTAGATAATAAAAAAATTCAGATAGACTTTGTTTAAAATTTTTGTTTATACTCAGACAAAAGCTATGCTTTTAAAGTTTCACTTTACAACAATCATTTGTTAAAAGAAAAAGTATTAAGTTAAATTTCTGCTTTTAATTAAAATTGTTCAAACCAGAATTTATCAATTTAATTGGTATTCTCTTTTTTATATCTGTTTTTTCTTTCTGTCCATATTTCGTTTATTTTTATTACATATATATTTATTCATTAAAAAACAGTAAAAGTATTATATTTAGTTCTATAATACTTTAATAACAATTTTTATTTCACCCTTACTTTGTAATTACTAATACGCTAAAATTAATTGCGTTACGGTGAAACTTTTAGGTTTATTAATTAGTAGGCTTTTTTTTTATCTATTCTATCTTTTAGACTTAGCGCTTTCAGAGCTCTGAAAGCGCTAAGTCTAAAAGATAGAATAGATAAAAAAAAAGCCTACTAATTAATAAACCTAAAAGTTTCACCGTAACGCAATTAATTTTAGCGTATAATACTTTATATAAATAAATTTCCTTTTTTTTTTTTTGTAATATTAATGAACATAAAATGCAGTTAAATAATAACCATCAATCAGTCTTGGTCATGGTATAAATTTTTCTTATACTAAAATCTATCCCAAGTGTGACAGATTGCAGAGAACAATTATAGATTCCATTGAGTTTCTAAAAGATCTCATTGCACTAATGTAACAAAATGTGAACATTCCCATCTACATGAAAAAATTTATAAAACATGTTTATCAAAAATAACCCACTTCAGATTTGTCTCTTTTTTTAATTTGATCTCTTATAGATTAAAAATTTGATGAAATAATTGACTGTTAAACCATATGTCTACAGTCTATTGTTCCATAGCAGAGTCTCCAGCAAAATCAACTGCTTCTGACCCATATACAGTACAGTATAGTATTCAGTTGATGTGCAGACACAATTTGGTCAAAATGTCTGACATCATAATTTTATGTGTAGAAAAATAATGCCATTCACTTTTTTCACCCATGAAAAATGTTAATATATATACAATATATATGAAATTAACATATCTTAATGTATATATAATTAAGTAGAGTAAACCACTCCCTTAGGCTATGAATAAACAACACTCAGTTAACAAAAGTTCAAGAAAAGAGTAAATTCACCTATTCTTAAAACTTGATATTTCTAAGCTTATTTATCCTTGCCAGTGTGCACTTAATACATCAGCTAGATGGAAACATGACATTAATCATTATTAAACTAATAAATTATACAAAAATGGAGACAAAATCTCACATTTAATAAAGTTGTTTTAGTAATTAAGCAAAAATTAATTGTAAAAATGAAATTAGCATAGCTTAAAGAATATGCAATTAAGTAGAGAACCATTCTCTCTCTAGCTATAGAATGGATAACTTATTTTTGCTTATCCTTATCAACATTGTGAAAATTCATAGTGAACTCAATACATCAGCCAGATGAAAACATGACCCTAATAATTATTAAACTGATAATTATTTATACAAAAGATGGAGACAGAATATAATTTTTGGTTGTCATCGAATAGCCACCATATCCCTCTTGATGGCGCTGTTGCTAAACAAAAACGATTCAATACAACATTCCCTGGCACGCGTTTCAATCTAACATATTGTAGCGTAAAAAAAAAGGAGCGATTCATTCTTCTAACATAATTCTATGTAACCTTTTTTTTTAAATTAAAATAAAAATAAAGCTTTTTTTTTTTTTTTTTGTTAAATATGTTTTTCCATTTTAGGATTCAATATAACATTTCCTACCGCGCGCACGATTCAATCTAACATTTTCTAGCCAAATTTTTTTCTTATGGGCCCGCGATTGAAGACAACTTTTTTTTTTTGTTTTAAATAAAAGTAAACCTTTTTTTTTTTTTTAACAAAAAAAACCTATTTTTACTTTCATTTCTTTTAAGTAAAAATAATTTTTTTTTTTAAAATGTGTCCGAAAATGATTTTACATTTGTTCTAATTTAGACGAAACATTTATTTAGTGAACACACAAAAACCATTTCACTCATCAATATTTCAAGAAATAATAGTAACAAATTTTTTGGACTGAAAAATTTTTTTCAGAAACAAACACAAAATATAACTATTGCATACAATTACAATAATCACATTTAAAAGATTTTAATTTAACAACAAGTGGAACACTCTCCTGATGAAAATGTTGATCAAACTTGCAGCCATTTTCTAAATCTCGACGCTAAAATCTCGCGAGTGACGTTACTTCGCCGGAGAGCTAGTTAAAAACACCCTTCCCCATAATTTTGACAATTGACCATGTCTCTAGTGATTGTTGATTGCAATGTTAAAATTTAAAATAACAAATGCCACATCCATTGAAACGAGTTAAAAAATTTTAAAATAAACATTTGCACAATTACTTACACTACAATTCTAGAATCCCAAAAGAAAACAAATACTGGAAATGTAAATTGTGAAAGTTTCGTAGCAACTACTAAGCCTATTGAAGGTGTCAAAGAGTGACTTTTTTTTTGCGAAAGAGAATTGTCACGAAAAAAAACAACTCAAAATATGTATATATGTTACGGTATAATATTACTGACAGCATATATATGTAGGCCTATTAATAGGTATGCCTAGTAAACGGCATTTTAATGTGCTTTTACTAGGTAGAATGCGGGCGGCTTTTAGCGACTAATCGACGACAACCTAATTTTTAATAAGCTTATTGTAGTAATCAAAAAGAAGTTAATAGTTGTAAACATGAAATTAATATAGCTTAATATATATGTAATTAAATAAATTACTCTTCCTTAGGTTATGAATAAATAACATTTTGTTAGCATTAGGATCGAGGATAAAACTAGTCCATCTATTCTTAAAGCTTTGATGTTTATAAACTTATCTTTGCCCACGTTGATGGAAATTTGGGGTGAACTTAATATAGTAGCCAGGTGAAAACAATGATTATTAATGTAATAATCCATTGTATAAGGGTGGAGACAGAATCTCATTTTTAATAAGCTTGTTTTAGTAATTAAACAAGTTATTAATTGGAAATATGAAATTAACATGATTTAATTCTGTGTAATTAAGTGAAGTAAACCATTATCCCTGGTTATAAAATGCATTCGTACAGTTTTAAAAGTTTTGATGTTCATAAGCTTATCTTTGCCACTATTATGGAAAATTCAGAATATACTCAGTATATCAGCCAGATAAAAACATGATATTGAAACTGTATTATTTGGTCTATCATCCCATTTCACCTACTATGTTCCATAGTAGTATTCTTTCCCTGTTCAAACCTCTCCAAGTCCACATACATAATCATAACTTAACGTATTTTAATGTATAGTAAAGTATATTTATATATGCATATATTTAAATATATTTGCATACATGTAGTATATTAATGTCTGCAAGATTACACATACAGCAGAATGTTTACAGAACTTAAAATCTCTTTTAAAAGATTGCCTGATTCTTGGAAAATCTCATGTCATACGCACCTGGTTTAATTTGTGAGAACCAAGAACAGATTTTTAAAGTAAATTCTAAAATAGATTTTAAGACAAAAGAAAAGCAGTCACGCTTTTATACATAACTTAGATGTCATTTTTGTCTTTTCTAAAGTTAATAAAGATATGTTAAAACTTAAGATTAAAAACTAAAAAATTGTAAACAACTTCATGGTTTTGCAGGGGAGGAGTAAAGCGTTGATATAAAAAAATCCAAAATCAAGCAGTGAGGTTCACTCTCTTAATAATTAATATTCAGTTGCGACCCGGGGCTATGCCCGATTTTGTAATGAGAACCATCAGCTAGAAGGCAACAAACTTGCTGTCTTTTTTGAAGATCGATCCAGGATAATAGAGCAGTTCAAGACCAAGAGTCTGCCATGAAGACATCAGAGACAAGCCATCCCAGCAGAGAATATCAATGCCAAATGCATGAAGGATGCCTCAGCATGAAGAAATCAATAAAATTTCTTCCCGCAGAGCTCTTTAAAAATAAATCTTAAATTAAACTATTTTAATAATCTCAAGCTAGCTATATATAATTGAACATTCATAATTTATAACTTCTAAATGTTTCAACTAAAGTAAACTAAGTTCTGTAGCAATATAATGTAACTTTAGTTTAATAATGATAATTATAAAAGTCTTGCCTATATTCAAATGAATAATCCTAATTTAATAATTCTCCTAACATAATAAGTAATCAGTTATTATATTATATCTATACTATTCTAATCTGCAGTCATGCCTATTCTATTTTATAATATTTGTTATTGTATTGATTTTATGATGTGCCATGATTCAAAATGGAGATTATTAATATTAATAAAATTAGAGAGATGATTAGAAGCTCTCAGATAAATGATTTATGTTGTTTCTTAAGCTCACACATAAATCTCCGTTTTGATATCTATTATAGATATGTATTTAGTTAAGCGAATGTTTTAGCTTAGCGTAAGGTTTGTATGCTCATAACTTATGTCTACTTAATTAATAATGAGAATGATATTTTAAAGCATATTGTAAGTAACTAGTTAAGTCCCAAATATGGTTTACCCCTCCTTAGTTTATTATCATAAACTATATCGATTTAATTAGTAAACTAGATCACTTTAAGTAATACTTTTTAGCATGTTTTATGTATGCTAATGCACGAACTGACGTATAGTGGTTTCGCAGAAATTATAGATTTAGCGCTTTATTAATTTAATATTTGGAAAGCATTATGAATGTGTCCTTATAAAGCATAGATGTGCAAATGTCTTGCTATATATATCTTCTTATTAAAATGGGCATCTGGTTTTAAGGGTCACCCCATTATTCTTAGTTCTGACAGCTCTTTCTAGAACTGGACCACGAGGGTCCAGAACCGTATTTTAAACTGCTCTGATCTCCCAAACTAAATGTTCTGCATATTTTGTAATAGCAAGCCGTACGATCCATGGGAACCGAATACTTAGTACTGAATCCCATGAGTAATCGCACATTCAGGCTGCAATCTTTTAGTTTATGTAGTGCCGTAGTCTCTGAAGCTATGTTGCAAAATCGCCAGTTCGCTCTCCATAATATTATTTAGTTCAGCATTGATCTGAACCCCAGATCTAGTTTATGTAAAGCAATCAGCATAGGGAGCACATTGATTGCTCAGTATGTAATTTTAATAAATAAGTATATTTTATCGGTTATCATTCTTGTAAGATTTAACTCTTTGCAAATCTCGTTGTAATGACATAGGATAATGAAGGCATGATTCTAAACTGTAGATAAATATTAATTTGTAATAACTAAATCTAAATGAATTAAAGTGCATGAAAGATGGGACCTTGTATTTAACTCCACTCATGATTGTAAAAACACCTACGTGTTTGAAAATTCCAATGCACTTATATTTTGTATTATTTACTTGTATTTTAATAATGAAATATCTTAAAACTTATAAAATGTTTAAATGTGTTATTCGCAACCCATCCCAAATCTTATCCAAATCTATTTTAAATTTATTGTTAGTTATTAATATGTGCGTTATCTAACCAGCCATATGTGTGGATGTTTAGTTAATTTATTAATAATTTATTCATACTTCCCTGAGTCTCATACTCCACCCTTTGCTATTGCCGGCATGCAAATTAAAAGAAGCCAAATGTAATCTCCGATCTGTCATCCATAGGCTAGTAAATCACGGAGCATTGGTGAAGGAACTGAGATGCGATCTGATTCGAGGTCTCAACCCCTCGGCTAGATCAGCCTTGGGGTAATTTGCCAAAACTCTTGATTTTATTGTGTGAATGTACAAATCTTACCATTACAATATTAATAAACAAAGTATGGAGATAGAATCTCACTTTTAATAAGCTTGCTTGAAAATAACAGAAGTTAATAATTATAAATATGAAATGAATGTATCTTAATATATAAGTAAGTATAATAAACTTATCCCTCAGGCTATGAATAAACACTATGAGCAAAGTTAGAATGAATTCATCTATTTTAAAAGCTTTTGATGTTTATAAGCATACTCTTACCAACGTTGTAAAAATTCAGAGTGAACTCAATATTGTAACAGTCAGAAACATATGGTTCGTCAACAAGAACCAAGCAATAGTCACTAATCTGCATGTTTGGAGGTACTGGTAGGTGCCACACCCATTTGCCTAGACCTTAGAAATCTAAACCACGTGACCAATGCAACCTTAGAAATCTAAACCACGTGACCAATGCTTCTGATGCTAGCATCTGTATCCTTCTTTTTTCGGGTCCGGTGATCAGGGAGAAACATGGACTCTTATAATAAAATATCTCAATTGATAGTAGTAGTGAGGTTGATATTCTTAAAGGATCATATGATAGAAATGGATTCATTTGCAATAAACACTAGAGTAACATATATGTAGTTTATTAATGAAATAATGTGTTAGTAATTCACCATCTAAAAATACAAATACAGTAAATATCATGTCACATATGCTAGGTTATGTGACATCTGGGTGTTTTCATCCTACTTGGAATTGATTTAGACAACTCTGTCTCAATGGAAAGACTATATTGATTGGACCAGCAAACTACCAGGGATGAGTGATTGATGCTTGTTGCACATTTTTCAAATCATCCTGTTTGACTTGCAGATTTAGTGTTCAACTTAATCTGATGAGGAGCATCAAACGGGGTGATTTGAAAGATGTGCAACTGGTACTGTGAAAATGCAACCTTAAAAATTAATATAGTGAACAACAACATGTGGCATACCAGTTAAAGCATAAACAACAAGTATATGTTAATAATAAGAGGAGAATGTGTACTGGTGATGGGGTTATATTACCTCTGTAAAGTCTCACCGATGACTAAAGAATGATCACAGGCAGCAGTAACATATATCTACCCCACGAACTAAAAAGAACGATCCTCCAGGATACGAGAGAAGAGATATGCTCAGCATTGAGTGATACATACCTAGAGAAACAAGTAAATGATCCCAGCAAATCTAAATATGTAACAGCAGGAAAAGCATCTGCACAGACAGTAAGTATATATAAACAAAGAAGTGATAGGTGAATTTGTTCATATTAAATTTTAATTGGAGATGTATATATAACACAATCCAGCAATGCATAAAAATAATCATAAATACGAAACTATAACTTATTTAAGCCTATTTATAAAATATAAGAGTATGCTGTGGGTTTGCCTGATATGCCACTTTAGTCATTCACTATTAATAGGCAACTTAAAACGGCCTACCTTCTCCCCCCCCCTTTCACCCTTTAATAAAAAAAATCACTAATAAAATATCACCCTGTGTAACTGAATGCTTTTCTGAAGATTAAGCTGTCTTTAGCTTATATTTAATAAATAAAACAAATATGATAATAATATTTTGTAAGCTACAGATTCCTAAGCTAAATTGTATATTTTAATCTTTTCATATAAAAAAAATAATTGTACACATAGAAAGTCATTAATTATATCCCTGAACAAGATATTTATTCATAAATAGATAACATTTGAATTTAAATAAAACAGATAACAACTTAGATTTTAAATAAAATAAAGAACATTTCAGATTTTATTATATATATAGTTCGCTGATTGTTTCCAAATTACCTACTTTATTTTCAAGTTGGGAGAACGAAAACTAAAAGTAAAGTTCTGCTTATATTCAAGTTATTTTTAGACTATTTTAAGGAGTAGAAATGATTAAATATAAAAAAAGAAAAGGTAACTAACTTTATAATAATTATTTCCCCCCAACTTTTTATTTAACATAATTTAATCTATAAGTTTGATTATAATGGAATTATAAGGCCATATGTATTTAAACCAGGGGAAATGCATTCATTATTCAAAGACAAGGCAGAAAATAATTATTTGTTAATTAACATGCTTTTGATTAGATAGAGCTCTGAGAAATATAGATAGATATGTATAAAGGAGTTCATAATAGCTTCATATACCATTCAAATTGTCCATGGCCGCTGAAATAGGATTCCATGATGCACATTACACCCATGGTGGAAATGATTTGCAGCATAATGATATTTTCTTTTCTCTCTCTCTCTCTCTCTCTCTCTCTCTCTCTCTCTCTCTCTCTCTCTCTCTCTCTCTCTCTGGCTTACTCGGTTGTTTCATTATGGTATGTCACTGCAGATAAGTTTAGTTTCTATCATTTCATATTGTTGGGAATGGCTTCAACTGTTCTCAGTGCTTGCTCTCCTGGTTATGCGGCTGATGGTAGCATTCTTCCCTGAGAGGGAAGCAACAGTGTTTTACTCCTCTGCCATTATAGCTTTAAACACACCAATAGATTTGTTTAATTAATGCTCATTCTAGTACAGGAATCAAATGCAAGAATAAATCCAAGAAGAACGATCCTACGTATAGACATTCTTACCTTTCACATATCAAATCTGAAGAAAAGCCTTTTTTTTAAAAAAATAAAAATTTTAATTAAAAGCAAAGCAATTAGTAAAATGAAATACCAGCGTCAGTTGATTTTAATATTATCATACCCATTGTTTTATTATAATCTCTTATTTCTGCTATTTTCTACCAAAGTTTTAAAATCAAATTAAATAAAGGAATCTTAATTAAATTCTCTAGCAAAACCTTTTAAGATCAACTAGATAATAGAGTTATGCCATTTTTATTTTAACTGCTTTTCAAAATAATACAAGTTATTTAATCACTAAAAATATTTCTACTTTCTATCTTCAATGACAATTAATTTCAATAAAGTAATAATTTAGCCTCACATGCATATTCAGCCCTTACTTTAAGTTATACAAATTTTTATAGGTTTAACGAAATTCAATTTTAGTGAAGTTATTATTTAGCCTATTATTTAAGTTAAGCATGTAAATATATACTAAAGATGAAGCACACATATTTGTATTGCTTCAATATATTAAGCTGATGAAAACATTGAATTTATTCTGAATTTTCTCCAAGCCTTGACAAGAGTATCTTATAAACATCAAAAGTGGATCCAGTTTATTCTTGATCTTTGGCTAACAGTGTTGTTATTCTTAGCTAAGGATGAATGGTTTACTCCACTTAATTTCATATATATTAAACTATGCTAATGTCATTTTTACAATTATTAGCTTCTGTATGCTTATTAATAGTAAGATGTTGTCTCCATCCTTGTATGATTAGGCAATACATTAATTATTACTTCCATATTTTCAGCTGGATGATATATTGAATTCAATCTGAATTTCCACAAATATTGGCCAAGTCAAGATTATAAAATAAGTGAATCCATTCTATTCTTGATTTTTCCCTAACAATTTTTATTTATTTCTAGTCTGAGGAACAATAGATTACTTAATATGCTAATTTCATATTTACAGTGATTAACTTCTGTTTAATTATTAACACAATCTTTTTAAAAATGAAAATCTGCAACCATTCTTGTAGAATTGTTAATGGCATGTTTTCATCTAGCTGATTTATTGAGTTCATTCTGAAATTCCACCAATGTTGGCAACGGCATGCTTATAAACAGTAAAAGCTTTTAGATTAGGTGTATCCATTCTATTCTAGATCCATTATTAAGAGTTATTTAATCATAACCTGGGCGAGAATGGCTTATCTTTGCTTAAATGTATATATAATTGTACAATTATTTATGAATTTTTTAAAAATCTTTTTATATGATTGTACTTGTCTTTTTTAATTGCTAATTAGCTTTAGGAAAAAAAATTCTAATATTCATGAATGACAGAGGCCAAATTTTTATAGAATTAATATTAAGGATTTAATTGCAACCATATCATAATAATAGATTTGCACTATCTATTTTTAAACCCTTTTATTTAATTTAAAAACTTTTGTTTATTTAGGATACATTTTGATGAGTTTTAACAGACTTTTATCAAATGTATTTCCTCCAAATTTTGTTTATGTTAGAAATCAATTATAGTATATAATATGACAGTGAAATATTTCAGAATTGTCTCCTAGCTTTTTATTGTTATGGTATTGGTAGACCGAATTCTAAATATATTGATATCGATTCTAGTGCTGTAAAAAGAACACTTAAAAGTAAAAAGTATCTATAGTTAATTTAAATAGAAATAAAAACAAATCTTAAATTTCTCTTGATTGTAAAAGTTTTTTTTTTAAAAATGCTTTTTTCATGATCAAAGTAATTTTGGAATTAATTTTTAATATGTAAGAAATTTCTTTTCAAATATAAAAATATTATTTTTTTTTTGTTTTAATTAATATTGGAATAATAATATACTAATACTAAAAGTTAAACTATATGGTTTGTAATAAAATTCTTTTAAAACAATGGCAAATTTTTCCACACAGTAGGGTCACCTATTGCAAACTATAGTAATCAATAGATACTAGGAGTTGAGGGTACCGAGAGGGTAAGGGTGCATTGGATCCAAAGATCCAGATGTACTGCTCCTAGATTCCAGGCTTTTTACTAATGAAAGTCTAAAATAGAAATTAATCTAGAGATTTGGCTAGGTAGACACTGGATAAGGGTTATAGTGCACAAACTTCTACCATCTATTAATTACTATAGCTTGCACTAGGTGGCACTATTGTATGAAGAAATTTGCTACTGTTTTAACAGCTTGTGTAGGCATAAGAAAGATGATCATGTGTTATTTTAATGGTTTAATAAACTTTTATTTATTGTGCACTAAAAAGCCAAAAATAAAAAAAATGTTTTCTTCAAACCACAATTGGTGTTTATATATTTAATTTGAAATAAAAATGTGGAGTGTTCCAAAACTAATTATTCAATCACGAATTTTTACATGTAATTGAATTAATTAATTTTGGGACATTCCACAATTTTATTTCAAGTTAAATATAAACACCCCATTATCTTTGAAGAAAATACTTACTTTTTTGGCTTTTAGTACATAGTAAATAAAAGCTTTTATTATATAATATTATATATATATTAATTTTAACTTTTTAGTATTTGTATGGTAAATAAAAGCATTTATTATAAAGTATTTATATATATCACATATACAATTTACCTGTTTATTACATTTTTAAAAAATGAAATTTTATTTATGTATACAAAAGATACATTAAAAACTTAATAATTCCTGTCAATAAAACTCTTGAATTTTAATTTATTTATGCCCTTTTTTTTAAACAGTCTTATTTTTTTGAATATTTTAAAAAGGATTATTATAAAGAAAGAAAATCTCATTTTAGGCAACTGAAAATAATTGACTGACAATTGAAAGAGTCGGAATTTTTTAGTTTCAGCACATTGTGAATAAGATTTTTTCTTTAAGGAAAGGAATAACTATTTAAAGTCTAAAATCTAGTAAAATGTATTTTTAAGAACAACATTTTTTGACATGCTTGTTGACTAAAAGATAACCCATAATGTTTTTTTCTCCAGAAAGTCTAATATGAATTATCTATAATTAATTAATTTTAAGTGGTTTGCATTCATATGTTTACTTTGAATATTTTATTTGAACATTTATATGTTATAAAAAAAGCGTTATTTATAATGTATCATTAGTTAATTAGCTATGAATATGGGGTTTAAATATTGCCCAAAAGTGCTTAGCTATAAAGGATTGTTTAATTAATTAAAGGAAGCTTCACCGGTCTATATGTATTTAGCATATTTATATTTATTATTTGAACGTTTTTGTAAATTGAAAATAAATATTTGTAATAAAATTATGTTGGTGTTAAAAATTAAGTACATCAATTCCTGGATTTTTTTTACTTTTCTTGCTACTCTATTGATAAAGTTGTGCATTATTTATGACAATTTATTTACTCATTCATATATAGATAATTTTGTATTGCATAATATTCTTCCCACAGATTTTTATCTAGTTTTGATATTTCAATATTGTTCATCCATTAATAATTTTTATTCTGAAATGTTTAATTAGAAAAAAACTTGAACAAAAAATAAGCTTTTATTGAATTTGAATATAAACAATTTTATTTAAAATAAAATAATTAACTTTGATGAATGATATTTTGGAAAATTTTTACTTGAAAATGTCTGGTCAGTCAGTGTACAATTCTAAAGGATTATTGTAAAAAACATTGTTATAATGTATTGTTTACAACAGTAATAAAGTAATACAATCAAGAGATAAAGATTTCTATTTTTACTCTCAGCTTAAAGTAATCACAATTTTTTGCTCAGATTATTTATTTTTTTAATATTATCGAAATATCTTATAATCTTAATTTACTTTTGTTGTTTTTTATTTGTTGGGTGATTATGTTTAACAGAATAAAGTATTCAAAAATAAAATAATAGATTTTCAATAAGTATATTTTCTCAATTTTTTTGTTTTTGTTTTAGTGACAAACAATATATTTTATGCATTAAGAATTAATAGTATGAGCTCTTGCTAAAAAAATATATATATTAGTAAAAGTAAAATGGAAAAAAAAAATACATGTTATATCTAAAATTATTGAAATGATATACAATATATTTCATATATGTTTAATAATAAATCAAAAAATGCAAAACATTTATATTTGAATTCTGTGATATAATAATGATTAATAGACTGGAATATGATAAAGATGAATCTTCACAACTATTTAATGTATATTGTAATGGAATGAATATAAGGAGTAATCATGCAGTGATCGGAAATCATCATCATCCTATGATCAATAAAATAATATAGTGAATAACAGTAGAAAATCAGTACTGGAATAAAATAAGTAGTTATAATAAGTTACATCACCAACATTAAACAAGATTAATCAAGATGTGGGGTATTTATTTAGCCACTGCAATACTTATGACATAATATAAAACCCATTACTTGCATGTGCATACTTAAGTGCTAAAGTATAATAAAAAAATATGCTGGGATCCATATATTTGCTGATTATCATTTTTGCTCTGACTGTATAGTACTATGAGTGTACAGATCAACTGTAAAATAATTTCCAATCTGAAAAAAATTAAATACAGTGAATGGATTTTAAAAGTGATCTTGATATTTGCACCATTCAAAGAATAACACAAGTTGAGTTTATTCATTTTTGGCATAAAAAGTTTTTCATTAATTTCTTTCGTAGCTAATATTAATTTCCAAATTAACACACATTTTCAGGATAGATTAACCTAATTTAATTTTATCCATTTTACAATATAATTTGCAATCAGGTTAACACAAGCTAAATTTATTCATTTTCCAGTATGATAATTTGCAGTTCAGATTAATGCAGGCTTAATTTATCCATTTTTTAATATGATAGATCAGATTAACACAGACTGATTTTAACTATTTTCCAATATAATAATTTTACGGTCAGGTTACATAGGCTGAGGCAGTCATGCATGGGGAGGGGCACAAGGTTTTCAGATTTCTCAGCAGTATTCTTTTATACTTTCTATTTTCTTCAATAGCTGGATCAAAAATGATTTTCTCACAAAACACTGAGGTCTACTGCTTTAACCTTCCCCAATTTTATTTTTTGGAACAATTTTGTTATTCATTTAATCACACAATATCTCGGAAATGACAATATTAAACCTGACCAATGGAGTTTATTTTTATAAAAAGATTATTTCCCCCTTTTTCTTTTTTAATTTTTTAAAAAAAAAAAGATTCTAATCATAATTATTGAAATTCCTCGGGTTATTTTTTAATTATCCAAAACAAAATTTCCTTTTGTTTTAGAGAGAGTTAAAGAGAAAAGAAAGAAAAAAAGAGCATTGTTTAACAAATGTATTAAAACCTTACTTTTAAAAATTGATAAGCATTAGTTAAAACCTTATTTATCTCTTATTATATTTTTTTAAAAGTTAAAAATTTTACTAATAGATAAGTAAAATTACTGGAGAGAGAGGGGAGGGGGATTTATTTTACAAATAAAGTTAAATGACAACTACCTCTAATAAACTAATTTTTTGTATTATTATTTAAAATGTTTGGTATTTATTTTATATTTTATTTTATTAATGAATAGGTGTGTGCATAATATCTTTAATAACAAGTATGCTAAGTGTAAGATTGCTTTTTAATGATGTGAAAATATTGTGTGGGGGGGGGGGGTATTACTCATATTTAAAGCTGATATGAATAAGAAAGCATTAGCTAAAATTATAGCAAATGGAGTGACCAATTAAAAGCATTTATTAGAAAAGCAAATATTAAAGCAAATTTGGAACAGAAAAGTATTAAACAGAGACCATTATTAAATGCCTTAATCCTATAATTATGAATAGCATTTTTTCATAATGATCTATTACCTGTTTTTTCAGGTATTCAAAACTTTCATTATTTTGATGATGCAATTCATTGTTTTATGAATTAGATTGTTTCATTATGTACAATTTCAGCCTAGTCATTTTGTGAAGCAAGGATGTACTAGAAAATGAGTGCTAGTAGGAATAGCACAGTTTTATTGTTAATGATATGGGTAGAAAAATGAACAAGTGAACCGAGATGTAAATCAGCACTGGAAAAAGAGATTGCAGAAATGAAATGACAACTGAATCTGTTTTAAGTTGTTAGTAGAAAAAATTGATGTATTGAAAATATCACAAGAATGTATTAGTGATATTATCTTTTTCACTTACCATATCTTTTCCAACTAGTGAAAGCTTTGGTAACCAGTAGATGGCAAATGATAGTACTTATTAAATTTCTATCCAGAGCTGTTCTATTTAGTATTCCCAGACTGGTTTTATCAATGAGGAACTTTTGGATCTGGGAGCAATGCACCTGAATCTTTATTTTACTATCATGCTATTAACCAAATTGAAAAACATGTTAATGATTTCAATCCAAATCAAGTCGCTTGTATAATTGTATAGATCTGAAACCAGTTCACTATTTGTGTATTATAATGATCTTAGTTTTTTAATGTAGTCAACTTTATTCTTTGGCCAGAATTGATATAAAAGCAATGATATAAGTAAAGATCGTGATATGATATAAATAATATTTATGTAACAGAAATAATACCCTCATCTATTAAAATAGAAAAGAAAATTAAATAATTAGTAATATATAAAAAGTTAATCCTAAATTGTATAAATAAATTTAATTTGAACAAAGTATGATAACATTATTTGAAAAATATTTGTAAAATAAAAACAATATATATATATAATATAAATACATTTATATTTTAGATGAAAATTAATAAGAGACTGAGGAGACTTGAAAGTGACTGTTCAAGTGCTTATAATTTACATCTAAAATTCCAAGAATATAAATTATAATTGTATTCAATTAAATATTTATATGTTATATTTTTTGTATATTTGATATATTTTTGTTTTTATTTTTGAGACAAATATTTTTAAAATATAAAGAGAAGAAATAATATTTGGAACTACAAATATGAAGTGTATAAGGATGAAAAAGTTTTGTGCAATATTGGAGGATTCAGTTGTCAAAGCTATAATAGCTTGAGATTGTATTGCTGGTGAAAATGTGAGAAAATTAGTTGAGCTTGTAATTTCATTTATGACTTAAGAGAATGGCAATAGATTTTCTTTTATCAATCATTGCTTCTTCTGATCATGGATCCATTGTTATTTGAGAAGAGAATCTTATCCAAAATTTTGTAATAAATAATGAAGTTAAGTAATTTGAAAAAAGCATAGATTATAATGAATATCATCAGATTTATTGATTTTTTTTAGTTGATAAATTGTCAATCTTAATGATGAAAGTCAATAAGCAAGCAAAAATAAAATTATGATTACAATTTTTACCATATAATATTTGAAAGTATGCTGTTTAATACACAATAACTGGTATACTTTTTTGGAAGAGACCCATTTTCAGATGGGAAGAATAAAATATTTTCAGGACAATTATGGAAAAGCTTGCAACCGATCTTTAATGGAAAATTATTGGAATTAAAATGATGAATGATGTTTTAAGTATATTCAGTTTATTGCGAAATGTTTAATACTATTTAATGGTACATTGTTAAACAAATTATTCTGAGAATTTTCTTAACTTGTCTTTTTTTAATTTATATATTTTGCTTTACGTATATATGGATAATAGTCAGATAAATACTAAATTTTGATAGACCTCAAAAATATCTTCTTGCTAGCAATTAAAGTATTAAGAACATTAAATAGTCTTTGATTTTTGATTGCCATTTGAAAAAGGCAATAATGAAGTTAATGGCCTCTGAACATTTTCTATTTTTTAAAGCATACTTTTGTAACATTATTTATAATTTGTTAATAAAAAGAAATAATTTTAAATAATAGGTAAGTAGTAATATGAAAGTCTTGTTTAAAGGTTTTTTAAATGTATCAAGACATTTTCTGTTCTGAAATCTTAACATTCATTGAATAGGTTTGGTTTTGTACCTGCTATTCCAGTTTATACTGAATACATTGCATAAGTTTTATAACAGAAGATTAATTTTATAGTAATAATATTTCTGAGATTTGATTCCTTAGCAATATGATAAAATAATTGAAAGGTTAATTCTTCA
This sequence comes from Epiperipatus broadwayi, assembly GCA_028023455.1. Taxonomy (NCBI): domain Eukaryota; kingdom Metazoa; phylum Onychophora; class Udeonychophora; order Euonychophora; family Peripatidae; genus Epiperipatus; species Epiperipatus broadwayi. Next base: position 4,817,532 of record JAQFVV010012401.1, read on the forward strand.
TCTGATATCTGAGCATCAAAAATGATAGATTGGGTGTTGATTCAGAAACCTTTAGTTCTTGAGAACTTCACTATCATAACATGAATTTGTGCCAGATAGGCAACATTATGCTTATGATTTCAGATTTATGTTTTTAATTTTATTATATTCTAAATTTCTATTGGAAAACATACACTTAAAATTTATTTCTGTCATGCATTTTAAATTTGTTCATCCTTAACAATTTTGTAATTTTAATAAAGTATTTAATGTTATAAGTTTCATTAGAGCCAATAATTATATAAGTAGTCATTTTATGCTTCAATAAAGAAATAATTATCATTACATCATTAATTGAAATACATTTTATTAAATGTGAATTTTTTTTTTTTTAAAGGAAATGGTCCTTGTCTTGGCTGGAGGCCAAATTCATCTTCTCCATATAGTTGGCTCTCTTATAAAGAAGTAAGTTGCACTTTATAAATATAGGAATAGCTAAAGACAGAAAATTGTAAATAATAATTAAAAAATAATAATTTCAAATTAATGTTGGTAAAGAAAATCTATATATGATTGAGTTTATCATGTGCTACACCCATTCCCCTTTAATGTTATCATATAGGAGTTGGAATCATCTTTATTATAGCTAAAAGCATTACAATCGCTCTACTTTTAAGCTGGTTAGTTTTTTTTTTAATATTTACAAAAGAAATATTTTTACATCATCATGTTACATTACATTCAGCTTTATAATTGCAAAAAAAAAAAGGTCTTTTTTTTTTAAGTTTCCAGTCAATATTAGATGTCTTATTTTTGTACTACATTGGATGAAATTCTTACTGTCTTCTATTTTCAATATGCAACAATAGTTAGAATCTTGTTTAGCCTCTTGTATATCATTTTTGTAATTTCAGTAAATTAAGTATGGGTCTAAATACTTTCATTTCTACCTAACCATTAAATTTAGATGTCAAATTGTACATTATCTAGATTGTGCTTGTTTAGGTGAAATGGTAGAATTGTAGACTCTGAAGTTGAGCTCTATGATTCAAGCTCATCCGTGCTTGAACTTCTGATGGAAGTACTGAGCAATAAAACATTTAATTATTTTTCTAATTTATCTAAACCATAACCTATTTTTTACACACTAAAAACATGGTTTATGAATTTATACAAAAATTATGAAGATTGATTGATATAAAACTATAGTATAGATCAGATGTGGGGAACCTTTTTACCATTAGAAGCCACATTTTAATTATGTAGTAATAAAGGAGACCGCTTTAATTTTTTATATTCGTTTAGCATATATCATCATCAATCCACTGCAGGATGAAGGTCTCCAAGTTCAATCCATCTTCTCTGATCTTTAGCTTCTCTTCTCTACATCACCCCTGCACACTTTCTTATTTCATCCATCCATCTCACATGTGGTCTCTTTCATAGTCTTTTACAATCTCTTAGAATTATGTCCAGCCCACCTACAGTCTTAATTTTTTTAATGAGGTCAGTAACCTTGTTTGTTCTCTTACCCATATATTGTGTTTTCGATCTCTTCTTGTTACTCCTAACATGCATCTCTCCACACTTCTTTGAGTGGTCTGAAGTCTCTGTATTGCTTTTCTATTAAGTGTCCAAGACTCAGATCCATAAGTAAGAACTGGTAAAACACATTTATTAAAAACCTTCCTTTTCAAACACATAGGCATATTTCCTTTTAGTATCAAGTTATTTCTACCAAAAGCATTCCAACCAAGTTTAATTCTATGATTAATTTTATCCATTATGTTTTCATCTGTATTAATAATCTGACCAAGACATTTGTATCTGTTAACTTCTTCTAACTCATCATAATCAATTTTTATTTTCATATTTTGAGAAAATCCATTAAACATTACTTTAGTCTTTTTAACATTTATCTTTAGTCCTACTTTTCTACTTTCATCTGATAACTCCTGCGACATTTCCTGCAGCTCTAAAGCATTATTTGCAAAACAACTACATCATCTGCAAAATTTAAATGACTTAAATAATCTCCATTTACTTTCACTGCTTTAGCTTCCTGTTTTAATCCACAAAATATTTATTGCGGCATTGCTGTAAAAAGTTTTGGAGATATGGAGTCACCCTGTCTTACACCCTTCTGAATGTTGACTTTCTCAGTATCGTTATGTAATCTAATTGTTGCTGTTGCATTTTTATAAATATTCTTTAAAATATGACAATATCCTGGATCTATACCTTGATGATCCAATGCTTTAATCACTGAAGAAATGTTTATAGAATCAAATGCCTTTTCATAATCTACAAATCCAAAATATAATGGCAACTCATATTCATTTGTCCTTTCTATAACTTTTCTCAATACCTGGATATGATCTACTGTACTAAAACCACTTTTAAATCCAGCTTGTTCTCTTGATTGGTGGAAATCCAATGTTCTCTGTAGATGAGTTGTAATTATCTTGGTAAAAATTTTGTATAAAACTGGTAAAAGGCTGATAGGTCTGTGATTTCTAATATCTTCTTTATCACCTTTTTTAAATATTAATATTAATACTGCATTCTTCCAATCATCTGGTACATCTTTATCATTTAGACATTTGGTATATAACTTTGCTAAAAAAAAGTTCTATTTCTTCACCTGCTTCTTTTAATAAATCAATTATAATTCCATCATTACCTGGAGCCTTTTCTTTCTTCATACATTTAATTACATGTCTCACTTCTTCATTTAAAATTCTGGGCAATTCGGAAGATGTAATAGATATAGGAGGTACTTGTTCTTTATTACTATATAATTCTTGATAAAAGTCTTCTACCCATTTCATGATGTCATCTCTTTTTTTAATAATAATTCCATCTTTTTTTTCTTATTGCAGATATAAATTTCCTACCAATACCAAAATGTTGTTTTACATTCTTGAGACTTTTATTTTCTTCTACAACTTTCCTTGCTTGTTCACAGTTATACTTCCTTATATCATTTTTAACTCTTTTCCACACCATTTTACAAAATTCGAGATATTCAGTTCTTTTTAATGTATCATTTTTGTATATCTTCATATTCCTTCTTTCCTTCATAAATTCTCTAGTCTTAGTAGAAATTTTATTGGTCAATTGCTGCTTTTTTCTACCAGCTATCTTTGTTGCAGTTTTTAAAAGTGTATCAGTTATTTTCATATTAATTTTATTCATATCTGAACAATGATCAAAATCTACTAATACTTCCGATTTGTAAGTTCAAATTTAAATTCATTAGAATGTTTCTGAAGATTAGGAATATGAACTGTAAATATTGTTTTTCTTAATAATTTTTGTTTTTCTAGTTTTGCATTAACAGTATCTTACTTCTTACTAATCGTTGATCACTTCCTGTGTTAAATTTATTAAGAACATTATAATCTTGAAATATGTATTTTCTGTTCATCAAAATATAATCCAATTGTGCTGTACTTTCATTTGGATACTTCTATGTCCATTTCCTTTTAACATTTTTTTCAAAAAAAAAAAATTTATAATATAAAGTTGTTTTTTTTTTCTGCAAACTCCACAACTCTATACCCTCTCTCATTTCTATTACCATAAAAGACTCCCATAACAATTTTAAAATGTTGTTTACTCTGATCAAAAGTCTTTTGTACATCCATATAAAAATCTTCTACTACTTCAATCACTATGAGAACTTGTTGGTGCATAAACCTGAATTATCTGCATTTGGTATCTGCTATTAAGTTGTATAACTAATCTTGCCACTCTGTCCGATATACCATCAATCTCCACAGTGTTGTTCTTCCACTTTTTATTTATAATGAATCCTACTCCACTTGCATTTTCAATATTTGTGTCTTTATAATAGAGTACATGTCCACTTCTTAAATCAATTGTCTCTTCATCTTCTAACTTCACAAAGTCCAATAATGTCCCATTTAATATGACAGTTCTTCTAATTCTTGCAATCTTCCTTCATTTGAAAGTGATCTGCAGTTGTAAATAACTAAATAAAAAGCCATCATCAAATGGCAGCCTGGGTCCGCAATCAGGGGATTCTTAGCACCCTCTACCTTCAGACAACTGCTATCTTGGTTGCTGACTTTACAGCCTCCTGGAAATAAGGGCCATGATTTATTTTTGTCTGTCATAATTGTATATATCTATTGGAAAAATATTTATCGTTTACACAAACATTTATTCTGCCTTATCAGGCTACTGAGAAGAAAGACCGTGGTGTTTCTTGATCTTAAATTCAGAGGTAAAATGCCAATAAACTCACCACGCTGGCTAATGCATGTTGGTGAACAGCCCAACCATGTTCGTATACTATCTGAATAATCACATAGTAATAACTGCTGCAACGACAAGAACGTATGGAGTGGACATTAGGAATTTGCCCTGCTCGGTTCCTTTAAGGCCTCCAAGAGGAATCAAAGGGTCTCCTTTCAGTTAATAGCAAACTCCTTTCTGCATCCTTGGCATATATATATATATATATATTTAGATCTTTAAATTTTAAATAAAAATTTTATATTAAATACTATTTCAAATAAAAATATTAACACAAGTATCATAATTAAATTTATTACATTATAAATACAATAGAAAAATTATAATATTAAATCATAAAAAATCTAACATAGCAACAATACAAAAAATAATTTTACAATCCGATGGAATATTTAAGTTAGTGGGATATTTGCATTTGTTTCTTGCTTGAAAGTAATTGAATATTTGGATTAAGTTTCATAACACACCTGTAATCTGTGTTCTTAAACTAGTTTTAATTTTTGTCATGAGAGAAAATGTTGACTCACAGCAGTAAGTATTTCCAAAGCCGGAAAGTAAACAGTGTGCGGGCTTTCGTAGACATGGATATTTAACAGCATTTTTCCAAATTTCTATGGGATTCTTTTTAGTGTCAAAAAGGGATTTGAGGATAGTATCTTCCCCTAACTCAAATATCTATATTTGTAGTTCCATGGGAGCCTCAGATATATCTACTAAATGTGGTTCAAATACCAGTTTCATAGCAGGAGTGTGTTTGTCAAAATCTGAAAATCTTTCAGTATATTCTTCAAGAGACCTACATATTCATGAAATGCTTTATTTTCACAATTCTGCTCATTTAACATTTTAGCTAGCTCGGGAAAATATTCTGCAGATGCATCTGAATGAGAGAACAATGGTTTGAAAAATGTTAATTTTTTTTTAAACGCTTGGATCTTTTGCCACATTTCATATATATGCTTCATTTCACCTTGCATGCAAATATTTAAATTGTTTTGTTTTATCATGATATCAAACAAAAAAAGCAATGTTTCGGCAAAATGCTTTATCTGATTAATCCTATGGTTTTTCTTGTTCTTGATAAAAGTGTAAAATTTGTTATCGAAGAGTTAAAAGTTTTATGAAAACCTGTCCTGTTGATAGCCAGCGAACCTTGCAGTAGTGCAGTAGATCAACACTAAGTTTCCTCATCTAAAGTTAGCTTCTGCCAAAATTTATGATGACGCATTGCATTTACACGAATATAATTTAAGTTCGCAATGGCTTTATCCAGAGCGTCTTGCATGATTTTGCACAAAGATTCTGGTAATGCAAAATGCAGTAAAATGAGATCAAATTTAAATTGTTCTTTTTTAATAAACCAATGAATTCTTTTGTGCCTCTCATGGAAGGTGTGCCATCAGTGCAAACACTGACTAAATTACTAGCATTTATCTGTAATCGATGACATACTTTAAAGTTTTCGAAAATATTAACACCACAAGTTTTTCCAGTTAGTGTACCCTTCATAACACTGAAAATCTTTAGTTACAGCATGAATAAAATATAAAACTTGTGCTAAGTCAGTTTTATTAGTACTTTCATCTAAAGCAATTGAAAAATAAATGTCTTCATTTTGTATAATATTACAAAGTTGCTCTGTTCCATTTTGAGCTAATTTGTGCTGTTGACCTGTTATAGTTTTTCTTGGAAGAGCCAATTTTTTGTATTTATCAACTTTTTCTGGATCTAACATATCCACTGCCTCAACAATACATTCTTTTATTAAATCTATGTCACTAAATGGTTTGCCTCTTTTTCCAAGTATATGTGCTATTTTGTAGATAACATCAATTGCAGTGGTATTTTTCTTTTCAAAAGCACTAAAAGATGCCTGTTGATGATGCTTTTCATTTTTCAATTTTTGAAGTGCAGCTTGTTGAGATTTGCCTTCTAAATTGAAGAATTTATGTTCTTTATGTCAAATAGTGTTTATTTGCATTCATTTTTTTTAAAGTAGTTAAAACCATATAGCACAATAAACACACTATTTTATCTTTCACAGAAATGAAGAAAAAATGTAACTCCCACTCTACATTAAATGTTCTATTTTCTTCATTTAATTTTCTTTTTTTGCAATTTGACATGATGGGTAAAAAAATATTAAATAATATCATAAGAAAGCGTATACTTGCTAGAAATATAATAACCCCATGTTTTAATAAAACCACAGAATAAGTCTAACAATAACAACTGTATGACTATAAGCATGACAAGTTTGACAAACAACAAGTCACAATCATCTTTTTACAAACATTAATAGTAAGAAAATAGTTTTTGTGTAGAGATCAGGTAACACATCCGGTAGTGTTACCATTTTGCACTAGGTGGTGTTCTATCATTTGAAATATACAATTGGTTATGACCACCAGTAACCACTGAAACTTAAATTTATACCGTTCTTTATTTAATTCCATAAATTTTCAAATTGTCGTTATCTAAATAAGTGAATATCAATTAATGCAAGGTCTAGCTTCTATGAAAGCCACACAAATCACTCATGGAGGTCCTACCTAGGGTATAGATCATGTACCTTAAATTCCATATTATAATAATTATTTGCAAATATTCTTATTTGATTGCTTTGCAATGCTATGCTTATAATTCAATAATAGAACACTATTTGCAATTAAAAAGTCATCTATATTTGATACAAAATGATTAAATAATTGAGACATTATGTTTTATATAATAGAAAAAATAATTTCATTATTATTTAGTATTAGCAATAATTAACTTATAGCTTCAGTTAAATGTCATATTGAGAGACTTGAACTAGTATATGGATGAATACTTATTATGCTCATATGATTTTTATAATGAGTAAAATATGAGTGGGATTTTTTTGTTTTGAAACCATGTTTAATATTAATTACAAATTGTCATACAGCATGTATTAACATCTTAGAGATATTTACTGTTGTTAATCATATCAAACTAAAAAAAAGATACCCATGTTATAAAGGACTAAGGATGCATATATTGTACAGAAATAATATATTGAAAATAGTATTCTGTTGAGCAACACATGCTGTGTTTTGTTACATATTTGCATTAATAAATTCTTTTTTGGAAGCTTGGACTTTGTAAGTTTCTCAAAAAGTTTAGATATATTCAGATTTATTACAAACTTTGTTTTGTCAATTTTAATGAGCACATTGTCTAGGGGAAAGCAAATAATGAAATAATATGCTGGATCAGAAATATACTATGACAGACTGACTTTCTGCATTATGTTCCTGTGCTACTTAAAATGATACATATAAGACTTATGTTCCTGTGCTACTTAAAGTGATACATATAAGATCTTATTGCAATAACATATTTATTATTTCATTTGCTCATTTCCACTTTTGTTTTCATGGAGTTATTTTGCCTTAATCTTATTAATTTTTCACTATTAATTTTTCCTCTGCACCTTATCTGTTTCTACACAAATAATATTTTCTGTGAATTTGAATTATTTTTTTTTTGAGGACATTTTCACTTGACCCAATACTTTTTTATTACTCTCAAATTAAAAAAAAACATTAATGCAGAAATTCAAAAAGAAAAAAGGTTAGTGTTAATACCACTGTTTCTCTATGATCTGTAAATATATTCAAGATTCGTGTATGTTTTAAACTTGGATATTGCATATAAATTTTCAAGTAGCTTCAATATGTATACAGTATATATTTAAATGCTGTTTTCTTCACATGACACATCCTTAGGCTCTTGGTTTATACCACTTGTTTCTCTTCTTTTATTTTTCTGTTCTCTAAATTTATTTTTCTTTACTGGTTTCATTGTGCAATTTTTTTGTGCTTTGATTTTCATAAATGATTTTTCCATAAGCATATCTTTGATTCCCTATAATATCTGTGTTCTTGTCTTGTATTTTTAAATGTTATGCCTTTAAGCCAACTTTTAAATTACCATTTGCATTGTTTTTCAAGGTTAGTATAGTCATGTCAAAAATTTAGTTTTTTTTTTCAAAATTCAATTTTTTTTTCTGTCATGGTTTTTTTTCTTAATCGAGCCTCACATGAGCATCAAAAATAATGGCAAAGATGTGAATATCATTACCAGAGATGTCACTAGATTTGTCATGTAGAATTTTTTATTTATGTTAATAAATAATGTAATTATGTTATCTAGTAGAATTCAATCTCCTTAGATGTGAAGTATATTGATCCCACAGTTGAAAATATCCAACTATATATCCCCACAAAGTCAGCATCCATTACTGATATATTTATATATCTACTAATTATTTTGTGTAAGTGATTATAAATAGAATTGCCATAGCTATTATTTAAGAAACTTTATAACATTAGCAATTGTGGCATCAGATATGCTGATTGTATTGACAAGAGCTTTTTATTTTTTTTTCATTCCTCTTGGCTGGTTTTACTTTTTTGCTCCAACTTGCTAGAGGTCAATATGTCTCTTGGTCTTGTTCTTCTGCTATCTGCACTTACCTGATTGTTTCTTAACTCTCACTGAACTAGATCTTCAACTGATTTAAACCAGATGTTTCTGTTCGTACAATTATTTACCACATATTGCATTAAATTTCACGAATATGAACATTTAAAATAATCATAGAAAATTAGTCTTAGAGCTTAAAAATTTATCTTAATTATAAGAGTGCAATTTACAAACAACGTAAGCAAATAAAAAGAAAAACATTTTTTTTAAATTATATATATGCTAATAACAAAAATCAGAATATTTTGCTTTAGACTAAAAGAATTGCATAAATTAGTAAAAAATTAATATATTAGAACTTTTGCATATTATCTTATTATTATATATAATCAAATTGTTAAATTTACTATTTATTATTATTTAAGACAATATTGTCTTAGTGTATATATATATATATTATAATTGATGTTCAAAATTAGTTTCATTACAAAGCTGCATAGTCAAAAAAGAAAGTTTAATAAAAAACGAAAACCGTTGTAAATTAATTAATAAATATACAAATTGCCATATGTGTTCATGCATGTACCAGGTATAAATATGTATTATTTAAGTATACTTGTTTAAGCAATTAAAAGAAAAATTATTCTTTACATTTTATAATACTATTAAATATATAATAAAAGAAAAATTACCAACAATAAAATAGTGATTCGTATTATATAAAGGAAGAAAATTAGTTTTTACTATGTGCAAATAAAGTTGAATTGTGTAGTATAAAAAATGTATAGTATTTTGAGATCCAAAACCTGAATACTCTATTAAAAATTATAAGATACTAAAATTAAGAGATTATCAAGCAATATTTAAAAGTCAGTAATGATTTTTTTGCTTACTATTATTTACTGTAAATAAAGATTTAAAAAAACTATTTTTTTTAATCATTTATAAACTAATTTAAAGAATGGAGAAAATATTTATGAAAAAACATGTGAAAAAATATATATTAGTCTGGATGAGGATGTTGTTTGATAAATATCCTGATATCAATAAATGTTTTTTGATAAACATCCTTAATTATATGATAGATGTTAAAAACAAACAAGGCATGTGAAGTGTAAATAAGTCATAAAAGAAAAATGACAAGAGTCTAGTCTAAATCTTTGCTCAAGAAGCAGTGAGAATGATGCATGAAAATAAGAGAAACTGCTAGTTAAAACAATGTTTTACAGTGTAGTTTGGATAGCCATATCTTGCTGAGTGTTTTATAAGTATTTACCAATATTCCATCCATCACAGCAAATATGACATTAGCTAACAGAAGACTATTTACTATGTGTGGCTAGAAAACCAAAAACAACACTAGATAAAATGCTTGGAATTATGCAGTCAGATTCAGAAATGAAAGTTGAAGTTGCATAGAATGTTACATCTGCTTTAATGAAGAAAACCATGCCATAAGGAAAGAAGTAGACTCTGCCGTAAGATCTACCCGCTGAATACACTATCCATTGTCATTATTATCCAAGAGGACAATTATCTCGTGGATTGCTAATGATTTGTTCGCATATATAGTAAAGACATGATATTTATAGAAAACAATAGTTTAAAACTTTAGAAATTTAAGACATTGGGTAAGATTTATCTGGTAGCAGTGGCGAATTTATAAGCAATAAATTTAAATTTTATTTGTTATAAATAAATTGTTAGCTTATTTTTTTTATTAACCAAGTTAGTTTGATTTTGCATTTCAAAATCATTTCAAACATATGCCATTAATATCCACAATTTTGAGAAATCATACAATCCCCTAGGACACATGCAGGGATAATGGTAGTAATTTAAATGATGGTGATTATAACTAATGAGTTACCCAGAAGTAAACTGTATACTTAGAAAATTTGGTCTGTTAAATTTATTTTAAGTTGAACTAGAAAAGAAATAAATTCTCTTGGAATAATTATAATTAAGTTTAGTTTTCAGTGTTAGATTATAAGTTTATTTGATCATTATCACAGATAGTTGGTTAAATTATTAAATATATTTGAATTTAACTATTTTATTTGAACTCTATATTGAAAATATACATTTCATATTTGAATTTATATTAACTACTTCTAAGTATATTTTTATTTGCTCTTCTTTTTGTCGGTTACAATATATACATATATTGTGTTTTATTGCTATTGTATTACCAAGTACATAATTTTTGTTTATGTTTTTCACAATAAAAATGATTCATGATATTAATTCTTTTTTATTGTGTTAATTATAAATTAAGTCATTTATAAAATCAATTTGCTTATGAAGTCAGCCTAAACTTATTTGGAGAATTCTTATAGTTTCAAATACAAAATGATTTTTTTTTTTAAAATGTAAATATTATTTGTAACATTTATGTGTTTGATTCCTATAGGTAATTAAGAGAGCTGAAGCTTTTGGAGCTGGATTAGTTAGGTTAGGATTAAAAAGTGCTCCTACAACATTTGTTGGAATTTATTCACAAAACCGAGTAGAGGTAATATTTTGCCATTATATGTAGTTTTAGTAATATTGAATTCAATTATTAATTTGTGTTTATTTTTACTTTTAGTGGATTTTAACAGAAATAGGTCTTTATTCACAATCCATGGTTATTGTGCCTTTATATGATACACTAGGATCTGATGCTTGTGCTTTTATTATTAACCAAGGTATACTATTAACATTATTTTTAAGTACAATATTATTAAATACATTTAAATTTTTTTTTTTTTTTTTGAGATTGATAAAAATTATGTGTTTTAGTTATGTTTTTATGTTGTCCTTCAAAAGACCAATTTAGGCATTAAATAATTTGCAATGTTTTTCATTCTAATAATATGATTTATAGATAATTAATTTTAAATCAATAATCAGTGTCAGACCAATGTTGCAAAATTCAATCTTGTGAATAGTTATAACTATGAACTCCTCAATTTCTAAAGAAAAAATGATATAAGAATATATAATATATTTTATAGTTTGAAATATCTACAATTTACTGTTCAAATATTGTCAAATAATTATTAAGCTGACTACTACATATAAATCTAAACAATGTTATGAATAAATATTACCTTTTATGGACTGATTGTAAAATGAATATTAATGATAGTTTATAATATTGGCAATCATTCATAAATGAGGATAGAAAAAAATAGAAAAAACAAAAATTAAAAACAAAAGTTGTGCAATGACCAATTTAAAATGTGTGTGATGCAATGATTACTTTAACAGAATCTTTAATAATCAAATTTTATAGCTATGATTAATGTGCATATAGATGTAAATAATCTACAACTAAATATTAGTTTGAGTCTTTCTAACTAATATATAAATGATTTTGTTAAACTTTTCATTCAGGTTGATGTGGTAATGTATTGATGAACTCTTCTTTATAAATAAGAATAATCATTTCTTCGTTCTTTTGAATATATGATTTATTCACTGAACAGATCTAGCATATAAAGTAGTAAACGCTCCTTAGTCCTACATCTTTATAAAACACATGAAATACTGAAATCCAAACAATTTTTTTCATATGGGTGTCTTGCCTTAGCAAATAGAAAACTATACGCTTACACCCTCTCCCCTTTCTGCCAACATTTAGTTTATTCATCCAGACTTATCAGATATTGAATTAGGAATTACTATTAATACATAACTGATTATGAAGCTTATTGCAGATCTGCTTAATGTCCTAGAGTGATCTTTTTATTAATGGCTAACAACACTTGGTAGGTTGCAAAGGTAATACCCACTACCATATCTTCACAGAATTCTTCTCAATTATCTTTTCTATGATTTTTTCTGAGATTACTGATATCTGACTTGAGTCAAAAAGTGCTTTGTTAACAATTTCTTGAATCAAAATTTTAATTTTAAGTAAATTTTGAATACGCCCAAATGTCATTTCTCTGTTTTTACTACATGAAATATTAGTCAAGATCAAAAAAATACTTCATCAGTTAATTGCTTTCTATTACAACTATGCAATCACTGTTGTAAGAAATTATCTAGCAAAGCTCTTGTACATTCACTTAATATTTAAAAAAATTTTAACAGTATTTTTTTTTTTTTTGAGTCTTTTTTTTTTTTGCATTAATTTTACGTATTCTGTCACACATTTCCTATATATCGTTTGATAGTGATCCATTCAAGGGTTTTGTTGACAATATAGTATTACTAGTGCTCATTATTACTATGGGCTCAATCAATATCACTGGCAATTTGATCCCCATTCTCTTTTCCTGCCCAGTTTTGAGTCACACCACTCTTATCAAGGTTAATGAGAAATTCAGTAAGCACTTGTCTTTCTGACAAAAGGAAAATGATTAAGATATCAAATTTTAAAACATCCCAAAGTTTGCACTTTATATTGGTACATTGAATATCATATCCCATTTTTGTGGTTTTTAATTCCAAAAATTGGAATTACCTATATGAAGAATTTATGAAAGAGAGAATTTCATCAATATCTGATGATATCAACCATATAATTGCTGGCAAACAAAGTCAGATTTTCAAAAATTTGTGTTTATTGTACTTGTTCAAGGATGTATTTTTAATTTTATTTCTTGATTAAATTCCTATCTTTTAACAAATACTGAACATTATTAGATTTCTGGTGTATTTTTTTGATAATTTTATATTTGTTTTTGTTTATGCCTGTTTTTTTGTTTGATCCTCACACTTTTCCTTACATCAACTTGGTCCTGACATTCATTCTCGTCAGTACTTACTGTACTCTCACAGATATCTCTTTTTCAACCCTTATTTTTACTTTTATATTCATTAATGCATGTCTCATCATTTGAATATATCTTCCTGGACTTCCTAATTTATCTCTTCTAAAGCATGGTTTGTCATTTCATTTGTTATCTTTTTATGGTTGCATATCCTTTTGGATAATATTATCTTTCATCTAATGTACAACATCCATTCAAATCATCTGGTTTTGTTCTAACTCAACTTTCCATTCATTGTCTCTCATTTTTAAGTTCTTTCTACTTTGAAAAAATCTCTCTAACCTCCTACATTTTTCTGTATCCATCCATTGTACCTATTTTTTTTTTTTGTATGCGTTTCATTTCTTCCTGAATTTTATCCAACTTTTTTCTGCCTCATCAAACTTCTGCCTTTTAGTAGATTCATCAAACTTCTGTATATTTGTTGCATGCAATCCAACTTTCTCACCTTTTTTGAAATTCTTTTCCATCTTTTCCTGCAATTTTTATTGTTTTTAAATATGGCTGATATCTGTTCAAATTTCTAATTTGTGATAGTCTTCCATTCTAAAGAACACCTTTAAAGGGAATAAAATCCAAATCATTAATATAAATTTCCTTCTTTTTAACTTTAATTATTTTAATAACTTTGTAACCACAAATAAAAACAACCTTCTTAACTGTTAACTTTCCCTAAAGTCTCTTCAAAATGCCTACTTTTTTTTTTTTTTTTTAAATTTCTGACTAATTTTCTCAGTCTCTATTGGGACACCAAATTTTTATATACTCCCATTCTGGTGTTCATTATTATTATTTTTTCATGCTTACATTTTTCTCCGGGGATTTACTTTTATCTGCTCCTCATTGGGAAACTAGTTTTTTTTTTTTGTTATGAAAAGATACAATAATTACTTTTATGTAATGGGAAGAAATTATTTTTATCTAGCCTTTTGCTGAAAGCATCTATAACCAATAAATGATTGTATAAAATTTAACGAATGATATATGTATACAAATTAATCCATTTATATAAATAAATTGCAGGCTAAAATTGTTCTCTTGTCTTGATTTAGCTAGTATATAAATGATGTGACTAGTCTTTTCAACCAAATTGATATGGATATTTGTCGATGAATTTTCCACAAATATTCTAGTGATGTTTGTAATTAATGCTTTCAACTACAAATAAAAATAGACATCTTTTTATTCAAAAACATCCTTTCAGATTTGTTCATTAAACAAGAGTGTTACTCAATTATCAAGCATTTAATGTAGCAAATGCTCTTGAATCCTAGCCTTTATAAAAAATGATTTAAATATAGTATAAGGTTTTCCTGAAGGCTTGTGATGATGATATGTTAGTTGTATTTATATATTGGACTATTTCTATCATTTAATATATGTATTGAATGTCTTTAGATAAATTTAACTTTCTTTAAATATTCCAAATAGCACACAGATTAGAGTGTTACTTTAAAATTCAATATTCAAGAATCTAAGGGTCCAGGTTTGATTTCCATGTTAGTACTGTCACTCACTGATTAGGCCAGCAACATCTGAAGAAGAGGGAGAATAATATCCCTCAAAACATGTATTTACTAACCTGTGTGATATTACTAAAAGTTGAATGTATTTGGAATATTTAAATAAAGTTAAATTTATATAAATACAATTAAATATACTATAATTTAATCTTATTAAATTTATCTTGTGAGTAATAACACTTTTTATATGGGCAACTTTCATAACCAACTCAAGTACAAACTTTTCACATCTATCTTTTTCAACATTTAGCTCATTCAACCATACTCATCACATATGCGAACTTGAGACTAGAGCAAAAGACTCCAGCTTAAAATGATATAAAATCCAACCATGTTATAAATTGAATATTTAAAAAATCAATTTAATTACAGACAAAAAATAAAAAGCTATCAAGTTTTGCATTAAGGATGATAATTTCATTCAATATGATTACTATACTAACATTGATTATGTTGCATAACTTCACATAATAGACTTTAATGTAAGTTCTATGATGGCTGGTTGTGTCAGAAAGAGATATGTATCAACACAGATTTTGATAGCTGTCATTACATATCATTAAGATATTATTAGAAGATTAAATATTTAATCAAAAAAATTGTATATTATATATATATGCATGAGTAATTTTGTGAATACTCCAATATATTACCATTACTTTTCTGATTTTAAAAAAGATTTGAATAGAATCAATTTATTGTTTGAGAATCTAGTCAAATAAATTCACAAGGGCTGTGCATTCAAAGAAGCTTAGAGACTTCAAGATTATTTAAGGTATTATTTAGAAAGAATCATAAAACTTGATTTTTATTTTAATGTATTTGATTTTTAGAACATAAAAATCTTTTTTAAAAATAGATTTGAAAGCTGGCAGCAAATTTGAATTTGCCAAGGATGCAGTGAGTTACTAATTTAAATTTGTCAACATGAGTGATATCGGGACTTTCTTTTTTTTCCAAGTACACGAATAATATAAGAAATGTTTTATAATAAACTTGTTGGGTAGCACTTATGTTTCAGTTGGTATTATTCCTACAACCTAGGATAGATAGGACGACTATTCACATACGCGATAAAACGTGTAATCTTGCGAACGTGAAATAAACACGTGCTTTTTTCATCTCGAAAAACGTGTTTTTGAACGTGCACAAAACATGTCAACAAACACAATTTCTTACGTCTCAAAACTTCTTAGTGTCATTTTTTTTTTTTTGGAAATTATTGCGTTTGCTGATTGAAAATTTTGTTTTTTACATTTTAAAGTTGCTCCTTGTTGTTATTGTAATTTTGTTTGACCATTTTCAATTCAATCTGATAAAAGTACTGAAAATAACACATATTTTTTGATTTAGTAACTGAATTAAAATGTTGATTTTGTTAATACTCCGTTGTTTTCTTTTATCTGCTAAAAGTGCTACATTTTAAAGTAATTTTTGGATGTAATAATTGAAATAATTCGTTGACAGATATTTCTTTATTTAAGAATTAAATTAATATGTTAACTTTGTTAATATTGTTGTTCCTTCCTTTTATCTGTTCAAAATGTTGCAACTTATAATTATTTCTCAAGTTTGAAAACCATCTGATCTTATTAATGCAATCTCCCTGATTGTTTTTTTTAAATTACGAATTGAAGTAAAGCGTTGAGTTTGTTATTTATATTTTTTTTCTTTTTATTTGCTTTCATATAAAAAACATTTTTACTCCTGCTTACACAGACATGATGACACCTTTTCCATGTTGAATGACATAAGGAACGTTTTTCCTCCTGTCTAAAAACCATCTGATCCAAGTACTGAAATTAATACTTATTTTTTTATTTAGTAACTGAATTAAAACATTGGCTTTATTAATACTGTTGTTTCCTTTGATCGGCTCAAAGTGCTTTAATTTATAGTTCTTTCGCCAGTCTAACAACTATATGATCAGAGTGTTACAATTTACAGTTATTTCTCATATTACTAATGGAATTAATAAGTTCACTTTATATTTACTGCTGTAACTAGATTATTATTACAATGTTGTTTCTTTTTGATTTGCTCAAAGTGCTGCTGTTTTTACAATTTCCAGTTACTTTTCCAGTCTAAAAAGCATATACTCAAAGTGTTGCAATTTACAATTACCCATTTTTCTAATTACTAATTGAATTAATATGTAGACTTTGGTATTACTGTGGTTTTCTTTTACTTGCTTTGAGATCAAAAACATTTTTAATTCTGTTTATAAAACAACTCGCCAACTGCTGCAATTTCCAGTTATTTATCCAGTCGAAAAACTAATGATTGTAGTGTTGCAATTTAGAGTTCTTATTCTATTTTTCGTATTCAATTAATACGTTAACTTTTTTACTAAAAGGCTGCAGGAATTTACTGGGTTTTTTTTTGTATTTACTAATTGAATAAATATGTTGACTTTGTTATTATTTTTTGGACAACATTCGTTTCAAAAAATAAATTGCAGTTGGTTTGCATAGCTTGGTAAGATTCCATTTTTTAGCATGTTCTGCGCAATCACGTGCTCTATAAACATTTCGGGGTAAGAAGTAGGAATGGCGGGGAGGGGGCTGCTAATCGCATTTTGTATGTAAGAATTCCTGGAAACTACAATACTGCACTCTATTTCAGACAGTAAGTAGCCTCTTGTTGAATGTTTTGTAATGTGATTTTAAAAACTATTTGTACAAATTTCGGTATTTTTCTTGGTTTAAAATCATTCGATTAAATTTAGCGTTCAAGCATCGTCTGCTTATGTTTCTTTCATAGATTTTTTTTTTTTTACTTTTAAAAAAGATATATTTGTGTTGTATTAATTTCGTACAGAAAAATGGATCTGGTATGCCTTCATTACTACAATTTTTTTTTTAAACTGATGGAAGAAAATTACAAAATTTGGTTCTTTGCGTCCATCTACATTGCATAGAAGTACGTGTATATTTCCTATAAAATTAATTTTTGTGTATTTTTCTAAAACTATTGGGTATTATTCCTGCAACCAAGGAAAGAAAGGAGGACTTTTCACATTCCTATCAAAGCATTGCTAACTTTGTAATGTTTGATGTTGCCAAAATCGTAACATTAAAAAGTTAGCAGTGTATTGATATGAATGTGAAAAGTCCTCCTATCTTTCCTTGGTTGCAGGAATAATACCCAAGTACCTTTTTTTATTGAAGTTTCTGAGTATTTGTATTAATAAATTGTTTATGAAGACTGATAATAAAATACATATTGTTTAAATATATTACAAATTGTACATAAGATCTAAAATGATCCATCCTCCTTTGTTGTTGAAAAATATAACTGGGGTAGTAAATTACACTTAGTTTTTCTAGCTATCCTCAGAGCATTTGCAAATCAAATTTGATGATTTCATTGAATGTCTTGAACTAGAAAATAAATGTGTATAAGAAATTTAACTAAAGCCAAATTTATTTATTGCTGTTGGATTTTAACTTGTGGACTAATGTGCTACATTTAATAAATATAAAATTTTGTAACAAATGTATGAAAGTCTTCATTGGTTTTAATAACTTTCGTATGTAATTTGAACAATCATTTTGGCATATTTTGACCATGTTTTTGGGTTGACATAAAAAAGATTGCATGCAGTGCATTTGAATTTAAAGATTAGAAGTTTGAAAAATTGAGTAGTATATTTAGAACATCTTAAATAATGAAATTCTTAATTGTTCTTTTTTTTTTTTTTTTAAATACTTAATATCATAAATTTGATTATCGCATATTATATATAGATTTTTTAAGGTTTTAGCTGTATTTTATGAAGGCATCTTCATCCTCAACCATTATCAATCCACTGCAGAATGATCTCTCCAAGTTCAATCCATCTCCACATCATCTCGTCACACTTTCTTATTTCATCCATTCATTTAACATGTGGTCTTTTTTTGAGTCTTTTACAATCTCTTGAAATCCAGTTTAATATTTCAATTGTCCATCCATTATCATCACTATTAGCAATATGTGCAGCCCAACTCCACTTCAGTCAGTCTTTTAATCCTTTCAATGATATCAGTAACATGTTTGTTTTCTTACCCATGTATTTTGTGTTTGATCTCTTCTAGTTACTCCTAACATGCATCTCTTCAATAATTCATTGAGTGGTCTGAAGTTTCTGCATTGCTCTTAAGTGTCCAAATCTCAGATCCATAAGTAAGAACTGGTAAAACACATTTATTAAAAACCTTCCTTTTCAAACACATAGGCATATTTCCTTTTAATATTATTTTTACCAAAAGCACTCCAAACAAGTTTAATTCTATGATTAATTTCATTCATTATGTTTCCATATGTAGTAATAATCTGTCCAAAGTATTTCTAGTTGTTAACTTCTTCTAACTCATCATTATTAATCTTTATTTTCATCTTTTGAGAAAATCCAGTAAACATTATTTTAGTCTTTTTAACATCAGTAGTCCTACTTTCTTACTTTCATCTGATAATTATTGCAACATTTCCTGAAGCTTTAAAGCATTATTTGCAAAAACAACTACATCATCTGCAATATTTAAATGACTTAAATAATCTCCATTTATTTTTATTCCTTTAGTTTCCCATTTTAATCCTCAAATTACTTCTTGCAGCATAGCTATAAAAAGTATTGGAGTTATGGAGTCACCTGTCTTATAAATCCAAAGCATAATAGCAACTCGTATTTGTTGATCTTTTCTATAATTTCTCTCAATACTTGGATAGGTCCATTGTACTAAAACCACTTTTAAATCCAGCTTGTTCTTTTGGTTGTAATTATTTTGGTAAAAATTTTGTATAGAACTGATAAAAGACTGATAGGTCTGTAATTTCTAATATCTTCTTTATCACTTTTTTTTAAATATTAATACTGTATTCTTCCAATCATTTGGTACAATCTTTTCCAAAGAATTTTCTATTTATTAGCCTGCTTTTAAGATATTGATTATAATTTCATCATTATATAAAGCTTTTCCCTTCTTTATAAATTAAATTACATACCTCACTTCTTCATTTAAAATCCTGTGCAATTCAGAATAATAGTAGACGTAGCAGATACTTTTCTTTGTTCTTTATTGCTATTTAATTCTTGATAAAACTCTTTACATATTTCACGATTTCACCTCTCTTTTTAAGTAATGGTTTTATCTTTTTTTCTTCTTGCAGAAATAAGTTTCCTATCAATACCAAGACGTTGGTTTACACTTTTGAAACTTTTATTCACTTCTACAGCTTTCCTTGCTAGTTCACAATTATATTTTCTTATATCATTATCAACTCTTTTTCATACCATTTTACAAATTTCGAGATATTCAATCCTTTTTATTAATGCATCATTTTTATATATTTTAATCTTCTGTCTTTTCTTCATAAATTCTCTTAAGTCTCAGTAGAAATTTTATTGGTCAATTGCTGCTTTTTTTATTAGCTATTTTTTATAGCGGTTTTTAAAAGTATATTAGTTATTTTCCTATTAATTTCATTCAGATCTGAATCATGTTCAAAATCCGCTAATATTTGAAAACGATTTGCAAGTTCTAATTTAAATTCATTAGAGTGTTTTGAAGATTAGGAATATCAACTATGGATATTGTTTTTCTTAATTTTTTGTCTCAAATTAACATGTATATTATATCTCACTAATTGATGATCACTGCATGATGATTTATATTTTTGAAATATAAACATTATTGTAGGCATTGTATTGCTTAATGTGATAGTAGAGTGATTCATTCTAAAGCTAAAGATTTTTTAGATCAAAACTCCATCCTTATCATTTTTATAGCTTGAACATCACATCTTTTACATATTGAACCACTCAATTATTTATTTTTTACAAAAATATAATATTAAACTACACAATCAGTGTATTATAGAAGGTATTATTAAATTATGCAAACCAACATTTGAATATTAAGATTGGCTATACACATTGATTTCTTAATTAGTTTACATAATCAATTTTTTTCTGTATTAGTTTTAATTTCTCAGTGTAATGAAGAAAGATAGTTATGTATTGGTTAAATTGTATTGAGAGCCAATGTCATCTAGAACTGTGATGGTATTACGTAATGTAGGAGTTATATGTAGAAATCTTTAAATATAGTTTAGTGGTTTACCAGTTTCTGTTAGAAGCAAGTTCTTTTTAGCTTTTGAAGCATTATTTTACTGGATATAACTTACAGAGACTATTCAGTGGAACTAATAAAGTTTTAGTATCCTTACTTTGCATGTAGGCAGTGAATTATTTTAATATTACTATTCTTTTATTTTAAATATTTTACATTTAAAAATTAGTTAAATACATATATTTAGGGCAGGGGTTCTTCATTCATCAGACTTATATTAAACATAATTTACTTCATATGTAGATGCTATTTGGACCAGAAGTTCATAAAACATCATTTTTACTATGCACAATGATATCAAATATGATTGACATTTTCAGTATTATCTTGTTAGGTATAGGAATTAGTTACTGTAGTGTATTTTATGTTATTACAGCATCACATTGGTTTTTTGTAAACTTAAAAGAAGTGCTATATTCAAGGCTTGAATGTAAAAATTAGAAGTTATCATGTTCAAACAATGCTAGATCTGAATCTTCTATTAGAACTTATAATAATACGTGATCTGATCAGTTGAAAACTAAGATTAATATATTTAAAATTATATAAATTCAACTAAAAATGCTTAATGCAAATAAAAAATTTAATATAAGTTTATTTAAGTGGAATAAACTTAATAATTATTAAGGGGATTATATTCCAGACAAATTTTTAATATCAATCACAAAACAAAATTATTAAAAATAGTATTGATTTAATTTGATGTAACTTTTCTTACTTACCTATCCAGCACTTAATAAAAAAGACATCATTCATTTTACTTTAAAAAAAGATTATTTTTGTAAATAAAGTAAAATTGTTAATGACAAAATTACAGAGAACAACAGTGACATTTACTTTTTTTTTTTTAAAAAAAAAAAGCAATCCTATGCTATAGGAAAATTGTAATTCATAACTATAATATATATATTTCTTTCCACATAAAACTTTAATGTTTTTATTTGATATGTTTCTTATACTCATACATTGTATATAATTGACAATATATGAATGAATATTGAGAGCCCTTGTATTGTACTATAATATCAGTTAAATATTATTAATATTCTCATATGGTAATTTGACCTTATTGATCACAAATTTGAATTCCATGCTTTTTTGTGGAACCGATTGGTTATGAGGAACAAAGAGCCCTATATATAATTATCAATGCATCTTTATCGCCATATATGAAATGTATAACAATACTCATTTTAATTATAAACTTTTTATAACAACGTATTGAAACTGCTTGAGGGTGTAATTTTTATGTAAATAAACAGAGTTATAATGTTACCAGACCGTTGTTCTTTTTTTTTTTTTTTGTTGTTGTTGTTGTTTTTTTTTTGGTACTTTTTTGATTTACAATAAAATCATAAATAATGAAATTTATCTAAAAGAAATAAAAAATACATTGGATAAACCTTTTTTTTTTTTCTAAAATGAAATTTGTAATTTTAACAAGAATAAAAACAAATCAAAACAATATTGTGGCGACGCAAATCAAATTTTAACATGAAGAAAAATCTCCAAAACAACATCATGGCCACGCAAATAAAATTGTTAATTTTAACAAGAATAAAAAGAAATAATTTCCCCCAAAACACATACTACTCTCTGTGCTGTAAGTACCTGTACCGTAAATGTTAATAATGGGATTGTTCATATAAACTGCGGCAGAATAATACGTTCTATTCCTGTGCTGTAGCATACAAATAGATACCGTAGCGAAATTTTTAATGGGAGTATTCGTATAAATGCGTAACACAAAGTTCACCATAAATGACGGCATCCTTCTGCGGCAGAATAAATGTCCTATTTCTGTGGTGTAGCATAGAAATAGGCGCCGCAGACAAGTAAGCGGACTATTTCTATGCTTAACCATTGGAATAGAACGTTATCTAGCGGCGCAGCCACTTAAACATCATATTTCTGTGCATTTGCATAGAAATTAGGCCATCAAGCGGTTTCAACATGCTATTATAAAATTACCATTACTTCTTTATAAAGTTACTCTAATATTTCAACCAGCAGACTGGTCTTCAGCAGAAAGCACAGCAAAATGGCTACCTCCATTTTGTTGTGCTTTCTGCTGAAAACCAGTCTGCTGATTGAAATATTAGATAGCTTTATAGAGAAGTAATTGTGTGTTGTTGTTTTTTTGTTAGTATTTTTTTGTATTTTTTCGGGATAATATGAAGCCATATATATATATATGTACACATGTAAAACCAATTTATTAATTTCAGCTGAAATCAATACTGTTATATGTGATAAGGCTGAGAAGATTGGTAATCTTTTGGAGCAGTCTGCTAAGGCACCATCTCTCAAAAGAATTATTTACATTGATGATGTCCCAGATATTGTATTATCTCGTGCTGCTAATTGTGGTGTTCAATTAATATCCTTTAAAGAGGTAATGAGCTTAGATGAGGCACATCCAATAAATTGTCATCCTCCTTTACCCTCTGATTTAGCAACAATATGTTATACTTCAGGTACAACAGGGAGTCCAAAGGGTGTAATATTAACTCATGAAAATGTTATTGCTGATGTATCAGCAGTACTTATTAATTTAAGCGATGAAAGTCCAACACCACAAGATTGTCTTGTTTCATTTTTACCACTTGCACATATGTTGGAAAGAGTGTGTGAGGTAAGTATATTAATAATTTTTTATTAGTTATTCATTAGACTAGAAATTATCCAATAATGAATCATATTTCTTTCACTATACCTCTCATGCAGCATAGGGACTATGTTTTTGGTCATATGTTTATGATTACATCCCTCCATAAGGTATTAATAAAAGTGGATAGAAACCAGTCCCTGCCATGCATGAGAGTAGTGTAGTGAAAATTTGACTAAAACGCAAAATTCTCCATACAATAGTGCCCACTCAGTGCAAACCAGAGTAATCAATGGATGCCAGAAGGTCATAAAATCCCTATATAGTGCTTACTCATCCAATATCCCCAGTTCAGTTTCTAGCTTGTGGCTTTCATCAGTTAGGAGCCTTGGATCTGAGAGCACTGCACCTAAATCTTAGGATCTAATGCAATCCCTCCAGAAGCCATCTTTTATCTCTACTTAACTACAAAACTATGAGCCTAAAATTGAAAACAATAATATTTTCAATCCAAGCTCATTAGCTTATATACACCTGGGTCTCATTTTATGTGGTAGATAGGTTTCTCAGAAAACGCGCACAAAAATAAACTTAACTATCTTGAAAAATGGGGGATAGATGCTGTAATTTTCAGAAATCCACATAAAAGCAAAGCAACAAGGAAAAATTACTTTAAAAAATTTGCATTAAAAAAATAAGGAAATAAAGTATGACTAATAAAAAATTTCAAATATTTGAAAAAAATTAATACAAGACAAACTTTTTTTATTAACTACAGTATTTAATTTTACATTTTTTCATACATATTTTAATCATTACCGCTATTTGACAATTTGGGTTCGTTTGTGAACTGGTAAGACATCAGATTCATGACATGATGTACAACTAGCGCCACTTTCAGTCTTGTGTTGTTTTTATATTAAAAAAATGAGATCCAATAAAAACAAAAGATTATTATTAGAAAGATTATTTTCAGTTTATAAAATCAATAAAATCTTTGTTATTATTTATTTTAAAAATCTAAAAAAATATTTGTTTCTGTTATATCTAACAAAATACGTTTTAAAAATTTAAAATTTTTGAATATTTATTGCAATATTCTTATATGTATGTATAAATCTATTATTATTATTATTTACTCATTAGTATAAGTAGATTATTTACCTAGAAGCTAAGATTCTAAGTACAGCTTCAGGCTATATTCACGTTAGCTGCTAATATAACGTTATATTTTTGAAAAAAAAAAAGTATTTCAAGTCAAAATAAGTTATTAATTTAAATTTTTTGATGTCTAATAAATATAATGAAATATGAAAGATATTAAGAAGAAACATGAATCGCATAACTTCAAAATTGCATTAAAATAATCCGCATAAAACAAGACCCAGGTGTAGTCATATAGATCTGAACTCAGTTCAGTACCCATACATTTTGGTGTAATCAATGAATGCCAGAAGGCTTGTGCATAAAATCCCTACCTAAAATGTCTGGTTACTGAACTGAATTCACATCTATATGACTACATAAGCTAATGAGCTTGAATTGAAAATATTATTGTATTTTCAATTTTAGACTTATGGTTTTGTAGTTGAGATAAAAGATGGCTGCTGGAGCGTTGCATTAGATCCTAAGATCTAGGTGCAGTGCTCTCAGATCCAAAGTTCCTCACTGATGAAAGCCATAAGGTAGAAACTAATCTGGGGATATTGGATGAGTAGGCACTAGATAGAGATTTTATGCACAAGCCTTCTGACATCCATTGACTACTCTAGCTTGCACTGAGTGGCACTACTGATAGAGAGTTTTGCCTGTTTTAATAACAGTTGTGAGCAAGCATAAGAAATGGTGATCATGTGATGTTTAGGAGTTTAAAATTAGACTACAGAATTATTATTCATTGTGCGAAGTAAGCTTTCATTTTTAGTTGATTTTTTTAAGACAAACAAAAAATGAGATTCGACTGAGATATAATATTATCATTATTATATTTCATCATTATTAAACAATAATAAATTATTCTATATATTTATATTTTTTTGTGTAAAAAAAAAAAAAAAAAAGCCTGTGTTTTTCTGTCAGTTTTCTGTATAATCATGTTATGACAGTTATTAATTTTTTTATTGAGCTAAAAATTGAAAGCATTATATATAACCATAAATTGTTTAGTGTTTTTTTTTTACTTTAACATAATTAATTCTCATGAAATAAATTATTTTTTATATTTAATATTATTATTATTATTATTATTATACACTATACTATGCCATATTCTACCATAAATTCTGTTAATTCATAGAAAATATTCAAAGGATATCATTTAAATAAACCAACTGACAGCAGGATATTCCTAAGTTCAAATTATAGGTTGCAGCAAAATATATAATAAATTGAAGTGATATTAAATTTTCAATGCTTCATCTACCATTTTTTTAATATTCTTTACATTGTCTTGTTATGTAAAAACAACCAACATATAGAATAAAATGTAAAATGGAATAGATAGTGTGTGAAGATTTAATGTTGCCAATTAATTGTTTATATATACACACACAATAACAGAAATGACTTCTCCAATTTAGTCTATCAGAGTTGATTTTTAATTAATTAATGCCATAAATATGATATTCTGAGTTCTTTAAGTTATTGAAAGTTGACAGATAAATAAGTTTAATTGAAATCATAACTTCTACATTTATTATTATTGTTGGAATTATCATCATTATCAGAGGGCTTATTATAGGAGGAATACCATATATGTTAATTGTAATAGTCTTATTTTTGGAAAACAATAGGTAGACATCAAGTTGAGTCTGGATTAGCTGACTTTGTATGTGATATTGTGAACCCAGGCTGCCATTTGATGACATTTTACTGCAGATCTCTTTTAAGTGAAGCAAGATTGCAAGAATTGGAAGAATTGTTTCATAGTCAGTGGTATATTATTGGACTTTGTGAAGCCAGAAGAAAAGAGAAGAGACAATTGATTTAAAAAGTGGACATGTACTGTGTTACAAAGGTACAAACATTGAAAGTACAAGTGTAACGGGATTCATTATAAATATAACGTGGAAGAACAATATTGTGGAGATTGATTGTGTATCAGATAGTGTGGCAAGATTAGTTATTCAACTTAATAGTAAATATCAAATTCAGATAATTCAGGTTTATGCCTCAACAAGTTCTCATTGTGGTGATTAAGTAGATTTTTATATACATGTACAAAAAGCTTTCAAAAGATCAGACGAAACAATATTTTAAAATTGTCATGAGAGACTTTAATGATAGAATTAATAAACAATTGAAAGATAAAACTGTTGTAGGTAAATTTGGTTATGGTGGTAGATTTGCGATAGGTCATAGACTTGTGGAATTTGTAGAAAAAGAAAAACTTTGTATTATGAATTCTTTTTTTGAGAAAAATATTGAAGGAAAATAGACATGGAAGCATCCAAAAAGATAAAATAGAATTGGATTATGTTTTGACTAACAGAAAATATGTATATCAAGAATATAATAGTCTTAATGAATTCAACACAGGAAGTGATCATTGATTAGTGAGATATAAGATGCATGTTAATGCAAAACAAGAGACAAAAATTATTATGAAAAGCAATATTCATAGTTGATATTCCTAATCTTCAGAAACGTTCTAATGATTTTAGATTAGAACTTGCAAATTGTTTTCAAATATTAACAGATTTTGAACATGATTCAGATTTGAATGAAATCAATACGAAGATAAACAAAACATTTGTTAAAAATTGCAACAAAGATAGCTGATACAAAAAAGCAATTAACCAGTAAAATTTCTACTGATTTATGAAGAAAAGAAGAAATATATTAAAATGTTGCATTAATAAAAAGGATTGAATATCTCGAAATTTGTAAAATGGTATGAAAAAGAGTTGATAATGATATAAGAAAATATAATTGTGAACTAGCAAGGAAAGCTATAGAACAGAATAAAAGTCTCAAGAGTGTAAAACAACATCTTGATATTGATAGGAAGCTTATTTCTGCAAGAAAAAAAAAAGATAAAACCATTATTTAAAAACAGAGGTGACATCATGAAATGTGTAAAGAGTTTTATCAAGAATTATATAGCAATAAAGAACAAGGGAAAGTATCTTATTACATCTATTATTTCTGAATTGCTCAGGATTTTAAATGAAGAAGTGAGACATGCAATTAAATATATAAAGAAGGGAAAAACTTTAGATAATGATGAAATTATAATAGATATCTTAAAAGAAGCAGGTAAATAAATAGAAAAAATTTTGGCAAAGATTGTACCAAATGATTGGAAGAATTCAGTATTAATATTTAAAAAAGTGATAAAGAAGATATTAGAAATTACAGACCTATCAGTTCTATACAAAATTTTTACCAAAATGACTACAATTCATCTACAATGAACTTTAACCAACCAAAAGAACAAGCTGGATTTTAAAGTGGTTTTAGTATATTGGACCCTATCCAAGTACTGAGAGAAATTATAGAAAGGATCAACGAATATGAGCTGCCATTATGCTCTGGATTTGTAGATTATGAAAAGGCATTTGATTCTACAAGCATTTTTTTAGTGATAAAAGCAGTGGATCATCAGAGTATGGACCTAGGATATTGCCATATTCTGAAGAATATTTATGAAAATGCAACAGCCACAATTAGATTACATATGATACTAAAAAGTATGACAGTGTGATTCCATGTCTTCAATATTTTTTACAGCAGTTTTGCAAGAAGTAATTTGTGGATTAAAATGGGAAGCTAAGGGAATAAAAATAAATGGAGATTATTTAAGTCACTAGATTTTGCATAGTTGTTTTTGCAAATAATGCTTTAGAACTTCAAGAAATATTATAAGACTTATCGGATGAAAGTAAGAAATTAGGATTAAAGATAAATTTAAAATAAAGTAATGATCAATGGAGTTTCTCAAAATAAGAAAATAATGATTGAAAATGATGAGTTAGATGTTAACAACTACAAATAATATGGTCAGATTATTATTACAGATGGAAATATAATGGATGAAATTAATCGTAGAGTTAAACTTTGTTTGAGTGCTTTTGGTAGAAATAATTTAATATTAAAAGGAAATATGCGTATGTGTTTGAAAAGAAAGGTTTTTTTTAGTAAATCTGGGTTACCAGTTCTTACTTACACATCTGAAACTTGGAACACATAACAGAGCAATACAGAGACTTCAGACCACTATAGAGAGATATATTTTAGGAATAACAAGAAGAAGTCGAAAACGAAATATATGAGTGAGAGAACAAACAGATGTTACTGATATCATTTAAGGAATTAAAAAGTGGAAGTGGAATGGGGCTGGGATATATTTCTAGAGGAGATGATAATAGATGTACAATTGAAATCTTAAACGCGATTCCAAGTGATTGAAAAAGAAAGAGGCTACATGTGAGATGAATGGATAAAACAAGGAAGTGGAGAAGAGTATCTTGAAATCGGAGAAGTTGGATTGAACTTGGAGAGACCTTCATCCTGCAGTGATTCAGTAATGGTTGAAAAATGATGACCATTTGAAACAAAATCTTGATCAGAAAAATAAAATGGAGGATACAGTTAATCAAATTAATGGTACTGTATCTAGAAAACTTGGCAAGCAAAAAAAAAGTAAGAGTCATTAGTTAGTAATAGTACAAATTATACTGGGTTGTGTCATTTTGGTTTTACTAATATTCTTGATGATTATTGTTAAATGTTAAATTAATCTTCTCTTATGTAATTAAGATTGAACAAAAATTAAGAAAATTGTTCTAATGAAGACTTATTCTTAAAAAGAAAAAATAAGGATATATACTCAAAAGTTGTAATAAATTTGATAATATTAAATGTATTCCTACATAAAATAATTTAATAGTGTCATCTATAATCAGTAAAATTATCAGGAACTATAATAGTTTAATCCCATCGTTTACCATTATTTAAAACTTCTATAAATCACATAATTATTAGTACAGAATATTTTACTAATTTACTTTTATTACATAAAATTAGCACACTAGTCTGCACTGTTACTACATAGCTCTCATTACCTCTAACTTTATCACTACCTTACTTAATTAACTGTCGATTATCTACTCTTTTGCCTATCTATCATTTTCCTATTCTTATCTTTTATTCTTTTAACAACACTTAAACAATTTTTTTTCCATAATTACTAATGACAAACTTCCTCTCATTTCATTAATTAAACTCTAATTTTTTTTTCTCCATTATATATGTATTGGAAACACACATTTTGGTACCAAATGAAATTGTCTGGGAGTGGTAAATAAATTTATTTGAACCTACATGCCTGGATTTCAAATGATTATATTATTGTTTCATTTTTAGTGGTCTTGCATGTCTAGAATACATGGGGTGAGCTGCATGTTTAAGAGCGATAAATGGAAATAGATAAAGAATTGAATTAACTAATATAGTTGCCAATAATTTAATGATTATGAGATCAAAATTGAAAAAAATGGTAATGAATTTAAACATTATGAAACCAGCCACACAAGAGATGGAACAACTGACAGAGTTTAAGCCTGAAATCAGAAGATCAATCTATAGGAACTACATCGCCAGAATAGATTTTCAGATGCTGTATAATTTAATCTAGGAAAGGCAGTAGAAATATGTGACAGAATTAAGAGAAGTGATGAATACAATGAAAGGAAAATCAACAGGTGATGATAATGAGGTTGAATGAAGTGAGAGATGAAATAAAAGTAGAGAATCCGAATATGATAGAATCTGTAAGAGTTTGGAAAGAGGATTTGAATGGATTGATTGAGAAATCATGATACACAAGAAGAAATGGTGGGAAAGAGAGTAATATGGAAAATAGCAGATATCAGAGAAAGTAGATATAAACTAGCAATAAGGGTAAAGAATTTAAAAATGGATGTGGTAGATAAAGAATGTAATAATGAGAAAATAATAAAAGATTATTGTACAGAAAACAGGGTTTAAAACCATAATAATCCATAATCCAGAAAAAACAGAAGCAGTACAGAAATGCTTACAAGAAAATGCCAATAGGATGGATTATAGTGAAAAACCAAAAAAAACTCTATGTAACAAAACCAGTGGGAAATGGATCTTCAAATTAGTATTGAGATGTACACTGAAATTCATCAAAATATGAATAAGCTTTTAAAAATAATATTTATAGACCTGGTTGAAGAACCACATACATATAGAGCAATTAAACACTAAAATAAAACAGTATTGAAATTTTAACTTAATGATGGAAGAGAGTAAATTGGCTAAAGTTTGCAGCAACTTGGGATGATGCTCATATTTGATAGTGTTTATTATTTGATAGAACTTAATACTTATCAAAATCATAAAGGAACTTGAGTGATCAGCTTCTTTATAAAACACCAAGAGACCATAGGAAAATTTACAGGCCATTTCAAATAAGGATGCTTAGATCAGTAAAAAAAAATAGCTGGAGGGGGTTGAGCTAGATCTCTGCATAGAGAATTTGGAAAAACAACTCTCAATAATGACTATGGATTTATTTAAAGAATTAGTTTTTGGAGAAATAAGTTATTAGTATATATTTTTTTGATGGTGAAAAGGCAGCATTGTGCTATAGGAGTTTATTTGGTTATGATTTCTTTATTAGTGATGGTATGAGAATTCTAGCATTGACTTGGGGACTTAATGTTGTCATGGTACTACATGTTAAATTTGATCTCTGACACTGCACCAGTCTTTTGTGTAACTTTACATTTTTTTAAGTATTATTACTTATTTGCTTCCAAGTTTAAAGAATTAGTTTTTGGAAAAATAAGTTATTAGCATATATTTTTTTGATGAGAAAAGACAGCATTGTGCTATAGGAGTTTATTTGGTTATGACTTCTTTATTAATGATGGTATAAGAATTCTAGCATTGACTTGGGGGTTTAATGTTGTCATGGTACTACATGTTAAATTTGATCTCTGACACTGCACCAATCTTTTGTGTAACTACATTTTTTAAGTATTATTTATTTGCTTCCAAGTCTAGTCATAAGAGCAAGGCATTTTGTAGATTCAAATAAATTGGAATACAGATTAACCACTAGGATTTAATTAATGAAGCATCGCTGAAGTCTGTGTGATAGACTATTAACTTCAGTTCTTTGTATAAATCATTCTTTTAGTCTCAGAGATATTCATTGAGCTAGGGTTATATTATGTATTTTTTTTTGTTTGAGTTAAAATTGAAATAACTAATGATGTCCATGCCTGCATTCAGTATCTTTAGATAAGTGATGGATTCTTATACATCCTAAAATTGCAGGTGTAAGTTCATTTTCTTGATGGACAAATACTGACTTGATCTTTTAAAGAAAAATGAATAGGTAGATGTATTTCTTTGTGTGGCATATTAATACAAAATAAAAATGAAGCTTGATTTGTGAATATATACCCAGAACAAGGGTAAATATGGCAATAACAAATGAAAATATGTACTCAAAACTTTATTAACTCATTTTTTTGGTCACAAGGATATTGCATCAATTCAGACTCCTTTTAGAAATAAGCTAATGTGATCTTGCAAGCTTTTCACTCACACACTAAAATAAATATGTAAGGGAACGAGTAAACAAAAATACCTAGATCAGATTCCCCCCCCCCCTTTCTAAAAATTGCAAGCTGTTTATTTATTTTTTCTTATTATTCGTACAGCAGGGGATATATTTAAAAAAAAAAAAATTATAACAATAGATAAATAAACATATCCATATTTGTTATGTATAATTCTTAATAGAAAAGAAATTGGAGGAGACATCAATTATTTTTAGTTGTTTTGTGTTTAGAAAGAGAAAGTTTTGTTATTTTAAAAAAGCTATAATACAGTTGTTATCAAGGACTTTCGATCACCCCAACCAGTGAAAACTTTTTAACAACATTTGAGAAAGTTAAACTTATTAGAATGACAGAGCTAATTTGTGAATTATTAATGCAACTAATATAGCTGAAAATCTCACTATGCTGGGGTGAAAAATTAAATATTAGTATATCAACATGAGACTATGTAGCCTTCTGCAGATGTCAATTTTGCTACAAGCATTACCTGTTAACTTTCAGATGATTTTTGGTCAGCCTATCCATTGTGAACACTCAATCCCATCATAACTTTATTCTATTTAGAGAAGACATCAAGAAAAGTACAACAAATGAAGCCCTGAAAGTTTCTTGATAGTGACTATTCTATAAACCAATATTCTTTTTCAAAAAGGGTTTGAATCTATTTCTAGCCAATTAAAGGATAGAATTATAATTATAATGTTAATTCCTTTGTTCTTATCATAGTCCATAAAAATATATATAGCTCTCTAGATGTGTTAGAAATAAGAGGATCTTTTTTCTTTCGAAGTAAACTAGTAACAAAAACATACTATTGTTACTAGAGAAAGTAGTTTAGTTTGTAGGATGTTAATAGTAATTGATAGTTACCTAGAAATACTAGCACTAACATATTTCTCTAGTTATTATGTGGAATATCTTCACTTATTTCTTTGTTTACATCAATAAATCTATGAAAATATGTAATTTAACTCGTAACAGCTACAATTAGTATATAAGACCAGTATAAATTTTCACATACTTAATTTCATATAATTTTTTAAATTGAACAG
Organism: Epiperipatus broadwayi; assembly: GCA_028023455.1. Lineage (NCBI taxonomy): Eukaryota > Metazoa > Onychophora > Udeonychophora > Euonychophora > Peripatidae > Epiperipatus > Epiperipatus broadwayi. Next base: position 4,850,912 of record JAQFVV010012401.1, read on the forward strand.
GTGATCTATCTCGGTACCTTATTAAGTATGTATTTATTTTTCAAAATTCAAATTTATTTGAATATAGCTCTTGTAGTATAAATTTTATGCCTTCTTTTTTTAGATTTAGCAATATCTTTTACTGCTTGTAATCTAAATGGCTGTAAATTCTTTGACACTTATCATAAAATTTATTGTAATGAATGCTTATAGTAATAAAAAGCAATTTTATTTCATTATAATAAACTGATTATATGAAAACAATCAACTGAATCCATTTTAACAAAAGATTTTATTATTTACATTTTTTTTTATACTAATATTTTAATATTTATTATAAATAGCTGCTTGTAACAAAACAAAAAAAAAACAAATTTGAAACTATTTATGTAAAACAAACAAAAAAAAAAACATTCTTAGGAGTGGTATGAGATTTATGTTGTTATACTGCATTTTAGTCATTGCAGCCTAATCTTTATGAATTGATATATACATGATGCCAGAGAAGATGTGATTCTTCTAAACTTTCATACTATAAAAATATCTGAGTTTAAATCCATTTAAAACCGTGGGTTAGAAATAAAAGAGGATTCCTTTTGGTTTCTAAGTATACTCCAGCAAAAAACTTGTTGGCTTCTAGGATAAATAATTTAACTTAAGGGCTGTCAATGGTAATTGACAGATAACTAGCAACACCATTTCTAACTCACTTATTCAATTATTTTTAAAATGTAAATATTCCTCTCATTCCTTTGTTTACATCACTGATGAAGAAAATATTTAATTTAACACACACACACACACATATAAAAACTATGATAAATATTCAAAGCCTGTGTGAGCATATAAGTTAAGATTAAATTATATATGTATAATATTCATAAAATTAATTAAATAAATTAACTTATATATAACTATAAATTTAAAATATCTATTAAGTCCAGAATTATAATGGATGGAAGGCATAGTAAAAGCTATTATTTGCATTATATATATTGTAACGATATATAAATATGTCGTTACATTAATTTAAAATAAAAACTTAAAAGTTCGCAAATAAAAGTAAAAAACTAAACGCTAAAATTAAAATGTTTGTTAAACATATATACATTCGCACAGATGCCAAACTTTAAAAATATTTTTTTTTTAAAAAACAAATAAATAAGTATTTGAACGTACTTTTTTATAAAAAAAAAGTACAAGATTTAAAAATAAAAACAGGTATTAATTAATTTTTGTAATCTGTAAATGGAAATGATTGTTTATAAATTGTTTGAAAAGCAAGCTAGCCTTGGGCTCTTGTATAATTAAAATGATCTGATGAAAGATAGATAAGAAAATAAAGAGAAATTAGCTTGACCAATGGAAGCACTAAGCCTTGGCTCGGACCCTAACGAAAGTGATGGATTCGTGACGATTTGTTGATTGAATCCGTGTGGATAATATAAAAAGGGAAATACAGTTTTTTCTGACAGTTCCTGCATTGTGTGTTTGAGAGATGTGGTAGGACGCACATACCACACTCTCTATTTAAAAAGGAAAAATGAAAAGACTGTGATACCTTGAACCAGCTATTGCCATCTCCAGAACATTATCTTCCAATGGAGGCGTCGCGGGAATCAAAAGCAGAAACCTGGACTCTTCTACCGTGAGCTATGAATTTTACAAATTAACAACAACAAAAAAAAGTAATTAAGAACTTTCGTCAAGGTTTTTTTTAAAGATTCAGCTAATTTAAATTTTAAAATGAACTCTTATTTGATTTTCAAATTAATAATTGATTGTTTAAATTTATATAGTTAAGTTTTGCTAAAATCATTTCCATTTTATTATTATTATTTGTAGTAATATTTATTGTAGAAATTATTAAATGCATTACATTTAAGTTGGGTATAGACGTTGCAGAGATTCGTTAGCGGTTGATTATGTTGTGGTTTTCACAGTCGATTAGAATATATAAGTCAACGATGTCATAGGGTGTCTTATGATGAACACCAAAGGGTCTCCTGTATTCCCTCAGCAATTGACGTTATCGATTGACTTTGTATTTTGATCGGTTGTGTTTAATTTGGAATGTTTTTGACCGTGGAATCTGTGCAGCCGATCTATACTCGACATTATAAAACAAATTGTATAAAAATAATCTGTGCGAACGTATTTAAATGTTAAATTTAAGTCGGGCGTGAATGGCTATATAGTTTTGTAAAGTTATATTAAGGGAGGGTAATCTTAGGTTATTCATTTTGTAGTTGAATTGGTTCAATGGATTGGATATATTTGTGTAATTGTAGATGTAGTATGAGATCCGCTACAGGCAGGATTATATATATACGCCACACACCTTCTGTTTGCCTATGGATGGGTTTGTAAGACGGCAAAGGACCGCAGTCCATTCCTATGGAGTTTTATATTTATTGTTCTACTTGCCAACAGATGTAACATTCTTGTTGGTGGAGAGACAATGTCTTCTCTAATTCTACTTACTGATCAGATGTACATTCCTGACAGTATTTTGTGTTGTTGTATTTTCATGCTACATTGAATACATAAATGTATCAGATGGATTGGCGCCGGTTTGATTGCGAAATTTGTTGCCTAAGGTTAAATCAGGGAAGAATATTTTCTTTTCAAATGCAGATCTATGTAGTCTATTCATACTCGACTATCTAAATAAAATATTAAACTCATTGAAACTTAGTTAAATGTAAAATTAAAAGTTAATATAAAAATCTAAAATGTTGAATTTATTCCTCAAAATTTAAATGTTATTTTATATGTGCGTAAATAAATATTTTTATGTGTTAATTTCTGGCAGTGGCTTTTATTCTTTTATATTTAAGATATAAAATTTATATTTTATTATCTCTGCTACTCCACTGAGCTAGTGACTTGGGCTAACGATCTGAATATTTAAATAAAGTGGAATCTTAACAGCGCGTATCTGCCTACTCTATAAATTTTTCTAGGTTTAAATGCCTAGATGGCGCCCCGTAGAGCAGATATCGTAGTTTGCGGTTAGATTCGATCTTCACTTTCATTTCGATCATTATAATATATATATATTATCTGCCATTATCGTATCATTTGATCTCTATTCAATTCCCTGATATAATATCCATTTTCTTACTAAGCATATCTGTTATCACAATTCTTGTTATTGAATTGGGTTTTATATGAGTAGAATTATTTGGATTTGTTATTGTTCAGTTTTATTATAATATATAAAAGTATAGATTAAATATATAATATTGGACTTCTGAGATGTCATATTATTTATGATTCTTTTACAAAGAAATGTAATATAATAAAGTTTGACTTAAATTAAATGGTATTTTAATAACAATACAGTATTGCCACCTGTGCTAAACAGAGTAATCAATGGATGCCAGAAGGCTTGTGCATAAAATCCCTATCTAATGCCTACTGTATGGAGAGTTTTGCTCTGTTTATCAACAATTAATGTGCTAGTATAGGAAATGTGATCATGTGATGCTTAATGGTTTAACAATACATTTTGTTATATTTAATTACACACTCATATAGTTATTCATTTTGATGCATTTCTAATTTGCTAATATATTAGAGGTAGAATTGCTTAGCTTATGAAATAGCTTCACTAACTAAATATAAATTAATATTTAACTTTAAAAATCCTTAACTGCAATCTCTTCTACATGTATAATTGAACTAACTGTTGCTTTAACACTAAAACTATTTTTTTGATAGTCAGTTAAACTCACTAGCCAGAGAACTATGAATCTTATACTATCGCTGACTACAAACTACATTATACACATTGTATGATAAATGATATGTTACTTACTATATATTTTAAATTCTTTTTTTTTTTGTTAAATAATATGTTTTGTGGAATTCTACGTATGTACTATAGATATTATATAATGACATACTTGTTCATAAACGTCATTATATTTATTAAATCTTGCTTGGCTAAATATACTATTCTTTCCATTCCATTTTCTTACAATATAACTTGATATTTAGAAATTATATTTTATAAATTTTTAAATATATCACTAATATAATTGATTTTTAAAAAAAATTTCTTTAATAAACAATTTTTTTATAGTTAGACAAGTTCCATATTTCTCATTCTTTTTTTATTTCATAAATAATTTCATATAAATAAAGGTACAATAAAAGACAAATAACCCCTAAGATGCATTTTGTGCTGAACCAGCACTCATCAGTTGGGCCAGGTCATCATCTCTCATATACATCTTTATTACATGAAGAGTATTTATGTAGAGCAAATTGTCTCATTTTTATTTTCAAGCGTCAATTTACTCCTTTTCCAACTTTTACGTTATCAACTTTTTGATAAACACATAATGATTATTATTAATCATTTATTAAACTAAAGATTTTCTCTAGCATAGATATAAACTTTAATCCAAGTTAAAGATTAATATATCTGATTTTTAGCACACACACACACGGTTATTTACATTTCACTTTCTCCCATGCGTAATATCTTTTTTATAGATAGACAACTTCCATATTTCTTCATTCTTTTTTATTTCATAAATAATTTCATATAAATAAAGATACAGTAAAAGACAAATAATCCCCAACATGCATTTTGTGCAGAACCAGCACTCATCAATTGGGCCAGGTCATCATCTCTCATATACATCTTTATTACATGAAGAGTATTTATTTATGTAGAGCAAATTGTCTCATTTTTAATAAACAATATAAAACTAAATTATAATTTATATTGTTTTAAGAAACTACATACAAAACAATAAAAACTTTACATATCCAGTGTAAGAAGAATAACTTAATTACACTACATGTAAAAGGAAAAGAATATTAAACAGTGACCTGCAATAGAAACAGTTCTTCACTTTGTTTATTCTATTCCAGAGCCATCTATTGTAAGTTTGAATAATCACTGGTTACTAAATGATATTCTATATTCACATCTCCAAATTAACTATTAGACTTATAATTTGCAGTCACACAACTAATATGATTTTTTTAAAAAAATCATATAATTGGGTAGTATAAAAATTGTAAAGATGGATGTGATAAATACGTGAGTGCAAACTCTGCTTCTCAATGAAGATGACAATAGTCAAAAATTTGTTTGGGGATGTAGATGTAGCATTCGCAACTGCTATCTATTGATTACTCAGTCTTTCAGTAGATGACTGAAATGGAATAAATAGCTCCAAATACTGCTCCTACTGCAGATATTGAAAATAAACAGAAAATTATACATTTTGTTTAATACATACATAACTAGTAATAGGAAAAAAGGGATTGACTATTCCTGCAACAGATTTATGATCTAAAGAGAAGGCCTAATATACATTATTAATTATTGTTTTTATGTGGTAACTGTTCAAACTGATTTTTATTATCATAGCATTAAGCTTTTAAAATTGCTTTGTTCTTGTTATATGTTACTATACAAATTTGAAGTACACCTGGGTCTCTTTTTACGCGGACTTATTTAACACGATTTTGAAGTTACGCGATTCATGTTTCATCTGAAGTCGATTTCCGATAATGCGCTATTACTTTAAATAATAAATTTCCCGCACGTACGTTATATTGAAAGTAATAGCACATTATTGGAATTCGACTTTCATCTTAGTAATTTCAATATTTTCAATGCTTTATAATAGTAAGATTTTATGCAATAATGAAATTAAAATCATGATTTCCACATTTTATGTATACACACATTAAATTTTACAAGATTATAATGTAAATTTGTTGAAACATTGTGCATGTTAATTTTGCATTTTAAATCACATTCTGTTTTTGCTTTTTAAAAAATAATGTAATCAATTATTATTTTCTTATTAATGACACTAATCAGTAACGTGCTCTTAAATTCCAACGAGAGCTAAATGGTTGTATGTCTGGATATCGCGAGCTTCATAAACAATTAATAAAATCATTGTCTCAAAGATTAATTACGTTGTCACCAGAAAATCATTAACACAACATGAGAGTGAAGTTGGCGCTAGTTGTATTTCCTCTTGTGAAGAATCTGATTTTTTTTACCAGTTAGCAAACGAACCTGTTTATCGATAATAATTAAAACGTGTATAAAAAATGTAAATTACTGTACTGTAAATTATGCATAAAAATATATTATTTTGAATAAAATTAAATATTATAGTTAAAAAAAGTTTGTCTTGTATCAATTTTTTTCAAATTTGAAATTTTTTATTAGTCATATTTTATTTCATTTTATTTTTTTTTTTTGTGCGAATTTTAAAGTAATTTTACGTTGGTGCTTTGCTTTTACGCGACTTTTGAAAAATCACAGTTCGTATCCCCCCCTTTTTCAAGGTAAGTTACATCTATTTTTGCGTGATTTCATTTGCGCATGCTTTCTGAGGAACCTATCTATCGCGTAAAACGAGACCCAGGTGTATTTATGAATTTTTTTAATGTTAATGGTTTATTGAAGAAAGAATATGATTATAGTAAGTCTATAAATTAATGTTTTTGTATTTTTTGATACATAATCTATATTTATAATGATTGAATTGTTCATGCTGTACTCTTAAATAAAAATATTTTATTACTTTGAAAAAAACCTTCATAGAAAATGTTTCTGTTTAATGAATATTATACAATATATATAATTTAATGAATATTATATAATTTTTCTAAGTTATATATAATTTAATGAATATTATATAATTTTTCTAAGTTATTCTGAAATGTTCTGATATGAATTCATAAATAGACCATTTCTTTCACTTTTTTCTTTAGTTAGACTAATTAATATACATGGACACATTAAAGAATGGAGCCCCCCCCTCCCTCAACACACATCCACCCTGCATATAATTTTGTAAATCTGAAAGTAAACATATAATGATTATAATGATATTTTCTTGAAAAATCATTTGAGGACTATCAAATTTGATTAAAGATTTAGCAATGTTTTATAACATTATTGACAGTCATTAATGGAAATTTAATCTTTTCCTTACGGTGAGCAACTGCTATTTTATATTTTTTCATATTGAAACGGTATTATTTAGCCATCATTCCGTTTCACCTACTATGTTCCATAGTAGTATCTTTTTCTCTAGTTCAAACCTGTCCCAGTCTACGTATATAAGCTAATAATTTATTTTATATGTAACAGCGTATATTTACGTGCATGTGTGTGTATTTGTATATGTGCGCACATCTAATGGTCATATTAATGTTTGATGCATATAATGTATACGCAATTATAAAATTAATAAAATGATATAATTTAAATTAAACTGAACATTGTTATATGTGTGTAATTACCTACATATACGCTAAAGAAGCCATAATGCAATAGATTTAAAAGCATTACAACTCTTTTAAATTAATATAAATTTGGATTATTCTTAGTTTAAAACTCTTTATTTAAGTGCATTGGTATATAAATTTCAATTCCTGTGGTACTCTCACACACATATATAAGAAAATGTTTGCAAACTTAAACTCTTTTTAAAAAAAAGTTAGTTGTTTTTATAAAAAAGTTGTAATTTTTTAGAAAACCATCTGCAAGCAATTAATAAAACTTGAATCAAAATTTTAATGTTTTTTAAAAATAAAAACTAAGAACAAGGAGTGACCTGTTTAACCATTATTGTTTTAGCCAAAAAAATGACCAAAGGTTTTATTTTATAGATTTTAAATTATTGATGAAAACTTTGTGGAATGTAGTAAACAGGATACTCGAGTTACCGAATTCTCATGTATAAATAACTTTAAATTTTGCATGGGAGGGGGGCACTTTTAAATTTGATATAGTAATTGCTGGAAAATGGAGTGCTGTCTATCCTTTTGAGGGATCAGTCTGTGGAGACAGTAGGATGGGAGACCAGTTAAACTGCTAAGAAGACATCAGGAATGGATCAACCCAGCTGAGAATGATGGTAATCAGTTATCTAGAAGCCTCAACAAAGAAGATGTGGTAACAATTTTTCCCGCAGAGCTCTTTAAAAATAACTAATAAATTATCTAAAAGTTAAGCTAGCTATTAATCTATAATGTGTACAAACTTCTAAATTGTAATAATTTTCTAATAAGTACAACTGATTTAAAACCATAAAATATAATTCAAATTTCTGATAAATATTTGTAAACTTGGCTATCTCTTTCTAAAACTCTAAATACTTGTTAAATAATAACTTAGTTATTATTTTATTAATGCTAATCTGCAGTTATGCCTTGGTTATTTGTTTTATATATATTTATTGATAATTTATGCTATGCCCAGTTCAGAATGGAGATTGATTCTATGAATAAAGTTTGAGGGGGAGATGATTAGAGGCTCTCTCATAATTCAGTAATTTCACTCTTTAGCGCACACACTTAATCTCCGCTCTGAAAATCTAAATATATTCATTAAGCTATTATGTTTAGCTTATTATTATTGCTGTTAGAATTAGGTTTGCAAGTTTAATAAAGTAATTAGTTAATAAATGCAAGAATGAGTTATAAAGCATATTATATATATTGCTTAAATTCCAGATATGTTTTAGACCTCTTAGTTATATTATCAACTGCAGATTTATTAATAAATTAGATTACTTTAAGTAATTCTTTTAGCATGATTTAAAAGTGCTAATTATGAACTGGCATATGGTAGTTTCGTAGAACAAAACTATAGGATTTGGCATACCTTAAGTTATTAATTAATATTATATTTAGCCTGCGAATATGTCTTTAGGAAGCACATACATGCATTTACCCCTTGCTGTATGTTTCTTATATGAATAGGCTTCTGGTTTTAATGGCCATCCCATCTACTTCGGACAGCTCTTCTTTAGAACTGGAACACAATGGTCCAGATTTTTATAAACTGCTCCGATCACCGAACTATATTTTTCAATTTATTCAGAGCAAGTATTGTATGGCCACAGGAACCGAGTACTTGGTACTGAATCTTCTGAGTAATTACACATTTGAGATGCACACATCTCTAGTAATATATATAACGCTGTAGTATCTGAAGTCGTACTACAAAACTCCATTTCATCCCTCCATAAAGTAATATTTCAGCATTGATCTGAACATGTAATCTGGTTTTGTGCATATATAATCTGCATAGAGAGCCTATTGCAGCTCGTTAAGTGTTATTAATGATCTTTTATTAAATGTTATGGTGATAAGTTATCATTTTTGCACAGACTTAACTGTCACAAACCTAATAGGGAGGGCATAGTGAAATTAAGGCGTGAATGGACTGTAGATTATTAAATTGGTAATAAACTCTTAAACTATGGTGCATCAGATGAGATTCTGTTTTCAAACTTGCTCATCATTGTTACACCTGCATGTGTCGTTCAGTGCACTCATGTTTATGCAATTTATATTTAATAATTAAAATATATTAATTTATAACCGCTGTATTGCGTATTGTACCGGTCAGAATTGTATGTTCATTTAACAAGGTTTAGAATCTAAGCAAAAGTACCCTAAATCCACTCATGCCCGAGAAACACGGGTCAGGAGCAATCATGAATTCTGCCCTATTTGCTCTTCTCTAAAACTATAGCATTATAAACAACACTTCTGATGATAACATGAAATTTTATTCATTCTGGTCCCAGAGACAGCAGAGAAACACGAGATCTATAGGGTAATTAATGTAAATAAATAATATCAAATCTTGGCTCAATCAAATATCTTATGTGAAGGGACAATTTATAAATTTTAAATGAATTGCACACAGCTAGCATTGCAAAAGAAACATGAATTATAAAATAGTATCCATCCAGAATGAGCAAAGATAGAACAACCCAGAGATAAATGTTCATTTAAAATAATCAATTATAACTTCTAAATATTACTAACACTATTATAAATATTAAATGGAATTCAATGAGTGAGATTCAGTAAGACACAACGCATGAGTAATTATTAACACATAATAATTTAATGAATATAAACAATTTAATTTACATTAGAAAACATAGCACAGATTTAATGCGGTTATTACTTTGCATATAGGCAACTGATTTAGTATGCTAATGAGCTATAAATAATAATAAATTAATGTTATCAATGCTATGATCATTACTTTAAGTAATGATAAGGACGTTTATAAATTCATCTCCAAAGAGAGGTTTACTCTTGATATGACAGTTAAATAATTTATCGTTTATGAGCATATTTGGGCCTGTACAAATGAGGAATGGATTAGCCTAAATAAGCTTTACTGTGACAATCCTAAAATATTCGACTAATTATTAAATGAGTGGTTTACAAACATCACTGCGCCACGTCTTATAGATAATATGAGAATTACACATAAAAGAACTCACAATGCTAACTATAATGATAGCGTTTAAAATGGAGAAGATGTCCATCTTTGGACTGAAAGGCTTTATCACATATATGATTCCGCTTGTATTTATCACAAGGCGATATTCGAAAATATGAGTGGTAAGGATTCCATGGTACACCCTCCGACATTTCACATGCAGAGCCTTAATACTCTAATGTTTATCCTGAGATCGGTTCTACCAAACCTCATTCCTAGACGAGTTACGTGAAGGAAATCCGGAGTTCGGATGAATAAATATGATAAAGCAAAATATAAATTCTTTAAAATGCTATCATAAGTAAGCAACGCGAATATGGCTTAAGTCTTAAATGACTAATGAAATAATTTAAGCTTAAATAAAGCAATAATATCATGGGTAACGCCATGATAAAATAATAACCCACTCAGCATCGTACATATAACTTTAATAAATTTAGGATGTCAAAAATAGAAGAGAGAAAAATATTATTTTTTCTATTTAACAAGCCCAAGTATTTTTAAACGACAATATATCATAAGCTAATGCTCGATGGCGTAAAAGCAATAAATAATTATTTAAAATAGGTTAATAATTAAAATCATTTTAGAAAACATAGAATGCATCTAAATAAATAGTGTCAACAACAAAAAGTTTATCTTATCCCATAATATGACATTTTAAACAATCCGCCATTAAGCATACATTTCAAAATATTTAACCTAGCGAACAGCGTTCAATAAGAAATTTTACGTTTAACTATTTAAATATTCTAAAAATATCGGAATGATGATTGAAATAATATAAGTTCGCTAGATTGAAACATTAGCATACTAAAATTAATTTAATAAGATACATAGTTTAAATAAGTTTTGCCGCATGAAAATAATATAATTAGAGCGTGAAACTTAAAACTAGTGATAGATTTAAAATATATATAATTCTGTGCTAGCGTTTCAAAGAACAAGTTTAAAACTTAAGAGAGAAAATCACAAATTTAACGATAATTAAGTTTATAGTCAGTTACCAAATAAATAAAGATTACATTATGATTACAATTAAGATTTAGGAAAGAAGTGAAGTGAGGAGAATTAAGAGTTCATTCTTCGGCAAAACGGATTACCTTTAGAAGTTATGGTGGCCACTTATAATAACGTATACGAAGTTTAGCAAGGCACAATATTAATAAAATAATGGTAAACATCTTCCAATAGTTCTTTCACAGTTAAACATAACAGTTCTCAAGTAGCGAATGCATAGCAGGAAGGCAGGACAAAGGCGATCTAAGGTCAGGGAGGCAAATTCTTTTTACTCACAGTTCATTTTGCTTCCACTCTCCAAACGAATACCAGAGAAGAGTGATTTGAACTCCTTTTGCACGTTCCTAGAACTTCTGCTCCTCCTATACTTGAAATTTGGCAACATTGGAAGATGTAAACAAATACGTTTCAGAAAGCATTATTTAAACGTATTTTAAAATTGCAAATAACTTTAAGAATATGATTTTTGGTTTGACTTGAAATAGTTAAATGAGAATGACATTTTTAAATTGTAATAATACTTTTTAGAATTTTCTGGCATTGCTTTAGCTTTACATTAATTGTATTTATTTTTATATCTGTAATACATATACGCACATACACAATTATCTAAGTGAAGGGAATTTACAAGCTTGGAAATAAAATATACTTAAGCTAAAATAATAATTCAACTGGTTACACATAACCATTTTGAATAAACAGGGTGGAAGTGATACGTGTATATGTGTGTGCTTAACATTCCTGGATGACCAAATAAACATATAAACTGGTTCAAACCCTACTTTAAAGGTATGTAATGTCATCAGGCAGTGAAGTTAAATATGTACTACAGATTTACCACTTCACATTCCCCTAATTAGAGGAACAAACAAAAAAAAATTGTTAAAAAAAATGATTTTACTTATACCTTTAAAAATTGTTATTCCAAGTGGCAAAGAAACACATGGTCAACTTAATAATAATGAATTAGTTTGTCTATTACCCACTACTCTTTTGTCTATGCTTCACTTCATAAAATTCTAATCACAATGTACTAATTGGGATCTCCCTATTCTCTTAAGTCTTTTTGAAAATCAATGGTCTGTTCTGATGCATTATGCTGTCCTATCAATCTCAAAACACTTTTTACTATTCTTTTCCCGGGTCGGGTGGTATATACAACTTTAATTGGCATGCAACATTATTATACTTAAGAACCTTAAGCCATACTTGATCTACACAAATTTTATGATGAGGAATACGTCTCTTTCTTACCCTAATTTTTGCTATGTGGGCTAATCTTAATCTAGCATGTTGCTGGTTATATCTTTGATGGATACAAATACTCTTGTCCAGTAAGGATTTACAAATCTCTGTATCACTATAACTAATATTTCTAAAAATTTTAGGTTTATCTAATATTGGGTTTGTAATCATCTCCATCTCAAAAACATTATTACTACCACTAAAGATGATATTCTTATTGGTTGCAGGATCAATATGTTCAGCAATAAATAAATTCATTTCATGAATCTTTACCTCTTCATACTTTTTTTCATTAGATCAAGCATTTTCTTTATCTATAGCAGTTTTGATAGATTTATTAACAGGAATTCGAAAGTTTTCTTTATCATGAATACTCTTAGTTTTGATTGCCTTATTAACAGGAATGAACTGTCCTATAGAAACTTCATCAATACACTCTGCTATTTTCATATCAATATCTTGGACTTTGGAAAAACAATCAGACTCTTGTTTACTGATCAAAGAAAGTTTATCATTTTTAATCAAAAATGGAATTGTTTCTTTACTTATAAATTTCTTTTCAAAATTATTAGTAACTATAACATCCATCTCTTTAGTGTTTAGTAATGTCAATTTTGAATCCAAAGAGAATAAATTGTTAACATAATTTTCTGTTTTCATTGTAGATGCTACATTCCAATTAGAATTTATATTCTTAGAATGGAGTTCACTAATATTTGAAACTAGATTTTTCTCAGTCTTTCCAGAATGACAATTCACCTCAATTTGCTTTTCAACTGTATCACCCAAATTAAGAGAATTTATTTTTATATTACTTCTATTTACTTCACTCGGAGAATCTAATTCAATGGAATTTTCACTATCATGTACTAAATAGTTCAAATCCATCTGCATTTCATTAGTATCAACTACATTAGGCAAACAAGTAATTATTTCCATATCACCTTTATTTAAAGAATCACTAAAATTCATCTTGTTCTGAGAATCCATTTCAGTAATATTCACAACTGAATCCTTTTTATGATTATGAGTAATATAATTTAATTTAGCTTCATCACCAATTTTGTTAGACAAGCAAGAAGCAAATTCCATATCATTTCTGACTGAAGGATTATCTAATTTATAAAAATTACTAGTTTTCTCAGATATCAATTGACAATGTTGAGTGTTAACAGTGTTTGAAGGAACCTTGTCATTTTCTTTATCAGAGATGATAGTTTTCTGCAGACATTTCTTGCCAGTTTTAATATTATTTACACCAGTTGTCATTTCCATATCATTAGTTATTGAAATATTTATGTTCTTATCAACTTTGATAAAATCATTTAAATAAGTTGCCATTTTTATATCATCTGTTATGGTATTTAACTTATTATACCTTCTTTTCTTAAAATTCTGAGCAGTAAAAGTAAAATAATCATTTGGCATGAGTTTTCTTTTTCCACAACTTATACATTGCTTTTCAGAAAATGTTTGTTTTGATAAACAATCATGTGTTTCTTCAAACATTATATTTTTATTTGAAGATTCTTTATTAGGACTTTCAAAAGATTTTGAAGCACACTCAGATAAAAAGACACCCGGTTCAATATTATCTGTTAAAAGAGAATCACTTTTGAGAAAAGGTAGCTCTTCATTTCTGTTATCTAATGCTTGAACTTTACAATTACTTTTATCAAACTGTTTATTAGTCAACACATTTTTACAAAATTTATTTAATAAAGCATTATTAAAATATGGAATATCATTAAAACTATCTTCAAACTTGTTTTCAACATGAAAAATAATTCTATCACTATCCATTATTCCAGCAATTCTACTTTTAACACAAGATTCAGGCTCAGTCTCTTCATTAATTGATAAATCTTCATGCAAATCCATTGCAGAATCTAAACATCTTGTTGACTTATCATTGCTGAAGGAATTCAAAACAAATGGCTGAATTTGGTTTTCATCAGGTACAGTGTTAGAATCAAATGAAATTTCTTCTTTTTGATAAATCTGACTAACTGTAACAGATTTATTGATGGAGGTATCAATCAAAGTTTCACAATTTGATTGATTATCTGGATTATAGAGTGGATCTATAAACTTTTCAACATTTTTAGACTGATATTCCAATAAAGAATCTCTTTGGACTTCTGTTGGAACATACAATTTAGATGATTCCATCCTGTTTGTTTCTTCTGCCTTCAAAAGATAACTAGAATCAAGCTTTTCATCAGACAAAAAGGAATCCTGAGTAGAAATATTTTCATCACATAAAGTTATATCCCTAGGTAATGTTTCAACATTAGTAGCATTTCTATCAGTTTCTTTAATCATATTTTCCTGATAGTTCAAATCAGTTTCACATTTTTGTGTCATAAGAGAATCCAGACCTTTCATATTTAAATCATTCTTTTCAGAGTCTTTAAAATCCAGTTGTATTTTTGTCTGAGTTTCTTGAAACATGTCCTTAACCTCATTTTTAGACATTTCATACTCATATTTAGCCTTATTATCTGGCTCATAAAGATGATCACTAATTTCTCCTTGGACTACTTGGAAATCTCCTAATTGTTCCTCATGCTTTATCACATTCTGTTGTGGATATTCTACTTTCATCTCTTTGACAGCAAGTGATCCTTTTACATGAGTTTGCTCCCTCCATTCTTCCATCTTCTGATGTCTTTCATCTTGTTTTTTAAATAGACCCTGCATCATCTTCCGGAATTCTTCAGCCTCTTTCTTCCGTTCTTCAGCTTCTTTCTTTCGTTATTCCGCTTTTAACTTCCAGAATTCTTCATCTTCTTTCTTCTGTTCTTCACCGTATTTTTTTATTAGATCTTGCATCATTATAAATAACTGGTGGTTATTATTGTTCAATTTGTTAAGAGCACTAATTCCGTAACTCATTATTATTTGCTATGGGTTATTCGCCTATCCCTTTTCCTCAATCGCCCCTATACTACCATTTCCCACCATACCTACTACTTTCTTCCTGCCCTGCCTAACTTATATGATGCCTAACCACTTTATTATTTATGCCTACTCTTCTCACTACTTGAATCTGCCTATATCATTTAAGCTATATATTATAAAATTATTAACTATTAATTCTATAACACAAAATATATTTAAAAATTACCGTGCCTTCACTTCTTTTGCCACTTTCCATCTGTTCTCTTTGCACCTGGAATTGACTAAAAATCTTTATTAGTAAATTGATAATACAAAGTATAACAGAAAGCCAAAGCAAAGTATGATTTTCTCTCTTTTAAATATTTGCTTGCGTTTGAATCTCACTCAATGTAAGTTATGTTAACACATGAAATCACCGGTTGGCAAAATTTATAATTGTATAAATACAAGGTGCCATGCCAACACGGCAAGATTAATAACTTATTACATAATATTTAGGTTATTCATGCTCACAGAGATGGATACCAAAATTTCCTTTTGCATTGATCAAATAATTCACAATTATTATACTAAATAAATATATATTTTATTTTCAAAGCTATTTTGAAATCAGCAAGATATATCCTTATATTTATCTCTTTGCAATAATCTGCAACAGCTATAAAATTTATTTCACATAAATAAATTTTATGTATAAGCAAAATAGTGTTTAAGGTGATTTTATATTATATTGTAATAAAATCAAGCCAAGAAAATTCTATCACATAAAAATATGCAAGTTATACAACATGGATTGACATATCTTAGAATAAAACAATTTATTTCATGAATAAGTTATTATTTACTACAAACCAACAATGTGTGACTAACCTAAATTTGAATATAGGAATTTAACTCAATTATCTATCATTTCCAAGGAGCGTGAGGCTATCATAAAATGTCAAAATTAATATTCTTCCCAGTAATTTGTATTTATCGATATCAATTTTCACTTTTGCTTGCATAAGAATATGTAAACCATTAAAGCATTTTTCCAACTACATCTGGCTGCTTGGTATTACATAAAAGGTCTTCACCTGCTTTGAGGTTACTAATAATAAGAAACGAACATTTAAAATATCAACTAGCAAGCAACTTTTCCTTTGCTAGCATGAGAACATGTAAACCATTTAAGCATTTTGCCAACTGCATCTGGCTGCTTGGTATTACATAAAAGATCTTCACCTGCTTTGAGGTTGCTCTAAGAATCAATGTCATTGAAGCGTAATGTCCACTACATCGGACCGCTTGACATACAATTCTCAATTTGAAGGTCTTCACCTGCTTTGAGGCTACTAATAATAGGAAACGAACATTTTAAATATTTGCTAGCAAACAATACTTTTAAATTAAAGTTTTTAACATAATATCGATATTGGATACTTCTAAATATCAAAACTGAGATATACACTACTTAATGTTGACAAAGAAAAAATTATTTCTTTCATCTATTCTACCCCTTGCTCCAATCTACTCTTACTACCTTTCTAACACTTTAATTTTCTTTCTCCTTATTGTCACGAATGCATATTAACAAATGTATAATATATATACACTGAGATAGTATAAGATACACATATAATTAATTTATATATATATTAACTGTCTTATTACTTTTTAAATAATTATTTTGACTAACAATACTGTTTTACTCATATAGCTTATGGTATTTAACCAACAAAATTAATTAATGAACCTACATTTAGATAATCTTGGAGACATTAAAATATAAGCCACCAAAACATAAGCACTTTACAAGGTTTGGTATTTAATTAATATAGACCCCAATGATTGAGCCAACAACAAGATAAGCAGTCTACAGGGTGTGAGATTTAATTAATCGAAGCCCCAAACGTTTGGGTCGCCAAGCCCAAGAAAGAAAAAAAAAATCCTGTACTGGTCAGAATTGTATGTTCATTTAACAAGGTTTAGAATCTAAGCAAAAGTACCCTAAATCCACTCATGCCCGAGATACACAGGTCAGGAGCAATCATGAATTCTGCCCTATTTGCTCTTCTCTAAAACTATAACATTATAAACAACACTTCTGATGATAACAGATGAAATTTTATTCATTCTGGTCCCAGAGACACAGCAGAGAAACATGAGATCTATAGGGTAATTAATGTAAATAAATAATATCAAATCTTGGCTCAATCAAATATCTTATGTGAAGGGACAATTTATAAATTTTAAATGAATTGCACACAGCTAGCATTGCAAAAGAAACATGAATTATAAAATAGTATCCATCCAGAATGAGCAAAGATAGAACAACCCAGAGATAAATGTTCATTTAAAATAATCAATTATAACTTCTAAATATTACTAACACTATTATAAATATTAAATGGAATTCAATGAGTGAGAGTCAGTAAGACACAATGCATGAGTAATTATTAAAACATAATAATTTAATAAATATAAACAATTTAATTTACATTAGAAACATAGCACAGATTTAATGCGGTTATTACTTTACTTATAAGCAACTGATTTAGTATGCTAATGAGTTATAGATAATAATAAATTAATGTTATCAAGGCTGTGATCATTACTTTAAGTAATGATAAGGACGTTTACAAATTCATCTCTAAAGAGAGGTTTACTCTTGATATGAAAGTTAATAATTTATCGTTTATGAGCATATTTGGGCCTGTACAAATGAGGAATGGGTTAGCTTAAATAAGCTTTACTGTGACAATCCTAAAATATTCAACTAATTATAAAATGAGTGGTTTACAAACATCACTGCGCTACGTCTTATAGTTAATATGAGAATTATACATAAAAGAACTCGCAATGCTAACTATAATGATAGCGTTTAAAATGGAGATGTCCGTCTTTGGACTGAAAGGCTTTATCACATATATGATTCCGCTTGTATTTATCACAAGGCGATATTCGAAAATATGAGTGGTAAGGATTCCATGGTACGCCCTCCGACATTTCACATGCAGAGCCTTAATACTCTAATGTTTATCCTGAGATCGGTTCTACCAAACCTCATTCCTAGACGAGTTACGTGAAGGAAATCTGGAGTTCGGATGAATAAATATGATAAAGCAAAATATAAATTCTTTAAAATGCTATCATAAGTAAGCAACGCGAATATGGCTTAAGTCTTAAATGACTAATGAAATAATTTAAGCTTAAATAAAGCAATAATATCATGCGTAACACCATGATAAAATAATAACCCACTCAGCATCGTACGTATAACTTTAATAAATTTAGGATGTCGAAAATAGAAGAGGGAAAAATATTATTTTTCCTATTTAACAAGCCCAAGTATTTTTAAACGACAATATATCATAAGCTAATGCTCGATGGCGTAAAAGCAATAAATAATTATTTAAAATAGGTTAATAATTAAAATCATTTTAGAAAACATAGAATGCATCTAAATAAATAGTGTCAACAACAAAAAGTTTATCTTATCCCATAATATGACATTTTAAACAATCCGCCATTAAGCATACATTTCAAAATATTTAACCGAGCGAACAGCGTTCAATAAGAAATTTTACGTTTAACTATTTAAATATTCTAAAAATATCGGAATGATGATTGAAATAATATAAGTTCGCTAGATTGAAACATTAGCATACTAAAACTAATTTAATAAGATACATAGTTTAAATAATAAGTTTTTCCGCATGAAACTTAAAACTATTGATAGATTTAAAATATATATAATTCTGTGCTAGTGTTTCAAAGAACAAGTTTAAAACTTAAGAGAGAAAATCACAAATTTAACGATACTTAAGTTTATAGTCAGTTACCAAATAAATAAAGATTACATTATGATTACAATTAAGATTTAGGAAAGAAATGAAGTGAGGAGAATTAAGAGTTCATTCTTCGGCAAAACGGATTACCTTTAGAAGTTATGATGGCCACTTATAATAACGTATACGAAGTTTAGCAAGACACAATATTAATAAAATAATGGTAAACATCTTCCAATAGTTCTTTCACAGTTAAACACAACAGTTCTCAAGTAGCGAATGCATAGCAGGAAGGCAGGACAAAGGCGATCTAAGGTCAGGGAGGCAAATTCTTTTTACTCACAATTCATTTTGCTTCCACTCTCCAAACAAATACCAGAGAAGAGTGATTTGAACTCCTTTTGCACGTTCCTAGAACTTCTGCTCCTCCTATACTTGAAATTTGGCAACATTGGAAGATGTAAATAAATACGTTCCAGATAGCATTATTTAACGTATTTTAAAATTGCAAATAACTTTAAGAATATGATTTTTGGTTTGACTTGAAATAGTTAAATGAGAATGACATTTTAAAATTGTAATAATACTTTTTAGAATTTTCTGGCATTGCTTTAGCTTTACATTAATTGTATTTATTTTTATATCTGTAATACATATACGCACATACACAATTATCTAAGTGAAGGGAATTTACAAGCTTGGAAATAAAATATACTTAAGCTAAAATAATAATTCAACTGGTTACACATAACCATTTTGAATAAACAAGGTGGAAGTTATACGTGTATATGTGTGTGCTTAACATTCCTGGATGACCAAATAAACATATAAACAGGTTCAAACATGTCATCAGGCAGTGAAGTTAAATATGTACCACAGATTTACCACTTCAGTATCATTCATAATCCATTCTAAATCTTAGTTAAAATTCTTAATATTAGTGTTAAGTATTGATATATGCATTATCTAGCCAGCCATAGAGGTGTGTGTTTATGTATTAGTAATTTAGTTAATATTCCCTGAGTTTCTTGCTCCTCCCTTTGCTACTGCCGGCACGTGAATGAAGAAACTTCGAATGTAGCCTCATATATGTGATTCATATGGTGGTAAGTCATGGAGTGTTGGTGAAGGAGCTGAGGTGCAATCTGAATCGAGGTCTCAACCCTTCATCTAGATTAGCCTTGGTATAATTTGCCAGGACTCTGGATTTTGTTGCATGCATGTACAAATATGACCGTTACAATATTCAGATTAAAAATTTTAGATATTGTATAGAATTATGAGTTTTTATTTTTTATTCTGATTTCTGTTTGCAATATTACTTTAAAAGGGTTTATTTTTATTAATTTATGTAGTCTCTTCTTAGTTGTTAATATTATACCACAAGTAAATGCTTTTTTTTGATTCACACCATTTATTTCATTTTTTTTATTATTTGATACAATACTTCCATGATTTAAAACTTTTTACTTTCTCAATAAATTATTGTCATCATAACTCACTTGAAACTTAGAAGTGATTATTCGCATTTCTGCTATTAGAAAATGTATATATCAATAAACAAACTTATTATATCCATTATTAATTTTAGAAATGAATATCATTTATTATATTTTAGTAATAAAATTTTATGTATATTTTATCATTAACTTTACTCCCCTAATTATAAATTATTTAGCATTTACAACAAACAAAAATATACAGTTTGCTATCTTGGTTTATAATATTGAAATTTCACCATTCCTGATCATAAAAATAATTATCCATTAAAATTTAATCAATGTTCATATTATATTAAATGTTTTACAGCTTAAATATTTTTTTGCTTGTTTTATTTAAATATGATGTCTGAAAATTTATGATTTTTAATGGAAAGTCCTGACATAATTTTATTGTAATGTCTATTTGAACAAACATATTGGACTGTGATTGGTCAAATATTTTGATTACCTGAAAATTAGTCAGAAGCATCAATAAACTAATCTGATAATTCTGATTAAAAATTGATAGCAATAAAAATAATAATTTATTATAAAATTTTGCATATAATCTGCTTGTTTCAATTATATATATATATGCAATTATGTATATATATTGTATCACTATTCAACAGCATTACATACTTCATAATTTTTTAAGAAAAAGGGTTAAATTTTAAGTGGCTTAAAGATTTTTTTTTAAAAACAAAAAAAATAAAAATTACTGCATCATAGTGAGGGGGGGAGAAATGTATATAATAGAACTAAAGAAAGATTAAAAAATGTTCTCTCTCTTTTTAAAGAAAAGTGCTTTTATAAAATAAAAACTAAATAAATATGTAAAATTTAGAATAAAAGTAATCTGTAAAAAAAAAAAAAAAAACTTTCATTATATAATTAGTGTATAAGATTTTGATTAATAATAGAATCAAAATCAATAGTTGTATTAATTTTAAGAAAAAACCTGTAAACTATCTTATCAAGAATGTTTAGATGAATCTGAGCAAGGGATTAAGATAATCAAAAATGAAAATTAATTAAAAGACATTATATAATTTTATTCTATTGATCTTTAGATAAATGGTGTAAGATACTGTTTGATATATTTTGAATTTGTATATTCTATTAGCTGTTATACTTTGCTAATAATATCAAAATTAAGCCTTAGTCTTTGTTCTACAGTTGTACAATATCTTATCATCCTCATTTTTGCACACTTTTCAGATCATAATTTGATCATTTAAGTTAGTATTTGATGATGTCTACAATTTACCTATAATGAAAGTTTTTTTATTTTTGGAATTTTAAAATAAAATTATGATCAAGAATTTGAAAATCTAGTGCATACTTCATAATGTAAAAAAAAAAAAAAAGACTTGATTATTTAAAGATTACAAATTTTTTTTTTTTAAATTAATAATTCAAGTTAGATAGTTTTCTTCTTTAATATAAGTATTGTCTTTTCCACAATTATTTTTGTAATGTAGTTTTGTTTAAATTGAAAAAATGTTAGATCTTTATTGCTGTGATATATTTAAAGTGGTTTTTTTTAATGATCAGATAACAAAATAGTTCTCTGATCAGAAATGATTCATATATAAGATTATTATTTCATAATGCAGAAATCTTTTACTAACTTTATGCTTATTTAATTCTTTTAATTTTTTTATAAGCAAAGGTCACAATAAGATGCAATGATACGTTAATAGAATACTAATTATTAAATTAATAGCAAAATTACCCCTCTCTTTTTCACATTAAGGATTTAAAAACAATGTCAGTTAAAAATAATTTATTAAAAAAAAAAAACATTACAAATAACATTTCCAGAAATTCTTTAGAAATTATTAAATTTTAATCTTTTTTAAAAACTAGTTAATACTGTAAAGAATGATATTAAAGAAATCCAAATAATAAAAACAAAAATTGGGATAATTTAGAAAAAATTAAGAGATTTTGTAATAATATTTAATAATTATATGCAAATGGATATGATAACTACACATGACTATGCAATCTAAGAAATATTAATAAAATTTTTATCATTGGTTACTACTTCATCATAACTATTTGCCATTTTTTTCTATCCCAGAATATCTATTTGTTCTGCTTGCTTGGTATTTTCTTTTTTTTTTTTGATGTAGTACTCATTTTCATAATTTATATAGAAATGTTTTCATTTTTTTTTTTTTTTTGAGGTGCAAACCAGATATAAGCTGCATGATTTACTTTTCTTTACATTTCTTTTTAAACAGTCTAAAACTTATGATTATGCGTATTTAATAAATTTGAAATTTTTAAGGGAAAAAGAATGGAATTAATTTATAAGAAAGTTTATTTATAATGAAGAGATTAGAGATTAATTTTTATTTTAATGTTTTATTGCTATTGATCTTTTTTTTTTAGTTATATTAGGAAGTCTTTTGAAGAAAAAAAAAATTAAATAATTTATTTTTGAAAATTTTGTGAACATTTTAGTAAGAAAATACAATAACAAAATTAGGAAGTTTTATTGCTCTAAATTTGAAAATTACTATTTTATTTTCTCTATCTTTTTCCTTTTTTTAGGTAGCATTTTATATGGTTGGAGGTAGAGTTGGTTTCTACATGGGTGACATTAAAACATTAATGGATGATCTTAAAACATTACAGCCAACTTGTGTTCCAGCTGTTCCAAGGCTTCTTAATAGAATTTATGATATGGTTAGTAATTTTGACATTAACTCAAACTTTTTTATTGCATAAATGTAGGAAGATAGTTGAAGATTTATTGTACACTTTTATTTATAAAATAATTAATATTAATATAACACCAATAATACTCTATATCATTATATTTTCAACAATTTATATAGCATAAACAACAATGGGTAAAAGATGGAAATGCCAACCAGATCCTTAGATATCATGTAGCATTCACTGATGATTCATGCTTACATAAATTATTAGAATTGAGAAGTGTGGCATGAATTATTGGTGTTAAATGCAGTTATTAAATTAATTTAGGCGCATGTAATTTTTTATTTGATTGAACTAGTAATCTGTTATCTTGAATTGTTCTTGTTATGTAAATGTGTGTTTGCATATAGAATTTAAATATTAAAGAGTATACTGTATTTTAAATATTAAAATTAACAAAATTATGAATTATTTTATCAGTTTGATTTTCCATTAGTTATCAAGGTTTGATAATTGAATGATATCTGTCATTATAGTAATATTTAGATTAAAAAATTTTAATTGGCAAATAACTTAATACTGGTATTCAAATGACGGCATAGAAATGCATTATATTTTCAGAGAAAAAAAATTTTTTGAGATTGTAATTTGCTTAGTACAGTGATGGCACGTTCGAATTTTTTATTGGCATGCAAATTATTTACATATAATTTTTTCCCACTATTGTTTTTGTTGCTAAAATCTGTACTAATAAAAATTTACTGTAAACTAAAGATAAAATAAATATATTATATTAGAATTCAATTACAATTGAACTCTGATTAGAAGCAATAAATTATGATATTTTAAAATGCATAATCAACACCATCAAATGATGTTTTTGTTTTTTTTTGCATGAAGTTTTGATGTAAAAGTGAAATGATAAATCTTTGATTTATAAAATTATTAAAGTTCATTTAAATTTACTTTTAAATAAATTTGTTACCATTATATTAATAGGACTAGTGAAAATAAAAAACAAAAATTATCAAGCAGTAGAGAATTTCAAAATTTGTGGACTGATGAGTATGGAATGATTAACAAAGGCACCCATGTAGTATGTGTTTTATATTCTGGAACAGTTGTATTGAGAACATCATCAAAACAGCATTATGAGACCAATCATAAACGCTCTGTGAAAAAAGTAAAGATGAACAAAAAGAATATATTGCCCAAGCATTTAAAAATATAAATATTCAATCAACATGTATAATGAAATTTATTGAAAATCATTCAAATATAAGCTGCTAGTTTTTTTATTTCAAATGTAATTGCCCAACACTAAAAACCTTTTAATGATGGAGAATATATGAAAGAAGCTTGGATGAAATGTGCACCAGTTCTTTTTGAAGATTTTGAAAACAAAGCAAAAAAGATTAAGAGCATAAAAAAATTATCATTAGCGAGAAATACAGTTAAAGAAAGATTCTTGCAAATGGTTAGCAACATAACTTACCAATAAAAAAGAGAGATAAAATCTAGTTTAATTTCTCTCTGCCTTGATGAAAGTACAGACATAAATGGATCCGCTTGTTTGGCTATTTTTATTCGCTATTGTGTTGGGAATAATATCAAAGAAGAATTGATCAGTTTAAACTCATTAGTAACAACAACAAAAGGAATAGATATTTGCAACATAGATGTTGCCAAAATTGTATTAGTAACTAGAGATAGTGCTAAGTGAATTAAATGTGAAACTGCAAGGTTGTAATAAGACAATTGTTGTCATGTTTGATTTGATCAAAGCATTTGAAGCTAAACTACAAATTTTCCACCATGATGTTATTTTTTACACTTTTAAATATTTTATAAATCTAAAAAAGTTCTTGACTGATTTAGAATCTCGTGAGAAACCAGATCAAGTAAAATTGACACAAAACTTTTGTGCTGTTGTTATTCAATCAATAATTGATGAATTTTCTTTAAGATTTACACAGAGCGGACAATTTTCAGAAACATCAAAATGTATTTTATACCCAAACATAATATCAATGGATAGTTTCAAGTTAGAAATCTTTGAGTGGCTTAATTTGAAAGATATGGAAATGTAATCAGTCGATTTTCAATCCAGTACTGGAAACAAATTTGTTAACTTGAGGAATGAGCTAGAAACAATGGAGAATGATCGATTATTGGATATATATAAAAAGGATGCTGAAGAGGAATTATTAACTGCCTGGAATGCTATTTCTGAAACATTCAATTGTTTAAAAAAATTAGCTACCACTATATTATCAATTTTTTTCTCTAGTTTGCATGTGAATCATTGTTTTCAGAAACGAATTTAATTAAAGACAATTCGAAAAATATAATGACAGATGAATCTAGTTCAGCATGTATATTATTAAAAGTGACAAAATATGAACCAGATATAAAATATTTGGTGGCATCCAATGTACAAACAGCAAAAATCTCATTAAATAATATCTATTTATGTTGATTTTATATGTTTATTTTCAAAATTTTGTTTTAATTACTATTATTTTTTTACTATTACATTTTATTCAACTTGTGCTCTTCTAAATAAATATTGTTCACTTGCATTTAGCTTATTTAGAAATTTTGTTGAATTATTATTGTTATTATTTTGTTTTATAAACTTTTAAAAAAACTGTAATAATTAAGTAGTTTATATTTTGATTTAACTGTATGGCATGCCAATCATTTAATAGATATTTTTTGGCAATTTTTGGCATGCACATGTAGATTCAACACTAGGAATAGCCATCTATTTGCAAGATGTAAAATATGCATTAACATAAAGTTAAATAGTCAAAAGTTGTATAGAAAAACTACATTAACAGTTGATATCCCTAATTATCAGGAATACTACAATGAATTGAAGCTAGAACTTCAATTTAATAAGATTTAATTAAGTTCAATAAGAAAATAACAGTTTTTTTTTTTTTTAAAGCAATGGAAACAAAAAAATAATGCATTATTTCACTAGTGAATTTTCTTCTGAGATGCAATGTTTGCAATAAAAAGAAAGTATGAAAAAAAATTTAATTGAAGCATTTATAAAATAATATTATATATAAATAAACGTTTTAGTTATAAAAGATCTTAATATTGGAATGAAAAATATTTAACAGTAAGAAATATAGCATGATTATTAAAACAGGGATTATGTAATGAAATTTATGAAAGAAGTTTACAAAAAACAAAGATAAAGCAACATAAATTGGATACTAATTTTGAAAATATGATTGCTATAACTACACACTAATACCCAAATTTAAAGAAATCAGATCAAGATCAACAAATCTAAATAAAAATTCAGCAGTGCATCAGCATTAATAAGAATCTCATGATAGATAACATTATTAACTTTTTCAATACACAATCACCTAACGAAAAAGAAAAAAGTACAGGATTATATTAGCAGACGATATTATTCAATAAAAGCATATTAATATACCAATAATGCAAATCAATGTGCAAATTATGAATGATACAATTACAATTAGTTTACTGCCAAATTCTTCAATTAATAATCAAGATTTGCCATATAAACAAAAACCTGGTCATCTGCAAAAGAAAAAAAAAGAAAAAGTAACAAACTTTCAAGAAAACAAAGAAGATGACTAACTACAAAAGATAATAATAAAGAAATTAATATATATATGTGCTCTGCACACAGGTAATGAAGCTATTAATAAATTGTCAAAATTTTTACTGCCGAGCGCTTTCGGGACAGTCTACAGTCCCATATTCATGGCGAGTTATTCTGTTAATAACTGTAAAACTATGCAAATTTTATGCAAATTTATGTGCAGATGTTACATGAACCATTTACGAGATAGGGAATAGCAGGCCTCTCTTCTGTTGATTGCCGATGGGTCAGCCGCAATGAAGTAAGCTTCCCTAACTTTACGTTTGGTGTCGTTTGTTTCAGAGCAAACGACACTGGCTGTGATAGGTAGAAAAGCATGTCCAGAGTTTCTCTCGTGTTCGACAAAAATCGAATTACCTTCAATCTTTGTTTTGGTTTTATTGTAAAGGTATCGGTGTTGAGCTACTCTGGTGGCAATGTTAGTTTTGGTCTCTCCGTAAGAAAATAAAACATTGTTCAAAAATTCACAAGAAATTTTTTTCGAATTTTCCACAGACGAAAACTCTAAAATAAAAGTACAATTGCATTTTAAAACAAAAATGAAATACAATCAAAACTTCCTGCTCATACCTCAAGAATGCATCTAACTGTAACATTGTTGATGAAAAAAATTTAAGCAATTCATGAAAACTTTTAAACTTAGATATTGCAAATCCAAATCTATATCAATTATTTTAAATAATAAATCTTGAGATTTAAATATGTATTAAGAATATATTGCACTTGACTTATAAAAAATATTGAATTTATGATTCTTAAAACAGGAGTCAGAATGGCATGAAGTCATTTAACCTCACATTCTAGGACTTATAGAAACTAAAATATACAGCAATTCGTCACATTGACTCATCAAATTACTTATGTAACAGAGGATTCTGTTTTTCTAAAACATCATTAAATCAATCTTCTGGAATGGGTGTAATTATTTATTAAGCTTAATATATTTAAAATATTATACAGACTTGTATCTTCGATTTTTACATTACGTCAATTATTTATAATAAATATCATAATTGTATATATACCCCCAGATTGAATTTATCTTCTTATTCATGCATATTACTAGGTGACTGTAATATGATTTATGATTGCTTTATTAAAAAAGGGATGGATAGAATATCTTCCCTTTTAATTAGTGGGGAAGGATTCTTATCAGAAAACTCTTTCTCTTTTAAATGGCAGATATTAATCATTTATAGATTTAGCTTCTCTCCAATGTTTCATTATTTAATTAACCTATCATTAAAAAAACTCAACTTTTTCAGATCCTCTTGCCTTCTTAATTAAAATAAATCTTAACCTAGAATCACAGATCATTTATATAAACTGGAACTACATTAAAAATATTTCCCCCAAATAATACATCTGAATTTCTTTATTGATTTAGTTTTATTTAACATAAATTATTTTACAAGGAAAAATTCTTCCTCATATAGACTTCTTTTACTTGCATATAAATAATATAAAAAAATAATTAGACATCACTAAATAATTACCATATTAAGAAAAACCTATAGATCTACAAGTGATACTCTTAAAGAATACTTAGCCACAAAATATATATATATAAGCAAACCATATACATGGACCAGACATTCATTACATACAACAGATATTAAAACAGCATTCAAAAGTAAAAGTTCCATGTGCTATAAAAACAAAAACTGAAATAATTACTGGCTATAACATGATTCCTTTTCTATATACTCATTATAAAGAGAAACTACAAAACAACAATTTAATACTTTTTCACTTTTCCTAGGAAATTCTGAATATGATGTCATTTTTACACCTGACAAAATTAACAAAAAGATTATATCATTATCAGAATCATATCATCCAGGAATATATGGCATCCCTAAATTTGTATACTCTCATTTTAATTTTTTTATAGCAAAATACCTATCAGAAATGGCAAACTATTTATCAAAAATATATATATTGCATCAAGAGACTATATTGGATCTCGTAAATATCTTTCATAAAGAAATGAGACAAAATTCACACACTTGATAATCTGCAGCCTATCTCAATAGTCATTCTAGGAATTAAAATATTTGAAGGAATAATGAAGTCAAAATTGAATGAAATATACTTTCATTCCTATCAAAAAGTCAATTTGCTAAAAAAGGATCATCAACAACACAAGCTATTTTTCTATTTAAAACAATTATTGACCCTGTAAGAAGGAAAAAAAAAAATCCCATGATTGTCCAGTTTGACATCAGAGCAGTATTTGTAATGATTTCAATATACTTCATTAAAACACTAACAGAAATAAATATTCCAATATCAATAATCTATCTTATCACAAATTTTTTAATAAATAGATATATATCATACTAATAGTATACATTCTCAATTCTTTTATCTATACTAATCAATATCTTAAGGGTCACTTCTAAGTGCTCTTCTGTTCACTACATAGTTCACAACAAGATAAATGAGAAATTATCAGACATTATAATACCAAATTTAAATACAGACATATCAAACATTTTATGTATGGGTGATAGTGCAATTTTCCTCTATTCTAAAAAAAGGGTTACCAATTTTATTGCACATATTATTAAAAGGATACATAATTGTTTATAAAACAGAATTCATTATAAATAAATCTTGTGTTTAGTCAATACATTTCTTGGTTTCCCTTTCATCTCAACAATACAGATATATTTACATAACAATACAAGAAAAACATAAAAAAATAAATTTAAAATATCATCGATTCTTTCTCAAAATCATATCTCTCACTTCAAAATATTTCTTAGCAACATGTTAATCTTTTCTAGAATCATTTATAGTAAGTCTTTTGTAACAAGCATAATACTCTTTTATCAGAAAATCACTTCGGGAAAACAAAATGACTGCATTCAATCCACATATCTAGAATTCAAAAAACATTAAACCTTTCATCTTGTTCAACAATATTTCACAAATTGAAATAGCTTTTAAAATTGATTCTACACATAAATCTCCTCCTCTGAAAGGATTCTGGGAATACCTCATACTAGACATTCTTAATTATTCATATAAAACATCTGTAGGAAAATTCAAATATTGGGGGGAAATTTACTCTCACATATCCTCTCTAAAAATGATATTATGAATAAATCAATTCTTAAAATAAATATCAAACAATTTTGCAAAAGATTTAAATATTGGTCCCTTGAACCAAAATTCTTTGACTTTCTAATTAAATTAAAGTTAAATTCACCTCTTACTCTACACTTTTAGAAATATAGAAAACAATGTATTAATATAGATATCTGTCAATACGAAACTCAGGAGATCAAGAATAAATGTACTAGCCTGAACATTGGCATAAATTCCTGTTGTGAATGCTTTAATCAGAGAATGAATATTTATTTTAGGACTGTTGACTATTTTGGCAGTAAGAAAATATTCAAGAAGACATATATAAATAAAATAATCTAAAAAGGGATGAAATTAGATTGTCTTACGAATGCCAAACAATTATTCTTTTTAATATTCAAAATAATCCACACTTATTATTTGCAAAATATCACAATAATTACAAGTAATGCTGGAAAAAATTAGGATTATGTTATTTGATTAGATTGGTACAGATTCGTAAATCTTTTTATATTTGTTTTGTCACTAAATAAATTTTAATTATAAAAATAATTGAGATTTTTAAAATAATGATTTATGACTAAATTTATTTATCTTAAGAAAAATTAAAATACTACTTGCTGAAAAAAATCTTTGACTTATTTCATTCTAATCTTTACACCTTAATTCAAAGTATGATCTTTCAAGATTTTAGAACATTTTCTGATTAATTATTGTGCTAAGAATGTAAAAAATGTAATATTAACTGTTCTAAGTTTATAATCTATTGTTGTTAAAATATGCATTTATAGCTAAAGTTTTTTTAAATAATGCTTATTTGTAAAGTACCTCTTGCAGACTTATTTCCATCAGCTCTGTTAGCTATAGTTTTAGCAATAAATTGCTATTTCAAATTATAGAAGAGAGGAGGAATCATTATTTTATAATCAGGAATCTATGATAATTTGACATCATTTAGTAATAATGGTAATATTTGCAATCATATATTAACAATAAGGAAAATAAAATTAAAACTTATTATATTTTCAAACCACCAAAATATTAAATGATCATTTTTTATGTATACACAAGCTATCAACAATGGTGACTCCATGTAGTAATACCACCTAATGCAAATCATAGTAATCACTGTATGCTAGAAGGTTTAGTTCGTACTCATCCAATATTCTTCAGACTAGTTTCTAGCTTGTGGCCTTTATCAATGAGGAACTTTGGATCTAAAGATATAGGTGCTATGTTCTCATAAGCTGGAAACTAGTCTGGAGATTTTGGAAGGGTAGGCACTAAATAAGGATTTTGATGTACAAAATTTCTAATATCCTTTAATTACTATGGCTTGCATTGGATGGCACTACTGTATGAAGAGAGTTGCTACTCTTATATTTTCATATGTATTATAAAATCATATGTACATAAATTGATTTATATAGTTAGATAATTAGATCACATCATTAGAATAAGTTATAATAATTTTTGTAATAATGTTGGTAATCAGACACAACTTCTATTTTTTAAATGAATTATCAGAATAAAGAAAAAGATTTGTATTCTAGGAAAGCTCTCTAATAACTAGATTTGGATCTTTTACTACAAAATTTTACAAACCCTCTTATTATGTTTAGGCCGTCTAATGTAAGCTTTAGTAATTAATAGATGCCAAATAGTAGTGCTTAATAAATCATCTAGTATTGAATATTCCCAGATTAGTTTCTAGTTTATAACTTTTATCAATGAAGAGTTTTAGTGCTTTTGGATCTAACGCACCATTTCTCTAGCAGCCAATTAAATTTTTTTTTTTTATTATATTATTAAACTACCAATTCAAATTGAAAAACAATTTTTTTCAATCCAAGCCAATTTACTTGATCTAAATCCAGTTCAATTTCTTGATATTATGGTCACCTCAATTTTTTAATAACCTTAAGTAGCTTTATTCTTTGACTAGGATTGGTGTTAAACCAATAGGTCATTACTTGACCTATAAAGCATCACATTTTATCTATTAGCAATTTTCTTCCAATCTCATTATATTTATGTTTTCTAGCATAAGCTTTAGTAATCAAAAGATTTTTAAAATTGAATGAGATTGTGAAAAAACTGCTAATAGATAGCAAAATGTGTAAGATCATGTGATGTTTTGTAGGTTAAGTGATATCTTATTGCTTTAACTTCTGTTCTGGTCAAAGAGTAGATATCTGTAAGTTTTTTTAAAACTGAAGTTATCATAATATATAGAAACTGAACTGGAATATCATTCAAACATGTTACTTAAATTGAAAAAAAATAATAAGCAGCTAGTAGAGGAATGGTGTATTAGATCCAAAAAGTGCAAATGTACCATTTAAAAATCTAAAAACTTCTCACTGATGAAAACCATAAGCTAGAAAATAGTCGGCAGATAATTGGATAGGACAGCACTGGATAAAAATTTTAAGCACTAACCTCTTGCATCTAATGATTGTTAAAGTTTATATTAGATGGCATAAACATAAGGAGATTGAAAGAAAATTGCTAATGGATAACAAAATATATAACCAAAGATCATGTGATGTTTTGATTTGAATTTTTTATTAAAAAAAATAATTGAATGGTTTATTGCTCAGGTGTTTATAATAAGTTTGAATTCCAGAAAGATAGCTGGGTTGCGATTCACAGAGGTTTAACTTCAATTTTTTAATCGCAAGGTTTGTGATCCACAGATATTGAGCTCCAGGGTCTGCCATTCAATTATTGTGCCAAACTATGCAAGGCAAACTTTCTATTATTTTCATTATAATAAACTTAAGAATTCTAAAAGTGTAATATATATAAGAACTAGAAAAATTAAAATATTCCTATTGATGTCTTTTATTTTATCCCTCTTGTCTGATTTATTATACTGATATTTAAATATGTGTTGTTGATCTAAAAAACAAAAAGATAAAAGTAAACTACAGACTCATCTCACCAGTGATATCAGCAGCATTATATTATAATTGTGTTTTATGATAAATATGTTGACACTCTATTACTCACAATCAAGATTATTTTAAGAGTATTATTACTTTCCAACTAAGAATAAGTAGATATGTATTTACTGATTATAAAAATGCTAAAGTTACTTGAAAATTTTCTGCAATATAAACAATGCCTTAAGCACATTCCAGATTGAATTCTAGGTTTTGGCAAGTTGAATCTAGTATCAACACATCATGAACTTTTTTGTAATTTTCATATTAAAATTTTTTTTATTTACCAAGTACCTATCCCGCAGAGATTTTGTGTCACAAAAAATATCATTAGTGGGTTTATTTTTAGAATCTTCATATGTAGATAAGATTTGTGAATTTCTGCATTATTTATTAATAAATAATTAGTTATGGCATCTTGCATATAGAAAGATAGATAAATTCTATTTTATTTTATTTTTACTTATTTTTGTCAAAATTATAGTACTTCTATATTTCATCTAGCTAATCTTAACAAATCATAATAAATTTGACTTGAAGATCAACCAATTTATTATTTCAAATGTTTTGTACTAAACATAATGTTCTATTTAATATAAATTAATTGTAGTAATTTGATTTGTTGCATATTTTTTTGTTCAATTCTCTATCAAATGTAATAGAGTATTATAACCAAATAAAAATATTTTATTATTGTCATTAATTATTTTCCATTACTTACCATTCTTATTTAATATTTCACTTTAGAATTATATCATCTTGTGTCATTTTTATTGTGATCTACATTTGTTTACTGTGAATTGAAAAGTGCTATTATTAATTTCAAACTTTGTAGTATTTCACTATGCTTTTCAATAGTGAATTTCTCCTCTAAAATGATTTATAACACAATTCTTGACTGAAGAAAATTTTTAAAAAAAATTAGTTTGGCCAATATATTGGAATTACTATGCTTCTACCCACTTGGTTGCTAGATATTACATGACCTATTGAACAATTGACTATATGATTGTTTATTTTATCTATTTATGGATATTGTCTGCTTGTAAAATAGAAAAATGTTTATACAGGGGTTTTTTTTTTTAAAAGAATATAAAATGTATGAATAATGTTTTTGTACTTAATTGAAATAATTTTTAACCAGTTACTATTATATAATGTTACAAATTTATGACATATTTATAAACTTTAAAATTTTAAGAAATAATGTTTTTATTTTTTTACTGCAAGCTTCCGAAAATTTATTATGTAAACAGTTTGATTTGAAGATTTATTTTATTTTTTTTAGGTTCACACAGGTGTGAGTGGTAGCTTACTTAAAAGCAAATTATTAAGCATGGCTTTGCGTAGCAAAGAAGCTGAATTAAAAAGGTAGATATTACTGACACTTTAACATTAATTAGGCTTGTGCTAATAAGCTTTAATAATTTATAAATCTTTTAACAGATAACTATAACATCTTAATGTTGTGTGTATAAAACTGTGGAGATGGTGGTATTTAATTAAAACTGATAATTTTTTGTATGCATTATGCATAATGATTGTGCAAATGAGATTATACTTATGTAAAAAATGCAATTTTACAAATGATTGTGGCTATATATTGTCAGAAATGTAATATATATTAGAAATTATTTTTACATAATAGTCATATTTACAGGATAATTTATAACTGCAATAATTGTTGGGGTAAAGAAAATCTGAAATATCGTTTCTTAAAACATTTTTTAATTTTATTTTGTTTTATAGTAAAATTTTCTTAGAAGCCATAATATATTATTCATATGTTGAACTATAGCATTACTTAAAGGGATTTTGGATCAGATTGACCAAGAAATAATATGAAAATGATTTTAAATGGTTCTAGATTAAATTTCCAAATCTTTTTATTAACGTCACTTTTTTTTTATTGCCTTTCAATCTTCTTTCTGAATCTAAATATAATAAACATTTCTTATTGTAACTATCATGTTTAAAGTAGAAATTATATAACTTATAATTAATATTGTTCAAGCATAAATACAATAATATAAAACATGTGTTTAATAAATATATGCAGTGTCTGTGGGCATGCATCTGTCATTGAAGTAACCCTTTTATTTTGGCATTTATCATTGACAAGTCACAGTTCCAACACTTTATCTGCATGATTTTTTTTTTAAATTTGAATCATTTTTATTTTATTAAAAAAATAATAACAATCATTACTTCCATCTCTTTTAATTCAGAAATACAATGACTATTTTTTTTCTTTAGAAAGAGAACCTACCCCCTCGTTCATTTTATTACAAATTTAAAACTAAGAAAAAATTGTTTTGAATTCTCTATTAAGGGGCTTACTAACACATTAAAGTTTTTGATTTGTTTGCAACATTTTATTATTAACATTTTTCGTAAATAAATATAATTAATAATAGTTCCAATTTTTTAAACTATGTAATTTATACACACATTTTACAAATAATAAATGTGCAATGTTTTCAATTATATCTAAATTTTATTTAAAGTAATGATTAAGTTATATTTTATATATACTGCATGTTTCAGTGAATAATCATTAAATTGGGTTTTATCTATACTTTTTAATAGATTAACATTCTATCATGTTTGTATAGTTCACTGGTCCCCAACCTTTTTGCACTTAAGAGCACATTCTATAATACCAGCTTATGGCGGGCACCATTTATTTTTTAAATGTAAATTTATAGTTGGATATTGTTAATAATACACATAATGTACAAAAAAATATTTATTTCAAAAATAAAATTTTAACATATAATTAATGTTTTTATTTTTTTTTCGCTGTAAAAGTATAGTATGCCCTACAATTTGATTACAATATAATACAATAATTTATAAGAAATTTTAAAAATTACATTTATTTGTATCAGATAAATAGGTAACCGATAAATAATTTTTTATCGTGTTCGAATAGCGGCGGGCATACGTAAAATGGTCTGCGGGCGCCATGGTGCCCGCGGGCATAGGGTTGGGGGGACCCCTGGTGTAGTTAATCTAATCTCTTGACAAATGATGGGTCGAGAATTTATATCAAAAATATTTTGCTAGTTATACGTGTTTACATATAAATGAAAAATATTATCAAGATTATATATTTAATACTTATTATTATATATGTTGAAATAGATATGAATAGATAATAAATCTATTCTCAGAATAAACAGGTCCAAATATGTTATTAAGCTAATTCATTACATTCATGAAAAATCATTTAAATCAACTTGTTATTTACAAATTATTTAAATGATTCTCTGGGGATCTAGCTTGTGAATTATCTTAATAATGTGTGTGAACTGTGACTTGGTTTATATTTTTAAGTTTTGTAATTGTTAAGCCATAAAATTATTTATGCGCTCATTAAAATTTATATATATGCAATAGTATCTCATAATAATGGCAGATCATTTGCTATAGAATTTTTAAATATTTCTTATTGCATTTTCTCAAGTGCTTATAAAAATCTATCTTGTTACTAAATATTAAATGATACTTTGAATAAAGAGGATCCATTTAATTTTAGGATGCATAAACTTTTGAGATCACTTAAAATTTATTGTCTTACTATTAGTTAGAATGAATTTGAAACTCTACATTTATGAAGTTAGAATTATTGTATATACATTGAACCAATGATTTTAAAGTTGACAAGCTATTTTGTTAGATATTATGAGCAAGTTCATCAATTTCAGTGTCCATTATCTTGTTCATGGCTGAGCCAGTGAGAACAAACATAATAATATAATTATTATCATAAAATGTAGTAAAAAATAGATTTCTAACATTGAATGCTTGAATGTTTAAGTCATTAATTAATATAATCAATTTGTGTCTTAATCTTTTCTTTGATTTATTATTAAACAATTCTATTATTTTTTTTTAAAATTTAAATAAATAAATCATATGCATTATATGTATTGTTATGTTTAAGGAGAAATAAACTCTAAATATGCACAAAAAAACTTAAAGAAATAATTTTTTCCTTGTGGAGGTATCACTAATATAAAGTTTCAACTCTTCGAATGTAAATAATTAAATTTTTATTCATAACAGCATGGAAGTCAAATAAAAGTGATCCATCTGTTGTCTGGTATATTAATTTGTTGATATGATTAATAAATTCTAACATCATTTATTATGGTATGAACTTTTGACATGGTTGTGGTTACCCCAGGTGCTGAATTACAATAAACACTAAAATGATAAATTAATTTTTATTAAATTTTAGCAGAAAAATATCTGAATAAAATTTAAAAAAGTAAAAAAAAAGATTTAAGGATATTTTTAATGGAAATATTCCAAACAAATTTTTTATTCATTTTTAAATATTTCTTTGTCTTTTATTTGAAAAATTTAATAATGTTATTATTTTGATTCTCAATTTATTTGTAAGTAAAATAGATTAATAATTTTTTTGTGTGTTTAATACACAAAACAATTGCGAGAAAAGTTTGTAGTCCTTGGATTTTTTTTTCTCCTCTCATTATCTTTATTTTTTAAAGAAGTAATACTTGTAAATTGTCTAATTTATTATTTACAATTTAATGAAAGAGATAGAGTTACCGCCACCAGCACCACCACTGAATACGAAGATGTGCAGGTAATAAAGGGAAGTAAATGGTTGGAAAAACTGATTGTTGTACTAGAAATCTGAACTGTACATGAAATTGTTTTGAATGAATGTTTCCAAACATTGTTGTGACTCAAAAATTTCTATTAATATATCTGTAAATATAGCTGCAGATGAACGCTGTTTTTCTAAACTGAAAATTTATAGGAATAATTTTTATAAAGAAAGTTATATTTAAAACAATAAATTACAGAAAAACTATTAAGTTATTGGTACTGATATAGTCTGCATATTGCTTTTGAAGTCTTACTGGGATAACTAATCAATAAATTGAAATTTCAGCATACTTTTAATATTGGTGTGTATTTTGAAGATGTAAATAGAGGAATCTAGATATTTTATATAAAGAATCTAAAAATAAATACATCAAGATTGAAACATAGATTTGTACTTTTACAACATTTATCTGTATTTAAATGAAATAGTAATAGTTTTGTAATAATTTTATAATTTTTTTATAAAGTAATCTAAAAACATAAATTGTTTGCAAAAGGTATTACGCATAGTTCATCATAGAAAAATAAAACATTTTTCTATAATGTGAAATAATTTTTACAAAGTAATCTCAAAATAAAAATTTGTGTTTGTATTTGTACAATGATAAAATATTTAGTTTGTTGAACATTTACACAAGTCATTTGAAAAATGAAATCTTGTTTCATAACTAGACTATTAGTTAAATCATTAATAAAAGCATTCTGTCAATCTATGTGTTCATGATTTGAAGCCAAATTCTGAAAAAAAATGATAGCCGCAAACTCTGGACAATTACATTCTCATCTGGATCACATTTGTGCTCTCTAACAATAAAACAGTGGCAAAACAGAAACTCTTTCTGGCCTTATTTCAGAATATTCCACTCTGTTTATTGCCAGTAATAATTTGTCATTTTTTATTTTATTTTTTTTATATGTATATATTAAGTAACATGCTTTCTTTGATGAAAAATTAAAAAACAAAATATATGATTTGTAATGGATTTGATTCTTTACTAATGTATTTCATAAAACTTGACATTTACGGTTGACCCTTGTGTCTGTTTTGAAAGGCAAATAAGAAAATTTTAAAAATTTGAAGGAAAAAAAAGTGTAATTTACAATTAATAATATTTATCAAAATATATATAATTTATAAGTAATTTGTACTTTAACATAATAACTATTTCTGAGAATTTAACTTTCCCTCAAAATGTTCTGTACATCAATGAGTTATCCCAATATGTGTTAGGTAGCTGCATGAAGTGTTTAAAAACAAAGTAAAAGAAAAATCAAATGTAGTTCACTGACTATATTGGTACCAATACATATTTTAACATGTTACATCCATTGTTTTATTCAAATAATAATGGATAAAACCTTTTTTAAAATTAACAACTTACTGCAGGACAAAAATTTTTCCAACAACCCCTCAAAGAGGGTCAGTAATGAAGAAGACAGTATTTATTGGATTTGCAATTTCCAAATGATGGTTTTTTATACTTATTTTATGTACTAAAGATGCTCAGTATTTATTTCTTGACCAATGTTTGGATGATTTGGATTGAAACCTAATGTTGTAGATGTAGTTGATAGATGTGTTATCTCTGTTCCAAAAAGCTCCTTTAAATAAGTATTAATAATGTATTCAATAATTTATAAAAATGCAGCTTTTAAACTTGACTCGGATGCTAAAATTGAGTTTACTTTCCCATAAATATTACTATATATTCTCAGAACTACTTATTTAATGGCTGAGTTATTAAATTTATTATAATAAATATGTTTTAGCTTTTTACATCCTTTTTTAAAATAATTTATCCAGGTTTTTTTTTGTTTTTTTTTTTTGAGGACATTGCTCCAAAGTAATTAATTATCTTATTCCTTTCATATCATCTTTTCCCCTTTAGAAAAAAGATGCAGTAGTTATTAACAATTATTAAGAAATATCAGTTTTTAATATTTATTTATTTTTTTGACAAAAATAAATGTATAACCAATATTTCAATGATATACTACATTAAACTGATATATTCTTTCCAAATCACTTACAAAATTATATAGATTTATTCTTTGCTCATTTTTTTTTTTTTTTTTTATCATCATCATATTTAGATAAATTTTTAGATTCTTTTTGTTTCTTGAAAGTAAATTAATTTTTATATCTATATATTTTTGACTTATATTCAAGTTACAAATATCAATCTACAAAATTCTTTAATCCATCAGAATAAAGGATTTTATATTTCTCTTAATAAATAATGCTTATCAAATAAATATTAGTAACCTATATTCTCAGTATTTTTTTGGTGGCGGTAGTTCTGTTAAATAGTTTATGCTTTATACTGAATTTTTTTATCCTAGGCTAGCTTGAATGTTCTAGACAATAGGATTCTAGAATTAAATAATAATATCAAATTATCATTTATGATAGTTTGATATTGCTTAAATATCCCTAATACAATTTATTGTAATATTTCAATATTTTGAGCTATATCACATAATTTTGAAATTCTTTTTATATACAAGCATTTTAAAAATAAAATTTCCAATACCGTTATACAATCTTTTAGTGTTTTCTTACCTTGGTTGCTCACTTATCAATGTTATCTCATCTTGTCTTGATAAAATAGTAAAAGTCATATACATGGCACAGTAATATGTATTATTGCATTCATGTCAAGTATAATCTGTCATTGTTGCTGTTAACATGTATTAAAGCATATGAGTTACTTTAATGAACCTTGGAATCATTCATCTTATTTCAGATGTCAATTATAGTCTGAATTTTTTTTTTTTACATAAATGCAATTATAGAATATGTGGATGTTAGAAATGATTTTAATTTTTATTACATTGGCATCAATTGATACACAGTAATTAAAATAGAAATATTCTAAAAACATTGGAAACACATTTTTTTCATAATAGATCATTGAATACTATAATATAGTAGGGTGGTTTTTTTTCTTTTGTCCTTGTGTTTTTGAACAGGAATGTATTATTTCCACTTTTACTTTCTCTGTGATGAGTACCTTGCATAATCTTTATAATTATACATTCTTTTCTACACTTTCCTCTTACACAAATGAGATTTGTATATTTAAAATGATTTGAATTTTTACTACATAATATTAAAAAGATTAATTAACCTTCACTACATCAATGTCACCTGATATTTATATAGAGAACTTGATATCAAAAGTATCCAGAAAACATTGGAAAATCTTTTCTTTTTTTTCATAATAGAGCATTGAATACCACAGTAAATTTTGTTGTTGTTATATTTTTAAATAGGAATATGTCATTTCCCTCTTAATGAAATCTATTTTCTTTGTAATGAGTACCTTCTGACATAATTCTAGATGATTATACATTCTTTTTTAAAACTGTACATTAATTAATAACCCTCATTAATTTTGAATCTCATTTCAATATTTCTTACTAGTAATTTTTAAAAAAATGAATTGCATTTATTTTTTACTGATATTATACTTTAATAATGTGTTGTTGTTGTTTTTTTGACCATATAATGAGGTTTGTAGATCAATTGGAGTATTCAAACTAGGGTCTTTCAATGAAAAAGTTTTCTTTGTTAAAATATGAACAACATGACAATTATCATCATTTTAGTAAATAATATGAAATCTATATTCTTGAATTATTCTTTCAGCTTTTGCAATAGCTTTCTTAGTATGATTGATTGGATAGCTTAATTAAATACTAATTATTAAAAGTAATAATGTAGATCATAAATTCTCAAATTGGCCTAATGAGAACTGCTCATCTAACAATCTGTACATAACACCATGAAATTTATTGTGTTCCAAGAACATGTAAATTGCAAATTGCATTGACAACAATAGTTCACTTTACACTACTCTACTCTAGATCCATCTATGTAAGTTGAACTTCTGCTTGATCCTACCATCTAGTGTCCATTTATTAATCATTTTTATTTAGATGGTTGTAATAGAGTGCTACTTTTAAATATAAGCTAGAAAAATCACTGGCTTGATTATAATATTTATTTATTCATGAATATTGTACTGAAAGGAGAATTTAAAACATATTCATTTAATGAAAATTACTATTTTTAATCAAGGAATTACTTTTTATGAAATCTTACAAATGTAATATTTTTTTTATACTTCAATGAATTTTTTAAATGATTGATCTTGGTATCTCTATTGTCTATATCCTACACTCATTAATAGTACACCCAGGCAATTGCAGTTTTCTAAAGATTTATGCTTTTTTTTTATTATTTTTATAGAGGTGTAGTTCGTCGCAATAGTATGTGGGATACTATCATATTTCGCAAAATTCAGAATTCTTTTGGGGGCCGGTGTCGATTAATGGTCATCGGATCCGCTCCATTAGCCGCTAACGTTCTCACCTTCATCAGATGTTCTATGGGATGTACAGTGAGTCATTTTTGCTTGAATATAAATATTTTATTATATAGATAGATAGATAGATGGATGGATTTTTCCTGGGCATTATTTAAGACAATTGTTTATTTATGGTTCTAAAAAAAAGTCACTAAACTTGTACAATTGTTGAAATAATTCATTAATAATGCAGTACATTAACATTATAAGTTATTAATTCTAAAATTATTTAATTGATAGAAGGGAATAGAAGTATTGTAATTTTAACAACAAGTAGTAGTAAATTTTATAAACACTTTTTTATGTAAAATTTATCATTTTATCAGATTTCACTTTTTTTTTCTTCAAGAGAATGTATAACATTATCTATATTGTAACGATCCGGGGAATGCGCTTAACGTAAACTGCACTACAGGGCGCCATCTAGGCATTTGAACCTAGAAAAATTTATAAAGTAGGCAGATACGTAAGTCAAAAAAAAAAATTTTTTTTTTTTTTAAATTTTGATTCCGGTCGTTAGCCCATGTCACTAGCTCAGGGAGTAGCAGAGATTTAATAATATCATATCTTATCTAATTAGATTTCAACATTAAAAAATAAATAAAATAAGCCACTGCCAGTAATTAACATACAAACATTTATTTATGCACATATATATAAGATTTAAAATTATTTTAGTGTTAATTTTACATTTTAACATTATTTTTAACTTTACCTTAGATTTTAATTTACATTTTAATTTCTATTATATTATAAGTTTACATTTTAATTAAGTTCGCACAGATGGGATTATAAAAGCTTGTTTTAATATGTTGCTATAGATCGGTTACATAGATTACACGGTTAAAAACATTTCAAAGTAAACATAAACGATCAAAATATAAAATCATTGATTACTGACAATTGCGGAGGGAAATTTATACGTAACCCAATAGTATTCACCATAAGATACTTGCATTGTCACCAATAACTTAAAAGACATCCGAATAAATACATTTTTAGATACTCACCGTAAGGTATCATTATTTATCGAATGTCTATATATTTTGATCAAATATGAAAACGCAAAACATAGTTAACCGATAAACAATCCATGCAAGCGTCTATAAACAACTTAAATTTAATGCATTTTTATTTAGGGTCGAGTATGAATACTACATAGATTTGCATTGAAATTAAAATATTCTATCCCTATTTAATCTTAGGCTAAACTTCGTAGTCAAACTGGCATCAATCCATCTGATACATCGATGTATTCAATGTAATAAAATACGGCAGCACAAAAGGTTAAAAGAAGAAATTGCCTCTTATGAGATAGGAATATTACATCTATCTGCAAAGAAGAGCAATAAAACAAAAAACTCCATAGAAAGGAACTGCGATATCCGACTTATAATTCCTTCCATAGGCAAACGGAAGTGTGCGGCGTAT
Organism: Epiperipatus broadwayi; assembly: GCA_028023455.1. Lineage (NCBI taxonomy): Eukaryota > Metazoa > Onychophora > Udeonychophora > Euonychophora > Peripatidae > Epiperipatus > Epiperipatus broadwayi. The sequence goes on from JAQFVV010012401.1 coordinate 4,894,440, forward strand.
GAAGCGATTCTGCCCGTAGCGAATCAATATTACATCTATTAATCACATCAATATATCCAATCCATTGACCCAATCTAACCACGAAACAAATAACCTAAGATTACCCTCCCCTAATATAACTTTACAAATCTATACAGCCATTCACGCCCGACTTAAGTTTAACATTTATATAATTTAGCTTAACGGAAAACAGAAATCATAATAAAACTTAAAGAACAAAAAAGTAAATAAATAAATGGAAATGATTTTAAATATATATAAAAAAAAGAAATACATCAAATAACATTATTAATAAATTAAGTTGGTCAGATAGGATAAGATTGCAATCATTTAACTCTGGAAAGTTTAATTTAATGTTCATTTTTTATAAAGTTCTTACGGTTTAAAATGTTCATCTTTTACAGTTGCTTGCCATGAACGTGAATTCCCACGCCGTCCTAAGATTGGTATCCATTTAGCCGTTGTTTTATTTATTCATCCGGAGGTTTTTGCTTTAACTGGTCCTCCATGTAGAAAAACGATAGTTCATTTCTCTTTCTTTACTTAGCAAAGCTGAAGGGATTGAACCGTGCGTCTGTTTCAATCCCTTCTACACTTCTGCACTACCACATATCTCTCACATCGTAATAATCATTCACTAGTCACTGATTAATAATTTCCAAATTTTCCTTTTATATTTATGTGAAGGATTGAATTTACATTACGTCACCGATGCGATGGTCCTTTCGCTGCGGTCCGATTCCATAGGGATTTCTTCTTATTTGCTAACAGTTTCTATTGTTTTCCTAACTGACCGGTGTTTTTACATTTAAATACCGAAGGCTGGTTTACATTTAACTAATTAACAATCATTTCCATTTCTAATTAATTACCCTGTTTTCCAAATCAAAAATATATTTCAAGACAAATTTAAAGATATAATTTTATCTCCAAATCTTTTTTAAAATTTAGTTTTAAAAATACCTTTTTCTTTAATAAAAATTTTATTTTAATAATTTTTTATTATCTGTGCGACTTAATATATAAGAGTTTAAGACGATATTTTAATTTCAATTTTTAATTTTTAAAGAAAGTTTTTAAATGCGAACTTTTTATTTTAACTTGTTTAATAATATATATAAAAAAAAAAACAATGTAACGAACGTCTGTGCTCGTTACATAATCAATCACTACTCATTCACTAACTACCAAGCTTTCCAAAACCTGTCCTTTTTATATTAATGTCAAGGATTGAATTAACATTGCGTCATGGAGTGATGATTCTTTCGCTGAGGTCCGATTTCCCAAATGGATTTCTTTCATTGGCTAATCAGTTTCTATTGTTTTTTTTTCTATCTGACTGAGGTTATTACATTTAAATGCTCAAGGCTGGTTTTAATTTAACTAATTAACAATCATTTCCATTTCTAATTAATTACCCTGTTTTCCAAATCAAAAATATATTTAAAGATAAATTTAAAGATATAATTTCATCTCCAAATCTTTTTAAAATTTAGTTTTAAAATACTTTTTCTTTAATAAAGTTTTATTTTAATAATTTTTCATTATCTGTGCGATTTGATATATAAGAGTTTAAGATGATATTTAATTTCAATTTTTAATTCTTAAAGAAAATTTTTAAATGCGAACTTTTTAATTTACTTTCATGTTTAATAAATTTAAAAAAAAAAACAATGTAACGAACGTCTGTGCTCGTTACATATCAGTAAAGTTACTTAAAAAAAAAAGATCAAAAAAAAAAAAATTTTTTTTTTTGACTTACGTATCTGCCTACTTTATAAATTTTTCTAGGTTCAAATGCCTAGATGGCGCCCTGTAGTGCAGTTTACGTTAAGCGCATTCCCCGGATCGTTACAACTGGCGCCCAATATAATAGTTGATACGGGCAATTATTAGGATTATCACATGGTGTTTGCACAGATCCATTTAAGTAAACTGAATTGAAGTTTTTTTTTTTTTTTTGATTATGTTATTTAATTGAAATTCAATTCTGGAACCTTTATACTATTTAGGACCCACATCTTATTTATGTGATATTTATGAGAAAACTCCAATGAAGATACGAGAAGCAGTGCAAGTAAAATTGTGCTTTTGAATTTATATATAAATACATTTGTTTAATTTATGCATCAAAATGTCATTTTTTTAACAAAAAATAAAACACTTTTAACAACATGGAAAGAATTCACAGAAATAATATGCGCCTTACTGATTTTTATAATAGCTCAATGTTGCTGTGTTGAATACAGAGGAAACTCTCAAACCCAAACACAAGATAGAGACTTTATAAAGATAAAAGCAACTATCTTATCTTTATAAAGTCTCTATCTTGTGTTTTGTTTTGAGAGTTTCCTCTGTACTCAACACAGCATCGTTGAGTTATTATAAAAATCAATAAATCCATTTGTTAAAAAGAGGAAATCCTTTATCTTTAATTTCATACAATCTATGTGCTTAATAAATAAATTTGAACATTACAAAATTATGTTACTGAAAAATAAATAAACCATTTTTTTCTTAAGAAAATGAAAAATTAAAATAGATAAATGTAACAGTGCAACCATAATTATGAACGAGAAATAAAAAAATTAATTAAATCTTTAATACTCTTACCAAAACTAAGCTACACATTTTTTTTCTTTTACTATAAGAAATTGTCGACTCAATTTATACTCCTCATTATAGATTAACCAAAACTTATTTTTTAAATCTCTAATGATTCTGTCTTAGAAATGAATAAATCATAAATATTGTTATAAGACTTGGTACACTATTTAGATCAGTGGTGAAATTACAAACTCAAGAACTAAAGATTTGTGGATCCATTCCTAGTCAAGGAAAGCTTTGATAGAGTGGAACTATTGTTCTCAACCTGTTATTTTAGTGTTTAAACAACACTTTTTATCTTCACACAAACTGACCATATGATTACTTTATATAAAAGAAAAATTATTAAGGCTTGATCATTGACTTATGAAGGATAAATATTTTCTATATTTCTTCTTATTTAGGAACTTCAGAATACAAGAATAGATTTATATAATTGTCGATATTTATAAATATTAAAAAATTTGAATCCAATGATTTTTACAATCTTTGATTTTATTTTACTAACAGTTAAAACCAATTTTATGCAGATTGAATCCAATTATTTTCGACTGATCCATAATCTTTATAATCTTTTTTTAAAATTTCCTTGAACACATTTAAAAAAATAAAATCCACATATTTTAAAAAGTATTTAGTTAAAGTGCATATAATTTTGAGGGGGGGGGGTGTAAAGTTTTTTAATATTTTTAAATAAGAATAACACAAAGCAAAAAAGAATCAGAAATTTTTAATAAAAATTGCCAACCCTATTACCATTAAAAATATTGATTTATGTTGTAGTTACATTGCTTAGAATAAGATTCATCTCTTTCATATATTCAACATTCTTTATGGAATTAAAATTTTATGATCCTTTAAATAAATACCTATGTTTCTAGTTTAGATGTCATTGCATTTCTGTTTAAGTTATCAGTAGTATTTGATTCACTGAGCTGAAAACTAACTAAAAGAATGTTCTCATCAGTATATTAAAATTGTAAATTTTCATGTAATAATAAATAGTAAAATTTCATTCTGATTTAAAGTAGTCATTAGATTCAATTTCTGACCACAAAATTTCCTATTAATATGTGCAGATATTTTCAATATCATCAGTTAAAAATATTTTCACTAATTTAGGAATTTAAGATTGATTAAGTTAAAATAGCTAGCATAAGTATATTTAGACTGATATTTGACAATAGTATTTTGTTTGATAGATTAGAGATTTAATTTTTTCTTAATTAGAAATTATATAATTTTGCTTTTATATATTTTCATATATAATTAATTTGTTGTTTTCTATATATTAAAAACATATACCATTGCTGAATTGGTTTACAATAAATTTGAATAAAATTTTAAAATATTTATTAAATACAAAAAATGTCAATTTATGAAGATAAATCATTGTGAAACAATTTAACATTACAAAATCAGTATCATTATAATTTAATTAATGGAAAGTGATCACTGATAGATAGTTTTTTTTAAAAAAAATTAAAATATAATGCAAGTGGCCAAAAGTATCACAAAGCAGATTTCACATATGACAAGGCTGATGCCTACTTAGCAATTATGATTATATCTAGTTTTTATATCAAATATTAAATAGATTAGCCAAAATATGGATCACAATATGACTCTAGATCTGATTTAGAAAAAAAAAAAGAACAAAAAAAGTTACATGTGATAGTTTACTATACCATCTACACTTCATATTTATCATTTTATAAGTGTACTGCATAAAATGTTGGATTGTGACTGATTTTAAGATAAATAATAGAGATATGTCTAGTGACAAATGAAAAATAGTCAGAACTTTGAGTTTTAGAAAACATGATTTTACTTTATTTGTAAATGGTAATGGGAGTCATATATCCCAAAATCATAACTCGATTATTGGAAAAATTATGGCCTTAGATGTCGGAAGTATTAAAGATAATTCCAAATCAGCATCTTCAATAAATGAAGTTAACTGTAGGATTTTTTTTTTTTATCTAACACAAATTATCATTTGCTTGTTTTCTACTTGATTTTAGAAGCTGGAAATGTTTATAAATATATTAATGATAAATATATAATTAACCCAAAACATTATATAATCCTGGGATTATAATTTTTTTTTTTAAACCTTACAATAAAAATGCAAGAATGCTCACTTGACTAACATATAAGCATTTACTTTTCATTGATTTAAACTTCGTTTCATTATTTTGTACTTCATGCCCCAAAAAAGTAATTAATCATTTGTCACTTTTTTTATTGTATAAAACTATTCATAAAACTTTTTGTAAAGCTTACATACTCCTTCCCCCCATTTGTCATTTTAGGTATAATTTTCAGAATGAAAATTACCATCAAAATCAGGAAAATTTATCTATATCTGAAAACATTATCATAACCAATCTTAATTTATACAAAGGTCTAATCTGCATGCAAGAGATATGTATCCATAATTGATAATTGATATTATGAGTAAATCAATATTGTTAATACATTAAATTAGGCATGTGCTTTACATCTAAAATAATTTGGTAAATACATGAACAAAAAATATTTTTTATAAGAAATTGATGATGAACAGAAAAACTAACATCATACACAGCATTTAACCAAAGATACTATTTTTACTGAAATGTGTAAAGATTTCCCATATGATATTGTTTTATATATTCTATTATTGTTAATATTAGATATTAATTCAAAATACATTATACTATACTGTTAATTCAAAATACATTACTTATTTCTTTATAAATAATTTGTATTCAATAACACCTTTAAATTTAAAAAAAAAAAGTCATTATGTTTTTTTTACAAATAAATTGGCTAAGAAATTTTATTTAACAAATGATGTTTCAAATTTTTGACTACTTTCAATCATTAAAGATATAACAGATCACATCTCTTATAATAATTATGAAATTAATATTCCATCTTTTTTTTTTTATTACAAAAGATAACATGGCAATACTATTGGAATTCTAAAGACTAGTTTTAATTGAAATTGTCAGTTGATTCCTTGGCCTGGATCAAAACATGGTGTATCTAAATAAGTGCAGATGCACTATGTTTTAGTTAGAAAAAGAATTGTGTATGTTCATTGTTTTTTTTTTAATGAAAATTATATGCAATGCATTCTATTTGTTTGTGACAGATATGTATATAAATAATAATTGTTTAATTAAGATGTTGCTTTCTTTTTTTTACATATTTTTGAAAATTTATTTTTTAAATTAAATGATTAAAAAATAACTGAAAAATTGTGATATTCTTTTCAAGGTATTGGAAGGCTATGGCCAGACGGAATGTGTGGCACCTAGTAACCTTACAATTAAGGGGGATATGGAACCAGGTAAATATTATATTACAAAAAAAAAAAAAATATCGAATTGTTCTATTCCTCATTCACCCCCTTTTATTGTAGGAATATATATATATGTTAACATAATTTATAAGATAGATTAAATCTCCAAATATAGCTCTGCGTACATTATATAAAATTGTATTCAGTCCTGAACTGTAAAGATGTTTATACTAAATGAAGCATGGTGTCACTTTCAGCTTAATTTTATCTTTTACATTAAAAGCAATAGTTCATTTTATTTCTCTACTGCAGAGCAAAACCTTTAGGTTGGCAGAATGTCAAAACATTAGCTGGGATAATAAAAAGAATGTAAAGATTGCTGCTGGATCTGCAAATGAAAATCTCATATTTTTTATTCATGAAAAATCAATAGTCAGAACCCAGTCTGGGGATTTGAATTTGATCATACAAATATTCATTGGTTGCTAAAGCTTATAATAGATGGTTTTGAAGTGAATAGAAAGAATTACTATCCCAAATGTAGATCTTTCTAGAAAAGTATTTAAGATTTTGATCATTTATTTAGTACTTAGCATTGGGTGATTGCTGAATCTGAAACCTTAAAGAATTGAATGCTTAATCTCCAAATTCATGCTAGTCATTTTAGATATGCATAATTGATGAAATTTAAATATTCTCATGAGCTCCACGCATATTCATAATTCACTAAAAAAAAAAAAAAACCTCAAAATTTATTTTGGATATAAATATATATTAGTTAATTATACATATGTTCTTATTTCAAAATCACATTGATATTTAGAAAGCTCAAAAATTTTTTGAAAAGTAATTTTTATAGCAATTAAGATTTTTTTTAAAAAAAAAGAGAGAAAAGACCTAAAACCAATTACATAAGTAAAGTACCTGAATATTATAAAAAAGATTTAAATATATTAAAGTAAAACAAAAAAGTAATTAGAAAATTTATTTAAATTTTAATAAATTGATGTTAACAACACAAATATAATTTCATTCCAATTTTTTTATTAATTTGAAATTTGGGGGAGCGGGTTATTTGAAAGAAATTAACTACTATCTTTATAAATTTTAATTTTTGTTTGATAGATAATACAATACTTTGTGTAATACTTTTTAAAATTCTATAATTTTATCTGCATAATTGAGAAAAATTATTCATTTGGAAAAAGTGTGGTAATTTAAACTTCATGATTATCATTGATTAAATATTAAAGAGCAAACGAAATAAATGCCTACAGGAATAATAATTTCAAAACGTTTTTTTTTCATCAGCTGTGCTAAGCTGTTAGCAACATCAACCACAATTTAGTAATATCTAGAATATTCTATTCTTTATTTCAAGATATGGTTTTATTGATCATATAGATATGTATGTTACAGCTATAATCTAAATCTTTAACATTTTTTATTATTCTCCAGTAACAAATTTTAAAACCCTATTTTTTAATATAAAGTGCAAAAATAATATACAATAATCCAAGAATTTGTCAATATTCTTTTAAACAAAGCAATATATATATACATATATTTTATGATTGATATTCCCCTCTTTTCTTCCATAGCGTAAGCTTGTGGTTAAAACACCTGTAGAGGTCCCTACTATCGCATTTTATACGCATATTATCGAGGTTATAGCCTCAGTAAATATTACTTATGTAATCAATATGCGTTTAATAAATTTATAATTACTAAATCTGTATTATATACTCGCATGATTTTTTAATTTATTTTTATAACATCTTCATATATATCCATAAATTTAAAATCATATTAACCATGCAATTCAAGTGTTTCATTTATCACATCCAGAAATTACATTTCTATCTAGCATAAGCATATATGTGTTCTCTCTATGTTTTGTTAGTAAATATATGAAGTGTATATTTTAATTGTACATAGAGCACATTTTTGTTATAACATCACCAAATATAAGATTAATAACAATATTACAATTCTTGGAAATTATAGTATGATAAACCATATTCTCAGATTTTTTTCATCGTATATCTGTTTTTAATATAGATATATAGTTATAGCTAAAAGTTATTATTCAAAAATATGAATATATATATAATTTGTTTCACTTTTACAAACAATTTTTAAATCAGTGCTGCACTTTTTTTTTACATTTAGGCCATGTAGGACCCCCTATCCCATGCAATATAATGAAGTTGGTAGATGTACCTGAAATGGAGTATTATGCTAATAATAATCAAGGAGAGGTAAAAAGCAAAATATTAAAATTTAAATTATATTATTATGGTATTAGATGGAATAAAATCATTAAACATTAACATTTATATATTGTAAAGGATGGGGTAAATCAGGGTGGTCATTCCTGGGGTGGTGGCAAATCATTTCAATTAATGTTAAAGTAAGTTTAAAGTAAGATATTAATGTTTAATATCAAAAAATAGGTAAGAAGTATATTAAATTTAAGAGATCATGAGATCATTGAGAGATCAGCCCAGCTATCAGTTAGAGCAACTATAAGTATCATTAACCATACATCAAACAGCATTATAAATAAGTAACAATCTTCCTTAAATAAAAGTAATTCTCTAAACCATTCATCATCATGAATAATCAACAATAAAATAAATCAATAGTTCATCTTGTGTCTGGATTAGAAATGGGTCTACTATAGAGCAAGCTAACTATTGAACCCTTACCACCTTGGGCAATTATTTAAACCTTAATGCACCATCTTAAGTGCTCATTTATCAGAATACATAATAATCAAAACAATGCTGGGATTTTAAAACATGCTGATCATCATCAGTACTCTGGCCACTTAATACCATTAATGTACTGGCCATCTATAAACTTAATTTCTATTAACATTTTAAATTTAAATATATAGATTTTAAATGATTTTTACAAGAATTATTTAAAAGCAACTCACTTTTGTATATACATTTATCGGTGCTTCTCTGCATATAGACACAGCAGCATATGTATAACTACTTCAAGCTGATGGTTTCTCTTGGACACCAATTCAGGATTGTCATAATCAGGAAGGTATTATCAGGTAAATGTTGGCATTGAATAAGTTCTTTTCTGTCTAGGATTTGATGTATTTCAGGCCAGCAAACTATCTTGTCTACATTTAAGATGAATTGATCCATTAGAAATAGATCCTGGCTTCAGATGAATCAAAACTATGTAGTAAACTAGAGGGCAGCTGCTGGACTTGGCCTCCACTAGATCTCCATGGAAGCTTTGTCTAACTCTACAGCTAACTATTAGCCAACTTCTTCTCAAAAATATTAAAACCAAAAACCAGACTATTCTGCCAGCTCTTATAAAAACTATTAGCCAAACTATACTAATCTTTTTATCAACTCTTTTTATAGTAAAGTGGAGATTACAAAAACACAAATTAATAAAAAACTGTTTTTTATCTTGTTAATCTTTTCAAATCTTTGCCTTTTAATTAAAGGCTACTTTTGAAAGCAACTTTGAAATTTTACCAAAAGTGTGATCTATATGTTTTTACTTAGAGAATTGATGCAAGCATTAATTAAAAGATTTCAAAAATAAACCATGCTTGTTTTTGAATTCAAAATCAGAATTCAATAAAAAATATTATTTAGACCCTTTTAAATGTTTATTTCACAATGAAATTTTTTTTTAAATTCAGAATTATTTAACCCTTTTACTAGGATTATTTATTCCAGAAAGGTAGAAAAATATCTTCAAAAATGTTTATTTCCACTTTTCCTTTCAACTTTATATTTATGTGCATACACTATATTATTGTGTGCTACATAATAGAATTGTAGTATATACAGGGAATTTTTGATTTAAGTTGATATTATTATAATAAAAACAGGACTTATAATAAAACATCTTATGTTGGATATTGATTTCCATTTCAGACCAGTTAAAAAATAAATTTGAATTTATATGCAAGTGTATAGGTATATAAATAGGAAATACTTCATTTATTGTACAGCAAATTGTAATACAGTATTATTGTATTTAGAAATGCATTGTAATATTATTAATAAATATAAAAAAATTTAATTTATTACTATTGTAATTGTTTCTCTACAGGACAATAAATAAATTATTGTGTGTTTTGTTTTTATCTTATCACTTTGAATCAGAAATAGACAATTTTCCATTTTATTTCATGGTTGACTTTCATTGCTTCTTTGCTTTTATCGTGTTGTTTGAAATTAAAAAAAGATTCTTAAGATCATTAAATGTCATTCAACAAAAAGTAAAAAAATTAATTTCTAAGTTGTTTTTTTTTTTAATATTAAAAATATAGTATATTTTAAATATATAACCAATTGATATTAAATTTAATAATTACTTGATATTCACTTCTAATATTTTCAGCAATAATACATATATATATATTGAATGCAGTATGTAGTTATGCATTAAATACATAAAGGGGAAGAAAAGATTGAAGATTAAGTTTACCATTCTTTATTCATTGATGATATATGCATATACAGTGAATTATTTATCCATATATTATTTATATTACTGTGTATTTTACTTAACAGATTATTTTTAGGAAGATCTTTGTAAAACTATTTGTTTGGGTTTTTTTTTGTAATTATCAATTAAAATTATTCAATAAATTTACTTATTGTACTCCCAAATAAGTACAATGTAACTTAAACTTATTCATTCAAACTGTGACTAAAAACTGTGTTTTAGATTCACATTTCTTAGATCTGTTTTGGAATAGAATCAGAATAAAAAATTATATCTTCATCTAACTTCATTTACAATTTTACTCGCATATTAGAAACCAAAATGTGATCAAGCATTGACTAACCTGACTTTGCGACTGTAACTAAATCATGAGTCAAAATCCAATTGCCAAATTAATAAACTTTTAATCTTAAAAATTGAGGTTTAATCACCCAATGTTATAAAAAAATTCAGTGTTATTATTTCTAAAAATTTAGCATAGCAAGATTATTTGATCCATATGCAATGAGAAAGAATTATATATTACCAGCCAGAATAGCAAAGTGAAGATACATATGGTAGTAATAATTGCTCTAACAAGCTTTATTGATAAATGCTACAAAAGAAAGCATTTAAAAATCTCTATCTAGAAATTATCCCCCAATCCTCAGACCACTGGTTTCATGTTTTGGCAATCCTCAGTGAAGTGCTAGAGTAATTTCAGATACTAGATCTAAAAAGATCTAAAAATATATTTTTAGATCTAGTGTCTGAAATTATCTTAGCGTCTCACTGGGGATTGTCAAAGCATGAAACTAGTGGTCTGAGGATTTGGGAATAATTTCTAAATAAAAATTTTTAAATGCTTTCTTTTGCAGCATTTATCAATATAGCTTGTTAGAGCAATTAACACTGCTCATTATTTTTTATTTATAAGCTTAAAAAATTGGATCATGTGATATATGACTTTATTTTATTTTATTTACTATTTATAGTTTTGCTTTTAGGTCTTAAGTGATATTATATTGCTAAGGCTATTAATATATGGTTTGGCTGAAGATTTCTCAGCCCCATATAGCTATTTAAGTTAGATAGCTGGGTTTGAAGACATATAGAAGTCTGAAAATTTCACATTTTCTACTTAATATTTAACTTTTAGATAAATGCTGGCTTTAAGTTGGTATTTTTAGATCTAGTGTCTGAAATTACCCTAGTGCCTCACTGAGAATTGCCAAAGCATGAAACCAGTGGTCTGAGAATTGGGGATAATTTTTCTAGGTAGATATTTTTAAATGCTTTTTTTGCGGTATTTATCAATAAAGCTTGTTAGAGCAATTAGCACTGCTCATTATTTTTATTTACAAACTTAAAAAATTGGATCATGTGATATAGGATTATTTTATTTACTAAAATATATATGGTGTTTCAAAATTTAAAGTAATTATAAACATTAAGCATATGACTATTTAAGCTATTGAGCTTAGATTGAAAATATTTTTTGTGTTTTCAATTTCATTCTCATAGTTTAGTAGTTAAGTAGAGATAAAAGGTGGTTGCTAGAGGGTTGCATTAGATCCTAAGATCTAGATGCAGTGCTCTCAGATCCAAAGCTCCTCACTGACGAAAGCCACAAGCCAGAAACTAGTCTGGGGATATTGGATGAGTAGGCATTAGATAGGGATTTTATGCACAAGCCTTCTGGCATCCATTGATTACTCTGTTTAGCACAGGTGGCAATACTGTATGGAGAGTTTTGCTCTGTTTAATTATAAACAATAAATAATTTCTTATTCTTCTCCTTCACTTTCTTTGCATATCTTCATATAATCATATATATTACTTATAGTACTTCATTCATATACACTTTAATGCAAGTAATTTTCTTAAACTTCTTTATTTTCTTACAGTTTCGACTGTCCTGTAATAAAAGAAAGTAGGTTAAAAGTTATAATATGTGGATATACATAAAAGACTTGTAAAGATTGTTAATAAATATAGGCTAAAAAATAGAGATATAAGTTTTATAAAATTAATAACAGAGGGAGTTGATAGTAATAATAAATAATAAAAGGGTAATGTTTATAAAAAATTTGTTTTAGAAAATTTTTAAAAACTAAAAGTAATAATAAAATAGTTTTAAAGCTAATAAAAATTGGTCTATTGGATAGGTTTGTGTTATAGATATGGAAGTAAAAAGGTACTACGTATTAGATAATAATTAAACAAGATAGATAATAAAATGAAAAACTAACAGTAAAAATAAAATAGGTTTTAAAGGTAATATAAAATGGGGTATTCGATGTGTTTTGTATATTTATATATGTAATTTATAAGTAAGTTGAGTATTTATGTGGATGGGTATGTATAAATGTATATAGGAGGATTAGTATATGTATGTATATGTGTTATGAGTATAGGTATATATACGAGTATGTTTTAAGGGATATAAGTTTATTTTTGGATATATATACGTGTGTATGTAGGGATTTGTTAATTTTTTAAATTTTAATTTTTTAATCTTTTATTTTTAATATAGTTATATATTGGTTTTTATATATTATTTTTAGTTATATGTATAGAGGTAATATGAAGATATATATATATGTAGGAAATATGGATGTTTGATATGTATATTTATATGGGAAATGATGGTTAAGTAGTTATTTTATAATATTTGAATATAGTTAATGATTATAATTGGGAAGTTGGAAGGTTTAAATTGAATTATAAGTTTATAATATTGATAATAGAGGGAGCTGTTTTAAATGAATAAACAAGTTAATAGGTGGCAAAGGAGTATATACTTTGTCGGGTCTTTTTTTTGCAGATGATATCTTTTTATGTGCAGAAAGAAGAGAAGATATGGATATTATGTTGAGGACATGTGCAAGGGTGGGTAAAGAAATGGGGATTAAATTTAGTGAAGAAAAATCAAATATAATGATGGTTAATACTGGGGAAAGAGAGGATGTAGTTTTTTTATTGGGGGATATAAAGTTAAGTGTGGTGGATAGATATAGATATTTGGGAATCATCTTATGTAATCAGGAAAATTGCTTGGTTGAATGGGAGAAAAAATTGGTAAATGAAGCAAAGAAAAGAAAAGGTTTGGTAAAGAAACTAACAGTATTTTCATATAATAAATATGATGTAGCTAGAATTGTATGGAAGGGAGTTGCAGTAGTAGGGTTAACATATGGTAATGATGCATTATGTGTTAGTAAAAGGATTTTAGATTATTTAGAGAAAGTACAAAGGGAAGTAGGAAGACATGCATTAGATGCAGAGATGTGGACAGCAAAGGAGGCAATTCAAGGAGAAATGGGATGGTCAAGTTTCTATATGAGAGATGCAAAAAGTAAAATGAAAATGTTTGATAGGTTGCAGTTTATGGATAGTAAAAGAATAGCCAAAATAGTGTTTAATTGGGTTATGAGTAAAGGGCAGGTAACAAGATGGGTGAGAAAGGTAATGCGGTATGCAAAAGATTTGGATAAAGAATTTATATTGGTATACTTGTATAAAAGGTGGGATGATTGTGTTAGGAGGATTGTTGAGTGTTATAATGGTAAGGAATGGGATAAAAGAATAGAAGCATTAATAAAAAATAGGGAGTTGGAGAGATGGAGAGTAAGAAAAGTTTAAATATATATAGAAGTAAACGGAATATTGGAAGCGAGTTAATTTATGATAATAGTAAGGAAAGTAGTTTATTGTTTAAGACTCGAACGGGATCTTAAGCAACGAGAGAATATACATATAAATGGAAAACTATGGGTGATTTAGCGTGCAAATTGTGTAAGGAAGGTATAGAAAATATTAGGCATCTGTTGATTGAATGTAAATGCTTGAAAGCAGAAAGGGTACAGATAATGAAGTTATGGGAGAATAGGTATGAACAAAGTGACAATATAGAAAGTGAGTTATTAGTTTTTATGCTGGGTTTGCGAAAAGATAAGGGGGATTTAGATTTAAAGGCCATAGAGTTGACAAAGATTATGTTGTGGAAATGGGATGGGGCAGAATATGGGAAGACTTAGAGTGGGGAATGGAAAATAAAGTGGCTAACAGGTTTATCTGGGCATAGTTGCTGAGATATTCTTGACTTCATTTAAGGAGAAGCCAAATACATCACATCACAAGATAGAAAATTTTGAAATAACGGACATTTTAATTAAAGTTAAAACTGTAAGGAAGATAGAGGTAATAATGTTAAAAAATATTATTTAGTGATATAGAGATAAAAATTATAAAAAGTAAAATTAAAGATAGTAAAGTAAAAGATGTTATATATTAGATAATTATAGGGAAAAAAAATAATAATAATAAAAAAATAGTATTATTAATAATATTATAAAATAATATTAAGAAGAATAATATTTAAAAGGTTGTTTTAAAAATAAAAAGTAAAAATAAAATTGTTTAAAAAGGTAAAAAAAAATTTTTGAAACCGGTGAATTGGATATGTTTTGTATTTTATATATGTGTAGGTAGAATATACATATAGATGTGTATTTGTAAAGATATATGAGGATTGTATATATGTCTATAGGTGTATGTATATCTGTGTATAGATGTATGTTTAAAAGAGATGTCTATGTATTGGATATGCATATATATATATATAGATGTAGATATGGATTATATATATGTCTAGGGGTGATATAGATTTGTATGTATATATATGAAGAAAATATATGTGTATATTTTGATATAGATGTATATATGTGTGTAAAATGATGGAGATATATATATTTTTTTTGTTTATATATATATGTGAAATGATAATTATGTATTTGTATTATTCAAATCTTGTAGCTCTAATGAAGACTGCTGGACAGTCGAAACTGTAAGAAGATAAAGAAGTTTAAGAAAATTACTTGCATTAAAGTGTATATGAATGAAGTATTATAAGCAATAAATAATTTATATATAATGATAAGTGCTAGAAAGAAAGAAAAATCTGAACCTACAAAATTGATTTTTTCTTTTTTAGATAGTGGATGTAATGTGCAGACTATGTTTATAAAAGTCAGAATGTGTATGTTATTTTATAATATTATAAATAGGGTAAAAATAATATAGAAGCTTTAAATTAAATGACTTGAAGAAAGGCTAATAAAATGTACAATTTAATATGTTATATTTAACATGGTTTGAATATCAGAATTTTGAAATGCCTTCCTAAAAGCTTATAGTGAAATAAGATATTAGATGTTATCTAAATGGCAGTTTCTAAATTCTGATAGCTCATAAAGAGCAATTTCAAGTGAACCCTCTCATCACCTGTGATAAATCCAATAATAACTCTTACTACAAATCAGAAGTGTACCTAATATCTTTCTGTAAAGCAGATACAACAAGCTTTATTTTAAAGTATGAAATATTATTAATCATGATACTTTTTATAATTAAGTTGAAATTAGAATCAATTCCATTTTTCACAAGTGTGTGTATGTACATGTAGAAGGTAATATTCTTTTATATGAAAATGGCATAAAATACACCGATTATGATGAGATCAACTGGCTTCATGTTGACAGAAGAATTAGATATTGACATCCTACCTTTTCAATTCATATAATGAATATGTAATGTAATCAGATTGAACAAAGACAAAATGGGTTAATGATTGGTGTAAGAAATTTTCAACAGTTTTAGATATGCACAGCTGAAAATAGAACCTCAAATCTTATTAGGAAAAGTAAAGAATTTGAGTGAAAAGATAAGATTATTGTTAAATTACAAAGCCTTCAGGGTCATTGACAGTTTTTATCTTCTTAGAACATTTCATCAACTAAAAAGTTAGTAGTACAAACGAAAATCAGAATTGTTTGATTTATAGTATTTCTTGTGGCTCTCCGGATTATGAAAGTTGAACATGAACATTGAGCAATAGCAACATTATTGAGGCTATGAACTATAGCTTCAGAAATTTTTGAAAACTTGCTTTCAACATCTGCAAAAAAGTAATAATTCACTCTACTTACTCCAGAGTCATCTGTATTTGTGTCAATCAGATTACCAGGTTAGTTTTGATTAGCAAAGATTTTGATAATGCTTACAAAATAACTAGGAATATTTGATCAAATTAGATTGAATTTTCACTTGAAGCACAAATAACCTAGTTAAAATTATCCTATCTGCGTCAGATGATTTAATTTATTAAAAAAATTGTAATGTTCGAAAAGATTGGGTTCATTAAATTACATTTCTGAGTAATGTGATTATTTTTTGCTATAATACCAAATGCCTTGCAATTATGAATTTGGGAATTAAATTCCGCCAATTTCAAGATTGTCTTGAAAATAAATTTAATAAATTTATTTTCAAATCGATCTTCAAGCTAACTGAATTTAATTTATAAATTATTGATTGTAAGTGATACTGCAGTAAAAAAATAGCCACCTCAGTCACAAATCTGATTTAGATAAATCTCAAATTTTTTTATAACTAATTGTTTAAAGCATTACATGATTCACTAAATGCGAGAAAGTTAAAATAAATAATTTTGTTTACATAGATTCAATTGGTATTAGGTAAAACAAATCCTATGGGAAAAATAAATATTATCTGGCAGGCATATTATATTTAAAAGAACTATCTATTTATGCTTTTAAAAAAAAGTAATTTACACATCCTACTTGTTTCATCATATGATTGTGAAATATGAAAACTTTCACTTTAAAAATGAAATAAAGTTCGCAAGTAATTAAAGATATATGTAGGGAATATTAAAAAAAAAAGAATGATTTTTATCTTAAACTGATAATACTAATGTTTTTCTCTAAGATTAAATTTTTTTAATGGAAATATGCTAGATATTTAGCAAGAAAAGGAAGTAAAAAAATCTTAATTGGATTAAAATCAAGAAATCCACTGGATCATAATGGAAGAGGAAATTGTGGGAAGGATTTTTATGAATTTTTGTGCAGCAGATTATCAAATATTAAAGCTGAATTTGTAATTCCTATTAGCTTTCTTATTTATTCTATTTATATATTTTCATATTTCTTCCTATTTAATTTTAAGTTTCATATAACAGTGGAGGAAGGATATATGCAATCATAATTTTTTAATCTAGCTCTTGGGGAATTCAACTTTTTGATCTGTTTTTTCACTATTCAAATTGTATCTTAAGGTGATTTGTTTAGGACTTACTCCCTTTTGAACTGTTAACATTATTATTCATTTGGGTTAAACAATTTAAAGTTGATTTGTAAATGAAATACATTTCAAATAAATAAATTCTAAAAGACCTTTTTAAATGGCTTACTGTAGGATAAAAATATCCAGTAATCCTCCAAAGTGTCATTCTTTACATATGAATAGTAGATACCCAATTATTAAGCAATAATTGGATGATTACATGAATTGGCTATGAGTTGACTTCCTGAAAGAAAATTCTTAAGCCTAGTTAAATCATCTTTTCAAATACTGACTGTAATTGAAGTTTTTTTATATATCAGTGTGGTTTAAAATGGTAAAGGATTGTATTTTATTTTAAAATGCATAATATAATATTCTATAACTTTTTTGATATCAAATAAACTTTATAAATTTTTTATCATGTTATAGGTATGCATAAAAGGAACAAATGTATTTCAAGGCTATTATAAAGATCCCGATAAAACTAATGAAACTCTTGATAAAGATGGATGGCTTCATACAGGTGATATTGGAATGTGGCTTCCTGTAAGTAATGAATTTTATTTATATCAGAAATTAAGGTCACTAAAGTTTCTATTCCACTCAATTATTGAAACATTAAAGTGGAATAAAAACTTGATGTTATTTTGCTATTGTAACGTTTTGTTATGTTCTGGTAGGCCTTTTTTTACACACTATAAAGTGAAAGTTAATCAAGCTATGAAGATGGAAAATATAAATATTCTGTTCATATTTTTAAAAACATAGCTATATTTCCTGATTAACTGGCCTACTAATTATTGCGACTTACGCTGCTGGTGAATCAGCCTTTTTATTTATTTTAACAAGGATGCCAGGATTCATACAAGAATCCGCCGAAATTTGTCATGTTGCACATCATAAATTAAGAAGAAAATTTTAAATATCAGGATTATGATTTCCCGTAACTTAATTTTTTTATTTTGAGAATATTTCTCCCGGAGTTTAATTAACAAATATTGGCAAAGGTAAATTACACACAATAGATTATAAATAAACTAACCATAATAACGCACAATGAAAAGTTGATAAAAGCAAAATATTTTATTCAAACAAATTAAAATATTTAAAAGATAAATTATTAATAAGTTGGAAAGACTGCACGCATGCTGATCCAGACAGGAATGAATTAATTAAAACAGTTCATATTACATTTAGGTTTCTGAGGCCATAAACGAGAGTCTCTTGAATAATAAAATTAATGTCTCTATCAGGATGATATGATAAGCTTATATTTGAGATGGTTTGCAAATACTTAATTTAGTCACACTCGGGATATGAATAATCTTAGTGGTAAGTTTTGTAGTACGCGTTTTGAAGAACCCATTGAAGTTAAGTCGTTTTACTCTGTCGACATTTTTGTAGGTTCTTGGCCATCCCAATGGCTAGACTCGATGGTTTTTCTGAGTAACCTATCTGATGAAAGGTATCTGTAACATATCAGTTCCACTCCGCATGACGATCCACCTCAGCATATGATTAATGGTAGTCCTGCATACGAGTAGTCCAGGATAGGATATTTTCTCTATCCCGGACCTAATGGAAGCTGCTAGTTAAGGAAAAGACAGTTTTAAGTTTTTCTGATCTTTTATATTCTCGACCCATTTTTAGACTTCTCTGCGTATCTATTTTCTTTTGTCCTTTTATCACCATATAAGATAATAATCTTGTACATTCTTTCTTAAATTTAAGTTACAAAGTTCTTTTTAACATAATTCCGCCATCTTTAATTGGAGTTAGAAAGATTTTACTAATTGAAATCTGTGTGTGGAATTCTCTTTCTTTTATTTTATCTGGATTAGCAATCTGCGTGTCTTTTATTCATTCCAATTTTAACTTTTAATTAAATTATATAAAAAATATGAACCAAAAATGTAACTTTTATTGTACGTTTTTAAAAAAATAAATTACACTAAAAATCTAAAATGTGTTTTTTAAAAGATCGCTAAATTTACTTTTTCTTTTAGATTTTACCAAATGCCAATATATTTGTACCATATATAAATAAACGGTACAATACCGCCGGGGCCAGGAGATGAGAATAAAATAGGAGTTTGAACTAATTTTATTCTTAACTTTTAAGTTCGTATTCTGGATTTTTTTGTTTTAATGTATTAGCCTGCTGATATATTTTTGTAGACTTATTCAAGTAACGTGTGGCTTTAAAACCCACCTTTAGGTCTAACATGGTGGGAATGAGAAACATTTCCACATTCACCTGTGTCCTTTCCACTCAAGCTTAATACTAACAATAAAAGCCCAAGTCATAAGCACATACAAGCATTGCTCAACCTTTTGAGTCTTACAGGCTCACAGCAACTTGGTCCGCCTTCCATTTCTCGGGAACCCTGCTACAAATAGACTGATGGGCGTTTACAGACAGTCTTATGTTACATACTGGCATATAATGACTCGGGGCTATGATTTTCCCCTCTCCAGTATCCGCCTACCCAGTCAACACTTGTGACTTAACACCTACATCAGCCACGATCATGTTTTCTAGACATATTTAAAAATATATATTTTTACAGTTGTATAATCCACTTTAGTTAGTTAGTTTTTTTTTTTAAATTACTATTCATTCTCCGGCTGTGGGTTTTGCGCCATCATTGTAATGTTTCTTATACCATTACGACATATCTTTGTTTGTGGTTGTGTATCGAAGCCTTGCGTTGGGAAGCCATTGTAACGTTTTTCATGTTTTGATATGCCTTCAATTACGCACTAGGGTGCATGAGTTAATCAAGCCATGAAGGACAAAAATATTTCACTCATATTTCTGAAAAACATAGCTATATTTCCTGATTAACTCTATCTTAGAATATATTATGATTTCAATTGCTGACAGAATCAGTTAGACTCACTGATTCTGCATCAAGCATATCGTAAGTAATAATTACAAGATCTGGATTAAGATTTCCTGACAATTTATTTTAATAAAAATATTTTTTCTGGACTTAATTAAGAAATAAGAATATTGTCAAAGTAATTTATACACTAGTCTAAAACTAAATAATAAAAATCTAACACTCAAAATTACCAATGTAACTAACTAAAAAATTAGGCACATACAATGAAAGTTTTTTTTTATATTAGTAGTGAAGATTTATTACAACCCATTAAGCATTTAAACACCTATAATAATAAAATTATAATATTGGAAAGAAACACACACATACTCAGATAATTATTTTAACCATTTGAATTCAAATATCACACTTTGAAGTAATAGATAACTAATGTCTTCTTTTTGTCCATGGTAACAATTTATTATTTAAAATTTAGTTCGCAAATCTTTTATCTAGATAAAAATTATGGCCATTAACTTACCGGTAAGTTTCAAGAGTTTACATAAATGATTGCTCTCCTTAGTAGTCTGCTTCCTTTCAATGGATAGTCCGCAGTACTGTTTTTTATGGGTTCATTTCTTCTATGTCTCTGATCCTGATTGAGGCAAGGTTAGACGAAGATTTAAGTAACTTTCCGAGAGAAGGTATCGGCGAATGATCTGGTTCTACTCCCACATGTGGAATAGGTTTACTTTAGATCTAAATGGCAACATTTTATTCTTGATTTTTAAAAAATGCCGCACATGAGAACTTGACCAAAACACACAGATGAAAAAGCCCCTTTCCAATTTGTCCGCTCATTTTATAGTCCAGATCATTTTTGAGAAGTCCTGCACATATTTTCTTTATCCTTTATTTTATTATTCTATAATCTTCCACATTATTTTTTTTTTCCGCTACAAAGTTGTTGTTTTTTTGTGGATTATTTTCGCCATCTTTAATTAGCTTTGGAAACTTTGATTGTAATCTGCGTGTGGAATGTCTTTTCACTATTTGAATTAATTAATCTGTATGCACTTTCCAATATCAACATTATTTTGATTAAATTACATAGATAAATAAGAAAAACAAAAATTAACTTTCATTGTATGTTTTTTTTTCTAAAAAAAAATTAAATATCATCTTTTACTCTTTGAAAAAGTTTTTTCTTTTTTTAAATATTACACAGTGCCAAATATATATTTGTATCATCTATAAATAAATGGTATACTATATAAATTCATATTTTAGTCTACAGACAGCACATCATTAAATCTTAAGTGCTTATCTGTATATTTCTTTTATTTATCAGGACTTACTCATTCTACTTTTCCATCTATAATCCAAACTTCCTTCTCTTATTGTAAAAAATTTACTACAATTTAATTTTATAAGTGCAAATTACAAGTGCCAAATTTCTTGCACATTCAACAATATTTTTTTTAGAAAAATTTCTTGATTATTATCATATTTTAAATTTAATTAATATATCTATTTTTCCTAAATGCAGCTACATGGATCATTATTTTCTTTCAATTTTTTTTCCTGTGGATATTATACAGTAATTAGATATATTTAGAACTTCTACTTCAGCCCACACATTTTAAATACATAAATGAAGATATCTTAAGTTGATCCATGTCACGTTTTCTTATCAATATCAAGCTGTTACAATATAAATTACAAGTTCAAAGTTTTTGTGTTTGCACATTTGACAAGATCCTATTAATGATTTAATCATTCATCACAAAAGAAAGTTAAAGAGTATCTTATAACCAGTGACAATTTATTGGAAAAATATGTGAAATTTGTTAAAATAAGAAAAAATGTTTATGATCATTAATGAGATCTGACACTTGTCTGATCATCAACACAAATATTTTACAGAATGATTATGCATCACATCTTGTTGGTAATTGAAAAGAATTGGTTGTATTTAAGACCATTGGAAACTCTAACATGTAAAACTTTGTGCATATCAGGGTAAAGGCTTAGATTAACAAGCTAAAGAAATTCAGAAAATTTAACATAAAAATAATCTGGATATGAAAAAAAAATGAAGATAATTTTCTATATATTGGTGCTGCATAAGACTAAAAATACAATATAATGATGTCATTGCATCTATTAAACGTGAAACTGACGTACTTTTTTGATCAATGGCCATGGTTTTATTATAAAAATAAAAATTTATTAAATGAAATTAAAATTGTTTATTATAGATTATAAACAAGTAAATCCAATTTTTTTAATTGGAAGGGTAAAGGTTAATCAAATGAATAGTTGAACAGTGTAACAAAACTATAATAGCTTCTAATTATTATACTGACAAAACATCAGTTAAAATTATTGTAAGGAAAATCTTGATGTACAATGAGCATTTTTAATTATCTAAACAACAGTAAAGTAGTCACCAGAACTTTATATGATTTGTCAATTTCTGAAACTATTTATAATCACTAAAAACAAAAATCAGAAATCATTCCTTGTCTATTCATTGATTATTACATTGTAAGATCTATTGCATAATAAAATAATTGCCTATATAGTTATACTTGTCATCATGTCTTAACAGAACTATCTGTTATGGAAAAGTTTCATTTAACATTTTTAGAAGTATCAATCATCTTATTCTTTTTGGAAAATTAGTTTGATAATTTAACTTGCTCAGAAAATTGCTCTCATGAGTTGCTCTAATATAATTTTTAGGTAAAAAAGTACTGAATTATATATGAGCAAAATTGAAACTTTTCAATCATCAGAAATTATGTTTGTATCACAATTTGGATCACTGCTATTCATCTATTCATTAATTTTTTATACACTTGCTGTATCATTTCACACTCGGAAGTAATTAAGCTAATACTTTTGTATTATGTATTCAGTGCATCTTGAATAATATATTGTAGTCTGACTTGTTTGGACCTTATTTGTCCAATAAAAACTTACTAATAACTATTATGGAATACATTCTTAATTACATTAATGTATACAAGTGTGAAAAAAATGCAAAATTTATTATTTTTGTTCAATATTTATTTTTTAATATAAGATAAATCAGCTAAAAGCCCATTATAGGGCAAAGGTTTTTGTCAATAGGCTTCCAAAAAAAAAAAAAGCATTTCTTACAAAACTAACCAATTTTCAGATTGTAGTGGTTAATGTTTTCTTATTTGCTTTACTCTTTAGTTATAGTTAGATGTTCATTTACTGATTAATAATAAGATGGTCTTTCTATCAACTTGAAATAAATATTTTAAGCCTTCTTGAAAATTAAAAAAATTTTCTTCAAAGTTTTTTATATAATTATAGTGTTTTTATTAAATGTTAAAAGAACAAATAATACTATTTTAATGAGTAATTTAGTAAAAAAAAAAAATATATATTTCTATATTAACTGCAAAGTTTTCTTTTCTTTTAAATTATTTTTCAAAAATCTGAAAAATATTTATTTTAAAGCACTAGGTATTTTCTTTGTTTAATAGAATGGTACATTAAAAATTGTTGATCGCAAGAAGCATATCTTCAAACTATCTCAGGTAATTACAGTTTTGATTATTTTTTTATGTAAAAATATAGAATTCTTTTTTGTCCATTACAAAATTTTTATTTTAATTTTTAAGGGAGAATATATTGCTCCAGAGAAAATAGAAAATATTTATGTTAGAAGCCCTTTTGTGGGTCAAATTTTTGTTCACGGAGATAGCCTAAAAGTAAGTTTAATAATTTAACTGTTTTAAATATTTTTCTATCTTTTATATGATATTTACTATAAATGTTACAAAATTGTAATATTCCTTTGTTCTATATTTACATTACTTGAATGCCTGATGTTTCTTGTATAGTGATAAATAAACATGTATAAATAAAGATTGGCATTGCATTAGAATTAATTCTAAATTGTAGGCTTGTATTTATTTCTAAAATATATGTGTATCACATTCCAACATATCAATAATATTCAAGTTGTTCCTTAACTAAATATATATAAACAACGCAGTATGTTTTTAGATTGTGGAATGTAATTTTAACATTCTAAGCATTCATATGTTGAAACAGTGATGTGTAACTGAGTGTGTGTGCCTTAACTCATAAAGGAAAAAGAGAAATCTACACATATTCTCACTTATATAAACATGAAAGTAAAAGTCTAGAATGATTAAATCTTACATATTCTTGATACTTAAATAAAACTTATTTAAAATTAAATAAATATATTTATTTTTGTCATTAAAAAAATCATTCTGAATTATTAATTTTTATAAAAGAAAAGAAAATACTATTGTATAGAAAAGAAACAAAGGTTACTTTGAAGTACATGTAGATTACAAAAATTAATTTATGTGTATTTTGTATCACAAGATGTTTAAAAAAGAAATTTTAATGAAATTATGTTTGACTAATCAAAAATATGTAAAAGTAATATTATTTTATGACTATGAAAAAGAAAGAAAACTTATATTGTAATCTTATGTTTATTAATTAAATTAAGTGAAATTTAATCTCCTTGTTTACCTGTTTAGACAATCTACCAAGTAATTATAAACACTGAGTCACATGTTAATCAGGAGCTTATATAATCATGAATAGTTCTTTGTTAGCAAAACTTCATTCTGATTAGAGTTATGATTATACAGAGATACAACAATGGTTCTTTATTAATCACAAAGCCTATTATGTATTGCTTGTCATTGTTTATTATCTTGAAATTCATGTGAATTGAGAATTATAAGCAGTTGTCTGTTCTGTTTAATGAAGACATTTAAAATTTTCTATATATGCGAGATTATGTATGTAATACAAGCACAGATGAAAGGAATCTATGTGATAACAGAAAGAAATTGAGTAGTACATATATTGTAATAGACAGCCATACCCCTCTGAAAGCTCAGCCAATATCCGATACCAGACAAAGTCTAGAATGTTTTCTCAGAAGACATACTTTATATTTTTCTTTTTTAATTTTATTATTTATATTTTTTGTTTTTTTGTTTGATTTTTATTGTATTATTTAGATGTAATTATGGGGATTTGAACCCAGACTTTTAAGCTTCCTTCAATCATCCACTCCATCTTATATAACCGATACACATGGCCACATACATGTGAAAAAGATAAATGATCTTACATATTTCATGCTGAATCAGCAATCATCAGTTGGTTTGGCTCATCATCTCCAACACGTATATACAATCATTGCTCAGTTTATATTAAGATAGAAAATCTTCAAACTTTAATGAACAGACTTCAATCTTCTCCTTCCACATCATTGAAAATCTAATGATGATATGTTCAAAGCTCTGGTTTGCCAACTTTGTTGTCATTCCCATGTTGACCATAAGTCATTCTGACTCCTCATATGTAGGATCTCTAGACTATTTAAGTACACAAAAAAAGGGATGGGGATTATCAGATTTTTAATGATAGGGATGGCAGAAGAATTGAATGGAGAAGATTGAAGCCTGTCCATTAAGACTTGCTATCTTAATATAAACTGAGCACTGATTGTATATATGTGTGAGAGATGATAATCTGGAAACAACTGATGAGTACTGGTTCAACACGAAATACATATATTGGAGATATTTATCTTTTTTTCATGTATGTCATCATGTATATTGGTTGTATAAGATGAAGTGGATGATTGAAGGGAGCTTGAAAGTCTGAGTTCAAATCCTCTAATTACATCTAGTATGTACTATACTTGTATTTGGATATTATACATCCAGCCTGTATTCTGCTCATCCCTCTTCTGGGTATTTAAATGTTCTTAAGGTGCTACATATGATGAGTCAGAATGACATACAGACAAAATGGTATGACAACAAAATTGACAAACAAGGGCTTTGAACAAACCATCATCATATTTTCAATGATATGAATGGCTGAAGGATTAGAGTAGAAAAGATTGAAGCCTGCCCATTAAAGTTTGAAGATTTTCTTTCTTAATATAAATTGAGAACTGATTATATATATATGTGTAGATGATGATGATCCGGACCAATTGATGAATGCTGGTTCAGCAGGAAATATTTATATTGGAGATTATTTATCTTTTTCACATGTATGTAGTCATGTGTATCAGCTGTTGTACTCATAGATAAAAAATAAAAATTTTAAATAATATATTAATATTTTCAAATTTTATATTGGCTTCTAATTTTAGAACATTCAAGAACAGTAGAATTTCAAATATAAACAGAAATTTGATTTTCTCATTATATCATGTGGTTAAATCATATTCAAACATGCAACCCAAATTTGTTGATACTTATTTTATAAGATGTCTAAACATAAATAACCATGTAATTAAATTTTTTTATTAAAGAAAATATTTTTAAAATATTAACCAGGATCCAACTGCAATTTAAGATGAATTTTTGTCACAAGCAAAGGTTTTAATGATGTGAAATTGGTATAAAAATGAATTCCATTCTTGAATGGAATTTTTTTACTCTCATCAATGTTTAGAAAAGTTATAATTAAAAGCTAAATTAACCATCAGTTCGGAGTGAAGAAAGCGAATTTACTTTGCTTTCTCCAAAACAATATTTTTTTTCAGTAGCATTTTACTAAAACAAGTCCTACTCCATCAATAAAGATTTATCAATACCAGCAAGAGATTTTAAAATATTGATGAAAGGATTAAATCTGTACAAAAATTAATAATTATTTTTATAAATTTATTTAAACGCATTTTCACGCGCATATTCTTGAGCTTTGCCTTAGTAAATATTAATTATTTTTCTAAAGCTAGAATAAAAAATTTTTTGAATATATGCATTTATCTATTTTGTGATAAATGTTTTTATCAAGAAAAATTATACTATTCTAGGTATCCACAAGTAAAGTTAATGTGCTATATATACATACATTTTTTTTTTATTGCCATTAATCAAATAAATTTCTTTAATTATAAGAAAATATGAAAATCATACCATGTAAATAATATATAGAAGATTACTAGAAAGCATTTAACATTGCTTTTATCTGTTACTGAATTCTTAATTTTAAAATCAGCCCCTTTTATGATGTAGCTTCACAATTCACTAGTGATTTCTAGAAATACATATTTATTCAACTCTCATTGTGATCTTGCTGATCTGAGAATTGGTGTGCAAGTAACTCATAATAGTCATATGAAAATTTTGTCTGAATATTTTCTGTACAATTTTTATATAAGAAATTTTAGAAGAATTGTCCAGCATTTTATAATATACATATATGTGTGTGTATAATGATACATATATTCAATTCATTTATGTATTTAATATTGTGTATATTAGTGAATATCTTTTTTTTTTTTTTACAGTCCAGTATTATTGCTATTATTGTACCTGATGCAGACTACTGTTTAGTGTGGGCAAAAAGTAAAGGGTATCCAAGGTCAATGCAAGAATTTTGTAAGAATCCTGTAAGTTTTAATTTTACATGCAGAATACTCATTATATATATTGTACTTCAGCATGAAATACATATATTAGAGATCATTTATCTTTTTCATATGTGTGTGGTCATGTGTGTTGGTTGTATAAGATGGAGTGATAGTTTAGTGAGCTTGATTGTCTGAGTTCAACACCCTTCTAATTACATTAAGTTTAGTATAAACAATCTATGTGTACTTAAATATTGTCTAAAATGATTGGAACAGCTTGTATTGGTAAAAATTATATAATTTTATGTTTTTAGATTACATTTTCTTTCACTTTTTTTGAAGTTAATATTAGATATCTTCTTTTTAAATGTTAAGAATAATAACTTAAATAGAATTTATTTTCATCAAATCTTGTTTAATATTTTAGTTGAGAGTATGATCATTCTACTTTTCTTTATTATTATTTAACTATTTTATTTTATTTTATTCTTTAAAAATTATCTTCAGCAAATATATTTTGGTCACAAATGTTTTAATTCTATAATCAGAATCGAACAAATATCTGTCTTTTGCTTTTTATGTACAAAAGGAGAAGGATTTTTATTTTGTTGATATTTTTGTACAAAAAAAATTGATAATTTCTTTAAACTTTTTTTATTACATGATATTAATTTCATAATTCAATTTTTAACAAATCCACAGCTATCATAGTCTCTGATTAGTGTATTAAGACCATATTGATAATCATTTATTGTATATAAGTTGCACCATAACATTGGTTTTGATGATTTTCAGATGTTATGCTTTTTCAAACATTCTCTTATGTCAGTTTATTATTATTTTTCAGTGAATACATATAATCTTACTGTTTCAATTTTTGAACCATCTTTTGCTAATTCATTAATCTTTTTATTGTTTAACTTTTCCATTAGTGTAGTTTAAATATTCTTGATTAATTCATGTTTTTCTATATTCTATGAAAAAAATGCAAAATGTTTATATATCTTGTCTGCTTATGTTATTTTAGATGTGTTCTGGTGAGAATTACATTGAAATGAAGTTAAAGATCTTGATTCATGATGAGCAATAAGTACACATTTTGAATTAGTGCATAACTAGGGAAACTTTTTAAAGTTAATATTATAGCAATTTTTTTTTATTTGATTGTACTTTTTTTTTTCTTGAAGCATGATCCAGCAGTCCTTGTTATCCATCTATAATAAGCTTGATGCTACATCACATTATATTTGTATCATAGTAGATCAAAAAATCCTGAACAAATAAATGTTTTTCAGTTTTATCACTGTGGAGTAACAGGTATTTTTCCAATTCCACGACCGACTTTTAATGTTATTGAATAAAATTCACATGTTATTTGTGAATAAACTAATCATTGCCACAAACAGGATTTCACAACTTGTGAATGGCTTTAATTTTTTTGAATGAATATTTCCTATAACTATTTCCCAAATTTTATGGCCCATAAATTTCAGAATAAGGGCATTTCTCTGAATTAAACTTGACTTTACCAATTCATATATCCATTATATCTATTCCTATAAAAACTTAATACATTAACCAAATTTACTCAGGAAGAGTTTATGCATGTTAATAGGATGTTTAGAAAATAATTGGTAGAATATTTATCTAGTAATATTGAGCATGCTTTTTAAGCAAGATTTTTGTTAAGAGTGGCTTATAATTACCACATAATCATAAGCCACCATTTAGATGTTTCACTACTACTATGGGTGTGGTCCAAACTAATATCTGTTAGTTTTAATACATTAATTTCTTCTAGTTATTTTATTTCTTATCTTTTGGGAATTGCACATGATATCAGTTGACATTTTCACTTACTAGAAGATGAATTTGAAATAGATTATGATCTAGTGACATGTCTTAATCAATTAGTAACATTTTGATATTGAAGCACTTACTTTATTTGTTTAATATTAGAATGTAGTTATATTGGTAGTGATAGATTCTGGTATCAACATTCAATTTTTCCTTTAATTGATTTTTTAAACTACTGTCAATGGAAATCATGACACAATACTAGATTAACTAATTGATAAATTTAAGATTCAGCCTACTCTATATATGGAATCAATTTTTAAAAGAAAACTTACAATTGAAGATATTTTTTTCTTTCTTCTCCAACCCATCAGTACACATTGAATTTATAATAAATTAATTTATAAATCAGTATTATATAGTGGTTTTATGAGAAATCCTTTTTCCAAAGAAAAGGAATCTAAAATTTATCAATTAGTTATCCCAGTATTGTATCATGATGCCAACTTGCAGTGTTTAAAGAATCAGTAAGTATAAAATGGAATGTAGCAATACCATTATATTTTAATATGAAAATTCTTTATACAACACAAGTGAAGTATTTGATAGTAGTGTAGTACAGCCAAGAAATAAAATTTAATTGTTAGAAAGGAGGAATAAAACATTAGGTGAATTATTTTGTAATAATTGTTATTATCATTTGAACTGAAGAGAAATGAGGTATAAGTATAGGTGAGAATAATGATACAATACAGAAAAATATATTTGGCTGTAAATAAGATTTAAAAAAATATGATGAAATAACAGAGGATATAAAGATAGGAAAGAATTTTTTACAAATGATACCTGTCAATAGTTATAAGAAAATAATATTCAAAAGAAGGCAAAGATGTTTATACAAAACTTAGTTTTATAAATTTTGTATTGATAAAGATAGGAATATCTGAAAAGTTAGCTAATGAAATTTTATAGAAATGTTGAAAGCGAGGATGGATGGGAAGTAAGCAATGAGGTTAAATGGAATAGGTTTAACAATATTGTGGAAGAATTATGAAAGATGGTGAATTTAAAATTTATGAAAATTGAATGGATATTGTGAAGAAGATTGTGAATTAATGTTTATATAGAACCAACAAGATTATTAAGAGAAAATAGAAGAAAAATCCTTTATGAAATGTAAAAGAAAGAAATATAGAGGCTATAAAGATGCTGATAATAATTACGATAACTTTATGAAAAATAGAAATAGGTAGGCTATAATTAAAATAGAAATAGAATGAAGTTAATAAAAGTTAATTGAAGAAATTAACAATATGTAAAGGGGAGATTTGAATTTTTTTAAGATGTGAGGAAAAGAGAAATAAGAAAGAAAAGGATGTTATATTGTTAAATGCAGAGGGAGTAAAATGTGGGAGTAGGGAAGAATTTTAAAAAGTACTCATGAATTTTTAATAAAATCTTTATATCATTGGGAAATTTGTAACTAAATATGATTCATTAAAGAGCTTAATTCATCATGAGAAGATGGATGAAATGATAGATTTGGATTCTGAATTGAATAAAGCAATAGAAAAAAAGCAGAGGAATTAAATGAGATGAAATATTCTTTATAAATATGGAAGGTATTAAGGATTTGTCTTAAGAAAATTTTAATCAAATTATAAATGATAATAAAACTCTAAATATGTATGTTAACTTACATATATCACATTCTATGCATAAATGATTCTAGAAAAATATGCACATTGAATTAAAATGACTTCTTATATTGTGAAAGCTTTAATGAATTAATTATTTTCATTTGTAAATGTTTTAGTTTATTAAACTGGTTATAGTAATTTATTATTTACAACAATTTTGTTTTTCTTTATCTATAGGAATTTGTTTTTTAAATATATATATTTCAAATTTGCTCTGTAATACTCAATTAGTTTTTATTAGATAGAAAATTTAATTCAAATTTAAAATAATTTCATTATTTTACATTCAAGATATTAGGCTCTTGTACAGGAGTCTTTAACTTTTTTCTGTTTACTGCACATTTCGGCATATTTTGGAGAGATTACAATATTACAGGTGAACTCCAAGCAAATATCCAAAGAAGTCACAAATAAAGATAAAATCCATTATAGCTGATGTAGCATTTCATTATTTTAAAATATTTGAAGATCTTGGTTGTGTATTTATAATTTCCAAATTGTATGAAAAATTTACCAACTTTAATATAAGATAGCCACAGTGGCAAACTTGAAAATCTACAGTTTAGAAGTTTTCAGACCAAGTTTTAAAAGAAGAGAACCTCAAAAATTTTTTTGTGCACTTCCTCCTTTTATACAGTTTTAGCATGTAATTAATAAGTGATGTTAATTTGAACTTCTGTTACACTCAAGTGCAATTTGTACACGAAATCTGGATGCAGTTGGCATGGTGATTATTTTTTTAGACAATAAATTTTCCTTTAGCTGGCAGCAAAATCAGCCACTTTTGTTTGCAAATATGAAATATTTCAAATAAAATTATTATAAATCTTAAAGTACAATTATTCACTTTTATTTTATCTACTATCTGTATCAAAATAAATGTTTTTTAACATTAATTTAGTATTCTTATGCTGTTATAAACTTATTATATTCCCACGGTTTTGTATTATTCCCTTTTAAACATTTTAAATACTATTTATTTCTTTTTATTCACTATTCTAAACATTAACGAGCGCATTCACACACATTTAAATATTAAATGTAGGCTATGTTTTATCAAATGATTGATTTATTCAAGTTATTAGTGGACTTTCAATGGTGAAATGTTTTTCAGTGTATTATATGACTAGAAAATTAAATTCATTGATGAATATTCTCTGTAAATTTTTGATTTGACCGTGATTTCCAAATTTTGATACAAGTTTTAACTTTTTTGAAAATTTGTTTGCCATATTGGATTTCTTATGCAAATATATATATAGCATGATTTAAATTATTGTTATTAATATAAAAAAAAAATTTTTTTTAAGTTTATTACATTTAGTATTAAGCCCTTAGGATTATTATTACAATGTATACAAAAAAAATTAATAGAAATTACTTTTAATGAGAGCTTTGTATTTGATATTGATTAACTAAATAGTTTATTTGGTTTTAGTTTTGTCAAAAATAATAGGTCTTCCCTTTCTTGTACATCAAAGTAGTTTCTCTCTTTGGTCAAAAGTTTATTCACAACACTGAATCCTGCTTCCACCAAATATAAAGTTGGAAAAACTATCAAGAGTAAAATATTTTATTCCATAAACATGGATACAGCTCAGGAATTTTTTTATTTTGCCAATACTATTTGTATTCTCATTCACTGAAATTTATTTTACGCGTGGCTGGAATGAGAGTAGTCACATTTAGCATTGTTGATTTAATATTATGTATAGCGCTAGTGAGAAAGCTTTATTTATTACCTTCTAAATAAAATAATTCTTCTTGCATCCTAATTTCAACTTCAGTTATGTTCACATTAAATGAGGAGTTCATCCATATATTCATTTCCAGGTTGATATCTTGAAAATGTGTTTCCAAGTCAAGTTTGAATGTATAAAAATGACTGTTATATGTTTCCAAGTCATTAACTGTAAGGTCATCTTTTGATTGACAACAACTTAGGAAACTGATTCAATTCCTTATATTTTGTCTGAACAAATTTAATTTAACAATAAATAGACAAATTACTTCTTTGCATTCAATAAGAGTCATAATTTTTCCTTGTAAATGTAAATTAACTTCATTGACTTTGGTAAATATATCAGCTGATTTTAAAAAAATCATTTTTGTTTGTTTTTAATTTCTCGCATATTTTAACTTCTTTGGCATTTTCAAAAAACTCTAAGATAGTCGCATATTATTCTACAAAACATGAAAAGCAGTGCCCTCTCAATAACCAGCACACTTCTGTATGAAGAATTAACCAGAAATGACATTTGTTAAAGATAAATGTAAACTGGGGCTAGTATGCTTTACAGCAAGATGTTGCCTGTGAATAATGCAATGGACACATATTATGCTGGGATTGTCTTCAAATGTGTTAAAAACCTTTGATAGAAACCAATCATTGCTGTTAATCCATCTATTGCACAAGCAATTATAATTGTTACTGATATATTATGCTTTTTAAAATGAGATTAAATTGTAGTTTAAATGAATATACTTTTTGTATCCATAATAACAGCATTTCTTTTTGCAATGCAATTCTTTTCATCGAAATAATGAATATAGGCCATTAAAAAAGCATTATTATCAACAAATGTTAACTCATCTACTTGCCAAGAAAATAATTTTGTTTGAAGCATACAAACAAATTGCTTTTCTACATCAACAGCCATTTCATCAATCCACCGTCTAACTGTTTTATCACTAATCTGTAAGTTTTTCAGAATATCAGCTGGGTCCTGATAAAAGTACTTTGAAAGATGGTTTTAGTAACTTTTATTCAATAGTATGGTTTTCTTGAATACTTGTGGTGTCTGTCATCTATCAGATTTTTACATTTCACATTTTTAGAATTTTGTATTCAATGTGTGACATTATGGCAAACATTAAATACAAAATTTTAAATGTTGACATTATATTCAAAATATACAAATTGAATTTAAAAAAATTATAAAATAGGATCATAAAATAAAGATTTTTAAAAAATTAAATGAAAGTCCTATAGCATTTACTTAATTATTGCCCAACGAAAATCATAAAACCCTTCATTGATGGGTGCTACCAATCACGTTGAACACCCCTGCTCTTGTACTTAAAATTTTCCAGTAACCATTTGCTTTAATGATTTATTTCTGATCAAATTTTATTAATGCATTTTTTAATGTTATTTTTTAAATAAAATTTTGTTTGAAATAAATTTTTGCAATTTTATTTTCTCAAATTTTAGATTTGTTTGAATAATTTATTCAGGTCAATCACTTTATTTTAACTGCAGATTACTTTTTTTAAAATTAATATTTCATGTAATTAAATATAATTATTCTTATTTTTTAGATGGACAATTTTGCTTTACCTTTTTTTTTTTTTAAAAACAAAATAATTTAATATTTACTTATTAAACTGTGTAGTTTGTTTAATAAGCATTTAATTAAGGAAGAATAAAGTTATTAATGTAATAACTGTATTTCTCATTACATTATACTTTAAGCCTTTCAGTATTCAAACATTTATTTTGTTTCAAATGAGAAAATATTATTTCAAATTATAAATTTAGTAATTCGGATTTTGTTTTTTAAAAAATTGATTGTAAATAATTTATATTGTATGTACATATATTTTTTGAAGTGGTGTTTCTAATCGTGAAAGAGGGAGTGGAAAATGGTTGTAACTGTTTGGAACAAAGAACTAGAATCATCTTTAATTTGCAGAATATATTATGTTTACAGTACTTTTTAATGAGTTTTTTTAATTTATTAATAGTCTTGAAAATTAATTATCATAAAGTCATAATAATGTTTGATAAATTTAACTAATATCACTATCTTCAGACCGGTCTGAGGAAATTATGAAAAGCTTGTTATGAGCTATTGTCATGCTCATTACATAAAATTTCTAATACAAGCTTTATAAATTAAGTAATGTGACATGACTTGATTTCTTTGGAATTATATTTTTTGATTTTAAGGTTTTGATGATTTTATATTGCTAAAGCTTTTAATATATGGTTTATCTGAACTTGGTTCAGTCCCATATAGTTATTTAAGTTAGGTAGCTGGATTTGAAGATATAGATGTCTGAAAATTTCAGATTTTCTACTTAATAGTTAACCATTGGATAAAGTGCTGTACTTGATCTGGTATTTTAATTCTAATGCTTGAATATCCTAGCACCTCACTGAGGAAAGCCAGAAGCTAGAAACCGGTCTAAGGATAGGGATATTCTGAAAAGCTTCTTAAGAGCTATTGGCACACTGATTAGATAACACATACATATATATAGGAATATATTATGAAATTATTGATATATACAAAAAGAATGTGTTCAAATTGTTCCTAGTAATTTATTTATTTAATTTATATTACAAACATATACATGTATTTGTATCATTGTAGGCAGTAAAAAAGGCAGTCATGGATGATTTAATCGCTCTAGGCAAGAAATCTGGATTATATTCTTTTGAACAGGTATTTAAATATATTTCTCCTTATATTTAATAATTTATTTTACAATTATTAACAACTGAATCTATATTAATAATCAAAAATAAATTCATTCCTAAATATTCATTAGCTATCCCATTTTTGTAGTGCCATACTTCAATTTAAATATTTTTAAAATATTACTTTCATATATTAATGCATTCTTTGTAATCTAAATAACCGGAATTGTTTTCTGGTAGCCGCATTTATTGTAGTATATACTTTTACTTCGAAATATCTTTTGCAGGTATTATCTGCATAAATCTGTCAAATAACATCAACGTGTGAACATAGTAAATTTTTGTAAAATGCATTTCATGTATTTGTCGATTTTTGTAATAGCTGAAAAGTTGGAGCAATGTGAAATTCTGTTTTGCTTTAAGAAAAATGGCAGGGAAAATAGTTGTAATGCTTGAAAGAGCTTACAAACAAGTTGCTCTGGAAAAGCACAAGTTTATGTGTGGTTTAATAGAAGTGTTAACTTCTCCCTGCCCCTAAAAAGCATGTTGAGTGAAATCAAATGTCAAGATGATGCTGATTTTTTTTTGGGGGGGGATGCAAACAGTGATTTCCTTTGTAGTGATTAGGCATTTAAAATTTACATGTTCTGAAACTTTTATGTGATGTAGTAAAACAAAAATCCCATTTTGTGACAAAGTTAGGAGTGCATGTTTCATCACGACAGTGCCGCTAGCACATAAAGCTCGAGTGTAAATAGTTTTTAATTAAATTTAGTATATTCCAGCTTATCCGTCAGTCACATTCATTCAATTGCCCTGTGTGATTTTTTTTAACCTCTCAAATGAAAAAGTTTTTTTTTTTTTTTTTGTGGTCTTAGAAGTGGTTAAAATGTATCACTTTGCATCTGTTTCTGGACTACTTCAGAAATTGAAAAACATGTTTATACCGGTAACATGGCATTAAATAGACTATACTTTGAAAGCAATTCAATTTGCAACCCTTAAAAATAAATATACAATTTTTTATTACAAAATTTCCAGTTATTTTTGGGTTCCCTCTTATACATGATACTTTTTATGTTTATGAATGAACTCATTCTGTTTAAAGCTTGTCACATCATTTGATTTTATGTAACAAATAGAAAACTTGTGCTTATAGTAGCAAATAGGTTAAGTTTTTGTCATTGTATCTTTTTATTTTCTCTTAGTTTTAATAATGTAGTTTCCATTAAATTTATTTTTCTGTGATAAATATTTAAATTTATAAATAATATGATGAATTTCCTTTCATAATATTTATAATTTTTATTCTTTTTTCCAATTTATGTTTTCTGATGACACTCATTAATTACAATTTAGTTCATTAAATCATCTGTAAATTATTTTATATTTGGTTAATCTATAAAAAAATTATTGAATTATAAAATGATAAAATTCTTTGAATTAAATCTATCCAATCAGTCAAACAGTTCATCATTATCAGTCCATTTCATTTTATACAAACCATTCTTGATCTTTTCTGTGTAGTTACTCCAGGCTCAGGTCACCATTTTGAATTTTTAAAAAAATTGCAATGGATATAATTTGTAAAATATCTTAGTTTGAATACATTAAATATAAAATTACAAACATTATTAGAAAGAAAAAATATGAAGGAATATAATGAAGCTGAAAATATAGTCATTATTTTTAAAAAATGTAGAAAAAAAAGGGTTTTTTAAAAAAATGATATTTTTATAGACAGCTTCATCACATTCTTCTTAAAACTTTGAAAAAATTGATATATATTATAACTTAACTGAAATAATTCTTTATTATTAAATCTTCAAATATGTATTTGCTGGTGACTTCCGTTTTTAATAGCTGTATTTTGTCCTCCCATGCATATAGTTGCTGGAAATGTATTTCTTCCTAGCGGAAAAAGAAAAATTAATAATAAATATTATATATATGATATGCATTGTATTATTAGATATTATACGAAGAGGTCTTTAGTAAACCAATCAATTTTAAAATATATATAAAAAAGCAAAGAGAAAAAGTGACCAGATGAAAGACTAACAAGTGTTTCAGAATGCATGTACAGTATATCAATTTTCTACACAAGATAAATAAACAAGAAAACAATTTCAGTAAATTTCTATTCCCTGGTGTTAGCCGCGGGATGGCAAAAACATATACATGTAACGATTCTGGGCTGGGTCTGTATTGATTTTATATAAAAAGATCTGATTTTGATTTCTAATAAAATATTATAGTAACTAATACTATATGATGTCAGTCTTTCATTTTTGTAAATGATTATTAATCTTTTTTTTTTTTTTTAAGTTCGTGTGTGCGTCTTTAAAGTTACGGTGTTTTTCTAATTTTTTTTGTTACTTTATATGTGTCTTTTTAAAGTTACAGTATTTTTTTCAAGAGTAAATAAATAATTTTATTAAAAAGCAATACGTAATTATAAATCGATAAAAAGTAATGTAATTTATAGACTACAATTTATAATTGATACCCGACTACTATGGTTTTTTTTTGGTTTTTTTTACAGTAATTGAAACTCACAAATATAAAAAGTAACATGATTTAAATAGTACAATTTAAAAATATTACCCACGAACTTTTCTTTTTTTCAGTTCAAAGTAGTGGGTTGTTTTTAATAGTGTGAACCTGTTAAAACTAATCTTAAATTTATATACTACGTTTAGATTTAACATACGAATAATTTTCTTTCTTTTTTTTTTTTGTGACAGTAATTAATGCTCAGAAACTGTGTTGTTTTTATTTGTGTATATATTTCTATAACGGATACTAACATTATTTTAATACAAAATAATGCTGTTTGTATAAAAGAGTAAAACATTTGGATAAAATATATTCCTAAATCATTAAATAAATTAATAGTTAATATACAAATAAAAAAAACAACTCACCTACATGTTCTTCTTTCTTGGTCTATTTGGGGGGTGGGGTGGAAAA
Organism: Epiperipatus broadwayi; assembly: GCA_028023455.1. Taxonomy (NCBI): domain Eukaryota; kingdom Metazoa; phylum Onychophora; class Udeonychophora; order Euonychophora; family Peripatidae; genus Epiperipatus; species Epiperipatus broadwayi. The sequence goes on from JAQFVV010012401.1 coordinate 4,933,102, forward strand.
AGAAAACAACATTGTCTGTGCGAGAAAATTGATCAAAAACACATGTTTGAGCGAAGAAACATCAATAACAAAATAACACTACAACTGGTTATTGAACTATGTGAACATATTAACAACAACAAAAAATTGAACTACTTTGTAATGAGTTGCATCTCAAACAAGATCGCACTCAAAACATTTTCTCCCTTGTGAAGACGTCACCAAAGGAACTCGCACAGGTAATCATCAATGCATTGCCTGTGTGTTCCACGACGTTTTCTGTTTTGGGACTTGAGGCAGCCCCATAAACGCTCAACGTTTTGGGTATGTGCACCTGTGTTAGGATTCACAAAGTTGTAGTGGTGGTTTACGCGCAGGTGTTTAAATCCTGCGGCCTCCAGATCAGATGTTTTATAACTTTCCAGCAGTCAGAGTAGATGGTGGATCCTGGCTTTACATTGGCCTTTATGGCTTGCAGCAGTGTGGTGACAGATCGAGTTGGAACCGCCACTGCAAAGCATTCACTAGTCTCTCGGCACAAGCCTCCGAAAATCCACTGCTGAGGAAGCATTCTGCCCTGATGGTTTTTCCGATGACTGAAAAGGGTCTCATCAACATCAACAGACATTCCTGCACCTCTGATTTGACAGCATGATCGTGACAAAAGGCTTTCATGGCACAGCTTGTGAAGAGCATGCTTCCACCTGACATAGGCACCGCGACTCATCTCCAGATCTTTAACAGCATGTTCTACGGTCAGCTCTTTGCGGCTCCAATAGTAAAGCAACTGTAAAGATTTCATGAAGGGCATTTGGAATCCTTCAAACCAGCTGCCTTTGCGAATAGAACACTTCATCGACAACTTTTTGATTTACATATAAAAGTTCTCATATCTTTATTAGCATGAATACGCATTTCCTCACCACAAACACACTTTTTCTGTTGCAACAGGATATTTTTATTTTGCAAATACGCCACAGCGCTGGCTTCAGTTGATGGCAATTCCCACAGCTTCAAATACTCCGAGTTAGAGGCGGCAGCCATCTTACTTGTTATTGAACGAATTCTCGCGAGAACATCTGTCACGTGATTGTCAAATAACACTGGCATGTACCCTTTAAAATAACTTTTTGAGGGTACCCATTCATATGGAAGCTTCACGTCGTTATTAATAAACTTACAACACTAAACTAAGTTACAGCACATTAAAAAAAAAATATGTCTAATCAAATTTTAAAAAACTACGACCAGCTCAAATACACACACTCTCACACGAAACTACAGAGAAAATAGATATTCGAAGATTACAATAAAATGAATAACAAAATCAACTACGGCAGCCAATAAAGGCATTTCTTTTTGCTTTTGGCATAGAAAAAAGCCATAACCGGCAGCCGTCGGGAACTCTCTGGGTTTTATCATAGAAAGAAGTCTCTTTGTGTTGGCTTCTGTCACCGCCCAACATAATGTGAGGACTCTTTTTTTTTTTTTTTTTGCGTTTTAACGTAGAAAATTTCCTCTTTTGTTGGGTGAATGCCGGTGAAACTGTATATTTCTAGGAATTGACCTAGAAATAGCAACATCTCGAGGCTAACACCAGGGAATAGAAAATTACCCAATTTTCTTTTCAATATAGTGTAAAATAAAATATTAATGAAAATAGTAACAATATAATATTAATATCATCTATATCCTTTATTACTTTTACAATGCTTTTTTTACAACCTAGTTTCGATTTCCTCAGCAATCTTCAGAACTATAACAATCATAATACAAATACACATATAGAGATATAGTAATTAATAGATATGAGAAGAAGAATAATAAAGAAAGAAATATACCTATGAAACAATTAAAAGAGATTATAGGAATATGTTATAAAGAAATAACATATCAATTTGATGTTAGGTTTTATAAATAAAAAGGTTTACTAATAAGAGGAGCATTAAAGTGGAGTATTGAGTAATATTTATATAGAAAAATTGGAGAAGGTAATGTTAGTAAATAATAATGCTCTAATCTTTATTAAAAAATATGTAGATGCTTATTTATTGATGTTTACACAAAAGACAGATAGATTTATTTGCAGAGGATATGAATAAGATGGATAAAAATATGAAAAAGAAGAGAATAGTATACTGACATATTTTGATATAAAGTTGATTAAGTCATATGAAGCAGGGAAATGTAGGATTGAAACATCAATTCATAAGAAAAGTAATATAGATAATAATATAACTAATTGCTACTCAAATACAAGTAAAAAATATAAAATAAATACAATACATTCTAGAATTCATAGAGCAATAAATTATTGTTCAAGTAAAGATTATGTTAAACAAATAGATTTAATAGAAGAATTTATAAATAATGATTATCCAAATAAAATTTATAAATGATATTAGGTTAATAAAAAATAAGATTGATTATATAAATAATACTGAAGAAAGAAAAAGTAGTAATAATAATGTAGATAAAATTAATTATATAGGTATAAAGAGCAGGAAATAACTATGTAGTTAAGAATTTGAATAAAGTTATAGGTAAAATTAATAAAAAATTTAATAATATAATAAAGATTAGAATAGTTAATAAAAAGAGAAAAAATATGATTAGGATTTTCGAAAATAATTATATTGGTGATTATAATAAAAATTCAGATAATAAAATATATGAAATTAATTGTAAAAAGTGTCAAATTAATAATATAAAAATAAATTATGTAGGAGAAACAAAGAATTCAATATATAGAAGACTATATAAATATGATAAAAAATTTCCCCATTAATTTACATATATTAGAAACAGGACATGAGTTTGGAAAGGATTGTATAAAGTTGATACAATTTGCAAAAAATAAAAGAAGCTATTTATGTTAATAATATTAAGCCAGTATTAAATAGCGATTTAGATCTGAAGAAAATTTTGATATAAAAAAAAAAAAAGATTTAATTATATAAAAAATAGAAATAAAGAGCTGCTAAAAGTATAACTAAAATTTAAAGAGGGAATTGCTAAAAGTATAACTAAACTAAAGATCAGCATTTGAAGCTAATGTACATGTGCTTTATGAATGTTGATAATAAATGAATACTTTCATTTCCAACACAAGATAAAGTCTTTGCGAAAGAATAGAATGAATCACCTATTCTTTCAATCCAAATGCTTAAGTATGGGCAAATCTTAAGTACTGGAAATGAAAGCATGAAGATAAACCAATCACTTTAAATTACTCTTTACCATGTCTGAATGAATGACGCCTACAAAATTTTCTAGAATTTACAACACGTCATTCTTAAATGAAACTAAACATATGTAAATGAGATATTTATTTATATAGTGTGATGTATAAATAAATAAATACCTCATTTAAAAGTATAACTGTAAAATTATGGATATGAGTAGGAATACAGGTAAACATTTATATATGGTTTTTATAGATATAGAGCAGGCATATGATAGAATAAATAGATTATGGGCAAGTTTAGTAAATTTGGGAATGGGTGGAGCTTAAGTGGATATTATTAAGAAATTATATGAAAATAAATACTCTATGTATCAATTACAGAATATAGAATCAGTTAAAATTAAAAATGGGGTGGGACTAAGGCAAGAATGCCCTATGTCACCTATTTTGTTTTTGTTGTATTTGAGAGAAATGGAGAGAGCAATAGGAAGAGTGGTAGAGATATTATTAATAGGTGGCAAGGGAGTATATACATTGTCGGGTCTTTTATTTGCAGATGATGTCTTTGTGTGCAGAAAGAAGGGAAAATATGGAAGTTATACTGAGGACATGCACAAGGGTGGGTGAAGAAATGGAGATTAAATTTAGTAAAGAAAATTGATGATTAATACTGGGGAAAGAGAAGACAATGAATTTTTATTGAGGGATATAAAATTGGTGAATAGATATAACTATTTGGGAATTGTCTTAAGTAATCAGAGAAATTTCTTGAATGAATGAGAGAGAAAATTGATAAATGAAGCAAAGAAAAGAAAGGAATTGATAAAGAAATTAACAGTTTTTTCATATAATAAATATGATATAGCTAGAATTGTATGGAAGGGAGTGGCAGTAGCAGAGTTAACATATGGTAATGATATGCTGTGTGTTAGTAAAGGGATATTAGATTACTTAGAAAAAGTACAAAGAGAAGTAGGAAGACATGCATTAGATGCAGATATGTGGATGGCAAATGAGGCAATTCAAGGAGAAATGGGATGGCCAAGTTTTTATATGAGAGATGCAAAATGAAAATGTTTGATAGATTGCAGTTTATGGATAAAAGAATAGCCAAAATAGTATTTAATTGGATTATGAATAAAGAGCAGGCAATAAGATGGGTGAGAAAAGTAATATTATTTGCAGAAGATTTGGATAAAGAATTTTTGTCAGTATACTTATACAAAAGGTGGGTTGATTATGTTAGGAGAATTGTTGAGTGTTATAGTGTTAAGAAATGCGATAGAAGAATAGATGCATTAATAAAGAATAGAGAAGTGGAGAGATGAAGAACTAGTATGGAGAGTAAAAAGAGTTTAAATATATATAGAAATAAACAGAATATTGGGTGCGAGTTAATTTATGATAATAGCTAGGAAAATAGTTTATCGTTTAAGGCTCGAACGGGATAAATGGGAAAATGTGGGTGACTTAGTCCGCAAGTTGTGTAAGGAAGACATAGAAAATATTAGGCATTTGTTAATTGAACATAAATACCTGAAATCAGAAAGGGTACAAATAATGAAGTTGTGGAAGAACAAATATAAACAAAGTGACTGTACAGAAAGTGGGTTATTGACTTTTATGCTGGGTTTGGGATTTAGATATAAAGGCCATGGAGTTGACAAAGGTTATGCTATGGAAATGAGATGGAGCAGGATAGAGAAGAATATGGGAAAACTTAAGGCGGGGAATGGAAAGGGAAGTTAAAGTGGCTAACAAGTTTCTCTGGGCATAGTTGTGAGAGATTCCTGACTCTATATAAGGAAACGCCACAGTGCATCATATCTGATATCAAAATTTTAAAGTTTGAATTTGGTAGTTAAGATTTGCAGATATAAGTAGGAAATAGGTATAAAAATATATTTAAAAAAATAAGTTAAATAATGTAGGTTAAAGAAATTATACATATTGAATGTTAATACAAAGAATAATAATAATGTAAAGTATAAAAAATATAATGTTAGAGTTAAATATTTAAAAGATTAATAAGAGTAAAATAAATGAAATAATATATATATATATATGATTATAGGAAGTATTTATTGATAAATATAGAACACAAAAAAAGATTAAAATGTATAATACATAAAAAGGTAATAATTAAATAATGATTATAAGATGTATATAAAACAGGCAAAAGTCACTATATATATTGCCACACACTCTCAGATCCAAGGCTCCACACTGACAAAGGCCATAAGCCAGAAATTAGTCTGGGGATATTGGATGAGTAGGCACTAGATGGGGATTTTATGCACGAGCCTTCTGGCATCCATTGATTACTCTAGCTTGCTGTGTGTGGCAATATATATAGTGACTTTTTCCTGTTTTAACAACAGTTATACACAAGCATAAGAGGAGGTAGTCATGTGAAGTTTATTGGCTTAAGATGTATATATATATAATTATATGTTCATATATATTTGTATTATGTTTGTTATAGTTCTGAAGAAGATTTCTGGGGCAATTGAAACTGTCATATTAAGTTGTAAAAAAAAAAAGCATTGTAAAAGTAATAAAGAACAGATGATATTAATATAAGGATTTAGCAATGCAATAGGAAAGATAAATCAGATAAAAGTCTAATAATATTACAATAAGCATATTTACTGATATAAGTAAACTGCATATTAATGATTGATTTTTATATTTAAACTTATTTACAATTATAATCATTTGAAATAAAATATATTTGAAGTTAATATTTAACAATTTATAATGTAATGTAAATAATTACAGAACTAATCAACTGAAATAATTTGAAACTGAAAATAAAATTGAAAGTAAAAAAAAAAGTATTGTATTAATTATGTTATGTCATTATTAGCATGTGCAAAAATTATATTTACTTTTTGTATTTTATTTCAGTGAAAATAATCAATAAAATCTAACATATTTTATGAAGTACATAGTAAAGAAAAGTACTTGCAATGATTGTTTTAAATATATAGATTTTAAAATCTTTATATTTAGGCACAAACATTTACATATAGTATTGTTAAGAACACAATATAGAGCAATTATGATATCAATAATTTATTTAAATGTGATGTCAATATCTGTTGGATGTTTTAATATTGCATATTTATAAATTTAATAGCTATTTCTTATAGAACTGTAATTTAGTTATGCTCTATGTAATATCTTTTTATAGGTTCTATTTAAAAGTTTAAGTGATTTTTTTTTTCTTTTTAGATAAAAGATATTTATTTGCATCCAGAAATGTTCACTGTTGAGAATCATTTATTAACCCCAACACTAAAGACAAAACGGCCTGAACTTCGAAAGTATTTTAATTCTCAAATAGAAGAAATGTATCGAACATTAGCCTAAAATGTGAAATTTTCCTTAGCAATAATAAATATAGAAAATTTCTATAAGAAAAATTTAGTTGAAATTCTAATGGTCTCACATTTGATCATTCACTTTATATTTAAAATCTTGTTTTTCTCATCTAAATAATTTTGCATTCCAGACTGGATTTTATCTGCAATATTAAATTATTTATAAACTAAACATTCCATAATTGCAGATTTGAAATGTGATATTGTATTTCCAAAAATAATTGTACTTAAGCACAAGAAATGTATAGTTTCTCACCTGTTGCCTGTTTAGAAAAGCATATATTTTGTAAATTTTTTAACTTTTTTTTTTGTCAGCTGTAAATATATTTGTTACAAATATCTTTTTCTTTATTCATCCCGAGTGAAGATAATGCTGTTATATATTATTGGGCTGTTAAATAAATCCATGTACAAAATTTATAAAGAGATTATATTAAATTTTATAATATAAAATAAAATTATCATTTAAAATACTTTATATTTTGTTCCTGCTTATATAGCTTTATTTTTATCACCATTCTTAAATTTATTTATTACTTTATGTGAAGTTTATTTCTGTTTAATTTATTAAGCAATGGAATAAAATTATTTATAATTCTCTATATAAGGATTTTGTATATACTATATATATATATATAAATTTGTATGGTTGAATTTCAATTTCAGATTCCTTTGTTCGGTCCAGTTTTCTTCCTATGATCCATTATTTATTGAATTGTATTTCTGATAATCAAATATACTTTTTTTAGTAACTTGTCTAATTTAAAGTCTGTAATATTTAATAATTTTTGTTAATGCATTGGCAAATTTTTCCCTTCCAAAAATCCAGCTGACCTGTTATTAAATCATAATAAATAAATATTGTGTAATGTTTTTTTGATTGCATTTGCATTATTCTAGAACAATTGATTTCAATACTTTTATTTCTTCCTTTTCTACTCTTGTCCCAGAAGCTTTTAGTAGCTGTGAGCTAGCAACATTTTATGAATGGGCTCGATTATTTTTTTATTTAAAAAAAAAAAGGTATTTTAAAAAACAACACTAAACTATGTATTTTTATTTAAATGTTGTAACACTGCAACATCTTGAAAAAATTAATAAATTTAATAATGAAAAGTAATAACATAAAGTATTTTTGCACAAAATAGAAACATGAAAAAAATATATTTAATATATTATGTAATAAAACAAAATTATGATAGCAACTGCCATCCAGCATTATTTTCTTCAATTTTCTTTTTATCTTGTTTTTTTAGATGCAGGTTTCAAAGCTGATTGATGGTTTTTTTAAAAAGATTTTACATACAGAATTGCATTAAATTGCTTTAAAGGTTTCCCATTTAATACAATTATCATTAGATCTGAAATATATTTCACTGTCTGTCAGATTTGCCGATTTTATAGTGACAATATTGTTCATTGCAGTAAAGGCCCATTCAGCTTCAGCACTGCTTACTGCAATTGTTTCCATAATAGTCCTAGCTTTTTAAATTGTAGTAGGAAATGCAGCATGTAATTTTCCTTCTAAATTTGTAAAATCATTTATATGAATTTTAAAATAAAATTGAGAGTTTTTATTCCATATTTCAGGATAACAAATATAAAAAATACTCTTCAGTTCATCTGCTAATGTTAGATCATTTTTTATGTTTCAAAGGGTAAACTTTACTGAGATTTAAAGAATTACATTTGAAAACATGAGGTCTTGGAAAGGTTTATAATCTTGATTGTGATAGGAAAGAAATCATTTACATTAATTAAAAGAAAAATAATTATTATATAACGAGATATATATGTGATATTCAGAAAAATATGTGGAAATGCACAATAATATGATTGAAAACATGGAGGGCTAAAGTTAGTGTTAGATTGACTGAAAACATGGAGGGGTTAAAGTTGGTGTTAGACTGACATAGTTCCATAAAAATTTGGCTCATTTCGGGAGAGTACTATAATTTTTATAGCCAAATCTTACTGTTCATTTGTTACATAAATTCCATGTGGAAAAAAAAAAAAAGAAAAATACTAGTCGGCATGACTTGCATCTTGGTAAAATGGAAAATGAATTTCATCCTGAGAGAATGAAAGAACATTAGTATGCATGAATTGCATTTTGGGAAAACAAAAATACTAGTTAGTATGAATTGCATCCTGGGAAAATGGAAAAATACTAGGTCAGCATGGATTGTATCTTGGGAAAATGGAAAAACACTAATGAATACAAACTGCATTCTGGGAAAATGGAAAAATACTATTTCAGCATGAATTGCATCCTTGAAAAATAGAAAAATATTGCTTTAGCATAAATTGCATCTTGGGGAAAATGAAAAAATACAACAGCATGAATTGCATCTGGAGAAAATGGAAAAACACTAGTTCGCATAGATTGCATCTTTTAATAATAATGTTAGTACTAAGCAGATTTTTTGGGTTGAAGCTTGAGAACTTGCAACTGTTATACAGAAAGAAAAAAACTAAGATTTGCTGCAGGACTATAATTATACAATTTTTAAAACAAGGTTGCCATCTTTATTTTATTTTTCATGTTGATCAAAAATAAATGGGATTAAATATTTCTATGTGTATACATGGAAAATATAAAAAATATGTTATGTAATCAAGTTTTCTATCTTTGATAAGGTGTAAAATTTACCTTTAATAAAGATGGTATTGAGTAAACTTTTAGGATTTGAAGCAGAGAGCTTTTGGAATGAACATGGTGACAGGACTTACATTTATTACTGAATAATCATTTTCATTTTTTATATTAAAATTATTTTGTAGAAATAATCTGCCCATTAAGGACTGAGTAATACAACCTAAAAGTTTTTTTCTTGGTAATTTCTTCAATTTCATATTGCTTTCAAGTGCAATTCCTTCAAATTCTATAGACTATGGTTGTTTCCATTTTACATTCATATGAACCTTTAGAAATTTTCAAATTATAACATTTATTGGTCTGATAATTAATGAGTTGGCTTTTATAATATTTATATTTCTACTTTGTAGAGCTTTGGAAAGGTGCAAGAATTCTTGAAGAATATCAATCATTAATGTTAAATCCTTTAAAAATTCTAAATTTAATAAACGTAAATATTCATTGTTGGATATAAAATGTCTATATAATACTGGATAATTTTTTCACACTGAAAGAATGTTTTTAAACTGCATGCTGTTCATTGAGGTCATAATATAAGAACAATTTTTAAAATTGCTATGACCAGCTCATCTGCAATTGTATTTAACTCGTTGATTTTTTTTGGAGATTGATGATAAAATGCATAGAATTTATCTGAATATTTTGAAGTGATTTACTTAATTTTCTTTATTGTATCATGTAGTAATAATTGTACATGATGAGCCAAGTACAATGTCAAATCACAATATTTGAAAATTTTTCTAAAAGTTTAGTTGCAATGTCTAATTTATTTCTCAGCAATATACTAGCACCATTGGAACAAAATGCAAATAAATAATCTTTCAAATAATTATTTATAAATCTGCATATTTATAAAGTAGTAATTAATGCATTTTATATATATTTGGCAGTAATACTTTATAACTCTACCAAGTCTACAAAATTCAAACATGGCTTGGCAATTTTTAGACAGAGTTGTTGATTTATTTATTGTAATACAAATTGTATATTTATTTTCTATTATTGAAATTAAATTGAGAGACTGCAAACCTCTCGCGCTTATTACTGTTCAACAGCCAATCAGATCGTAAATACAAGACAGAATTTAACAAGAAGAGGGCGGTCCACCCTCCTCTTTATTTGTCTTTCTATATATCCAAGCCAGTATGAAGTATTTAGATCTTAAAGCGTGAAGCTTTAAATATCTTCACATTTAACTCACTGAGTCTATATTACATTATTTTAGAGAATATTTCTAATTTTATTTCTTTGGAAATATGTTATACTATTATTTTTGCTGTAAATCTTGATTGTAATAATATTCCTAAATCAAGACAGTTTTTAATTTGCATTATATTAAATTGGGCAAATCAGACATTGGACAATTTTTGCCAAATTATAAGCAGTGTAATTTTGATGTTATTAAAACATTTTTTTCATTTAATATATCAATTTTTGGCAATATTGATTTGTTACTTTCATTATCAAGTTTAATGATTTTATTATGCAAAATTGATTCGTTATGTATATGTAACTTTTTAGGTAACGATGCAGATCTTGTATTTTTTGATGCTCCATTTGGTTTCTCACTTTTGTTTCCAACCATTTTTTTGATAAATGACAATGTTACCTTTGATTCTCAAATTTTTTTTTTTTTGAGCAGGCAAAACATCCTAATTTACCATTTTTAAATTCTTGTCTAGTATATTGACTTTCGGAATAATTTGTTGCTGTTCCAGCAATCGGGCAATATAATTCTTTATCGTGATTCTTATAAAATATGAATATCAGTATTATTGGTTTGTATCAGAATCAGTTTTGGTTTTTTATTTATCTTTTTCAAAAAATGACCACAAATTAGATTGCTTTTCATGTCTTAAAAATAATTAATAATAAATATTTTGAAAATTAAGTAATAAAAATATATTATTGAAAATTAACATAGCATATAAAATTGCATTTATATATTGGACTATTCATCTAATATATGTATTGAATATCTTTAGAAAAAATTAATTTTATGTAAATATTCCAAATAGATTCAACTTACATTAGTTGATGGATCTAATATATAAATACAACTAAAATATCATCACAAACCTTCAGAAAAATACCACATTTATTCTTACACAAGATGTTATTTAAATGTTTAATAAATTTTTATACATCACTTCAAAAAAAATCATTCAACAACAAATATATTGTATTATATTTACCACAAATCTCAAGTTACAAAATATACAATTTTAATACGTTTGAATAGATTAATGTGATCATAGTAATAATGATAAGTTAATAATCTTATAAAGGTAGCTGATAACCCCACAAAACCAACCTATTAATACACAACACCAAACCTAACCCAGTTAAAACAAGTGATTAATATATTCTTTTCTTTTAAGCATATTCATACACACAATGAATATTTACTTCGTTAAATATCAAAGTAAATAAATATCAATAAACTAATTTACCTTAATAAAAAGAGTAGAAGTCCATTTAATGAAGGGGATTAGAATTAAACACTTTAAAGAAATCATTTATATATATATTAATAGTAGTCTAATGATCATATTGTACATAACGAATTGAAACAGACTAAGTAAGCATATGCCCCAATGACAAGCTAATCACTGAACAACGAAGTGTGGAAAATAAAAAGTTAGTATACCAAACACCGGAAACTAAGATCAGTATAAAATCAGTTCATTTCCTTTTTTTAAATAAATACATTAACCATAGAAATCAGTATAAGACCAAATTTTTTGAATGTAAAGGGAAATGGATGCCTCGTTCGAATGTTCTGACTTGCAGATAGAAGTTTAATGGCATAAATTAAAATCAATATTTGAATTTTAAGAGAAATTTGATAAACTTGTATAGCTTAATAAAATAAGTGGATTGTTTTCAAATTGATATGAGAAATAATATTCAAACAAGAAGAAAAAAAGGTAAGCAATTAAACAGAATGATGAAGTAATTTCTATTGCGTATAAAGGCATTAAATGCCAAACCACAAATGGAGAAAATTTAATTTATTATAAATCGCTGTAGAATATATTCTGGATAAATTAATATTGCCATAGGATAGTGCCATTACCCCAACCTTGAAAGTGCAATGACATCATTTATTTACTCATGTAATGCCTAAAGGAACATCAATTGTCTTATGCCAAGTGTCTACATGGATCAAGAGGAAGAGCGACTGGAAAGAATTGACGCAATGTTATTGTGATCAAGTTATATGAAGATTCCAATGAGCGATGGATATTTTACACAAGGAGAGTGGTCAAAAAGGAGATAGACTGTATCCCTAAAGACATTATTGCCGAACTCATGAACATTAACTAAGGTGATTGAATGAAAGCTTTGATTTGTTATTTATTCTTAAGATATATATATATGTTTGTAATTTTTTTTTCCAAATGTTTATAACTTGGATGCGTCCATTGTAATTGGAAGTGACAGAAAGAAGAGGGAATCATAGATATTTTTTTTTGTTTTAAATGAAGGGTAGGCTTTCCCTCCATAGCGATTTGACATTGATCATCATAATATGGGATAAGGTAGGATCTTTAAGATTAAGTGCATACACTTTTTATAGGACAGTGTTTATATTATTTGTTAACTAATCATTATATTTTTATTTTTTTTTGGTATAAATGATTTAATCTTTTACAAATGCTCTTCTGTCACAATACAGAATTATACATAGGAGTTCCCCTAGAATATCAAACACCATTAATTTTAAATTAGCTAGTTAGCTTCGCAATAGTTTTAATAATAATGAATTTTTTTTGGAGCTTTATAAATAATTTTGTGCCATGTCATGTATTTCTACCATTGGGTCAGGATATGAAATTGCAAATATATTCAATTATTGATATGGTAGAAATCTATCGATGCATATGATTATACTGTTTTACCTTGTTAAAAAGTTTTAATTTATTTTTTTTTACTTTGTTTTGTTATCTAATAAATATTGTAGAATTTATTCATATCAAATTGGTTTCTAGTTTATTAAAATCATCTTGCATTCACTAATCCACTGGTAATCTAGATGTACACACTTCACACATATATTAACACTGAAATATACTTGGATGAAAATTTAAATCGATTGTAATCTATACAGAGGTGCAGCAGTTGTTAACCTATCTAAATTTGTTCCTGAAGAGGATAAAAAGGCATAATTTTGCCTGAGTTTGAATATTGAGGCATAACTGACATCAGAAAGGGGGTTGAGAGATGTAGATGAACTAGCCCAAATTGTATCTATATTTAATGAGTAAATACAGAGCTAGCCCACTGGAGGTAGATACGATCATAAGTTATGTATTTTATCGCATGATTGACAGCATTCTACCAGAAGACCCTAGGTCTGACCACAGTGATATGTGCCCCCTCCCTTATTGAATGGAAACTCCCAGCCCATTAGTTTTAGCTTAATTTCCTTTTATCTTCATTAAAAGCAATATTATTTGAGTAATTAGATTTGTACATTATGTACATCTCTTTGTTCTTATATTTTTTAGGTTGTAAATTTTGTTTAACCACAATTTTTACAATCTAATATTACAAATAAATATGTTAACATTTAGATCAATGTAAGACTTCATATTTTGACTTAGTTCATTTAAAAACTTGATAGAAATGCAATATCAATTTTTTTGTGAAAATATTAACATATAAAATAGTTATTAATAAAACTCTATTCTCTTTTCCACATGCAGTATTTAAAAATATATTTTAGGTTAGGTTAGTCTAGTTAATGATTAAAATACAATTTTAAATAACCATTTTCAAATTTTCTAAAAATAGGTTGATAATTTTTTTGTTTTTTAATAATTATTTTTCTTATGATAAATCTAGTTCACAACATCTTTTTAAATAAAATAAAAAATATAAAAAACATCAATGTATTATAAGAATGGCTAGCATAATTTTTGCAAATGATAGGTAATGATCCAAATAATTATCATTTGGATAATGGGTATTTGTGTAGATGGATGCTGGAGGATGAATCAGTTGTTTTCTCATCCCTGGTGTTCGCCACAGGATGGCGTTGATGCTAATCAAAAACATTTACATATAACGATTCCGGGGCCAGACCTAAATGATTGATTTGATCTAAAAAGATCTGATTTCTTAGATTTGTAGTAAAATATTCTACTAACTAATACTATTATATGATGTTAGTTTTTTCATTTTTGTAAATGTTTATTAATCTTATCTTGTTTTTGAGTTTGTGTGTGTGTGTGTCTTTAAAGTTACCGTGTTTTTCTAATTTTTTTTTTTTTACTTTACGTGTCTTTTTAAAGTTAGTCTTTTTTTTTGCAAGAGTAAATCAATAATTTTATTCAAAAGCAAGATGTAGTAAATAGATGTTTATTAATCTTATCTTGTTTTTGAGTTTGTGTGTGTGTCTTTAAAGTTACGGGGCTTTTTCGAATTTTTTTGGGGGGACTTTGTGTGTCTTTTTAAAGTTATGGTATTTTTTTTGCAAGAGTAAATCAATAATTTGATTCAAAGGCAAGATGTAATAAGTCAATGTTTATTGATCTTAAATTGTTTTTTAGTTTTTGTGTGTGTGTCTTTAAAGTTACAGCGCTTTTTCTCATTTTTTTTTTGGACTTCACAAGTGTCTTTTTTTAAAGTTATGGTATTTTTGATCAAGAGTAAATCAATCATTTTATTAAAAAAGCAATACATAATTCTAAATCTATCAAAAGTAACGTAATTTATGTACTACAATTTAGAATTGATACCCGACTACTATTGATAAGGACCGTCATTGAAAGACTCGATTGAAAAATGATACCCGACTAATTTCCATTTTCTTTTTTTTTGGGGGGGGGGGGCAGTAATGAATCAGAAAGTGGGTTGTTTTTGTTAACTCTGTCTATATAAAAAGGGTACCGTTATTGAAATACTAAATTTAAAAACGATAGCCGACTAATTTGCGTTTCTTTTGACTGTAATTAATCAGAAAATGGGTTTCTTTTTTTTTTTTTGGTAAATCTTGTGTATATATAAAATAAAAAAATACTGTAATTCAAATACTCCATTGAAAAAAACCAAACCCCGTTGAATTTGCTTTTTTTTTTAAGACAGTAATTAATTAGGAACTGGGTTGTTTTTGTTAGTGTGTAGATATAAAAACTAATCTTATTTTGAAATAATAAATGTAACAAAAAATAATAGCCGACTAATTTTCTTTTTTGGAAAAGTAATTACTAATAATTAGACACTGGGTTGTTTTTGTTTGTGCGTATATATATATAGCAAAAGTAACTGGTCACGGACGAATTCTCACGAAAACGGTACTTCTTCGCGTGATCCTTGAATTTTTTTCTGTTACGCACCCTTAAAAGCAATTTTTGAGGGTTACCCATTCGTAATGGAATCTTCAGGACATTATTACTAAACTTACAACAGTAAAGTAAGTTACAACACATTAAAAAAAACATGTCATCAAATTTTAAAAAACTACGACTGCTTCAAATACACACTCTCACACGAAACTACAGAGAAAATAGATATTCTACTATTACAAGAAAATGATGAACAAAATCAACTACTATGGCAGCCAATCAAGGCATTTCTTTCTCTTTGCTTTTAGCATAGAAAAAAAAGCCATAGCTGGCAGCCGTCGGGAACTCTTTCTGTGTTTTATCATAGAAAGAAGTCTCATTTGTGTTGGCTTCTGTCGCCACCATCCCCTCCGTCCAACATAACGTGAGGACTCTTTTCTGTGTTTATAAGTAGAAAATTTCCTCTTGTTGGATGAAACGGTATATTTCTAGGAATTGACCTAGAAATAGCGACATCTCGGGGCGAACACCAGGGATGAGAAAACAACCGATGAATCTTCTAAAATAATATATTTTCAAGAGTATTCTATGAATCAACTATTTGTCCACAACATTTTTAAACATATGCAAATACTCAATTTTTTTAGTTTGATGTAATCATAAACTTTATTATAGCAGCGTTTTGAAAATCATACAAGTATTTAAATTGTTTGCTAATTTAAACGTGCTAATGTACAGTATGTAGCATATAGGTAACATTAAAAATCTGAAGTGTGTATAATGTGTCTATATTTCTGAGTAAGTATAAGTAATATTTATTAAAAAGAAAAATATCAGTTTTGAGCATTAAGTTAAATATGTGGAACACTTAGAAAGTCTCTCTATGTATGAATATCAACACGAAAATGAGAATGCTCATTTGTAGTAAAACTATAAGGTAATGAAATTTTTTTTTTCCAAAAGGAAGTAAAATTTATTTTCACTACAATTTAAAATGAATATATTAAAACAATATAACTTATATAGAAAGTTGAAACTTATTTAAAAGGTATGATAAAAAAAAAATTCAAAGGGATTTAATAGAATAGAAAATCGGGTAATATAAAAGTTTACAGATTGTAAAATAGTTATTAGTAATAAAGTGATTAAATATCAGTTTATTTGAATCAGAATGATTATACTGCCATATAAATGTAATTGTTAAAATAAATTTGTTGTGTAAAGTAATGTATATATTATAATTTATTTTCTTTTATCTTCACAATGCAAATTAAATCTGGAATACAAGCATGTTTTCACATCTATATCACAATTATAAATTTTAAATAATATTTTCTATCAAATAATCTAAAAGTTTTCTAATTTAAAAGCACAATCTAGCTCGAGATTTAATGTGAGAACTAAGACTTTCCCATCAGCTAAATTATAATGAGTAATTAAAAAATACATATTTATTCACAATAAAATTTGATAATGCAATGTTAAATGATTTATGGTTAAATATGGTTTTTCATCTTTTTACAGAGTTCAAAATTGTAATTTTTTTGAAACTAATAATTACCACTTAAATAAATTAAGTAAAATGTTTTATTTGAAAATGTTAAGATTTTCAATATACTATGCAATGCAGTCTTGACTTTAAATGACTGAACTTTCCATATGGAGTAAAAGGAGGAAAGATTCTTCAATGAAATTAAAATGTGAAAATAAATATGAATATCATTATTTTGGAAAAGTAAAACATTTTAAAAATTATTATTCATTAACAAAGTTTGATCAAATATGACCCTAAAAAACAATCGGTACTAAAATAAATTTGCAAGACTATTATCTGATTCCAACATATTGAAATTATTAATCTTTTACATTGAAAGGAAAAAACATTTAAGGCATATGCACTTTTCAGATGTAGTAAAAGAAATTATCTTTGAAAAGTTTTATCATAAGCAAAGAAGAACAAACATCGGTTCATCTTATCTAATGGAAGAATAAAGTATATATATATAAATTAAATCCTATAAAACCAGTAATTCTTATAAAATATTTAAGAAGGAGAGGAAGATTTAAGACATATGCAATTTTCAGCTATAGTAAGAAATTATCTTTGAAAAAATTTAGTATAAATGAAGGAGAACAAACAAAAAATGTTAACTTCTGTTCTTAAAGTATTTTGCACTAATAATGAATTAAATATTATGATTCTAAAGTGAGGATTAAGTTTATAATTTGAAGGACAATTTGTCAAAATGAAGTTCCTAATTTGAAAGAAAATATTTTATATTCTCTTATCAATGAAATTTAAAGTTATATTCATTAAAATGATCATTATTGATATCCGTGTTTTTATAAAATTGGTGTTAAACCACTAAACATCACATGATCGCCATTTCTTAGGCTTGCTTATAACTGTTATGAAAACAAACAAAACTCCATACACTGAGTGGCACTACTGCATGGAGAGTTTTGCCTGTTTTAAAATTGGTATTGTAAATAAGATAATGTTTTAAATATATATTTTTAATAAATATACTATATATTATCTACAAAACCTAAATATAAAATGTTTTTAATTAGATAAAAGTTAACTTCCATAGGAATAGAAAAAGCAAATCCATGGTACTGTAAATTCAAACTGCATTGACTTTCAGAATTAATTTTAAATATTCTTGCTATTGATAATTACTATTTTATTACAAATATATATATTTTTATGTAATAAATTAATTTCAAATGTAAACACATTTCTTTATATTAAATATTTAGTTATCTATATGGAAGACATATCGATAGTGAATAAACTTGATAACACAAAATAACATGGAGTAATAAATGTTATGTTTGTTTAGTGTTTACATATAAAATATTTTAGATAATTAAATATCTAACAAATATTAATATGTGTGTGTGTGTTTGCATTAATAATGTAAAATAAATAATATTTATTACTTTATTAAAAGATATTCTCATTTAACAAAGTATTTAAATCAATATAAAGCTATAAAATTAAAGTGGTAATAGACAATTATCATTTTTGTTATCAATATTCTGGATTTTATTAAATTTAACATTAAATAATTAAGGTTTTAGCCTTAATAAATATTACATTAAATATAAGGTAATTATCATGGAATTGGAACAAATCTAAAATGACTTAGTAACAATTTAAATAGGTTATAATAAATTAATATTGTAATATAAAAAATAGTTCAGATTAAAAATAATTGAAATAAATATTTACACAATAAATATGTGATAATGGTTGCATCTTTTACATTTTCAAATGGTTGGAATAATCCTATATTTATAAATTATTTTTTTGAAGTAATTAAATGGACAATAGAAGTTATTGAAATATAGTTTGCAAGTTATTTTGAAGATATCAGTCATTTAAGCAATATATTTGTCACTTGAAACAAGCAATTAGATCTAAGAATACAATACCTGAATATATTTTGTCATTAAAAATAAATGGGTTTAAGAATAACTAAAAATTTTTGTAAAAATTGTCATGCAAAATAAATTATGCACAGAGATAGATGAAGGAAAACATTAATTTCAATTGAGCTACTATATTATAAACACAATACAATATTTGTACAAAATATTCTGATCATTTCTTTAAAACCTAGATGAAATTCAAGCATTATTCATTGCTCATAAGTCTAAAATAAAATTTCAAACATTTATACCATTTTAAATCAATACTAAGAAATTATTATGAATGACTAAGCCCAAATCTAACTAGAAATTTTGTTAGCAAATAATGTAATATTCAAGTTATTCTCCTTTTTTAAGCCTATTTGTAATTGGTTTGCATAAATGCTTTTAATGTTAGTTAAGATTTATTTTGTATATTAATTTTGTTAACTGTAGTTGAGTGTCCTTGTGGCTGGTAAAGTCAGATTCAGAGCCCATGAGAACTACGACTCTGGCATAATCAACCAAAAGCCCACTCAGTTACATTTAACAAAACATATGGAATAAACCTTTACTTTGCTAACGTTCAAAACATTTAAGCAAATCAACAAATAATGATAACATTGAAAATCCCAAAAATGTTTAAAATGTGGCTAAAACTTGAAACATATAAAAGAATTTCGTTATTTAAAAAATATTTTAACTGGTTAAGTTCAGAATTTCTAACAAATAATATAAGATTAAGAAGGCAAGAAATCAATTTTAAATATGTATTAAGAGTCATAGATCACATGACCCTATCTCTTAAGCTTGTAAGTTATAAACAATGAGGATTGCCAATTCCTCAACAAGCTTTGTGATAAATGCTTAGCCAGAGCCAGTACTTAAAATATGTCAGGAACCCCTCCCCCCCAACCCTTGATCATGGTTTTGTGCTTTGGCACTACTCAGAGAGGTGCCAGGGTAGATTCAGACACTAGATCTAAAAATACCAACCCAAAGTCAAGCACATATCTAGAAGTTATCTATTGGGTGGAAAATCTGAAATTTTTAGACATCTACGTGTCTTCAAAACCAGCTATCCAACTCAAATAGCTATATGGGGCTGATAGATCTTCAGCCATACCATATATTAGTAGTCTTAGCAATATAACATTGCATAAGACTAAAGGCAGAGACTATAGTCAAAATAAAAGTTCATTGTTTAATAATAAATTATATTAAATCATTTTATTGAAATATCAATAAAGATTAAGTGAACACAAGATCCAATTAACGTGAATCTTTGCTTAACCTGATCTAGAATATGGTTAACAATGTTAAGTCAACAAACCTTTGAAGCTGATAAATCAAATTAATGCTAGTGATAGATAAATAAGGATATTCATTCATGAAAATAGGTACAAATTATTTTAATCATATATTGAGTGATAGATATTTTAATTTGGTCTGAACTATAATCTACTTATTTCAGTTACATTTGAATTTGTTAATGGTAAGTGAATATTATAAGATTATTGTAGAAGAATTATTCAAATAATAATCTTATCATAATAATATTCATTTAACACCAACAAATTTAAACTTAACTGAAATACTACAAATGAAGTACTTATCTAATCATCAGAGGAGATAAATATTGTATCATGATGAGAATATTTTCTTGTCTCCATCTTTCATGTCCATATAGAAACACATTCAATTCTGGTTGGGATTGGGATAATATATAATTACAATGTCCAAATAATTAACTCGAACATAAGAGCTAACAAGCAACAATAACATAGAATTTAGATAAATTCTTTTAATTATAATTAGTTGCTAAAAACGAGATAAGAAAAAGAATAACAATTTCGAATATAAATGGGATTGACATTGATAATTTTTACATCGATATAATTTTCAAAAATGAGTTGCAAAGTAGTATAACACAATGTGGAATAGCTTTATTGCTTTCTGCGTAATTTGAAATAATGTTATGCTGATATGGTTGGAATTAGCTGTCAATATTATTCTATATTATGGATATCAGAAATAAGTGGGCAAAAGAAAAAAGTTGTTCCTTATAGATTTTTGAAGAAAATGAAAACACATTTTAGTATAAAATATAATCAAATAGATGTGAAAAATTGAACATAAATATGCACTTATTTTCACTAGTTGTAGCCTACATTCTGTATTCAAATTGGACTTGGTATTTTATAATTACATTGAAAATATATGTACTTTAGAATTGTGCTATTAAGATCAAGACACAAATATTAAAGTAATATAAAAATAGTGGTACTATAATTTTATATGCTGAAAGTTCAATAAACTTCCATGAAAAATTTCCTAATGCCTAAAGAATCAGAAAAATGACTGCTAATATGATGGGGGGGGGGGATATTACATAGATAAAAAAAAAATTAAATAGAAATAACTTTAGATTAAATACAATTTGCGAGAATGAAATAAATTATCTGCTTAATGAAATTCAATAATTTTTAAACAAGTATATATGAGAGGTCTTCTAGATCAGCGGTCAGCAACCTTTTAGATATTGTAGACCACTAATACAATTTTTAAAGGTAAGAATTAATACAAGCATTGAGTATAATATACATATATATTTATTTATATATTAATAATTTTAACACAAGGATGCATCATAGTCAAATTTGATACCTAGTCAATTATGAAAAATTCAGAATTCTTATTTTATTTTTTCTATGTTGCTGACTGAGTAGGGGCTAATTATATGCCTTTGAGGTAGATGTTTTGTAAGTTACAGTAGTATTTTATAACAAATCAATTAGCAAAATTTAGTTTTTATTTAAAAATTTTATTAAATGAACTTAGCAATATCTGAATTTCTTTGCGGACCATTAAAATTACATCATGGGCCACCGGTTGCTGACCACTGTTCTAGATTACTCAAAATTATTGTAATCAGTCAGATATTCCCATATGACAATGTTTTCATCTTCATATACTTTTACTTTGATCTATATTAATATTGGATAGAATATGTTGAGAATTAAAAAATAAGTTGTATATATTGGAGTTAATATAAGATTTTATATGCTATTATTTGTATATTGTAGTAATTTTTAAATTTTAATTCCTATATTAATAAATAAGATTTTACATTTCATATTTATACAGGAATCAAATATTTTGTGTGTAATAAATACAATATATGTACATAAAATTGAAATTTGCTTCTCTATCATTATTCCCACTGAGAAGTATCTGCAATAGGAATGGACAAAATCTCAATTGCAGTTAACCAATAGGCTGCCAAGAAATTTTGAAGTGATCGCTTGAATTAAAAATAATAATGTAACTGATGATACATTATGCTAGATTAGATAGTTATTCATAAAATATTCTTTACATACGGCTATTAAGGCAAGAAATTGTTCTTCACAATATAGGGGTTCAGAAGCTGATAAATGGGTCAAATATGTGCTTGGTGCACAATTCAAAGATACAATTGGAAACATGAAAATGTTCAGTCACTCGTGGAGCACTATATTCTGACAGGTGCACTGTCTTAAGTAATTTATCAGGAAAAATTAATATTTTATATTTTAAAAGAGAGTATAATGTTGAAAAAAAATTGAAAAGATAATAATAATGAATGCAAAATATGTTGCACTTTTCCAAAAAAGGAAACATTGAAAAACATTTTAATACTACAGGGGACTGCAACATTTGGAGAAAAAGTGTGCTCACTCCTGATCTAGAATTATCAAGTGTAAGTACAAACACTTAGGAAATACTTATTTGCATACATGCAATCTGATCACTGAGCCGGTGCTAAAACAAAAATTCATAAATGTCCTATTTTACTAAAATATTAAAGGAAATTTAATCAAATAAACATGTAAATAAACAGTTACATACAATATAACGATACCAAAAAAGAATTATAAAACTACCCGACTTTCTCTACATATGTTCATTGTCATTAATGGAAGAAAAATTTATAAGTTTAAATGATCAATGTATATCCAACAATTACCTTTAATTCATTTTATATGATCAAGATGATAGCTTGATATTAAAAACAAAAACACTTTTAAGATTTTGAATCTAAGAAAATTGCCTCTATAGTTATATAATTTTGATAAAATATTACCAAAATCACACTTTTCTTTATTTTGCTGTAATATCCTATAAATACAATTTATCCAAACCACTTCGAACACTTTTTAGCAAAACTCTTTATTTACAAAAAAAATCATGTCAGATGTCACATGACTTAATAAGCTTGCGTTTACAAATGTTATATATAGTTTGTTTTGCGAGCTCTATATATAAAACTTTATTTGTACATATATACCTACATCTACGTTTCGACTGTCCTGCAGTCTTCTTCAGACTATATATATATGTATTCAGTTAGGAATACACGTATAATTTATATTTATTTTCTATTTATATTGTATATTTTATTTTATATTAACCTGGATTATTTTGAGTTTATTTCAGTTTTATTATATATTTTATACTGATTACATTTTTTTGTGGTATTATTATAGTTACATATTTTATTTTGTTCATTATATCATAGCTCTGAAGAAGACTGCAGAACAATTGAAATGTAGGTATATGTATATATGTACAAATAAAGAGTTTTGCTAAAAACTGTTTGAAATGCTTTGGATAAATTGTATTATTTTGATACTAAGTCAGTAACTATATTTTAGCGAGCTCACTTTTATGATGTTGGCAACTTTTATTCTTCAGCTATAATGGTAGGCATATATCAAGAAAATATTACTTTCTTGTACATTCAGCATATGCTTTTTGGAGCAGCAGTTCATCTTACTTACTCTATTCCACAGAAATGTACAATTTTGTTTCAATATTTAAAACAAAAAAAAATTTCTTAAATTGATTCTGTATGCATATTTCTTGTATCTCTTATATGATTTCTTTTTTGCATCAATCTCATTGTTTATTTAAATTTGGAATAATAAAAGTTATTTGTATGTCTGAAATAGATAAATGTTATTAAAGAGTAGCAAATCTTTATTTAAATTACTAATTTGAGGCATTAAAATCATTTCATTAAGTGCCTGAATATATATTATATGCTATTCACTTAATGCAAGGATGTTTATTAATGTATATTTATATAATTAATCTATCATAAATACTTTGGGTTTTTTATATATATTTTTTACAAATTCACTTCTATGAGCTTAAACTGATAAAAAAAATATTCTTATATATATATTTAGCAATTTTTTTTTTTGCTAGATTCTTAGCCAAATTAAAGCATATAAAAAGAATAGTCTAAATGTTTCAAATTTTGGTTATGCTAGAGAATATAGCAAATTGAAATTAAATCTAACTTGTTATGGAAAGAAACATATAGAAACTATTTATAAACATAATATTAATGTTCTTGAAAAATTACACATAAGAATATATCTTAAATTTTTTTTAGATCATTAACAAAAATGAACAATATTCTAAAGAGAATTTTAAGGTACTTTCATTCTAAATATTAAACAAATTAGCTCCAATTTACTTTGAAACCTGGCAATAATCTATTATTTCTTTAATGATTTTTATATTGAAATTTTTTTCAGATATTCACAAAAGTTTTTTGGATTGGTATCAGATAATATGAAAGATAGTAAATGATCAGATGTCAGAAGCAATTTAATCAAATTAACTGTTTAATGTAGTGTTTTCTACAATTCTTTTGTTCAACAGTTTTAATTTTCTTACCCAAATAAAGGATATATGTTCTTTCTGAAATAGATTGACTATATAATACTTTTGATATTACTTTTATTTTATAAGAAAGAAAATAATTAAATGTTACCAAGATCATAGTCATTATAAACTTCAATATTGTTTCTGAAGTAATAAATGAAGAATAATGTACTTGATCACTAAGTATACAGAAGTTTAAAAAATCAAGCAGATCTTAGAAATCTAATTTCAATACTATCATATTTGAAAGTATAATTTTCTATTAATTTTTAGCACTCGAGATGATTGAAAAGAAAAAATTGTAGAAAATATATTGTTCAGGATATTTAGGAAAAATTTCACCTAGCATAATGGTCGAAGCATCTTAACAGATTAATCAAATTTCCAAATTAAAAATGTTATTTATTTAAAATTTGAGTCTAATGAGCTGTTGTATCAATTCATTAAAGCTTTGCGCTATGTACAGAATTACATTACATGTTTTAACATTGGCATATATTGATATTTGTTAAATATACAAACATCAATAATTTCCTTTAAAGTAAAACAGACTAGTGCCTGTTATATCAAGTTGCCAATTAGGTTTGTATTTATTAAGACACAGTTCAAAGACCAGTTATCCTGGTTCATTTCTTTGAATGCATTCTTCTGAAAGATTTGTTTAGTTTATCAATAAGATTTTGTGTTGTTTGTATGCCTTTCAAGGTTATGTTGGTTGTTAAAAGCAACAACTACATGGAGCCCTGTATAGATACTTCATTAAACTTTCTTTTAACTAAATCTATTTCTTTTATACAAATAAAAGTAACATGAAGTGAAAGATTTTATCACAACAGATCTCCATTTGTTAGGTTAAACGATCTATAAATATACTAAACTTTTATCAGATCTAATCAAAAGGAAATCTCAAGATTGGTCCAATTAGCTGGACATACAATAAAGAAAAATATTGAAATAGAAAGGAATGATAAGCCTTCCAAAAATTAATCTCTCTGGTAATTAGTGTCACAAATAATACACTATTAAAGACAATAATTAAGCCAAAAATCTTTACATTGATGATAGTATGGTACTTCCCTATTATGAAGTTTTGTCGTTTAATCTGGTATTAAAAGTAATTAGAGATATAAAAATGTGCATTCATAGACAAGAACAATTTTTTTTTCTTTTTAACAAAAAAACAGTATTGTAAATCAATAAATTTTTGTCTCTGAAGCTGACTGAAATATAAACAAAGCTATCATAAGTAACCCACTAAATGGTGATCGCTCTACATTCCTCCTTGGAAAAGACATTATTCTCTAGACTGGTCAACTGCTGACTAGTTAAGAACTTCACAGCTTTTGTTTCTTGTATCATCTTCCAGCTAATAAAAATTAACACTCATTAATCAATTATTGGATGGAAAAAAAAGAAATCCTTATCAACATGAAAAAAAAAGCACGTTGCAAATTTTAGGAATGATGAGTGAATGGAATAATTACTATGTCATGATGTCTTTTTCAAAATACATATAAATGTATGCAATAGTGACATATACAACTTTAAGAAGATCAAGAAATTTCTTAAGTATTTATTATATATATTTTGATTTGTCACAATAACTGTTTCCACACTTAATTTAAAAATAAATATTACTGTCAAGCAATATAACTATATTTTCTTATAATTTTAATGAATATATAACTTAGTCAACAAATACTTTAATCATGCTCTTGGCAAAAAAAAAAAGCCTTAGCAAATAATATGATCAAATAATTTTTTTATTGAGTTATTTCTCCAAATAAACAAAAATAATTAATTCACACCATTCATAATGGCTTTTTGGTGAAATCACTCCTACAGTCAAAATACAGACCTCATATCCTTTCAATATCTATCCTTTGTTCATTTTCTTAAATACTCATAATTATAGCTTAAAATCATCAATCAATCCCTTTCTCTTACTTCTTTCCATTAATCTTCACAGTGCTTTCCAAATTTATCATTGTCCTCTCTCAAAATACATGACTAACAATTTTTCTCATAATTTATTCAGTAAATAAACTTTTCCTTGTTTCCTCTTTTCAATATTTCTAAATTGCTAATCTTAATCACTTTCACTCAATTCATTTCAAAAGAATGCAATTTTTTTCTCCTTTCCTAAATCTTATATCTCCCCTTTACATAATTATTCTAAACAAATCTAATTTCAATAAATTACAAAATAATCTCCCTTATTAAAAGCTAATTTTCTCATTATAATTCTCAATCTGACATCCTCCAAAAGTTAACTTCCTTGCTATCAAAACAACATACATCCCTTATGTCATGTAAAGATCATGAAATAAATGTAATATTACTATTAAAGCATGATTGTTAAATTACTTTCGCAATGATTTAGAATACTTTTTACATTTTTACAATATTACTATCAACAATTCTTTGAAGAAGATTTAGTTTATTGTCTTTTTTTTTTTTTGATTAATTTTTAATAGACTATATTTTGAATAGCAAATAAAAAATAATCAGTTTCACATATGTGTAATTAAAATGCATTGTGATATTAAACATATACATATCTTATCATGAGCTTATTTTTTATTAAACATTTACAGATCAATTTTATTATAACCTGTGAAATATTGCTAAAGATAAAACACAACGTATTTATTTAATCATGTTATTTTATTTCTAAAAATATATGCATATACAAAAATAAATTATTTTTTTTTAATACATATCATGATTGAAAAATGTAAGTATACAAATATTGGTCACAATTCTTTATGATGTCTAATATATAAAAATATACTGGAATGTAAAAATCACAATTCCAAATGTAGATCCTAAGTATTCAGAGGGGTATTCATAATAACACTGAAAAGAGCCTTCCCAAGCATTGACGCACTATAAGAAAATCAGAAAAAAAATCAAACAAAGAGACTTCCTTAATAAATTAAATAATCTAGATTATTATAATTAATTTTTAAAATTATCACTATTATACAACTAATATAAATAAATACCTTTTTTGAAACATTTCCAATTTTTTCATCCAAAATTCTTTGTAATAATACAGTGATGTTTTATTTTTCTCTCTTTCTTTATCTTTAATCAGAGTTTCAAATATTTGTACATTATCTTGATAGTTTAATATTTCTTGAAAATAGAAAAATGAAATAAATATATTACACAGATACATGCATAAACACATAATCATGCAAATACTAGTATCAAAACCTACATATTAAAAGTATTATAGATAATTAGACCAAGCATAAGTTAATAATATTAAAATATTTTGAATGCCAATGGTTCAAGTTTAATTCATTTTCATATATTATGAAACATGATGTCCTATATACAACCTATAAAATGACTAGGTACTTAATTATCTTTATTTTATAAATGGACCAGTATTTTAGTTATCTTAAAACATAGTAATGAAAAGTACCTCCTTTAGTTTTGCTGTTTTCATACTCTTCTAGTTTCTCAACTAAGGTCTGGAAAGTGGTATTAATGTAATGGTACATGTAGCAAGAAGGTATATCAGACAGAGTATACACTACATGCTCCTCTCCTGCTGGCAACTAGATTTTTGGACAACAAAAAAAATTTTTTTTTTTTTACAATAAAAACTAAAATTAATAATTAATCAAAACATCCATTAAAATAACTTAGGATAATGTTTGCACACACAAAAAAAATAGAGAACAGCAATATATCATATTAATTAAACCAGATGACATTTTAGTAAAACCAATTATTCCCCCCCTTTCTAATCAATTTTTACGCACATATATATGTATATGCTCTTATTTACTTTCTTTAAGTTCATGAAGGCTAATTGTATTTAAAAATGCAAAATAATTTTACATTGTCCATTTTTAATCTTAACAACATTGGATCATTAGACAATGGAGTAAAGATTTTATAACCAATGAAATCTTTCAAATTTGCGATCCATTTCTTAAACTACCGTACAAAGTAAAATTGTTCAGACTAATATCTCTCACTATACATGTATTTCATTTGAAAACTTGGTTTATCAGATAAAACAGGCAAAACTCTCCATACAGTAGTGCCACTCAGTGCAAGCCAGAGTAATCAATGGATGCCAGAAAGTTTGTGCATAAAATCCCTATCTAGTGCCTACTCATTCAACATCCCCAGACTAGTTTCTAGCTTGTGGCTTTCATCAGTTAGGAGTCTTGGATCTGAGAGCACTGCACCTAAATCTTAAGATCTAATGCAACCCTCCAGAAGCCAGCTTTTATCTCTACAAAACTATGAGAATAAACTTGAAAACACAATAATATTTTCAATCCAAGCTCATTAGCTTATATAGTCATATAGGTCTGAACTCATTCAGTACCCATACCTTTTGGTGTCTTTCGTTCTTTAATAACCATAGCCACCGCTATCCTATTAGGCAGTATTGGTGTTAAACTACTACACATCCCATGATCACCTTTTCTTATGCTTGCTCATAACTGTTATTAAAACAGACAAAACTTTCCATACAGTAGTGCCACTCAGTGCAAGCCAGAGTAATCAATGGATACCAGAATGCTTGTGCATAAAATCCCTATCTAGTGCCTACTCATCCAACATCCCCAGACTAGTTTCTAGCTTGTAGCTTGTGGAGGGTTGTATTGGATCATAAGATCTAGGTGCAGTGCTCTCAGATCCAAGCTTTGCGGTATGAAGAGAACAAATTCAAACTGCAAATAAATACAACTGTTGATTTATAAATTTCAAACATTTCATAACTTAATTAATAATCTGAAATATACAATAATTATCTTTATAAATTTCTTTTCTGTCTTTTAATATTTCAAACTGATCTTATGGCATTTTCATAATTCAACTGCTAAAAATGTCATTTTCAAATAATATTATAAATTAATTGTTTAAAAGGTTCTAGTTAAAGCTACTTATAAAATAATTTTTACTTCACGAGAACAAAAAAAAAATCTCCATTTGCATAGCATATAAAATATTTTCAAAATTGTTTCCAAATAAAGATTTGGCTGGTACATTTCAAATGGTAATTTTTTTGTTTGCTTTTTTAATGTTTTAAAAATGATGGAAGTTGTCTTAAAAATAATTTATTTTAATATCATTTCTATGTTAAATATCAAGTTTATTCATTCCATCATCAATTTTTCTTCTAATCTTTCTGTAACACTTTGTTATGCATTAAGATTTAACACTCCTATATATTAAAATTCAAGAATTTTATGATATAGATCTTTGAAAAATAAACTTAAAACATATTTTTGTATTTTTTTTTTTTATTGTATTAGTTGCAATTGCGATTTTGTTTTAATTTTTTTTTTTAACAAGTTGTTCATTGGAATTTTATTTATCTTTTAAGCTTTTTTTATATATGATTCAATTAATTATAATTTCTTTAAATTGTATATTGTGCTTTATAAATTTGCATTAAGAGCAGTAATCAATTCTATTATTCCAGAACTAACTACTATAAACATGAGTAAATGTTAATGTAAATCAAATTTTCAAATTAGTTTCTGGCAATTGATCTTGGTCAATAAAGTACATTCAAAGTTGTTATTCAGTTTTTGTTTTGTTTTTTATATTCGTTTTTATTAATAAAATTTGTTAATAAGTGAATAAATATGTTTAGGAAAATTAGCCTTTATCTCGTTTTCTATATTAATTTTATTTACCATGCATATTTTTATGCCTAAAAGTGTAAACCATTCCCTGCCTACTATGGGCCCTATATTTCCTTTAACTATATATATATATACCACCCCAACAAACATGATGGGATTTCCATTAATTTTTCTTTTTAATTCAGACCAGTCCTTCTGCGATATGATATATATACTGGCACCACTACCTATTTCCATTTCTATGGGATTATCACATATTTTAACCACCAACATTAACTGCTGTTCATTTTTTGTCTCTGCTTTATTTATTTCAATCAATTTTTTTGGTTTTTGAAATTTTTTCCCAGCAGCTTTTTTAGCAAAACTTGATACTCCCTTAATGAGGCAGACTTCGCTAGGTGGCCATTTTTTCCACAGTTGTTATATTTAGCACTTTTCCATCTGCATTCACATGAAAAATGTTCAACTTTTAGGCAGCGGTAACATTCACTTTTCTCATTTGGTGAGTCTTCCGCCTGGTTTTGTTGATTGTCATTGTTTGGTACTGTCCATAGTTATCTGTTGGAATTCTTTAGCATTACTTACAACCAACTTGTAAGTAATACCTCTTTTTAAGGCCTCAGAATATGTTAGGTCTGAGATGGATAAGCCTGTCATCGCTCATCCCCCATAAAAGAACTATTCCAACAATGCTTCTTCTAAGTACTCTCCATATGCACAATCTCGGCAAGTCTCTCAAGGCAATGTCAAAATACTGTACTTGCAATTTTCCCCCCTCACTTGGCGTATATTCCACAAATATAAGCAAAATATGTGTTTAGATGGCTCCAGGCTAAAATGATTATTAAGTCATTTAAATAATTCATTATAAGGCAGGCTTTCGGGATCTTCGGGTTCACATAATCGGTTTGCAACCTCAATTATTCTCGATCCTTCGAAAAAAGTAATGTGGCAATTTTTGTTACATCAACCTTAGTTTTATTAACTATAAAATATTTCTCTATACATTTGGTATATATGGGCCACTCGGAGGGGTTATTTACATTGAATTCACCTATTTCTAATTGTGCTGTAGCCGTATTCCTTACTACAACTTGGCTAGTCTGGTTTTTTATTGATTATTCGTGCTCTGACAATAATTACCATTTGAAAGTTATTTCTATACTATCAACTGCATCAATTGCTATGTTCTGAATCCATAGAATACTTTGTGATCAGGCCTATATGAATATGAGTAGCATAACATATATAGACATCTTGAAATAAATAAAAGACTCTCAGAACCCGAAAAGCTTAAAGTTATTATTAGTTCATAATTTAATGCACTCTGTTATAATATATAAAAATGAACTCTATTTTAGTACACTCACTATTTATTGCCAGGTCCCCATTAGGACTGTAAACATTCGGATTGAGCAAGCATCATCGCCTATTGGTCCATTTAAGTCATTGGCTAATGTACTAACTAATAATATGAGTATTGGTTCTTGGCAATGAATACTCAATCCGATCTAAGATCAGATATCTGGTTCCTGTTAATTTTTAATGAGTGTGGGCATTCTTTCACGTACATTTCAATTTGCATTACAATATGTATGATAATAAGATAAGACTTTTGACAAAACATTCGGTTTGTAAGAATTTTATTTATTCTTTCACTGTGTTATTCTGGTTGATGGTAAAAAAGATGTATCTGAATATATATGACACTGCATTAAAGGGAAAATTGATGAGTTCATCAAATAAATGAGAAATATAATAAAGTGAGATTTATTCATATTTCTTTAAGACTCCAAACTATTATCATGACAAAGAGATTTATGCTTATTTAAAATGCTAAATAATTCCAATATAGCTCTGTAAAATATTAATTACATAGTTAATTTCACAATAAGATAAAACAATTATAAGTTTGGATATTCACTCACAGAAATTGAGCAGACAAAAGCTGATTATAAATAAATACTTTCTAACTATTCTTCTTCAGTTAAGTCAAAGCATTTTCTGTCTACAAGCATTTAAATAATATATATAGAGACACTTTCTTCCTTTTCCTCTCTTAATTTCAGGGGAAAAGTAGTAATATTTTAAAAGGCCAAAATATTTTTATATTGTAAATTTAAAATCTTATTATTACAATAATATTGTATAAATAACGAGTCAGAGGACAGGGGAAACAATAGCACAGTACAAATTTCAAAACAGATCATATGTAAGTACAATGGTATCCTTAAAAAAATATTAACACACTCATTAAAAGGTAATTATAATTTCTTTATAAAAGATATGGAATGGGTGTGTGTGTGAGTATATCCCTAATAATATTTCAAGACTATTTCCCATCTTCTTTATAATAAATCAGAATTTTATACACATGTCTGAATTGTGACTTATCAGTATAGTGTAGTAATAGAGTGACAGACAGGGATCTAAAGACATGTCACTTCTGATACTCAAAAGATCATATTCATGACATCTCAAGGGATAAAATCATTTGATTATTATTATTATTCTACATATCAATGCTCAAGAGGATATACAATGGTTGTATATTTATGGAGATTAGGATACCATCTAACATTTTAAAATATTGATATTTAATAAAATAAACAGTGTCAGCCACTTGATGGCACTATTTACACGCAAAAGCACATAAATATGCTGTTTATGCAGCCGCTGCCTTCTAGGCCTATATATCTATACAAAAGCATAGAAAGAGGTTGTTTAATATGCGGCAGCTGGTGCTGATGATGGCATTAATTTCTATGCTATAAAGCATAAAAAAGGTGCCGGTCTGCTTTAGTATTTGTCGAAACTAATTTGCATAATAATGAAAATATATTAAAATAATAAATTAATATAATTGTTGATTTATAGATGAAACAATCTAGTCAATGGCATTTTCATTAATCAAAATTCAGGAAGGTATTAATTTCAATGAATGTTAACAATAGACTGTTCAAATGGTCCTGGTTAAGATTAGCTATAAAATAATTTTAAATCAGCTTAAGAATAAAAAAAGATTTTCCTCCACATGAGAAATATTTTCAAAATTGTTTTTATAGGGAAAGGTAACTAAGCCATTAAATAATGCTTTCACATCTCAGATAGTAGAATGATTTTGTCTTGAAAATAGTTTACTTCAACATTATTTGTACGTTTATTCTATACTTACCTTTAATCTATATGTTCTTAAATGAATAATTATAAGCTATTGGTAATAAAGTAATTGTCAATCAGATTTCTGTTTCTCAAAATTACTAAATGAATGATCAGCTCTATCATTCAAGAGTTTCTGCTTTTAAATAATTCAATTAAGTATCACAATTAATAAATCTGAAAAACAATATTTTTACAAGTAAAAAAAAATCCACATTTGCTTTTCTGTTATAATTATAGCATAGTCATATAGATAAAAGATAATCAAATGGGCCATATATATATATAATATTTAAATACAAGTATATTGTCTATACTGAACTATTTAAACAGGAGGTATACTTTATGTCCATCTCATGCAACACATGTGAAAAAGATAAATGATCTCCAACATACATATTTCATGCTGAACCAACACTTATCAGTTGGTCCAGATCATTGCTTGGTTTATATCAATGTAGCAAAGCTTCAAATTTAAATGAACAGGCGTCAATCTACTCCACTATCCAACTCTTCAGTCTTCCATACCATTGAAAATCTGATGATGGAAAAAATCCCTTGATGATGCCAATATTATTATCATGCCCATGTTGCCCTCATTCTGACCCCTCATATATAGGACCTGGCCATTTAAATACATAGAATAGGGATGGACAGAATACAGGTTGAATCCGTAATATTTAAATACAAGTATACTTTATATCTCTGGAGTTTAGATATAATTATAGAAGATTTTGAACCCAGACTTTCAAGCTTCCTTTAGCTATCTAACTTATCTTATACAACCGATACGCATGATCACACATGTGAAAAAGATAAATGATTTTAAATATATATATTATATATGTGGAAGATGATGATCTGGACCAATTGATGAGTTCTGAGTCAACATAAAATACGTATATAGAGATCATTTATCTTTTTCACATGAATGTGGTCATGCGTATCGGCTGTATGAGATAGACTGGATAGCTGAAGGAAGCGTGAAAGTCTGGCTTCAAATTATATATATAATTATATGTATATATGTGTGTGTATGTGTAAAAAATTACCTGATATTTCATTCCTTGATGAAGAGTAATAGATTCATTTGATTTTGAAAATTCTAATAATACTGTACCATTTAGAACTTCAATACTGGTATTACCCAAATCTTTATCCACAAAATTTTCTAAATATAAACCTAATTTTTTAAAAAATTCACAAGTTCAATATGTTTTAAGACAAATATTAAAATTTATTCAAACATATTTATTATTATTATTATTATTATAAATAAAAGAAAATCTAATAACCAAATTAATAGTGTTGTAAAACAGAGGTATCTAAACTTCTTCAAATATAGGTCAAATCTTTACATCAAGAGCAGGCCAAATTAAATTCTATCACTGAAGGGAATCAAACATAGGAGCTAGATACCAATACCACTCTCTGCAGGTATTGGTGCATTTATTTAATCATTGTAGATGAATATCATTGTATTTTTTTTTCCAAATATTTAAGAATTAAATATAAATTTTGCTAAAAAAACAGATGAATAATTATTAATAAAAACATTAAATTTTCATTGTTTATACAAAAATATTTTGAATTCATGCATTGGCAGGATTAAAAAAAAAACTACTTTGACCAGATGCTGACCTAGGGTCATACTTTGAAGACCCTTGTAATATTTATATAATAAAATCATATCAATATCTATTTTAATTGATATTGACTACTCTTTCCCAAAGAATAAAAACTGCAACAGTATTATAGGATAATATTAAAAAATAGTACAAAAACTTATAAATAATTTGTTTAAAAAAACAATAGATTCTATCTACATTTAATAGTTCTACTAAATATAATTAGTCTTTCTATTAATATTAATAATGCAATACGAATAGCAATTTTTAAATTATATTCTTAAATTATCATAAAATGAAAGTAGAAATTTTCCTAATTTTTAATTAAGAACCAGCAAATGACAACAATTGGTATAATTTTTATAAATGAATTGATGTGAAATTGCAAGGTTAGAATTTAATAATTCTTTATTATTATATACAAAATATTTCTTGAAAATATCCTTTATTCTGTTTGTCTTTGTTCAATGGGATCACCTTGATATTGTCATTATCTTTCTTCTCTTGTAACTTGTATAAACATAATAATCTTTTTCAACAATAAGTATCAAATTCATGAGTGTCGCAATAAAAGTTAAACCATCTTATTATGAATCCATTTATTGTTTCTTTCAAGCTGTCCACGATACTATTAAAAGTTTCTGACAAATATATCAGTACTTTTCCTATTCCCTTGTTGTCTAATTTCATATTCCGAACAATATTAATAATTTGATAAATTTTGATACTTGTTTTGAAATATGAGATCTTATATATGAAGATGTTTTCATGTTAATAAACTTAAGTCAGAAAATTTTAAAAATTACATAAATGGCAAAACTAAAATTAAATACACTTGTCAATAGCTTCTAATAACTGCTAGGTTTGAGCAAAGAGATGAGTATAGAATTCTTATCTGGAAAAAAAAGTCCCCAAACCTGTTTAATAAAATGAATAAAATTGTTATCCTACGCTGTCTAAAGTGATCGAGCAGTGGACTCAGAGCTAAAAGTTTTTCAATCAATTCTTAACTAAATTAATTCAATCAGTTAAATGGAATCACCAACTTACCATGAAGGTGCTCAAACATCATATGACCTCCCTAGTAGTCTGTCATTTTTTTATGTGAAAAAAAAACAGACTTCCTAAGCAACTGACAAAATGATTTTTTTTAATTCAAATTTTTTATTCGATAGAAAAGAATATATTCATAAATTTGATATCAAATTTATTATCTAATTATTACATAAAATTTTGAATCAAGTGGTCCAAAAACATTTGTCCAACTTTTCATGATTGTATTATGTCTACTTATGTCTGTGTTAAAAAATTATTTTATTTACATTTAAAATTAATAGATAATTAATTAATAATTTAAAAACAAATTTAAATAGCAATCAAAAACACTTGGATTTGATATTTGAATCAAATAGAACATATTGATCAGAACATTAGATATGTAAAGCTGTTTTCTATAAAGAGAAAAATATTTGTTTAATGTATTGAATTTACTTACATTATACTATGCATCTGAAATATGGAATAATAGTAATAAATAGCATGCATATACATGATTTATTAAAAGTTTATAATAATTATCTAAAATTGATTAGTTTTAAAAATGAAATTTCAAGAACTATACGCGATTTTAAGTTCTTGTTTGACATAATCAATGAAAAGATTATAGTAAGAGATTTTATTCCAAAAATGAACATTAAGAAATATGGATATAGTATGAAAAATAAAAATGTTTATAAGAGTTTCAATTCACATACTTATCATTTGATACAATGAAACATATACAGAATAATCAACATTCATAATAATCTTTCCATAAATGTAAATTTAAAATCTATATCAAAAGAATTTTGTCAAAATGATTACTAAATCATTATCTATCTGAATAACTTTTGCTGTTATTATTGTTATAATGTGTTTATTTTTTTTTTTTAAAAAAAAAAGATCAAAAGAAACATAATAAAATATATTCACTTCTAAAAATTAGTGTTAGCATTTTCATAATAATTATTTTAAAGACAAAGTAATCACTAGTAATCTTTAGCTATTGCATACTGAAATTACAAATTCAACCATCACAACAAACATTAATAAACAATAACATATTATTTTAAAATCTGAACCAGTGCAAATTTCATTTCTGAACATAATTGATAAATTTCTCGTGATTCTATTCTAATCTAAACTACAAACTGCTTTGTGTGAAATTCAACATTATTTATTTGTACATGTTGAAGAGTGGCTTTACTTACAATAAAACATAATAATATTAAATTGTGCTTATATTGAAGACAAACGTAAAGTATAAATATACAGGTTATTACTTAATAAAACATAAGTAATAAGCATTTACATCATAAGACTATTGATCAAGAATATTTAACTCAAGTACTTAATGAAAAGAAAAATGTTTTGTCCGAAAATATCTTTTGAATATCAAAATTAAATGTTAATTTCTATATTAGCTTAACTAATTAATTTATAAATGTATTAATTTACAATAGAAATATATATATATATAAAATACCTGGAAAATCTGCAACAAAAACAATAGTTGTAAAATTATTTGCATCATAAATTTTTCTCCGAATCAATTCTAAATTCCATCGCCAATTCAATAAATTTGACAATAAAGGCATTACCCATGATGTTTTATAAAAAATGGACCAATCAGCTTTCAAAATATCAACTCGAGGATCAAATAACCTAATAAAAAAAAAATACTGGGTAAAATATACTGAAAGCAATAAATTCTTAACTTTAAAAATACGCAATTTTATGACATTGTGCTTGATGTATAAAAGATAATGATGAACAAAAGCTTGACAAGTATAGAACACCCATACCATTAATGATGGTTACATAATATTAAATTGTGTTTCCTTTTATGACCAAAGTATTAATATTCATCAGGGTCGTCCAGATTACTTTGGTACTTTTAAACTCCAGTTAAGATTAATGATCATTCATCAACTATTATGAATGATGAGCTGGATTAGCTATGCAGCAACCACTTGAAAAAATTCTGAGCCTATCTAAAAAATCCAACAGATAAGAATTCCTTATCTATCTGACATAGGGCAGGTTAATATTCTAATCCCTAAGAAAATATATTTAAAAGTTTCATATGAAATGTAATGTTATTGTATTAATAATAATTAATTGAACAAAAATATATTTTTAATTTTCTTATAATAAAAACTGCAACAAACACAAATAAAAAACATTGCTTTAGAAGTAAAAAATACAGAACAATTTTTTTTTTCCCAAATAAAAGAATCAAGGCAAAAATAGTACATTGCCACTTATGATGATCAAGGATTGTCATTTATTACTAGTTAACTTCATCTGCCTTTGGGTAGAGAACTTTACATAAACACAATTAATGTATTGAATTTGAACATACTGCAACATGTTCTTATCTTTACATAATGATAAAAATTTACAAGACTAAACATCTTAACTTAAGTGCCTCAGGAATATTGAAAAAAAAAAAGATTTCAGAATTAAAAGAGAGTGAAACCAATATTGTCAATAAGAAAATTAAAGAAAAGAATACATTTTTCTTTAGATATTATTTGAAAGAAAGCATTTCATGCCTTTGAGTAATTAAATAATGACAACATAAGCATATGCATTAAGTTTCAAAAATTATCACATTTTCACTAATACAATGGAACTATCATCATCATCAACCATTATCAATCCACTGCAGGATGAAGGTCTCTCCAAGTTTATTCCATCTTCTCCAATCTTTAGCTTCTAATGGAACTATAATATGTGCTATATTTTGTTCCAAGCCCTTTTTCGTGTACATTGTACATCATGTATAATAGCTAATGTTTTGTTAATGAGCTTTGATTACAATAGAATATGAACAGTGTATTGAATTGCAAAGTATAGTATTTTTCAACATATATATATGTACATTACACATATACTTTTTTTATGTGAATAATGTGTATATATAAATTAAGATTATAATATAAACAAAATTAAAATAATGGTAATAATAATAATGTAATTATTAATAAAAAAATTTAGAAAGCACATTTATGTATTTACTGTGTGTGCATCCACTCATTTACTTTCTCTAAAAATATATAAAAATAAAAAATTTACTGTAACATATTTTTATTTTTTTAAATAAAATGAATAGCCAAGTGTCAGATTTCCTTTACAATTAAACACACTCTACAATATTACCTTTCTAGTTGTTTTTGAAGTTTTTAAACTTATATAAGCTTCTGAATTTACACAGTCACCCTTAATTGCCATTATCCCTTGAGATTCACAATTAAACTCTTCAAACTTTAAACTTTTTGG
This sequence comes from Epiperipatus broadwayi, assembly GCA_028023455.1. Classification (NCBI taxonomy): domain Eukaryota; kingdom Metazoa; phylum Onychophora; class Udeonychophora; order Euonychophora; family Peripatidae; genus Epiperipatus; species Epiperipatus broadwayi. The sequence goes on from JAQFVV010012401.1 coordinate 4,972,478, forward strand.
CATAATACAAGAATATTTTAGTTATTAAATTTTATACAACTTCTAGTTTTACTTTTAGAAAACATTTTATTACATGAATACTGTAATGTAACAAAATGCAGAATAAACTGTGTTTTCAACTTAATCTGAAGATATATTAATAAATGTGATCAGAGTTGGCATTCCAAAACAGAAAAATGTTATTAATAAATGTGATGATGTACAGTGCCCTTAGATGAAAATATAGCTGCTGCCACATCATAAAATTTATGACTTAAAGTTTTTATTTTTGTTTATTATACATTTTTTTCTTTTGGATAATATTTAATTGAAATGATGTGTATTGATACTATGTACACATTCATCTAATAATCTATATATCCCTAGTTTACTACTAATAATATAAATTTTAATAGTCTAAGGTTTTGAAATTTAACCAATATACTTGTCAAATATGTCTAAACTATTTCAGAAGATACATATTTTAGTGCTTTCAGTTATAAGCACTTTCCATCTTTTATTATAAGAAAAATAATTTCAAACTAAGTCTAGTATTACATAAAGGTTTATAAACTTATTTTAAACTGTAATTAAGAAAGACAATTCCCCTATCAATTTTGCCACAAGGTCGAGTGACATTCAAGCATCAAAGTGAGAAACTTTGAATTAATAACAGCTCTACCCAAACAACTAATGTGAGATTTTTTTTTACTTTCCTCAACTGGATCTATGATTCTGTGAATCTTAAGTTATTGAACCTGTCCTCGACACAATTTTAATATAGTCTTTAAGATTTATCCGACAATTTTCTTCAAAACTTACACCTTGCTTAAAAGAGACTTAAATTGAAGCATTTTCACTTCACTGCAACAAAATGTCATATTCAAAATATCTTTAGCTTTTGCCATTTGCAGAAAACATTAAAATGTTTTATTCACTTTTATCACTATTTATTTAAATATTAAAAATATTTTTTTTTCCTAAATATGGGCACTCGCATTTAAAAATGAATTTGATTAGAATAAAAAATACACTCATTGTAAATCACAAGATTTTTCTTAAGTTAATTTGTGAAAGGAAATCTTCACACTTTCAAATCAATATGCATCAGATTGGCCTATATTAGTAAGATTTTAGATTAAAGATGAGATTGCTGCTCATATCTTTTATAAACTCCCTATCTTGTGTTGAGGTTTGAGAGGTTCCTCTATAGTCAAAAACTACATCCTTTGGCTATTATACAAATGTTTAAGGCATATGTGAAAAAAATTAAAGTCTTTCTAATTATATACTGCCTGTGTGCTCAATAAATAATTAGAACATTAAAAGAGAGATATAATGTTGAATAGAATGTGCATATTAAAATTTCACATCTTGCATAATAAAAATATACATTTTTGTCAATTTGAATCCTTTGCATTTCATCATCACCATCATCATCATTTTCAACTATTATTGATCCAATGCACGATGAATGTCTCCAAGTTCACTTTCTTCATTCCTTAGCCTCTCTTTTCTACAGCACACTAACTTTTTTATTTCATACACCCATTTCACATGGCCTCTTTCTAGGTCTTTTATAACTCTTGTAATCCAGTTTAAAATTTTAACTATTCACTTGTTATCGTCTTTTTTAACAATATGTCCAGCCCAGATCCATTTTAGTTTCTTAATTCTTTCAATGATGTCAGTCATACCTCTTTGTCCTTTCACACTAGTATTTCGTTTTTGATCTTTTCTTATTATTCCTAATATATATCTTTTCATACTATATCAAGTAGTCTAAAATCTTTGCATTGCCCTTCTGGTAAGTTTCTAAGTCTCACATCTATTAAAAACTTTCCTTTTCAAACACATAAGCATATTGCAGTGGAAATGTGAGTTAAAGGCTCCTAGATCAAAACTCCATCTAAAACTTTAATATTAAATGTCATATGATCTTGTGAGCAATAAACATTTAATTTTTTTTATTATTTTTAATATTCACAGACATAAATAAAAAAAATCAAGTAAAAAAAAAAAACCTTGATAAAAGTTATATCAACAACAATAAGAAACTTTTTGAATAAATTAAATAGATATTAAGTATGTAGCCCCTATATAGTGTCTTTTCCTGTTATTTTTATCCTTCACATAAACATATATATATAACATTAAAAAAAAAAATCAAATGGTTAGCTATTTGGGAGTCATATGATGTTAGAAGTAACAATTTGAGCTTTGATTTAGAAGTCTACCATTTCAATTCATCAATCTGCCAATGTGTCATTAACAAGTAATTAAAACTGCTGATATTGTAAATGCTATCAATATTTTTAAAAGTTGGACTGAAAAATATGGAAAATAAACTCCCATCTCTTCACCAGTATACTAGATAGCTCCAATCTAATACAAATCTATAGTAATCTTTAATGTAAAGCATAAAGATATTTTAAAATATGCTTTTTAAACAAATACAATATATAATATTAAATCCAATCATGTAAGATTAAATTTATCCTTTCATCAGAATCAGAATGGCAGGAGCTGGTATAAAAGGGATGAAGGTTTCATGTAGAAATTTGAATCCTATATGAATGTTTTGTTGTTTTTAATATATCACTTTTAAACATTACTAATTATAGCCTTTAACAACATTTGTTCTAAACTATTTTGAATAAGAATTCACATATCACATTCTATTTATATAAATATTTATTATAACACCAACAAAACATCAAATGATCATCACTTTCCATACAGTAGTGCCACCCAGTGCAATTGATAACTAAGTTTTGCACTGCATGCATTACTGTATGGAAAGTTTATTAATGTTAATAAAAGTTTGTGTAAGCATGGGAAATGGTGATTATGTGCGTTTTGTACCATTCTTGCCTATGAGATGATGGTGACTGTGGTTTGTGATAAACTAAGGACACCAAAATGTATAGATGCTGAACTGGATTCAGATCTATATGACTATACAAGCAAATGAGTTTGGGTTGAAGACATTAAGATGTTTTGATAATAAGCTCCTAGCTTTATAGTTAACTAAATAAGTAAAACGTGATTTGCTGTAGGGTTGAATCCGATCCTTAGATCTAGGTACAGTGCTCTCAGATCCAAAGCTCCTCACTGATGAAAGCCACAAGCTAAAAACTAGTCTGAGAATATTGGATGAGTAGGCACTAGATAGGGATTTTATGCACAAACCTTCCTGCATCCAACAATTACTAAGGTTTGCACTGGGTATCACTATTGTATGGAGAGTTTGTTACTATTAATATTTGCACTATTTATTATAAGATGCTTTTTTAAGCCAAAATTAAAACATTATTTTTACCACATTTGACTGGATTTAGTACTGTAAATTATTACTGCATATTTTAAAATACCTTTATGATCTACAATGAACACAAAAAATTGTAAATTTATAAGAGGTTTGATAATAATCATTGGCCTAGTATGGCAGAAGATAAAAATGATAAAATGATTCAGTTGAAAATTTGAATCCCATATACCAACCTTCTATTAAATTTTCATTCTGCTTTACCTTTTAAATATGTTTAACATCAAATATTTAATATTGGTTATTCTAACTATTATTATATATTACACATTGCTAATTTAGACACTGCACACACACAAACATGCACGTATAGGAAGAAAGACAGCAAAAAAAGAAATGAGTAAATATATACACATTAAAGTAACATTTTTTTTTTATTACTTACCGTTGCTGAAAAGCCAAATTAAGTGATCGCCAAACATCAAAATAAAGTTCCACGTCAGTTAAATTATATTTAACTAATCGTTTAGAAATACAAACAGCAAGTTGTTTGACCATATCAGCATGATTGCTCCATCGTTGACTGTAAGACCATACCTTAAAACAAAGATAATCATGTATATTTTTTTTTTGCATATTTTCACAAAATTTTATACTAATTTAAAAAAGATCAAATGAAACATATCAATCTCTGTTATATGCAATAATAACATATTGTCAACTTGTTAATCAATAAAACCATGAATGAATCTAATGGATTTTCTGTAAATTCCTTTATAATGACATGAGTAGTTTACCTGTTTTGTTTTTTTTTTAAATGTATATACTAAATAAATAAATCTTTTCCATTCACTTTTTCTTTCTTCTTAAGTCAAATCTTGAACAAAACTACTATATATTTCTCCAATTCTATTAATCTTGCCTTAATTTAAATGAAATGGTAATTCTAAATTGTGATATTTAAAAAATGAAAAGCATTGGCTCTCTTCAAAGTTGTACTAGAGCAGTGATTTCTAACTTTTTTCACTTGCATACTCTTTAGCAGTGTTTTTAATTAATACAGTTTCTGATATTTCAAATTTGTTACAATTGTAAATAAATGGCCCAATAATGGGATTTTATAAACAGAAATACAACAAATATGATGAAAAGCCAAAGCATATATATGACTTCAAGTAAATACATCACAATTTACATATACATTAATAAATTGATATATATATATATGCATTTTTTCACCAACATTCTTTTTTCTTTTTCCATGTACTTCAAATTGGGAATCATTGTACTGGAGAAATAAATATTTCTTGTCCTAGTAGAACGCGACTAGGGCAGGAGTTTAACATTCTCTTTTTAACTACTATTTACATTTATTTTTATATTTAAATTTAATTTTTTTTCTCCTTTCTCTCTTAACTTAGTCTTCTTATCCTCTTAAATTTTAATCTCAGCAAAAATATTATTAATCTATGGCCAAACTCTATATAAATACACACATGCACTCTCAGTGCTGTTATTAAATTATTTCAATCATAACATAAATGAGATGTATTAATACCTGGAATTTTCCACCATAAATCTTAACTTTATGATTTTTGAATTATCTGTATATTTTACAATAATAATTCATTTTTTATACTTACACATAATATTCACTAAATTTATTTTTATTTCATTATACTAAATCAAATGACATTTGTCCAGAAATAATAACTATTCCCATGCTCATTATATTTGCCAAAGAATAAAAAACAAATTTTATACCAATTTATTCTTTCCTTCATAGCCCCCTTACTATGTTTTTTCAGAATCATTGTAATAGTTTCAATATTAATTCATTTTTTTCTGGCTCTTAAAATAACATACCAAATTTGAAACAAGATTTTAATTAAATGATCAACTTTCATATTGATTTATACAAGTGTAAGATATCATTTATACTAAAAATTCCACCCTCAATTTAAAAAGAAAAACTTTACATCAATTTTTAAGTTTCACAATCATAATTTCTATCATTTGACAATAAATTGGTTTCAAAAGTTTAATCATTATTAAATATATTAGTATAAAAATGGATATTTTTATTGAGGACATGCTACAAAGTTATAAAAATGTTTCAAAGTTTTTGTCTCAATTGTTACATTCTAATTTTCAATTAAAATTGCCATGACAACAAACAAAACTGAAAGCACAAATGATATTAATTTTTGAAGATAAAAAAAATATTTTTTTAAATCTTTCTTTTAATATATTAATTACTAAACAAACTCAGGTTACAGATGAGCATTAGAAGCAGATATTTTTGATTTATGTCCTATTTTAAAATCATCATCTAAATGATCATGATCCATCACCTACACAATCTTGAGATTGATCTCTAAGACATAAAGCCCATTAGATTTCAATAATTCCTGCATTTTATTTATTTGTTTTTATTTAAAAGCTTTACAAAAAAGTTTTTTTTACACCCAAATGGATTACTGAAAGCAATTTTTTGAAGATCTCACTATTTAGTTTGTAAAAAGAATTGTGTATATTTCTAGATTCTAATCCTGAGGTAAATTTATAATCAATGCTATCTGCATTATAAGATTCTTCCACATGCATCAATTTCATCATTAGCAGACTTTTCTTTGCCCAAATAGAAATCCAATCTTGCAGTTTATTTCAGTATTTGACTTTCCATCAACTTTTTTTTTTTTTTTAAAAAATCTAATAAAAGTTTTTAATAAGAAATATTCCATGATCATATTGAGAATATAAAAAAATTAAATATCTTTAAAAAGAAATAATTCACTACAATGAAATATTTACTTCAAAAGTGAGAATATGCTTCATTTAAAACATTGTCAGATAATAAGAATACAGTCACTTGAAATTAGCAATTAACATAAACAAGCAATATTTTTAAAAAATAGCACTAACCGTGGGATCTAAATAATGAGATTTTTGTGTAGTTTTATCAAAACATGTAATCTTAATATGCTGAGTATGCCAAGAGTGAACCATCATGTCCCAAGAGTAACCATATAAACCATTAGTCCAATTGTTATAACCCTGGATAAACAAAGATTCATAAAATTAATGATAATTAAATTTTATTTTACTAATAATAAATAAAAGAAATTAAATAAATGGCATTCAGAAACTTACTGAAAATATTACAAAATTAATAATCTGATTATCATTAAAAAAAAACTACTTATACAATAGTAATTAAAATAGTATACATTCAACATGAATCTATATTAGGATTATTAAACATAAGAGATACCAAATACTCATAAAATTACAATTTATTTCTTGATAATACATTAACACACACAAAATTAAGAATAAATTATTATCCAAACAATAAATTGTATTCTCAGTTTATAACTTATTACAATTAAATATAACTAACATCAAACTACATAAAATCTACCTGCACAATTTATTTAAATTATATAAATATGTGTTTACTATTAGATTTAAAATTATATGTAACATAAAGGTGTTAGTACTATATATCCAATAAATATTAAATAATAGCTAGCTTATGCCACTTCCAACATTCTCAGAATTAGCAATATATAGCATTACTATGCTATTGAGAATGGTGTAATATATATATAACTAATATTTGATATATGTGCACTAGTTTTGGTACATTACATACATATGCATCAGATTTCCATCACTTTCTCGAATTCACTATCATTCGTGCTTGGAGAAAAAAATAAGAAAGTCAAAAAATGAGAAATTCATAAATTTCATGCATGCCTATCCATATAAAGTGTCACAAATCATTTCTCAGTCCTTCATTTATCTTATGCAGAAAGTGTGCAGTCAAACAGTCATAGGATTGTTCTTATAGTAAAAGCATTTTTTTATACTCATCAGTATTGCTATTATGAATTATTAAATAAAAATTTTATTTAAATGGCCACAAAGCATAAGGTTAATGATGATGGCAATTCTCTACGACAAATGAATATAATTATTTTAGGGTTGAAAGAAAAACACATTCACACATGTACACAGTCATCTAGATTTGTGTATTTTATTTACATATGTAAATATATTATTATTTTATTAATATACTCTCTTTTCCATAGCTGCATTATTCTACTTTTGTATTATTTTTCTTGATATCTTGACATAGGTATGGTATATGTATTGTACCAGCACTACATGTAAAATAATTGTTTACAATTATTAAAATAAAATCTTATATTTAAACAGCGAAAAGATTTTGAAATTAAAATATCTCATTTAAAAAAAAAAATCTATAAAAGTTTAAAGAGTTTTCTTCATATAAATGTAGATTGCCAAAGAACAAATGTCATTTATTAGTATAAGTTTTACTAGTTTGAAATAATAATAAAAAAAAACAATTAGAGGTGGGATTAAACGGTCATTCATAAAGTTTTACAAATTAATTAAAGAGAAATTCGGGGGGGGGGGGGATTGCCAAAGCAAAAATTAAAACTACTAAAAAAAAAAAAGAAAGTCTAAAAACTAAAAATCTCTCTTTTCATTTATTTTAAGAATAAGGGAGGCATGAATAGAGATTGATTTTAAATATAAAAAAAATAAATGTATGTATGTAAATAAAATATGAGTAAATTTAAAAATAAAGAAAAGCTTATAATTAAATTTAAAAAATTCACTCAAAGATCACTAGTCTGATAAATAAAGAATGGAAGTTAGTAATTATAATCTTCTAAAAACATGACAATGGGAATAATTAAAAACTATCTTATCCAAGGACTAGTTAATATACAATGGAAAATAATTAATAGAATTTAATTGATTCGGGAATTTTAATTAAAGAAAAAAAAGATAACGAGGCGACGACATATAAATAGGCCCAAAAATTCTATGCATTCAGTTATATATTAGTTTTGGTTCTCTTACTGCAAACTCTTATATTTTCAATTTGTTATCGTATTAAGATCATACCGTGCTAGGCAGTCATTGGAGCATGCAGCCAAATTCCAGCCTCAGTCCGACAGAATATCAACAATCTGTATCTATCTGCCTGAACATAAGCAATAAGGAGCCACAACTAAAACCATCAAAGAACCAAAGAAGCCACCCATCTCAGAGTAACTGTCAAAATCCTAGGTAATATAAATTCTTATTCCCATTCATAGACTAGTATTAACTTTATGAATAATATGTAGCAGTAGCAATCTTTGAGTGACCCTTGACATTTAGCATAGATGAACTATTGTATGTGCATGGATATCTGCTTATCATTGTGCTAGACAAATGTTCACAAAGCTTTCCTAAATAAGTACTACTTATAACTCCAAATGTGTATACGCAATTATATGTATGTTAATTATATGACATTATTATTGTACATCTTTAGTAAGAATATTTGCATATATTATGTATACCATTTTTTTATTATTTCCTTATTGAAAGGATATGTGTAGAATAATTTTAAATTTCTAATAATAAATTTATTTAAAGTTTAAGAATAAATAGTATCTGCTAATTAGTATTTAATGTTTTTTTTTTTTTTTCAGTTATATCACTAATAAACAATTTTCTTGAATGTTAATCAAATAATTAACTTTATTTATGTTGTATTACTTTTTCTTTAAGACTGAGCTTGTTTGGGATTTATCAGGCATTGAATTGATAGCTGTCATTCAGGACATGTTAGTTACTTCTTGTAGTCAACTGGCGCCTGAAGTTTACTTCAAAACAAATAAAGTGCTTTGAATGACAGGGTTGGAATTCAGCAGCCGAGAAGTTCTGTATCCTGGAAATATGGCTGTAGGTTATACCATGTGTAACCTCAGTCTGGGTGCAGGTACCCTCTGGGTATTATGCTTCTCTGCCTGAGGAATTGGTTGCTGCAATATTTAAATTGTAGTTAAAATAGATCGAATTTGTGATAAATAATTTTGTAATATTTTTATATATAAAAGGAAGTCAACAATTTGTTTATAATGTTTTCACAATTTTGTTTTTCTATTAAGCAGTAAAAATGTTATTCTATATTTTTTTATTTATTCGATCTTCTCCCACCTAGTTCAATATATATATATATATTGTAATGGAATTTGATTATTTGGATGGTTTGATTTTATTTTTATACTTTCTTAGTTCTATTTTATTTCGATTATTTTATTTTATATTATACTTATTTATTATACTTTAATTCTTTTTTCAACTTTGATTCTTCCTTTCATTTATTTATTCTTATTTGTTTATTATCAGTTTTGCTAACCGAAATATCCCGGCTTAGCCTCCAACTGTAATGGATATTGTTTATTTATTTATTTAACCAACGCCGTTACAATACAAGCAGAGCTAATACAGATACAAATTTAACTTCATATCTATACCCTTGACCGAACCCCAAGGCAATACGTACATATTATCTTGGCATTATTTTTCCCGATCAAGAACCCTCGATGCTGAACAAAGCAAAACTATTTCCAAGAAATTTACAAATATCCAGCGCTTGCTATTTATTTTTATATAATTGGAAGATTCTCACAAACAAGCAGCATACGAATACCTTTAAAAATAGCCTTACCCTTTAATCAATAAATTACAGTTTCCCCCCCCTGTCATAGCTTGGTGATAGGAGAATAAAGCAAGTATACGCAATTTACGAATAAATATGTTTAATAACACTCACTTTTATATAAAAAAAATACATGATAACAATAATAAAAAAAAAACACACACTTATATAATTACGTGGCTATAAAAAAAAACATAGTAAAACAGATCAAATATTAAAGCTATTTTGAAGTCCTATTGGGTAGAGTTCTAAATCTATCAAGATTGTTCCTTGTTGATTTATTTACGAACATTAAAATTAAAATGCATGCATGCTTTTACATAGGTTTTCCTTGTAGTTGTTTCCATGGGTATTTCTTTCGAGAGCTCTTTACCGTCCAGTGGGAGATCATCCCTTTTTTTGTAGAGACGGTATGTCCTTCACTGTCGGCTGGATTGATTTTCTCTCTCAGTTTGTGGGGTTATTTCTCATTCCAGTTTTTTACTTCTTGTCGATTCTTTAGGTAGATTTTTAAGTTGTCAGTCACAGAAACGGCAGTCTCTCTAGCAGGTCAGGCATAGATCTTACATTGTGAGTCAGTGGTAAGACGGATTGAATACGAAACCACGTCCCTTTAACGCCACTACGCTTCTTTCATTTTCTTTTAGCTGTTGCTTCCTCAAAATCTCTCCTCGTACTGATCAGATAATAATTGTCACTCTGGTCTTACTGTCTTTCTTTTGTTCATTGTTTTTGTAAATTTTTAATTAATGTTTTAGATTTCCGACGAACTCTTATCAACCTATTTGTTTAATTAGTGGCTGGAATGTAGGTTTTAATTAATTTAGCTATAATTATAAGCTTTTCCTTGTTATACATTTTTCTTTGTCTGAGGAATTTAATTAGTCCAACAGACTTTAACACCTCTAATTTATACGGCCATATTGTTTTTATATTTCATATTACATTTAATTTTTACTTAAAAGTTTACAATTCATTTTCAAATTTATGTTTATAATTTATTTTAACTTGTTACAATATAGTTTTTAACAAGAGAGAAAAAGATGCATTTCTTTATGCATCCCCTTCCCCTCTCCCACAATAAATAGAAATAATTTTCAAGCATTTGACTTACTCTTTTTTTTTTTAAAAAGATAGAAAGAGACGCATTTCTTTATGCACCCCCCTCCCCTTCTCTTACTATTACAAAAATCCAAAGTAATTTCGACTTTTGAATTTCAACTTTTTTCTTTTCCTTCTTTTTTTTTAAAATTTAGTAGCTAATCCATTTACCTTTATTACTTTCTAGTAGCTAATTTATCTAATTTTATTAATAAATATATATACGTGTGACGACGACTTTACGCGGTCGTCACAATATATATATATAAGGTTTAGTATTAACTGCAGCTTCAAGCACCTGTGTAAAAGCATGAGAGCTAATGATAGCAGATACAACTTAATTACTATAATGGAGATTTAATTGACCATATGTTTTATTTTGGAACCCAAATTATTGAATGAAAGGAGACTGCCATAACTTTGGGCTCACTGTGAAATTTAACTTGGTAATTTTTATACGTTTTAATGAAAAACTAATGATATTAAAAATTATTTTATCTAATCACTAAACTCATTTTATTAATACTTACGATCCAACATTATATCCAAAAAGCTCAAAGAATAGGGCTTTGTTCTTGTTTGGGAATAAACAACAGAAAATTATTTCTCAGAGTCTTTAATACACATATTGATAGAAACAGCAAACTATGGTCCAGAGTTATTGAAAATAATGACAGTGACTTTGTGAATTCAAGTGGAATATTATTTTGTAATTTTAACTTACTACCTGGATTGCCTATTCCAAAGACTATGAGTAAGAAAATTATTATTAAAAAATCGGATGCATCTATGATCAAAGTCATGATATTTTATGGATTGGATAATGTTTAGGAGTCAAAATATCAAAAAAATCAATAAGTGAAGATTGTTGTATATTTTAAAGCTAAAATGATACTTGCATTATTAATAGAGTATATTCTTTTTCTGGAACAACTGTACAAATGGTATATCAGTTTCATTGAATTATATTTATTAGTAATAACGACAGAAATAAACATATTTATCTTTTTCAAAAAAAAGATTGTCCCATTGTAAAAAAGCATTGTATAAAATAATAAATAAAATTTCTTTAGCAATTGTTAATTTTTTAAAAAAAATAAAAATAATAAGAGCATATCCTAAGGATATTGGTAAAATACCTGGTGTTTGTTCTTACATATTTCTAAAATATGACAATCTTGAAAATCCAAATTACAATTTCAATATATAATAATAAGTGAAATTTAATATGAGTAAAACAATATCAGATATTCTACAAATACATTTAGAATAGGACTTACTTTTAATGCAAATATCGTATTAGCCTTGAATCATATAAATTCTATGATCTATCTAACAATCTTCATCTACATGTACTGGTGCAGAAGTGATTTTTTTTTTATATTCTAATTTGAAACCATAAAAATGTTATTGTTTTGAGCATGAATATATTCAAATTCATTTATAGCAAATTTTCTATCTGTGTAAAAAAGTGTTTGTGATGGTCAAAAATGAAAAATAACAGACTTTTGTGTTCAAGGAACTAATATAGTAGCTTTCAATAATTTTGGATCATAGCTTGCTATTTTTAAAGAATCCAAAAAAAAAGTCTTTTAGTGATATTGAAACAAAGATTCTACCAAACAAGAATAAGTTTTTATTATCTGAACTTCGTTAAATTACAACATAATTATTTTAAAATGAGATAGTGTACCATTGTATAAAACAATTTTTAATATCAATATCCTTTCTGTGTTACATCTAAGAATTTCAAAAAAAGAAAAAACTAAGTTAGACCTTACAAAAATACAAATATATGCAGACTTTTTTTTACTTAATCATCTGCCCATGCAAAACTTATAGCATTAATGTTCAATTATTTTAAGGATTAATTGCAGATATAAAAAGGACAACTTTTGATTGTTTCTTTATCAATGATCTTGCTTGGCAGAATAATAAAATAGATTAGGGAACTCCACAAGCAATATGAAGATTTAAACCAGTAAGTTAACAAATGACAAAAAAAAAAAAACAACTTAATGACTAATGGAATAAAATTACAAAAAAGATTGGACCAGTTATTGATATAGTCTTTTTTTTTTTTTAACATGGTAATAACTTCTGCATATAAAAAAAAACAACAACAGTATATTATTAAGAAATCAGAAATAAGCATAATTTTATAATATAAGGATATTTTGAACAAATTAAAAATTCATCATTTTTTGAATTCAAATAATTTGTCTTCAATGATATAGCCATTCTGTTGACTCATTTAGATATGAACAAAAACAGGTAACTTGATGAAATTAAAACAGCTTCTTGTGATTTTAAAGTGGAAAAAATTCATGTCCTATTGAGATTATGGAAGATTTTAAAATGCAGTGGTAATGTGCTAGTTCTAAACAATTGTACTGCTTTAGAAAACTGTATGTAAAAGTTATGCAATATGATCTGTGTTTATGCCAATATATAAATAAAAAAATCATGGAACATTATTACTATGCATTAAAGAAATAGTATTTTCAAGAACTTTATTGAAGACAAGTAAAAGGGTTGAATCCAATCACATACATCAAAAGGTCAATGTGATTTCAAAGAAATACTATAGATGTGTTTTTTTCATATCAGACAAATTATAAAAAAAAGGCAGAAACAAAAATTTGATTTATATATACTTTTTATCAATTATTCAACACATTTTACTCAATTAATTAAAATGTTATATGACAAAATCTGAAAATATCTAGATGTTCATGGAAATGTATTTATATTATAGAGTTTCTACATGATTCTATGAGAGAAAACTTTAATACAAGTGATAAAAAAATCTGCAAACATTTAAAATAAAAATTGTTGTTAAACAGGATAAAAGTATACTATCTTCAATTTCATTTTCTATTTTTATGACAATGTTCTTTGAAACAGCTTACAGGTAGCATCACCAAGCAGGCAACAAGACATGATATTGGTTTGATGGGGAACTTTTTTTTTTATTAAACCTATTAAAAAGAAAAATTTTGTTTTTGACGTTTAGTTTACAAAATGTTATTGATTCTGCCATTCTTGTCAAATCAAAGGATGATATACAGAATGGTCTTTATTTTTTTTATATAACCTTTAAAGTTTTTGATGTAATAATTAAAGTTAAAATGTTTTTAGGTTAGTTTTTGATGTAATAATTAAAGTTAAAATGATATTTTTAGGTTTGGATGATTATCACTTTGGAAATGTAAATTAATTTAAACATCTGAACAGCTTTTTAGATGAAAAAGAACTTGGATGAAGAGGTGCAGAATTGTGCTGCTGCTACATTCGATAAATTAAAAGCTAAAGTACAGTATATCATTATACCGATATAATTACTTTAACTAAATCAGTTACATATAGAATTCTTACTTTGTCAAATTTATTTTATACATAAGATACATGGACCCCATATTACCCATCAAAACATGGCATCAGAAAAATTTTATTTAAGGATGCGATGGAATATTTGAAAAATATTATAGGAAAACCATAATACCAATTGATATTGTTCTTCACTTTGCTGAATGTGATGATATTGCATGGAAGGAATAAAAGTAATATGTTTTTAACACAAGTATCCTATCGCAAATTTAAACGTTTTTATGGAGAGATAAATCCTTTATGAATTATAATATTACAGTATATCAAAGAGATTCTAAAGATTGGTAAGATTTGGCTGAGGATGGCATGCAAGGAAGAACTGCAACCCAGCAAGATGTTGAAATCTTTCAGAAAGAACACTTTTTTAAAAAAAAAAAATTATATCTTGTAACATTAAATTTATCACACACACATATATATATATACTATCCATATTAAGAAAAATAAAATCACATTACCTTAGTGATAAAATGTGAAAAGGGTAAAAACGCTTGAAGACTTAAATAAAACACAAACCCAATAGCAATTATTTTTTGACGATATTTCCCCTCGTTTGAAAAACTTTTATGCTACATAAATAAATAAATAATTATATAATAAAATAAAAATAAACATAGTAAATAAAAATGTTTAAAAATAATAAAAAGTACCAACCTTTTTACCTTTTTTCCCTTTCTCTGGATACACACAATGACTACTTTTTTGAGGTTCATTAACAAAAGGAAAAACCCTTTGTAAACGTAAAGGTAATTTTTTAATCATTTTCTTGGGCCAATTTGGATAACAAAATATAGGCATGACTGCAAGCATCATATATGGAAACATTCCTAAGAAAAAAATATTGTATTGCCTCTGTTATTAATATAAATTAATTTAGAAAACTATTTGCTATGGAATAATAAGTTATTACAGATTTATAGCCTTCAAATATACAAATACTTATCCAAACATAAAATATTTTCTTTTTTAAAATAAAAGCTGGTGGAAATTTAGTCATTTCTCATTAACTCATTCTACAGAACTAGCTAAAATTAGATGATTATAATAAATTGTCTTTTATTGTAGAGACTTTGCCTTATAACAGACTATTTAAAGACTTTTACTTAAGCAAATATATAATAAACTCAGAATATTTCATAAATAGCACGGTGTGAGAGCACATGACAAAGAGTCATATTGATGATGAAGAAATAGATTTATTCAGGAGCAGTTAACAAATTAGATAATGGCGAGTATTGATTTCAATTTAGTGATTAGGAAATCATAATGTTTGTATAATATACAATTTTAAATCAATTTAAATATAAAAAAATATATAAGACAGATTTTTTAAAAATAAATACATTTATATTATCTAACTAGTTTCCTTTCAGATAAAAACTTTTCAAGATATCTTCCATCTGATAATATCACTTAATAAATCATTGCATCCCTTCCCTATTATCATGACTAATCAATAATCACATTTATTTATAATTTTTAACTTTATAACATACACACACTCCATTACGTATTAATTAGCATGTGTAGTTAATTCTATAAAAACATGGTATAATTTCATAACATATATATTCTGCCTATAATAATATAATATGGCACAATGGCTTTGAACTCAATACTCTACAATATATAATTTTTTTTTATTATATAAATCTTATATTTATGTATCCAAAATTTAAATTATTAATTATATATATATTGTCTCTATCTAAATTTAATGCTCACAATTTAATTAATTATAATTTCCAATTATGTAATAATGAGTACTTTATATATTTTATAACTTTTATGCTTTTTTTATAATCCATTTCATAAGCTGTTTTTAAAAAATGGTTATAAGACTGACATTTAGTTATTTCTATTTCCTGCCCTAATATAATAACGTTAAACAACTGTAGGCATATTTAGAAATTAATAAATTTTTTCGAGCCTTTTTTAGAGAATAAAGCACAAACAGCAAAACTATTGTATGACTTATTGAGAAAAGATCAAAAATGGCAATGGTTGGAAATTCACGATGGAGCAGAACTGCTGATGGGAAAGAAACTGATAGAGAGCGAAAAAATGAAAAAATATAAATAACAGACTGGAAAAAAGAAAAAATATATATAATAGGTGACAGAGTTTGGGTTTGCGACATAATCCAGAAGAAATACGTTAAAGAAGTAATCATAAAAATATTATCAAAAACAACAGCAATCATCCAAGTACAGGATAGGACAACATACAAAAGATGTAAATCATGTCCCCCAGCAATTCGAAGAAGATTGGCAAATTGCAGTGCCCATGCCAAAATCTGAAAATCAAGAAAGACAAGACACAGCAGAAGTAACACCGTGGATCAAGGATGAAGAGGAAAAACCAGAAAGCTGTGACATGGAACCCAGAACAATGAAACAGGAACTAGAATCAACACCGAATTCAACTGGATTAACAACTAGATCACCCAAATCCAGACGTCAGATATGAAGATCAGCCAGATTAAATGACTATATGTAAGCATAAACTACTTTCTGGAGTAAGGAGAGAAGTGAAAAATATTAAATATTTTAAACATAAGAATGCTGATAAATAAATCATTGAAATGTTTCAATTAAACATAGTTTAAATAAACATAGTCGCATGTATATATTAATTAATGAAATGAGCTTATAAATTACCTTATATGGAAATGAATTCCTATAGATCTAAAACCTAAAGATATGGAAATAAATTTCTAAGAAATTAATTATATAATTAAAAAGCTAAGAAATTTCATTGTATGATAACAAACTCTATATAATACAAACTCATTAAAGCCAAAGAATTTATTCCAGAAAAGCTAAGAGAAACAAAAGAAGAGATGATATAAAAAGCTAGAGAAAAAGGACTGCTTATTTTTTCTGTGGTAGCTGCTACTGTTGGTGCTTCCGCGAGTTGAAGAGCAGTGAAGATCATCATCAGAGGATCCCAGCTTCTGTAAGTCACTAAGCTGATTAGTACTTTTAACAGACCGTCTCGGTCTTCATTATAATTTTTTTGTATGTCTCAAGAGGCTATTCTTAGAGGGTGTATTATAAAGCCTACAGACAGTCGTGAAGGTAAAGTTAATTAATAGCTTTTCCTTAATTGTATAAACAGTATTCGCTATTCAGTAATTAACCAGTGAATTAAGCTCGCTCAAATGCAGACTTTATATTATTGTTAAAGAACAGTATAGTAATTATATTTCCAAATTGTTAATAAATTACTACTGCTAAATATAAGTGCTATTACTCTGTTAAGTTTTATTGTATATTTGTTTGCTGGTCACACAGTCATAGTTGGGGAGACAGCAATTATAATAAATGATTATCTTTCTTTAATTAGAGAAAAACAGTTCCAAACTAGGCTTAGAAATCAATTAGGAATAATAGGTTCAATTAATTAAAAGTAAACTCTGTTCATATATTTATGTATAAAAAAATAAATTTTAAGTATTTTGGTTAAATTCATTTTGCCATATTCTGTTGTCATGCCACAATTAATGTAATGTTAAGTGGCAGACTAAAGAATTAGATTTCAGCATCACATCACAGTTAAGGGGGAAAAAAACTCTGGTTATTTAAATTGAAACTATAGTGTTCAGTCTCACTTGACCTCCAAACCAACTGACCATAAGATTATATAAACATTTTTATATAAAACATTTTTATATGTTTTTTTTTTATATACACCAAATTTCAAGATACATTTTGACATACTTGTGGGAAAAGATTCATCTTTATTGAAGCAGAGAAATTTTTTAATGAATACCAAAAGTTATAATGTCAGAAAAGATTTAATTTCAAATGAAATAATGAAATCAAAAAATTTGATATACTTATTTATAAAAAAATCTATAATAGATCTTTTAGTAAAAATATCAACAGACCTTTGTTCTGTAGTGATGTAAATATTTAGAGTACAGTAATTATATTTAATATTTTCACCAAATTTTATAAAAGTACAATACAGTGGGACCATGATATCTGTGGTATCAACATCCGATAATTTATCTATCTGCAACCCCCCCCCAAAGATAAATAAAACAGCTTTAATATTTTATTTCTTATTTAAACCACTTGCTGGCGCGTTCCAATTGCTTAATTGTATTTTTTGCATTTGTTATCAGGTTTCGTAAGTTTACTACTTATAAAAAGTCTGTGCATATATTACAATTTGATATATATTGTGTAATTAAATGGTTTAAGTTTGGTATTTTTTTCTGGTAGTTTTAAAAATCCTTCTTAATATTTATATTTCTTTATATTTAAATCTCTAATTGATAAATCTGGAGGTAGAATAACATTATGTATAAAATTTACAGATGATACAGCTCTTATAGCTGAGGACGAAAAGTGTCTTCAGAATATGTTGAATAAATTGGAGGAAGAATGTATGGAATATAGAATGAAAAGTAATGTTGAGAAGACAAAGTGTTTATGAATAGGGAGGAATGAAAAAAAACTTCAAATTGAACTTCATAATAATATAGTTCGACAAATAAAGGGATTTAGATATTTGAGTAGTTAGTTGATTGAGTGAGGGTGGAAGAAATGAAGATGAAGTTAAAAGAAGAATAGCATTGGCAAAGGAGATAGTTATAAAGAGAAAGAAAATATTTTGTGGACTTTTGAAAAGAGAATTAAGGAAAAGATTAATTAAATGATATATGTGGAGTGTATTATAGTATGCTTGTGAAACATGGATAGTGAATAGTAATATTAGGAACAGATTGGAAGCCTTTGAGATGTGGACATGGAGAAGAATAAAAAAATCAGTTTGATAAATAAAATGACAAATGAAGAAATTTTGCAAATAATAAATGAAAAAAGAAAATTAATTGAGGAAATTAGAAAGAGAAACTGGATTGGACATATAGTAAAAAGAAAGTATATATAGTTTAATGAAAGATGTTTAGGAGGGAATGGTAAGTGGAAACAAGAAGAAAGGATGGAAAAGAAAAGATTAACATTGTTGAATGATATAAGAAATGGGAAGAGTTATGTGGAATTGAAGAGCTGAGCAATGAAGAGAATGGAATGGAAAAATGAATGAATTGAAGATATGACTACTCTCTGGACATATCCATGGGTCAGAATATTTTTGATAATGAATTGATAAATTAAGTTAGAGGAGGAAAAGATCTTTGCTAAATTAAGCTGAAACAAATTAGCAAAAAAAAAAAAATTACTTCTGGTATGTTTTTAAATTCTAAATACTATAGTAGCCAGCTATTCTATACAATATTAAAGCCAATTTTATTTTTTATTTTGTAAACGATATTTTCTTAATTCCATCATGCTACAAATAGAAGATAAAAAATCATTACAAAACATTTTTCTGCTTTTAAATACATAACTATTCTCTATTTTTATTAATTATTAAGAATATGTATATGCATCTATAAAATTGTCTGTTTGAAATGCTTTAATTTATTATGTAGACTTATTTATAATCTTATATATTGTGACATATCATTTATTCTGAATTGATTTAGTGAATATCACATCATTAAATATATACTAGGAACCTTGAAATAAAATATAATATATATGCTTTCATTACACATTTACCTAAAAAAAACAAATTAAGTAGAACACAGATTGATAAAAATAGAGAAAATACAGACATTATGAATATTTTAGGCCATCAAAATTATTTTGCTCACAAATAGTTAGCAGTTATACAAGTTCTATATGTCAAAACTTTTAATTTTTATATTTTTCAAAAAATATTGCTTCTCATCTTTTATGCGTTACTAATGCTAATGGCTAGTTATCCATTAATATTTTGCAAGGAATGTTAATTCTTTTCTCTCTTAAGAAAGCTCTATTTGATTTATTATATATATTTTTTTCATACTATTAGACATTAAAATATAAAAATAAAGTATACTAAGAGGGTTGAGATTGACTTAATAACTCAACCTGTTTTGGACAAAAAATTTACTACCTTTATATTTATTTATTTTTAAGAATTAAAATTATTTACATATACTAACTTAATTTCCAGCCAAATTTCAGATTTGTATTTATTTTCTGGCATCTATGATTATGTTAGCTAATTTCTTAATGACATTTCTTAATTCCAATATACTGTACATTCTATTAATATTTGTCAAGCATTGGTGGTCGAGAGGTCAGCGACGGCTGCTTTACAAGCAGTTGTCCTGGGTTAGTGGGTTCGCTTCCCGGCTGATACTATGACACATGAAATATATATATCATTTATTTGTTAACATATAATTTTGTTGGTATTCATCAGTCATTATTGTGGTGAGTGAATGATCATTTAAAACTATACTTCATAAACTGAGATTTAAAAAAAATAATTAAGGTTTATCTCTCTTCCTCATACTACTTTCTTAATATATAAAATAATTGTTCAAAATTATCTATTTTATCCTTAATTTCTATTTTTATAATGTATATTTGATTTTTGTTGATATTACATAGTAATAGTAATATCACATATTCATTAATGCATATCACCAGAGACAGACATATTTATTTTTGAATCCTTCCTTCCCCAATGTATTTGCAATAGAGATTATGGGAATACAAAAAACACACTCGCATATATATGTCATATTATTTGTCAAAATATGAAACATAACTAACATTATTTTTAAAGCAATATCTGATTTCAATAATATAATTCATTTGAAGGTAATCATATCAAAAGAAAAATACAAAAATCCTAATTATTTTTTTTAAAAAGTCCAACTAATAAAGTTATTTATATAACTTACCAATAATAAAAATTTGTGAATTCATCAAATTAAATGCTGAACAAAATATCATTGCCACCAGTCGAGTTGCATCAAAAAACAGAAAAAAACCAACTGTTAGATCCAAAAGAAAGCCAAAAAGATGTACCACAAAAAAATCAATTTGATCATTAGATAACAAAATCCTATAATGAAAATGAGAACCAATAATTTCACATTAAAATAAATTCACAAGAATATAAAAATTATTTTTATTAGAGACTTAAATTTTAACAAAAATAATAATAAACAGCAACTAACCTGAAAGGATCAAACAACCAGTGCTCTGATAGAGATACCATAGGATAACCTCCCAACCAATCTTGATCTATCTTTTTCACTCCAGCAAAGAAATAGACAATAAATAGCTAAAATGCAAAAGTTATATCTGCATACATTTTAAAAAATATATTTTACTAAAACAACATATTATACCACAAAAAAAAAGCCCTTTTTTCTACTGGTCCTCTACAAAGCATGCAGATAGTGGAAGAGACCTCTGTTTTATAGTGAGCTACTTAAAGTTTATTTACCTTTCATTTATACAGTACTATAACAACAATCTCTCTCTCTATATATATATTGTACCCTAAACTTTAAGGAAAACTGAACAAAAGAATCTGGCTAACTAGGATATAACAATATTGAACTACAGTTAAGTTATATAAACAATAACTATAAAGAGAATTAATATTAAGACTAGCTCAAGATACACTGCTGACATACAATATCTACTAAAACAATATTTTTCAATAACTAAATATAAGAAAACTTATTAAATAAAATATTATATCACTTAACAACATAAATAATCAGGATTCCAACTATAATACTCAATCTATTAATTTTACTAATAAATTTAACTTATAAACTTGCTCAATATTATAAATAAAATATGGTTCTATTAAAATAACAAATATAATTATGTAACTCTTAACATGAGATGTTCAGTAAAGTATATTGACTTAAACATTGAGAATGCATTCCAAAAGATACATTCTCAATGGCATGAGAATATTACCCCACTAAATTCACATAACAGAAATACTATGTAAACACACATATAATAATCCTAAAATATGATTTATAAACTTATTATAGAAATACTTAATATTTCTTTAATAAAATGCTAATTGTACATTTAACACTAACCAATAATTTCTTACTTATCAACTTTCAATAAAAAATTTTCAATTCTCCAAAAATAATAATAATCTCAGGTTCATTTTTAACAAAATGAATTAATCAATTAAGACGGTGTAGTTAAATATGATGAGGGATTTTACATATCTAACTACTCTTACAAAATAATAACAACAATAAGCAACTAAAATAACTTAATGACTCTCAACATTAAATCTATTTAATGATTAAAATTTAGCAATAAAACCTAATATTTTTAGCAATAAAAATAATATAATAAGATTTTAAATAAACATTGTACAATTCTCTTTATTTAATGTGGCATTCTAAAATAAATAAATAAATAAATAATGTATTTGAATATTGTGGCAATATCAA
This sequence comes from Epiperipatus broadwayi, assembly GCA_028023455.1. NCBI lineage: Eukaryota > Metazoa > Onychophora > Udeonychophora > Euonychophora > Peripatidae > Epiperipatus > Epiperipatus broadwayi. The sequence goes on from JAQFVV010012401.1 coordinate 4,995,041, forward strand.
GTATATCCCTCATTGGTGTTGTATCAGTTTAAAAATAATTACCAATGATCATATCTTCTACGATAATAATAATACTAATATACTTTGTTACTCAATCAAATATAATAAAAATAATATCTTTAAGGATCATGTGCCAAATAAGTAATATTTCAAATTATTAATTTCTATGAATCATGCATGTAGAATAAAAAATCAAATAAACAACATGCAGATAAATCACAACTCAACTACAATATGTTTCAAAGCAGTTAACAAATTTATTTATAAATTAACAATATCATACTATTACAATATAAAAACAACATAGTATTAAAAAAAAATTACAAAAGTAAAATAAGAATTAACATAAAAAAAAATATATTTACAGTAAATCCTACCAATAAATACAAAAAAATAAGATAGCCTTCACTCCCACCATTTCAAAATAAAATAAAATTTACAGCAGTAATGACAATATGTAATCCTCATTCAGTAAAATAGTATTCTATTATTTATATTGGGAATAGTTACAATAAATTTTCCAATTTTTAAGAAAACTTAATATCACACTTATACTGTTATAAAATATACTTCTTATGATGTTGTGCATCAATATAAGTTTATATTTTAAAATATACTTCTTAAAATCCAACAATTATAATATTAAAAGAAAAATTAGCAAAGTATCATCCTGTTATTTGAATATCAGAAAATTTTAAATAAAAAATATGAATATCCCCCTCTATAAAAAATTACTATTTATGCAAAATAATTGAGATAATTTCATAAATTTTTGTAACTTAAATGGGTTTAAATTATTTATAATAAAACTTAAAAAACTATCCATAAATTATATTGCTTGACATTTGTATTATTTTGTTTTTCTACTCTTACATTCATCATATCATTCAAATCATTTTCACTATTTTCACTTTCATTCCAATTTAAATATGCATCTGTTTAAGTTAAGTGATCTCTAATATTTGTATGAATAAAAATTATTCCTCTCTCATGTTATATAATATGACAATTATCAAACATCTCAACATCATTTATGAAAGAAATTTTTACATACTTCATCTTGCCCTCTCACAAAATCAATTTCAAACGATTTAGTCATTACTTTATCAACTTATAAACCTATCCTCTATGATGATTCCTGTGGTGATAGATAGTGATTGAAATGTAGAGTATGGAATAATAACAAGAATGACTCAAGAGTAAAATAATATCATCATGGATACAGTGCAAATCATAATAATAAGTCCGTATTTATCGGGCACCTAAGATTCAGATCATGGCTCTATTATAGCACTTATTGACGATAAGAAAATGCAACTGTCCATGGAAAATAATATACAGCCCAATATTATCTATATATTTTAATAACTTTAAAGTATGAAAATATAATTCACATACAACAGATTTCAACATATCCCTAACATTTAGGATTGCATATGAATATTACTCACCCCACCCCCATCCTATATCTTCTACACTGAATAACTCATTTAACATTGTAAAATATGCAAGCAGCATTGTAAAATAATTTCCAAAACACAATATTAAAGGGACAACAAAGATCTAAATTCATTTCAAGATGTTTTTTTTAAAAGTTTTCGAGCACAAATGATCTTGATAAAAGCATATATTCATACTATACATTTAGTTATTTGTTATTATATAATTTAGAGATTGATATTATATCTTTTTCTGTATTTCAACAGATAACATTCATAAAAATAACATATTAATAATGTAATGTAACGGATTACGCTTTACCATTTAGAGCCCAAAAGTTGATGGCCATAAATATGTAATGGTTCTTACCTACCAAGATGGGGGTTTTGTACTTTCCTACCGTTGTCGGATCTAGGGTCTTTGAGTAGGATATTAAGAGTGACGTGATGAAGTAATTAACCAATGATCATGGCTATTTTCAATGGGATAGCTCTTTATTGCACATTAAATTTAGAGACAATTTAGGCTAGTTCAACTATACTTATCCCCTCTTTCAAATTCCACATATGCCTCAGAATTCGAACTCAGGTAGAGTATTGCAATAAACACTCTTCCACAATGAATTTACATTAAATATATATAATCATATATTTATGTGAGTTATAAATCAATTAGAAGATTCATTTTGGAATCTCACTATATTATTATATATTAAAAAAAAAATGTGTGTATATGATAATCAATTGATGATTGGAAAAGAAATGATTCTAGTAAACCATTGACCATTTGATGATGATTAAATCAACAAAATTTATTTACAAACGAGATAAAACATCAATAATAATATAAAAAAATATTTGAAATTAGAAATTTTTTTAATAATAACAAAAATATTTATATATAAGTGAAAGTATCAATTATGTATCCCCATCATATAAATATATCCATTTATGCTTTCCCAGGCATACATGAATAATTATTATGTGCAAAATAAAAATGTAATAAATAATAACACACAAAAAAAATCATTAATCCAATGTTGCATCTATTATGAACCAATTAACTATTTAATATATATATATTTAAAAAAAAAAAAAAAATTAAGTAGATTCCTAGTTTATTCCCAGTATTAGAAATTTCCTATCTTTGGGAGATACCCTTTTCTATGTATTAGTAAAATAGAAAATGACCATTCAATCAAGGGTTTTACTCATCCGAACTGAATAAACACTTGTTGACAAATATTAGTAAAAACAATATAAACAATGTAAGTTCTATCATGTGTAAAATATATATATATATATTTATATGGAATAGTAGTAAATAAAATCTTATCTCTATCCATATTATGGTAAGGATATGTAATGGTAATCATAGCTAATGTCATGTCACTACGTAGGGAGGATTATCTAAATTTCATAAAATAAAAAAAATTACTTAAACAACCTTCTTCCCACGTTTTCTAAGTTTAGATACAATGGACTCTCCCATATTCTAAAATTTTGGTTTCCAGATACGGTGATGAATAAAGCTAGTAATAAAAAATATATAAACAAATTCTACCGACATATTTATTTTTATCACACAACACATTGATGTTTCTTTATGATGATTGATGTGAAACAATGAGTTAGGCAACTACAATTTTCTAATATGCATCATCTCTTAATATATCAGTTAAAATGTTATGGTAGTTTAGGTGATCTTCGCAAAGAATCTTCAATGAAGTATTTTCTGTTGTTACTCTTCTTTCGATGTCCACAAGTACATTTAGACATGACATCTAAAATTCTTAGACAGGCATCACCCATTTGAAAAATAAACATTGCGCATTTTCAGGTAGGGGCTCGTAAAACACTTAGCCCTACGACATTATTAAATTAGCAGACAAAACATTTTTTTTTTTTTATGAATAAAATTTTATATAGTTATTTAGGTACAAGCACAATTATTCCTTGGTAAATATGTCTATATATAATATATTTATATTCTAGTCCGTTGCTTGATTTGTATTCGAAGAATAGCTTAGTCCTTTTTATATCAAATGTATACTTATATTATCGAGACTATTCCTTACAAATATTTAAGTTTGTCATGAAGGCTTTTGATTTAAATATTAATAATCGCTTCTGGCAATATACTTTGTAACCATTCAGTAACTATTTAAAATGTTCAGATAAGTCATATATTTTTTCCAGGTTTGAGCATTCAAATTTTTGACGTTGTCTTCTATAACTTATATATATATCTTATCATTCTCCATATAGTAGCAAGAAGAAAACAGAAATGAACTGATTTTATTGTTATATTGTCCTCGGTTCCTATTGTTTAATTATTATAGTGTTTTATTTCCTTTTTCATGACTATATATATATATTTATTGTTTTGTGCATTATTTTTATGATAGTCAAAGGAAAATCACTTAGTAGAACTTTGTTTTTCATCTTCCATATTTGGAGATCTAGTGACACGTTTGACATTGGTCATTACCATGCTTACTTAGTCAAAGTCTGATCAAAATAATGTAAAACATATTTATTATTAATATACAGATATATTAATACAATTACATTCAAATTTGTTTGATTTTGATTCTTTCTTAATATAGTTAACAATATACGCATTTGTTGTACCTGTACATATATGTGACAATATAGGTTAATTTGGTTATTAACTAGAGTTATATTAAAATGAGTTGGATTTGATGGTGGGAGTGACAAAGTTAGATTGTAAGTTACCCTTACAGTAATGATGTTATATAATGCATGCATATTCAAGCATTCATATTGTGCCATTACAATTTAGTCATTAGCTAAATTTGTAGTAATGTGCATAAAAGAAAATGTAAAACAAAAATCATCATCACATTTTTATATAAAAAGGAAGCTGTAGGGCATCCAAGTTTAAACCCTACAAGATCCAGTTCTAAAAGCTTAAGGTAGAAAGAGAGTAAGGCAAGTTATATTCTTTATTTGTCTGTGTGTTGATAAAAAACTCAAAAAGAGTTTTACACACAGTTAATTATTCAGTATTTAAATTTTTTTTTTGCTAAAAAATAAAGTTATAATGCATATGTATAGGCAGTATGTGTTATAAAAGCTATTTAGTTAGCCACTTTTAAATTACACATATTAACTTTCTTTAAAACTAACCTACACTTGCTAAATTTTAATATCTTATTCTATATTTCTATTTTTGCTTTTCTATAACTATAATTTGGATTTAGAAGCTAAGGATTTAATTTTAAATATTCTGGTTGTAATTACTAGGCTAGCAATTGGATTATTTAATGTCAGTTTATACATGATTTGAATGATGGAGTGTGTGTGTTACATTACATAAATAAAACTACATTTTTATTTATTAAATATTGAAAGAAAAAGAAGAAAATCTGTTAAATTATTTTTTTTACTCAACAATTTTGTATTATAAGGGTTGTTTTTCTGTTAAAAAACTTAGAGACGATGTGAGAAGTCTAATTTTAAAAATGTCTCATCTTAAGATCAAAAGAAAGAAGCTCAAATTTGAGATGTTATATAGGTGTAAAAAAAGATTAAGACTATTTTTTCCGTCAAAACAAAAGTTTGTCTAAAAATCAGGATAGTGAGATTTTTAGTACTATTCAGCTAATAAACGATTTGGTTGAAAATAAGTTATAAATTTAATTAAAAGAGGTGGTCAAAAATAGAAAAAAATTGGATATAAAAGCAGTCTGGAAAATCAGTTGATAAAATAGAGACTTTTTAAAAATTATTGAAACTAAAGCAGACAAACATTTTTAATTCTGCTAGATAATTTTTTTTTTAAATCATTTTTTTTAATATCAAGTTTTGAATGTTGAAAATATAAGGATGGCGGGCTAGGAAAATTAATATATGTCTCGTCTGTTGACCAGACCATCCAGCCAGCACATCATATAGGAAAGAAAAGATGTCGTCTGAAAAATAATATTCTACACCTTTCAACTGACCGAGAGAAATAAGATGCTTTTAAATAGAAAGAAGAAAACATTCACCTGCATTGGAAGGCAATCAGGAAAAGAGCAATCTACTGATAAATATTAAATCATCAAGTCCAATTAATTGTTCCAGTAACTGAGTTTAAACCCAAGAAAATTTATAAATGTGAAAACAACTGCTGTACTTCATCCACTAAAAGAATCATGCTTGACAGGAAGAGAAGAAGAGTTAATATAATGATTTCCAAATTGTCCACTAAAGCAAATAACCTCAATAGGATCATCATCATCAAATAATTATACACCTCAAGAAAAATATTGTTCCAAAGAAAACAGAAAGGGTAGATGCAAAAATATAGACAGTAAACAAGAAAATTTGACTCATTGGAAGTCCTACAAAGAAAACTTCTACTTTCTATTATTTTATTATGAGGAAATATTATCTTCCACTCCTCCGTGTTATAGTTAGATAAATTTGACTCATTGGAAGTCGCTACAAAGAATGGAACTGATAATATGAATTTTTTTTTTATGTTTTCTTTATGATATCAGAGACTTAGTAAAACTTTAGCAATAAAGTTGTATATTTTTGTTTAAAGAACTTTTAAAACAACCAAGATCAATTGAAACCAAGAATTTCTTAATAACGATTTTATATGTACTAAAATTATGACTGTCTTTTAACTTAAAGTTATGAAATGTTATTAATATGTAACACTTTTTTTTTATTATTATTTTGTTTTAAATAATATTTTTGTTATTATGGGGATAAAACATGCACATATATAATATAATACTTGTTACATATATATAATTGTGTGTGAATGTAAAAAAAAAAAAAAAAAGGCGGTATTAAAATATTAGATTTTGTTTTAAGTTAAAGTATAGCATTTCAGAGGGTAAAAGGGAGGGGGAGAAAATAATTTAAAACTTGTTTCTAAAACTTGCTCTTTCCAATTTTACTAACATTTATTTTTGTCATTCTACTTTACATGTTAGATTTATAAAGGTATGTGTGCAAAAGAGAAAAGAGAGAGAGAAAAAAAAGTGTTTATTTTTTTTTGAGACATTTTCTCGTGGAGTGAAAATCATGGTCAATGTGACATCCAATTTGAAATACATTTACGGGAAAGGGGGAAGAATTTAAAATTAATGTTATGATTTTAAAACAGTCGATTATGATTATTGTTGTTATTGTTGATATCAATTTTCATGTAGGATATAGAAATTTTATGTATATATTAGAAATGCAGTAATAAATATTAGTTTATTTTATTAAATGAGGCGTATATATTTCATTAAGAGTAGTCTTTATTAAATGTGATCATTCATCATCAAGGTGAATATTAGCTATTTAAGTTCCAATTAGATATACTAAGATTAGCCACTAATTATTAATTTCTGAAATTAAATTTTATGATTAGGCTTAGTCCTAAAGCTGTAGTTGAAACCATTATCGTTATCATTATCATCACGTTTTAGTTAATGAGCTGTCTAAATATTTAAAGGCCATAAATAAATCTTGATTTCTTATTATTATAATAACCACCATCCCATCATCTATTTCATGCAAGGATGAGTGAATCACCATCCTAAATTAATAATATAATCTGAGCTAGTAAAACTTATAAAAAAATATTGAAACACATTTGTTATGTTAAGATCTAAGAAATGATTTCTGTCTAATAAATTTTATATATTCCACTTTAGTTTAAAGATGTTTTATGTTACCTAGGTGTTTACTTAAATATTAGTGCATACAGTGCTATGGGTCTAAAATCAAAATCATACATTTTGTAAGAAATAAGGTACCAAAGGGATTCAAACCTGGTACATGTGAAAAAGTTATAAATATAACTGTCTAGGTCCAGCTAACCTAGTGGCACCCGGATAGACCATATTCACTTGTTGTTCACTAGACATGCACTTGAGATCCAGCCAAGAGATAAGTGAGTGAAATCTACTGGGGGATATATTGATATTTGATTGAGCTACCAGTGTACTCACCCACTTGATTTCCATATACCTGAGTTATAATAGTTTGTTCTGAATAATAATTGCTTATAGTTTCTGCTTCTTTATGGGGGATGTAATGGCGGCCTCACTAGAGTTTGAAATAGGCAAGATACCAGATATCTGAAATAGCTAGTCCTCCAAGCACTATTGCTGATCTTATGAAATTACAATATATTTTTATAGAGCTTAAGTAGAAATTCATGAATGTTTAAGCCACCTATATTTTATCTATAAGTAATATTTGAGTATTGAATTAATAAATTTCGATGACTATTATAGTTGCTACTTATAACTCATCATCTTTAATATGTTTGAGATAAGCATTTTGATCTTATATTTTTGCTACAATGCCATTCCCTCGTAATAATTTTATTTACCACTTGTTTCATAGCTTATGCTCATGTTAATATAGTTTGAAATCAATTGGATCTCATTTATTTGATTACTGTCACTCAGATAAAATATTTATTTTATTTGAATCCTTTTGAGCTATTAATTTATAATGGTAATATCTTTTGACCAACATAAATTTTGTTACAATGGACGCCCAACTGGGGCTATGATGTGTTACCATATACCTGAAAAAGAGAGTCTATAGAATGATGGGAAATTCTCTCGGTCAATTGAAAGGTGTAGAATATTATTTTTCAGACGACATCTTTTTTTCCCTATATGATGTGCTGGCTGGATGGTCTGGTCAACAGACGAGACATATATTAATTTTCCTAGCCCGCCATCCTTATATTTTCAACATTCAAAACTTGATATTAAAAAAAAATGATTTAAAAAAAAATTATCTAGCAGAATTAAAAATGTTTGTCTGCTTTAGTTTCAATAATTTTTAAAAAGTCTCTCTATCTTATCAACTGATTTTCCAGACTGCTTTTATATCCGATTTTTTTTTATTTTTGACCACCTCTTTTAATTAAATTTATAACTTATTTTCAACCAAATCGTTTATTAGCTGGATAGTACTAAAAATCTCACTATCCTGATTTTTAGACAAACTTTTGTTTTGACAGAAAAAATAGTCTTAATCCTTTTTTACACCTATGTAACATCTCAAATTTGAGCTTCTTTCTTTTGATCTTAAGATGAGACATTTTTAAAATTAGACTTCTCACATCGTCTCTAAGTTTTTTAACAGAAAAACAACCCTTATAATACAAAATTGTTGAGTAAAAAAAATAATTTAACAGATTTTCTTCTTTTTCTTTCAATATTTAATAAATAAAAATGTAGTTTTATTTATGTAATGTAACACACACACTCCATCATTCAAATCATGTATAAACTGACATTAAATAATCCAATTGCTAGCCTAGTAATTACAACCCGAATATTTAAAATTAAATCCTTAGCTTCTAAATCCAAATTAGTTATAGAAAAGCAAAAATAGAAGTATAGAATAAGATAGTAAAATTTCGCAAGTGTAGGTTAGTTTTAAAGAAAGTTAATATGTGTAATTTAAAAGTGGCTAACTAAATAGCTTTTATAACACACACTGCCTATACACATATAACTTTATTTTTTAACAAAAAAAAATTAAATACTGAATAACTAACTGTGTGTAAAACTCTTTTTGAGTTTTTTATCAACACACAGACAAATAAAGAATATAACTGTTGCCCCACTCTCTTTCTATCTTAAGCTTTTAGAACTGGATCTTGTAGGGTTTAAACTTGGATGCCCTACAGCTTCCTTTTTATATAAAAATGTGATGATGATTTTTGTTTAACATTTTCTTTTATGCACATTACTACAAATTTAGCTAATGACTAAATTGTAATGGCACAACATTAAATAAATATTCTTTGATGTTTTCAAACAAATATTCATACATTCATCAATTCTTTTCTAAAAAATACACATGATGATAATTTCTATCAATGGTTCATTCCACTGTTTAATATTAAATTCAAGCAATATGAAATACTAATTTAAATACTAATTAGGATATATCATTTTTTTTAAAAGACAAATTATTAAGCAAAATGTAATCTAAATAAAAAGAAATTATCAATGATCTTAAACATTATTTAGATCATTTATGGCAATCTGTTTCTTGGACCATACATTCAAAAAACCAATTATGATTGTAATTTACCTTGTTCAGAAAATTACTTTCTGAATACCTTTTTTTTAAACATAATAATAAAAGTTAATCTATTTTAAGATTAAATTTAAAATATAATAACAAAGATTAGTTTGAAAATATAAAAAAAAAAAAGTAATAATGTTAGACTTAATAATAAAAAAAAAAGATAAAGTTTTAAAGTTACGAAAAGATTTTTTTTCTCTCCTTCTGCTCATAAGTTGAATGCTTATCGGGAATTGTTCCATTGCCTAGATACGAGGAAAGCTTTGTGAATGATCATACTCCTGTCTTGGTGCCATTTAAAAGAAATGTAGAAGTAATAATTTTTTAAAATCCAATAAAATCTAAGAAGGATATTAACCATCCTAAAAGATAAAATGTTTATTTCAGTTCTTACTGAAAAATTTATCCAGGCATTTAATATCTTCACAGAATAATAATTCAAAATCCATTTTCTATGAAATATTTTCTTATTTATATTTCAGCCATTGTCTATAGCAGATATATAGCAGTAAATATAAGTAATATTCGCATTTTCCATCGGTCAAAAACATTTAATATCAGACATCATATAATATAAATTATTTATTTAATACATTTATCAGCAGACATGTAATTTATGAATTAAAATAAATATTTCTTTCTTCAAAAGATTTATGATTGTTATCCTTTTAAATGTATATCTTTTGACTAAATATTTTTCTTTTCCACATAAAATGACAGCTATATCATTCAAGCATTTATTAACTGATATAATTTCAATCTTTTAAAAAAAACGTATCAGAGCATTTAAAAGTATATAATTTATTTATTGATTTGATAAATAGCAAGTCCTTTTAAAAGCATAAAAGACATTCAAAAGTCATCTTCTTCAATGCGTCTTTAAATACATCGTTCTTAAAATGTAAATCCATTTTGATTACTTTAAAAACAAATTGAATGTGAATTATTATCAATTATATAATAAATAGACATTCATCATACTATAAAACATTTTAAATTTAGTTTTTAAAATTAGATGCAGTCTTAATTTTTTCTTTCTTCAAATTTAACACTACGATAAAGATTTTTAATAAATAACCGATTCTTCTTAATTAACTTTATTAAAGTAGCTTCTTTGTAATATGATAAAGTTATTTCAAATAAATGTTCACTGTGACACCAGACATACTATTTATAAAAGTTTCAAAATCATTACATAAATCTTCTCCGATCTTGTTGCAGTATATTCCTTGACATTTAGTGTTCATTATCCCAATATTTAAGTAGCTACTATCACATTCTATAGAATTATTGAGGTCCTAAGCTAAGTTCAAGTAAGAATAGACTGACAGGGAAATTTGGTATTTAGTGAATCATTATTTAAATAATTATTCAAAACACTTTTAAGCAAAATAATAATAAAAAAGAAATTACTACTATCACAATATAAAAAAAACAGTTATAAATTTCAAATTAAACCTGTCTTAATCCGGATCTGTAAAACATAGTATCACTAAAATCACTGAATCACTATCTAGACTGGCTTCAACCTCTCAATTTTATACTGGTCTTAATCCAATGATTTCATTGGTCAATATTGTTTGTAAAAACCTGCTCGTTTCCCATCAATATCATTTTTAAAATTAAGTTTTAAAATTATGAGTCATTGATTATTAAATATCAAATTATTTATTATCTTAAATATTAAATATTTTATCTAGAAATTAAACATCCTTGTTAAAAAAAATTTTAATATTTTCATGACCTAAAATTGATATAAAAATAAAATATTATACCTAAATAAAATAATAATAATTTTATTCATTACTTTTCTAATATTATCTCTAGATTTTATATTTGTTACACTTTATTATGTATCAAATTTTTGTTAACTAGCTAAAATTTAAGTTTTCTTTTCCTAATTTTTTGCAAGGCTACATATTCACACAATCACCTCTAATCATGTAATATTTTCAGCACATTTTAAACTAATATTAAATTAACTTATCATTTAAACAATGTTTTAAACAAAATAATTACATTAAACCTATAATATAAAATATTTACTGCTATAATTAAGCTATTCTATCTCCGTAGTATTTTTTAAATATAATAAATCAAAATTAATACTGTCTTTTAAACAACTTATTGTATCATTTTATTATTTAATTCATCTCCAAATGAGTTCAAGCTATCTAATATATCTTCATAAGCTCCTATCTAGTGAGTTTGAACCCCTACTGCCTATAACATCAAAATTATATGTTAGAAAATAACCTAAATTTAATTTTTTTTAAAAATATAACTACTTTTCCAACCCTACCTAAACTATCTGTACCTATTATAAAGGATACAATAAATATATAAGAAAACTTGCAAAGTGACACTTATGATTAAAAATACATTTACTTTTTTGATCTGCATAGACTAAAAGTACAAAATAATGTATACAAATATATAACTACAAGACTAAGAATCAATTAATGAATAAAAAATTGACAAATATGATTGGTTAAATAAGAGATCGTAAGGTCAAGTGTGGTAATTTACATTTGCTGAAAATCAACCGAAAATGTCACTTCTGATTTCACTAATTTGATTTTATGAATTTAAGATCATGATATGGGGGGTGTTCTTGTCATTGTTAATTAGTATAAAATTATACATCAATTTGATATTTTATTTCGATGAATTACAGAAGTTTCCATAAACTATATCAGGGGTTGGCAACCTAGAACATGCATGCCAAACGTGGGATGCAGAACAATTATCAATGGCACTCTGAATTGAAATATTAAAAAAACATATTTTAATTACAGCATGTGTTTGCACCATCACCTATATTTTGCATAAGCAACTCACATGTAAGTGGAAACTATTAATCAATTTAATTTACTAATTATCTTGAACAATACTTGTACATTTGATCTTTGCAATTTTCAATAAAGAGCTAAGTGGGATGGAAACATTTTTTTCCCCCAGGAAGGATTAATTTTGCCTGTATTTTTTTTTGATGATCAATTGACCTTTGATAATTTTGTACGCAACAGTGTTTAAAGTAAATTTATATTCAAACAGAATATCAATTAATTAATTTGAAAAACTTCTGTTCATAATTATATAATAATACATTTAAGTTTTGGTGCCTTTATTTGAAAAAAAAAACTTTATATAATTAATGAGTCTGTTAAGGCGTGAACAGTCTGCAAATGCGTGAAACTTGATATCATTCAATCTCAAAGAAGTTAAAAATCATTGTTTTTTTTTCCTTTCAAATGTCTACTGTATAATTAAAACAAATTTCTCATAGAGAAAAATTCCAAATGTCCATAGTTTTAAAGAAAAGTATAAAAAACTTTCAATTTCGAATTGATTCTTTATATCACAAAAATGAGTTTCTTTGAAATATTTTTGATGAATACTAGAAAAATACTTGTTTTATTTTGTTAGAGTTCATTAATCAACTTTTTAAATTAAACCACTGAAAGCTAAACGTGCTTTGTAAACAATACACATTTTTTTAAGCACCAACAAAATCAATTTTCTCTGTACCAAAGGAAATTTTAAACATGTCTTTTGAATGCAATATAATTTAACAAAATATACTTTTTACATATGGTTCTATGTATTTTAAAATATTGAATGATTCAATAATATAAGATCTGGTTATAATGAGTTTCAAAAGTATATAATATGTAATTTTAAAGCCCATTAGATTGGTAGAATTATGTCATTGTAACATAAGTTCGGCACAACACAACTAAAAGATTGCCGACCTCTAGTTATATAATCCTTGCAGCCATAGTTTGTTTCTGATTATTTTGGGTCAGTAATTGAAATCTCTGAAATATATTAGTTTGGAACATAAATTTTCATGCCAGCCAAATAAAATGTAACAAAAGGGCAGCTCTTAGCTTATTTTTATTAGTGAGCTTAATGGATGATTACAATGAGCCTTGTGTAAGTTGTTTAGTAATTTAAAACATCAGAATTTCTCTAAATGTTTTTGGTTTCTATAAACGTTTTTAATGTAAATGATTATCAGTAGAGTGAATCAAAAAGATTGGGTTAAGTGATTGAAAGTTTATATTACCAAAAAATACTTGAAAATCAATCTGTATGGCAACCAATCAAATAGTAATCCATCCATATGGCAACCCAACACATAACTATTGTTCTTTTATATGCTGAACTGCGCCATGGAATGCAATGGTGGCATCAACCTGATAATATATAGTAAACAGGCATGAATTTGTTGTTAAGGGTTGGATCTTCTGAAAAAATGATGCAATCATCTTGATACTCAAATAGAATGTGAGATTGTGCTTTCTTATTGAAAAGATAACTTACTTATTTAAATTTAATAATACATACATATTTATATACACCACAAAAGTATTACACATATAAGTGCATATAGAACATACACTAATATAACGCAAATGTGTATATAGATGAAAGATAAATTATTTTTTAAATAATCTACTGGAGATTAGAGGCTTCCCCAACAGCTTCTTACAATGGAAAAATGAAGAAAGCATTACTCTCTAATCATAGGGCAGTGAAAATGTATATTTTTGAATATATTAAACATACATTTAAACATAAATGTAAAATGTGTGTATTTGTTTTTCACTTTTGTATAATCAAAAAAAAAATTTTTTTAATTAATTAAAATTTAATATATTTAAATCACTTTAAACAAAAGCTTAATAGAGACTGTTAAAATTTTGCAGTAGCTACATATTATTATTCTTTATTTTAATACTAAAATTTATTTTATACAAATTTATTTTAGCAATTCTAAAATATGTCAATTTAATTTTGTAGTATTTTTTATTTCATTTTGTTTTCTTACCTGGGCTCGAACTAGAGCAATATTCCAAAGAGGTATATGGGCATTTCGTATTTTAGGATTCAGTAATCCATCTATTGACCTGCAAAGACATTATAAGAATAAAATACATTATTTATTATTGATTTATTTTTTTCTCCATAATTACTGCCTGCACTGCCTTTTCTTTTTACATTGGACCATCATGGGTTTTGTAATATTTAGTCTATAAGTCTTTAATCAATATGTTATATATTGCTTGTTAAAAAAAAGCATCGACACTTAATTTAAAATAGATATTGCTATAATAAATTTGATGAGAAGATCAACATGACAAATATAATTCCTACCTAAACTCGCTGAAACAGCAGTGATTCAATGAAAACTTTGATATTTCTTAAAATTTATTGTTTATTTAATTCTTTGACATATATCACAGCCTCTCATAATTGTATGCATATCATTAACTATGGCAGAAAATTTCATTTGCATTAGTCTAGCTTAAAAAAGATGATATCCATAATAATTTATCATTAATAATTTTAAATTTGGATCACACAATCTCTGTTTAATGATCATAAAATGGAAAAACACCCAAAATTCTGACTACCAAATATAAAAATCAAAATTCCAATACTAACAGCTAATACACTAACAATGATGAATATAATTCAATATATTGTTTTGTAATTATAAAAAGCAATAGGAAAAAAATTACTTATTAATTTTGTAAAATTATAACAAAAATGTTAACATCAAATATTTCTCAATATACAAAATAGGATTTTTGTTAAAGAAAATAAAAACATTCAGTTAATTTATTATTATTGTAACAGTGTGGAAAGAGACAATTTGGCAATACTAATAAACAAAAACAGAGAAACAGTACACCAGAAACAAATATAAGTAATAAAGCAACTGCAGTAAATATTCATCAACTGTCATCCTTTGTGACAGAATTTATAGAAGGCATAGTATGACATCTTAAGCCAATCATAAGGCATAATATTATAAAAGAGTAAGCAGAAATAATTCTGCTGCATGCACATAAACAAGTGCTAAAATAATTATAAAACTAAGCATATATCAAAAAATAATGGAATCATTATATTAGTGCTAATCATCATCAGTAGTCAGAATCAGCTGGTACCATGACAAATAATTATTTCATAAAACTATAAAGTGACGTGAGTGGACTTTAAAGATCTTCATTATTTTAGTCCATCTAAATAATTTTAAAAAGAATTATGTAGAAGTACATACACACATATACCATTAGTCAAGAGTTCATTTCTTGGTTTATAAGGACAATTTATATTAGCATTAAATAACAAAATAATATTTAATAAATTTATTCATCAATTAGAAATAAAACTAATAAAAATGAAAAGTCTAATAAATAGTATACAATACAAATACATCATTAAAACAGGCAAAACTCTCCATACAGTAGTGCCACTCAATGCAAGCCAGAATAATCAATGGATGCCCTAAAATCCCTATCTAGTGCCTACTCATCAATATCCCCAGACTAGTTTCTACCTTGTGGCTTTCGTCAGTGAGATAGGGATTTTATGCACAAGCTTTCTGGCATCCATTGATTACTCTGGCTTACACTGAATGGCACTACTGTGTGGAGAGTTTTGCCTGTTTTAATAATAGTTATGAGCAAGCATAAGAAATGGTGATCATGTGATGTTTAGTGGTTAAATACATCATTCTGATTTTGACAATTTACAAATATTAGAAAATATTTCAATAGACTGAAAAATCAAATAATAAAATTTACAGAGATATTTAAATAAATGGAATACATAATGCATACATATATGCACACAGGTATGTGTATAGTAATACAAACTGCCAATTACCAATAAGTTAACAAATGGTCTATTTTAACAATATAGAAATGATTCAATATTAAACATATATATATATAACTACATACATTTGTGCATATTCTAACAAAATATTTCAATTATTAATTTTAATTATCTTTGCATTACAAATGAAGTTCTTTATACAAAATACAAATATATTAAAACAATCCAAAACTGCATTTTCACCAATCAAAAATAAAACACATCTCCATTTTTCTAATTCTATGAATGACACAACAAAATTCAAAGAAAATATACCTTATTTCTATTCTCTAGAGGTCTTTAACTTTATCTGGAATTTTTATTTGGGCAGTCACTTTCATTTTTTTCCTGAATACTTTTTCTCATTAGTTGATAATTTATTTAGTTTATTGAAAAGTTGTTTGTTTTTAAAATAAATTAGTACTGTAGCATAAATGTCAAAATACTCTCTCTTTTTGGCAATAAATAGAATAGATTTTCATTAATAGCAGAGTTGGTGTTTGAAATAATATGTTAATATTAGTATATATTTCACTCACTAGTTAATTTCATATGGATATTAAAAAAATATTAATAGCAATTCTCAGAGTGATATATTCAGCTTTGGCCTGCATTGCTATTCATATACTTCAACAATTTTTTTTCCATGCATACTTCCATGTGTCTATCAGAGCTGAACATGTATCCTTGGAATCTACCAATAGGCTGGTGTCTGAAAAATAGTATCTTATATGTCCTGATTAATAGATACAATTCAGTTTAGCTTTTATTATTGATAAATTTTAGCAGGGCAAACTGTCTCTATTTCACACATATTGGCCCACAATATCATGGAGAATCCAACCTACTTTACTTCTCTGGAGATTCAAACTTGGTGAACATAAAGATTAGCAGCAACTGCTCTTTTTTTGAAGCTGACTTTCAAAACATTAATCTCACAGTTAAACTGAATCCACTATTTATAATATATAGCAGAATTTATAAACAGGAGGATTAATAGTAAATCTTCCCCTTCTTGATCAATAAAAGCAAGATAAGAACTAAATTATCATTGTTCTGATTTTTAATATACTTTTATCAAAATGACAAACAAGTTTTAATTAAAATTTATTTTTAATCCTTTAAGCAAAAACCGAATTAACTCTAAAAAGAAAATACTTTTGTTTTAGTTAAAGTTTTCTTTATTATGCCAAAAATTCATATAATTTGTATTATTTCAAAAATATTTCAATTATTCCAGACATTATTTTAAAAAATTATGTACATAAATTTTGTATGTGTTCATTTATACTTTTCCTTTTAAAGCTTTAAATATATATGCATATACTACATTGTATACCAATAGACCAATCCATCTCAATACATATTCAGTAATTTTATATCTTATTAGTTTATATTTCTAGAAAAAAAAGTAAATATCTAAAAATATTTTTTCTTTATAAACTTTTACTTATTTCCTATATCAATAACAATATACAAATACTTCGTTATAAATATTATATATAACCAACATTATAATAGCAATACCTATTTCTATAAAAAACCAAAACATATATTAGTAATATTAATTATATTTGATATATTGCATTTTTATTTAACAGCTAATTATTTTTTTAACATTCTATGTCAACTAAAAATGCTTGAACTTTGCATCTAATTGTATTATCTTTTGTAATCATGTATTAAATTAATTTTTAGATTTTAATTTACTATATAGACTTGAGACTTTTAATTAACTATATTCAAGAAATTTTAGTTTTTATAATAGTTTGCCTCTTTATATATATATATTTTTTCATTAAAATATTTATATATTTATAATCAAAAATATTTTACATTTCAATATCTATTTTTCTCTGTTTTTTTATTTTAACCCTATTTTAATTATCAAATATTTTCACTCTTATCTGCCTTGTTATTCCTTAAGAATTTTAGAGATAAATTAAAGATAAACTTACTTTCAACAAAAATAATGGGGGGGGGGGGATTAAAATTCACATTTTGTACTATTAATTAAAATATTTTTTGTGAGATTAATTAAAATAAGATTTAAAAATTAAGAGTAAAAATAGATAATAAAATTTAAAATATTTTGGGCTATTTTCAGAATTAACTATAAAAAAATTAAAAATGAAGATATATAATATTGATTTTTGGATTTATCTATATAATTATTTTAAAGATGGCAACTAAGTTTGCCCAAAACATTATTATAATTTTAAGAATAAAATTCCATATCAATTATCCGATGATCACCTCTTCTTATGGAATTAAAAAAAAGATAATGCAATTCAGAAATTATAAACATTTTTCCAATTATTATTTGCCAAATGTGTGTATGTGTACATATAATTTTATCAAACAAAACTGGAAATTAACTCTAGTTTAGAACATGGCTGCCATTTTTGGATAAAAGATATCTCAAAGAGGCATATTTTATATAGAAGATAATTTAGTAAATAAACAATATAATTGCATAAATATACATAAATTATTGGAATTAATGTGACACAATATTAATAATTACTTATTTATTTATTAGTACATTTGAAAATTGTAGAGTTAATTCCAGTGTTTTGTATATTATTTTGTTGATATTATATATGATTTTTATATATCTATATAATTATGATTCAATTAAACTCTGAAAATAAAGAATTTATTTTTAAAGCACATGATTTCTTGTAGCTGAAATGCTGATGACTGCTTTTATAATATTATGTCCTATGATGATTTGCTTAACATTTTATAGTATGCTTCTTTTAAAACTAGCCACAAAGATTGAATTATTGATTCATTTGCTATGTTTGATTGTTTATTATTTACATTGGTTTCAGATACTAATTTTTTCCTCATTTACTGTGTGTTCATATTCATTTACTGATATTTATTTGGATCATTTATCACAGTGCTTTTATTACATACTGTTACAATATACATATTGTATACTCATTTGTATAATAAAATATATAAAACAGAAGTTGCACTGTAAGGCATAAGTATAGGAAGACTAGGAAACTATTTCACCAAATCCCATAATCAGATATTCAATTTATAAGAGATCCAATTTTTTTTTTTGTTTAAGAGTCAAAAAAGAAACTCAAATATCTTACACCATATGCACTATAATAGTTGCTAAAAAGAATTAATGAAATGATTAATGTTATTTATGCATAGATATATAAAGAATATGATCTTTATTCACTAATACATCACATTCATCATCATTATCAGCAATCTTAATTTCAACTGCTATATTTGTAATCACACTGATAAATAAATTTGTCACAGGTTAATTTGAAATATATGTCATAGAATTGGGCACAATTGTCTACCTTCTAATACACTGTTACAGTATGTATATTGTAAGATATACCTGGCACCTGCAAGTAATATCTGTGTAACAAATTAAAATTTATATTGAATTTTAATCATAAGATAAATATTACTTTTCTTGGTAAAATATTTGCATTTAATGCTTTTGATGGTCAATCTTTGAGGGGAGAAAAATAATTTGTCTCAAACACATTAAAAAATTGTTCCAAAATCATGTAATTAACGACCAATAATAATGCCTTCATTTTCTAATATCATAAATTTATTATATTTTGCTACTTCCTTTTATAAAATATGGAGATATTAATTTATTTTATTAAGAAAATTATATATAACCTTAAAACAGCTAATTTATAGAATGCTATCAAATTAATTTCTTGGCAGTAGGTGTCATCAGCATGTAGTAACTGTAATTTTTATAAGTCATAGCAGTTGAGAATTAAAGTAGTATGACCAATCTTAATCCTAGATTTTTTTTTTAAATTATGTTTAAGTTATGAAATAACTACAAAACAATCTCTTCAACAAATATATAGCTACATGTATTACATGCTGATCCAAAATCTGTTTATTTTGATGTTTTGCAATTCTATCTTTAAATTTCTTCTGCAGAAAAGATTTCTAAGATTTATCTAATCATAGTTTTCCATTGTATTATAACTTTGAATCATAATTTCCCAATGAAAGCAATTATGTATCTTTTACAAGGATTTTAAAAATAATGGTATCTATCTTTCACATAAAAATCACATTCACATTTATTTTCTTTAGGAAATTTGTTATTAATCATTCACTTCATATATTCAATCCATCAAAAATAGATTCTTACTGTAGATGATTAGATACAATCACATTTTTTTAATACTTGCCATAAATATTTTCAAAATATCTCAGCGAACATAATGACAAAAAATAAAAGATACATGATTTATTAATAATGCAGACTCAGTGAGGAACAAAAAATCCAATACTGTTTAAGTGAGTGCAATTTGGATCTTGCACAAATAAATTAAAATTTAAATTATATTATTTCCTTTACTACATTTAACAAAATAATCTATCATATTTGTTTTATGAAGATGGTGTTCTACTCCAAAAATGCATTTAAGGATTTAAATAATAAATATTTTTGAATTTTTAGCTTCATACAATAAACATTTACATTTAATGCACAAAATTATTAAAAAGGACTGTAACCAGTAATAAATGACAATAATGAGTTCTTATTTGTAATAAATATTACCTTAATTGTTTTATTGTAACTTAACTGTACATATATGATAAACGTCAACATCTGGTGTTAGCTGCACAGTTATATTATTCGCAGAAAAATTGCTTAGTTTAGTTATTTTTATATTCTCCATCAAATTATTGAATAGACTTATAATAAATGGACATAAATCAAAACCTATTTAATCAAATTTATTGTTAGTTGCCAGATGATACACAAATAGCACATAACTATTTATTTTTTCAAACTGCTTAAAGACGTATTTATCACTGAAATGATGAAATCCATCTATTTTATAAATGATCATTCTTTCTTTCATGCTATCATTATTAAATAGTTTTAACAAAAAACAATGTTTAAAGCCAGATTGTTTTAATAACAATATTAATCTTCCATTAAAAGCTATAATTAGTTTTCATTACACTAAAAAACAACAACACTGCATATATAAACATCTTGGCTTATTAAGATACTATCTGCTATGACAATCTTAATTAGATTTAAAATAATGAAAGTTGCGTCAATTTACAAAACAAGATTATAGTTGTCCTGAAATTCTGTTAATATATATAAATCAAGTTCTGCACATAAGTACATCAATAAATGTTATGCTCATAGACAATCAAATCTAGAGTATAAGTGGCTTCATTCTATATTTTATATTTGCTAACAGTTAGTTTACAAATAGCTCACTGAGAGTTTTTGGTACTTCTGTACTAATTTAAAAAGAGGCACAGGAAGTGGAAAGGCATAAACAACTTTTTTTTATAAAAAAAAAAAAAATCAAATGTATAGTTGAATGCTTCACTACATATTTTATATTGTTATATTCGAATACTGCTTAGTTAGAATAAAATTAATTATGGGGGAGGGGGGAGGTATTACTTTCCCAGAAAGAGATATAAAGAAAAAAATGCTAAAAAATGTAAACAGATGCGGAATGAAAAACATTCAGTTTTCTTAATTTATGGGAGAGTTTGCATATCTATAAATATAAATTTTTGGATGTGAAAAAAGTTTTATAATTTATTCATGTAAAGATTGGTAGAGATATTAATTGTAAATAATTATTTTAAAAAATTGTTTACTGACACTTATCTAAATATGCCTTAGATGAAGTATTCACCACACTTACTAAAATGAAAATAATTAAAAAATAATTACTTTGCTTATTGTAATAAATAGTTTTTATAAAACCTTCAATACAGAATGGGAGTTTTATTTAAAGTTTTGTTTTAAATCAAAACTAAATAATTGGAAAGAGTAGATTATAGTATCTATACAAACAAGTTGAGTTTTATTTACTCTAGTTTGGGGGATTGGAACTTTTATTTGTAGACAGAGAGTACTGGACTATAAATAAAATAGTTTGGCTTCTACAGATTGAAATTCTTGAGAATTAGAAAATGATTAACAATTTTAAAAAAAAAACCACATTAATATTTTTTTAAAAATAATCAAATAGTTTATTATTCAGAAAGTCATAAGAAGTTCAACCAATGGAAGTAGCAGGGCTGGACCTTGAATTTCAGAATTTTCAATCCACCATTGCATTAAACCAGAGTTAAACCATTAAGCATCACATGATCACATTTCCTATACTATCACATTAATTGTTGATAAACAGAGCAAAACTCTCCATACAGTATTGCCACCTGTGCTAAACAGAGTAATCAATGGATGCCAGAAGGCTTGTGCATAAAATCCCTATCCAATCTGGGGATATTGGATGAGTAGGCATTGGATAGGGATTTTATGCACAAGCCTTCTAGCATCCATTGATTACTCTGTTTAGCACAGGTGGCAATACTGTATGGAGAGTTTTGCTCTGTTTAAACCAGAGTTGTTATTTCTGAATTATACAAAGTATACTTATTTTAATAAAATAATAAAAATATTTCAAATTGGGAAAAAAAAATATGTATATGAAAAATTATACCAATGAGTCAGTGATCTATCAATTATAAATTCCAAAAAGCAATAGTTTGAAAAATGATGGATCATTAAAAAAACATGTATTTTTCTAATGCTGACTTTGGAACCAAAAAAGCAGACAATTGATATGAAAAAATTATTCATGTGTCTATGATGTCATTACATATATTTTTTTCAATTTAATCTCTTTTGTAAGATAAATATTTATAAATGCCTCTTGGTCTATATAAGATTCTGTAATAGTTTTCAGCTCTACCTATACTTTTCTTTTTAAATAAGAATAAAAGTACAGTTAAGTCATGAATTATGCAACATAACTTCAATTATATGCTATTCAATATATATATATATAAACAAACAATAAATGAAAAACACATTAAAATTCATAGTTGTATTTATATATTGAACTATTTCTATCATCTAATATAAGTATTGAAGGTCTTTAGAAAATTTAACTTGATTTAAATATAAACATTGTGCATATATTAACCTGTGGGCTATTACTAACAGTTGAATATATTTGGAATATTTAAATAGTTAAATTTTTCAAAAGACATTCAATATTTATATTAGATGATGGAAATAGTCCAATATATAAATATAACTAAAATACCATCATCACAAACCTTCAGAAAAACATTAAAATTCATAAATTTAATACATTTTACTATATGCAAGCAATCATTTTTTTGTCTCCAAGTGCTGAGTCCAATGACATTAAAAAATTTTTTTTAAATTTGTAAATAGATTTTAAAATATGTCAACAGCAATTTTTCCATCTTATTAATAAAATTTATTTGATTTATTCTTGAAAGCATATACATTTTCTTCTTTTATTGTCCTTTTTGAATCTGATGTGCAGTATTTCATGTAAAAAAATATTTTCTGTGCATAATATTAAAAGTATTGCAAAGTTTAAGAACATATTTAAAGTCGATACTGAAAATCATCAAAACAATTAAAGGAATTGTAGTTTCTTGATAATGAGACTACAATTACATTTCTATAAGAGAATAGTTATTGTAAAAAAAAAAAAAATTGCCCAGAACATATTTAACTGTGATAAAAGTTAGATATTTTGTTGTTCATTTTATTTAAAAGTATATGTTATTTATATGGGTGTGTTGAGAAATATTGTATACTTGAGTTCAATAAACAATATGCATTCTATTCTAATCAAAGTTTATCAACAAAATATGAGCTATTATATATGAAGTATGCAAGGAAAGCTCAGAGCAAAATATAGCAGATATTGTGGCTCCATTGTACTTCTGTGAAAAATCTTTACTCAGATCAAATTTTTGTAAATATTGTAAAAACAATTACAAATCAACCACCTAAATATTAATTAACTTACAATTATAAACTAATTTCTTTTCCAACTATTTTTGATTAACTTTTAATAATATAATTTCCTTCTTTATTTCAATTATAATCTTTGATATTCTATTAGGTATTTCATCTTTATCTATTTAATTTGAATATTAATAGCATCATAATAATATGTGAAAAAAATGAGGCCATTAGTGCACAAATCATATATATAAATATATATTTAAGGAATATATTTTCCAGACATTGTTTCAACCATGTGAATATGCTTTTAATTGTACTATTACATTCTATTATACAAAATTTCAATCTTTATCTTCTCTTTCTAGTTTAAATATCTTTGAACTTCTTTTTACCTTTATCAGTATTTATATTTATAATTATCCCCCCCCCCCTCAAATGGGTGTGAATCTATACATACATCATGAGTAACTGAATTGAAATATATATTAAACTTCTAAAACTGTGATTTTAACTAACATTAAAAAAAAAAAAACTATTTATGTAGTTCTAGAGAACTTATTTATTGTGTTTGATTTCCAGTATGAAGAAACATTGGTTTTACAATAAATATTACATGGAGTAATATTATGGGAAGCAAAACCTTGTTATTATTTTTAACAATATATTAAACAGGATTACATCTTTTGATAGAAGATTATTGGAACATTTTACATAAAATACAATCAAAAGAATGACAATATTATTTTAAATCCTATAGTTAATTTCAATTTTCTAATAAGGTCTGCAATTCTTTGCTTAAATCAAATTTTTTATGTAAATGGAATTCTCATTCAGGTGCATGTTATCCATTATTGATGATGCACAATATGAAAATATTTTTTTTAAGACATGAAAATAAGCACTTCAATATGCCATAAGAGATATTCATAAAGTATAAAACAAATAAAAATGTGCTGATATATAATTCTTTTTTAATTGTTGTGAATTTCATATGTGCCAGAATATATTTATGCAAATGATGGACTGCCTTTATTTCAAATGTTAAATAATATAATATATGGACTGAAGTTTAAATACTATATAAAAATTATATAATACTTATATAGATATAAACAACAAATTTTAAATCAAGTAATGCACTTTTGACTTGTTATATTCCATTGTATCTATCAATCATTATTATTCTCTAGGCATACATCCTATAAGCTAAAAAAGTTATTTCTTTAAACTTTTAATTATGATTGTTAAAGTAATAAAATTTGAGATAAGGAGAAATAAAAATAAACAAATAATATATTTAAAATACATGTATAATAAAACAGCACACACAAAAATTTAAAATGCTTGTGTAAAATTACCAGTATCTATTTCCATCAGAAAAAAGCAGCAAAATACCAAGAAGTCCATAAAGGTATGAATGATTATTCCAACTAGTTTTGTCAAGTAAAAAGATATACCAGTAAGATAACAGGAACATGAGACAACTAAGACGGTAGAAAAAACCTAATAAAATTCCTGAGGCACCTGTATAAAATAATATACATTTACAATATTTTTAAAAATTTATAAATTTTAGCTTTTTATTATAAATAAATATTAATTTTAATATAATTTTGACAGATTTTCTTACCTAAAATCATTACCAAGAATACAATGTACATCCATTGCAATGATAAGGGTTTAATAAAATTGAATAATGGAAAATGGCATATCTCTGGATCATCCCATTTCTCATTTAAATTTGCAAGACCTCTTTCTTGAGGAATATCAATAAGCATAAGTAAACCTAAAATAAAGATTATTTACATTAATTACTCTTATTAATAATAGTAAAAACAGCTATTTCATTGTAATGGCTACATTTTACACATGAAATCATATGTATTTTCTAATTGTTACAAGTTATATTTTTTAAAATATATATATTTATGTAAATAGGTAATTGCATATAAGGAAATAAAAATTACTAATCCATTTTGCAAGCCTAATTAGTAAATCTAATAAATTACTAAATAAAAATTATTTATAATTACTATGAACATTTATATCATTTTTAAAAAATATCCTTATACTGCTATAATTCGCCCAATAATTTTTTACACTAATAAAAATTTTTTTTCCAGTTATGTCCTAATATATTATTATTATATTAGAAAATGCTACCTTATTTAAATCTGATTCATTATTGTTAATTTGTAAAAGATATAAATAAATAGACAATTAAAATTTATTAAGAAGGAAAAAGTGATATTTTTATTAAAAACTGTTTAGATTCATTATAAAGATCTAAACAAAAAAAATCATAAAATCTTTTCCTGTTTCACTATCTATATTTTTAATATTGAAATACAATTATAATGTATATACTTAACCTAGATGTAATTAAAGAGGATTTGAACCCAGACTTTCAAGCTTGCTAGTCATCCACTTGATCCAATATAATTGATACACATGACCATACACATGCAAAAAAGATAAATGATCTCCAATAAATGTAGTTTGTGCTGAACCAGCACTCGTCAGTTGGTCTGGATCACCATCTCAATATAAAACTAAACACTGATTACTATATGTGTGGGAGATGGTGATCCAGACCAACTGATGAGTGCTGGTTCAGCACAAAATAAGTATATTGGAGATTATTTATCTTTTTCGCATGTGCGTAAGTCATGTGTATTGATTATATTGGATAGAGTGATGACTGTAGGGAACTTGAAAGAATGGATTCAAATCCTCTTTATTTATAACTATATTTTTAAATTTCTCCCATCCTCTATTCAATTTATCTTGATTCTCTTTCAACATGCACCAATTTTACAAATAAATGTTTAATACTTAACAAAATCTACAATCTAATTTTGTCTTTAACCATCCAACATCAGCTGATCATTCTTTATACTTACACAAAATGTTTTTCAGAGGCAAAACTCTACATATAGTAGCGCCACTCAGTGCAACCCAGTGTAATCAATGGATGCAAGAATATTTGTGCATAAAATCTCTATCTAGTTTCTACTCATACAATATCCCCAGACTAGTTTCTATCTTGCGACCATTCCTTCCTGCATCCATTGATTATTCTGACTTGCACTGAGTAGCACTATTATGAGGAGAGTTTTGCAATTTTGTCTTCTTATCTGCTCTTGAACCAAATAACAACAAACTCCCTTTAGTGTTATATATTCTTTCATATATAATATAATTTTAAATTTAATTTAAAAATATTTTTTTTCTCAATTTTCTGCAACTATAATGCTTTTTCTTCTATTCTCTTTTCCCACTCTAATTTTCTCTGCGTATTTATCTCATTTCTTACATAAACATATGGAAATAAATTTTCTACCAATCTATTAAGTGAACATACTGTAGACTTTCTTGCCCAACATGTTGGTTTTCCTTTTCATATAATCTAATTAAACATTATTTTTACTAATGTTTTTTCATTCATATTTGAAAACCTTCCAAATATTTAAAATTTACTTTGATTTTCCTCCATAAAACCAAAGACCACTCCATTTCACCTTGAATAGCATTATTTGCCTCTATAATTTACCATTCAATGCACATCTTTCTACTTCATTTTGTGTTTTCCTTAGCTAGTGCAAAGTGCATTACTTCTAAATGTTAAAGCAATCACTATTATTCCTTACCAAATAATTGTACATACATATTTAATATAAATAATTATGCGCTTTTAATGCTCGTTAAAGAAGTTATTTTTATTAACAATTTATTTAAAGCTTAGAGTTTTCAAAGCTCCATGGCTTCATACTCATAGCTGTGTGTGGTTTATAGTGATGAGGGGGACTAGCCTTTAATCAATCCCATTCTATTTTTTGCTTTTTTCTCAATTCTAATTCCCAACTAACTGTATATTTTCTTTTTCTATTTAACAAAATACCAAAATACTTATATTCCTCCACTTCTTCAAGACAAATATCTCTTATTTTCCATCTTTTAGTTTTATTCTTTTCATTAAATATTAAAATTTTAAAGACTTTACTTCACTGAATTTAATTTTCATACTTCCTACTTCTTTATATTTCTCTAATAATAATAAATAATAAAGTGCCAGCACATTATATATTTTCTTGGTTTCAACTATAAGAATAACAGATAAGTTGTATTTAGTATTGTTTCATCAAGTAATTATAGTGTCAACTATTTTTAAGCAAAATTTTTATTGATTCTAAAAAACAAAACATACAAGAGATACGGATTAATAACAAAAAATGTAGTTTAAAAAAAGCCATGCATGATAAATTTCAAATCAAGAATGTATGATTTAATAGTTCATTGTCAGACAGATATAAATAAAACAGGAGAATCATATATCTTAAAAATAAAAATGTCTTTAAAATAAAATTATATGTAAACTTTGAATAGAAGAATAAAAAAAAATTCTATAAAAACAAACCAATTATTAATAACAAAAATAGATCCAACAAATACAATTGAATCAAAAGCTTGACCAGGTTTCACATGGGAGCATAAATGTCATGTGGAATGACTGTCTCTGAATTGGATTTTGGGTACTTCATTTAAATAAATAAATCAGCGAGTTTTAAGATAGTAAATATGGCAACCTTGCTATATATTTAAAACTTATCATTAGAATTATAAAATTATTTATTTATTTTCTGGCTCACTATCAAAGGCAGAAATGAGGAATAGGCTGTTCTTACCATTTTGAAGATTATACTTTATGCTAAAAAATGAGACATAAATTATTATGTAGTCCATCTTAACTTTTAAACTGGTTTTGATTCATTAAATAAATTATTCCTATTACCATATTGAAGAAAAAAAATCTATCAACATATTATTGAAGCTATTCTCATTTATTTGATAATAGAAAAAAATAATTTAAAAATATATGAAATTATCTTTTGTTAAAAAAAACAGGCAAAACTCTCCATACAGTAGTGCCACTCAGTGCAAGCCAGAGTAATCAATGGATGCCAGAAGGCTTATGCATAAAATCCCTATCTAGTGCCTACTCATCCAATATCCCCAGACTAGTTTCTAGCTTGTGGCTTTCATCAGTGAGAGGCTTGGATCTGAGAGCACTGATACCTAGAACTTAGGCACTAGATAGGGATTTTTGAGATCCTAAGATCTAGGTGCATTGGTCTCAGATTCAAGGCTCCTCACTGACAAAAGTCACAAGCTAGAAACTAATCTGGGGATATTGGATGAATAGGCACTAGATAGGAATTTTAAGCACAAGCCTTTGGCATCCATTTATGAGCAAACATAAGAAATGGTGATCATGTGATGTTTATATTATCTTTTGCTTTTAAGTCAATAAGATTTTCACAGAAATCCCTTTAGTAAGCCTTCACATTTACTTAACATATATTAAGACACTTATTCAGGTTTTTTTTTTTTATCAAACTTAAAAATTTTAACATTTAAGTGGTTGAGTACAGTAACAAAGTAAACATCATTTTCAAACATCTACCTGATTCAGAGGTGATCACAAATATCATTAAAAAAATTCTAGATTAAGGCAGACTGTTTTATTCAATCTAAAAAGTCTAATTTGGAACTAATGATTTCAAAATCAAATTATCTAACAT
Source organism: Epiperipatus broadwayi (assembly GCA_028023455.1). Lineage (NCBI taxonomy): Eukaryota > Metazoa > Onychophora > Udeonychophora > Euonychophora > Peripatidae > Epiperipatus > Epiperipatus broadwayi. Next base: position 5,024,611 of record JAQFVV010012401.1, read on the forward strand.
AAACAAATTAGTCATAGTATATAAAAATTTAAAAATCATTTAAATATGTGTTTACTGAGAAATACGATGTATAAATATTAAATTCAAATAAGCTAATGCTATCAATCTAGTTAGACTCTATCCTTTTCTAAAACTCTTCTAAATATTTGTAAGCATAAGACATTTTTCCAATGTACTTTCAAACTATAACATACAACACTGCTTACAATATCTTAATTACTGTTATAACTTTAACTTAAGAATCTTGGTTTAAGTAGAATATAAAATTATTTTATTTGAAAAAAAAATATTAAAGAATTGCTTCAATAAATTTTTCAATCAATCAATGATAAATCTAAAAACATTACATGTTAAATATATTAGCAACATTTCATACACACAATGGAAATTTACTATTGTACAACCTAAGAGCTATCTAATTTATCAAAACATAAACTTGTACTTGGTAACAAAAAATAATATACTTTCAATGCAGTAAATGACCAATGGCATGATTTTTTAATCTTTTTCATATTGGAAGCCCTTTTTTATCCTATTATTTTCAAATGAGTACTCTAACTATTTAGTAATAGGAAAATAGTTTTTTTTTTTTTTTTAAATAAAGGATATATTTAGGGTTGTCTTAACCTTAGATTGCAGGGACTACAGATTTATTTAATGAAAGGGAATACCTATTTTTAATTCAAGTTTAAAACTCTAAATACATTTTTTTGTCAACAAATAATTATTTTCACAAGCAATTTTCTTTTTCTTTTTTTCTTTCTTTCATATATTCTTTTTTTTTATTTTATTTACAAAAACTCATATATTTCATTCATTTTTTTCTAATATTAATAATAAAAGTCTTAACATTTCTTCAACCCTATTCAGATTTTTGTTGAGAATATCACAATTCCCTAAGAGTCTGAGAGAATGATTTAACATACCTCCCAATTGGTCATCATCGTCAACCATTATCAATCCTGCAGGATAAAGGTCTCTCCAAGTTCAATACATCTTCTCTAATATCTAGCCGCTCTTCTCCAAATCACCCATGAACACTTTATTTCATCCATCCATCTCACATTAGTCTCTTACAGAGTCTTTTACAATCTCTTGGAGTCCAGTTTAAGATTTCAATTGTCCATCTATTATCATCTCTTCTAGCAATATGTCCAGACCAACTCCACTTCAGTCTTTTAATTCTTTCAATGATGTCAGTAACACCTGTTCATTCTCTTACCTATATATGTGTTTTCAATCTCTTATTATTATTCCCAACATGCATCTTTCCATACTTCTCTGAGTGGTCTGAAGTCTCTGTATTGCTCTTCTATTAAGTGACCAAGTCTCAGATCCATAAGTAAAAACTGGTAAAACACATTTATTAAAAACCTTCCTTTTCAAACACATAGGCATATTTCCTTTTAGTATTAAGTTATTTCTAACAAAAGCACTCCAACCAAGTTTAATTCTATGATTAATTTCATCCATTATGTTTCCATCTGTAGTAATAATCTGACTAAGAAATTTATAGTTGTTAATTTCTAACTCATTATAATCAATCTTTATTTTCATCTTTTGAGAAAATCCATTGAACATTACTTTAGTCTTTTTAATAGTCCTACTTTTTTACTTTCATCTAATAACTTCTGCAACTTTTCCTGAAACTCGAAAGCATTATTTGCAAAAATAACTACATCATCTGAAAAATCTAAATGACTTAAATAATCTCCATTTATTTTTATTCTTTTACCATCCCATTTTAATCCACAAAATCCTTCTTGTAGTACTGCTGTAAAATTTTGGAAATATGGAATCATCCTGTCTTACACCCTTCTCAATGTTAACCTTCTGAGATCATTATGTAATTTAATTGTTGCTGTTGCATTTTTATAAATATTCTTTAGAATATGACAATATCATGGGTCTATACCGTGATGATCCAATGCTTTAATCACTGAAGAAATACTTATAGAATCAAATGCCTTTTTATAATCTACAAATTCAAAGCATAATGGTAACTCATATTCTCAATACTTGGATATGATCTAGGGTACTAAAACCACTTTTAAATAAAGATGCTCTCTTGATTGGTTGAAATCCAATGTTCTCTGTAGACGAGTTGTTATTATCTTGGTAAAAATTTTGTATAAAACTGATAAAAGGCTGATAGGTCTGCAATTTCTAATATCTTCTTTATCACCTTTTTTAAATATTAATATTAATACTGCATTCCTCCAATCACCTGGTACATCTTTATTATTTAGACATTTGGTATATAACTTTGCCAAAAATTTTCTATTTCTTCATCTGCTTCTTTTAATATATCGATTATAATTCCTTCATTACCTGGAGCTTTTCTTCTCTTTATAAATTTAATTGCATGTCTCACTTCTTCATTTTAAATTCTGGACAATTTAGAATAGATTTAGACGGTACTTATTCTTTACTACTATATAATTCTTGATAGAATTCTTCTACCATTTCATGATATCATCTCTCTTTTTAGTAATAATTCCATTTTTTTTTCTTATTGCAGATATAAGTTTCCTACCAATGCAAAATGTCATTTTACACTCTTGAGACTTTTATTCTCTTCTACAGCCTTCTTTACTAGTTCACAATTATACTTTCCTATATCATTATCAACTCTTTTTCGTACCATTTTACAAAATTAGGGATATTCAATCCTTTTTAATGTATCATTTTTATATATCTTCATATTCCTTCTTTTTTTCATTAGTTCTCTAGTCTCAATAGAAATTTTATTGGTCAATATCTGCTTTGTTCTACCAGTTATCTTTGTTGCAGTTTTTAAAAGTATATCAGTTATTTTCTTATTAATTTCATTCAAATTTGAATCATGTTCAAAATCTACTAATACTTGAAACTGATTTACAAGTTCTAATTTAAATTCATTAGAATGTTTCTGAAGATTAGTAATATCAACTGAAAATATTGTTTTTCTTAATAATTTTTGTCTTTCTTGTTTCACATTAACTCATATCTTACATCTTACTAATCGATGATCATTTCCTGTGCTGAATTTATTAAGAATATTACAATCTTGAAATATGTATTTTCTGTTAGTCAAAATATCATCCAATTCTCTATACCTTCATTTGGCTGCTTCTATGTCCATTTCCTTTTAAGAATTCATAATATAAAGTTTTTCTTTTTTTGCAAACTCCACAAGTCTATGTCCTCTCTCTTTCTATTATCATAACCAAATTTACCTACAGCACTTTCATTTGTTTACCAATTGTAGCATTAAACTCTCTCATAACAATTTTAAAATGCTGTTTAGTCTGATCAAAAGCCTTTTGTAAATCTTCTACTACTTCATCATTATGAGAACTTGTTGGGGCATAAACCTGAATTACCTGCATTGGTACTTTCTATAAAATATAAACATGACCAACTTCTCAAATGTTGTGACATGATTAAAATTATCCCTATATTTACTTACAACATCAACTTTTATAAATAAAAATACAAAACAAAAACAATGGCATATAGTTGTAATAACATAACTCTTCTTGAATAAATCTCCTGGACCTGTGTTAATGCTATATAAATGACTGTTTGTTGATAGAACACTTGTAATAGCTCTAAATTATCTATAAAATTTCTTGACTAAAGTTAAAATAATTTTTCTCAAGGAGAATAATATAATTAGAGTAAATAATTTTTATCATACACACAAATATATTCTATTTTAATACATGTTTGTTAATGAACATACTCACAGAAAAGGTTTTTTTTAAATTTTAATATTCAGCTTGATTACTTCCTAGCAAGCTTTCAATATATTTACTATATCATATTCATGGCATATAGTGGTGTTATTAAATGGTTCTTTGTATCAAAGTTTAATTAACTATTTACTGATATAAAGAACCATTTAATCAATGTCATGAATATGATATAGTAAATATACTGAAAGCATGGTAGTAATAAAGCTGAATCTTAAAAAAAAAACATTTTCTGTATATTGTTTAAACAAGCAAATATTATGTTAGCTCAGAAACAAAAAAATTAGTAACAATTTATTTTAATAAAATTTCTTATCTCAAAATAAATAAATAAAAACCTACTGAAAATTGATTCTTATTCATTCTCTTAAACTTAATGGAAAGATTATACAAGTTTTGCTGTTTATTTGACCATACAATTTTTTCTTTTAAGTGCCAGAAACAGGTAGAGATTTTAAATACAAATCTCAAATCAATAACTGAACAAATACGTGTTTATGTAATCTATTTCACAATTAAAAACAAAAATAACAAACTGAAAATAATAATAATAGCTCTTAAGTTCAACTAAAAATCATTTCTCAAAACAAAAAATCAAATTCTTGCTTTCTGTAATATTTATTTTCTTTTTTTTTTTTTTCCAAATCCCCACCCCTCATTTTATCCATCATATTACATAAAAAATACAGCTGCCTTGAAATATATGAAAGTGAACTTTTGATACTACATAAATAATTATAAATCTAAACTGATAATTCCTTTGTGAATTATTATTTCATAGTATGATCATAAACATTTTAGGTGATCTGTAAGAAAAATAACAACAATCAATTGTCTAAAACAGTGTTTCCCAACCTTTTTTGGCTCGCGTACCACTTGGTAGTACATCACGCTAAATTGTACCACTTCGTAAAAATGATTGTATTTCATGAAATTTGTTATTGCGAGTGTGTTATTTTATTTGCATTATAAATATTATAAGGTGACCATGTATGTATTCACATCTCATAATGAGACAAATTACATTGAAACACGCCTAAACGTCACGCCAGAATATAAACTCACTGAAATTATAAACTCACTGTAACATATTTATATGTATGTGTTTGTTCAAAGTTTCATATTTTTTCCAAAATAATTTATTAAAGATTACATTATTACATTAAAGGTTATTTGCTACATATTTTGTTCAAAGTGTTTTCTCTTTCTTGGAGCATCTTGCTATTGGTTGGGCCATGGAGAGGATAAATCCACCATGTCCCAAGTCATGGTAAAAATAACCTCAGAGGTTACCAGGCTATCTCTTGTTCTTGTTTTCTTTATATTGTTCAGCATGAAGTTAATAGGATTAAAATTTTGATGATTAATTACCAGCTTACATCTAGTAATCCACAATAGATGATCAAGAATTAACGAGAGTCTAATTTCTGGATATGATGCTTTTCTGATACATTCTTTCAAATTAAATAATTTAGATTGATTTGCCTTGATCCGACTCATTATTTATCTACTATTTTGTCATATTTCGTTTACTAATAAATGGTTTTAATAAAAACATAAAATTATAAAAAAACCAATTAATATATTTTCTTATCATAATCAAATATTTTTATAAAATAAATTTAATGAGATCCTTGTGCTTGTTTCGAACAACATAATTTTTTTTTTAATTTGGTTCAAAAGATGCGAGGTATACCCTTAAGTCTACAGCTGCGTTCAATCTGTTTCGATACTTATTTTTTAAAAAAATATATGAAGAAAAAGCTCTTCCTACTAATTCCGTACTAGTAAACGGTAATAATAATTTAAGAGCTTTCTCAGAAAGTTGTTCATATTCTTTCATGTTTAACCAAAAATTAATTAGATTGTGTCGTTTGAATTCTACTTGTAAAGTTCTATCACATGATAATTCTATTAAATTTTCTTTATCTTTTATTGATAATGATGTAGCTTTTTCTAAATTTTCTGCATAAAAGGGGTTTGAAATCCAATTATCATTTGTGTTTTCGGGTTTTGGAAAATATTCCATGAAAGACAATTTTAATCCTGTTAAATGTGCTATTATATTTTCTAGTATATCTTGAGACAGACTAACCTTATTTTCAAACAAAAAAATATGTAGAGTTTCGAATACTTCCAGTTGATTGTTTTCAATACTTATATATATTACTGTTTCCAAAAATCTAATTTCTTAATCATACTTTCAATTTTATCATTAACATTAAAGATCGTTATCGACTGTACATATTAACAACTTTACTGTATAATATTATTAATTAAAATAATTTTTATGAATTATAGGAAAAAACGTTTCTATGATATTTTTATGATTTAATTTTTTTTTTATGTCCGCCATTATTGATTATTTTTCGTGTATCACCAACCAGCAACTCGCGTACCACCAGTGGTACACATACCACAGGTTGGGAAACACTGGTCTAAAATAAGCAGTCTCTTATAAATGGATATGGCATTCCAATTTCAGAAAAGATAAAAATTAATAAAAATTTAAATAAGTTTTATAATTCTTCGGCAAAAAAACTTTTTCTGAAGACTGCAGCATTTTGTCTATTGTAGTTTTCTATTGCATTCTAAACTGAGTATTCTGTGATAAATTTCTACTGCATCTATCCTATTAAATTTGTATTTAATTATTAGTAATTGCTAGATGAGCATGAACGTTAAATTAAAATATTAAATACATTATTAGAAAGAACATCGGTGTAGGTGTAAAAATTTTGTATAATGTAATTAAAGTACATCTTTGTTTAACACTCACTTGATCTAGACAATGAGTAATTAGTTAAGCAAGCATATAGTCAGGTGATATGATTCTAATGAAAAATTACTGCTATTTCATATATCAATCATGACTTAGAGTAGAAAACATAATACCAATGAAGGAATGTCATCTATAAATATATAAACTCAATGTTTCTTGTTATTGAGAAAATAGTATAAAAGCCTAAAAAAATAAAAATCCATGGGTAAAATCTCTAATGGTCAAAAAGCAGTTCAGTAACAGATCACATAAGACTTTCATAAACTGATTGAAAACTCTAATAAAAAAGTTGTAAGTGAAAAAAATACTATTATAACTAAGATTAATAAATGTTACCCAAATTATGCAAAAGAAAGCCATGAGCTCAGAAACACACACAGTTACATATTTGTCGGTTAATGTTTTCATTATTATTTTTGTTCACTTCCACATTGTATATATTTTACACAGCTTTGTATGTAATCTTTTATAACATGTATAAATCAGATTGATATATTTGTATTAATATTTTCACTTACTGAAATTAATTTCTATATTAAATAGATATATTTAATTCATCACTTTTTTGTTCTATTTTAATTTCTTAATTCAGATCACTTTCATATGTCAAGAGCCTGCCTCTTCCATGAGAACTTTATTCAAATCATCATAAAATATTTACATCTGCTTCATATTTTCAATCCAATGAAGAGATATTGCATCCAGCAAACTATGAATTCTTATGATCCTGCATTACATTTTCAGAAAACTATGAACCAATAAAAAAATTTCATAACTATTTATATTACAAAAACAAGAAAGTCTATGTATCATCATTCTCATACAATAAATATGCTAAATAATAAGCATATAAAAAATTAATTTTATTGAATTGTTAAATGCAGCAGTGTGACACACTGAAGTCATCCATATCTGCTTACTATTTAAAAATCTACTGTATATAATTAAAAAAAAATACAGACAATTCATTATCTATACTACAAATCTAAAAACTGATATATAGTATCTTCCTAAATATCAATTTTGTTCAATGCTAAAATCCAAACATATAATTTATTCATGACCATAATATTCCAAGATTGCAGTATAAAAATAAATGCATTATATAGTACTCAGATTATATTACAATTTACAACTATAGGAAACTTTTTCTAAACTTCAGTGAAGCATTTGAAAATATCTAGATTCTAAGAGCTCTCAAAATACTTTTTTTTTTTAAAGTCAAACCTAAAAAATATTGTACATATATCATATTATAGGCCTGGGTTACCATTAGGCAAACTAGAAAGCATGAAAACAATGTGGGTGTGGTGCCAATATTTAAGAATGTTTTATATATTTTTACGATAAATTTTATGCATAGTATAACATTGGCCCTAATCACATTATATATATATAAAAAAGCTTGATAAATTATAAGCATTCATAACACCCATTAGCTCAAATAAAATTTTCAAATTTTTAAAGTTCTCATATTGCTTTCGTAGACCCTAGACATTTTGCCTTTATGGTTCCTCCTAAGAATGTCAAAATTTGTTAAACACTTAAACTTCTTTCCCCCCTGTTTTAGGCAAAATTTAATGTATTTTCATACGTTCTAAAAAAAAAAAATTTCTGAAATCATTTTTTTTTTTTTTACCTACTCTAAAATCCATTTTTTAAATTTCGATTTTTATCACAATTAAGTCCATTTTCGTGGATACCTAAACACAACGTGGTCCACAAACGTAATGGGTTAATTAATACTGCTAACTTACTCATGCAGTATATAAATAATATATTCCTTTAATTAAGAAAGCCAATTCAGAAACATATGTTTGGTAAATATATTTACATTATCTTATAAATAAAACTTACCAAATAATACTCTAGTTATTCCAAGACTAGAAGGATCGGTAGGTCGATGCAGAACTTGAATAAATTTTGGCCAACTTGATATATCTTCCAGATGAAATCCGAACAAGTTCTGAAATTTATTTTTTACATTATATGTTTTTTCTATCGGAAAAACTGCTTCATCAGTTTGATCTTCTAAATTTTTTTTTTTACGCGATCTCATCTATAAAAAATAAAGTTGCATGAAATATTAAAATTTAACATTATTAATAGACTTAAATACTATAAGTAAATAGCAAGCTACCACAAATTATTCATTTAAAATATTTTTTAACTTTAATAAAAATCTGAGTTTACTAGTTCCATATTTTTTATTAACGAATTACGATTGAATAAACATTATCAAAAGAATTTCGCTCGAATTAAATTGAATGAAATATTACTGAATTTAAAAAAAAAGTATGCTGATTATCCAAAGTATGAACTTAAAATTATTAAAAAAAATTGTAACTACATTTAAAAACATTTAGTAAATAAAATAACTAGGTTTCGAAATAAGTAAAATTCACAGCCAAGATTCTACATCCACCATTACTTTGCTCTCAGAACATGCGCATGAAATGAAATTTGCATACAACATCCATTTATCTCGCAAAATTGTGATTTGGAGTAATTGAATTATTAGGTTATATTCAACTAAATAACAAATTAAATTAAATATTTTTCCTATGAGTTTATTTAAAAAATAGTACGCGATAAGTTATTAAAGATTTAAACAATTTATTAAAATATTGTTTAATTTTATAAGAAAATTTTAACCGAAAAAATACCACGTTTAAAATATCCAGAAAATTTGATAAAAAAATATTCCAGTTGCTAGATCTTATCTGTAGGTTTGATCATATTTAATAAAAAATATATAAAGAAAACAGAAATTATAAGCAATTTTCACACGAGTATATAGATAATAATTACGGCAATAAAATTTAAGTATAAATACAATATTTATTAATTGCTAAATCAGACTTTCTATACATAATATATACTCGCGTAGAAATTGCTTATTTATTAAAAAAGTTTTGTATATAAAAGCATTAACTATATAAAAGCCGAGCCAATCAATTTTATTGCCAATGAAAAGTCTTAAAAATTACGTCTTTTAAAAATTATTTAGAAGGGCTTTATGGTGTAAAGTTGAATAACACATCTTTACATATCTACGCTCTGGGATTTGAATCCAAACTACTGTATACTAACGAAACAGGAGGGTAAAACAGCTTTACTCTTACTCATTTGTATATGCATATATACTAAGATAGCTTATAACTTGCGTATATATACTTAAATAAGATATATCTTGTGTATATACTTACATTAATATGGTATTAGCATAATAAAGATAAAAATTACTTCAATCATATGTGCATTTACTAGAGAATACCTATTGTATTAGATTTATAAAGAATGTAAATTAAGCACGCAAAAGTAATCTGTGTAATCAAGATGTGTTTGGTTAATTAATTAAATGAAGCTAAGGAATTTCGTAATTATTGGGATTTGACCAATACGGACTATATATGGTTATTACTTAATTAAGTAATGAAAGGTACCTCACCATTCCTGAAGAACAATAGGAGTAAAAGGGATATAACCAAAATTGTATTCAAAGCCACTGGCTCCTGGCTGCATTAGATTATTTTTGCAGGACTAAAGTAAAATATACAGGTCATATAGTGGTGATTGCACAAGCTTGTTCATAATTGGACAAGCATATGAACACAATCAACTGGATAGTTTAACTAAATAATTGATAGTATAGCTTTGCCTGGATTGTTCAAATCTATAGTCAACAATATAATTTTGACAGGCATACCTAGAAGATGGGAGCAGTAGACTGGAATAGCCCAACTGGTCAGAAACCTCATGTGGCAACTAAGAGAGTGGGAATCTAGTGGAAATAGTAACTCTGAAATATTGGCAGATTGGCATCAATATGGCAAATCAGTATTTGTGAATTTTGATACCGAAAAACTTATATGCAAAAAGTTAGAACATTTTTTTTATTAATGGCAACCATTGATGATGCTATTAAAATTGCCACTTTATTCTGTTTTGCAAGCTAGCAAGTCAACAAAAACACAAATAGATTATGCAAATCAGAAGAACTATAGAAGCAGATATATGTTGAGGTAGTAGCAAAATTGAGCAATTTTTTCAACCTAAACTATCTAGGCATGTCACCTGGTTTCATTTAGAGTCTTTAATGTTGCATTGCGAAACATGTTAAAACCTTGTTTTTTATGTCAACTTTCTGAAGACAGACTTCATTTGAGCAACTACTGTAAATGACCAACTGTGCAACAGCTGTTAGCCAGAACTGAATTACCTTGCCATGAAGCTATTAATTAAGTGGGGGGGGGGGGCAACTCCAAACTAATTCTCTACTAGGCCAAAGAATTTTAAAAAAAATTCTATGTCAGATAACTTCAAGTAATAATCTTTAAAGCCACAAAGTTAAAAGAGTACAGCCCCAACAGAATATGATTACCAGCTACTGCTGCACAGCAGTGTCACCAAGCATGGGAGTGCAAATGGAAGAGTGAATGTTAGCAAAATTGTGGAATAGGCAAACAATTAGTTAAAAGATGTTACCATGGTAAAGAAAATAAGCATTAACAATGATTAATGGAAAATGAAGATAAATGTGAAGAAAGCTTTGAAAAAAGTGCAACTACTGGCAATCTTGATCAAATTGTATTAACAGTTAAAATCTTTAAAAACCCAATGATCATGGATATTGATAGCAGTGTTTATAATAATTCAAAATTGGACAAAACTGATATTGCAAACTTCCGCATAGCCATTGAAACTCGTTCAAATTAATGGCGACTGTTTGAATATTCATCAAAACTAGAAAATATAATGGAACTTTTCTGCTTTATATATTAAACTCAACATGGGCCATAAATGGTTTAAACCATTAGGAATTTATATTTGCATTATAAAGAACATTGAAAAGAAAGTTAGGAGGAAGTTCAGTCAATTTTTCAAAATTGACCTAGAAAAATAAAAACTACTCAATCAATCTAGATCTACATGAAGGGGCTAAATCAGTAATGTGGAAATTTCTGCAAGGTACTTTTCATAGATCAGGAAAAAGTGAAAGTAAAATTAGAGGCCTAATGCAACAGGACATATTAACTCCTGGAAACAATTCAAAATGAGTGACTCCCATCCTGATTATAACAAAATCTAATGGCAAATTAGAATCTGTGGTAATTACCACTCATCTCTAAATAAAACTTAAACAAAAATGGTATCCAGTACCAAATGTGCAAGAAGTGCTGGTGAAGTGACACATTTCATGAAACTAGGCTTAAATAGTACTTTCCATCACATCTCAGTATCCAAGAAGGCTGCAGAGATTTTAACAATCACAACACACGTAGATCTGTTAACTATAATTTTCCCTTAAGAGAATGATTAAAGCCTCTAACATTTTTCAAGCAAAAATAAATGCACTATTTTAGAACTTGGAGCGGATGATTCCATACATCAATAACATGTTGATAATGAAATTCAAAACCACTGCTAAAGGAGAGAGTGATGAATGTCTTCAATCAACTTTTTAGCTTTTGAACCTGGCTGAACTCTGGTAAATGCATATGGAAAATGGCAGAACTAAACTTTCTAGGATATATAATCACCAATTATAGAAAGAGATCCACACTAGAAAACATGCAGTCAAAAATACCTCAGACTTAATTAATAGAAAGAAATTTCAAACATGTCTGGGCTTAGTAAATTATTTTGAGTGATTTTTGAAAGTAAAATCTTTTATATTTTAATCCCTTTATCACCTCCTCAAAAAAAAAGTGGGAGGCCAAACAAGAAGTAACTTTCGGGAAGATGAAAGCATTATTGACTTCTGACAACCCGCTCACCCACTATTATATTAATCTCGGACTGTCTAAAGCCAAGGGAAATTATAACCAATTGGATGAGGTATTTAATCTTGAATGTTGAGTTAGAAATTTTCAACAATGTGTACTTGGTAGAGGTATCCAGAAAACTACAGATCACCAAACACGCTGGTGATACTTGCCAAAACATTTCCAAAATACTTAAATTTCAGAATATGTCAACTGGACTTATTGTTAGGTTATAACAATGAGATAATATACAGAAATGCAGATATAGTATGCAGATGCCCAGATAAGATGAAACTTCTAAAAAACAATATAGATGGCTAGACTCAAAAGCAGTTAATAGCAATATTGATGCAGATTAGACTAAAGCTTACTCAACTTACCAGTTTCTATTAATATTGCAAAGGGCTTCCTTGCATAATGTCCTCTGAATCTGCATAAAAACCTACATAATTTACACAGACAATTATCAATAAAGCAGAGGCATATTCTAATGGATAACAAATATTGATTGAAAAAGGGTACTAACTGTAATACACATGGTTCTTAATTACATCTGGTGACCTGAAATAAATGATGTCACGGAGAAATGTATAAGAATCTGTGAAATATCAGATTATAGCAAATCTCAGCTAAAAATATGTTGCATGACCACTCAAAAGTCATGGCAACAGATGCACATTGATCATCCTGGAATTTGGAAGGAATATACATTCTTATTACTATAATTTGAAATGTTTTTCTTTTGCTAGTTATAATGAATATATATATATGTGTGTGTGCATGCTCAGCAAGTTTTAAAGATTTCTATATGTATTAATCTTTCTTTCTCAAACATTCATATATATCTATATATGTACATTTTTATTGCTAGTAGATATTTATTTGTAATGGATTTAATATAGACTAGTATGCAACACAGATGCAGAAAAATCTATCACAAAGTTCCAAGAAATATTTTCCTTACATAGAACTCCTTAAATGCTTGTTTCTAATAATGAGACAGCTTTCACCTCAGCAATTTTGAAATCTATGTATAGAAGTGACTGACTGGGAAAGTGGTACAAGAATTAAAAGCAATTCTTAAATTCCCACAACTGATATAAATGAAGATGTATGCTTGGTGTCACTTCACCAATATGGTATACCATTAACAGCTACAGAGAAGTCTCTAATATTGTTACCAAACAAAAAATATTACAAACAAGCTGTACACGTAAAATAATTTGAAAATCAGAGATAGAGTATGAAGCAGAAGCTGATATGATGTTCCATAGAACAAATCACCTTGGGCATCACCATAATAAAGTGACAAGTGAAAGGAACAGTATCACATAAGTTTAATAATAGAATGGAAATGGCAATGGTCATCCAGCTGGAAAACTGCAAGAAGACCAGCATGAAACCATATGTCAACCACACAACTATGGGCCATGGACTTAGAAGACATCATGCTAGTAACAATCCAAACCATGTGAGGTCAATACTAAATAGTTCAACTTACAAGCCAAAGTCATCAATAATTAGAAGAATCCCTAGTCATCTTCATGACTAGATATGATGAGTGATTTTTAAGAGGAATGCTGTATTTAATGTTTACAGGAGAGTAATACTAAGATAGATTATGTTTATGTCTATATACATTTAAATAGGATATATATTGTGTGTATATATATTTGTTGGTATAGAGTAAAATATTCTAAATTTAATAACTATAAGAGTTATTGCATTGGTGCATGCAAATAATGAAAAATATCTATTATATTATATTAGATTTAGAATGAATGGAAAGTATGTATCAATAACTACATAATTAAGGTGCTAAGAAATGTGATAATTAATAGAAGTTGTGCAAACCAGACCATAAATGGTCATCAAAAGGGGTATATGTTCACAATTGATTAAGGAATGCTAAGCATCTCACTTTTTCCAAAAAAACGATAGGTGCAAAGAGATAATAAATTCTAAGGGTATATTCAAAGCAGTTATCTCCTGACAATATCAGGTTCTCAAAGATTCCTGCTTATCAAAATATCAAAGCAGAGTGAGAGCAAAATAAACAGATCATACTGCTCTTATTTTAATTTATGGATGCCTTGTGGCATATTTTCACCATGTCTTTGTCATTTTAGTTGCAGTATTTAGTACTGTACTCCTGATTGGTATAGTTAAATACACATGATTACAACTAGTCTACCCTCACTATGATATAGCACAGGCTGAATGAAATTCTTTAGTAAAAGCTTAGAATTTAATTGGCTATTGCCAATCTAGATAATATTTCAACTTAATCAGTAAATGAGTATTCAGCTATCCTTAGAAGATAAGGCAAGAATGGAATTGCATTCAAATTCTTATTGCTTTGGCAAATAAGATTATTAGTATTTTCTTGTTCATTTTCTGAAGGGTTATTAGAGAAATTTTTACACTGAAGTAGATTAGTTATTACAAAAGATTGTTCATTTTTTTATTTATTAAAAATGTTCTACTGAAGAATAGGAAGGAAAAAAGTATTAAATAAAGATTGTTTTGCCTACTTTTGTCATATGCCAGCTAATTCTGAATTCATATAATTGTTCTGCTCAATTGCATAAGATAGAGTGGATGATTAAAGAGAGCTTGAAAGTTTGGGTTCAAATTCCCTCTAATGATAAATAGGAACAAATAATAGATTATATTGCTGTTCTGACTGAGGAATTGAAGGAGAGGTGATAACTTGTAATATGCATCTATAAACAACTAAAAAAGCACATAATACATATATATAATTAAAAAACAGTCAACTCTTAGATAATCTCAATATCACTAACAATCAACAATTTCAAACTGTTGTCAAAGCAACCTCCTTTTATATGTGTATATATATAATCATTAGAAACCAATCAACTCTTAGACAATCCCTATATATATATATGCGTGTGTATATTAAATAAGTGATTAGATTATACTTTCCAAACATTAATAAGTACGATTAACAGCAATATTATGAATATTATTAAATTAAGCTAGTAAATGATGATTCAGAATTTTGCATAGCAATTTTTAAATCCTTCTATTAATTCAATGTTTATGTAAGATTATTAAAATTATATTTTACAAGAGGTCATGCTCTGACAATTGTCTCTGTTAATTATTGTCATTATTTAAAATCTTAAATTTTAGTTATGAATTTATTTAAAAACAAAAAATTCATATTTATTATAAGAATTAAATGTTTAAGAAAATAAAAAGTAATTATTAAAAAAATAAAAAAGATAAAGATGCAAATTAAAGATATTTTCTGGCAAAAAAAGAGTTGACACCACTAAAAAAAAAATAATCTAGAAATATAAAAATTAGCATGTAGCAGATCACTACATGATAGTGTTATTTATAAGCAATTTTTTTTAAAATCTCAAATTTTAAAAATGAGAATATTCAATAATGTAGGAGTGACTAGACATAGTTAAAAGATATACATTTTGTTTCCAATTTCCATTAATTATACATAAGTAAAATATTTATTAAGTTAGATTAGCATGCATATTCAGATTATATCTCCCACCCCCCATTATCACCACACACTTTCTGTTATTTTATTGGATTTATATGGAAAACTTCATTTGTTAATATAAAATTTATATTATTAAATCAATCATTTAAAAAACAGTTTAACAAAACACTCTTAAGAATTTTTTTTTCTTTGTCTTTTTATTTAATATTTTTAAATGTTTGGTTCACAATCTTACAATTATTTAAGTACTGCATTATAAAAATCTTAAAGACATTCAATATCAACAAAACTTCTTCTCACAAGCTAAGCCCTTTATATCTTTTCTTTAGAGCAATGATTCTCAATTTGTGGGATACACCCCTTAGGGAGGCATGAAATAATAAAAAACAGCCACAAAAACATAAAAAATAGACAAAAAATTGAAAAGAGCAAAAAGTTTAGACTTTATGGCTAATTATTCCAATGTATAAATATATAAAATGTGCTAAAATGCATGAACACACAAAACTGAAGACAAAGGAATCTTAATACTGTAGATTGATGTAAATTAAATATATGTATCCAAATAAAGAACCTAATTTTTGAACCCAAAATATGACTAAGTAAATACATATAAATAACACAAAAGATATTTTGATATTATCTATTTAAAACTCCATAAATTAAAGGCTTCCTTGCAGAGCCAAACTTTTCATAAAAAGGTGTTATATTTGCAATTGACTCTATGAGTTCTCTTTTTATGTTCAATGCAGATACTATAGAAAACTTGCCATGAAATCTATAAATAGTTATTGTTCTGCAATTGAGAGTTCTTCCAGAGTATTTTGAAATGACCTCTGACTACTTGTATCTTACTATTAAGTTTTGTCAGTTATAAAATGCCTTAAATTTTCAATGGTTTAACATTATGAGTTCCTTATCACCTGTTTAATGTTAAAAAATTTAAGATTTGTAAATGTTTATAAGTTTTTTGCTTTATATTTGTGTTGCATATTTACAGTTTTCTTGGTCATTCATGTCCAATATACATTTATTTGTTTTTTGGAATTGGAAGATTTAATAAATTTAATTTCTCAAATATATTCACCAAGTATCGATTTCTCTATAAATAAATAATCTCAAAATAGCTCTGCTTTTTGGCAGTTTTTCTCTTCCAAGAATGTTGAAATTTCTTCTCTTAATTTATAAATGTGAAAATTTGTCATGTGATAACTACCTCATTTTATTTTATATAATTCATGACAGTTACAGCTGTGGTTAACACAATGTTCAGTGCAGGACTCATTTCTTTGGCAGCAAAGGTTTCTCTGTGAATCATGCAATATGTTGAGATACACTGAGGCAGTACAAATGTTTGTATATTGTGAAAATATTCTGGATATTGCTTAATCATCATCTATGCATATTCCAACACAGTTTTCATATCTTATATTTGCATCACTAAAAAAATGATCTAATGTATTGAATATTTCAAGAACTGTAACTCTGTTTTTTATGAGTTTACAAATAACAGTTCCTTAACTGTTGATATTCCATCACAAAATTGAATATAAACAATTAAACAGCAATCCTTGTTGCTATTTGTTGCCTCTTCAAGCTGAACTGAAAAAAATTTATCATACAGTTTGAATAAAAGTTGCTATTCTATATTTTCAGATGTATCAATGGTATTTGACATGCATCAGTATATTTCTATAGGGGGATGGACTGCAGTTGTTTGGAAAATTATCTCCAAGAAAAATTTCTACAATTGGAATTTCAGCTGGCAGGGTGAGTTCTTTCCCAAAGGTGCATGGCTTTTTTCCTTCTGGTTATTTGATATGCAATTTTGTATAAAGTTAGAGGAGTTTTTCAATAATAGACATAACAGAGAATGCTTTTGTAAAAAAAAAAAAGTTCACTATAAACTGTCTCCAAATGTCTTTTAAGATTGTTGGATTTGGAGTTTCTCATTGTTTACTTTGTTCTTATGAATCCAAAATTTAAATATTCATCAGAATATTTTTTTTATTTAACCTTCAAAATGATGCTCTTCTGTATGCTTGTTGATGCTTCACAATTATCTGATGTTTGTTTGTGCCCAATTAAAAATTTATCTATGGTTTTATTCTCAAAAATTTCTTATTTTTACAAGGTAATTCAAGTTATTATGCCTATCTAGTAATGAAATCAAATGTGCTCAATGTCATTCCTACAGAAACTACCGTGAAGGCTAAATGCATCTTATATTCATATTAGCATATGGTGGAATGACAATGTTGCCAAATGTGGCAGAAGTTCACTACTCATGCAGAAATTTTGGCTTGTTGCCATATATCAGTGGTAAGATAAAAATAAAGTATAGAAAAAACAATATTAGGTCTTCAAAAAATAATTGGAAGGGGGCATGCAATTAAAGCTGATACAGAAAGTTGGCTCTTAAATAATAAAAGATCTAGATCTTATGCTTTAGAGATAAAAATTATATTTAATACTTAAATGGATAAGTGCACCGCTAAACCACAAGTTTAGAAGTCTGGTTTATAGCAGTTAGCTATCTTTTTCATATATTTTAATTTGTAAAATGTATATGTCCTTTTTTCTCTCTTAAATGCTATATACATATGTAATAAAATGAATTTTTTTTTTTTACAAATAACTGATATGAATGATACCCTGAGTTATCTGTATGTAATTAATACTCCTACTGTTCTAAGGTTTCAGCTGGATCACAGCATTCATTATTCTATTGGTGAGGAAAGTGATCCAGGCGAGCATCACAAGTACTATTAATTATACATGGGTGGATTTAGTCTTCATTTATACTGTGCAAGTATGCTTTAAATCATTTTTTTTTCATTCCTGGTTTATTTTTAGAGATATCTATTGCTTTAAAAATTATTTTATATCAATACAGAATTGGACTTCTTTTCATAGTATCTGGAAAAAATACAAGATTGAGACTGGTTATAAATTTTTAAAAACATGTATGTGTATGTAAATATGTAGTTTATATAATTTAGAATATCAAGAATTGTTATTTTTTATCTACAGTGAGGACATAATGGAATAATAGCAGATATGTCTGTGATATCTTTTGTTTTCTTATAGCAGGCTCATCACATAACATTCTAACCTTTATCACTTCTCTTTTATATAGGTTAATTATGAGCATAAGTTGCACAGAAGAATGCATGTTTTATTTATAAGTTAGGATTATATCAGATTATTTAAATGTTTCTAGATATTATACAAATTGCATTTTAAAAACTGATAATATTAAAATTAAATGAACCTTAAATTTCCATTTTATTTGTAAGGGATAATTTAATATTCATCTGTTTTTTATGAATTATTAGCAGTCACTGATAAATAATTATAGCTTTTCTTTCTTCAGAAAAATAGGTAAGACAAGAACAAAAAGTTAAAAAAAGAAATTTGTGATGACCATGTAAGTCAATATGTTCACATATTTCATGACAGTTCTTTAGACTTTTTATTTGATGTCTTACAAATGTGTTGTTTTTTTTTAATTTTTCTGCAATAAGCTTTTTTTACAATAAGACTTCATTCAAATTTCCATTGTATTGTTCTTTCAATCATATTCTCCCATTTAAAGCAGTTGCCATAAGTCTTTCAACTGTTTTTAAAGTAATCTTTATGATAAATAGTGTCTATCTTTTTTTAAAAAAAATAGGCTTATCATCTTTGTATATGTCTTACAATATTGTCATCATATTTTCAGAATATTGTCTGAACATCTTTAGCCAAAATAACTCCAATAGAAATTCATGGTGACCATAAATATGACAAAAAAAAACAACAACAGACTTGTAAAAACTACTTTATTTGAAGTAATGATATTATTATAACAAATTACCATATCTTTTACATATTAAATAAAATATTTTCATCTTAGATTTGTATCCAACCTTCAACAACAAATTCAACTTTTTACCTAAAAGCCACTAAGATATTTAAATTAAATCATATTATCAAGCTGATAACCATCAAGCTAAAAATTATTGACGTTTTTTTCCACCATTGACTTGCAAAATACTTGAATTTTTAAAATAGTAATTATTAATCAAAATTATTAATAGATTGCATTCACTACATTAATAATAGTCTGAAGATTATCTTTTAAATTGGCAAAAATAGAATGATAATCATCATACTATAAATGAAGATCATAGAAGGTGAGCTTATTGTTTTTTTAGCTTCTAATTGGTTCAAATTAAAAACTCGTAATTAATTCTGTATCTCATTTTGATACCTGACTTTTTAGTAGCTTGTGTTGTCATAAAAATATAAAATAAAATTGGTGATATTATATATCTCTGTTTTCATTATAAATGAATCATTTTTTATCACCAATAATAACACTTTTTCTCATATCATCATATAAAGCTGTGTCACTTGAATGAACTTAAGTAAACAAATGCATTTTTTAACTTGGCTATAAATTTTTAAATTAAATGTCAAACACTTTGATAAAATTGATAAATATAATGTATAATTCAAACTTTGAGCATTACACTTATATTGCATTTTTCCAGCAACAAAATTACCTATAGTGCTTCTTGATTATTTAAAACTTCACTAAGACTCTAAAAAACATTACTTATCTATGACTGAAAGTGGCTTATTCAATAAAATTACTGAAAATATTATTTTTTGTAGTGGATAACAATTATATTATATGATAATTACTGTCATTTTTTTGTCTTTATTTTTATAAATTAGAATAATAGAAACATCCTTAAAATTAGATGGTGCAACTGCATAAGTCCTTATATTCCTAAAAAAAAAAAATCCAATAATTTAAAAAACACCATATTATAGGTTAAAATTTGAGTATTTTATCATAATTTGCATTTTTTTTATTTTTAACATTATAGGAAATATATTATTAGACTAGATATTTCAGTTAAAATATAAATGTGTTAATAGAATTAATCATCATCAATAGTATTTTGTTTCATGAATAGGTCCAGATAGTAATCACATCATCAATTCATCCATTTTACCACTCCATTCTTTTCATTGCCCAGCTCTTCAATTCCATGTAATCTTCTCATTTCTTATATCAACCAATAATGCAAATATTTTCTGTCCTATCTTCTTGCTTGCACTCACTATTTCCTACAAAACATCTTTCATTAAACAATACTTTTTCTTAATGTACGTCCAATCCAGTTTCTTTTTCTAATTTCCTCAGTCATCTTTTTTCATTTACTCTTTCCAAAACTTCATTTGTTATTTTATTTATCCAACTGATTTTTTCCATTCTTCATTTCCAATCTGTTTTTAATTTTATTTTATTCATTGTCCATATTTCACAGCAATACAATAATACATTCCACACATAGCATTCAATTAATATTTTTCTTAATTCTCTTCTCAAAGATTCACAAAATATTTTCTCTTAATACATACCCCTTTAACAATGCTATTTTTCTTTTAATTTCCATTTTCACTTTTTTCATCCTCACTCAACCACACAGATATTTAAATCTCTTTATCTGTTGAACTATGTTATCATGAATTTCAATTCACTCTCTTTTTGCATTCCATCTTATCCATAAACACTTAGTCTGCTCAACATTAATCTTCATTCCATATATCCCTCTTCTAATTTATTCAATATATTCTGAAGACAATTTTCATCCTCAGCTATAAGAGCCATATCATCTGCAAATGTTATACACTTTATTATTCTATCTTCAACATTTGCTTCTTTACAATCTAAATAATTATTTACCATATCTTCTAAATAAATTTAAAAAAACAACAAATGACATACTGCATTCTTGTCTATCTCCTCTTTCTATATTCACTTCACCAGTCTCACTATTCTTCAATCTAATTCTTTATCCAGTACACATATTCCAAATCAATCTTCTCTCCAAAATATACCTTTATTTTTTTTAAGATAGTCATAAGTTTATTCAAAAATTACTATATCAAATGCTTTTTCCAAATTCACAAAACATAAATACTAATAGCATCTCTTGTACTTTTCCCTCTCTGAAAATCAGTATAACATTAAAAATGATTATCAGAATTAAAATAACAATGTTGAAAATATTTCCTTGATCTGGAAATATAATTCATTGATTTAATAGAATTATGATATTTCTAGATATATATGTTAATATTAATATTTTGAAAAAGAAATCTAATATAATTATTATCAACAAATGACTACATTTTCTTTGCAATTTTAATCTATCAATCATTATTATGTTTTTTTAAGTTTGTCAAACTTCTATCTTTAAATCTATCTATTGCATATGAATCTCCAGAATATTATTCAAAAAATATCATTATTATTTTTTAATTCATATTCGGGATTTGTCTTTTAGTGATTCTGCCTTCTAAATATAACATATTTCGTCTTGCATTGGTGGTCGAGAGATCAGCGTGACTGCCTTACAAGCAGTTGCCCGGGTTGTGGGTTCATGTCCCGGCTGATGCTATGACACTTGGAAAAAAAAAATAACATATTTCAAAAATTGTCATTATTTTGAGCAATGATAGATATGTCTTTCTTCATAGTTAGTTTTCTAATTGAACAAATATTTATGATAGTCTACTCATGTCATTGCATAAAAGTTCAATCTATATAACATAAACTGAGAACATCTATAGAGGTAATTAATTGTAACTGCAAGACTGTATAGTCTTTCTTTACTAAAAAAGAGTCTTTTTTTCCTTTTAAACTTGTAATATTTAAATGAAAAATTTTCAACATTAACATATCATTTTTTAAAACTGAATATTAATAATTTAAAAAAAAATAGATTAGTGATTCTTATAGTGTAAAAAAAAGCCAGGACATTTCTCCAGTTATGATTCATTATCTTTATAATTCAGCAATTTTCTCAGTTTATATTTACATATATGCATAATGTATAGTTTACATTTACTATTGTATATAGTCTTTCAATTGCAGAAGTATTTTCTGTTAACGGGTTTAAACTAGGATTGTGGGGGTAGCAATACCCTTATGTACTCCCAACCAGCATATTAAAGGTATCACTACCCCCACAATCCTAGTTTAAACCCCAGCCGAATACCTTGATGTCACACAACTTCCCCATTTCATATAATTCTGCTCAACTCAGGGATATACACAGACTCTTATGTATTTAACCTCAATTATATGATTCCAACCAGCATTGAGAAGAATGATGAATAAATTCTATAAATTAATGTTTATTAATAATTAATAAAGTGGCTTACTTATGTACATTCTAAGGTTAGAGACTGTTTACTGGGTTTTATAGATTATATAGAATTATGGATGACAGTGATACTCATAACTAATAAAAGAAAGGGTGTCATATTATTTATCCACAGGGTAATAACAAAAATATTTATCACTTCATTATGGGTCAACATTAATTATATTTTTTTTATGTGGTTTATTATTTCTAGGGACTCCTTTTGGTGTCTGAGCTAGATATAATGTAATAGAGTTATGGCTAGATGCAGAGGCATATACATAATAGGGAGAAATAAAAGATATCATAAACAGCATTAATTATGTGCAGATCAAGGGCTATCGAGCAGTGTGATTGGCTTTGCAATCTGGATATATGATTCATGAATGAATATAGATGTCTAAGGTCACAGGGGTGTTCCCACTTCTAACCATAGGTGCATCATATGAAGAAAGTATATGTACAGGATGCACTAGGATTTTGGGGATGGGATCTGCTGCCCTATAGCTCTACCTAGTTCGGTGATAATATTTATATTTCTAATTATTAGAATATTCAGGCACTAGATGCTCTGCATAAATTAATACGAATGAATCATATCATAATTTAGCAAAATATTTGAGATAGCCCCTGACAATGCACAGCCTCCAATGCAGTATGCAATAATGGCTATAATAAAATATAATATTAAGCTAAGTTACACCTACGCTAAATTTAAGTAACGAAATAGTCTATAATTATAACGTACATATCCCTATGTGATGACATATAAATATATAAGAACTTTAGTTCATCTACCCATACTTATTGCTTATTAATCCAGCTAAATCTATAAGGGAAGGATTACCAACCCATAATCATTGATCTTCGATCTGGTCTCTATCATGTTAAATTTATAACATTTTAGAAAATTGATAATTCACTCTTTGTTTTACTTATATAGAGCGATCTGATATACATGTATATACGTGAGAACACACATTGTTATAAGCAAATGACTGAAGTTATAAATATATTTTACCCGTGGAGAAATATATTAAAAAAAATCAATTTTATTTATTACAATTTCCATATGTGACACATCTAAGCAAATATGTGTTTTCCTGAAGGTTTGTGATGATGGTGTTCTAGTTGTATTTTTATATTGAACTATTTCCATCATCTAATATATGTATTGAATGTCTTTAGAAAAATATAACTTTATTTAAATCTAGTTTTTCTTGCAACAGTAAAGAAAAACAACATTACTTAAAACGATGGGGGGGGGGGGGACCTAAGAGTAAATATTATAAACTTTTAACTTTTATGTAAATGATTTCCACTTTTGGCTTCTAGTCCCTCTTTGTGGTCCCTTGAGACAATTCATCCTGCAATTCTTTAAGTCTTACAAATCAAATAAAAGTAATTAAACATTTTTTTCTTTTAGCCCAGACAACTTACATTATAAAACAAATCAAAAAATATTAAAACTTAAAGGAAACTAATGCGTATATTTAAATTATAATTACAGTTAATAAAGTTGGTTAAATCTACTTTCATATTTAAAATAAAAGAACTTTATAATGTTTATGTGCAGTGAACAAGTGCTTGATGGGAGAAAGTTTATAATGATGAATACCATCTCTGTATGATTCTGTGGAGCATTTTCCTCTGTCTTATGCAATGAGTTATGTTGAAGGCAGCCAGCTTGGTCTCTCTATCAGCATTGGGATGACTGGAGCATGGCATACTTCTCTCTCTATTATTGGATCCCATCTTCAAGATGCCACTCTCCATCTCTGACGACACTGGGAAACCCGACATCAGACTATTCGATCATTTTTAGTATGTAGCTTTTTAACATTGTTCTGACTGATTGATTGATTGATGATCATGACAAGAAGATGATTTCCAGACAAGACTCCTAACAATGCATTTTCCAAGTTTTTATATTTTTTACTTTGCCTTGGGAAGATTTTCAATTAATGGGATGGATTTTAATGGATTCATTGAGTTAATAGCTTTTTCATTAGTTTTTCTCTTACTTATTTGTACTTCTTACTTTATCTTATCTTTATTTCCTGCCTCTTTTGTCTTTATTTTGACTTTAGCATTTTTTTGTAATTGATTTAAAATAAGGCATTGATTTTACTTAGTTAATGTGTTAGTTCCATTAGCAAACTCTTTTTTTATTGTTCTCCTAACTTACTTTACAGAATTATTTCTTTTATCTTGAATTTTTTTACTTTAACCTTTTTACCATGCATGCATTTTAGAATTTTTTGACCCATAAATGGGATTTTTAAAAAAAACATATTTTCATTAAGTACATATTTGACAACATATAAAAATTATTTTTTTTGGGTTTTTAAATTATAATTTTCATTATATTTACTGTTTTATAATTAAAAAAAAACACATTCGCAATTTTAAAATCAGTTATATACTTGTGAAATGAGTCAACTGTGTCATAAAAAAAAAATTGAAATCATAAAAAGTGCAATACATATAGATTCTAATATTAAACAAAAACATTTTATTTTTACAAATTCAAAACAAACTTGAAGCAAATCAAGTTTGAAACCACCCAATGAATTTTTACATGGATGGAGACTATGAGAGTGTTCCAATTTTATTGGTCACACCTAACCCTAAAATGAAAATATCCAAAAATTAATATAAAAATATATGAAAATAAAAAGAAATACAAATTTTTGTGAAATATATAAAATCAATCATGGTATATCATAAATAAAATCACGTTAACTATTTACCTTTGTGGGATGTAATCAAGGATGTTCTGGACCAGTCAAGTTCCTTTTGGATAGTGTTTTTATTACAGCATCATGTTTTTTGTTGGGAAATGGTATTTACAGCAAAGATAATAGTATATATGGCAACAACAATAATAGCATTCATGGCATCAAAAATAATAGCATTTATGGCATCAAAGAGTAACATTTACAGCATCAAAGGTAATAGCACTTATGCCAACAAAAGGTAATAGCAATTATGGCAATAACATAGCATTTATGGCATCAAAGATAGCATTTATTACATCAAATGTAATAGTACTTATGGCATTGATCAGCGTAAAGATTTATATGCTCAACAATTTTTTTGAGCAATGCCTCATCGAAAAAATTTTGAGTAATTGTAAAGCATTGAAAAGAAACCTTGGGAGTGGTGGAGGGGGATTACTCATATCAATTTTTTTCCATAGCACAGGGCTATCATCATCATACTCAAAGACACTCTTATCAGTGCTAGAATTCTGCTCTTCATTCATGCTTTGGAAGCTCATTTCATCAGAGCTCCCAACTGCTACCCATTTCTACAGAGTTAACAGACTGTATCTGACTCATAATATTTGGAGCTGGTATTTGGTGCAGATTCCATTATTCCTAAGATATAAAACAAAATCAGTGATGTATATATACACACAGTATTGAAATTCAAACGTTTTGAAATATTCAATATATACAAAATTAATCTAAATTGTGAATAGCCAAATATTTATACACACTAGTTTTATTTATATAATTGAAATTCTAACACTTTCATATAGATCAAAAAATATATTTCAGTACATATATATATACTTGAGATCGATAAAATGTAATTATATTTGTACCTATATCGGTAAAATATTTGACCAACTAATTACAGATAAATGTGTAACTGAAATTCCAACACATCAAAATATTTTTGCTTGTAAAATAACATTTTTATTTAGAACAAAAAAAAGATGTATTCCAATATATATATATATATAAAAGCAAAAATGGTGTGGTCAGTAATATCTGACTTGTTTGTACTTACATCAAGAAAATAGTTGATCTACAAAATTATATATATGTAATACAAATAAATTTAAAATTCTAATGCATCAAAATATTTTGCTTATAAAATAACATTTTTTCATGTAGAATATATATATACACACACGGTATATATATAAAAGCAAAAATGGAGCCAGTAATATTTGACCTACTATTTATACTTATATCAATAAAATATTTGATCTACAAAATTATATATATATGTAATTGTAATTCTAATAGTTTGAAATACATATACTTATGAAATAAATAACTTCTGTAAGATATTGTAATATTTCAAGACAAAAAAAAAAAGATCATTTTTACCGATTGTTTTTTTTAATCAAAATTATAGTTGTAGTTAAAAACATAGAAACTTTATTCTTTTACTACATGAAATATTCTTAAAATGAAATAAAAATTTTTATTATTTAC
Source organism: Epiperipatus broadwayi (assembly GCA_028023455.1). Lineage (NCBI taxonomy): Eukaryota > Metazoa > Onychophora > Udeonychophora > Euonychophora > Peripatidae > Epiperipatus > Epiperipatus broadwayi. Next base: position 5,051,831 of record JAQFVV010012401.1, read on the forward strand.
CGATAATTATTGTTAACTTAGTGAAATATGACACACATGACACAATTGAAATCTTGTTCTTCTGAAGCTGAAAAGCAAATGTATTTTTTTTTAGGCTTATTAAAAAAGCATGCAAGTTAATATTGTGCTCTGCTTGCAGCTGCCAGCCAAAGAAAATTATTAAAAATATGGTGTACTGTAAATATTTTAATGTTTAAATCCCTAAAATTATGAGATTAGGATGAAAATGCAGGCAGATAAAACAGAAATTTTTACAGTTCTAAAACATAATTATCAAGTGTTGCATACTTTTGCCACTACATGGATCTGCATGAGAAAATTATGAAAGGTTAAGTTTGCTTTTAGTCTACTTTCAATTTTAATCTGAATACACGGTTACACACACGCACACTGATTATATATGTGCATGATGATTTAAGGGAAAGATGGTGGAATTTTAAAAAATGAAGCAAGCATATATGCGATCATAGTACCACTTCATATCCTCACAGTTCCACCAAAAAAACATTTCCTGGTATGGAATTGAGTGATTACTCATTTCTTCTGACAGTGTGTTCTGTTATGTATTTTTATACTAATTAGTCTACATTCCCTATTCTACAATACTATTATCTGTTTCTCACCTTATTTGTCTTATTTCAATGTTATTATGTGGTAGTTCATCCTTCCCTATTGTTATCCACCGAGATTGTTCACCCAGCCAGGGTACAATTTAAAGCTTTTGGCATTGAATGATCCTTTTAATTTTTTTTGGACCTTTTGATAAGTGGGCATTGTCTCCACATTTAATTTTTATAGAATATGGGCTATCGTACAATGGAAGGAACTTCTTATATTGGTTCCTTAGCTGTTACTTATTTGGTTAGCTTAAATCCATATTCAATCTCCCAACTTAAAACAGTGCGGGTTTGTTGGTCTTCTGTTTATTCTCTATTCAACCATTCATGCCAATCATTTTCTTGCCTCCACTTGATATTCATAATTATTGATGGATTCCTTTGATATGGACAGGTTTGTCTTTAGCAAGCTTGGATCTGGCATACTGAAGTGTAGTCAGGTTAGAGTGAATTTGGTGAATTCATTGGTTGTCATGTTAGTATACTATGTAATAGTCAGAATCGTCTATCTCGCTAACACACTGCAGAATTCAAACCCCACGCACGAAACTGAACATTCTAGGAGGGGTTGCCTTCTAGATATACTAAGTTCGAATCTAAAGCCCAAATTTCACAGTGCCACCTACATGATAATGCATCTGATGCTACTACTAGTATAACCCTTTACCGGTGCCTGGTGGTCAGAGAGAAACAAAAAGACTCTATACTAAGATAAGTTTGGGTTAATTAACGTCTATGGATGTACAAAAGAAATGCAGAAAATAGATATATAGACCGAGACAGTGATAGGAATCAATAAAATAAAAGATCAAAATTAATTTTAAATGATTTCAAAATTTATTTATATAGAAATATATATATAATGCCACTGTCTGCTTATATGAGACAGGGACATGTATTAAATAATTGTTGGCATGACATTCCAATAAATTACAAAAAGGTTTTAAAGCAAAATTATATATTCTATCTCTCGGGCTAATAGCATTACTATAATGTGCTTAAAGAGATGGGAACATGTGCGAGGTGCTTTGAGTAATTACACAAGTTTAATAAAATATTTGAAAATTAAGTGTTATAAAATATTTATTGATTTCGAGAATAGCATGGACAAAAGCTTCCTAAGCAATAAAGTGGGGATGTGATCAAGACATTTATTTGATAATAATAACTAAAGCAGATGGGAGGTCAGTATTGCTAATAATGAATTTATTAAAGTTGGAGGTTGTGATACATTTAAATCATGGATGCTTTGTAAAAATAAATATATAAATAAAACAATAGTGAATATTTGGAATGACTACAGAGGGCAGCTCGCTGCTAACCCGTAGGAAAGTGTTGTCATGAACAGCCGAAACTTAGCGACTGGGTGACGACTGCATTGAATTCCCAGGTGTGACATTTGTGTACACACTCTGCCTGGGAACTGCAGGAAGCGAAGAGAGAACGGACTTGGCCATGTAAAATCATTGGAAAGCAAAACGAAGTGATCTCAACAACCAATTCATTTACCAGCAATACTAGACTAATGTATATAAAACATACTAAATGGGTTTTACTTGGATTAAGAGAAATGCCCAATCAAATTCCCAGAAATTCATTTAAAAGGGTCCGCACATTCTCGATGTCAATGATGAACTTTGTAATTAAAGTAGAACACAGTATTTAAAAATAGGAAAATGCATGCTTGCAGGTTTGAAAAGAAAGCATAGGTTTATTTATAAAATCATGCATTTGGGGACAATCATTGACCTCGCACATACTCTCATATTAGGTTAAAATCAATAACATGTAGATTTTAAACTATGTGATTATTATATATATTAAAGAAGATTAGAATCACCCTCGAACGAGTGATTTGCAAGATAATAAAATTGGGAATTATTATAAATTTAAAATATGCCTTAATAGCGGCATCTTACTTTCAACAAAAAGAATAATTCACTCTGTCAAAGACAATTCTGACACATTATCATAATAAAATAAAAGAAAGCTTAATAAATCGAAAATATTAACCCAAGGATAGAGAGCAAAACTGTTGATTATATTAGAACACGTTAAAAGAATACATAATGAAGTTATGTGACATAAAAGAAAAACAATTTAAAATAGCTATAGCATGTTAGTTAGGAATCACAAGAGCTCTTGGGTTAATTTAGGTTACCTCTGGAGAAGCATTTGCAGGTAGATTGATGGTCGGCAGGTTTTATAACTCAGCAGCAAAATCTGGAAGTGTTCATATTTTTGGCAGCAGTTCCAGGGTTCCTTATGTGATAGCTTCCGATGGTCTAGAGCAGCAGCCGGCCATTCCTGAGGGAAATAGCCTCTGCACCAGCTCTACTCCAACATGTCAAGATTAGCAATTTGTGTGGTAAACATGGTGAAATAATTTGGAGATGAAAACTCAGCTTCAAATATAAGTTCGCAGGCACGTAGCTAAAATCTCAGGAAAATATATTTTGAAGAATATTTTACTAGAATATCACTCGAATTATTTCATTAGCAACACCAGAATAATTTTGGTTAAAGACATTTCATCAGCAAATGACCAGAATGGAGAACAAAAGAAAACCCTTCCCTTTATAGTGGAATTGGACAATAGAACTGCCCTGGAGCATTACAAAAAGATATCAGACTTATCAGATGTAATTAAATCTATCCGAATGTCTAAAGGAATTCAACAAAATTTTAATTAATTTCTCATGTTAATTTCCTTGTCGACATTCGAATTATAAACTAGATTTAATTAAAAATTACTTATTACTAATTAAAAGAAAACCTTCAGTGGATATCTGCTGTATTTTTAGATAAGCTTTGATAACATTAAATAATTAAACTATTGTCCCTCATTTATTTTAACAGAAATATTTGGAATGACTTTTATTAACTTAAAAGAAAATTATTTTACTTTTTTAAATTGCAATATTTGAATCTATCTACTAAATGAATATGAATTTTATTTTAAATCAAAAATATATTACGACTGTAATATATTTTTGTAAATAGATTCAAACAAAATAACTTTAATTAACAATTTATAATTTTGATACGTTTTAAAATGCATATCATAGTGTGTGCGCAATTATGACCTATATAACCTACTTTTAAATAAATCTAAATGATGTGAACATATACATAATCCATAATATTTTATTTATTTGGGCATAAGTTATACTTATATATAATATGAGCATTGTACTTGTGATTTAAAATTAGGCGGGATTTTCGGTATATAAGCGTATTGCAGACACACTATGATAGATTAGAGTTCAAACTAAGGTATGAGAGTAGGAAATAGGTGAGAAAAGATGAAACGAAGATCTGCAAAGCAGACCTTACTGTTTCACATTCCCTTAGTGATGGAACAAAAAAAAAATTGTAAAAAAAAAAGATCTTACAACAGGTGTCCACCTATGAAGCCTGCATAAAAAAAAATTTACAAGTTAAAACGTACAGTATATATATGGAACGAAACTGAATTAAATACCTGGATCATATAAAAAAATAATCTGCCATCTAGTGAACATTTTGTCTATTATCCCTTTCAACAATTTTTATTTAACATTTTAAAAGTTTAACATTGGTTTATCTGATCTCCCTTCTCATTTATCTTGTGACGTGTCCATTCTTTTTTTTTTTTTAAAAAAAGACTACTATAATCCTGGGTCTGGTGGGTGATAACTGCATTTATATTTTAATAATTGCAATTTCAGAATATCAGGCCTCTTTATATTGTCTGGTGGTGGATATACACAGGTTTTCAAACTGCTGATTGTTAATAACTGTAGCTTTAGGCTGTGGCAATTATTTGCCTTATCTGGTGGCTCCTTGGCCCATGGGCTGAAATCCAGTGCCATAATTGCTTTCACTATTTCCTTTACTTCATCCAGTTGACAAATTCTTACTATATCAGGTGGGATATTTTTCTTACTCTCTTGTGTTTTGATATTGGTGATAAGCCTGGTTAGCTGGGTTTGAGGCCCTAGGTCCCTTACATCATTGGCTGGAAATATCCGGTCTAAATACAGTTGGGGACATTGTTTTACCACATGAAAAATTTTTATGTGAAGAAGCTTGGTTAGCTGGGCTTGAGGTCCTATGTCCCATACCTCATTTGCTGGAGCTATTCTTGCTAAATAAAGTTGTGGACATTTTTTGACTTCGTGGAATATCTTAATGTTGATGAGCTTGGTTGGCTGAGTTCAAGGTCCCAGGTCTGGTGTATCAGTTTTCTTTGCGGAATCATTGGTCTCTATTTTCTGGTTCAGGAGTTCATCTGTCAATGACACTACCAAGTTCAGGTCTGTTTTCTATTTTCTTGGTTCAGTGACCTCTTGATTGTTCTTTATGCAGCATTTGTCAATTTTGAGGATGCTAGTGTTGGTACTCTGGCCTATACTATAATTTATTGAATCACTGGTCTCTACTTTCTGGTTCAGGAGTTCCTCTGTTATATCTTGCCATCCAGGAAGGATCTGTACAGCGCTCTAAGTTCCTCACCTCTCCTTTGGCTTTCTTCTTCCCATCTTTTCGCTCTTTCTTCACCTTGCTTAAACAACTCTATAATAGTCCGGAAATGGATCTCATTATCATCCGTATTTTCCATGGCTTTGGACGATTATCATGATCGATGATGATGATGACTTTTTATTTTTATTTTATTGCTAGCTATTTAATATATCAACTAAACAGCACTGATTTAAAAAAAAACTTTTAACTGTTTTACAGCTATCTCTATTTTATTTATATTTGTTTCTTGTTTAACTCTGCGATGATTATTACGTTTGATTTCAAATTTTATTAATGGCTAATCGGCTATCTCCCTCTCCATTCTATTGACCTAATTGCTGCTTTTACATTTATCACTAAAACCTCAACTACTGCCCTTTTACTACTCCTAAAATTTCATGTTTAAATCTGCTGCTAATATATCTATATTTTACTGCCCGTATATATAGAAAATTTCTTAAATGCTACATGTCAAATTATTTTGCTAACATATATATTTTTAAATGCACGCAATTTTATTTATATATATTAACATTCGCTAGATCTGGGTATACTTATTTCATTCCTTCTTATTTAAGATTAACATACATATATATTTATTTACATTATAATTATTGATCCCATTCACGTCTCATTATTTGGTCTAAGAAAATTTATACACGTTGAAAAAAAAACAAATTTTGATATGTTTTAAAATGCATATCATAGTGTGTGCACAATTATGACCTATATAACCTACTTTTAAATAAATCTGAATTATGTGAACATATACATAATCCATAATATTTTATTTATTTGGGCATGAGTTATACTTATATATAATACGAGCATTGTACTTGTGGTTTAAAATTAGGCGGGATTTTCGGTATATAAGTGTATTGCAGACACACTACGATAGATTGGGGTTCAAACTAAGGTATTTGGGTAGGAAATAGATGAGAAAAGGTGAAATGAAGATCTTCAAAGCAGATCTTACTGTTTCAATACTTAAAAACCTGCTGTCTGCTTGACCCATGTCTTGTGTTTTTTTCCTACATATGTTTAAAACACTATTCATATCCCTCATAACTCTCTCACAAGGGTTGGACTTCAGGTTCCTAATAGATGTTAGTATGTGCTGTATATTATTCTGTTTATCCCTATTTTCAATTGGTTGGATGTAAATGTTAACCCATGGTCAGATGTAATTCCTTCTGGTTTCCTATGTTGATGAATTGCACTTTGTTGCAATGTCTGAATAGTGCTGCAGGAATCTGCTTGATATATTGGGTAGGCTGCAATGTATTTTGGAAAAAACATCATATGTTATAGGAATCTAAATCATCTGTATGAAAGTAAGAGCCCATAGTGATCTATAGCCAAGATTTTATTTGAGCCTTCCGGTATAATGGGTGTGTTCACCCCTGCATATGACTGATTATGGGGTTTATTTTGCACACAAATTTGATACTTTTACAATGTACATAGGATACTAGAATACATTCCCTTCTAGTGGAATTGCTGGCATACTGCTGCCTCTGTTTTTATGTGGCAGTAATATCCACATAGTTTGTGGAAGAGCATAATCAGACATTACCTCATCCCTTGGGTAGGAAAACTTTCCATTTGTTACTCCATAGTGTTTGGAATAACAGAATGCCATTTTTATTTAGTATCTATGGTTACATGTGTTGTACAAGTTCTGTTATCTGATGGAAGGGTCCATACTTGAGATCTACTTCCTGTAACTTTTGTTCTATCATGATAAGCTCAAAATGTCAGTCACAATATTCTCTGTTCCTGGGCACTAAAACATCTTGTAATCAAATGCCTGCAGAAATGGATGCCATTATATGAGATGGTCATTTGTTAGATATCTCTTCTTAAGGAATTCTAAACAGCAGTGGTCCATAATAATCAGCGTGGATCTCAGGAGGAAATGTTTGAATTCATGACATATCTATACTATTGCAACATCTCCTGTTCAGTAACTGTGTACATCTTTAAGAGTCCTACTACAAAAATATAATACTTTATCCCCTCATTCTCTTCTATTCAAAATAAAATCATCCCTGCTCCTTCTTTTACCATTCTTTCCCTGTAATTTTTAATCCTTTCCTATTTTAATTAGAATTAATGGAGTGGATAAGGAATCTAAAATAATGTATAATTAAAATGAATGTTTAAATAGGTTTAGGTATAAAAAAAGATGTTTATATTTGTTTTATATTCTTTTAAAGCTATAGTTTAGGATTGTAGTTTTGAGATAGGTTTTAGATAAGATTTAAAAAAGGGGGAGGTTATTTGAAATTAGGGTTGGTTTTTAAATTTGTATAAAAAGTTTCTTGGATGATTTTAAGACAGATTTATAATTAAATAATGTAAAAGAAAGTATAATATAAAAATAGCAATGGGAGAGAAATGTAAGTAAAATATAATTATGTCTGTTTAATATGTTTGTTATTGTTTATGTTAATGTAAGATGAAGGTATTTATGTAATTTAGATTTATTTATAAACATGTATTTCATATTGTTGTTGCAGATCCTTGAAAATGACTGTATGAAGATAAAAACAGTCGAAACATTGGAGTTTTGTATTATATATATGTTCAGTATTGATATTAGAAAATAAAGTTTTTGAAAAAAGAAAAGGAGAAAGATTTTTAATTTGTTGATATTTTTGTAGAACATATATATTTTAAAAGAAAAAGTGATTGTACATTTGCTGTGTTATAATATATGATTATTATATATTTGTAAATAAATTAGTTTTTATTTATTTAAATAGTATGCAGTTTCAATTATTTTATATAAAAAATGTCAGGTCTAAATGTTCATGTTATCTTTGATTTGTTAGGTATTAAGGATGGATAGATGATGGATGATGTATTGATCACTTTAACTATTAAATATTAAGAAAAAATCTTTTAAATAATATAATATTAAAACAGGGTATACCACTGGAATATTTCCTTATGATATTTACCTATTTTACTAGATTTTGACGATGATTTTGAACTCAACTCTGATAGATGAAGTAAGTATATTGTTTATTTAGTATTAGTGGATGCAAAACATAGTCACTTCTTATATATTCCAACTTCCATTATGCAAATGATGCACATGCATATAAATAAATATTACAATATAATCAAAAAAATTTAAAATAGCATTATTAAAAGAGCATATTTACATATGTATATAGTGGATATGTGGGCTTTTGTTTAGTCATTCATATTCCTTTAGAATACTACTACTAATAATAATAATAATAATAATTTTTTGTATTATATCTATATTTTTTAATGCTCAATAATATGTCAAACTTTTGACCTTCTAAAGTCTTTGACATCAAAAAAATCATCAACTTTGAATGATCTTGAAACTTTAAATGCAGATAAGATAAAGTCCTCTCTACTTTTGGAGAACATAGAATATTTAAAGCATACAAAGTTGGTAAAGCTTCATCACCTTATTATAACAATAACATTTTATATCTCACGATGATGATATGATTAAGATATTTGTTAAACATTCTTTATGATTTTCACAATATTCTGCAACTTCTCCATAAGTTATACCAACAGATCTATTCCCAAGTTTTTCTGTCCATTAATTTTATTTTTTTAATTTTCCATTAATTTCTGAGAAAAACTTTAATACAGCCTTCCAACAGGCTTTATAGTTTTTAATTTTTAAATCATATTCTGCTATTTTTAAAACCTTTATTACTTTGGAAATGGCTTATAGTAGGATTGAACAAATCAAACCCTAGGTGGATATATATGACCATGAAATTCTGAATGATATCCTTAGTCAAGAGACAGAAGTAATGGAATAATAGTTGGTGATTGCAATATCTACATTTTCATCTTCATAATAAACAGATTCAGAATGACCAGATGGACATTTTAGTAGTTCACAGAGAAAACAATCTCGGATACATTTCACAAATATAATGCATATTACTCTATAATTTTTTTCTTGAATTTTCAAAACATAGGCAGATGATTCTTTATTCTTTTTTGAGAGCATGCAGTAACTTCATCATATAATTTACATCATTATTACATAGGATTAGGATTAATCTATCTTTCCATGCCTTACAATTTTTGCCTATGGAGCCATGTTATGAATATATATTTGATTGATCATTTTATTCTAGAACAAACCAATTTCATCATAATTAAATACTTGTTTTTCACTATTTTTTTTTAATTCTATTTTCTAGTAATGTAGCCTTTTCAATTATTTTGATGTTTTTATATATGAATTGCCATAGTATCTATACAATCACTTCCTATTTGTAGTAAATAGTTTGAAGATTATCTATTCAAATCTTCAGCTTTCAGATGCAACATAAGGCTGTCTGAAGAAATATTTTTCCAGATCATAACTTCTATTCATAAATTCAATGCCATTTCAGCTTTCACCAAAATATTAGCCATTTTAGGAACACAAATAATAATAACATGAATTTACTCTTTTCATTATTTTTTAATAGATGATTCATTCTTTTTGAATGGACTTAGGATAAAAGTTTACCTTTCATTACTAAACTGATAACTTTTATTATTTTATTACTTAAGGAAAGAAATTGATAAATTATTTTGTAGTGTTACTAGCTTTACACTTAAAAAACATTTTATGAAATACTGTACAAATCAAACTTTTGGAATATATGAAACAAATGTAATTAAACAAGTTCATGCAAAGCAGCTAAGATTGAAAGATTTGAAAATCTCCAATTACTGATGGCACTTTGAACTGAAAAGTGCCTTTGCCATACTATTAGTGGTAATATATCACAATAAATTTATGAATGTTTAAATGTATGATTTAATGCTTTTGTTTTGTTTTTTGTTTATTTATAATTTTCTTGAATAGTCTACAATTAAAGTATCATATGTTGATACAATAAATGACACTACTCCACTTTATTTATATATATATTAAGAAAAATGTATTTATATGTCTGTGCTTGGATGCTTGTCAACTGAATAAGATCACAGTACCAGATCACAATGTGCCACCAATTATTTATGAGGTATTAATCAAGTTTAAAAAAAAAGGATTTTCTTGACATTTGATCTGACTGAAGTTATTGGTAGATGAGGCTAGATCCTGCAGACCACCTGTATACTGCATTTAGATATAACTTGAACTCAGACTTTCAAGTTTCATACATCTATATATAAATTGTAAATTGAAGATCTATATGTATATTGGAGATCCTTTATTTTTTGCACAAATATGTGTGGTCATGTGTATCAGTTGTATAAAATAGATTAGATAGATAGATGTAGGGAGCTTGAAAGTCAAAGTTCAAGTCCCTTCTGATTACATTAATTCTAATATAGACAATATACATATATTTAAACATTTTATATATATATCAATTGATAGATCACATGACCCTATCTCTTAAGCTTGTAAGTTATAAGCAGTGAGGATTGCCAATTCCTCTACAAGCTTTATGATAAATGCTTAGCCAGAGCCAGCACTTAAAATATCTCTGTCAGGAACCCCTCCCCAAACCCCTGACCATGGTTTTGTGCTTTGGCACTCCTCAGAGAGGTGTCAGGGTAGGTTCAGACACTAGATCTAAAAATACCAACCCAAAGCCAAGCACTTAACTAAAAGTTATCTATTGAGTGGAAAATCTGAAATTTTCAGACATCTACATGTCTTCAAATCCACTATCCAACTCAAATAGCTATATGGGGCTGATAGATCTTCAGCCATACCATATATTAATAGTCATAGCAATATAAAAATTGCATAAGACTTTTGGCAGAGACTATAAATAGTCAAAATAAGAGTCATAGATCAATTCATAGATCACATGACCCTATCTCTTAAGCTTGTAAGTTATAAACAGTGAGGATTGCCAATTCCTCTGCAAGCTTTATGATAAATGCTTAGCCAGAGCCAGCACTTAAAATACCTCTGTCAGGAACCCCTCCCCAAACCCCTGACCATGGTTTTGTGCTTTGGAACTCCTCAGAGAGGTGTCAGGGTAGGTTCAGACACTAGATCTAAAAATACCAACCCAAAGACAAGCACTTATCTAAAAGTTATCTACTGAGTGGAATGTCAGACATCTACATGTCTTCAAACCCAGCTATCCAACTAAAATAGCTATATGAGGCTGATAGATCTTTAGCCATACCATATATTAGTAGTCATAGCAATATAAAAATTGCATAAGACTTTTGGCAGAGACTATAAATAGTCAAAATAAGAGTCATAGATCAATTCATAGATCACATGACCCTATCTCTTAAGCTTGTAAGTTATAAACAGTGAGGATTGCCAATTCCTCTACAAGCTTTATGATAAATGCTTAGCCAGAGCCAGCACTTAAAATATCTCTGTCAGAAACTCCTCCCCAAACCCCTGACCATGGTTTCATGCTTTGGCACTCCTCAGAGAGGTGTGAAACCATGGTCAGTGGTTTGGAGAGGGGTTCCTGACAGAGATATTTTAAGTGCTGGCTCTGGCTAAGCATTTATCATAAAGCTTGTAGAGGAATTGGCAATCCTCACTGTTTATAACTTACAAGCTTAAGAGATAGGGTCATGTGATCTATGAATTGATCTATGACTCTTATTTTGACTATTTATAGTCTCTGCCAAAAGTCTTATGCAATTTTTATATTGCTATGACTACTAATATATGGTATGGCTGAAGATCTATCAGCCCCATATAGCTATTTGAGTTGGATAGCTGGGTTTGAAGACATGTAGATGTCTGAAAATTTCAGATTTTCCACTCAATAGATAACTTTTAGATAAGTGCTTGGCTTTGGGTTGGTATTTTTAGATCTAGTGTCTGAACCTACCCTGACACCTCTCTGAGGAGTGCCAAAGCATGAAACCATGGTCAGGGGTTTGGGGAGGGGTTCCTGACAGAGATATTTTAAGTGCTGGCTCTGGCTAAGCATTTATCATAAAGCTTGTACAGGAATTGGCAATCCTCACTGTTTACATATATATAGTAATGGAAATATATGGTGTAGCTATTATGGACTGCTAATTGTGTAATGAAAAGTAAATAATTAGGTAACAGCAATATACTTTACTCTTACTAGCATAGTTGCTAATTCAAACCTATGGAGTGATGATGCTTTATATATTATTTTTTCTGTGAAATAATTGTGAGAGAAATAGACAATAAATATTTATTTAGAGACTAAAATAACTCCATATCTTTCTTTAAAATAATAGTGCCTATACTATCTTAGTACATTATCTATGCAAATAGTAATTGCAAGTAATTTTATCTATAAATATATATTAGGAATTCTCTATAAGTCTTTGCATGTAGGGTTCTGAAACCTAAAGACATTGTTAGTTTTAACACAAATATAATATATTTCAAAACACACGAAAATTCAAACCTATATAAATCATTCTCTTTTTTTATTATTATGTATTTACCATTGGAGTGCACTAATTGTAAATATATTTAAAATATTTTGGAAATCATAAGACAAATAGAAATATTAAGTCAATAATAGATATTTAAGTTAATCAGACAAATTTTTATTTTTCATTGCCATCAAATGTGCACTGAAAATATTTTTGTATTTATAAACTCCAGTTTCATTTAATATTCTTATTGAAATTTATCTCAGTACATTGGCTTAACAAACTATAAAAATTGTTGCGTTTGGAATTTATCCTCACTTTAATTGATGATCTATTCAATAAATAATTATAATATTCTTTTATTGTATAGGAATCTGACATTAGTAATAGCATTGTCTTTCCAGCTGAACTAACTTTATCAAGATACTAATTTTCTATACATCTGATTCCGTGGAATCTCTACCAAACATTAAGATAAGTCAAAACTGAAAGAGTGAACGGCACGTGAATCCCTTCTAAATAAAGATTATATTCTATCTAAGCATTCGTGTATCAAAAGACAAATTTTCTTGCGATAATGATCGAGTTTTTGATAAGCATATTTTAAAAATAGAACTACGAATATATTGAAAGTCTTATTAGTTAATTAGCATCCTTTAATTATGAATCTATTTTTTCACATTATTTAATATAAACTTACATTTAGTAATATATACGATTTATCTGAGATAATTGTAATTACTTTTATTATGCCTTTATTTAAATTAAAAATAAAAGAGCATTTAAAATTTACTCATTCATGGTAACATTTTTTTTTTTTTTAAACAGTCAAAACTCTCTATTCGTATTGCCACTCAGTGCAAGCCAGAGTAATCAATGGATTCCAGAAGGCTTGTGCATAAAATCCCCATCTAGGGCCTACTCATCCAATATCCCCAGATTAGTTTCTGGCTTGTGGCTTTCATCAGTAAGGAGCCTTGGATCTGAGAGCACTGCAGCTAGATCTTAGGACCTAATGCAACCCTCCAGCAGCTACCTTTTATCTCTACTCAACTACAAAACTATGAGATTTAAATTGAAAACACTATAATATTTTCATAGTTTTGTAGTTAAGTAGAGATAAAAGGTGGTTGCTGGAGGGTTGCATTAGATCCTAAAATCTAGCTGCAGTCCTCTCAGATCAAAGGCTCCTCACTGACGAAGGCCACAAGCCAAAAACTAGTCTGGGGATATTGGATGAGTAGGCACTAGATGGGGATTTTATGCACAAGCCTTGTGGCATCCATTGATTACTCTGGTTTGCACTGAGTGGCAATAGGTATAAAGAGTTTTTCCTGTTTTAATAACAGATAAGAACAAGCATAAGAAATAGTGATCATGTGATGTTTATTGATTTAATTTTTTTTTTCAATGACATATTCACATATATAATATATATGTTTGTTTTGAAGAAACCTTGCAGTTATCAATGCTTAATAATTAATGTATTCTATTTACTATAAGATCTAGCGTAAAGAACTTTTGTTCTACTATTTAATTAAAACATTTAAAAAAAATCTTTTACGAAATATTTTAATATGTTTCTACTAAAATGTCAAAACAATTTCCAGATACTATATAAAAGTATTATTAAGAATCACTAAAAACATCATTTATCTTTTCTTTTTTTTTTCAACATAAAATTAAGTTTTCTCATTAGCATTTTAATTATGTATTAACAATTACTAGTTGATTTATTAGTTTATTATTTTTTACAATACATTAATAAGTTGTAGAAAATAAATAATTAAAAATATCATTAATCAAGAAATGACTAAAAGTAGGCTAATTCATCTTTAACTTTTAAAAAAAAAAAATTAAAAACAAAACATAAAAAAGAAATTTTTTGACACAAATTAGAACAAAAAATCTTAAAATGAAAGTCTGTTTTAGTACTAAATATTTTTTTTGTTGAAATTAAGTTTTGCAAATTTTATACTATATACTTTTATACATCATCGGATGTTTGTTTTTTTATATGATTAATTTATTTGATAGCATATATATTTATTCCACTTTTAATTTTTTATTGATGCATAAACTTTTATACTAAATGAGATTTATCATAGAAGCGAAACAAATTGTTTTGTTTTTTTTTCAAAAAAAAAAAAGCTTGTTTCAAGAATCTTGTTTTCTCTTATACACAAGAATAATTTCTTTGGGGATAACTAAAAAGAAGTTGTGAATGAAAGTTTAACAATGGTAAGTAATTTTACTGATTTTAATATTTACGACAGATGTTAAAACAAAAAAATTACTTAACGGTACAAGAACATTTAAAATATATATATATTTCTATTATAAAATGTTTTATTATTATGATAGTTTTAAAAGAAACAATCTTACTTTTACAATAATAAAGTTAGCTGACAAACATTAAACACTCAGTAAATATTGAAAGTGAATCTTTCTTTTTTTTTGTAAAGTCAGCCCCTACATCAGGAAATACAGCTACATAAAATATAGATTATTTTAAATCTATTTAATATTAAAATAACACTAAACATTATAAGCTAATCATTTGCTTACAAACAAATCAACTGAAAAATATAAAATTTCACCATTTTATGCATTTCTTTAATAAAATTGCTATAAGAAGAAAATACCAGCGAAAATTTATTCAAAACGATTTATAATCATTCTTTTAAAGATTGTAAGACAAAATAATATCTCAAAGTCTTTAATCAAGTTCTTAAAGGCTAATTCATTGGGATTTTATACTTTAGCTGATAAAATAAAAACTCACTCAAAATTGATTAGTGAAATTATTTTATAAAGATCAGTATGACTGAATCATTTTAAACAGCCTTTGTAAGTGAATTTATGACCTACATACAAATTAAAACTGGTGAAACTTTTCATATGAATTAGTGTCCAAGTTTTCTGAGTAAAATAAAAATAACCATTAGAAGCCACTCACAAGGGTATGGTCATTCCAATTCCAGAAAAAAATGCATATTGAAAGACTATAGTAATAATATACTAGAGATAAGTTTTGCGGTGTCAATGTAAATCTATTTGCAAAACCCAAATATGTCCATGTATAAAACAAGTTTGTTCATTATTTTGTTTATTTGATATTTTGTGGTATTGTCTTTTAACTTCTGCAATGAAACTTTTTTTTCTGAAAGCTTTCAGCACTTTTGTAATTGACTCTCCATTATATTTTATTGTTAGTCATATTTTAGCTAATGTCAATACCCACTTTTTTAGAATGTCTTTGAGATAATCTTCATAATATAAATTGAGCCTACTCCCATTAAAACCATGCTCAAGTTCTTCACAATATACTTTTTTAAAAAGTCTGTTACAATTCATAATTTCACATGTCAATCCAATGAAATATTTTACAGTAGTAAAATCAATAGTTTCCTGTCCAACAAACAAAAGAATGTATAAATGATATTGCTAATTGCTCAACAACCTTTGTGATAAACGCTTAGCCAGAGAAAGTATTTAAAATAACTCTGTCAAAACTCCCCCCCCCAAACTTCTGACCAATGGTTTCATGCTTTGACACTCCTCAGAGAGATGCTAGGATACCTTCAGACATACCAACCCAAAGCCAGCATTTATCTAAAAGTTATCTATTGAGTGGAAAATCCAAAATTTTCAGACACCTACATGTCTAAAAACCTAGCTATCCAACTCAAATAGCTATATGGGGCTGAGAGGTCTGCCAAGACTGTATTGATTTGTCTTACGATCTGGCCATCTGAATTTTTAAAAATATTCTTCAATAATTCTTTTAATGCTTTTATGTTAGTCAATAAAAAGACCAAATCTCACTTTCATATAATAAATTGATTAAGATAATGAACAACTCTATTTTTAATTAATATGATTGCAGAAATTATATAACTGCAATAAAATATTTCTTAATTTATTAAAAAAAAGAAATGGATATTGGAGTCTGTACTGCATTTCACTGTCTAAGTTTGTATTTTTACTTAAAAACTATTAAATTATTTAAACTTGTCTCATATCTTCAAGTTGATAACCATTCAAGTTAAAAGTTCAATTTTTTTCTTCCATTACTGGCTGACAAAGGATTTAAGTTTCTTGAACATCAATTATAAAATCAAAGTCTTTAATATATTATATTCAAAATATTAAAGATTATCTTTTGAATTGACATTGAATAGTTCCATCATCATCATACTGTGAATCCAGAAGCTAAAAAGATGAAGTTTTTGTTTTTACTTTTAATCAATTCAAATTAAAAATTTAATTTCCTATAAACAATTCCAAAGACAATTTCATAAAAATCAAAAACAAAGTTGGAACGAATAAACATCCTTGTTTATTATTTCAAGTACTCAGATTTTCCATTTCAGAAATAATACTTCCTTTCATTCTATTAAGTAGATACTGTATAATATTAATAAATTTGGGTGAGCCTATTAATTTCATAGAGTGCTCCAGCACTTTCCTTGTAGTTGCATTATCAACAAAAAACATATCTATAAAAGATTTCTTAATTGTCTAAAACCATATCGAACCTTTGCAGTTATTCATCCTACAACTATTCATACCTTTTCAACAAAATTCTTGAAGATAACAATGATATTCCATGAAAATTAAAAATTTAATAATATATGTTAGCAGTTAATAATATGAGTTATTAAAATCATTTATTTCAAGTATCTGAAGAAGATGTAAATACAAAAATAAATCACAATATAATCAATAAAATAATGATTAAATTATAATAAAGTAATTTAAATTTCTACAAGCAAAAAATTAAATTTTAATTTCAGAAATACAATTTTTTAATACTTTACTTTTTCAATTGGTTTATAATCTTATTCTAAACCCATCATATTTATTAATAAATTTCTGCAATTTTAATACATCATTATATAATCAAAATAACATCACTATATTCATTACTACTGACAGTTTTTAATTTTAATGCATTAATTGATTTTGAAAAATCTGTTTGTTGGTTTGTTAACTTTTGATCTTTTTTCAAGGTAGCATGAAAATTTAAAATCAAGGTTTAATATATTTAAATTCTATAGAATTGCTTGAAAATTGATATATAATTAAGTTATAACACCCAGTATGTAACAGAAGGCAGGAAAATATGAAAAATATTCAATATTTTTATGTTGTGCAATTAACAATTATTCTTAGAATTTTCATTTGGTTTAAATAATGATAGCAAAAGAACAACTTAAATTTTTTATCTTTTAATTTAATAACATGTATATGATTATATATATATATTATAACAATCGGAAGTAAGTGGAGATCGAATCTAACCGCAAAAACAATATCTGCAACTACCAGGGCGCCATCTAGGCATTTGAGCCTAGAAAAATTTATAAAGTAGGCAGATACGCGCTGTTAAGATTCCACTTTATTTAAATATTCTGATCGTTAACCCAAGTCACTAGCTCAGTGAGTAGCAGAGATAATAAAATATAAATTTTATATCTTAAATATAAAAGAATAAAAGCCACTGCCAGAAATTAACACATAAAAATATTTATTTACGCACATATAAAATCATTCTAAATTCGAGGAATAAGTTTAACCTTTAGATTTTTATATTAACTTGTAAATTTACATTTAAAAAGATTTCAATAAGTTTAATTTTTATTTAGTGAGTCGAGTATGAATAGACTATATAGGTCTGCATTTGAAAAGAAAATATTCTTTCCCTTATTTAACCTTAGGCCAAAAGTTCGTAGTCAAAACGGCACCAATCCATCTGATACATTTATGTATTCAATGTAGCATGAAAATACGACAACACAAAATACTGTACTGTCAGGAATGTACATCTGAACAGTAAGTAGAATTAGAGAAGACATTGACTCTCCACCAACAGGAATGTTACATCTGTTGGCAAGTAGAACAATAAACAAAAAACTCCATAGGAATGGACTGCGGTCTTCTGCCGACTTACAAACCCATCCATAGGCAAACAGAAAGTGTGTGGCATATATATGCAATCCTGCCCGTAGCGGATCTCATACTACATCTACTAATTACACAAATATATCCAATCCATTGAGCCAATTCAACTACGAAACGAATAACCTAAGATTACCCTCCCTTAATATAACTTTACAAAACTATATAGCCATTCACGCCCGACTTAAATTTAACATTTAGATACGTTCGCACAAATGAATTTTATAAAATTTGTTTTAAAATGTTGAGTATAGATCAGCTGCACAGATTTCACGGTCAAAAACATTCCAAATTAAACACAACCGATCAAAATACAAAGTCATCGATAAACGTCACTTGCATAGGGAATATACAAATCCCATTAGCATTCCTCGTAAGATGCTGCAGTGATATCGTTGACCTATATATTCTAATCGAATGTGAAAACCACAACATAATCAACCGCTAAAGAATCTATGCAACGTCCATACCCAACCTTAAATTTCCTCATTTAAAATTTAAACAAAAATATTAATACAAATAAAATAATAAATGGAAATGTTTTTTTTTTTTTATCAAATGCAAATATATAAAATTAAACATTTTCAATTGATTTTAAACTTAAAAGTCAGATAGAAGTTCATAAGCTTGAACGAAAGTTCTTAGTTATTTTTAAATTTAGAGTTCATGTCAATATAGCTTACAGTAGAAGAGTCCAGGTTCCTGTTTTTTAATTCCTGCGATGTCTCCATTGGAAGATAATGTTCTGGAGGTAGCATTAGCTGGTTCCATTCTTGTATCACAGTCTTTTCATTTTATATTTTTTTTAAAACAAAAAAAAATGAGAGAGAACGGCAAGTGCGTCTTACCGTTCTCATCAAATCAAGTCCGAAAAAACTGTCTGGAACTCAATATTTCTCTTTTTATAGTAAATCTCCAGATTGAATGAACAAAGACGTCACTAATCCAAATTTTCGTTCGGGTCCGGGCTGAGGCTTGGTGCTTCCATTGGTCAAGCTAAAATCTCTTTATTCTCTTATCTAATTTACTCTCTGACTTTTTAATTAGACAGCTTTTGGATAATTAATAAACAATCATTTCCATTTACAGATTACAGGAATTAATTAATACCTGTTTTTATTTTTACTTACGTTATTTCTTTTTTAAACTATTTTTATATTTAAATCTTTTTTTATAAAAAAAATACATTCAAATACCTTTTTTTATTTATTAAAAAAAAATATTTTTAAAGTTTAGCATCTGTGCGAATATATACGTTTAACAAACATTTTAATTTTAGCGTTTAGTTTTTTTTTCTTTTTAATACACTTATTTTTATATGCGAACTTAAAAGTTTTTATTTCAATTTAATGTAATGACATATTTATATATCGTTACATATCAGTAAACTTCCTCAAAAAAATAAAAACATTTAAAAAAAAAAAAAGAATTTACTTAGTGTTAGTAATTACGTTACACAAATTTGTTATATATGAAATTTCAAAAGGACAAAACTTTTTTTTTTAAAAGACAAAACAGTAATTACAAATATAATGATAAAAAAAAAGTTGACTGATGATTCCTTACTACCAGCTAAATTTCTGCCCCCTCCCTTCCAAGTTTCTTTTCTTCAACTTTTAAGTATTATTTAGGCAAGTTAAACGATTAGATTTTAAACAAGACTTTTTTTTAAAAAAAAATTATGATTTATATTTATTAATTACATTTTATTTATTACTTTTTATTCCTCGTATTTCTCTTTACATATGTGCAATTTTTCTTACTGGCAGTACCTTTAAGACAAAATTTCAAACTGTAACTCCACGTCAATACAACAAATATATTTATACAATTTCAGAAAAAAATTTACAGGCATGATTCACTTTTAAAATTCTCAGGGCACTCGTGTTTATTAAAGATCGGCCCAAGTTGGGTAGCCAGTTATAACAATCGGAAGTAAGTGGAGATCGAATCTAACCGCAAAAACAATATCTGCAACTACCAGGGTGCCATCTAGGCATTTGAGCCTAGAAAAATTTATAAAGTAGGCAGATACGCGCTGTTAAGATTCCACTTTATTTAAATATTCCGATCGTTAGCCCAAGTCACTAGCTCAGTGAGTAGCAGAGATAATAAAATATAAATTTTATATCTTAAATATAAAAGAATAAAAGCCACTGCCAGAAATTAACACATAAAAATATTTATTTACGCACATATAAAATCATTCTAAATTCGAGGAATAAGTTTAACCTTTAGATTTTTATATTAACTTGTAAATTTACATTTAAAAAGATTTCAATAAGTTTAATTTTTATTTAGTGAGTCGAGTATGAATAGACTATATAGGTCTGCATTTGAAAAGAAAATATTCTTTCCCTTATTTAACCTTAGGCCAAAAGTTCGTAGTCAAAATGGCGCCAATCCATCTGATACATTTATGTATTCAATGTAGCATGAAAATACGACAACACAAAATACTGTACTGTCAGGAATGTACATCTGAACAGTAAGTAGAATTAGAGAAGACATTGACTCTCCACCAACAGGAATGTTACATCTGTTGGCAAGTAGAACAATAAACAAAAAACTCCATAGGAATGGACTGCGGTCTTCTGCCGACTTACAAACCCATCCATAGGCAAACAGAAAGTGTGTGGCATATATATGCAATCCTGCCCGTAGCGGATCTCATACTACATCTACTAATTACACAAATATATCCAATCCATTGAGCCAATTCAACTACGAAACGAATAACCTAAGATTACCCTCCCTTAATATAACTTTACAAAACTATATAGCCATTCATGCCCGACTTAAATTTAACATTTAGATACGTTCGCACAAATGAATTTTATAAAATTTGTTTTAAAATGTTGAGTATAGATCAGCTGCACAGATTTCACGGTCAAAAACATTCCAAATTAAACACAACCGATCAAAATACAAAGTCATCGATAAACGTCACTTGCATAGGGAATATACAAATCCCATTAGCATTCATCGTAAGATGCTGCAGTGATATCGTTGACCTATATATTCTAATCGAATGTGAAAACCACAACATAATCAACCGCTAAAGAATCTATGCAACGTCCATACCCAACCTTAAATTTCCTCATTTAAAATTTAAACAATAAATATTAATACAAATAAAATAATAAATGGAAATGATTTTTTTTTTTATCAAACGCAAATATATAAAATTAAACATTTTCAATTGATTTTAAACTTAAAAGTCAGATAGAAGTTCATAAGCTTGAACGAAAGTTCTTAGTTATTTTTAAATTTAGAGTTCATGTCAATATAGCTTACAGTAGAAGAGTCCAGGTTCCTGTTTTTTAATTCCTGCGACGTCTCCATTGGAAGATAATGTTCTGGAGGTAGCATTAGCTGGTTCCATTCTTGTATCACAGTCTTTTCATTTTATATTTTTTTTAAAACAAAAAAAAATGAGAGAGAACGGCAAGTGCGTCTTACCGTTCTCATCAAATCAAGTCCGAAAAAACTGTCTGGAACTCAATATTTCTCTTTTTATAGTAAATCTCCAGATTGAATGAACAAAGACGTCACTAATCCAAATTTTCGTTCGGGTCCGGGCTGAGGCTTGGTGCTTCCATTGGTCAAGCTAAAATCTCTTTATTCTCTTATCTAATTTACTCTCTGACTTTTTAATTAGACAGCTTTTGGATAATTAATAAACAATCATTTCCATTTACAGATTACAGGAATTAATTAATACCTGTTTTTATTTTTACTTACGTTATTTCTTTTTTAAACTATTTTTATATTTAAATCTTTTTTTATAAAAAAAATACATTCAAATACCTTTTTTTATTTATTAAAAAAAAATATTTTTAAAGTTTAGCATCTGTGCGAATATATACGTTTAACAAACATTTTAATTTTAGCGTTTAGTTTTTTTTTCTTTTTAATACACTTATTTTTATATGCGAACTTAAAAGTTTTTATTTCAATTTAATGTAACGACATATTTATATATCGTTACAATATGTATATATATCCACTATAAACAGCCAAATTAAAGTATGATATAGTTTTACATTTTCAATAAATGTGCCAATATTAAAAACTTAAAAATAATAGATATTTTTTTTATATATATTAAATGCTTTTATTGATCGTGCACTAAAAAGAAATAAAATAATTATTTCTTCAACCACAATTAGTATTTTAGATTTAACTTGAAATAAAAACATAGGGGTGGGGGGGACAGCAGAAATTAATTAAATCAATCTCTGTTTTTTATAACAAGGGCTTGACTTAATTAATTTCTGGATCCCCCATGCTTTTTTTTATGTGTCAAAGCTGCTTGTAAGGTGGCTGTGCTGACCACTTGGCCACCAATGCTTGACATCTCCATGCTTTTATTTCAAATTAAATATAAGAATTCCAATTGTGGTTAAAGAAATAATTATTTTATTACTTTTTAGTACACAATCAATAAAAGCATTTAATATAAAAAAAATTTTTTATTTCTATTATATAATCTAAATTTGCCTTCATGCCATATTATATATTTTTTATAAATAATCTTTAAACCATTTTAAAAAATAACTTTTTTTTTTGTTTGTTTTAAAATAATTGTTATTTAATTACAGTATATATTGTGCTATTATACACCCTGGATAAAACTTAACTTTAGATTATTTATTCTGACTTCATATTCTTTGTTAATGAATAGATTTATTTATAAACTGCAATAGTTCATATTATAATAATCCAATAGAAAATAATTTGTATTAGCTCAATTAAGATACTGCTTCAAATCCAACTACTTCAATCATTCATTATTTCTTTTTCTCCAAAATAACAGTCATATAATCAATTACTCAAGAGTTCATATGATATTTAAAAACTAAAGGGCAGAATGAGTACACAGTTTTATTCAAATGATTAGTGAAATCTTTTTTTAATTTTTCTCCAATGTTAATTGATCCAGAACTTTTACTACTATCTCAATATGTGAAAGGGTGTAATGGTGTTATGTGAATTCTTCCATTTATATCTCCATCTTTGATAAAATCTTTAGCTCTTTTAATTAATGTTAATTTTTTTCTCATGTGTCATAGCATCAGCTGGGAAGCGAACCTGGGACAACTGCTTGTAAAGCAGCTGTCACTGACCTCTTGACCACCAATGCTTGACTACTTAATGTTAATTCTCCAAAAAAGAGAAAAGGTTTGTAATAAACATTAAAATTACTAAAAGATAAACTAAAGTAATATAACCAACCAACTTGTTTATATATATATATTACATAATAGTAATTAAAAACATGTATAACCAAAACTGATTTAAACAATCTTCCAAATAAGAACCTAAAAACTTCAAACAATCATGCTTTCAACTTAACCCCCCCCCCACTAATCTTAATTACTAATTTGGCTGTTTTTAGTTTTTAAAGCAAAACTATACACACTCTGTTTCTAACCCTATAGATTGATTTTGAATTTACTACTTAAATTTATTTATTTTTAATTTTGTTCACACAAATATTTAATTGATTTTATTAAATAATAATGTCACCTGCAAGTATACAAAGAAAGTGAGTATATGCATTTATTCTATCAACTCCCTTGTTTCTTTACATATATATTTAATGACATGTTTATTTAATATCTGCATTTAATTGCTTTCTATTGTTTAATCATAAAGTAGTTAAAAACCAGATTCTGGAAACACTTTATTTTTAGAGGTTTTCAACAAAGAAAGTGACTATATGCATTTATTCTGATAGCTTACAAAAAAATTGTTTCCATTTCTTTAAACATACAAATACATACACACAGAGAGAGAGAACATATATATATATATATTGAGGTGGTCACTTCATGATGTTTCACAATGATTGGCAGGCATATTCATTTAATTACATCCATCTTTTTTTAAATTAATATACTTATATGTCCAGACATAATAAATTATTTTACGTGTAGATTTGAACATGTGTATAAAAGTTCAAACTAAGGAAACATTTAATAATTAACGTTTAACAAATTTTTTTAAACTTCATGTGAACAATTTTTAATTTCATTTTAAAATTATTTTTAATTTTAAGATTTTCTTTTAAATAAATAATTTGTAGCTAAATAAAGTTATGATCACCATTTTGTTTTCTTGTTATTTAAAATTAAAAATAAGTATAAGCAAATTGTTTAGTTATTCTACTTTACAAAACTTATTTTATTCAAATAATATTTGAAAAATATTTTGCAAATTAAGATTTCATCATTTGAAGTTCATAAAATATTTTATTTGATCTGAAATGTAATACTATTATAAATATTTGGGATTTTTCAAATTATAACTTAATTAGTTAAAAAGTAGTAAAAATATATGGCATTTTTCTTTTATTAAGTGTTTTGATTTAGTTAATGGGGATTGCTAGAGACATTACTGGACTATTTATGGGGAAATTCTTTTATTTCAGTTAATAAAAAGTCGGAAAGTTAATCAATGTTGGTTCATCCAGGTTAACTGATTAGTTATTACAAGTGCCAGCTAAAATATTACTTATTTGAAGCAGCATTAATATTTAATTAATTGAAACAAATTTTGGGTCTTTTTTTTATAATTAGAAATATTCTGCTCTGATCAATGTCCTGTATATATAATATCTTAATCATCTTGTTAAGTATGTTTAAATTAAATTATTAATGTATCTGAAAAGCAATCTTTAGACATCTCCTTTGAAAAAGAAGTGTTTTGTCAGAATTGTTTATACTGCCAGTAATCATTTAATGGAATAAACTGAGATTTGCCAAAAAAAGTTTTCTCAAAATGAAAATTAAAACTTGCCATGTGCATAAAGTTAAATGAAAATGTGGTTTACAAAATATAAACTATTCTGGTTTAGAAGTGATTCTATGTTTTATTACTCTACAAATTATTTATGACTACACCAAAATTAGAAGCTATGGATTCAGCAGTAGCTATATATAAAAGATTTACATCTCATGGAAAAACTGTGATTTATTTTTGATTTAGAGTTATTATCTCTTTTGATAAGAGAAAAAGACAGAAAAAAAAAATTTGAATATTTAATTTTTTTTTTAATTTTAATTTCAATATTTTTTCTCTTAAATAGATTTAACCTTATACTATAATGGAATTGTTTTATTATTTAAGATAATATTTGTTATTCATAATTATGACTGGTTAAAGATTAAAATATATTTCAAATAAGAGTAATTTTAAAGTAGATAAATTAAATGTTGTCTGCAGAAAAAATATTTTACTTAATAAGCTTACTTGATCCAAATACAAAATTAGTTGTAATATCAGATATATTTAAAAGATGAAGTAATATTCTATTAGATTCATGAATCTTATAGTTTAATTAAAGGTGTATTAATAAAAAAAAATTAACTCATTATAAAAGAAAAATAGGAAAGGAGTGGATATCACTCTTAAGAAAAATTAAATTCACCAACAAACATGGTTTGCTTTAATAAATATAAGACTCATAAATATTAAATAATTGTATAAATAAAAAAATATAATATTTGTATTATAAATTATCTAAATTAAAACTTTAAATTAAATCAGATTTACTAATATTAAAATTAAATCTGGTTAAACATTAATGTAGTAATTCTTAATTTGGTATATATGGATATTATGTGGAGGGTTTTGAATAATTAATTACATAATTTTGAAAATGAAAAATATTGCTGTAATAACTATGTGATTTATTAATTGCAAAAAAGAAAAATCGTCAAGCGTTGGTAGCCTAGCGGGTAGCATAGTTGTCTTCCAAGCAGCAGGGACCTGGGTTCACTTCCTGCTCAACACATTTGACATTGGAAAAAAAAAGAAAAGTCATTTTTCAAAGATAGAGAATAAAAATAATGTATTGAAGTTATGTTAATTAATGTTCAAAGATGAAGAAAAATAATTTATGCTAAATTGACAGTATTATAAGGATATGATACCTGGCAGTGAATATGTGCAGAATGATTTAAGAGATGAAAATGCAAAGTTGACAATATTTGTTCATATTGGCAAAGAATAATAATTATAATTTATCATCTAGCATTTGAAGTTAGTACATATTGATTGAAAGCCATGCCAATTTATATCATCTAGAAAATAGTATAGTGATGACTAGTATTTTGCCATGATCAGTTAACATGCTCCATATTACAATCTATATTGAAATATCATGGAAACTAGTATTTATAAGTATTGCATTGTTGTGAGAGTTATTTTTATCATTTTTCTATATATAGTTATCATACTCTGTAGTTGATGCCCTATAAAAGTCCTTTTTGTTTTTTAGATATTTTATATATATCTTGGCTTAGGTGGTAATTGAAGTTATTAAGAATTTTTTATGTAGTCAGTTTTATTTAATACTTATTATTTAATAATAAGACTGCATTTGCTTCTTAATAATTTTATCAATTAATCTGTATTATTCTCTAATTCATATATATTTAGTCATTTGATGTGGACAGTACATTATTTCAACTACTTAAATATTATAAAATATTAAAAATTATGTATTGTGAAATTAATTTAGGACAAAAAAAAATGTATACTGTGATGAAAAAAAGTTCATTTCCAAAGTGTTTAGTTTTAAAATTTGAAGTAGGTGTGTATGTTTGCAACATATTGTCAGTGTTTTATATGAATAAATAGAATTACCATATTATATCAAAAGATTAAATGTGCACATAGGAAACTATATCATTTGCTACCTCAGAAAGCCAAGTAAAATTAATATAATAACAAAATAAATATAAGATAATTAAATTTTAAAAGTGATTAGAAAAAAAAAAGTAATAAAAGATAAAAGCCATAGAAGTGAAGCTGGAATCAAACTTAACTAACGTAAAAACAAATTTGATACACCTAAAAAAATAAATAAGTTTTGTTAATAAAAACTGTTATAGGAGATATATTGAAGTGTCAACAAGTGGACAATTGTAATATTTTGTATATAATAAATATTATTAATATTAAAATTACATTAAACTGATCTTTTCTAAAGGATGATATCATAGAATCTCATGACTCATTGACATAAGTTGGAAATAAATTGCTGAAAGTAAACAGTCTTGGAAAAAAACAAAGGGGTAGGAATTGAAGCTGAAGCTATGGAAGGAAGAAAAAAAAACAAAGCAAGATAACTAGTTATGATTATTATTCTAGTTTTTATTATTAGTATTGTTATGATGATTTTTTGTAGTTCATCTTAAACACAATATAAAAGTGGGTTGAACTCAATCTTACACTTTTTCTAATTCTGTAAAAAATCCAATAATATATATATGGAGTCTTATATTCAAATATCATGTAAACATACGCTATATAAAATAAATGCTTATTTATATATGGAGTCTTGTAATTGAATATTAGTAATACAGTAATCAAAAAATTTTAAAAATACAAAAAATATAATCATCACTAAGGAGCACTTTCGACTATCCTCGTAATCTTTGTCAACTAATACTTTGAAAGGTATATATATATAGTGTTAAACTGAAGATTATATTATCTTCTTCACTATTATTTTAAAATAAAATGCAAATGCTATGGCTAAATAAAAGCTGTTATATTATTTTATTATGGATTTTAATTGAATATGTTAGTGTTCTTTTGAGCAGTATTTACATAAAAACGGAAACCATAAGTAAAACAAGCTGTTTTTATGTTGCCAAAAGGATTTCATAGAGCTTAATGTTTTTACTCTACTAATTAAATTTGTATGTTGAATATATAATAGAAGAAAAATTATAAAAAAAATAAATGTGGGTTCTGGATTGGAGGAAAAAATATCAACAATTTAAGCTTTGTTGCCATACCATACTTATAGCTAAAAATGTGAATTATTTCAAGAACTTAATCAAGAAATTTAAAAAGCATAATGAATATACAAAGAAGACAAAGATATCACAATGGCAGAATCAGCTATTATAGAAAATCAAACTTATTCAAGTTATGGAGTTTCTTTGGTTCTATGGATATAAAAAAGAATAAGAAAAATATTGATGTTTTTGCATTGTAGTGCTGGTTATGATTTTCAGAAATTCCATGGCAGCAAGAAAAACTATCAAATGGATATCTGGCTTTACAAGATGCAAATTCTCGTTTGAAACTGACTAGTTAATTTTTTTCTATTTTGACTATGTCTTGAGATGATTTAATTGATTAAAAAAATTGTTATCACTTGGACAGGTTGGATATAAAACTAAAAAGGAAAACTAGCAATGGAATGGATGAATTTCACTGACTCATCAAGACTGCATTTTTAAATAGTCTAAAAAAAAATCAAGTAGATGATAGTTTACTCTGAAAGAAATACTACTTATATGGTTGCCAGGGATCAGTTTCATCTTGACAGCATCCAATAATAATAAAAATATTAGTTTTATTACTTATATATTGCTACTAGCTACCAGATTTTCTATAGACTTGTGTTGACATCTAGCCATTATAAACAAAGAATGCTTATATAACATAGAAATGTATGATAAAGAATTGAGGATGTGCATGATATAATATATACAAAATTGTTCTTTTTCATATTTTGTGCTCAGTATACAGTAAAAAAAAGTATAATTCTGTTAGAATAATTTATTGTAAATTAATTCTGCTATTTACTTCGCAGATAATACAAAAATTAGCTGTTCGGCTCCTAAAAACAACTTATTTTTTATTTTAAAAAGTAGTCTAAATTTAATTGAAGTAAAGAGAGGATAGTGATCTGTAGCTGTTAATTGATTGTTAAGTGGTACAAATAAATTCACCAGCTTTATCTATTAATTAAAAAAAGAGAAAATGTTATTGTTAGTACATTTGATTTTAAGAAAATTTTTAAATTAAAAAACAGTTCATAAATACTGAGCAATATTATATTTAAAAAATATGTAACATGTCATATTGCCTATAAACACATAAAATCTCTAAAAAAAAAAAAAATTTGAGATAGTTGTTTTGTTTTGTTTTTTGATTTGGAATTCACAGACAACGCTAGTAAAGTGTTTTAATTAAATTTAAAAAAACATATAGAGAATGATAAATAAAAAGAAATGTAATTCTTAATGTATACGAAGAAGCTGAAAAACAAGACTAAAAGATTAGCAAGTTTATTTACAAATTTAATTTTTAAAAAAGGTAATTAATTAATTCTCAAAAGCACAGATTTCTAATTTATTGGGGAAAACTGATTAAAAGACAATTAAATGAACCCTTTATATTTGAAGAGAACAAAAGCGAGAACCCAACTCCAATCCCAGATTCGGTCGATTGAATTTCAATTGAACCATAGATCAAAATAGACACTAAGGAATCTTTACAGGTTGTACAAACATTTTATTAATTATGTCAGCTTTTAGAAGTTATTTATTTAAACTAAACTTAGCTGAGTTGAAGAGTTGGAGAATGGAGAAGATTGAAGCTTGTCCATTAAAGTTTGAATATATGCTATCTTAATATAAACCGAGCACTGATTGTATATATGTGTAGGAGATTATGAGTGCTAGTTTAGCATGTAATAGATAAATTGAAGACATTTATCTTTTTCACATGTATATGATCATGTGTAGCAGTTCTAAGATAGATTGGATAGATGTAGGATGCTTGAAAGTTCGAGTTCAATTTCCTTATATATATATATATTGAGTGGCAGTTCAATTTCCTTATATATATATATATTGAGTGGCATCTAAAATATCAATATCCAACAGGTAAAAAACTAAAAGGCTGAAAAATAAAAGCCTGAAATGCATTTGTCTGAAAAGTAATTTGATCAAAAAGTTATTTCACTGAGAAGTTATTTTCCAAATATTTGATATCTCTAGTTCTCTTGATGGATGAAGATTGTTTGCAAAAAAAATGTATGCATATGAGAGATAGTTATCTGACTTTCTGTGTTGATGAATGCCTGCATTGGTGTAAAATTGATATGCAGGATACATTGATAATAATTTTAAAAATTTGAAAATGAGACAGCTTAATAAAGAAAAAGTAAAAAGATAATATCCAAAAATATTGTGGAAGTAAAAATATAAAATGTAGAAGACTTGGGCAACAACAGCTAAACACAATAAAAGTGTCTAGATTGAAAGTGAAGAAGAGGAAATATCAGTTAATAAAACTTAAACTCATGAACCTAAATATACCTGGCTGAACTAATAGCAAAAGAATTTAATTGTAGAACCATATGATAACATCAATTATCATAGAGAAAAGATTGACAAATAGCTATAAGATCATCTGGAAATACATATTTCTGGAGTAATGAATTTTAAAAAATGAGCTTTTTTTCTTGTTTACTATAATGAGAAATGTAAATAATGTATAACAATTAATTAAATTAAAAATATGTAGATAATAATAAATAAAAAGAAAGTTAAACCTTTAACTATCAAAACCCAAGATTAAGGGATATGCTTAATTATCAATTTAATTTAAAAAATAATACTCTAGAAGGTTGGAATTCTGATTAGTTTATTTTTATAAAGCAAAATAAAATGAATTAAATTTGAAGAAAAGGTTATACAAATATCTACAGAGCAAGAAATAAGCTCAACTATAGATTAAAGTAGATTCAAGAAATTTTTACATATCATACTGGCTTTTTATTATTTATCTAAATTCTTAGAAGCTATTAATGTGATGATTTAAAATTAAATTATTAATTAGTAGCCTAATTCTAAAAGAAAACTCAGCTTCATATTTAGTGGAAGAAAAAATGTCAGTTGGATAACAGATCTGGCAAAAAGTATATAAATAATAGAGAGAAAAAAAAGAATAGAAGACAACTTTTCTGATAATATTATTATCAATTTTACTTTTGGGAATTGAATTTTCTAAATTCCCAGTTAAAAGGCTCCATCTCATCGCTAAAAAATCTATTGGGATTATTGTATAACAGAATATATTATTTTGCTAATACTAAATTTAATTTAATTTTAGATAGACAATCCACTTAGCTATCCAATTAATGATTGGTAAATGGGTATTCATCTTAGCCAGAGAGTAAAACAAAGAAAGAAAATATTAAACCATCATCTTTAGTTATTGATTAATCTATTGGGTATCATCTTATTTCTTTCTGGACATAGTGGGATATTTTATTACTCATTGCATCCTTTTAGTTTATCGATAGTGTTAATAATCACGTAGGGCGTCAACAATTATTAATTTTAATAGTGCTAGGAATGAATATTTTCATCATGGAAATAATTCATGCGCAAACAATATTAATTGGATGTGATAACTTTTTCCAATTTTGTGTATGTGGGTACGTTCGAGTGTGCATGTTTTTAAGGTAAAGATTAATTTAAAATAATAATTTGAAGTGATAAAAGCTAAAATGAATATGAAGTAAAAAAATTTCATTTAAAAATAGTTTTAAAGTTATAGTATTTTATCTGCAAATAAATTATTTTTTGAATTGTCTTTGTAAT
Organism: Epiperipatus broadwayi; assembly: GCA_028023455.1. Classification (NCBI taxonomy): domain Eukaryota; kingdom Metazoa; phylum Onychophora; class Udeonychophora; order Euonychophora; family Peripatidae; genus Epiperipatus; species Epiperipatus broadwayi. The sequence continues at coordinate 5,083,695 of JAQFVV010012401.1, forward strand.
TAAGTTTTAAAACTTTTATGGATGAGTAGATTTAATTATTTATTTAAAAAATAATCGAGTGATTTATTGCTCGGGAATTCCAAAGAAATTCAAGCGCAAAAAATGTCAGAGAAGCTGCGATCTATGGATCTTGAGCTTCGGTGTCTGACTATCTTGAATCATGCAGATCAATCAGTCATTGAAAAGATATAATTGACATCTCTTTTTTATTTATTTGATAGCTGTTAAATCTTTTAAACTTATAATTAGCGCATTTATGTAAATTCTTTAATATTTAAACAATTGATAAATTAATAAATACATAAAAATAAATTTTAGCAAAATTTTTATTATTTAAAAATATATTAAATGTTTGTATTTCTACATAAATTAAATAACCAGTTTTTTTTTTTATTTTAATATGTACAGTTAAGATTGCATTTATTTGGTTAGTAAATGGTATAAGTCGGTGCAATTCATTTTATAATAACTAAACAAAAGAAACTATTTTTCATTATTTGAAAAATAAGAATACTGAAAATTTCTAGATTTATCATCTTAACTAAAAATAAATTCTCAAATTTAATCCACTTTTTCAGATCTGTAGCTTCGTTTGTCATATCAGCCTGGAAAATTTCTGTATCGCTTCCATACACTTCATATATAGTTTTTTTTAAATAGGTTTTTTACAATCTTTAAAATTTAGATTAAGATTTTAACTATTCATTTATTGACATCCCTTCTAGCCTAAATCTTGCCCAACTATTTTATTTTTTTTCCAATGATTTCTGTCTGTTCTTTTACCCTAATATTTCACTTTCAAATCCTCCTTGCTATCCCCAACATACATCTATCTATACTTTACTTTGTAGTTTGAAATCTGCATTTTTAGTCTATTAAATATTAAATTCTCAGATCTATGATCAAGCATTAGAAACACACATTTATTAAAAAATCTTCGTTTTGAAATACATAGGCATATTTTTTAAGCATTAAGTTATTTTTATCAAAAACATATTAGCCAGGCTTAATTATGTTATTAATTTGTTTCTACCCATGTTAATAATCCAATCAAGATATTTACAGTTGTTGACTATATCTAATTCATTTATTTATTTTGAAAAACCCTTGAACCTTACTTTAGTTTTTTAATATGTATTTTAGTTCTATGTTCTTACTTTCCTGAAAAACATTATTGTAAAAACAAATATATCAGTTGAAAAATTATTCCCCTTTCATCTCTTGGGTTCTTATTTTAGTTCATAAAATACTATTATCAATGCTATTGCATTTTAAAGTCAATATTTTTCAGAATTTGACAATATCTTAGATCTGTCTTGATATTTCAAAACTTTAATCATTATGAAAATGTGCAGAATCAAATGTCTTTTTATCTACAGATACAACACATAATGTTAATGCTTATTTATTAACTTCTTTTAATACTTGTATGTTGCCTATTATACTACAATTAAACTTGATTTGTTTTTTTTAAAATTGTTTTGAGTACAAAACGAATTGTAATGATTTTTATCAAAGATCTTGTATAAAAGTAATAGAAGATGAATAGATATGTAATTTCTAATTTTTGAAATATTTTTAAAATATCAATATCATTACTATATTTTTCCTATCATCTGACTCATATTTATCACATAGACGTTTGATTTGCAGATTTGCACTATTTTCTCTTTTATTCATTTTTTTAATAATAATAATAATTATAGGGGATTTGAACACAGACTTTCAAGCTTTCTTCAGCTATACACTCAATCTCATACAACTGCTACACATGATCACACACATGTAAAAAGATAAATGATCAATATACATATTTTGCGCTAAACCAGAACTTATCAGTTGGTTCGGATCATCATTTTCCACATACACATATATAATCAGTGTTTGGTTTATATTAAGATAGCAAATCTTCAAACTTTAATGGACATGTTTCAATCTACTCCACCCTCCAACTCTTCAGTCATCCATACCATTGAAAATCTGATGATGAAATGCCCAAATCCCTTGTTAATGCCAATATTATTGTCATGCCATGTTGACTTTAATTCACTCTGACCGCTTATGTATAGGAATTTGTCCATTTAAATACACAGAAGAGGGATGAGCAGGATACAGACTGAATCTGTAATATTTGAAATATAAGCATAATTCATATACTTGGAATTTAAATGTAATTATAGGGGATTTGAACACAGACATTCAAGCTCCCTTCAGCTATCAATTCTATCTCAAACACACCAATACACATGACTACACACATGTCAAAAAGATAAATGATCTCCAATATATGCATTTCATGCTGAACCAGAACTTATCAGTTGGTCTAGATCATCAGCTCTCACACATATATAATATTGGCATCAATAAGGGATTTGGGCATTCCATCATCAATCAATGTTATGGATGGCTGAAGAATTGGAGGATGAAGTAGAGTGAAGCCTATTCATTAAAGTTTGAAAATTTTCTATCTTAATATAAACCAAGCACTTATTACATATATGTGTGGGAGATGATGATCTGGACCAACTTATAAGTGCTGGTTCAACATGAAATACTTATATTGGAGATCATCTATCTGTTTTATATATGTGTGGTCATGTGTATCAGTTGTACGTGATAGAGTGAAGGGAGATTGAAAGTCTATGTTCAAATCCCCTATAATTATATTTAAACTCCAAGTATATGAATTATGCTTGTATTTCAAATAATAATTCTATTATTTCCTATATATATTAGTATTATTATTACTAATTTATATATACATCTACAAAATTGTAAATGTAACTTTTTTTGAAAAAAAAATTTTTTTTTTCTCATAATATCAAATTACATAAAATTTGACTTATTTTTTTAAATGTGCGCCTGAAAACCAAATTATAAATTTTATTACCTATCACTGTTGTATTATATTAACCCTAAAATAAATGTTTTAATAAAGAAAACTGAGTTTATTGTAATGTACTACAGAATATTTTGTAGGTTTAGCATTATAGTATTAATATAAGTTGCTTTATTTTTGCATAGTATAATGGATCTGAGTAAGGAAAATGAATCCAGTCATTTCTAGTAACAGAAAATTGAAATGAAAGAGAAAATATTGCAATGTTTAACTGACTGCATTACAGGTCTTGAGCCAGTATTAGAAAAAAGTGAAAGAAGATTTATTGCAGAATTTGAGCTGTACATAATAAATCATACAAAGATGCCTTAAGAAGATCATCTTATGATGGTATCGTGATCATTTCTTCTTAATATCATTCATCACAATCTTATGGCTCACAAATGACATTTATATAAACTTAATCGCTGATGATGATCATGAACATTGAATAAAATTTCAGCTTTTGCAGAGAAATGTTACACATTTACATTAGAATCTTATTTAGACTTATAATGCTATTATTTCCTGAATATTATAAGCTGCATGTTGTTACTTGGAAAAAATTGTTTATTTAAAAAATAATGGATGTATTGTTTACGTTATGAAAATAAAAGTTTTTATTTTATTTTCTATTATTCCATATTATGGAGTACCATGTACTTGATCTCTATTATTTGAAATGGTTTTTAGATTAAGCACTGCATATTATATTATAATATTGATTTTTTCCTTTGTTTATATTTATAATTCAAATTTGCAAACATTAGTTATCTAGTATGTATGAAGTACAATGATAGAAAAAGAAAGGTCAAGGAGACATGATTTATTGCCAACTATTGAAATGTAATAAACAAAAGAGAAAAGAATGTACAATGATCTAATAAATGGCAATTTAAATTGGCTTATTTAAATAAAAATGCATGTATATAACAATATAAATAAAGCAGTAACAATAATTAATTTAAGACAGCTATGATTCTGGTGAACTTCACAGAAAGTTCACCTAGCATTGAGTTATAAAGAAGAAAGAAACCACTTCAATATGTGGTTGAACAAAAAGTTGCAAAATTGAATATATTATAATAATATGATGTCAAAGATTGTGATAATAATATCATTGTTATTATTAGATTTGCATTCTTCTTAGTATAAACTCATGTTATAGTTTAATATTATCTGGTAGGTTTGTTAAAACTCCTGAATGAACTAATTTTATTACTAACTCTAACAAATAAAAAAATAATAATAGAAATTATAAAAATATTAAAAGAAAAAAAAATGAGAGAGGAAAAGTATAAGAATAGAGCCAAAAAAAAAAAAAAAAGATGATTGTGTTAATTGATAAATATTACTAATTGATGGTGTTTTAACAGTTTTCTATTTTAAAAAATTATGATTTTTTAAAAAATAAAATTTAATGTGTTGCTATTTAGTATTTTACAAAAATTAAGTATCACATGATTACAGTGATCTGACTTCTATTCTAGCCAACTCTGTAAGCACTGAGCCGATGCTTATTAAGTTGTCTGGATAAAAATTCAAATAAACTTCATAATTAAATTATTTGATTGCTTTTAAGTCTATATATATAAATCACTAATAATTATCATATATATTGTAACTTCTTAATGATATGAGTTCGTTTAATTTTTGTAGATTTGAAATTCAAATAATAGAATAAATTGTTAATCAAATGGCAAGCAATAGAAAACTTCATCAATAACTACTAATAGAAGTCATTTAATGTTCTGTTGTTTTATAATGTCAATATACTTTCATGCAGACATATCTTTCTGAATTTTGATTTTTCAAATATTGTAATGCACTTAGAAATCTACATATATAAACAACATAAAAAACAACAAAAACAATAATAATACAATAAAGCAAAAATTAACAATATATGCAACATATACATATTACATTAAAAGCAAAAACAACAACAACAATAATAATAATAAAACAAAAATTAACAATGTATACAACATATATATGTTTAAAAATAAATGGATATACATATAAAAAGTGAATATAATTATTAAAAAATAAAATAAATGGAAAATACAACTGAAGAATAAAATTTAAATTTATATATAATATATTAGTATAAATAATTTATTAAATATAAACAAAAATAAAATAGTAAAATATAAAAGATATATTAAATAAAAGATAAAGATTGCTATTAAAAAACTATCTATATTGAAAATGCAAAGAAAAAATTACAAACTAAATTACAACAATATTTACATGATAAACATCTGGCATTTCACCAATATAAATGAAAATATAAATATTACAATTTCAAAATAAAAAAATAATTGAAATTTTTAATAATTACAAAGAAAGCAGTTAAAAGTAGTATATTGATAAATAGAACTCCCCTCTCTTTATATTGGCAAAGATATGGATATATATTAAATATATTTTTTAAATGACAATAATATGGAATGCACAACAATCACACAATAACAATGTTTTTTTATTATTATAAATAGTCCAAAGATGGCACTAATATGCACTACATAAAATAGTTATAAATCAATTTAAATTTAATATGTTAAAATAAAAAGCAATACACTACTTAAAAAAAGATTCATAAATGCTTTTTTTATTATTTATAAATAAAATAATATGTAAATATAAAATCATTATTTTAATATAAATTAATACAATCATATAAATTTAAATATACTGAAAATCTTAATTTTTACAATAAATAATAAATGACTGAAATTTTATACAAAGAGAATAATTAAAGAAAAATTGTATATTGAGAAATATAATTCCTCTTATCACTGACAAAGATAAGATATATATTTTAAATATATTTTATTGTTTATTAAAATCATAAAATAATGTTTTTTATATATATAGTCCCAAGATGACAGCAATTTCACTGCACAAAATATATGTAAAACAATTTAAATAAAAACATTCAGTATGTTAGAATAAAAAGCAGCATATTATTTTGTAAAAAAGTTAATAAATAAAATAATAGAGTATAAAATAATTGTTTAATATATAAATTAATAAACAAATATTAATTTAATTATATTGAAAATATAAATTCATACAATAAATAAGTAAAAAAAGAATGATTATATTAAAAATACTACAAAAACAATTTCCAAGATAAAATATATTTATATTATATAAAAGTGTAACAATATTTTATAAGATGATCAATATATGCTTAATGTTATTATTGTGTGATTTATTTCAATTTATTAATTATATATAAATATATATGTGTGTGTATATATATAAAACATATTGAAAACGATATATAAATAAATAGTCAAAAACAGAAAGTAAAAAATATATAAAAATTTAAATTTCACTATGTATGTATATTAGTAATAGATTCACTTAATAAAAATGCATTTATAAAAATGATATAACATTATATAATATACTATATTTACTAGGGTATAGGTTGTAGTGGTTTATAAGATGCATCCCCTTTTTTATACACATTTTAAAAAAATAATAATAATTTTCTATTTTTTTCATAAATTCCATAATGATTGAAATATTCTAACATTTTGAACTAGATGTTTTGAATATTTACCATAGCAACTGTCTTTTTTCTCTTCTGCATGTTTTAGCTACCTGAAAAAAGTCGCAATAGATGGGTTTTTTTCTTTTTATCTTGCACATTATAATTTCAAAAACCATAAACCATCTCACATGTTTAAGGTATATATGCATGTACATATATATCTGGACATGTAATAAGATGTTTAAAAATGAGTCAATTTATAAGAAAAAATAATGTAAAGTTGTTTGTTTAAATGATAAACTAATTGTGAATTTAATGGTTCAAAAATGTTAAAACATTTTAAATAACAAAACAGGTTTGAAGCTGTAATAAAGAAAATTTATTTAAAGTGAACCTTTTCAATACTCAGAAGTATCATAATCATAGCATCATATGACTAAAGGAAGTTGAGATCTACATTGAAAGTTACTTTTGAATGTTAAATAATAGATTACCATAAAATTGAATTTTTAGTAGTAGATTTACATACTAATGATGAAAGTTGTTGTTACAATCACCATTATTTAGAAAGAGGGTTATTAGAGTCCTTTTTATTAATGGTATGGTGATCTTTAGCTATTGCCCACATTTCCTTCACTTTTCTCTTTCTGTCATCGCTCTTGGAACAAACAATATCACCATAAACAATTCATGATCCAAGAAAATGGAAAAATATTTATTGCTTTTCTTGGTCCAATTGTACAGATATTTATGCTGGGCAAGGCTTGTAGATAAGTTAGCTCAGGTTTCACCATAGTAAGACTTTAAGCAATTAGGTCCTTTGCAATTAATTTTGTGCACAATTTGATGTGAAGCCTCTCTAAAGGCTTTGTCTTTTGAATTATTTAATGAATATTCTTCCATTTTTTTGGATCATGAATTGCAGGTGAAGGAAGCATGACCATAGCTAAAGATCATCACATTATCAATAAAAAGGACTTTAGCATTTATATTTCTAAAAAATGGCACTTGTAGCAAGCACTTTCATCATTAGTATATAAATTCAATTTTATGATCATCTATTATTTAATATACAAAAGTAACTTTAAATCTAGATCTCAACTTCCTTTAATCACATAATGCTATGATTGATTATGATAGTTCTCAGTATTGAAAGCACTCAGTTTTAAATTTAAAAAATTTATTACAAATGAACCATTAAAATTACAGCATAAAAACAGGGGGAAATAATTTATTCTAGAATTATATATGTATAAATTTATATATTTATATACATATTATAGTTTTGAAGAAGATTACTAGTCAATCAAAACTATAAGAATTTAATAAAATAAGCATTGTAACAGTAATAAGAAAGATGAATATATTTAGTTTCTTATAATTTTATCAATGCAGAAAAAAGGAAAAGTTGATAATACAAACTAATCTCTAAAACAAAGCATCCACACATATCATATGTTTGCTTATTTAATGTTTTGCAATGATATCATTTTCCATTTTCCATGAGGATAACTTCAAGATCTCAACTAATTGTGATCTTCATTGTATTATATTCTTTCAACAAAGCAATCAATGTTACACATTTATTAAGTATATGTATAAATCTTTATTAATAAAAATCTTTATTTAAAAATGAATATATAAGTGATAGATATCTATGCTTCCATATTGCATAATATTAAAAATAAGTGGCAAGATTTTTTTTAAAAGTATCTTAAGTTTTTATATTATTCATCCAGATTATTATTACTGAATAGTCTTTCTAAATATAATGTCAGTATGTTATGGATTTAACTAAATTCTGAAAGTTTATAAGTTTATATGAACATTTTAAATATATAAATATATTCTGTATAGTTCTAAATATTTAGATGTAAAAAGTTGATTTCCTTGATCATGAAAGATGGCCTCATGCATGGATAAAAGTTGAAACAAGAAATTACATGATTTTAAAAGTTTATTTGGTTTTATGTGTAATGGCAACTAATTTTGAATTAAATATTAACATTGATTCATAAAAATATTTTGTCTTTAGAAGTCATTAATTTTGGCTAATGAAGAGGTAAAATAAAACTGTTCATACTTAAATTTTATATCATATAATTCTCAATGTTGTTACAAGACATAGATTTGAGTTGCAGACCTTTTTTTTTCATAACTATTTTAACTGACTTCTTGTTAGGCTTTTCACAAAATCTATGATTGGATTAATAACTAACATATTTTAACTTAATAAATTAAATTCAAATAGTTTGATGTAATTTTTTTAAAGTTTGTAAATATTATTAGTGTTTGGTGTTATACCAATATTCGTTCTAAATAATCATGTGATTTTATCTGGATATTAAAGTATTATTGATATAGAACATTCATTTATCATCACTATCATTGCTTTACAATATGTTATTTTGATATTATCACTTTAAAGCAACTTGCAATCTGTTCTTAATAGGAGATATGAAATAAAGCAGAAACTTATGCAGTTTGATAATCACATTTTTCAGTATTTTTGCAGCACAGGAAATAATGGCAACTATTGTTATTGAATTATATTAAGAAGATATCAATGCAGTCTCAATTATGACCACTTGGTTGAAATGCTTTTACCCTGTTTTTGAATAGAAAGCATAATATATTTATTTATTGACTTACTATTCAGTAAAAGCTTCAGATGGTTAATAATGTGTAGATGTTTTATCAAAAAAAGACTGTTGTTGTTGTTATAGAAATTTACCTATCTTTAATTGTAATGATTACAAGGGATTGTAAAAGATTTAGAAAGAGACCACATGTGAGATGGATGGATGAAATAAGAAAGTGTGCAGGAGTGGTGTGGAGAAGAGAGGCTAGAGATTGGAGAAAATGGATTGAACATGGAGAGACCTTCATCTTGCAGTGGATTGATAATAGTTAACAATGATGGTGATGATGAATTATAATGACTTTTTTTTTAAATTTAAAAATAATCTCTTTTAATATTATTTTTTATTTTATTTTCAGAGCATAAGTATTTTACCCACTATAAAGGAAATTTTTTATTTCTTTACATTTTTTGTAAAGTTAAAAGTTCTCTTAGCTCAAGAACAAAGTAAGTGGAATTATAATTATTTATTTATTATTTGCACAATTCACTCAAAAAATAATTTTTGACTTGATTGCCATTTTAAAATTATATATATTTATATTTAAAAGATATACCTTTAGCAGAGTATTTGAGCATTAAACATTCCTTGATTGAAACTTAGTCTTTATTTTTGGTACTCAAATATCATATAAACTCCCAAAAAATTTGAGTACTTTTATTTCATAAATAACTAATACTCCATTGAACATAAGTATTATAAAAGCAAATCAATAATTTAAATATATATATAATGTAAATCATAGATTTGATTATATACTACAATTATTGAAAGGAAGGATTAATTTTTCATTTGTTATATACATGAGATATTTAGATAGAGAGTAAAACATAGGAAAACTCTTATTACTTAACAGTGATAAGGTAATTTTAAGGGACTTGAACTCATACTTCCAAACTTCCCCAACTATTTACTCCATCTTATACAACTGATACACCTGACCATATTCATATAAAAAGATAAACGATCTCCAGTATAACTGTTGGAGAGGTCTGTAACCTCATGTTTGGTTACTCACAAGTTATATTACTTACATATATATTCATATTAAAATCAATCATCTTTTTAGTTTGTATCTTCAGTGTTATTATTTTCTCTTTCTGACTGTGAATACTAATGAAGCAGTTAAATCTTCAATATTTATCATATTCAATGTTTGCTTAAAGTAAACATTGCTTTTAGTATTATTAAAATATATATATATATTTTTTTTCTATGTGTCATAGCATCGGCCGGGACGCGAACCCACAACCGTCTGCAACCAACTACTTGCTTGCATGGCGGCTGCGATACCTCTCGGCTAACAACGCAAGACTTAAAATATATTTTTTAAATAACTCAATTAATAGTGTGATCACTAAATCTATTGTCAGGAATTGTGGTATTACAGAATACAGCTATAAAGCAAATATAAATTTTACTAATTTTAGTAGCCTTCAAAATAAATATCTAGATAGTATTTCATAATGTGAAAAAGTACAGTCTTACTGAAATCATGGTGAAACTTCTCCAACCTTATTCAAAACATTAGAAAATTATTCTTTCTTAAATAAAATAAAAAGAATATGTTTCTAATGACCTCCTCATTGATCCTTCCATTATCATGCCATTCTATTGTCTGTTTTTGTAAAGTGTAATGAGTTTGACTCATTATTTCTTATTCATATACCTTAGTATAAAATATACATTAGAACTAAAATGATAAACTTATGAGACATATTAGATATTGAGAATCAAGACTTGCTGATTCTAAATAAAATAATGATACCACTCATAATAATCAAAAGCCCAAGAACATGGAAAAAACAGCATATTTATGAAACAGGATGTGTTTATGAAATAGGATATTTAAAAGAAAGAGATTAATCAATTGCTATGAACAAATTTAATTTTCTGAGTTAAATGTATTCATAAAATAATAAAGCCTTATAATAATTTTGTGTAAAATAATCTTGATATACAAATGGAAACATATATATATAATAAAGAGTATGCCAATATTTCTAAACAAGCTTATTTTATTAATAATATTTTTTATATGATAAATGCTATAAGAGAAAACATTCAAATCTTTATCTATGATTGTCCCCATCCTCAGACCAGTTTAAAGCTATGGCTCTCTTCAGTGAGGAGCTAGGACATCAGATTCAAAAATATTAATTCTAGCCAAACATTTATCTAATACTTAACTATTAAGATCTGAAACTTTAAGACATCTATTGTCTTCAAATTCAGCTCTACAAATAAAATAGCTATATGGGCCTGAACTAAATTCAGTTCTTCATATATTAATAGCCTTAGCAATTTAATATAGCCAAAGCTTCAATAGCCAAAATTATAATAGTAATATAACCAAGTCTCATGTCACATGACGTATATAGCTTGTATTTACCAATAAATAATAAAGAGCATGCCAATATTTTTTAAACAAGTTATTTTATTATTTATTTATATGATAAATACTATAAGAAAAAGCATTCGAATCTTTATCTATGATTGTGCCCATCCCCAGACCAGTTTCGAGCTATGGCTCTCTTCAGTGAAGAGCTAGGAAACCAAATTCAAAAATACTAACTCTAGCCAAGAATTTATCTAATATTTAACTATTAAGAAGAAGATCTGAAACTTTCAGACATCTAATGTTTTCAAATTTAGCACTCCATCTAAAATAGCTATATTGGCTATATTAAATTGCTAAGGAGATTAATATACAGAGTATTTGAATTTAGTTCAGACTCCATATAACTATTTTAGTTGGAGAGGTGAATTTGAAGACATTAGATGGCTGAAAGTTTCATATCTTCTTAATAGTTAAGTATTAGATAAATGCTTGACTAGAATTAGTATTTTTGAATCTAATGTCCTAGCTTCTCACTGAAGAGAGCCATAGTTTGAAACTGGTTTGGGAATGGGACAATCATAGGATTTGAATGCTTTCGCTCATAGCATTTGTCATATAAAAAAATAAAAATAATTAAATAAGCTTATTTAGAAATATTGGCATGCTCTTTATTACATATTGGTAAATATAAGATGTAAGTCATGTGACATATGACTTGGTTTTATATATATCTATATATAAATGGAATGTATATGTGGGTGCATAATGCATAATTTCAACAGTTAAATAATTTTTATTAGAAGCAATAAATAATATTTCTATTTTTTTTTTTTTTACATTTAGTTATAAATGTTAAAAATAGTAAACCCAAAGCAGAGCATTTAAAATCAGATGCAATATAAAGCACTACGGAACCGTAGATGAATGATAATTAATTATAGATAATTATTCTGAATTGTGGAAAATAAAAATATAGCAAAGGAAGGAGTGTATTAATATAGAATTATTAGCAAAAAATCTGTGGTTAGTCAATTATCAGTTAGCAGATAAACACGATCCCAAATTTTTATAATTAAGTTATTTAAATGTAACTTTTTAATAGCCTTTCCCTCTAATTAATTATAGTGATTTCAGAATAGCTTACAGTTGTTGTGAAATTACGTTAGTTTATATAAAACACACTCTGCATGTAAGTATGGCAGTAAATAGTATGCTTATATACAATTAACGTTAAAGTGCAGATGGGTTCATTCTATATTTTATGTTTATTGACAGTTAATTTACCCTATAGCTCACTGGGGTTTTTCAGTACTTCAGCAATAATTAAGTTATTTGTAATTTATTTAAGATTCAGATCTGTCAATATATGTTTAAGGGTTAAATATATGAAAGTGCTATAATCCTAAGGGTATCCATATATCAATCAGGCTGTGATAAAATTAAAAAAAAACAAAAAACAAATATATACAATAATCATATAACAAATATTCATTAACAACAATATTGTTATAAAATTAGTAATTTGATAGTCCATTAATTCAAACAGTCTCTACAATTCATCATCGAGTGGAATATGCAAAGAGTAAATCAAATTACACATTTGTATCTCCGATACAAAAGTCTTTAAATACAAACATGTGTTTATTAATAACCAATGCATATAGTCCTTTTAAAAGTAACAATCTTCTAGCAATTCAAATGTCATTCAAGCAATAACTATTTCCATATACTGTTCTAAACAAATTCTTTAATGTTCCACTTGGGTGCTTGCACCAGACACACAATTTATCATTTTTCTTAACCATAATCCTGCTGCTAACTTTTCACTACAGTCATGGCAAGATTTCTATTATTTACCCTTTAACACTGAATATTTCTATTTGACAACCACTACTTGTCATATTTGATTGTGTCTGGGTTTATTAATTTCAACTCTCAAATTTGTATGTAAATGTTTATATTTGCATACAAATTTTATTCAATTAAATTTACTATCATAATGGTATCATTGTAGATTTTGTAGAGTAGTTTTAAAGGGAATTAATTTTAATATAGAAATAATCTGTGCATATTTCCAAAAATAAATGATCTTTATTTACAATATATGTTATACACAGAGACATTTCTTTCCACCCGATTACTCTAGAAACAATGAGATCAATGACATTTATGGTCTCTAAGCTTTACAGGAGATCTGCATATAAGATAGGTTTTTGAAGTTTATCTTACTCCTTCCTCCATCAAAATAATTACAATCTGTTTTTTATTCTTAAAAACTTCTGTCATTCTCTAATTGATCTTGATCCTGGTCACTAATTTGATTATCTAACAAACTATTCTGTTTTCTTCTTTCATTAACAGGTTATTTTCATAAACATCTGGAAATAATTCATCAAAATGACAGTAAAGATAATTTGTGTCTCTTCATTTCTCTTATGCTTTCTAATTTTTCTAGACATAATTGTTTTGATAAAGTTCTCAATATTATGCTGAGCATTCATTTACTTTTGAGAATATTGCCTATCCATATGCTTTTATCTATTTTGAATTTTTCACAAATGTAATTATTTTTTTCCATAATGGGTGACAATAACTTAATTAAATGAAAGAATGGTCAACACATTTTGTTGATGAACTTAGGGTAAAATGTTGATTAAACATAATGTCTACTAACACTTCTGGTACATTCTTGAAACTAGTTTTTTTTTTTTTATAAATTCTTTAAATGTTGAGCGGAGTAAGAATATGCTTAATCCTGTTATCCAATAAGAAATCTTTAAATTTCCATGAAGTAAAGGCAGTTCCATTATCCATAACTGTGATCTCTGATAATCATGAGTACAAATATTTCTTTTAGCATTGTTATGGTGCATTCTGGACTCATGTTTTTTTTACTAATCTGTATTCCATACAATGGCAGAATGAATAAACTTATGTCAGTATTATGCATTCATTTAAGTGTCCTGTATGATTTAAATGAATATATCCAAGGGTCATGAACTTTCTCCAAGTTTCTATTTGTTTAGGTGGCATTTTGGTTGCCAGTTAGTGCACTTTTTAACCAATAACTTCACCATTTAAATTTGGCCACCACATACAGGATTGGGTCAAAGTTTTCATTCTCACAATGTGTTTTCATCCTTTGGAGAGAGGGAGAATAATGCATAATTTGTCATAAGCACACATCTGTTGCAAACTGAAGGATTACCTTGTACTTTCCAAATCAGTTTCACCACTCCCATAGAATAAGTTTTAGATGAGCCATATTTAATCCACTTCATTAGTTGGAAGTGTCCTTGTTTTATTTACTTCATTTAGCTATGATTGAACTATAAAATGCTACAACATTTAATATGTTTCTATAGTTAATTTCACTAACATATTCCTTCTCCTTAATGTCAGGTAACTGGGACAAAGCATGATCAATTGTTTTTTCTGACTCATAAATTGATTTGTAGTCCTAACTTGATAAGATATTAATCCAGTGTAGCATGCATTGGCTGAAGTGTTTAGGAATTTTTTACCCAGTGCCGAATATTCCCATTAGTAGGCATTGATGGATGCGGATTAAATTTTTTTATCCATAAATACATTGGTGGAATTTTTTAAGGGTGAAAACCACTGATAATGCCTCCTTGTCAATCTGACTTTTTTTTTTTTCAGTTGCTGACAATACTCTTGAGGCATAGGTTATTGAATTTTTATCTCAATAACACGATGGAAAATAACAACGCCAACATTGTATTCTACATATCTATTATAACATCTAGATTGCTACAGTAATGTAAACAGTTTATCAGATGTTTTCTTTTTGAAAAACAAAATCATCTTCATTGGTTCATGTCCCAAATTGTTTATTTTTTTAATTTTCATTTTAAAAAAATTGTTGTAAAAGTTTAAAAGTCTCCAAAACACTTGCATGTTCTTTGTGGTTTTTTGTTTCTCAGAATTTTTTAATGCCTTTATCTTGTCTGGATTAGGATATCGTTCATTTACATTTATAATAGGTTCAGTTAACTTTATTGTGTTAGTGGACCAAATACATTTATGAATATATATATTCTTGCTCTCATTTTTTTCCAACTTTTAGCAGATTGTATGTAACCAAAATGTCATATGAATAAGAAAATTACACTATCCATCGATTTGAAAAAAAAAATTCATAGATTTGAAAAGAATGTCCATTTTCACCTGGAAAGTTCCTTATGAGTAATTAGTGCCAACATTTCTGATGTTTTTTCTGTTATTAGAATATGATAAAATGCAACCGTTAGATCTATCTTCATAAAATAAGTAGCTTTGTGGAATGACATTAACAATATGTGTACACTTGGAATAGGGTTATATTTGAGTTTTCTGAAAATTATTTAAAATACAATACATTATTTTCTAGAGTGCAGATAATTTTTGACTCATCCTTGTATTAATGCTTTGTCTACAATATATTATTTATAATATCTTCTAATAAAATTAAATATTTTATAAATTCAATTTATCCAAACCACTTCAAACACTTTTTAGCAAAACTTTTTTATTTGTACATATACGTACACCTACATTTTTTTTTTAGAAGATCAAAATAAACTTGCCCTGAAGAAGACTGCAGGTCAGTCGAAACGTAGGTATATGTATATGTACAAATAAAGAGTTTTGCTAAAAAGTGTTTGAAATGGTTTGGATAAATTGTATTATAAATATTATGGCAAAAATAAAGAAAAGTGTGATTTTGGTAATATTTTATAAATTGTTATTTTAAATAATTCTTTAACTAAAAAGAGTTAAGTTTATTATCTTATTCTATCCACAAAATATTTATTCTCTTTTTTGTATAAATTTTTTAACATCTTGGACATACAATATGATTAGTGCTTTTAGCCAATATGTTTGCTATTATTTTAAATGTAAGAGTTTCAAATAGTTTCTTGAGAAGAAAGATATGCTGTATTTTTATAAATAAGCATTATTTCAGTTTTAACATCATACTTTTTTTTTTCATGCCACTTACAGTAAGCTTTTGTAAGTAATGATAGATTCCAAGTGGCTGTGTAATAAATCCTTATCCTAACTGTCCTAACCAAAGTCCTTAAAGTAATTTCAAGCTTATGGGTTTCATCATTGAAAAGATTTTGATCTTGAAACAGTATACCCGTATCTTTAGGATCTAATGCACCTTCCTTCTAACTATTATCATTTACCTCTATGTATTACTATTAAACTATTAATTCAAACTGAAAAATGTGTAGTCATGTAGATCTGAATCCAGTTCAACTTTTTTTATATATTATGATGTCCTTAGTTTTTTAATAATTATAAGCACTTCTATACTATGACTAGAATTTGGTATAACCAATAAACTATCACATGATCAATTACATGACATCAGCTTATATATTTATGTTTTAGCAATATATATTTTACCATCTCTATGGCACTTACTGTAAGTTTTAGTAAATAATAATAACTGCCAGATGATTAAAATCTTTATCCTGTGTAAAAAAAAAAAATGCTGCTGAAATAGTAATATGTAAGCTGAAATCATGTGATTGATTGGTCAGATGACAGTTCACTGTCTCTCTTAATACAAGAATGCTTTAATAACTTTGGATTAGTCACCTTTTTGAATACAAACTGTACATAAAAAAACTAAATATGATTAGTTGCTTAGGAGACATGATGTTTATACATCTAAGTGGCATCTTAACACAGCAGTTCCATTTAAATGCTCAAACTGAGATATTTTTGTTAATAAATTTATTTTATTCAACTGGTAATCAATTCTGGAACCTTTAGTTCTGAATTGATTGCTTTATCACTACTATATTAAACTGCACATAACATAAGCAGTCAAGTAGTTTAAACATCATATTCACAGAACAAAATTTAATTGTTGATTATCAAAGAGACTGGCATAAAATATTAAAATTAATAGAAACCATCTTCTAATAATTATGATAATATTAGTAATGATATGACTGATGATAATATTTTTTTTTCAGTGTGCCAAATATCTGCAGAAAATAAAGAAATATTAATTTTAGAAGATACAGAAAATATTTTTCAAGGTAAACAAAATGTATCTTTTTTTATAATTTTTAAAATAAGTTTCAAAAGATTTACTTAGTGAAATTTGTTTTTGTTTTTTTATCTTTTAATTTGTAGATCATTCCGCAATAATTTTAAATATAACTGGTGATTTAGATCTGATTCACTTAAAAATGGATCCAGAAAGTTGGTATTCTGAAGTCTTTCAAATAAATGGGAAATATTTAACAACGAATCAACATTTTAATTCTGAGGTTTATATTTTATATCATTATGTCAAGTAATATATATGTTATTATATTTTGAAAAATTATTGCCAAATCTTAAATGATTATAAATAATTTATTTATAAATTATTAGTCAGTGAAAACCTTTAAAATCATACTCTCTGAACTTATTTTAATATAAATAGTGGTATCTTCACCGGAAATCTAGTCAATCATATAAATTCTTATATAATTCAATCATTATGAGCACTGCAAATAAATAGATTATAATAAATTAGGCATCATTACCGATATAAGTTAATTTTTCATTTAAAAAACAAACAATTCAAAACAAAAGTATTTTATATTCTATTCTATTATTTACTTAAAAATTATATGAAATAACAGCTTAATGGATTACATTACTTTTCATTTTTATAATAATATTACTTCAATATTTATTACAACAAAGAATAAATTATTTAATAATTTTAAAAAACGAGTGTTTACTGTTGTATTTATTTAGTCATATTGTATTCCTTAACCTAAACTTTGGATAGTTTTCAAACAACTCAAAATATTAAGGAAAGATATATATTAACTTTTACTATCTAGAATGCAAAGTTAACTAAAATCATTCCTGGGTTCTAATGACTTAAAAAGATTTAATAAAATTTAATACAATTGAAAATTACAGACTTAGCTGCAAAGTTACAGGCTTTTGAATTAATTTCACCATCATCATCACCATCCACCCCCACTCCCAATGTAGAAAAAAAGTGAGAGAATTTTCAGTCTGTTTAAGTAAATGGAAGTTCTATATTAATTATCATTTAATGCTTGAAAGTTATAATCAACTGAGCAATAGATTTAATTACTACATAAAAATATAATTACAAGTACTTAATGGCTTTGACTTGGAAACTAAAGTATTGCCAAATTTATACCATTTTTGGGGATATTTGAAAGGCGATTAATTTTATTCTTACAAATTCTTGATGTCTGTTAGTTTCTAGATATTATATATAATAAAATCTAGAAACTAATAGAAGACTATCTCTTTTGTTGACACACACATAATAGCCACTTGTTAAAATTATTATGCTTCTCCTATAAAAATTATCAAATTATCAATTATATATTAAAATAAAGATTTCATCATATACTTGATTGCTTATTACAAAATTCTGTAATATTTGCAATATTGATTTTAAAGTTATAAATATTTTCACATACTTTTCTGCAGTCCACCCTCTGTATGGCAAGTATCCAAAGATGAGCAAATCTCTCTATTGGAAACCAAGCTTTATCTTTCTGATGAATTCCTAGTTAATAAAAAGGAAACAATCAAAACATAAAACTTGTATTTATAGCATTTTTTAATTTAAATTATTATTACAATTATATAATCCTTAAACATAAAAATATTAAATGGGCAGCGTCTCTTATAAAAATGGTCAGATTTGCTGTCTTTAAAATTACATAAATCAAAATAAGGACTTTCAATCAGCTAAATCAAAGTCATTTTGCACAGCATTTGTTAGTTATCTTTATGTTCTTAGTACATATATTTCTTAATCATTAATCCTGTACACAGAGCTAACTTTATGATGATACGATTCTACTTGCAAGAATTATCTATTTCTTTAAGCAAACAATTTTATTAAAGCTAAAAAAAAAAATTATAGAAAGGAAATATAAATATATTCATGTGCAATTTATAATCCAAATATAAAATGCTTATCAAAATTTAAATTACATGAATACTAAATACTGGACTTGTTTTGAAGTAAGTAAAAAAATAGATTAGTTGTATTTCTCTCTCTTTTTTTTATTAATAATTGCCTCTGGAATATATATATATATATTATTATTATTATTAAAAAAATAATTGGTTGGTAAATAAATCGTACATATAAATGAGGAAAAAATATTTGCGAAAGAATAAATTTAACACAAATTAAATAGAGGGATTTGAACTTAGGATTTTCAATCTATATTCATCCATTACTCCATCTCAAACAACTGATACACATGACCACACCCATATAAAAAAAGATAAATGATCCCAAATATATATATTTCATGCTAAACTAGCACTCGTCACTTGGGTCAAATCATAATCTCTCATACATAAATATAATTAGTGCTTGGCTTATATTAAGATAGCAATTCCTTAAACTTTAATGGCCAGACTTCAATTTCACCCTTCCAACAATTCAACTATCCATTTCATTAAAAAACCAATGATGTAATGCTCAAAGCTTTTGGTGGATTTGATATTGTAGTCACACCCATGTAGACACTATGTCAATCTAATTCCTCATATTATTGGTCCATTACATATTTATTTATATTAATAGAAGAGGGATAGGCTGAACTTATACTATGATGTAACCTATTTCCAAGGCAATATGTAATTAACCTATTCCTTCTGTATACTGAATGTTTACTATAATAAATAGCGATATTTGAACTTAGGATTTTTAATTTATATCCGTCCTCCACTCCATCTCAAACAACTGATGTTTATGATCACACATATGTAAACATCATATGTAAACAAAATAAATGATCCCTAATATACATATTTTATGTGGTTGAATTGTTGGAAGAGTGAGAGAATTGAAGTCTGCCCATTAATGGATAAGCTGGACATTTATTATATATATATATATATATATATATATATATATATATATATATATATATATATATATATATATATATATATATATATATATATATATATATATATATATATATATTAGTAACCTATTAAAGAGAAATTCAATTGTATATTAAAATATCATTGGATTGTCAAAAATCCAAATATTATTAAAATCTCAAATATTCAAGTATTCATTGTAACTTAAATAAAGATGATGAAACGATCCAAATGTATTAAATAATTAAGAAAAGATTCAAATATAAATATTTAGCTTAATAAACGAAAAGCATTGTAGCTTAAATTAAATTATAAGAAGAATACCTGAGTAGTGGCTATTAAACAAAAAGATCAGACTGAGTTATCAACCATATTAAGGGTCATTGGATTAAATGAAACATACTCCTGGATAGTAGCTATATAGCCACAAGGTCATAAATATTAAAATGATGAGTAGAAATATATTAATCATATTTCTATAATTAGATTTCTCAAGATATCACAATATCAATAATTATAAACAAATTATTAATAACAACTATTATAACTCAGGTATATGGAAATCACATGAGGTGAGTACACTAGTAACTCAATAAAATATCTGCTCAGGTTTACAGACAGTAGATTTTATCCATTTTCATTTCTTGGTTTGATGTTAAGTGCATATCCAAACAAATACCAAGTGAATATGGTCTAGCAGGGCGCCACTAGATTATTTGAATCTAGACACAGTTATATCTAATAACCTTTCACATGTACTGGGTTTGAATCCCTTTTGGTACTTTATTTCTTACAAAATGAATGATTTTGATTTTAGACCCATAACACTGTATGCATTAATATTTAAGTAAACACCTAGGTAACATAAAACATCTTTAAACTGAAGTGGAATTCATTAGACACAAATCATTTCTCAGATCTTAGCATAATGAATGTGTTTCAATATTTTTATAAGTTTTACTAGCTCAGATTACTATTAATTTAGGATGGCAATTCACTCATCCTTGCATGAAATAGATGATGGGATGGTGGTTATAATAATACTAAGAAATCTCTAAATATTATGAAATCAATATTTATTTATGGCATTTAAACATTTAAATAGCTCCTTAATTAAAACGTTGAAGATGATGATGATGACAATAATGATAATGATAATGACAATGGTTTCAACCACAGGGCAATATGTAATTAACCTATTCCTTCTGTATACTGAATGTTTACTATAATAAATAGTGAGATTTGAACTTAGGATTTTTAGTTTATATCCATCCTCCACTCCATCTCAAACAACTGATGTTTATGATCACACATATGTAAACATCATATGTAAACAAAATAAATGATCCCTAATATACATATTTTATGTGGTTGAATTGAAGTCTGCCCATTAATGGATAAGCTGGACATTTTATATATATATATATGGGAGATAAGCTGGACATTTATATATATATATATGGGAGACTATGATCTGGCCAACTGATGAGTGTTGGTTCCGCAAGAAATATGTATATTGGGCAATTTATTTTTTTCACATGTGTGTGGTTATGTGTATAGACTGAAAATTCTAATTTCAAATCCCTCTATTTACTATAGTAAGCATTCAGTCTACTGAATGAATAGTTAGTTTAATTATAAATAAATTAAAGATATTTTTTAAAAAATTAAAATAATACAATTTTAAGATAATTTTTTATTTTAAAATCTCTATCTTAAAGATTATATTCTGCAAGATAATAAGTAAATATATTTAACTTCGATTATTTATTTTTTTAGTATGAAATTAAAAAAAGAAATGTAATTCATTTGTAAATATGTTATTATATTCTAATTTATTCTTTACAATCTATTTTGTGCTTTTGTACATATGTTAAGTTTTTTACCTATAGACATATTGAGACAATTAGACACTAGTCTGTGATAATACTTGATCATTATAATTGGTGTTTTTACTATTTGCATTATCATAATTTATTTAAACTCTCGTTACCTAAAGCTATATTATACATTTTAACAAGATTCTGACATCATTAAAATTCATTATTACTATATCTAATTTTGTAATTATTAATAATTTTTTAGGTAGTATATTCAGGACTGGGCCAAGCTATAGGTATATTAGGTCATAAAAAATTTGAGGGTGACACAACTAGCATTAGTTAAAGGAAAATATCAACTTATTTTAATTAGTCATGTTATGCATACATTTAAAGCTGTTGCATGTAGGTATGCAGGTTATTCAATGCACAAGGCATGTAGTAGTAAAAGAAGAGACATTTTTAGACAAAAACCGTAACATAGTAGGAAAAAGAAAAGATTTGATGATGAAATTATGCCAAGATTAATATCTGCTTAGAGCATAAATATTTTTTTAACATGTTAATAATCAATATTATCACACTCAATTATATTATAAGAAAATAGTATCATATATATAATAACTATATGCTCAGTTGCTCAGAGATAATGTGACATTTGAACATGATAATTTTATTTGATTGTTTAAACATAGATTTTTTTAAGATGTGATATGTTGGACTATTTCCATCATTTTTGAGTGAATGTTGAATGTATAGAAAATTTTAAACTTTATTTAAACTTTCCAAATACAAACAACTTGTTAGTAATAACACACAAATAGACAATACAGGTTAGTAGTTACACAATGTTTTGGGTAGTATTATTCTCCACTCTTCTTCAGGTGTTGCTGACCTATATGCACAGTGACAATATTCACTTAGAAGTTGAACTCGCACCTTTAGATTCTTGTATATCAAATTTAAGGCAAATGCTCTACCAACTGAGCTATTCTGTCAAAGGCAACATATAGTAGAAATTTGATATATTTATATGTGAGGGTTGGTTCAAATCCTCCCGAGTTCTTCAATTTTTTATTTTATTTTTTTATAGTCTAATTATTTTTATTTGTATTTTTTCCTAAGTGTAAGATTAATTAGAGGCTTCCATACAATGTGTGTTGCCATCCTGGGTTGACTTATAGGATTATTTACCATTGTCATATAAGCAGCTTCCTTAAATTTTCTTCTATGCATTTTTTCCTCTTTATCCAATATCTTTGTATTTTCCCACTTAAGCATGTGGTCATTAGTACATACATTATCTGCTATGGTATATCTGTTTTTTCTCTTTTAAGCATTAGTTTGTGTTCCTTCAATCGCTGTTCAACAGGACGACAGGTCTCACCAATGTATTTCCTTCCACATTCACATGGTATTTCATAGATGCAGTTTTTGTTCTGCAGCATTTCCAGTTTAGGCTTAGTATAAGTAAGCATTCCTCAAAGTGTGGTATGGCTTTGGAAAGCAGTTCTAATATTATATTGACTGCAGATTTTTTTTAGTTTGTCCACCATTCCTGGTATGTATGGATACACTACTGTACCAATAACTGTTTTCTCTTTTGGTGTCTCTTTGTGTTGTCTATTGAAGGTCTTTCTGATGTCTGCTGATGGATAACCATTCTTCATAAGCATTTGTTCTATGTGAATCTTTTCTTTTTCCAAATCACTGGTTTCTGAACAAACCTCCTTTACTCTGTTCCACAGTGATAGTATAATTCCTTGTTTAGTGCTTCTTGTATGATTGGATGTATATGCCAGGTATTTGGCAGTGTGTGTTGTTTTCCTATACACTGTTGTTTTTACTTTGCCCTGAGGGAGTCTTGTCACAAGAACATCCAAGAATGCCAATTTTTGTTCTTGTTCTGATTCCATCATGAATTTAATTGTAGGAGATATGTTGTTAAAGTGCATCCAGAATGACTGTAATTTTACCTTGCCATGTGGCCATACCACAAATATATCATCAACATATCAAAGCTACACTTTAGGTGGACATGGAGTCATATTTATGGCTGTGGTTTCAAGTTCTTCCACATAAATGCTGCTGAGCAAGGGTGACAGTGATGATCCCATGACCATCCCTTGATTTTGTTGGAAGAATTCTGAGTTATATTGAAAGTATGTTGTTGTTACACAGAATGTTAATAATTCTATTATACTATCAATAGGTAGAGCTGTTCTAGTTTGTAGACTATTATCGTTATATAACCTTTTCCTTACAATAGACAATGTTTCATCACATGGTACTTTTTTTTTTGTCTTTTCTCAGCTGAACCTTTAAGCATCACTGCACTAATTTTTACTTATTAAAAACAATTTTTAAAAAGTTATCTTAATGTTTTAGAATCTTCTATTTAATTTTATTTATTTACTTGTTTTTTCAGATTTTTTCATCTCCTTTCATTGATTTTTTTATTATTTGTGAAGATAAGATTTCAAAAATTAAGGTAAGTTGAAATTAGATTTTATAGAATAAAAGAAAGTATAAGCTATATATTTTAGTGTGCATTTAAACTATGTGATTTGGGTTACAAAATTATCATAATTTTAGCAATAAAAATGATACAAGCAATTACAAGAAGTAATAAAAATATATATTAAAAAAAAAACCTTTATCACTAAGAATTTCTAAATAATAATATGCCAAGTCAAGCAATTCATGACTCTGCATGAAACTACTGTTTCACTTATTTAACTTAATGAAGATTTCATTGATATTCAGCAGGTAATAATAACTACATATTCTTACGATTTGAAAGATTTTTTTGGTAAATTGGATTTTATTCATATGAAAACCTTTTTTTATTGAATGAAGGGCTAGTAACCAGAAGCCCTATTATGGAAATCTGTTGACACTCTTGACTAATGATCATTGACTAAATCTCTGAATCCATGCTTTTGAAATTAGTTGTGAGAGGTTATTCATAAAATGATCATTAAGGTATATAATTAATGCTGCAGTTACCCCCTCATTTTCAATCACAATTTGATATACACTAGTGATCCAGATCAAATTTTATTTATGTATAACTTTTGTAATAAATTTATATATGGCTAAGTACAGAAGTGAACCCAAAGATGCTCAATTATTTGCAAAATAAAAAAAGGAAAACTATTGGGCTGATTATTTGTTACTTTGGTGCTGACTTTTCTTTATTATTAATAAAACTAAGAAATATTACTGTATTTTTATCTCCATAATTTCCAAACTGATATTTTTGTGAATAATTTTAATTATATGTTTACCATTTTGTTAGCACCGAAAGACTCAAATCCTTCTTTATTTGGCCACACAAATACCAATCTTTATGCTCTTGGTTAATAAATGACCTTTTCTAAACTTAAATATACATTTGACTGTACATTTTATTTAATCCTATCTGGCTTCTGCAGTGAAAGTGCTATTGATTTCTAAACAAGAAAAAAAATTCTGTATTGAATAAAGTGAATGAAAGTTATGTTTCATCTATTATTTTGGTGCTTGAACATTTTTTGAGAAATTGGTCATATAATTATTTGCAGTTAATGTTGGAATATTTTCAACATCTAATTGAATTGTTAAATTTTTCTTCAGAATTTTTTTTTAAAAAATTTACAAAACATTCAACTATCACACAGGTTAATATAAACAAGTTTTAAATGTTATTATTCTCCATTTTTTAGGCCTATTGAATGATAGATAGGTAATATAGTTATTGAATTGGTGATCTTTTGATTTGTGAAGTAATGAATGATGCTCTAAAAAACTGGCTGTTCTGTCAAAGGCAGACAGTATCTATGAGGTATCTTCTGAATTTTTTACCTGATAAGAGCAATGTTATTAAATAACCACATAATTTACATATTTATTTTGTATTAATAAGAACATCACATAATTTTTTTTCAAATGGTTATAGTTATCCCCATCTTACTCTAAGTCATCTACTATAATCTTGGGTAATCAATGGATTTCAGATGATATAGTGTTATAAATCCCATTTCCAGATTGGTTTTTGGATTTTAACTTCATCAGTCAAGACTAAAATATAAAATGTATCTAATGATTTATATATCTAGAAATCAATTTGTATTTCTTTGTATTCCTATTCAAACTGAAATCTAAAATATCATAAAAAGTTTTAAATCCAAACTACTTCACTTGCATCTGACTCTCTAAATCAATTTTTATATATTTTAGAAACTTGTTTGTAATAACTTATTCTGTTCTTTGGCTAGAAGACAACATCAGATGATACTTCCATAAGCTTATTCATAATCTTTAAGAGCAGTTATATCCACATTACTCTAGTGCCATTTATTGTTAGCTTGAGTTATCAATGTTTATCAAAAAGTATAGCATAAGTACTTTATATTTAGCTTTGAATTCTAGTCTTTATTGATGAAGATAAAATTCAGAGAAATAGGTCGGGAAAATGAGGATTTTTATAGCATTATACCATCCGATATCAAGTAATTATTCAAGTTTACAATAGATGGTTCTAGACTAGAAGGCTATAACTGTTCTTATTTATTTTATTTATAATTTATAAATTTTGTCATCAATATTTGTAAAGCTGTTAGAGAGTAATTTGTTTGATATTGACAATAAATGCAGCAATTTTTGAAAAACAAATTTTTTTATATATATTAAATCTGTATGATTTTTCTTTCAATATATATGAAGTGCTATACATAATGTGACCTTTCATCATTATCGATAGCCACATTTTAAAGACAATTATTTAAAATGATAATAATTCAAATCTTTTTTTTTTTGTAAGATTTTGCTTCAGTATAGTATTCTTGCATCATTATTATTCTCTATTTATATTAATGCTTTAGTTATAACCTCAAGTTTTCACATCTTCTTTGCTATATGGATGATTGCAAAATTTATAACCATATTAATTCCATAAATGATTGTAATCTTCTTAGAACAGATATAAATATCTATTCAATGGTGTGTTTCATTTTATCTTACTGAAAGAAATGGGAATTTTTAAAAATTTTCTTGTTGTATTGGAGATTTTAATTGGGGGTTTCTAACGAGATTTTGTAATTTAATTTGCCATCAGTTTGACCTTTTCACCTTACCATCACATATATGATTAATAAAGCATTTATAACAGCACGTCTATTTTAAGGCATGGCAAACAATTCGTAACTTCATTAAGTTCAGCTTATTTATGTTTTAGTCTTTTCAAATTGTAGAATTTGTTTGAATTATCTGGGATGCCAATATCATATATATATATATTTTCAAAGGTTTGCAAAACATAACTTAAATAGAATTTATAATATATTTTTACTTAATAAAAGAAAAGACACAGATCTCACATTTTTATTGAAATTATGCACACACAAAATTATTGTATCTTATCTAATATGAAAATTGTTAAAAGAAATTTAAATATAAAAACCAACTCCTTTTTTATATGTTAGAACTTATCCCTCCACCATTCTAAAATCCTCATCTTTACTATAATTACTAATACGTGTAATGTAATTTTTTTCTCATTTAGAGCTTAAATTTTTAAAAAGAAATCCAATGTATAAACATATCTCTTTTTATATCTTTTTTGGTTTTTATAACAACATGAATTTAGATTCTTATCTTAATTATCAGAAGCAGTATTCATATATTACTACCCAAACATAAGTGTTTCTTTAGCTACTTTTAGCTATAAAATAACAGATGTTGAATTTTAAACATTTTAAATATTTAGAGTGGAATTATAAAATATAAACAAACTCTCTCATGCATAAATTAATTTCATTCATAGTTTAAATCATAAATTTAATTTTAAATATTAACTTTTCTTTTTTAAAATAACTTACAGAAAATTAAAATATCTTAAATAACTTCAAATAAATTTTTTTAAAAATTATATTGATATATATATATTATTATTCTGTATTTTTCATTAATAAAATTATTGTATTGTGCATACGTAGATGTATATACATGTGTGTGTATGTACTTGCATCTAACATTATTATTAATATTATTTTTAAATTAAGTGTTATACATAAATAAGTTTTTTAATACCTATTAACTTAAATGTTCTACACATAGTCTACTATTCTACTGAATTTTTTTTTTATAGTATAATATAAATAATATATATATATATCACTTTATAAACATATATGCCTATGCAATAAACATAGCTTTTACTCTGCAATTCTAAGATGTCTTTACAATATCTATTATTTAATAATAAAATTTTCCTTGAATATAAAACACTTGCCATATTAATATTGGATTGACATATTTTCAGAAGTTCAAAATTAGAACTTGACAGGTTGTTGATCTAAATTATTCTTTTAATATTTATAATGGTTTAAATTAATCAGTATACATTTAAATAAATAATATAGTTTACTATCTTAAATTCAAATAATTATACAAGTTTATAAACTGATAGCATTTTTTCAAAAGAAAACAAAAATTAACAATCCCCCCTTCCCGCGCACACACACACACACCCTTACTAAAAATAAAAATATTATTCAAAATTTCTCACAGTTGAAAATCTTGATAATAATTCCACAAACAATTTTCAATCAATCAGCAAGTCATCGTTTTTAGAATTATTTCAAATAAACAAATTATTAATTTTATTTATTTACATTTATCTTTTATGCTTACAAAAAAAAAAAAGTCAGATGTCACATGACCTAACTTAATAAGCTTGTATTTACAAATGTTATTTTTAAGAGCTTATTTTGCAAGCTCTATATATAACATAATAATATTTTATGCTTATATTAAAAAATACACAAACACATTAATACCTTTTCATTTATTTAATGTAGATATACATCATAAGAGAAATAAGTATAGAGAATTGTACACATTAAAATATCATCCAAAGTAATTACTGTAATGCAAAAAATAATTAGTTATAAACAAGATAATATAGTAATAAAGTGAGAGAGCAAATTTGCATACATAAATTTTTAAATCTAAATGAAAATATATATAAACGTAATCCAGTTCTTGTTGTTTTTACAAAGAAAGTACTTCACATTTTCTTTTTACATTTGGCAGAATTGCTATCATTATTATCTTTGTATTTTGAGATCATTTAAACTAAATTTTTTAAAAATACATTTATTGTAGATATATAGTAAATGTAAAAAAACTGCAATGCTTTCAATATAATTTGTACAACATGATTGACTGAATTTTTAAGATTAGAAAATGACTGACTAAGAAATGGTTTACAGTCATTTGTATAGACAACACTATAAAGTATATAAATTCAAATTTATGAATTTTCAAAATTTTTAAATTTAATATATTTTTACGTAATGGATGGTGAAGCCATGGAGTTTAAAATTTATTATGGCACAATTATTTTTTTTTTTTCAAATTATATATGACTGGCTTTTAATGATATATAGTATCAGTTAATCAGTAGTTTGAGTTTGAACCCAAAACTATGATACACACAACAGCTGTAAGATATTCCATGTTCAGCAAGCATATATATATATATATATAATTATAAATGCAAGAATCTGTGAAACTTATAAATCCTGGTTTAAATCAGTATAATTAAATTCAACAATGGGGATGATGATGATGGTTTTATGATCACAAACACTCTAAAATATTTTATTTGTTGTTAGTTTCTATTTAAATAAACTCCTGGTACCAAACCTCCTCAAAAAGGAATGTTTACTTAGAATTATGTAAGATAACAATTATCATCAATTACAAATCATTACAATAACACCCCCGGATATGTCTCATTGGTTCACATGTTCTCAGAGTTGTGGATATTTT
Organism: Epiperipatus broadwayi; assembly: GCA_028023455.1. NCBI lineage: Eukaryota > Metazoa > Onychophora > Udeonychophora > Euonychophora > Peripatidae > Epiperipatus > Epiperipatus broadwayi. The sequence continues at coordinate 5,113,618 of JAQFVV010012401.1, forward strand.
GCAAACTAGCACATGCATGTGTTAAAGTTATAATATTTAAACTTATGAAAAACAAACAAAATGGATTAATAATACAATATAATCTTTTATTATTAAAACAAAATGTAACATTCATTTTATTAGTAATTTCAAAGCTAGATATCCAATCGAGCATATAATACTTAATATAATTTTAACAAATAGTTTATATATTTCAATTCATTCTCATTCAGTACTTTCACATATAGATGTAAAATTAAGCACCCAATACTTAATCTATTTTCAATAAACAGCTCCCCTGTTTTAATTTCTTCTAGTGATTCCACACACACACACACACATATATATATATATGAAACATAACCCACATTTAATATATTTTCAGTTTGAGTGTATACTAGTAATCTGAAAACATACAGAATAAAATATCACATGATCTATACATATAGAGAGTTTTGCCTGTTTTAATAAGGATAAAATATCACAATAATTATTATTTTTTAATCTTTGTAAGTTTAAACTCTCTTTTCAATATTATAGAATGAATACTTTAATATCTTACCAGTAAAAATAAATATTTAACATCATACCTCATAGATTTTAGATATCAGTTTTTTTCTTTATAATTACAGTCTGTCATCTTCATGAATTTTCTTGAAGTGCATACTTTTTCTCTTCACATACTGGATATTTAAATCTAAGTTATAGTAGCATAGTGCTTGTAAAATACACATAAGTGCAATTTAGCTGAATAATCTGGTTTTTCATTTTACTGGCAATTTATATGAGATATCAATATATTTTCACATACTGCGTTGTTATTTACTGGATTGGACTGCATATTCAGGATCTTCTGACTGATGTGCTATTTGATCTTACCTAGTGTACTATGGCAAAAGATCCATTACTATAAAAAACATTTTATAGCTTATAATATAGGCCTCACAATTTTAATTATCAGTAAGGCAAAAAATTTTCACTTCCCAGCTCACTTCAACACTGCCTCTATGTATAGCTTATAGCTTAGATCCCATATATCAACATTGGAATGTTGAAGTCTGCATGAATGATTGCATGCTATCTGTGTCATTAACCATCACTTATACCATAGTGTAGACTATCCTTTTGCTATCTGTAGCACTTACTAAAATGAAGACTTTTATTATTTCAGATGTCAGAGAAAAATATTCTATTATTTTTCTTTAACAGCATTTGGAGAAACAAACTTGTCTACATTGTTATATTATTATTTTTCATTAACTCCATATTACAAGAGAGAAATTTATTTATCTCTACCTTCTAAAATATTGTTGATTCCTATTTTTTTCTTTTAAATTTAAACTCACCATTCGATTTTTTATGAGAATTGATAATGTTTTATTTATATCATGATTCAAAATGGGTAAAATTAAAAAGATCTTAAAATACCCTTTAATTTATAAACTGTATATTTTCTCTTTCTTTACTGTAGATGTATTTGTGTAGGTGCACCCACACACACACACACAGTATTTTTCAAATCTGATTAATGTGGTCTGCACTCTATCTACTAGGGTTATAATATATTATAACATTGGAGTCAGTAGTCAACTTGGGTCATGTCAGATATTACAAGCTGTTTAAATAACAATAAAGTTAGAATAGAGAAATAATTAGTTTTAATTTTTTTAAGGTTTTTTAATATTAATAAGTATTGATTTATTTAAAAATCCTACATTCATTAAATGATATAAAAATTCCAGACAATTTTTAAGAATGTGAATATAATTTGTTACGGATTAGTTGTAAAAGAGAGAAAAAAGTTAAAATAAAATAATTTCTTCTATTTTCACTCTTTTTGGTGATGTTATCCAATAGTCTTCAGTAATTAAGTAATAATAATAAAAGAGATAAATAAATAACATTTTATATATTATTGTTTATAAGGTTTTTAAAAGAAAATAATAAAAAAATAAAGTTTTAGCATTCTGATAAGAAATTTTGTTTTAATTAATTGAAGTGTTTTTTTTTTCTTTTCTATTTATTCTCTCTCTCTCCAAACCTAAATGTAATGCTGTTCAATCAAAGGGTAATTAAAAGATTTTTTTTTTTTGGCATAAGAGAAAAATAACTACAGTGGATTTTTTTTTTTTGTTATGAGTAGAATTTTTTTTTGGTTAATAAAAAAAGGGTGGAAACAAATAACATTTTGTAAAAATGGATTCAGTTGGTCAAGGTTTAATATAGTCATGAATGTGATAAGATGTGATTGGATGAATACAGACTTGTTCCAAAAAATAATATAGAGGGAAATAGAACTGAGTGTTTTGTGAACAGTTATTCTTGATCAAGCTGTTGCAGAAATCAGTAGCAGCAGTCTTTCTAGATTCATCTGTTGAAGAAAGAAGTAACAGCAGTTCATCTGGAAAGAGAACAGTGAGAAATAGTTTTATATTCTCAAGTAAGACTCATCTCACTACTTATTTAAAAAATAATTTTAAAAATGGAATTGAGGAAAACTATATGCTAAGTTTTAGCTAAAACCTGAGTATCATCAACTTGCACAACAAAGCATGATCACTAAAGAAAATATAGAAAAAGAATATCCCTGAAGTAATTTACAACAAGTTTTGTTTTCATCCAATGATATGACTATCTCATTTTGTCTATTACCTCAATCTGGAAGTTATTACATTGAAAAAATGAATAGATTCAACCTGTTGAAAATCTAAAAATATTCACTGTAAAAGTGGATAAATTTAAATGTGTATATTACCCTGAAAATATGTATTAATGAAGAAGTTTATAAGAAGAAAAACCAATATAAATTACAACTGAAAATTACAAATATCAAATAAAAACTCAAAAGAAATAAGCCTGTGGTAATTTAAAATTTGAAATGTACACATCTACATTTATAGATAATTTTTAAAATAAGTAATAAATAGTAATATTGTATATATTTTAATATTTTAATTTATTTAAATATTTTTTTCTTTACTTTATTTTCACTCCAAAATATAATTGTATATGCCCTTTTTAATTTCATATGAAAAAGAAAAAAGGGTTTTAGCTCATTTAATTTTTTTTTATCTTTAAAATGTTGTTTTAAAATTTTAATCACTGAAGGAGAAAATAATTTTATTTAAACTTAAGGTTGGTTAATTGAATTAGTAATAGCCAACAAGTTAATATTACTTACTATATAAAATTATATTTTATTTTAAAAAATATATTTAAGTTTAAATTGTCATATTATCATATTTTCTATTCAATTTTCTTAATTTACTAGTTAGTTTATTAAATAATTGTTAAAAAATAGCAGTGTTAATGTATTTATTCCTCCAGCTATCTGATCTATGAGTAAGCAGTATGTGTAACTGAATTTTATTATAACACAGTGTTATAGGAATTTATAAATATTGCCAGTAAAAATATTTAAATTAAAGTAAGCATATACATTTATACTTTTTCTTGTTCATAGTCATAGTCCCCAGATTCTTTGCTTTCCAAGCTAGCCATGAATAATAACAATTAGTTTATATAGATGTAAGGATTTATGTTAGTGTTTGGACATCCAAATAGTTCTCTGGATGGCACAAACATATCATCTGTAAATTCCATTGACTGCATTTTATTTTTTAGAGAAAATTTATTTTATATTTGTCCTATACACTAATGGAACCATATTGCCAGAGCATTGATGATGACATATTAGTAACCCAGCATTATTTTTATTATGAGTGAGCAACACAGGCATGAGAATGCAGATGATTAATGTTATATTTTATCTAAATTTGGCAGTGGATAGATAATTTGCCTGTTTATGATGTACTTCTTTTTAGATCCAGTCACAAGAAATGATTGTTGAATAGTTTATATGTAATGCTATGTAATTGTAGTTTATAACTTATTATTAGCATGATTAATTATATTGTTCTATGCTGATGTTTTCATTATTTTTTTTATATTTATCATGTATATTCACCATCCTTCATATAAATTGTTGTTCGATGGGAATGATGATGATTTGCCATCTTTCCATATTATTCCTTTACCTTCAAATAATATTATTTTCAATATTATTATTCAAGACCTACACATTAAAATATCAAAAGTAATTAATACAAAAAATAGTTATAAACAAGATAATATAGTAATAAAGTGAGAAAGCAGATTCACTTATGTATAATTCTCAAATCTATGTAAACACGCATGCACACACCCACTGACATATATATAAATGTGGCCCTATTCTTATTATTTTTCCACTAAATATCTATAACTTCATTCATCAAACAAAAAAAGTACTTCATATTTTCTTTTAGATTTGGCAGAACTGCTATCATCATTACCATTATATTTTGATGTCATTTTAAAGTAAATTTTTGATTTGATAATTCACAAAAGCTATATAGTGAATGCAAAAACCTGCAATGCTTTCAATATAATAGTTACCACATGACTGAATAAATGAGAAATGATTGACTAAGAGATGATTTATAATGCCATTTGTAAAGACAACCACTACAAAATATATAAATTCAAATTTATGAATTTTTAATTTTTTTTATTTAATATGTTGTTAAATGATAGATGGTGTACTCCTTGAGTTTAAGCAATTTATTATGGCACAAATTTCTTCTTATATCAATTTGTTGAAGGCAAAAATCTCTTCAACCATGCATAGACGACATCAAATAGAAACTTATGTGTCTAACTATCAATCAACAAAATAGATCCCATTTTGTCTTAAATCTTAAGAACTTATAAGTGACAAATTTAAACAATACTAATTAAAAGAATAAAATTTTCCACATTGTATATATAATCAAGTCTTAATGAAAATGCCTCAGTTTAATATCACCAAAGCAGAATCACTCTGTATTCATGTTTAATAATTTTACAGATACTTAAAATTATCAAAATGAATACTTAATGATTCTGTCTTGAGAATATTAAGTTAAGCCACTTTTAATTAGATTTTATTCTCATAGTTAGCATCTAACTTTTCTCTTAGACTTATTTTATTGGACTGTCAAACAAATGCATTTTTTCAAAACTTTAACACAGCCCATGAAGTGTTTGAAAAGCTATTTTGCTTTCAACCAAATTTATATATTTCATGCAGCATATATGTATATGCGCGCACACATTTATACAAATCATACAGAAAGAAAAATATGAAATATCCTTTAAATAACCCATTGCAAAGACTGGGGATCTTCTAGAAAATCAGTAAAAGAAAAGGCATCACTATCCAGGCTTGATAATTGTTCAGTGATAAGAGTGTTTTTTTCCATTCTTGTTTCATTTCTAAGTAATTAGACATTAGTTTTTGAAAAGTTAGTTATGTTTGACATATGAGCCAGCAATCTGAAAAAAAACTCATAAGTCTAATAGATTAAATTTGGAAAAAAATTAGGTTTACCTGTTGAATTCGAATAACTAACTAATAAAATTAAATGCATAGATAGATAATTAATGAAAAACGTTCAAATTAGTTGTAAATTTTATAAAATACAGATTAAATAATTTTTATTCATTTATAAAATTAAATTTTATTTTTATAATTTCATTTTTATATATTTCCCAACAGCACAAGATTCGAGTTAATATGAAGAGTAATAAAAACTCTTCTGTGATAGATAAAATTGTAAATAATTTAGTTACAAGTGTACCAGAGGTAAGTACAATGATTAATTATTATAAAAATTAAAACTTTCATAATGAAATTATCATTTTAAAAGTCAAATCACTGTAATTAAAACAATATTTAGGATAACCTTTTTTTTTAAATAATAATACTAATTGAATGTTTATAAATATAGGGAAATATGTTTGTAAACAGATGTTAAAGTAATATTAATGAAATATTTGACTATTATTTTAATTGTTAGCATGCAGAATGCATTTATAGTTTGTCTTCTAAGCTTTAACAAATTAATAATCTTATTGTACACTAAAAAAGTGAAGTACCTTTTTCATTTAAAAATATAAATTCTTGGTGTAAAGTTATTACATAATTTTCTCTGCTATCTTTCAGCACTTGCATGAACACTAATTCTTTATTTACTCTATGCCAAAATAATCTAGCACAAGTTTAAATAATTAATGGACACCAGATATTTATGCAGTGCTATATACAAATCCTCAGACTAATTTTTTAATATTAATTTTCTTCAGTAAGAATCGTTAGATCTGCATTTTCACATTCAGCAACCATTTTTACACCTACTTGTAAAAAAATAAAAGTTAAAACTATAATCATTAAAGTATTATAATGGAATCCTTGCTATATCTCAATTTAGATTGGCATTTATAACTAAAATGCTCTCACTCCCAAGTTGGGACAATAATTTATAATAGATTGCTTTGTTTATTTATGATTTAGGTGCCATTGTACAAACAGAGAAGTCAATATGACTAATATTTTTACACATTAACTATGCCAATGATCAGACTGAGATACTATATAAATATATAACTCATGTCTATCTATCAAGAGCATTGCACTTCTCCCTAACTGCAAGAAGCAAACACATCTCCTGTGGATTCTTTTATTTATATTGAGGATAAATCCTTGAGTGCCATTCAGCTAAAGACTGGAGTATCAACAAAAGAAGGTTTTAAATTGCCCTAAGTCCCTGACTACCATAAAGAGCAAGAAAGTGATATGACTCGAGCTGTCAGATTATTTATTTTAATACACATACATAATTGATACAATTTTATTTTAATTAATATTGTATGTTGAAGTATGGAGACAGCCAAATTAACAACTTAAAACAACATGTTTATTTACACAAACATATAACAATAATCAAAAATAAGCATAACCTAAATTACACTAGTTATAGAGTTATTTAATATAAATCAATCCATTTCTAAATAGGGAATCAGAAATCAATTAATTTTAATTTTATAAGTTCATAAAGAGAATAAAATTTGTCTAGACTTTAAATTATCATATATATTTATCATAAATATTTACCTAAATTTTGTTATAGTTTTTCTTGGAGTGCACACTTGCCTTCATGAAAGTTGACTGAGTTCATAGCTGGCATTGCCAGTTTTTTTTTACAGCTTGTGCTTCTTTTATATAGGGTTGCATGTATCTTGAACCTCCTTTGGTGGTAATAATGGGTATGTATCTCAGCAATGGTGGCCAAGAATATTTATTATTACACTTCAGGTGATTAAATGTAAAAGAATTAGGTGGTAAACACCAAATGAACACTTTTTGTGAGCTTAGCAATGCATGATGATGTTAAGCCATCTGCATAAATATCTATACATTGCTGATGGGTGAACTGGTTGTTTTCAATGAATGAGTCAGCAAGATTATTATAGCTAGCTAGCAGTAGAATAAGTACAGCACACTGCTTTTATTATCGTTGACTAAAATGATAGCATACTAAAATGGCAACCAACTTCTAAATAGCATGACTCAGCAGATCGAAGACAATACAAATTTTGTAGTTTTTACATCCTTGACTAACTTATTGTCTGAGATCACCCACATCATTAATTTCAGACTTTTTCTAATTAGTTAATCCTCTTTTTTTAATTACAACATTAGTTATAATATTATCTAATCAGTTGGAAATATTTCCAGTAAAACCTAATTCCCTCCTGATTAAAACAATTTACAAAACAATTTTGTTCTCTGATTAAATTGTAAATTTTCTAATTAAACAATTTTTAATAATAAATTTGTACAATTATTTACATTCATATTTAAAATTACAATTTAGTTTTTTTTTGTTTTCATTTGCATCATAACATTTTGGATTTTTTTCTTTTAATTAAAAGAACAAATAAGCTATCTCTTAAAATCTAAAAAAAAAATCCTACATTATAATATACATTATTTATATTTTTCCTTTTGCTAAAATACCTTTACTTTAATTATTAATTTGAGATTAGAATATTTTTTGTTTATTTTCTAACAGACTTTTATTTATTTTAGAAATATTTTTACTTTTATTTATTAAACTAATAATACTTCTTTATTTATTATTAAATATATATATATATACATTATTCTTTTAATTTTTTCTGAATATTATTTTAAATGTTTTGCATAACATATATATATATATGTGTGTGTGTGTTATAATATTTAATTTCTGGCCCAGTCTTAATGTTTGATTTATATAACTATATAAGCAGTTTGATTAGGTTATAGACATTAGAATGTTTTGAATTCTCTTGGTTATACCTGAAATAAAAATGACTGTTGAATATGTGGGTGCAGACCTATTGTTATTTAATGAAACATCTCAGTAGCTAGAATCTAATCTGCTGACTTGGATTTAGCATTATTATCTAATATTTTCTATCTCTGGATTAAATAAGAGACTGAATTATTCCACTTATTGCAGAAAGAGAATTTAATACATATGTAGATAGATCATATTATATATTATACAAAAAAGTATTTTTTCTATACACTTTCAATGTTTGCATTAGCAGGAATTTATTTCATTTACATCTAGACCTCACTTGGTGATTGGCTACTTAGCGATATTTCACAATAGCGATCATCATCAATTTGTATCCACTACTTTGATTTACAATTGATTATTCACTATAACGATCGGGAAATTTATTTTTTTTTAAATTTTTTTGCCACATCTTGAATTTTGCGTCATTGATATTTTAAAGTCATTTTACCCAAAAAACAATCAACTTATAGCAAATATAAAATAAAAGAAAAATAAACTTAGCATATGTTTTAGAAATTTAGTACAATTAGATTTTTTTTTCTTTTAAAATAAGTTGATTTTTTTTTTTTCTAAAGTTGACTGATTTACAATACGCATACACATTTTGTTACTCTGGTGTATAGTAATAAGTCTTTATGTTCAATTAAATAATTTATAATTAAACGTTGTTTTTTAATTTTAATAATTTCACATAAGTAATAAACATAAATGTACAATAATATATACTAATATATATATGTGTGCTATTTGCACAGATAATAAAGTTAGAATAAAGTGATTTTTTTTTTTAAAAAAAAATGCACTTCAGTATGGATTTTTTTTCCATTACAATGAAAAACTTCTGTGGAAGAATATAAAAACTTAAATTAAAATTTAGTTTCATTTTCTCTTTCTTTTTGCTGTACTGTACTTTTTAAACAGAAAAAATATGCATTTCTTTTTCCTAGTGATATAAAACTTTTCTTTTTAGATACTGTACAGTTTATATGTACACTCGATAAATAATTTTCTTAATATGTACTTTATTTCCAAGTTAGTGTAATTTTTTAGCTTTAGGAACCAATAAATTTTTTTCCCATAGACACCCATTATAAATACGTATTCTGTATATGATATTCTTGTTTTACAATAAGTTCTGGAGAACCAATTGCCATCGCTAAGAGGGGTAAAGGTGTATTTGATTCCAGAGTCATCTATGGTAAGCTTAAGTAATCAATAAATAATAAATCTGCATCCAAATCACTGGATTAATTTTTGGTTATTGTAAAGTCCAATAGCTATAAATTAATCTGAAGATTTAGATATGTAATTGATATCTTGATGGGAGTAAAAATTACTGCTATTAATGTATATTTGTTTATTTCTATTACTTTCTTATTAAATAATATTTGAATAATATGTAAATATAAATGGACTTATGTAAATATTAAAAAAAAGTATAATAAAGTTCATGTTTTAATAATCCAAGATCTTTTTCTACTTTTGTTGCTGCAATTCTGCTTATATTAATTCAAAATAAATCAATTTAAAATTATATCTTTCATTATAAAAATAAAATTTATATTACTTTAAGTTACAACTTAAATATTATTAGTAACCAACTTTTTAAAAAAAATCTACTCAAATACATGAAATTACAACAATAACATATTTTACATAATTTTACTTTGCATGCATAATTAAGGGACATTAATTATTGATGACAAATTAATTCCCAAATTAATTTTTTCTGATCTTCATTTGAGATATAACATAACTGATGTTAACACAATCTTAAAGAAATATAACAGAGCTATGTGATAATTTGTTTTGATATTATTTATTAAACATTGACTTTCTTTGAACTGTGTTTGTTGTTTTTATATATAGATTTAGTTTATAGTAGTTTAATACTCTTTTGCATATATGTAGATTTCATATATAAAATGAAAAGCTGTATGCAAAAATAAATGGAGTTATATTTTAAACAATTATTATCATTCCACTCTTTTGGGGTTCCTAATTTGGAAGCCCAAATGTATATACTTATTATGTTTAATAAATCTCATTTATGTGACATTAAATTTGTAATCACTGTATTTATTGAGTATAGTCTATACAATCCAATTATGTATTATTTTTATAAAATTACTCTAATATATAAATATTATTGGTTAATTGATTTATTTTCTATTAATCAATGAACAAATTATTTGCAAATAAACATATACAGTAAAATATAAAACAGCCTTTAATGTATCCACTGCAAAGCAAAGGTTTATCCAACTACCTTTGAAAAAGCTTTAGTGAATGATATGCAATTGTTTTTTATATTAAACAATTGGTAATTAGTGATATTTTTGTTATAATTACTTATTAATTAATAATTGTATGGATATCAACATTGGCCTTGTACTGAAAAAAAATTGTAACTATATACTCAAATTTGGAAAAAAAAAATTCAAGTTTAATTGGCTAAGATTTAAATATAGGGCATGAGTATGGCACACATGAGGCCCTCTATTAGAAACTAAACAAGTATATAATATTACACACAAAGTGTATAAAATCATCTGTCAATATAATGCAATGTTTTTGCTGTATGCTTTAAAAATAATGTGAACAATAAGATGTGAAATGATTTTTGAAAATAAAAAATATAATTGGTTAAAAAAAACTTTATAATAATTGGAACAAATACTTTAATAACTGCATCAGATACTCTCCCCCCCCCCGTCAAATAATGGGAAAAAATTGGTCACGTATTGGTCAGTCAAGTTATGAAAATAACAAATCGAAAAATTAAAGTATTATTTAATTAACATCTTAAGTAATATTTTTTTTAACTGAAATATAAAAAAATTCTTTTTAAATTAATAAACTTTGAGACTTTTGCTCAAAATTCTAATAACTTTTGCTTTTACATTAGAATTTACTTTTTTGATATATCATAAAAGAACTGCACATCTTCGATCAAATTAATTTATTCACTGAATCATTTTAAATTATATTAATTATTTTGTTAATTTTGTGTATCACTTAGATAGAAGAGAGGAAAAATTGAAAAACTTTTTTATATTTTTGCTTGTTATTCATTTAACATATTTTTTATGTTTCAATAACATTTAATAATTTTTTTTTAAAATCTACTTCTTGAAAGATTAGTTTTATTATAGTTTGTAATGAAACTATTTATTATTGTTATTAGAGTTGTGGTTTTTGGCGATTGTATGATAAGCAATTTTTTCAGGCCGATCAACTATTTTTTTTTTCAGATTGTTAAAAATCATTTTCATTATTGTGATGATGGATTCCATCGATCTTATTGATAATCATCATCTTTTTCTTTCATTACCAATCTTTCCAAACATTATATACTTTTCTAATGAAGTGAATCATCTCAAAAATTATTGATACTTTTCTCATGATTCATTCGTCTCTACAAAGTCCTTTTTTAAATCAATTACTATAAAAAAAATTTTTTTATGTTTTAATCATTGTTCAACTCATATATTCTAAATGCATCATTAGTTTCAAAACTCTACATATATTATTGAAAGTTGTTAAAAAGTTACTATTATAATAATTTTTTTTTTTCAACTTACATTTAATTTCTATTTCATCTTTATTACTCTTTTTTTTTTTTTTTTTCATATGTCATAGCATCGGCCGGGACGCGAACCCACCCCCGTCTGCAACCAACTACTTGCTTGCAAGGCAGGTACGATAACCTCTCGGCTAACAACGCTTGACTATCTTTATTACTCTTTATTTTCTCTTGTGAAATACTGTATATATATTGTATAGTTTAATATTTTCCTATAATATACCAAGTTACTGAAATTCTTCATCCTCACTTCTCCGAGTTTTTCTAGGTCTACAACTTAATCTAGAGATGTTGCAATTTTTTTTGTGTTTTGTGGAAAATGTGGCTATTCCCTGTCATCCCTAGATAAACTTTTGAATATTTTTTTTTCTTTTGTGGCTATTATTTGATATTACTCTTAGGTATAACCCCCAACTCTCACCACAATACGAAGCCACCTTTTAATAAATGGTTGCAGCTTCTTGATTAGTCAGTAAGTTAAGTAATTTATAATTTTTTTTTTTTTTTTGGTCAGTAAAATTCCCTTGCAATAATTCGAAATCACATGAATCTGATAACGTATTTGATTTTATTTTTTCATAAAATTTACAGGATTTTTTTTTTTTTTGTAAATAGATGAAGTATGTAAAAGAACTGACGCCTTTTGTTTCTTATTCTAAACTAAAAATATTTCTTTTTATTTTGAAAAAGAGTATTAGATTGTTTTGTTAATTATAACTTCACATTTTTTTTAATTTGCTTCAATAATAAACTTATATATAATTGTGAGTTACACAACTGCAACATGTTATTTAATAATTCATGAGATACAAGCGTCAAAAATATGTGTATTATTTTATTTATAATTACAGTTTTTGATAAATAATAATAACCATTCGTGTTGATCCATTTGTTCCGTTCGAATTATTAATCATTTTCATATTTTGGAATTAAACAAATCTTCTTTTATGAGAAGTACTTAATAAAAAATTTAAAAATGCAGTGATCCATTCACTGTATTCTGTTCTGCATTGAAAGGTCATTATTTATAGTGCCAAATATGAGACACAGTTTTTATGGGCGTTTATATATATTTACTACTTAATAGTAATGATATTTTCTAACTCAATAAAGCTTTATTATTTTTATCTATTTAAAATTAAAGTAATTTATAATTTTTCTTAATATTTAGTGTATTTTCGTCAAATAAATAAAAAATATGTTTCTAAATTAAAAACTGTAAAATATAGTAGTTTTTTTAATTTTTTTATTAAGAGATAAGAAGTTATATCATGATCTTAAATCATGTTACATTCATTGCTAGTTACATTACAAATTTTGCATTGGTACAATTAGACTCTGAGGTGTTGGACCATTTGCTGGAAGGAAATGATGCACCCAGGTCTCTTCGTGCAATCTTTCGGGTGCCAGAAGACGGTCTCTACTTTTGATTCTCCCCAAAGGCATCTCGTGAGCCACACTGTGAAGAGAATGAAGATCGCCATCCTAATGACTGCAAAGATGTCGGTCTTAAGTGCTCTCTTTAGTGAAAGAATGTCCCTACTGTTTGGTGGTACATTTGATACTTCATGGCTCGCAGCTGACCCATATAGGGACAGGAGTAGAAAAGGTGTTGTGACATTTCCTTTTGCGACCTGCAGAGGCTACATTGAATGTCTAGCCGCTGGAAGCCTCTGTGCTTTTTAATCAATGAAATGGAAGAATATATTGTATTTTTTAAGTGCATGGCAAGTGCATGATGACCACATATTATTACTTGATCACAGACATCTATTGACTAATTATTCCATCTACCTTCTGGCAGAAAACTTAATATAAATTTGCGTAGTTTAAAAATTAATATAATAAAAACTATACTAAGTATAGGGTTACTTCATCTCTATGGTCTGACTTTCTAATTTCTCCTCTAAAATTTGCATCTGCCTAACTGTATTATCTCTTATTTCTACCATTTCTAACTTCATTTCTGAAACTTTCAATTTTATTTCTGTCAACCTCTCCTCTGACTTATCTTGATTCAATTTTATTTTTTTTAGTTCTGACTTCAATTCTACAAACATCTCTTCTGACTTTTTTTTTATCTTCTACCCATCCAGACTTTATTTCTGCTTGACCTGACACCAACTCTTTTAATTTTTCTCCTCTTAATTCTGATTTTAATTCTGCAAAAAACGATTTGCCCACATCGGCATCTCATCATCTGTGGCTTTAAAGATAGTATCTCTCATCTTATTAGACTCTCCATATGACATATCTATAGCTTCATTTCCTGATTCAAGGTCAGGGGACATCGAACAATGTCTGGAGATGGTGTCTCTTGAGACCCACCCAAACTATCATATAGGCTAAACTCTTCCATTTTATAATCTCTTAAAAATTTATTAATACTACTTAAAAAAAATAAGGTTTACCAGCTCCAACCTCCACCAAACCAACAATTCAAATTCACCATCATTACCTAAACCACATAAAATTTTCCACAATTTTATTTTCCCATATAATGTTCATTTTCCACACACACATAGATAAGTTTTAACTAGATAACATTAATCTAAACATAGCTGGAATTATAAATTAAATTTTACATGATCCACTATAGTTATATTACAAACTACACCAATTTAAATTACTGATAAAAGACCAAAATAATTTAAACATGTTCATTTATCTTTATGCTGTATTGGGTGCATTCAAATATTATAACCAGCATTTATAACTGCAAAAAAAAATGAATTTTTATAACCAAAATGAAATTAATGATGACATGCATTTACTATGATAACTGATATACAATTTTTACTTAAATATAGCAGACGCCAACCTTTGCACAAGAATATAGAAAATAGTCTTTTAAGAATGAGCTATATATTCAAGTTATATATCCATTCTTCTAAAGATCCAACAGATACTGACAGTCAAAAGAATGATTAGCAATTCACAATCCTGAGATAGATAAAAGAATTCAATCACTGCTCTTAAAACAGACAATGTTCAATGAACACTCTGATGATCATCCCACTTTAGTCACTCTAAGCTACTACAACCCATAATATTTTACTACAAACACTATCACACTACCCTGCTTACATCCAAGTCTTAGGGGCTATTTATAAAATATTGTCTTGCTCATCTTTGGGAGTCTTAGAGACAAATATTACATATATATTAGAAAGAACTATGCCTTGCTCTCTCTGGAGTCTTAGAGGCAAAATCATGGCAGGACTACTGTTAACTGCTTCATGATAATTTATATCTGATATCATAATTTGGGTTGGAGCAGTGAATGAGAACAATCAGTCACCAGTGACATGAATACACCATATCCTTAAGACAATAACAAAAACTCTCCATCCATCACCAAAACTTGCAACACAACCAACAAAACTCCAACAATCAAGTAACCTATTTAACCTTCAAAATTATAGACTTTCTATAACAGAAATGTTTCGAATATGAACAACATTACTACTTTATAATTTAACACCATCAATACAATTCTACATTGAAATTAAGCTGTTTCATGGCTATATTTATTTATCATCATAAAAAAAAAAGTTTTTTTTTTAAAACTATACATCTGACATTAATATATCTACTACACATCTTTCAGGTATTGGCTTATTTTGAACCCTAATTGGCTTATTTCAAACCTTAGTTAATATTCCATTTACCCCTAGTTCCATTTTATCAAACATTTCTATTAATCTTTCAGATTGATATTAAAAAAATCCTTGAATAAGAAAACTGCCAACTTGATTCTATTTTGGAACCAATTTTGCAATAACTGTATATTTAAAACAGGAATAAAGTAATTCTAATGGCACTGGATTGATTTATTCAATCATTCGAATTTCTCATCTCAAGTATATGACAATATATATTATGTCTCAGTTGGGTGTCCATTTAATCCAATTAAGCCAACAAAAAAAAATAAACACTCTACAGGATATGAGATTTAATTAAATGAAGCTCCATGATTGGACAGCCATTTAAACCGTTGGCAGCTGTGACCTCTATGTATATATCGAGCCATCCACATTGGTCACCACTTACCCACCCTGTAACCTCTGTCTTCTTCACTTATTCACTTTATTAGATTTATAAATGCTCAGGTGCCAATTCTATACAAGATAGAATAAAAATTATAACTGTAAATTGCTTTTTAACTTATTAAAAGATTCTTATACTGTAATTATTCTATGGCTTAGCTCAGTTGAGGTTATAGGATATGATATTCATATAGGATGCAAATAAGAGTAATAGAACATTTATGGATAACAATTCTGTAACACTAATTTAATCATATGCCACACATTTATTCAATTATAAAACTATTGCAAAATTATCAATTATCATATTTATTATAGGATAGACAATGATGAAGACTGGGTACCTTTATATCCACATCACCACCTATTCTAAGCAAAGTAAAATATAATATTGGCACTGTAATATTGGGATCTATCAACTGCAGACAAATTAAATAATTTTAACTTCTACTGGCAAATCTAGATATTCTATAACTATGTTATGTTAACCATATGTGTGTGTGTGTGGAAATGGAGACTCGAACATATAATTAAAACAATTCATATGGGATATTAATTCAATAAAATATTTATTGAAAATAAAGACAAAATAACAAAAACAAAATATATTATTATCCTATACATCTTGCTATTAACTCTACCACTTCCCTTCTTACTTTTCTAACATCTCATTTATACTGAAAGAAATGAATTGTTAAAAAAAAATGAAATGAATATGATATTAATATGATATGTTATAAAGATTTTAATATTCATTTGCAAACACTAACTTTAATAATAGTTTTTTTTACTATTCTTTATTACCTATATTTTTGAATATGTGTGCCTTTAAAATGTTAGAAATATAATGCATTTATCAATCATAATATTTATAATTTATTTACGAAATAATTGAAATAAAACAAAAGTATAATTTTGGAAACAATAATAATAATAATATTTATAACAGTACACACACATTCAAATATAAAGCTTATGTATAGAATGATTTTTAAATCATGTAAGACAATATATTGTCTTATAATAATAATAACCAGTTACATTAGCTTTAAAAAAATATATATAAAAATTACATTTCTAGTATACAAAAAAAAAAAATACTTATCGATATGCAATCATTAGATGATGAATTGTTATTAACTTGAAAGTCATTATTTGAAATGTCAACGATATATATACAATGTATATGCTGCTTCTATTAATAATAAATGAATCACAAACAAAAAGTTAATCCTGACAGTTTCTTTGAATGCATGACTCATCTAAAAACGAGAAGATTTGACATCACTCTAAATCGGCTACTTTTTATCCCACGTATACATATAATATGTCATTCGAAAGAAAATCAAAAGTTCTGTAAGATGGTGCCCTCTTCAGATTTATTTTACAAGTAAAAAATCAATAAAAATGACCATATATGTCAAACAAAACCAAAGCACCACCTCCTCACCAACTTTTCTTGAATCTTATTGGCTGTCCCACTTCTGTCAGAAAGGGAAATGGCTGCCAAAAAGTAAAAAGTTACGTTCATTTTGATTTTTATTACGAAAATTATAAACGAATGTTTACAATATTTTAAACAATATTTGAATTGAATTACAAATTATTATTGATAAAATAATACTAAAAATCAAATTATTTTAGAAAAATAGTTAAGATATTACCAAGAATTATTTATTTATTGCTACATATTGATCGTAACGTTAAAGTGAAAAAAAAAAGATTGCGTCAATGGTTGGTTGAATAGCGGTTACTTTTATTTCACCGCAATTGAATATTTTTTAAATTATAAATCAAATTTTATTTTTGAAAAGACTTTCGTTTGTTTCATAATCTGACAATTCAGTAATATACTTTTTACAAACGAAACTAATGTATTTATATTATTAAAAGTGATCTATTTTAACAATAGATTTTGTTAAAGTTGTGAGTTGGCCAATTACAAGTTTTAATTTTTAACTCATTCTGCCAATTAAATAATAATCGTTGAAAGGGTTAAAAAATAACTTGATATAATTGTGAAAGTTTCCAATATTGAAAATCTTGTAATAAACATTATAAATATATTAGCATGCACTGGAAGTATTTTATTAATCACCCGAAATAAAATCTTCAATTAGGTGAAACAATTATAGTAAAGTTTTATGGTTTTATCCTTTTAATTTTAAATTTGATATAATTTTTTTATTCCCATTGTTAACAATTTTTCCATGTCAGTATACAGTTACTATAGACGATCACAAACTGGCATTCAGTGATATATTTTATTATTTATTTCAGTCATATATATGTGAAAAATAAATTCTTTAGTTTATAATTCTTTTACTAAGAAAACAAATTATATTGAATAAATTCTTTTTTTTAATTTCACTTTATATAATATTAAGAATAGGCTTTTAAAAATTGAAAATATATAAAGCGTTTTAATAGTATTGAATATGTTTTCTCACAATTATTTTCATTTTTAATATTTTCCATAATTCAAGTATTATCAATTTATAACGAAATGTTAAATGACTTATAATGTATATTCTTATGTGGTATTCAGGCATTTTAATAGTGAACTCAAATCGCTAGCTGGCAAAGTCAGAGCTGAAACCTTGCAGGGTTTATTTTTTTATGTTTATCCTTTTCCTTTTAAGTAGTCTCTTTTTAAAACTTTTCTTTCAACATACACTCACACCCTCTTTTTTTATTATTATTGATCACTTGGCAACACTTCAGAACTAGCTTGCTTTATAAACTGACAAAAATAGAGTATTTAAATAAAAGGCAAAAAAAATATATTAAATATTGATTTACAAAGTTTATCTAATAACACAGAGATAATCTTTACAATTCCAAATGTAATATTAGAAATAATACATAACCAGTAAATAAAATTAAAAAAATATATAAATAAGAAAATCATTTTAATCAATTATATATGAGTGTATCTGTTTTGTTTAATATATAAATTTTACTATAATCTGAACATTTTAAGTAACTGTATATAAAAAAAATGAACAAAGTATGAAATGATGTAAAAATGAACATACATCCACATATACAAGCTAAATCTTGGATTGGAGTAGACAATAATCTAGAACACCAATGAACAACACCTGCTATAATCTTCCTATTAATTCTACTCTTATACCAACATTCCCTAATGTTTTTCTGTCTTCCTCTTCACTATTAACTTTAAATTCTATCAATTGGTACATCCAACTAAAGTTTTAATTTTTTTTAAATCTAATTTTCAAATAGCAAATCTCATCTCAATTCATTTTTCACAGATAACTATCTTTAGCCATTGTTAACACAACTGTGAACTTCCCACATTTCTTCTGGTGCCAACCTGGAAGGTCACTATATATATATATATATATATATATATATATATATATATATCTATAGTATATATATATATATATATATATATATATATATATATATATATATATTGTAACCAGTTGTCTATATAGTTGCATTAAAAATAATCAGATAGTTGGCAGCATGTTCTTCAGATTTAGTTGAGGGTTATTTAATTAATGAAAAAAATAATATTTTTCCCATGCATATTTTTTATAATAATAATAACAGACTTCAATTAACTAAGTATTTTAAGTCCCAATATGATAATACAAGAATTCTCAAACATTAAATTTGTTAAATAATAATGATTTTAATATGAGAATATTTTAATAAGTTATAAATGATTGTAGAAAGAGAAGAAAACTATAATGTAAACAGTTTTTAACTCTCTCTTCAGTAATTATAATTAATTAGTAGTTTTAATTTAAACTATGAAAATATACTAAGAGAAAAAATAATTTGCTTTTTTTTGTAAATTATGTAATAGATATAAATTGTAACTTTAAAAGAAAAATAAAGTTTGATGTTTAATAGTATTTTAAAAAGAAAAGGAAAACAAATAAGATTTTAATACTTTTAGTAAATTTTATTTTTAATTAGAGTTGTTGTTATCTCTTTATTTCTCCTTATATAAAAATCAAATTAGTGTAATTAACTGATTGTCTTGTTTTTTTTTTCAATAATTTTTTTTAATTAGAAAAAAATGCCAAGAATTTTTTGATGTTAATATAAGTTCTTGACTTGTTTTTTAATATCTATGATTAAGGAGGGAAATATTTGAACAATTGTATTTATACAAATTTATATAATTGCTTGTTATAAAAATTATCATGTTGGAGACAGATTGTGGTTGACTTGTAGTCAAGATTGATTCTAGAAAAAAATAATGGGGCTGTGAATAAGTCAGAAGACCCAAGTATCTGGTAAGAAGAAAGATACCTAATTTAGATGTTGCAGAAAGAGCAATCAAGTCTTAATCCAGCTGTTAAAGAAGAAAGAAGCAGAATTCTTAACCAAGCTTCTAGCATACTATGACTTTAGTCATCAAAATGGTTTGTGCAATGAAAACCATGTGATAAATTTAGCTAAAAGCTAGACATTATCTTCCTCCATGTAGCCTGCCTTCACTGGAATAAAAATATAGAGAAGTTACCTCTTAAAGTAATCTGCAACCTTAACTTCAACAAAGAGCATGTGTCTGTAATTTTAATGAAAAAAATTAATAAAACTAGTTTTTAACCTGGAAATATTGCACACCAGTAAAAGGACAAATTAATTATGTTTTTTCAAAAAAAAAAACTCAACTAGAAAAACTGAAAATTATAATTGGGAAGGTCTCCATGGAAAAAAAACCATAGTGGAAAGTATTTTTTGGTGTGCACACTGTATTTTTATTAATAGAATTTTATACATATAAAAGTAATATTTTTTTGTAAGAATTGATAATTTTAAATACTTTCATTAAGTTAATGTTTCAAATTGTGAAACATATTTTTTTAATCCATTCAATTTTCTCTTAAAAATTATGAAAAAGTTTTTTTTAGAAAATTTAATTTTTTTTTAACTTAAATTTTTTTGTTTGTGAAACATTATTTTTCCTTCTTAAAAACTTAACAAAAGTTAATTAAGGTAAATCAAAGATTTTTATCTTTGATTTTGAAAATATTTTCAAAACTTTAATTATTTTAAAGAAATAATTAATTAACATTTTACTTGGTCAAATACCTATTGGCCAAGTGAATTAAAGTTCTAAACTTTTTATTGGTCAATTACAGAATCAGCAGTAAAAATATATTTATCTTTTAATATTATATTTGTTTTAGTTTACTTTGTAAAAAGCATATTAATGATTTGTCAGATTTTTAAAGCAAATGAAAGTTTCTTCAAAAATAAATTTCTATTTATAATTGATAAAAATAATCTATAGTGAAAAAGATAAAACAAACGTTTTGTAACCTATTACAAAATGCAGTCTCTGTCATTGATTTCTTTTTCAATTTATTTTTCTGTAAAAGTAAATATTCTTCTAAAATAATTATATTTTTATACATATTTTATGAAAATTATAATTAATACATAGGAAGATATGGTAAAATATATATTTACATTTTGAAAATCAAAACAAAGAATTTAGAGCTGTCAAAATTATTGACAGTGCTCCCTTTTTTTGAAAATGAGAAATAACCAATCAGCACTTTGGAAAGCCTACTTTCTCTCATTGTTATAGTTTAAATTTAAATATTATTGATTTTTTACTTGTAAAATAATTCTAGGGATGGCAACATCACACAGTATGTTTTTCCCTTTAAAATGACCATAAATTTACTATGATAACATAAAAATTAGAATTAAAGTCACAAACAAAAATTTTTATTGAGTACTGGTATATGGTTTGAAGGTAATTTTATAGAATAGAAAGCAACTGATTGATTCTCATTTTTATAAAAGTGTTTTTGATCAAATGAATATTTAAAATTTCAGACTATCATGTAATTTTTTTGTTTATAGTCAGTCAATTAGTTATTAAATAATTGTTTTAAAAATATATTTTTTAGTTTCAATTTCTTTATTCTATCCAATTCCTGTTTCATCAATTGCAGTGTATGTGACTTTATTTAATGACAGCTTAATGCTCTAGGATTTTTTAATGATTCCAGTGAATAAGCTGCTTTATTTATTTATCGTTTGCTTACAGTAATAGTTTATAGAGTTCTTGCTTTTGTGCATAACAGTTAATTAGATGGAGTAGGGGTTTATGTTTAGTGTTATGGCCATTCATATGATGATCCTGGTTGACACAAAAGGGATATCCTTTAAAGTCCATGCATTATATTTCATTTTTGCTTATTATTTCTTAGGAAATTTAGTTTATAGTTGGCCAGTACATTAATGATACTAAGAGGCCAGTGCATTGGTGATGGTCAGGATGCTTTTAGTATTTCAGTATTATTTGACTTATTGTTGTAGTTTGATGAAATAGCATATAAGTATGTGCATCCAGATAATTATTGTTTATATTCCTGCCCTAGGCTTGGCAGTGGCTAAATAATTAGCTTGGTCTATAATGGACCACTTTCAAATACAGTCACAAGAATGACTGTTTATTTTTATTGTTGATCATTCATTATGATGAATGATTATTACTTTTGTGTAATGCTGCTGAACTTATAGTTAGTTCTGTGCTCATCTCTCATGCTCATTCATTTTATATTTTATTTGGAGATGATGATGAATCCCATCTCCTCACAATTCAGCCCTAATGTGGTATGCTCTTACAAATGGCTACCCAATTGTGGGACACTATAACCTCATATTCTCTCTTATTAACCCCTATTTTCCATACAGTTACAATTGTCACCCAGCTTCCACTTTTTTCAAACTGTTTATATATATATACTTTTCCTAGTGTTTAATATTATATATTAATTAGATTAATAACTCAATACTGTTATATTTAGCATGTGAAACACTCTCAATACAAAGCACAAGGTAGAGTCTTTGAAAGATCTGAACAGACTATCTTATCCCTCTACCTATATTCATTTATATAGGCCAATCTAAAGCACTTTGAAATGAGAGCATGAAGACCTTCTTTTAAAGCTATATTTTAACTATTGTCATTTCATAAAATTTTTCAGTTTGCTGCTTGTCAACAATAAATGAAATAACAAAATATGTAAATATAAATTTTCTTAGTGCTAATATTATATATTAATAAGATAAACAATTCAACACTGGTGCCTATGTAAATGAATATAGGTAAAGAGATAAGATGGTCCATTCTTATTCTTTCAAAGACTCCATGTTGTGCTTTGGATTGAGAGTATTTCACAAGCTCCCTAGATCAGCATTGAGTTGGTAATTTAATATATATATGAGATTCCATCTGTATTGGCTTGACAACAGTTTAAAATTGTTGATTGTTATTGATATTGTCTTAAGTGTTGACTGATTTAACACTTAGACAATTCCAATATCAATAACAATCAACAATTTCAAACTGTTGTCAAGACAACCTTTTTTTAACAATAAAGATGGAATCTCTCTCTCTCTATATATATATATATGTGTGTGTGTGTGTATCTGAGCACTGATTGTATATATGTGTGAGAAAATATCTGGCCCAACTGATGAGTGCTGGCTTTGCATGAAATATATATATATTGGAGATCATTTATCTTTTTCACATGTGTGTGGTCATGTGTATCAGTTCTTTGAAATGGAGTAGAGGATAAATATAGACTAAAAATCCTAAGTTCAAATCTCTCTATTTACTATAGTAAACATTCAGATTATGTATATAGTGATATTTATGACATGTACATATGTAGATTTAAAAAAATAGTTTAAAAATTTCTGATTAAAGTTTTGAAAGGTGAAAAAATAAAAATTATATCTAGTCATATTAAACTTAATATTAGATTATTTTTTAAATAATACATCTATATACTCGTAACTCTAGGGAAAACCTCATATCAGTTGTGATAGTAAAAGTTCTCATTTTATTTTTAATGTGAAAAATATAAAAGCAACTATTAGGCTGTATCAATTAGTAATTTTGAGAAAACAAATCCAAACAAGCAAAGATATTTGGAAAAATATATTATTCAAAAGACTAAATATGTTTTTCAAGTAATAAAAGTCAGAACAAATTAAATTATTTCAGTGACTGAGTTAATACCAAGTTATAGTGAGAGTTAGAGTTAAAAGAAAGTAGGATAACAATTAAAAGCTTAATGAACCTGCATTCTAAATTTTCCATTAACCAGAAGCATGCAAAATTAAAAGAACTGAAATGCTTGAACTAGTTACTTACTAAATTTCTAGATAGATCCAATGTTATGCTTTTAACATAAAATTAAGTTATCTGCAATTGAAACTCTGTTAGCCAAAGCCACAGACTATCAATTACTTGCATTGAAAATTATTGAATCCATGCCAACAAATAACAAAGCCAAATTAAAATTGAATGCTAAAAGTATACAACTTTGTAAATGGCCAATATTGATTTGGACTTTATGAGAATAACATTTTTAAATTTATTTAAGTAAATTGGCCTTCATAGTATTTATTGCTATAATATGTTTGCTTATATCTGAAATTAAATATAGAAATATTAAATGTTTAATAATTATATAAAAATTTTAATATTTTTTGTTATATATCTTGCTATGATAAAAGCAGCTGTCCATTTTATTGCTGAGTACATCATGAATGCATTTAACACATATATACACAAATGAACTCAATGATAAATTTTGGGAATATAACTTATTTTTATCAATTTTATCCCAAGGGCTTTAGGAATGTATATATTTATATGATAAAAATTTCAGCTTGTATTTAAAATAAAATATTTAAAAAAAAAAAAAAATTATTTCTCACCTAAAAAGATTGAAAAATGTAAAAAGAGTGAATATTATAATAGAAATTAAAACTTCATATAATGTTTTTTAAAAAATTTAAACATAATTACCAATTTAACCAGAAATATAAATTATTGCCTATATATTTATCTGCTAAATAATTATATTGCATGAATCAAAAGTATTATGAATTATTATACATAACTATGTCACTGTATGTACTTATTAATTTATTTTATGCATATTTATTGAAATGAATAATGTCTTATTCATTTCAGTGTTGGCTACGTGGTCTTCAACATGGCAAAGAGATAATTTTAGAAGTTGTGATGATGCTAATAAATATAGTATTTAAAAGTAAAAAAAAATGTTTATTATATAATGTACTACTAATAAGTAGAACAAATTATTTAACAAAAAATATTAAATGTATATTAATGTATATTATTGTTATATTAAATAATTTAGAAGTTGTAATAGTTGTTAAAAATATTTATATTTAGGAGAAACTGATAAAATATATTAAAAATTTTCTTAGGAATGAATTACAAAACAACTCAATTAAAAATTACATTAAAAAAAAACTTAAACCTACTTAGATAAGAGATTTGAAAACAAGAAAAAAAATCATACAATTAAAGCGTTTTGCAAATTAATCAAAGTGTTTTCAAAAATTTTATAATTAAAATAAAAAGGTGTTAAAAACAAGAACAATATCAAACTTGTTGGAAAATTGCATTAGGGTCTTCAAAATCAGAAAGAAATAAAACTTATATAAAGTCAATTTTTCTTATAACAGAGGCTGGATTCTCGCTTTATTCAAACAACATCCAACCTCCATTATGCTGAATGAGTACAAGAGGAAAAGATGCCTCTTGCTAATCTATTCTGGGAACCCAGAGTCCAACATTGTGCCACTTAAAAATGAACTGATTAATTCATGCCATCTTGAAGAAATCAAACTACAGTTATGAAACTTTTTTTTTTTTAAATATTAGACTTTATTGTAATGTATTTTAAGTTTGTCTAAATATATTTATTTCTAACAAATTTTAACAATTGAGTTTTTTTAAAAAAAAATGTTTAGCCTTTGTCCTAATCATTTTAAGTTTATTTAAGTATATTAACTCAAGCTTTATAAAGTGAATGTTTTGCTTTTAAAAAAGTCACATTGTGGTTAAGCTTTCACAAATATTCTAGCTGTGTATTAAAAAAAAAAAGTTATTTTTCTTCTCTGTTTTAGGAATTGTCAGATATAAAGCATCCAATTATTAAATAATGAACGTAAATAATTATTAGTAGGTTTAAGTTAATTATATTAATCAGGTTCATTTGTTTGTAGTTAGCTTTTCTTTTGATAGCTGAGGATTAGATTGAATGTAGGTGAGATTTGTTGACTGGTAAATAATTAAAAATATTTATTTATTTATATAAGAAGTGTCATTTGAGATTTTATTTTATAGATTTATAGATCAGTCTCGTGAGCCATCTCTGTAGATGTCATTTATTAAATCAGGATTCAAAACGAAATGGCCATTCCTTAGAGTTTCATTGAAAAACATAATGGTTATAATTATTCCATATTAGAGAAATGTGTCTATGCTATTAAATTTTTGAGTTAAATAAATATCTTATATTTGTAAAATAGGTCGTGCACAGAATTATATTTTAATTATATTAGAGGTCAGGAATTGATTGTGCAGCAGATGTACTCGATTATAAAACTGTATTAATATTATAAATGTAATGAAGATTAATGTTTAAAATTAATTTAAAAAATATTGGCACTTTACAAATAATTATTGATTTCCTCTGTGCTTGTGAATTAAAATAGTAATATAATAAGCCTGTCCATTAAAGTATGAATATTGATTATCTTGATATAAGCTGAGCTTTGTATATATGTGTGGGGATGATAATCTGGATCAACTGATGAGTGCTGGTTTAGCACGAAATATGGATATTGGAAATTATTTATCTGTTCAACATTTATATGATCAAGTGTATCAGTAGTATGAGATAGCATGGATGGTTGAGGGTCGTGTAATAGTCTGAGTTCAAACCCCCTATATATTAAATATAAGAGATTATAAAAATAATTTTATTTAAAAAAAGGAGAAAGGGGGTAAAGTTATATTTTGACTGACGATTATATTTTGTAATTAAATTACTGTTGCTATACTGTGTTAACTTTTCATATGTAATATTGTCTGGTCTTCATATTTATTTCATGTCTGTTTATCAGGAGTAACTTATATTCTTCATAATCTAGCCAGGTATTACAAATAGAGGCTGTGTAGTGGTTATCATCATCTTATTAAAAAAAAAATATAGCTTAAATATATATATAAGTGCTGGTCTATCCCTTGATGTTTAAAGTCAGCTGGCACCCATATAAATTGAAATAAATGTAAATAATTAAACCATGTTTAGTCTGGCTAGTCAGAAATATAAATTATTGCTTGTATATTTATCTACTAAATGATTATGTTGCATAAATAAAAAGTATTATGAATTATTACAAATATTTATATCACTGTAGTACTTATTAATTTAATTTACTTTGTGTATATTTAAATGAAATAATATTCTATTAGATCTATTAAACATTTTTTTTTTTAATTTTCGGGGTAAATTCAAATTAGTTTTGGACATGTATACAAAAATGAGATAGTTAGGTAGTTTTTTTTAGCATGAGTGCTTCTATTCTTTTGATAACCTGAAATAATAATTAACACCTCTAAAGTATTGTTTGATTACTAATATTATATATAAGCACATACCACATATATACATTTGCCATTTATTCATGGAAATGTAACTATATAGCTAATACATCTTCCTCTTTGCTCTCATGATTATTTAAGCCAACATTGTTGTTAATATTTTGGATGATTATTATTATTATTGCTAATGCACCAACAGCAACCATATTTATAGATTTATTTTTTATTATTAATCTGTTTTCTTTTACATATTATATAAATGGTGGCCCAGTTTAGGGCTCAGATACATTCATACAACAACACTTAGACAATAGAATAAGAAACTATTAGCAAGATTTATCAGATTAAAAAAAAAAATCTACATGGTGATTATAGTACAAAAAGACAAAAAACTAAGTATAAACAGAAAAGTTATATAAACAGCACACAATGAATAGTATTCAGAAAAGATTTATGAGTGTTTGGTTTCAAAATTTTTACACATCATATGGAAAAGTAGCAAATTCAATTTCTAGAGATTCCAAAACACTAGTAAACAAAAAGGTAGATAACTAAATACAAGAAAAAATGGAACATATATTACACAAAGTAAAAAAAGTCATAGAGAGAGAGAAATGCCATTAACCAATTTTATCAGTTGATCATAAATAACAAAAAGAAACTAGGAATCATTCAGAAGAAAGGATAAAATATTGAGAAGAAAGTTGAAGAAAAAATGGGAAACTCAATGAACAAAATAGGAAAATAAACTTTGAGATAAGAGAACAAAAAGATAGAGAAAAAATA
The DNA here is from genome assembly GCA_028023455.1 of Epiperipatus broadwayi. Taxonomy (NCBI): domain Eukaryota; kingdom Metazoa; phylum Onychophora; class Udeonychophora; order Euonychophora; family Peripatidae; genus Epiperipatus; species Epiperipatus broadwayi. The sequence goes on from JAQFVV010012401.1 coordinate 5,141,677, forward strand.
ACTAAAAAAAAAGAAAGAAAATATTGGAAGAAAGTTGTTGAATGTAGAAATACTATAGATAGTGTAGAATATTATAAAATGGATGCAATAGCCATGAGAGAAGTTGAAATATATGAGAGCAATATAGAAAAATTAAAAGTGAATATAAACAATGTAGATCAAATTAAAATTAACATTAAAGATGTGCAACAATCTTACATTGATGTGGGCAATGGAAATAATTACAAAAGGAATGTTGACATTGTAAATGATTTTGAAAAAATATGTAAAATCGATAAATATGAAATAAATGCTGAGATTGTAAAAGGTTTCAAACTGAAAAAGATTCTCATATTAATTTAATGATTATTGAACAATTTATACTTGTTGCAAAGATTAATGAAGAAATTAAAATAAATGTAAAGATCATAAAGAATTTCAAATGAATGCAGTAATCGTGAATAGATATAAAGTTGATTAAAAAAAATTGTTGAAAAATTGCAAGCCTTTTAAAAACTATAGAAAAATTTAAAATGAAAGTAAAAATAAATGGCAAAATTAAAACTATTTCTGAAAAACTAGTCATGACAAATTCTATAAAAATAGGTATGACACCCAGAAAATTAGCCAGTTAATCATATATAGCAACTGCAATATCTGTAATTTAATTGCATATAATAGAGATATTTTAAAATCCTTAAAGTTTGTATAAAACTAGGAGTATGTGACATAAAATTAAGTATTAAGGATTGTACAACAACCACAACATTTGTTCCTTAATGAAAGAATACTCAAGTATTTGAGATCCAATATCTTAACATTTGCTGCAAAATTAAGTACAATAAATATTGAAAAGATTCATATAATACTCAAAGCATTTGTGTTATAATTATAAAACTCTATTTTTTAGTGTAAATCAGGAAACTAAAATTTTGCTACCTGGAAGCCAAACATATTGACTTTATCATAAAATTTAATTTGAAAGTCTTGCCAACCAATCATTTTTTGGTAAATGATAGAAATTTCTCAAAAATAGAACCACTATGTAGCTTATGTAAAGTGGCAGATGAAACTATTAAACATATTTTTACTGCTTTCCCACTTTTGAGTTCTGCTAGAGGAAATATCATAACCAGAGTACTGCCAGCTAACATGAAAATTCTAAGAATCAGGGATGCTATAAAGAGTGGTGTCTTTGCTGCAATTAAAATGGGAATGTTCCTGCTTCATGCCATGTGGTTAACGAGGAATTATTTCATTTTTAAATAAGGAAGTAAAGAACCATGGGAGGTGTGTAAAGAATTTATTCGAAGGACTATGTTTAGAGATTGCTTATTAATGCCGTAAAAGCCCTTGGGGGACACTTGGGGGCAACTTAGGCCACTGGATGAAGATCCAATCCTCAGGCATGCCAATTAAAAATTAAAGATGGAGAATGACAAATAATCACTGCCAATTAAAATATGGACTGCACAATGACCACTGGCTAAGTCACTAAATGAAGAGCCAGTTGTTCTGATATAAAACTAGTACACAATAATTATAGACTAAGTTTGAAGAATGAGCTTCTTGCTCTGATCATGAAATTAATTTGTCATAATAATAACTAATGTATCAAATGAGTATATTTTCTAATTTGGAAAATTATTTACTAATAATTATTATAATATGTGTAGCAAATCCAAACAAATGTATACCAACAAGATTTATATTGTAATTGTATGTGAATTTTCCTTAATGGAAAAAAAAAGGATGGAATATATGACATCTATGTTGTGCATAAAAATTAAAAAAATTAATAGCTAAAAAGAATTTTTAATTGAAGTTTAGCAAAATCAAGAAATAAAAATTATATCAATTAATATTAAACTTGGAATTAAATATTTTCTTGAAAAATACATCAGTTCAAATATTTTATTAAATATATATATTTTTAGGAGAAATTCTCATTTTAAATAAAATACAGTGAATGTAAAAGCAACTATTAGTCTGATAAATAAAAAAAACTGTCATATTTATTAATTAGTGATTTTGAAAAACAAATCCAACTAGTAAAGATATTCAAAAAAATGTTTCCCCTTTGGCAAATTAAATGTATTTATAAGCAATTTTATATAATAAAAAAAAACAGACAAATTAAATTACTTCAATGTTTCAATTAAAGAATAAGACAGCAGCCAAGACCATGTCATTAAACCAAAATCATCCAAAACTAAAAGAATCCAAAACTTGAACTTACTAATCAATACCTAAAAAAAATATATTTCCATTGTTATGACTTAATCTAAAATTATTCTACCAACCTCAGAAAAGGAACCATTGAAGCTATATTATTTAAAGTCACTGACTGTTAATGACTTGCTATAGGAAATTATTGAATTCATGGTACCAAATAAACAAATTAAAATTGAATGCTAAAAATATATAGCATCATTAATAAATCAATATCAATTTGTATATTATGAAAAGGACATTTTAAATTTATTTAGATAGGTTGGCCCTCATAATATTTATAGTTATAATATAATTTCATTTAAATCTGCCCATATGATATCTAAATAGAGGAATATTTATGTTTTAATGATTATATTAAAATTTTCATATTTTCTTGTTATATATCATTATATGCTAAGTACATACTCTTGTAATTAATACATCACACAAATGAATTACTAGTAAGTGTTAGAATGTCAAGTTATTTTTAGAAATTTTATAATAAAAGCTTCTGGAGCTTAGAGGAGTCATAGTGTTTCATTTAGAATAATTAAAGGGAAGAGGATATTCTTCTGTGGACTTATATGATACTGCAATCTTTAAATTCATTGAAGATCCCAAAATATTTTTAATTTATATCTTTTTAAATTCAAGATATTTAAGAGTAACTTTAATCTTAAATTTGACAAGAAAGTTTTTGGAGAAACTAAAACTTTCCCATCCATGCATCCACACATACATTAATTCACTTTTTATTTAAAGATTGCTAGTTTTATTATAAGAATTAATTACTTATCTCCTTTGATTAACCAAACATTTAATTAAAATATTTTTTTACAATTAAGTTTAAATAAGATATTTTTACAGTTAATGTAAGCATTAGCAATCTAGTTTTAAGGTTTTGAATTTGTCTAAAGTATTACTGTAATATTAAACTCTAATAACTAAAGTAGGATGGCTTAATTTTAATATTTTAAAAATTAAACTTACTAATACTTCAAATCAATAATGATTTAAGATTAAGCGCTTTAAAATTATAATAGAGCTACTAAAGGGATTCAAACATTATGAACTGGCTCTTAAGATTAATTTTTTTAAGTCATAACAAATTATAAAAGTTCTTTTAAATTGGCTAATCAAACATGTAAATATTTAATTATTAAGTAGTGATAATGTTTGCTTATCAGAAAAATTAAACTATTGAAAAAAAAAAAATTTTTTTTTAATACTATGCTACTATAAAATTTGACATTTAGCTTTAAGATAAAACTAAAAGTCATAATATATATATATACACACGCACACAATTCATTCATGAGATCCACCTAGTTATATAGATAACACATCTTTTTATTAACACATCTTTTTATTTGCTCTTATTAATTATTTAAGTCAGATTTGTTATTCAGTTATTCAGATTCTGAATGCTTATCATCATCTCCATTGGCAATAACACCAATCAGTCAATCATATTTACATGTTCATTTCACATCATCATCCATTTTCCATTATAATATATATAAATAAAAATATTTCTCTGTTCTGGCATAGTACTGCATCTAGCAATTACCTTTTATTTAATTCTTTGTCTACTATCAAGCTAAAAAATCTGAAACGAAAAGAACAGACATTAAGATTTTGGCCCAAGTTATTTTTCTATATTTATATAGATTTCATTTTATATTAATAACAATATTATTATAGTAAATTCCATTCATTTTTAATTATAGACATCTTTGTTATAGCAACAAATGAATAACTAACATAAAATCACTTTTATATATATTAAAAGATACTTAAACTCAGACTTTCAAGCTCTCTACAGCTATCTACTCCATCTTATATAACCAATACCCATGATCACATACATGTGAAAGAGGCAAATGATCTACAATATACATATTTCATGCTGAACCAGCACTCATCAGTTAGTCCAGATTACAATCTTCAACACATATATACAATCAGAGCTCATTAAGATAGCAAATTTTTAAACTCTAATGGACAAGCTTCAATCCTCTCCAGTTTCCAACTCTTCAGCCATCCATAACATTGAAAATCCAATGATGGAACATTCAAAGCCCTTGCTGGTGCCAATATTATGGTCATAACATGTTGACTTCATATTGACATCAACAAGAGCTTTGAGCTTTTCAGTGATGTGGATATGAATGGTTGAAAGTTAGTTAAAGGATGGGGAAGGTTGAGTGAAAATTGAGATTTTAAAAAGAATTGTAGGGGGGGGGGGGGGGGGGGGGAAAAAAAAAAAGAATTTGATTTTTTTTTATATAAGGTGGAATGGGTAGGTGTAGAGAGCTTGAAAGTTTGAGTTCAAATCCCTTCTAATTACATTAAGTTTAGTATAGACAATACACTTTGTATTTAAATGTTATATATATATAATAAAAATAATAAATATAATGATAATTAACTATTATATACAGTCTTTCAATCCCAGAAGTAAAAGAGTTTTTATTTTAACATTTATTTTAATGACCTAATATATTTTCAATGTGTATGGTGTTAATATGTTGAAAGTATTAAACCATTATCGCATTACATGATCTAGGTCTAACAAAAGTCATAAGCTAGAAATTAATCTGGGGATATTAAATGAATAAGCATGAGAAAGGGATTTTGATGCGCCTACCTTCTAGGATCCATTGATTACTATACATTGCATTATATAGAACTATTGTACGGAGAAATTTGCTACTATGTTAAAAGTATATTCAGTTATTAAAATATATATTAAAGTATAAACTCTGTTATAGTGTCTTTTTATTTCATATAATGGCACAGAGTTTCAGTCTATTATATATATATGTATGAAAAGTTTCATACTATGTAATTCTTATATATGGGTCCCCAAGTGTTATAGTTATTTTTAAATAAATTGGCAGGCTATTTTGAAGAAAATAACAAATACTATCTTAATTACTTCAGAATCTGATTTTAGATACCGGCTATCAACCCACAATAATGATCAGATCATTTTTCGCTTGAATAATCTCGTCGCAAACCCAAAAAAATATTTGATATTTTTTGCCAATAAAACTATTCATTTTAATATATACACGCACAATTCAAATCATTTCTTAATGATATTATTATTAATAAAAATTACTGTACTAAAAATAACAATAGTAAAGTAATAGTAATATTAAACCGTATAGTTGCGCATGCGCGCGCATCCGATTATCCAAGCTAATATTTTTAATGAGCTTCTCTTAAAAAAATGAATTGTCAGATTGATAAATAGCTTGCCTAATTTTAATAACGATCAATAAAAAATGACACAGTTTGATTTCTTTTAAACTAATATATAAATAAAAAAGTATTAATGGCGAATTACTGACCTAATTGTTAAAGATAAGAAAGTGCCAGGTGAGAGCAGGAGCTTTAATTAAACCGAAATCTAAATTTTATTGTTTTTTAATACTGTTCTTACTGTATTTATGCATCAGTAAATTCCCATTCACTTTTAATTAAAAGTCTTTTTAAAAAAAATTAAGCGATATATAAAATATTTATTTACAACTTACAATAAATATTTATAACTTTGACCATATTGCTTCCTTGTTGTTTCAAAAACACAGCAGTATTAGCAAAATTATGACACAATAATAATTTTCTATCAGAATTAATACATTTATAGTCGGATATAATCTTAACGTGGAATCATAAGTAAAATAAACAATGTGAAAGTTGAGAGAAAATCATTCTCAGTTGAGATTTTGATTGCAATTATTTTACACCCTTAACAAATATTTTGATGGCAAAAGAATATCATTAAAAGAATTTTATCTAAGTGCCCCGAAAATTGGTTTACATACTAGAACAGCCCAAGATTTTTTAAATAAAAGTAAATAAGAGAACAAGTTAAAACAGCCTAAGATTTTATTAATAAAAGAAAATCAGAGAAATAAATCTGATTTAAAGATTGCATCCTCTATAAGAATATACATATGAAGTTTTGTAATCTCAAACCCATTCACATCTATCGGAAATAGTACTTTGAAAATAGCCGAGTTACTGATCCAGATGCCAACAAATATTGCAGATATCACTTTAACCTGCACTATTAGTGGATAATAAAAAGATACTGGATTACGCCATAAAATTTGAAAAAAAAAAGCATAATATTTGACTGGGAAAAACTAGTTTATTTATAGTTTTAAAAATGTTACTCTATAAATTGAACTAATGATAGAGCTTAGTACTACTTTTGACTTCGTAACAGCACATTTGCTTGAGATTCAAGTGCTGATCAACTTTTATTTTTGAAATTTTTTTCTACAATTAAAGTAAGTACACAAAGCAATATGTCTGGCTCACAATTTAAACTTATATACTAAAATATGACACAATATAAAACTGTAAGTTCCTCAAACATTGCTGTAAGAGTAACAAAAATTATCATTAAAATTAATACTTTTATATATAATCACTATGTTGAGATTGTTATTTTATTTACTATACTACATCATTGTTTCATATGAAGGAAGACAACAGTTGATCAATATAGAAGTCAGAAACAAGATTTGAATGATATATTTTAGCATCTAAATAAAAATAAACAATGTATCTTGATAACTGATTTTGATACTAGTTCATCAGTTTTAATTATTTTGAAACCGTTGATCAATAATAAACAACAACAACAAAAAAAAATCATACAACCTGAAATAAAGGAATTAAGGATCATCAGAATATTTTTTTTTGCTAATTTATGATGAAAGTTAGTAAGAACAATCAAACTTCATTTTTGCTTTTATTGTTTTATTTAAAAAGCTAGGCAAGCTACAGGACCTTATATATTTCAGTGATTTAGTATTTGTAATGATTAACATATACGCAGTTTAGATAAGTTTAAATATTGTAGTATATTTGAAAATAATCTACATGGCAACATTAAATCTGTTACTGAACCATTATTCATACTAAACCTATGGAGCAAAACACATTGTCTGGCAACACAAAACATAACATATAAAAACAAAGTCAATCATTGGTTCAATTAGATGATTCTCATTATAACTCCACAGTGATCATGCTGATCTTGTAAACATGGCAAATAATTTCTAATAATTAATTATATTTTTTATAAATAGTTTGAGATGAGTGACGTGCCACATTTTAAGTCACAGATATCTATTAAAGCCTTAAAAATCAGTTTAGTATTTAAAGCATTTCCAAAATTGTTACATGATACATCAATTAAATTTAAAACTTCGAATAATTAAACATTATCATTTAAACTAAAATTAAATTGTAGTATGTAAACACTGGATTTCCACCAACCAAGAGAACAAGCTGGATTTAAAAATGGTTTTCGTACAGTAGATCATATCCAGGTATTGAGAGAAGTTATGGAAAGGACAAATGAATATGAGTTGCCATTATGCTTAGGATTTGTAGACTATGAAAAGGCATTTGATTCTATAAATATTTCTTCAGTGATTAAAGCATTGGATCATCAAGGTGTAGATCCAGGATATTGTCATATTTTGAAGAATATTTATAAAAATGCAACAGCAACAATGAGATTACATAATGATAGTAGGAAAATCAACATTGGAAAGGGTGTAAGACAGGGTGACTCCATATCTCCAAAACTTTTTACAGCAGTGCTGCAAGAAGTATTTTGTGGATTAAAATGGGAAGCTAAAGGAATGAAAGTAAATGGAAATTATTTAAATCATTTAGATTTTGCAGATGATGTAGTTGTTTTTGCAAATAATGCTTTAGAGCTACAGAAAATGTTGCAGGAGTTATCAGATCAAAGTAGGACTAAAGATAAATGTTAAAAAGACTAAAGTAATGTTTAATAGATTTTCTCAAAATATGAAAATAAAGATTGATTATGATGAGTTAGAAGAAGTTAACAGTTACAAATATCTTGGTCAGATTATTAATACAGATGGAAACATAATGGATGAAATTAATCATAGAATTAAACTTGGTTGGAGTGCTTTTGGTAGAAATAACTTGGTACTAAAAGAAAATATGCCTACGTGTTTGAAAAGAAAGGTTTTTAATAAATGTGTTTTGCCAGTTCTTACTTATGGATCTGAGACTTGGACACTTAATAGAAGAGCAATACAGAGACTTCAGACCACTCAAAGAAGTATGGAGAGATGTATGTTGGGAGTAACAAGAAGGGATCAAAAATGCAATGTATGGGTAAGAGAACAAACAGATGTTACTGACCTCCTTGAAAAAATTAAAAGACTGAAGTGGAGTTGGGCTGGACATATTGTTAAAAGAGATGATAATACATGGACAATTGAAATTTTAAACTGGATTCCAAGAGATTGTAAAAGACCCAGAAAGAGGCCACATGTGAGATGGATGGATGAAATAAGAAGGTGTGCAAGGGTGATGTGGAGAAGAGAAGCTAAAGATAGGAAAAGATGGATTGAACTTGGAGAGCCCTTCATCCTGCAGTGGATTGATAATGGTTGATGATGATGATGATGACATTTGTACTATTACCAAAACATAATACTACATATATCAAATAGTACCATTAAAAACGAATTGATTATGTTAGTTTCAAGACTATTGAAAACATTTTGTTAGTAGACTCGCAAACAATAATAAAATTATAAAAAAATAAGTAAAAATAAAAGCAATTATTATTCAAATATTTAATTAAACTTTTGATAATAAAACTTAATTGTCAATTAATTATTTTCATCATTTTCTTTGCACATACATGGCAATGATTAATCCTAGTTGGTTGTCATAAATACAGATGCCTTTATTTTTATAAAAAGGTTACTAAAAGTTGTTTTTTGTTTTTTTTAATTTTGGTGATTAATAGTATTTTTAAAATTATATATATCAATTTACAGAGTGATTTTTTTTTCAGGTGTTTTTTTATTCTCTTGCTACTTATGTATTAGTCTGACGGTGAGATTTTACATATTATTAGTTTGGCGATAGATACTAAAACATTATTTTGCACATGGAGAAATGCTGAAAAAAACAAATGTGTAAATAAAGACCTAATTAAGCCCATTTGCAATCTTCTAAAAATGAAAACAATTATTTTTTTAAGTGAATATTAGAAAACCCCTATTTTGACTAACAACTTTCTTCTGATCGGGATATTATTTAATATTCACTTAAAAAATTGTTTTCATTTTTAGAAGATTGGAAATGTGTTTAATTCAGTCTTTATTTACACCTTTGTTTGTGCCAGCATTTTTCATCACCATTGGACTAATAAGTAAGTATCATTTTTCTATTAAACTTTTTAAAATATTAATAGATTGTTTTGAGCAATAAACTTTACAAAGAAACTTATCGCTAAACCAAAATTCCTTGTACAGTTTTGGTTGTGTTTGGCTAAATTTACAGGTTCGGTTTCAAACCAACAGACAAATGATGACACTACTCAATAATTAATATGTATAATTTATCAGTGGCAAAAACATACACACATGTTAGTTAATAAAACATGTATATATGGTCTATACAATTTAATGCTGAGGTAGACGTGCCGAGTAATCGAACTCACTTCCAGCTATATAAATAGCCTGCCTTGCAAGTTCAAGTACGACTCTTCTGGCTGCACTCAGACAGCCTGCCTAGAGTTCAGACTCTTCCCACTGTGCAATACAGCTTGCCTTGAGTCAGCTGCAGGCATATAAGTTTCCAGTCCTTAGCTGGACCTGCCTCACTGCGTGGACTCACAATAAGGATTAGAGAAAACACTTTTGCATTGAAGAGCATGTTCAGTTGTTCAAGTTGACAGAAGTAATTGCTCTTAGCCTTGCCTCCAAAAAGGCTGACTATTTAATGGAAGATCCCTTACCTTACTGGAAACACTCAGATTACATGTGTGAATCCCAACAAAGAATTTATCCCCATTGGATAGTGACCGGTTGCTAATCTGGAATAGTCCACTTCTAAAGGCAAGGTCAGATATGACATCCCTCTCCCTGACTAAAATTAGCCCTGCAGGATGTAGTCATTGAGGTGCTGGATGACATATTGTCAGCTTTGTTGGCTTCTATTCATCTCTGTCCTTGGCTTTTACTTTGCATGATGAAGTTGTTCCTGGATGTTTGCTGCCACCTTAACTTTGATGTTCATCTTTTCTGCTTGATGTACTTGTCCCAGGTTGGTTACTGCTTTGGTCAGCTGTTGTGTTTGAGTCTTAGTTGGTTGAGATGATGATGAAGTTGATGACTATCTTTTGTTTGCACAATAACAGTATAGAGACCCTTTAGTTGAGTCGTCACTGCTGGTATCTATTTTGTGGACCTATAGTACATATGGCATATTACTTGTGCACCTATTTGAAGTTTTTATTTTGGTTTTTCTCTTCTTATTTAAGTTTGACATCAGGCTTCAGGGTTAATAGAATAGTTCTTAAGGGTCTGTTGAATAACATTTGTGCTGGAGTCTTCCCTGTTGCTGTGCTCAGTGGGAGTGCTGTGCTAGAGAGATTCCTGGCAATTCTGGTGATCCATCTTTCTGTATCCCTTTGTGTTATCAGCTTTTTGTTGACTTCTGAGTAATCAGGTTTTAATTTAGTTCATGTTGTAATCTGGTTCAGCTTTGTCACTGCAAAGCTGAAGTGACTGAACCAGACATGACTTAATAAGTTGTTATGATTACCTAATGCCACTACCAGTGTTAGGTATATAGTTTTGTTAGGCATAGTAATTTTTCCTGTTGTTTGATTGAACAGTTTGATTTTATTCCCTTGATAGTCTGATACTGACCTACTGCTAGGGTGCAGTTTATATTTATTCTCTTTATTAGTAATTGCCCAGGTCTATCTTGAAATTATAGACACTGCTGACCCTCTGTCAAGTTCCATCCTAACTGGTATATCATTAATTATAACAATGTCTATAATTCCAGACTTGTCACCTTTGATATGATTTATACAGGCAACTTGTTTAAATTTTTTATAATTACCTTTGTCGTTTTTTGGAATGGGTTTTTCCATTTCTCATATTGGCTGTTTGTCTTTTACAATTTCAGACATGCCACCTTTATATGTCCAACTCACACACAAAATGTGCATGTTGCATTGTGGTATGGGCATTCTGTATGCCTGTGCATTTGTTCATTGCATCTATAGAAAAGTCTTGGGCTATTCAATGCTGAATTCTCTGAGCTGACTAAATATTTGGATGGCCCAGTGTTATACTCAATTGTTTGCACCTCATTCTTAGTAATTCTTTTTAATGGGGTAGCTTGACTAACTATAGTCTCTGCTAGTCCTGCCTGAGCTACCACTGTCTCAAAATCTAGGTCTGGAATTATCAACATTTTCAGCCTCAAATTGTGATCATTTATACCACAAATAAAATGATCACAAAGTGCTTCATTCACTTCAAGGCTAATGTACAGATTCTTGTTGAAAAATTCTCTAGTCATTTCCCCTGTTCTTGCATTCTGAGATTAAAATGATATTTATGCATTATTTTCAAGGATTTAGGGGTAAATACTCTGTGAGAATTGTCAATGCTTTGTTAAAATCTAGGTCAGCTGGGGTTACTGCCATAGATTGAGACTTGAGTAAGTTGTATATCTGTGGAACTATAATGGTCAGTAGTGTGGCTAACTTTACCTCAGGCTTTTTTATTTGGTTAGCCTGTAGGTAAAATATCAAGCACTTCTTATAATTTGACCAGCTCTTAGGTTGAGTCAGATCAAAAGCTTCCATAGAGCCAATTGCATTAGCCATATTTATTTATTTATGTGTGATCCCATTTGTAATTATTTTTAATTTTATTCAGAGTTACCACTCTTAATTTTTAATTTTATTCAGAGTTCCCACTCTTAATTTTTGATTTTATTTAGAGTTACCACTCTTAATTTTTAATTTTACAACTATGTTGTTGTAACTAACTCAACAAAGCTTTTAAACCACTAGGGCAAGCCTTTGTCACTGTGTTGCGAGTAAAACTCTCGTGATTGGTTGTAGCTTCAAATTGACATGCCTTTATGTTTGCGGTCAATTTTTATTTGACTGTTTTATGTGATTTTAAAAAAATCACTGTAATGGAATTACAGCGAATGTAATTTAAAAAAATAATAATAATAACAAATACGCAACCTAAGAACATGTGTATTTCTATAATGAGTTCAACCACAATTTTTCCAGCTGTGGGGGAAAATTTTTTTGTCTGACTGTGCCAGATCTGTTGGGTTTGGCTAAATTTACAAGTTCAGTTTCAAACCAACAGACAAACGATGACCCTACTCAACAATTAATATGTATAATTTATTAGTGACAAAAATATACACAATGTTAGTTAATAAAACATATGAATATGGTCTATACAATTTAATGCTAAGATAGACATTGCCGAATAATGGAACTCACTTCTGGCTATATAAATAGCCTGCCTCATGAGTTCTGGCTGCATTCAGACAGCTTGCCTCAAGTCGGCTCTAGTTCAGACTCTTCTAGCTATGCAGGACAGCTTGCCTTGAGTTGGCTGTGGATGTAGCAGTTTCCAGTCTTTAGGTGAACCTGCCTCGCTGTGTGGATCTCACGATAATGACTAGAGAAAATACCTTTGCTAATGGCAGAAAGTTTATTGGAGAACACATTCAGTCATTCTGGTTGACAGAAGTAATTTCTCTCTGCCTTGCCTCCAGAAAGGATGACTATTTAATGGCAGATCCCCTGCCTTACAGGAAACACTCAGTTTATGTGCACGAACACCAACAAATGATTTATCCCCATTGTATAGTGACTGGGTGCTAACCAATCAGTCAAGGAATCAAGAATAGTTTATTTTTAAAGACAAGATTAGATGTGACAGTTTTTAACTGAAGAACAAATTTTAAAATCTCCATCTGGTGGGCTTACTAATGCAAAAAGAGTTTCTGAATACATGATTAATTTATTTCTTAATATTACATGGATCTGAAGAGTGCTTATCACATGCTTCAAACACAAAATAAAACTATATATATATATGATTTAACAATAATAATAAGAAAAAAAATATTTCTCAGTTAACTAAGTTTTTACTTTAACAAGTGCAAAATAAGAAAAATTACCATAGTTTTGTCAACATTTAAATTAAGCCCTTTATTAAAATTCCCACCATAATAAATCTATATTTTCTGTGTTCATATTAAGTAATAGATCTTTTCTTTGATAGCTAATTTTGTGATCATGATATTATCACTTGAAGCTTATTGTATTTCTTTTAAATCAGCATCTTTCCATCTGTGATGTGTACTTGGGTCTTCATAATATCACAGACATGTTTATGTTGAATTAGCAGTATTTTCCAACATTCATTCATTGGAGTTAATAGTCGAGTTATTTTTAAATTAGTACTGAAATTAATATGTCAATGGTTTTTAATTCTTTAAGCTAATTTTTGGTAGTTTCTTGAATCATTAAGTTTGCAACTTAATTATCCATAATTACAAGCAGTCTTATGAACTATGTTTCTAGGGTGCATGATTAAAAGAAAACCCAATCCAAATTCTACATTGCCTATGCAGCCATGGTAGTTATTTTTGCCACCATAAGTGGCATAATTATTAACAAAAATGTTTATTTATTCAAAATTATTTGCATGGCATGATGCACCTAGTTTTCTGGCTTAGCTTCCTCCAACAGGGTCTTTGAGTAATTTATCTCAAATTTTAACCAGAATAAATTAAACTGGTAAGAAATAACAAGATTTAAAAAGTAGTAAAAGAATAAAATGATTAAGTTTCTTCATAAATACCCATACCATCGAATCAGATGGCTGCTTTTTTTAAAAAAATGAAAAAAATGTCTTCTCTCTGCTCCTTTGTGTCTTTCAAACATATTTAATTATGTATTTTCAAATTTGTTTGTTGATAACTTTCTTAATTTGAACTTCTAAGGAAAGATTGATTAAATTGAATGTTATGATTCAATAATACAATTTTTAAGTTAAATATTTTTTGTTCTTCCTGCATTTAATACAGCTTTCTAACCTGGAATCACATATTTTTAATATTACATAATTTTATCATAAATTATGATAAGAAAATGCCCTCTTTATTACCTTTTCCTCTTTTAAGAATTGTTAATGATATTTTCTCTCAAAACTCTGTTTTTTAATGACATATGATTACATGCTTATTATAACATAATCACTACTTCATTTTATTCTTAATCACTACTTCATTTTATTCTTATTCCCCCACTCCCTTTATATATATAAACATGTTATGATAAACAAATAACATATTTCAAACTAGCACTTTCCCTCTAATAAATTTACATTTATTATATTCTTTCAATTTCTATTAATCTTTTTATATATATATTATAAAGGCTATTGAAAAAAAAAAGTCATCTGTTTATAATCGCTTCCAACTTCTTTATATCTACTTAAATTAAGTACCTATTTGAATACATATTCCTGGAATTCTTTACATATACTATTAGAAGGTTGTGAGACTAGAAATCTCTTCCTCTTTATATCTATGTATAATAAACCATAATAAAACGTGGAAAAACAACATTGTGGAGATTGATGGTGTACAAACAGAGTGGCAAGATTAGTTATTCAACTTAATAGCAGATACCAAATGCAGATAATTCAGGTTTATGCTCCAACAAGTTTTCATAGTAATGAAATAATAAAAGATTTTTATATGGATGTACAAACGACTTTTTTTATCAAACTAAACAACATTTTAAAATTGTTATGGGAGACTTTAATGCTAGAATTGGTAAACAAATGAAAAATGAAAGTACTGTAGGTAAATTTGGCTATGGTAATAGAAAAGTGGGATGACATAGACTTGTGTGGAGTTTGCAAAAAAAGAAAAACTATATTATGGGGTTGTTGTTTTTTTTGAGAAAAATTTAGAACCAAATGAACATGGAAGCATCCAAGTAAAGGTACAGTAGAACTGTATTTTGACTAATAGAAAATACATATTTTAAGATTGTAATGTTCTTAATAAATTCAACACAAGAAGTGATCATCAATTAGTAAGATGTAAGATACATATTAATACAAAACTAGAGAAACAAAAATTATTAAGAAAAACAATATTTACAGTTGATATTCCTAATCTTCAGAAACATTTTAATGAATTTAAATTAGATTTTGAATATGATTTAGGTTTGAATGAAATTAATAAGAAAATAATTGATACACTTGTAAAAAAATAAGAAAATAATTGATACACTTGTAAAAAAACTGCAACAAACATAGCTAGAGAAAAGCAGCAATTGACCAATAAAATTTCTATTGAGACTAGAAAATTTATGAAGAAAAGAAGGAATATGAAGATATATAAAAATGATGCATTAAAAAGAATTGAATATCTCAAATTTTATAAAATGGTGATGAAAAAGAGTTGATAATGATATAAGAAAGTATAATTGTGAACTAGCAAGGAAAGCTGTAGAAGGTAATAAAAGTCTCAAGAGTGCAAAACTAACATTTTGAAATTGGCAAGAAATTTATATCTGCAGTAAGGAAAAAGATGAAGCTGATATCATGAAATGGGTAGAAGAGTTCTATCAAAAATTATATAGTAATAAAGAATAAGTAGCTCCTACATCTATTACATATCTTCTGAATTGCCCAGAATTTTAAATGAAGAAATGAGATGTGCAATTAAATTTACGAAGAAAGGAAAAGCTCCAGGTAACGATGGAATTATAATCGATATATTAAAAGAAGCAGGTAAAGAAATAAAAAAAGTTTTGGCAAAGTTGTATCCCAAATGTCTAAATGATAAAGATTTACCAAATGATTGGGAAAATGCAATATTAATATTAATATTTAAAAAAAAGTAATAAAAACATATTAGAATTTCAGACCTATCAGCATTTTATCAGTTGTATACAAAATTTTTAGCATGATAATTGCAGCTTATCTGCAGAGAACATTGGATTTCAACTAGCCAAGAGAATAAACAGGATGAAAAGTGATTTTAGTACAGTAAACCATATTCAAATATTGAAAGAAGTTATAGAAAGGACCAATGAATATGAGTTTCTATCATGCTTTGGATTTATAGATTATGAAAAGGCATTTGATTCTATAAGCATTTCTTCAATGGTATAGACCCAAGATATTGTCATATTCTGAAAAATATTTGTAAAAATGCAGCAGCAACAATTTGATTACACAATGATTCTGGATAGGTTAACACTGAGAAGTGTATAAAACAGGGTGACTCCATATCTCCAAAACTTTTTACACCAGTGCTGCACAGAATATTTTGTGGATTAAAATGGAAAACTAAAGGACTAAAAGTAAATGGAGATTATTTAATTTATTTAGATTTTGCAGATGTTGTAAATTTTTTTTACAAATAATGTTTCAAAGCTTCAGGAAATGCTGCAAGAGTTAGCAGATAAAAAATAAGAAATTACGACTAAATGTAAATGGTAAAAATACTAAAGTAATGTTCAATGGATTTTTTTAAAAGATGAAAATAAAGATTGATTATGGTGAGTTAGAAGTTATCAGCTACAAATACCTTGGTCAGGTTATTACTACAAATGGAAACATCATGGATGAAATTAATCTTAGAATTAAACTTGATTGGAGTGCTTTTGGTATAACTTAATATTAAAAGGGATTTGTCTATGTGTTTGAAAAGGAAGGTTTTTAATAAACGTATTTTACCAGTTCTTACTTATGGATCTGAGAGTTGGACACTTAATAGAAGAGCAATACAGAGATTTCAGACCACTCCAAGAAGTATGGAGAGATGCATGTTAGAAGTAACAAGAAGAGATTGAAAATGCAATATATGGGTTAAGAGAACAAACGGGTATTGCTGACATCATTAAAAGAAAAGATTGAATTGGAGTTGGCTAGACATATTGCTAGAAATGATAATAGATGGGCAATTGAAATCTTAAATTGGATTCCAAAATATCGTTAAAGACCCAGAAAGGGACCACATGTGAGATGAATGAAATAATAACATATACAGGGATGATGTGGAGAAGAGAAGCTAGAGATCAGAGAAGATGGATTGAACTTGGATACATCTTCATTCTATAATGGATTGCTAATGGTTGATAATGATGGTGATGATGAACAAATCAAATATGCTATTACTAAACTGGAAATTATATAATCAGATTAATTATTGACTAATGCTTAAAGCAGGGGTCCCCAATCTTTTTGCACTTAAGAGCACATTCTATAATACCGGCCAGATGGCGGGTACCATTTATTTTTTTCAACCAGATGGCAAGCATCATTTATTTTTTCAATATAAATTTATAATTGGATATTGTTAATAATACATATAATGTACAAAAAAATATTTATTTCAAAAATAAAATTTTAACATATAATTAACGTTTATATTTTTATGCTGTAAAAGTATAGTATGCCCTACAATTTGATTACAATATAATACAATAATTTATAAGAAATTTTAAAAATTAAATTTATTTGTATTAGATAAATATTTTTTTGTTGTGTTCGGATAGCAGTGGGCACACGTAAAATGGTCTGCGGGCGCCACGGTTCCCGCGAGCATAGGGTTGGGGACCCCTGGCTTAAAGTATAGAGCATGCATTTATTATTTAAATGTAATTTGGCCTTGATAATAGATAGCATGCTGAATACTTTAATATTTATAAAATAAACAGTGATATTTCATTAACTTTATATAAGATAAATAGAATATTAGCTTTTTAAAGCCGAATGTATTTCTGATATGGTACACCATATTTAAATAAAAGTCAAGGCTATGGTGTATTGTACTAAAAACCATTTCATTTGAAAAGGTTAAATTAACAAACACTTGTAATTAGAATTAATTTATTTCTTCTTTAACACACATTATTACTGATGCACTATTTATTATATATATAAGGAACCGTATTTTTTATACAATGTATTAAATAACTATTACAATAACTTGTTTAATTTTTAATGACTATAGATCTATGTTTGAGGTCTCTAATATCATTTATTTAGATAATTTTCTCTTTTTTTCTGTATATGTGCTAAATATCTGTTAGCTAAAACTAAAATATCATAACTGCATATAAATATTTTACTTCTGTTGTTTATTATAGCATACTGATTCTTTCCACTAATAAACATTCATAAAGAATATTTATCTTTTTCTTACCTTTATTGATATAGATTGATCAGTCATATTGTTAGTGAAACTTTATAACCATTATGAAAAACTTATTACTAGACTCAATGCTATTCATATTACTTGCGAACATTACCCACCCCCATTCAAAATAGCTAACTTTACAATGTTACAGATTTTTATTAATACAAAATTTTTATTAAAGCTTGTAGTTTCTTATAATTTTTCATTATTTCAACATATTGCTGGCATCTACTTTACATTTTTATTATGCATTTTTGAAGATGAATTTTTTAATTAAAAAACAAATCTTAGATTGAAGGCGCCGCCTAATGAAATGAAAAAAATTTCCTTTAATATATTTGTGAAAAAACATTTAAGCTAGTAACATTTATTTTGGACTTCAGTTTTTCTTTGAACATATTTTTATACACAAATATACACCTACTTGTAAATTATCTCACTACTAACTTACAAAGCTTTACTTAAAGCATTCTGGTGCTTAGTATTATATGAGGTTTATTTTTTAAGAAAGCAAACGACCATGAAACAGGTAAGGTCGGTTAACTTCAAAGACACTTTTCTCCTTTGAAATTGTGAAAGGAAATCTAAGACTTCCACACGTAGATTTAGCCAACTGGATTAGTTTAGTGATAGTATTGTGAAATCAAACATTAAAGATTGCCGGGTCGATTTTTAACTCTGTAAAAACAAATTACTGTATTCAGACTGCTATTTGAGAGTTTTCTATACAATTATATATATTTAAAAGCATGTGGATGTGTGCATTTGTTTATTTATATAAATAAACATAATCTATTTTAAAGACACTATTTTTTTAAAAGCTAATTTATGATGTTCGAATTTTTCTCTTAAAATCAATATATGCAAATATGGTAGAAATGAATGTTTGATACATATAATTGCATCTTTTATTATGTTAAAAAGAGTTTTGAATTCTTATTTGTTATTAAATAAAAGTTCCAAATTAACAAAATTCATCAAACTGCGTCCAAAATTTGTTGATTTTGTAATAAAAATCATCCTTGGAGCACTTCCTACTGCGGCCTTTCTCCACTACCAAAGGGGTTACAACATCAACCCCCTTCGTCAGGAGGAATCAATTGGACACATTCTGGATCAATGTGATTCGTGGACTTATCTCCGTAATATAGCGTTAGACCGGTTAAATGGCAATGACCCAGCTAACATTTCTCTTAATGTAGCAATTAAAAAGGGGCAATTTGGAACAATAAGACTGGCCACTTTCATTAACTTTTCAATTTGAACTGCCAGATGTAGCATGATATTTTATCATGGCTGTGATGATTCAATAGTTAACCGATTTTTCAAATACCTCTACAAGATAAAAGATGAGTGTAAACGAACTTGTCAGCCTTGGCTAATTGACCAAACCTGGAACCAGATAAGGCTGGAGCCCTAATTCTTGCATTTCTTAGGCCCAAAACTTGAACTTTCTCCCATCCACTGAATAAATAAGATATTCCATCTTTCACTTAAGAATAATCTAAACTTTAACTATGTAGACCTTTCATACATCCCATATATTTAACACACAATCTTTGCATTAATTGCATACTGTACAATTAATTTACCTATATCAACTTGTAAATATTGTTATAATCCTTTTTACTCTTTGGGCCAGGATAATCATTAATCAATAGAATTTCCAAACCTTATACATAGGTTTGACTTTATATTCTAGCTAATTAAGCACATGATGCACTGCCTTAAGGCATTATATTTAACTATGTTTCTTTCATAATTGCATTAATTAACTATCATGATTTTCCTATGCAGCACCTGGGACTATATTATTGATCTAAGACAACTTTTGAATTTTCTATATACATGGCTTTCATTCCACACTTATATGAATACATTGAAATTTTCTTATTGTCATTGTTTTATCCCATCACTGATTTCTTTTGTATCCAGTCTAATGTGTAAATAAAGTTTTAGTTTTTGAAAGTAAAAAAAAAAAAAAGTTGTTAATTTGATTTAAATCAAGCTGGTTTCTAATTTATCAAAATCATTCATACATTCATCTATCAACTTATGTAACTATATGTATGCACACACACACATTTTGTTATATAATAATACAGCAATAGGGTTGGATGTATTGTAAATCAATAGGAACCTATATAGAGGTGCAGTAGTTGCTATACAGTGTAAATTCACTCCTGAAGAGAACCAAAGGCAGAATTCTCCATGTGTTCGAATACTGAGGCATAATGGAATCCAAAGGAGGAGTGAAGTATGGATGAACTAGTCCAAATTGTATCTAAATTTAATGTGTAAACTTAGAGCTAGCCCATTGGAGGTAGATACAACCATAGGCTAGGTATTTCATTGTGTCATTCACAGCATCCTACAAGAAGACCCTAGGCCTGGCCGTAATGAGATGCATTTCTTCTCTTCTGGTGGACCATTACACAGCTAAATGAGTCAATATTGTCAGGTAGCAACATAATTTTTGCTGCTTATGATGTATATGTATGAGTCATAACGAAAAAAATCTAATGAAAGCTTACTATTTGCAAAATATTTGGAAATGGATAGAAAACTTGTGTATTTATTTCATGTTAATGATCAGACTTTTAAAGTCAAAGTCCACTTATAAATATAATTGTTTTGCAACTGATGGAAGTATCAATGATAGGTCATTATAATTGTAGGGGCTTTATAGGTTATTTAAAAAAAGACATCAAATATTTATTGGTTGATTGCGCAATTCTTTACAAATTGTTATTACTTTATAAGCAAAATGAAATTGTATTTCCTTATCCTTATCTTTTTTGGAAACTTCATAATGAAAATAGTAAAAGTTTTTAGCAATTACCATTTCATATTGAAATTTGTTGCCTAACAAATGATAAGTTTTTGAAATGTTTTTATGAACTCTTTGATTTCGTTGTGATTTTTTTTATGGGGGGTGGGGATGGGAAATAAGCAGGACATTCTCAATAATAATCTTTGAATAGTTGAAGCTGATATTGTTATTTATCATATTTGTTTATTAAATTCAATAAATGAATTTATAATTCTAGGGATAAAATGTAAAATAAAAATTCAAATATCAATATTTATGTTTGAAATAAATATAGTTTTTAAATGCATTCTTGCACGAATATTATTTGTTGGAAATGGAAAAAACAAAGTAAATTAGCAGAGGATATATTATTAACTTTTGTAAATTATTTACAAAAGCTGTATAAAGTTATGGTGAAAAGATTTCAAATCTTTTTAATTTGGATTCTTCAGACTAGATTTATAAAACCATATATAATATTGAAAATGTTAGAAAATGTTTTGTAGAGAAACAACTTATTAGACTACAAAATGATATTGCATTAAACTCATATTTTAATAATTTTTATCAAAAGTTTTGGCTAAGGAAGAATATTTCAGAGTATTATCCTGCATTATGAGCCATTATAAAAAAATTGTAATCTTTTCCAATAATATATTTAGTCAAATGTGGTTTTAATACTGCAACACAAATTTTAATTAAATAAAGAAACATATGCAAATTAATACAAATAAATATTTAGTAACTTCATCTTATTGATATTAAATCTAATATCAATAAGTAAAAAATTATTAGTATAGAAGTGTTCTCAAGTTGCATTTCAGGATTCAACTTTTTTCTATATTTAATTTTTCATAGTATTAAATTCATTTGTATACCATTATTCAAGTGTAATTTAGATACATTAGATTTGTATTCTTATATGCTTTGTTTATATTTCATATAACTTTTTTAATTATGTACTTGTTTGTATAATGATTTTTTTTGTGCATGCTAAAAATTGCCAAAAAGATGAATATAAAGTTTTTTCAATTTTTTTTTTTAAATTTTATATTATATTAAAATAAACTTTTATTGTTGATCAAAAACACGATATTGTTTCTTCATTCAATTATATATATTTTTTTAATCTTAAAAAATAGTTTTTTAAGAATGAGTAGTATTAAAGCACATTGGGTCAAAAAAGATGTCATTAGTCTGAATGACATAGGGAATTACTGAAGGCAAAAGGAATGGACAAATTTTTAAAAAATTAATTCATGAAAATAATTAGCCTTTAATTTAGCAATCACAATTACTATTCTAATATTTTTGAAATACAATTTTAATTTATATACTTGGAGTTTAAATGTAATATATGGGATTTGAACCCAAACATTTAAGCTTCTTTCAGCTATCCACTCTATCTTATACAACTGATGCACATGATCCCCAATATACATATTTCGTGCTGAACTAGCACTCATCAGTTAGTCCAGATTATCATTTTCCACACACACATATATAATCAGTGCTCAGTTTGTATTAATATAGCAAATTTTCAAACTCTAATAGACAGGCTTCAATCTACTCTACCTCCAACTCCTAAGTCATTCACACCATTAAAAAGCTGATAATGGAATGCCAATATTATTGTCCTTCTCATGTTGACCTTAAGTCACTTGACCTCAGTGGAAGTCTTTTTTACATGTGTGTGATCATGTATATCTGTTGTATGAGAGAATGGATAGCTGAAGGGAACTTGAAGGGCTGTGTTCAACTACTAAATTACTAATCTACTAAAGAGGAAGTCTTAATGTTATTTAACATGAAGATTTTAAAACAATTACTTAAATTCTCCATATAAAAAAGATGCTGAATATTATCAAATGGATTCATTTCTTTGGAAACAATCTGGTTTTAAAAAAGAATTAGGGAGAGGATTGGCAACTGAAATTGTGAAAACTTTTGTTAAATATATTTTATGTTAATTTTAAAAAGTTATTTTATTTGGAATGAACTTTTTTACTTTGATAATTTTTTTTTTTTTTTTCAAAAAAAGAAAAGTGAAGTATAGTTTATTAAAATGATCATTTAGAAATT
Source organism: Epiperipatus broadwayi (assembly GCA_028023455.1). NCBI lineage: Eukaryota > Metazoa > Onychophora > Udeonychophora > Euonychophora > Peripatidae > Epiperipatus > Epiperipatus broadwayi. Next base: position 5,164,856 of record JAQFVV010012401.1, read on the forward strand.
TGTATATAAAGTAAAAAGATATATATAAAATTAAATAATTTGCTTTCAGAAATAACAGTTATATAGTACAAGTTGCTCTCAAAAACTAAACCAGAAAAAGTGCTAAAATAATATTTCAAAAGATAACCACTAAATCAGTTCCCATAGAAACATGATATTTCTCCATCTACTGGTGATGGTTAAATTATAACTATATTTTATTCATTTTATCAACAAACAATTAAACAATCCATATTAATCTGATTTATTGTAAAAAAATATATGTGTGAATGAATTTGTGTATTTCTTGACTGAGATTATTTCAGTACAGTAGTGACAAGTATAATAGTCTGATTATTATACCATTAGTGCACCATAAGAGAATAATAAGTATAGTAAAAATATTCAATGTCAATCAGAATTTATGAGACAATTTCAAAAAATTAATATGTTAAAATAAATAAAAAGCATGGTGAAAAAGTGAGATATTATAAAACAAACATTAAATTAATATCAAGAACTTTGATAAATTTTATCTTGGGCAATGTAATTCAAAAAATAAATATGTACAAGATATCTAGAGAAAAGCTTTGTTTAACCATAATAGCATGGTCTAGTCTACTTGCACAGATTATAAGAGGGCTTATAATATTCATAAGAGCATAACTCAAAATAGAGAATTTGCATAATATTTGAATTGTAAATCATTTCATTCAGATGAGTCACTTTTTTAAAAAGGGAATACATGATTCCTTTTTATTGATAGCATGTCTATTTCTGATAATATTCCATGCCTTCTTCACTTTACATTTGGCATCATTATGTTCAGAACAGACAATGTTGAATGTAGATTTAAAGCTGTGCGTGTACACAGATATCTATATAATCAAGCCAAAGTGACTCTGAAGCCAAATCCATTTTCTTTGAGCATAAATCCAAATTAGGACACATCTTTGAATCTACATCTGCCAACATTGTCTGTTCTGAACGTAATGATGCCAAATGTAAAGTAAAGGAGGGATGGCATATTACCAGGAGCAGATGTGCTATCAACATAAAAGAATCCTATGTCACTTTCAAAAAAGTGGCTCATCTGAACGAACTTATTTACAGTTCAAATATTATGCAAATTCATTATTTTGGTTATGCTCTTATAAACATTACAATCAGTGCTATGTTTATAACTACCCAGAAGACCATGCTATTATGATTAAATAAATCTTTTCCCTAGTTATTTATTTTTTAAACATTAAATTAGCATAAAATTATTGAAAAAACAAAATTTTCAATTTTAACTATATTTTAGAATGTTATTTGAATTACTCAGATTTTCAAATCAGAACTTAAAGCATCTCTAATTGCAAAAATGTAATATTAATTAATATCAGAGCAGAAATGAAGTCAGCTCATTTAAATTTTAGATCCGATTTAAAAAGTATTTTTGTCTTTGGAAAAAGAAAAAAGGCTAGTCAATATCTGGTTAAAGTTTTTCAAGTTTATTAATTGTACCAAGAGACCCTTATTTATTTTTAAATTAATACCAGCTCTAATTAATTATTTCTTGTTTTTTTATTTTAGTTAATTAATCTAATTACCTATATATAAAATATTTTTTAGCAAGGAATATTTTTAAAATAATAAATCAATAAATACAAATATAAAATGCATTTCACGTTTATATACGCAAATAAATACAATATATTTAACAATCTTTTGCTACATTTTATTTTTCTTTTCTTTTTTAAATAAATAAATTTAAAAATTTAAATTATTGATTTTATTTTTTTCCAAAAATATTTTTTTTTCTTTCTATTTAAAAAATTAAGTAAGAAAGGAAAAAAAAATTAAGTGATTTTTAAATTTTATTTATATGTATTTTTTTTTTTTTTTTTCAGAATACTGCAGTAGGAAGTTTCATTTTTAATTTAAGTCAAACAACTGATAAAAGTAAAGAATCTGTTTATATGTTATCAGATACTGATCAGGTAATACTTTACATAATCTTAAAAAAGTTATATACTATTTTGTTTGATAGTTAGCATATAAAAAGTAAAGGTGCTTAGCTATCATAGAACACCCTCTCCATCTAAAATGAAGAAAACACTCTATTACAATTTTTTTTTTAAAAAAATTGATAGTTAGAACATTGGTACTTAACAAAACAGATTTAAATAACCTGGTTGTTTTTTTACTTTTTAGCTAATAATAACTAAATATTGATTTACTGACTAATATTTGAATGATTATAAGCTGATTATCTGAAGAAAATCCTAATCCTACTTATAAGTTGAAAAACTTTCCAGAATTCATCTATCCTGCACTGAAGTCATAAATCATGGAACATGTTAAGAAGATGTGCTAACAACTATAGCACAATGTCCTTATATTTACACACACAATAAAATTTCAAAAAAATATTTCACTTATTTTTAGTACTCTCTATTTTATTTCTAAAGATGTGGAAGTGGTTGTGTTTTGTGTTCTGATTAAAAATCCAGAAGTAGTTGTTCCAACCTGCCAAACCCTCTTTACATCACTGTTTGAGTCACAATTATTTCAAATGAGAATCCAGATGTTATTATAATTCAGCCTGTTCTAAGATTGTTTTCCAAAATAAAAGTGTGATCTCAATGAATTATGGAAGAAAAAGATTATCATAATAACAAAGAGCTATGCACTCATCATGTTCTTTTTCACTATTTCTCTTCATTTATCATTTGCAAAAAATCTAAGTGAATATACATTACATCTCATATTGCCATCTGTTCATAGTTTGTCTTGTTTTAATTTGTGTCCTAAATAATACCAAAAATAAAGCTTTTGATTGTCATATGTTATAACTTAAATTTATTTTTGGAAACTTTTTCTATTATTCAATTATTTTTCTATAGCATATTTTTTTAAATGCTAAGTTTTATATCCATAAAACTTTAGTAAATACTTGCTTTTCCAAATCTCTTTCATGATGTAATATATTTTTCTCTAACTATTACCTTTTTCAGGAATGTAGATCACTAGAGATTTTATTTCCAAGACATTTGTAAACTTTTTACATTTTCCAGTCAGTTTGATTTTAATTATTCTCTCTTTCAAGCACTATTGTTTTTGTTTTGATTATATTTATATAAATTATAGGCCATATTTCTTGTTTAATATCTCTAATGTTAATTTCAGCACTTCTTTAATAATTATCTGAATATCTTAAGTTATTGATTCTCATTCCAGGTATATAATAAATATGCTTAGTAAAATTGTTTTGTCTTGTGTTTTTTTCCAATTTTAAATTACTTCTCAATTTTTTTGTATATTATCACAACTACTTTTAAATCATTATGGACATTTAAAATAATTAATTTCTCCCCATGATTTAAGTATTATTCATATCTTTTGATGAGAACTATCAAAGGTCTTCTGGAAGTTTTTTTTTGGAGGGGGGGTTACTATAACAAGTTAGTGATAATTTGTTTTATTGTATTCATATCTTTTCTAAATGCAGTTTTAATATTCTAATCTTTCATTTAAAATTTTTACTTATACTTTACTTAAAATGTTTATTAGTATAGTGTTTTTTGCAATTTTCACAATCAATATTGCTTTCCTCTTTTTGTATATTGGCAATAATAATAATTTTGACCACTCATTAAATACTTATTTTTTTATGCAATATTCATAAAGTTAACTGTCTACATCACATTTTATCATTTCCTTAGCTATTCTAATGATTCTAGGACATCTAATCTCATTTATTTGCTACTTAAACAAGACAAAACTTCCCATACAGTAGTGCCACCCTCTGCCAACCAGAGTAGGGTGGCACTACTGTATGGCGAGTTTTGCCTTGTTTAATAACAATTATGTGCTAGTATGAGATGGTGATCATGTGATGATTAGTGTTTTAACACCAATCCTGCCTAATAGGATAGTGGTGGCTATGGCTGTTAAAGAGCCAAAGACACCAAAATGTATGGGTGCTGAATTGAGTTCAGACCCATATGATATAAGCTATTGAGCTTAGATTGAAAATATTATTGTGTTTTCAATTTTATTCTCATAGTTTTGTAGTTAAGTAGAGATAAAGGGTGGCTGCTGGAGAGTTGCATTAGATCCTAAAATCTACGTACACTGCTCTCAGATCCAAGGCTCCTCACTGACGAAGGCCACAAGCCAGAAACTAGTCTGGGATATTGGATAAGTAGGCACTAGATAGGAATTTTATGCACAAGCCTTCTGGCATCCATTGATTACTTTGGTTGGCACAGGGTGGCATTACTGTATGGAGAGTTTTGCCTTGTTTAATAACAATTATGTGCTAGTATGAGATGGCAATCATGTGATGGTTAGTGGTTTATTTGCTACTTCTTTAAATTTTTTTTACTAGCATGTCTTCTCTATTATAGGATCATGATAAACTATTTTATTAATTTTTCTGATATTTGTTTTATTAAAATCTGTTTTATAGAATTCAGAGTAGCATTCTGTTCATTGATTTAAAGTGTATTCTTGCTAATGAACATTTCTCCATTTTTATTTCTCATTGAGTGTCATTTTGTATAAATGTTTTAAGCATCTTCTAGTGCTGATATAGACTGTGGTCACCACCATTTGAATTCTAAGGACTGCCCAAAACCATGGCTGACACATCCAAGTGACAAATGTCATTGAATAATCAACAATGGGTCACTTGGATGTGTCAGCAGTGTTTTGGGGCAGTCCTTAGAATTCAAAATGATAGTGAGTGCATTCTAAATTCTATAAGTGTATAACTTCTAAAATACAAATTTTATTACAATAATGATCGTGCAAAGCACCAAAGTATGCAGGGAGTGTGAATGATATTTTCAATGATACAAAGTATTATTCAAAAAATGCAGAAGTCTAATCATACCAAGCTTATAATTTCAAAATACTAAAAGCTTGTAACTTCTAAAATATGAATTTTGTTACAATATATGTCTATAACCATATGTTGAAATAATGTAAAATTTATCAAACTAAGCTTATAATTTCAAAATACTAAAAGCTTATAACTTCTAAAATGCAAATTTTATTACAATATAGGCTTATAACCACATGTTGAAATAAAGAATATTAATTTTATAATTAATTGGATTTTTTTTAACCAGAAAGAAACTGTGATGTTACATATAGTTAGAAAAAAAAATGGAGATAAGAAAAAATAGCATTGTTCACATTTGATCTTCTGATGTGGACATCAGATCTACACTTGATCATGTGAGGTTATTACAAAATTTGTGCTTTAATTTTTTAATTATTAATATAAATTATGATTTGTAACAAATGATCAAATCATGACCATGTGTGGATTATTCTATGTCATTTATCACTTGGATGTGTCAGCAGTGTTTTTATGTGGTCCTTAGAGTTTAAAATGGCTATGAGCACTCTCCAAATCAATACCCATCTTTTATACTGCTCTAAATTTTATTCAATTCACAATGTTAAGATAGTTTAGCAAAGTCCTTTGTGAACAAATATAAATTCTGAATTTCAAACAGCTGTTTAAAGTTCAGAATTTATATTTGTTCACAGAGGGCATTGATGAAATATTTTAACATCATAGTTGGTGATTTGAATGTTTTCTATATATTTCAGCTTGCAATATGCATCAATTTATTATTTGATAATAATTTATCTCATTTTTTTTGCTTCTCACCAAATTCATTTCTTATCTAACTTAATTATTTCTAAAATTATCCAAATAATTTTTTTTTTATTATTTATATAACATTTAATAACAGTTGTTCAAATCTTACTTGGATCTTCAAATTTTGAATGTCTTTTTCTTTATTCATATTTTTGATTTTCTTCTTAAACCTGATTAATATTTGATTATTATTTCAACTATTTTGATTAGACTTTTTTATATTTAAAATATTTTATTTAGTTTTTTAAAAGTTCAATTGATATTTAGACTTATTAAATCATTTTCTGAATCTAAATTTACTTTATGAAAAGTTATTTACCATTGTAATGATGTTAAGAATTTTTAAAAAATATCATTTTATGATCTTAGACTTTTCATTGACCATACTGCTTATCTATTTTTCAAGTTTTCTTCTAAAATTATATGCCACAAATAATATATTACTGAAATTTTAAAAAAAAACTTTCTTTAAATCTATATTTACTTGTGACATGTTCTCATTTTTTATTACCACATAAAATCTCAGTATTCAAATATCTTCCAATTGTATTTTTGTATAATGCACATTATATCAAATGATGATAATTATGCTATACCATTATAAATATGATTGAATCTAGGAGCAAAGTACTTGGATTATTGTAATATTAAATAGGTTTATTTTTAATGTAATTGTTATTAATCTTACATTAATAAATCTATATTCTATCACTGAATCACAATTTTTTATCTAGCAGAAATCCTATACCAATTTCATATTTTGAATTGTTTAGAATAACTTTGCAATTCCAAAAAAAAAAAGGCATTTGTATGTTTTTTTTACATTTCGAAGGAAGATTCACTTTCCAACTTCTCATACAGCTGTATATATTATGAGATTCCATATGAAATAATAATTTAATTGTTAAAATTTGTTCTTATAATATACTTATCTACCTAATTTTTATTGGATTGAGATTATAGACTTTGCTTTTATGAGTATTCAAATTCCTCTGTGATTCTTTGTAAAAGTTATTTTAGAACCTTCTATTTTATTTTGACTACTTCAGACATACTGAACCTGTTTTTCTATAGAATAGACACTGAAAAGACTGGTATTGTTGACCAAATTAATTCAAACATTGTAGAGAAATGCTACTTTGAATATAAACTGAGTCACTGCTATTTTTAATTGCATTAACTTACATTGGAGTATAACTTTTCTTTCATCTTCAGAACCATTTGTTACCATGATTCTTTTTTACATCCAAACTTGGGATTTTCAATAATGGTGTTGAAAAGAGATTGAAAAGCTTTAACTTTCTATTTATTTTTGTTAAATATTTTTTAAATTTCGATGTTATCTTATTTTCCTCGATGAAATGCATTTATTTTATTTTCTATGAACAGCTAGCTATCTTTAACGATCTTATTACACACATACAATATATATATATATTACAGTGAGATTAATACTCCAACACTGGTCTATTAAGTAAATAAAATACTGTCAATACAAAGAACGATAAAACTTTTTTTAGAGAAAAGATTTTAAATTAATCATATTACTGTATTAAAACTATATTTCAAATTGCTTTATATTATTTTAATTGACATTTATGAAATTTTTCAATTTACAGCATATCAATACCAAATCAAATAATAAAATATATAAATATAAACTTTCCAGCAGTTAATATTATATAATACATTGAGATTAATACTCCAGCACTAGTCTAATAAGTAAGTAAATGAAATACTCTTAACCCAAAACACAAGATAAAACTTAAAAGACCGGTTTTGGAGTATTAATTTTGACGCATTAAGTAATATTAACTGTTCTTAAGTTTATATTTACATCTTTTGTTATCTTATTTGGTATTGATAAGCTATAAATTGGAAAAAATCATGAATGTCAATTAAAATAATATAAAGCAATTTGAAAGATATTTGAATAAATTATATTATTTATTTTAAATCTTCATGCTTTCTCTCCTATATATATAAGTTGAAGTAAAGAGAAAAGATAATCCAATTTTTTCTCTAAAAAACTTTTACTTTGTGCTTTAGATTGAGAGTATTTCATTTACCTAATAGATCTCCAGTGTTGGAATAGTAATCTCATTGTATTATATAATATTAATTTCTAGGAATTTATATATATATATATATATGCATTACATATATGCAACCCGTGAAAATCTTTGTATCAAACACACACACATATTTATATGCATTACATAATAACAACCAAAACTAAATAAAACATATAATCTACAATCTATTTATCAAAACAGCCTTTATTGATAATAGATGGATTCTCATTGCATTGGACATCTTTTTCCTTAACAACAGATTATTGATTACATGGTATATTTAAACTTCAACTGTTATCACATGGTTTACATTTAAAACCGCCTAGCTATTGACAATTTATGGTTTAATATATGTACTGTGTTTCTCTGAAAATAAGACTAGGTCTTATATTAATTTTTGCTTCAAAAGAGACTGTAAGGCTTAATTTTAGGGATGTCTTTTTTTTTTCATGTACAAAAATCTACATTTCCATTTATTCAATTACTTCTCTTTACAGAAAGCAGTAAAATTCTTTCCCCATAAGCCCCCCCCCCACATTTCCTTTCTTTGTAGTTGCCAGAATAGCTCTTTCTTTTTGCACTCATCTTATCTGGCAATCAGAATATTTTTTCATTTAAACTTACCATTAAATCAAATGTTAACTGAAGATGGTGGGATGAGGAGTGGGAACAAAAATGATTACAGTTAAAAATTATTTGTCTGCACAAAAGCAACAACAAAAAAATGCATCAACAGAAATTCAGAAAATATTTCTGTATTTTGCACATTAAGTACATTCATTACAATATATGGCATATTGAATTATGATGATTCATATATGGTACAAAAACATCCATCATTATCAAGTGAGCATTTTATAACATTGTAAACATTTTTCAAAACACTTGTAGTAGCTCTATTTGGGTATTCTTTTTAAAAACTTTTTTTAAGAAGAAAGATTGATGATTTAACTTGAGCTAAACTTTGATTATTAAAATCACTTTCATTGTGTTTAAGAAATCAAAGTAATTTTTCTTTTATCTTGAATATTTAAAAGCTACTATGTAGAAACTCTAAAACTAAATCAAGCATTCTAGCTCTAAGTTTTAAATATAAATAAAATATGAATCTAAAAATACATAAATGAAATTATAAATTGTCTGATATACTGATTTGTGATAGGTAAATTGTTTCTCTATTCAGATAGAATTATATTTGTCAAAAATGGTCAGTAGGAAAATACAAAAGAATCATATAATTTATATTACAATTTATTTAAATCATTAATATCAATAATATTGTTTATTTATACATTCATTACTTTATAATTTAATATGTCCATCATTTGTGTGCATCAATGGGCAAACAAAAGGTATCTATCTGGCTGACAATCTTAACTAGGGCTTATATTTGAGATAGTGTTTACAAGCATGCTTATATTTGGGGTAGGCCTTATTAGCATCTGAAAAATCTTGTTTAATCCAGAACTGTTTTTTTCCAAAAATTGAAACTAAAATTTTAGTTTCTTTAATATTAACATATATACTCTTTTCTTACATATATTTTCTTTTGTTAACTTTAAATATTTACATGTACAGAAGGTTCCACAAGTTCAGTATTATTGGGTTATTTTATAATTTTATTTTAAAAACAAAACAGTTATGTATGTGAGCAAAAAAGAATAATTCTATTCGTAAAAAAAAAATCGAAGTCAAAAATTTAGCAGAATTGTTGCAAAGTTTTAAAAACAGGATCAAAAATAACAAACTACACAGTGAAGTTTTATGAAAAGCAATAGATGATAGAGACTGCAATCTTTGTTTATTGTAATAGAAATCTCTAATTGTCCAAAGAAACATTAATGTCAAGAAGCAACATCATTCTTCTTAAATCTTATAAGTGATATTTATATAAACTTTATCTTACAGAAAATAAATCATGATGATGATGATTAACAAATAGAATTTTGAAAATATACAGTTATGAGAAAATCTGGAATGTTGAACATTAGTGCATTACAAAAGCATGATTGCATCTGATTTTACAAATTTGGTGTAATGTAGTGTTATTGAGCAAGTTCTGTAAATAAAAGCTTTGTCTTGTTTTTCATTTCTTTGATGTTGAACTTATTAGATAATCTATATATTTATCATTTTATAAATAATACAACTATATATATATATATATATATATTGACACTAAATAAGACATTACAACTTTAGTATTTTTCAGTAAGTTCTACAGGTATAGTCTCTTTAATAAAAGGCCTCAATTTTGAGCTTCAAATGCAGCATATTTTAAATATTCATGATCAGGTAATGTATGCCATTATAATTCTCTTAAACAATTCTATATTGTTTTCTCTAATTAATTTATTAAAGTAAATGAAACTACTATAATTATCAAATATTTATAATTAAATATAATATATGCTTTTTTTTTTAATAAAAGCATGTGACTGTTTAACAATGGATAGATTGTAACTATATGGCTGCTAAAATGTACGAACAGTTTTGATTATGCAATATAAAATTAAAACATATTATTCCCATTTTATATATACTGCAATATTATGTTATATACTCATTTTAAATTAAAATTTGTTTTAAATTTTACATTCTGCAGCAAAAATCATAAAATTAATTGTCTAACAAAGATCTCAAATCTCTGCTTTATAGATGAATAATTTGTATTGTTAAACAATTTAATATTAGTGTACTTTTAAAAATATTTATTAAGTTATTGTTGTACTTATTGTTAATTTTTATAATATATTGCAAACTTATTTACATTTAGACTATTTCCAATAAGAGTAAGAGTTTTAATCTGACTGTCTCTGTTATTGATGCGGATGACCAACCACCCATCTTTAATGCTTTCCGTTATCAAGTGAATCAGTCTGGCTTCTATCCCAAATATACCGCCATTGTACAAAATGATGGTTCTGTTGTAAGTTAATACAAATAAGTTAGTTTAATATAAGAGTTTTTCTAAAAAAATTTAAACGTCTTCAAAAATGTATATAAATTTCTTTTAAATGTTTTTTTTTTAAGTTTCTCGTTTCCAGGCCTGAAATTATTAACGTTGGTTTGATATCACTTTACTAAGTTTATGATACTATTTTATAGTGTAGTTATAAATGGATTTACTAAATAATGTGACTGACTCAATCACAATTACTTTATAATATGTGTAGTAAACATGTAAGAATATTTACACAATGGTATAGATAAAACTATGGACAATGTAATGAAACTGATGAAATAGAAGATATAAGTGAGCCTTTATTGAAAAGAATGTGTGAGAAAAGTGGATTGAAAATTAGAATCTAAATATATTATGGAGAGTAAAATTCTATCATTACATATATACTGTTTAATGAAAACTAATACAAAATTGGAGCATTTTCCAGATGACTTCAATATGTTATGATTCTTTAATTTTCCATAGCTTAAATTCTATTAATTATTGCCTTATCTAGTGCACTTTTGATACTTTCATATCATATTCATGCATATTCACATGTTTTCATTATGCAAACATAATTTATGCATTAATAATTGTATTTCAGTTTTTATTAATTTCATTACTGTTTTAATACAAATTCTCAGTGGTGTTCTTTTCTGTTCAGTTTGTCCCTCTCTTTGCAATTATTTTAACTATTTTCAATCTAAAAACACATCTTGTCTCCATAATATGCTTCAGGAATATAAAAGGATGTGTCTTGTTTTTTCTTTGTGTGTGCTATGATTCTAGAGCCTATCAGTATATATAAAAAAAATGTTTCTTTTAAAATATTTGAGCAATCTAGCATCGTTAGAATACACTTAGTGTTGATAAGAATTTGGTTCAGGTTTTAGATTTTCTAACTAATTCTGATATCATTTTGGCACATCTTTTTAATCAATCTATTTTGTAATTATATATAAGGCACTAATGTCATTACATCTCTCAGCAAGACCAGCTCAAAAGTGGTAATTACTCTGAAATTTTTTTATATAGTATTCCTTTATCCCAAAGATGGCCAACAATAGCAACAATATATATATATATATATATATATATAAGATCTACAAATTTTTGTATTCTGGTGATCTGAACTGTTTATTGTCTTTTCTATCTGTGTATAGAGGCAACTCTGAGTGTCAATATTGTTTATCTTTATATGATACTTATCATATTTTTCAATGCAGTCTCATTTAGAAAATATATTGTATCCAATTTTATAAATCTCATTAACTAATATATGCATCTCTTTCTGTTGTGATTATATTTGCAAAGATTATCATGTGTTCTGAGGCCAGCTAATTTATGTTCTTCCAGAACAGAAATTTTCTGGCTAATATTATTTTGTGCATTTGAGGCTTATTAACATTCTGTAGCCAATATGTTTGTAGTCTGTTGTTAACTAAACTTCTGAGAATTTTAACTTATCATTGGAACAATTTTTAATATATAACTTAAGATTTGATTTGACACTTAAAAATGCATAATGAATGGTAGACGAGCACAAATAAATACATTGTAAATTGTATTATAATTAGTATCTTGTATAAGAGCTAATACTTTGTTTTCTATGTGTTTCTACATGTAAAAGTGCAATGGTGTTTATGATTTTGCTGATTAGAAACCTCTATCCCAATTGATAAAAATAGTATTGTATTTTCAGAAAACAAAAGATTAGTTCTTACAGAAAATACCAATTTCAATATGATTTGCAAAAAATATGGGTCTCACACCACCTACTTACATTTTATTTTTTAACAAGTCAAATGCTGAGTCAGTTTTTACATAGTCTATTAAAAATTAAGTCAATAATAAATTAAAAATTTTAAAACTGAAATTAACAATAATCCACAAGCATATCCCCTACAAAATGTTAATAAAACCTTTAAATGTGCATGGTTATATTTTTATGTAGAAATAATAATCATTGCAAATAGAATCACAAAATTGTGTACCCTAGATTACCATATGCATCAAAAAACTTAATAAGCAATATATAAAGATGGGAAACATTAATATGGTTAATGCCCAATTGATCAACATTGCTTTATATATCTAAAAGAAATAAAATGATTAAAAATATGCTAAAATAACATCAGCATTTATTACAAAATATAAGCCTGAATTAAATTGATGAATAATGGATAGACCAATAAGCGTTTTGAAAAGGACCATTTTATTTAATATATCATGAGACCAGAACAAATTTAAGCTCTAAAGTAATATAGCACACTCATGTTTAACAAAATTCAAACAAGCACAACATAAACTTCCAGATTTCTGAAGTTGCACTGTGAGAATCTGAAAACAAAAGATATTCAGTAAAAGAGACATTTTTCATCAAAAAGTGTAACAAATGAGCACGCTAATAATAATAAAATTAGTAAAAACTGAAATAAGAATAGTAGTAATATATTATGCAATGACAATTTGCTTCAAGGTGCCAAACATATGATACAAATAACATTGAAAGTAAATTAAGCAAGGAAATGATGGCGAATTACAGTTTAAAATGATTAAAGTTAGGAATTCTGCAATAAAATTTGTTAGATTTTATTACATAGATACAATAAAACACTTTTATTTAAGATTAAAATAGAACACCTAAAAGAATTAAATTCATTTATATCTCTTTGTAATTTAGCTTCCAAGCTAAGAATATTTTCAGTATTATGCTAAATGAATTAAGTTCTGCTTGATATTTTTTCTATCTTCTATAAGAGTATTTTATTATATAAAAGAGCAAAACAACTTAAACATTTTAAAATAAGTAATTGTTTATGTGTTTATGCTTATCACAGTATTTTTTTTTAGATGAATCCATTATTGATTTCTCCAAGCAGAATATTAGCAACTGACCAGGATACTTTAAACTCAAATGTTGAATACTACTTTATAGATGGTAAAGTTTTAAAAGAATTGTTGTAATCTAATAATTTTATTTATATTTTAAACAGATATTTTATATAAAAATTGGCTTATTTTTTTTTAAAGGTTATCCAAAAACATACAAAAAATTTTTTGCCATTGACCAAAAAACTGGTTATGTAAGACAGATTCAGCCTATGAATGTGATCGACATAGAGAGCTTCATTATACACATTATGGTATGATTTTAATAATATGCAACAATAAAATAAAATAGAAGGAAGATAATAAATTTTAAGATAGAACTTTGAAATGCAAAGAAGAATTAAGAAAAAAAAAATCAGAAAAAATTTAAGATAGTAAAGAAGCATTTACTAAAATGATGATTTGCCCATACATAAATGTTTGGGTCAAAAGGATGGGTGGATTCATTCCATCTTTTCTAAAAAAAAACTATATCTTGTGTCTGGAAAAGTGAGAGTATTCATTTATAATTTATCTTTAAAGTGCATGTGCATTGGCTTAATCACTAATATCACTATTACAGTATAAAAACATAGCACTATATAAAATAATATCTCATTATATATGTTTAATTTCAACTAAAGAATGACATATCATAAATTGTAAAGATTTTGCAGGCGTCATTCGTTCAAGCATAATAAATGTAATTTAAAGTGATTGCTTAACATCTTCATGCTCTCATTTCCATACGCTTAAGATTTGCCCATACATAAATGTTTGGGTCGAAAGGATGGGTGGATTTATTTCATCTTTTCTAAAAAACTATATCTTGTGTCTGGAAAAGTGAGAGTATTCATTTATAATTTATCTTTAAAGTGCATGTGCATTGGCTTAATTGCTAATATCACTATTACAGTATAAAAACATAGCGATATATAAAATAATATCTCATTATATAAGATGATGATTATTTTGAGTGCTTTATTTAATGTAATGGAATTTTGAATGTTTGTAAGCATAACTTTGCATGTAACAGAAAACTGGACTACAAATATTAATTATTGACTTTTAACTTCTCATCTGAAATGTAGATCTCCAGCATTCTTTGTCATGATTTTTCAAGTTTTTAAATTTGTTCTATCAGTTATTCTAAATTGATTTTATATAGCATTTTATTCGTTTGTCATAATATGTCATCAACCCACAAACATTTAATCTTTAAGTGGACAGTTTTTTAATTTTTCATACTATCTTACTATTAGGCATCTGATAATAAATGTTTATAACTTCTAAGTTAGCCATGGGTCATTTTCCAAGTTTTACATCTGTATTAAAAAAAACAAATTACATGGTATTTTCAAAGATTCATAGTTTTATTTTAAATTTCAATTGCATGCACTTCCATATCTATTGCAAACTGATAAATATATGTAAATAGAAATATAGATAAGAGGAAAATTTAAATAATAGTAAGTTGGCCAAATAAGATTGTGAAAACAGGACCGAATGAAAAGCTACAATTAAAAAAACAAACAAACAAAAAAAGAAAGAAAATTTAGAAGATATAAAGGGAATTGTTGAAAATATTAAAAAAAAATAGTTATAAGACATCGCTGTAAAGAGCAAAAGGAATAAAAATTAGAAAACGTTATGGAATGGTGTATGGAACTAGAATTTTGGCAGACAACTCTAATGCTTTTTAATAGTGAAATATCCTGAATTGTCTGTGCAAGGTCAGGAGTTGCAAATTGTAAAGATCATAATCTATGAATCATAGATTAGCAATGTTCTTTTGGTACTTAAATTTTTTATGAGTTCTTGAGCAGTAAACTATTCAATTTTTTAAACATTATGTTTTATAAAACTTTGTTCATTAATAGACATAATAATAATAATGAAAATACATAACACTTATCAAATTAATAACAGAAAAAATTAGTATGCGAAATAATTTGAAATCAGCATACTTTTTTAAATTCTAGACTTTAAATAGATTTATAAAATTGTTTGCTTTCCTGAGTACAATTAAATCATTATTAAAAAATGTATATTCAGGAGGATGTATATTGCAATAGTGTTTATTTTTAATGCCCTCAACTAGAGAATTGATATTGAAATATTAAAACAGATATTTAGACAACTAATTGCACTTTGTTTTTTATTTAACAAAGCAGTCTTTAAAGATATCCTGCTCATGCTTTTTAAAATGAAATAGACTATCCCTGATTCCAATTTTAAAAGCCTTTGAGGTTGAAATGATGTAAAACAAAGATGTACAATGTACCTGTTCATAATAACATTTAAGTTCATAAAATTCAAAATGGCCACCGAGCACGTATTATATCAGCACCAATATATTTATACAGTAGATGAATTCATTAAAAAAGTATTTTTAAAATAAAACTGAATTTTAATGTCTTTCTAGAAAGTTTTAAAATATATAAAAAAACAAAACAACAGCAACAAAAACAATGTAATCTCACACTATAATAAATAAATGCATTTCCAATTATAGGATTTACTCTATATAAACAATCATTGGTTTAGGAATTGTAGTGGAAACCAGCATATTCACCTGTGATGATCACATTTTTTATAATCATTTATATACATCTAACCAGACAGATCATTATCCTACAGTTAATAGTTGCTACATATGTATCTATTCATTCACCAATATTGGTTGACTAATTATTTATAGAAAACATCCAAGCCTGATTATGTCAAGAAAAAATTTGCAAGCTTACTGGTTGGATTTTAGATTGTGATGAGTTTTTTGGGATTACTTTATGCATACAAATGTTGTAATATCAACAATATGAAAATCAAACGAACATAAAATTATGAAATATTATAATATCAACAACATGATCAAACAAACATAAAGTTATAAAAAAATTTAACATTATGTAATATATATTAATTTTGGTCTATATATTGTAACAGGAACCAGGTTTGAATCCTGTTACAAGTTGAAGAGATTCTAGATAGCCACATATATATGCAGATGTGGTAATCAAATGTATATATTTGATTGAGTTCAAAATGATTGAATAAATTAGCCAAGATAAGCTTGAGGGGAGTTTTTTGCAAAATTATTTTTAAAAGTTTCTAATGAAATATTAAGATTAAAAAACTTCCTAAAAGGTTTTATTTGTAAAAAGAAGCCAGTCTTAAAACAGCAGTGTCCTGGACTAACAAGATCATACAGGATAAGAGTAAAAAATATCGAACATTTTGAGGAGTTGTAAGAAGTATTGCTTCAGAAAAAGGAGATGGAACTTTTTAGAAAATATATATATATAAGTACCAGATTGAATTTTTATAGTGATCTTTTAACTGCTGTATATTAATTAATATTTGAAGTAATTGATTTATGATACTGGAAGAAAATATATATGCCAGCTAACATGAATATGTTGGGGTAAAGTCCTAAATGTGCTGGGCTTTTATCCAACCGCTCCACAAAAGAATCAAAAGATGCTATATGATCCTGTTACCATTTGAAGCTAAAAATCCATGTCCATACACATTCGGCTTGTCAAATATTCTGATTCA
Source organism: Epiperipatus broadwayi (assembly GCA_028023455.1). Taxonomy (NCBI): domain Eukaryota; kingdom Metazoa; phylum Onychophora; class Udeonychophora; order Euonychophora; family Peripatidae; genus Epiperipatus; species Epiperipatus broadwayi. The sequence continues at coordinate 5,181,951 of JAQFVV010012401.1, forward strand.
TCATCATTTCATTGGAAGTTTTAAAAGCAAAGACATTCTTTCTGGACAATCTATATGGCCATACTATTTACTAAGTAAGCTTACTCTCTTCATGAATATGAACGATCAAATTTCCCTGGGGACCCAAAGGTAATATATATGTTATCTCTCATTTATAATCGTATGAATTATCAAGCTTATATTTATAGTTTGTAATTTTTATATATTAAGTCATATAAACAACATTAAAGATAAAATATTTAATCTCTGTAGTGAATAGCAATTTCTGATTGTCAAAGATATATATATGCTTATATTTTTATTAAACAATTGAGCACCATTTTTTCTGCTTCTTATTTTATAGTTATTCATTTAGTTAAAACGTATGTATGCTTTTTGTTAAATAATTTAATGCAAACTATCTTAAATTAACATGTCTCTGTCAGTCTAAGTACTACCCGCCCTGAGTGAGCTAGCTAGTGGCTGGATATTCATTTATATGCTATCATTACTCTCAGTAATCCATCAGTATAATTCTTATGTAAGCATAGGATTGGCACTTGGAGTTGGAAAATGCCTATATCCATAAATATATTGTTCGGGAAATATTAATTAGTAATTATGAGAAACTAAGACCGAGTATCTATATATATATATCATTATGTTTATTGTTTTTTTTTGTTTCTTTTTGGGAGATGAAATTTTAAAATAACTTGCCTCCAGGTCCATGGCTATTATAAGTTCATCTTGGTCAATTAAAGGTTTCGTTCATGAATAAATCTCATTAGTAATAAGTAAAAAAATATTTTGTAAAGATAACGTAAATCCAACCAAGTACAAATGGGAAAGGGTAGAATCTGTTACAATATATATATATTGTTATTCCAAATATTTGGCATTCAGGTTTATAAATTTTTTTTTCTGAATTCTGATTCACTCCATTGCTAATAATGGTATATTTAAAAAAAAAACATATATTACTACAAAACTAAAATAATTGACATTCTAATTTTTTTTTTGCAAAATAACTGGTTTAGAAGTAAGACTATCAATAAAAGAATTACAGTATATTCTTCTAAATTTCTATGAGTATGGATTAATCCACATTTCTTGTATTATAGCAAAAATAAAAGGTCTTCTTGTCTCTTATTGGATATACAGATTATTATCAAATTCTAATTAGAAAATATGAAAGTGGTATTCTTCAAATAGAATATAGTTTCTGTTTAAAAACAAAACCAATTAATCTTCATTTTGTAAATTATATGTTTGATTTTAAAAGTTTCTATTTAGAATTCATAATAAACAATTGAATGATTAATGTTAGAGAATGACAAATTGAACTTTGACCTAAAAACCTTTAATTTTCAAGTCTAACAAGTGATATTAAAGGCATTCTTTTCTTGTTTAAACAATTTAAAAAATTAAATAATTTTTAACTTTATGTGAAGCTTTCAGTTGAACATTTTCATATCTAGGGATTTTAAAAAAAAGATATCTTCCAATTTAAAATAAATTCCATAAATTATAAGCAATACTCATAACTTGATGGATACTTTTTATAGTACTTCTTTTTATTTATATACTGGAAATATAAAGGCTCATTCAAGTGTATGGTGCAATTTTAAAATAGAGATGCTAAAGTAAATTGTATTGAGAACATAACAAACTGCTCTGACAATGTTTGCAATGTTTCTTAAATATAGCACTCATTGCATAGATACATGGGATGCTTTTAAGCAGGGGAATTAATGCACTTATCAAGCATAGTTTTCCCAGAACAAACATTGCACTATTATCTATAAATAAAATATTTTCTATTTGGAATTATAATTCAGATTCTGAATTCTTTTATCTTTAATATATTTCTAATATTTACAAGTGATTATACATTTAAAAAATCAAACAGCAAATTATGGCTAAACATATTTTAGATGCAAAATGATTTTTTGAAAGTTATAGATATAGAAATAAATTTAAGAAACTGAAATCAAAAATGATTTTGCTCAAAATTGTGATCTTCATGTATTACTAACAGCAGTAATTAATCCACTCAGTGTATATCAAATTTATAATGTTCTATATAAACATAAAAAATCTATAGGTTATCAAATGAAAATGCAGATGAAATATTTAGACTATTGTTTAATTATTAATCTTCATGTAGATCACTCATATCTATCTAGATGTGATCTTTACTTCTTATATGCTATTCAATCTAATGACTTTGAAAGTTCCAATCAGTTACCATTTTGAATCCAAGATCACTTGCTTTTCTTGCTATACAGATTCAATATTAGTCAAAAACTATACATTTTAGTTCTTTGATAACATAATGATTAATGCCAAAATTCTAGAATGATAAAAAGTAGGTTACTGATAAAAATGCAAATATTTGAAGTAAGAGATGTTATTATATATTCTATTTTTGCATCTTCTGGTATATATACAGACATTAAAATTAAGTTGAAATAATAATTAGCATATATAAAATATTATTAGATATGATATGAAAGTGCATTGTTTTCACAATATGTTTTTTATTTTTTAGGCTCAAGAAATATCAGACATTGGATTATTTAACCTTGCAGAATTGCATGTTAAAATTGTGCCAAGTGTTTTAACTTTAACACCTTCTAATGCAGTCACAGGATATATCAAAGAGCAATCTTCTTTAGAAAGTTATGTCTCTCTAACACAAGATGGAAATATACCTTTGCAGTTAAAATTACAAGGAGTAAGGATTTTTTTTTTTAAAAAAAATCATAATTATATAAATTATAGTAATTGATTATAAATTAAAAAAAAGCTTTTTTTAAAAAAAAATTACATATTTCTAGTAAGTATTTACTTACTTACTCCTTATCTTACATTCATTAGACAGTAGTAACACCTCATTTTCATTCCAGTACTTATCATTTCATTTATTGATTACATTACATGTTTCAAAGATAGATATCACTATTACATAACTTATTTCTGTTTTGCAGTAGTACCAGAAGTATAGACAGCAATTGTAGTGGCATGCATATTTAAATTGCTGGTTTAAAGATAGATATCACTATTGCATAACTTATTTTTGTTTTCCACTAGTACTAGAAGTATAAAAACAGGCAAAACTCTCCATGCAAGGCAGAGTAATCAATTGATGCCAGAAGGCTTGTGCATAAAATCCCTATCTAGGGTCTACTCATCCAATATCCCCAGACTAGTTTCTGGCTTGTGACCTTCATGAGTGAGGAGCCTTGGATCTGAGAGTGCTGCACCTAAATCTTAGGATCTAATGCAACTCTCCAGCAGCCACCTTTTATCTCTACTTAACTATAAAACTATGAGAATAAAATTGAAAACCCAATAATATTTTTAATATAAGCTTATTATCTTATATAGTCATATAATTCTGAACTCTGTCTAGTCTGGGGATATTGGATGACTAGGCACTAGATAGGGATTTTATACACAAGCCTTCTGGCATCCATTAATTACTCTGGCTTGCACTGAGTGGCATTACAGTATGGAGAGAGTTATGAGAAAGCATAAGAAATGGTGATCATGTGATGTTTGGTGGTTTAATACCAAAAGTATAGCAGCAATTGTAGTGGCATAATTTTTTGTAAAAAGTTTTCCATTGTAATTAAGTTTAGTATATTAACCAAATTAAATATCAACATCTCATTTTCCGTTTAATAGTTATTTTTATTTTTTGTTTAATTGTAGTAATTTTCCAGCAATTTTGTCTAGCTGAATTTCATTAACATAGTTTTGTTTTCAGGAGTTTTGTACCACAAACTTAAATAATCAATGGGCAACAAATGGTATAGTCCTGTACCTAGTTTCTAACTTTTACCTTTGTCAGCAAAGACTAGAATTCAAAGCTGAAGCTAATGCATTTACACATCTAGCAGCCATCTTTTATTTTTTTATATTATTCAAGCCAAGGTTTTGAACCCAAGATAATTATTTGCATAATTGTATTGATTTAAAATTAGGTCAGCTGCATATACTTTAAAATCCTCAGTTTTATGAAAAAAAATGTATGGTCTTCCACAATATTACATGATTTTCTCATATGTATTCAAGAGTAGTTAGCTATCTTCATTATACTTTAGAGCAGTGGTCTTCAACCTTTTCACACGTGCGGCCCGGTAAAAATAAGGATAAGATTTCACGGACTGGCAGAAGTTTAGATAAATTTTCTTAAAGATGTAACCTGCTTAGCCTTAGATAAGCATAATTGTTTTAACTGACCAAAACAGCACACTAGTTATTGTGTATTGTAATGGTGTTACTTACCTTCACATGCTAAACACTCTTTCTCAAGTTGCATAGTCATACTGCTACAGAAAACATACAATAACAATCATTCTCATTAATGTGCTTGCATTTTACGTTTATTATTTCATTGTTAAAACATGCAAGAATAAAATGTTATTCACCTGAATGTTGAAAAAGTCAAAAGTTTTGATCTTTTTTTTTTTTTGGGGGGGGGGTGAGAAATACTGAGACAAAAGATAGACACCAAAGTTATTTTTTGTTTGTTTTTATTTTTTTAAAAAGATAACAGAAATTGGTTTTAAAAACAAAAGTTTTAGTATTTTAGCAGTATACAAATAAAGCCAAAAAAAAATATTGCCTTATAGGCCAAAAAAAAGTGGGCATATTTTTAAACAAAAAAAAAGAAAACGAAACTTGAAAAAGTCAAAAGTTTTGATCTTACTTTATTTTGGGGGTGGTGGGGGGTGTATTGAGAAATACATTGTAAAAGGTAGAGACAGAACTTATTTTTTGGTTTTTATTTTTAAAAAATGGTAATAAAAATTGATTTAAAGCCAAAAAAAAAAATCGCCATAGAAAAAATTTAAGAGAGCAAAAAAAGTCACATTACATTTTATTGTTTTAACAACACTGATAAGCAACCGTGATTGGCTATCAAAAGACAACTGGAGTTTGTATAATAAAAAACTTTTGTCTACTCCCCTCCCATAAACATCTGTGATAAATAGAAAAACAAATTAATTTATGTATGATTGATTAGATTTTGTTTTTGTTCTGTTTTTTTTTTAAATCAGGGGAAAATGCGATGAAAAAAATAAAGGTAATACAGCATCTATTGACCACACTATTCGATGGCGCTGTTGCTATGCTAAAGAACATAAATATGCTGTTTACAAGGACGTAGATCTTATGGCCTGTAAACTGTTGCAACACTAAGATGTTGAAATGCACCCTTACCCCAACATCTCTAGCATGTTGAACATTATTAGCAATGAGTATACGACACTCTTTTTAGACATTACTCTTGACTATTGTACAGCGTATGATATGAAGGTTTCTATACTTGTAATAACGAAAAGTATATTGAACAGATTTTTTTTTTGCTTCAATGTATTGTAATTGATGTGAGTTAGTAAAAATTGTAATGAATTATCAAATGCTCCTCCTTTCATTGTCAGGGGTCAGAATTGATAAAATGAGGAGCGTAAATCACGATTCGGCAAAGTTCACGATCAAGTCATGCACTTTCTGAGACTTTTTCGAGAGCAAAACAACAGTTCAATGTCCAATGACTGTTCGGCATTGTAGTTTTGAGATTGACCTGCTACAGAAGGCAAATGCGCTGGCCTTCCTTCAACCCCAAAAAAGAAAATATTTGACACAGCCAGAAAAAAAACTGTCTTTTGTGGTGGTTTAATGAAATTACGGCATTGTCAAACATCTGGAATGGAAGGTCCATCGCGTCAATGGTGATGAAGGGGTTCCATTCACTCATGGGACAGGTTTTGAGGGCTGGCTGGGAATCACTTTTTTCCCAAGCAGTATGGCTAATTGATTCTTGAAGACAGGATCAGCTTACAGTGAAACGTATTACAGCTGACTTGGAAAGGTGTCAAAACGCCACCTAAGGAATATGACCACAGATCTTAGAGAGGTCTGTCGAGAAAGCCTTGCTTCTCGATAAACAAAACAAACCAAAAAAAGTTTCTTCAAAAACAATCCAAAAAGTCTTGGTTATAAAAAAAAAAAAAAAAAGTTGTTTCTTTAAATAAAAAAAAGAGATCGGACAAAAAGAAATAATGTTTTTTTTTTTAAAAAAAAAAAGACGGAATATTTTTAAAAGCCAAAAAAAAAAAAAAACAATTTTTTGATTTTTAAAAAAAATATATACATCAAACCAGTTACAAAAAAAAAAAAAAAACAACAAACAAAAAAAAAAAGTAAAAAAATTCAAACCAATCCAAAAATTAAAAACATGAATCAAGAAAATTTGAAAAACAGCCCAGTAACATTATGTGTATTCATTTTTCACTAGCAACAGTGCCATCGGATGGTGTGGCTCAATAGATGCTGTATTACCAAAATAAATAAAAATTGTTCATATTAATTAAAAGTTTAAAATCATTATTTTGTTATTACAAACTTTCTTGCTAGTCTAGCTGCGGACCGACAGAAAACTTCTGCGACCCAGTGCCGGTCCATGGCCCGGAGGTTGAAGACCACTGCTTTAGAGATAACTAACATAAGTTTGAATAGCAATGGACATCAACTATTACACTGTTTTAAAATCTTTATCTTAAGTTGTTGTTTTTTTTGCTTTAATCCTTATCAAGAAAGTGCACATGACATTTTCTTAAGAATTGTTGAAATATTGATATATGATTTTTCTTGAAAGTTTTTAATGTTATATATCTATATTTATGCTCTTTAAAATAAACATGGCAATTTTACTAGATATGATTTTTTTCTTTTTAGGGAAATTTGAAATATAATTTATTTCTTATGATTAAAAGAAGGGGGTTTAAAGCAGTGGAAAAATGAAAAACTGATGAATTAAAGATCTCCAGGCTGATTCTTAGCTGAATGAAAAATAAATTGTAACTGAATGAAACTTATCTGTTCAATCTACCTTAGGGTGGAACTTCACATGTCTTCATGAGCAGCTGCCTATATCTTCATCATCATTTTCAATCATTATCAATCCAATGTAGGATGAAGCCCTCTCCAAATTCAATCTATCTTCTCTGATCTCTAGCCTCTCTTCTCCATATCATCCCTGCACACTTTCTTATTTCATCCATCCATTTCAAATGTGATCTCTTTCTAGGTCTTTTATAATCTCTTGGAATCTAATTTAACATTTCAATTGTCTATCTATTATATCTTCTAACAATATGTTTACCCCAACTCCACTTTAGTATTTTAATTCTTTCAATGATGTCAGTAACATCTGTTTTTTCTCTTACCCATATATTTCATTTTTGATATCTTCTTGTTATTTCTAACATGTATCTCTCCATACTTCTTTAAGTGGTCTGAAGTGTCTGTATTGCTTTTCTATTAAGTGTCCAAGTTTCAGATCCATAAGTAAGAATTGGTAAACACATTTATTAAAAACCTTCCTTTTCAAACATATAGGCATATTTCCTTTTAATATTAAGTTATTTATATCAAAAGCATTCCAACCAAGTTTAATTCTGTGGTTAATTTCATTCATTATATTTAACATCTTTATCATTAATCTGACCAAGGTATTTGTAATTGTTAACTTCTTCTAACTTATCATTATCAATCTTTATTTTCATATGTTGACAAAATCCAATGAACAATACTTTAGTCTTTTATCTTTAGTTTTACTCTCTTACTTTCATCTGATAATTCTTGCAACATTTCATAAAGCTCTGAAGCATTATTTGCAAAAATAACTACATCATCTGCAAAAATCGAGATAACTTAAATAATCTCCATTTACCTTCCCATTTTAATCCACAAAATACTTCTTGCAGCATTGCTGTAAAAAGTTTTGGAGATATGGAGTCATCCTGTCATACAACCTTCTCAATGTTAATCTTTCTAGTATCATTATGCAATCTAATTGTTACTGTTGCATTTTTATAAATATTCTTCAGAATATAACAATATCTTGGATCTATATTTTAATTATCCAATGCTTTAATTACTGAAGAAATGCTTATAGAATCAAATGCCTTTTCATAATCTATAAATCCAAAGCATAATGGCAACTCATATTCATTGGTCCTTTCTATAATTTCTTTCAATACTTGGATATAATATACTGTAGTAAAACCATTTTTAAATCCAGCTTATTCTCTTGGTTGGTTCAAATTCAATGTTCTTGCAAACAAATTGTAATTATCTTGGTAAAAATTTTGTATAAAACTGATAAAAGAGTGATAAGTCTATAATTTCTAATATCTTTTTTATAACTTTATTTAAATATTAATACTGCATTCTTCCAATCATCTGGTACATCTTTATCATTTAGACATTTGATATACAACTTTGCCAAAAAAAATTATATTTCTTCATCTGCTTCTTTTAATATATCCATTATAATTTCATCATTCCCTGGAGCGGTACCCTTTCTTCATAAATTTAATTGCATGTCTCACTTCTTCAATTAAAATCATGGACAATTCAGAAGATATAATAGATGTAGGAGGTACTTGTTCTTTATTACTATATAATTCTTGATAAAAATCTTCTACCAATTTCATGATGTCATCTCTCTTTTTAGTAATAATTCCATCTTTTTTTCTTATTGCAGATATAATTTTCCTACCAAAATGTTGTTTTACATTTTTGAGACTTTTATTCTCTTCTACAGCTTTCTTTGCTAGTTCACAATTATACTTTCTATCATTATCAACTCTTTTTTGCACCATTTTACAAAATTAGAGATATTCAATCCCTCTTAATGCATCATTTTTATATATCTTCACATTCCTTCCTTTCTTCATAAATTCTCTAGTCTCGGTCAAAATTATATTGGTCAACTGCTTATTTTTTCTACCAGTTATCTTTGTTGCAGTTTTTAAAAGTGTATCAGTTATTTTCCTAATAATTTCATTCAAAATTGAATCATGTTCAAAATCTACTAATACTTGAAAATGATTTGCAAGTTCTAATTTAAATTCATTAGAGTGTTTCTGAAGATTAGAAATATCAAGTATACATATTGTTTTTCTTAATAATTTTCGTCTCTCTAGTTTTGCATTAACACATATCTTACATCTTACTAATCAGTGATCACTTTCTGTGTTGAATTTATTAAGGACATTACAATGTTGAAATATTAATAACTGTAGCTTACTCCACTTTACATGCACTTTACAGATTAAACACTAATTATAATGAATACTCTTCTTTTCAAACACACATTAAAAACTTTTTAAAAGATAGAATGGACCAATCTATCCTTTTCACCCAAACTAAATGTATAGGCAAATCTGTATTTTCCTGTTAGTCAAAATATAATTCAATTCTGCTGTATCTTCATTTGGATGCTTCCATATCCATTTCCTTTTAACATTTTTCTCAAAACAAAGAATTTATAATATAAAGCTTTTCTTCTCTCTCATTTCTATTACCACAACCAAATTTATCTACAGCACTTTCATCATTCATTTTTTTTACCAATCCTAGCATTAAAGACTCCCATAACAATTTAAAAATGTTGTTTACTCTGATCAAAAGGCTTTCTTTATCCATATAAAAATCTTCTACTATTTCATCATTATAAGAACTTGTTGGGACATAAACCTGAATTATCTGCATTTGGTATCTGTTATTAACTTGAATAATTAATCTTACCACCCTGTCTGATATACCATCAATCTTCACAATGTTGTTCTTCCATTATTTGTGCCTTTGTAGTAGAATACATGTTCATTTTTTAAATCAATTGTCTTTCCATCTTTTCTTCTAACTTCACAAAGTCTAATAACATCCCATTTAATATGAGACAGTTCTTCCAATCTTTCTTCACTTGAAAGTGATCTGCAGTTGTAAGTACTTAAATAAAAAGTCAACAAATGGCATCCTGAATCCACAATCAGAGGATTCTTAACACTGCCTTCGGCCACCAACCGCTGCCTTGGTTGGTGGCTTTACAACCTCCTGGGAATAAAGACCATGATTTATTTTTGTTTGTCATGATTGTATACATCTATTAGAAAAAAAATGTTCATTCACACACACATTCTTTCTGCCTTATCAGGCAACTGAGAGAACCATAATGCCTTGATCTTAAACTCAGAGGTAAAATCCAATAAACTCACCACACTGGCTAATGTGTGTTGGTGAGAATCCCATCCATGTTCGTATACCATATGAATAATTACATAGTAATAACAGCTGCAATGACGAACGTATGGAGTGGACATTAGGAATTTACCCTGCTTGGTTCCTTTAAGGTCTCCAAGAGGAATCAAAGGATCTTCTTTCAGTTAACAGCAAACTCCTTTATTTATTATATATTGTTATATATTTACATTCTAGATTTTTAATTTGAAATTTTGAAAAATTGTTTACTATATAGTATTAGGATTCACTGGTTTAAAGTTATTTTCATTTTTAGTATTTTTTTTTTTTTTTTAAATCACCAGTAGGTAGAAAACTTAATTTAATATTAATATGTTTGCATATGTTTGTGATTCAATGTTAACTATATATGTTTAAAATTTTTAAAATTATCATTATATAAAGTTTTCTGAAGATGCAAATCTACTGTTTAATTTATCTGGAAGTACTAGATTTGATGTAAATAAAGAAGGATTTGTTGTATTAACTTGGGACTCAATAAATCTTCTTCCTCCAAATCCAGGACAATATATATTTAAGGTAAGAATATTCATTTTTTTAAATATAAAAATATAAATAAAATAATTATTTATGTAGCTAACAATTATATTGTGTGTACTTATATGTGCCTTTCACTCTATTTTTAATATGTGTGTGTATAATTAAAGAGATTATATATACATGCATAAACACAAATAATAAAAATGCTTATTAGCACCATAACAAATAACAAAATTATGTTTACGTAATAATAATAAAAATAATAAACAATAATGATGATGATGATGATGAAAGTAACAGTACTTCCTTTTTATTCAACAAAATAAATGAATAAATTGAATAAAATGTAGAAAAGACAACTAAAAATAATTTTTTAAAAAGAAAATAAAGAACTAATATATATATATTTTAAAGAAATGACTGTATTCAAATAAATGAACCAGAAAGTAAAAAACAAATTTTTTTCAGGTGTCATGATATTCTTGATATTATGCACACAAAATAAAAACATGTTTAATATGAGTGTTGCATATTTTTATTATGATTACATATAAATACTATAATAAAAGTTGAGGAAAAAATATTTTTTTAGTTTTTAATGCATTTATGGGAATGAAAGCATATCTTTATTTTTTTTATTTTCTACTTTTTAATTTTAAGGAAGTTTAGATACAATTCAATACCACTAGATGGCAGCACTATAAAAGTACTAAATTCAATATAAAATTAACAATTTAAATTTTTTACAATTTTTTTTTTTGCTAAAATTTTTTATGAACTTTAAAAAAATGTACCACCATCAGAAATACATATGTATGCAACATTTCAATTAAATCAAAAATTGGAAAGTGGATAAAAATTGAGTGATAAAATTTATTAGATGTAAAAAAAAAAAATAAATAAAAGCATATAATAAAAAGATATAAATGAGTTAAAAACAGAATGATTTTAAATATAATAAATTAAAAGATTCAGCCCCATCACATACAAATGTATATAATGTATAGCTGACATTTTGTTGATAAACATTGATTTGAATGCATATTTATCGAAATGCAAGTGTACTGTACTTTTCAACATGCACATATATATATAGCACATGCTTATTATATGTGTAGTATCGTATATAACTTAATATTATCATATAAACAAAATTTTAAAATAACAATATAATTATTAATAATAAACAGAGGGTATATATTTACATATATTTACAGATTCTGTATATTTCTTCATGCAATCACTGAAACAATAAGAATAATAATAAGAAGAAAAACTAATTGTAGTATAATTTATAATTATAATTGTAGTATATTTTTATTTTTTAAATTAAATAGTGAAATCTCTGACTTTCATTGTTAATAAATATGCTCTAAATAATATTCTTTTATTTCAATAACATTTTTCTCTTATACAAATATGATAGTGATCTTGTTATCAAGATATTAGGACTTCTCTAATTGTTTGATGTTTTAAGGCAGTATCAACTTTTAGTATTTCTAAAATTTTATAAAACTTATAGTAAATTGTTACATTTTCATTTACCATTGTCAAACTCATTTTGCTCACAAATTTGACACCATCCACTTCAGTTAAATACAATAATGATTATTATTAATCATTTTCTAAACTAGAGATTATCTCTAGCACAGATGCTTAGAAAATATTTTATTATATAAAATATTGCATATTAAATTTGAAAAGGCTAATAAAGGAAAAATAAAATGTGTTTTCAACATAATCAAAAGAAAAAAATGTTAATAAATATGATCATGTGTGACATTTTGAGTCTATTGTAAAATATATTTATAAATTTTAATTTTTTTTTAAATGTGATCATGCTCAGAGATGGAAAAGTTATTGTTTATCCAGTATAAAATATATTAAACTTATGAATTATTAATGTTTTTTTATTTGTTTGTTTATATATTTTTCTTGGATATCATATAATTGAAGTAAAGGGTTTTGATATAGTGTCATTTGTGGCTTCATTGTATATAATCATTTTTGATTAATTATGGAGGATTATTATATTTTTATAAATATTTTTTTATAATTTTTTCTGAAAAGAAAAACTGATTTCATTAAGAATGAAAAACTTTTTTTTATCAATATATAAGATTCTAATAATGAATCAATTACTACGATAAATGGACTACATCATTCTAAAAAAGAACGTGCATTTTGAGTAGCTTGAAAAAAAAAACTTATGTGGAGATTAAGTCATTCTGGAGAAATACTATTCATTTGATTCCCAGGAACTGAAAAGTCAATTTGATTGCAGTTAATAATAAGCAAGAAAAATTTTTAAATTATTTTACTAATGTGAAATTTATATATAAAAACAATGTTTATACATAATTTTTTTTAAAAAAGGGAAAGCATGGGAGAAGAGATTGCTTTTGTTATTTTATAACATAAGGGTCAAAAATTTAACTATGAATAATAATAAAATGTTTTACATTAAAAATTAGTATTAAGTAGTAAGAAAGTACATTCATTAAATAATATGAAGAAATTAGAAATCTGTTATGGTTAGTATTTGTCACATCCACAAAATGAGGATTCAAATCCACCAAATTAAACTTGGAAGTTTTTCCAAATTCCAAACAAGCTTAAGTTCTTTTTTGAGATAGATGGCCCATAGTAATCCCAGATAACTGTTAAATTATTGTTTGGTAAACAAGTCTCAAAACTGTTTTTCCATTCAGATAATAAAACGATTAAAAAAATTTGCTATATCTGCTAGCAAACCGAATGTCATTTCCTTCATTCTTCTTCTGTGAAGATACCATGTTTCATCTTTTACAAAAAAAAAAATTACTTAAAAGCTAAAATTAAAAATAATTAACCAGATGTAATTACAAGTTATAAAGACTATACACAAAAAAATCATAATAATAATAATAAGGGGAGGGGATGGGTAAGAAAATAAGACATTGCAAAAGCTTTCTCCTTCTATTATAATTTACTTGAATTGTAGCATAAATAAAACAAATGAATGATTGAAACATATAGGGTGGGGGAGGGATAAATATAATTATTAATAAGTTCCCAGATTGTTACATTTTGATTTACAACTGTCAAACTTACACTACTCACAATTTTGAAATGAACCACACCAGACAAGCACTCAATGATTATTACTAATTATTTATTAAAGATTATCCCTAAACCAGATATAAAATTTAAACCAGTTAAGGATTAATATATATATTTTTTAATTAAATATAGTTGCATGGAATAATTCATCTTCATTTCTCTATTTCTATATGTAATATCTTTTATAGTTGTGTTTCATAACTTTCACTCCACCACACATTCATGAAACATGAAAAGACAAATGATCCCAAGATGTATTTTATTACTAAACAGGCACTCACCGGTTGTCCCAGATCACAATCTCTTACATATATTTTTATCATTTATTCTCTATTTATCAATAGTAAATTATTACACTAAGGTGTAAATAATATCGTTATCTTGATAGATTACAATTTAAATTATTAGATTTAGTAACATTATCAAAGTATAAAAGATATAAATCACCATTTCATATAATTCTCTTTTTTATATATAACTTTAATTATTGAATGAAAATCAATCTACTTGTATATATATATATTTCAAAATTTTAATCTCATTAATGCTCTTTACGATTATATTCATAGTTTATGTTTTAAGTCAATATTTATGACATACTATGTAAATTCAGTTCAATGAAGTCTAACAAAATTTCTAAATAAACATTCATTTATCTATAATTATATATATATTTGCTATATATCTTTGTTATTATAGTAATTAAAATTTATCTTTATTTAATAAAAATGTTGAAATTAATTATACAAAATTGTGCATAATAAGGAGAAAACTTTATATACTGCAAATGCTGGAATGTGAATTAACAAACTATCAAAGGCAAGAAAAATGTATATAATATATTCTTCATTCAGGTGTACTATTATATTATACATTAGACTCAGTTACTAAGGAAATGTATTTAATAACCTCAATTTATTTTGATTCAGGAATTGTCTAGGTGACACTACTTTTTGCTATCAAAAAGCATTGACAACATTTACTTCATCACTACAATTCCCTCCTTCTTATATAATGATTAAGGATTCTGGCTCAGTGCAAAAGTTTGAATTTTGTCAGTTGCTAATCAACATACAATCACATACATAAATATATATGTTTGATGATAAAAAAAAAAAAAAAAAAGCATTAATTATAATGATTAAACCTTCGAAGTAATCAGTAGTAAAATTTAAAAATTAATATAACATAATAAACCCCATAATTATATATATATATATATCAGGTAAAATAAATATAATAATCAAATTACACTGGAATAAACTCTACAATATACAATTTATCAATATTAAAAAAAGAAATCAATAATAGCTATAGCCAGCTTATGGCAGTGTACACAATCCTGAGTAGTATTTAACAGTTAAAATTTAAACAATAATAATAAAAAATCACATTTAAGTCACACAACACTAAGGTTTGCATGTGAATAGCCAACTTTCCATAATTTATGTATATTCACCTAATTATGCTGCTTTTTTAATACATTAATCTGTCATATTTATAAAATATGACTCTTAGATATTTCTTTTTTTTTTCTGTCAAATCATTTTCCACATGTAAAATAAAAAATTATTATCAAAGTAAAAATCTCCATTACAAACAACTGAATTTTCATCAAATACAAATTTAAATCTGTCCACAAAATAGTACAATTATTATATGAAAGTTCATACTCATGAAATCCTTTTTTTTCAATTCATATTTTGTCTCACCAATGTACCTGTATCCACAATAACACACCATTTTATAAATAATATTGCATTTATTGATTTTATCACAACATCCTTACCATTAATAATTAATCTATCAGTATTTGGTCCAACATTAAATGCAACATTAAAAGGAACAAAACTAATGATGTAATCCCACTACACACATTATTCTTTACATATGGTAATAAAATCCATGTTTTCTATTCAGTATTTTTCCTCCTCCATCAATGTGTAAATTTATATAATATAAATAAAATATCTTTCCTATTATATTCCTAGCTTCAATAAATTAGTAGCATATATTTCAATATTGGATAATTTATCATTCTGAAACTTACATAAAATACTATTTCTAAACAAAAATATTCTAAATTCTGCTAATATATACATAAGAGGAACCCTTGACTTGGATTATACTAATCCTCTAATTGATATGGAAAAAAAGCGATTACTTATTCAACAGTCAGCTTCATTCCAGTGAGAATTAATGGAATTCTATACTGAAAAATATACAATAAAGTAGTGGAAGAGCACTGTGCAGAGAAAAATTTGCTTTGTTGCTAAGTGGAATTACAAGCTTATAAGAGAAACTATATCATTGGAAATCTTTTAACATGAGAGACTAGGCAAAAAAAAGTAGCTTGTCAGTTGGAAACTCTAAACCTACCACACAATTCAGTAAATGAAACCTATGAAAAATTAGTATGAACTTTTATAATCTGTCAGAAAAAGAAAAGATTGCACTACACAGCTAAATTTCTGTAAACTTATCTGTATTTGATATGTAATATAATAATACAAAACTAATATACTTGTCTAAGGTGTGAAAAGAAGAAAGATACATTTCTGGAAAAAAATCTAAGAAAGGACCAATGTAATTATGAGAAGAAAACACATCTAAAACCTAGGAAGGAGAATGCTAAAGATGGTGAATTTTAAGAGATTCAGCTATTAAAAGATTAAGTTATTCCTTTTTCTAATATAGAAAGGCATTACATTTCTAAAAATTAAAATAAATTAAATATTATGTAAGAATATACTATATTTTATCTGTGAATTACAATCACAAACTTAAATTGAAAGTAATTTAAAGGATAAGTTATGTTTCACTTCATATATATATGGAGTTATTTAAAATAAGAACCAAAATAGATGATTTTCATATTTATACATGAAATTACTGAACGGAAAAACTAAATATATGAATTTGTTAGTTGGAACTGATTGATTGTGAAATTACTAAATGAAGAGAGAAAAATATATATGAACTTTTTGTTATAACCATCTTAAAAACAAAAAATACTTAATTGTAATTATTAATTAGAGAAAATATAACTTACTATTAAAAATTTTCGGCTGAACGTTTTCGAGGAACCATGCCTCATACTCATAGCCTTCATGAAAAGTGTAATAAATATATGCAAATGTAAATATTCAAATAAGCTACTGTTACATAGCCCATTTTTTCGAGATCTCGAAGCATGTGTCCTTTCTGTTAATGGCATGGATGTCTCTATTAATATAGAATGCCTCCTTTATTTTTCTCCTGTAATCATTTGGCTCTGAACATAAAATAATGGGGTTGGCAGGTATGAAGTTGTGCCCATATTGTTTACTATGTTCGAAAAATACAGAGGATGTGTTGCTAAAATGTTCAGCCGAAAATTTTTAATAGTAAGTTATATTTTCTCTAATTAATAATTACAATTAAGTATTTTTTGTTTTTACATATAAGGAGAAATTAAAACCATATAACCATCTTAATATATAGGGTATATGAGTACAGACTTTCACACTACCCACCACTCTCCACTCTATCTCATAATACTGATACACTTGAACACATATGTCAAAAAGATAAATAATCACCAATATACATATTTCATGCTAAACCAGCAATCATCGCTTGGTCCAGATTATCGTCTCTATACATCTTAATAATTTTATGCAAGATGGAAAATTTACAGTTGAAATTTACTTCAAACTACTTGCACTTTGTTGTGTTGACAAATGGCTATTTTGTTATTTATTAATCCATTTGTTCATTTTGTTTTATATATGATAAAATGCTATAACCTTAACACACACATATGCTAGTTCAGAAAAATATCCACAGCTCTCAGAACATGTAATGATAGAAATTGTTAAATGATAATGATTATTATCTTTAATAATTCCAAGTAAACATTCTCTTTTTGAGAAGGTTTGGTGCCTGGCATCTGCAAATAGAAATCTAAAACAAACAAAATACTTGAGAGGGATTGTGATAATAAAAACCATCATCATCCTCATTGTCTAATTTAGTTATGCTGATTTAAATCAGGTGTCCTAAGATTTATAAATCTATGTAATAAAATATTTTTATATTTATCATTATAGATATATGTTTGAAGAACCTTAAATATCTTATATGCATTATGTATATATATTGTTGTTTAAAGTATTAATTAATATGCATTTTTACGTACAATATATATATGAAAATAATCCCAGTGCTAATGTTAAACTAAATAAATATCAAATATTAAATCACTCCACATGAAGTATATACATAATTATCAGAATTGATTAATAATCAGTGCTTATATATATATATATATTAGTTTGTTTATTCTTAAAATGAAAATACTAAATGATTATAATCAAATTAATGTCAAATTTCAAGATAGCCTCTCCAATAAAAGATAGAATAATTATAAGTACTTTCAAACAAGTAAAAGACAATCTAGAGCACACAATAATTTAGATTTATGATAAATTACTCCAATAATTCAACTTATATTATAAAAATATATATATACATAATTACTATCAGATATATTATTGAATAAAATAAAAAACCAAAGTATTTATTACTTAAATACTTTGTTTAATAAAAAAAAATTTTTTTTCACAATTCAAAACATATTGTTGGTCTTGCATGATGGTTTATCAGTTTTTATGAAAGGTATATATCCTATTTTATGCATTAATTTCACTTACAATATTTTAATAAGGTCACCTTTAAGAATTGAAGACAGCAATAGTAGATTTCCAACCCCCCCCCCCGTTTCACTAACTATATTTTCTACTATTTTTTTATAATTTATCTTTAATTACTATTTATTTTATACATTTTACACAATGCATATCCATTTATGTATATTGTTTTGATAGGCTATATTTTATTTTTAACTTTTTATCCTTGTATGTCATATTATTAATTCTCATTATTTATTTTATTAATCCTTTTCTCTAAACTATTTTATGCAATATCTATGGAAAGCATAGACTTCATTTAAAAATGTATTGTAAGTTCTTTTCATTGTGATTTGACTATTATCTTACTGCTGCATTGTTTTTTGTTTGTTACCTGAATTGATTATCTTATTTATTTCTTTGTTTTTAAACTATTTAATTATTCAGTTTTTCTCTTCTTCTATTTTATTTTACTTATCATTAAACATATATAACGAGTCATTTATTTATATAGCACTGTGTTTTTAATATAACAATTTTTAGGGAATCACTCCTCTACACTTGCTCTGTATCGATTTAAATATTTCAAAAAAACAGAAGGAAGATTAATATAATGGAATTTGGGTATTGATGGAATAGACATATTGTATAAAAAATTAGAGTTTGTACATACCAAGTAGTCAAATAAACCATACTGAAGATGTTAATTGAAAAATAAAAAAATTCAAGCTAACAATTTTTCCTATTTATTAGAATTTGTGATTAAAAAACAAAAACAATTTTCATTACTTATTAGAATTTGCAATTAAAAAAACAACAATCAAACATTTTTACTATTTATTATAATATTTGAAACAAACTATTTTTTCTCAAAATTAACCATTTTCAATATAAATCCAGATTGACAATTTTTTTTATATGAAATAAACACTTGCTATTAATATTTGGACTAGTGGACATTGTATTTTCTCAAAATTTCACTTTCCGGATTCTGTATGACACTGTGCAAGTTACTAAAAAATATAAAATAATAAAGCAATAGATTTTGTTTTACCTATATAGAAATAAAGACCTCACTGATACATTTGTATTTTATTAATGTATTAGAAACTATATAATGTGTACTAATTTTTACCACAATAAAAATGATTAATAATCAAATATATATTGAATGGTAATATACAATGGTAAATATATAAACTATGAATTTACATTCATCCATTAAAAATCTCAATAATATTTTATTATGCTTCACCACTTATAAATAATTGTAAATTATAAAGATTACAGAAAAAACATACTCCTTTTTCTTCTTTTTTCATTAGAAAAAGTACTATTACGATTGATCTTTCAACCATATCTAATTGACCACCTTCAGAATTAACTATTATTTAAATAATTTCATATTTATTTATCTACATAGTTATAATTATAAATGAAATATAACTTTGCATTGAAAAGGTTAAACTTCTTTATTTTTGCATATAATATTATAATTGTAAAAATTAAAAATTCTTTTAAAGATATAAGGAAGATTTAAATAAAAACTATTTTTATTTTTAAATTATAATTCTTTTGAAATTATCAACAATGTTCAATATAAAGTGTTGAACACATTTAAAATTAGTAAATTCATTTTTTTTTTGTCTCTAAGATTTTATTTTATATAAAGGATTGAACACATTTAAAATTAGTAAATTCATTTTTTTTTGTCTCTAAGATTTTATTTTATTCTTTCTTTAAATTAAAATCAAAGTTCATTATCATTAAATTTCTATTTACTAGAAAATATATAATTATAGGGGATTTGAATCCAGACTTTCAAATTCCTTTTTGTCATTCACTCCATCTTATATAACCAATACGCATGACTACATATTTGCAAAAAAGATAAATGATCTCCAATATATGTATTTCATGCTAACCCATCACTCATCGGTTAGTCCAGATTATCATCTCCCACATATGTATATAGTCAGTGCTCATAAGATAGCAAATCTTCACACTTTAATGGACAGGAATCAGTTTTCTCCACCCTCTAACTCTTCAGCTCTCCACATTGTTGAAAATCTTATGATGGCATGGAGTGAATGATAAAAGAGAGTTTGAAAGTCTGGGCTCAAATCTCCTATAATTACATCTAGCTTAAAAGCATATACTATATACTTGTATTGAAATATTAAAAAATAAATAAATAAATTGGATTATTCAAAATTCAAGAATCATGTTCTAACCCTATCATTTCCACTGTTCAAATTTTTTTTAATTATTTTTTTAGTGAAAAAAAAAATCTAGCAAGAATCCTTGCACTTGTTTTCAGGCTTTATCATTGCTATTTTTCTCTATGTGGATTACCTTTTTGGTTGTTGTGAAGAATTTAATTCAGTGGTAAAAGTGAACACACTCTACCAGACACTTAATTTCTCAACAAATATTATATAATAAATAAATAGATTGGACTTTTTTTTATAAGCAATAAACACAAAGATGTCTTCTAATTTATGTTTGAATACTTTTCATTTTTGTCTACATTAGATGTTTACTCTAGTATGCTTCCTTGGGAAAGTTTGAACTGTTAGTAAAAAAAAATAAGTTAACGACAGTATTTCTGTTATATAATCATTTTAAAGAATAAAAAAAAAAAAAGTATAAAAATCAAGATGATAAAAAGATGAAAATCACAAAGATTATATAACTATCTTCTTGTCTTTTTTAAGAATAATGGCCACAAATATTCTAACTACAAACGATCATATAAATGCTTAATTCTAAAATTGTTTGATGTATCAAAAACTATTAATGATCACTCTTACTTTATCTAGTTAAGTGTTCTGTGCCATATTGAATTTTTTAAAAAACTGACCTGAGACACAATTTTCACAATAACTTCAGTTTTAATAATGTCAGAGCAAAAAAATTTACATTGATAGAAACTAAAAAAATAATTTAATATATCAATCACACAGTTCTTCTTTCCAAAATAGTTTATAAATATCCAATATAGAAATAAAACAAACAAACTCCTTTTTAAAACTTGTTTTTTATATGACTATAATGATGAAAAAGAAATCCAACATTTCAACTATTTCATATAGTCTTTTTCAAGGTACACTTATAAGAAATCCAACATTTCGACTATTTTGTATAGTCTTTTTCAAGGTACACTTATCTCCCACTTTTTTTTTCTATTACAAACAATCACAACCTAAACAAAAACAATTTTTTTTTGTAATAGGAAAGGGGAGTGGGAGATAAATGTACATTGAAAAAGACTATATGAAATAGTCGAAACATTGGATTTCTTTTTCATCATTGTAATCATATAAAAAGCAAGTTTTAAAAAGGAGTTTGTATTTATTTCTATAAACTAGAAAAACTAAAGAAAACAATATGACCAAGACAAATAGTGATTATCATTAAAAAGATAATGTAACAAAGAAATTTCCATATCCGAAATAATTATTACTTTATTGTTTGTTCATAATTTTTACTTTATCATTATTTATGTTAAAATTACATCTTCAGTGGTAATTTCTTTGTATTCCTCACAAAATTATCTTCGAAATGATATATAAAACATCTTACCTGAGATAATCCATATCTTCAGAACTTGCAGTAATAGGAAGATAAGAATTCTTCATTTTTTCTTGCACCCCAAAGTTGAAAAAGTTCAAGGCAACTGGAAGAAAAAAATGTTCTCCCTAATAAATGATAAAAAAAAAAAAAATTAGAAATCTATCAGAATGTAAAAATAATGAAACAAGTGTAGATATTATTACTTAACTACAATAGAAAAGTAAAATATATAATTTGAAGTTCAAAGATTACAAAAAAAGTTCTAAAGGCACATATTTATATATAAAAAAAGGTTTACATTTTCTACCTCTTTCAGGATATGTCTTCCAGAGAAGCATACCTGTTCATATTATCTAATACAAATATGCAAAATATTAAATATTTCATATTATTCAATATTATTTTTAAAAAAAGATAAATCATTCCATATCTTGTTTACCAATTGGCAAAAGTAATCAGTAATGATGCTGTTACAAAATTCTAATAATGAAGGCAGTCATATGCCTGTCAAACAAGTTAGTAAAACAAAACAATAAAAACTAAGTTAGTAAAACAAAAATAATAAAAACTAAGGTAATAAAACAAAAACAATAAAAACTAAGTTAGTAAAACAAAAACAATGAAACTTGTAGTAATGTTCGATGGCATATTAGAAGCACTAGTTGATAGGCCCACTCTACTGCTATCATCCAGAACAACATTTGTATTTTTTCTTCACCTTTTCGCTGGTAAAGTGATTCTTCTTTGGAAGATGATGTGAAGTATTCCTGTAGATCGCTGTACATAATGCTGTTGCTGAAATCAAATGGTTTAGGAATTTCAAATTCATTGAGGCTGGAAGAATCCATTTCTGAATCCATATCTGCTGATTAATAATTTCTTTGTGTCATTTTGTGTCCGTATAACTTAAAAAACTGAGAAAAAAAATTAATAAAAATTTTATTTTTTGTCGTAGAAAAAAATGGTGATTACCTACAGAAAGTACGAAAAAAGATGCAGAGAATTGTGGTATTCACGTATGCATAGTTCTCTTAGTTTTTCCATAATTTTGAAAAGAAAACCAACTTCAACAAATAACAACAATGTGTGGATGGTCCACCCAAAACCCCGAAGCAATTAACTCTGGAGTAGAAATGTGAGAAATCATCTGTTTTGGATGCAAAGTCAAGTATAACTTTATCCCTTAAAATGATGACATTTTAATTCTCTGCAATTTAGATTAATGGGAATTTTCATGCTAAATAAATTATATTTCTTTCATTCTTTGTTTTAAACTTTATTTATATATCAAATAACATTTTATTGGTTTTCAGTCTATCAAACTTCAAAAGTTCCAATTCTCTCATAATTTATGTAATACCCTTAAATCAACTATAATTATTATATTTTTTTTCATATGTCAAATGCATGGCTGGGAAGCGAACCAGAACCAGCTGCTTTGAAGGCAACTATGCTAACCACTAGGCCACCAGCACTTGACAAATTATTGTATTTATAAATTGAAACTTAAGTCTTCTACTTTTATAATTGTGGACAGACAACAACTAAAGTCTATCCTTTATAAGCATATAACAATAGAATTAAATCCTTCTACTTTTGATCTCTACAAATCTCTTTATAAATGGTTCAAAATAGCTGGATTACAAAAATTCTTATGTTAAACAAATAAAAGCCAATGTAAATAGTAAGTTAAAAAAAATATTGTAAACTTTTATCATTTATTTATTTCTTTTGTAGAAAGTTACTTTAAGCTATTTTTTTTAAATAAGTATGATTGCTTGATAAACAACGGATTATTTTTCTAGGTAATGGGTATGACAATTATTGATGAAATTCTTCAGACAAGTAATATTGTTGAAGTGAAAGTTATAATTATCGATATTAATGATCATCAGCCAGTCTTTCCAAACTATCATAAAATAAATATTATGGAAGGATCTGATAATAAGGATATTTTTAAGGTAATACATAAACATAAATTTTATAGAATTTAATACTAAATTTATTAATTTTTATAAGTCAGTTTTACAAAGTACACACACACATTTTTCCACATACATATTACATCTTTAAAAAAAATAAATAAATTTTAAATAATTTTGTAGATATAATAAACATCTCCATACTTCCCCATTCTTTTTAAATACACATAAATAAAGATATAATAAATAATTTTGCTATATCAATGACATTTGTATTCTTCACAAAGGACTATTTTTAATAAAATCAAATACACCAGATGTCAGTGTAAGGAAGGAATAGAAAATATTAGGCTTTTGTTAATTGAATGTAAATGCTTGAAAACAGAAAGGGCACATATAATGAAGTTATGGAAGAATAAATATGAAAAAAGTGATTATACAAAAAGTGGATTATTGGTTTTTATGCTGGGTTTGGAAAAAGATAAGGGGGATTTAGATATAAAGGCTGTAGAGTTGACAAAGATTATGTTGTGGAAATGGTATGAAGCAGAATGTGGGAAAACTTATATTTGGAGAATGTAAAATTAAGTAGCTAACAGATTTCTCTGGGTATAATTGCTGAGAGATTCTTTGTTTAAGAAAAAGCTACAGTACATCACCTCACATCACAATAAGATGGCACAGAAGGGAGTTTTTCTTGGTAGTTGGAGTAATACAAAAGTAAGATTATTATTTAAAGGAAAGGATAAGGATCATAGAAAGTTAAACAATTATAGACCGATAATGGTAACATCAGTTTTATATAAAGTTTTTTCATACCTGGTGGCTGGAAGAGTTGCAAAATGTATGGAAGAGAATAATGTAGTGCGGGAAATGCAAGGAGGTTTTAGATCAGATAGGCATATAGGAGATAGTTTATTTGTAGTTACACAACTTATGGATATGAGTAGGAATTCAGGAAGATGGTTATATATGAGTTTATAGATATAGAGAAGGCATATAATAGAATAAATAGAAATAGATTATGGGTAAGTTTAGCAAATTTGGGAATGGATGAAGCTTTAGTGGCTATTATTAAGAAATTATATGAAAATAATTACTATACATATCAATTAGGGGATATAGAATCAGTTAAAGGTAAAAATAGGATGGGACTAAGGCAAGGATGCCCTATGTCACCTATTTTGTTTTTGTTGTATTTGAGTGAAATGGAGAGAGCAATAGAAAGACTAGGAAGAGAGATAGAGATACCATTAATAGGTGGCAAGGGAGTATATACTTTGTTGGGTCTTTTTTTTTGTGGATGATGTGTGCAGAAAGAAGAGACTAAGGTAGGGGTCCCCAACCTTTTTGCACTTAAGAGCACATTCTTTAATACTGTCCAGGTGGTGGGCACCATTTATTTTTTCAACCAGGTGGCGGGCACTATTTATTTTTCCAATGTAAATTTATAGTTGGAAATTGTTAATAATACACATAATGTACAAAAAAATATTTATTTCAAAAATAAAATTTTAATATATAATTAATGTTTATATTTTTATGCTGTAAAAGTATAGTATGCCGTACAATTTGATTACAATATAATACAATAATTTATAAGAAATTTGAAAAATTAAATTTATTTGTATCAGATAAATAATTTTTTATCATGTTCGGGTAGCGGTGGGCACATATAAAATGGTCGGCGGGCACCATGGTGCCTTCAGGCATAGGGTTGGGGACCCCTGGACTAAGGACATGCACAAAAGTGGGTAATCTCCATCTCTTTACCCCCTTTGTGCATGTTGTGAAGAAAAATCAAATATAATGATGGTTAATACTGGGGAAAGAGAAGACAGAATTTTTATTGGGGGATATAAAGTTAAGTGTGGTGAATAGATATAGTTGTTTGGGAATCATCTTAAGTAATCAGACAAAGTGCTTGGATGAATGGGAGAAAAAATTAATAAATGAGGGAAAGAACAGACAGAGATTGATAAAGACATTAACAGTGTTTTTATATAATAAATATGATGTATCTAGAATTGTATGGAAGGGAGTTGCAGTAGCAGGGTTAACATATAGTAATGATGCATTATGTATTAGTAAAAGGGTATTAGATTACTTAAAAAAAAGTACAAAGGAAAGTAGGAAGACATGCATTAGATCCAGTTGTGTGGACAGTAAAGGTGGCAATTCAAGGAGAAATGGGATGGTCAAGTTTTTATATGAGAGATGCAAAAAGTAAAATGTTTGGTAGGTTGCAACTTATGGATAATAAAAGAATAGCCAAAATAGTATTTAATTGGATTACAAGTGTAACGATATATAAATATGTCGTTACATTAATCCAGAATAAAAACTTAAAAGTTCGCAAATAAAAGTAAAAAACTAAATGCTAAAATTAAAAATGTTTGTTATACGTATATACATTCGCACAGATGCTAAACTTTAAAAATTTTTTTTTTTTCATAAACAAAAAAAAAAAAAGTATTTGAACGTATTTTTTTTAATAAAAAAATACAAGATTGAAATATAAAAATATTTTAATAAAAAAATAATGTAAGTTAAAATAAAAACAGGTATTAATTAATTCCTGTAATCTATAAATGGAAATGGTTGTTTATTAATTATCTAAAAGCTGTGTAATTAAAAAGTCAGATGAAAAGTTAGATAAGAGAAGAAAGAAATTTTAGCTTGACCAATGGAAGCACTAAGCCTTGGCTCGGACCCTAACGAAAGTGATGGATTGGTGACGTTTTGTTGTTTGAATCCATGTGGATAATATAAAAAGGAGAAATATTGAGTATTGGGCAGTTCCAGCTGTTTGTTTTGAGAGTGGTGATAGAGACGCACATATCACACACTCTCTCTCTATTTTAAAAAATGAACTGATTGTGATACCGAAATGAACCAGCTAATGCTACCTCCGGAACATCTGACCGGGTTTCAAACAAGGACTCCGTGGAAAAACAAGAACCTGGACTCTTCTTCCGTAAGCTATTAACAATGAACTTAAAAATTTTTAAATAATTAAGAACTTTCGTGCAAGTAATTTAAATGTTAAAAATGGAATTTCTATCTGATCTTTAAGTTTAAAATCAATTGATGTTTAATTTTATATGTTTGTTATTGATAAAAAAATCATTTCCATTCATTTTAATTGTATAAATTATTTATTGTTTAAATTTTAAATGCATAAAATTTAAAGTTGGGTATAGACATTGCATGGATTCGTTAGCGGTTGATGATGTTGAGATTTTCACAGTCGATTAGAATGTATAGGTCAATGATGTTAATGCAGGCACCTTATGGTGAGTGCCATGGGTTTTGTGTATTCCCTTTTTGCAATTGACGTTATCGATGATTTTGTATTTTGATCGATTGTGTTTAATTTGGATGTTTTTGACCGTGGAATCTGTGCAGCCGATCTATATTTAACATTTTAAAACAAATTGTATAAAAGTTATCTGTGCGAACATATCTAAATGATAAATTTAAGTCGGGCATGAACGGCTATATGGTTTTGTAAGATTATATTAAGGGAGGGTAATCTTAGGTTATTTGTTTCGTGGTTGAATTGGCTCAATGGTTTCGATATATTTGTGTAGGTAGTAAATGTAGCAGGAGATCCGCCATGTGCAGGATTACATATATACGCCGCACACCCTCTGTTGCCTATGGAATTGGATAGTAAGACGCAAGACGCAATCCATTCCTATGGAGTTTTATGTTTATTGTTCTACTCGCCATCAGAAGTAGCATTCCTGGTGGTGGAGAGCAACAATGTCTTCTCACTATACTGTTCAGATGTGCATTCCTGACAGTATAGTCTATTTAGTGCCGTTGTATTTTCATGCTACATTGAATACATAAGTGTATCGGATGATTGGCGTCAGTTTGACTTTGAACTTTTAGCCTAGGGTTAAATAAGGGAAGAATATTGTCTTTTCAAATGCAGATCTATGTAGCCTATTCATACCCGACCCTCTAAATAAAATATTAAACATTATAGCAAGCTATTTTAAATGTAAAATTAAAAATTAAGATAAAAATCTAAATGTTAAACTTATTCCTCGGGTTTAGAATGATTTTATATGTGCGTAAATAAATATTTTTCTGTGTTAATTTCTGGCAGTGGCTTTTATTATTTTTTTATATTTATATCTAAGGTTATATATTTTATTATCTCTGCGTCTCCACTGAGCTAGTGACAATGGGCTAACGATCTAAATATGTAAATAAAGTGGAATCCTAACAGCGCGTATCTGCCTACTTTATAAATTTTTCTAGGCTCAAATGCCTAGATGGCGCCCTTGGTAGTGCGGTGCGGTGCGATGCGATCTCCCACTTCGTTTGGATCATTATACAAGTAAAGGGCAGGCAACAAAATGGGTGAGAAAGGTAATGTGGTATGCAGAAGATTTGGATAAAGAATTTATATCAATATACTTGTACAAAAGGTGGGTTGATTGTGTTAGGAGGATTATTGAGTGCTATAGTGATAAGGAATGGGATAAAAAATAGAGGCATTAATAAAGAATAGGGCGTTGGAGAAATGGAAAACTAGTATGGAGAGTAAAAAGAATTTAAATATATATAGAAATAAACGGAACATTGGATGCAAGTTAATTTATGATAATAGCAAGGAAAGTAGTTTATTGTTTAAGGCTCAAACGTGATCTTTAGCAACAAGAGTATATAAATGGAAAAACATGGGTGATTTAATCTGCAAATTGTGTAAGGAAGGCATAGAAAATATTTATTGAATGTAAATGCTTGAAAGCAGAAAGGGTACAAATAATGAAGTTATGGAAAGAATAAATATGAACAAAGTAATTATACAGAAAGTGAGTTATTGGTTTTTATGCTGCGTTTGGGAAAGGATAAGGGGGATTTAGATATAAAGGCCATAGAGTTGACAAGATTATGTTGTGGAAAATGGGAAGGAGTAGATTAAGGGAAAATTTAGGGTGGGGAATGGAAAGGAAAAGTAAAGTGGCTAACAGGTTTCTCTGGGCATAGATTCTGAGAAATTTCCCATCTTCGTTTAAAAAGAAGTCATAGTGCATCACATCACATACAACAACATATGACTATGAATGAGTACAAGCAATTGAGATTTTATATTTCTACTATATTAGAAGTATTGAGCTGTCTAAATATATTTGTGTGTACTTATAAAATATTTAACAAGATGAAGTCACAAAAAGTCCTTTCATATCTCTTTGTAAATAGTTTTACTTAGATCACTATAATAGAATTGAAAGGTAACTAACATATATTAAAATTTAACTGATACATTAAAATAAATAGTATGAAATAAATTAATAGATAATTAACCATATCTTGGAATCCATTTGACTGGCTTAGTACTATAGTATGCTTAATGAAACTATACATCCTTAAAAACTAATCTTATCTTAATAATTATATGATAGCAAGGTGGAATGCACCTCAGTGCTTTGTAAAAACTCATTCACAACACTTTCTAAATATTAATTATTACAATTAGTAAAGCGCGAAATCTATAGTTTCTTCTGCAAACTACCCTACGCCAGTTAGTTAAATAAACACTGAAATTGTGCCGAAGAGGACTTTATTAAAATGATCTAGTTTATTAATTAACTACATATTCTATGAAAATACATTAATGGGGTCTAAAGAATATCTGGGACTTAAACTTGGCTAACTACTGAATATGCCTTAAATTATCACTCTCTCTTATTTAACTAAACAAACCTTTTAATAAGCAACATATATGTGATATTAAGCTAAAAACATAGCAGCTCAACTAATACATCAAAGTAGGTTTCAGACCAGAGATCATCTATAGATATGCCAAACAGCATACATTAATTTACTTGAGAACAAAAAACATAGCATAAATCAATAAATGCATTTTACAATATATATTTATATGTCAACAGATGGCGTTCTACCAAAAACACCATCAAGCATTTGTTTACATAAACGTCAGAGCATGTATTCGCTATCTCTAACTTTAATTCCACTTTCAGATCATGATTTCAAGCTATTTGCTATCGTCAGTGAAAAACAGGAATTTTAGAAACTAGATCTAAACACAAACTCTGAGCATTTATGAAACAGTTTCTATTCAGCTTGCAAGCGTGAATCTTTTAGACACGTAATGTCCTCAAACTCAGCATAGCAAGCCAGATAGCTACATGGTTCTGAACTCAGTTCAGCATCACCACATAGTAGAAGCCTCTGCAATATATATCATTGCTAGAAAGACCTCAAAGGTACATTTATGAAAAACAAAAAACAAGTTAAAAACTTGCTAAGGCTTGTATTTATGTCAACAGATGGCGTTCTACCAAAAACACCGTCAATAGTTTGTTTACATAAAGGTCAGAGCATGCATTCACTATCTCTAACTTTAATTCCACTTTCAGATTATGATTTCAAGCTATTTGCTATTGTCAGTGAAAGACAGGAATTTTAGAAACTAGATCTAAACCCAAACTCTGAGCATTTATGAAACAGTTTCTATTCAGCTTGCAAGCGTGAATCTTTTAGACACGTAATGTCCTCAAACTCGGCATAGCAAGCCAGATAGCTACATGGGTCTGATCTGAGTTCAGCATCACCACATAGTAGAAGCCTCTGCAATATATATAGGTCTTTCTAGCAATGATATATATTGCAGAGGCTTCTACTATGTGGTGA
Source organism: Epiperipatus broadwayi (assembly GCA_028023455.1). Lineage (NCBI taxonomy): Eukaryota > Metazoa > Onychophora > Udeonychophora > Euonychophora > Peripatidae > Epiperipatus > Epiperipatus broadwayi. Next base: position 5,212,474 of record JAQFVV010012401.1, read on the forward strand.
TGCTGAACTGAGATCAGACCCATGTAGCTATCTGGCTTGCTATGCCGAGTTTGAGGACATTACGTGTCTAAAAGATTCACGCTTGCAAGCTGAATAGAAACTGTTTCATAAATGCTCAGAGTGTGTGTTTAGATCTAGTTTCTAAAATTCCTGTCTTTCACTGACGATAGCAAATAGCTTGAAATCATGATCTGAAAGTGGAATTAAAGTTAGAGATGGTGAATGCATGCTCTGACGTTTATGTAAACAAACACTTGATAGTGTTTTTGGTAGAATGCCATCTGTTGACATAAATACAAGCGTTAGCAAGTTTTTAACTTGTTTTTTGTTTTTCATATATATATATGCAAAAGTATAGATGTAAATAGAGAAAATAATAAGGCAAATAAGCTTTTATAAGTTGAATTCAAAAGATTAAGAATTTGAGATCAGGCAAGATTTACACTTTAACTTTTAAAGTATTTTAAAATTATACAGGTGGAGATACGTTTATCTAATGCAGTTAATTAATTTAAGAGACTTTTTTAACATAGTTTGATTAATTTATAAGATTTGAATTTAAGAGTTTGTGCACATTATTTATATTATATAGCTAGCTTTAGGAAAGATTTATAGATTGCTATAGCTTTTAGATTTAGCTTGGTTGAGAAGTTGTTACCGATTATTTATCTGAAGGCTTGCAGCTTGACAGTATGAAACACACACGCATGGACTGATTTGTGGTTCATCTATGGGCTATTCTTTCAGTAGGGCTGTGGTTTGGGGTCTTCAGTCTCCATAACAGTTCTAGCTGCCAGGAAGGTGGCCTTTGCTTCTCTAGCCGCTGGTTTCCATGTCAAAAACTAGGCAAACTGCTTGGGTAAAGGTTAACATGAGAGAATCCGATTTCTTTTCAACTGGCCTTTTTATATTTCTTTAACCCCCCCCCCTCTTACAGTTCATTCACAATCTTTATTTTTGGACTTTAAAACTTAAGAAGTCTTAATTTCATCCACTTCAAACGAATCGGTTAGATTGATTTCAGGTTTAATGTTAATTAATTGTTCCTTTTTTATTTCACCAGATTCAAGTTCAGCTGGATTTTATTGCAGGTTTAATTGTCCAATTTTTATTTTATTAAGAATCATAAAATCTGGATTTATACAGGCAGTGTCTCATAAGATTGACAAAGTTCTTTTTTCTTTAAACATTGAATTTCTTCTCTTTTTCTTTTCTTGAAAGAGATTTAAGCTGCTAACATTTTAACATACACGTGAGAAATCTACATTTGTTTTTAATTGCTATACGTGATTAAGTAATTTAGTAATTGGGTAACTTCAAAGATGGTTTGAAATAATTTAGAGAATTCTGTTCTTATATAATACAATTTCTACAGCTTAAAACCAATTTAATAATTTAAAATCATAAGATAAATATTTATGAAATTATAAGGTGTGTACATTATATAATGATAATATCAATCAGGTGTGAATATACAATTTTTAACAAATAAAAATATTACAAAATGTGTATACAATCATAGCAGATGTGTGTGCATATACAATTACACACATATACACGTAAATATACACTTTTATATATGTTAAATTCCCAAGTATATTGTTATATATATGTGTACCTCTAGGGTTTGAATTAGGGAAATGAAGACTACTATTTTATATAGAGGTGAAACGTATGATGACCAAATCATACTGTTTCAATAGTAATAGGTTAATCACAAGCAGGTAAGCTTTACCAAAGGAAAGAACCATTTTAAAAATAATAATTTATTATAAAATGAAAAATCAAAGACTTCATTGAGTCATTATAAAATAATAAAAATTTATGAAAAAAATTGAAAATATCTTTGAAAACAGTGGATCATTAATAAATGATTTCATTATATATATATATATGATGATCTTTTCCACATGTAATTTTACATATATATGTAACACATTGTATTTAACTTTCACTTCCTTATATAAAATGATCAGTTTAAAACTGTGACTGGCTTATCTAAAATTATAAATAGCACATATTTAACTTACTCCATTACATTTAATATATCAAGATCACTAATGAGAAGTAATGACTAATTAAATGAAATATTTAACTAATTTATTTTTTTATTAGTCTTATACATGTAGTTTACTTAACTTTATTAATACATACATTATGATAACGAATATTTTTTTATATGAAATGGTCCTCATTCTTGATTGTTTTCCAAAAGCCTGAAATAATATAGGTGGACTATAATAAAATTTGCCAATACTTATTTTTATATACTGATATAAAATATATATTAATTTATCTATATAATTAAGATGAGAACCCAGTCTATTTTAGGCTATCGCTCTAAATGTTGAACAAAGGATCAAGAATAGAATGAATCCACCTATACCTGGAGTTTGTAAGGTATGTAAGCTTACCTTTGTCAACACTGATAAAAATTCAGAGTGAAATTAATATATCAGTCAGCTACAATATAACATTCAATAATTAATAGATTAATAATCAATTATACAAGGATGGATATAGAATTTCTCTTTAATAATCTTGTTTTTAATAATTAAATAGAATTAAATCAATGTAAACATGAAATTAACATAGTTTAATGTATATGTAATTAAGAGGAGAAAATCAATCTATCTCAGGCTATGGATAAATAGTACTCTGGGTCAAGGATAGAATAAATCCACCAATTACTGGAGTATTTGATGTATAGAAACTTACTTTGTCAACACTGGTAAAAATTCATAGTGAAATTAATATATCAGCCAGTTAGAATATGGCATTTAATAATTATTAGATTAATATTCAACTAATGATCAACTACACAAGGATGAAGATTGTTTTTATTAATTAAATAAATTTAATAAATGCAAACATAGTTTAATGATATGTGATTAAGAGAAGAAAACAATAGCATTCTAAATGCTGAGCAAAGTATCAAGAATAGAATGTTTTCATCTATTTCACTCTGAATTTTTACCAAGGATAGGTGAATTCATTCTATTTTGTTGTTGTTGTTTTTTAATTCATTCTATTTTTGATCCTTTCATTTAATATTTAGAGTGCCATTTATACATAGCCTGAGGAATACTGTACAAATCTTCAGAACTTAATGTAAAAGACTTTACTGAAGTTCTCACTCTTGATTTGTCAATTTTTTCTGTTGTTTTTTTTTTTTTTAAAGAGCTTGTTTTTTTTTTTCATATCTTTTTCAAAACAAAAGTTTTGAGTATCTGATAGAGACCTGTTTATTTCACACTTGAATGTAGATTGCACATAAAATAGATCGTTTTCTTTAACAAAACTAATAGAATTTATATGCCTAAAAAAAAATTCTCACCAACTTTCAATGCTCAGTTTTATTTTTATCTAATTACCAGTTCTGAGTGCTTCCTCAAGTTTTAATTCATCAATTATCATTGATTAATTTTTGCCTACTCTTCATTTGTTAGTGCTAAAGATATAGTGTTTTTACTTTTTTTGTGAGATGTAAATTTAGAATGTCTATCTTTTTTAATAAAATCTTATATCAATATTAAAAATGTGTTTACAAAGTATAGCCATTATGTCTTGCATTGATGGTCGAGAGGTCAGCGCGACTGCCTTACAAGCAGTTTCCAGGTTGCGGGTTCGTGTCCCGGCCGATGCTATGACACTTGAAAAAAAAAAGTATAGCCATTATCTTCAATCAAAAGTTTGAATTCCCATGGGAAAATTGTATTGCGTTGATATTAATATTTGTATTTTCTCTTTGGATTATTTTTATTTTTAAAATTCATAATAGATATGCTTTGGAAGAGTGTATAGTATGTGATAAAGTTTTCCATCTGAAGTGCTTAAATAAGATTAAGTATATAAAAGATGTATGGTTGTGCATACGTGTGATAAAAGATGTGGGGGAAAAAATGGTTTTTAAATATTAGTAGAATGAAAAAAGATATATATGACAAAATAAGTAATGCAATGGGGATAGTTAGGTAAAGAATAAGTAAGATAGAGGAAGAGGTAAAGGATATAGAAGTAAAATTAAAAGTGTTAGATAGATCAAGAATGAATAAAAACAATAAGGAAGAAATAGATAAGGAAATTCAGAAGGTTGAAGAGAATGTTACAGATGAATTAGGGAAACTAAGCTGTGATACAATCTTGATAGGAAAGTCACTAATTAGAGGTTGTGGAGATGTAATTGTAAGGGAAAATAGAAATGGGTATGTAAGAGTATGTTTACCTGAAACTAGAATTAGACATGCTACTGATAAGCAAATAAACAGGTGAGTAGAGATGTTTAGGTTATAGTGGGAATAAATAATTTTTTAGAGCCATTGGAAAAAGTAATGGATGAGTACAAAAAAATTGATTAATAGTTTGAACAAGGTTAAAAGAAGAGTAGGAATAATTGGATTATTACCAAGATTTAACAATAGGTATATATTAAATAGAGTATGTTCTATAAATGAGAGACTGAAAAAATTATGTGACAGAAATAATGTTATGTTTGTGAATGTGTAGGATATTTTATTAGTAAGAGGGATACAATAAAGATGAGTTGCATTAAACAAAAATAAGAAAGTGAAGCATTAGGAGGTTTGATTTATAAAAAATATTAGTTTGGGAAACTTATAAAATGAAGTAGAGTCTTAAATTATAGTATTATCAAAAAGAAAGTTAAGTATAGACGAGATGTAAGCAGAAAAGAATAATAGATCCAGATATAAATATAGATGTGAAAAGGGAATGGGTCAATAAAACTAATAATAAACAAACTAATTATAAATATAAAAGAGAAGAAAGAATCAAAAGAATTTATAAAAGAGTAGTAAGAAGAAATTGTTAAAATTGGGTATTTGAATATGCAAGGTAGTAGGAAACCAGAAAAGTGGTTGGAATTAAACAAAGCAGTTAAAAATGAAGGGTTTTAAGTATTAGCAGTAGTGAAAACACATCTAAGAGAGGAAAAAGAACCTACACTGGAAGATTTGATATGGCAGGATATAAATAGAAAAGAGAAAAAGAAAGGATGATGATATAGGAGTTATAGCAAAAAAAAAGTCTCAAGAACTTTTGTGGCTTGAGATAAGAATAAGAAGACAAGAATGGATGGTGACTATAGTGTATATGGCCATTGGAGATAATCAAACTATAACGGAGTGGAACAGTAGCATATATAAATGCTTATTTAAGGATATACAGTGTTTCAAAAAAATGGGGAAGAAAATAATGGTTATAGGGAATATGAATGGGCATATTGAAGAAATTGATGATGTAGATAATAAGAATGGACAGCTTTTGAAATTTTTTGTCAGAAAGTGAATTTGAGCATTGGAAATTTACCAAATATTTATGAGGGGCAATACACATGATCTAGAAATAGTATATTTTACACAATAGATTATGTATTAGTAGAGAAAGAGGGAATAAATAAAGTATGAAAAATTAAAGTGTTTGATAATGAAGAGTCAGAGTATGTAATAATGATCATAATTTTTTTATAATAGAAATAGTTAGTAATGTGATGGAAAATAATAATAAAAGTAGAAAGAATAGTGAAAGATGTAGATGGAGAGTGAATGATAAGAATAATTTAAAAGAATATAAAATAAAAGTAGAAGAAATTATGGAAGAGTTTGTTGGGGATGAGTATAAGGACTGGTGTTGTGATAGAAAAAGTGGCAAATAGTGTTCTAAGATAGAATATTCAGAAGAATAAAAGTAATAGAAAAATGAGAATTAGTAAAAGTGTAAAAGAGAAGAATTAGAGACAATTTTAAATAAGTATGTAATGGATATAGAACAAATGTTACATGTGAAGGATAGAATGATAACAAATATAAAAGCACATAGTAATGGAAATATTAGTTTTACAAATGGGCAGGAGAGATTTTGATGAATTTGGAAAATAGGGCAAAACTAAACCTATTATCATTTTTAAATAAGATAGCAAAGAAAACAGAATTTCCAAATAGCTGGAATAATACAAGAGTGAGGCTATTATATATAAAAAAAGGTTTAGCCATAGAAAGAAAAACAATTATAGATCGGAAGAGGTAATGTCAGTATTGTATAAAGTTTTTGCATATATAGTGAGTTAAAAGAATGGCAAAATGGATGGAAGAAAATAATATAGTAGGAGAAATGTAAGGAGATTTTAGAATGAATAAAGATATAGAAGATAGTTTATTTGTAATAACACAACTTATAGGTATAAGTAGGAATACAGGTACGCAGTTATATATAGTCTTTATTGATATAGAGAAGGCATATGATAAAGTAAAAAGCAATAGATTATGGGAAAGTTTAATAAATTTAGGAATGAATTGAGATTTAGTGGATCTTAGTAAGAGATTACATGAAAATAATTACTATATGTATCAGCATATAGAATCAGAATTAAAAATGGGGTGAGATTAAGGCAAAAATGCCCTATGTTATCTATTTTATTTTTGTTATATTTGAGTGAAATGAAGAGGGCAATAGAAAGACTAGGAAGAGAGGTAGAGATATCGTTAATAGATTGCAAGAGAGTGTATACATTATCAGGTCTTTTATTTGCTGATGATTATTTTCTTGTGCACAGAAAGTAGAGAAGATGTGGAAGTTGTGTTAAAGACTTGTGCAAGGCTGGATAAGGAGATGGTGATCAAATTTAGTGAAGAAAATTCAAAAGTAATGATGATAAATGCTGGGGATTTTTTCCTGGGGGATATAAAGTTAAATATAATGAAAAAAGTATAACTATTTGGGAACCATCTTAAGTAATCACAGGAATTGCTTGGATGAATGGGAGAAAAAATTGATAAATGAAACAAAAAAAAAAGAAAGGGACTGAGAAAGAAATTAACAGTGTTCTCATATAATAAATACAATGTAGCAAGGATTTTCTGAAAGGGAGTGGCAGTAGCTGAGTTAACTTATGGTCATGATATGTTAGTAAAAGGGTGTGTAGATTACTTAGAAAAAGTACAAAGAGAAATAGGAATGCATGTATCAGATGCAGATGTGTGGATGGCAAATGAGGCAATTCAAGGAGAAATGGGTTAATCAAGTTTTTAAATGAGAAAATGCAAAAAGCAAAGTCTAAATGTTCAATAGATTGTAATTTATGAATAGTAAGAGAAAGAGAATAGCTAAAATATTATTTAATTAGGTTATGAGCAAAGAACAGATAACAAGATGAGTGAAAAGGTAGTGCAGTTTGCAGAAGATTTAGATAGAGACTTTATGTTAGTGTACTTGTATGAAAGGTGGGTTGATCATGTTAGAAAGATTGTTAAGTGTTATAGTAGCAAAGATGGGTTAGAAGAATAGATGCATTAATAAAAAAATAGAGAACTGAAGACATGGAGAACTAGTATGGAAAGTAAAAGGAGTCTAAATAAATATAGAAGTAAATAGAATATTGGGTGTGAACTAATTTACAATAATAGTAAGGAAGGTTGTTTACTGTTTAAGGCTTGAACAAGGTTGTTAGCAACAAAGGAATATACACACAAATGGAGAAATGTGTAGGTTGCAAATTATGTAAGAAAGGCATGGAAAATATTAGACACCTGCTAGTTGAATGTAAATGCCTACAAGCAGAAAGGATACAAATAATGAAGTTGTGGGAGAATAAATATAAACTAAATGTTTATATAGAAAGTGCCTTCTTGGTTTTTATGCTGGGCTTGGAAAAAAAATAAGGGGCATTTAGATATAAAGGCCATGGAGTGGAAAAAGATGATGTGGAAATGAAATAGAGCAGGATAGAAAGAATATGTGGAAAACTTAGAATGGGGCATGGAAAGGTAAAGTAAGTTGTTAAACCATAAAACATTACGTGATCACTATTTTTATGCTTACACAAGTTGTTTTTCACTTATGCAAAACTCTCCATACAGTAGCACCACTCAGTGCAAGCCAGAGTAATCAATGGATGCAGGAAGGTTTGTACATAAAATTAGATCCTAAGATCTAGGTGCAATGCTCTCAGATTCAAGGCTCCTCACTGATGAAAACCACAAGCTAGAAACTAGTCTGGGGATATTGGGTGAGTAAGCACTAGATATGGATTTTATGCACAAATCTTTCTGCATCCATTGATTACTTTATCTTGCACTAAGTGGCGCCACTATATGGAGAGTTTTGCCTCTGTAAAGTAAGGTGGCTAACAGGTTTTTCTGGACATATTGGATAAGAGATTCTTGACTTCGATAAAGTAGTAGCCATATCACATTCACATCCATAGACATATATCAGAATAACCTTGAATTTTATTTATATTAACTTAGATTTTATTTACTTTGTTTAATTTAAAATGCAAAAGCAAAAATACGGATAATTATTAAGTCTGTTGCTTTTTAAAATAAACCACACACACACATCATATTTTGAATAAGCAGGAAGTATAATCAATTCCATATTTCTAAGCTTTGTCATTAGTATAAATATTTTTTTAAAAAAATATTATTTACCTTCTGAAATTCAAAATTATTATTGTGTTTTCTTTTATACAATTAAAAATAAACCATATATAAATAGGGTGTCTTTTTTTTCCATAGGGCTTTAATTGGGACACACGATTTAAAAAACAATAATTTCATTACAGATTACTGTTCATTTCGGTATGAAATAAAAAGATCACAAGACATATAATCACATTTACATTATTAACAATATACTTATTTCATAATATAAACAAAAGCAAAAGAGAATTGTTTGTTTATATATTATCTATTAAAACGAACTCTCTATTGTTTGGCATACTTGATAGAGAGTCCGACTTGAATAAAAAGGTCTTAAACTTCTTATGTATTCCTGAGCAATATATTCATATACTTTTTTTTTTTATTAAAACAAAATCACAAATTGAAATCATGTATTGTTAACATGGGAGCGACTTCCATTTGGGAAAAATTACTGATTAACCAATCAAAAAATTAATTATAAAATATTAGATGAATAAATATTAATTTATAAAAATTAAATATAAAGTTAAAATTAAAAATAAAAATGAGTGGTTAAGAAAACCGGAACAATTAACTGTCCCAAAAGAATATGTCGAGACAAGAGAGCTAAAACCAAGACAAATCCGGGAAAAACAGGATATATGGACACCCACTACATAAATATATGGTGTAAAAAGCAACACATTAACAATTATGAAGTTTCTGTACTAAATATATTTACACACAGACATATATTTTAATTGCACGACTTATAAAAATAGAATTGATATAATTTTTTTTATCAAGAATCATGTATATAATATTTGACTTGACTAAGCTAATAATTTTGTATATTTTATCTTTTAATTTTCGAAATAAAGCAAGAAAAATCTATTATCGCAAATGAAATTTATTTAGATTTGTTTTTAGTGATGTTTACGACTTGGTATAGTTTAAGGTGGTTTCCTTGAAATCAGTCCTATGAATCTTATATTGTTTACAATTCTAAACTTGGTTATTATTATATATAACATTTTTATTTTCATAAATACTTAAATTATTACTTATGATAATAGTATAAGGTATAACTATATAAGGCATTAATTATATATGTGATTATTCTATTTCTAAATATATAGATTGATATTTTGCTACCACTTAAATGTTTCTAGTACATACTCACAACACTATATATATATTCTGTATTAAAATTTGATTTGGTTTCATATACTCCAATATTCTTTTTTCTTCAAATTTACCGCTAATGAAAATTCTCGTTCAAATAAAACATAATATTGATTATCATAACAGTTGATTTTTAAAATATAACCTTAAAAGCCATTAAAAAATAAACTTATGCCAAATATATAATATTTTTTAGCAAAGTTTAAGTAGAAATCTAGCTCCAATTTTAATTATATAAAAAATAGATTAGCAAATTACAATTTATATAAAAACATTGCGATTCCGAAGTGCTGTACTTATTTAATGTAAGAGATGGGGGGGGGGGGGGGGCGACACAAAAATGAAGCATAATTATTTGTTATAAATTGTTAAAATGTTTTCCAAAAAAAAAAAAAAAAAAGCTAATTTAAAGTGCAGAAATATTCCGCAATATGTAGTGCACTAAACTCAAGAGTTTTTGAAAGAAAATTCTATTTTATATCAGGGGTGGCCAACTTTTGTGTTAATAAGATCTACTTTTTATTTTTAAAATGTGTTGCGATCGACTTGTTGTCATAGGCGTAGTCTAAGTGGAGGGAGGTGTTAAATACATACTATTTTTATATATCTACCTAGTAAAAAATAACAATTGGTTAACAGGCCAAAAAACTTATGTCCGGGGGGGAATTAAAGCAACAAGAGTAATTATTAACCATATTTATTAATTCAAATTAGCTACATTAAATCAAAATTAAAAATATTTATTTTCAATGATGATATGGTTTAGTGGACTTCACCTATCTAGAATTGAAAAAAAAATTAGAACAAAAACAAAAAAAACTTGAAAATCTTGACCTAATTTGTTTCACTCGTTACCCCGCAGCTATTGCCAGATTGGCCTCGCGATCGACCAAAAATGGCTTTGCGATCGACCGGTGGATCACGATCGACTTGTTGGACATCCCTGTTTTATATGATCAATTGCAAAACAAATTGTTTTTCTAAGACATTGTAATATAAAACTCCATATATATCATAATAATATTTTTAATGTCTAAATTAATAATCACAACCATAAATTCCAAAATTTTATTGGCTTATTAATAAAGCATATATTATTGATTATTACTGTTGTAAATAAAATGATTGGAAGTAATATTATTGATACTTTTATATAGTGAATTATTTAAGAAATCTTCCCATGCAGATTTTATATGTACAGAGCATCTTAAAAATTATATGTGTCAAATTTTGTTTTATCACAATTAAAATTTTATTGAAAAAGAATACATATATACATAATTACTTGAAAGAATAATTGACGAATAAAAGGATACAATATTAACTACAAAAGGAATAAAATTACAAATATTTTTGGTATAGTAGTAATTTTATTATTTCATCTAGACGATTTAAACTACACTTAATAATAATAATAATAATAATAATAATAATAATAATGCTCAAGCAGACTAAAATACCCAAAGGTCTGCTATATTTGACTGCAAACTTGATACTGAGCAGAGAACTGTATGTTACTATGAATGGCTGAAATTCACCTTCATTCATCCCAACACAATCACTATCACAAGGGTCTCCTCTGAGTGCATTAATGTTTATTTATTATATCAATCCTCTTATTGAAAAAATCAATAGCACATTCATTGGAGTTCAAATACCTGGTACAACACAGAAGATTGCATGTCTCGCATACATGGACGATATCACAGTCTTCTTGACATCAAAGAAGCAAATACCACAGCTTCAGGCAGTGCTTGAACAATTCTCAAAGCAATATGGATTGAGCATAAACCCAGAAAAGTCTGCAGCCTGGACGCTACTCACTGGAAAGCCATGTGGACCAATGTATCGAGCAAAACCAGCTCCATTCCTAGGCTTTCCTTTTTTCTAGGAGCCACTGGAATGAGATGTCAGATCCAAGCCAAGCTCAAAGAGGAAGTCAAAAGCATAGCTGAATCACTCTCAAAGGCATATTTGTCCATATATGCAAAGGTGCAACTGATTAACAAACTTATAATAACCAAGATAACATATTACATGCCTGTAGTTGAATTTTCAAAAAAATTTATGGTATGCATTAATTCCATATGTTGCAAGCTCATCTGGGGGGAAAAGACGGTGGCAATTTCAGTGGCAAAACTGAATCGCCCTCTTATAGCAAATGGACTGGGATTGCATAGCTTACAAACATTTCAAACATTCAAAACAAGGAATCCTATAATTGCTATACTCACTCAATTTCCTAAATTAAGACACCTAGAGCAGATAACACCTACAGATAGACCTCCTCCAAAAGATTGTTTTTTGGCAATCACCGTCTACCAATGCAGGAGAGAAAGAACAATTCCAGATCAATTGGACCAAAAATATAAATATTGGGAAATATATAAGTTTATACATCAAAATAATTATAATGAGGAGATCCCATCAATACTAGAAATAGGAAACAAATATCTGATCAAGCAATACAAAAAATGGCAACTAGAACCTAAGTTCCTAGATTTTATAATCAAGATGAATTTGAACGCTTTACCTACTAAGTATTTTTTACATCACAGAAGAATGTACAGGTCAGTTGATCCATTCTGTGGCCTTTGCCATATGGCTGAGGAGACTTTACAGCATATAATTTTCAACTGCAAGGCCTTGGAGCAGACTAAATGCATTTTGCAGGCCAAATACAGGAAAATAAATATTACAATGATGCAAATTATATCAAATTACAAAGATAGGTGTATACCAGCCATAAGGGCCTCAACGTTTGTTTTATATGCACTTTGGTGCACTAGGTGTGTATTCATATTGGGTAATAACCCCAGAAGGCATCCAGCCACATTTGAAAATAAGTTGAATAAAATTCAAGTTAGAGATAAGCAGATCACCAGCCCAGATATTTATGCAGCTACTTGGTCCCTGTTCAGGCAAATAGCAAAGCTATAAAAACAAAATTAAAGAAAGCATGGTCCTGATTATGCTCCTATTGGACAATAATATGATTAATTAACATTGATAAAGTGGATAGAATCATGTAAAATTACCCGTACAGATATGTACTTTTAAAAAAATGAATATTGTAGACTTGAAATTGAACTAACAATAATAAGATTCAACATGTATCTTGCTATGGCATTATAATACTATGTAATTATTGGATCAATAAAGTTTACTATTGTTGAAACTTAATAATAATAATAATAATAATAATAATAATAATAATAATAATAATAATAATAATAATAATAATAATAATAATAATAATAATAATAATAATAATAATAATAATAATAATAATAATAATAATAATAATAATAATAATAATAATAATAATAATAATAATAATAATAATAATAATAATAATAATAATAATAATAATAATAATAATAATAATAATAATAATAATAATAATAATAATAATAATAATAATAATAATAATAATAATAATAATAATAATAATAATAATAATAATAATAATAATAATAATAATAATAATAATAATAATAATAATAATAATAATAATATTCAAACATATGCATGAATGCTTTATGTGACTGTATGTATTTAAAATTAAAGGATATAATCATGAAATGTTTTAATAAATTTATTATTACAGTAATAATTAGATTTATTATTAATTATGGGAACTTTAAAATAAACAGAATAAAGTGAAAAGAAAGAAGAAAAAATCATTTAATATTTTAATAGTATAAGTTATTTATTTGTAAAATAATAATGTGTATTTTATTTTAATCATTAATGAATATAATTTGATATTTTAATATTTTTGAAATAATATTTATCTTAAAAATTTTAAGAATGAAATCACAAATTTTGGCACTATAGACTGAGAAAATGTCTAAATACTATCTGCTTCCCACTTTTCTAACCAACAGTGATAGACTATTCCCATAAAAATCCAAAAAGTGAAAAATTTTGGGTACAAATCTTCTGACAGGAACTTATAAATAAACTCACATGTTAAAGATTGTTTAGTCTTTTATTAAATTGTGTATGGAAGGACTGTATAGGATTTAAATACAAATGTATCTATTTTGGCATTCTACATTAAAATGATATCTAAGTAGACAACTAACTAAACATTTGCCTTTTTGATGGAAAATATTCTATATTGCTCTGAATGAAATGTCTAACAGTATATCAGAGATCCCCAACCTTTTTCCATTTAAGAGCACATTCTACAATACCGGCCAGGTGGCGGGCATCATTTATTTTTTCAATGTAAATTTATAGTTGCATATTGTTAATAATATACATAATGTACAAAAAAATATTTATTTCAAAAATAAAGTATAGTATGCCCTACAATGTGATTACAATATAATACAATAATTTATAAGAAATTTTAAAAATTAAATTTATTTGTATCAAATAAATAATTTTTTATTGTATTTGGATAGTGGCGGGAACACGTAAAATGGTCTGCGGGCACCATGGTGCCCACGAGCATAAGGTTGGGGACCTCTGAAATATATCATTCAATAATAAATGTAAAAGGAATGAAAATCAAATATTTGAATTTTAACTATGAAAACTTTTAAGAGTGCTTCATGGAATGCTACATTTTTATTTGAAGTGCATTATTTATTTATCTCCAAACCATAAATTACTGGCTTGGAATTAATATTTGCTAATATTTGATAATTATAAAACTAATGTGGATTAATAAGTATATTCTTAAAAATATTATGTAAAGCTTTGGATAATAATTTAAAACTAATGCATTCAGTGGATTAAATACTCCTTAATACTACAATGACCACAGTAATTTAAAGTTATGGATAATTATTAAGAAAATGACTGTTAATAAACAGATTTATATTCATCAATATTTTATCTTCAGAAATGTGCTTAGAGATTTTTTAAATTGATGAAAACTATACCTTAAAGGATTAATTATTGTGTTTAATGCCTAAGAAATATAAAAACAAATAATTATATGCTTGTCAAATGTTGTTTGGAAACTAACCATTAGTAGATTTGTACCTATAAACTCAGCCTTCATTATTAAGCATTTTCTATAAGGATTAAGTGTTGTTAAATTTATTCATTAGGATACCTTCAACCTTAAAATTCCAATGATTAAAAATTGTGACTACTTAAATGATTGCTCTTGAATAATTATTTCTTGGATGTTTTTAAAGATTAAGAATTATCATTTTAAGGATATAAGTATTGAATTTGTTTAATTTTATAATATTTAAAGTTTTATTGTTTTATAAAAGTTCTCAAGCAAAAAGGTATGATAAAGAAAATATAGATAACATATTACATTTATGATTGTAATTTTGTATAAATGTGTGTTAATAATTTGTTGTACCTTGAAGATCAGTTAAATAGACTTTAAGCTAATTAAAAATTAGTTATAACCAAGATAATAATTAATATTTTATATGTTTTATTGATTTCTTGATTTAACTTCGTATTTGTAAATAGTAAAAGTATCTAGAGTATAAGTTTGAATATTTATTAAGATTACCCTTCTTATTTTTTTTGCTTAAAGAGGTACTTATACAAATCTATAAAGATTATATAGGATATTTGAGTATACTAATAGCAATATTATTGTTTAGTTGTGACATATTTCTAACAATACCTTATTGTATCTTTAATCATAATATAAGCTTAATAAACATATTGTGTAATTCCACAACATCTGGAATAATCAGGTCAAGTTAAAGTCATATTTTTATAAGAATAAGATATATATAAGTTGGATTAAAACTCTACTATTTTATAAAAAGATTTAGTTTATGAGTCTGATGGTTTAATATGAAATATGTTTATTTGTGATTATTTATCTTTTCTACATGCATATGGTCATGTGTATTTGTTGTATGAGATAGTGTGCATAATTGGTGGGTGCTTGAAAGTCTGAGTTCAAATCCCCTATATTTACAATTAAAGCTTCAGATTTGTGAAGAGTGCCTGTTTTTAAAATGTTTAATTAAGGATACATTAAAACATTCTTATAATTTGCTTATTGTTAATACTTAAGTCTTTATGTTAAATGCTACACAATCTTCTCCAATGACATGTTTTTGTTATTGCATCATGTCCTCATATAGCACACAGATATTTATGACTAAAATAGCAAGTATTTATTAAATATAGTAATATAATATTATTTATCATCTGTAGAAAACTTATTATTGTTATTAGATTTATTTATTTATTTTTAAATATTTATGCTATTTGTTATTAATAAAATTGATTTTATATTTGTTAATTATCCAGTTCTTTTGTTATTAATTAGTTAAGGCTCATTTTATACATGTTTTCTGAATAAACAAACAAATATGGTCACATGAACTTATAAGTTATTACATCTTGCTAAGAAGAAATATTATTTAATTTGATTAATTTGCACCATTTACATTGTAACATTTTATTTACTAAAGATATGAGCAGAAATAAAAAATGCTTTTGATATTTATATTGATGATTTTAAAAATAGTACTTATCATGTATTGTTAAAACCCTGAGAAAATTGTTTACTGTAATTAATGCAACATAAGAATTTAGAATCTACTTGCTAGCCTTGTTAAAATATGTAAATATAGAGAATTGATTCATTAATGTTTAACTTACACTTTAGATGGAGAAAAGAAAAATCAACCCTGAGATATTTATTAATATTGCTATTTTGAGATTCACATCTGTATACCTGTGTACTTTCTTTAAATATTTATAGAGTCTCATAGTGTAATGACTTTGAAGAGGGGTTTCGTTATTATCCTTTGCCTTATTCTGGATGATAAAGTGTTTTATGTTCCACATATAACCTTTTGTTTCTTTATTATATATATATAGAATCGCCCACCTTTTTTTTATAGTAATAAAATAGAAATATATTTTTACTCTTCCCTCATTAACAAACTATCCTATCTCTGAAGGTTTCTGGTCCCTCAGGTGGAGTGAGAAATATCATTGGCAGCAAGCTACCAATAATATAAAAACTTGGGTATTAAATTAAAACACTGGCCAACCAAACACTTTATTTATTTAGGCACCAGTTAATCACAAAGTAATTAATGTGTTCGCTCGACCAGCAACGAATCTAGTACCTGAAATCCCAGCTAGCTCATCGAATTGTAGCTGTTTTAAAAATCTCTGCCCACTCTAAAATTCTATTTCTCAATAATAATAATAAAAATTACCACACGATAAAACTTTGGCATCATTCAAAAATCCTTATTTCAAAAGATACTCCTACTCTTTCAATTTCAACTTAAATCACTTCTCAATAACAATTATATATTTCACTCCCTGCTCTATTTCCATAAATTAAACATATCTCATAATAAATGTGTATGTTCATTCTATTAACATAAATATTTTAACAACAATTTAAATTTTGCTCTTTTTTCTTAAAATAATCACTTTATCTCATAATACAACCAGGCACACTCTTTTCATTTGAATAGATATTTTAATACATTTGAAATAAAATAAAAATTACAAAACATATTTAATAAAATTCACACATACACACAATTAATAATTCTGAATAAAAGTTGGACAATGGAGCCAATATAATTTATACCCTGAAGATACTAGTTCGTAAAAAGTTAAAAGTTTTTATTTACTTATCTACCACAGCTTAAAGATCAAGAATTGGAGAATAAGAAAAATGAAATGTTGCCTAGGATTTGAATTTGATTTGACATGAGTATGACAAAATGTAGCTTCTGTAGAATCTTGGTTCCAACTGGTTAGCGCTAACTCCTCATAGATCTTTCCTTAATTTGTGATGTTATATGACACTCGTGGATCTCGGCATGGACACTCCTCTGTTCTTTAGACTTCACCTGAACATGGTTTGTCCTTTGAACTATCTGCTGATGGTACTGCAGAGAAGGCTCCGGCCAGCTGCATGATATGATGGGTTCAGCAATGCATCATTTTCTTCGAATAGTAGCTTCTGCAAATTTCTTTTGATTCTTTGATTCTAAATTTTTTTTGATTAATTTTTTTTATTTATTTATTTTTTGATGATTAATAATTTTTTGATTTGATTTTGATTAATGAATTGATTAATTTAACAATACAAAGTTCGTTTCTTTTATACGTGGCGCTTCTTATCTCATGGATCCATCGTGCATTTGATTTCGCTCTGATTGGAATTCTGTTTCTTTTATTTAAAGTCTCTGATCCTTTCCATTGGTTGTTAGTTTAAGTGAATATCAATTTTTAGTTTCTTTGTTAATTTCTTAGCTGTTTAATTAAATTTCTTTTGTTTCATTATATTAGCTCTCCATTGTCCTTTAAAATTCCTTTCCTTTATTCAAAATCTATTTATACATGCACACATTCAATCATTTTATTATAAGACAAAATGAACTCCCTCTCTTTTTTACCCCTTTTTTTATTATTAAAAAATATTAAAACATTTTTTATTTCAATTCCCTTTTTTTTTTTATTTCTAAAATGTTACCCTCCTTTTACAATCATTTATTTCCTTTCTTTAACAATAACCCCCCCTATCCTAATCTTTTGTTTTAAACTTTTATTTTACTTTGATTTTTTAAAACAAAATTTCTTAAATACTTTTACTCTTAAAAAATACTAAAACATTTGGTCACGATGTACCTCGGTATAATATATATATATAAGTTTAAAAATTTACCTAATAATTT
Source organism: Epiperipatus broadwayi (assembly GCA_028023455.1). Taxonomy (NCBI): domain Eukaryota; kingdom Metazoa; phylum Onychophora; class Udeonychophora; order Euonychophora; family Peripatidae; genus Epiperipatus; species Epiperipatus broadwayi. The sequence continues at coordinate 5,230,733 of JAQFVV010012401.1, forward strand.
CTTAAACTAAAGATCAGCATTTCAAGCTAATGTATATGCGCTTTTTTGTGAATGTTAATAATAAATGAATACTTTCATTTCCAACACAAGATAAAGTCTATGCGAAAGAATAGAATGAATCCACCTATTCTTTCAACCCAAATGCTTAAGTATGGGGAAATATTAAGCACTGGAAATGAAAGCATGAAGATAAACCAATCACTTTAAATTACTTTTTACCATGTCTGAATGAATGAGGTCTACAAAATGGTAAAGAGTAATTTAAAGTGATTGGTTTATTTTCATGCTTTCATTTCCAGTGCTTAAGATTTGCCCATACTTAAGCATTTGGGTTGAAAGAATAGGTGGATTCATTCTATTCTTTCGCAAAGACTTTATCTTGTGTTGGAAATGAAAGTATTCATTTATTATTAACATTCATAAAGTGCATGTACATTAGCTTGAAATGCTGATCTTTAGTTTATTGCAATTTATATGCATCGCACTATATAAATAAATATCTCATTTACTAATAATTTCTTATTTTTTCATGCATCAATTTTAATTTCTAAAAGCAATTTATTACTTTTTTAAGCATTATTATGTATATTAGGTTAAAATTCATTACAAATTTAATTATTTTATTATTAAAAGTTTTAAAAGTGATAATACTAAATTTAATCTCTTTTTAACAAAGTATTGAGTCTAAAATAGATTTCAAAAGCTATGTGATGTGATGTAAAATGACTTCTTAGATGAAGTCAGAAATTTTGATGCTTAGGTCATACATCCAGAAACCCTGTTAACTGATTTAAATATTCCCTAACCCTGAATCCATTATAAACTACAACAAATTTAGTTCTGACTGATTATTACTAATCATTCTTCAGTGCTGTTAAAGATATTCCGTTAGTTTTACTATCTTTACTTCATACTTTCCATTTTCTTTATAAAGACCTAAATAAAAAATAAAATTTCTATTTTTTTTGTTCACTTAACTTTAAATGATTTCCATTCACCATGCAATTTATGTTGGGTTTTCTTTTAACATTGTGCATTCCAAAAACAAATGTTCAATACTCTTCCTCCCATCTTCTCATAAATAGTATCTATAGTTCAAATTCTTATTTTATTTTTGGCTTCTTTTTATTGTTGTAAAAAGTTTCTATCCTTGCATCAAATAACAATAACCTTTTTCTATGAAAATCTCCATTCCAATCTTTAATCTTTCTATCTCAATCTTTAATTGTTTTAGAAGTAAAATAAATATTAATGATAATAATGAGCATTTCCATTTTAACCCAATTTTGCATTTACCTTTCACCGATTCTATATTCCTTAATTGGTATTTATAAAACAAATATTATTGTGAAGGTTTTTTAAAAAGACTTCTCTATAATGTAATAAATAGTGATTTGTTTTTCTCATAAGATATTTCTGTTATCTAAGTACTAATGAATTATCCTTTATCTCTCTAAATGAAATGCATTCTAAACCTGCCTCAAAGTTAATTAACAACATAAAATCTCTCTATCATTCTAATATAATAATCTAATTCTGATACCCATGTATTTGGAATATTATTAAGATCTATAATTTTTTAAAACTTTCTTTAAAATGTAACTTTCACATATCTTTTTATCCCTATTACAATTTCAGCTGTCATACTATTTAATAGTCATGTTTTTAAAAAAATTATTACTCTATTCAATTATCACTCTATTTATCTCACCTACTTCCTATCACCCAGAGATAATTCTTTCTTATACTCATATTTTTTTTGCATTTGCATATAATAGATAATATCCAATTCTTATTTCTCTTTTTTACATCTCCAAAATTTTGCATAGCTCCTTTTACCCACAACATTAATTTCCTCAATTAACTTTATTTTAAGTTCACTCCATTTTTGTCATAATTATATTTTAGATATTTTTTCCTTAATTATTTATTCCAACTAACTGTTAGTTTCTTCTCATACTTATTTTTTAACAGCTTTTTTATAATCTTATTGTCTTTTCTTCCCTTTTTTAAAAAAAAAACAGGTAGTTGTAACTTACGCCCCATGTGACCATAAGAGATGCTGCTTCTGTGTCAACCACAGAAATATTCTGAGTAAGGGGCCAAAATGTGTGAAAGCAGATTTAAATAGTTGTGGCTTCTAGATTAATCACACCATCACATTATAATCTATCAATTTTTTAAGAATGTGCATAGAAAACAACACTACCAAGCGAATATCAATATCGCTAATAAGCAGCGCAGTTTTTCCATATGTAGCATAGAGAAACAGCGCCACATAGTGGGCTAGATTGCTGGTAGTTTCTGGTAGCAGATGATGTAAGCTAGATGTGTTTAATATGGCTATCAGTGCCACCAAGTGGGCAGTAGTGCTGGCAGCTAGTTGGCATAAGGTTCATGTGTATACACATGGTGAACAGTACCACCTAGTGGCTGGAACTTACATTGCTGCTTTTGGCCCCTTACTCAGAATATTTCTGTGGGTAACACAGAAACAGCACCTTTTGTAGCCACATGGGTGTAAGTTACAACTACCAAAAAACATTTTTTTTCCATTTTTTAAAAATTAATTCTATTAGTTCTAAATAAACAATCACGATCTTCTTTACCACATTCATCCATTTTTTATAAATACTAAATATATCATCTTTTTTTCATAATTCTTTTCAAGATATTAAGGCTATTCAATTTAATCTCACTGCTTATTTTCTTAATCCATCTTTATCAAAGCATCTATAAGTTACAATACCTAATTTTTAAGATACCCTTAATTTTTCAACATAAAATTGTGACTACTATTACATTTTTTTCTTTCTCATCAAATATTTTTTTTATTTTTCTAATCCATCTTTTCATTTCAATCTACTTTTTTCACACAACCATATTCCATTCATATTCTCAACTCCATTAATTTCATTAATATAACGGTTAACATTACCTACAATTTTTACAACTTTTTTTAAAATGTATCTATTTTTCTATATAACATTCCAAAACATTCTCATTCTATCTTTTCACATTCCCACTATTTTTAATAGTTATATTTACTAAGCCATACATGGATCTCTCTTTATGCAATTTTAATCTAACCCACATATTTGTCTAGCAATAAAATATATTTTTCTAACAATAAAATATTCTTAATAGTAATATTAATCTATATATCCCTTCTAAAATTATTCTCATCATTTCTGTTTACCTTTTCATTCATAATGTCAATATATGTTCTTCAACTTTCAAATATTTGCCTATATTATTGCTAAAAAATCTATTTTTTCTTTTATAACACTTCTTTCACTTCATTTATTCATACATTTACCAATCTTACAAATGCTAACACTATTGATACTCCTTTTTATAACTATTCCCTAGTATCATACATAGAACATTATTACATTCTGTCTTCATTCATATTTTCATATTTATATTTCTTTGTATAAAAATAAACTTCCTTTTTATTTCCATCTCCAATATTGCAATTTTATTATTATCTATATATATGTCTATTTGTCTGACTATCTATCTACCTACCTGTCTGCCTGCCGCCTATCTACCTAACTACCTACCCTCTCACACCCACCTACTTCTTTTATCTATCTAATCATCCACCCATTTATTCTTCATCTTTAATTTAATAAATAATAAAATGTATCGTAAATTAATTCACCTAATATTCTATTTCTCTTGTTAATAAATCTGTTTCATCTACATTCTTATTTTTTATGAACACATCTAAAAAATTTAATATCATTATTCTTATACAAACATTTTAACCTCATATTAATTCCACAAACCTCGTTTAAATTTTCATCAAACCTTGGTATTAATCTTATTATTTCTACTTGTTAATTTATTTCCTTCAAACACATAACATATTTTCAAAATGTTTTATTATTTTTTCAGTATTTCTGCTTACAGTATCACTTTCCCCCAACAACATTACATTATCTTTATTATTTTTCTTCTAATACCCTAACAATGTTTAAAATCTCATTACATTCTCTTAAATTATAACCATTGAACCCCCTAATAATACATCTCTCTATTTTAAATTTCATTCCTTTAATATAGTATATCCTTATCATGCAAATCAATTTTCCTAGAGACATATCTTTTTCAAATTTATCCTCTCAGATTGATTCCTTGCTGTAATATTAATGTTATCTGTTGAAATTATATAAAAAAACAAAAAATCATTGACATATTTATTCAAAGATATAACAACATCTCAACTGAAATAAATAATGATTCTTCAGAATTGAAATGGAAAGGTAAATAGTTGGTTACATCCGAGCTTTTATCAAATTTTAATAAACAAGATTTTCTAGATTTCACATGTAAATGTATACTATCCTGTAAATGCTTTGTAAGAAAATGGTTAGTATGAAAAACAAATTACAAATGTTTTAATGAAATTATTAAGATTATTATGAATTTGAATGTCAGATTTTACAGCATTAACTTTTTTAAAAATAGCTTTACACATATTGCGATGCGATGCACTATGACTTCTCCTTTATTGGAGTCAAGAATCTCTCAGCTACTATACTTAGAGAAACCGGTTAGCCACCTTCCCTTTCCTTTCCATTCCCCAGCTTAAGTTTTTCCCATGTTCTTCTCTAATCTGCTTCATCCCATTTCCACAACTTTATCTTTGTCAACTCTATGGCCTTTATATCTAGATTCCCCTTACCTTTACCAAACCCAGCATAAAAACCAAGAACTCATTTTCTATATAATCACTTTGTTTATATTTATTCTCTCACAACTTAATTATTTGTATTCTTTCTGTTTGTAAGCATTTAGATTCAATTAGCAGATGCCTAATATTTTCCATACCTTCTTTACATAACTTACAGACTAAATCATCTACAATTCTCCATTTATGTATATATACCCTTGTTGTTAATAATCCTGTTCAAGCCTTAAATAAAAAACTACTTTTCTTGTTATTATTATAAATTAACTCACATCCAATATTCTGTTTACTTCTACATATATTTAAACTCTTTTTATAGTTCCAAATCTCTCCAATTCTCTATTTTTATTAATGCTTCTATTCTTCTATTCCATTTTTTGCCACTATCATCCCATCTTTTGTACAGGTATACTGGCATAAAGTCTTTATCCAAATCACCTCCATACCATACTACCTTTCTCACTTATCTTGTTGCCTGTCCTTTATTTGTAACCCAATTAAATATCTTATCCATAAATTGCAATCTACCAAACATTTTCATTTTTCTTTTTGCATCTCTCATATAAAAACTTGACCATCCTATTTCTCCTTGAATTGCCTCTTGTGCCATCCATATATCTGCATCTAATGCATGTCTTCTTACTTCTCTTTGTACTTTTTCTAAGTAATGTAACACCCCTGTACTAACACATACCACATTGTTACCATAAGTTAATCCTGCTACTGCCACTGCCTTCCATACAATTCTTGCTACATCATATTTATTATAAACACTTAATTTCATTATTAGTCCCTTTCTTTTCTTTGCCTCATATATCAATTTTTTCTCGATTCATCCAAGCAATTTCTCTGATTACTTAAGACAGTTCCAAATAGTTATACCTATTCACCACATTCAACATTATATCCCCCAATAAAAAAATTATTTCTTTTTTTTTCCCAGCATTTATCATCATTACTTCTGATTTTTTTCCACTAAACTTAATTCCCATCTCTTTACCACCATTGTGCACATCTTTCATAACTTCCATATTTTCCCTACTTTCTCTATGCACAAGAAGATATCAGCAAATAAAAAATTTGATAATATATACAGTCCCTTTCTATTAATGGTACCTCTACCCTCTTCCTTGTCTTTCTATTGTGCTTTTCATTTCTCTCAAATATAACAAAAACAAAATAGATGGCATAGGGCATCTTTGCCTTAGTCAGATCCCATTTTTTACTCTGATTTTATATTTCCTAATTGATACATTTAGTAATTATTTTCAGACAATCTCTTTATAAGATCCACTAAAACTCTATTCATTCCTAAATTTACTAAACTTATCCATAATCTATTTCTATTTACTCTATCATATGCCTTCTCTATATCTATAAAGACTATATATAACTCTACCTGTATTCATACTCATATCTATAAGTTGTGTAAATACAAATTAACTGTCTCCTATATGCCTATCCAATCTAAAACTTCCTTGCATTTCTCCCACTGTACTATTTCTTTCATCCATTTTGCCATGTTTCCAGCCACCATCTATGCAAAAACTTTATGTAACACTGATGTTATCACTATCAGTCTATAATTATTTAACTTTCTATAATCCTTACTTTTTCTTTAAATAATAGCCTTACTCTTGTATTATTTCAGATATTTGAAAATTCTTTCTTCTATGACATCTTATTAAAACATGATAATAGATTTAATTTTGCACTATTTACCAAATTCCTCACCATCTCTGCTGCCAATCCTTCTAAACGTTTTGCCTTTTCACTTTTAAATTTTTCCCTGCCTCATTCAATTCATTTTCTGTAAAACTAATATTTTTATTACTATGTGCTTTTATGTTTGTTATCACTCTGTCCTTCACATCTAATATCTTTTCAATATCCATTACATACTTATTTAAGAATGTCTCTAATTTTTCTTTAGAGCTACACTCATTTTCCTCATCATTTAGTAATACTATCTCTTATATTCCTTCTATTAATATATTTCCAAAATTTTTTATTCCCATCTCTTCCATTTTTATTAATATTCTCCAATAATTTACTATTTAATTTTATTTTCTCTATATAATTATCTATTTTAGCCAACTTCTTTTATTTAAAATAGTTTTCCCATTTAATATGAACATATTTTTCACTTTCTTTATTTTTAAAAGCACATTTATATTCTCTGCATACTTTTTTCTTCTCTTTTTACACTTTTACTAATTCTCACTTTTCTATTACTTTTATTCTGAATATTCTCAACTAAAACCCCATTTGCCACTTTTTCTACTTCATCACACCAATCCTAATATTTATCCCCAACAAACTCTTCTATGATTTCTTTTACTTCTATTTTATATTTTTCTTACTTATTCTTATCATTCATTCTTCATCCACATCTTTCTCTATTCTTTCTATCTTTATTATTATTTTCCATCACATTCCTAAAGATTTATGATCATTATTACATACTCTCTATTTATACCCTGTCATATCAAATCTTCCAGTGTATGTTCTTCTTCTTTTAGATGTGTTTCCACTACTGCTAATACCTCAAACCTTTAATTTTTAACTGCTTTGTTTAATTCCAGTCACTTTTCTGGTCTTCTACCATCTTGCATATTCAAATATTCAATTTTAACAATTTCTTTTTTTTTATTACTCTTTTATAAATTCTTTTGATTCTTTCTTCTCTATTACATTTGTAATTAGCTTATCATTAGTTGTACAGACCCATTCCCTTTTCACATCTACATTTATATTTAAATCAACTGCCTTTTGTTTACTTCTTATATCCTGTCTATTTTTAACTTTCTTTTTGATAATACTGTAACTTAAAACCACACCTCCCCTCTTGTAAGTTTTCTGAACTATAATATTTTTCATAAATCAAATTTCCTAATGCTTCACTTCCTTATTTTGCTAAGTGCAATCCATCTTTACTATATAACTTCCTCTTACTAATAAAAAAATCCTACACATCAACAAATATAACTTTATTTCTCTCGCATAATTTTTTCAGTCTCTCACTTATAGAAAATGCCCTATCTAACATACACTTATTATCGAATCTTGGTAGTAATCCAATTAATCTTCTCTTTAACTTTATTCAAATTACTAATCAATTCTTTATAATCATTCATTGCTCTCTCTCTGATGGCTCTAACAAATTATTTGTCTCTATCATAACATAAATATTTCTACTCCCTTGTTTCTTTCTCTTGTCTGTAAAATCCTTAATTCCAGATCCAGACAAACATATTCTTACATACCTATTTTTATTTTCCCTTGCAAATGCATCTCCACACCCTCTAATTAGTGAGTCCCCCTATCAAGACTGACTCATAGTTTACTTTCCCTACTTCAGCCATAACATTCTCTTTTATCTTCTGGACTTTCTTATCTACTTCTTCCTTATCATTTTATTCATTAATTCTTTGATCTGCTCGCACTTCATCTCTAACACTTTTAATTTTACTTTTACATCTTTATCTCTTTCTCTATCTTACTTATACTTTGTCTAACTATGTCTATTGCACCATTTATTTTGTCATCCATATCTCTTAACACTTTACTAAATATATACTCTATTCTATCGTCATTAACTACATTTCCTCCATTTTACTGACTTTTTCTTTAAACTATTTATACTTAGAAACAATTTTCCCTCTCTTTTATCACATTTACACATGATCTACACAACCATACACCTTTTACCTCCTTCCTAGTTTTATTTAAAATAAAAAACCTTATGATATAAGATACATACTACCAAAACATAACCAATTTCCTTCTGACCATCATATATACATTGTGGCTTACAAATTCAACCAATATTTTTTTTATTTTCCAATTTCCCAACTTTATATTTAAATTTATTATTTTTCTACAACTCTTAAAAAGAAAAAAAATCCTTTTTTTTTTTTAAATGGCGATCGATAATCACATGCTTTGCTAATCTTACATCTCAAACATTATCCTCTTTCTCAAATAAATCACTCACTTTCTTAAACTGAAACATTTTAAAATTGCAAACCTACTAAAAACCAACTAATCTTAGGTGTGATTTAGTTTTAAAGCCTCATTGCAGTAAACATACACACAAATTTTTTTTTTCATTTATATTTAAAATGGCTTATTAAATCACTTTCTAAACATAAGCAATATTTTCTTGATCACTCCAACCTTCTTTTCTCGTCCACTCACTTCACAATATTCTCCAGCAACATAAATTTTTCCATATGATATTAAAAATATATAAAACTTTAATTTATCTTGGAACAAATCAACCAAGCACAATTGCTTGTGCTGACATTTTGTGAAAAATTATAATAATACTTTACCATTATTATAACAGTATAATTTTTACAAAAATTGCATAATCAATGATCACATACATTTTAACTAATATATGTAACTCATGCAGAGATATATATGATTTTAAATTTCTTCTACAGTTTTAATTAAATATTAAAGGCTGCACATTCCTTGTTGATAATGCTTGTTAAAAGTATCTCACTGTGGTTGAATTCATGTCGCCATTTCATTATTTCTGAATTTAAAAATTAAAAAAAAAAGCAAAAACTATTAAAATAAAAATTTATTAAACTAACATTTTGCAAAATATATTTATCCATAATAAATAGGGAACGTTTACTTGGTGAAGCATTTTATTAAATTTTTCATTGATTCTTTTGAAATTATTAATCATTTATGAATATATATTTATATACCAATAAGGTAGTTATGGAGGGACCATATTGCTGCCAGCAGATGCTGCTGTGACACCAATAATTTTAAACATATTTAAATGCATCTCTTTGCCTTATTGACATTTTCATATGAAATTACTTGTTTTTTTATTATAGTATTTGCAAACTTTTTTTAACTGTTTATAAAAACATGTTTTTTTTTTCATTTGTTTTCTGTACTGTTTTTTTTTTAAAATAATATATATATTCTGTATGTATCTTCTACTCATCAATTTAATTTTTAATCATGTTATTATATCTTTTAAAATTTCTTTGACTTTTTTTTTTGGTAATTAAATGTAAATACAATTTTAATTACCAGAAGAAAAAAAGTCAAAGAAAATTTAAAAGATCTAGTACAGGGGTCCCCAACCCTATGCCCGCTGGCACCATGGTGCCCGCAGACCATTTTACGTGTGCCCGCTGCTATCCGAACACGATAAAAAATTATTTATCTGATACAAATAAATTTAATTTTTAAAATTTCTTATAAATTATTGTATTATATTGTAATCAAATTGTAGGGCATGCTATACTTTCACAGCAGTAAAAATGTAAATGTTAATTATATGTTAAAATTTTATTTGTGAAATAAATATTTTTTGTAAATTATGTGTAGTATTAACAATATCCAACTATAAATTTACATTGAAAAAATAAATGGTGCCCCCACCTGGTTGAAAAAAATAAATGATGCCCACCACCTGGTCGGTATTATAGAATGTGCTCTTAAGTGCAAAAAGGTTGGGGACCCTATCTAGTAACATGATTAAAAATTATACAATAATAGTATATTTGTGAAAAGAGTACTTGGGACTCTGATTATATGGACAATGCAATTTGTTTTGTCATCTTTTAAAATAATACTAAGATAGATATTTCATACTTGAGTATTTTATTTTAAAACAAAATAATTTAAATCTTGAAATTTGTTATACCTAAAATATTAAATCTATTATGTATAAGTTATTTATTTAACTTCAAATGAATAAATAAAAACAATTCATTAATAAAATGGTCTACTCATACAGGTTCTAGCAGTTGATCTTGACCCAGGATTATATGGTCAAGTAACATACTCCATAAAGTCAATTACAGGAGGGAAAAAAGATCCCATTACTTTTTCAATTGATCAGTGGACAGGTGTATTACATGTTGAACCTGGTATTCGGGCAACAGCAGGAGATACTTATCTAATTCATGTTCAGGCATTAGATGGAGGGAACAGGTAAGATTATATAATTTTTATTAAATTATGGACTTTTACAATGATTTATATAGCATATAGAAACTTAAGATTATATTATAAAGTATACAACTTAATGATTAAATCAGTCCTTAAAATAGATCATTGAGATTAATATTGAAAAATTAATCAAACCATTGAAGATTTAAGACAGATTTGTGTAAAATTTATCTGTCAAAAATCTTAGTCTCTGACAATTGATCTTAATTAAATATATTCCTCACTGAAGAAGACCAATACCTAAAAACTTGTTGGAGATTTGTTAACTTTACTATCTAGTATTAACTGATTATTCAAATTTATAATAGATAACTAATATAAATTAAAAGAGACATATCTCAGGAGATGAATTTTTAAATTTTATCATCATAATTAGTTATCTATCAAAAGAAAGAATCTATATATCAAACCATACCACATTCACCAAGTCTTTTTGATTATTTTTTATACACAACTATTTCTTTCCTAGAGATTATGATAAATTTTTTACTTCTATGTTTTTTACTATAAGTTCTACAGTTCTTTTCAATCTCTAAATATATGCACAATTTCATTTTTTTTTTTATGTAATTTTTTCAAAAATTGTTTTTCATTTACTCTTTTCAATACCTTTGTATTTCTGATCATATCATTCTAACTTGCCTTTTACATTCTTCTCCAAATCTACATTTTTTAAAGTTTCCATTTTTTTGCTTCAGTTTATGCTATCCAGCTTTCAGCTCCATGTAAAATAATATCCAAACAACACATTTAATAATATCTCTTTCTTATATCTAATTTCAATGATTCAAAGATTAACTTCTATCTTTATTAAAAGATCATTTAACTATTGCAATTTTCACTTTCTTTTTTTCTACTTCTACTTCCAAATATCTAAGAAAAGCAGTAACTTCTATCCAATAATTACTCTCTATCTATTTTCATTATTTTTCTTTTTATTAACAGTTATTTTCATTCAAACTCTTTTACAAGTTTTATTCTTTTACAAGTTGCAGCTAACCCTGCAAGCAAAAAGAAAAAAAAAGTTTGAAAATAGGCAAGCAAAAACTTCAACATTTAGTACTAATAACAATACAAAATTTATAGATTTTTGTTCTATCAGAACAAATGAAGAAACTAATATGCCAAAATACACTTTGTTCAGTAAAATAAATGACTATTGGTGAAAGATATTTGCAAATTATCTTTCCCCAATCCCATCAATCATTTGTGTGATAGAAAACTATGATCCATCAGATAATCAGCCAATACTATTTTGTTCTTCAGTATCTAGCTATTTAGAAGAATTACAGAAAGATAACATGTTAAAAATCATTAAATCTACAGCTACTTTCTTAGCAAGATTCTTTATAATATTAGAATACTTTTCAAAACAACAGTGAGGGGAGGCAGAAGCATCTAAATTTTAACAAGTTTTTATTATACAATTAAGAATCCAAATATAATTGTATATGGCTGTGTCATACATACCCCACCTGATTTCACAGAATTTTTATAAAAAAAAAAATATAGCTGACATTACTTAAATTACAACTATATCAAGACAACTTACTCCAAATATGAAATTTGAAAATTTTCACTAAATCTTGGAAGATCATATTAAAAATGAATCAGGGACATGTATCAGACAAACTTCCACATCTTATTTTTATGTGATCCATTTACATTATGGTTAGTATCAAGGGTTTGCCAACTCCTTTATATCAAATGTTTCAGATTTGGACTCACTGCCTCTCAGTGCAATATTGGAAATTGCAATAGTTGTGGAAAAATTGACAGGCTTGGTCACTTGTGAATAATGCTTGTAAGACTACTTCATGGGCCAATGTAGTTTCTAAAAACAGCATACCCACCTTGGACATAATTTATTAGACTAACAATAATCCCTCACCTGCATTGCAACCTGCAAATATAATCTATCCTGAATCTGATGTAAAACAATCCAGTTAAGGGTGCAGCACCAGTAATATTTTCACAGTCTAAAAATTCACTTATGGATAATCATTTACAACAATCCATGGACCTGTATAAAAGACATACACAGTATTCAGTTCTGTGTTATAAACAAAATACCACATACACTAAAAGTTATCCAGAGTAAAAAATAAACATATTTTGAAACAACTGACAAAATTATCTTCTCTGCCAATGAAAATAATGAAAAAAGCTAGAATAACAGATTCTGACACCAAACATGTCAAAAAGTGTTACTCAAGTTCTTCAGAAACATAATGTGTCAAGCTTTAAAACTGCCACAATAATGTGTAAGGACTCATACAATAGAATCATATAGCTATGTCAATTTTTAAATAATCAACATGCTGATATCTTTATTACTACAAAATCAAAAAAATATTTTGTCACTAAACCAATTTTTGTTAATACTTTAAACAGTAAATATATATTTGTACATAAGACCAACATCTAACCAGCACGAGATGTAATTGTCCTAATAAAAATGAAATGTCCATTAGCAAAATTAAAAACAAAATTTGTTTCACTTAATAAATCATTATTTTCTTTATTTTTCAAACACAGTTGTATTATCTTATGTAACATATTCATGTCAAAAAGCAAAAGACTTAGTAAATACTTTCCTCATTGTCCAAGGTAAAATCCAACATAATCTAGTTTAACTATCATGTATGGTGACTTTAATTGCTTCTATAATGATCTACTATCCACTTTGAAACTAAAGCTCATTCAACTGACCTTACTATCACTACTTTCACTTTATGCTCCAACTGCTGCATCATTTGTTGGAGGTCAAGAATCTTTTCTCATTGATCTCTTTTTTGTTTCTCCTACTGATCTCAAGATTTCAATTCACTTATCTAGTATTTTATTTTCTGATCATACTTTGTATTCAAGGGTCAATTTCCTGATGAATTTAAATTGACTATCGATGATATCTATAACAAATACTTTTATCAGCTGCAGAACCTCTCTTTGATTGAAATATGGACATGCTTAATTTTTTTAAAAGAATAATTGTTGTTCTGATTGATTAGTAGATTATCATTCAAGTAATCTTATAAGACAACATATTAATGATATTAATTTAACTCTTCAAGCTCAACATAATTCAATGATGCAAACTCCTTATCTATAAGCTCTTTATAACCAAAATGTCATGATATTTAGTCTTAGAAAAATAATCTCTAATTATTCAATGTTAATAAAAACTACTGTCAATTATGCAAAATAAACTCTTCCTTATGCATTTGGTAATTCTGTTTTGTTAAAAGAAAATACATTCGTGACAACCACCAATGTGAATATTGTACTTCTTAACTACTTAAAAGCACTCTAACAACAATTGATTATTATCTACCTTCTATTAACTGTAAAATACAACTTACTCAAAATAATTATATCTCAAACCAACACATTCTTGAAAAAATTATGCACTTGTGTTCACACACCTCATTAGCAAATCATCTTATTCTGGCTAATATTTACAACATCTCAATTATGTCATTACTCCCATTTTACATAGGTATTATAATCAACTTTGCTTATATGAATATTACATACCTAACCTGTCCACTAATGTAATTTTCTACCTTAGAAAAAATCAAATGCTTATATCCCTCAGTGAATAACTTGTGTTCTAGCTCTTTGGAGAATATTGATTAAAAAATGTTTCCTCATTACATTATGCAGTTAGCCGTATATTTCAAGCTATTCTTTTAGCACATAATTTAATACTGTATGTAAAGAAAATAAATTAACAAATTGTATCACATGCCAAGTTGACATTAAAGTTGCCTTTGATCTGGTAAACTGGGAATACTTATTTAGCACATTCGGTAATCTTCTGCCAAGCCATACACATCTAATTGTGCCTCTATTCACTTTTTCAAGCCATAAAAATTACATGTGCCTCTATTCACTTTTTCAACCAAGTCAAAATATTCCACAGGGCTCACCACTTGCACCACCACTATTTGCAATATATATAGACCCCATGATCAAATAATATGATAAGTGCACAGAAAGTCTCTTCCTTCCTTATTTTGAAACTGCTGTTAAAGTTATATCTTTTGTTGATGTTCTGATTGTCTTCTGAGACTTGAAGAACATTCCTCTCATTTTTTATATTTTGAAACACTAACAAGATCTACAATACAAGTTTGTAAGTCATCCATGTGGCAGATAGCTACAGATTACAATTTACCTTCAATCTTTACAAGTACATACTCATCTTTTCTTGGAATTCTAATTACTTTATCTAAAACACAAGTCATCATCTAAGTCATTTAGTCATCAGCAAGTTCAATACAAAAATAAAATCACTCTTCCCAAAACTGTTTTGTCCTGTAATAAAAGTTCGTATTTTTAATATAATTTCAGATAATATGGAATTGCAAGAAAAAACTTATGAAACATCTCAAAATTGTTTTAAACATTATATATGCAAGCCATATAAAAGAAAATCAAAACTTAAAAATCTTATAGATTATTAAATTGTCTTCATATTATCACCTAATAAACCACTAAACATCACAGCTGGAAACTAGTCTGGGGATATTGGATGAGTAGGCACTAGATAGGGATTTTATGCACAAGCGGTCTGGAATCCATTGATTACTCTGTTTGGCACAGGGCGGCACTACTGTATGGAGAGTTTTGCCTGTTTTAATAATTTAATTCAATAGATAATTTCTAGTACCTATCTAATAGGTTATCTACATTTTAATTTTTATCTTGTATTTTTAAATACTGATGCCAAGAAACAATACTGGGATGATTAGTCAATCATTTGAAGATTTTTTTTTTTTTTTTTAGAAAAATAGCAATTTACCGTAGTAATAGTATCTACGATTTAATTTATAAATTCAATGTGTAATCTAAAACCTTTTACAATTAGTTTTCATGGACAGATTTTTTTTTTTTTTTGGATAACTTTCTGTAGTATTTGTTTGTTTTTGTTTTTTCAATATCTAGAAAAGGTCAATTGTAAATTTTTTTTTTTTGGATTTTTCATCATCATTGAATATCTAATATCGGCTTACAAAATTGATTGCTTTAGAATTTCAAAGTTCTTCTTTTGATTTGTAAATGACAGATTCAGTTTGAACATTATTCTATTTTTAAATAGAATGGATGACTGAAGGAAGTGTGAAAGTCTGGGTTCAAATCCCCTTTAATTAATCAATTATGTAAACTTTTTTTAATTAAAAAGTGAGGAAAGAGGGGGGGGGTTTGAATGGTGTCTGTGATATTTCTGATTCAAACAACCTATTTTGATTTGTAATGGACAGATTTGATTTGGAATACGAGTTTGTTTTTAAAAAAAATTTTAAAGTTCTTTCTTATTAATTTTTTAAAAAGGGGATTGATGTGAATTGTCTATTACTAATTTCAAATAACTTCTTTTGATTGACAGATTTGTTTTGGAAATTTGGATGATTTTAAAAATTTGTAATTTTTTCTTTCTTATTGGATTTTTAAAAAATGAGGAGAGATGGATGAACTGCATCTATTACCTAATTCAAACAACTTAGGACATATATTGTCTTAATTTCTTCTTTCTTTTTAGCTTTTTAAAAAGTAGAGGAGGTTGGTGAATTCTCAGCTCCATTCAATACAAATCCATTCAAACATTACAAATAAAAATAAACTGTCTGATTTTTACCAATAATAAATTTAAAAACAAAGTCTGGATTTAGATTATCCTTTTTTAAACAAATTAAAAACTATTTAAATAAACACCACTGCAAGAAAAATATATATATAAATTAATCTCTAAAAAGTTAATTATTTATTAGAATGTGGTGGGCAGGAAAATGTTTCTTTTTTTTAAAAAAAAAACAACTCATTATGAATCAATATTTTAAAAAATAAAATGTACATTTTTTAAAGGCAAAAAAATCCAAATTTCAGACTCCTCTCTTATTTTTTCAAAACTCAATAATAAATTGAAACGACAAATACAAATTAGCATAAAAATAAAACAAAAGGCCTGACAATGAAAACCAAGAGTAAGAAGTTTTAGATTACGCGTAGAATTTATTAATTTCCTCCCACTCCCCCTTGCCTCCTTTTTTAAAAATCCATTACCAAAAAATTTAAGCAAGTGATGATTGGTCAAAAAAAACCATCACCATAACAAGTAGATTACACAGGCAATTTATAAATTTAGTCTTAATATGATGGCTAGTTCTGTCTCCTCCCTCCTCCTCTTTACTTTTTAAATCAAGAAACAAAACAAAAGAAGAACAATCCAAATTTCCAAACAAATTTTTTTTCTCCAATTACAAACAAGCAAATAATTCTTTGAAACGTATTTACATTTTGTAAATCACTTCTTTAAATTAAATAAGAAATTGGAAAAAAGAAATTTTTGACAAAAAAAAAAAAAAACAACAAAAGATCTGTTGTCATTGAAAACTAATACTAAGAGGTTTTAAATTAAACAATGAATTTATCACTTTAGTGTAATATTTTTACTACTAAGATAAATTGCCATTTTTGGAAAGAAATCTATAACATCTTGAGTAGATATCCCAGTGTTTAAAAGTGCTTAAAGACTCAAAGAAAAAATTGAAATGTAGATAGCTGATTAGATTGCTATCCAATTTCTTTTATACTTTGCATCTACAATCTTCTGCATAATATGTCATATTCTCTAATTGTTTAAACACCATAGTAATAATGGGATGAACATAATAACCATTATTAAGTTCCTTAAGAAGTTCACCCAATGACATTGAAAAATCAACATAGAAGATGATCTACATTTATCTAGTGCTGCAATAACTGTCACATATTCATTAGCGTTGATAACCAGGAGGTCAGCGCAGCTGACATGCAAGAAAGCAGTTGGTTGCAGATGGTTGTTGTGGGTTCGCCTCCTGGCTGATGCTATGACATATGGAAAGAACTTTATAATAGAATAGTAGTATGATGTCTAAGATAAAATCTATCTGACAGTTTTGTCAACAATAATATTGTCATTCTGTCTATACAGCAGAAAGATGAGTATATAAACCTTTAAGAATATGCAGAAAAAGTTCGAGTTTTGGTGAATCATGCTTTCTTAATATGAGTATATAGATTTCACATTTTCAAAATTTCTAGTTACCTTTAATTACTATCTGATGGTAATGCATGAAGATATCAGCATTTTAATTTTAAGCAGTTAACAATTTATCTATTCACATCTCAAACAAAATGATTGAAAATTGACTGTCTTAAAATAACAAAATCTGTTATCTCTTAAAATAATATTATATAAAAGAATCTAGATTTTTATATAGTTCACTAGTGATTGTCATGTTACATCTATGTGGTAATAAAATAATCATATAGTCAGTTACTTGGAAGATCAATCAATGCTTGAGTATGGAAATTGTAAGATGAGCAGAATAATTAGTTCTATTTAATTTATCAATATAAGATTTTTTTACACAATTTTTATTTGGAAATCATTCGAGGATCATTTTACTCTTGAATGGGTCACTATTACACTATAAATTATATAGAACAATGAATCATATATAAGATGCAATTATAAATTAAGTGAAAATTAATCTTGTTAATGTAATACCCATCCCCTCCCAAGTTTTTGAAAATTTATTGTTCAGTTAAAATGTAAATAAAAAACAAATAAGAATTCATAGGGTTTAAATTCAATTCTATTTAAATGCTAATATATGAAATTATCATCATTCTTTATTATTATTTCAATTAAAATTATATAATTTAATATATATATTGAAAGTTTTAATGAAATAAATTATAAATATATATTTTTTTAATTTGAGTTCAGCCATAATATAACCAAGCAATAAACATTTAAAATTAGATTGGAAGATTTAAGTCAGGTTATCTAGTAAGACATTTATTTGTCTGACTTCTTATAAATATAAAATGGAATCAGAGTTCAACTTTTGATACACAAAATATTGATATCTGATTTACTTCTCTTATAAACTAAGGATGGTTTCACTTTTGATTTCTTGGGCTCAGACAAATGAATTCTATTATAAAATGTGATTTAAATTTGTAAGACCAGTCATTAATTATTTGCTTGTTCACATTGAACTCAAAATTAACAAATATGAAAAAATCTCATATTTCAAAGACATGTGGAATGCTACGAGGCTCTATTATTATTTACTTCCATTAAGTAAAGCTATCAACAGATTTTATATGTAAATATTATCATTATGACTGTAATATGTTTATATTGAGTGTTCACTAACCAAAACAGCTCTAATTACCTGAGATTTCTGTCATAATATATTAAATTCCATTAATTCCAGTTTACTATATTTTATATCACTATTTTTTTTCTTTCTTTTGTTTGTCTATTATTATTCAAATTGTTACTTGGGCATTTATATATATGTATTGTAATGAAAACATGATGTCCAAAAGGCTTAACTTCCCTTTTATTTATATATAATGGGGAATTCTTAAAATTCAAGATCGTCCATGTTCCGCTACTGCAAGCAAAGAGAACATATGGACATAAACGAGTCTATATCCATATTTGACCGAACCTGTAACTATACAGGTATAGCCCCAGGTTATTTTTCCCGGTCAACTGTCTTTTGACTGCTGTAAGATTTACAGAGTTACAGCACTTGGATATTTATAAATTTTATTGGGATCAAAATACTGCACCACTAGCTTCACATGTTATTTCCCAAACCCTACGACTATATTACTTTTTGGAGTGGCGAAGAACGAGACGAAACAGATTTAAATCAATAAAAGATATTTAATACAATAAATTAAACAATAAAAGAAATACTTTAAATTATTTACACACAATAAAAACAGATTATTTGCTATAATGCTACGAGTAAAAACAAAATAAAAAGATCCTATAAATGATTGTACCTTTATAATCCTCACTCCATGTATATATAAAAAAAGTTAAAGAATGTCTGTATCATTCAAAGTAAGAATTTGGCCATTGTCTAAATTAAAGGTATGTGCACATGTAAATATAAAATGTAGTATACATATTTTACCTAGGTTTATTGTGTCTCTGAAGTAACTTGAAGTTTTGCTGACTGCCACGTGGAATTTCTCCACTTCTTTAGCAGGGAACGGTCACTTTTAGGTTAAATTTTGGTTGTGGGAACTCCTCCGTATTTAGGACATCAAGGACAAGGCAAAACGAACCCTCCAGCAGGCACTACATTGGCAGTTGTTACATGTTGACAGGAACCTCTAGAGCATGGGGAGTTTGAATCGACCAGCGATCACGACGGCCCTTAGTCAGCCATTCTTGATGACTCATCGATGTTAGAAATCATAGCTTGTTCATTTAATTTATTTCTTCTTACATTGGAGTCCTTCCACTACGTATCTGGGTTCTCTCTTGTTTGTTTCTTTCTTAAACTTTAAAAGATGTTTAAGTTTACGTTTCTCTCAATTATGGTTGCTTATTATCAGAGCAGTGTTTCCATCAACGTCTCGACAAGAAGTCTTTAACTCTACTCATCATTTTTAATTTAAAAATTCCACAGTCCTTTATTCTTTCGATCCTTTGCTTTTAGCTTTTATTCACACCTTTCCTTTTCTGAATGTGCCTTCGGCCATTTATATAGATTTGCCTTTACGTAATTTCGTAGCACTATGTACATTTATTTATTTATTTATTTTCTTTTAATTAAACAGATTTTTAATAAAATGTTTTTTGTTTTTTTTTATTTTGACAAGCATTAATTTTTGCTGTCTTTATCATACTTCATATATACTCCATACACACATTTCGTTTTATTGTCAAATGTGTACTTTTATGACCCAGATTCTTATCTTTTGGTCATGTTTTAAATTTCTATTTTACTCTGACTTAAACCCTTTAAACTTTACCTTTTCTTCTAAATCATATTTTAGTTCGTATTTCATTTCTATTTTTTTATCACTATTAATTTTATTAATATACAATTTCAATATTTCTAACTTTAACTATTTTTTATTTTTCAAAATCTTGACTTTGGAGGGTAAAAGATAAGAATCTTTTCGATTCTAATTCCCTCTCTTTTATTAATTAAAACATTCTTTCTTCATAAATTTAAATTCTTTTGCTAGTATTTTAAAACACACTATTTAATATTATTTAAATGTTAAATATCTATATGTGTGATCACAGTATGTGCGATCATCACAATATATATAAACATAGGATCCTATATGTAGATAAAAAAATTAAATAAAATTTATATTTAACATGCAAATAATATATCCACAGATAAAAATATATTTTTCTTTTTCTGAATCATATATCAACATTCATCTGACTAATACTGGATGGCAAACTTAGTTTGCTATGGATCTGACATATGCAAAATAAGTACACCCAGCAATTATTTGGAATATATTCAACTACTTAAAACTTTGTACTCAAATTTTAAGACGACCAATAAATACATCAAACAGTGCATTATAAATACAATACTAGTTATTAAACTAATAAATCTTATGAAAATATTGGAGTTATTAATAATCATTTTTCAATTGAAATTTCTTATTATCAACTACTTAATATTTTGATTATGATTTTAAAAATTGGTATAACATTAATTTATTGTACATTTATAATCCACAAAAAATACAATTCACTATTATTAAAAATATATTTTTAGAAAAATATTATAGCTTCCATCTCATATGAACAATGAATTCAGTCAGTCCTCATAGGGATGCAAAACTTATTCTATTGGTTGAGAAAGACTCAGCACCACATAAATTGTATTTTTGTTTTTTATAGTTAGTGCATAAGCAATTATTTGATCAACCCAAACTAACCTGGGATCTTTTCCCTTTAGCTAGATTGACTATCTAAGAAAACTCTTAATCCTGTATGTTTATGCATTGTTTTAATAAAGCATTAAATCAATAAATAGACAAATTGTATTGTAAGTATAAAAATTAAGATATTTTTGACATTTTAGCAGTAACAATTTAACTTATCTCAGTACTGTATATTTATACTAGAATCATGTTTTTATCTTAAATTAGAGTAGGTAGTGTCATTCTTCAAGTTGATGTTGTTCACTATAAAGCTGTTCCTGCCCCTGTTTTTTCTTGTATGTCCTACCATTTAAGCATACCAGAGGATGCACCAAAAGGAACTACTATTGCATCAGTGGAGGTAAGAAATAATTTGCAACAAAATCTTTTTATAACTTCTTTTTAAATATTCTTTAAAACAGTGTCAAATTTAAAATTTGACCTACTGAAGCAATGTATATACTTGCTTCATGCTTAATTGAATTCAACCTACCTCCCACTGTATATATAGTTTATTTAAAAATATCTACACCCTTTTGTAATATGCATGTGTGTGTAAATTTCGATATTCAAAAGGTTAAATACGAATTATTCTGATCACGCTATATATTTAGTCAAAGAAAATACTTTGTTAAAAGTATTTGGTTAAAAATAATTTTATTTAAAGAATTTTGGCAAAGTAAAAAAAAAATCAATTAAAGAAAAATGTTAAAATGTGTAAAACAATGGGAGAGCGGTTGGAATTATTAAGCAAGGAAAAGCGCTGTATTTTCCTATCTGTATACTATCAATAGAAATGGTTACAGTTAACACCATGCATATCCTGTACATCTTGCAAAGTATTGTAGTGCAAAATAAAGCACAAAACACAGGAAACCAAAGTGGTGGCAAAAAATATGAGGAAATGAAAATGCTAATGGAACAGAAATTAAAATTAAAACTAAAATCCATTAAGGCAGAAAGTAGACCCCAGGCATAAAATAAAATATATAAGCATAGAAGGGGGCATTTGTTTGGGGTTCAGCTTAAGAATTTTGATAGTGACTTTTATTTTTAAAATATTTGCATTCGTTTATTTAATAAACACGATGTTAGATGGTAATTATAATGATTCCCATGAACAGTTTATACATACTAGTTTATTCAGGAGAGGGGGGCGGTACTTACTAATTAGCCACAAATTAATCAAGAAAGTTTATAAATAATAGCAATTTATATTTATTGATAAAATTAATTCTTATCTAAACAGAGCAAAACTCTCCATACAGTATTGCCACCTTAATGTGCTAGTATAGGAAATGAGATCATGTGATGCTTAATGGTAATTCTTATCTAATTAATTGATTAAAAATCATTACCATTACTAGAGTTACATATTTCACATCTTGAAAAATAAAAATTGAACTTATAAAGTTGATCTTATTTGCTACAATAGACAAAATGTATTAGACTAATTTAGTTAGACAAAAATAATAACAAAAAGAATTGTAATAAAAATAAAGTTGAATTTGAACTTTTGAAAATGTTTTGTCATTAGGATATTTAAATGCTCCAAGTGAATATAATTTCTAGATAAACTTTTCTGATAAAAGTTATAGGTTTAAAATCTCCTAAAACAATGCAACAAAGAGCATTATAAATGGGTGTATATTATGTTCTCTACCCAAAGATAGAAGTGAATTAAACAGTAGTGTTCTATGGCTAAAGGTATACTGTAACAGATTGCATCCCCATCAAATTAATGATCTATTTTCTTTTGTTAAACAAAAAAACGTATACAAAAATTGATGAGTTGAGCATGCTTATATTTTAAATATATAAATAAATACTTTATTATATATTAATAACTTATATTATTCAAGTTCAGTAATAGTTAATTAACCAAAAACTAACAATTATTTCTTTTAATCTCTTAATCTAAAGTTCACATTTTATGATCTTTGAATACCTAACATTATTAAAACCTTTTTAATTGTACACGTACATGAGGTAAAGAGTATTTTAAGCATGCACATACAACTTTAGATTAAATTATTTATATAAATCTCCAGTTATTTTGTAATATTGCGAAAAGAATTAGCAGTATTAATTTTATCTTTTCTTAATTCAATAGTTTTGTAAAATCAGTAATTTAAAGAAAATGTTTCATACTTTTTTTTTTTATCAAACATTTATTTTTCTTGCTTAAAATGCAATAAAAAAAAGTCAAGTTAAGTCTTGCATACTTAATTAGCTGAAATATTGATTATGATTGCTTAATATCATGAATATTCTCAAAACATGGTACATCACTTTGGCTTTTAATGAAAAAAAAAATGTTAAAAATTTGTTATATGCTTTAAAAGTAAATATTTGCTTTTAAATTTTGCTAAGTTGTACTATTTTACTAATAGTACTAATAATATTGGAAATCCATTGCTAATTTAGAAAATAAGGCAGAAAGAAATTCTATTCTTAAGGAAAAAGAAGCTCATCATTATTTTTGACTTCAAAAGAATGTACCAATAATCTCTCTTAAAAGAAAATTTATTAAAAAGATAAGCTATACTAACAACAGCAAACCAATGCACAACTGAATAATGAATTCCATTGTTATGACTAGAGAAAAGGATAATTATCACTAACATATATTAAATTTCCTGTTGTGTTTATTTTAAAAGGAAAAATATGTTGGTTTCTTATGCTTGTAATAAAATATTCAAATCAGTGGTATACTAGTTTTCATTAAAGTAAATGTGCAATATGCCAAAAAGGTTTCCATTGCAGTATGCTATGAAAACATTTTAAATGTAATGGAAATACTCCCCCCTAAAAATTAAAAAAAAAAAATAAAAGGCAAGAAAGTAATTTTTACTTAAATAGATGTTCTAGTGGCAGTTGCCTAATATTGCAAATCTTAATAACCAATTAATACATTCAAGAAAAATGTTAGTTTTAATTTTAAAAAAGCCTCCCAAAAAGTATTTTATTTTCAAATAAAAAAGAAAGTTTAATATTCTTGTTATCACTGGAGATGTAATTAAATGGGATTTGAACCCAGACTTTCAAACTCCCTACAGTTACCCACTCTGATGAATGTTGTAACATACTTGAATGTATATGATATTCTAATATTAATTTAACTAATTTTTTTTTAATTTAATAATTTATATGCAAGAATAAGCTTTAAATTTATTTATTTTACATATATTTTTCAAAATTAAGACAAAATTTCTAGGGCACAATTCACAAAATATTATCCAGTTCTAAATCAACAGAAAACATCACAGTTTTTTAATGGGTCTTATTAGAATAAATTAAAAAAATTATTATTAATAATTTCATTTTAATACATTAAATCAAATCTGTATTGTATTTATAATTCCTACTTGTCTCTACATTCCATTTCTAATCACATTTTCTAGCCTTTTCTGTTTCACATCTCAATTTATAGTTAAAATGTCTATATATTTCATGTTTTCATCTCTCAACTATTTTATTAGTCATTTCATCACTAATCAATTTTTTATTATACTTTTATCTCTTTTATATATAGCTGTCTAAAATACTGCTTTTATATTTTTTTGATCAATTATGTGAATTAGCTTTATCATAACAGCATTTTATCATTTTATTTATTTTTGTATAAGATACATTTGAAAATTGTAACTTAATTAATATTCCCTTCAATTTATCATTAACAGTTTCATTTTCATCTCAGTTGACATTCATTCAAATGACAATCTTATTTCTATGACCAATAAATTGTTGGAATCTGTATCACTTTAGGAAAATGCGCAAAATCTCTATTAATTTTGATGAGGCTAAGGTTGTCTTCTTAGAGAGAAATGAAATAAAAAGAAGAATTAAAGAATCTTTATTATTAAAAATGTATGATTCTGAAGAAATTAACTTATTTAAAAGTTCTTTTAATATTAAGGGTATATGAGATGTAAGTGGAATTGTGGTTAATATTTAGTTTAAATATGTTATTTTGTAGTTTTTTACACTTGAGAAGTCTGCTTGTAGCAGTGAAACTATTGGTTGTGTTTTAGAGTTTGTATTTTTTTACCTAGTCTGTTTGAGTTGTGTAATTTTGATTATTTTATTGACTAGTTTAGCTTTAGTCTTTTAATGTTTACAAACATAATTTGTACATTCTAATCTATAAAATGAATTTTAATATTAAATTGTATTTTTATATGTAATTTAGTAAAAAAAAAAAAAGAGATTATAATTAAAAATAAAAAATGAATTAAAGAAACATAAAATATATCTAGTATATTGGCACTATGTTTATAGACATAAACTTTAAATACAATACATTAAAAAAAAAGAAATATTATCTTTCAATATTGACATCAAAGATAATTTCTATTATACCCCAGGTATTAATATTACATATTCCAGCAGAATTATTATTGCTTGGATTAATATCAAACTTTTTAATCTGAAACAGCTTTTATTTCTTTTTTTCAGGCACCAGCACATCATTTCAGTATTAGTTAACTACCTAACATCACATGATCACCATTTCTTATGCTTGCTCATAACTGTTATTTTAAAACAGGCAAAACTCTCCATATAGTAGTTCCACTCAGTGCAAGCCAGAGTAATCAATGGATGCCAGAAAGCTTGTGCATGAAATCCTTATCTAGTGCCTACCCATCCAATATCCTCAGATTAGTTTCTAGCTTGTGGATTTCATCAGTGAGGAGCCACAAGCTAGAAAGCTCTCAGACCCAAGGCTTCTCACTGATGAAAGCCACAAGCTAAAAACTAGTCTGGGGATATTGGATGAGTAGAACCTAGATAGGGATTTTATGCACAGGCATTTTGGCATCTATTGATTACTCTGGTTTGTACTGAATGGCACTATTGTATGGAGAGTTTTGCCTGTTTTAATATTAGTTAACTAATTTACTTTTCTCTATATCTGATGAATTTTCCACAAGCAAAATATTGCAGGATAATTAAATGTATTAACACTTTTATATATAAAGAAAAGATTATGAAGATTGTTGAATTCTATTTTTAAACAAACATTTAATAAAGCAAGAAAAACAAAGTTCTATACAGTTTATAAGTCTATTCATTTCCACATACCATTCTTACATACAAATAACATGTATAACATACAATCACTAGGTATAAATTAAAATAATACATGTATATAATATCAAATTATTAAATTACATTATAGAAAGTAATAATTAAAGTTCTTTAAAGGAGTTCATTAGCAGGTTTCTCTTAAGTTCATTTTAAGTTTGAATATTTTAATAAAAGGAAGCAAATAAAAAGAAGACTTTTATAAATAGCAATTTCTTAGGTCTTACAGCAGATTTTTTATGTAGTTAGTTCATAGTGTAGGCATGGTCATGGGCTTTAAGATTGCAACTTTGCCATTATTTTGTCTGGAATTTATTTCAGGAATTTTTTTTGTCTATCAGGTTGTTTAGGCAATAGGTGTGATATAGCTATGACGATTTGGTTTAAAACGTCATTTCAGCAATAGGATTCAGAAGAAGACATCGACACACATATATATTGGATTTAACTACACATATAAATCATTTCTCTTGTATATGTATAGGCTTCCTTATTGTTAACCATTTCAGTTTCAATTATTATAGCCATTAGAAGTCTCAGCAATTGTAGTAGAAATTAATCATAAGCAACTTAATAATTAGTTATAAAATAACAATTCGTGTCAATTGTTAATACAGAGTTTAATATAAATAAATAAAAACAAATAATATTTCCAAGCGCTTTCAACTCTTACGAGTCCTTATCAAGGCAGTGTAAAAAATTCTATTTTCTCCTAGGTGATGAATCTAACATTTCATTGTATTGGCCAGGAACAACTAATCGGAAAGCTGGTTAATTTTGAATTCAAAGCACAAGATGAATTTTGTATAAGATATGATTCTTTAATCTTGCGTTTTTTATCGTGTGTTTCATTTTACAATATTAATGAATAAAACACACGATAAAAAACGCAAGATTAAAGAATCATATCTTATACAAAATTCATCTTGTGCTATGAATTCAAAATTAACCAGCTTTCCGATTAGTTGTTCCTGGCCAATACAATGAAATGTTAGATTCATCACCTAGGAGAAAATAGAATTTTTTTACACTGCCTTGATAAGAACTCGTAAGAGTTGAAAGCGCTTGGAAATATTATTTGTTTTTATTTATTTATATTAAACTCTGTATTAACATTTGATACGAATTGTTATTTTATATTATATACAGAAGTATTATTTATTTATTTATTATTAATAATTAGTTAATATTTCTCCCTTCCTTTCCATTGATCTCCTCTCCTATTTTTAAAAAGTCTGAGGATCACTTTATATACCCTCCTGCTATCCCCAACACGTATACTTTTTCACACTTTTTCTTTCTTTATCTCTGTGGGTATTCAATTCCATGCAATTGTTATTATCATATATATTTTTCTTTTTATTCATTTTTAAATAAATTATACAACTAAACAGATATTTTTATCTGTTTTATATGCAGAATGCATTTCTGACTGCGAAATAAAACACTTTTAATTGCAGAATAAAATGTGTACTTTACAAAGAAATATAATTCAAAAAAATCATATATACATATTTTTACAAGCTCAAAACTAAATATTTTCCATTATAATCATTCCATATTGACCAGCTGTAATTTTAAAAAGTGTTTTTTTTTTATAAACAAGACATTCCTTTTATTAAATAGAGGTAATTAAATTAAGTTTTAATCTCTATCTTTTAATTACACATTTATTTTCTGTGTCGTCAAAAAAAATTGATTTAATAATTACTAAAAATACGATATTTAATGGTAAATACATTTTTTTTCTATTACTTTATTTTTTTCTTTTCAACAATTTTGGACTCCCTTTTTGAATGTTAATATCTTTTGTACACATTAACATACAAAGTATATATTTATCCTTATTAATCCACTCCAAGTTTATTTCAAGTCCATAATTTTTTTATCTGCATGGCTTCTATTTATAACTACCTTAACATTAATAGACCTAGATGAAAATATTAAACTAAATAGATATTAAATTAAGTAGATTGTTTATTAATTAATTGATTCTTTTTATAAATGAAAATAAATTCTAAAAGAAAGAAATTTAATATAAGTGAGACAAAAAAACATAAGTTAAATCTCCTATCTTCTTTCATATATCAAAATAACTTCAAGTACTATTTGTTTAAGTATTAGTTTTAATTTTAGGTTAAGGTTAATTTTTCACATAATAAACTCTAACATTTTGTTCTAAAAGAGCCTCTTATCATAATGGTTTAAATATACACTTGCCATGCCCAAGAAATTGGATTGATCAAGCAAGCCTTGGAAATTTTTTCCAATTTTTGATATTTCTTCTAGATTAGATAATTCAGATAATCACTACTTACTAATAAATGGGTATGTGATAGATAGCTAGAAAATAATAATCATAGGTGAATCTGGATTTTCAAATGAGTATTGATTATAAAAAAAAAATGTGTTTGTAATATGAAATAGTGTTCACTACTGCATACTGAACTTACGATTTACTCTTTTGATTCCATTCAATATATTACATTATAAATTCAATTAATTAATTTAAAATTAATAGGGAAAATTGTAAATGAAAAAATGCTTCAAATGTTATAATAGTCTCAGAAATATTATTGCTTGTAAATAAAATTATCAAATTATATTGTTTATAACAACATTAATATATCATCTATCATTATAAATTTATCTCTTGTTTTTCTTCTTGTTACATCTTAACACAGTAGCAATTCTCTCCATAAGTATTGCTACCCAGTGAAAGCTAAAAGATGTGTGTATCAAAATGCCTATCTAGCACCTAGTCATCCAATCTCTTTGTCTTCAGACTAATTTTTAGCTTTTGACCTTTATCAGTGAGGAGTCTTGGATTTGAGAGCATTACATCTAAATCATATGATGTTTTAGTGATTCACTTGTTGCATCTTCTGAATTTGATCTCAATGGATTTTTACATCCTATCCATAATTTTTTCAGTTTATCTAGTTATATATAAACATTTGAAACTATTCTTGAGTGAATTTAATTCCATCTGAATATCTTTCTACAATTCTGATTAATGCTGAAACAAATGTAGAGGAATTAACTTGGGAATTCTTTTTTAAAAACAGACAAAAATTTTTTACTACTTATAATAACACATTTTTATTTTGGCAAATTATATTGACATTACATGATCATTCAATTTTTAACAGATTTTTTAATTTAGAAATAATTTTTGAGAAGACAGGCAATAGCAAATTACAACAAATATTAAAATTTTGTTATTTGAAAATTTATTGTTTTTGTAGTGTTTTGTAAAAATGGCAGACATGTTTGTGCTCTCCAGAAAAACTAGAATGTATTCAAGAGGCTGTTTTTAGATCGCGCGCTGATAACTGTGGAATTTAATTAAGGCATTGACATAATGGCGATCGACAATTCCAAGAAATATTTGCTGATTGCAAATGTTCTACCTTATTGGATGGTGTATTGATTGATTGTTGCAGTTATCAGAGAGTGATAAGAAGACTGGGTAACAACTACGCAGTGTAATATAGAGAGTATTTGAGTAGACATCTGTTTAACACCAGCAGAGATATTTCGCATTAGTGCTTGCGGTTAATGACCAGCGCCCAGTGGAAATGTAGTCCACGGGTGTAGCTGAAAGAGCCCACAGAGATGGGGAGACTGCAGCGGGAATATTCAGAGCATTCGTTGCAGACCAATTCATTGGAGAGCATTTGTTGCAGATCAATTTGTTGGAGAGCATTCATTGCAGACCAATTCAGCAGAGAGATTGCAGACCAATTCGTTGGAGAGCATTCGTTGCAGACCAATTCGTTGGAGAGCATACATTGCAAGAGAACATCGTGGGAATTGAACAGTGATTTGCTGACCACAGTCAGACTTGCGGATATAACATTGGCACAGTCGTAAGTGCGGATAGAACAGTTTTTAAACAGAGAACTCACATATAAAAAATAGTATTGTATTTAGACAGTTTTTAATTCTAGATAACTTTATTTACAATTTATATTTAAATTGATCTATGCTATTTTCAAAATTAAGTGAAATTTAATTTTTGAAAAAATGAGTATAAATGCTTGTTTCTTAAATTTGTTTTTGCCAATACTATTCATACTAAAATGCAAGATGTGTGAATATAGCTTAAAGTTAAGATTTGCTACACAGTTTTCAGGATCGTTCATACAATTATCCTTCATAAACTATGCTTCCCATGTAAACGTTTAATTCAAATGAAGTAAATATGATTGCCACTGAGAAATATGATATTAGCAACATACTTTTTTTATATACATCATTATACATTTTATATGTATATATAACAATTGATTTCCAAAAGCTCTATGTAATTATTGTATTTTTTCATCACTATGCTGAATATAAATAAGATTGTGTGTGCGTTTTAATAATATCATTGACACATATGTTGCACATATAAAATGTTCACTTATGAATGATTTCTGTTCTGTAGAATAACTACAAACTGAATACTAGGATCAAGTGACAAAACTTGGCCCTCATTAGTTATCACTCTTTTAAAACAATACATTCTAGCATCATAAATTTTAATTTTGAGCCTTGACATTATGTATATGTTATATAAAATATTTATTAATTTCCATAAACATAAATTTGTGCCAGCTCTATTTTTCTAAAGAATCGGTTATTAATGATAATCAAGTTTTCCATAAGTTGTGCCCTAAGTGATTCATTACATATTTATATGTATTTATAAAGAAAAATAATTGTTTTTATTTTTTTGTTTTAAATTGTAGATCTGAATTCGATTTATGATTGAAAAATGTTAAAAAAACAAAAAAACAAGTTCCTTTTTTTTTAAATGTAATATATAAAAAATTGTTATGTCATTAGTTTTGGTTTTTTTCTTTTTCTTTTTTTACACTTGAACGTATCTTTTAATTTTTCATTTATTAAAATAAATATCATATCGATTGTTTACTAATTATCTTTTATATATAAATTTAAAAATTATTAAATTTATCATTCAAATACACAATGTATTTAATTATTTTTACAAATAATAAAAAAACAACACACATTTACTTCTCTATAAAACTGCTTTAATATTTCAACCAGCAGACTGGTTTTCATCGGAAAGTTTGCTGTGCTTTCTGATGAAAACCAGTCTGCTGGTTGAAATATTAAAGCGATTTTATAGTGAAGTAATTATGTGTTGTTTTTATTATTTTTTATTTTTCCTTTAGTTATATTAGTTCATATAGTTATTATTTTCAAAAAGTAATTGATTCTAGACTATTTTTTTTAAAAGGCCCTGACTCCTACCAATGCCCATATAGAATACCAAATAAAATCAGGAAATGATAATGAAAAGTTCTTTATCAACAGCACAACGTAAGTTATTTATTTCTACTTCCTTATTTAAAAAAACAATATTCATAGTTCATCAACTTTTTCTTTGAAGTATTAAAATTTCCGTCCACTTCTTCTTATTTGCATTGCTGAAATATATATAACACACCATATACATCTTAATTGACATTCTACAATGCAGTTTAACATATGATTTTTTTTATATCCTCTTGCCTACAGTTTCAATTGTCCAGCAGTCATCATCAGAGCTTTTATAAACCTCAGCACTCCTACTCTGAGAGTAGGAGTGCTGAAGTTTATGAGAGTAGGAGTGATGAGGTTTATAAAAGCTCTGATATGACTGCTGGACTGTAGGCAAGAGGAGATAAAATAAATCATATGTTAAACTGCATTGTAGAGTGTCAATTAAAGGGTATATGGTGTATAATATTCATCAACTTCTGTAGTATAAATATTTGCTCATGATAATTCATTTTGTTTGCCTAGAAAGTTTTTTTTTAAAAAAAATTATTTTATTTGTATAATTTTGTTAATGTCAAATTCATATTATTGCTAATGCACCCTTCTTAAAAAAGAATAAAAAGGAATGTATTTGTTATTCAAATTTTTAATTGCAATCTGCTAATTAGAATGTTAAGTATAAGTTTATGCATTTTTTTTTTTTTTTTTTTGAGATTGTATTTTTTAATATGATGTAAAAATTTAAACAGTAAATTCAAAATGGGAAAGACATATATTGATATTTTATTTTACTACAAATATACAATGTTAATAAAGGAAGGGTTGCTATTATATGAATATTCTTAAAATAATATATAATTTAGCATATATTAAAATGTGAATTATATGTCAGACTATTTTTATCATATAATTTAATTATTAAATTTATATTTTTAGGAAAATGTAAATTCTATTTTTCTTTTTCCAAATAAATTAAACTATTGAAAAACATCCAGATTATAATGTAACAGTTTTATTGTTAATAGTTGAATGTCTTTGAAAAGTGTAGTGAAGTGACCTTAGCTTCAATGAATACATCATAAATGAACACATCTAACCGGAATGTATAAACAGGAAGTAAATTGGTTTATTATAACAACTAATAATAAAAAAATTACTAATTAAATAACAATAACAAAAGGCATTAATTAGTTTAAAAGCTTTTCTGCAGTTCATGACAATTAAATAAAACACTGCTACAAAAAAAATACATCTGGATCTCTTTTTATGTGGTAGATAGATTCCACAGAAAACCTGCATTAAAAAAATCGCACAAAAATAGACTTAACTTACCTTGAAAAATGTGGGATATGCACCGTAATTTTCAAAAATCGCATAAGACCAAAGCAACAAGATAAAATTACTTTAAAATTCTCACAAAAAAAAAAAAAAAATCAGTAAATAAAGTATGCCTATTAAATTTCAAATATTTGAAAAAAAATTGATACAAGACAAAATTTTTTTATACTTTTTTTATTAACTATTTAATTTCATTCAAAACAATATGTTTTTATGTGTAATTTATTTTACATTTCGTTTGTGAACTGGTAAGACATCAGATTCATCACAAGAAAGAAATACAATTAGAGCCAACTTTAGTCTCATGCTGTGTTAATAGTTTACTATTGACAATGTAATTGGTAATTAAACTTTGAGATGATGATTTTACCAATTGTTTATAAAGCTTGCAATATCCAGAATGCTATGTCTAGCTGCTAGAGAATGCACTCCCACAAGTGCAACTATATATATATATATATATTGTAATGGTACGTATATGAGGCAGCCCACGATTGGGCAAGCTAAATGTAATGGAAACTATATGGTGGCTTACAATTGGACAAGCCAAATATAATGGAACGTCTATTAGGTATTCCATTAAAATTAAAGAATGAAGAAAAACAAAATTATTCCAGTTATATTTAAATAAATTGTTTAAATGCCCTTCCAGCTAGCTATACATAAAACAAATCTAAAATCATGCAAAGCAATGAGATTTATCTTTATAATTTATTTTTAAAGATGATGTGAATAACTAATCAAATATATATATATCAGAAACAAA
This sequence comes from Epiperipatus broadwayi, assembly GCA_028023455.1. NCBI lineage: Eukaryota > Metazoa > Onychophora > Udeonychophora > Euonychophora > Peripatidae > Epiperipatus > Epiperipatus broadwayi. Next base: position 5,264,650 of record JAQFVV010012401.1, read on the forward strand.
GGGACTTCTACTAAATTCAAATATACACATCTAATTATGTAAATTTATGTATCTCTAAATATTTGAATGAATAGTAATATGTGTAAGTGATCTACAAACCAAATAATAAATGAAATATAAAATTATCTTTTATTATTTATAAATTCAATTAATTTCATAATAACTTTGGTATTAAAAGAAAATAAGAATAATATAGTATCGCTCTTTTAAATAATTACAAAGGCATTATTTATAAAACAAATAGTACATCCTTTATTTTATGTTATAGTTCAACTTTAAATAATATTGATGTTTTAAATATAAATACAAAGAATAACTATATGTATATACTTGTAATAAGTATATATAGATTAAATATATAAAGACATATTTTTGCCTAACCATTATAATATAAATATAACAATTCATATATAACTTCAACCTATAAATTACATTTTAAGATTTTTAAATTATTTAAGATAATTGTCTGAACATCTGTTAGACGTCTAATATTATTATAAAACAAGATGCTTAAATTGACCACTTATAAAACGTTGTATTTTATAATAAAAAAAATAAATAAATAAATAAATAAAAAAAAAATATATCAATCTCAAAAGTATATTTATATATTACTCATACATATATAAAATTATTAAATACCTTTTTAAAGTTCATTTAGCTAATTTTCCTTTCCAAAAAGTTAATTTATTCCATGAGTTCTTTTATCCGTTTACTTTTGATTATTAGAATGCATTCTATTGAAAGGCGAAGAAATTATTATATTAAAGAAAATTGTTAATCCTTATATATATGCATATTTTATCCGTTTTAAAATTTCCTTCCTTTTTAAAAAATAAATAAATAAACCAATTAAAATGTTAAATCCAGCATGTTAATTCCAATTACTTCCAAATTATGATTAAATTGATGATTATACATTTAAGATAACTATATCTAGTTTCAACTCCAGACGCGACGAAATTTATACATTGAATTTTTTTATTTAGTTGTTCCATTGAAAATTGCCTTGGAATAAATGAAAGCGATGATGCAGCCTCCTGGCTGCGATTCTTGATTAGCCTGCCATAATTTATGTATTTACCATAAGATATATATATATATTATTTCAGTATTTTGAAGAATAGTAAATTTTATAAAAATAGAGTGTAACAAAATTTTATCCTTCAGTTGTTTGTTCTATATCTATTCCAATAAAAAAAAAATATAATGGCTTCTTTATTGTTGTTGCTATCGTTCCATGCGCCAGCAGATACTATTTTAAAACTCATGTTATATATGTTCTCTTTTAAAACAATTAACATTAAAATAAAAATAAAATATCAAGTATATATATATAAAATATTAAATTGAAAATTTGACATCTTTAAAAATATACATAAATAATTATTTATTACATTTAGTAATCATTGCAAATAAAATAATTTTTTTTAATCAACAATTTATATGTCCTTATTTATTTTAATAATTAAATGTTCATATTGATGTACTATCAATATATATAAATAAAATAATAACTTCAAATAATAACTATATTTAATAAACATAAAAGAAAAATTTAAATATTTCATATGTAAACTTCAACTTAAAGAGATTTTTTTTTTTAATAACAAATGACAAATTTTTAAAATATAAATATCGACTTATCGATATTTACAATACCCTCTAATCCACCGAAAAAAAAAAAATGTCTTTGCAAATAACTAATTAATTAAGAGATATCGAAAAACTTCTCAAATTTGTAATCTTTCTAAGCTAAATAATCTTTTAAAAATCGCAAATCATTGATACAACTTTAACATTAAAGAACTCTTGAAAATCATTTTGAAAATCATCCTATTCTATATTAAGTCTTTTCAATTTAACTTTAGGTTTATTTAAATCTCTTTCCTTAGCTATATTTTCTTGAAGAAAATCTTTACTAATCACATCATCACTTCTCATTTTAAGTTTAATTTTGGCTTTGCCAATTTCTTTTTCTTTATCAATAATCTTTCTGCTAATATTTAAATTGAATACCTTTTTATTTCTCTCAAATTTCAATAAGATATATCTTACGAATTTTGTCCTATTGGTATACTTGTAAAATAGATCTTTTCTATTGCAGTTATGGTACAAATTATCACTCAAATATTCATGTTCTAATATTGAAGCAATGGATCTGAAGTCCGATCCATGCTTCACATCTTCCTATAAACTTAATTAGTATTGTAGACCTAAATTAAGTTTATAGTTCAATATCAGCAGGGTTTTGCATTAAAGTTAAAAATAATTATGCTTATTAAATGTGTATTGCAGTTAAATATTTTATTTTAAATAAATTTCATTCTATTGATAAAAATTGCTTAACCTGTTAATCAAACATATATATACATCTAGCGTATATATATGAGTAAATGCAAAATTCTGCTGAGATAAAATGCTTATTCTATTGTAAAATAATAATATATTGTTGTTCAAATTTTATTAAAATATTTAGTATGATTTGATTTTGAGATAAGCCCACCAACATTTCTGAAAGAATGTATATTTTAATTAGTGAGTCGTTCAAGTCTAATTAAAGATGGCATTTTCTTTCTTGCGTTTTAATTAATAGAATTCCAACTTTAAAGTAAGAAAGTTAGAGTAAAAAAATTGAAGTTATTTTTAGAACATGTTGTTTTAAAACAAAGCAGCAAGGGGGGGCTTATCAAGATCTCAGATCATACAAACAATGGAAGGTAGCTGGCAGAGAAAGTATAAATAGTAGGGAGAACAAAAGAGATGATTATTCAGACTTTTCTTTTTGAAGGAGTCATTTGATTCTGATTTTGCTTGTGAAGGCGATTTATTAAGATTTTTCTTGCTGTTTTATTTCCAAGCTTTCTGGAAAGTGCATTCAGATTTCTCTTGGGAGAAATCCGTCAGATTTTGCTTCACATTTAGCTTGTGCTTCAAAAAAGTTATACAGCTGTCATTTTCAAACAATGGAGAAGTTGGAACCTGCTCCAGTTAAAACCAACCGTATTTTGAGGAAAATGGATATGCTTGGCTAGGCAAATCATAGCTTTGCCTATCGCCGAGGTTCCTAAATACCATCCAAAATGCCTTAACATCCAATCAATAACCATATGAACTCTATGCCGTGTCTGTAGAACTTTTCATGGAAGCCATACTTCATATTTTCATTGTCCGGACAAACACCTATCGTCGGACGGATCAAGCCACGGACGTCGTAGGGAATATCACGGAAAAAGGACGGTATCGTATCTACTATATTAAACTATCTCGTATGCTACTTTTGATTCATATTGTTTTATTGTTGTATTGAAATATATGTTTTTGCTATGTAAACCTTTTTGAATTAACCTTAAATATATTTTGGGATCATCTAGCTATATGTAACCTTTTTACCTTCGCTATTCTTCCTTACTAACCATTGTAAATATGTAGTATTTCGTTGCGGTTAAATTTAATAGTTAACTTTTTGTCATTTGAAATCTCTTTCCAATTTTATTTATGTTGTTAATTAAATCCAAGTCAGTTTCTTTTGTGTGCCAACTTGATCTCTTTGATAACACCTCTTTTTGTCCGCCATTTGCTTATCACGTATATTTGATTTAGCTATATACGTTCTAAGTCAATTTTAAACACGGTTTTTAGCGCAAAGCCATAAGAAATGCTTTGCGAAAGGTTTTTTATTATCTATCGTACTTTATCGAGAAGATCGAGTTGGAAATTTTTTTTATAAAATTGGGAAGAAAAGAATTTGACCGCAAACCTATTAACTTGTTTTATTTTTATTGTCTAATTAGTTTGTTGCAGTAATTTAGGGGAATAGCGGAGGCCCATTAAAGCTTTATTCATATTTTAAAGCCATTAATTAAACATTATTTAATTATCAAAAACTTGAGTTTCTTAGTTATATTAAATGCTTTATTTTTACTTTTCAATGATCCAGGCACGCAAAACGCAAACACCAACACATCTTTTTATGTACTTTACACATTTAGCTTTTAGCTCTTTAGGATTTCCCGTCCATGTCTCTACCGCTGTTGCTAAGCTTTGTGGCCGGTTGAAAAATAATTTATGCATGGCTCAGATGGTGTTGTTTGTTTGTGATCAGGCCTCGAGAACAGGCGAATGGGCAGAGGTCATACGTATTCTTGATTTATATCTCGCGTATGGTTGACCTTGAGGTACTTTCGCTTAGTATTCGAACTGGGTTAAATCTACACACATCATCTGACTGTCACAATATATATAAAAATATGCTTTCTTTGTACCACACAAAATTACTATAATACTGTTCTTTATATTGACTTTGATAAACACATTCTGTTCTTTCTAGTAATTTTTGAGAATTAATTTTAATCTTTTCTGGTGAACTTAATTCAACTTTTAAAATTTGAACACTTTCATTCATTTTATTATAATGCATTTTTATCTCTCCTAACTCTAGAGCATTAATGTCTAACCATTGAAAACCTAACTGTCCAATTTCTAAATTGTCAACAGTGTCCTTTAATCTTTCACAACTTAATTCTTCATTTTTAAAATTTTTTTCATTTACTAAATCTATCAATGGTTTATCTTTTTCCTTATCATCTATCAACTCAACAGACGGTATATTCGCTTCTAGTTCCTTAGTAACCAATTCAACAGATTCCTTTTGAATCTCTATTTCATAATTTTTACAGGTTTCAATTTCATTATTATTTATATATTCTGAAAGGGGTCTTAATTTTCCTTGAATTTGATCCAATTTAACATCTATTTCTTGTATACGATTAGAAGTAACTTCATTTACTACATTAATACGTTCATTTATATCTTGTAATTTATTAATATCAATCAACTGTTCCTCTTGCTGCAATCCCACAGCAATTTTAATTTCAGCAGAGATAGTCGTATATAGGTTTTTAAATGAAGATTCATTATCAATTTTCAATGCTTGGAACTTATCCCATAATACCTTATTATTATTAATAATCTTTTCCTCAAATTCCCCATGTTCTTTCTTAGACTCTTCTAATCTGGCCATAATTCCTTGATTTTCTTCCTTCATTTCATTATTTATTTCTTCAATTTTTGCTTTTAAAGAATTAGCTTCAACTATTGTCTCTTCTCTATATTTTTCCATCTTTTCATCAAATTTTATTTCTACTCTTCTAACACTATTATCTATCAGAGCTTTTAATTCATTAGAATTGGTTTTCATCTCAGCTCTAAGTTCTTTTAATTCATTAGAGTTAGTTTTTAAACCAATTTCTAGTTTCTGGGAAAGTTCATCAGAATTTGTTTTTAAGTTAGATTCTAGTTTCTTAGAATTTGTGTTCATCTCATCTCTAAGATCTTTTAATTCTGCTCTAAAATTTTTTAATTCATTAGAGTTGGTTTCCATCATAGCCTCCAATTTCTCTATAAAATTCCCCATATCAAAATTACCACTAACTGACATTTCACTACTGTTATCCATTATTACTAGAACTATAATATTATATACAAAAAAAATAAAATAAAATCCAAGATATATATATATTTATTTCTATATAGTAATTATCACAGATCAAGGGCTCACCATCTCCAATCATTATTCCAACAAGCAATTATTTAACTAAAAAAAAAAAAAATACAAGCCTTTTTTTTAATCTTATAATACATAATAGCTATCTGACAATCTAAATTTTACTTATTTGAACTCATGAACTTCTTGGCTTAAAAAAAAAAAATCTCATCTATCACCATAATATCAACAAATTTTTCTAAAATATATATAGAAAGGGAGTAACAACTGATATCACTAAATAACATTCATTTATATTTAATGATAATAAATATTCTACACTTATATCATATTAAAATGTGGATACTTCATATCAAATTCAATATAACCTTGAAATATTTAAAAATATACAACTAAATGTTCACATGCCTTAAAAATAACTAATTTGATAATATAGTGAGATAACTTTCTCATTCAAAATAATGGTAGTTAAATATAAAATACTTAAATTGATACCTATAAATTTTCTGGACCTTAAAACTTAATACCATTTTATATACATAAAAAAAAATATCCACTTCATTAATTATTAACTTTTGTGCCCGAAATATTTTAATAAAATTGTACTAATGCAATTTATTATCAACAAACATTCACTAATTGAACTTCATGTTTAAAAGTCATTTATAATGAAAATATAATATTACTATACTTGTTTTCAAACCTTAATTAATAATCAATGTAATAGATTATTTGTTACAAACAATAATCAATTAATCTAGTCCTTAAGTTTGGTGTTATATATTTAAGTTATATACTTATCTATTCCTCCAAAGATCTGATAGATACTGACAACCAAAAGATTGATTAGCACTTTACAACTTTGATGTAGATAAAAGAATTCAATCATTATTCCCAAAGCATACAATGTTTCATAAACACTTAGATGATTATCACATTTCATTCTATCCAATTTACTACAACCCATAATAATTTTCTGAAAACACTATTACATTACCCTGCTTATATTTAAGTCTTAGGGGCTATTACTTATAAAATATTTCCTTGCTCATCTTAAGGAGACTTAGAGGCAAATATTATACATACATCAAAATAATTATACCTTACTCTCTCTGGAGTTTTAAAGATAAAATCATGGCAGGACCACTGTTAGCTGCTTCATGATAAATAATAATAATAATAAACATCAAAATTTGGGTTGGAGCAATGAATGAGATTAATCAATCACAAATGACATGAATGCACTACATCCTTAAGACAATGACAAAAATTCCCCATCCAACATCAATACCTGCAACAGAACCAACCAAACTCCAACAATCAAATATCCCATCCAACCTTCAAAATTATAGATTTTCTACAACATAAACTTTCCAAATATGGACAAAATTATTATGCCGTACTTTAACACCATCATTAAAAAATAATACAATAATATTAACCATCACCATCTAAACATAAGGCTAAAATATTTCCATTTATATAAAAAAAAATTAAACACACAAAAATGCTTCTCTTTCTTTAAATTATACATCTCATATTAATATATATACTACACATCTCTCAGGTATGTGGGGTATTTCAAGCCCTAATTAGCTTATTTCGAGCCCTAGTTGTTGCGCCAAATGTAATGGAAGAGGACGTGTAATCGGAAGAGCGTCGTGTACAATTGGATAAGCCAAATATAATGGAACGTCTATTAGGTATTCCATTAAAATTAAAGAATGAAGAAAAACAAAATTATTCCAGTTATATTTAAATAAATTGTTTAAATGCCCTTCCAGCTAGCTATACATAAAACAAATCTAAAATCATGCAAAGCAATGAGATCTATCTTTATAATTTATTTTTAAAGATGATGTGAATAACTAATCAATATATATATATATATATATCAGAAACAAAGGGACTTCTACTAAATTCAAATATACACATCTAATTATGTAAATTTATGTATCTCTAAATATTTGAATGAATAGTAATATGTGTAAGTGATCTACAAACCAAATAATAAATGAAATATAAAATTATCTTTTATTATTTATAAATTCAATTAATTTCATAATAACTTTGGCATTAAAAGAAAATAAGAATAATATAGTATCGCTCTTTTAAATAATTACAAAGGCATTATTTATAAAACAAATAGTACATCCTTTATTTTATGTTATAGTTCAACTTTAAATAATATTGATGTTTTAAATATAAATACAAAGAATAACTATATGTATATACTTGTAATAAGTATATATAGATTAAATATATAAAGACATATTTTTGCCTAACCATTATAATATAAATATAACAATTCATATATAACTTCAACCTATAAATTACATTTTAAGATTTTTAAATTATTTAAGATAATTGTCTGAACATCTGTTATACGTCTAATATTATTATAAAACAAGATGCTTAAATTGACCACTTATAAAACGTTGTATTTTATAATAAAAAAAAAAATAAATAAATAAAAAAAAAATATATCAATCTCAAAAGTATATTTATATATTACTCATACATATATAAAATTATTAAATACCTTTTTAAAGTTCATTTAGCTAATTTTCCTTTCCAAAAAGTTAATTTATTCCATGAGTTCTTTTATCCGTTTACTTTTGATTATTAGAATGCATTCTATTGAAAGGCGAAGAAATTATTATATTAAAGAAAATTGTTAATCCTTATATATATGCATATTTTATCCGTTTTAAAATTTCCTTCCTTTTTAAAAAAAATAAATAAACCAATTAAAATGTTAAATCCAGCATGTTAATTCCAATTACTTCCAAATTATGATTAAATTGATGATTATACATTTAAGATAGCTATATCTAGTTTCAACTCCAGACGCGACGAAATTTATACATTGAATTTTTTTTAGTTGTTCCATTGAAAATTGCCTTGGAATAAATGAAAGCGATGATGCAGCCTCCTGGCTGCGATTCTTGATTAGCCTGCCATAATTTATGTATTTACCATAAGATATATATATATATTATTTCAGTATTTTGAAGAATAGTAAATTTTATAAAAATAGAGTGTAACAAAATTTTATCCTTCAGTTGTTTGTTCTATATCTATTCCAATAAAAAAATATAATATAATGGCTTCTTTATTGTTGTTGCTATCGTTCCATGCGCCAGCAGATACTATTTTAAAACTCATGTTATATATGTTCTCTTTTAAAACAATTAACATTAAAATAAAAATAAAATATCAAGTATATATATATAAAATATTAAATTGAAAATTTGACATCTTTAAAAATATACATAAATAATTATTTATTACATTTAGTAATCATTGCAAATAAAATAATTTTTTTAATCAACAATTTATATGTCCTTATTTATTTTAATAATTAAATGTTCATATTGATGTACTATCAATATATATAAATAAAATAATAACTTCAAATAATAACTATATTTAATAAACATAAAAGAAAAATTTAAATATTTCATATGTAAACTTCAACTTAAAGAGATTTTTTTTTTTAATAACAAATAACAAATTTTTAAAATATAAATATCGACTTATCGATATTTACAATATATATATAACACATTTCCACAAGTGTGAATAATGACTAATGGTTAAATTTTCTTTTATACACATATATACATGGAGAAATTTTTAGACAGAAAAAAGTTACAAGTAAAATTATTTAAAAACTTTTAAAGATATATTTTTTTTAAGTAGAAATTAAAAGTTTTTAAATATTTTTACATGTAACTTTTTTCTATCTAAAAGTTTCTCCATGTATATATATGTATAAAAGAAAATATAAACATACACATATACAACACAGACATACAACGATTTAGCTCTCATTGAAATTTAGTTCATAATTCGTGTCATTAACAAGAAAATAATTTTCCAATTGATTAGAAAGTTGAAGACTTTCTCAAATCATTTTTGCTGTGAAATAAACAGGTTCTACTTTTGTTTCATTATCTTTTTCTAAATCTTCTACAGTATCTAAATTTATTGGCAAATCTTTTTCCAACAGACATTTAAAGTATGTAAAATTTAATGTTGTATATAAAACAGGGGAATCCCGATTTTAAGTGAAATATGAACTTCTTTATCGCATAAAAAGATATTAAGAAGAAACATGAATCACATAACTTCAAAATTGCATTAAAAAATCTGCACAAAAAAAGAGACCCAGGTGTATTCTCTATTTAAAATGCATTTTGGGAGTCACAAGCCACAGAAGTGACAATATTTACCTCATGCATGATATCACAAAATTAATGATTAGATATGCACTGATAATTTATTACAAGTCATAATGGTGAACTGCTGTACAAATTAAATGGCTAAAATATCTACCCACACATAATCTTGCAAAATAAATTAAAAAAAGCTTACTATGACCTTTGCTTTTGACATATTTAGAATTAAATGAACTCATAAATGTTGTGATGACTTACATTATTATAAATGTTATTGAATTAAATAAAAGCTTCAATATGCAATAATGTTTTTTTGTATCTATTACACAAAATTACTAGCAATAAATATGAACTTTTAAAATTTGAGGTCCAAGAGATTTGAGATTCGTAAAATCGAAGAGATCTAGATATTGATCACAGCTTAAAGTATTGATCTGGAAATAGGGTGACATTTATTGTTATAAAATTAATTTGATATCTGGAGAATAGTATGGTGGCTATTGTTGAAAAATTAAATGAGTATCTGCTTAAAATTAATGTAATTGTATATAAGGCATAGCACTTATAACAAGTTATTTATTTAGTACTATGTTTAATTTGTAATAGTCATTAGGAAATCACTCCTCTACACGTGCTGTATAGATTTTTATACTTGAGGAATATTCTCCCTTTCCAAACACAAGATAAAGTTTTAAAAAAAAAGTCAGCAACTGAAATGCTTGAATTAGATATCTTGAAAAGTTTGATCTAAGTTATCTGGAAAGTTGGCTGACATATTAGGATAGAATATTTTGAGCTAAAGTAAATTCAATGTGTACAATCAAGAGATGAATGAAAAAGCTATTGAGTATGCAGCTGAGCTTTAGAGAATGATTTGGGCCTGAAAATTCATAAGTTTTTGAAGATGTGCTTTTAGAAATTATTTTATATTTAGTATGTGGGACCACAAATTTAGGACAAATCTTTTAATATATCCCATAAAACATTTGCATTAGACATTTCTCAAATGTCTCTGGGAGAAGATATGGATAAACAGTATGAATTTTTTCTTAAAATCCAAAATTATTGTTATTCAATAAAGATAAGTGCAAAGAACAAAATATCTGTTCAGTTATGATTTTAAATAATTAGTAAACAAAAATACAACAAAAACTTGCTACCACTATAACAGAGTTTACATAGCTACTGAATACTCACATTTAAATACAGTTTTTCCTTTTGCCAATGTAAAGTCACAATATCTTCCTACTTTTTTAAAAAAAGAAACAAATGTATCCAATATGCCTAACAAAAAATATAATGCCAAAATATCTAAAGAGCAATCAGAAATATCATCATTTAAGATGAAAGTCATTATTTATAGGATGTTACACTGATTCTACCATCCTCATATATTAAAAGCAACATAATTTTTTTTATCCAATCTCTAAATTTATACATGACAACTAGAACAGATTAATTAATACTCTTGGGAGAAACAAAAGTGACAATACTAAGAGTCTCTAAATGAAGCAAAACTCTCCATACAGTAATGCCACGCTGTGCCAACCAGAGTAATCAATGAATGCCAGAAGGCTTGTGCATAAAATCCCTATCTAATGCCTACTCATCCAATATCTAGGTGCAGTGCTCTCAGATCCAAAGCTCTCACTGATAATGGCCACAAGCCAGAAACTAGTCTGGAGATATTGGATGAGTAGGCATTAGATAGGGATTTTATGCACAAGCCTTCTGGCATTCATTGATTATTCTGGTTGGCACAGGGTGGCACTACTGTATAGAGAGTTTTGCTTTGTTTATAAACAATTATGTCCTAGTATAAGAGATAGTGATCATGTGATGCTTAATAGTCTCTAAATGTATATGTTTGCCATTGCTATTATCCTGTAAAGTTCAGAAAAACTTAATTGATTCAAAACTCCTAAGCTATTCTTATGATTTCAATATGCAACCTTTAGAAAGAAAAAAAATCTCCATGTTGATACATTTTATCATCTATCTGATAACATTGAATATGAAAAGGGAGAATAGCAAGTTATTAATGTGATTGAGTTCAGTAAATAATATCAAATAAACTGTCAACTGATATCCCACTGCACAGCAAATAGTCCAAGTATCAACTTGTAAATAAATAAATGCAGATGTCCAAATACATATAAGCTATCCATAATAAATAAATATATATCATTAGAAAACAAAAGTTATTGTTCCAGGTATCAAACAAATTGTAAGTTTCCTAAATGTAGTTATCCAAGCATGGTCAAAATGAAAATTTTGGCTAAATATAGTTACGATGGTTTAATTAAGATTCAGGTATTGAATCACCGATCCACCAATGGTATTTAAATCACAGCATACCTAATAAAACAAGGATTGTCCCTTGACTTCTGGTCCTTGAGAAAACTATACAGATCATGTAGATTCATGAAAAGCAAACAACTCTTTTTGTTTTTGATGTCTTTTCCAATTGGTTAAAGGTAACAAAAGAGGCATTTAGAAAATAACTTATCTTACACAGTCTTCCTGTGGTCATTATTTCAGAACAACTTTTACATCAGGCCAATTTAAAGATTTCTATCTAAAAAAGATCTAAAACACATTCAGAATATTATTGATGCATCATACAATGCCTCAACAAATCACAATAATGCACTAATAGAAATATTAATGAATTGCAGACCTAAGATCCATATTATGAAATCTTGAAGCAATAAAGAATAGCTATTTTAAAATGAAGAAAATTTTTTATACCACTGGCATCAAGATAAAAACCAGATGCCAACTAGTGTAAATACTATGCTTTCTAGTAATAAACATGGCAAAAAGTCTATCCATAGATATTGCAGGTATCTGTTATATGTCAGCAACCATTGCCTAGAAACACAAAGAGTAAATCTATATGACTCATCAATAAAATTTCCCACAAACACTGGATAAAAATCAAATAAGTGAAAAGATGTACTAGCCAAGGATGAAGAAAAATCATTGACCAATCCTGAAAACAAAATTGAATATCAGAATTTCTACAAAAAAAAGAAAGCAATAGAAGACATTGGATTACAAGTTATACAAATTAATAATTTGCTGTTATTTTTTTGTCATATTTCAGCAAAGGGGGGGGGGGATGAATGCATGAAAATGAACTCATACACTCTGATTGTATAGTCAAAAAGTCAAAGTAATTGGTTTATTGTTTATTATGATAACCAATAATAAATGTATTAATTAAATAATAATAAAAGATACTAAATTAGTCTAAAAAATTTTTTGTGATTTGGTGCCTCAAGGAAAATTGCCTTTAGATTGTAATGCATTCAGGAAGAGTCTTAATTCACCAAAATGATCACATTTAATTTGTATATCATGTCACAAAGTCCTTGCGAGATCTGCAGCTATAATTTAGTACAACTCGTAATAGACAATCAATACATATGAAACAGCAAGAGTAAATGATAGATATATAATCTTGCATGTTAAATTAAGAAAAGTTCATTACAGGTTTTGTCTCAGCTTCTCAAGAATGAAATGAATTCCCAAATATTGTGATGATTTATTATTGTAAATATTATTGAATTAAGTAAAAGCTTTAAAATACAACAATGTGTTTATGAAAATAGTCCAGTATATAATTACAAATAAATACCATCATCACAAATTTTCAGTCAAATATATATTAAAATATACAATTATTTTAATATAAAATTGCAGTTACATTTTTGTAAAAAAACAAAAATAAATAAATAATCTTCTAAAATAAATATAATTAATTTTAAAATGCTAATGACGTAATTGTTGAAAGGTTTGACTTAATATTTTTGATATTTAAACCAAATATATAATAATTTTATTTTAGTAAAACTAAAAAAGATCACAAATGTCAATATAACATCACATGATCACCATTTCTTATACTTGCTCATAACTGTTATTAAAATAGGCAAAACTCTCCATTCACCAATATGTATGGGTACTGAACTGAGTTCAAACCTATATGACTATATAAGTTAATGAGTTTGGATTGAAAATATTGTGTTTTCAATTTTATTCTCAGAGTTTTGTAGTTAAATAGAGATAAAAGGTGGCTGCTGGAGGGTTGCATTGGATCCTAAGATCTAGGTGCAGTGCTTTCAGATGCAAGGCTCCTCACTGATGAAAGCCTCAAGCTAGAAACTAGTCTGGGGATATTGGATGAGTAGGCACTGGTTAGGATTTTATGCACAAGCCTTCTGGCATCCATTGATTACTCTGGCTTACACTGAGTGGCACTTCTGTATGGAGAGTTTTGTCTGTTTTAAATGTCAGTATATTTAAACTATTTTAAAAATATATTGTTTCTTCACATTATGCATAGTAATGATAACATCAAATTAATGTTTTATTATATTATTAAAATTACATAACCACTATTATGGTTAAAAACATTATTGTTTTCAGTTTGGGCTCACTACTTTATAATTGATAAATAGGTAAAAGATAAATGCTGGAGGAATGCATTAGATCCAAAAATCCAGATGCATTGCTCTCAGATCCAAGGCTCCTCTGATGACATTATGAGCTAAAATCTAGTCTGGGTATATTGGATAAGTAGGCACTAGATAGAGATTTAAATGCAGAAACTTTGTAGCATATATTGATTACTATAGCTTGCACATGATGGCATTATCATATGGGCAGAGTTATTATTTATGTTTCATTATACAATGATAATGTACACAAATAAAGGGAAAACATCACATAACAATTATGAAGTTCATCTACAACACATTCATAGGTTTTGAAGATAACAAGAAGTAAGCATTTCCTTCTAAACTGTGTACAATTCCTCCTAAACAATCATATCCACAAGTAGAAGAGCCAAATGACATCTGATTTCTTTTGAAAACAAAGAACGGAAAAGACCAAGTAAAATATATTAATTCAATCATTATTTCCATTGATTATTTGTTTATACATATTAATCAATGATAGCCATTTTCTGTGTGCTAATTTCAAATAAAAAATTCACTTTTTTTTTTAAGATGAACAAGAATAGCTCACAATATTCATCCCCCAACTAGATGAAATATTACTTATTTTGTATCATATTCTTATAGATGCTTTGGTAGTTTTTTTTATATTTCTATTGCAGCTTCTTTTAGTAATGGTTAGACTATCTTCATTTTGGCTCTTATTACTGATTAATATCTCCCATTCTGGTATTGCTGCTTGCTGATTTTTGGGGATGGCATTACCATTTCACTGCGGAGTATTTATACTGGCTAAAGCCATCACAAGATTTATCTTTATGCAGTTTATGAAATTTTTTTCTGATTTATTTAATCACTTGCACCAAATGTTCTGCTTAGCCATTACTCTCTGTATGGAATATGTAATTTAATTTATTGTTTGCACAGAAGTTTTTGAATTGTCTAGACATAAAGCTTATTCTATTATCAATAACATTGATTAAAGGAAGTTCTTGAGTTGCAAATATTTTTTCAAACAGTTAATTGTAGTTGAGGTGTCTAATATCTACTTTTAACCATTTAGAATAGGAATCAATTATGATGTGTTTTTTGTCCTTACATGGTTTAACTAAATTCTTTTCCAAGGCACAAACTGCCTGTAGTCAAAAGTTATATCCTCACTTTAGATGCCATAATTGTTTTCCATGTTAACTGCCATGAAAATTTATTTTATATTTCTGGCTTTTAGGCCATCAGATATAAGATCTAGTCAATGTTTTTGTTTTCTTTATTTCAGATGACCATAATTCAATAGCATTAAGATCTGTTTGCAGCCTTTGGGTAATATGACAATTCTATTGGCCATAAGATGCATTCTTGATAGCTCATATCTTTTTACTTAAAAGGCTTTATGTGCATATTGTTGTTTGTTAATTAGCCACTACTTAAATCTACAATCTCAACTTTTTATAGTCTTCAATTTAATTGTTCTCTTATCAGCAATTTTCAATTTCTTAAAATTTCTTTGCAAAAACATTTAATTAATTTTACTTTCCGTATTTACTATTTTCGTAAGATTTTATCTTTACTTTACTCAGATTAAAATTTGTTCTTCCATTTATAGAAAACCTTTTAATCATATAACTCCATTTATTTTCTTATAGCTATAACTCATTTCTAAAACTGTTTCCATTGTCATTAATTAGTACATTTAAATTTAACTCCTAGGGTATTCTTATCGATCTTTTTTATACTAAAATATTTCTTGGAATTAAAATACTACACTATCATGACTTAAAAATGTCAAAAATGCAATTAACCTTAGTTCTGCCTTAATTTTATTAGTGTCCATGTAAAAATTGCCTGTCTAAGTATGCTGGCCATGATTCTTGCATGATTCTGAACAAGATAGATTAACTTTTTCAAGAGTCCTCATTTGAGCCATTATTAAACAATACTTCAAGACAATATCTTGATGAGAATTTGTTATTTCAATTCTTCATGTGTTTTTGTTCAAACTTCAACTTCATTGCCAGTCAATAATTGCCCATGATTGTGGTGTGGCAATCGAAAATGTAAACAGAAATGACCTGCATCTTCAAAGTAAATAATCACATACAAGAATATTACAAACACTTGTTTTATTTTGAAAGCACTGTTGTGTTATCGGGCTGCAGTACCTTTTGCCCATCTGAGAGGAAGCACAAACAATAAGAGTACATGTCCAAGCAAGGCAAAAAAATTGTGGATATTTTTTTACCTTTTTATTTAGTCAGAGTATTCTATTTTTATATTTGTGTAAGACACATATAGGAATTTAATTAATATACGAATTTAAGAATGCTAATAATTAAGCAAAAGCATTTATTTTATACTGGTGGTAGGGGGAGCTGCAGTGTCTATGGATGGGCCCACCACTGTTGCTAGTTAAATGTTAAGTACACTGTAGGCAAATATGAATTCATGTTTTAAGTGTTTTAGTATACAGTGATATTATACATAAATGAAAGATAAATATTACATAATAATTAAGAAGTTTGACCATCAACATATTCATAGGTTTGGAAGATAACAAGAACATGAGCATTTCTTTCTAAATTGCACTCAGTTCGTTAAGCTTCTAAACAGCAATACCTGCTAGTAAAGAGCTGAAGTGATAGTATGCTTTTGCAAACAACAACAGGGTGGACCTCTGAGGAAAATATGTTAAGTAATCCATTATTTTCATTGGTTTATTTGTTTATATATATGGGCTAATAACATCCATTTCCTCTTCATTGAATCCAAATGACAGGTTTTTTTCCAAGGATGAACAGGAATCATTCACAACACTTTAATTACCTTTTTACTATTTTAAAGTCAAAAAATATTTTATGATCAATTTTAAAAAAAATAAAAATATGATCTTATGAATTACTTGAGACATCTTATAGACTGAAACTTTTACTTGTCAAAAAATTCAGTTCGTTGCTGTCAATTTTTTTTCTTAAGTCTTTTCTGAAAATAGTATTTCAATTAATATACAAAACCTATTGTATTATTTTAATTGTATTTACATTTAATTTCCTCATTTTAAAATGTATTAAAAAGGCAGTTGTATACATTTTGACACAGATCCATCACAATAAATGTAAATATGGTCTACTTATTTAATTTTCAAAAAAAAATTATGTATATATCTAAATAAGAACTATATACCCAGCAATCTGTTACTATTACATTTGTAATCGAGTTTATATAAAAAACTTCTAGAATTTTATTTTAGTTGAGGGCTGTGTTTAACTACCAATGGGTTTCACAGGTGATGAATAATGGAATAATCTTCAGATATGAAGGTCACTATAAAATAAAAATAGACTCCTATTGTTTAGTATGATAGAATGTTGGTTCATCAAAGGTTAGGTGTTGTTTCTGACAAAACTATCTTTTCTGTCTTCCTTTTTTTTCTTCAGACGTTTAAGTTAGTATAGGACCTGATCATCATGAGTCTTTCATGACATTTGTCATCTCACCATACTAACAGTGACAATAAAATTGTTTTTGTTCAATTACATTTATATCATTTACATATACTCACATTATCTCTGAATCCAATTCCCATTTTCATTTTTGGTTAAGCTCAAGCTCTCAAGAATTAAGATGGAGATAAGATATTGTGATCTTGTCTCAAGGCAATACAATTACTAATGAGATAGTTTGGAACTGGATTTGGGACAGAAGTTTCAATTAACCAAGATTGCATGTTAAGGCAGCTTTATTCAGGGGTTTCCCTGAATTAGTTTGGAATTGGATTTGGGACAGAACTAGCCAAGGTTGTAGGTTAAGGCAGCTCTATCCAGGAGTTACCCTTTATGTTCTAAAAATGGCCTGTTTCACTTAGTTTTGTTAGATTGCCATGCCTGGTGAAGTACTCATAACTGTGATAGAAGTAGAAATAATAATATCACTAGTAATAATAAAGCAGAAGGCAGTGGTAGTTCAGTGATAATACTAAAGATAAGTAATATAAATTTAATTTTTTTCTAAATACATGGAATGTGGAAACTTTACTTCATGGAAATTCTTTAAGATTAAAGGGGAGTTTGCACAATTGGCTGTCAAAATTTAAGATTAATATAGTTGTTGCTATTAGTAAAAAGAAAATCTAATAAATCCAGTGAAAGGATACAAATTTTTTGGAAGGGTAGATCAGTCTGTAAAACAAGAATGCATGGGATTGGATTTGTCACAAAGTTTAATTTAGTATATTTATTGTTGACATTACTTATTGTATCAATGAATGACCAATTCACCCTAAAGTTTGCTTTTCACAATAGTATTAGTGATTATTTTATTAATATCTATGTTTCCACTTTAGATTCAGAGAATTCAGATAAAGAAAGCTTTATTCCTGCTGGATAATATTATTATAGCAATACTATTAAAAAAATCAAATTTTTTTCTTTTTGGAGACTTCAATGCATGTTTGTATAAATAATAGATTTTGGCCAAAAGTTTTTTAGAAATAATTGTATTGATGCTGTACATTCAAATGGTCTACTATTATTGAATTTTTGTGTCAGAAAAACTGCCATAAGGGAACATGGATGCATCCACTCTTAACACAATGACATTTAATGGCTTATATTCTAGATAGGAGTTAGAATGCAAATACATATTTCATGAGCAGTAAAATGTGCAGATTGTTGGATAAATCATATATTAATATAATCCAAGATTAACATACTAGGTGCATTAAAAAGAACTTATTCCAATCATATTCACAAGAAAATTGATATTCATTCTTTAAAAATATCTACTATACATATAAATTTCAATAGCTATTAAATATTGAAATTGCTAAATTGAATCTCCAGGAATGTCATATTACTGAAGCATGAAATTCTTTTAAAGAGTTTGTATAGATTCAAATTAATATTCTTGGGTTCACTAAAAAGAAAAATTATGATTGGTCTTTTGACAATAACCTTATTTATTGTTAATGATTTGATTGAAAGGAAATATTTGACATTTTCTGATTGGTAGAATGATTAATTGACTTCATAATAAATATAGAAATCTGAAAGGAGAAGTCCAACAATTGACAAAAAAGCTTGAAATTAATTGGTAGATTAAAACTGCAAAAAAAGATGCAGCATTTAGTGATTTTATGCACTCAAAGCAACATAATGATTGAGAAACAATATCACAATCCTATTAATACCAACAATGGCATCCTCTTATATGATAATAATATTTTGATCAGGGTAGAGAAAGCATTTTAATCATATTTGAATATAATGACTTTTACTGATATATCCATTTTTATTTATGCATTTTGATTTGTACAAAATTATCCAGCTTAGTGAAGTCAAAACAGCATTTTATAATCTTAAAAACAGAAAGGCTGTACTTTCTGACTAATTTCCTGCAGAAGTTTTAAAATATGCTGTTGATATAATAGCTTAAAGAATATTGGAATTTTTTAGGAATATGTGGATCAATAAATTATATCACCTGATCATAAGGATGCTTCTATTTTAAAACTAGAGAGAATAGAGTAAGATTATAGTAATTGTCATGAAATATCATTATTATCCACTGCAGCAATATTTCCAAAGATTTTATTAAATAGATTGCTCCATTGATAGATAGAAGATTATCAAAGATTCATTATGATTTTAGAGAATCATAACAAATGAAAAAAAAGTCCCAGGATCAAAAGAATAATTTATATATTGCTTTAATTGATTTGATAAAGGAATTTAATTCAGCTAATTGAACAGATTTGTGACAGTGTTTGAAATTAGTTGGTTCCACCAAAATGTATTTTTATCATTCAGTTTTTATATAATGGAATGAAAAAAAATCTTATTTTTAGGACTGTTTATAGATGGGCCTAATGAAATAGAGATTAAAATCTGAGACAAGTTTGGTGGCTGAAGTTTTCATTTGAACTGATTAAAAGCAAAACAAAAACTTCTACTTCTTGGATTCTGGATTACAATATGTTGTTGATTGTTCTATTTTTATCAATTCAAAAGATGTTTTTAAAAATGTGTTTAATGTTTTGAATGCAACATATAAAGATTTTGGTTTATTAATTAATGTTCAAATGCTTCGAAACTTTTAGTTTGTATGATTATTCACTTGAATATAATAGAGTTTAGATACTTTTGTAATTTTATAAGTAGAAAGTTGAACTTAGACATTGAGGTAAAACACAGAATCCAATGTGCTAACTGCTGCTTTTAATAAAAGATGGATATTTCATCACAGGAAAATAATTATTGTATCCAAGTTAGCTGTATATTGCATTGTTATTTTGTCTAATTTGTTGTATGGAAGTGAAACTTGGACACCCTATTGATGCAATGTGGAAGCATTAGAAAAGTTTCATTTAAAGATCATCTGAAAAATTTAAAAAGACAACAGAAAGGTCATAAAACCAATCAATATGTTCTTCAATTTACTGGATGGGATACTATAGACTTCATTATTGCAAAAATCACATTATTGTTGTATTGCACATGCAAAATGAACAAACAATGCAAGACTTTCTAAAATAGTTCTTTATTGTGAATTTCAGCATGGTTTTTGTGAAAGAAATAGTCTCTATTTACATTATAAGGATTATCTCATAAACATTTAGAAAGAAGTGCAATATTGATTATTTTCATTGGAAGATATGGAAGAGAGTAAAATACATTGAATGGCTACAATTAAACATTATGTTGAAGTAATTTAGAAAGAAAAGTTTTCTGCTAAAGAAAGCAAAACATCAAACAAAAAAATGGACCAGTGTACTTTATATATGGATAAAGAATGGTTTGTATAGTCATTGTAAAACCCATTTATTGATCAGATTATTTTTTATTTTTCTGTTGCAGTTAAAATGATCATACTCATTTATGAATGTTTGCTTTATGTATGTAAATATATTCTAAAGAATAGTTTTTTTAATAAACAATATCATATCTTTGATTCCTTTTTTTAAAAATAAAACTAAATATTATTATAAGATTTGATCTTGTTATATGTATATAAGTATATTTATTTATTTATTAAAAAAATAGTGGCCAGTTATTATTAGCCAATAGTCTTGATTATGAACTGCAATCTTCCTATCGTCTTATGGTCAAAGCATGGACAGCAAATTTGGTAAGATTATTTTACTTTTACTATGAAAAACATTATTTGATAAATATTAATATTATTTTGCATCATTATTCCCATTTAAGTATTTGCTTCAGCAGATATGACAGTAGTGAATGTTTTGTTAATGAGATAAAGATTCTCAGATGAGTAATGAGATAAAGTGATCAGGTGTATCTCATATTTTACATAAGTAGAACTGCAAGCATTTGGTGTTCATGAATAATCTATTATGCAGTAAATAAATAGATTTAAAACATTAATTTACTTGGAATTGCATTAAAATTGTCAATATCAATCTAGGTTACAATTGTCTATTTATTATTTATAATTGAAATGGAAATAATTACCTCCCACTGAGTTATGAGACTGGTACCATGTTATCTTTAAGCTCTGATGTTATATAAGCTTAGTTTTTGATGTAGTTTGAAATTATAGGGTGAATTTTGTTTATTGTTTTAATATATACAGAGGATGAAGAATGAATCTTACTTTTAACAATCTTTGTATATTAGATGAGATATTAATTTTAATAAATGTGATAACAGCAGAGCTTAAAGTGAGATTGATACTAGTCTCTCTTTCATTGTTTTTGATGTCGCATAATTCAGTTACTTCCATTTCAATTACAGATATTTTTTTAAAAAGTTATGATTATTTATTATTCATGTATATTGTACATACATAAAATGTAAAAAAATGCTAAAAGGTTTTATATAAAGGGACATACCCCTAAAAACCCTATCAGTTATAATGCGATGTAAAATAGTTTTTTATTTAGTCAGAAGTTTCTTTATATAAATCATATAAGTAGAGACTCTTTTCACCAAGTTAAACATTTGCTTTTCTTAAAATCATTATATAACGCTGCAATCCCAACTACTTTCCTTTTCATGAGATGTGATGTGAAATAGTTTTTCTTTGAATAAAGTCAACAGTTTCTATGCAGAAGTTATGTGCCCAGAAATTCTATTTCCCAAATTAACATTCCTACTTCCAAAATTTTTATATACCATCATAAACTTATCTATTATTTACTCTTTTTATCCAATTATTTTCCAGCTTTAATTCTTTTTTTTTTATACCTATTTTATTTTAATAAAAATATTTTTTTAATTCCACTAACCTATTCTTATATTCCCCATTTTCATTACAAAGATCTAAACACAAATTGTAAAATCTCTGACACCCCCCTATTTATTTTTAAATTTTCTTCCACTCTCTATACAATTTATTCTGATCGATTTTCAACATTCTACAGTCCACAATAATTATTCAATACTTTCTCTTCAATCTCCATATAAAGTATGTCTACAATCCAAGTCCTCATTTCATCCCCCCCCGATATCTAAATATCCTGCCCTTGCAAATAGAAATAATCTTCCTTATGTAAACTGCATATGAAAAACTATCGCTAAGCTGATGATAAATTTGGATATTAGATGATAGATGTAATTATAATTAATTAATTCCAGTTTGCTATATCAATCACTTATTGTAATTTAACTGAAATATATATATATTTAAGGAAAATGTGTTTCAGATTCACAGCAAAATTACCAGACAAAACAAGCATATAAACAATAAAAATATAATAGAGAGTCAAAAATACATAACCTGGAGGGATTATGTTTCAATGTAACTATAAATATTTAAGCTTCATACTGTCATAGAAAGTCCATTATAGTGGTGATGATTGAACCTAAGTCAGTTATATTTCTCATACTTCCTCAAAATAAGTTCCAGGGACTTGAAATAAGCCTTTACATTCAAAAGTAATTTATTTTTATTTAAACTAATGATAAAGGAATGCATTTCCAGCCTTTCCTAATGTGCCATCTTTCCATGTGGTGAGAATGTTCGTGAACAAGATAACCCTAGTAACCTTCAATCTCTATTCATATTACAGCATTTTTTCAGTTGTAAAGCAATCTTTCTAGTTTTATGCCAACATTGAAATTATAAGTGCTATTATGAAGGTTTGGAAAAAAGCATGAGATATAAGGACAAGCACTTATAACTTGAATTTATACAATTACTTAAAACAATTTATTATATTATGTAGTTAAAGTCACACAGATAAAGTAAAATCATTTCAGAATGAAATAAAATTAGCATGCGTTTCATAATTGAATAACAAAATTAGTGCATTATAATTATGAATCTACATAGGTTTAAATCTAAATATCCTGCTGCTGTGTCCTGGAAATATTTTTTCAATACCTGCTGGATAGCATCAATAATATTATTAAAAGAGAAAAACTCTGACAATTTAAACTTAGCTTCAAAAGTTTGTTCACTGCTAATAAATGTATATAAATAAAATAATAAATAATAATTAGAAATTTCTTCTAATCTGTAAAATTCATTATAATCTGTAGCTATGTGAATTAATATTCACATGCACAGTAATTTAATATAGTCCATATAACTATAATTTTTTACACATACAGATGTTAGGTCTTGTATATACAATTCGATTATTTATTCTGGTCTCTCTGCTGACAACATATATATTTAATATATCAGTCAGCATAATTCTGAGTCATTTAGATATATTATCTTTTATTATCATTTGAAATTATTCAGGGTGTATTTACATTTTTCTAGAGTAAATGTTAATCAAAGGTGATAATTATACATGTACTGTCTATACATAATTTACATAAAATTAATAAATTTTACATACAATTAAAATGTAGCCAGTCCACTCCTCTTTTCAATCTAGAAAATAATTCTGCAAAGTTATAAAAAATAATCTTGTGATTTTTTTAGATCTCTGATAATCTTGAACAGGTCTTGAAGATGATAATGCTCCTTTATCCTCATGATCAGAAGTTACTTTTTCTTGATCAGACTGTTTAGATGATAATAGATCCTCCACTGGTCTACTGCTTGATTATTTCATTTAATACTTGTTTTAGTGAGATCTAATTCCTCTGTCTGGCAATCAGTAGCTATTTCTTTATTTTGTGTGACTGAAGATGTATCAATTTATTCATCTTCATTATAAAATTTATCTTTTTTACCAGTAATTATCCATGGATACTATTTGTTTTTGACATCTCACTCTGGTGAAGTCATAAATTATTTATGTCTTTTTAAGGGTTTTTATTTTTCAGTTGAATTAGTCTGATTTGCTCACCAATTTTAAAATTTTCATGTCTAAATTGTTTTCATTAATTATGTTATTATTAGCTGGTAATAACTTGGTCAGATTCATGTAAAATTTTTGACATATTAACAAATTCTGTTGGTGTCTTCATTGTCAATATGCATGCTGTAAAATGTTGGAAAAACATTGCATCGATTAGTGCTAAGATGTTAAACTGCCTTTTCTATTAAACCATTGAATTCAGGCTGGTAGTGTCAAAACTGTATGTATTCCCTTATCAGTTAAAAAATCCTTAAATATCTGTGATGCAAAAACAGTTCTGTTATCAGTAACTGTAAAATCTATTATCTCAAACCTGTTAAAGAAATAAACTTAATTATTTTGTTAATTAAATTGTTTTACTCTCGTGTTTGTGGTAAAATCTATGCTGTTTTATATATTTAAGTTCTTAATATTTCATTTACATGCGTGATGATATGCCAAATATATTTTGAACCAGTGAGCAGATATATTTTAATAATTTTATCCCAAAGATAATATTTCTATTTTCAATTTGATAATTATGATATAATGCTTAGTTATAATACATCCGAATCGCTGTTCAAAATTAAAATTCATTAATTAATTACGTTGCAATCATTGCAATAATTTAAATCAATTCTGAATTTGATTTCATATATAATTGTTATGGTTTGCTTTGTTATACTGATAAATTATGATTTTAAGTATAGTTTTACTTAATAATAGAATTCTGGCCAGGGAGATATTAATAAGGCATATTTAGTTATTTTCATTAATTCCGATCCTCTTAAATATGCTTTCCCTTTCTTTTTATTAAATCTGATTAGAGATGCAAATTAATTGTTTGTTAAACAAGGGTATTAATATATTTTAGCAACTCCTCTCTCTTCATAGCATATTTGAAGTGCTATAGTGAATGTATGTAGGGTTATTTCAACTAGTTCTCTCTATAATATATGTTATTCGGGATTTATCCGAAATTAAAATAACCTTTAGTTTGATAGATGATGATTCACATCATTATGAAACTATATTATTAGGCTCCAATATTAGAGAAACTTAGTAAACAGTCACAATATTATAGCTGTAGTAATTAAATTATATTTCTGGCTAGCATTTTTGTCACTTGGCAAAACATGATATTAAATGAATATTATGTTGGCATATTAAATTCTTATATGCATATATTATTCTCTGAGCATGAACGTCAGTTAATACATTTAAATGCGTCCGAACAATGTATTACCCTGAACTGATTCCATTCCATTATATAATGTGTGAGCATCTATTTGATCTGAATGTGATCCCTAAATAGTGTAATTTAATTTATTTTGTTTTTCATTACTAATAACTTTAATAAATGTATTTAAATTTATCCTGTCTTCATTATTCTTTTATCATATCCCAATCCAATCTATTTACTTATTAATAATATTACCAGATATTATTATATAAAATGTCAATATTGTATTAGCTTAGCCATTAATAGATGTTTAGTCCAATTTTATGTGATGCATGTATAGTTAGCCTTGGGTTTCACGTTTTTCCCTGTTCGGAGCCAGCTCACAATTAAAATTAAGTCTGTGTGTAACTTCAGAAATGTCATTCATATGGTATTAAATCACGGATTGCTGGTGAATGAGTTGGAGCTTGGGTCAAACTCTGGATCTTACTATCCCATTAGTGTATATTACCTGGATTCTGGATTTTGTTACGTGAATGTACAAATCTGACCATTACAATATAAATAATACATTATCAATATATTTTTATTACCGAATGCTTTTAACATTCTTAAGTTTTAATTGCAAATTAGATTTTATCATTATGTGAACTTCTTATAATCAACATATAATGCATCAGTCAAACTCATTCCTTGCCATATATAAAACAATTCAAGTGTTGGTAAAAAATTGAATGTCAACAGAAATTCCATTCAAAAAATAATGAGTTTGAATTATTCATTCTTCTTTTTTTATGTTAATCAGACTGTGGTTAATTTAAATATAGATAATACATTATTAATATATTTTTATTCTGCAAATGCTTTTAACATTTTTAAGTTTTAACTGTAAATTAGATTTTAGCTTTGTGTGAACTTCTTATAATCAACCACTAATGAGTTGATCAAATTCATTCCTGGTTGTATATAAAAACAATTCAACTATTGGTAAAAAAGTTGGAAGTTGACAGAAATTCCATACAATAAAAAAAAAAAAAAAGTTTGAATAGTTCGTTCTTCTTTTTTTATATTTAGCAAAATAATTGAGATTTTTTTTTTTTTTACATTTTGCAAAATAGCTTATATACACTAATGTACTTATTATTCTTACTACACTATTGTATGTGCAATTTGGATCGATTTTGTGAGGTTGAATATGTATGTATTTTAGTGAATTTTTTAAAATTGAATTTTAATTAAAGCTTTTGAAAGTTTTAGTGAATTTTTCTATAGAAGCACTCATTCCATTCAGTACATGGATGCTTCACCCTTGATATATATATATATAATTTAAATGATTAAGTAGTATACATATCAAACATTATTCATCTATTATCTTTTCAATATGTTAAAGGGAATAGTAAACAAAATTATTATTAGGTGGATGTTTACTTACATAAATAACTGATTTATTGGGGCATGTATGATTTCTAGATAAAAATAAATTATGACCAGCAACCTAAAGGTAAGAGCAAGGATATCCCTTGTGAGTCTGATTCCAGGCTTCAGCACACCCACTAGTGTTCATGCATGTTTTGTACATGTCAATTTGTACTACCACATTACAAATAACAATAAATATGGAAAAATGGCATCCTAGGAAAGATGTAAATTCATGCTTTTCTCATTAGTTTAAATAAAAATAGATTACTTCTGAATGGGAAAGCATATTACAAGTCCCTAGAATTGATTTTGAGAAGGTGATGAGAAATATATTTTTATAAAGATAAAATAAATGAAACATAATAACTAGAGAAATATAAAATTCATTAAGACCTTTTTTTAAAGAGAAAAGAAGTACTTTGTTTTTATGTTCTGCAGTTCTTTATTAAATTTTTAATTTATAGTTAATGATGGGTCATGCTTCCCTTATAAACATAGGTAAAGTATGGATTATCCAGAATTTATTACACTTTAGATTAGAATTCCAGGAAGCATTTAAGGTGAAGAATTTTTAAATCATATTATTTACAAATACTAAGATAGCTTTTTTATAATGTAATTAATCATGAATAAAGGATTTTTTCACAATATCTTTCAAGAATAGTAAGATATATTAATTAATGAAGTGCAAAAATAGGTTTTTCATGGATCTCAATATGTAGAACTGACTTTTCACAAATAGTTGTCTCAAACGGCATAAGTCTTTTTCCTGGTAACTTCTAGACTAAATGTAGATTTCCTTTATTTATTGCACTGCAGTCCCACAATTAAGAATGCCTCCCATCATCCTCTGATTTAATTTTTATTCTTTGGAGAATGTATGGCATTGTTGGTTTTTTTTTACTTTAATTAATATCGAATAATAGATTTCTAGATTCTCTGTTTTGTTATTTACAAATATTTTCCAATTTGAAATTTTCTGATAACAAAATCTAATCAAATTACTATCATCATCATCATCATCAACTATTATCAATCCACTGCAGGTTGAAGGTCTCTGCAAGTTCAATCCATCTTCTCCGATCTTTAGCTTCTCTTCTCCACATCACCCCTATATGATTTAAATTTATTTTAAGCTAAATATTTAAAACAAAAGTTGTATGGATTGAATTGTTTTCATTATGTTTATTTTAAATTCTATGACATTCATTTATTTGATTTACTTTCTTACTTCAAATAATGCAATTCTCAGTATATAAATGTTGTGCATATATATATGAATCTTTCATTTGATGGATTCACTGATACTCAATAAATAATAAAGTATACTTTAATTCTTTTTAAGAATAAAATTTGTATTAATTCTATAGATAGTTATCATTTTGTCATTTTTCTATTATAAATGGAGGATCATATATACTACCGAACGGTCATTTCTGGGCTCTATGCACATCATCCTTACATAATTAATTGATATGCTTACGGTATAGTTTAATTTTAATAAAAAATAAATTTTTTAAAAAGCCAAAATATAAACTAATTTATCGTAATAAAATTTCTCATAATGTTGATTTAGTCATAATAGTTGCAGAATCTTAACGGGGGGGGGGGGTTGATATTCTAATTTGTTTTTTAGTCTCTTAGTAAAAATTAAACCATCTTCTAAATGTAAAAACAAACTTATGTTAATAAAAAAAAAAATCACTTAACATTTGCTTTCCCATTTCAATTTTTTTTTACAGTAGTAGTACTCAACATTCTAACTTAACTTTTCAGAAAGGTCCCAAAGCATCTTCTCCTAAACATTCTATATTAATCATAGTATTTTCATTAAGTGAAAATTTTATAGCTTTTTATTTAATTATGTTGTTGATGCTACATTATAATTCCATTTATTTATTTATTTTTTTGCCTTGTAGAGAACATTAAAATGATTTTCTAAAAATAAAAGCAAATGCTTAAAAAAAAATTTCAGCTTCACTTTCTTACTTAGAAATTTTTTTTATGGGACAATCAGCTTTCTAACTTAGTTTTTTTTTTTTTACATGTCATGGCATCGGCCGGGAGGTGAAAACGCAACAACCGTCTGCAACCAACTGCTTGCAAGGTGGCTGCGCTGACCTATCGGTTAGCAATGCTTGCTTTTCAGAAAGATTTTGAAACATCTTTCACATGCATGTACTATGCCAACCAATAGCATTTTTGTTTATTTACAATTTTATAAACTTTTAATTTGGATTTTTTTATGACAAATTCCGTTAGTGGCATTGAACATGTTTAAATGCAAAACAGCTTAAAAAAAGATTTGAAATAAGTATTTAAAAAAAAAAAAACAATAATTATTGTGCGTTTTCAATATATATTACAATAACAATCACTTTTTTCGTTAAAATATATATGTTCTCCAACATTATAAATAACTTCATAAACTTCTAACTTCTTTTCAAAAACTTTATTTCCATATATTAACTATATGAACATATATATAAAATCACATATTATACATTTCCAACGTTTCAACTGTTGTTTTTTTTTCACCTTTACAGTCATTAAATTATGAACTAAGAATAACTTTAAGCTTTCCGTGCTCTGAGAGTCTGTTGGTTATTTCAAGATATATATATATTTGTTATGCTACTCATGCTCTTATAGGCCTGATCGCAAATTATTGTATGGAATCAGAACATAGCAGATATCTTTTCCTTCTTTGAAATATATTTAACAACTTAAATTATAAACATATTTAATCTTATTGAAATATATTTAACAACTTAAATTATAAACATATTTAATCTTATTCATAACTTTTATTTCAATAATGGTATAATGTAATTTATTTAATTATTCCTTTTCTTTGTTTATTGAATAACTGAGGGATTTTTTTTTTTTTTTTGCTTAATAAAGTTTATTTTAAAAATAAATATTGAGAGAAGTTATAGAAAATGTCAATAAGTATACAAATTACCATTTTGCTTAGCATTTGTAGATTATGAAAACCAGTTTTATTTTATAAGCTCTTTAATAATCATTAAAGCTTTAGAATATCAACATATAAACCCAATATATCAAATTCTGAAAAATATTCTACAGGATAATTCCATTTCTCAAAACTCTTTTTAGAAGTTTTCAAAAGTATTTTATGGATTAAAATAAGAAGTCAAGTGAATAAAAAATCAATGGAAATTACTTAAGTGAATTAAACTTTTCATATAAGATGGTTATTTTTGCTTGCTTCACTACTTTAGAAAATATTACAAGAATTACAAGTATAATATGGAGGCAAGGAAATAGAACCAACTATAAATATTAAAAAAGACTCAAGCAATGTTTAATTTTTTTTTTTTTTTTCCAAAAAATAATAAAATAAAGATTTACAATAATGAAATAAAAGTTATCAACTATAAAGATTATATGTTAATACTATTGAAAATATTATGAATGAAATTTATCATACAATTGATGGGTCATAGAAGAGAAATGCAGAGATTTTTATTGAACATGGAGAGATCTTTATCATGTGTGAATTGATAATGATTGAAAAGGAAATGCAAACATTCTACTTTCTTTTAAAATAAGATGAATAATATAATTTATAAAATATAATGTATAGCTTTTTGATGATATAAAAAATGAAGAAAATATTGAAATATATACCTAAACTAGGAATGCGAATAAAATATGTTTATTTTATTAAATGCATAAACTCATGCTTCTGATATTTTATGATAGAGTTGAAAATTTATTTTGTAGTTTTTTCATTTGTAATTCTGTCCATTTTAATGTCTATTCATTGTTAATAATTTGTTTTTAATTTCATTAAATAATGCAATGATCATTGATCATAATTTTGAGGATGATGATGTTTGAAAATTTTTATTTGGATTAGATGAAATATTTTAATGATTGTAAAAAGTTAAAAGATATTCATGAATTATATTTAGTAAAGGCAACATGTATTAAAGATTGAGATGAATTTATTATATTAAGAATTAAATATTTACATTTTCCGATCTTGAACAGTCAAGGTAAATTAACATGCATGTGATATATAATAGTGTAATATACATAGAAAGTAATAGATGAAAATAAAACATTGTTCATAAATTTCATTTGAATAACAAACTGAAAGCTGTTTTAATTTTTTTACAAGAACCAAGGGTACTTACATATTAGGCCAGGCAGCCAATTCTAGGTAATGTAAAATCTCACCAGCTGTTACTAGGAAATCCTTTGATCATTCACTTTATCAGATGCTACCCAATTACAAGAGTCTATTATGTTATGAAAAACTTCAGAGAAAATTGAAAACTACTCTTTATGAGGTCTAATAATTGATTAATTTGAAAATCATTAATAAAATTGGAATATTTTATAAATACTATCCTAAGCACAAAGTATTTTTCTAATGTAATAATTGATTTGATAAAAAAAAAAAAGTTATTGATATTTAAAATGCTAATAAAGCTAATTTGCATTACCATATTCTCTATAAAGTCTTTATGAATTTAGAATAAGTTTGAATCTTTAGAAAACATTTTAATAACAGTTTGATTTTTTTAGGCATTTTACTGCCATTCTATATGTGTTTAATCATTTCTTGAAAAGCTTTGATTAAATTAAAAATACAATTGATTATGTATTTAATAATTTTTTCTGAAAAATAAAAAAAAATATTAAAGAAATTAAGAAGAGTTTTCAAATTATAAAATATTTGATATATAGAATTGTGAAAATGATGAAGAAAGAGTGAATTTATGACCATTTATATTTTTGACAAACCTGAAACATTTAATAATATAAAGTAGTGGGGGGGGAGGTCACCACTATGGAAATAAGTTTAAAAATATTATGAATATTTTATTTATAGATATAAGAAATATTGTAGAGATACTTTAAAATTTTTTTATAGTTCAAGTATAAGTAAATTTATTATGCTACGTGCACTGTATATTATTTCAAATTTTAATATTCTTTTAAAAATCTGAAAATCTTTTATTTTGCAAAGAAAGATGATTTATATCATTTTTGTTCATTTCTTTAAAGTCTTTATTGTTATTAGATGATTGACCTAAGAATAGTATAAATCTAATTTGTTTGTGTTTATACATTTATATTTTCAGTGATATGTAGTTATAGCATTTAACTACTCTGCCCATGACTAAAATTTAAAATAAGGTGAAATTCGATTATTTTTTATTTATAGCTAGGGATTTTCAATCAACCTTAAGATTTTTCATTTTAGGTAGCCTTTAGTTAAACCAAATAATCTCAAAATGATTATTAGGTAAATAAATATTCAGCTATTGTTAACTAAAATATAAAACAAGTTAGAAAAATTGTAAAACCCTCATAATTTGTTTTTTGTTTTTTTTTTGCATGTTTTCTAGTATGATTTTCCAATCAATTCCAATTTCATCTTATTTATATATATAAAAGGTATCCAATAATAAATCTACTAGAAAATGTTCTCGTTTCTAATATATATGTACAAGAGTGATGCAATAGCTTCTTATAATATTTGAATGATTTGAAATTAGCTGTCTTCATCATATCCAAGATTTGTATCTGACAATCCACAATCTTACATTGAATTTTCATTTTACTTTTTTTGTGGCATCACATTAAACACATAGAGGGATATTGTGAGGGCAAGATGCTTTTTTGGTAATTTTTCATTCTATAATCTGCTTAAATTGTTTCTCTGCTTCTTTCTTATATTGAAAAGATATCAGGTAGAATTAATATTGATAATTACTTTTTTCTTTTACCTTAATTCAATAAAAATTTTCATAGATTATCCCACATAGCCAATTAGACTTTTTTTACCTGCTTCTTCCTCCCTGCAGGGAATTATTTTAGCATTTTACCCTTTATATTATTTTCACTTGTGTGCACTATTCATTATAGTTTAAAATGCAGAATAGAATTTCCAATACATTAGTAATTTTATTAAAACTATTTATAATTGAATCAATAAAAAAATAAAACTGTGTTAACAATAACACAAAAAGTTTTTGCTACTAAGAAACTTTTAAGTTTATTTAATTTGTAGACTTTTTTTATCGCCTTGCTATATCCCCCCCCCCCTTTTAATAGTAAATGCTGTTTTTATTATTAAAATGTTAAATCTTAATCTGAAACTTACTAAAATGCTTTACATTTTTATTTTCATATAAAATGAAACCGTTTAGTTATTGAAAGTTTAATATATAATTTTTTTTTAGTCCTCTACAGTTCCTGTACTTATTAAAATTCTGGACATCAATGATAATTTTCCTGTATTTAGCAACAACACTTTAATATTTTATGTGGATGAAAATAAGGCAAATGACAAAATTGCCATCATTGTGGTATGTAATCATTGAAAAATATATGGAGTTCACAATGTGGGTGTTGGTAAGGGTTGTTTATAAATATCAGGCAAAATAACATGTAATAAAACAAAACTTAAACACTACATTTTTTGATATACCAATATACATATAATGACAAATAATATTTTTATAGTGGTTGAACTTACAGTAAGGTAATAATCACAGAGTATATTTAAATAATAGTTTGAACTGCCTTCTAGATACCATGTTCAATAACCTTTTTTTTCTATAAAAATTACTAAATATGGAAGTTACAGAGCAGTTCCAAGTATTAGTTAACTATAATTAGTGATTAACAATATTTAAATAAATAAAAGCTGTAGATAGATTATGCCATGATTATGTAGCATTTATAGTTAGAATTTAAAAAAAAAAAAATCAAAATCTCATATCACACATCGTTAATGTTCTACTAATCTTCCATAATTTTGTATATATTTATACAATTATATTGCTTTTTTAATAAATTATCTATCATATTTATAGCAGTATAGTTATTTATTAAGTGCACAGGAAGTATGTGTAAATACTTTTAAGACAAGCTTTAACCTGTATCCAATGCACCTTGAAATTTATAACAGTCAAGCAATATCTTTATTTTTCTGATAGTGGGACCAGTTAAAGCCTGTCTTAAAAGTATTTACTATCATATTTGTATAATTTGTCTCTTTGATTTTTTCCCCTCAAATCATTTATTCTATGCAAAATAAAAACATTGTCAAAACAAATAAAACTTCTATTTCAATAATGATATCCTACTTTATACATTGATCACTTATAACATTTTATTTTAAAATAAAAATGTTTTAAATCTAAAAATTTGTGCAAAATTGAAATCTTGACTGGGATATGCAAATCCTATAATTGATAAGGATTTTGTAAATATTTTGTAATTGATCCTAATATTTTTTCTCCATAAATTTAAATTAAGATATTTTATATTGCATAAATTTTCAGCAAAGGTGAAGTCCATTTCAAGCCATCAATTACATTTACTTTAGTTAAAATATGTTTGACAAAACCAATGATCTAATAATAGTCATATTTTCAATATACATAAAATAACCTTTAATGTCTAATTTAAAAAGTGAACTCAAAATAATTTTCTCATATTATATCAACATGTAATTAAATACAACAGCTAAGACTGAAAACTCCATGAAGCCTTCTTCCATTTTATACAAGTGATTTTCAAAAGTTGTAGTAAATTTTGTTCAGTAAGTATCAATACATTTTCATTAACAAGCATTTTTTATCTTGCATACTTCTTTATCATATAAATATTGAGCAATCACTTGGTTGGATTATTTTCTTTTTATACACCCATACAATTCAGTAGTATCAAAGTAAATAATCTATTTTCTTCATCAAAAATCAATTAACAATCCTTTTATTTATTTATGTATTTGTATATTGATAATTTTAGAGTTAATTCTAGGTGTTTTGTTTTAAATACAGTTTTATAGTATTACAATACACTATTATTCCTACCAACAAAAGTAAAGATCTGGTGTTTAAATAATTACTATTTCTTACCTAAATCAATCTAGAATAGAGTGATGTAATCAATTGTTGTCGTATAATGTTCACATCTTTTTTGCATATATAAAATGCAATGAGAAACAGTTTTTGAATTTTCTTCTTATATTAAGGATGGGCATTTTGATAGATTCTTCTCTAAATCTAAATATTAATAAATGATCCACATCATTTTTTTTTCAGTTTCTTTCACATTATCATTCTATTTGAAATCTTTTCTTTCTCTGTAGATACTATTACTATCATTATTCTGCTAAATATTGTCTTACTTTTTATTATATATTCCAATACTGTTTATCTGAGTTCATATCAGTGCTTATTATTATTCAAGCTTTGCCTCTTATTGCATAATTATTATTGTTTTTTTACTTATTTCTTATAAAAAAATTTTTTTTAAAAATAGTGGTAACAAATATTATTCATTTTCTCAATAAACAAAAGTTCTGTTTTGTTTTTTGTTTTTAAACCTAACTAGTGATTCTAATATAAATGAAACAAAGAGCAAATGAAAAAAAGTAGAAAGTCAAAAATAAAAAGTTCATTTGGAGTTTGAGAGCAAGTCAAGATTATTTTTGCTTCATGCACAATCAGAGAAAGAAAGTAAATGTTAACCCTACCAATTAAAAAAACAAACAAACTATGCCTTTAGATAGATAGAGTGCAAAATATTTGAAGAATCTATTGGACTTCCAATAAAAAAAAAGTTATCATAATTTTGAAAATGTAAATGCTGTGTGTGTGTGTACATATATATATATATATATTGTTTTGTCACCAAGATCATTTATTGTGCTAAAAAATTTAATACTTGTTTAATATATTCATATAGGTATAACATTTTGCATCAAATAACTTCTGTGATAATGTTGTTATTCTTATTATATTTGATTTTTATATTCTCAAATTAGCATCTTCAACAGTGATAATCATGTCAGCTTTTAGAGTGAAGATTGAGGTTAAAATGATAATATGCTTTAAAAAAAGCTAAAAAAAATACAATATATCCTATACCATCTGTTTTGGAGAGATCAATCACCATGTTTTTCCATGAGGACTGATTTCAAGCCTCTAAGATGTAAGCAATCTTTATAATACATGACCACTCTTTTACTATTACCCTGATTATTATTTGTAGCTACTTTTATAATGGCTATAAAATCATTCTAAGATGGGAATAAAATTGAGTCATCTTACCTTTTGTAATGTATTTATGTCTCAACCAATTTTTTTTCACTTCAATTGTATAGTTTTATATTATTCTCAATTGTTATCACTTCTTTAAGGCTTATGAGCTAGCATCACATATTTCAGTTGTCATAAAGCTTTTTTGCTATGATGTTAATAATAATTCTAATTGGTTGGTTATGTATTTTTTGCTAGTTTGTCTTTTTTATCTTTTTTCTTTCTTTTTTAAGAGATTTAACTGGCATTCAACAGTTGAAGGTATGAATACTGCTTTACAATTCTGAGATAGATAAAAAATCTAATTTCTGGACAATAAGTATATAATTCAGCATGAACACCAGGAGGGCTATCTTATTTTAAGCACAATAAGCAACTTAAAAACATAAATATAAAATAATACCAAAATCTTTGCAGACTGAATTCTTCTTCATGGGAACATATGAGATTTAGAAGCTAGTAAATGATAATAGTATAAGATTATATTAACTGCGCTTGAGAAATAATGATAAATAAACCTTATCCACCACCAATACTAAAAGTACTTTCTGAACAATCATCAATAGTTAACTCTCATCTCTGAAAAGACTTCTTTATTTTAAATATGAACCTCCTTTTTTCATCTGTATCAGAAATTTAACAACATTCCATTATAGATGACAGGTTCATGGTCAGATCAGGGGTGGAATTCTTTATTTTATATCCGATTTGTTTCTTGAATATCAAATTATACTTGTTCTATTAGAATTGCCAATGGATCTTCCTTTTTCTCATATCCTTTCTCTTTTCACACTGTACAGCAATGACACCTAACCATTATCTCCTTCATAAAGCATCTTCTGTTGAGGTTTAGACTCTTTTTCTTTTTCCCAATTTGCAGTTTTGTTGCTGTTAAATGCATTCAATAACTCAGTAATCTGCTCAATAGTTTGTCTATGTTTAGCAATTACTATTCTCTCAATATGGGTTGGAAATTGATTCTGATAATGGATCGTCTGTCAGACTTACAACTTAGCCACTTGCTTTCTGAAGAATGGAGTGTATACTTTAATTGTTTAACATTTTTCTTGTGATATTTGGGGAAAACATTCTGGTAATTTTCACTTTAATAGCAGTTCAGTAAGACCTGATTAAACTCTAAAGTTATATGTCCTAATGAATAAGGAGTTCCAAATCTTTGAAATGCTCTCTGCAGGTTACTGTTATTATAAGCTTTTCTTCCACTAATATTGGATTTGAACTAAAATATCTCTCCAAGCAATTTACATACTCAATTGGTGCCTCACCCATATTGTCCAATAAAATTATTATTTTTAGACTTTATTACATGGGATATATTACTATGTGTGTGCAAATTTGGATTATTAATCCATTCATTACCTTCTTCAGATAGAATGTTGCTTCCTTCTCTTTTGGGGGAGATTTCATCTAACCTACTGACCTATCTACCATCTCTGTCAACATCTAAATTCTTCATTCTTTTAAGTCTAGTTAAACTTATGCTATTGATATTTCTCATTTTTTTGTTGGTCACTCTCTAAACTCAATTCTATCACATTTTTTCTCTTAATTTACATTCTTAATTTGAATTTTTTCAATTTATCTTTCCAGATCATCAATTTTCTGTTGTACTATTGTTAATCTCTTCCCATTTTTTATTTTTACAATCTCTATTATCTCATGTAATTGATTTATCTTATTTTGTTTTTTTTATTCTGCCAGATTTTCTGATGGATTTCATCCACTTTATTATTGGAAGCTTCACAATCCTCCCTTCAACCTTTTCATAATTTCCTCTTTCATATTGATTTGACCATATTTAATCTTTTTTGATAAATGTTTTACTTGGTTTTCATTGCCTTTAATCATATTTTCAGACTCATATTATCTAGTTGATTTTTCACGATATCTAGCCATGTTTCCTACTCTACTAGTGATATTTTCTATTTGAGTTTTGTTATTCTTAATCATGTTTTCTATTTGATTTCTATGTCTGTAGCTATGTTTTTTATTTGTCTAGCCATATTTACTATTTGACTTTTAAGATTTGAAATACCAGGCACTTTTAAACTTGGAGCCTAATTATAAATATAGGGGATTTAAACTCATGTGTATCAGTAGTATGAGATAGTGTGGATAATGAAGTGGCATGAAAGTCTGAATTCAAATTCTCTATATTTGACTTTTATTATCTTTATATTTTCTATTTAAAGACCCATCTTTTCCATTTACTTTGTTAATATTTCTGTAAACAAACCTATCACCACCATTATCTCACCAGCCATATTCTTTCTTGGAACTTCTTACATTTTACTCCATGATTTTCATCTGCTCTGTCATGAATACCTTTCTGCCTTATATCCTAAGTTTGCATCTTTGCTTTTAATCTCGAAATCATATATATATATATATATTAGAATTTTTTGCTTAC
Source organism: Epiperipatus broadwayi (assembly GCA_028023455.1). Taxonomy (NCBI): domain Eukaryota; kingdom Metazoa; phylum Onychophora; class Udeonychophora; order Euonychophora; family Peripatidae; genus Epiperipatus; species Epiperipatus broadwayi. The sequence continues at coordinate 5,303,186 of JAQFVV010012401.1, forward strand.
TTCTGAATTATTAATTGATGTATTCACTTCTTATCCCATCAGTAGCTTTTTTTTCTTTACTAAATCCAGTCCTGTTCCTACCTAGTATATTTTGTATTACTCTCTTCATCTGTCTATATTTATTTAAATATCTCTTATTATTTTGGATAACTATATAGCTTTTTCTTAATTTTTGTATTTTTTGTGTGCAATAATTATCTTCTTTATTTGGATTTGTGTATATTACATAACATTAAGTTGAATACACACCAATTTCTGGATGATCCAATTAGGCACATGTTGAAGACAAATGTAATGGGATTTGCCAATGACTTCAATTGAAAGAATGATGATAAACATACTGAAGTTTTTATCAGAGTTATTAAGACTATTTCTGCAATGTCAGCCTAGCTTCAGTAATATTTTTTTCTCATTATCATTCATGTGAATGTATACACTACTATATATATATAATCAATAAAGCAAATCATATGTAATGTGACATTGCTTTTAAAAGCTTGTATTTACAAATACATATTGTAGGGAACATACCAAATAGCTCAAACGAGCTCTTATTTAATAAGTGTGGTAAGACAAAATATTTAAAATCTCTATGTAGAATATTCTTATCTCCACCAATTGCTTTCGAGCTTATGGCTCATCTCACTGAGGAGCTAGAGTATTCAGACACTAGATCTAAAATATCAACTCAAAAAACAGCACTTATTTAATATGAAACTATTGAGAAGAAAATCTGAAATTTTCAGACACAAAAATGTCTTTAAATAGTTATCTAACTCAAATAGCTATTTGGGACTGATCCAAATTCAGATATACCATATATTAATAGCCTTAGCATCACCAAAGCTTTACAGGTAAAATTATAATAATCAATAAAGCAAGTCATATATAATGTGGCATTGCTTTTAAAAGCTTGTATTATATGTAAAACTTTTAAGGCTTTGGTGATACTAAGACTATTAATATATAGTAGATCTGAATTTGGTTCAGTCCCTTACAGCTATTTGAGTTAGATAGCTGAATTTAAAGACATTTTTGTGTCTGAAAATTTCAGATTTTCTTCTCAATAGTTTTGTATTAAATAAGTGCTAGGTTTTGAGTTGATATTTTAGATCTAGTGTCTTAATGTTCTAGTTCCGCACTAAGGTGAGCCATAAGCTCGAAAACAATTGGTCTGAAGATAAGAAAGTTTTACATAGAGATTTTAAATATTTTCTCTTATCACACTTATTAAATAAGAGCTTGTTTGAGCTATTGGTATGCTCACTATATTATATATTGTAATCTTTTGATTGGTTATCCATAGTAACATTAGAATATAAAATGTATATTACAGCTCCAAAATTTTAAATTTCAAATTTAGATAATTGTAATGCTATAAATTTTAATATAATGTGCATAAATAAATTAATGCATAAAGTTTAAAGGTAGAATTCTGTAGAGATATATATTATCCACCCTTTATTTGTAATTGTTTACACTATAAGCCATTATGTAATTTCAATATAATAGTTTTTAATTCAAACAAATATTTTTACTTATATAGATTTATTAAAGTTAATAAAAGTTGCAGTGGTAATATATTTTACTTTAGATTATTGTCATTACAGTGATCCTTTAAAGGATGAATGTTCTACTCTGTATAGAATTTTAATAAATAAAAGAATGAACAATTATTTATTATAAGATAATAATTTATTTTAATATTGTCATAATAATAATATATTTTAAATATAACTATTGTTGTATTTCTTATTTAAATTCAATTAATAATTATCATATATTAAAATCATCATTATATTTAAAATGTCAATTTTAAAAATTATTTAATTTTGTTGGTAAAATATTTATAATTTTTTAATAAATTTTAAATACAGATAAAAAGATTTTTGTTTAAAATTTTACTAACTAATTATCGATATTAACCAACAAAATCTAATTAATTGGATTTCTGACATCTTTCTGTGTGGACTATTTAAGTGAATGAACAGACGAACCAGGAAATTAATTCATTAAACAATGAAGTAAAGAATTGTATCACTTTAGTTCATAAAAAAGTATTAAAAAAAAAAAAAAATTAAATTATAAAAGTAATAATTAAAAGCGGCCTAAGGATATAATATATTTAATAATAATCTTTATTGCCAAGGAGTGAATTTAAACTAATTTCTTTTATTGCAACCTAATTGCAGTCCTGAAAGTCAATCTATAATTAAAATGATAGCAAAAGAAGAATTTAAAATATTATTGTCATCTGGAACAACCATGAAAAAAAAAAAGAAAACTACCATTTGTTTAAGTATGCCAAATTAAATAATTTTGTTAATTATGTATCAAAACAGAGAAACAAGTGTAAAATACAAAAATATAATTTTTTAAAACTTCTAAAATTATTTTATCGAACTTTAAAAATAATGACTTTGTAGATAGTGATAAGTTGAATTAAAAATTTTTTTTTTAATGAAGTAATGGATATGTTATAAATAGCTTTCAAACTCTTTATTTCCAAAAATAACATCACTTTTAATTATCAATCTTTTAATTGTATGTATACATATTAACAACATTCAAAATACAAGATAAAATTTGAATTCATCTTTTAAAAACATCCTATTTAGTATGAATTATTAACTTAATAACCTGTTATTTAAAATTGTAATTTTTTTCTTTATCTTTAAAATGCGCAACTTTCAGCTTTAAAATTTCTTTTTTTAATGCAATAGTCTGCATTTTAATATAGTAGATTATCATTTAATTAGTATAATTAGATTTTACTTTTTCGCAAAGAAAAATAAAATACCTGAAAAGCTATACTTTTCCAAATACACTTATTCAATTTCTTTCACTAACTCACCCCTCCGATCACACGAGTGTATTGGCAAACTTCAGTGATGCAATCTGAAGTTGAATTCACTTTTGTAGCTATTTTCATAGGAGTTGTAAAAAACTGAATTTATTATTATTTGGATCAATATAATAGTGACTTATATTAAATCAAATTCACAAGATATTTCTATTCTATATTTTTATAGAGATCATAAATTTATAATTATGACTACATAAATATATTATGTATGCGGGATTCGAACTCAGACTTTCACATGACCCTCAACTCTCCATGCCATCTCATATTGCTGACCCACCTGATCACACACATGTTGAAAAAATAAATAATCACCAATATACATATATCGTGCTAAACCAGCACTCATCATTTGGTCCAGATTACCATCTCCACACATATATACAATCAGTGCTCAGCTTTATATTAAGATAGCCAATCTTCATACTTTAATGGACAGGCTTCAAACTATTCCAAACCACAACTCTTCAGTCTTCCAACTGATGAGTGTTGGCTTAGCACGAAATATGTATATTGGTGATTATTGATCAATATGTGTGTGATCAGGTGGGTCAGCAATATGAGATGGCAAGGAGAGTTGAGAGTCGTGTAAAAGTCTGAGTTCGAATCCCGCATACATTACATATATATATGCACGTTAATGAACTCTTTTAAAATAATTTAATATATGTTTATATATATTATTTTAGGCTGAAGATAAAGACGATGGCATAAATGCAGTGATTTTATATTATGTACCCATTAATGTGTAAGAAGAATATCAAATCTATTTATTAATAATTTAAGTATATTCAAATACTCTTTATTTATCTGTCTGTCTGTCTATCTATCTATCTATCTATCTATCTATCTATCTATCTATCTATCTATCTATCTATTTATCTATTTATCCATCTATTTACATCATTCATCTATCCATTAATCCATCTATCCATAACATCTCTCCTTTTACATATATACCTATCTATCTATTTATTCATCTACGTATGCATTCATATATTTATTTATCTATATTCTATCGTCAACTATTTATCCATACATTATCTACCTATTCATTTATTTAGCCATCCATACATCTATTCATCATCCATCCATTTATCTATTAATTAATCTTTCCATACATATATTCATCCATGTCTATCAGTCAATCTTTGCTCAATTTATCTATTGATCAATTACCTATCTATCCATCTATTTAGCTATTTACCAATCTATGTACATTGTCTACTTATCCATCTACTTATCTATTACTTATCTATCTTTCTGCCTGTCCATCTGTTTTGCCTGTTGGTCTATTTGTCTACCTATCTATCTATCTATCTATATATATATATATTTTCATGTCTATCTCCTTATTTATTTATCCATCTACCCATTTATCTATTCATCATCCATATCTCTATCTAACCATTCATCCATCTGTCCATCTATCTATATATCCATTCATCTACCTATTTTTTTCATTTTATCAATCGTTTTATCAGTCTATCTCTATCTAACTTCATATCTTTCATTTGTCTACCTGTTTATCTACTTATCTGTTTATCTCTTTTTATCTATCTAATAATTAAAACAGCAAATATACATGTAAAAAAATTGTTTAATTCTTAAACAATTTTTTAAAAAGTGATAGTAAATTAATGAAAATGAAAGCAGTTTAATAATGGGATGGTGATGTGGTTTCTAGGTGAAGGATAGTGCTCAAGGCTAGAGTCAAAAGTTTAAAATGTTTTTTTTTTTTTGGATTTATTAATTTTATTGCTTCTTAGAAATTTTAGATTTATTGCTGAGATTATATATCTGAAAAAGATAAATTGTAGATAGATTCTATCTATTACTACTGTTACTACTACTATAATTATTACTGTTACTATTATTATTTTAGTTTTAAAATTTATAAGAATAATATAAGAAAGAAATTATAAAATAAAAGTAATTCTTAAGTAGTATTTATTTGATTACAAGGTAAGTATATATATATATAATTAATTTCCAACCAGTAACCACCTAAACATTCACAGTAAATATAGCAAACAATATTTCTAACTGTTGTCAAGGCAACCTTCATACCTTTTAATAGCAAGAATGGAAATCCATTCTTACTAATGGTCCATTGAATATATATGGACACTTAAAGATTGCAACTTGACTACAGAGTATGAAATATTGTTACAATAAAGTTTAAATAAACCTCTTTGTTTTTTTTTTTGATAATTTTGAAATAAACATGTCACTATAATGCAGACTAATAAATAGTCATCTAAAACATTACTTAATGCAATACTTTTAAATTGCCCATGTATTATTTAGAAATAATAATAATAATATATATATATATGTAAATGAAATGCATGTGTAGTATTTATATTTTAAGCTAGGTGTAATTAGGGGGAATTTGAACTAAAACTTGCACGCTCCCTTTAGTAATCCACTATCTTATACCACTGGTACACATTATCACATATCTCCAATATACTTTTTATTCTGAACAAACTCTCATTAGTTGGTCCGGATCATCTCTCACATATATATATATTGTACCGAGACAAAGTCGGTACAGGTATATACGCACACACACGAGCAATGTAAACACTCTATATTTTTTTTCTTCTTTCACTTTCAACTTATGATAAAAAATAAATGTAGTTTTCTTTCAATGCGTTATAAAATACACGGTAAAATAAAATGTTAATATTTCTGATTAAATAGTTAAGGCTTTCATATAATCTACTATAATAATATTCTCTAAAAAAAAATAATAAAATATAAAGTATTACTAATATGCCATTTTAAATCTCAATAGGTGATTTCTACTTGTATATGCCACGGGGGTAATTAAAAGGGGTTTGTTTTAGATTATAACTGTAGTGAAAGTTAAAAGCTTATAGAAGTGATTTTGAGACAGATTAAATGCTCGACTTTTAAACTAATGTAAGTTAAATTGTTCTCTTAAAACACGCACACATGTATGCATAAAAGGTGTGAATAAGTATGAATTTTTTCTAACTGAGATTGCAATATGAGATTGCATAAACCTAAGATTGCCTCAAGCATATGGATTGAGTGGACATTACGTAGGACACGGACCCCAACGACAACTCAAAGAATATTGAACTCTGGGTGGAGATTCGATCCTCAGATAATAACCAACCCATATAAATATGAATCTAAATCTAAAAAGAAGACTTTTTTACACTCCTTTTTTTTTTGCTTGTATTTATGCTTATGCTTATAGTTTTTTCTTAGATTCCTCCGGAAGCTACAACTAGAACTTTTCTTTTTTTCGCTATCCGGTTTATCCAATATGATCACTGTGAAATTAACATTTAGAGCGTCGATCGTCATGATGGGCTAGGAAACCCTTCAGTGATTGACCGACGCTCCACCGCCAGAACATCTCCACAGCTATGAATGATCAACAACAGTACCGTCCGAACATAGTGCTCCAATCAGTCTAAGGACGTTGTTCCGTTTAATATACAAGAATCGTCCAAACATACTACGCTGAACTTATGTGAAATGAATAACCATGTATTATGGAAACATCATCTATCAGGTTCGAACCCTCACCAAATTAGAAGCAGCAGAAGACTAAACAAAATCCTAGGTAAACATTTTTTTTTATAATGCTTCCATTCATTCTTTACGTAACTTAAAAGGCAATCTCATAATTAATTAAATTCGACTTTCGTAAATCAAATATAAAATGATCCATAATCCCTCATATTTAAATCTTATTATTTTAATCTCAACTTTCGTAAATAAAAATATCAGATGCTACATAGTTCCTCATATTTAAATCTTAGGACTTTTCCAGATATGAACTTTGACCCTAATTATTATTTTCTTTCGCAGATACACTATAACACACACCTACTTTCAAAATGTAAAAAAAAAAAAAAAGGAAAAATATTTTATCAGCCATGTTTATTATGCATAATATGTTCTTTTCTGTGCGAGTGTGAGAATGCGCGTATGTGCGTGCAAATAAAGCTATTAATCAATGTTTCATTTTTTTTATAATCAATAAATTTTTTTTAATTTAAACAAGTCGAGCATTCCTCAAATCATTTTCTATAATTAAATATATTTTTTTTTTGAAATTATTATTAAAATTAGCATTTATTCATGCAATTAATTATTTTACTTTTAAATTTGTCTTTCTTATATTTTTTTTTGTTTGTATTTTCTTTAAATTTCATTCGTAAACATCGTGCCGTAAGTCACGATGTTTACTTATTATGTAGTTAACCTAGGTTTAGGAGTTGGGAGGGCCTATTATTAATAAATATAAGTAAATGTCAAGAGAGCTAGTATAAATAATTCTATTGTACTGTATGATAAAAGGGGGGATGATATTATAAGCGTCTAACTGTTTATTCTAATGATGCCTCAATCGAACATTCGTATTAGTTATAAATAACCAATGATCCCGTCCAATGCTTGGGCCGATCTGTTAATCAACCGATCTTCTTATCCATTGGTTAATATTGTGTCATTTGCCAGAATAATAGTCTTGAAGGCAATTACATCGCGACCCTGAGTGACCCCTATTGGTCCGTGCTGGGAGTTCGAGCTTATGGGCAGGGATTAGACTTCAAAATCGTTTTGATATGACGTAAGGTGATGCGAGAAATTAAATTGTGAATCAAATCATCGTATCTGGCACCCTCTTGTGTTGATAATGAACAACTATTGATATAAGAAAAAATAAATAAATCTTTACGCTGTATCATGTTTGTTTTGGAGCTCACAATCCCTTTTAGGAACGGTTTAATAGGGAGCCGGTGCAAGGGGAAAGGGGACGGTAATATATATATATAATCAGTGCTCGTTTTATATTAAGATAGCAAATCTTCAAACTTTAATAGACAGACCTCAATTTTCTCCACTCTCCAGTAGATTACTAAAAGGAGCATGAAAGTCTGGGTTCAACTCCCCTCTAATTATATATATATATATATAAGAATGAGCAGAAAGATGAAATGAAACTCATTTTAATAATCAAAATGTAAATTCATGCACGTACATATTTATAAATATTAATATGGTAATGTCTATTATATATTCATATTATTTAAAACATATTTGTGGCATAATTCAGACATTGATAGACAAATAGTTAATATATTAATGTCTTTTTACATGCAAGGATGTAGTTCATTGTAAGCAATTCATATAAATATTATTGAGATACACATGAATGATTAAGTGATTGATCTTAGCAGTAGCTCAAAGTTAAATAATGCAAATTTAAATCTAATGTAATATATAAGGGATTCGAACTTAGACTTTTACATAGCCCTCAACTCTCCATGCCATCTCATATTGCTGACCCACCTGATCACACACATGTTGAAAAGATAAATAGTCACCAATATACGTATTTCATGCTAAAATAGCAATCATTAGTTGGTCCAGGTTACTATCTCCACACATATATACAATCAGTGCTCAACTTTATATTAAGATAGCCTATCTTCATACTTTAATGGACATGCTTCAAACTACTTCAATGTAAATAAAAGATTTTTATTGCAGGATAGTAATAAATAGTTGTCAGTAGTAGACTTAATGTAAAACTAATTTAAAGCACTGTCACATTATTAACTAAGGCTATAAATAAAAACATACACATGAAGTTATATGGTTTTAGTAAGCCAATTTGCATTAACATATAATTTATGCTACAGAGGCTTAATATAGATTTAGCATTTGATACTTTTCATGGGTTCTAAATATCAAGCGTAGTTAGTTGTTCAAATTTTTTTTCAAGAATCATGCCAATTGCAAACAATTCTTAATTGTTTTAATCAAGAATTAGAATTGTTTATACTAAAATAACTTATTTTTTGTAAGATATTTGTGGCACTTTAATTAGATGATAATAAAAAATGCTTTACATAAGCAGAATATTTTGATTATAATTGCCATTGAAGTTAATCTTAGTAACAATGCATATTTCTCATAAACACATAGTTTTGAACACCAACCATATTTTTCTAACCAAATTTCATTTATTTAATTTTTTTTCATGAAGCTAAAAAATAATTTCTTATTAATGAACAAAAAATTGTCTTATCTTTCAATTGTAAATATGGTGTAGGAGGTTTGTTGATTGTCACAACCATTTTGTCTAGATAATTTTTTTTTTTTTTACCTAATTGAATGATATTATCTTTGGCATAAATAAGTAATTTGGATGCTGCTACAGAAATTCAAGATTCATCTCATTAAAAACATTGATGGTTTGTAATAAACATGGTTGTAAATATGGGGGTCAAAGGTTTGCTGATTCATCACAACTATTTTGCCTCGGCAATTTTTTTATTTAATTATATGTTTCCAAAGATATAAATTTTCAGATCCTTTTTAATCTGCAGTCTTATTTCAAAGACAATAGCTGATAATATGTTCATTAACTAAGTATAAATTAATTAATTTGGTAATATGCAAATCATTTTTGAAATGATGTAAATTTTTGAATGATATGATTGGCTTACATAGTGAGAAATAAAATAAGCCTGCATACGGACTATATAATATGTTTAATGGGTCATTCACTGGTGGGATAGAAAAATGAGTAAAAATGTAAATAGTCATTAAGTAATCATTAAAATAAGTTACTTCTCCAAATAGGTTCCAACTTTTTTGGCCATACCCCACCTAAGCAACTCTAAAATTGTCATACCTTCCTCTTGCGACATATAATTCTTATTATTTAAAAAGTGAACTCATTCATATGGAGGAAGTCTAAATGGTCGTTAATGAAAGAATAGTTGAAGTACAATGGAATTTCAAGCCACTTAAATTGCTCCAAGTAATAATGGAGAGGTAAGGAGTAAAGATTATCTAAACAGAAAAAACTGTGTGAAAAGAGAGAAATTAAAAAAACATTCGTAGCTTAATTTATGACTAATAAGGTATAAAAATAATTAGTGATCTTTAAAATTCATTGTAACAGTGATTCCTTTCGTTTGCCTGGAACCAAAAACCACATCTGTGGTACTTTTGATTTTTTAAAATGACATTGAGTCTCTAGTAATCATTCATCTATGACTGGCAAAAATCTATTTAATAAAATCGTTCAAGGTCCTTTTTTATTTTATTTTAGTGGATAATAAAAGATACCCCACAATAATCATTGCATTTTTTACCCCTACCATTTTTAAAAACTGAAACAATACACACATCCTTAAGATTAGGTGGTATTACCTCATGGATCCATATATTTTTAGAAAATTTTAATAATTTTGAGGCTACCATATAATCATATTTTAGAACTTTCTCAATATTTTATTAATACCTACAATCTTTCTATTTTGAGTATTACAAAGAATATTTTTATTTTGTTGCATTTAATATCTTTGTCCATATTTAAATGTATTTTAAAATAATATTAACTATATATATATTGTGTGGGTACTTACGTATTAGTCCGGCAGTGAGATTTCATAGCACGTATTAATCTGGCAATATTTATTTGGAAAATGATGCCCTATAACTTTATTTACTGGAAATGATACAAATGTTTACTAACCCTCATTTACGTTTTTTTTTTTGTTGTGAGAAATTATCTTCTGCTATTTAAATTTATAAATATTTTTTATTTTGAAAAATAGTTACTTATAACTTTATTTAGTGGAAATGAAACAAACATGCATTTACGTTTTTATGAAAAATGATCTTCCAACAAGTAAACTTAATAATCTAAATTTATTATAAGTGGTAACAAAACAAAAACATTTTGACTAATAACATTCTCCTCATTCGAATATTGTCTAATATCTACTTACAAAATTAATTCATTTCTTTTTTAGAAGATTGTAAATTTGTTTAATTTGGTTTTTATATATTCGTTTATGCCAACGATTTTTATCAACACTGGATTAATACCTAAGTATCTATTGGGTGTGCACATATATTTATATCACTAATAAATTAACTTTAAACAAACTCAATCGAAATTTTTTTTTTTTTCAATCATGAATTTTTTTATTAAATTTCTTGTATTTATTAAAAATTTAATTTGAATATTTTTAAAGACCATTTATTATAGATCGATATACAGGTGTACTTGGTACTAAAAAGCCACTTGATCATGAAGAAAAACCAGATTATGATATTGTGGTGACAGCATGTGACATGGGAACACCACCTCAATGCAGCTCAATTACTGTCACTATTATGATTAAAGACGTTTCAGACTTTGACCCAGTGTTTTTTCAAAATAAATATTATACATCTGTGTTTGAAAATGTAACTGTGGGAACAAATTTGATTCAAGTAAATGTAAGTATTATTATTAATACGATTTTCACAAGTAAATTAATTAAATAAATCAAGTTTAAATGTACCATTAATATTACATTAGTTTATTAGAAAAAGATTATAAATATAAAAATCAACTACAAAGCATGGTAAATGTTAAATTTGATTGTATATGTATTATATTCTTGGATGCAAATAGAAATTGAAAATTTAAGCTTACACCTAGAATTATTAAGTTTAAAATTATGTTGTGTGTATATGTATGTGTGTGTGTGTGATGTTTGCATTTGTGTTAACATTACTTCACTAACTAAAATCAAACCACTTTACTTCAACATGTAGTAGTTCTAACTTATTTATTTTGTAATAATAGAAATAATAGACTTATTGGACATTAAGTTAATAATTATATCAGTTTTTCAGCAACAAATGGAATTAAATTAACTTTTATTCCAAAATTTAAACATTCAATAGTTTTCAAGAAAATTTAAAATTAACTCATATTCCAAAATTTGAATTAAAAGAAGTACAAATTAAAGTTTTTATTTAAGGTTACAATGTTAAAAAATATATAGTTATATAAAATATCAAATAACAATACTGTAATAGCTAAATATATTCATTGAAGTTAGTATTTCATTGCTTTTATTTATTTATTTTTTTAATTAATAATTTTGCAATATAAAACTAAAAAAAAAATTGAATTATCGATGTTTTGAAAGTTAAGAACTTAAACACATTATTTAAAAAAATCTCTAAAATAATAATAAAAAAATATATAGATATTTTTTTATTAGAACAGGTATCAAAGAATTGAGTTATTATCAGATATAATTACATATAAAAGGACAAGTCCTTAGGAACAAAAACAAATTCCTAAGTCATGTATAAGAATTTTGTTTCAATAATATTTTTATGGCCTTTAGTTAGATGATGCAAGTAAGATCCATTTAATTTCATTAATTTAATATAGGTAAAATCACCTAGAATGTGTAGTAATATCATTTATCTAGCCTATGCCATTTGAATTGTTTTGGAAATAAATAAATTATATGCATTTCAGATTTTAATTCCAATAAATTTTGAATATAGTAGAAATATTTATTTATTTCTAATATCTATTCTTTTCTTTAATCCAGGGATGGGGAGTCTTTGTTCTGTCAAGAACCATTTGGATATTTATAATATAATTTGTGGACATATAAAATTATCGATTTAAAAATTAGCCTGCTATAATTGATCAAACAATTAATTTATCACAAATGATTAGAAGTGGGAAATCTTTTTAGCTGAATTTGCCCTTTTATATGAGAGTGATAATTTTGTTGTGAATTAAAAATAAAGTAACAATTATTATTAATGATTGTTCCACATTTAATGATAATTTTTTTCCAATTTGCCTTGTAATTATTCTTCATGACTTGTATTCTCAAGTTTCCTTTTATATTCTGGACAGATTAATTCTACAGCAGCTATGATGCAATCATTTATAAACTCCTCTTCAAAAAATGGTTTCAAAGTTTCTGCTTTAAAAAAAAAAAGTAATTTGCCTTCACAGAATTTTCTGACTTATTTGAACATCTTATGAGACATGTTAGCTACTTGATGAAGCACCTTTTCAAGTTTTCTATTTAATACTTTTTTCTTTCTCAACAATTTTGTTGTAATAATCAAAATGATTCAATAAATAGTGTATTTTATTAACTAAAATACTTTCCAGATATATCAGGCATATTGATTTACTATTTCTTTCTATAAAAAAAATGTGTTGATCCATTTCTATTGAAATACACAATTTTCCGTCTCAATTTTTTTATCTTATTTGGTGTAACCATCATAATAATAATAAAAATTGCAAAACAATAATAAATAATATAACAAAGTAAAATTCTAATTTTATTGTTGTGAAAATCACTATAAAAGCAAAGACCACACAATAGAGATAATTTGTTGGAATATTGCATCTCTGATAGAATGAGTTAGATCCATTATAAAGGTTGGATGTAATTGAAATAATACTTTATTTTACTTAGCTCTTAATTCAATATTTGAACTACATGTACTTAAATAGAAATTTTATACAGGGCTAGTGTTATATGTTTTTGAAAATGTCCAGAGGTCGTATTAAAAGTTTTCAAGGGCCAGAGGTTCATCATCACTGCTTTAAACTTTTTTACATTTGGAACATTAATGTGTAATCATGGTTTATGCATATAGTTATCATTGTTTATTTTACTTTAGACTTTCTATTTATTCTACTCTTTCTGATAGGGATGCATCTATATATATATAAAACCTCACATATGTAGTTAATGATCAATTTTAATTTATAATTATCAAAGATTTTTAAATTAACATTTGCAAGGTTCAATATTTAATTTATTTGTTTTGGTAGTGAAAAAATAAACTCAAATGTTTTACTGCATTGGTGAGTCAGAGATGAAAATTTAAATATGGTGACATTTTATTTTTTGAATTGTAATAGCAAGAACTTTTATAGTCAAGTTTTCTTTTATTATTTTAATTATAATTTTATAAGAACTAGTATAAATCTGTTACTAAAATATCTCTTTTAAAATTTATCTATTACAATTCATAATTTATAAAGATAAAATTAATAATTTTAAATTATTTAAATTCTTTATTATTTATTTTATAATACTAACTTTACATCTTAGTTCCATTATTTTTTAAATATGTTAACCTTATAGTATTATAATATTATTATTTTTTGCATCATGTAAACTGAAATTATTATAAAAATTATTTTTTCAACTTGTTATGTATGTCTCTGTGGAAATGAATGGATTCTGTGTTTTATTTGCCATAAGATATTCTAAAATGAATAAATTAGACTTTACATTGGAAATTAGTAACTAGTTACTATTTATTTACAATCTGAGTGATTTGTACATTCAAATGATGTATATTATTATATATAGGCAATATGATAACAGTCTCTATGTTAGCTACCTAAAACATTCAAAATAATTTTATCATAATCTGATTTACCTTCAGAACAGTATAATCCTTAGGCTTGTTAAATGATAATAAAGTTGGATCATTCGGTACAATTCCAGGCTCACTTTGATACCTATAATGTAAACTAGCCTCTTTTGCTGAAGGTCTTTGGTCACCTTTTGTCTTGACTCTTCTATTTTACATCCTCCTGCTTCAGTAATTAATTGCGATACATACAAACAATGATTCCAGTCAGGTCATAATATATTGTCTGCTTTATAGTTTTTATTTTGAATCTTGCTATTATCTCAAGTTACTAATTATAATTTAATTAATGATTTTCTGTATTAATAAGCAAGATATTTATTGGTTTTAACAGTAATCCATTAATTATAAAAACGCAGTTAATCTTCAATTTTGATTAAATTTATACAATTAGTTGTTGTTTTCTTTTGTATCTTTTTTCCACTCTATCTCAAAACATAAAATAGCTTATATCTATAATACTCCTCTTACTTCAGAGAGTTTAATTTTTCAATCAGATAACATAGTCCTTTAAATATTTTGGTAACATCCTTAGTTTTGGTGATTTATATGATTTTGTTTCATATACTTAAATGTAAATATCTTATTCTCCAATTATACATCTCTAAAAAAACTAAATCATTAAAGCAATTTTCTATTGGTAAACATTAGGATAAGATGATGATGGTTATATCATACAAGCAATATTTTTAATCTTAATTGTAGAATCATAACTATTACAAAATATCTATTTTATCCCTATACCTACTACTATTTCTTGTAGTGTTAGGATTTCTTAACTGTGGCAATTAATCACCATATGCTAAGACTTAATATATAATTGTCACACACATTGTATAACCATTAAATATCACATGATCACCAAATGAGCAAATGATCTTGAATTGAAAAAATTATTGTGTTTTCATTTTGGATTCAAAGCTTTATAGTTAACTAAAAAGGTAAATGGTGACTACTGGAAGGTTGCATTAGACCCTAAAGTCTGGGTGCAGTGCTCTCAAAGCCAAGGCTCTTCACTAATGAAAGCCACAAGATAGAAACTAATCTAGGGTCATTGGATGAGCAGGCAATAGATGGGTATTTTATGCATAAATCTTTTTGCATCTATTGATTACTCATTGTATGCCTCAAATAATGCATAGAATTTAGAATAAAGAAATGCAAAAGTTTTAAACTTTAAAAAAATAAATAATTTAATAAAATAGAGTTTAAATGGTGCAAAATGAACAATTTTCTAAGCTAAATATTAAAATTGTTGTCACATGTCAATATTTACATTTGAAATATTAATTTTGGAACTAAAATACTTCTTTTGACATGTCATCTAACAAAAATATTTACATAAAAAAAATTCTTATGTCCTGTTCAAGGGTGCACAATATTAATATATCAATTTTAGGTATAAATAAACAAAGAATTAAATGAATTGTGGATAAGTGCAATCAGCAATTCTTTTTCAGTCTTTCATGAAATTGAACTGTTGGGCTCCTAATCCCATTAGATGAATTTATTATTTTATATAATGGTTTTGAAGAGAAGGAATGTTTAATTTAGTTAACAGGATTTTTTGAACATATAGTCTATGCAAAAGAAACTTTTGATTTTGTTTAAGCAGAAGCCATTTTACATCACATCTTAAGAATATAGTGATTACTGTTGCATTGAAGATTATAATTGTTTATATGTTTTATTTTTAATCCTTTTACATTGATTGTAGAAATATGAAACCCAAATAACTATAATGAACTGAAATATGAATAATATTGGAAGATACTTAGCATATCAGCTGGATATAATTTGCATAAGGTTCATGTAGATTCAAAATTAACTTGCGATACATTGTAAAAGAAATCACAAAAAATATTTGGAACACACAAGGATTCTGAAATTTAATGAAGATTTTGGTAATGAACAAGTTTGTCCATATACATCTATCTGGAACTTTGATTTTAAATCACTACTTGAGAATCCAGCAGATTTTTATTACAAATTTTGGAATTATAGTGTTTTTAAATTAACATTTTTCATCAAGATGCTTCATGCATTATCACAGCATGGGTGAGTGAACATTTTGTATTGGAATAGATAAATAAAATTAATGCTTATTTTTTTATAATTTATACTAAATTATAAAATATTAGCATTTTTATTTCTATTATATACAGATATACTATTTATTTATTTATTTTTATGCAAATGCTGTTTGTGATTTAATTAATAAGATTTAAGTTTTTAATGTTGACTCTTAATAACCATTTATATTATTTTTTTAGAGTATTCTTTGCATAGCAGAGTGGAATTAAACATTTCTTTTTAACAATTGTTTGAGTCTTTTTTTTTTCTGGCTGCCTTCTTATTTTTCTTCAATTTTCTCAATATTTTTAAAATAAATTTAATGTTTGTTCTTTTATTTTTCAAGGATTCTTTATAATTTTTATGGTTTCCATTAATTTTCCTTCTAATAAACAACAGCTATCATATTCTTACTGCTTTATTCACACCATTTTTACAGCTTCATGTAGGTTTTCAGGTAGCACTCACCTTAATATTTTATATGGAAGTTTTTTCTCTTCATTCTCCTGAGTTGATTAAACCATTTAAGCAATTATTTGTATATCAAATGCTACATCTCTCTCTATTGTCATTTCTCAAATATCTCCTCATTCTAACTAATAAAGATTTATTTTTTACAATTCTCAAAAAATCCATTTTGGGGGCTAATCATTTTTTTCACATTTATTCTATTTCTTAAGGTGTTATATTATGTATCTACATGTATCTACAGTAATTTGTTTTAATCAAGAATTAAATACCAGATTTTATTTTGAAATTTTATACAGCAACTTCATTTCCTCACGTTTTTTTAAAATAAGAAACATTTTGTTTAAATTCTAGGCTTTTATTAATGGTTTATATGGAATATACATTTACTTTCTTCAGATGCATAAAAAATCATTTTTTAAAATTTAAGTATAACAAAATTTGTAGTAATTGCATAGATGTGACTAATTTTTTTCACATTAAATTACCATTTATATACATAAAATATTACTTGTTCACATTTGACTTATTTACATTTAAAGAGTTTTGTGTGTTTGTAATTTTGCAAATAATATAAAACTTCCTACATTTTGCATAGCAGAAGAGTCACATAGGTGTGAGAGATAAGGGTTTCTTATTGATTCTCAGCTGGATCAAGTAAGAAAAAAAATCTCTATTTGGTTTAATAAATAAAACTGTAGCAATCAACCTATCATTTGAATGCTTGAACATCACACAAACTCCTCGGCAACTAATTATTCCCATGGTTATTATTATTATTGCTATTATAGTAAAAATGTAATTATATATATATATGAAAATAATATATATATTCTCTGCTTTAATTTTTTTTAGGCTGTTGATGCTGATGTTATCAAAGAAATATCATATGTTTTACAATCCAAAAATCAAGATGTATTTAGAATTCATTCAGAATCAGGGTGGATTCACATTGAAAAACCTTTAGACTGTGAAACGATAAGCAATTTTAATCTAACAATAGGTCTTTCAGAAAATACCCACAATGATTCAAGTTCATTTGCAACAGTGCATGTGACTGTATTAGTAAGTTTAACTTAAATTTTATTCATATTTCAAATACTGAAAGATAGATATAATAATTATTTTGTTTTAGCAGAAAAAATTGGTAAGGAATTAATTTTTTTATTAAGACAGTTTGTCAAACAGATCAAGATTTCTAGCACACACACATATATATATTATACATAAAATAAAAAAATCAAGTCAGATGTCACATGACTTAATTTAATAAAGCTTCTATTTACAAATGTCATATATAGAGCTCACAAAAACAAGCTTTTAACAGACTTTGAGAATATCCTCAACCCCAGACTGGTTTCTGTGTCTGGCGTCATCAGTGAGGTGCCAGGATATTCAGCATTAGATTAAAAATACTAATGCTGAATATCCTGGCACTTCACTGATGACTCCAGAAGCAGAAACACATCTGAGGTTGAGGATATTCTCAAAGCCTGTTAAAAGCTTATTTTTGTGAGCTCTATATATAACATGTACTAACACATATAACTTTGCTAATTTTTTTCTATTTCTTTACCTGCTTCTTTTAATATATCAATTATAATTCCATCATTACCTGGAGCCTTTCCTTTCTTCATAAATTTAATTGCATGTCTCACTTTTTTTAAAATTCTGGGCAATTCGGAAGATATAATAGATATAGGAGGTACTTTGCCTGTATAATAACAGTTATGTGCTAGCATAAGAGATGGTGATCATATGGTGTTTATTTGTTCTTTATTACTATATAATTCTTGATAGAAGTCTTGTACCAATTTCATGATAAAATGATAAAGATGTACCAGATGATTGGAAGAATGCAATATTAATATTAATATTTTAAAAAGGTGATGAAGAAAATATTAGAAATTAAGACCTATCAGGCTTTTATCAACTTTATACAAAATTTTTACCAAGATAATTATAACTTGTCTACAGAACATTGTATTTCCACCAACCAAGAGAACAAGCTGGATTTAAAAGTAAGTTTAGTACAGTAGATCATCTCCAGGTATTGAGAGAAGTTATAGAAAGGACAAATGAATATGAGTTGCCATTATGCTTTGGATTTCTAGATTATGAAAAGGCAATTTGATACTATAAACATTTCTTCAGTGATTAAAGCATTGGATCATCAAAGGATAGATCCAGGATATTGTCGTATTTTAAAGAATATTTATAAAAATGCAACAGCAACAATTAGATTACATAATGATACAAGGAAAGTCAACATTAAGAAGGGTGTAAGACAGGGTGACTCCATATCTCTAAAACTTTTTACAGCAGTGCTGCAAGAAATATTTTGTGATTAAATAGAGAAGCTAAAGGAGTGAAAATAAATGGAGATTATTTAAATCATTTAGATTTTGCAGATGATGTAGTTGTTTTTGCAAATAATGCTTTAGAGCTGCAGGAAATGTTGCAGGAGTTATCAGATGAAAGTAGGAAAGTAGGACTAAAGATAAATGTTAAAAAGACTAAAGTAATGTTTAATGGATTTTCTCAAAATATGAAAATAAAAATTGTTATGATGAGTTAGAAAAAGTTAACAACTACAAATACCATAGTCAGATTATTAATACAGATGGAAACATAATGGATGAAATTAATCATAGAGTTAAACTTGGTTGGAGTGCTTTTGGTAGAAATAACTTGATACTAAAAGGAAATATGCCTATGTGTTTGAAAAGGAAGGTTTTTTAATAAATGTGTTTTATCAGTTCTTACTTATGGATCTGAGACTTGGACACTTAATAGAAGAGGAATACAGATACTTTATATCACTCAAAGAAGTATGGAGAGATGCATGTTTGTAGTAACAAGAAGAGACTGAAAACACATTACATGGATAAGAGAACAAACAAGTGTTACTTATTTCATTGAAAAAATTAAAAGACTGAAGTGGAGTTGGGCTGGACATATTGCTAGAAGAGATGATAATAGATGGACATATTATTGTTACGAAGATGGTCTCCTATTATGTCAATTGTAAAAGTATAAACTTGGTATATTTAATAGAATGTGATAGGTGCTTGCATCATTATGTAGATGAGTCATGTTAGAATGACCAAACCATAGGTTTGATGCTCTACATAAAAATGAAGATAGACCAGTTTCTAAACATTTCAATTTATCTGATCACTTGATTGATGATTTAAGAGTGGTTGTATTGGAAGATAATTTTTCTTTCATGAAAGAAAAAAAACAGAAGGAAATTTTTTTATTTTTAAATTTAAGATATTACATCTTCATGGTATGAATATGAATATAGGTACTATCCTTGAATTACTTAGTTTCCTAGAGATTTTTTTTTGTTTTCTAAAGAATTATTTTATAGGTGGACTAGCACGAAAAAAAAAAAAAATTTAAAAATTATATAAGTTATATATACATATATGTATATAGTAAAATACATATAGTAGAATATATATATATAGTTTTTTTGTGTGTCCATATGTAATAGTATATTTTTATGCTTTGATATATTTTAATATATAATAATAATAAGATATTTATTTTATATAGCGCTGTTATTTATAAACTGTAATATTAATAAGCCAATAAGCTAATGCACATGCGCTTTGTAGATTTAACTATATAAATGAATACTCTCACTTTCCAAACACAAGATAAAGTCTTTGTGAAAAGATAGAATGAATCCAGCTATCTTTTTGACCCAAACATTTATGTATGGGCAAATCTTAAGTATTTGGAAATGAGAGTGTGAAGATGTTAATTAATCACTTTAAATTACTTTTTACAATGCCTGAATGAATGATGCTTGTGAAATTTCTAGAATTTACGATATGCCATTCTTTTAAATTGAACATATGTAAATAAGACATTTATTTTATATAGCACTATGTTTTTTTATAAACTGTAATATTAATAAGCTAATGCACATGCGCTTTGTAGATTTAACTATATAAATGAATAATCTCATTTTCCAAACACAAGATAAAAGTCTTTGTGAAAAGATAGAATGAATCCATCTATCTTTTCAACCCAAATGTTTATGTATGGATAAATCTTAAATATTTGGAAATGAGAGTGTGAAGATGTTAATCGATCACTTTAAATTACTTTTTACTAGGCCTAAATTAATGACGCTTGTGAAATCATCATTCTTATTAAATTAAACATATGCAAATAAGATATTTATTTTATATAGCACTGTTTTTTATAAACTGTAATATTAATAAGCCAATAAGCTAATGCACATGCACTTTGTAGATTTAACTATATAAATAAATACTCTCACTTTCCAAACACAAGATAAACATTTGGGTTAAAAAGATAGATGGATTCATTCTATCTTTTCACAAAGACTTTATCTTGTGTTTGAAAAGTGAGAGTATTCATTTATATAGCTAAATCTACAAAGTGCATGTGCATTAGCTTATTGGCTTAGTAATAATAATAATAATAATATATGTATGGTTTTAGTTTTTTTTAAAAAACTTTTTTTTTGAAAGTATTTTTTTTTGTATTTTTTATACAAAGTTTTGTAAAGATTTTTGGCCTATAGGAATTAGTTTTGTTGTTTGTAATATTTTAGTGTTTAAATTCTGGAAATAGCCATTTTGTTATACTTTCTGATGAAAACCAGTCTGTTGGTTGAAATATTAAAGTAGCTTCATAAAGAAGTAATTGTGTTTTTATTATTATTATTATTATTATTATTATTATTATTATTATTATTATTATTATTATTATTATTATTATTATTATTATTATTATTATTATTATTATTATTATTATTATTATTATTATTATTATTATTATTAATAATAATAATAATAATAATAATAATAATAATAAAGAAATCAAGATAAATAAAAGAATTACTATAAAGATGAGTAAAAGACACAACTCTTCTATGAAAGATTGTTAGAAGAGGAAAGATTACATATTTCTTTTTCCTCAACACAGATATATGGGTATACACTTACAGATAAACATGTGTAAATAAAGTTCTCATTCTATGAGATAACAATATACAATGATATTTTTTTTTAGTTATGTAATTTAGATTCAGTTTTTTATATTGTTAATTTATATTAAAAAATAATATTTACTATTATAATTATAATTTAGGATGCAAATGATATTAGTCCACAGTTTATTAAAGCACCTTATTCAGTAATTATTAATGAGAGTCTTGAAGCTGGTTCCCTGATAACTGTTGTATCAGCTGAGGATAAAGATGCTACAGTGAGTTGAAAACTATATTAATAAATTCTTTAGTATTAAAATTTACACACACACACGCATATATATATATATATTGGAATTATAATTGAAATAATAAATTTAACGTTTTGTAAACCGTTAAATTTATTATTTCAATTATAATTACAATTTTGTTTTTAATTAACGGACATTTTATTATATATATATTGTTACGTAATAAGCCATATTATATTCAAACATCAAAGTGATAAATTGAGATAGCAAGTGCTCCAAATGCCTTTATTTATTTAGGTTGTCACTATTACTAAGCTAAACCACAGTGGAAAAATTGGTGTAAATGGTTGTTATTGTAATCAATCATTAATACAATTGTGTTTTGATGAGAATTTCACTTATTAAGTATGGTTTCACCTATTAATAATAAATTTATCAATCACTATATCATATTAAAAATTACCTTATTGATTCTCAAACATTGCTAAAATATTTTTATATGTTGATTTTGAATCTAGAAGAAATTTCCACCTAACAATAACACATAGCTGCAAAATTTAATTATTCTCATGGCATTTACTAGTGCTTTGCTGAACTTATTCTTTCAGATTTATTTTCTTTATATTTATTTATTCTAGATAAATTGTAGTAAGAATGGAAACTAGTTGTGTTGATCTGAATGATGATCTCTATATCAGCATCATTTATCTTCTACTTTAGTTTCCATTGTTTTTCCAAAGAAATTTCCCAGTGCTGAGTTTTTGTTCATGCAGTGTGCAATATTTTTTAGATATATTATCTATAGATAGTTTTTTTTTTTGTTCGTATAACTTGGTGGAACAGCATTCTGGCATCTTTTTTATTTTTAATGTTTCAAATATAATTAGATGAAATGGTATTGCATGTACATAAATAAAATCCATGTTTATATAATTCAAACTAATAAAAAAATGGTGTTTTATGAATCAGATCAAATATGGATGAAT
Source organism: Epiperipatus broadwayi (assembly GCA_028023455.1). NCBI lineage: Eukaryota > Metazoa > Onychophora > Udeonychophora > Euonychophora > Peripatidae > Epiperipatus > Epiperipatus broadwayi. The sequence continues at coordinate 5,326,079 of JAQFVV010012401.1, forward strand.
TCAAAATTGGTGCTTTTATGCAGTGAGATGTGGACTCATCTGCATCCCCATTGGTCACTTGTGATCAGTGACTGATTACAGCAATGCATGTGCAGCCAGTATCATCTGACATTTGTGATTGAATGCACCTGCGTAGTGATTGACAATGTATGGAATATTTAATTTCTTTATTTTTATGCAAATTTGACATCATTATTGTTGTTTTATTTATTTTTTAGAGTAAAAGTTTATCCCAAATTTAAAAATTGAAAATATTTCCAGTTACTTCTCACCCATCAGTCCCACTAATAAAAAGTTCAAAACAAAGCCAGAAAAAATGGAAATATTGGTGCAAGTTGATAATTCCTGAATCATCTCAAGTGTATCTTGAAGTGCAATGCCAAATTCTAAATGATTGGCCGAATTGCTGGTCATTGGATCAAAAAAAAAAAAGATTTTTGCTTTAGATTTGATATGACTAAAATAAAAAAATAATGATAAATTTTGTTTAATTTTTTCATTTGCTTCATAGTATTGGAAAAACTGTTTTAAATTCCATTTAAATGATATTTGAAAATAATTTTCTTTAGTAAAAAGCTTGACGAGAAATGAGGTTCTGCATCTTTTTTTTATTAAAAAAAAAAGCCCTGTCTATAGACGTTAGTAAATGAAAGTACTGACTTACATATCTAATAAAATCTTCGTGTGATTGTTATATAATTTATTTGTTTATATTGTATGTATTCAGTGATAGATTATAAATGTTAACTGAATAATAAAAAGTAAAATTTGTATGCAGAACCATTTTCAGATTTTGAAGAAGACAATACAAAGCATAAATGTATAAAAATATTTTCATTTGAAAATTGTGATTAAAGAGACAAAAATTTATGCATGTAACAAAATACAATTAATTACAGTATATTATTTTTATATTGAAAATATGAAAATGTTACAAATTAGAAGATTTGAAACTCTTTTTATTGAGTTTATTATGCAGTAAAATATTAGCTGATATTTATAATAAACACAAAGCTTTGCATGACTGATGAAAAGAGGTTTTTTTGTGAACATTGTAATGACATTGTTTATAGTTCAAAAATTGGCCATTATATACTTAAACCATCTAACATCTTATTTCAAATGTAAAGATAACATCAGTATTCTTATTAATAACATTGCTGTAGTAGATATATTCTGAATTTAAACAAAAATGCTCATTTAATTTTTTTTCTACTTTTTCTTACTTCTTAATATAATTTAAGCATGAACATGTGAAAAGTAAAAATCTGAAGAAAAAAATTTTTTTTTAAATTTATGTTGAAAAATTAATTTCTATTTTTATATCAAATATAAGATCACATGGTTTTTCTAGATGATATTTAATCTGTTTGCAATACTATAATGTGGAATTCAAATTTAGATGGAGTTTAGATATTTTTTGGATAACTGAAGATTTTTAAACAAGCCTACGACTTTTCTCCTAAGCTGGTTTATGGCCAATTTAGCTATTCATCCAGTTATTGTTTGATGAACAAATATTTAGTTATGCTTAGCTACAAAATAAAGATTTTTTGTAAATCTGGGTTGACAGTTGATGATGCAATGACTATAAAAAAATTGATCATGTATGATACTACTTCACCAACTAAAGTGTTATATTTACTACCAACTGGAATTGATTCTTTTTTTATTCATCATAACATTTTTCTGCTTAGTTTAACTTGTCATTAAAAATTAAATTTTTATAATTTTGTATATAACATGAATATAAATAAACCAACACTAAGAATTGGAAATCACTTTATCATTCTAATCCAAATTTCTTTATTAAAAACGTGTGAATAATTTACTCCAGACTGTACTTGATGAAGAAAATGAGTGAACACCAATTTATAAAAAATGAAAAACTAAAAAAATTGAATTGTCAGATTAATAATATCATCATAGTGTCATATACTGAAATAGTAATATTTTATGAACATTATTTTTTTAAATTTATACATAAATTTATCTGACTGAATTCTGAAACTCGTGTGTAATACAATTTAAATTTTAGAAAAAAATATTTCTGCTTAATATTGTTGCAAATAATTGTTTAGAAATCTCAAACTCCGTCTGATTAAAAAGTTAAGGATGTATAATTTAAAATGCATAAATTTCATTTTATTTTTAAAAACAAAAAACTCTGTATATATGTATATGTCATTATTTTCGGTTATTATTAGTCTGTTGTAGGATGAATATTTCATTGATGTATCACTGCTTTTTCCCACATTATTCCAATAAATTTACTTAACTATTCATTTCAATTGTGATCTTATTTTACGTTTTTACAATCTTTTAGGGATCTAGTTTAGGATCCAGTTTAAGACTTTAATTGACTATCTATTATCATCATTATTAATAATATTTCCAGTCCCCCCCCACCCCATTTCAATCTTTTAAAGCCTTTAATGATATTAGCGTAACTGTTTAGTGTTCTATTAAATATCCAAGTCTCAAATCTATATATAAATATAGAACATTCTCTACTTATGACAGAGGCATATTTGCTTTAAGTATTAAGTTTTATGTTCTAAAAACACATATTCAAATTTAATTCTGTGATTAATTTTATTCATTATATAGTTTGTTCTGTTCCAATAATCTACCAATATTTATTTTCTTTTTTTTTTAAAAAAAAAAGCTGTTGAGCATCTCCTTATTCTTTTTTTTTTTTTTGGCATTAAGATTAGTTTCCTACATTTTTGCTTTTATCTAATAGCTCTAGTAATATTTTTTGAATCTCTAAATTAATATTTGTGAAACTGCCACATATTTTTCAAAATCTGAATAATTTAAATAATTACTATTTTTTTAAATTTTTTTTAACTTTCCATTTTAATCGAAAAATACTTCATCTAAAACTGGAAAAAAGTTTTGGAGAAATAAAATCACTGCTATATACAAGTGTTGATCTTCTTAGTGATTCTTCTTGCATTTTGATAAATATTCTTCAGAATTTTGCCAATATTCTGAGTTTATGTCTTGATGCACCAAAGTTCTAATTGACATGAAAATATTTGCAGAATCAAATGCCTTTTCACAATCTACAAATCCAAAATATAATAGCAATTCTTTTGTTGTTTGTTTTTATATATTTTTTAAATTTTATATGTATTTTATTGTTTCACAACACTTTTAAATTCAGCTTTTTTTTGATTGGAGTTCAAAGTTTTTTATAACTGAATTATAATGATCTTAATAAAGATCTTGTAAAGAACTAATAAATCTGTAATTTCTATCCTTTTTTTTTTTTTGCCATACGCAATGTCACTACTATGACCCCCCCCCCCCATCTTTTGGATTATCTTTATTAGATTTAATTGCATGTTTTAATTATTCATTTAGAATATTTGGAATTTTTTTAAAAATGTCATAATTGTAATTATTTTGTTCTTTTGTTTTATTTATATTGCCTTTTTTGTTTTGTCTTCATTACTATATATATATTACAGAATTCTTCCACGTAATTTATGTTATTATCCCACTTTTTTTAATATCTTTTTCTAATTGTCAAAGCAATTTTCTTTCTAATACTAAGATCTTGTTTTATTCTTGTGAGGATTTATATATATATAGCATTCCTTGTCACTTTATATTTCTTTACATCAAAATTAATTCTTTTCTGTATCATTTTACATAATTCCAGATTTACCCTTTTTCCAAATGAGTTATTTTTAAATATTTTCCTATTCTTTCTTTTCTTTATACATTGCTTTGCCTTAGTTGAAAATTGAGGAATTGCCTTCTTTTTAGTACCATATATTTGTGTAACAGTTCTATTTTATAATTGATATTCAAGTCTTTGTTATTTTTAAAGTCTGTTAATATTTTAAAATAATTTGAAAACTCTAATTTAAAGTTATTAGAGTGTTGTCAATATTAAATGTGCCTGTTTTTGGCTTTGTCACTGTTTGAATGAATTCTTGCTCAATCGGCTCTAATTCCACTGGCTGTACTGGCTCTTGGATTGCTAATGGATTCATGTTTAATAGTACTTTTATTCTTTTTAGTGAATGTGTTATCAGAAAATAAAATTAAATATTCTATTCTCTTATTATCTTTTTTTACACAGATTTACAAACTTACATATTATATATATATAATAATAAAAAGTCAGATGTCACATGACTTATATATAGCTTGCAATTACAAATATGTAAAATTAAGAGCATGCTAATGAGTTCTAAACAAGCTTTTTTTTTTAATGATAAATGCTACTACAAGAAAAGGCATTCAAATCATTTTTATCTTGGATTGTCCCCATCCCCAGACCGGTTTCGACCTATGGGTCTCTTCAGATCTTCTTCTAACAATTAACTTTTAGATAAATGCTTTGCTTGAGTTGTTTTTTTTTAATCTAATGTCCCAACTCCTCACTGAAGAGACTTCTAACAATTAACTTTTAGACAAATGCTTTGCTTGAGTTGTCTTTTTTTAATCTAATGTCCCAACTCCTCACTGAAGAGACCCATAGGTCAAAACCGGTCTGGGGATGGGGACAATCCAAGATAAAAATGATTTGTATGCCTTTTCTTGTAGTAGCATTAATCATAAATAAAAAAAGGCTTGTTTAGAGCTCATTAGCATGCTCTTAATTTTACATATTTGTAAGTGCAAGATATATATATATATATATGTCATGTGACATCTGACTTTTTATTATTACTATTATTGTTTTGCTGTTGGGGCTTTGGCTAAATTAAATGGCTAAGCCTACTAATATATAGAATATCTGAATGAAGTTCAGGCCCATATGATTTTTTTAGTTGGAGAGCTGACTTTAAAGGCATGCAGATGTCTAAATGTTTCAGATCTTCTTCTAACAATTAACTTTTAGATAAATGCTTTGCTTGAGTTGGTTTTTTGAATCTAATGTCCCAACTCCTCACTGAAGAGACCCATAGGTCGAAACCGGTCTGGGGATGGGGACAATCCAAAATAAAAATGATTAAGCTCCAGGTATATGAAGAATGTCTGTATTTCAAATATTTAAATTTATTAATTTAAGTTTATATTGTACCTCAGCATTCAAATCCATATTTCTATATTAAGAGCCATCAAGAATAATAATAAAAAAGAAGAGTGGAGAAATATCCTGCCTATTACTGCTTTCATAAAATGTTAGTATAAACATTTTTTATAGACTTGCTAATTTTATTTTTCATTCCAAATATTTATTGCATTATACTTATTATATATCAACAATAAGCTATATTTATCTGTGCTATAACATCCAATACATTATGTGATCACACAGAAATGAAATTTAAGTATAAGAAAAGGGATGTTCAACCTCAAAGTGTTGGTTGTACCAAATATGTAGGGGAATTTTGGGTTTGCTTTTATAACTTTGCATTAATATGTATCTTTCATACCACTAATCACTGAATACTTCCTGTGCTGAATCTATTAAGCACATTACAGTTTTGTAATAAAGTATTCTTTAATAATTTAATACATTTCTGCTTTCCCCTTTTTTTAATGCATCTATGCTCATTTCTGCTTAAAAAATTTTTTTAATGAAAGAATTCATAAAGTATTTTTTTATTTTTAAAATTCCAGAAGTCTATATCTTCTCTCACTTTTATTTTCATAACCAAATTTAACCATAGCACTTTCATCTTTCAATCATTTTTCATCTTTATTACTAGAATATCTTATGGTGGTTTTTAAATATGGTTTGGACTCAAACAATTCTGCATATCTACATAAGAATTCTCTTCTTCATCATAAATCTGCATTATCTTCTTTTAATATTTTTTTTTATTATATTGAATAAATAATGTTACCATTTAGTCAGAAATGTCATTAATATTTACAATTTCAGAGAAGTAAAATTTCACATTAGTAACAATCTGAGCAAAGAATCACTTTATCAGCTCAGATCATAATTTATATAGAAATTGTCATCATTTTAACAACCTTTTAGATTGTGCAAAATTGGCTTCATTTTTCATATGGTTAGCAGATTATTATAAGGTGTTTTTGGTAATTTATTAAAATTACTTCTAAAAAATCTGACATGTAAGGATTCTTATAATGCATACCTATGAAGATGATTATTTCACTAATGTTATCAGTCTACACATTTAATAAGTGATCTATATCTGCATATTGTTAAAGTTAATAAAATTTACATTGTGATCACACCTCTAAATATAAAGGATTAATTGGTTTCCTATGTAAGATCTTAGGAACCAGATGAGGATAGATTTATTTTCATCTGATTATCAGGTTAACATGAGGAAGTGTTATTTTCAAATTTGTCAAAGTGATTTCTAGAAAAACTGTCTTGTGAAGAATTTTTATAATATATGCATATGAAAATTATTGTTTCAGAAATATTATTAATATACAAATTATTTCAATATAATATTATTTTTCAGTTATACTTCATCAATTATTTAAATTTTATTAATTATAGTATTTTATTAACATAGAATGTACTTGGAGGGAATTTGAACTTAGACTTTCACACTTTCTTAAGTCACCCACTCCATCTTATACAACTGATACACATAATCACATAATGTAAAAAAGATAAATGATCTTCAATATACATATTTTGTGCTGAACCAGCACACATCAGTTGGTCATGTGTAGAAGAGAAGATGATCTGGAGCAACTGATGAGTGCTGTTTCAGCACAAAGTATGTTTACTGGAGATCGTTAATCTTTTTTCATATATGTGGTCATGTGTATCAGTTGTATAAGCTGGGGTGGATGACCTAAGGAAGCTTGGAAGTCTACATTCAAATCCCCTCTAATTACTTCTGATATATATATTTTTTTTTTTAAAGAAAAAAGAGTATTACAAATAATATTAAGAAAAGATAGCCTCATATTAGTACTGAAATTGTTACCAGCAACTTATTCTTCTATCGGTTTTTATGGAAAATGATTTAGCATTTTAATCCACACAATTAAGTTTCTTCATTTTTGCAATAAAGTTTTCACATTTCTTAATTCTTTTAGCAGAAATATTAATTTCAGTTTCATTTAGAATCTTCTCTTTAAGAATCAGGATGATTCTGCTAGGTGAAATAATCCTATCTTGTTTCTGCGTCAGTCAGAGATAAGTGTCAGGCATAAATACGTTTTGATTATTTTGTTTAATCATTTCTAATTCACCATTAAAGAAGAAATTTAAGCAAAGAAGCATTACTTTCTAAGTATTTGACAATAAATGTATTATATTTAATAAATAATAAAATTTATTAGACTATCCATTATTTATAAAACTGTATAGCATTTAGGAACATTTCTACAAATCAATTTATGGTTCTAGAAACGATAGCATCCAATTTGTGAATAAAATTATACGTCTGTTAATAATAAATTTAATTCAGATGTATTTACTTAAATTAAAATGTATTATTTCTAATTTTGTAAATATGAAATAATAAAAAAAGTTTTGTTAATAAACTTGTTTCAAATAAAATGTTATATTAATTATTATAATGTTTTATTCATATTAATAAGCAACATACATTTTTTTTTTTTGCAAAAGGATCCTCACAGCTACTTTGTAGATGGTTTCATAATAATCTATTGTCATTTCTGTTTATGCTTTTTTTTTAAAATCACAATTCTAGAAATAGATGTCATTTAGTTAACATAAATACACTAAATTTTAACAAATAGTAAATAAAATATTTAAAAATTTTCAGTCTGAAAAATTATATCACTTATGGGTTCTTGAGTACTAAAGCTGAAACGTAGAGGAGATATGAGACCTTTTCACACTCACAATAAATGTATAAGTCTATTCCCACCAAAGAGTAATAAGATGTAAACTTTGATAATTTTGAAATACATTTTTTATAAACATATTTACATATTAATTATCTTTACTCATTATTTCATAGCAATTTATGATTATACATTAAAGATGTGTGTGGGTGTGTATTTAAATAGAAGTGGTCAGTAGACCTATATGTATATTTTTAAAATAAATTATCTGCTATTGTTCTTTATGCTTATACTGTAAATATTATTGTTTATTATCATATTATATACTAACGCATGCACACACATTTCTATATATTTATATATACACACACATTACAAATACATTTATTCCTGCATAAGTTTAGTAAAAATAAAATCTGTCCAGTGAATTAAACTGATGTGTCACGTGCTTGAAGATCCGCTCCTAAGTAATTGATTATATTATTTTTTTATTTTATATATGTTTATTATATATAAATGTTTTTTTAAGTCTGTATATTATTTTTTTTATTAAATTTAAGAATTGATACATAATAGGTCCCAAATAATCAGATTACATACAGTTTGATTGAAGATGAGTTTTCAAAAAGCTTTGCGATAGATTCTTTGACTGGAAATGTCACTTTGAAGCATTCCTTACTAGATGGACTTCAAGATTTTTATTTGGTAATATGTGTGTATATTTATTTTAACAAAAAATTCTGGAATAAACTCTACAATATTCAATATATAAATATAAAATAAATAAATAATAGTTATAGTCAGCTTACAGCATGTATGCCATCTTGGATAGTAAATTTGTATATTGATTATTGTAGACTTTATTTCAGAGTTTTTTGTTTAAATATAAGAGTGTATGTTTGTTTGTGTGTAAAATAAAGATATATAATGGTAAAAGATTGATATCTGTATTTCTTCAAAATAATATATATAAACAAATATTAGAAAATACAGTGATTAAAATTTTTTAAAAAGAACAAAAAATATAAATATCACTTAGGAGCACTTTCAACTATCCTTGTAATCTTTGTCAACTAATACTTTGAAAGGTCAACTTTCCCATAATTCTATGATCTTAATGTTTGCTGCCTGCCTTTTGATTGAATCTTGCTTGTATTTATATATTAACATAGCTTCTTTGATTTTTCTTTTATTATTTCTTTCAGTTTGCAATATTTTTATATTATTATAATTGAAATCAAAACCATATATACATGATTTATTATGGTCATAAAAAATGGAAGCTGATAAATTATCATTATCATTAGAATTTTGTTTTCTATTTTGTACCCTTTTTAATAACAACAAGTGCTCTTTTGTTCTTTTCTCCAATGTGCATCTTGACTCACCTATATATTTGCTACCACACCTACACATTCATTTATAAATAATACAATTTTTATTTGTAAATAAGGCTTTATCTTTAGTGTTATTTATTAATTTATTTAATGTAGGTGGCGCATAAAATGCAATGTCACATATACCTTTATAAATTTTCTTTATGAAACTTGCCTGTTGATTCGAAATATATGGTATTGATATCCAAATTTTATTATCAGAAGAATTAAGATATAATCTTATTTTTATTTTTGTATTTTTGTATATGTAAAAATATTGAAATGTATTCTAATGAATTGTTAAATGTTGGATATAATTACAATCATATTTATTATACTATTAAAAATTTTAATTCGAAATATAAATACAAAAATAAAAATAAGATTCTTCTGATAATAAAATTTAGATATCAATACCATATATTTCGAATCAACAGGCAAGTTTCATAAGGAAAATTTATAAAGGTATATATGACATTGCATTTTATGCACTACCTTCATTAAATAAATTAATAAATAACTCTAAAAATAAAACCTTATTTACAAATAAAAATTGTATCATTTATAAATGGATATGTAGGTGTGGTAGTGGATATATAGATGAGTCGAGATGCACATTGGAGAAAAAAACAAAAGAGCACTTCTTGTTATTAAAAAGGGTTCAAAATACGAAACAAAATTCTAAAGATAATGATAATTTACCAGTTTTCATTTTTTATGCCCATAATAAATCATGTATATATGGTTTTGATTTCAATTATAATAACATAAAAATATTGCAAACTGAAAGAAATAATAATAAAAGAAAAATCAATGAAGCTATGTTAATATATAAATGCAAACGATACTTAATCAATAGGCAGGCAGAAAATGTTAAAATCATGGAATTATGGGAAAGTTGACATTTTAAAGTATTAGTTGGTAAAGACTATGAGGATAGTTGAAAGCGCTCCTAAGTGACATTTATGTTTTTTGCTCTTTTTAAAAAATTTTAATCACTGGGTTTTCTAATATTAATCTATAAATATATATATTAGATTTGTTGCCTGTTGTTAATATCAATATTTTATTCATAATTTGCTTGAATCTCACCTGTCATTGTTTAAATAGTAAAATAGCTATTGCAAAGAACCTGAAAAAGAATATTGTCAATTTAATATATAAAATTAGTCCCACATGTCTGATTTTCAAATGTGACAACAGATGCTGAGATAATATTTTTATCTAATGTAAAACTCAGGAGGCTTGTACTGGCTAAATGAGATATGTTCATCTTATTACACTCTTATTAATAATGAAATAAAAATGTGTCTCAAGTTCTAGGAGCTTATAAAAATATATATCCTTTCTTCCTTATTGTTAGCAATATAAGATCCCCAATTTGGCAGGTCTACTGCAATCAACAATGCAATCTATGAAATCTTACATACATAATTTAAGACTATAGTTAGTGACATTTTAGTGTTTAGCCTGATGAAGCATTAAATATATTTTCTCATTTATTATGAACTTGTGGATTAATAATTTCTTTAGACAAACATCTCATCATCACTTTTTTTTATACGTACAATGAATAATATTGTAAATAGATATTTGGAAAAGTACATCTACTTCTTAAATTTAACTAATTTATTCATGAATAATTTAGATATAAAATTCTTTTGCAATAGAGATTGATAATATTACATCGGAATATTTTCATGGCCATATAATAAAAATAGTCTTATTTGATTTAGGCCAGCATTATGTTTTTAATTTTAATTTCCTTTTACGTAAGAAACAAAAGCCTTTATTGCAATTTCTTTAATTTTTTTTTTATTCAAATCAAATATATATATATTAGACGGCAAGAAATAAAAAGAATTATGTTCATAATGTTTTAATAACAAATGAACATAACATCAAAAATTAAAACAAAACAAAAAATAATACACGGTATAACCGAAATAAGATTTTATTTTCAATATATATATAATCTTTTTATCTGCTTAAATATACTGCTGACATATATGTTATATGGATATGTGTCAAAACATATGTCATATAGATATATGGCAAAAATAGAGTTAATAAGGTCTTCAAACATATCTATAAGCCTTCACACACAGATCTAATTTGCAATGGAAACAGAATCTGGTCGATGTTTCATCTTCTTTAATCTACACATTTTCAGAACATGTAATAATTATTTAATATTTTCTATTTTCAAAAAGGAATGCATGAATAAATATTACATATTTAAAAGCTTTCTTACTATCATTTGCTCAAATCTTTGAAGGGGTGATATTCTGATATCCCTTCTCATGAAAGTATTTTTTTCTTTTAGACATGCTTTGCAAATAAAGTAAAAAGAATTATGTTTATGATATTTTAATAATAAGTAAATGCAACCTTGGAATTATAAACAAAACTGTATGTTGGGTTTGAATTAAAAAAAGATAAGAAAATTGTAGAAAAGGTTTTTGTTGCATAAAAGGAACTACCATTAGCATTACATTATTGAAATGATATTTATCATTGATCAAAAAAATTGGCAAAATTTAATGTAGATCTAAGAATTTGATCCTTCATAAGGCTCAAGAGGTCTATGGGATATTTTGTAGAATGTAAGATATTTATGTGTGCATAACTCATTAATATTGTCAAACAACACTCATCATTTTTCCCAATTGATCTCTATGTTTTAAACAATGACTACAATATAAATTTTACCAATATCCAAATACTGTTCAAGTGTATACTTGCTATCAAAGGACAATTAGAGAGGCCTTTGAAATCCTTAAAAGGCTGATCTGTAAAAGTAAATATGATGATTCAGTTAAACAATTATGGGTTTTGAAAAACTTTACAAAGCATATTGATAACAACAACAAAAAAAGTCTGTTTTAAATCCAGACAATTATTTACGCTTATTTTTGATTGTAATCTCTTTTTGAATGTTATATTAGACAAAGATACTATTAAATATTTGAAAATAATTTTATAAACTGAACTGAATAGTTTTCTGTTTTCATTTTATTTGCAATAATACATGAATGACCGCCACTATTCAGATAATAATAGAAGTAATCCAGATGAAATACTGGTACAAAATTAATATTTCTAGTGAAAGCTACATATACAGATGAATTCCAATATGTTACATAGATAGATAGTTGGATGAATGGATGGATAGACAGACAGATAGGACAGATATGTAGATATATAAAAAGATAGAGAGAGAGACAGGAAGGCAGATAGACAAAACAATGGATAAACAGATAGCTAGATATGTACATACACAAACATAATAAGATGTATAACTATCATAATTCTGTCATTAAATTATAATAAATTAAATGCAATAATAACAATTTATTTAGGAAAAAATATTAAATACAATCTTAATGTTCTTTCAGTGTTAAGCATTCTTGTCAAAGATAATTGTTACATTTAAATAATAACAAAAATTACCTTTCACAAGGATACACACCACTGCAAATGTATTAAGATTATATTTAACATTTTCAATGTTTTCTCTGAGTATATAGTTTTAAATAAATGTGTAATAGATATATACTTACTTCAATGGACTATCCAGTTATGATTATGTGACTATGATATTTATAAGATATATATATTTAGATATTGTAAGAATATTTGGGCTTTGAAATATAGATATAATATATCTTAAAAATAATTTGCATTTTTAGATTATACACTTGACAAACCCAAGGCATATATAAAATTTGGGAGTCCTATCTGCTTAAAAAAAAACTAAAAGAATAAATATATAAACAAAATATTTTTTTGAAACTATGTATATTGTAATAAAGAGAATATTACTCTAATTATAAATACAATTACTGACTTATAGAGTTTTAATAATCGATGACTTGATTAATTAATTGAAATATATAAAAAAAATAATTATTATAATCTGTAAAGATTTATTTTCTTTTGCTTTTTCATGTAACAAATTGATCAATTGCAATGCAGACCGGATTCATGTTTCTCAGAATTTTTAAACCAGTTTTGCCATTATGCTTTAAACTAGCTTTTTTTTTTTTGGCAGTGGGTGCATAGGAAGATGGATGTTTTTTACACCTATGTAGAAATCCACCACTGATAATTTGACATAGTGATTATAATCTTAAGTGATAAAAATAGTTATATATTTTTTAAAAATTTCAAAGTATACACAGTTGTTATTACTGGAAAATCCATGATATCAATTTACAAGCATTAAAAAAATTACAAATTATCCAGAAAATAATTTTACATATGAGATGATAAATTTAATATTTGCAAATTATGGTTTTTATTATAAAAAAACTAAATCTTGGCAAAAATAGGGAAGAAATATCATGACAAATAATATGAATAAAATGTTAATATTATAATTAGATGAACCGAGTTAACTCCAATCACCATGTAAATGGTGTTTCTCCAAAGTAATACTATCTTTGGTAACTATTCAAACTAGTGGAATTATGGAATCTATCTAACTCATTGTTATTTTTTCATTTCATATTTGTCACTAACCTTTCTAAATATTATGCACTTTTCTAAAAATTAAATTATTGCTTAATATGCCAAAACAAGGCTATTCAAACCTGGTCATTTGTTTTTTGAACAAGAGTTCAGGTTTAATCTATTCAAGTATTCACTTGTTTATTTCTTACTAGTCAGAATAAATATTAAAATAAAAACTTTTTTAAAAAATAAACAATTAAACTAAAATTTGAAAATTTATTCTAAAAATAAGTTGACATTTTTTAAAAAATCAAAAATACTATGTAATTTTTTGGTGCTGATGGATTAGGTATATTTATATCCCAATTTTTATTTAATTGATTCTTTAAAACACTGCAAGTTGACATCACGAAACAATACTAGAAGAACTAATCAATAAATTTAAGATTTAGCATACTTTATATGTGTAAAATATAGATATGTAAATAATAAAAATAAAAAAATAGAAGAAAATATAAAAATGAAATATTTTGGTATGTTACAGAAAATAATTTTTTTTTTTTAGAATTTTTTCTAAAAATAAACTGTTCATTTTTGGTAAAAAAAAAAATCTAAAAATAAAACTTGTGTTGATCATTTATAATGATATAATTTTAAAAAAAAAAAACCATTCTATGTTTTTCATTTCAATCTCATGATCTCAGAATAATAGCCATTTGGGATCTGAAGAAAGTTGTTGACAGTGCTGAGATCAGACTATTTATGTGTTGTTGAAAATAATGATGTTTTTCAAATATTTCTATGATCAAATAATTAATTGCCAGTGGAGAAATCTATATTTACATTTAGACACCTGTTGAATGCAAAACATCTTGTGTTAAATGATGCAGAAAAGAAAAAAAAATGTTAAGGAGAAGGAAGTTTAGAGAGATTTGGTATGGCTTAACTTTCTTTAGATTTGTTGTTTCACAGTCAGTTCATTTGGATTTGGATTATTTTATTGTTATTTCCTGTGATTTTTTTAAAAAAAATTTTATCTTAAAAATAAAAAAATTGTATCTTTTGGTGCTTTATATTCTCAAAAACTCTATGACATAATTGATCAAATTTTTTTCCTCATTTTTTTCAAAACCAAACAAAAAATGTAAAAAGACAATAATAACAACAGTTTGAAACAAATCTGTCAATTACAAGTCATTTGAAATTATACATTTAATTTATAAGTTAATTTGTAAGTCAGTATTTCATAGTAGTTTACAAGAAATAACTCATATATAAAAAACAATACATTTATTGATTAATTATCCCAATCAATAAACATAAAATTGAATGTAGATGTTCAGTAACAATTTTTTTTTGTCATATTTCCTTCTCTAATCGCTGTGAAGAAATGACAGATAAAAATAAACTATCTTCAAAAAACATTTATCCATATATATCATTATTAAATTTATCACTTTTAAACAAGTAACTTTGTTTAATTAGCATTAAATCTATATTGGATTGTGGCAATGGTGGAATTCTAATATTTTAACAACGGGTTTTCTGTACTAGTGTCTGGTTTAAATATATATAAAACAATATAACAAAAATAATTTTATTTTATACCGCTAACATTGAAGTAAGATTAATACAAACTTTGTAAGACTTATTGTTAAAAAATATATATTCAAAATGTACTGGCTGATAACCAATAATTGCAGAACGATATTAACAGTAAGTTGTTAATTCATCATTGCATTGTACCTCTCATGACAGAAGGATCAGTTTAAGATGAGCACAACTGATAACAAGTAAACATATTCTTCTGAATATGATTAAACATTTGAAGGGATGTGCTTGTTGAATTTTTTTTATTAGTTTTGTTCACTTTTGGTCACATCATAAATTTTTATAAACGTATTCATGGAACAAACAAAACCAAGTACATTATTAGGATAATTCACAAGGTACCTCTTCTAAAGAATCATTTAAATACTCTTGGAAATCATACTCATCTATTGCTTTTATTATATCAATGTCAATCTATTTTGTCAGACAAAAATGACCTATCCACTTTTATCAATTCTTACTTATGGATCTGAGACTTGGACGTTAACAGAAAGTTTATATAGAGACTAGATTATTCAATAATGTTTGGATAAATGTATGTTAGGAGTAATAAGAAATGATCAAATGAATGATAGAACAAATAGGTATCATAGACATCATTAAAAGAATTAAGAGACTAAGATAAAGCTAGACTGGGCACATTGATAGAAGAGATGATAATAAAGATACAATTAAAGTTTTAAATTGGATAAAAAGAGATTGTAAAATGCCTAGAAAGAGGTCACATGTGAGGTGGACAGTTAAAATAAGTTTGCTATTGTATTATGGAGAAGTAAAGCTAGGGATTGGAAAAATTGGTTTAAACTTGGAGATACCTTTATACTGCAGTGGTTCAATAATGATTGGAAATGAATGATAATGATGATGATATATTAAGTATGATAATTTTTAAAACCAAGTATTATAAAAATGATAAGTCAAGTGATGAAGAAATTGTTGCAGAGCAAACTGATTAAAAACAATCCTTTAAAAAAAAAAGAATGCTAAGACAAAAAGAGTGTTATGAACAAGGTTAAACTGGCATCAATTTTAACATCACTTTAATATAATACATGAAATAGATATTCTTATAAAGAAAGTTGATAAATTAACTGTAGTAGTGAATCAGATGATAGCAAAGCTAAAGAGCTAAATCTATGCTATTTACAAAAAAAGAAAGACCACACAAAATGGAGTGAAAATAAATCTTTCATACAATGTTGAAAATAAAACTAATAATATAAAATACTGGTTTTGAAAAATCAGCAAAAAGTCAAGAATATACAATTTTCATCGCAAAGAAAAATGGTAATTAACAATCCAGAAATTCATAATACTCAACAGTTAGAGCGTGTCTAATTTCCTTAATAACTATTGTAACTTCAGGAAATAAAAAGTTCAGTTGCTGAATGTGTACAGATTAAATTGCAAGAGTGATAATTCTCTGACTAAATTTAATGGATATTAATTGATGTTCCAGAAGAATATATCACTAAGAGTTCATAGTCAATTTTTTTTTTCAAAATTCAATGTATAACTGAAAAAGGCCTTTATTTCCTCAACCTGTGGAAAATGGTTATAAGTGTGATTTGGCCCTGTACATTTTGGTGCTTTGATAGAGTGATGCATTCTGGAACTGAATATTTGTGGAAGCTATCACTTCTGGTGATCAAACTGTTTATGAACTATTGAACAATATATTATTCAATTATTTTTTCAATGTAATTCATCCATATTAGATATCTTTACTTTGAATGTCTTGATCAGGCTTCACATAATATTTAGTTTGGATTTACCAAATATCTTAATATGAAAAAACATTTTCTTGAAAGCTTTTATCATTTAAAAATGCAACATGAGGTGGCTGAATAATTTATGATGGTACTGAGGATATTTTAGATGTGAACAAAAATTATCTTTCATCAAGAAACTTTATAAAAAACAATTCATTTGAACTTATTGAAATACAATGTGAGTTAAAACCTGATGTATCTAAAGCTATACCATATGATTTTTATATAGTGCTATAATATTTAAATCTCCAATTAAGATGATATAAGATAACTGAACAATCATCTCATACAATGAAAATTGATGACATATTACAGTTATAAATAAAATAATTATAATGAATATGTTTAATTATATATAAGAAAGAAAATCCAAATGCTTTTATTGTAATTGAACAGATCATATTTCCATTAAATTTTCTATATAAAATTGGAAAAATTATTTGTTACCATGATAAACTTAAATGATTATATCAATCAACAGCTACATATTTTAATTATTCCAGTTTGCTTGTTATAATTTTTGGTGTTATAATAAAGAAAATACAATGGAAAAAATTATTTCTCCTAATGCATATTAAGCACTAGAATTTAAGAAAAAGTTTAAATTTTAGGTGGTGATTATAATTGATAGTATTTTCTTTGGGGAGAGGGGGTTTGAATCCAGAGCATAGCAAAATTTTTTTTATATATCTATACCAAAAGCAACTCAGTTATTCATTATAGATTTATACATGTGTATAAAACAAGGTCTGATTTCAAAATTATTATTATTATTATTTTACTTTGAAACAAATCACAAGACAGAGAAGGGATATAGCAGTTTTCCCTATTTTTGATATGGTGATAAATGAAACCTTATAGCTTTTGGCATTTACTTAGTTGATTTTAAACAGATGTCAAATATTAAACATATATTAACATGAATATTTTTATGGATAAAAGTTGATAGTGTTTTTAGAGGGTGGTAGCAATAAATTATCTGACATATGAAGAAATATAAATAAATAGATCATCCTGAAATTATTCTGATTATGCATATGGATCTAAATCATAGTGACTTTATTTAGGACAGAAATAATGTATTCTAAAGAAATCTAAATGTTAATTTATATAGTGTTAATCAATTTCATAATTAAAAAACATAAATTGTACTTCATTTTGGAACCAAAATTATAGTATTTTTAAGGAAATCTTAATCTGACTGAAGACAAAAATAATGCTTAAAGAAGTTATGAAATTCTGAAATATCGGTCTTATCATTAAAAATGTCATTATGATAAAACAATAAAAATAGATTAAATATAAATTGCAAGAATAAATAAACTAGTAATTAAAAGAAATGTATCAATAAAAAATTAAAAATGGATGAACTGCTATTATGTCCTTCATTCCAAGTTAAGTCTAACCACTAATGACAAGTAGTGTCTCTGAAATTAATTAATTTATTAAAGTATTTAATAATATCAATTAAATCAGAAAATATTGCATAAATAATATTCTGAGTATTCAGAATTTTAATTATATGAAAATTTAATAGCAGTTTAATTTTGATTTCTATATTACTACCGTTTCTTTTTTAAATCTATGCCTTCAGTTTTTTTTTGCATATTATATAGTTCTTTCCAAATATTCATTTCACTTTCATTATTAATTTATGATTACTCCAATTGTGCTCTCTCCTATATTTCTTCTTTCTCTCTTAGCTCTCTTTCTCAATATCACCTGCTTATTATTATCAATTTGGAGTCTTCTTTTTTTCTCTCTGTTCACATAGTTCATGCTTCTTTTACTTAAAGTATTAATAAATATTATCTTGATACAAATACAACTGGTTAATTTTGTTTTCAATATAATACTAATGTTAAATTAATGTTATTATATGATAAACAACAGTTATAACTATATTAAATTGCTTTAATTACAAATATTTGCCATTTTCAGAGTTATTAACAACTATTGTTAATTTCTAAAATTGATCAGGTTAGCCATAAAATATTTTTCAATTCAAAAAGACAGCCATATTTAAATTGGATCACATATTTTCTTAAGTAGTTAAGTGTGTATATGTATAAACGACCTTTAAATATTAATATAGTTAAATACTTTATTAATTATTAATACATTATTATTTATTTATTCCTATTATAGCTTACTGTACAAGTACAAGATCACGGTATGCCCCCACTATGTGATAATACAACTCTTATAATCAATATTAGTAGGGAAGTATCATTTGATGAACGATTATCTATGACAAGATTTATCCAAAAAGAATATCAGTAAGTTATATAAAGTAAAATAAATTTACTATCCCTTTAAATGATTTGGTTATAAAGCTGCTGTTTGTATTATTTGTAACAAAAACAAAAATAATTTTATTTAATGGAATTTAAATTGCATAACAGTAAAATAATTGAATTATCTTTGCTAAAAAGATCGTGTGCCCATTCAAATCACAGAATAACAAGAGCAACTTCAGTCTAGGAACATTTAAATTTTGAATTCATCATACCATTTCTGATTTAAATATCCAGAGCAAATCAAATTATTGTTGTCATGAAAGACATTGGATGTTCAAGCATTTAGAAATGACAGGTTGAACTTTGATCCAGGAATCTTTTGACTTGACTTGGAAATTTTTCATTTGAGGAAAGAATACTGAAGCAGACAACTGGATGGCAGGTCCAAAGTGATTCATAACTTTATACCTGAAAACAAAAATTATAAGAATTAAATTCTATAATTTTAGGATTGTTAAGCATATCCAGCTTTATGGAACCATCAGTTTTCAAATAAAAAAGTAATTTCAATACAGCTTGTGATGCTCATGTCTCCCAAAACAGTTTGCTTTGGTAATGGCTCTGATTATAATTTACTACAATTTTGAACAACACTTAAACAAGTTGATACAACTTTAATTTAAAAATATTACTAATTTCAAGACATCTACTTTGACATGGCACTATACTGCACAAAGCAAAATTAATCAAATATAGTTAGTTGCTTGAGAAGCCATGTGAACTTCTGATCTTAGAGGTGACAATTGAATTTTAGTCAGTGAACTTTTACTTATAAATCCATCAATCTATCATTGCACTAAACCATATGCAACACATTTTAGGTTCATTTTATAATCATGAAATGCCTAGACATTCAATATTAATAATTGTTTTGAATAAATATAAACATTATTTTCAGTCATAAATTTCTTCTGTAAAAGTTTGAGAAAAAAGTTTATTTATTAAATATTATTTTATAATTAAGTTTGTTCATATTCACACCAATATTGTAAAATGATAAAAGCTCTGAACAATATAAACCCAGTTTTTAGTAAAATCATGTCTTATGAAATTTAAATGCTATTAGTAAATATTTTGATCTTTTACACAGAACTGGATTTAATCATAAGTTAAAGAATCAGTATCTTAGGACTTCCTTCTATCATCAAAATAAGAGCCATTTAAAAAACAACAACAAAGAACAGGTAAGATAGACATTAAAACATAAATTGAATTTACAATACAGCTTTTTTATCAGACACAGATGGTAATGTTTCCAAACTCTTATATTTTAAATTATTTGGTTTTTATTCATGCAAAAGGTACTGCAAGAAAAAACATTGCATAATACTTTATTTTACATTTAGATTATCTAAGCTAATCACATAAAACTAAAAACTTTAATTTGTTTCAAATTTATATATATATTTATTAAATCGTTATACATATTATGTATGCCTAACTGCTAATTTCATACACATTAATCATTTACATAGAAGATGAGTCGAAGCAAATACCAATGTCACAGCTTTATAGAGATCATAATCAATTAATACTGATGAGTAAATGAAATCCATATCACAATTTTATTTTATCTCATGAAAACAACTCAATAACACACAATACTACAAGAAATTAATAAAGTTAAACTTACAATGAACTCCAAATTATCCTATGCAAAGACTATCTTTTTTTTAAATTGGTTGCTTTAACAATTTTTTTTTAAAGATTTAATGTAAATTAAACAAAAGATTTTAATATTATAGAATAAGTGTGAGAATAAAGGCTGTATTCTTTTTTTAATTGGTTGCTTTAAGAATTTTTTTTTGTTTTGCAGAACTATTTGTTTTGAACAAAATGCTCATAATCAAATTAAGCCACTAAATTAAAATTTAAAATATACCTGTTATATTTGGTAAATTTGACATCATTCTAGACAATTTAGCTTGAACTATATGATATCATGATATCAAACTATATGACTTTACATGATTACCATTTCTTATGCTTACACTTAGTAGGCACTAGATAGGGATTTTATGCTAAAACCTTCTTGCATCCATTGATTAATCTGGCTTGCATTGGTGGCACTACTGTATGGAGAGTTTAGCCTTATATGACTTCAGTTATATGCTAATCAAACTAAATATAGATATGGTAGTACAACATCTATTTTTTTCCACTCACTAAATATATTTCAAACATGAATTTATATATTGTAATCACATTTTTTTCATGATTTAAATACTATGTCTACTCATTTCTGTACTTTAGTTGGAAGCACATGTTCTGATTTTTTTTCTGAACATTTTTTATTAATGACAGAATTACTTTCTCCACATAAAATGTTACAGATTAAAGGGTGGAATTATTTCCTTTACATAAAATGCTCTTAATGTATAAATTATGGTTTAGTTAAGTATAGTTATTATTATGTTTTTTTTTAGACACTTTCAAATTCATTGTTTTTGTAATTTGTTAAAGGCTACCAATTAAAAAAAGTAATTTGTTAAAACAACCAATTAAACCATTGCAAAGAACATTCAGGCAACAGATAAAATAGGGATTTTATTTAAGAGACCAGATGTTCCCAGCCCATAAAAGCCATTTTTTTAATTGGTTGATTTAACTTTTTTTAAGATTTAATGTAAACTAAACAAAACATTTTAATATTATATAAATAAAAGTGATAAATGTACCTGGTCATTTTTGTATTACAGTTTATTAATGGTGAAATTATTTCCTAGCCAGTCTGAAAGGTTGTCATTGTTGCTATTTTTTTTTTTAGTCAATTGCTTTAACAATTTTTTTTTTTGCTTTGCAGAAAAAGCTCATAATCAAATAAATTAAAAATTGTAAATATACCTGTTATATTTGGTATGAAAATTTGACAGCATTATGGAAAATTATTAATGGCAGAATTACTTCCTTTGCATAAAATATTCTTCATAATGCAGATAAATGTAATATTTTTTTTAATTGGTTGTGAATTTAACACATGATTGTCTTATGAATAAGCATACATTCACCAGTCAGACAACAGAAAAAAATAGGGATTTTATAAAAGATACTGTTAAGTCACCAACAATTTCTGAAGTAATCATAAAATGTCATTTCTTCAGAATAATTTAGAATTTATCTGTGTGACTGTAAGATATGTTTAATATGGTAAACAATCTTCAAATAGTCTACTGGAGACAAAAGCTTTTTCAGCATGTCTAAGAAAAAGCAATGGAAGTGAAAATAGTATTCTTAGACAAATTCCAGATAAAATGAACTTATTTTTTTCTTTCTTGTTTTATCTTCTAGCTAAAAATAGCTAGATATTCATTTAACAATTAATAATTAAATGAGTAACTGAGTTAGCTATAGGCTAAATATTTGATAGAAAAATCCTGAGCTTGTTTGGAATTTTCAATCTATTTTGCCTGGATTTGAATTCTATGGACATAGAAGGCAATATATATATATATATATATATATATATATATATATATATATATATATATATATATATATATATATATATATATATATAGTACTCTTACTAAAATGACTCCAACCAAACTCCAAACTATTACTACTAGTTCTCTGTCATAACCTATTAGTTAATCAAGTTATTTAAACAACAATTAATTAATGCAATACTTTAACTAGCTCATTCCCATCTCTAAAATACTACATCTAGAAAAATTAACAGTTTTCTTTTAAAATAATTTATTTAATAAATTAATAGAGTCAAAATATAAATGAAATAACAAGTAACTAGGATTCAAATCAAATACTCAGCTCATTTATTATTACCTTAATTAAAAATATGACTAGCTCATGTTACTAATAAAAATGGTTCGATAAAAATACTAAAAAATTATAAGACTCAACATCAAATATTTAGTAAGGTACTCAGTTAGTTTAACATTAAGAACATACCCTGAAAGATAGACTCCCAATGGCGTAGAAATATCATCCCTACCTACTTTCTAAAACTATCTGTAATATTCTCATGACTCACATATTACACTAAATAAATTCCAATTAATAATTATAAAATTACATTAATTTTACTAAAATATTTAATATTCTTTTATGAAGTATAATAACAATACATCACTAAATAAAATTTGTAGCACATTATCATCTTAATCTAGCTCTTTAAATTATCATCAATTCAGGTTCCTCTTATTCTAATAATTATACATTAAATAATATAACTAAATGTAATGAGCGATTTTACATATACTTAACTATACCACAACAATAATAATAAACAAAATAGAATATCTCAAGAATCTTATTATAACATCTGTTCATTTTGCCCATCAATAAAACACAATTAAAATTATAAACTCTTATAAATATAATATTCATTATCTTCAATAAGTTCAAAATATTTTCATGTTATATTATGCTTTAATATTCTCAATCTTTTATGTGGCAACTTAAGAAATATCAAATGTTTGATATAATTCTCATATCAGATAATTAATAAATTGGCATTATACATTTTCCATGTTTAATAATATAATATCTTTCACAATTATAATCATAATAATCATAATATATCTCTTATTGGTCATGTGCATTAATGTAAATATATAATTATTTTTTTCAATTCATGTGTGTAATTGAGAAGATCAATAATCACTTGGACATAACAAGTAAAGAAACTCTCAAGATGTGATATAAATTTTAAAACAACATTAACAAATTTATTTTGCCAAAAATATTATTTAAAATTTACAAAATATAATATATAAATCTAAATATTCAAAAATTTAAAAGTCAAAATCTATATTTAAAAATATTTACATAATTAATAAAAAAAAATTAAATAGCCTTCACTCCAACTATTTATCATAAAAGGAATATAAAATATAATATAGTTCAACTGTAATACTGATGCCATCTTTTAAAATTATAATAATATTATTTATCATCACCATTGTTATTCCAAAAAACACATTAATGACTACTAGGGTTTGATACATAACATTCTTTTTAAATAATAGCATATATTTCTATACTTTAAAATTATAACCATAGTAATATTCACCACCATTATAACTTAATATTAATGACTACTAGGGTTTGATACATAAAATTATTCCTAGATAATAACATTTTTATCCATATTTCAAGAAAACTTTTACCTTTATTATCCAGGTAACTCATCAATATCATCATATGGTAATAAAGAAAAATACATTCATTGGTGAAAATATGTTCTCTATTTTGTTATATATTATAAAATTTCTATAATAACTCTATAATTTTATCCTGCTTATGTCCTTTATTAATTAGAATAAGCAGATTATTTCAAATAATCTAAAATTAATTATATGTAGCATATTTATCTATATCAGTTTACATAATATTAATATCATTCAGATGTCACCCTCATTCATCCTTTCATAATCAAAATATGCATTTGATGTTCTAGTGATCTCTTATTATTACTATCAGGTATATTAAGTAATTCCATTATCTTTTCCTCTTATTAAATACATTCCCCTCCTCATTGACAATTTTCACTATTGACCATTTTTTTAATTTTCTTTTTCAAGATTTGACCATCACTTATTTTTTTTTATCCTTTGTACATTATGAATTCCTTTATATAACTCATTGAAATTAGATTATTTTATCACTGTATTAATTTATGCTCAAGTAATTCCACTCCAAAAAATTTTCTTTTAGTAGCACCAATCGTACAAGACTACAAGTTACTTTTGACTTACAAAATTCACTTAAACTGAATCTTAACATTTTATTGATAATCATACTAATTACCAAGAGAATATAAATGCCATTTACAGTAAATAAACTTAGGTTGCTGTAAATATAATGTATCCATGTCAAAAGCATTCTCAGTATGTATACAATTAAAGTTTAAGTTATATAAAAGAAGTCTACCTTTTCTGCTAAATGTACATAACATCTAAATAATATTATGATAATCCAGAAAAGAGGGAAATAGTTTTGATTTACATAAAATAACTTGAAACCTCTGCTATATATTTGCAAAACAAGCTATTAAAATATAACAGCAAAATAAATTAAAATAGTAGTCAATAAATTTACAAAACCAATATGTTAAAATTAAGTCTGTATTGATATGACAAAACACACAATATGTCCCCTATTGATACAAAACTTTAAATTGCACAATCTCCAATGCTTTTTTTTATGAAATATAGCTATTCTTAACTAAAGACAACTATTTATTACTTGCTACATCTTGTAAATTTATGACAATCAAACAATCTACCATTTGGTAGTAAATTGTCAGACAGCCTTGTCAAGCATATACAAAATAATAATAATATCAGAATGACCTGGTATAAAATTCCAACTAGCTCATTAAACCTTCAGGTAACTGGTGGCTGGGACCAATATCTTCATGATGTCTTGTAGTGCTGACTCTCTGCTATATGTTTTTTCTGTTAACTGGTCTCGATGTCAAAGGAAACACAATTTATTATGCACAGTTGTAAAAATAGAGAAATTCTGCTGTATCTTTTTCTTTTACACTCTATATATCTCTGAATTTTTTCTTCTCGCTAATTAAATTCTGCGTTTACAGATTTAATTAGGATATTTTAATTTGTTCAGACAGTCTAACCATTACCTGTTTTATTAATTCAAATTATTTTTCCTCAATCTCTTATTTCATTAATTATAGATTTAACCAACTCATTTTCTTTTCATTAATTAAACTAACATATTTTTACATATTTTCTCTTTATCATTTCAAAACAAAAAATTCTGTAATTAATTATTTCTATTTATACAAACACCACTATACATTTATTGTCATTTCCTTAAGTCATTCTTTTTCTCCAAATTCTTATTTCTTATCTTTTCTTCTGGAGTGTTTTTCTTTTAAAATTCAATGTGCCTTTTAAAATTCCAACTTTCTCATTTCCAGTACTTCAAATTATATTGTAATATATTTTTTTTAATTCAAACTTTTATATAAATTTAACACATTTCCTCACACTCCAAAAGAATGACTTCCATGCATTTTATGCATAATATTCTAATATTTTTAGCTTATGCTTCTCTCACAATGGCTGATTTAATTTACCATTTTTCTTTTCCACCATTTTACTCTAAATGTGTGTAATTCTACTTCATGGCTTACCTTCTCATTTTCCATTTGTATACTTTTCTTCACACTTGGTTTTACTTTTGCCTCTAGTTTTGTGTACAAAGGCCATAGAAATTGCATGTCATCTTCTTTATGCCTTTCTATGTGATTTATGTGACTAGTATTTAATATTATTATGCCCTTGAATTATGCAAATTTTATTTGCCATTATCTTACCAATAACTCCTTTTATCCATTTCTTATGCAAAATATCACATACCCATACTCTCTCTCCAACATTAAGGTTTGTATGTGGTTTGCTATTAACTATCAAATCCTATTTTGTTGGTTGAAGTAGCAACAACTTAACTCTTAGCTTCCTTTCTAAAAACAATTCTGCTCTTGTTGTGGACAGTGTCAAATGTTGATATAACATCTCTGGTAATGCTTCTTGAATATTTGATGTCTTCATCTTCCATAGACTTTTCTTCATGTGTTGAATCACTTTTTCTGCTGGTCTGTTTGACTCAACATGGTACAGTGATATCCCAATATAAATAAGCCTTTACTTTCACAATGCTATTGCATTCTATGTCCCTTGAAACCTGCACCATTGTCAGAAATGTCTTTAGGAAAACTATGCACTGCAACAATTTTATTACAACATTTCATCTGTTTCTGTATTAATTAATATAAGGTATTCAATCCACTTGGAAAATGAGTTGATCATTATCAACAGTATTTTCCCCTTAATTAGTCCTGCATGATAAATGTGAATGCTTTTCCATGGTTTGGTTGATAAAGGTTGTGCTGCTAAATTCTTCACTGGGAGTTTCATTTCCTCCTGACTTGATGAACATTTTATGAACTTATCAATGTCATAATTAATTACAGGCCACCAGATATATATGTGTGCCAGAGCTTTAGCTTGTACCATACATGAATGACCTTCATGCAATAAGTTTAAAACTATTTATCTACCAGCAGTTATTGCTACTCTAGCCACAAAAACTATGGAGTCATCATTACACATTAATAGTTTATCGTTTATCTGTAGTTTATCTTTGTTAGCACCTACTACTCAGTTGTTTACTGTTTTTTGATTTTATCACATCTATGGGATTTATCTCTATTTCATTTGATACAGTTTTGGGTCTATCTGGCAATCTGCATAATGCATCTGCATGGATTTCTCTTTTCCTTTTTTAAAATTTAATTCATAATCATACCCAGTGTGAATATTTCACCATCACAACATTCTCAGGCCTAAATGTTCAGGAGCTATCCAATTTCAGGAAAAAATACCTAATAAGGCATATGATCTTCACTATTTTAAACAATCTTTCAAATATATACTGGTGAAACTTTTTTAATGAGAATACTATAGCCAATGCATTTTTTTGATTTGATTATAGTACCTTTCAGCCTTTGATAGTGTGCCCGAGGCATATCTGTTGGACGCTCCTGATTATCGATCATATGTGATAAAACTGCATCCACACCCCCAATCTGGTGGATCAGTTAATTATTGTTAAAATCCACTAACAATTTATTAGGCATCAGCAGTTCCTTAGTCTTTTCAAAAGTTACATTTTGTTTATCAGTCCACTCCCATTTTTGGTTCTTTTTTACCAACTTGTAAAAACCTGTGCCACTATTGCTTTATTTTTAAGAAATGGTTCAAAAAAATTAATCAAGCCAAGATAAGCCTGTAATTGCATTACATTTTTTTGGGTTATCAGAATTCTTAACAGCCTTCATTTTTTTCAGGAAATGGTTTGCCTTTTTCCGAAATGATGTCCAAAAAAAAAAAATTTCATCTGTTTGCCAGTTTTTTTTTTTGTCATTTAATCTAACCCCCATTCTATTTAACCTTTCACACACCTTTCTTACTTTTCTATACAATACTTCCTATGATCCTGAAGAAATCAGTATGTCATCATAATGGTACCACTCCCTAAAAATGATTTGTTTTTGCTTTGAACATATTGGGGCTCTAGTTACACCAAATGATAATCTGTTATATTTAAACAGGTCATAAGGCCATTCTTTTTATCACTGCTATTTGGTGATACACTGAATTTAAATCCAGCTTTTCAAAAACTTTTGCTTCTGCTAATGCTGCCATTACTTCTTTCACATTTGGTACTGGGTAGATCCCATATTTAAAAACCTATTTATGGTAACTCTGTAATTTCCACAAAGTCTGATCTGTTCATTCAATTTATTATAACTACAATAGGTGTGGCCTACTCTGAAACTTTAACAGGGATTAATACTGTTTGCAACTAAACCTGGAAGTTTTTTTCTTACTTTGGCAAGTTGCCGAATGATATTTTTCTTGTTTTACATATTATTGGAGTTGCATCCTCCACTAGCTCCATATCCACTAGGTTTGTACTCATCAAGTGTAAATCATTCTCAAATAGTTCAGGAAAAGTTTGTATCAATTCTGATTCAATCAAAATATATTTTTAATTATACTAATATTGATTCTGACCACATTGAACCATTCATGCCCTATAATGGGACTAATATCCCATTTTACTATATACAAAGAAAGTTTTATCTCTCTCTATTTCTATATTTAATTGGTACTTCTACTATTTCCTTAATATCTATCTTATTTCCATTTACACCCTGTGCCTTTATAAATGTATTCTTGATTTTTGTGTTATTTTTCCTTGTGCTTATTTTTTTGCCAT
The DNA here is from genome assembly GCA_028023455.1 of Epiperipatus broadwayi. Taxonomy (NCBI): domain Eukaryota; kingdom Metazoa; phylum Onychophora; class Udeonychophora; order Euonychophora; family Peripatidae; genus Epiperipatus; species Epiperipatus broadwayi. The sequence goes on from JAQFVV010012401.1 coordinate 5,355,086, forward strand.
AGTAAGTCCCATATTAATGTGACCTTGACACACTATATCTATCTCCATCTTTATTCTGCACACCATATCTCTAATTTTGTCATGAACTTGTTTTCTGCTATTGCTTTCTTATTTTTTATTGTAAGAATGCTACTCAATTTCCCTGTCTTCAAACTTTTTATTTTTGGATCTATCATACTTCTATAAAGTTTTAGGCTTTTTACATACTTTTGCTAGATGCCCTCTACCTTTACACTTGTAACACATATCATTTTTCTATTTGTAAAACCATGTGAAATGGCCCTTAGTTCCATAGCAAAAACAAATAACTTTCTTATTTTTTATGTGGTCAATCCTTCTTATTCTTTGTGCTTATGTGTTCTCTTTGTTTTATACACTAAAATTTTCAAATCTTTCTCATTTTTATTTCTGAACACCAAAGCCTTTTCAACTATGTAAGCTATTCCTTTCTTAATTGCACTTTTATAACTTAAATCTGCATCTGCAATTAAACTTTAAGCCTATAATTGAGATCCCCCATAATAACTTAGAAGTGGGGTCTATATTGTTGCCATAACTACAATTTTTTAATAACTCTGACAATACTATATTATTGTTTTAATAGTCTCATGATTATATTGTTTTCTATTTCTTAGCATTAATCTGGCTGTGTGTCAAAATGGTTTTGGTCTAAAATGATCATTCTTTTTTTTTTACTCTGGCATCATATGTTATTGACTCATCTATTGGTTGCTCAAAATATTTATTTATATTATTAATAACCTGTCATCTTGCCAGACACAGCAGAGCTGCTTTTTTAAATTTATTATCTTGAATATCATTTAGCACAAAAAAAATTTCAATTTGCATCATATACAGTAACCATTCCACTGCTTTACCAATATCAAATTTTGATATATTTGATCAGCACAAAGACATTTTTTATCCTGACTAGAGCAATAGCCCCACTGACTAGAGCAATAGCCCCACATGATAAAATAAGAAAAATTCATATTATCTATCTTATTTCATAATTTTAGTCTTAGTTCTGTATAGCTAAGTTCAGGTTTTTTGACTGTGTCAACTTTTGCCATGTATTTGAAAAAAAAAATTAAAATATCACAGCAAAATAGATTAAAATAATATTTCAATAAAATTTACAAAGCTAATGTGCTCAAATTAAATCTTTATTAAAATGACAACCAAACTCTAAACTGCACAAGTTTAAAACGAAATCTCTAATGCCTTTGTTATGAAATATAGTGATCATCACATGATCACCACTTCTTATGCTTGCTTATAACTGTTATTAAAACAGGCAAAACTCACTATACATATTGCCACACACAGCAAGCTAGAGTAATCAATGGATGCCAGAAGGCTTGTGCATAAAATCCCCATCTAGTGCCTACTCATTCAATATCCCCAGACTAGTTTTTGGCTTGTGTTCTTCATCAGTGAGGAGCCTTGAATCTGAGAGCACTGCACCTAGATCTTAGGATCTAATGCAACAGGGGTCTGGGGATATTGAATGAGTAGGCACTAGATGGGGATTTTATGCACAAGCTTTCTGGCATCCATTGTTTACTCTAGCTTGCTGTGTGTGGCAATACGTAGAGTGAGTTTTGCCTGTTTTAAATATAGTGATTCTTAACTAAAGACATGTTACTTGTTACATTCCATAGATTTATAATAATCAAGCAATATAAATTTCTATTTTACCATTTGGTAGTAAATTGTCAAAGAGCATTGTCAGGTGTATATGAAATAATAAGATCAGGACTATCTGTATAAAGTTCTAACCAGCTCATTAACCTTCAGGTAACTGATGGTTGGAACTGGTACGTCCTCAAGTCTTGTGGTGTCAATACTTCACTACATATCTTTTTTGATAACAGGCTGATGATGATGAAAGCACAATTGTCATGCACCATTGTAAAAACAGAGAAATTCTATTGCATCCTTTTCTTTTCCACTGTTTTTATATCTCTGAATTTACAGATTTAATTAGTGTATTTTAATTTATTCAGACAGCTGAATCATTTTTGTCTTATTAATTCGTTATTTTTCTTCAATTTCTTATTTCATTAATTACAGATTTAATTTTCTATTCGTTAATTAAACTAGCATATCTTACATATTTTCTCTTTATAATTTTGAACAAAAAAAGCCCCTGTAATTAATTATTTCTATTTGTACAAACACCACTATATATTTTTTTTCATTTCCTTAAGTCATTCTTTTTCCCCAAATTTTTATTTCTCATCTTTTCTACTGGAGTGTTTTTTTTTTTTTTAAATTCCAACTTTCTTGTTTCCGGTACTTCTAATTATATTGTAATACATATACATTTTTACTCACCTTTTACATAAATAAAACAACCTCTGCAATCATTTGGCTACATTGATTATGAGACAAAACAGTATATGGAACCATTTGCATTAGGAGCAATAATTCATTCTACTATTTTATTTCAAAAACCAACAACCCAAACCTAGTTTGTGAAATTGATTGCACTACTATCTAATATTCATTGATTACTCGTGGTTGTAATATATGTATTAGGAATAGAGTAATAGAATGAATGGATTACTTCTATTTATACATTAAATATTTATTTAATATCATTTAAATTTAAAATTATTGTTATGTACATATTAAAGCAAATCTAGAAATTTGTTACTTATGATTGATTTTTTTTTTTTTTTTTTTTACAAAAGGTTAATTAATTATACATTCTATAGATATAATTTGTTTTTGTTTTTTGTAAATTTATTTAAATCTTGAAGAAAATTATTAAAGGATTATTATTATCAATTTTATTTTTTTTTAGTTTTGACATGCCAGAACTTCTTCCTCCTAATACCGTAGCAGCCATATTTGATTTAAACAACCTACCTTCTGATCTTCAAAGTTTACAATGTGATATTTTAAATGGAAACACTTTTGGTGAGCCATGTTTTTTTCACTTTTCAACTTATTTATCTTTTTTTTTTCTCAAAATAACCTTTATTTGCACAAAAAGTTAAATATATAGTGTAATTTAGAGTTCTTGTTTAAAATCAGGAATAATTAGTCTTGTACTATTGGTAAGTATGAATCACATATTCAATTTAATATATGCTATTTGTTAAACAAACATGATTTCACAATTTATTTTATACAATTCAATCTCATTATTAGTCCACTGTTTATTTAATATGTTTAATTCTTTGTGATTCATATTTATCTTTTATTTGCATTAAAATTATGAATTAAATCTATTGTTTAAAATGTAATATTTTTTTAATAAATGTAAAAAATAATCAATTATAAATTATTTTATCAAAAAACTGAAGATGCATCGAAGCAATTTCTTTATGAAATATTTTAATACTATATTATGATTGTGTTATTATAATTTACAATTGAAAAGTAAGTGATTATATAATATCTAATATATTATTTCACAGTAATTTTTTAAAAAGTTTTACTTCAATATTTTAATACAGATGCAAACACATATACATATTGTCATGGTAGTTGAATTTGGTTTTACAGATGGGTTGATCAGTCGATGGATACAGAAAGACTTTCAAATATGAAGGTTAATTATGAATAATTAAAAAGCAGCATCCAATCAAGAATTTTTCCTGCTGCCTTATCACATGGCTAGATTTAGATTTCATTGCAGAAAAATATTTGCTATTTTGTAAGTTGATATTGCTTCATTCAAGATTAAGTATCACCACTTCTCATGTAAATGGTTTTTTCAGTCCGTGGAAAAACTACTATACAGTCCTTTGCTACCTATATTTTTAAAATTCTCAACTAATAACAATTGACTCTCATATAATCTCCTTCTTTAATATCCCTAGCACATAGAATTTCATTTCATAATTACTTTCCCAAACACTATTCTTTATCTTTCACATACTGAATAATTCTGCTAATATCACAAAGAAATACAAACCACACTACAAAAATAATCTCCAAACTACTTTTCTAAAAAAAAATTAAAAAAAAAATCTAATATTCACTTCAAGACAGTTCAAAACATTTTATGCACAAAAGATTTTGATAAAATATTTCTCAGTAATATATATCTATTCATTTACATTATAGCATTATTGCTAAATGTGTGTGTATATTTATGTATACACAGAATACATATTATAGGTTAAATAATAATTATAATTGAAAACTAAACGGATTTCTAATTGTGTGTGTATATTTATATATACACAAAAATAAGTGTTATAAATAATATAATGGTAAACTAAATGTATGTGCGGGGATGCCAATGGCATTCACAATATTTTATAAAAGCATTAGACTAATTAAATAGTTTAATTAATGAAAAAACTATAATCTAATTTATCAAGAAAGTTAGATGAATTCAAGCAAAGGATTTAGATAACATAAACAAAGCCATTGCTTAAAATAGACAATTCTAAGGTAATACCATGTAGTTAAATATAACGAGGGTTTTTTCATACATTTTACTACCCTCACAAAACAACAAGCAATTAGAATATTTTAACCATTCTTAAAAATCTTATATCTACTCCTCAATAAATGTAAATAAAATCATAAGATTCTGATAAAATATTATATAATCTTTTGTTATATGGCATTCATATTCTCAATATAATTGTAATATTAAATATGAAAATTGGTATAGGATAATTTTTATAATCATCACTAATTAAATCTTCTGTAATAAGAATGATTATAATAGTATAGTTTTTTAATAATCATGTGCAATAATAATGTTCCAAGTAATCTTTGCAGATCATGTGTGTGATATGAAGATTCAAAGAAAATACATCTGGACAAATCAATCTCTCAAGACAATATTAATTTTAAAACATTAACAAATTTTATTATAACTTAGCACCATTATGCACTTAACACAATAAATTTATAAAACTTTATAATATTTACAATCTAAGTAACACAAAATTTATTTAAAAATTAAAATATTTGTACAATAAAAATAATAAATAAACAAACTTAAGATAGCCTTCATTCCAACTATACTATGGAAAATAAAACCATACAGTATATTATAACACTATTCTATTATTTTATCAACTGGGTAACAACATTCTATTGTCACTATGATAGTAAGATAATGATGATAAATAATATAATTTATTAAATTAATACTATACTTCATAGTATTTAAAAAAAATATTTATAATTATGTAATCCTTATTACTACAATAGGTTTAAAATTAGCACAAACACTTATCTAAAACTTAGCATATAATGTAACATTTAAAGTTATTAGTACTTCTTTTGCATTCTAATAAGGCATTTATTTTTACCTTTGATATGCTCTAGTATTTCAATGCAAAAAAAAAATTAAATAAAGAAAAATATAGTTATTGCATCATTCCCTAAAAATAATTATTTATAACAACATTTAAAATATAATTCCATAACTTTTCTTTATTTTATAAATTCACACTTCTTGTAGCAGATTTAAACTAGACTAATAAACTATAGTATATTGCTTGATATATTTTATTTATTTTCATACTTTTTATCCATCCTAGTATTCAATTATCACTCTCTTTTACAATCCACCCAAAATTTGCATTTATATTTGAGTTTAATGATCTCTAATATTTAAAACATTTATAAGAATATCAAATCACTCCTTTCCTATTTTTATTATAATAAACAGTAAATAATTCAACATTATTTGTGATAGAATTTTCATCTCTTGCCTTCACAAAAATTTCCAACTTTCAATACTTTAACCATTATTCTAACCATCATTAAAAACTATCATTTACAATGTAATACCAGTGACGATTAATAGTGATTCTAGTGAGGAATATAAAATAATAATAATTCAAACAAGTATGAAACAAACATTATTATGGTTACAACGCTTAATGTCCATATTTATTAGGTACCTTAAATTCCAGTCATAGCTTTTATCTCACCTCTTACTGACTGTGGAAAAAACAGTCCATGGAAAAACTACTATACAGTCCCTTTGCTACCTATATTTTTAAAATTCTCAACTAATAACAATTGACCTCTCATATAATCTCCTTCTTTAATATCCCTAGCACATAGAATTTCATTTCATAATTACTTTCCCAACCACTATTCTTTATCTTCCACATACTGAATAATTCTGCTAATATCACAAACAAATACAAACCACACTACAAAAATAATCTCCAAACTACTTTTCTAAAAAAATAAAATAAAAATCTAATATTCACTTCAAGACAGTTCAAAACATTTTATGCACAAATGATTTTGATAAAATATTCCTCAGTAACATACATCTATTCATTTACATTATAGCATTATTGCTAAATGTGTGTATATTTATGTATATATAGAATACATATTATTAATCAAATAATAATTATAATTGAAAACTAAACGGATTTCTAATTGTGTGTGTATATTTATATATACACAAAAATAAGTGTTATAAATGATATAATGGTAAACTAAATGTATGTGTGTGGATGCCAATGGCATTCACAATATTTTATAAAAGCATTTGACTAATTAAATAGTTTAATTAATGAAAAAAACTATAATCTAACTTATCAAGAAAGTTAGATGAATTCGAGCAAAGGATTTAGATAACGTAAACAAAGCCATTGCTTAAAATAGACAATTCCAAGGTGATTGCATTATCTGATCAGGATCAAATAGTGCAACTAAATAGATGACCACCACGTGGACAGCAGATGTCCAATCAAGGGAGTCTACACTAAAAAACAATGACAAAGGGACATAGAGCTAGAATAGAATGAGACAGCACACTTGCGAAGTGAAGAAGCTCTTGAAAGGCAGATATGCCATTTCCTCAGGTGTCCAGTCAGCTCTCTTGTGGAAAAGTTTACCTCCGGATGTTCAAAAGTAAACTTAGGAATTGTAAACAGGTCGTATTGATCTTATTATTATTTTATCACACTTTCAGGCCCTTATTGTTATATATAATCGTCATATATGTATATATTAAACAAGATTGATTATCTTCATATAACTTCTGTAAATAAATTCTTGTTGCTTAAATGTACTTGCCAAGCCGCTTCATTAATTAGCAATTATTTGTAGTATTTCTATTTGCAATCCAGCAGGTAATAGAGTGCCGCTGGACACAGCAATTATATAATTTAGAGATCAATACTTTCATATCACTGTATCTTAACAGATACCATCCATAATGATGTGTTAACAACTCAACCATGTTGTAAAAATATGCATATTTAAGCATTTATAAGAAAAATACTTAAAATACCGTTAGATATTGATGTAAATACTTTAGAAAAACTTTCACCACTTTTGGGATGAATGATGAAAAAATTTATCATATTCAAAATGTCAGGGTTGTTTTTGATATTTATTAATGATTGAATCAAAACACAAAGTTAAAATAAATCCGTCTTCTCATTTTCATAATATTTTAAATGATATATTTTTAACTAATATTTTATTGTTATTTGTCATATTCACATGATTATTAGTATATTATTTATTTTATAAAGGAATTAAAACACTATAATTTCAAAAACCTAGTTTTCATCTTAAAATCTGAATAAATGGACTTAATTAGTCGCCCGTCCCCCCACAAGGAATTAAATTCAAAGTCTTCTCTTATCATATATAATATAATATTTACTTATTTATCATTTAGAAAAATATATTTAGGATGAAAATTTTTTATTATTATTAAGTTTAATGTACTGCCAAGAATAATACAATTGTAAAGAATTCTCTGCATAATTAGGCAACAAGAAAAAACAACCATTCAGAATTCTTCATAAATTCTAAATATTATTAAAAGTTTTTTTTTGTATTTTTATTTTGATCTTTTATTTCCATTTGGGTTATCAATATATATACATACAGAATGTTATTGCTTCAGCACAGCAAATAACATTATTAAAATATAATATTTGAATTATGACAGTTTTTTCATCTTCAAAATTTTAAACTTACTAAATAATATATATATGAGAAGGCAGAAATAATATTTTTGGCAGAATCTTCATTATACATGTCCCCACTTCTAAATGATTGTGTCTATATAATCAAAGTATTTTATAGAGTGCATTAAAATCAAATTTACTATAAATTTAGTGCTATAATTTAATATTTACAATACCTATATATAAATTGAATCCATTAAATCACATAAAAAAAATACTATCCTATTAAATTAAGCAGATTTGTATCTTTATAAGATCATAAAAATTTTGACACTAATTTGATCAAAGCAAAATTCAAGTAACCAAAGTACAGTGCAGTTCTGAAATCTATATATAGTTTTGTATTTTAGAATCTTAAGATATACTAATAATAAACAATGTAATAAACTTTATATCAAATATCTAATATTTACATTTTTATCAAATTCAATTTATATTTTGCTATGTTTTATCCACAAATTATATATATATTAATTTTTAAAAATTGCTAAAGAAGCCCAATAGATAAAATGTTAGAATAAGATTTAAGATATAGTATAATTAAAGTTTATACTTGTATAGCACATGCTTAATCTGGTCAATGAGTAATGAGTTGAATTAACATCCAGTCAGGTGGTAAAAACTATTCCAAAGACTATTCACAAGTTAGGATGGAATCACCTTTCATTGAGAGAATCATGTGCCTATAAACACATGACTATAATGTTTTCTTTGTAATATGAGAAAATAATATGAAAATTTAGATAGTGAAATAAGAATTTTAAAAAGTTTTTCAGATAATCTGCTCTCTGAAGTTTCAAAGAACAGTCTAGAGAATATTATAATCATGTAATTCTCTAATATTTTTATTTAGGCCCTGTACATGTATTTAGCTCTTGTAATAATTTAAGTATAAATAGATGTAGATTAGATTGATCACTTTATGCCATTTGTGCCAGCCAAATTTCATTATATTACTGCATAACTCTTAGTACTAAAATAAATGTATGTTAATTCAGTGAAATCTCTTTTATTTAGTTTTTTAATAAGTACCATATTCTTATACTTTAAAGTAATTAACATCATTCACTATACATTATTCAAATTATGTAAATGAGGCATTTATTTATATAGCGCTCTGCTTATAAATTGTAATAAACTAAAGATTAGCTTTCAAACCAACGAACATGCGCTTTTTACGAATGTTAATAATAATAAATGAATACTTTCATCTCCAACACAAGATAAAGTCTTTGCGGATGAATAAAATGAATCCACTTGTTCATTCAACCCAAATGCTTATATATGGGCAAATCTTAAGTATTGGATATGAAAGCGTGAGGATAAATCAATCATAATTTCATTGATGTCATTCATTCAGACATAGTAAACAGTGATTTAAAGTGATTGATTTATCCTCACACTTTCATATCCAATACTTAAGATTTTCCCATATATAAGCATTTGGGTTGAATGAACAAGTGAATTCATTTTATTCATTCGCAAAGACTATCTTGTGTTGGAGATGAAAGTATTCATTTAATATTATTAACACTCGTAAAAAGCACATGTTCGTTGGTTTGAGAGGCTAATCTTTAGTTTATTATTCAAATTAATTTTTGAACTCTATGGCCAAATTATTCAGCTGCTATAGTAACACTGCTTTCACTTTGAGAATGTGGTTTTGATGAATAGATAAGTATTTTGATTTTAATTTTGCAAACCAAAACATGCTATTGAATTTCTTTCCAGCTGTTAACATTTAGATCACTAATGATATATGTAAATAGATTAAATTAGTTCTGCAATGATAAAATTATAAGATATTATTGACTGAACAATTTTAACATGAATACACTTTCTGTTTGGAAGTATATATAAATCTGCATCCAGATTTAAGGATCATCTTGAATATTTCTCAAACACTTTCCAAAAGAGTGTTTTTTTTATATTTTAAACACAACAGCTTCTTGTGTAAATTTTCTGAGAAGACATCATATGTCCACTGCACTAATTTTATACTTTGCTAATTGTAAAAACAATTTAATTTCCAACAATTTTATCAAAATTTGTCATAAAAATTACAATCAGCCAAAATAGAATTATCATCATTTTTTTTTTAAGATGTCTATTATTTTTTGAAAATCATGTATTTTCTCAAAAAATAAAGGTTTTTAACATATTACTTTTTTTCTAAGGCTGTCATATGGGTTTAATGGCCATGGGTTGTGGTATCATCATCAGTGATGAAAACTGAATCATATTTTTTTGGTGGTAATAATTTTATTAGATATCTTGACCAAACCAGAAACACTTTATCCTTCAAAGAAAAATAATTAGATACACATTTACCTATGGTCTGAATACTGAAAAAATAATTTTCAGTTTGCTGAAAACATTTTAACTATCGGTTGTTTTTTTTTATATTTCACGAACTTTAACTGTAAAATCCAAACTATGTATTGAGTTTAAAAAAAGTACTTATAAAATTATTTATTTATTATTGCTATTAGCTTCAAGCTAAAATTCAAGACACATAAAAAATAGTTATTATATTTTAAAATTTTTATCTTTTTTTAAATTAATTTTTGCTTTATAGTACTAATATTCATTATTTTTATTGTTACCTTATGATGTTAATACACTTACTATCGCATTTGTTTCTTTTCATTCTTTTATTAAATCCTTAGATGTTTTCAAGATAACAGTGACACCTAGTGGCAAATGTGAATTGCTCAATCAAGGCATTATTACTTTTGAAAATTATCAACAGTTCAATCTAGATATCAGAGCGACAGTAGATAATGGAATGAGAAAAAGTCAAGGTAATGAATAATTTGACTTTTTTTTTATTCTGATAAATTTATAAAAATCATTAAATGAAGAAAATAATGCAAATACATATTGTAAATAAATATAATGTTTGTATTTTAATAATATAATGATTATTATGTAACTCAAAAATAATAAAGTGCTAAAATATATTAAGCATGTGGCAAGAAATGGCAAATTATTGCTAGCAATAATCAAGCATTATCACTTATTCATAGTAGTCTGTTACTTAATTACACCATTGTATTCACAAATTAATAACTTCAGGTAAGATAAATAGCAAAAGGATTTTAAGTTTTTGCTACTCAAGAAGAGGGATGCACATTAAAAACTTGAAATTATCACTTCCACAAGGCAATAAAAATATAGAGAATTCAGTCTGTGTCTTGCATAAAATGGTGTAATGGAAAAATATTAAGCTGCTAACATGGTGTTCAGAGATTTAGTTGTTTGGTACATTTAACTCACTTGACAAGTCAAGATTGTTCATGGAATCCATGCATAAAAAGAGTGATCAAAGTTTCTGCATTAATAGATAGATGAGATATATATATAGCGGAATTGAAATAAACACTACACTGGTTTTAAAAAAAAATTTGAAAAAAATATATTTTTATGCATATTATGAAAATTTAAATATAGAAAATAAAATATATATATATAGTAGTAAAAAGTCTTTTAATTCAATATTAAGTTGTTGTTTTTTTTTCAGGTAGTGGTGCCATATCCAGCCTAATTAATAATATAATCTTAGTTAGTAAATGATTAAATATCTGATTTGGCTAGAGGATAGAATAAGGATAGAAACTGAGGGGTAATATCTTCAGTCTTCATCTCTTTTCAAAATGAGTTTTTGAACAGTTGGCTGCTGTTTTATCTTTTTCTTTCTTTCTAGTATTTAGCTGCCACTAAATCTAATTGTTTTTAAAAATTAAAGAAGAATCATAAGTATGAAATCTATAAAAAGATTACTTATATGAATGAGTGAGCTAAATCAATTTTACAAAACATAAAATACTCCATGCACTTGTTTTTTTAAATCCTTACCTCTTATATGAACCATTTTCTTGTTTTTACCATTCTTATACATATTAAAACAGGCAAAACTCACTATATGTATTGCTACTCACAGCAAGCTAGAGTAATCAATGGATGCCAGAAGGCTTGTTCATAAAATTCCCATCTAATGCCTACTCATCCAATATCCCCAGACTAGTTTCTGGCTTGTGGCCTTTGTCAGTGAGGAGCCTTGGATCTGAGAGCACTGCATTTAGATCTTAGGATCTAATGCAACTCTCCAGCAGTCACCTTTAATCTTCATTTAATTACAAAACTATGAGTCTTAAACTGAAAACATCTTAATGTTTTCAATCCAAGCCATTAGCTTATATAGTCATATGGGTCTGAACTCAGTTCAGTACCCATACATTCTGGCATCCATTGATTACTCTAGCTTGCTGTGTGTGGCAATACATATAGTGAGTTTTGGCTGTTTTAACAACAGTTATACACAAGCATAAGAAGTGGTGGTCATGTGATGTTTATTGGCTTAAAACCAATCCTGCCTAATAGGATAGTGGTGGCTATGGTTATTAAAAAACCAAAGACACCAAAATGTATGGGTACTGAACTGAGTTCAGACCCATTTGACTATATAAGCTAATGGGCTTGGATTGAAAACATTAAGGTGTTTTCAGTTTAAGACTCAGTTTTGTAGTTAAGTGGTATAAAAGGTGGTCGCTGGAGGTTACATTAGATCCTAAGATCCAGGTGCAGTGCTCTCAGATTCAAGGCTCCTCACTGATGAAGGCCACAAGCCAGAAACTAGTCTGGGGATATTGAATGAGTAGGCACTAGATGGGAATTTTATGCTCAAACCTTCTGGCATCCATTGATTACTCTAGCTTGCTATGTGTGGCAATACATATAGTGAGTTTTACCTATTTTAACAACAGTTATACACAAGCATAAGAGGTGGTGGTCATGTGATGTTTATTGGTTTATACATATTACATTATAATTTTACTCTTGCATTTTGAACATCTTTTAAAGATATTTTCAAGGATTATTCATTTATCTTTTTTATATTTAATTTCCATCATTCTATGTATCATTTATATTTACCCATTCCTCTTAATGACAATAGATTACTTAATTTTTATGCATATAATAGCCATACAAGAATTAGTTTTGCACTTAGAGCAAACAAAAATAACTATAAAAGAATAATCTCATGCTTTTTTACTCTTAGTTGTAATCAATCTTGAACTGGTATACTCCTCAGAAATAGTGGTATTTGTGCAGTATTTAACTATTATACTTATCAGACTTATTATCTTTGACAAATTAAAAAAAGTAAGACTTAACAAAGCACAAATAATAAAAATATATTCATTAAAATACTGAATAATGAGAGTTCCATGGCTAGCAATAAAAAGCTAGTTTACAATTAAATTCTAGTGTGCTAGGAATTATCTAACAACTCTCTCAAAGGATTTTTGTTTTGATATACTTTTGGTTCTGAAATAACTTTCATGTACATCCAGTTTACAGATGGAATATGTCTCAATTTCACTTTAAATTTATTATTGTGTCTATATAAGAAAGTCTTGGAAGAACATGGCAACTAGTCAGTCATTTAGATTGGAATTCATATCACACTGGCTTATAGGTAATTAATAAGCTTTAATTTTAATTGAATGGTACTTCATTCTGTTTTATTCATTCACTATATTCTCACCATGGATAAATCCTATTCGTTTATGATTCATATTTTGCAAACATAGACAGTTATCTTGAATTTGTAATACTGCAGTTACTATTTTATTATGTATATAAAAGAATGCAATAAATTAAGTTTTAAACACATTTATTTTACTATCATTATATATTGCAGTCTTAATCTACTACTACTATGCTATGGATTATTTTAATATGACTTATAATTATATAGTCTAGGCAAGAGATCAAAAAGCTTTTTTGGCTCTTCAAGAACTAATTTTTTTTTGTAGAAGAATCCAATGGATTTCATTTTTCTGTTTCTGAGGTTAAAATTTTCAGTAAATGTAGATTATTGGAAGGATGATAATGATGAGTCAGGGATAGCATATCTTCTTAATATATTTTGCAAAACTTAGTTAAATCATGCCACATGTTAATAGGAGTCTAGAATTTTTTTCTGAATTATTTAAGACAGACTCTTCTGGGTTAATACATTTTTTTTGTATATTTCTGATTTATTTTTGGTCTTTTCAGCCTCTTTAATAGGTTTCAGTACTGTAAAATATTTCTTTTGTAATAATCTGATAGTAGCACATATGTAACTTTCTTCAGGACAATACTGACTTTTGATTTATCATATCCAGCAGTTTTTAAATAATTTTTTTATTTTTATATTGATCATTTTTTCTCTGAAAATTTCAAAAATTAAATTTATAAAATTGACTAAATTTATTTTTCTGAATTGATAATCAGAGCATCTAGCATATTTATGCCTAATGTTTTAAACCAATCATAGTCAATGAGTAGATAATAATTTTTACTTAGTATCAGTAATTTAAGATAACATATTTTATTTTGAATTTCCTCAGAGAATGTTTCTGCTTCATGTTAAATGTTTTGTGTACTGTAACATAGTAATATAATAGGGTCATTTTCTAGCCTGATTTTTATTTATAAACTTTCTTATTTATTAGAATTCTTTTCCACACCTTATGTATTATACATAAATATTCAGTGCTTGAATCAATTCCCATAGTAAGAGGAGTGTTAAAATCTTAAAGTATTATTTAACAATTTCTAATTATATATATATATAGTAACCTCTCCTTCCTCCATATATATATATATATATAGTAACTTCTCCTTCCTCCACCAGACTATTCTCCACCTTCCACACACAAACACACAACCTGCAGAATGGATGGCCTCAAAATCAATGGTGTTGGGACAATACATTATGAAATGCCAGGGCGCTAAATTGCAATTCTAATGTAAACATGATATACTACTTTATTATTGTTTAATAATTGATCTAATTATCTACATTAATATTTTATGAATGGGGTAAATAAATACAATTTCTAATGAATAAACACTGAGAGCGATATTAATAATAATAATAACTTCGTAATTTATTATATCTATTGAAGAGGAGGAGAATCTCAACTCAACTCCCCAAATATACACTAAATCTTTCAGCTCTCTCTCTCATCCATCTCACATCAAAGTTACAATTAGAGTTTGATCAAGATTAAATCATTTCCTTGCCCATTATCATCATCACAGTCCATGCTATCAATCATATTTTAGATTTTCAAATATTAACAACTACTAATTATATACTACTTTACTTTATTCTCAGATTAATTCCTATTCGCCAACTCTCTTCTGCTCTATGATATTTTTATCTCAGGGCTTTAGAATAGCAATGTGTGAAAACTTAATACTGATAAGAAGTTATTTGTGATATATGAATACTCTCACAGTTATAGTACACCTTGGCTTAGTCTAACCAAGCCAATGTCCACTTTCTCTGTTTCCGAATACTTAAATAAAATTTCAATTATAAATATTTGTTTGTAAAATAATTTAAACATTTTGAGAATTTAAAATTTTGAATAATAAAGTTCAACTGGGAAGGTATTTGAATACCATGGATGGAGAAAAGATTTTATGTTTACCCATTGCATTCAATATCACATGACAACCCTACTGCATATGATAAACTTTATTTTAATATTACTAAATTTATCTAACTATAATCCACATGCTTATTATCTGAGTTTGCAGTGTTTAAAATAATTTTCTATCTTTTAATTTTACACTGGAAGCTCTCTTGAAATCTTGAATAATAAATTAATCTCTCAAGTACTTTATTATAACACAGTTATACTGGATTAAATATAATGAATTCAAATATTACTGTAATGATGTATGATTTATGATTGTGATTATGATTGTGAATGGATTTCTGGAAATTGTAGGATCCCCAAAACATTGAGACACAGACAAGGCTTTTATTTAAAATTATAACATTTTATTAATAATAATAATTTGAACATATTTACAATATTTACACCTCTGTAGCTCTCCCTTTTCTTGAGTAGCAACAAAATGTAAAATTTAAAACATTCTCATATTATTACAAGATGGGATTCACGACTGCTATGGAATTATTGTTCCTTTCTCACAGATGACTATATTGTTTTCACTATCAACAAGCTACAAAACATATTTAATACTATAACGAACTATTTTTAATTTATTGTAATCTATTTTAAACTCTAATAAAATTTTCTTTTCTTTAATTCTAACTATAGATTATTCATTAACATATGGTTACTGATACTGGTTGTAAATAACTCTTTGAGCTAAACTATCAACTTATAAATTCGGTATCAGTTTGAGCAACTTAATATTCCTTAATAAACTATTTTAAGTTTTACTACTGTATAGCATTTGCTTACACCTACATTTATAGATAAACTATTCAAGCATTAAGGAATTAGCTCTTATACGGGTCACACTTTCACACACCTATGCATAGACAATATTCAATGTCCCCAACAAGAGTAACATTTTATTCAGCTTACCAGTCAAGCAAAGTCTGCTTTGGTTGATTTGGAAATTATGCTTATCACACATAAAATATATTTTTATTTTCCGAATTTGAAATTCAAAGTCTATAATTTTTATTGGCTCTTAATCAGCTATGTAAAGCTGAACTGGGCACAATACATCATTATGACCGATTGTACTTTAACTCTTACATGCCATAAAGAAACAATGAACTGATTCGATGACCATACCAGCAATATTAACACTATCTACTCTTAATATTCTTCAACAAATATACACCTGTAAGGAAAAAGAATTCGAAATCAATATCAGTGTTGGCAAAGACCCATAAAACTAGAGAGCTGTTTTTCATAAGTGCTGAGATCTGCTAGAATTCATCGCTAGGCATATAAACATGGATGAGCTTGCACAAAGCACTATTAGCATTAACACAGAAATCATCTTACAGTGTAACATGAACATAGGGTGGGAAAATTTATCCACAATCTCTAACTATTTTAATGAGTGAGCCATGCTTCAGCTCCACAGATTAGGTGGTGATAACTCAACCAACCTCAAACATACAAGGATCACTCACCAATCCACACATATATATGAGAATTTAAATCTAATTTCTACACATAAAATATTGCACTGATGCATTAGCTAACAATTTTATAAGCTTAAATACGCTTACATATAAAATCAATTTAGATCTTTAATAATTAAAATAAGAAATGCGCATCGTTCATAATAAATTTCTCTCAACTGGGACATGGCTTTCTCTTTTCTCAACAACATGCATTCAAAGATAAAAAAACCATATCAATTTTATTATAATTAAATTCTACAGTAATAGCCCATTCTAATAAATATTTTACATATTATATCCTTTCATTCATATTTCTCTTTTGAATCATTAGGGTAAAGCAATATTTTATCATTTAAAAGAAGGCATATTTTAAAACTATTATTCTAACTTAACTTTAAAGAAGTAAATATTTTACTAACACATAACTTATACCTATAATAAATGGTACTATAAGATAATAAATGAATGGCTTATAGAAACAAATAACAGTTGATAAAAAAAAAAAAAAATTTATAGTCTCTTTTCTGCCCAGTTATCCCAAGTTTCTTTCATATTTCTGCAGTGCTAATTATCCCATAAGAGTTCTGTGTGCACACATTATCCGACAATTAATCCATGGAAATTTTAAAAGAACATTTTATTAATTAATCCACTAGATTTCTATATTTATGAGTAAAACACATTTTTCTTTCCCTTATTGGAATTTGGCATTACAATATTATATTCTTTTAAGACATGCAGAAAACAATCCTGAGGGTTTTGTTTTAAGGTTCACATTATTCAATTTTAGTTTGACGTTTAGTTAGATGCAACAAGAATTTTAACATTAATTTAATTCCTTCCAGGTAGTTTAGGCTTTTTAAAATAGGGTTTAATTTGCCATTATAATATGATTTAACCAGCTTTATTTTAATTTATCCTCTTGACGAATAAGTCTTTCATTCACAACGGATTATCCTTGAGGTATTTTTACATAAATTATAGCATTATATTCCTGAAAATTCTTGAGGGTTTGCAATATCTCACTTTGATAAACATATAAATATTCTTTCACATAACAACCAGTTAATTTTCACTGATAGATTAGCTCTTACAAATATTTTGATGATGCAGATGACATTTTAGGCAGATTTAACATATACATTTGTTTCGTAGTTCAGTTCCACACTTTTATAATAATTATTTTCTTCCTAACTCTTTTGTAATACAAATAATAATAATATTTGTCCATAATTAAAATAAATATTCATTAAACTTATAGTTTCCATATTTTTCTTGAAGTAAAATTTTGTCTTCAGCCAATGTTGCATTACTTTCTGATTAATTGAGGCGATAATGATCGTATAGAAAATAATGATGATTAACTTCAGAAAGAATTAATATATGCCTGATGTGGGAAACTTAAGCATGTACCATATTTTCACACCAATATAAATTTTGAATTCAAATTTTCAGTCAGATTGATATAGGAAGGACGATAACACTTTCTATTAGTTTAAATTGAAGGATTTAAACCTGAATGGAGTTGTACCCTTGGCCAAAATGAAGAGAAGCCACTTCCTAGAAAATGGTTGAGTTTTATAGTTCCCTGCTGTCAATCAATCTCTAAATGACACCTTTTGTTAATTAAACCCTATATTTTAATTTTAATTGATTATTTACTATTGTTTTTAGAATTAATTATTCACATCCAGACAGAAATCACATGGTTATTGTTAGATCTTTTCCCGTTCTTCATAGAAAAACCGGTTGAAAGAACAAAATGAAAATTTTGGTTAAGTAAAAAAAAAAAAAAATACATAGCAGATTGACTTTGAACTTAAGATTTTGAAGGAGAATTGGCTGCTATGGATATGAAATTAATATAAAATAATCCATCTTTCAATTAGCTTTTCAATGATACCATACACGCTTAATAATAATTGATAGTTCTTTCTATAATTAAAAATTTTGCCTGCACTCAGTACATGCATTTCACACACGCACGATTCTGCTTGAATAGTTATAATGCTTTTTATTAACCTTTGATTTCTCCTACAAACTTCCTTCAATAAATATTCTAGAGCTAAAATTTTACTTCCCCAATTGATTAGATTTTCATTAGCCAATTTCTTACTAACTAAAATCATATTTGCTTTACAAAATATTTATTCTCCCCTTCTGATTCATCTAAATTATTAATTATTTAATAAACAACCTTAACTCATAAACTAGATTACATTTGACTGTTTATCACAATTTAAATTTCTATTACATTTACATTATAAATAAACAATTTTTATTTCAAGCATTTATAAATGAGATTTCATTACCTATCAATTGATTTATGAAAATTTATTCAAGCATTTATTTTAATTGAAAATTACTACTGTTTAAATAATATTATATAAAATTTAATGCATTTTATGAGGAAAATTTTGATCTAAATTAATGTTAACTAAACCAGTTTCAAACTAACGAAACTTTGGTCACAACCAAAGGTTTCAATATATATATTCATAGTATTATTTCCAGGAGCTTCCATATAATAAAAATATATAATAGCTAAATAGCTGACAATTCAATACAATAACAAGTACTTTTCTCAGAGCACTTCTTTCTTAAATCATAAAAATGTGTGTGGCGAGATTTAAAATCGTTATTTTTTCTTTTGTTATTTCCTCCTCATTCTTAAATTCTATTGGTTGAAAAGTTTTAAAAAATATGTCATCCTCCAATAGTTTTTTCCAAATATTGTTAATTTTCTTTAATTCAGACTTTTCATTTATGCTTTTAGGCCATTCAAAAATCTCTATACCTTCCCATAGTCTTTGTCCACATTGTTCAATTTTTTTCCAGAATATGTCTTTTATTAAATTTGATGTCATGATTTGTTAATTTAATGTGTGAATAAATGGCTGATGAATTAGATTTGTCTCTTACTGCCAAAATGTGTTCTTCCATTCTTATGTTTATTCTACAATTGATCTGTTCAGTATATGAATGTAAACAAACTCCACATGAAATTTCATTTACACCATGAGACTCCAAAGGAATTTTATCTTTAGGGCATGGAAATACTTCATTATTTTTTAAAACTTATATATATAATGAAGCTTTATAGTATACTTTAATTTTAGATTTGTATGTTTGCTAGTGAGACTTCATTGGTATAATAATACTAAAAATACTGTAAATAATATTATTTTAATTCCTATACTAATATTTATGGTAGTTTGGGATTATTCATGATAATGATGTATTACTCTAAGTTTGAGATATCTTTAAAATAATGCCTCCAAGGAATGTGTGGACAAACTTAAGTGATAAAATATGTTCCCATGTCCTGTGGAGGCATTATTTTAAACATATCACAAACTTAGAATAATACATCATCAGGAGAAATACATCATAGCACATGTAATATAGAAACTTCAAACGCAAAAAACAAAAAAGACATTACGATACTAAATAAAACAGGTATGTGTGAATTGTGCCTCTTTATTACTGGACTTTATGCCATCAAAGTCATCCTTCCCCCTCCCAGAATAGTATGGCACTTTGCTCCATCATATTCCACATGTAATATCAAACTTCAAATCTAAAAAAAAAAAAATTTCCAATGATTGAGAGAATATATTCATTATGGAAAAAGGAGAAATATGAAAAAGAACCCTGAAACATTTTTTAAATGGTAGGCTATAACAAAGTTTTAGATTTCTGTTAGTCTTTTAATCTCAAAAAAAATATGGTGAATTGTAAGATAAAACTGAACCTTTTGGCAAACTGCAAGTTTAATCTTTATTTTAAATATCTTACACCCCCCCCCCCGTATAAAAACTTTTAACTGCAAGTGTATATAAAGTTTAGCAAAAAAAAAAAAAGGGAGAAAAAACACAAATATAGCAACTTTTACTGCTAAATGTATTTCTAAATTTAAAAAAATATTACTTACAAATGGTATGATACATTTATATTGCATACTGAAAAAGTCACAAAAATCTCACATCATCACATTTTATAACTTGGTAATATGCATATATGTGAAAAGTTGATGTGAATTAGTCATGCCAGGATTTGGTTGCCATGACATTATGAAACATAAATTTTGAATAAATATTACTGGACAAAAACATCAGAATAATACACCATAGCAGGAATAATACCAAAGTACCATCTTTTTATGTTAAATAATTGTTTTAAACTAAATGAAATAATAATACTGTGTGTCTCTCTGTATGTGCATAATATCCTATGGGTTAATTTTTTTTTTAATTAATCAATCACTGATTTATTGTGATAAATATCTTAGTTGTTTTTTTTCACAAAAAGACAAAAAACAAAAACAACTTATCAAACTTTGCAAAAAATAAATAATTCATTCATTAATTACAAGAAAACAACAGCAAGTAAAAAAATCCCATATGTATAATATATATTATTATTGCTTAATATATTAATTAATAAGATATTTTTTCTTATATTTGAAATTTTAGCATGAATACACAACAATCTTTTGTATACATGATTTGTTTGTACAATTTTTTTTGCATAGACGTATATATATTATTATTTTGCTGTTGTTGTTTTTTTTATAGTAATTAATGAATTATTTATTGTTTTTGTAAAATTTGAAAGAAAATAATTAAAGGTTGTTTTTTTTTAATTTTCCTTTTTGTAAAAAACTTTTATCACAATAGATCAGCAATTGGGTCATTAAAAAAAAATTAACCTATACCATTTTATTGTGTTATTAGATAGTCAAATGATTTTGTTCATATATATATATACATGCATTTTTAAGTATTAAGAAATAAAACAAATAATTCTGATTATTTCGAATCTTTTAAAAGAATATAGCTGAAAAAATTTCTTGGAAATACTGTTTAATAAAGAGTAGTTGTATGTTGAAAATTTTGATTAATTTTAAACCTTTTTTTGCAGGAAAAAAAAAAAAGAATAATAGTTTTTAGTGGAAAAATATTTTTGATATTTTTGAAAAATGTTGTTTGATATTTTGTGTTCTATTTTGGATTATTTGGGAGATAAAGAATAGATAAAACTGTAATCTCTAGTCTCTTGTTAAAAGAATTAATTAAATGTAATTATGATTTTATCTAAAGATTTGAAAATAAAGATGTCATAGAGCTAACTATATAAGCTGTACGTTTCTTTGTGGGGGAGAGATTTTTGGGCTGGATGTTATAAAAGTATTAACATAAATTTTAGTGGGTAAAAGTTTGGACAATTGTTTGAAATTTATCTTTGAATTTATTCTTTAAAAAATCTTTAATTTTAATGCAACAAAAAAAATCAAGTTGGGACGAATCAGTACTTTCTCCTACAAAATTTATTAAAACTCCCTGCACTGTGATAAATTGTTTACTCTGAGTGACTTTTTTTGTCAATATTCAACTATTATTATATATCAGAATTCAATAAATTGGACTTGACTTGTTAGAAATTTAATTTTACAAATGAAAAAGCATTCTACAAAAAATGAGTTTGTAATGAGAACAAAGAATATAAAAAATCATCTATTATATATAGAGCTCACAAAATAAGCTCTTAACAAGCTTTGAGAATATCTCCAACCCCAGACTGGTTTCTCCTACTGATGTCATTAGTGAGGTGCTAGGATATTCAAGCATTAGATTTAAAATACCAGGACAAGCCCAGAACTTTATTTCAGACATCCATATGTCCTAGTATTTTTAATCTAATGCTTGAATATCCTAGCACCTCACTGATGATGCCAGCAGCAGAAACTGGTCTCAGTTTGGGGATATTCTCAAAACTTGTTAAGAGCTTATTTTGCGAGCTCTATATATAACATTTGTAAATACAAGCTTATTAAATTAGGTCATGTCACATCTGACTTGATTTTTTTGTAAAAAATTATCTAGCAAACATTTTATTTTTTATTAGGCTGAAAGAAATATTAAAATATCTGTCTCTTTTCACACTGCTTATTTTTAAAACATATATAATCAATGTCATCAATCTTCATCTATATGTAGGCATTGAAATAGATATCATTATTACATAACATCAAAGATGACAGTTTGTTATATAAAATCACAATAATTATTTTTAACAGGCTTATTTAAAATGATTGAATATTGTAAAGATATTTTTTTTATGCAGTTCTTGTGAATTCATAAAGATTACAATTTTTTTTTCAGATAGTTATTATGGCTGTTATTATTTTCTTCTAGTAGCCTCTGCCTTTCTTTTTGAAAGAGATTAAATTCTCTTATTGTCAATGCCTTTTTGTAATTTCAGATATATCATATGTTAAAATTTACATTAAAGATGTAAACAATCACATACCAGAGTTTATTTATCCAGAACCAGAAAGCAGCCAATATTATTCATATGTTTCAGCAGATATTCCTGTTGGAGCTCCAATCATAAAAATTAAGGTAAAAAATGAATTTATTTATTATTTCAGCTTTTTAATTAAAGTTTCAAAATCATTAATAATAATAATGGGTTGTTTTTTTTTAGACTGTCGACAAAGACACAAATGATTTTGGTCAAGTTATTTATAATATTTCTTACCCATGGATTGATGATTATTTTAAAATCAATACCTTTACTGGATTAATTTCAGCAGGTAGTGATATTCATCAATTAGCTCAAGAAATGTCATTTTTTGAAATTTCAGTGATTGCTATTGATGCGCCTTCTAGTGAAACACATCTGCATAATTCAACAAAACTTCTGGTAAATATAACAAATCAATATTTAAAAAATTGTTTTCAGAATTATTCAAAATGATATTAAGTAAAGTTATCTAATAATTTACAGTAAATTCTTTTTTCTTTCTTTTTTTTTTTCTTAGTTGCATTTGTGAAAATGATAAAATTTCACATTTCAAAGTTTTGAATCAGTTATCAGAAATAGTGTTATGATAGGCTAAGATGGTGGAACATCTTTATAGTTTAGTAATAAAATAAGCATCTATTAACTTAAAAGCCTGATGTTAATAATTTAGCAATAAAATCAGAAAAAAAGTTTGAAGTTTTATTTTATAAATTAATGAAAAGTCTATGTTTAGAATAATGAAAATTTTGTTTATAAAGTTAAATTTAATTGCACTTCTAATTAAGACTGTTGTTACCATATAATACTAAATTGTCCATGCACTTTATTACTGTTACACAATGCTTTATTTACCACCCTTTTTTACAGTTTACAGTTTCGATTGCCCCAGCAATCTTCTTCAGAACTTTATATTTCCTAGCCTTAACTGCTAGTATCAGTAGTAAAGTGCATGGACAATTTAGTATTATATAGTATACATTTGCAATGCAATAAGAAAGAGTAGTTATTAAGACTGTTGTTATTATAGTAGAAAGTAAATATTTATAGAAGAACTTCATCAGAATGATGGTCCAAACATTACACAAATATTTTGCTTTTAAACAAGAGGTAAGCAAAGATTAGATTTTAAGCTGGATTTATCATGGTAATACAACTTAATTTATTCAAAGATATTCTCAATATAATGGTAATAACAAGATCATAACAATGGTTATTATGTTCATTCTTTAGCTTTCTGGTTTGTGACTCTACAACTGTAAAGATAGGATATGTGAAGTGAATAAGTGATAACAGACTTTTTAGAAAAGTATTTTATAAAAAAACTTGAGCTTAGTTTGAATGGGATAATAAGCTACATTTATATCATAAAGATGATCTCAAAATAGATTTAATATTGATTGCTTTTAGTTGAGGCTATAATATTGGATGGAATATAATGAATTTGCCTACAATTAAACAAGTTATCTTCTGATATAAAAAAAAATCGCAGAAAAATTTTAAATAGCAAACTGAATCACTAATATGTAGTATAACATGTGATATATACATGTGTATATTGACATATATCTAAGTTATCACAAAAATCATCTTTAACTTATTGTTCTTTGTCTCTTTCTTATTTTCTAAACTTTTGTACTCATTTATGATGTTTCTAAAGATGATGATAACTAGCTAAAAACTAAATAATGATAGAGAGGTAAAGAAAATTGTTAAAGTACAAAATTCTAATAGAAACTTTATTTTTCTGATGTTATTTAAATTTAAGTGATATGTATCAATTGAACTAAATTATTATACAGTATAATAGAAAGTAATCTGTATGGCTGTCTTAATAAATGTTAATATAAGTGGGAATTCATATATTATATCCCTTTATATGTTAAAATATAAGATTTGTTAAGTCAAGCTATTTTAATATGATGTTAATTAATCTTTGGTGTTTGATTTATTCTGAACATTGCAAATAAACTATATCTTTAAAATTAAAAGCTTTGAACAATAATCATTGATCTTGTACTATAATTACTTCAACTGTTATATACATATAATATATATAGTTGTAATAAAGGATAACATGTAAAATTATTCATGTATGTTAAATTCTCTATCTGTAGTCAAGTAGAATAATTAGACAATAAATAACTATACAATTACTTTAAAAAAATATATTATAAGAATTGGGCCTAATTCGTTTGCATTATCAAAGCAACCATGTCAAATGATTTCTTTTTTAAAAAATCATTTTATATTAATTTTTCTAAGTAAGTTATGAGTTATAATGATGATGCAATGCACTTTTTCTATAACTGAAATTTAATAGTGGTTGTAAATACTACATACATGCACGCACACACATATATATATAATTTCCATGCATATTTTTTATATGTATATACTCGTAGACTAATGCCTATGTGTTTTTTTTATTAGATTAATTTTGTTCAAGTTAAGCATCTATATCTTTTGACAGTTATTGGAACTTTATCAACATTTTGGATTAATTTTAAAAGTGATATTTTAGAGTAAGTATACATACAGATTAAGTATATATATATTGATACTAGTAGCACCTATTCAGAACATTTTATAACTCAGGCTATTACTAAAGAACAATTCATTCAGCACTTGCGTATCCATCTCTTGATCATTTCGTATCTTTTTAGCTTTAATTATGTATCTCATTTGCTAGTTTGATTAAGATATTCATACGTATTTACATGTTATGTATGTTGGTTATGTATTCATTTTTTACTAGAAGTATTAATCACAAAAGAGTTTATTTTTAAACATATTTGTTTTTACAATTAAATCAGTTGAATTTAAACAATTAATTATTCAGACATTTCATTGCAATATAACAATTTACTGTTTAGTATATACATTTATTGTAAAATCAGCATAATGGAAAGTTTTTAAAAATTTCTGTTTGAAAACTATATTATGATGTGATGATATATGGCAAGAATCTGGAATAGAAACATTTTTATTAAACATATCTTTAATATTAATAAAGATTTAAAAGAAAAGTAGAGTTTAGCCAAATTTAAGCAATTAATTTTTTGTTTAATATATATACAATAAAATTAATCTATATTAATTATGAATATTAACTGAGAAATGGAAAAAAATGTTTTACACCTAACTATTAAGTGAATTATCAAATGGTATTGTCAATTAGTTCTCATGCTTGCAAATTCCCAACAAGCAATATCTTTCCTTTTATGCTGTTCAAGTTAATGACCTGAAAGTTCAAATACTCTAAAATTTTTGAATAATTATATAGATCTGACTCATGTGAATGGTTAAATATTTTAGTAATCAATTATATGTTAATTATAGGAATTACAACAACTCTATTTGACTATCTTAGCTTTAATGTATGTTAATCTATTCTAGAAATGTTGATGAAAGCATGAGTGATCATTGGATTATCATATAGTAATATGTATCATGTCTTCAGATTATTTTTTACTATTGGCTTTTACCAGTGAAATGTGAGAATTAGACTGGTACTAAGATCTGGTGTGTAATTTATTACTTTGTTTATGTAGATAGATTCAGAATAGAATATAGTAAAACGCCTCACATTATTAGTGCAGATATTAAATGAAAGTTATTAATAATACCCTAATGTGTTAAAGATGAAACTATTCTATATAATAATTTATTTAGGCTGAGCACCTTCAGAGTTTTGTTACTCCGTAATCGTAGCCCTGTAGATTGTCAATGTTATTATATGCAAAACTATTTTTTATATTATCCATATTCTGAAAATGGCAAAGCAAATGTCTTTCCGGTTATAGAATTAGTGTCACTGGTAATAAAACAAGCTTCCTTGATTTTTCTCTTGATGTCAGTCCTCTGAGTACACAATATATCAGTTTGGAGGGTTCAAACCTGTGGTTAAGCTTTTTGTGATAGTCAGCAAAAATAAAACTGCCTTCTTTTTTGGTTATTGCTCATGTGTATGTATATCTGAGTTGAGCCAATCTATTATCAATTGTGGCACACATCTCACTGTAGTAAACAGCACCACACCCCATCTGAGGGCACATAATTCTATACACCACATGAGGAATTGCTTCCATGTTTCTTCTATTCTTAGTATTATTAATGAGCTTATTGGTGTTTGGTGGGGTTCTAAATCCCAGTTTGAATTCTTTATGTAAAACTTTACTAAACTTTTTAGCCACTGCAGGAATGTATAGCACAGTCAGGTATTGTCTATCTTCTTTTTTATTGTTTTGATGAGTTCAAACACCAATAAGCTCATCAATAATACTAAGGATAAAAGAAACATTGAAGCAACTCCCAGGTGGGGTATAGAATTACATGCCTTCAGATGAGGTGTAGTGCTGTTTACTATGATGAGACTCGCACCACAATTGATAATAGATTGGCTCAGCACGGATATACATACACATGAACAATAATCAAAAAAGAAGGCAGTTTCATTTTTGCTGACCATTAGCAAGAGCTTAACCATTGGTTTGAGCCCTCCAAAGCTGATATATTGTGTACAGAGAGGAATGGCATCAAGAGAAAAATCAAGGAAGCTTGTTTTATTACCAGCGACACTAATTCTATAAACAGGAAAGATACTTGCTTGGCTATTTTCAGAAAATGGATAATATAAAAAATAGTTTTGCATATATTTGCATATAATAACGTTGACAATCTACAGGGCTATGATTATGGAGTAACAAAACTCTGAAAAGCGCTCAGCCTAAATAAATTGTTATAAGGAATAGTTTCATCTTTAACGCATTAACGCATTATTAATTACAAGATAATGGTGAAATAAAAAAATATTTAAATGTAAGTTAGGAAAATCATATGATCATAATGATTATCTAGAACTCTTTAAAACAAGCAAAAAATATATTGCAGCTGTCAGAACCATTCATTATTTTATTACAAAAGTTGAACTTTATTTACAACCAAGTTTTACAAAAAAAAAAAAAATATAGTTGTTTGTTATGTACATGATACTCTTATCACTTGATTATACATAGTTATCTATTGCATTTTAATGCAATAAATGCAAAATTAAGAGCTACATGGTTTCAGGAAAAAGAATTTAATTTAGTCAGTTGAATGATCTGCTACATCTATGTTCAAATTTTCCATAATCTCTGAACAACTGACAATGTGACTATAAAGAGCTAACTCATTAGTAAGAAATGTAAAGTTTATGATTGATAATTGTTGAGAGAAAGGTTGAAAGTTCAGTGCTAGTAGAAGATATATTTATCAAAGAGTTGAAGATTTTCAGGTATTTTACTAAACTGAAAATCTTATTTCTTTAAAACTACAAAAATAAATAAATTTGTGAATCTGACTTTGAACTTATATACTTTTACAAACTTGGGTGCTCTTCTGATTGAATATAGTTCTATGATGATTTTGATGATTTGAATTCTGCACAGAAGGATGTGTTTAATGTATATTAGATTAGTTGAGCATTATATGTAGCTAACATTACTTTACTACTAAATTGACTTTGAAAAATATAGGATAATAATAAAAAAAAAACCCATAGGAAATTGAAGACTATGTATTGTTAATAAATGTATTTTTAAAATTTTTGCATTTAGTTGAAATTTGTTAATAATATCCATTAGTTCAATTACTTCAAATGGAACTATAGGTTGGTGAGTTATGAGCAAGTCAGTAGAATTTTGTCACTTTTAGACTACTATGTGTAGTAGTTTCTGGAAAGGTAATGTTTGATTTGATTGAAATTAGAAACAATAATGGTGATATTTTTGGCTAATAAAGTTGTGCTTTGTAATAGTTCCTGCATGTATCATATTGTCATTTTTTTTCTGATTATCATTTGGTATGACGATTTATCTCATATATAGTTTATTGCTAGTTATTTAATAAAACTAAGAATTGGAAGATAAAATCATGTTGTTTGAAAAATTCCTCTTTGTATACACTTTCTCATTGCATCTGAAAAATATTTGCAGATGACATTTAACAGTTAGAATTTATTCTTGTTGATTTGGTAATGCAGACTTACTGATACATAGCAAAAATATATCACTTGGTTTTCTCTGATTTTTAGTAATTTAATTCTATTAAAGTCAACATTAAATTCAAGCTATCTGCTAGTGAAAGCATAAACAAGAAAATAATGTAGGTGTGTAAATATAAAAGCACTATCATCTATTGATAACTCCATATGCCACCTAGTGGCTCTAGGAATACAATGTTAGTTTCAGTTCCCTTATATTAGGTGGAATTAAACAAGGATAACGAAGCTTCACTGTAATATTTTGAAGCCAAGCTGAGGGTAAGCTCATTATCTTTAATTGTCGTAATCAAAATGAAGAAAACTTTTAGTTTCCTAACATCAACAAGGTTTTAACTGACATCATTGTGAAAACAAAGATAGCAGAGAATGTTTCAAGTCAAGTGCAAAATAGAGGGGGAAATGTGAGTCAAGAAAACAGCAGTATAAATAAATAACTGACAGAAGAAGAGAGTCCAATTAACAAAGAAAACACCTTAGATGATTTGGACTATATGTCACCCAAAATATCACAAGGGAAAGAGGAAGTGAATGTCATTGAAGGCTTTGAAAAGTTTAAAATTGAAAACAACAGTTATCTAAAAAGCGAAACCGATTAAGAAAAACAAAACAATAAAATTCTAATTTTGAAATTAATGAGAGAAGTAAGTCAAACAAATTATTTAATGTTAATAATAAACAATTCAAGTATGAAGAGGCATTACAATCAAAAATGAAAATCTATGCAAATGCAGTAAAAACTGGAAGGAATAGAAGTATAAGGTAAATAACATTATGCAAGAGCCTTATGATAATATATTGGATTTAATGGATGAGGAAGATAAACAATCAACTGTTTTACTGAAATCACTCAATAAATAACTTTTAATAAGGATTGAGAAATTTAAGGAATAAAAGCGAACAATTCTTTTATCAAGAACATAACCACAGACAAATTTATTTGACATGCTTGATGCTAGACACTCAAGCTATAAATATCATCTTTGTAACATTAATAAAGTTTTGTTATAATATTTGCGGCATGAATCTGCACTCCTCAATTCTTCCTCATGGGTTGATGGTGGTAGTCATTGGGGGTCTGGTTTATAGGTGCAGGATTTGACAATTATTGCCACTACCCAGAAAACCTGCTGGGAGGGTACAGGGTCAAAGTTTTCTGCACTATTTTCACTCTGATGGTCTGCTGTGCTCCCTTGATAGATTATTTTTGGGAAGTGCAGATCTGTGCTCATCACTCATTAATTTTTTCCCCAATTGGCATTCCAATTTCAGACAAGTAGACTGAAAGTGGTCCCTACCCATTTGGTCTGTTGAGTTAGGAGACAGAGATATCTGGAATGGGCTTGGCTGTGGTCAAGGATTTAATGTCTAATGGTCTTAGGCCTTGGACCTCTATTGTAGTGGTTGGCGCAATGCTGGATGTCTGCCTATTCAGTTGAAGCATTTGGGTTTTTTGCTTTGAAGCCCCAAGGAGCGGAATCATTGGGCAAAGGATGACTTATCGGTGGTCGGGCTATGTAGACCCATGTACAGATACACATTAAACAAAATTATAGCAACCCTTTTATGGATATAATTGTTATTGAGCATATGTACTTTTTATAAACCTGGTCAATAATTGTTTTAACTTGTAACATTGAACACTTTGTAATCCTCAATGGGTAAGTGTACTTGAAAATTTTTGTGATCTTTTAACTAATAAAGGTTACTTTTGAAAGATCTATTGATAACTCAAACTTACAATAGATGGCTCTAGAGTAGATGAAGGAAACTTCTTCTGAATAAAATATACTTGTATATTGTTCTTTTGTACAAATTTGAGGAAACAAATATTAATGGTAGAATACTAAAATAAGCATGCATATGATGTTACCACTACATATTGTTTTATGTATTGATTTAAGTGGAAAGATTTAAAATTGGAGAGTATATTAAGTCTATCAGATCAATTGGCTTTGATTATTTTGAAACATACTGTTTCTTTACAGAAGAACCAGCTAACTCTCTAGATTTATTAATAAAATTTATGGTACTAAAGTCTTACAACTAAATCTACAATTACCAAATTTCTTGCTCTTGTATCTTTGACACCATTAACTTTTGATAAATATATTGATAATTATTACTAATCATTTATAAGGCTTGATTTTTTTAAAAAAAAAAAAAAGATTATGATCTGGGTCAAATGAGGAATGCTTCTTTAAATTCATCCTTATTACACTTAAATGTTGACATAAAAAAATAAAATATATTAGGATAGAGAGGTTATAAAATTATTAACTTAATGCAAAATCTCATTCTCCTCTTGAAAAAGGCAAGATTAAATTTTTCCCAACATCTCAAAGTAAAAAGAATCACATTATCATTATATCTATAAATAAAAAATATAACTAACTCGTAAATTTATAAATTATACATATTTTAACTTTAGGCCTTTTTAAAATTTAAATATTAAAATTTCTTATTGATATTGTTTTCTTAGAAATTCTGGGCGCAAACATTATAAGGTACTTTGTATATATGTTGAATTATGAATCTGTTTCCTAATACTTTTGCAGTGAATTTTTTTTTGAATCAGAAGTCTCATATTTATTTAAAATATTGTTTATCTTTCTAGTGCAATTATTTCTAGGTGCAAATGTGATTAATCCAGTAACATTGTCATAAATCAGTTTTATAATTTAATTGATAATCTTTGGTCTTGATTATATTAAGTAGGCATCAGACATCAATGCAGATCAATCCTTGTGTGGTGAACAGACCCCTTATTTGTTTGTCTCTAGGTTCTACAGATGCATGTCTAATAACCCTCAGCCAAACATCCAGAGAAAATATAAATGCAAATATATATCATTATTATTGCATTTGGAGAATATTGTGGAAAAATACTCTTCCTTAATGGAGACTTGCTTTCTTATTTCTGTAGATTGAATAATTAGATTTTTTTTGTTGATATTACCTGCATTAACAGTTAGAAGTAACTGATCAAAAAGTTACTGAGATTTTGTTGCTAGACTAAATTCTCTGTATGCATAAATTATTTTACAGAATATTAAATGACTGACTTGACCAAATAAAAGTGAACCATTGAAATCTCTATAAATATTCTCTTGAGCTGCTTTTTATAGATTTTTGTTATTGTCACCCAAAGCTTCCAATATTTGTGCCTTTGTACTACAATGCATATCCATTTTTTAAATCATCTTTTCTTCTAACTTCACAAAGACTAACAATTTCCCATTTAATATTAAGCAGTTTCCAATTTGAGCAATTTTCCTATACTTTAAAGTTATTTGCAGTTGGAAGTACTTAAACAGATGATTGTCATCAAATGGCAGCCTGGATTTGGAATCAGGGGATTCTAAGCACCCTCTTCTTTGACTTCCAAGTGCTTTTCTGGCTTGTGACTTTACAGCCTCCTAGGATTAAGGCCATAATTTGCTTATCATGACTGTGAATATCTATTTAAAAAAACTTCATTCATGCACACATTTGTTTTGCCTTCAAGAAAGTTCAACTGATATTTTAATTTAAGAATTATCAGATAACTGAGAAAAAATACAAGTGTTTTTTGTTCTTAAGTTCAGAGGTAAAAAGCAAATAAATTTATCACATTGACTGATGCTTGGTGGTGAACAGTTCCATATTCATATATTATAAAATAATCATATAGTAGTAACAGTTGCAATGACAGGAACATATGGAGTGGATATTTGGAATTTGCCCTCAGCTTCAAAGCTGAATCAAAGAATCTCCTTTCACTTAACAGCAAACTCTTTTCTATAGCCATGTATACCATGATATGTTATAAATTAATATTTATTTATTTATTCAGCAATTTTATTTAAATATTTTCTACCCAAATTCTATAATCTTGAAACCTTAATTTTTGATTATTTTCCTAAGTTAATTTCTACAATTTTGTAGTTTTATTTTTGTATCAGAATTGTGATCCAATTCATAATAGTCACAATATATGGGTATATAATTAAGCCATTGATAATGATTAAATGTAACAGCTTGATTTAGTATCTTTTTGTTCTGTAATATCAGTTGCCCCCAACCAGAAAATATAACTATATTTTCCTCTAATTCTGTTGGCATATAATTATAGATAAATCTTTATAATATTTAAATTATTTCAATGCATTATCAGATTACTATTTTTGATAATCATACATTCATGAAGTTTATTTCGGATATATTGATTGTATCATATTTAATTAATAGAAATAATAAAATGTCATATTGCTGAATATCTAAGAATTGAATGCATGATATATGCCATTTTAAAGTCATGAAATTTTTTGTATCATATATATAAATTTAATTCTAATTTTAATAAAAATAATAAATTTAACTACAATAAGTATTAAAAACAGTCTGTAAATCTGCAGAAGTACTTTCAGTTAATTTCTTAAACCTGCCTCAGCTGCCATTAAATTAAAAAAACAAAAAACAAAGCGGAAGCAAACGTCATCAATTCAAATTTATTTATTATATATTTTGTCTATTTATTAAATGCATTTTATTCCTATTTATAAAAAATGTCTCCTTAATTTTTCTTTTATTATGGTTTCTTTCTTCATGAAGAATTTTCACACTTTCAAAATCAAATTTAAATTTATATTCACATGTTTTTTTTCATATCAAAGAAAATTGAAGCAATCATTAAATCACCATTACTCTTACTTATTACTTTTTTTATATTATCCAAAAGTACTTATGCATATTTAAAGACTGTTTTTAATAGTTTATTGCAGTTAAATTTATTATTTTTATTATAATTACAATTTTGTTTTAATTAACGGACATTTTATTTATATTACATAAATTTAATTCTAATATGTAGGGTATATGAGCACAGACTTTCACACAACCCACCACTCTCCAATCTATCTAATAACACTGATACACTCAAGCACATATATGCTGAAAAGATAAATAATCACCAATATACGTATTTCATGCTAAACCAGCAATCATCAGTTGGTCCAGATTATCATCTCCCACACATATATACTCTAAGTGTTCAGATATATATTAAGATAGACAATCTTCATACTTTAATGAACAGGCTCCAATCTATTATACACTCCAACTCTTCAACCATCAATCCAATTGAAAATCTGATGATGGAATGCTCGAAGGCCACCCTGAGGCTGAGATTCTTGTCAGACCCTTGTTGACCTATGGTCAATCTGAACCCCACATGTACAGGACATAATCCGTTAAATACATATGCAAGGATGGGCAGACATCTCTACAATGTAATAACTGAAACACAGGTTTATTATATATACACCTGTGTCTATATATGTAATATGTAGGGTATATGAGCACAGACTTTCACACAATCCACCATGCTCTGAATCTATCTAATAACATTAGATACACTCGAAGTAGCATATATGTTGAAAAGATAAATAATCACGCAATATATGTATTTCATGTATAAACCAAGGCGAATCAATCAGTTGTGGTCCAGATTATCATCTCCCATACATATGTACTGATAAGTGCTCAGATATATATTAAGATAGACAATCTTCATACTTTACATGGACAGGTTCCAGATCTACTACACATCCGAACTCTTCAGCCGTCAATCCAATTGAAAATCTGATGATGGAATTCTCGAAGGCCACCCTGAGGCCAAGATTCTTGTCGACACCCATGTTGACCTATGGTCAATCTGAACCCCACATGTACAGGACATAATCCATTAAATACATATGCAAGGATGGGCAGACATCAGTGTGGGAGATGATAATCTGGACCAACTGATGATTGCTGGTTTAGCATGAAATACGTATATTGGTGATTATTTATCTTTTCAGCATATATGTGCTTGAGTGTATCAGTGTTATTAGATAGATTGGAGAGTGGTGGATTGTGTGAAAGTCTGTGCTCATGTACCCTACATATTACATATATAGACAAAGGTGTATATATAATAAGCCTGTGTTTCAGTTATTACATTGTAGAGATGTCTGACCATCTTTGCATATGTATTTAATGGATTATTTCCTGTACATGTGGGGTTCAGATTTTCCATAGGAACATGGGTGTGACAAGAATCTTGCCTCATGGTGGCCTTCGGGCATTCCATCATCAGATTTTCAATTGGATTGACGGTTGAATAGTTGGAGTGTGCAGTAGATTGGAGCTCGCCCATTAAAGTATGAAGATTGCCTATCTTAATATGTATCTGAGCACTTATAGCATATATGTGTGGGAGATGATAATCTGGTCCAACTGATGATTGCTGGTTTAGCATGAAATACGTATATTGGTGATTATTTATCTTTTCAGCATATATGTGCTTGAGTGTATCAGTGTTATTAGATAGATTGGAGAGTGGTGGGTTGTGTGAAAGTCTGTGCTCATATACCCTACATATTACATATATAGACACAGGTGTATATATAATAAGCTTTTGTTTCAGTTATAAATTTAATTCTGTAAAAGATCTAATGAAAGTGCAATTAATCTTGAAACAATATTGTTTTAATTTGATATTTTTAGCTGCTGTTTTTCAAAATGTAGCTTATATTTACATATATTAGCAACATTTAAGCTAAGAACCATCTATGTATATATTTAAACAATCGTATGTATTTACCTGCTTGAATATATATATAAATTATACCAGTAAGTAGTTTGAATCACCAGCCTGTTATGCTGGTCACCAAATTATTGTAATGGTACAAAGTCACAGGATGACAACTAATCATCATCATCACTCCACAGTTTGGTAGCTGAATTATTGTAATGGTATGGAATCACAATAAATATCAAGCCGGAGATGGAGTTGGTGTATACTGGGATCATTTGGAGATACCAAGGTTTCCATCATTTGCACATAGAGATCCTTAGCTGTGTAGCTATAATCAACTGTTTGTGTTCTATTATTCAGGATGAGATGATTAATATTCATTTTTTGGAACATCATCTAGTTCCCACCCTTATAAGATTTGTTCGTTGGGTCTTAGAGTCACTTTTCCTATCGATGGGAGATTAACCACTAAATTAGCTCATAGAAAAAAAAAGAACAAAATCAATCATATGCACTGTTATTCTGTACATCTCTAACCTTCTCTACAAATGATTTCTGGTGATAATATCACTCCCATCCTCCTTCAAAGGCACAAAAGAGAACTAGACCCTAAATACATATTCAGCCACTAGGGAATAGTTATATCTATATGACTAAAATTTTACATATAAGAATTAAACATACCCTTTTCAACTTTTTACTGAGCTTCATAATGAATTTTATTTGATGATGACTTATGAGCAACATTTATAAGGAGTTTTGGTGATTCATAAGCAGTTTCATTTCAACATCTGATTTATGTTTATTCCAATATTGCAAAATAACATTTACATCCGCAAAAACATTAATTAAGATAGAATTATTATAGAATTACTGAACATTTAATGACTAATAATAATAAAAATGGAAAAAATGGAAAGCATCACATATCTTTTAATTATGGTATTTAAATGCCATTTCAATTAGTGTAAATAATTTGGTCCCTTGTGACATTTATATAATTAATAAATAAAATCAAAAAATGCATATACACATCTCATTGCGTCAATAATATTGTAATATAACTATTACATAATTAACCTGTATCCATTCATAGCTCTGCCTAATTCCTGTCTTTACTAAATTAACATTAATAAAAAGAATCTCACATCTAGTTTCTATTGTCATTTCATACCCCCCTCTTATCATTTTATTTTAGGCCTGTCCTCTACATCCATGCATACACACACATAATCTAGGGTTTAAACCTTTCCCATCATAAAATGTTTACATAAATATTTCAATAATAAAAAAAAGAACATCTATTTTAAAACAAACTATATCAAGATACATCAACATATGTGTGTACAAATAAATGTATGCAATAGGATTGATAAAACAATTGGAAGATAAAATAAAATAAGAAAAACAAATATAAATAATAACATTTAGTAATAACAAAACCCTTAATCGCTAAGATCTAATTTGATATTTGAGGGGAGAGAGAGTGTGTTAAAAAATGAAATGTCCATTGTTATTAAAATTTGGCTGTATACTACCGATTCCTTGAGTTCCTTCATTTGTAAACTACTGTTAATTAGGTTTTAAGTATGTACTATGGAGAAATATATGTATAGATGATACCCTGATCATCACATGGAACTTCCTGAACACTAACAACAGAGAAAAGAAAAAGAGCACAAAACGTCTTTTAAAGCACACATTGATTACTGCATGCAAATTTTCTTCAAATTATCTTGGTTTCTATTTTTAAAATTATTGTGAAGATGATGGCAAATTTTTGTATAGATATAAACTAATTGATGTCTAAAGTTATTCACAGACAATCCTAAATTTGAATCAGAGTATGCTTTCTTCATGTTTTCCATTCCTCTGATATTTACTTTCCCAAAGTGAATGAGGCATTGTAGACACTGTAGCCATCATTTCTTACGTGGTCAGTCCTGGATGCCTTTCTCTGGTCTCCCATTCAGATGTGCCTGGACTCTAAGGACTTCCAGCACTTTGGAACAAAGAAATTTAGCATTCAGCACTGCATTTCTTTTTAAATTTTATCCACAATATTTGAGATAAGTTGGCAACACTAGTTAAAAAAACGATAATAATGCTGCTGCTGTTTTAGCTTCTCTCTGGTATTTATTCATTTTGTGTTACTGATGTCATTGGTTTCTTAATGACACTAGGTTCCTGATGGTAATATGTGATTTAAGTATCAACTATCCACTTGGGTGGTTTGAAATATTTTTTATCTTGGTACTGTCAACTTATGACTACTTAGTAACTGAGTTCAAACTAACTTGGTGGTCAAAAACAATCATTAGCAGTCTCTTTGATTTTATACATTTACTAATGAGTTTCTCTCTCTTTCTCCTTTTTCTTTCTTTAATGTTAACATAGGATAAGATAGAAATGACATACACATTAAAAAATTGTGTTATATAGAATTAAAACTTGAAATATTAATTAATCTTTTTGACTTGGCATGAAGGCATTTAAGTTAGATTATTAACCCACACAGCTAGAAGTTGATTCCTAATATATAGCTAAAATTAACAGCACTCTTGAATTTTATTCCCATTTCATTTCTTTTCTGTATTCTATCAGTGATTTTTAATCAAAAGACATAGCTGAATAACACACAAACAATTTTTTTTGTTGTTGTTCCTGGAATAATTGAGTTTTACCCTATACTCTGGAATAAACTCTACAATATTTTGTATACCAATATAAAAAAGTAAATAATAGCTATAGCCAGCTTGTGGCTGTGTATACATCTTAAGTAGCATTTAACAATAAAATTTAAACAAACAAACAAACAAAAAAATCTCATTAAAGTCATATGACACTTAACTTTCCCACATGAATGCCCAGCTTTCCATTACATTAGTGTTGCATGATTTTAATGAGATTTTTTTGGTTTAACTTTTAACTGTTAAATGTTATTCAAGATGGTGCACACTGCTGTAAGCTGGCTATTGCTATTATTGATTTTTTTTTATTGTTTATTGAATATTGTAGAATTTATTCCAGATTATTTTGATTATAATATTTTATCTGATTTTATATATACATATGTGTGTGCACATGCTCATTTAAAATTTTATGTAT
Organism: Epiperipatus broadwayi; assembly: GCA_028023455.1. Lineage (NCBI taxonomy): Eukaryota > Metazoa > Onychophora > Udeonychophora > Euonychophora > Peripatidae > Epiperipatus > Epiperipatus broadwayi. The sequence continues at coordinate 5,393,998 of JAQFVV010012401.1, forward strand.
TTGCATTTTATATATATATATATTGTTAAGTAATATATTTTTTAAGGAGACAGCTGATAATTTTGTCATTTGTTATCTCTTCAATATTTATATATATATATCATTATCTGAATGATAATATTTAAGACTTTCATAACTGGTGTCTCTTCTGATATATTCTGAAGTACTGGAGGCCATATATGTTTTTTGTCATTTTGAATAGAGACATTTTTGTTATCTTTATAATAAATCTTTATAACTATTTTATAAAATTATTAATTATCTATTATGACAACAATCTTAAAAATCAGAATATATTTTTTTGAAAATAATGCATAATTTATTTTTGATTATATTTAACTTTTTAGAAAACATTTTATATATATTATTTTTTATATTTTTTTATTTTAATCAATTAATTTTAGTTTTTTCTTCTTTGGAAATGCTATAAATATTATCTATATAGTTATTTTCAATTAAGTTGTCATTCAAATACTCAGTTAAGATTTTTTTTTTTTTCCAAACTATCTTTTATCTATCTACACATTATACAAAAAAAAGAGAATCATTAATATAAATAAAATAACTATTGCCAAGCTTTCACCTCCTGCAAGTTCTTATCAAGGCAGTAAAAAATTCCTATTTTCTTCTAAGCGATAAATTCAACATTTCATTGCATTGGCCAGGAACAACTAATCGGAAAACTGGTTAATTTTGAATTCATAGCACAAGATGAATTTTGTATAAGATATGATTCTTTAATCTTGCGTTTTTTATCGTGTGTTTTATGTATTAATATTGAAAAATCCTTTGGACTATATATATGGGATGTACTATTTTGGTGAACATAAAAAGCAGAGTAAACTGTTTCATCTTCCCTTGCTCTAATATATGTATATTTATGCTGTTGAAGGCAATATTTGTCTTGGTTTCCCCAATACATATTGCACTACAATTTATCTGTAGGCATCTAATCAAAGACACAACACTGCTTTTATCCTCTTTACTTATTACTCTCTTAGAATTATTTATTAATCTATTAAGATTAGGCAGAGTCCTCCATGCCAACCAGAAATCCTGACATAAAACTCTTATTATATTTTTATTAATATTGGGAATAAAAGCTAATGATATCCATGGTTTATTATTCACATTTATATTCTCACTATTATAATATTGTTTATAATGTTTCAATACAATAAATAATAGCCTATGCTTATTATAACCAACTTATATCAAATCTTGCATATAACAATTATATTATCTTTCTTAAACATTTCATTTAAACACAGTCATTGATTATGTGTTTAAAAAACCCTAAAATCAGCTAATTTGTGTATTAAAAGAACATTAGATTTTGGATGAATATATCCTCTATTATCTATATGCTTTATAACCATTTTATATATCAATCTATCATCCACACATGATATTTGCAAATCCAGGTATTTAATACCAGAATTGTTCTCTCTCTCTCTCTCTCTTTTTTGTCCAAATTAAACCATCCTGGTTCTGCAAACTATCAAAAATTTATTTTATAATGTCTGGTTGCCCATATATTAAAACATCATCCACATATCTACAATACCATGTGTTCTCATTCTTTACTAATATGGGATGCACAATTCACTGTTGTATATTATCTACAAACAAACCACTCGCAGTCAAACCCATTGACCATCCTTTTTCCATTCTATACAAATAACTATTACATGCTGCCACAATATCATTGCTTATCCAATCTAAAACATCCATAATGAAAGATATCTTATCCTGTGGCATTTCTTTAACAAACAATATATCTCTCAGAATCATAACAGATGCAGATCGATCTACTGACCTCAACCATATCTAACAAAACAAACTTATACCCCTTGACTATAGCTGTTTTATCAAGTATATCAATGCAATCAAATGACGACTTCATTGTATATTCTCCAAACCCATTGGATTTTGTTTTTGTTGGAAAAATTGATTCATTTAGACTGCAAGGATTATCTAAGGAATAAAAAAATGCAATATTGATTGCTTTCATATGGAAAATATGGCTGAGAATAGAATACAACATAAATCTGCAATTAGACAAAATGAAGTTTTTCAGAAAGAAACATTTGCTGTAGAAAAAGATAAACATAGCATTTCAAAATTAAAAATAAACATGCTAGAAGACCAATATGTTTTTATACATATGAAAATATATGCATTTTATGGATTGATTTGGTTTAGTCGTGGCAAAATTCATCTTTAGTATATTATTATTATGATGCCAATTTAGTTTGTGTTCACAGTCATTTTGAAATCTAAAGACCAGCCCCAAACCACTACTGACACATCCAACCAATAATGATATAAATTTTGAATAAAAATACTTTAAATTCATATTTTAGAAATTATAAGCTAATAAAAATAACATGCTTTATTTCATATTGGCATATAGTATAATCTTTTAGTATTTGAAAATAATAAACTTGGTTTGATAAGACTTCTGTAACTTTTGAATGATATTTCGTATAGATCAAATCATCCTTCTCCCTCCCTGCAAATTCGTCATATTTCAAATATTTCATGAAGGTAAATTTAAAAGAAAAAAAAAAACCCTAATAAAGTAAAGCATATTATTTTTACTAGCTTATAATTTCTAAAATATAAATTTAAAGTATTTTTATTCAACATTTATGTCATTTATCAGTTAGATGTGTCAGTGGTGGTTTTTAGATTTCAAAATGGCCGTTGGTTGTTGAGTGGTCAGCACAGCTGCCTTACAAGCAGTTGTCCCGGGTTAGCGGGTTCGCTCCCGACCTATGACACATGAAGAGAAAAAAATGGCCATGAGCGCAAACTAAATCAGAACCTATTATTATTTTGTCTTACTAACAATGTTTTCCCTCTTCTGGAATGAGTGGCCAGACTCATTTTCGATTATTATTGCTAATATTAATAGGTAGAGATAAACCAGCACATTCATTCATTGAAGAAAAAGGCATTATTAACAGGTTTGCTTGATGATAAAGATTTAAAAAGTTTTCCATTTTTGTTTTAGCTAGATATCCATTTAGAGATCGATATAAAATGGAGTTGCCAGTTTAGGTATGCTCAGTTACATGAAAGGAAAACACTAAGCCTGATTGAAATCTGTATAGCTTTTTAAGTTTTATAGTAAGGATTTAAACTCACTACTATTAATATAATATACAATTAATTTTAAATAAAATTTGTATTTATCCTCTACTTGGATTTGTCAAAAAAAAAAATTAAATTAGTTATACAATTTTACTATAAATAACTTGTTTATACATCATACAGATTTATTTTATTTAATAAATTAGCTGCATCCTGGCAGACTTTTTTATAATTAGAATGCCGATGGATTAGTAGCTTTAAGTTGAAATATATTATTTTTTGAAAACACTCTTAAATTATCTATATTTTAGATTGTACTTTCCTTTTTTATTTATTTACTAATTTCAGTATTCAGAGAAGCGCTGATACATCTGTCATTATAGCTCGTTAGATTAATAATAATAATATTTTTGAAAAAAACAACAACCTCATTTTAATGTGGAAGTAGAAAAAAACAAAGGAGCGGTCAAGCCTTGCATTTATTTACTCAACAACCAACCTAATTATCAGTGATGATTGAACTACTAATTATTTTTATTACTGTTAACAAGCTGTTTCCTTAAAGACTTAGTAAATTAATTATATTTGTACAATAATCATAAATGTAGATGTGAATGAATGTACATATTTAAGTGCATGTGAAATATATATGTCTGTGGGAGTGATGTGGTTTATGATTGTAGTAGGATGACAGACTCAAAAATTAGGATTCAGAGAATAATTCTTGCATTTAATCTGTCATTTTTGGTGCTCATATTTTATTTGACCTCTCGATCATCTAGGTGGATGATTATTTATTTATATACACCAAACAAAATATCACGTCTGCATTATTTTACTTCAAGGTCATCTATCTGTATTACGGTATACATTTGCTTGGGTTTAACTAGTTTAGATACAAAGTCCAAGTTTTGGCATAAAAAAGAACATATAACCAGGCCATAGGATCTTTTAGATTGGTGATATGTTTGACTAAAAAGTCATTAGCAGGGATAATTTGATATTTGTTGTTTCCATGTTATATATATTAATTTTATGATGAGGACTGTAAATAAAAAATTCTAAAATAGACAGTGTTAAATGGCATCACAGCAAAATATTGTCACTGATATAATTCACCTTTACTGAACAATACTTCTTATAAGATTGTAATGGATTTATAGTATTCTGATGATTATATTACTTGTGCTTATATTAAATACATACTTAGTACCTTGTTTTTATCTATAATTGTGGCACTTTTATATTCATTGTTCTCACTTCTATTTATTCTATCTACATTTTCTTAAGATTTTATTAATATAATCAACTGCAACAACATTATTTAAAATGGCACAGGAAAGAGCAATCTTAAACTAATCTTGTGAAATAGAATAGCATAGGCAAAATGTCATTCATATGTTTACCAGGAGTTGGCTGCCATCCATTATTGATCAGTAACTGGCTATCCAGCTATTATCTGCAAGGCAAAGATCTCAGTTTAAACTAAGTTGGTCACATAAGATGAATATCAATGCACTAATTGTAAAATAAAAAATATATGACATGATATTTTCTCTACAAGAGGAGAGACTATTGTGGATGCTGAACCAATGGTGTACTTTTATGAAATCACTCTATTTTGTCAAGATCTTATAAATAATATTTTTTTAAAAAAAGGATGAATATATACAGACAAATAGATGGATAAATATATTTACTTGCTATTTTATAGGTTAATCCAAACACACATGAATTCATATGGAAATAGAAATAAATTAACAAAACAAATCGTTTTTATTTAAATAATAAATTAATATATATATATTTTATTTAAAATTAAAATAACCAAACCTTTCAAGTTGTCAAAGAAAAGTGCCAGAAGACGTTTGAATGGTGGGTGTGTTTAAGAGCTATCTTCTGATAACCAACTCATTTCGTTCGCAATGAAACTTTTGACAAGTGAGCTAAAATATGAAAACTTGAAACATTTATTTTCTTAAATTATATGTTGAAAAAACATTAAAGATTTTTTTTTTTTTAATATGTAAAATAAAATATAGATTTAAGTTATTTTGCTTATCATGTGTTTATTTGACATGTATGCTTATATAAATAAACATATAAATATGCATGTGTATGTTTGCCTTTAAATGTACACATGTATATAGTGTTTCAATTAGGAAATCAAACTGTGACAAGTAATCTTCCATATGCACACATGTACACACATACTAAGAATTATGGAAGTGGAAAAAAAAATTATACATGAAAGTATAGCACATTTAATGTCAGAAAAATATTTTAATTATCACGGTTAAATGTATGAGTATATGAGTGAGAACGCACGATTTTATCAAAGAAATTTTTAGGAAAAATTTATTTGATTATGACACCTAACGCCAAGTTTTGTGATAACTAAACTTTTAGTAATAGATAAAACATTTTGAAACTAGCTGCAAAATCTTTGCAGTGACAAAAAAAACTAAAAACAAAACAATATTTTAAGCAATTACAAGTAATTAAACTAGTACAATGTTTCATCTATTAATATCCATTCTTGTCCATCGTTTTCATGTGTAATAAAATATTTTACTTAGTTTTTTGCAATTTTCAATTTCTACAATGTAATTCAGTGAGGGCTTGTGAAATTTTTGATCAGATTACAATATCATCACCAAAAAGTAAGCAAGGAAACCAAAACAGAGCATGTCTCCTTTTGCAGCCATATAATCATTTTATTTTTCCATAACAATTATTGTTAAAAGATCTACTGTATTTTTTATTTTCACTAACTACTGTTTGACAAATAATATCTGGAGTAGATCGACCGTCACTTTTTATGTCAATTTTTTCATGTAATGAGAATTGGGAATATATTATATATAATAAATATAATGGTAATAAACTATTATATACACCTGGGTCTCTTTTTACGTGGACTTATTTAACACGATTTTGAAGTTACGCGATTCGTGTTTCACCGGAAGTCGATTTCCGATAATGCGCTATTACTTTAAATAATAAATTTTGCACACTTACGTTATATTGAAAGTAATAGCACATTATTGGAATTCAACTTTCATCTTAGTAATTTCAATATTTTCAGTGCTTTATAATAGTAAGATTTTATGCAATAATGAAATTAAAATCATGATTTCCACATTTTATGTATGCACACATTAAATTTTACAAGATTATAATGTAAATTTGTTCAAACATTGTGCATGTTAATTTTGCATTTTAAATCACATTCTGTTTTTGCTTTTTAAAAAAGAACGTAATCAATTATTAATCATTTAGTGTCCACAAGTTTATTTTTAAAAGGTCAGTAATAGCAGTGGGCACAATTAAAAATTAAAATCTGATTTTTAATTGTAATTAACAATTTAAAAATTACTTACGGGCGACTTGAAATTAATGTGATGTAAAACGAAATTTGATTTTTAAACGGAATTGAAATTTAAAAAATTAAAGACAAAAATAAGAATTTAATTTTTAGTTGTTAGTTTATTTTTCCCAGCAGTGGTGAATAAATGTCTTTTTATTATCATAAGTCTAAGTTCATAAACAATTAATAAAATCAATGTCATCGTCAACAGAAAACCATTAACACAACATGAGAGTGAACTTGGCGCTAGTTGTATTTTCTCTTGTGAGAATAATTGCTGAGATATTCTTGACTTCGTTTAAGGAGAAGCCAAATACATCACATCACATGAGAATCTGATTTTTTACTAGTTTGCAAACGAACGTGTTTTTAGGCAAATAGCGATAATAATTAAAACATGTATAAAAAAATGTAAATTACTGTACTGTAAATTATGCATAAAAATATATTATTTTGAATAAAATTAAATATTATAGTTAAAAAAGTTTGTCTTGTATCAATTTTTTTCAAATTTGAAATTTTTTATTAGTCATATTTTATTTCCTTATTTTTTTTTTTGCGCGAATTTTAAAGTAATTTTACGTTGGTGCTTTGCTTTTACATGAATTTTGAAAAATCACAGACTGCATCCCCCCTTTTCCAATGTAAGTTACGTCTATTTTTGCGTGATTTCGTTTGCGCTTGTTTTCTGAGGAACCTATCTATCGCGTAAAACGAGACCCAGGTGTACAGTCATCTGCAGAAGCACTTTCGGTTAATTACTTAATCTGCTGTTAAATTCAAAAAACAAAATGAAAGCAAATGTCATTAACCCAAATCCCATGAATCCCAAATGTTAATGTTAGCAGCTTGTCTAGTAATTAAATTCATTTTATTCCTATTTATTAAAATTGCCTCCTTAATTTTTTTTTATTATGGTTTCTTTCTTCATGAAGAATCTTACACTTTCAATATCAAACTTAAATTACATTAATATTCATTGTGATAAATATTTAAAATAATATTTCTTTTATTATTTTGCTATATTTTTCTGTGATAAGTATTTATATGTTAATTTATAAATGTTAATTACAAGGGAAAAACAATATTTTATGTTTCATCCTAAATGAAAGTAATAAAAATTTGTTCAGTCTGAAGAGAAATCAGAATAGATAAACACACCATGCTCAAATAACTGTTGACACAGGCAATGAGCAGCTCCAGTAGTGCTAGTTACACACATTGATAAAAGCAAGCAAATCTTGGTGGAATCTTGCTGAAATATACCAAATATGATGTTTCTAACACTGCCATAATTAGCAGCATTTTTAAATAGAATTCCAAGCTTCGCTTAAAATAATTCTTTTTAAAAACAGTTTAATTCATTGTATTTACATAATAATTATGCAAAATATTGAATTGTTGTTATATTATTGATATTCTGAAGCAGAAATTTAATATATTTTTTTTCTGAGGCTGCTGCAGCACCACAGTGCTTATTGATCAGCCACTACTGATACCCTTTGTAATTACTATTATTTTTATCACTTTGATTGTGTAGGAATTTTCTACAAAACTATAATTGCCAAATGTATCATATTAATTATATTATATATACTTGTTCATGCACAAATGTTTTTATATTATTGTTCTTAATATATATTTAATTAAATAAACAATACCATTAATAAATATGTGCAGACAATTTTCTTATCAATTACCTAGAGAATGAGTAATCTCTGCATAAGTATGGCAATCTTATATTTTGCATATTGATTGGTTGATTATTTACATAGTATAGTAATAGAATGAAGAATATTTTTAGTATTATGATTTATTTTGTCTCAATTTGTTTAGTATATGTGTTTAGTGTTGTTGTTTATTTAATTACATATTTTGCTGTGGTTTTATTATTTAAGTGTTAAATAATGAAATGTTTTATATAACTTTGCTTTGTTTATGTTTAGCCATGTTGAAATAAGTTGTTTTATAGAATGTCATTGTATTGGTGTTTTAATTTCAAGTTGTTCAATGTTATATGCTTAATAATAGAAAGTCACTTATTTGAGTGGAGATCAGTGATCCCTTAGGAAACTGAATAAGGCAGTTGTCCTGAATTATATATATACACTACAGGGTGATTGATATTTGTTTAAAAAAATGTAATATAGAGATTGAAAAAAAAATCAATGCTGTTATTGGAATTTACATCATCTCAATTTGTTGTAGCTGCTTATTTAGTTTTGTATATTGATGGAATTTATCATTTAAATTTTATATAAAGCTGATTTTTTATATTCAGCCATGTATATTTAGGATGATTTATAGAAGATAGTTGCATTGATTATTGATAACTTAATCTCAAATTGACCAACTTTACATTACTAATATAAGGAGAAATCACTATATTTATGTGGAAACTTGTGTACTATATAGTGATTAAGCAAAGCATATTTTCAGCATTATGATTGGATTTACAACATCATAATTTCTTTACATATATACATTATATATTTATACAAAGAATTATATAATTTTTAAATGATTTTGTTGAAATTGAAAAATCAGTTTGTGATATAAAGATTTTTTTTTTCCAATTCAATGATATTTTTTAACAATTTAAAATTGATATTTAGTATAATCAAGTTAATATAACTTGTTGAAATTTTGTATATTTGTTTAAAATGTCTATGAAAGTGATAGGACACATTAATTTTTTTAATAGATGACTTAGTTTTTTTAGATAGGAAAAGTGGGGGGAATGAATAATGCTTGCTATTGCTTTTATTTCTTATTATTTATGTAATAAAAAAGTTGTTTATAATATAGTTTTGTTAAGCACTTTTTAAAAAAAAATGTTTCTTTCAAATAAAAAGAAAAAATATCAACAATTTTAAACAGAGAAGTTATTTACTGATTTCTTATACATATATTTATGCACATATACTAAACATGATATATACATAAAGAGTATACATATCTAGTGATATATATATATATACACTATATTGTATAATTGATATAAACCAAAATTATATGCATTAAGTGAAGTTCATTTACAATATAGTTTTGGTTATCTTTTTTTAAAAAAAATAAAAAATTTCCAATCAAAGTAAAAATGTTAAATGCTTTTTCACTTAAAAGAATATTTCATATTTTTAATCACTTAAATGTTAAAGACTTTTTACTTAAATGAATATTTCATGCTTTTAATCACTTACATATACATATATTATTACATACACATACTAAATATGATATATACATAAGGGTATACATTTTAATTTATAGCAAAAATATCTACTGATATATAAGTATCCAATCAACAAAAATATGATATAGTTTTAAATTTTCATTTACTGTGCTAATACTAAACATTTTATTGATCTGCACTAAATAGAAAAAAATTTTTTTCTTCAATCATAACTGGGGTTTTTAGATTTAACTTGAAATAAAATCATGGGGATCTAGAAATAAATTAAGTCAATCCCTTGTTATAAAAAATAGGGATTGACTTAATTAATTTCTGGACTCCCATGCTTTTATTTCAAGTTAAATCTAAAAAACCCTGTTCTGATTGAAGAAACATTTTTTTCTTTTTAGTGCATAGCCAATAAAAGCATTTAATCTAAAAGATTTTTTTTTATTTCTATTATTCTTTTATGTGTGTGAGTGTATGTAGGTTAATGTGTACAAAATTTAAATGGAAGTAACCAAAATGATACCGCCTATTCTTTGCATTTATTGATGTATAAATTTTGTTTACAATAGTTTCCAGAAGTTTTGGTTACTTCTGTTTAAATTTCATATATATTTATGTTCTTGAAAAGCAGAATAACTACCTCCCACTAAGTTATGTAACATCAAAAAACCCCAAAATAGACTGATACCATTCTATCTTTAGGCTCTGGTGTTATATAAGATTAGTTTTTGACTCGATCTTTAAATTATAGAGTGAATTTTATCTATTGGTTTATCTTATGTATAGACTTTACTTATATATTGGATTATTTTCATCATCTAACATTAAAACTGAAAGTCTACAGAAGTTTTTTTTTTTAATTTTATGCACGTAGGTTAATATAAACACAATATTTCAAATGGTATTTTTTTTCTCTTCTTCAGGTGCTACTGGCCTAATCAGACACAATACTAGCATGTGAATTGAAGCTGGAACTTTAGATTCTTAAATATTGAATTTTAAGCTAGCATTCTAACAACTGAATTTTGAGATAACACTCTAACCAACTGAGTCATGCTTGGTTATAGCATTATCTTAAAATTCAATATTCAAGAATCTAAAGATCTGGATTCAATTCCCCATACTAGTATTCTGATAAGACTAGCAGTGAACTGAAGAAGAGAGGAGAATAATACCAGGTATATACTAACCTATATATTATTGCTAGTAGTTGAATGTAATTGGAAAATTTAAATAAAGTTTAAAAAATTTTCGAAAGAATATTCAATATAATGAAAATAGTCTTACATATAAGTACATCTAAAGTACCATTATCCAAATCTTCATGCAAACACATTAAACTATGTATTTATATGTACATTTACAAAACTGACATTTTGTATAATATTAAGAGATTGTTAAAAATAAGCACCAACTTTATCATGTTCAATTGTAATTTCAGAATGATTTATAACATACTTAAATCAGGCTAATAAACAAATTTCCTGCTCTCCTTTCCAATAACATCAATAAATGAATGCTTATTATCTTGTAATAGTTCAAGCAATAGGAGATATTATTCTATTTTTTCCATTTAATAATGCGAGTGTGTTTCTACATAACTTCTGGAGTTTTTGATTTTGTTTAAAAATCGTATGTATAACACACATACTTTTATATATACATGTTTGCGGCTGCAGAAAGGAGTTTTGCTATTAACTGAAAGGAGACCCTTTGATTTCTCTTGGAGGCCTTAAAGGAACCGAGCAGGGCAAATTCCTAATGTCCACTCCATACGTTCTTGTCGTTGCAGCTGTTATTACTATGTGATTATTCATATAGTATACGAACATGGATGGGCTGCTCACCAACACGCATTAGCCAGCGTGGTGAGTTTATTGGCTTTTACCTCTGAGTTTAAGATCAAGAAACACCATGGTCTTTCTTCTCATTGCCTGATAAGGCAGAATGAATGTTTGAGTAAATGATAAATATTTTCCCAATATACATATATACAATTATGACAGACAAAAATAAAGCATGGCCCTTATTCCCAGGAGGCTGTAAAGTCACCAACCAAGGCAACGGTTGGTGGTCGAAGGTGGAGGGTGCTAAGAATTCCCTGATTGTGGACCCAGGCTGCCATTTGATGACGACTTTTTATTTAGGTACTTACAACTGCAGATCACTTTCAAGTGAAGGAAGATTGCAAGAATTAGAAGAAGAACTCTCTTATATTAAATGGGACATTATTGGACTTTGTGAAGTTAGAAGAAAAGGTGAAGAGACAATTGATTTAAAAAGTGGACATATACTCTATTATAAAGGCACAAATATTGGAAATACAAGTGGAGTAGGATTCATTATAAATAAAAAGTGGAAGAACAATATTGTGGAGATTGATGGTGTATCGGACAGAGTGGCAAGATTAGTTATACAACTTAATAGCAGATACCAAATGCAGATAATTCAGGTTTATGCCCCAACAAGTTCTCATAGTGATGAAGTAGTAGAAGATTTTTATATGGATGTACAAAAGGCTTTTGATCAGAGTAAACAACATTTTAAAATTGTTATGGGAGACTTTAATGCTAGAATTGGTAGACAAATGAAAGATGAAAGTGCTGTAGGTAATTTTGGTTATGGTAATAGAAATGAGAGAGGACATAGACTTGTGGAGTTTGCAGAAAAAGAAAAACTTTATATTATGAATTCTTTTTTTGAAAAAAATGTTAAAAGGAAATGGACATGGAAGCATCCAAATGAAGGTACAGCAGAATTGGATTATATTTTGACTAACAGGAAATACATATTTCAAGATTGTAATGTTCTTAATAAATTTAACACAGGAAGTGATCATCGATTAGTAAGGTGTAAGATATGTGTTAATGTAAAACTAGAGAGACAAAAATTATTAAGAAAAACAATATTTACAGTTGATATTCCTAATCTTCAGAAACATTCTAATGAATTTAAATTAGAACTTACAAATCGGTTTCAAGTATTAGTAGATTTTGAACATGATTCAGATTTGAATGAAATTAATATGAAAATAACTGATACACTTTTGAAAACTGCAACAAAGATAGCTGGTAGAAAAAAACAGCAATTGACCAATAAAATTTCTACTGAGACTAGAGAATTTATGAAGAAAAGAAGGAATATGAAGATATACAAAAATGATGCATTAAAAAGAATTGAATATCTCGAATTTTGTAAAATGGTGCGGAAAAGAGTTGAAAATGATATAAGAAAGTATAACTGTGAACTAGCAAGGAAAGCTGTAGAAGAAAATAAAAGTCTTAAGAATGTAAAACAACATTTTGGTATTGGTAGGAAATTTATATCTGCAATAAGAAAAAAAGATGGAATTATTACTAAAAGGAGAGATGACATCATGAAATTGGTAGAAGATTTTTATCAAGAATTATATAGTAATAAAGAACAAGTACCTCCTATATCTATTACATCTTCCAAATTGCCCAGAATTTTAAATGAAGAAGTGAGACATGCAATTAAATGTATGAAGAAAGGAAAGGCTCCAGGTAATGATGGAATTATAATTGATATATTAAAAGAAGCAGGTGAAGAAATAGAAAATTTTTTAGCAAAGTTATATACCAAATGTCTAAATGATAAAGATGTACCGGATGATTGGAAGAATGCAGTAATAATATTAATATTTAAAAAAGGTGATAAAGAAGATATTAGAAATTACAGACCTATCAGCCTTTTATCAGTTTTATATAAAATTTTTACCAAGATAATTACTACTCGTCTACAGAGAACATTGGATTTCCACCAACCAAGAGAACAAGCTGGATTTAAAAGTGGTTTTAGTACAGTAGATCATATCCAGGTATTGAGAGAAGTTATAGAAAGGACAAATGAATATGAGTTGCCATTATGCTTAGGATTTGTAGATTATGAAAAGGCATTTGATTCTATAAACATTTCTTCAGTGATTAAAGCATTAGATCATCAAGGTATAGATCCAGGATATTGTCATATTTTAAAGAATATTTATAAAAATGCAACAGCAACAATTAGATTACATAATGACACTGGGAAAGTCAACATTGAGAAAGGTGTAAGACAAGGTGACTCCATATCTCCAAAACCTTTTACAGCAGTGCTGCATGAAGTATTTTGTGGATTAAAATGGGAAACTAAAGGAGTGAAAGTAAATGGTGATTATTTAAGTCATTTAGATTTCGCAGATGATGTAGTTGTTTTTGCAAATAATGCTTCAGATCTGCAGGAAATGTTGCAGGAATTATCAGATGAAAGTAGGAAAGTAGGACTAAAGATAAATGTTAAAAAGACTAAAGTAATGTTTAATCGATTTGCTCAAAATATGAAAATAAAGATTGATTATGATGAATTAGAAGAAGTTAACAGTTACAAATACCTTGGTCAGATTATTAATACAGATGGAAACATAATGGAGGAAATTAATCATAGAATTAAACTTGGTTGGAGTGCTTTTGGTAGAAATAACTTGATACTAAAAGGAAATATGCCTATGTGTTTGAAAAGGAAGGTTTTTAACAAATGTGTTTTACCAGTTCTTACTTATGGATCTGAGACTTGGACACTTAATAGAAGAGCAATTCAGAGACTTCAGACCACTCAAAGAAGTATGGAGAGATGTATGTTGGGAGTAACAAGAAGAGATCGTAAACGCAATGTATGGGTAAGAGAACAAACAGGTGTTACTGACCTCATTGAAAAAATTAAAAGATTGAAGTGGAGTTGGGCTGGACATATTGTTAGAAGAGATGATAATAGATGGACAATTGAAATTTTAAACTGGATTCCAAGAGATTGTAAAAGACCCAGAAAGAGACTACATGTGAGATGGATGGATGAAATAAGAAAGTGTGCAGGGGTGATGTGGAGAAGAAAAGCTAAAGATCGGAGAAGATGGATTAAACTTGGAGAGACCTTCATCCTACAGTGGATTGATAATGGTTGATAATGATGATGATACATGTTTGCACCCCATATTAATATTTACAAAACTATATAGTCAACCTCAGTTCACATACACAAAAACTGAAACCATTTGCAAGGAATATAGAGACAATTTTGCCCAGGATAGTAATTTCCATAAATTATGACTTTGAATTTAAATAGCTTTGAATTTAAGTAGAATTTAATTAATTTTCTTTTTTGGATTGTTTAATCCACTTACTGCCATTCTCCTAGTTGGGGACCACCTAGATTGAAGCAGAACCTGGAACTGAAGGAATACATTTCAAATTATTATTTTTTAGTTCATTTTTATGAATATAAAAAAGTTTGGTTATCTTATTAAAATTTAGTATCAGATGATACTTTAGAAACATTTATTTAATATCTTTTCAATTTTCTGTACTCTATTTCCCCATTAATAACCTATACCTGTTTTTTATCAGATTCCCCCCCCCCCTCCCCATAACCCAATTCTTTTTTAATATCTTTGCAAGGTCAGTATTGCCCTAAGTCTGTTTTGCTTTTCACTTAAAAGAAAACAAAACAAAATGTAACAAAGATTCAATTAAATTTATATAATGTAATTTAAAATCTTTGCAACATAAATAGAAATTAGCAATATAAAATAATGGTTACAATGATAAATGAATGTATCACTTTAATTAAATATAAATATGAATATCATTTTCTCCTAGATTAAATATTGTTATAACAACTTATTGGTATGATATTAGATTAGAATGACTGTTTGACTAAAATATTTGCTAGATTTTATGAAATTTTAAGATCTTCTAATTTCTATAAAATTATTCAACCTTATCCAAACTTAGTTATTCATTAAATCAAATAATTTTTTGTTTCGTTTTTATACCTCAATATATTTATCTGTTCTCATTGTGCTACTGTGAAACAATTTGGTTGGGATGCCATAAATTCATACCTATTTAGATCTAATTCTAAAAAAAAAAAACTTTCCATTTAGAGCAGTAGATGAAAAATCTTTTCTTCTGCAATGTAGTAACATAATTATTCCTTAAGTTTTAAAATATTTGTAACTGGTGAGAAACAATTAGAACTTGATTCATCAGTTTTTACTAAAAATATAATACATTAAACACACGTTTGAATTCTGAATTTACTTATAAAAATATAGGTTTCCCTGCATGATTTGTAATAATATTAGTAGTATTAATAGTACTATTCCTACTATTATTACTGTTACTACTAACAACAACAATAATAAAAATAATAAGCCATTCATAAATGAATATAACCAATTCTATAACTCCAAGAAAACAAAAGGAGAATGAAAAACAATTCTAGAAATGAGTTTTGAAATGACTACATAAAATAATCTATGAACAACAAACAAATTTGCATGTAAAATATACTGATCCATTTTCTGTTTTCTTGAAATTTTATTTTGTTGTCTTTTAATTTATTCAGCAGAAAATTTTTCTTTCTAAAATACTTGAATATCATGTCAAATTGTAACTGTTTAATGTATTCTCTGCATATTTTCTCAATCCAAACAATTATCATTGCTATTTGTAAAATGTTTGAAGTAATCCTTATAATGTAGATGGGGTCTATTTCTCCATGAAAACCATATTCAAGTTAACCATAAAACATCCTTTTGGAAAACTTGCAATGTTCATTCATTTTACATATACAATCCAACAAAGGTATGATTTTACAATAATGAACTTTATAGTATCACATCTAACAAGTTAAAGAACACATTAATTGGTTTTTTGATCTTAGAGTATCCTTAAATGAAACTTCTCTAATAGTTTTATACTGTGTCAATACAGTACCCAAATCTCACTTCCCTAAAATAAAATAGGTAAAATAACAACTCAATGTACAGCCCCATGCCACTTACATTTTTAAAATTTTAGCATTAAAGTTTCTGATGACAATTTTAAAATATAATATCAATTTTTACAATGTTGTTTTTACTTTTTTTTTGTTGATGATAAACCCATTTCCACTTGTGTTTCCAATATATCTGACTTTATAATAAAATATATGTCCATTTCTTATATCAATTGTCTTTCACTTTTTTATTTAATTTCATAAAACGCATCAATGTTCTACATAATATTAGACAGTTCTTCATTTTGAAGTGATATCCAATAGTATATATCATCTAAATAAAAAGTCATCATTAAATGGCAATCTGAAATCAGAGATTCTTAGTACCCTTTGTTTTTGGTCTCCAATCATTGTCTTGACTGGCAATTTTATAGCCTCCTGGGAACAAGGACCATAATTTAGTTTTGTCTGTCATGATTATACATATTTATATAAAAAGATAATTCACACACACACATCAATCCTCCCTTCAAGAAACTGAACCAATGTTTTAATTTAGAACTATCAGATAATTGAAAAAAAAGAACTTAGTGTTTCTTGATTATAAATTCAGACACAAAAAGTCAATAAATTCACCACTATAACTTACATATTGACAAGCAGCCCATCCATGTTCATTTACCACAAAAATAATCACAATACACACTGCAGTGACAAAAAACATATGAATGGACATTAGAAATATACCTTCTTTCAGTTATCAACACAACAGTAAACTCATTTCTGAAAACACACACACACACACATATATATATATATATATAGTAACCAGTTGGCTACATTGCTGCATTAAAAATAATTAGATAGTTGGTAGCGTATTCCTCAGGTTTAGTTTAGGATTATTTATTTTAATGGAGAAAATAAGATTTGATTTTCCCATGCATATTTTTAATAATAATAATGGGTCTGCAATTAACCAAGTATTTTAAGT
Source organism: Epiperipatus broadwayi (assembly GCA_028023455.1). NCBI lineage: Eukaryota > Metazoa > Onychophora > Udeonychophora > Euonychophora > Peripatidae > Epiperipatus > Epiperipatus broadwayi. The sequence goes on from JAQFVV010012401.1 coordinate 5,411,413, forward strand.
CCCAATATGATAGTATGAGAATTCTCAAATATTAAATTTGTTAAATAATATGATTTTAATATGGGAATATTTTAATAAGTTATAGATAATTGTAGAAAGGAGAGATAACTATAAAAGAATGTAAACAAGTTTTAAACTCTCTCTTCAGTAATTATAATTAGTTAGTAGTTTTAATTTAAACTATGAAAATATACTAAGGAAAAAAATAATTTTCTCTTTTTTTGTAAATTATTTGATAGATATTAATTGTAACCTTAAAAGAGAGATAAAGTTTTATTCTTAATAGTATTTTTAAAAAAGAAAAAAATAAGATTTTGACACTTTTAGCACATTTTATTTTAATTAATCAGTTTTTTTTCTTTTCTCTTTATCTCTCTTCAATGCAAAAATCAAATCAGTGCAATTAACTAATTATCTTGCTTTCCTTTTGCAAGAAAATTTTTTAATTAGAAAGTAATGTCAAGAATTTTATGATGTTAATTTAAGTTTTTGACTTATTTTTTAATGTCTATGATTAAGAGAAAAAGAGATGAACAATTGTATTTAAAAAAAATTATCTAATAGGTTGTTACAAAAATTATCAGGTTAGAGACAGATTGTGATTGGTTTGTAGAAAGATTGTTCTAGAAAAAAATAATGGGGGTGAGAATAAGTCAGAAGACCCTTGTGTCTGGTAAGAAAAAATTATTCCTTATCTAGTTATTGAAGAGAATAGTCAAGTCTTAATACAGCTGCTGAAAAAGACAGTAGGATAAATTATTTCTAATATAGCTGTTGAAGAGAGAGCAGTCAAGTCTTAATCCAACTGCTAAAGAAGAAAAGCAGAAGTTTTAACTAAGCTACTGCATAATACAACAGAAGTTTTAAACAAGCTTTTAGCATGCTATGAGTTTAGTCATGAAAATGGTTTGTACAATGAAAACCATGTGCTAAATTCAGCTAAAATTCTAGACATATTCCTCCATGTATTCACTGGAATAAAAATGTAAAGATGAAGTTACTCCTAAAGTAATCTGCAACCAAGAACATGATTCTATATCTGTGTTAGTCTCACTTGTGAATTTATTAAGAGAAAATGGATAAAATGTTAACCTGGAAATGAAATACTACACACCAGAAAAAGGACAAATTAATCATCTTCATATATAGAAGCCCTCAAGAAGAAAACTCAACTGAAAAAACTGGAAATTATAATTGGAAAGGGCTCCACAGAAAAAAATAAAACAATAATTAAAGTATTTTTTGTGTGTGCACATTGTATTTTTATTAATAAATTTTTTTTAAAATATAAAAGTAATAATTTTTTTTTGTAAGAACTGAAATTTTAGATAGTTTCATTAAATTAATGTTTTCTAATTGTGAAACATATTTTTTTTAATCGATTTAATTTTCTCTTAAAAATTATGAATTTTTTTTAGAAAATTTAATTTTTGTAAACTTAAATTTGTTTGTGTAAAACATAATTTTTCCCTTCTAAAATCTTGATAAAAGATAGCTAAATCAAAGATTATCTTTGATTTTGATGTTGTTTTTCCTACTCTTAGTTACTTTAAAGAAATAATTAATTAAAAGTTATTTATAGATATAAATCAATTGAGTGATTATAATTTTTATGAAAATATATTTTTTGATGAAATTAATGTTTAAAATCTCACACTATCATGTCATTTTTTTGTTTATTGTTAATCAATTAGTTATTAAATAATTGTTTAAAAAATATTTTTTAGTCTTTATTTCTTCCAATTCCTGTTTCATAAATTGCAGTGTGTGTGACTTTATTTCATGACAGCTTAATGTTCTAGGATTTTTTTAATGATCCCAATAAAACTATTTACTTATAATAGGGTAAACCTAAGAATTATTTGAAGTGATTTATAATAAGCTGCTTTGTTTATTTATTTATCTCTTGCTCATAGTAATAGTTTATAGAGTTCTTGCTTCCTGAGGTATATTTGTGCATAACAGTTATAAGGAGTAGGGGTTTATGTTTAGTGTTATGAACATTCAGATGATGATGATCCTGGTTGGTGCAAAAGGGATATTCTTTAAAGTACATACACTGCATTTCATTTTATTTATTACTTTAGAAATTTATTTTATAATTGGCAGTACATTAATGATACTAAGTGGCCAGAGCAGTATCTCAGCATTATTTGACTTATTATTGTATTTTGATGGAGTATCACCTAAGTATGTGCATCCAGATAATTATTGTATGTATTTCTGCCCTATGTTTGTAGTGGCTAAATAATTAGCTGTTTATGGTGGACCACTTTCAAATTCAGTCACAAGATTGACTGTTGATTATTTTTATTGTTGATCATTCATGATGATGAATGATTGTTACTTTTGTGTAATGCTGGTGAACTTATAATTAGTTTTGTGCTAATATCTTATGCTCATTCCTTTTATATTTAATTTTATATTTTGTTTATTTGGGGATGATGATGTCTTCCATCTCATAATTCAGTCCCAACAAGGTGTACTGTTAAAAATGGCTACCCAATTGTGATTCCTTGTAATTGCAGATTCTCCCTTATTAACCCTTACTTTCAATACTGTTAATATATATATAATAACAGGGCTGGGTTCAAACCTGTTCTAAAGGATGGTGGTATATATGCACATAGATATATATAATCAAAATTTGTAATAAATTTGTTTTCCTTTTCTTTGCTTTTTTTGTGTGTATATTTTTAAATGGGGAAACAGAAAGAGATTAATCAGAAAAGGGGGGGGGGTTATAAAGTTTGTGCTCTTGTATTTTGTTTAAAAACACATGTAGTTGTACTGCTGTATGGATGAATAAGTGGAATGGACTCATTAAAAAAAAATAAGGCAAGGTTTTATTTTCAAAATGGAAGTCATAGTACAATATCATCAAAAAGATATATTAAATGAAAGAAAAAAGATCAAAAATGCATAGATTGTTATCTTGATAAATACATTTTTTTTAATGAAAAGAAAAATGCTAAGAAAGAAACAAAGAATGGTCGGATATGGATTTTGAGGTGTTAATTGAAATTCCTTGACGTCAAGAAAAAAAAGTGCTAAAAATAACACATGGTTTCTTTTTAAAGAAAAGAAAAAAAAAAGAATAAAAAGAAAATGGAACAATAGAAATAATTAAGGAGAATTCTTCAGTCAGACTTTCGAGGCCATTTTTAAAAGATTTGTTCTATTAGTGAGATCGTAAAAATATTATTTTAAAAACTACATATAGCCATCCGTCATGAATGGGCTAGGGTAAGAACTGAAACATGCAGGGCTCTGCAGGCCATCCTACAAGGTGTTAATTGAAATTCCTTGACGTCAAGAAAAAAAAGTGCTAAAAATAACACATGGTTTCTTTTTAAAGAAAAGAAAAAAAAAAGAATAAAAAGAAAATGGAACAATAGAAATAATTAAGGAGAATTCTTCAGTCAGACTTTCGAGGCCATTTTTAAAAGATTTGTTCTATTAGTGAGATCGTAAAAATATTATTTTAAAAACTACATATAGCCATCCGTCATGAATGGGCTAGGGTAAGAACTGAAACATGCAGGGCTCTGCAGGCCATCCTACAAAGATACTGCAGATGCTGTCTACATTGGAAGTAAGCCCCTCTTAAACCTGACAAATAGAATGATTTTCACCGAATGTTCTTGATATTATATTAAGGGTTTCGTTCAAGATACACTTATCCAAAAGCAACTGTTTACAATGCCATAGTGTCAAACGAACCAAGGCTGCTATTCATCTATACCCCTGGGGAGAAATCAAGGTAATGTGAACACTTTCTTAAGCACTACTCACTTCTTAAATAATAATTCATCTTCAATAATAATATTGTATAAAGACTAAAAAAAAAAAAAGAGAAACATTTTATGCATCGTCAAGTATGTTTTATATAGACTAAATGCTGAATTGTCTCATTTGTCTTATATTATCTGATTTTGTTGTATTTATTTGTCTATGCAGTATATGTATGTGCATGTATTATCTTCAAAATATATGAGCACAAACTAGAAATAGTTATTATGGGATTTCTACATTAATGAGTATTAAATATTTATTTTAAGCATGAGTGTATGTATCTGTGTTGATTTCTTTTATTTAGATTGTTTAATAGAGATAGAGACTTGTAGTAAAATAATATATAAAAGTGCCGATGAAGGGTCTACGTGCGCATTTATGTCCCCATATCTTTCCCATGGCTAATAACCACCCACCCTGAATGAGCTAGCCAGTGGTAGGAGTTCTGTTTGTTCAAAATTAGTATTTGAGCTCTCCCAGCATAATTCTTATATAATACATGTAGGTAAGATTGGTGCTTGGAGTCAGAAATTGATGTCCATAAATATGCTGGGCGAGAAATAAGAGAACCGTGTAGAATTACTGACCGAATAAAAAATTATATATATATATATTATATAGAAAAAAAAGAGAAAGGAAAACTATTACATTATAATTTCACAAACACTCGTATGGTCATATATATATGTGATTCACACAAAAAGGCAAAATCCATTACAATGGCATCCCAACGAAGGAGCTTTCAAAGAGTGGAAAGTATGGGGGATAGAAGATAAGAGTTAAATATAAGAGTTAAATATAAGGGTTAAATAATAATAATAAAAGAATTAATGTGAAATTTATAATTGTTTCAGTGAATTTTAAAGAAAGAGAGATCAGAAAATAGGTTTGGAGTAGGTTAAGTAGGAAAATTAGATAGGTAGCACAGTACTTCGGGGATGGAAAGTAGGTTTGGCACATTTGATGTAGAAATAGCTGACATAAAATTGTTATAATTAGCTTGTTATTAGAAACAGTGATAGATATATAAAAGTAAAATAAAATAAAGTGAATGTGAACAAGATTACAGAAAAAAATGGATCAACAGAAGAAAGAAAAGGAGGGAGAATTAAGCATGATAAAAACCATTATCGAAAAATTGGAAAGCAGATTTTAGAAATTTGAGGAAAGGTTTGAGAAAAGATTGCAAGAATTAGAACGGAAAATAGAAGGAAAAAAAGAAGTGTCTAAGGGAAGAGAGCGAGAAAGAGCCAGTAGAGAAAGAAACTATAGGTAAAGACAAGAAGTCTAATGAAAAGAGAGTAGGAAAAAATCAGAGTGAGGGTGAAGAAGAAAAAAACAGAGATAAGATAAAGTTAGCAAAAATACATGAAACTACCACGAAATATGTAATGGCACAGGCTAACATCAATCAATTTTTAAAGATTCAGCCATTCACTAGCCAAATGGGAAAAGCTCCCATAGAGCACCTGCAGAGCCTGAGGAGATACTTTAGCATTAACCCTATGGCCGAAGAAAGCAAAATCACAATTGCATGCAGCAATTTAGCAAAATCTATAAATTCCCTTCTTCATTGGATTGGATGGGTAAAGTAAATGAAGAATGCAAGACTCTCTAAAAAGGTCTTTTAGGTGAATTTCAGCATGGGGTTCATGGAAGAAGTAAATCTCATCTATGTTATAACAATTATCTTTTAAAGAAAAGTGCAGTATTGATTGTTTCCATTAAAAAAATATGGCAGAAAATATATTGGAAAACTACAATTAGACAAGGTGTTGAAATTTTCAGAAAGAAAAAAAAGTTTTATGCTGAAAAATTGAAAGCTAGCATTATTACATATCAAATAAAAAGAAACATAGGTTAGCATATTCTACATTTGGGCTATTTGTTATTCACAGATTAGTTTGTATAATGATTGCAAGTTTCATTTCTAGAGCAGGTTCTTTTGTTTTCCTTCCTTGGAGTTTCATTTATGGGTGATTGCTACATGTATATAAGTTTATTCTTCATGCAATTTATTCTAATCCTCTTTCAACATCCTACAATTCAAAAATAAATGATCAATATTCTTCCCATTTTTATATGGACCATATCTATAGTCCAAATCCTTATTCTAATTTTGCTCTTATTGCCTGTTATCAAAAAGTTCTCTCTGGTGTTATCAAATATCCTTTCATAAATTTTTTTATTTTTATGTAACATCAAACTATTTTTTTATTAATTTTCCACATTCCTATTTCTCAAATCAACTGATCTATTCTCCCCCCTCTCCATCACTTATAATTATGTACCTGTAACATATTCTTTAGACAGTTATAGAAATATATAGAAATAAAATCTTTGTCTATTAACTTCATGTATTTGCAAAATCTTTTTTGCTTCAGTGTGTTTAATGGCTTTTACTCACAATTCAATTAACTATTATTTTACAACTTTTAAAATTTTATCTAGAAATTTCCAAGACTTCTAACCAATACAAATACTTTATTTTTCCATGTTTATACAATTTCTATAATCCCTTTCCAAATTTATTATATGATAAAAATTCCAGAATTTTAATTACTTCCATGGTATTTTTTGCTTTTGCCTTGACTCTAATCTCCAACACTCTATTCAGGCTATATAATTTTTTTTATATGATGAAGATGGACAGATTTTTGCAACCCAAAAATTACTTGCAATTTTTTCTGAATATCATGGTCTATCATCTACTGTGTAATAATATTAATAATTATTATAAATAATATTAACTATTTTAAGTAATATTAATATATAAAAAAATTCAAAAGAAAAATCAGAACAAAATATAAACTGCAAGTAGGAACATAAAAATTTATTAAGTTGTCGACCGTAACTGCATGCTGTCTTCTAATCTTGAATATCTGGCTACATAGCTACTATCACTACTCTTGCACAGGATTCTAAATGGTCTTTTGTGATATGAGAATGGGATTTTGATTTAATTATATTCATTGTTAAGAATGTAGACTCACATGAAGAAATAGTCAAAAAATGATATTAAATGCAACTTTTTTTAAAAATTTAGATACTTTTTTTTATTTATTAGATTCCAAAAGTAATTTTTAGGGTCTGAACTGTGTGCTTTTAAAATTATGTCATTTTGTAGAAGAATTTCATTTTTCTCTACAGAAAAAGAAAATGTGTTATTTATATTTTCTATCATTTATTCCACATCAACATCACCAACCAGATTACTTATAAAGATAACTATTAGTTCCATTTCTGGTAAACTCTTGGAAATCTCTCTCAAATTTGGAGTGAGGAATTATTATTTCTTCATAAGATTTATTTTTATTGAATGTACTTTCATTTTTTGACAATTTATCAGAAATATTCATCAACTTAGCAGATAACTATTTTTAAAGTGTTAACATAACTAATAATTTCAGCTATTGTTTTAATTTCTTCCTTGTAAATTGTTAATTCAATTCATTAATTAATAATGGAAGTCAAATCCACAAATTAAACGTCTTCACTAGGTTGAATATCTGCTTTATTACTTGACTTTAAAAAATCTTTTACTTTTTATAATAAATTCCTGAATCTTAGTAAAAAAATATTCCTCAACTTAGTCTACTCAGATTCATTTTTTTCTAGTTGATCCTGAAACATTTTTTTCTGAAGACTTTTAGCTCAAATACAATTCATAATTTTAATGCAGGTTCTCTTAATATGATACACATTTAGAATTTTACTAGAGACTGCTGTTGTATAATGCAAGGATATGAAAGGAAATCTGGAAATTATCTTCTCTGATAAATATAGCCAAAAATTCATTGGTTGCTTCAATCATTGTCAGCATCCATTTCATCGATACATCTTCGTAAATTGATTTTTTTTCTTTTCTAAATCAAGTAAACATAATCACCTCATGTTTTTCTTAAAAGATAATGTTGTTAATAATTCTTCTTTCACATTCACAGAATTAAATACCATTCTTATAAAAATATAAAGCAGGGGATATTCAATATGTCAGGAGATTAATCAAACTGCATGCAAAAGAAATGTAGTTATCTATATTTTCAGTTATGATTTCTGTATAGTGTATGTTAGTTCTACACTAATATCATATGTCTTCAATAAATTGAAGATGTTTTCATTTTTGTTCCTGAATGAGTCAAATAATGAATTATTGGCTTTTGAAAATGTTTATTTTATCATTTCACCAACTGCCAACTTCTGTTTGTTAAAACAAAATTCACATGAAATGATGCAGTTGTTGCAGCTTTACATTTAATAATGGGTTTAATTCGTTTATGCAATTTGCTCTTTAACAGAAAGTTTTGTCAAAACTTGCATGTTATGGTTTTAAAATGTCTTAACATTTCCTGTTTTTTGGAAATGACTCATTTGCATGACTTATATAACACATTTTGCATTCCCCATTATGAAAAAAAAAAAAGCTGTTCTTTCCATTCTGCATTAGTGTTGTACATCTTTTTTTTTCTTACACTCTTCTTTTAAAATATAATAAACTACTATTTATTTATTTATAAAATCCTCGGTGACTGATAGAATATATTTAATGCTGGTGTTATGCAATCGATATATTCGAGACAATGAATTTGTAATCGATATAGTGATTTATTTCGGCTGAAGGCGTGTGTATTGCCTGATACATTTTTCGACTAGCTTGTCTGATTGTACACAGCTATGTCAATTATGAATAACCAATTTTCAATTTGGGTTCTTACATATTAGTCCGACGGTAATAAAAAACGCAAGTTCACATATACAATCTTTTAAAAACGAAAACAATTTTCAAAGTGAATGTTAGATAATATTCCGATCACGAGAAAGTTGCTAGTCAAAATGTTAGTTTATTATCTAATAATCAATCAAATTTTTTTTTCATTTTTAGATTTTAAATGTGTTTAATTTGCTCTTTAATTACATATTTGTTTGTGCCGGCGTTATAATATAAATGCATGATTTTCTCCATGTACAAAATGTTGTTTTCTCTTACTATCTATCACCGGATTAAGACATATGTGAAATCTCACCGTCGGACTAATACGTAATGTAGCATTGGTTGCTATTATTTTCTTTTAATTTCTTGGATGTCTTGCCTAATCTGACCAGATAACGAAGTACCTAATTGTTAAAGTAGATCTGCAGCAATTACAATTAAGAGATCACTTGTCTAATACTAGTTTGTTTAAAATTAAGAAAAAAAATCTAGTATCAACAGTTTTTTAAAAATTTAATTTTATTTCTGTTTGATATATTCATTTTGCATCTGTCATGCAATTAGCATTTTTTCTCCGACTTTTGATAATTAATGACCATAGTGTTAAAAATTTTAATCAATATGTAATTAAATTTATCACATTTTATTTAGGCGTTTCTAAATATGTAATTTAAGATAATTAATTCTGTTTTAAAATATAGATAATTATTAGTATCTGTTTGAATAATCATGTTTAATTTATAATTAAACTTTTTTAATTATTTATTTTAATCTCTCTCTATATATTTAGAATACTTCAAAACGCTTCTGGAAATATTGTACATTTTGAAAGAGTTGTTTTTAACGATACTTTTCAAATTGGAAATATTAACATTGCCAGTACTATAAACAGGTAATTAAATAAATAATTCAAATTAAGAACATTAAAAAAAACTATTTAATTACTTGTATTTTAAGGTATATATAAAGATATTTATTTTATTATCAGAAAATTGTAGGTGTATATTTTTAATGAGCCTTAGGGAAGACAGATATATAATAATATATAGTACATTTTACATTATATTCACGACTATATGATGTAGGTCAAAGTTTGTTTCTTCTTTTTTTAACAAAAAAAAAAAACTTAACCAGATATAAGTATATATTTATGTATAGACATAAGTTTTTTTTTCTATCCCACATAATGTCCATTTTACACCATACTATTTCTTCTTTTTCTCTCTCTTTTTTAACCATATACGAATAGGTGGTGCTTAAACAAATATAGATTCTCACTCTTTATCCCTTCGAATAGTTTTCTAATCCTACTATTCACTTTTTGAAACTATCTATTACACAATTTACATTTCTTCTTTATTTTGACAATTCTATCTTTTCTAAGCTGTATTATATAAATGCATAGCATTATTAACATATTTTGTAACATACTAAATGTAACATGACTTTTTTAGCTTACTTTTCTCATAACACAGGAGGTTCCCTATCTTTAGTCAATTATGTAAGCACAAATTTGATCAATTGACACTAAATGACCATGACCACAGATTTCTGTAACCAGATTTTTGCTGACAATTATGGAGAAAGTGTGCATTTTTATCTAAAAAATTCTTATACAGTTTAATATGATTTGTGCTCTAGGGATATTCTAATACCAGCCAAGTAGTGACAATAACTTTATTAAAAAAGAAAAACTAACACAGTTTAAACTTAACAACACAAGTTTATTCACTTGCCAATAAATGTATATAAATAAAAAAATAAATCACTTCATAATCTCCAAAGTCCATCAATAATTTGTAGATGTATGAATAAACTTATTCACATGCATAGTAATTAAATATAGTCCATATATTTTCATATATATATACACACACACATTGTATATCTTGAATATCAGGGATGGAAAACCTTTTTCTTCCAAGAGCCATTTGAATATTTATAACCTTATTTACAGGCCACACAAAATTATAGATTTAAAAATTAGCCTTCTACATTTGTTCAAAAATTTAATGAGTTTATCTCTAATCATTAAGGATCACAATGCCTTCAAATAATGGATTACTGTAGATTCCTTTCTTATTATAATCAGATTAAGCATTCGTTGCCACTAACCAATGTGTATATATAAAGATAACTTCACCAGCAATGGCAAGAACAATAGTCAATGATGCTCACTGAATCTGAATGTTTCCATTAAAGTTGGAGCTTTGGCAATAAATAGTCAGCCTTTTTGAAGATAGATCAGAGAACAACTGTCAAACTGAAAGATGGTATGTGTTCTCCAGAAAACAATTATTAAACTTAAATAACAGTAGCCTATTTCACCATATACCATTGAAGGAAACTCCTGCTAATCTGAACAGCAGTGATTGTTCTCCAGACTGTAGCTATATAAGCTAATAGTTAACCCAATGAGGCAAGTCTGCATTTCAGGACTGGAAGTTGCCAGAAGCAAAGCCAACTCAGGGTAAACTGTAAATAAAGCCATCGGAAGGGTTGTCTACCTACTCACAAGGCAGGCTGTTAAATATAGCTGGAAACAGGCAGAGAAATCTATGAGGGCACAAATAGTCCCTTCAAGAACAGTTCACATTTATCTGCTAGACAGTGGCAGGCAGAGTTTAGCCACCATTACTTAAAGCTGTAAATATTGTAAATATATTAGAAATTGAGTATATGTTTGTATCTATCTATTACTAATGAATATTTTATTAAAATGTATATGTACTTTTGTCTTAATATGAATAATCCAGACTGAACACAATAGATTTGCCACAGTTTGACAAAATAAAAAAAAAATTTTTTTCACACAGCTGGAAAAAAAAGATTAAACAACAAAATCTTGCTCCCACATGTCATTAGATTTTCTATTGATGGCAAATAGTCTCCTCATCAATAGTAACATTAGGACTGGTAGATATACCTTGCTAAACAGTAGGAGGTAGAATATAGCCATCATTACTTGAATCTGTAAATACTGCAAATATATTAGAAATTGAGTATATGTATCTATTACTAATAAATATATTATTAAAACATATGTATATTCATTTGTGTTGATATGAGTAATATGAGTAATTCAGACTAAAAACAACAAATTTGGCACAGTCCAACAAAATTTTTAAAAAAAATTCCCCATAGCTGGGAAAAAAGATTAAGTAACAAAATCTTGTCCCTGTGGGTGTTAGATTTTATTATCATTCAGAAAAATTAACCACAAACGTTATCGGCATGACAATAAAATTTTGTAAAATCAATCAAGAGTGGTTACTTTTAGATTAAAGATGTAATTCCCACTAATGGATTGATAGATTTTGTCTTTATCAGAAATTGGCAATTACATTAGCAATAGCTTATTATATAAATATTAAAAGATAATTCTGAGTGGTGACTCAGATAAATTAAATTGTTTTTTCTCTCATAATATAAAGAGGAGAAAATGACAAATCGCTAATGTTGGCTCAATTGAAGTTTTCGATCCAGCTTACCAAGAGAATTGGCCAAGCTATAAAGGATCAAATCTTTTATTTACAGGCTAATTAAATCAAAAGATGTGAGTTGAAATTAGCCATGCTTATAACAATAATTGATCCCCAGACTTAAATCACAAACATCAGAGATACTAGATGACCTAGATTTTGACAAGGCATTATCTCTACCAACCAACCTTTTTATTCCTAAACCACTAATGATAATGCAGAGATATTATTTCAATCCTTGTGACCAAGGGTAAGAAGAAAAAGCTAAAGATTATGCTGTTAGAATTTATTAATTAGTATTAAAATGTGATTTTAAAGACTCCTTAATGAAGTATTCAAAACATTTTATCTGCAGAATAAAACTATCATAATCTTAGGAATCTACTAATGGATTCTGAGGTAAACTTTGAATCAGCTTTGTCTCAAGAAACACTAGCAAAATCAACAGTTAGTCAAGCAAGGCTATTGAAAAAATTATAATATTCAAAGTATTGAGTACAACACTGGTTCGATCTAATATCCAGCTGACAGTTCAAATAAATTGACAATGAATAATAAGCATTGTTACAGATATACTGAATTGATTCATGCACACACAGAATGTCCACTTCACTATATTGTGTGTACATATTGCAAGCATGTTGTACAAGAACTGCTTGGATTAAAATGAAACAAGTAGCTAATGATAGAATGGATGAATCCATTACAAAAAGCAATTTAAAGTAAATAAACAAATTGTTCACATAAACAACTTGAAAAATAGTGATTCTGTTTTCAATCATAGAGTTATTATTAATGATACGTTCACAATGGAACTGGCCACAGAGTCTACAGTGTCCATAGTGTCAAACAAGACTGGTCTATCATTAATAAGAGTAATAAATTTCAGCTGCACACTAGCAGCAAATCAATAACTGTTAACAGGGCAATCAAATAACACTCTTGGAACAGATAAGAGTCAAAGTTATGATGTCTAATAAGATTATATATCTACCACTAATTGTAGCATCAGGTGAATATAACAATTTATTAGGTCATGATTGGTTTAGTCACTTAGATTTTGCAGTGAAAAAAGTGAACCAGCTCACAACTAGAAGTAACTTAAAAAGGGTTTATCCAGAAGTAATTAATAATCCAGGTCAGAATCCTCAAATAATGCACAAAACTAATAAGTGCAAAAAGCAGATATGTACTTATGCCCTTTGCTGCACATTTAAGAGCACTCCCAAATGGGTTCCAGCAGTGGTGATTGGACTTAAAGGGTTTCAAACAGTATTGGTTACAACTGCTGATGAACAACCACATCATCAACCTAAAAATCAACTTAGATTAAATTAACCCACAGTTCCATGATTAGCTATCATCAAAGCGTCACCAGATAAAAAGCAGCAAACTAACAGTGATGTGTCATCAACCTACATGAATCTATAGCTCAAAGATCAACCATCAGCAAAATCTCATCAGATAAAACAGTTGCAATCGACCAGTGAATTATCATCAACCAGTTGTAGTGAACCTTCAGTTTCAAAAACTCCAAACAATGTCAGCAATGGACCTATTGAGAACATCATCAAGCTAGAAGAAGTAACTAAGCAAAGAAAACATCTTCCAACACAGCTTCATGACAAATTGCTCCAGAGCTAATTTTAGTCAGGGGAGAGAATGACTTATCTCACCTTGCCTTCAAATAATGGAATAGTCCAAATTCCTTTATTATTGCAATTGGATTGAGCAGTCATTGTCGCTAACAAATGTTTATTTATAAAGATAACACCCAGACAATGGCAAAAATAGTGAGTAGGCAATGATGCTCCCTGAATCTAAATGTTTCCATTAAAGTTGGGGATCTGGCAATAAATAGTCAACCTTTTTGAAGGTAAGGTGGAGACTAACTGTCAAACCTGAAAGACAGTATGCATTCTCCAGAGAACAATTGTTAAACCCAAATAAAAGTAGCCTAGTTCTCCATATATGGTTGAAAGAAATCCCTGCTAAACTAAACAGCTATGATCATTCTCCAGAATATAGCTATTTAAACTAATGGTTACTGCATAAGGCAAATTCATGTTTTAGGACCAGAAGCTGTCAGAATCAAAACCAACTCAGGTCCAGCTGTAAATATAGCCAGAAGAGTCACCATATGTATTTACAAGGCAAGCTGATCAAGTACAGCTGGAAATGGGTACCAAAATCTAGAAGGGCACATACAGTTCCTTGTCACCAGTTCACATTAGAACAGGTAGCTGTACACCACTAGATAGTAGCAGGTAGAATTGGTTATTATTACTTAAATATGTAAATATTGGAAATATATTAGAAATCAAGGGTTTTTATATCTATATACTAATAAATATATTATTAAAATATATGAATATTCATTTATGTTTATATGAGTAATCCAGACTAAATGCAACAGGTGAGCAACCTTTTCAATGGCAGGACAATTTCACTTCGCCCCTTTTAAACAAAGTCCATAATTTTTTTGAGAATTAAAAATAAAATAACAGCATTATTATAAATGATTATTCTATATTTAATGATAATTTTTCCAATTTGCCTTGAATCTATTTTTGTGACATATATGTTCTGGACACGTTAATTGTACAGCAGTAAGTATGCAATCTTTTATATACTTCTTTTTAGAACATACTTACAAATTTTTTGCCTTTTTTTAAAAAAAAAAACTTATTCTCACAGAATGCTTTGGTTTATTTCTTTTCTAATGCACAATTTTCTGTGTCAATTTTATTCCATGAAGTCATCCTAATAAAAAAAAAATTAAATGCAAAATAATAATAATAAAATAAAGTAAAATTCGAGTTTTAATTTTAGCTAATTATGTGTTCATCTGCAAAAATCACTTTAAAAGCAAATAAAATCTCAGTGTGTAGGTTAAATTTGTAGATAGATTAAGTAATATAAAGAATTTGTTGGAATATTGCACCTCTGATAGAATGAACTAGAAAGGTTGAGAGAAAAAGAGATGTAGATGAGAAAATAAATATTTTATTTTATTTAACTTAATTCAATCATCATCATCATCATTATCAACCATTATCAATCCACTGCAGGATGAAGGTCTCTCCAAGTTTAATCCATCTTCTCCGATCTTTAGCTTCTCTTCTCCACATCTTAATTCAATACTTGTACTTATATTTACATAGTCCTACATGCAAGTTTAAATAGAAGCTTGATACAGTTCCATTTTATATGCATTTGTGTAAATGTTTGGGAGGAGGGAGTCATATTGAGAGCTTTTGAAAACCACACTTGGCCTACAGGCCTGACGTTTTCCACCCCTGTTGTATATGCAATGATTTTATATGATTATTTATTATTCAGCTGACATTCTGCTGGTGATTATATATATTTAATATATCAGCCCACAAAGTAGATCATTGCAGGTTTTTATATCAGACCTTTTTGCATAATCTGTGTTCATTTGTATATATTATTTTTTATTATCATTGAAATATAATCAGGTTGTATATAAATTTTTCTAGAGTGAATGCTAATCAAGGATGACAATTATACATGTACTGCCAATATGTACTTACAAAAATTTAATAAACAATTTACTTATAAACATACACAGACAGTCCACTTCTTCCCTCACTCTAGAAATAAGTTACAGTTTAACTATAAATACAATTCTTTAGTTTTTCAGATTTTCTACAATCTCACATACATCTAAGTTGGCTTTTCTTTTTAATTTAAGTTCCACTAGTTTTACAGCTTGATTGTCTTATTTAATATTCCTTTTAGTCAAATTTATTTTCTCAATCTGATTATCAGAGTTTCATTATTCTGTGTGGCTGAGGGGGTAATCAGCACTCTCTTCACATTATAGAAACTTTGCTGATGATAATTAGACACTGTGTTTCTGATGTCTCACTCTGATAATGTTATAAGTGGATTGATATATTTCCTAAGTGTTTACTATTATCCAATTTGATTACTCTGATTTGTTTGGCTAATACTTCTATTATCACACCAGGAAGCCATTTATTTCTTAAAATATCTCTAATCTAAACTGGCTTACTAACTAAATTTTCCATAGTCTAAGTAAACTTGCTTACAAACTTTAAAATTTTCACAATCTAACCAATCATGGTATTAGTTGATATTAACTTTGACAGATATGAGTGACATTTTTGATACATTAACAATATTTCAGATGTCTTCATTGTCAATATGCACAGTGTAAAATGTTGGAAGAACATTGCATCAATTAGTGTTATCCTGGTATGCCTTTTTATTCAACATGGATTTAAGAGTACCTTTTTGGTTAAACCATTGGACTCAGAAGGTTTGGTGGTGTCAAAAACTGGCATATTGCCTTATCAGTTAAAAATCTTTAAAAAAACATCTGCAATGCAAAATCAGTTCCATTACTGATGATAATGATTTCTGGATATCCTTGGTTTGCAAAGATTTTTTTAATGCGTTAATAGTATATTCCTTGCTTGTATTTTGGCTTGGCATGGTCTAAATGTCCCTTTTGTGACTATGTTTCCAATCTTTTTGGAGGCAGGTTAGCATTGGATTGACCATTTGCTCTATTTCCTGACTTATGTTAGCCACCATACATAAGTCCCTTATGAAGTATACTAAGCACTTCCTTTCAACCTCTAAATGGTATGAATACACTGTCAATCATAAGAATGCAACCATAACATGAAGACAAACTTTCCCATACATTCCAAATAAATCTTGCCACATAATTTAATTGCACATCTGTACTTTATCCAATTTTGTAAAGTTTTATATCCAGTATTTGCTACCTTAGAATTGCTCAATGTTCTAAAATTCCATTTATTAATGTTACTGTCAGTTTTACCAGCCCAAATTCCTCTCTACAATTTGCAATACTATTGTAAATCTTTTTTTTTTCATTTTCTTTATTTGAATTTCAAGCAATCTGAATTAGTTTCTGTGTGGGACATAAAGATGCTTTATTAATGGGGTTGCCAAATCATAAAGATAATTAATAAAATTTACATATAAATGAAAATATTTAGATTTATGAATCATTCAATTGTTAGAAACACATTCTGTTGATGAATATTTTTTATTTAAATATAAGACGATTATTTTTTCATTTAAATAGTTTTTTACTCAGATGTGATGAAATATACTAAAACTGAGCAGACCTATACCATTTCATTGCAATAATTAATAAAATTTATATCTTTCATATATAATATTCAATAAAAATATTGTCTTCCTTTTTTTAAAAAAAAACTTTATTTATTCACATGAATCCATATATATATATATATACTTAAAATTACATTATTTTCATCTTTCTGACATTTCAACTAATTTTATTTTTTTCGAAACAAAAAACTACTTTTATGTAGTCATAATCAAGAATCTTTCTATATTCTTTTAATTTTTATATACTACCATTTTTCTTACATCTTATACAAACACTTACAAAATCAGCAATATAAAATTTATATTTAAATAAAAATGTTGATTTCTAAATTACCTTTATTTAAACATCCCAATTTATATAAAAAAATGACACATTACTATTAATAATTTATTTAAAAACAAACTTATGTATTAAAAACATTAACTCATAATAATTATACATTGTAGTTAATTTGATTTATTAATCATATTTTATAAAGTTTTCTTTGTGTTTTTGATATTGCTATAGGGTTAGAGTATCAGCAGTTGAAATATAAGATTTAGAGATGAATTCTGATAGTGTTTCATATATTTTTTAAAAAACTAATATCTTCTTTTTTTCTTTTTAATACTATACTGATATAATGTTTTTACATGTCTTACTAATCTGCTTTCCATTGGATTTGGACTATCATGGAATTAATTATTTAGCTAAAAATTCATAATTGATCCACAAAAATATCCAAATACCTGATGGTCCAAATCTAAGGAAAAGAGAATTAGTAAAATACAATTTTTTTAAGAAAATTATTGTGCGCATTTCATTAAAATAATATTATCAGCTAAAACCCTTCTGTTGATTATAATAACTATAGAACACCATTTGTAAGCACACTAGTGTAAAAGTGTCTACAAGATTATTTATTTATTCCAGTGTAAGAAACGAATTGTTTTAGTTATCATAAACTATCACTAAACCAAGTCATAATGTAATGGCTTCTAAGTATTTATCAAATGAAGAATGTGTGAAAATTATTTCTCTTAAGTAAATGTAATGTAAATCTTTAAAATTCCTAGATAACTGACTATATAGTATATTTTTTTATACTGAAATAACAAGCATATAAAAATGAAATAGTATTCTATTATTAAATGAATATTTGAGAAGCTAACTTTGTTAATAGAAAAAATAACAAGTTATGCATGAGAGATTCCTAATGAAATAAAGTAAAAAATGAATTATTTTTAACTAATTAATATGTTGATTACAATTGAACTAGTTAAAGGTGATTTCTATTTATTATATTGTGTCATCAATGTCAGCAGAATTAATATGTAAATAAAAAAGATAAAAGTGAAAATAATTATAATTTTTTAATATTTTGTTAAACAAAATTATATAAAATTCATTTTGTTTTAATAACTAATTTTATTTCATGGGCATGGTTGGGGGTGGGGGATCTTTTTCACATGATAAAACATTTAGCTATATAAAAATTATTATCATACTTGCAAATATAGATATATTAGTAGTGAGTGGTCTATCCTCACACTTTCATTTCCAGTACTTAAGATTTGCCCATATATAAGCATTTGGGTTGGAAAGAATAAGTGGATTCATTTTATTCTTTCATAAATACTATATCTTGTGTTGGGAATGAAAGTATTCATTTAATATTAACACTCGTAAAAAGCGCATGCACAATAGCTTGGAAAGGCTGATCTTTTAACATATTACAGTATATTAAAATTGCAAAATTGTACATACAATATATAAATAATTATTTATTGGAAATATGATTTTGAATCAATATTTGAGAAAACAAAATAAAACACATATAATGCAAAATAATATATTTTATTTTCTTCAATGTTTTATTGTGGATCCATCATCCTAATTTAATTTTTTTTTGCAAATTATGATTCAATATATATAAATGCTAACAAAGAGAATCATTCTTGATCTATGCTGATTTCACATTAACATTACCAGAATATTGCGAAACATTTAGACATACAATATAACACAAAAATCTGTGTTACCACATAACATTGCTTCTACAATTGTATTATTTTATCTATGATATTCATTTTAGGGTCTACAAATTATAGAATTTTGCCCCTCCCCCCAAAAAAAAACATAGTTTCATTTAGCATGTGATAAAATGTCTTATTTTTTGATTTTTACAAAAACATAAATCATGCCCTATGATTTGATAAATGTGAGTTCTTGTGATGTCATACTGCTTTTAGCCCAGCTCTGTTCATGGGACTAAGGGTGCTGAAATTTAGTTAAAGGTGCCTCTTACCTATGCACTGGCTTTGCTTTTAACTATATACAATTGTAGAAAATTGACTCTGAAATTGAATTTAAGAGACACAGTTACTTTGCTGCATAAGTCTATTCTGTTACCATTAAAATCTGTGGTTATCATATCTATTTTCTCAAGTGTCATCTTCATTTTATTTTTATTATTAATCTTACACCAGCCTTTCTGTGATAACAAAGATAAAGCAGTACCACTATTCACTTCCATAGTAATTCTTTGCTCATATATAATAACATCCAAAAGAATATGACCATTCCCTGTATCATTAATCTTCTTAATATCATGTTTTCTTCTTACACTGCTTCCCTATGATGTAAAGTTTAACATGACATAGTTTTTGTACTTCTGTATTAGTTTTGGCAAATATAAACTAACTATTCTTTTCAATTACAAGCACTATATTTTATCTCTTCTGAATTTGCAGTGCTTTTTTACATAGACTTTTTTCACAGCAATAACAGATTAAAACATTTTTTTGAGTTCCTATGGCTTAGACTATCAGCTTTTGTTTTATAATTACTTTCTATGCAAAACATTTTTCCATTGTCAATTTGTAAATAAGGTTTGGTTCACTTAATAAAGTTTCATAAAATTATGATTCCTCATTCCAAACAATAATTGATCCATTAACATGTTGTATAACTCAGATTTAAAATAATTTTTTCATGAGTGTTCTTAATGCAATATCATAAACTTGATATCTCTTTTGAAGTGACTGTTTTCTCGTCTGAAATCTTATGCATGTTATCCATTTAATTGTTGCTAGCTGAAAATAAGCATTCAACTTGTCTTCTAACTTTTCATATATCTTCAGGGATTTTGGGATCACATAATTGTTTTATTATTTTAAATACATTTTTACCAGGAACAACAAAAGCATAATTTATATTGCTTGATATATTCAGGCTGAGAGGTTGTTTTCATCAAATTCTTGGATACTGTAATTTAATAATGCCATTACAAATGTTTCAACTGATTCTTATCAAAATAATTCATTTCACTTTCTTGCACAATCTTTTCTACTACTGTCATAGCTGTGTGATTTAGTTATTGTTTATACATTGTCTTATACACAAAAAGAACTGTTAACTGGCATTTTATGGCTATTCTATGTAGGTTCTAACAACTGTCAATTGTAGCCATTGTGCTGTTGTTTGCACAGATTCTTCATAAGTGGGTGACTTCATCCATTCTGATGTTCTCCAGGGCTATTCTTTCAAAATCAGCTGCATAGTAACAATAATTACTAAAAGAGAAAAACTAAGACACTGCAAATTTAACAATCCAAATTTATTCATTTTCCAATAAATATATATAAATAAAAGACTAAATAATAATTAGAAAATACTTCATAATCTCTAAACTCCATTATAATCTGTAAATTTGTGAATTAATTTATTCACATGCATAGTAATTAAATATAGTCCACATATCTGTGTGTTACCATTAACCACAGTTTTTATTATATATCTTGTATATGCAATGATTCCATAATGATCATTTATTATTCAGTCAACACTGATTAATACATTAGCTCATCTTTGAGTAAACCATTGCAGATTTTTATATCAATCCTTGCTGCATAATCTGAGTTCATTTGCATATTATTATTCAAAGATAATCAGATTGTATGTAAATTTTTGTAGAGTGAATGCTAATCAAGGATGACAATTATACATGTACTGCTTGTGCGTAATCACAAAATTTTAACAAACTTTATTTATAATTTACTAATAAACAGTGTCACAGACAGATAAAAAATATAAGTTGTTACAATATAATAACTGCTGCTTTATATATAGCTAGTCTACTATCTATATTTACTTAAATATAATTTCTACTATACATTTTTTGTAATCAGATATTCAGATCTATATCTTTTATTATATTAAACAAAAATATGACCATCCAGCTATAGACATGAATATATATAAAGTTATCTGTTCGAAAAGCTAAGTGAAATAACTATTATAATGATCAAGTAAAAATAATTGATTATTATTGGTGATAGTTTGCCACTGTTTCTCATCTCTTCCAGAATCTCAATTTTAGAACTACATCATAAACTTTAATGAACCTTTTATATTACTAAGTGTTCTGGTAAAATGGAAATGCATACAGAAAAGTTAGTTAGTTTTTTAGTAATATTTAGCTGTGTATATTTTCATTTTACTAAATATTACGTTGGTTCAGAAAATAAGAAAATTAGTAACAATTGAATTACTAAGTGTTCTATGGATTTATTATCAAACCTAAGATTATTTACAATTCTTTATTTTATATATATCTTCATCATCTATAATTATCCTATTAGAATGATTTTTCTCTGGTTTCTGTTATTGTTTCATTACAATTGTTATTTTAAAGTAATATGTGGATATATGAAAGAAATATATACTTCACACAAATCTATCTTTCATTATATTTCGTTAGAATTAAACAGTAAACATGACGATTTAATTATTGACATCTACGAAAATCACTTGGATTTTCTCTATTAAGAGTCATAATATATTTATAAAATAAAAATAATTTTAAGAAAAGCAAATAGAAAAAAAAAGTATTTTATTTTACATAATATTATTAGCAATATAGTTATTTTTAATTTTATTATAATTCAATACTTTTTTTTTTTCAGCACTATAATTTGTTTCTATTTAGTTGAAAAAAGAAATCGGCTAATCAGTGATGGAAAAAAGTAAAAGATTATCTCTTTATTTTATACATTATTAAATTTACTTATTCAATAAATACATTTTAATACACACCAAAAACATTTCTCTCTTTTTGTATATATATATGAAATGTTGTGGAGGTTAATTACTCTTTACTCATAGACATGCACTCTCCCGTTAATACATGTTTAAAAGTATAGGTGGTTCATCTATCCTTTAAAACTTATTCTTTGAATAAACCAACAATTATTGACCGTGCTTGAATTCAGAACTTAATCTTATTGCTAGCCTGGTATTCAAATCAGCATATACTTGAAGAAGTATTTATTGACAGGATAGTGTGTGTCTATTTTTAGAGCACATGCGGGAAGAATAGTTGGCTTCTACAATATTTCATAAATGTAAAAATCACTATATATTATCAATAAATACACATATTATGTTTAATGTTTTCATGATTATATGATGGAAATAAAGTCTTATTTGGGTTGTACCATGTATTATTTTGTCTTAGTTTTCAATGTCTCAATGAAATAACATTTAGAACTGTTATGTCTTAAGTAACACTGAGATTGAGCATAAAGTAAAGAACAATTCATTCTTATATATTTTTGACAGCTGATCATTCAGAATAGGTAGATCAATAAAAAAAATTACTTCATTCAGCTTTACAATTAATTGATTCCAAGTTAATTTTAAAAGAAAGAGATAAAATAAGTGGCTTCCACAAGACTGAAATACATTATGCTTCATCAGATTTGTTTAAATCACTCAGTATTTTAAATATTTCAACAGACTTTCTTAATTCATTTTCACATTAATTTGTATTTTAATATATCAAAGTTAGTTGGATGACCAATTTTTAAAAAAAATGTGATGTAAAAGCTGATGTAATCAACTTTTGATTGAAAACAGTTTTATGTTCCCCAACTCTGATACTAATAATTCTATTTGATTAACTTACATAGTTTTTAGGCATGGTGAATATGAAATTTCATAGAAACCTTGGTACTAAAAGTACTCAATCTTTAGGTTTATGGGAAAAAATCACCAATTTTTATTCTAGTGGAGAAGATAGTCTTAATATGTTAATATTTTGCCTTAAAGAGTCACTGATATCGTCAAGACTATCTAATTTAAATATTAAAACTACTTTTTCCATTAGCAAAAAAATTAGTGATTTTTCCATAAACATAAAGACAGAGTACTTTTAGAATACCAAGATGTCTATGAAATTTCATGTTCAAAGTGTCCAAGAAGCTATAAAGTCAATCAAATAAATATACTAGTGTCATAATTAGGGAGATTAAAAATGCCTTCTATCAAAAGTTTATTACTGCAGCTTTTACATTGCACTTTTTAGAAATTAGTCACATGCCACTATGAGAGAGTCTATTAAAATATTGAAAAGACCAGGTGGTTAGACAAATCTGATTCCAGCCTTATGGAAGCTACTTATTTTATCTCTTTCTTCTAAAATCAACTTGGAATCAGTTAATTGTAAAACAGAAGAAAGTAAAAAAATTTTGATAATCTACTTTTTCTGAATGATGTGTCATCAAATATATACAAGAATGATTATTGTTTACTTTATGTTCAATCTTATTATTACCTAAGACATAATAGTTCATTAAGAACTTGACTTTGACAAAGTTGAATGCTATTTCATTGAAACATTGAAAATTAAGCAAAATAATACACATATAATATAAAGACTATATATATTGTAAGTAACCAGATTGGTGTATGTCATAGTATTTAAAAAAAATAAAGAAGTTTGTTGGTCTTGTTTAATGTTTATTTCACTTGAGCTATGAATAATAGAGGTGTTAAAGTATTAATATTAACCAGGTAACTATGGCCACTATACTAGTCAAATACCATTCTTATTTATTATTAACATTTAACATCAATTTATAAATTTGTTGTGATCAATTTCAGAGAAAAATATAAACAGGTGAATAAATAAATAGATTTTGGAAATAGTTAAGTGAATCATAAAAAATCACTTGAAGAGAATCAATATTATTATTATTAAGTATTACACATTTCAATTTCTGTTATTACAATCACCATAGCAACACCTATTATAAAATTAAATGTTGTGTTTCATATATGTTTGTCCATAAATTAGTTATAAAAAAAAAAAAAAAAAATACAAAAAAAAAATATATAAAAATATTTATATCCATTAAAATGTATTAGAATTATAATATGAATTCTTTATTTTGGTTTAAAATGGAAAAAAATATTTCACTGTATCCATTTTTTTTTTTAAATTTCCATTTCACTAGTAATTAGAGGCAAAATTGTCTTGAATAAATTGTTCATCATTGAGTGAAAATTGAGTGATTTCCAACAGTCATCCTGACAATGGTAACGTCATTAAGAGTATCTTATAAATAAAAGGGAGATGCTGTAATTTGAGTTCTTGTAATTTTGTCATGCTTACAATAGACGTTTTAAATCTGTCTTTAAAAATTTATTAAATTTTATTGTTTAAGTGATTAATTTATAAAACTATGAAAGGATAAAAATTCTAACTATCTGCCATTCAGTTGGGGCAGATTGTTGATGAAATTCCAGGGGAAATGGCAAGAATGTAAAAGAAAGAAAAACCCATCAAAATACATTGTATTGCCAGTCAGCTATTTAAAGATATTCCATGGTTAAAAATCTAGAATTTCATTTATTTATTTGCGATGGGTATAAACCTTATTGTGTGTCTATGGATGTCGCATTTCAGATCAAGGACTTTTACAAAATTAACTCAACTTATGTGTGATATTAAACAATTTGAATTTCACTTTCATAATTCAGAAAGAAAAAGCTAGTACTTATTCTTCACTTGATTATAACTGGATTGCATCATTAAAATAATTCTCTTTGCATATTATTGTCAATGAAAAAGAAAAATTAAAACCAGTGATGTGTAATTTTGTATCAAATAAGTAACTATCATTTTAAATGCTTGGATACATTTATATGTTTAAAAGAAAATATCGGAATTTAGATGTGAAAATAATTGGATTAAAATCCATGTTATTTACCACTCATGTTTATCTTCTCTACTTAAAGGAAAATCATCTCTATTAGGATCGAAAATAAAGAACCAGAAGTTATGATATGATCTGTGAATAGTGAGTGAAGATGGACAGCAATTCAATTAGGTGGTATGATTTTTATACATATGTATATGTTTTTTTGTTGAAAGAAAAGTTTACATTTTGTTTTAAAAAATAGGTAAATATATATATGGGTATGATAGAATTATCACGCAATGAAAAGGTTGGAGAGATTCATTTTTGTTTGTATTATTTAAACTCTTATCTGATGATATAAATTAATATGACCTGATGTTTTCAAATATTTAATTTGTTTTTTTGTAGGTTCAAGATTTAACATGGAAATTCAGATAGAAAAGGATTTAAATATAACAGATTTTTTTTTATGTTTGTTAAATTCTTTAGAGATTACATTAATAAATAAATAGAGATCAATTTTTAATTGATCACAATTTTTTTTATCATGATATATGCTATTTAAAATCTCTCCATTTTATATATAGTATTATTGTCTGGCAACACATTTTTTGGAGTTCTTTACACATAGATATTATTATTATTTTTATTGATTTCAGTCTGCTGCAAACATTGATTGTTTGTTCTGTTATATTTTTGTTATTACTGTTATAAATTTTTATTATAAACCAATAAATTTAGAGTTGATTTAAAATCTGGTGAATCTGTTTAATTATTTCTTTTGAATGTGCAGGATAATTCTGGTACTTGAAATTTGATCCAAGATCGAACCCATTTTGTTAAGTGAAATAGAATTAGATATGTATATTTTTTATACTTCATTATTAAATCTGATTAGGTATAAATTTTGTTATTTGGTACTGCATTTAAATAGTCATCTACTTATCTAAGTCAATATTACTAGTAAAATAATTTCATTAGTTCAGAGTCGATCATTTATTTGCTTATCTTGTCCAGTTACAAAAATCTTAATAGATTTTTATTTTATCATTAGTCAAAATGATCTATCTTAATTACCTTCTTAAATTTCTTTGAAGTGGAGATATTATCTTTGCCTTGAATAACTGCCAATTATCATCAAATATAGTTTATCACATGATCACTATAGATGGGGATTTTATGCACAAGCCTTCTGGTATCCATTGATTACTCTAGCTTGCAGTGTGACAACACATATAGTGAGTTTTTTCCTGTTTTAATAACATATAGTTTAATTGTTATAAAATCCATTTTTATAATCAATTGATTGAAGATTTAAGTAGATGAGTGTGATTGTAAGTCAGTAAATATCCAATAGAAACCTACAGTATATTTTATATAATGTGATTGAATATTGTAAAATGTGAAATTATCTAATGGAATCTATTGATAATGAATTCTTATGGAGTGTTCATTTTAGAATATAACTGAAATAATAATTGCATGTCGATCTAATGTAGGGTATGAATGAAATGTTTGTATTATATTTAACATTTTATTAAAATAGATATAAAACTGAGCAAAGGTTTATTTCATTTAAACCTTATAAATATTGTATAGTTTAGAAAACATTCTCAAAATGTAATTATAATTATTTAAAAACTAGTTGATTTAAATAGAATGTCATTAAATATTAAAGTAAATTTGCATTACTATAAATAATATTAGATTAGTGGAGCATGTTGGAATTTAGTTGTTTATTGAT
This sequence comes from Epiperipatus broadwayi, assembly GCA_028023455.1. Lineage (NCBI taxonomy): Eukaryota > Metazoa > Onychophora > Udeonychophora > Euonychophora > Peripatidae > Epiperipatus > Epiperipatus broadwayi. The sequence goes on from JAQFVV010012401.1 coordinate 5,438,270, forward strand.
TTGAATTTAGTTTTATTCAATTATTAATCAAATAGATATCTTAATCATACATCATAGTTTAGGGCGATGATGTATGGTTTTGCTTATTGCAGTTTACTTTGGAATCATGGATAGATTTGTTGATGTTTGAAGTGATGATCTCATTTGCTTTATTTCATTTAAAATATAATCTGAATAAATTAGATTTTAATAGAGATTGTTAGTATTTTATGATAGTATACTGAACAATCTAAATAATTATGTATGGGAAATATTGTTATTGCCTAATGTGATCAATAACTGAGCTAGATAATTTTACACAGATTCTAACAGAGTCACTATTTGTTTATGCATGTTTTTGCTCTGTGATAAATAATATAAATCTTAAGGGCATTTCTTTATGATAAATGTTGACTCAACAAACGTAAAGAGGTGATGAGATAGAAAATACATTACTATTGTGACAAAGTAGCTACCCAACACTAGCCGATGATGATCATGTACATGTGATAATTATTATAAAATGCCAAATCAACTTTAGCACTGTTACAAAATGACATTCCATGTTTAGGCTAGATCTATATTATTATGAATGACATCTCAATTCTGAGACATAGTAAAGTTTTTTATATTATCATCCTATATTATAATTAATAGTTCATTACAAAATGGTGACCAATGACTGGCCTATGTTCTATTCTGATTAGATTGATCATTTTCTCAGCATCATCATTTTTATCATGTTACAAAGAGACTCATGGTACAGTGGACAACAGACCCATTTACCATTACTCACAACCTGAAATTTGAATCCTGGAATATCTTCTTGACTTTTCCCCCCAATTTCTAAGGAAGCTTAATAGGTATTCAAATATCTAGATCTTCTTAGAGAGAATAAATTGAGAAATAACTACAAATTACCTAGCAGTATTTGACTATCCTTCTCTTTCATGGGTTCTCATAGAGGCATTCTGGAGAAGCTTTAAGGCTATATTGTTTTTACCATTTGCCAATAATATACATTTAAAAAATAAAAAATGTAAATCAATAAATTCACAAAACATAAAAAATATTTATGATTACATAATCATAATTATTACCAAAGTAATAAAATGAAATCATTACCAAGTGACGCCCATGATGCAGTTTTAAGTTCAACTCCTGCTATTTTAATAGATAAATTTTCTATTAATACATATTGCCTTTTTATTTTATATTTTTTATCTTTCCATTCTTCCATCATCGTATCAATACAATTGAAATAAAAAATAAACTTACGATTGTTCATTGATTTATTATAGTAATATTATAATGGCAGAATAGACGAAAAATGTAAAAGAAGCAATATGTATTAATAAGTATTTTTAATATATTAAACTGACAGTAAGATAAATATAAAACTTCATTATGCCTAAGTTATCCCATAATTTTTGATTTGGTTATATTAAGTTGATATTGATTATATAATCAAAAGTAATTCTTTTACATGTTTTATCAATTTTGTTATTTAATATTTTTATTTTTTAAATTTATTATATAATGATATTTATAATATTTTATTGTGTGTATATATATAAGAAACACTTCATCCATTGAATACATACATGTCATTTTTCAGTATCCCTTGCATCCATTCTTCAATTCCAAATTCAGTTATTAAAATACATTTATAAAAATATGCATCTTATATTGGCTTCTGTCATTGACAAATCATAAATATTCATCCTCATAGATAGTTTTTTTAATTTGAATCGAACATTTTAATTTTATATAAATAACTAGATGTATCCAGCCTATAAATGCTGTGGGGTTTTTTAATTGGTTGCTTTAACATTTTTTTTTTTACAATTTAATGTCAATTAAACAAAATATTCTAATATTATATAATAGCCTAAAAACGATTTACTCGCTGACGAAGAAGCTTCCAAATAAACAAAACAAATTTCGCTTAAAACTATTAAATGGGCCAAGCGCTTTCGAGGTTTGCCCTCATATTCATGGCCGACGAAAGTAATCAATCTTTACGTAGTGTTATTAAATAACAAATATGCAAATGTAAATGCAAATCAGTTTGACCATTTTTTTGAAATGGAAAAACACGTGCCGCGTCTATTGATAGAATTGTTGTCGCAAACAATAAAGAACGCCTCTTTGATCTTTCTTTTACAGTCGTTGGTTTCAGGGCATACAATCCTGGGGATGCCTGGTTCGAACACATGGCCAGTCTGCTTTTCATGTTCCAGAAATATTGAAAAGTTATCGCTGTTCTTTTTTGCTCTTCTATAGGTATACAAGTGTTGAGCAGCTCTGTTGTGAACAGTGGCCTTAGTTTCCTCATAGTATATGGCTTTGCATCCGGCCTGTGGACATGACATGCTGTAAATCACCTGGGGTGTTTGAGATGGGTCTGTTCTATCCTTTGAATTATTAATGAGTCTGTTAGAATTAGGGGGAGTACGAAAACCAACCTTAAATTCCCCAGTTAAAGTCTTTATTATCTGTTGTGATACTTTGGGAATATAAGGGAGTGTAATTTGAGGCTTATCCTTATTTTTGTGGTTAGCTATTAGTTTACTGTGAAATTGCTTAATTTTCTTTGCAATTGATCTGTAGCTGAAACCTACGCTAAGCAAATCTTTTATATAAATTGCGATGTTGGTCTTTCTATCGGCTTCAAATTTACATAAATTTTGATTTCTAAATAAAAATGCATTGAGCCCTGCGAATTTATGTGCAGTAGGTGACATGGATTTCGGGTGAGTAAAGCCTCGGATCTCAAGGGGTTTAACTATCATACTATAATGCAGATCTCTGTTTTCTCTATGGACCAGCAAATCCAAATATTTAAGCTTCTGCCCTTCGTTCTCCCAAGTGGTGTTTATGATCAATTTAGATTGTAGTTGTAATTCATTTTGAATATTGACAATTACATTTTTTGGCACTGCCATAAATACATCGTCTACATAGCGCACGTAAATTAATCCAGCAATGTTAGCAGTGTGTTTAACAATGGTATGTTTTTCAAAAAAGTTTAAGAAGATGCTGGATATTATTCCACTTAGGGGAAGACCCATAGGCCAACCTTCTTTCATATCATACCAACGACCCTCAAAAGTTGTAAAGATGTTATTGTCCAACCAGTTGAGGAAGGATAAAATGAAGTTCATGCGCTCATTTGGGCAATGCTTATTTATTAATTCTTTGTGGATGATTTCAATTGACCATTTCCTATTAATCGATCCATATAATTCGGTCACGTCCATGGCTGCAGTTACAAAATTCTGATCTATTAATATATCCTTGATTCTTCTAACAAATTCAAATGAAGATTTGATGGTGAAGTCAACAAAACCCACACAGTCAACTAACCACTGATTTACCAGCTTGGCCGTTTCAAAATAGTGCACACCTCCAAAATCCAACATAAGTCTTAAAGGTTCTTGGGGTTTATGTAGCTTAGAATTGGCAAACATTCTAGGTGGCCTGGTAGCAGAAGGATAAATCCTACAATATTCTGCTCTCGATATGCCTTTATCTTTGTGAGCTCTAAGAATTGTGGAAATGAATTTCTCCCTATTCAGCTTGTTGTTAAAATTTTTAACTAAATTATATAAATAAAATTATATAAATAATATTATATAAATAAAAGTGATAAATATATTCATCATTTTTGTATTACAGTTTATTAATGGTGGAATTACTTTTTCACTGACTTGAAAGACCGACATTTCAGCTTTTGGAAAATCCGTCATTTTTTTTTCAATTGGTTGCTTTAACAATTTGTTTTAAGGATTTAATGTAAATTAAACAAAAGATTTAATATTACATAAATATATGTGATGGTGGAATGATTTCTTAGTCTACCTGAAAGGAAAGGACATTGTTTTTGTAATATATTTTTTTAATCAGTTACTTTAACAATTTTTTTTTGCTTTGCAGAATTACTTTCTTTGAATAAAATTCTTGTATTCAAATTAAGTCTCTAAATTAAAATTAAAATTTTTAAATATAACTGTTATATTTAATATGTGAATTTGACACTGTTATGGAAGACTTAATGGGGAATTATTTCCTTCACATAAAATATTTTTCATATGCGTAAACGTAATTTTTTTCTAATTACTTGTAAATTTGATGCATGATAGCCTTTTGAACAAACATACATTCACCAATCAGACAACAGACCAAAAAAGATATTTTATATTTTAACAGGATCCCCCTTTTAAATGGCTTTTTAAACATTTGAAGTAAAGTTTGTACTTGAAATTTACGAGTTTGAAACAAAAACTTTACTGGTTTCTTACTATTTTTCTTTGACACATAATTTAAGTTATTAGCTGCATGAAATGTGAAGATTATTTATTTTAAACCCTAGAGTGCCATCCAATACTGACATTGGACCCCAAGAAATGATATAAACATACTTCAAGCACTTGACCCCTGACTAGCAAATAAAAACATGAGATCGGCATTACAGAATATTTAAATAAAATTGTCTATTTACTCATAATTAAATTGAGAGAAACATAAAATGACACTAATAATTTACAATACATTTATTAAATAATATAACACAAATAATAAGGAATATTAAAAATACAACACAAAATATGAATATTTCTGAATGATATCTAAAGTTCTATTTAAGAGAAAATTTAAAAGTTCAATACTGGTATTAAGAATTCAAAAATTCTGTTAATGATATCAATGAATATATTTATCTAGGATTTTGTACAATCTCTAGGTTTTTCATATGGGTGATCACTCCAGCCTTCTGATTCGGTCAGATTCATGGTTGGCATATATTTTAGTGTCGTGATGCTTCTTCTTGGCCCCATATCCTACAACATGGGCTGTTTCCATTGATTTGGCATGGAAGATTCAAACATCGACAAAAAAGCTAAGTCAGAATAATATATCACACAGGAGTCAAATGGAGGAAAAATGAATGAACACCGGATTCAGTCTAACAACTCATTTCTCTTTTGTCATGATCGTAAAAAGATGATTTCATCTTGCTGGACTTCGTTGTCTTAGCTGCTTGTAGATTTTGTTCACTGCTGCTGGTTGACCTTGGTTAACTTTCTGGTCAACTATCTTACTTATTATTTTTTTAACTGTCTTGTATAAAATTTTCTGAATAATCTTAAATCTTCACAATCAATTGAATAATCTGAATAGTCGATTTCAGCTTTTTATATTCTCTGACTCTACCCAGGCTATCAATTCATTTGACCTTTATTTTTTTAATTAGTACATTTTTTAAATTCTCATTTTTCCATTTTAATTACACTGAAATTAGTCCTATATTGTTTCTTTAATTAGTCTGGAATCTTAATCTCCAGAACCTCATTAATCTTATATAAATTGTTTCAATTAATTATAAACTTTTAATTAAAAAGTGCTTTTAACCAAAAGTATTTTTGAAAGAGTTACATGTTGAACCTACTTTCCAATATTAATACCTTCTTTTTTATTTTAACTTTTTCTTTTTTTAAATTAAACATATAATTGTAATTTTTCTATTTTATTTTTTTTAAAATTAAAGAAATCATGCAACTCATATATACATACACACACACACACTCTTATGCAATGTATATATATACACATCGATACAATATATAAGATAATAATAATAACAATAATCCTCTCTTTTTTTTAATTCTTATAATTTAGAGATAGTGTAATTCGTTTTTTTTTATTTATTTTAGAAAAAAAATTTTAAAATGAGATTTTTGCTTTGTTTCAACTTTATATTAAAATTATAAATGGTTTTAAAAAGAGTAATTTTTTTTCCTTTTTTAACTTTCCATTAAAAATTTTACAGTTTAAAATGAAAGGATTGCAAGTTTCTATCCAAAATATTAATACTTTCAATGATAACTGAAGCACTAAAATTTATCATAAGCAAATAAATATTTTTTTAATACTTTTTATAACAAATTAAGGATTAAATAAGACTTTATTTTTTAAAAAAAAAAACTAATGATAGCATATAATTAATATTAACTCTGCTTTTTTTAAATGGGTACATCATTTTTGTGTAGTCTTCTCTACATAAATTCCGCTAGATAGGAGTTCAGGTGTTGTCTTGCTATTCCTCATTGCTGCTTATTTCACCATTTGGCAGAAACCCACAGTCTCACAATATTTTGGGTGTGGATTGCTATTTCTGGATTGATGAAATTATTTGTGTGATTGACTTGGAAATGGTAGTAACCGGCTTCAGTTAGTTCATCAGTTTTATAGCCTTCCAACAATCTGAATATATCATTGACCCCTGTTCAACGGTATGTAAAATGGCTTCCATGAGAATCTTAGCTGTCCTATCTTGAATTTTGATGATAAAACATTCATCCATTTCTCTACATAAGCCACCAAACATCCATTGCTCAGGGAGAATTTGGCCTGCTTGATTATTTCTTTTTGAAAATAGACTCTCGTCAATTTCCATGATTTTGTTCACACCTCCAATTTTTCAGTTTTGCCATTGTAACATAGCATTGGCACAAATTTCTCTCATATAGTCATTCCAATCTATAACTATTTTACCTGATATTCCAAGCTTGGGTTCTCCCCAATCTAAAGAAGTTAGTTTCCAAGACCAATTATATATGAATCGGTTTGTGGTTAACAGAGGAATTCTTGAATCTTCCAATCATGTTTCCTTGCACGTGCCAATTTTAGTGGTGCAGCCTCGAATGTTACAATGCCAAATATTATGTTCATTTGGACACACTTTTATTGAAGGCAGGATAGCTTGTTCTTGGAAAAACAGGAATGCATCCATTTCACTAGTTAGAAATTCCCAAATATTGAACATTTTTTAAGAATACGCAATTAAAAATTACTAGTTAGAAATTCCCAAATATTGAACATTTTTTAAGAATACGCAATTAAAAACCCAATGGAAAAAATAGCTGTTGTCAGAAACAAATCTGGACAATAACTGAATTGTGACATCACCATTGTAGGACTATTCCTTTCAATATGATGTCATTGCAACATCACACATTGATTATGGGTGTGAAAAGGTTCTATCTTCCTTATGTTGCAGGTTTAATACTCAAGTACTAAATATAATATGGATTTAAATATAAGGGATTTGAACTCAGACTTTCAAGCAACCTTCAACTATCCACACTATCTCATATCACTGATACATATGACCACACACATGTAGAAAAGATAAATAATCACCAATATATGTATTTCATACTGAATCCAGCCCTATTTGCTATCTTAATATAAAACTGAGCATGGATTTTGTATATATGTGGGAGATGATAATCTGGACCAACTGATGAGTGCTGGTTCAGCATGAAATATGTATATTGGTGATTATTTATCTTTTCTACATGTGTGGACATGTGTATCAGTAGTATGAGATAGTGTGGATAGTTGAAGGTTGCTTGAAAGTCTGAGTTCAAATCCCCTATATTTACAATTAAGTTCCAGGTATAAGAATGCCTGTATTTCAAATATGAATTTAACAAATTTATTTTTTAACTAATGAAATATTAGGATGTATAAACACAGTGTGTGCAAACCTATTGAAATATATGTTAAAATTAATCAATTATGTATTATTAAAATGAATTGATTTTTTTTAGTAGTTTATGACAATTCTTATATGTTATTTTTAGATTATTATACAACATGTGTGTGGGCTTATATCTAGATGCGTTCTATGTAAACATATTGAAATAATTTGTAAATTACAATGTGATAGCTTATTTTATTTTGTATTATTTTAATCAAAACTAGAATGCTGAATTCATATTTATAGCATACTCAACAGATTTTTATTTAGTTTTATTGTTTATTAATAAAATTTGTATTTTAATGTTTAAATTATTCCAATGAATTTATTTAATACTAGAATAGGTTTAAAATATTATATGTAGGTATTATCTTTTGCTCACAGCAATGGTTATAGAGATTTTTCTCCCTGAGCTTGATTTGTGCATAACAATCAGTTATATGGATTGGGATTTATGCCTAGAGTTGTGGACCTCCAGATGATTCTGGTTGTTGCAAAGATCTATTCTTTAAAGTTCATGCACTACATTTCATTTATAGTTTTTATTACTAGAAATTACATTTATAATGTTAATGATGTTTTTGTATGTGGTAAACCATATACAATTAATGAATTGTTTGAAGAATTAAATGGTTTAAATAGTCTAAGATGGATAAAAACAGATGAAGATTTAATGTGCATTCAGTTTCTTGATCTTAAAATAACTGGAAATCAAGTATGCTGGGTTACTGTATGACCATTAAATCAATAGTAAAAAGAGGTTATATTCCATATAAATCAAAAGTGCCAATGTCACACAAAATTGCAGGTTTGAAGTCCTTCTTATTTATAAATAATAGTCTTTGCAAATATTCATTGGATAAAGGCAAAAATATTTAATTATATTCGAATGAATCGTTAAATGTTGGCTACAATTATAATCATATATATAATGTTATTAAAGATTTTAATACAAAATATAAGAATAAAATTTTTAATAATAATATTGATTCTCCTGCTAATAAAAAAGTATGAATATCAATCCCATATATTTCTAATGATCAAGTAAATTTTATAAGGAAAATTTATAAAGGTATATGTGATATTGCATTTTACACACCTCCTACATTTAACAAATTAATAAATAACTCCAAAGATAAAACCTCATTTATAAATAAAAATTGTGCCATTTATAAATGGATATGTAGATGCAGCAGTGGATATATAGGTGAATCTAGATGTACGTTGGAAAAAAGAACTAAAGAACACTTGCTATTATTAAAACGAGTTCAGAAATCAAAATAAAATTGCATAGTAGATAATAATATTTCAGCATCTGTTTTTTACGACCATAATAAATCATGTATTTATGGGTTATGACTTCAATTTTAATAATGTAAAAATATTTCAAATTGAAAAAAATAACAATAAAAGAAAAATAAAGGAAGCTATGCTAACATACAAATATAAACATGACTTAATTAACAGGCAAGCAGCAAATGTTAAGATCACGGAATTGTGGGAAAATTAGCTTTTCAAAGCTTTAGTTGACAAAGATTACTGGGATAATCGAAAGTGCTCCTAAGTGGATAAAATTTTTTAATTATTTAGTTAGTATTTACAAATATTCAGTTCTATAATTACGTATATTGCTTTTAACATACAGTCATCAAATAATATATATATATATTATAACGATCGAAAAGAAAGTGAAGATCGAATCTAACCGCAACTACGATATCTGCAACTACCAGGGCGCCATCTAGACATTTGAGCCTAGAAAAATTTATAAAGTAGGCAGATACGCGCTGTTAAGATTCCACTTTATTTAAATATTCAGATCGTTAGCCCAAGTCACTAGCTTAGGGAGTAGCAGAGATGATAAAATATAACTTTAATTTATATCTTAAATACAAATAAATAAAAGCCACTGCCAGAAATTAACACATAAAAATATTTATTTACGCACATATAAAATCATTCTAAATTTGAGGAATAAGTTTAACATTTTAGATTTTTATATTAATCTTTAATTTTACATTTAAATAAATTTCAATGAGTTTAATATTTTATTTAGATGGTCGAGTATGAATAGACTACATAGATCTGCATTTGAAAAGAAAATATTCTATCCCTTATTTAACCTTAGGCCAAAAAGTTCGCAGTCAAACTGGCGTCAATCCATCTGATACATTTATGTATTCAATGTAGCATGAAAATACGACAACACAAAATACTATACTGTCAGGAATGTACGTCTGAACAGTAAGTAGAGTTAGAGAAGACATTGTCTCTCCACCAACAGGAATGCTGCATCTGTTGGCGAGTAGAACAATAAACATAAAACTCCATAGGAATGGATTGCAGTCCTTTGCCGTCTTACAAACCCATCCATAGGCAAACAGAAGGTGTGTGGCATATATGTGCAATCCTGCCCATAGTGGATCTCATACTACATCTACTAATTACACAAATATATCCAATCCATTGAGCCAATTCAACTACGAAACGAATAACCTAAGATTACCCTCCCTTAAACTATATATAACTTTACAAATCTATACAGCCATTCATGCCCGACTTAAATTTAACATTTATTATGTTTGCACAGATGAATTTTATAAAATTTGTTTTAAAATGTTGAGTATAGATCGGCTGCACAGATTCCATGGTTAAAAACATTCCAAAATAAACATAACCGATCAAAATACAAAGTCATCGCTAATGTCAATTGCATAGGGAATACAAAAAAAACCCAATGGTGTTCATCATAAGACACCGCAGTGACATGATGACTTATATATTCCAATCGACTATGAAACAGCAACATAATTAACCGCTAACGAATCTATGCAATGTCTATACCCAACTTTAAATTTCATGCATTTAAATAATTTATACGATAAGTATTAATACAATAAATAATTTATACAATAAGAAAAAAAATGGAAATGATGTTTATCAATGCAAAACATATAAATTTAAACATTTTCAATTGATTTTAAACTTAAAAGTCAGATATAAGTTCATAAGCTTGAACGAAAGTTCTTAATTATTTTTAAATTTTAGAGTTCATGTCAATAGCTTACAGTAGAAGAATCACTGCTCTTGATGTATATTTCCACGGAGTCTTTATTTGAAAACCCGGTCAGATGTTCCGGAGGTAGCATTAGCTGGTTCATTTTGGTATCACAGTCAGTTCATTTTTAAAATAGAGAGAGAGTGTGATATGTGCATCCTATCATGACCCTCAAAAAAAAAACAAGCCGGAAAAACTGACTGGAACTCAATATTTTTCTTTTTATAGTCCTCCTATGGATTCCATGAACAAAAACGTCACTGTTCCATTTTTTTCATTATGGTCCGGGCCTTTATTTGCTTCCATTGGTCAAGCTAAAATCTTTCTTCTCTTATCTATTTTTCATCTGACTTTTTAATTACACAGCTTTTGGATAATTAATAAACAATCATTTCCATTTACAGATTACAGGAATTAATTAATACCTGTTTTTATTTTTACTTACGTTATTTCTTTTTTTAAACTATTTTTATATTTAAATCTTTTTTTTATAAAAAAAAAAGTACGTTCAAATACCTTTTTTTATTTATAAAAAAAAAAAATATTTTTAAAGTTTAGTATCTGTGCGAATATATACGTTTAACGAACATTTTAATTTTAGCGTTTAGTTGGTTTTTTTTTAATACATTTATTTTTATTTGCGAACTTTAAGATTTTATTTTAATTTAATGTAATGACATATTTATATATCGTTACAATATATATATATAAGAAATCTATCAATTGCTTGCTTATTTGTGAATCTGCAGCAGTTATTTAGCCTTGGTGAAAAGTCATAATGATAGAAATTTGGCCAGTGAAATAGTGTATTCTTTCTTTCTAGTAATGTGTTAATTGAATATATCTTAAAAAAAATACAGATATCACATTGATTGTTATTATATGCTATCCATTGTACATATGTATGCTATAAAAATGAATAGAAAGTTGTTATATATATATGATATTGTTAAAAGGTTGCCTTGGCAACAATTTGAAATAGTTGATTGTTGTTGATACTGGGATCGTCAAAGTGTTGACTGCTATTTAATATATATATTGTAGCCTTTACTAAAGTGCAAGCTACATGAATAAATTAAAGAAAGAGAGTGGCTAAACGTAGGTAATTTAAAACAGCAATTTCTTTTTAATTACAAAATGAAAAAAGCTAATTGTTATATTTAAAGAGACAGTTTGAAAATAAGAAGGGGGGAGGGAAGTTAGACCAAATAATTTGAGGGAAGGAATTGTTTTTGTTTTTCAGGTTTTAAATAAAATAACAATTATAATCTATTTTTCCTCTCTTTACAGAAAGAGTTTTATTTATAAAAGAAAAGGAAAACTAGAGAAAATAATTTTTCTAAAGTAATTGAAACAGTGGTATTTCTTTGATTTAAAATAGTTCAATTTTAAAAATGGGTTTAATTAAATTGTTTGTTAGTTTTTGTGGAATATTGTACATATTTGAAAATAATTAAAACAGTAAGTAAAATTTTTGTATGAAATTGTTATCAACAGAAACCTAATTGGATTAGATAGTTTATAGATTTGAAATTTAATCAAATTAGATAGTTTACATGCTTTAATTAAATTAATGAAAAATTTAAAAAATAAGGTAAGGTAAAGTAGAGGCAGATATGTTTTAAACAATGGTTTCATAGTCTTAGACTTAAATATTGTCTGAAATATATTTATTGTGATTGCTGGCTAACTAACATCAAGCTCCAAAAAAGGCCAGGTGATTCTCAGAAAATTGTATTAAAAATCAATGAGCTGTTAGTTTTGTATATGCTATATCATGAATAACGTTATGTATTTCAAAGTTTTAGTGGAGATGCATTGCTAAATTTATTGTGTGTGTGATGTAGTCCAGATAATTCTCTAGAGACTATCTGCCAAGGGCCTGAAATAAGAGCTAACTATTGACAAAAAGTGTTTGCCCTGTGGTATATATTTTGTTTGCTGAAAAGCTGTCAAATGGAAGCATTCTCTAAATAAGAAAAGTGTTGTGTGTGAATAGATTTTGATCTGAAGACAAGCTAAAAAAAAACAAAAAGAAAAAAAAAGTACAGAAATAAACATATAATTCCAAATCACATGATTACCCTTTCTTATGCTTGCTCATAACTGTTATTCAAAACTCTCTATATAATAGCGCCATTCAGTGCAAGCCAGAGTAATAGATGGATGCCAGAAGGCTTGGGCTTAAAATTCCTATCTAGTGCCTATTCATTTAATATCTCCAGACTAGTTTCTAGCTTATGGCTTTCATCAGTGAGGAACCTTGAATGCTGTGCTCTCAGATCCAATGCTCCTCACTGAGTATGCACTAGATAGGGATTTTATGCACAAGCCTTCTGGCACCCATTGATTACTCTGGCTTTCACTGAGTAGCACTACTGTATGGAGTGTTTTGCCTGTTTTAATAATTCCAAATAAATAAATAAAAGAAAAATGGAAAATGTTGAGTTCAAAAAGATTTTCAAAGTTGTGATTACAAAATGACATTGTGAGAATTTAATTTTACTTATCTGTTTTGCACATTATGTCATTACAATCTGGATTCAAATAGTTGTTGTAATATTTTTATTATTATTTATTTTTATTATTAATGTTAATAGTAAATAGATTAACCAAACTCCATGTCTAAATATTTGAAAGATTTTTATAATTAGCTAAATAATCTATTATCATATAATAAATAAGTTTTGTTATTTATTAATCTGTCCTCCATTCTCATTTCTCTTAATTTATCATCATTCAAATTAGCAAACTTTTTACCATAGGTTAAGTATATTGTTTATGTAATATTTATTTAAAAAAGTCAAAATATGATAGTCAATGAGATGGGATCCTTATTCAACAGAGCTAATCATGAATAAGTGGTATTTAAACCCCTTTTATGAATATTTCATTATTTGGGATGGCACCTAAATTTTAATCTAATATAAATGTGTACATTCATTGAGTATTTCCCTTTTAGTTAAATAAGTGTGTGATTAAGGGCATTTATATGTGGCCATAGTATATGAGATTTACATATAATTAGTACCTGATCTGACCATTAAAATAGTATTATAGACCCAATTATATATTTGGCTGCCCAAATGTGGCTAGGTTAAAACATTTTTTTCATATGGTTATTATGTATGTATAAAATAAAATGATATGTGGTTTCATATAAGGATATGAGCTTTAAATACTAACAAAAAGAGGCAAAAATGTGTTATAATAATTTTCTTGTAGATATAGATTATGTAGAAATTATGTTGATATTGAAAAAAATTTTTTCGAGTTTAGGCAGTTGAAAGAGAATCAGGAAAAATTGCATGGAGATATAAATACAAAGAAAAATATAAAAGTGAAGGGAACAAAAGAGGTAGAATTTTTTCTTTGTTTAGGCTTTAATGACAAGAAAGGGTAATATAAGAATAAATAATTTTTTTCTTTTATTAAAATGAGACATGATTGCATCAGGAATAGTAGAATTATTTTTATCAATTTTCTTTGTTATATAAAGTTTTAGAGGAAAAAATGTTTAATTTGGTTAATATATTGTATGGACATTTGGAATATGCATAGAAACTTTTGACTTTGAGAAAAAACTGTTTTACTTTCCCATTATCACATCCTTTTATTTGTATAATAGAAAACAGCATACATCAAATAAGAAAAATTTAACAGGGTTATAATAGCTTTATAATTGTATGAAGATATTCAATGTTATATATAGAGCTCACAAATAAGTTCTTAACACGCTTAGCAGAATATCCCCAATCTGAGACCAGTTTCTGCTACTGGCTTTCTCAGTGAAGTGCTAGGATATTCAAGCATTAGATTAAATGCCAGCAGAAATTTAATGTCGATTATATAATAAATTATTAATGAAAGCTTGTCTCTGATATAAGAAATTATAAGCTTAAGAAAAAAAAAGCTATAAAAAAAAAGTTCAAATGATAGACTAACTTTGTAAGCAGGATAATCATTGAACAGTAGATACAATGCCAATTATATCACAAACTAGATTATGGCTAATGGTTTTCATCATTAATGAGTATTGACAAAAGCTAAACTTTAGAAGAAAAATTAAATGATAACATTAGAATCTAATTATTTAATATTAATTTTGTATATTGTAAATAAATTTCACTAGATTTTTTATATTTTAACATAACAGGATTTCCCAAAAGATTGTATTATTAAAAAAATCATGTTTCATTAAGAAAAAAACTTGAATGTAATGTATATTCTTTTTCATTGTAGTCCTTGATCACGAAAAAAAAAAACCAATTTAAATAGTGAATACTTCAACTATTATCCAAACTTTTAAAATTTAAAATATTGCTTTAGATTGTTTAGACTTTAGAGTAACCTAAATAGAAAATTTACTTTGGTTAGAGTGAAACTAGAGAGGTGTATTGAAGATTAAAATTTAGGTAAAGTGTTTTTTTTCTTTTTGTAAAAATAGAATATAAATTACCACTGACTCAAAGGAAAAATATTTGACCAACTTTCACCAATAGATATGAAATTTGCAACAAGATAATACTACATAATTAAATCATATAAAGAGCTTAGTATTGATGTTTCAAAATATGTTTGAAAGAGAAGAAATAAAAAGATAGAAAGTGATGCAAGATAGATTTCAAGGAATCAAAAGTATTCTTGGAAAGTACAAAGAAATATTAAAAAATTATGTAAGATTTGATTGTAAAAAAAAAAAAAAACTATGAAAAATGATTTTAAAGACTATGGATAAACTTTGGTGAGGTGGCATCGGTGATAGTATAATTACTTGTGTGTGCAAGCATTATTTTTTAATATATATATATCACTATTTATGTGTAAGTTGGATTTCACATAAATATTTCACTTAAAAAAAACTATATTGATTAATTTATTTTTTTAAAACAAAACAATTTTTAGCTTGTTTTTATGGAGTCATAATGCATCATTAAGAATTCAACAACTTCTGCAATCTGATAATGTAACTATAACGCCACTTTCAATAGAAGCAGAAAATAGTTATGTTGAGAAGCAGCCAGCAGTAAATACCTATAAATGGTTTGAAATTACTTTGTTTACTATTGGCAGTCTTATTATTTTAGTCTGCATTTCTGGAATAATTATTTTGCGTATCTTATGGCTAAGGTAATTTTACATTTTTTTGAAGATATATGTGTACATATTTATACTGCATATAGCTAATTATTATAAATTATATATATATTTCCATATATTATACATATTTACTTTCTAAAAACTTTTAAGTATCTGAATAATAAATCTAAAAGTGCACAAAGCTAGCTAGTTTTATAAATGTAAATCCTATGATAATAGCCAAAGCTTATCTAAAACAAGAATCTATAAACTGTTGCTAAGGTAACTATAACTAAAAGATGGTCCATCTTTTACTTATAGAGATAGCTTTCACAATATATTGTAGAATATTGGTCCAATTTTTATTTATAGGGATTGTCTTGATAACAAATGGTAGCTTTGGAAGTCAACATGTGATATATACATACACACAATGGCCTTATTGAACAATGTTTAAATATCAATCTGTCTTCTTACACTTATGAAACCATGTTTTTTAGATTCCATAAAAGTTTAGAATTTCTTTAAAATAGCCTGCTTATACTGAGCACAGCCAGTCATCCTTACTTAAAGGAACCCCATTTGTTTAAGCCTGGTATGATTATGGAAAAGCATTTGACTTGTACCAGCGGCAGATTATATAAGGGCTGATTTATATATATTGATTTTTTTCTTCAAATTTGCATATGTTGTTCATCTGTGTAATGAAGTCATTTCTTTATAACCTAAAGCTGAGTGCACTTTCACTGAAGTTCACCATAATCATAGAGAACACCATAATCATAGAGAGCTAAGATTATGGTGAACTGCACTGAAAATGCACTCTGCTTTAGGTTGTAAAGAAGAAAGAAACCTCTTTGTTATGTAGATGAACAAACATATGAAAATTCTGAATATATATATTGTAATCTGATGGACCCACCAACCCCTCTTTCAATTGATTTTATTTCCTGATGAGCATATTGCAGGAAAGAACTATCGATTAGCATTCCCCAATGCTGACATCACTACACCTAGTGCCATAGAGACTGGAAACATCTAGAAATTTATGTTTGATTTTTCAAACAGCACCACTAGAGTTCCATCTCATTACAATCTTACTTACCCATGTCGAGTTATTCCAGACATAGCTCAGGTGACATGAGATTCCTGTGAACTAGTGCATTACTTAATGAGTGATATGAATTGAAACTGACAAGCAGTATTAGTTTTTTGTAACAATAATTTATTTAACAACAATATTTGGGTATTAAGTTCTTAAAAAAAGGAGAAAAAGTTTATTGACAGTCTCTACTCTGGGTGCTGTCTTATCCGTGTGTACATCATGATTCTTCTCTTTGATCCTCCATGATTGGGAATTATCCTCCTTGATTGAAGTTCTATCATGTGCAAATATACATATCCATGTGTATAGAAGCATTTGATTTCAATCCGGGTGTATAGAAGCATTTGACTTTAACTCAAGTTTGTAGAAGCATTTGATTGTGATCCATGTGTATAGAAACATTTGATTTTAATTCAAATTTGTAGAAGCATTTGATTTTAATTCAAGTTTGTAGAAGCATTTGATTGTGGTCCATATTGTAATTGTCAGGTTGCTTGCCTGAGGTCTTTGACAAAGCCCGGAAAAAAAAAAATATAACCCTGTAACGGTCAGAATCATGTAATCAGCCAACAAGATTCAGAGACCTAGCAAAAGTACTTCAAACCCAGTATGTTCGGGATACGGTAGTCGCGGAACAGTACTAAGCTTTAACTTATTTGCCAGTGCTCCAAAATCTCCACTATCCAACCAACGCTCCTGATGCTACTAATGGTTATCATTTTTCTTCAGTCCTGATGGTCAGGGTAGAAACAAAGACTCTCAATTCAAACTTAGCCTATCCTGCACTAGACTTTATTAATTTAATCTAAGATACTCACTAAATACTTTAATATAGCTCAAAATATTATTTTTTAATATTTCATAGGTTTTGGATACATACATATATGACTTAATCAAGTGTGGATGTGGTTGAGTGGATATGATGAACCAGGGAATGACATGACAACGGTGTAGATATATACAATTTATTAACACAATTCATTAGAAAATATAAGTAATAATAACCATGTTTGAATCTTATTATGATCATGTATGGGTTTACATTTTCAAACCAAAAAATAATAATTACAATGTTTGATTATTAGTTAT
This sequence comes from Epiperipatus broadwayi, assembly GCA_028023455.1. Lineage (NCBI taxonomy): Eukaryota > Metazoa > Onychophora > Udeonychophora > Euonychophora > Peripatidae > Epiperipatus > Epiperipatus broadwayi. Next base: position 5,456,126 of record JAQFVV010012401.1, read on the forward strand.
TGATAATGGTAGAGAATTTAGATATCACTAGGATAAATATATGATTTTTACAAAGAATTACAATATTCAACCATAAGTTATTTATAAAGGTACAGTATTTAGATACCACTAGGATAAATATATGATTTTACCAAGAATTTACAATATTCAAACATAAGTTATTTACAAAAGTACAGTATTTTAGATATCACTAGGATAAATGTATAATTTTTACAAAGAAGTCACCTGTCAATAATGACAACCAAGATTATGAACTATTAAATCTAACGATTACAATAATGAACATCAGCATTAGATGTGTGTGTGCATCGTAATGAAGTCATACTGGAGTTCATGACAACAACAATTGTGAATCAAAACAATAATTATAAATTAACCAGAAATGATAGCTACACACATAGTAAATAATCAGTATTATATGTGTCATCATAGAACAAATTTTTATATTAAGAATAATATTTTATCAAGAGATATGCCACCATAACAATTAATATGCCAATTTTGGAGAGCAAACACAATACCTGGTTATATTAAGTCAGAGGCCAAATGAATATATATAATAAATTTATGCGTGTGTTTACATACATAGGGGACGTTAAGTATATATATATTTATTATTATTATATTTTATTGTTAGTATTCCCAGCAGGAGTTATGGACAAAAGCATAATTTTAGCTCCCTTCATTATTAATAGTTATATGAAAAATATGGCTTATCTATTTCACACAGAATTAACAACAGGTATGATTAAGAAATCTAATTACAGCATTCAGTGGCGTCTGGGTTTGAATCCTGTGCTGGCTATATTATTAGCATTGGCAAACATGGGCCAATCTCCTTTGTCGAGCAGTAATATATATATGTTCCTATGATAACACATCCGCATTCAGCTTGGCTTGTGTAGGAAATAATAGAGCATGGGCTTTGAATCTCTATCGTTATAGAGTCTACCCATTCATCAGCTCAAAGAAAACCTTGGCTATCTCGTATCGCCAGGACCGGTAAAATATCCGTGTGGCAGTCCGCATAGCATACTCGACATCTATTCTTTATTAAAAGCCATATAGGCACAGATCAATCTATTAAGCCACTGATATATTTGCCCATTAAAAGCATTAACTTATATCTGCATAGATATTTTCCTAAACCTGTATTTAATAAGTAATAATGGGGAAATTCGACAACCATATCTTATAGGCTATAAAACGCCCAAGTGTTTCAAATATAAATCTTAACCATAAAATGCTAAAGAGGCAAAAAAAATATACTACTGCTGGGATATTTCTTTCCCCAAATGCATGCATCACTAAATATACATATAGAGTGAGATGAACACATATCTTTGCAATAAGTAATATTGCCCATTTTTGATTTTAAAAAGAAGCACTATCATTATTATTATTTTTATTTCTACATTTAAATAAACGCATATATACATTATTTCATTTTTTTAATTGTCACAAAGAATCTTAATCTAAATCAAATAAAATAATTTTAACATTCATTTATATTTTAAATTTCTTTACCCAGGGTACTGTGATTATGCGTATACGGTAAGAGGGCGGATTTTTTTATACAGATATTTGATTTCTTTTCTCTCTCTCTCTTTTTTTATTAAATAAATGACATTTTTAACTAAGCCAGAATTAGACACAATTTAAGAAATTTAACTTTGACTGTTTCTTATTTTACCATTATAAAAATCGTTATCCCCTTCCCACTTTAGATTCGGGATAAAGCAAACAAATTCATACATAAATTGGTTTAATAGTACAATATCATTTATCCCCATACTTGACTAGATTGGCATATATCGGCATATCTCAAAATAAAACATATAAAAGCTGTATTTATAGACTCTATAATAATCTTTTGTTCCACTTAGAATTATACATTACACTTTTTTTTTAACCATTAATAAGTAATCTAGTTATAATTCAAATTGACTTGTTAAAACAATAATAATAAAAAAACTAAACACACACATATATATAACTGTCCCCTTGAAACACATCTTTTTAAGATAGTCTTTTACGAATTTTATAAATCTAAGGAAATTAAATGTTCGAATTTTTATAGAAGGCATTCTTAAGATATAAAAATATTTTTTTTTTTTTTAAAGATAGAAAGTTTATACTTGCGATAGATTACGGTGTCACTTTGCTTGATGCAGATTTTTTTCCACTGGTTCACTCATTGTCAGGATCGACCTTGGGCTTTACTGGACTCAGGATAGACTGGCTTCGAGTTGTTTCTCTATTTTCTTTCGATGGATTACTGTGTCACTTTGATTGAGGCAGATATTTTTCTACTGGTTCACTCATTGTCAGGATCGAACTTGGGCTTTACTGGACTCAGGATAGACCGGCTTCGACATTGGTTCTCCATCTTCTTTCATAGCAGCAGCATGGGATCAATTGTCTTTCTTCCTCTTCTTTAGATGCATTTTTCTGGAGATTTTTCAGAGAAGGGCAAGATAAATTCTTTTCTACTCACAGACCATAGCGTTGATCTATTCTCAGCTTAAATATAGTCAATTGCTCTGTTAGAGAGAGTCACTGACTCTTCAAACTTTTACTTTAAAAAAAATTTTTTTTCACTGCCAACAACTTTATTTTTATTCTTTGACTGCTTGAGTTTGACGTCTTGGTTCTTTGACTTTGACTGACTTCCTCTCGAAAATTTAGCCCAGTATTTATAAAAACTTTTGCTAAGCCACTCTTTGTTTTCTATATTTTTTAACACCTATACTATAACTGCCTTGGTTAGAAAAGAAAACAGACTGCATGATTGATCTTTGATTTAAATCAGTTTAAAGATAAGAAAATAATTTAACACTTCCATGTAACTAGCTGGGTTGATCTTTTATCTAAAACAGGTGACACAATCCTGTTAAGATTACACCAAGGTATGAAAATCTTACTTGCCTTTTTAATGGTTTCAAGGATGAGAAAATAAATTCACACTTACATGCAACTACATTTTTCGGAATGTTTTAAAAAAAAAACAGAATCATCAAAATGTTATTCGCAAGGAAAGAATCCCCTTTAGGACAAATATATAAGACAATGGAAATATTTTTTTTTTTTCTAAATATATATAAAAAATGCATTTCAATAAAACAATATATATACATGAGCCCTCTCATTCATCAAGACACACATCTATACAAACAAATAAAAATGAAAAATTAGATATTTGAGCTTAGCTATTTCCAACAACTAACATGAAGCTCTGTGTGTGCAAACACACTGAACACTTCAATATGTATGGAAACATTTGATTTTAATTCAAATTGGTAGAAGCATTTGATTTTAATTCAAGATTACTGAAACTTTTGATTGTGATCCATATGGATAGAAACATTTGGTTTTAATTCAAATTGATAAAAGCATTTGATTTTAATTCAAGTTTACAAAAGCATTTGATTGCAGTCCATGTATATAAAAACATTTACTTTTAATCCATGGTCATAGAAGCATTTGATTTCATTCAGGTATATAGAAGCATTTAATTTTAATCCATGGTCATAGAAGCATTTGATTTTAAGCCAAATTTATAGAAGCATTTAATTTCAATCCAGATGTATAAAAACAGTTGATTTTAAGCCAAGTTTATAGAAGCATTTAATTTCAATCCAGGTGTACAGAAGCATTTTCAGTTTGCATAATATAAGCACACGTTTACTGCAGATATGTGGACATAAATTTTGCAAACTTCACACAGATTATGTAGATGTGGTTTTGAGTCATTTATTTGGAGCATTTCCATTTTATTTCACATATTATACAGGTGTAGGTTTGAACCACTTTTTTAGCAGTATTTCATCTTACACATTATATAGATGCAGTTTTGAGTCATTTAGATGGGAGTATTTTTATTTTATTTTACATATTATACAGGTGTGGGTTTGAACCACTTATTTAGAAGCATTTCATTTACACATGTAGATGTGGATTTGAGTCACTTATATGGGAGTATTTTATTTTTATTTAACATATACAGGTGCAGGTTTGAACCACTTATCTAGAAGTATTTACTTTATAACTTCTTAATTCACATCTATTATGTACTCAGGTATGTGGGTACATATTCATTATTACTCATGTATATAATATATCAATTTTTACCCTATAATTTCTTAATTTGTGTATATAAACATTTCTTTAATTTATGGGTGTGTGGATTCATATTTAATTCACTCTATCAAAGCATTTTTTAAAATAATAAATTTCATTTTATAATCAATAATTTCATTTATGTAGACACATATTAGTATGAAGTTTATTATAGAATTATTTTCAAATCAACAAAATCATTTTCACATCTTCAATTCATCTTTTAATAATGCCTATATTATGTTATTATCCAGTATGCTCCATTTAGAAATTAGTCATTTAGAATAAATATATTTTCATTTTGCATTATTTTATAAGCAATCAATCCAGAAAGTAGGATTTCATTATTTTATAAATTATTTCAATAAATACATTTTCAAAATATTTTCAAATATTATAAATGCGCATAAATTTCTTTACCTGAACCTTCATCTGTTGGTGGTTCTCCATAAATTTTCCAATTAATAAAGGGTTTTCCAAGAGCTAAATGAGTCAACAGTCAGCTTGTTTTCATGTTACTTCCATGGTTAAACCAGGTAATAGGAGAGAGAAAAGCTGTTTTCTTTTTAGCCAGACATTTGAAGATATTCTATTTTAATAATTTGTTTTTTTTATTTTTTAGTAGTTATAGGTTTGGTTAATGTGCTTCATTGGGCTGGTATTCATATAAGCTGCAATTCACTATGTAGTACTAATGATGACTAGTCCACTTGATACTTCCAAGCAATATATTTGTTGAATCTCCTTAAGCAATATCTACTCCCCTATTTATTGTCTTATGCTTTTCTTATCACTGGTTCTTTGGATTGATTTAGCACTAATTCTATTTGTGATGATGATCTTTCTCTGAGGCCCATGTCTCCATTCAACTTATTATTGGCAGTTCACTTCTAGCAAGAACAGGTCCTGATAACTTATCTGACATGTTTTCTAAAATTATTAACTTTCCTGCCTATAGCAATCTTTTTTTATTAATTGTTAATTACAGCCTTCCTATTTTTAATCTGAAAACATTAAACTTTTACAAAATTCTACATTTTAAATGGTAATTTTAATATTTTAAAATATTGATTTTTCTTAATTTTTAACCATTTTGGGTTTTATAATACACATGAAATTTGACTCTAAATTGCTGTCACTTATTCATTTCTTTTTTTAAAAAACTTTTTATTCATTGCAAACTGTCAGCTTTTTATTTTAATCTCAACAATTTTTAAATTGAGAGGGGAGGGGGAACTTCAAACTATACATTTGAAACAATGTGTATGTTTCAATATATATATATATGTGTGTGTGTGAGCATATACATGTTAGAGAAAATTATATGAATTATAACTTATTAATTTGTAGATCTTTAATGATTTTAATTATTTTTTACAATGATTCTCTTTACAATGATTCTCTTGTATCTTGTTACTCCACCTGAATAGCACTATCTATCTCAGCCATTTTTATTCACTGGTGGCTTGCAAATCCAGAATCACTCACTCAATTTATTTGTCTACCTTGTGAAATTTTTAGTAATTTAACCATATAATCAATGGTAAGGTTTTTATATATTACTTTTTATAAATCTCCACACATACATTCTAATGCAAAGTTTTTTATACAATTTCTTTAATTTTCTATCAGTTTTGGCACTGTCCTGCAGCCTTCATCAGAGCCACAATATTTAAACATATGATCATGTAACCATTATTCTATATACATATAAAAATACATATTTTACATTATTATTTATAATCATATTTATTTTTAATACTATATCTTTACTTCACTTTTTTTCTAACTTATTCTTTCATTATTTCTTTATTATTTCTACTTTTTTTTTATTTTTTTACCTTTTCTTCCTATCTGTCATTCTATATTACTCTCATATTTTTATCACTTTTTATTTTACTTTTAATACCTATATGTCTAATTCCTTTCATTTTTACTATTGATCTATACTTATTCTTTTATTAATAATTTGTATTCCTATTCCTATCTTTATTCTCTTTTATAATTTACTTGTTTATTTTGTTCACCTTTTGCATAACCTTCCTTTTTCTTTTTGAATTTATAACTGACTCTTTCAAAATCCTTAGCCTCTTTTTTATATACTCCTTTAAAACAATTTTCTCTATTATCAATTTCTTTAACTTTTTATCCTATTTTTAAACTTTTTATTTTACAAAACTTTATATATACACTTTCTCTATTATTATTAATATTCCTATAATAATAATGTCTTTACCTCCCATTTCTATTTAAATTTGGTTTTCTCTTCTTAACTAATATAGCTTCTATTATTTTTCTATCTCTTCTTTTATTAGTATATTCAATCATTCTTATGCTATCTCACTCAAACATATGTTCTTTATCCATAGCATGCATATAAATTGGTAAATTTTTATCATACCTATGTTGAATCAATCTTATATAGATTAAATTTTTCATTTCTCCTACATATTTAGTTTTTATCTTATTATTCTTAAATGATCTACATTCTATCTCATATACTCCATTTACATATTTTTCTATTCCTTTAATATATTTATTATCTAATATATCCATTACATTTCTCCTTTTTTATTAATTATCTTATATTTAATTACATTATTATATTTTTTAATCTTGCTCTCTGACCCACTTCCAAGATATGTCTTTTCTTAAAAACCTAACTAGCAATTCCATATGTTCTGCCGATCATTGATGGAACCTATTATAAAAATTGCACAAACCCAGGAATGATTGAATCTGTTTCCTGGTTCTGGGTACAGGAAAATCTCTGATGTCTAGGACTTTATCTGGATGTGGTCTGATCCCTCATGATCCCACCACATGGCCCAAAAACATCACTTCATCCCTCATTAGAGTACTTTTTTAAGTTTATTTTAATCCATTTCTTACATTTAGTGATGAACATTTCTATATCCTGAATATGCTCATCTATAGTTGACAAGGCTACAAACACATCAACAATATACATCATTACTAGATTCTTAACTTTGTGTGACAACACCTGATCAACGCATCTCAGCAGCCCAACCCCATTATTTATCCCATCAAATGATATTCTATTGGCTTGGTATGAGTATCCCTCATATCTAAAAGCTGTTTATTTCCAGTTCTCTGGGAAAATCAAACATCGAAAAAACTTTTTTCCTTTGAACTTTTCTAACAACTCATGTATGGAGGGTGGGATATTATAGTCATGAACTGTTATTCAATTTAATTGTCTAGAGTCGAGGCATAATCTGACAGTCCCATCTTTTTTTACAACAACCAATGGATTACAGTATGGGGATGAAAATTTAAAATGACCCCCCCTCCCAATTCCATCATTAGATTTATTTGTTTTCGAATCTCTTTCTTATATTGATGAGGGAAAGAATAACAATGGGCTTGAAATGGATCCTGAGTACTTTGGATACATCCAAAAAAACATTATACCTTTCAAGCATCTGCTTGCACACATACTTTCAGTTTCCATTTGCCATTCTAGCCTGTTTTATCTTTTCTTATATGATCCTCTTTGGTTTTCACTTCCTTAACTTGTAACACCTCTATTGAACTATATAACTTCAGTGTTATGAATGTCACTGCCTAGTTCTCACATATGACCTGTTCCATCCTGAAATCGAAGGCACATTTACATTTATGCAAAAAATCTGATAATATAGAGCATCATGTATCAGATCCTTCATGATCAAAAATGTATGTGAGAATGGTTTTCCATGAATTGCAAATCTACCCATACTTGTTTAGGTTCAACCTTAGCTTTTCTGTTATTTGCTATCCTTAATTGAACTGGATTTATTGGGAGAGTCTGAATGCTACTTCTTCAAGCATTACATGGGAATATACTTCCTCTGACAACACCAAAATTTGGCTATCAGTCTACTAATGGTTCAACTTCCATCTGAGAGATTATTATTGAGATCTTAGGGCAAGCCTGTTTAGCATAACTGGAGACTCGATCCACCCATGAGCATATTAAATTTCCTAAGTGTTTATTTTTGTAGGCTGGCTTTATCTCATTTTCTTAATTTCCTTTTTATTCCAACTTCCTCTGTCAAATTTATTGTCCCAATTTCTAATGTTATAGACTCCCTAGGTTGCCACTTTCACCAGTGCCTGCTGATCTCAATTTGCTCTAATATATTATCATTTTCTTTTCCTGTCCTCCCTAGTATATCATTCACAATCTGCATTTCCAATAGTTCACATATTTCTAGCTCCCTTAACATAGACACTTGGCATGTGAAAAAATGAATGCAAGCTTCTTCCTCTCCTTCATGAAACTTTTGATTTGTTATGTGAGCATTTGATATTATCTTGATGCTCTTCATTCCAAAATATCTTTTTTTAGGGCTATTCTATATTCTTGGAAAGTTTCTGGTTGGAATATCAGTGATTCCCACCAGATCTAGGCATACTCTTGGAGGTGACTGTGTGCTATTATTATTTTGCTATTTTACACTATCTTGTGGCTACAAAAAATCTCTGCAGACTATTTAAATATTTTACAGGTATCTCTCCTCTCTATCCTCTAAATATCTTTATTTTGACTAACTCATTCTCTTTGCTATTCATATTCATTTTTTACATACATGCTAGACTACATTATCCCCTTATTTCTTTTATTTATAACTATCTATTTCAACAATGTGCCAGGTTTAACTTCCCAGCCATGAAGTACTATGTTACCTGTCATATTTTTCCACACTGACTATTCTCCCTATAATCCACTATTATATATCTTGAAAAAAAAAACTAGAAAAAAACTTTCTTTTCTTTGTTCAAATACAAATATACTACAACACTTTAATATTAATATTTCTTGATTCTTATTATTATCTACAAAACACTCTTCATAGCCCCATGTTAGGTGCCATTGTAATGGGTTTGTACCTTTTCCCATTTGTACTTGGTTGGATTTACACTATCTTTACAAAATATTTATTTATTTATTACTAATGAGATTTATTCATGAGTGAAACTTTTAGATTACCAAGATGGACTTACAGTCACCATAGACCTGGAAGCAAGTTATTTTAAAACTTCATCTCTCAAAAAGAAAACAAACCAGCAAATATAATGATATATATGTATATAGATACTTGGCTGTAGTTTCTCATAATTACTAATTAATATTTCCTGAACAATATATTTATGAACCTCAGCATTTTCCAACTCCAAGTACCAATCCTATGCTTATATAAGAATTAAAGGGTTAATGAGAGTAGTGATAGTGTATTAATGAATGACCAGCCACTAGGTAGCTCACTCAGAGCAGTTAGTACTTGGAGTGACAGAGATGTGTTAATTTAATGTGAACTACATTTATTAAAAGATCCACATAAAAGGAAATCCAGTTTCCTGATTTTTCTATATATATGTTTTTTTTCTAGAAAGTTCTACTTCCTTTTTCTGAAGCAATACTTCCCACAACTCCTCAAAATATTCGATATTTTTTATTCTTATCCTGTGTGATCTTATTAGTCTAGTACACCACTGTCTCAGGTCTTGCTTCTTTTGTTTTCTTATTTCTTTTTACAAAGAAAACCTTTTAGCAAGTTTTTTAATCTTAATATTTTGTTAGAAACTTTTGAAAATAACTTATACAATACATACGGTAAAAGCATTCCGTAGATAACATTTGTTTCATTTCTCATTTTAATTTTTATTAAATAAAATAAAATTATACCCAATATATATATATACATTAAATAGTTTTTCAGAAAATTCTTTTTATACATTTTATTATATACTAATGTATATATACACATTTTCCATTAAAACAAATGAGTACAAAACCCTCCTTAAGCCTATCTTAGCTAATTTATTCAGTCATTTTGACTCGGTCAAATATGTACATTTGATTACCACATCTGCATGTAAGTGAGGCTATCAAACCTTGTTCCTATTACAATATATATATATATATATAGTATTATAGTGGTTTAAAATATATATTATATACAGTTTACTATACTATCAATGAATTCCAGTATTTATATCAAGTTTTGGAAATGAATGGCATGGATGGTGGATTCTTAATGAATATAATTAATAAAAAAATTTATCTATTAAAAATAGAAGTTCATAATAAATTATAGTTTCATGCTAAACTCTAATTTATGGATTCTCGTAATATGTGTTGTAGGAGTTATTCATTAGCTGAAGAATTTTTTATTTTAATGAATATATTATTTTAAAAAATAATAAATTTTAATAAAAGGGATTTGAACACAGACTTTCTATTTCCTTCAGCTAGCCACTCTATCTCATACAGACTAATACACATGATCACACACATGTAATAAAGATAAATGATCTCCAATATATATATTTTCTGCTGAACCAGCACTCGTCAGTTGTTCCAGATCATCTGCCACACACACACACATATATATATAATCTTCTTGGTTTATATTGATAGCAAATCTTCAAACTTTAATAAACAGGCAATAATCCTCTCCACCCTTCAACTCTTCAATCGTCCATACCATTTAACATTTGATAATGAAATCCCCTAATATTTAAATACAAGTGTAATTTATATACTTGGGAGTTTAGATTTAATATAGGAGATGTGAACACAGACTTTCAAGTTCCCTTCAGCTATCCACTCTATCTCATATAACCAATACACATGACCATACACATGTGATAAAGGTAAATGATATCCAATATATGTATTTTGTACTGATCCAGCACTCATCAGTTAGTCTATTTTAATTGTCTCTTTAAAAAATATTATAAATAATAGAGCAGCATTTTTGTGAATATTTTAATCAAATGTCAAAAATCAATGCACAAATGTTATTTAATCTCATGTATATCTTACTCTAGGATCAAATAATTTCAATTCGAAGAAATTTTGAGCCTTGAGAAAATATTCTAATATATATATTATTGAACATCTCATAATAAACTTTGCAATTAATTAATTGATTATTATTTATTAATAACTATTAACAGAAATACAATCAAATAAATTTTTAAAAATTATAAGATAAAATAGCAAAAGAAGATGAGAGAGGATTGACATCATGGGCAAATCATGTGATTAAATAAGTAAATTTTGAAAACAATAGAGAAAAGTGTGAAGATATAAAGGAGAAAATAAAGATGAGAAAGGAAAATTTAAGAAAGATAGCATAACAAAGGATGAATATATAGGTGTTAAAACATGTAGTAATAATATAGTTAAGAGAATTAATAAAATTATTAAAAAAATTAATAAAAAATATAATAATGTAATTAGTAAATAAAAAAAGAAGAAAGGCAATGGATATATTAGATAATAAATATATTAAAGAAATAGAAAAACATATAAATTGGGTATATGAGATAGAATGTAGATCATTTAAGAATAATAAGATAAGAACTAAATATATAGGAGAAATGAAAAATTCAATCTATACAAGATTGATTCAGCATAGATATGATAAAAAATCACCAATTTACATGCATGCTATGGAAACAGAACATATATTTGCGATAGCATAAGAATGATTGGATATACTAATAAAAAGAAGAGATAAAAAAAATAAAAGAAGCTATATTAATTAAGAAGACAAAACCAAATTTAAATAGAAGTGTGTGTGGGTGGGTGGGGGTAAGACGTTATTTTTATAGAAATAATAATAGAGAAAATGTGTGTATATATATATATTGTGACAGTCAGATGATGTATGTTGGTTTAACCCAGTTCGAATACTAAGCGAAAGTACTTCAAGGCCACCCATACACGAGATATTAAATCAAGAATACTATGATCTCTGCCCTATTTGCTTATTATCGAGGCTAATTACGAACCAACAACATTATCTGAGCCATACATAAATTATTTTTCAACTGGCCAAGCTTAGCTCAGTGGTAGAGACATGGATGGGAACACCTATGGAGCTAAATAGTTAAATGTGCATAAAAGTACTATGAAAAATGTGTTTTGTGTGCCTGGATCTTGGAAAAGTAACATAAAGTATTAAAATAAAATTAGAAAACTGAAGCTTTATAGTTAAATAATAGATATTTAATTAATGACTTTAATATATGAATAATGATTTAATGGCCTCCACTATTCCCCTAAATTAATGAAAACTAATTAGACAATGAAAACAGATTAAACGATATAATATTTTTGCGGTCTAAGTCTTTTCTTCCCAATTTTAATAAAATTGTCAACTCGAATCTCCTCGATAAAGTACAATAGTAAAAATCTTTCACAAAGCATTTTCTAATTGCTTTGCGCTAAAAACAGACAGTTTTAAAATTATTTAAAATGTATATAGCTAAATCAGATATACGTAATAAGCTACTGGTGGACAAAAGAGGCATTATCGAGGAGATCAAGTTGGAAAACAAAGGAAACTTACTCGTATGGAATTTAGAAACATAAATAAAATTGGAAAGGGATTTTAAATAAAAAAAATTAACTTTTAAACTTAACCGCAATGGAATACAAAATATTTACACATGTTAGTAATGAAGAATAGTGAAGGAAAAAAGGTTAAATATAGATAGATGATTTATATATATATATATATATTTTTATATTATATTATATATATATATATATATATATATAAGACTAGTCTAATAAAAATGGTTACATTACAAATATCATTAAATAAAACAATTCATAATATAATTCAATTAAGAAAGGTATGAACAAAAGGATAGAAAGTAAATAGTTCAATGGAGGAGAGATATGATTACCATCCTGGTTCCTTGGTCATGTTTTCTATGGCGTTCGTGGCTTGATCTGACAATTGATAGGTATTTTCCCGGACAAGGAAAGTGGAAATAAGTAGCATGCTTTTATGAAAAATCCTACAGACACGGCACACAGAGTTGAGATGACTATTGAGTGGATACTGAGGCATTTTGATGGTATTTAGGAACCTCGGCGATAGGCAAAGCTATTTATTTGCCTAGCCAAGCATAGTAGAATTCATCAAATTCATATGACTTTTAGCTTGAACATGTTCAAACTTCTCAATGATTTTGAAGACGACAGTTGTCTAAATCTTTGGAATAAAATCTCCGCAAGCAAAATCTGAAAGAGTTCTCCAAAGAGAAATCTGAATGCCAGCAAGAAAACTCTGAATAACCAAGTCTTTTGTTCTCACTTTTATTTATATCCTCTTTGTCAGCTACCTTCTATTGTTTGTATGATCTTAGATCTTGATAAGCCCACCCACACGCTCCTTTGTTTCAAGGTAACATTTTCTAAAAATAACTTTTACTTTTTTATTCTAAATTTCTTTCTTTAAAGTTTGAATTTTATTAATTAAAAAAGAAAGAAAGAGAAGGCCATCTTTAATTTGACTTGAATGGGCTCACTAATTAAAACATACATTCCTTTAGAAAATGTTGGTGGGCTTATCTCAAAATGAAATCATACGCCATATTTTAACAAGATTTTAACAAAAAATATATTCTTATTTTTTTATAGTAAAATAAGCATTTTATTTCAGCAGAATTTTGCATTAACTCATATATATACGCTTGACGTATATATATGTTTGACTAATAGGTTTGACAAATAATTTTTATTAACAGAAATTTAATCTTGAAATGGAATTTATTTAAAATGAAATAGTTAAATGCAAATACAAATTATATAAACGTAATTAATTTTAGCTTTAATGCAAAACCCTGCTGATATTGGACTATAAACTTAATTCAGGTCTATAATACTAACTAAGTTTATAGAAGGCTGTGAAGCATGGATCGGACTTCAGATCCATTGCTTCAATATATAAGGTTTTGTAAAATAAAATTTAAAAATACGATAAAAAATTAAAGAAATTGATAATAGAAGAAATTGTATTAAAGGAATATATGAAAAAGAGGCTAAGGATTTTGAAAAAAGAATCAGTTGTAAATATAAAAAGAAAGAGGAAGATTATGCAAAAGGTGAGTAAAATAAATAACAAAATCATAAAAGAGAATAAAGATAGGAATAGGAATAAAAAAAAATAAAAAAATAAGTATAGATAAATAAAAAGGAAAAAAAAGAATTAGACTTATAGGTATTAAAAGTAAAATAAAAAGGTGATAAAAATATATTAGAGAGTAATATAGAATGATAGATAGGAAGAAAATGTAAAAAATAAAAAGACAGTAGAAATAGTAAAGAAATAATGAAAAAATAATAATTAGGAAAAAAATGAAGTAAAAATGTAGGGTTAAAAATAAAATATGATTAAGAATAATGTAAATATGTATTTTTATATGTATACAGAATAATTATGATTACACCTGGGTCTCATTTTATGCGATAGATAGATTCCTCAGTAAATGCGCACAAAAGAAATCGCACAAAAATAGACTTAATTTGTCTTGAAAAATGGGGGATACGTACTCTAATTTTCCATAAATCGCATAAAAGCAAAGCAACAATGTAAAATTACTTTAAAATTCACATTAAAAAAATAAGAAAATAAAATATGACTAATAAGAAATTTCAAATTTGAAGAAAATTGATACAAGACAAACTTTTTTTTACTTTTTTTATTAACTACAGTATTTAATTTTATTCAAAACAATATATTTTCATGCGTAATTTACATTTTTTTTATACATGTATGGGTATTTTAATAATTATTGCTATTTGAGACATCAGATTAGTCGTGATGTGATGTGAGTCAAGAGGAAATACAACTAAAATGTTTTCCAATTGCTGTTGATCCTTCCCATTTCGCTAAGCAATCTAAAATTGAAATTTTTGTTTCCAAAGAAATTCATTTTCTCGGGTGTTTTTTCTCTCTTTTAGAGTAAACTAAAAGTTCAAAATAAAAATAAGAACTTACGATAATAAAAAGACACCGACTCACCACTGTTGGGCAAAATTTAATTAAAACTAACAATTAAAAATCAAATTCTTATTTTTGTCTTTAATTTTTTAATTTTAATTTTCGATTAAAAATCAAATTTCATCGTTTCACATCACCTTAATTTCAGATCACGTTATGTAATTTTTAATCATTAATTACAATTAAAAATCAGATTTTAATTGTGCCCACCACTGTTACTTACCTTTTAAAAATAAACTTGCAGACACTAAATGATTAATTGATTATGTACTCTTTTTATAAAAAGCAAAAATAGAACATGATTTAAAATGCAAAAACAACAACAAACATAGTATTTTTCATCTATAACGTTTGAACAGATTTACATTATAGTCTTGTAAAATTTAATGTGTGTATATAAAATGGGGAAATTCTGATTTTAAGTGAATTATGAACTTCTTTATTGCATAAAATCTATTACGGTACTATTATAAAGCGCTGAAAATATTGAAATTATTAGATGGAAGTCAAACTCCGATAATGCGCTATTACTTTACATATGACATGAGTGCGCGAATATTATAATATTTAAAATAATAGTGCATTATCGGAGCTCAACTTCTGATCTAATACTTTTTATTGCATAAAAGAAAACCACATACAAAGATATTAAGAAGAAACATGAATCGCATAACTTCAAAATCGCATTAAATAAATCTGCATAAAACGAGACCCGGGTGTATACGTTTAAAGGTTGTAGCTCTGATGAAGACTGCAGGACAGTCGAAACTGTTAAAAAATTAAAGAAATTGTATAAAAAATTTTGCATTAGAATGTATATGTGGAGATTTATAAAAAGTAATATATATGAATATATGCAGGAATGCAAAAAAGTAAGGACAAGATATAAGAATAATAATTCTAAGAAGAAGAAAAGACACAAAGGATTAAAAAGTTAAAGGACAATATTTGAATGTGTAATTATGGGGAATATAATCAATATAAAGATGTTTATGGAATACATTAAAGGATTGGAAAGATATGCAATATCAAGAAATTTAAATGAAAGATGGAAATTAATATTAAAATCGAACAATATGAATAATAATGTTGTGTAAGATTTAATGTAATACCAAATTTTATAAAGACGAAAAAATAAAGGTGGGGGATGAAGAATAAAGAAAAGATTATAAATAATATGGAAAAGAAAATTTTAAAAGAATATATAAAAAATGGATATAAAATTAAGAAAAAGATATATAATTGTATTGATGAAATAGAAGGAATAGTATTAAGAAGGATAAGTAAGAAGAAAGAAGAATTGTTTAGAGAATTATGCAAAAAGAAGAACATTATAAATGAAAATATGAGGTTGAGATATACAAGAAAAATGGAAAACTTGATGAAGGAGAAAGAAAATGAAGATAAAGAAGGATGTGTAAAGAATGGAAATAAAATATGTAATTTAAGTGATATAGAACTGAAAGAAGAAGAGATGGATATACTTAGGAAAGGGATAAAATATATGCCATATAGGACATGTAGTAATAGAGATATATTAGAAATATAGATGTTAATAAAAAAATTGGCACAGAAATATTTGAAAAGTAATTATAATATATATTATTATGAAAATAAGAACATTAATAATGTTATAAGTAAGAAAAATAAAGAATGGATGGAAATATTAAAAGAAGTAAATAATATATATAAAATGATGAAATTGAAAAATAGAGTTAGTAAAAATAATATATATATATAAAATGATGAAATTGAAAAATAGAGATAGTAAAAAGGATAAGAATAGGACAACTAATGAAAATAAAATAACAGTAAAAGAAGTTAGGGAGACAAAAAAGAAATATGAAGAAAACATTTACAAAATCAGATAAGGATAATAAAATGGGAAAATGAAAAAAAATGTCAGAAATTTTTTTTGTAAAAGTAAAGAAAGATGATACTAGAATAAAGAATAAAAAAAATGTATGACTTAATAAAATGATTGTATAATAATGGAATAATAGATGGGAGAACATTAGGAGAATTATGAAATAAGGATTGTGAAGTAGCAAGAATAGATGGAGCACCAAAAATATACAAAGGAGTGTCATTAAGACCAGTAATAAATGGTAGTGGTTCATCATATTTTGATAAGCCATCTAAATGGTTAGCAAATAATATTTTTAAAAAATACATTAATAAAAAAAGTAATGCATATATTAAGAATAATAAGGAATTAATTAAAGAGAATAATGACAAAATAAGTAATTATGATAAGTATAGTTTGACAATGGTTAAACTAGATATAGTGTCAATGTATACAAATATGGATGTAGAGAAAATAATAGAATTAGTGGCTATTAACTTCTATTTATAAAGAAGATGAGCATAACAACTAGAGATTGTCTTGAATCTAGTAATGAGACTGTGTTAATGTCTGAAAAAAAAATTTGTTTGGAACCTAAACAAAAAATTAATACCATGACTCTTTGATTTTAAATTCTTGATTGAACATTCAGAATAGGATTTTGATTAAAATGAATCTTAGAGCCAAAATTACATTTTGAATTATTGGCAAATCAGATCTTCTAAACTTTTTATACATTTTCTATGAGGAAACTTCTAATATTTGGTGAAGGAAGGAAACTATTACAAAGGAATAAATTTGATATATTTAATCAAACATCCAAAAGTTTAGTGCGGGATTTTTTTCCCAAGCAGAAGCACACGCTAGTGCTAAGGAAGCCATCTGTAGTCTTATATTCCAAATACTGGCAGCCAGCTTTCCAAGGAGGTTAATCCTAAAAATTATTTTAGATCTAATATTAGATAAATGAGAAAACAGGGTACAGCTCAAGGAAGTCAAAGCAATGTCATCAGCTTAGTGAACACATTAAATTATGAGATTGTGTAAAATTTTATATTTGCTATAATTATTTAATGGCATATGCATTTTTCTGTTGGACAGCATTTTACAAAGTAAATTAATGGTTTTTTGCATTTAAGAATTTTAGAAACTTTTAGAAGAGAAAAGTTTTCCAAACAAAATCCTAAGTTGAGGTTAGATCAGTAAAGGTAAGCATCACATAATCACATCTCCAATACTAGCACATAATTGTTTATAAACAAAGCAAAGCAAAACTCCATATAGTAGTGCCACCTGTGCCAAACATATAGTAGTGGCACAGGTGGCACTACTATATGGAGTTTTGCTTTGCTTTGTTTATCAGTAAAGGTAACTCTAGTTTTTAATATATTTTGAAAAGCATATACCAATGTCAGTTGTTAAAGATAAACTTGTCCACAGCCAGTCCTGTCTAGCTTGTTCTGGCAAAGTTCTTGTAATTATTATTTTTTCAAATAGCTTGTTGGGAATACATATAACAAATTTTTGGATTAATATTGGATTTGTTTGGTTTTAAGATTGCTAGTTTTCCTTTTATGCCAAATTTTTGGAATATTTTCTGCATGAATAATGTTGCCGAATGGCTTTGCCAATAATATTTTGGCTTTAGATCTTCATTTTTTTAAAACTAAAGCATGCTCTCTGTTTTCTTGATTTAATACAAAGCAAATTAACTAGTATTTGATGATTTTATTAGATTTATATTAAAGAAACATTGACAAAGAGAATCTTAATATATAATTGGTATTTATTATCAAGTTTATGTGACTAGGTTTTGTGATTAAATCTTGTAAAAAAAATTTTTTTCATAATCTTTTTCCACTTATCTTTTCTAACACCATTCAATCGTTTAATAAGTTTATCACCAATTTCTAGATTTTTGATAGAAGATATTTGCTGTAATAATGGTTTTGTTCCATCCTGGAATAAAATTTTCAATATCCTTGATGAACAGATTCAGATGCTAATGATATATATTTGTTGAATCTATCATAGTAATAGAGAATTGGAGATTCTATTAATATTTCATTCAAGATATCCAATATTGATATCAGTAGTAATGTGAAGTCTAAGGGTGATTAACCTTGATCCAATGTCATTAGTTTAGCAGTTAATGGAAAACCACAAATCATAAATCAGAATTGTTCTTGTTTATAATTTGCCTGAATAATATTTTTTTTTGGTGGCATCATAAAGAAAATGCATATGCTTGATCATTATTTGATGAGAACTTAAATCTGTTAGAAATGTATGGAGAACATATCAGGGGGCAGTTTATGCTGAGAAGTTTGTATATGTTGCATGTGTAAAAATAATATAACTAAATGATCACAATATCATTTGAATTATCTTCAATAAAAATTGTTTGCTTTGTAATATGATATAACATAAAAATAGCCATAGCATATTTAGAATCCATTATATCAAGATTCAATTTAGATCCACTAATTTTAATATGTCCTTTATTAGAAGAATGTTAAGTTTTCTGAAGTGCAGTAATGTCTACGTTGTATTGGACAATTATTTTGTAGAGAATCTGTTTCCTAGATAAAGAGAAGATTGTTTTGCAAAGAACATCCCTAGCATTTGAGATTTTTCATGGTTTCCAACACCACATAGTTGTTTTTTATTTCAGAAGTCTAAGATTCTCATTTATGTAATCCTAATATGGCGAGTCCCTGATTATAGTCCCAGATTTTTTGTTAATATCTTTATTATATGTTTTTATAATTTGCTAACATTAACTGGAAGTTTAGTAAGATGATGTCTCGATTGATATTTAGCCAATTAATGTTAATCTCTTGCATGTTTAATTAAAAAAAGTGCATTCTTCACATAAATAAAAACAAAACAGAAATAATAATTTGCCAAATAATAATTCCTTAATTATATCTTTACTAAGACAATAAGCCAATTACTCAAGGCTTTAATAAAGGTTTATAAATGTAGATGATGACAATCCTTAAGCTATCAAAAATCTCGACCTGTGGTCAAGGCAACCTCTTTTAACAATAAAGATGGTACCATCTTTATCTATGGTCTGACTACAGGTTGAGATTGTTGATAGTTTAAGGGTTGATTATTGTATTGATTACATCTTGTTTCTTATATCTACATTAAATATATATTTAATTACTAATGACTTTTATACTCAATTTAAGTAGGTAGGTGGAAAGTTGTGGGGGGGGGGAAGTAGGTGAATAGGTAAGTGGGTGATTAGATAGGTTGGTCAGTAGGTAGACAGATAATCATCTTTACACCAGTAAGATATACATGGTACAGAAAAGAATGTAGTTCTGAAAATAGCTTATTTTCACTTAATCAGTTTTTCCCCCAATACTTATAGATTATTTTAGTTTTTTATTTTGTTTATTTCTAATTCCGAAGCTTTTTAATTTTAATTAGACATGTTAGTATTTTCTAAAACTCTTTTCAATCACTTACTCATTTGGCATATTGTCATTATATATATTGTAACCGGGACGCTTGGGCATCCGATCACGTAGGGATTGAGATCTCCGAAATAAACATGACATAGCGTAAAGCTTTATTTATTTTCTTATATCGGTAACTGTTCACTATCAATACAAGGGGGCGCCAGATACGATGATTTAATTATAATTTAACTTCTCGCATCACCTTACGTCATATCAAAAACGATTTCGAAGTCTAATCCCGCCCACAAGCTCAAACTCCCAGCATGGACCAATAGGGTCACTCAGGGTCTCGATGTAATTGTTTTCAAAATTACTATTCTGGTAAAAGACGCTATGATAACCAATGGAGAGGACGCTTGATTAACTAACTGATCGATCCAAGCATTGGACCGGGTCATTGGTTATTTGTGACCAATATGATTATTCGTTTATATCTCTAAACAATTAGAAGCTTATAAGATCATCCCCCCTATATTATATCGTCCGGTAGAATATTTACTCTTTACAACTTATTGACATTTATTTATATTTTATAATAGGCCCTCCCCACTCTTAAATCTATCTTAACTACGGAATAAATAAATAAATAAACATCATGACTTACGGCACGATGTTTGTAAGTGACATTTTAAAAAGCAACAAGGTTTGAGAAATATAAATCTAAAATAATATAATTAATTATACGAATAAATGCTAACTTTATTAATAATCAAGACGAAATAGAATAAAGATTTAATTATAGGAAATGATTTGAGAAATGCTCGACTTGTTTAAATACTGAACAAATTTATTGAATATAAAAAAAAACACATTGGTTAAAAGTTTTATTTACACGCACACACACGCATTTACGCACTCGCACAGAAAAGAACATATCATATATCATAAAATATGGATGATAGAATATAAATTTCCTTTTTTACATTTTTTGAAGGTAAGTGTTACAAATTATAAGATAATAATTAGGGTCAAAGTTCATATTTGAAAAGTCCTGAGATTTAAATTTTAGGAATTGCATAGTGTTTGATTTTACGAAGGTTGAGATTACAATAATAAGTTATAATAATAAGTTTTTAAATATAATGAATTACGGAATATTTTACAGTTTAACTTATGAAATCAAAGTTAGTTAATTATGAGATTGCCTCTTTTAAAAGTTTACGTATGGAATGAATGAAAGCATAAAAAATAAAGTGTTTACCTAGGATTTTGGCTTATTCTTCCGCTGCTTCTAATTAAGTGGAGGTTTGAACATGGGAGATGATGTTTTCCATAAGAAGGTTGTTTATTTCTTTTAAAGTTGAGCGTAATAAATCAGGATGATTCATGTATTTCACGGAACATTATTGAACTGGTTGGAGCACTAATTTTAGATGGTAATATTATTAAGTATTCATAGCAACGAAGATGTTCTGGTGGGGGCGATCAATCACAAGGGTTTCCTAGCCCCTCATGAGTGGCTCTAAATATTAATTTCATATCGATCATCTTGAAAACGGGTAGCAAAGAGTAATTTGATTAAATTGAATTTTGGAAAGTTGAAAAAAAATTGATAATTTGACTTAGCTTCTCTTAACAACATATATAATAATAATTTTCTCTAGATTTTGCTTGATATTTATATGGGTTGGATTTTATCTGAGGATCGAATCTCCCCCAGAGTTCATGTTCTTAGAGTTGTCGTTGGGGTCCGTGTCCTACTCAATCCATGTGCTTAAGGCAATCTTATGTTTAGGCAATCTCATATTGAATCTCAGTTAAAAACTTATATTCATTCACACTTGGATGCATACGTGTGTGGTGTCTTACGAGAACAATGTAATTTACATTAGCTAAAAGTCGAGCATTTAATCTTTCTCAAAATCATTTCTATAAGCTTTTACTTTTACTACAATTATAATTTAAAAGATCCCTTTTTAGTTACCCCCGCGGCATATACAAGTATAAATTATTTATTGATATTTATAATGGCATATTATTTTTCATTTTAGAGAATATTATTTTAGTAAATTATGCTAAAGCCTTAGATTATTTAATTAGACATATTAATATTTTATTTTACAAGTGTTTTTTAGAAGGTATGGAAAGAAAACTATCTCTATTTTTTATCATAAGTTATAAGAAAATAAAATAGAGTATTTTACATTGCTTGAGTGTGTGTGTTTACATATACCGACTTTGTCTCGGTATAATATATATATATTGGAGATCATTTATTTTTTTCATATGTGTGTGGTCATGTGTATCGGTTGTATGAGATAGAGTGGATGGCTGAAGGGAACTTGAAAGTCTGTGTTCAAATCCCCAGTATTTTATATATCACATAACCAATTTCACAAAGGTGTAAAGTTCCTATAATTATTGAAAAAATTGCCATTATACAGGTGAAAGTGCATCTGCATGTTAATTTATTTTAGCACTCAGATATTGATTTTATATATAAACATATACATTGAATATGCATTTTTCATTTACTTTATATATTTTTTTTAGATATAAATCTCGTATAGCATTAACTCAACCCCAGTTCTCTACTATTGAAGTCGTTGATACAACTAATGTAAATCCTCATTTAGACAATACTAGTCCTGAGGTAAAATTAAATGTTATTGATAAAATCGATTAAGAAATTATATGAGCTTGATGTAAATATTATTTTAATCAATACAATAGCTATTAATTTTATTGCTATAAAAATTATTCCAAGCTATTTGCGAAATTTTTTAGCTAAGTTTATTTCCTATCTTTCTTATTAAGTAAGAATTCATTATAAGATTAAATTGTTTTTCAGGCATGTTATTTGTAAAATGAGCCATAAGGAAGACTAATATTTTTTCACAGCAGCGATCACAAAATACAAAAGAAACGAAAACCAACTATAAAGTTTTAAACAACTTTTTTTTTTTTTTAGGAATGAATAAAATTTAAAATTGGCTTAAAATTACAACTACTTAAAAAATATGTAGATTTCTTGATATACAGACTTCAAATTCAGAAGAAACTTGAGAATATTTTTAGGCTCAAGTGAACATAACCCATCTTTTAATTATTGATTGATAAATAAGTTTCTTTTTATTATTAGTTAGAGTAATGATTACCTGAATGTTTATGCATTGACTGTATAACATGAGTAGGATGAGAATATGATAGAGCTTTCATCACTGGTAGTAAACAATTCAACCCATGATTTATTTTGACATTTCTAGAAACTGTTTTACACGAAATTGCAACTAATAATAGCCAATTACATAAAACTTTAATTAAAATCTATTATAAGTGAATTTTTAATAATGATAAGAAGACATTTTAATAGTAATATTTTTTTTTTTTTCACTTTGAGAAGCCTCATTTGAAGAAAATCACTGGATACTAAATAAATGATTTTAAATAGAAATAATACTATTGTTCTTAAATATAAGCTGGGACTAGTTATGAGAATCTTTTTTTATAACAGAATTAAACTGTGAAATGATGAACAGAGATAAACAACATAATAAGAAAAGTAGATATTGGTATCAATGATAAATTGTGAATCTAACTTCAGAGTAAGAATATGTATATTTTTAGAAATGCAGATATAATTGAACTTTTTTTTATTTTTCTATTAGTATTTTCAAGCAATCCTTTTTTCATTAAAAATTATGATTATAATGAGATCATTGTTGAATTTTGAGGAACAATCAGCTACTTCCGATTGATCCAACTCCTGGACTTTAGTCTTTTTAAAACTCATTTGCTTGCACAAGACTTACTGCATTTATCTTTTTTGTTTCCCCTAATATTTGATAATTATGTTCTTATGACTTGCACAGTACTAATTATTTCTTTAAAAAAAAATCTTAAAAATATGCAATAATAATTTAATTATATCATATCCATTTGCCAAATTATGTATATTAAGGGCTTTGTGGTGCAGTCAGTGAAATCTTCCTATCATGCCAATGACCTGAGATTTGAATCTGAGTAAAATAAACTTGAAAAATCATGAGCAGTATAATTTTTTTTGCTTTAATCACTCAGACTATAGGAAATTCAACTAGTCATCCAATTATTGGTCAATAAATATGTATTAAAGTTATTATTAACAAAAAATAAAGGTTTTATAATAATACCTGGATTAATTCAATAAATGTTAATGTAGATATTATGAAAATGACTGTAAAATGATGTTGTCTTCACCACTGGTGAAGGAGATGGTGTACTTCTATGAGTAACAAGACTATTATCTTTAAACTTAATACTAAATGATTTCTATTTAACATTGGTGTTCTATCATCACTCACAAATATGTAGGCATTAATCTAGTGAGTAGATGGTTGATGAAAGTTCTAATTCACTTTCATGAATGCTATCTGATGAAATGATAATCATTCAGACAGGAAGAACTATTGATCCATTTGCAATTACCTTTACTTATATTATACTTTTCAATATAATGATGTTACATTTAATATTCTAAAATTTGAAATTCTGTCAAATCATTTATAGTGCTATATATCTTTTTTTGAATAAGTCCAATAACTACAATGTATATTTTATATCGGTTGCAGAAATTTTGAACAGAACAAAGCATCATATGATGACTCATCCACTTCATTAACAAAATCTTTCTTCATTTATAGCTATTTAATTATTAATTTAGTCAATGGCCATTATAACAGTGTTCAAAAGTACACACTGGCTAAATAAGTTTCATACCTACATGAGAAATCACTGAATAAAGATCATCTACTAAGAAGTAGAAATGTGGAGTCATGTGATACATGCTTTTAGGATATCATTCATCTAATGATAAAAAATGTGGAATATTGTAAAATCTGTCCAAAATTATAAGAGCTACCATTATGTTCAAAGAATGTAATTTGTGCAGTTCATGCACTGTAATAAAAAACAATTTGCATTGCTATTATTATAGTTTTTACACGATGGAATGAAAGGAAATATTACTACTGGTCAAAAATTTGTGATATTTGAAATGAAAACTGCCTTAAACAAAGGTGTGTTTTAGCTATAACAGTCATCTCTGGAAAATGTAATACTAGATTTACAGTATGTTGATAATTGCATAATTCTTGCCAATTCAAATCTATAGCAATTTTTAGCTTGAATGATTATGTCAGTCAATTTAAATATATATTGACAACTTTTTAAGTACAAAAATGAACTTAGATGTTGAAATGCAATAGACTCCAATGAATTTCTGTTACACATTACTATAAATATATTCAAGAGATAATATTTTATTCAATTAATTATAATAAAGTAAAATCATTATAACCTAAAGATATAAGAAAATTTTCATTTTAAGATGCTTTAAATTCTAAAATTGTGGTCATATGATAAATGAATATGTACTTCAGATTGGTAGATATGATGCTATAATCTTCTGTAGTAAAATTATATTTTTGTTGAATTGGATGGTAGCATATTTTCTATATAAAAAAACTATTTTTTGGCAAACTTTGGGAAAGTTAGACTCGATTTATGTTATAAAGATTATATTCTAAATAAACAGAATATTGATTGATTTATTAACTAAATATGACTGAAGAAGATAAAATACAATGAAAAGTTGCAATTAAGAAAAGTGTTAAAGTATTTTTTAAAAAAAAAAAATTGTTGTAGAAGTTAAAAAACATCAAATGAACAAATTATGAAACATGTATGTGGAAATATTTGTTGATTACAGATATTGGTTTAATATAATATTCACAAATTATCTCTAGGATATTATAAATTGTTGTTGTCACCCCTTCTTTCCTTTTGGGATTGATATGGCCATACTTATTGGAAAATAACTCTTGGTAAATTATATGTCTTGTTTGAGGCATATTTTGTATTTATTACAGGTGAAAGTATAAGAAGTGATGTAAAATATAATACTTCATAGTAATCTGACTTATTTAAAAAAAATAGAAAAATATTTATGATCAAACAAGAATAAACTTTCCATCATGAAACATTTTTTCACGTCAATGTTTATACATTTTAAAAATAAATATTTTAGCTTTAGTTTTCAGAATAAGGTTCCTTTCTGAAGGCATTTATGAATTTTTTCCAAGTATTTTTTTATTCTTTAATAATGTAATAAAATATTTTTAAAAGTGTATCTTATTTGTTGTATATTTCTCTTTTGTACATTTAAACAGTAAATAAGTATTTTGATACTTAATAAAAAAAAAAAAAAAAAGAGTACTTTGGTGTTAATTAATTTTTTTTTACTTTGTGAAAAATAAAATTACCTGGAGATGAAGGTAAAACAGCCATCTCAATTAAATATTCACTAAGATAGAGAAATAACAATGTTCATATGCAACAGATTTAAAATTATTTCTTACTAATAATCTTTTTTTAAAGCCATTTACATTTGCTTAATTAATATTATACTTTGTAGTAATATTTTCTTATGCTTCTATTCCCCCCCCCCCCCATTATTGAATTTTTTTTTATATCTGGCAAAATATAAAGCAATATTGGATTAATAGTCTTGTATTTGAGAATATTAACATGTAGTTGTTAAATTCTTTATAATTATATAGCTGGATTTTTTCATTAGAATTCAAATCTTTAGAATCTTGAAGCTTTCTTATCTTTAGTTTATACAACATATAAATTGACCATTAGAAGAATACAAGTTTTTCATATTTGAATTAACATCCTTTGTTCAAATAGTATTGTTAAATTAATGTTTACATAATTAATTAAATGATTAAAAATCATCATTAATTAATTTTGTCATATCTTTTCATTTGAAAAGCCTTGCCCAATATTTTATATTTATAAAATATAATATTTTGTATATTTTTTATATAGTAATGAATATTATTTTTATAACTACAGCATTTTTACCACTTCATGGAGCCAGTGAATATTATCTCAACTGATAATCAGCCAACACCATCTTACTGGGAGAGTATTCCTAAAAGAAAAGTACGTGCGGGATTAGGACAATATGAACAAGATCCTAGATATTCATTACAATGTGGAGAATTCACATTAAGGACCACACCAGAACTGAATTCTTATTATAAAAAAACAATGTTGGAAAAAGGTATAGTAATATTACATATATATATGTGTGTGTGTGTGTGTGTTTGTATCTGCTTGTTAGGGTTCTATTGGAAGAAAAATTTTAAAAATGATAAAGATATTACAGAAAATATATATTCTACCTACTATTAAAATAATTAAAGAATTACGAATCCACTGGAAAATAAATACAGTGCATTAAAGTAAGAGAGGGACTGATATCATATGTAGCAAAGATATAGTTTAAATTTACTAATGCCTGAACTTCTAAAGTGTATAATTTTATACCAATAACAATTATAATTTTCTAAAAATAAAAAAAATAATACTAGAATTCTTAAATCTAATATTGAATAATAGATTGTTTCATAGATTTGACAATATTAAATTGGAAAAAAAATATTAAAATCTTTACAAGGCTAAAATTTTAAAGATAACTTCATAAAAAGATGAAACAGATGCAAGTACTTAATTTTCTATTATATCACATTATTAGATATTCAGTAGATATTACATTAAAAAAAATAAAATAAATAAAAATAAAAGCAGTAGTGGCAAAAAGAGGTTTTGGTGTGTTGAAATCACAAAAGCAGGACCAATTGATTCAAATTTTATTATTAAAATGCATGAAATATTCTCCATATTTGAACAAGATGGCTGAAAACATATTAGTTCAAAAGTCACATTAGTAATAGTAACATTATATCTTCATATTTATATAAATGATTTTTTTCACTGATAAATTTTATAATGTAAATTTATTGTATTTACTAAAAATTTAGATTAAAAAAAAGTTCCAATTAAAAGTAAAATTTATGGAATTTTTTAAAATTTTATTTCACCCACCAAAATATTATATGCAAGCTTAAAAGTTGTTTGAATCTTATATATGCATAATTTATGTTATTCAATATATAAATAAT
Organism: Epiperipatus broadwayi; assembly: GCA_028023455.1. NCBI lineage: Eukaryota > Metazoa > Onychophora > Udeonychophora > Euonychophora > Peripatidae > Epiperipatus > Epiperipatus broadwayi. The sequence goes on from JAQFVV010012401.1 coordinate 5,484,333, forward strand.
GACTAAAGTTGATTTCAAGTTGCAGCTTCTTAAATTTAATTTTTATACATTTTTTGTCAAAATCGCTGTCTCAAAAATATTCCAATCTCTGCTTTAGACCATCAAAATATATTTTGAAGAATATTTATCAAAATGCAACAGCAGTGATTAAATTACACAATGATCCTATATTTCCAAAACTTTTTACAACAGTTTTATATAAAATATTTTGTGTATTAATGGAAACCAAATTAAATAAAAATACATCAAAACTATTTAAGTCATCTAGATTTTGCAGATGATGTGGATATTTTTGCAAATAATGCTTCAAGAATATTGCAAGAATTATCAGATGAAATAAAAGAAGTAGGACTAAAGATATGATAAAAAGACTAAAGTAATGTTCAGTGAATTTTCTCAAAAGAAGAAAATAAAGATTGATGATCACGAATTAGAAGAATTGCAAGTAGTTTGATCATATTGTTAATGCAAATGGAAACAGTATGAATTAAATTAATCACAGGATTAAACTTTGATGAAATATTTTTGGTAAAAATAATATTTAAAAAAAAAAGATATAAGTATTTTATTGGTTTTTAGTTATGGATCTGAGACTTGGGCACTTAATAGAAGAGCAACATAGAGACTTCAGACCATTCATTAAAATCTAAAATGATTATCAGGATTAACAAAATGGGATTGAAAGTAAATTATTTGAGTGAGATATCAAACATTATTGAAAGAATTAAAAAACAAGCTGAGCTAGACAGATTACCAAAAAAAAAAAAAAAAAATAGATTGAAATCTTAAGCAGATTCCATGAAAGTGTAAAAACACCTAAAAAGAGACATGTTAGATAAAATAAATTTAATAGCATGATATGGAGAAGAAATGCTATGAACTGGATGAAACTTTTATCCTGCAATGGATTGATAATTGCTGAAAATGATAAATGCAAAAAACTAAAATTCCTGCCCTCTTTACATCTTTAAATAAATACCATAGTATTAAAATACAAACATATCCAAGAATAGAAAGTAATTGAAAATATGGTTTACTAATAATTTATTAAATAATGAACCAAAGATATTGATATTACCATATCATGGTATATATAGTATTAAAGTTTAAATAGAAGCATCTGACTAATTTGTATTCATGGTTTTTTTTTTTCAGTAAAAACTATGTTTTAGCATTCATTGACTTGTAATAAATTATAACTAACCCTAAGAAATATCAAAACATATATATATGTATACTTACTATTCTTTAACATAATGATATATATATATATATATATAATAACAATAAATTATGAGAGAAAAAATCTTTCCTTCACAAACACTCCTTATATGAGAAGATATTAAATTAGAGCATTTTATTTTAAATAAATAAAATCCATTTCAGTAAATTAACTTGGGATTTTGCATACTCATGTATATTATAGGTATCTTATATAATTATGTCATTGAAAATGTCATGAAACTGTTCACAACTTTGTTTTAAGTTGAAATGTTCAAAATAAATTCTTTGAAAGATTATGTCATAATCAGGCTATTCCATAAATCAATTATGCCAGGTGTTTGTTTATATTCAGCAGATCTGGCTTGTAAGAAGATTTAGCAGCTTATCAAACAATCATACAAGCAACAATCATTTTTGATTTCTTAGGTCTTAAAATATGACATCCTGATAAAATCAGCCATAACAATCTTATGATTCAAAGCTAAGATGGCATCTGATTGAGTTGGCCACGTGTTAACTGAGCTCCTGCAAGTTGTTAAAATACAGATAACCATCAGCCATCAAGGCAAGAACACAGCTAAGACTACTAAATTAGGTGTGTTTTTTATTCATATTATTCAAATAGATGTGGGAAACTCAACACACAATCCAAAATGTAAGGTGATTTTCAAACCATTTGCGAATACGGTGAATAGTGGTAATGAAGCAGTCAATCTTAGCTTAAGATTGTGCTTCATGTTTCTACCTACTAACCTGTGTTTAAATCCCTATTTCCCATCCCGCTCCTTTTGTCGTGTATATATATTTCATGTATATATTTGAGATGCGCACCTAAATTATAAAATTTAATGTTTCAATAACATGTTTTAAAATTATTATTAATTCTTTTTATTAATTATTAGTTTTTTTATTAAAGTATTATAGATGCGGCTCAAATATATACATAGGAGCAAAACTTACTAACAAAATATTGATGTTTTTAAATATTTATTATATGTCATTTTTAGCTTTTTCTTTTTAAATTGCTTGTTTTTCTATTAAACTGTATATTTTTTATAAAATCCAATATGGAAGATGTGACTGTTGTTAATTGTCCAAAAATAATTAAGGGTTGGAAGCACTATTGTTTTAATCTGGGGTAGGTATTTTTAATTAAAGTTTTACTTAAAAGGGGATTAAGATTAGAGATACTTTTGTTAAAAAAACATGTTGTCAAATCTATTTCTAATCTGGAAATAGATTTGAATTTATTTTTGGACGTTATCTTACAATTGCATCTTCAAAAACAACTGATAAAAGAAAAAGTATAAAATGACTGAATTTTGAATCACAGAAGAGATTAACTACTATTGAAAAAAGATTAGCTACTTTTAGAGAAAGGTATTATAAACGTATTACATGTCGCTTGAAACTTAAATAATGTAGCAGTAAATCCATCACTTCTCGACCCTTTTGGGGTCATCATCTTTCACGGCCATACCATCCTGCTGCCCAAGAGTGAAAATCCCGACATAAGAACTTTAGTGTGCTAATAGAAGCTTGCTGCCACAGGAAAACTTGCAATATTTTAAATTGAACTCTTAAAACTGCAAGGTAATTTTTCAAGCCATCACCTCAAACTAAATCTAGCCTAAATATATTCTTTAACTTTGTTTTTATATATATATCTGTGAATGTAATTTTGCTCTCAAATGATTTCTTTATATCTAATCCTATCTCATATGCTTTTAACCTTTCTTTAATTTTGGTGCGGTCAGATATTTATTACTTGATTTTATATATATATATGCTTTTTTATTAATTTGCTAATCTCAAACAAACTGGTGAGCTTAATTTATAAAAATCTTTTTTTGTCATTTTTTAAGTAAACCTTCACGAAGCAAGTTATAAACGTCCATTTAAAACAATGCATTATTAATTAATATACTCGCCAGATTGTTTTTCGAGCCAACATTCTATTTATGTTTTAATATAATATATATATATTTGTTTAACTCTGGATTTTCTACCGGTGTAAATCCAGAACTTAAGCTAATTAACGCTTTGAAATCTTTTAAAATGTTTTGTTTTTATTCAATTCTGAAAGAGTGACCCATTAATTATTTTCTATAACTGCCAGTCTTCTTATATTTTCCATACTCTTAAAATTTCAAATCTTGTATTTAAATATTTCAGTTATTGTAAAATCAACGAAGGTGAGATTGATTTATTTTAACTAGCAGAAAAAGGGATGGGGGAAAATCTTAATGTTTCTTTTACTAAATCAAATCTTAACGTATATTTTATTAATTTGAAATCTAAATCTTAATGTTTCTTTTGCTAAATAAAATCTTCAAGTATATTTTAGTAAATGAAATCTAAATTTCTCTATATATATTATAATTGCATGGCGTATTATAGTATTCAAACAAGGGTCATTTATTTTTAAAGCAGTAAAACTTTTCAAGGTCGTTAGTGACATTTATCATTCGTACTGCGTTCCTGACATATAGCCGATCTTCGTGATTATATATATGTGCTTCTTAATCTGGGGGTTACGACAAGTTCGAACCCATAGATTTCTTCTCATTCCATAGATAGTTGAGCTATCTGGAACCACATTTATTCTGTATCAAATGCCTCTGGCGGTGATCCCGTAAGTTTGGCACATGCTATGCATATACACTTCGTAGATAAAAGGCCTCTCACGTCGGTTATACCAGCAAAAGTCTGGGCCATGCCATGCCTATCCACTTTTCTCTAAGCACTACCCAAGAAGGGGGTGTGAGATTTCATTTTTCATCCAGAAGCATGACCTTTTCCTCTTAGTTATTTTTAGGCTATTATGTCAGCACCGCAAACTTCTTCGTATTATTATTTCTTTTGCTTCATGACCCAGTTTTAATGCTCTAATATTAAAATTAAGCTTTGCTTAAAATATATATAAATGCCAACTACTTCTATTTTATTAATTAAATTTATTTCAGTCTTATATAGTCCCACCAACGTGATTTATATATCTATTTAAGAGTATCTATGTGCCTTGGGAAAATAAAGCGTTCGTCTTACTATTGTTAAATGATTTTTCATTAAATATTTTGTCATAGGTTCAAATATAATCAAATGTTTTCAAATGTATTTTGTTTATTTTCACGACCTCAATGGCGTGAAAATAATTTATATCATATGTATAATGAATTTCGGAACACTCCTAGTAATATATATGTTAGTCACCATGTTTCAGAATCGTAAATCAAAGCGTTAATGGCAGTATTATGTAATTCTTGCTAATATTCGATTGGCATTTTAATATTGGACCCACCAAAGATGTGTGTTTATTTGTAATATATTATTTAGCTAATAAAGAGCATATGAGAAATAATAGCGTGAATGACACTATGTAATCGCTTGCTCATTCACACACACACTAACGTACTTAATTTATAAATGTATATAAATAATTTTTCATTATATTAAATTATATTTTATTGTCTAACTTATTTGAGTAGTTCGAATTCCTTTTCCTCCACTTCCACATATTACAGCCTTGCTTATATATATTTTAATATAGTCATAGTTAATAGATGTCTCATTGTTTTGCTCAGCTTTGCTAGTCAGCCGGATTAAGATTAATTCTCATGTGCCATCACTATTATGTTATCCATTAGGTGTCAGATCTGGGGCTTAGAGAGTGGGTTCGAATTCAGGCTGGTCCCTGACCTAAATCTTGGGCTTGACTGGGTTTGAAGTACATTTTGTGAATTCCAGCTCATGTTGGATGGATAAACAGGTTTTGACCAGTACAGTAATATTATATCAAAAAAGAGACCAAAAAATAGAAAACCAAAGAAAAATTATGACCTCAATAAAAGAACAAAATTTAATAATATTAAATTAAAAAAGAATTCCTCCTTTTATAAACTAAAAAAAATTGTTCCAAAGACATTATAGAAGGCTTAGAGCAAGACTTGGAAATTAAAAACCTGTTGAAAGTTCAGGTTAATTCAAATATAATTAATACAAACAAAATCTCAAATGTTAATAATTTCTCCCAAGAGCGAATGCAAAACCATATTCCAAATGTTTCTAATCCTTTTAATTTGGTTAAAACAACTTATAGGGGGGATTTAGAGAACTCCACAAATAGGAACATTAACCAGAGCCTAAATGATAATGTAGACATAGGCTCGCAACATGACGCTGAGCACACTGCGAACGTTCCATTGGATACTAACAGAACCATAAGCATGCATAAGTATCAAAAAGTAAATTTTAATCTTATTAAAATGCTAAAATCTATCAATAGTGTTTCTAGCAAAGGCCATATTATTTCTAAAGTAAGTGTAAATGACCCTACCGTAAGTGTAATTTTCAAAGTGGTGGAATCTTCAATAGAATCCAGCACATCACCTAATCAGAGTTTTAAATTGTGTTTCGAGGTATCAAAAATATCACAAATCTATTTCAAACTCAAATCAACAGTTCCTCCTAGCAAAATTGATGTTAAAACTCCTTACAATCTAAATAAGAAGAAAATTAATATTACGGCTCGTAAAAAAATTAAGCAGAGCCCAAGTCATAACATTATAATTTACCTTAATAGTAACATAATAAAGCCCGATCCCAGCATAGAATTAAAATCATTAAGCACAAATAAAACACAAGATACTTTTGATGCAAATAATATATTTAACAACGAAATACAGGAGGTCTTGGGTAAAAGACATTAATTAGTAGAGAGTCAGCTCATGTGAGTTCTGCGAAGGCTCTGTACACTCACATGCAGCGGCCGAAGCTACACCCGTGGGAGGATTCTCACTGTCTGGACCTTCACCTAATATACAGGGAAAAGTTATTAAATTTAATACAGAATTAAATATAGACTATATTACTAACCAAAATACTATCCATTACGATGACAATTCAGTAATTATTAATAGCCCGCAATCTGTTCCAACTTGTGAAATGTTGAATCTACAGCAGGATTATGGCAAAAAAAGAAAACTTTGCACGAGGGAGATTAGTGCAGACAGCGCCATGTTAGATAATGTAAAATTATAAAAAAAAAAACCTGCTGAGTCTGCTAATTTAAATGACAAATCTGATCAAAATCAAATCCAAATCTCCAAAACAAACTTTCCAACTATAATAATGAAAATACGGCTTCTGAAATTTCAAGCTCTATAGCCAATAAATATCTAGAAAACAAAAATCTGCAATGGTGTCAAATGATTTAAGCAATAGTGAAAGCAGCCTTAACATAGCAGAAGATATTAATAAGGATAACGAAGTAAATAATTCGAACAAGATGCTAATTAAAAAACATCGTCACAAATATTGCTAATAACAAATATAAAAATATTACTTACAAAACAGAGTTAATGCTGGAGAGTGACAACAACCGCGAATCAAAAAACAAAGTGAACAATACTACTAATAAAATAAATGATAAAAATAAAATGAATATTAATAAAAATTGTAATAATATCATAAATCTAAATTCACATAAAATGAATATGCAATAAAAACTTCAAATGATTTCATCTAAGAAATGGACCGCAAGTTTGCAGACACTACGGTCTTCGATGAAGTAGACTGCTTGCTCAGCATTACCTTAACTGGCCCTTCAGTCATAGCGGCCAAGCAGAGTACCACCAACCAAAATATTAAAACGTACAGCTCTGGCCTCAGCCTTCATATAAATTAAATACTAAACGCAACAGCTCTCAAAGCTACATATAATCAAATAGCTACAGTGACATTAATTACACTAATCCAATGTGCTAGACTGGAATAACAGAACTTAATGTAATTACATCACCATCTACTTCGGGGTTCACACTCGCAAATAAGGGTGAGACTCAGACAGAGATGAATTACACAAATCCTTCACTAGATAACGGCATTACAGTTGATTCAAATGCACAAACTTAGAAATCCAGAATATACACGGTGCTGAAACAATACAACCGACTAAATCACAGATCCACAGTAATACTATCTTAAATGACACAACCATACATGAGATAGTGGATTGTCACAAATCTGACCCTTTAAAAACTATGTGGACATACATTGCAGTACCGGAGCCTGATATAAACCATGGTTGTTCAAACTACACTATGGCCAGACCATCCTCCTTCTAAAGAATTATCCAGATCTAAGTTCTCCCCACCAACCACCAAATAACCATCAAGCAGGAGCTGACATTAGAATCAACCAATCCTGTCATCAAAAACCTCCTATATTACTTAAACAAACACACCAAACATAAGATAAAATCCATAATAACAGAAATAACCATCCTCACACAGTATCTAATACAAGACATCCCACCTCAATTACTAAAAAATAATGAAGTAAATATACTGTCTAACAGCTCACCTAGGAGCCAAATCATCTATGCTAACATAGCCAAAAATGGAATGACACAACCATCCAACTCTGCACAAAGCTACTACAGTCATGCTCGAGACCTCAACTAATATACACCATGATCTAACTATGCTAGACATATTAGAACAATAGATTCAGCAACAGGAAAATCATACCTTTTTTGAGCTAGACAATACCGAATTCTCCATTAATAATTTCTCAGAGGAACAATATCAAATCCCATTTCAACCAGACAATACCACCAACCCTTCTTAAATCCTTAGCCAACTACAACAATGACAAAAGTGTCATATTGGCAGTCACTGAACCAAACTGTACACTTTACAAATTCTCTGTGGCAGCACTGTATGGGTTGATAAAGCAATACAATCTTTCAGAGGGCATACATCATTTTCTCACTCACCCAAATGATATATTGCTGTCGAATTTGTCTCATGGGCCTACAGAAATGATTTCAAATCCAACTTCAAAAAGCTAGATAACAAATTCCTTATCTACGTCGATATTAACAGACCTACTAACCTGGTAGGAACACTGAAGAATTGCATAATGGGTCTTGATGGTAATCTCCTCCAGGAAATCCTTTCACCTTATGGAAAAACTCAAAAAATTTTCATACCTGCTGGCAGATAAGTCAATTAATCCATTTCTGTCTAACACTACTTTATTTCAAATCCACTTAAAAAAAGGCCTTGTGCCCACAGACATACCAACATCCAAGTTAAAAGATGCCTGATGATCCTGTCATTTGTTGGTGTCAGGCCACAATGCTTTTATTGTGGCCAAAGGACACATCTCATAAAGGAATGCCTGGCCCAAATCTACACTTCTTGTGGTTTCAAAAAAAATAGGTACCACAAATGCAAAGAAACCCAAAGCTCCATCTCTACTGATTTAACATAAAATGAAAATTCCAATGGACAACACAACAGGTGCTCATAATTCCAAACTTGAAGATGACTCTAACACTCCCCTTACTAGCCAAATACAACACCCAAACAAAACATCACAAAATTCAAACTCAAAAAAATCAAGTAAAGCTCATAAAAGTCAAAACTTCCCACTCATTTCTTACAGTGAAGTTAATGCGGTGCTCAGCAAAGACCATCAAACCCACACCAAAGCACATGGATCTACAAACTCTCAAAATGCATTACATCCAACAGGTATAAACACAGAACAAAAAGTGGATGCTCCAAAACCTCCAAAATACTTTCTCACACGAAAACACCTAAACCAATTAAAAATAGTTCTTCACCTCCCATTTCAAACTATGACTCTGATATGAATATTAACTATTCCTAATAATAAACGCAAATCGTCAAATTTTTCCAAGGCCAGTTCTGAAGAAGAGGACTCACTTCCTCTCCTTTTGCTCAGCCAAACAACCAAAATGCTTCACTACCAAACAGCACCAATCTGGTCTTGGAAACAAGTGAAAATTTATTAGCGCATCCAAGAATCCTATCATTCACGAATCTAATAAGAATAAATCATAGCACATCCAAGCTGATTCTCACCTATCATCTAACCCGAATAAGGATTATAGCAACCTCAAGGATCCAGTTAACCCTCTAAAATTTCCATTCGTGGTTAAATCTAGTGGCACATCTCTTCATGGATAACACTCAATGCCAAATTATCGGCCTCAATGTCAGGGGAATTAATTTCCCTGACTGAAATTTATGCGATCAGGCATTTCTTTCATCTAACCTTGCCTCATATTGTTCTTGGGAGAGACTAAATATCAGCTGAAATCTAATCCTCTCATCACACAAGAGTTAACAAAGCTGGGCTTCACTCTCCTGTCTAATTTCTCTACAGCTGGAGGTGTGGGTGTCATCATTAATAACAATAGTGTCATACCCCTCTAAAATGATTTATCATGATGCCAATCTAATTGCAATCAGGCTCTCATATTAATCTAGTACGTTCATCGCAATTTACATGTACTGTCGGAACAATCCATTCATCACAACCAGAATAATTCATACTATTAATCTCATTACTGCAAATAATACTGCCCCCTCAATTCTGTTGGGTGACTTCAATATGCAATATGACATATTTACTCAGATATACCTTCATCTTTTATCTAGAGGCTTTGTAAATGGCAGAGGGTTTTTTCCTAAAGAAGCATTCTCATTTTATACAAAGAACACCAGACTCTGACTTGATTTTTTACACCTGAGCTGCATTATGGTCTGTAACCAGTTCTCTTCTGACCATTTTGCCTTAATTGCCTCATTAGAGCTAGACAACTATGCTCCCACCATTAACTTCAATAAAACTATTAGAATAGTAACCAAAGCTTTAGCAACGGAAGCTATTTTTTCTGATGACTATATACTACTACACAAAATTGACATCCTGAAGCTATAACCCAAGGAGGCCTGGTTTGCCTTCACAGGCATCCTGCAATTCATAATTGTATATCATACCAGGAAACACAAAGGCTCAACAACTTTTATGAATGAACTTAATCTGCTTCAGACTATAGCCAACTTTAATCTGCTTCAGACTATAGCCAACTTTCTGCTGCTTAAAACACAGTATAAGCAGAAACAATCTGCGATTGCTGAACTCATAGTGACAAATAATGCTAAAATATTCTTGCCAGCCCAACATTGCTGGAGTCATGGCTATCTCAGATGGGCCCTGGGAGCCAAAAAGGATACTCCTTCATCCCTCCTCGTCAGCAGTGGCCATGTCTCCAGCAATCAGATGCTTATTCAAATTGAGTCATACTTCAAGAAACGTCTTATAGGTTCAGTCTCCAACCCCACAAATGAATGGTCTGAATCAACACAAAACAATAATCATGGAATTACAATATCAAACATCAAGAACTAATTGGCTGCTCTGTCTCCCAGTGTCCATCCAGGAATGCATGGCATCCCAAAGTTCATTCTTACCCACTTTGACAATTTCACCACTCCTATAGTACTAAATCTAATCATATCATCTCACATCCAGAACAATTCCTAAACTTTATCCTATAGCAATGGTTTTGTTCTTAAAGAAAAACCAAGACCCATCTGCACTGACAAACATAAGACCAATCTCCATGACCTCGACACTTTTCAAGGTCATTGAAGGGGTGATCAAGGAGAAAATCCAAGATGTTATCCTCGATAATATACCCCATATGCAATTTGCAATGGGCTTGTCCATGCTCAGTGAACATATTAGATCCAAAAATCTATCCAATCCCGTAGTAGTGCAGCTGGTCATCTCAGAGGCTTTTGACTCTGTAGACATCAATATCCTGCTCAATAATCTATTTGCCTTAGACATACCATCTCAAATCATTCAAAATATGGACTTGTTGAATAACAGATTGATCCACATAATCACTGAATTATAAATTTATTTAAATGCACATTGATTACATAAGTAATATTTACTAAGGCTTTAACCTCAAGAATATGCACATAGTCTTGAGGTTAAAGCCTTAGTAAATAAATCTCACTGAATGGTTTCTTCACAGATGGTTTTGTCCCTTCGAGATCCATCCTTCAGGGATCCCCACTTAGCAGCCTGTTATTCATCCTGTACATTAACCCCCTTCTTAGCCAAATAGAAGCAAAGCTACCAGGCATCTTTGTTCCCTGGCTCAAGAGATACTGCAAAGCGTTCACCTACATGGACCATGTGCTTGTTACCCTGCCATCCCCAAAATACCTAAAATCTTTTACCCAAATAATTCAAAATTTCTCTAAATCCTCCAAACTTTTCTTTAACCTCAACAAGTCATCGGCCTGGCAAATCAACACTGAGAAGAAAATCACTTCTCCATGGATCCCCAAAGCTTCTTGGGGTTCCCCATATACAAATCCCCACAAGCTATGTCAATATATTTGCAGAAATCCATCATTGGATCTGCCTCTAAGTTAAAAACCTTGCTAGTGTGTACCTCTCTTTGCAAGGGAAAATTTCTCTAATCAACATCAAGATAATGCCTAAAATCAATTACTATCTCCCATCATAAACATTACCAAGACTTTCACCACCAAAATTAACAGATTGTGCGGTTGGCTTCTAGGGAATGGTAAAATAGCAGCCATAGGGATTGAACATATACAACACCAGAAAAATAATGGTATGTCCATGCATTCAGTAAACTCAATATATTACCAAAAATGCCACTCCCTGATACATAACCTTCACAAGAAATTCATCCAGATAGTGATTGAACCACCAGTCATCCCTTCAGACAAGCCACCACGCCTAAAGGTAAACTGGCTAGATCACATACTTAGTCACCTATATGCACACAATTGTTACTCGGCCTGTTCTTTTAATCAAAAAATCTCTATCTGGAATGCTTAAAGCCTGCTGTACCCCATTAAAAAACTATTCTTCCATACCTCGGAAGCAGTAATCAGGTGATCACTAAGTTCTTCAAATATCTGAAGCTGGAACAAGTTTCCAGACTTCGTAGTGAAGATCAATCTAAGTGCTATTCAAATGAACTGGTTTCTGCATTACAGGAGATTCTTTGGAAAAATAGATCCATCATGTCATAACTGCCAGAGATCCACAGAAACCTTCAGTCACATAATATATGAATGCCCGGCATTTTGCAAAATCAGAACATTCATAGCACAGAACTGTCATACTGCCCTGGACAGAATCCTAGACATCAAAAACTGTATTGTCTAGGGATTTTGTAATTTCCAGGCTTTTGATTTTTATCACATATTCCACCTGGATTGCTAGGTGCAGGAACAAGTTCACCATTCCACATCCTAATCCTGAAGACATCTTCATCTCAAAGTTAAAGGAAATCTGCCTTAAGGACTATCTCGTCCAGATTCCTGTATGACACTACATGGAGACTAATTATGCTGTAGTGTCCAGCTCTCCGCAGGTATTGGATGACTTCACTGGAACTCACCTGAGCTTACATGCATAGCTGCAATCTATTAACACTTGTATCATAATTTCATATGCTATTCAAGTTATTTATAAGAAAAAAACAATCTTATGATTCTCTTTACGTGAAATTATTTTCTAATTCTATATGGAACACACAATGAAAATCTACTTCATATTTATTAATCCTTTTTTCCAGTCCTATAATATCAATGTATTTATCTTAATCTTTTAACCCTGCATTTACCCATGTTATTTAAGCTGTCGTTTTCACTAACAGCATTGTAATTATCCTCAAATTGTCACAACACATATGTGAGTGTTGTGTTATGACAATAGTATATTTACTTTTGTTAACATTAAATGAGCATCAAGCTTGTTTTAATTAGAAGATGAAAAAACATTAAAACCTTCATCACCAGGCACTTGATAAGGATTATAAGACTTTTTGTTTTGGGTCATTTAAAGACTAGTTAGATTATTTATATATAATTATATCACATAGATTATTGATGTTTTAACCAGCATTGTATGTTATTGGAATTTTTGTACATTATTTCTTAAATTATACTCGAGAATTCAATATTTTCCTCCCTGGTAGATTTATCCATATTTAGTTTTTGCTTTGTAATAATTATTAGCACAAAATATTAAAATAACATATATTAACATGGGAAATATTAGTAAGGTATTATTAACACTCATCCATAGATTTGGAGTCAAAAAATTGCTTTTTTAAAATATATATATTACAATCTATAATTATTTATTGTATAGTTGTTTTTCTCAATAACCCTGAAAGAATTGAACATCTGTATATAAGTATTGTGCTATGTTTACAAAAAAAAACATTTATTGCTCTTATAAGCATATGATCTGCCCATCAGAAAAAATGAAATAAAATAAAATTTAAATATTGATTGTTGAATTTACAATAAGTATAATAATCAATAAAGCAAGTCGTATATAGCGTGACATTACTTTATAAAAAGCTTGTATTTACAAAAATGCAATATAGTGTACCAATACCTCAAACAAGCTCTTATTAAATCGGTTTGGGGATAGAAATATTCCAGATAGAGATTTTAAATATTTTCTCTTACCGAACTCATTAATAAGAGCTTGTTTGAGTTATTGGTACATTCTCTATATTGAATAATAAGTATATTAAATAAATGTTTAAAAATAATATATTTAGCAAAATAACACAAAATGAAGTGCATTTCATATTTTAAATTGCTAAGAAATAAAATGTACATATTTACTTACTTAATTTACAGCAATAATTTGTATTAAAATAAATGCATGAAAAAAAAAACTGAACTAATTATTATATTGATACTTGCTTATATCAAATTTTATTGCTTCAATTATCTCAGAATATATTGAATTTTAATAGAAATTTAAAAAGTTATTGTATCTCTGAATTATAAAAATTAAAATCAAAAATGTGTGCTTATAAATTAATTTTGATGTACTATATGATACATTTCTTTGGTAGCTAAATAAATTATTTACATGCATTCAATACACTTATTTACTATAATAAGTATAATAATCAATAAAGCAAGTTGTACATAGTGTGACATTACTTTATAAAAAGCTTGTACACCCGGGTCTCGTTTTATGCGGATTTATTTAATGCGATTTTGAAGTTATGCGATTCATGTTTCTTCTTAATATCTTTGTATGCGGTTTTCTTTTATGCCATAAAAATTATTAGATCAGAAGTCAAGTTCCGATATTGCGCTATTACTTTAAATATTATAAATTTCGCACACTCACGTCATATTTAAAGTAATAGCGCATTATCGGAGTTCGACTTCCATCTAATAATTTCAATATTTTCAGTGCTTTATAATAGTACTATAATAAATTTTATGTAATAAAAAAGTTCATAATTCACTTAAAATCAGAACTTCCCCATTTTATATATATACACACATTAAATTTTACAAGATTATAATGTAAATCTGTTCAAACGTTATAGATGAAAAATACTATGTACGTTGTTGTTTTTGTATTTTAAATCACGTTTTTGCTTTTTATAAAAAAAGTACTTAATCAATTAATCATTTAGTGTCCACAAGTTTATTTTTAAAAGGTGAGTAACAGTGGTGGGCACAATTACATTTGACTATTAAAATCTGATTTTTATACGTAACGTTAAGGTGACGTGAAACGATGAAATTTGATTTTTAAACGGAATTGAAAATTAAAAAATTAAAGACAAAAATAAGAATTTAATTTTTAATTGTTAGTTTTAATTCAATTTTGACCAACAGTGGTGAGTCATTGTCTTTTTATTATCGTAAGTCTAAGTTCTTATTTTTATTTTAAACTTTTAGTTTATTCTAACGAAGAGAAAAAAAACACCCAAGAAAATGAATTTCTTTGTAAACAAAAATTTCAATTTTAGATCGCTTAGCGAAATGAGAAGGATCAACAGCAATTGGAAAATGTTTTAGTTGTATTTCCTCTTGACTTCGTTTAAGAAGCTACAGTACCTCACATCATATCATGAAGAATCTGATGTCTTGAATAGTATTAATGATTAAAATACCATATATGTATGAAAAAAATGTAAATTACGCATAAAAATATAGTTTTGAATAAAATTAAATACAGTAGTTCACATCACATCATGACGAATCTGATGTCTCGAATAGCGTTAATGATTAAAATAGCGTATATGTATGAAAAAAATGTAAATTACGCATAAAAATATATTGTTTTGAATAAAATTAAATACTGTAGTTATGAAAAAAAGTTTGTCTTGTATCAATTTTTTTCAAATTTGAAATTTTTTATTAGTCATATTTTATTTTCTTATGCGAATTTTAAAGTAATTTTACATTGTTGCTTTGCTTTTATGAGATTTTTGGAAAATTACAGTACGTATCCCCCATTTTTCAAGGTAAGTTAAGTCTATTTTTGTGCGCGTTTTCTGAGGAACCTATCTACCGCATAAAATGAGACCCAGGTGTATTTACAAAAATGCAATATAGTGTACTTACCAAACTCATTAATAAGAGCTTGTTTGAGTTATTGGTACGTTCTCTATATTGAATAATAAGTATATTAAATAAATGTTTAAAAATAATATATTTAGCAAAATAACACAAAATGAAGTGCATTTCATATTTTAAATTGCTAAGAAATAAAATGTACATATTTACTTACTTAATTTACAGCAATAATTTGTATTAAAATAAATGCATGAAAAAAAAAACTGAACTAATTATTATATTGATACTTGCTTATATCAAATTTTATTGCTTCAATTATCTCAGAATATATTGAATTTTAATAGAAATTAAAAAAATTATTGTATCTCTGAATTATAAAAATTAAAAATGTGTGCTTATAAATATGCACTATATGAAACAAACCTATAGATTTTGTATTGCTTTGGTTGCTAAATAAATTATTTTCATGCATTCAATACACTTATTTACTATAAATTCAATAATATTCATAATTTATCTTGGTCATTTATGTACTATGTGATTTCATCTTGTGGGCAGATCAATAGCATTCATTTAATAAAATGTTAAAAAAATTTTATCCTAGAAATATTTTATTAAACCACTAAACATCACATGATCACCATCTCTATACTAGCACATAATTGCTGTAAACAAAGGCAAAACTCTCCATACAGTAGTGCCACCCTGTGCCAAACAGAGTAATCAATGGATGCCAGAAGGCTTATGCATAAAATCCCTATCTAGTGCTTACTCATCCAATATCCCCAGACTAGTTTCTGGCCATCATCAGTGAGGAACCTTGGATCTGAGAGCACTGCACCCATATCTATATAAGCTATTGAGCTTAGATTGAAAATATTATTGTTTTCAATTTTATTCTCATAATTTTGTAGTAAAGTAGAGTTAAAAGGTGGCTGCTGGAGGGTTGCATTCGATCCTAAGATCTAGGTGCAGTGCTCTCAGATCCAAGGTTCCTCACTGATGATGGCCACAAGCCAGAAACTAGTCTGGGGATATTGGATGAGTAGGCACTAGATAGGGATTTTATGCATAAGCCTTCTGGTATCCATTGATTAGTCTGTTTGGCACAGGGTAGCATACTGTATGGAGAGTTTTGCCTTTGTTTACAACAATTATGTGCTAGTATAGAGATGGTGATCATGTGATGTTTAGTGGTTTAACACCAATCCTGCCTAATAGGATAGTGGTGGCTATGGTTATTTAAGAGCCAAAGACACCAAAATGTATGGGTGCTGAATTGAGTTCAGTCCCATATGACTATTGAGCTTAGATTGAAAATATTATTGTGTTTTCAATTTTATTCTCATAGTTTTGTAGTAAAGTAGAGTTAAAAGGTGGCTGCTGGAGGGTTGCATTAGATCCTAAGATCTAGGTGCAGTGCTCTCAGATCCAAGGCTCCTCACTGATGATGCCACAAGCCAAAAACTAGTCTGGGGATATTGGATGATTAGGCACTAGATAGGGATTTTATGCATAAGCCTTCTGGCATCCATTGATTACTGTTTGGCACAGGGTGCACTACTGTATGGAGAGTTTTGCCTTTGTTAAATATTTTATTAAATATTTAAAAACATTTTCAACAAATATACATGTATTTCTTTTATTAAAAAGTTGTATAAACATTTTTTTTAATTGTTAACATTTCTATTTACATGTAATGCTTTTTTTTTTGTATGCACAACTATCAAAATCACTTGAATTGTTTTTAAATCTAATATTATTTATCCTAAACTTATATATAATATACATTTAGATATGCATGGATCAAAACATACATTATTTAGCATTAGAGAATATAGGTAAACAGAATATTTCTAATAATTTAATCTTCAAGAATGTGCCATTAACTCAGATTCTGTTATTTGGGGTATCATTATATTAATATATTGTATAAAATATTTTAAATTGTTTATATTATAATTTTTATTTACTTCACTTTTTTTTGGCAGATTTGGATTTCATTCACTCTAATCCAACTATATGACAGTTCAAGTATGGGATAACCAAAACAAAATACTGTAATCAATCTATTGCCAAATATTTCAATACTATATGTTGCACAATTAATAAATAGATATTTTCAATAAAATGTGTTAAGTGTTATTTTAGAGATCAAGTAATGAACAATTGCAATCTAATTTTTTTTACAAAATATTAATAAATGATGTAGAGGGTATAGTGTATGCCTTTATATTTTTATATTGGACTATTTCCATCATCTAATATGCATGCGTATTGAATATCTTTAAAAAAATTTAACTTTATTTAAATATTCCAAATACATTCAACTAATAGTAATAGCATAGCAAACAGGTTAGTATATGCATGTTTTGAGAGGTATTATTCTCCTCTCTTTGTCAAGAGTTGTGACCAGTGACAGTACTAGCATGGGATCCAAATTTGGATCCTTAGATTCTTGAATTTTAAGGTAATACTCTAACCAACTGAACCATCTAGGATCAAATTTCATGCTACTACTGTCACTGGTCAGGCCAGCAACACCTGAAGAAGAGGGGAGAATAATACCTCCTTTTCTTTATCACTGTAACAATGCTTGTTTTATTTAACTTAATCTGACAATTTCAACTGACTGATAGTTTTCTTCGGTGATAAATATATATAAATATAAGAAAATATAAAATAGTTAATCATACAAATAATTCAATAAAATACATCCCATTATAAATCAACTCCTTTTTATATCCTATTACATTTGTGTAATAAAAAGTCAAAGGGAGTAAGTTTTAACTGTTTTACAAAAAATATAGCCATCTCAAAAAACTTATATTTTATTATAAATTGTTTTAATAAATATTTTTTTAAATTCTTGTCTAACTAATAATCTTACCAGTTTTTCAATTGCCACAAATTTGAATTTTAAGTTATTTCTTTTATGTTGTATAATAGCTCTTCTTTTTATTTTTTTATAACTTATTTTACATTTATGATAATTTTATTGTTTTAAATTATTTCAATCCCATTTGCATTAAAAGTTTTAAAACCAAAATCTTTAGTTAATGTCGGTTTAATCCTGATAAATAATAGCTTCTTTGATTTTCTTTCTTTGTTGCCATTTAAGTATGAAATCATTTAAATGCTATCTCTCACAAATACATGCCCTGTTTCCATTGAATTGAAAGCAAATTGGTAATTTTTTTGTTTCTTCAACATAATTAGTATTAATATGGCATTTTTTTTTTTATCTAAAATGTTAATTATATATTACTTTTTATTTAGTTATTATTTTAAAGTTTATTACAGTGTCAAATTTTTTGATTTTATTTATAATTTGCAATAATAATAAAATTGATAAAAAAAATTTGACAATAAACTTTAAAATAATAATGAAAAAACTTAACATTTTAGATAACAAATACATTAAAAAATATAATGAAAATCCAGATAATAGTATAAGTGGAATGTATAAAATTAAATACACAAAAAATGCCAGATTTATAATAATTATGTTGGAGAAACAAAAAAAATCAATTTACAGAAAATTAACACAACATAAACCATGATTTAAAAAAAATCACCAGTTTATTTACATTCAATGGGACAAGATATGTATTTAAAAATATTTGAGAGGGATGGTATTAAAATAATTCAATACACAAATGACAAGAAAGAAAAATCAAACCCACATTACATATTTTATTTTAAATAGTCTTAATATAAATAAAATTGAGATAATTTCAAACAATAAAATATAGAAAATGTTGTAAAAAATAAAGAGGGAGCTATTATAAAACATAAAAGAAACAATCTAAAACTCAAATTTGCGGTAATTGAAACACTGGATAAGAAGGTTGGTGTTAATATTAGTTCTACAAGAATTCAAAAAAATATTTATAGAACACAATTTATTAGTTAATAAGTTTAATAATAAAAAATTAGCAATGAAAGTATTTAAGTTAACTATATTTTTAATTTGATAATATTAATTAATATGAAAAAATATTTTATAAAATAGTAAGAACTTACTGCCTTTGACTTTATATGATATAAACATATACATTTTGAGTATATATTTAATAAATGTATTAAATGTGTATTTGTATATAAAATGAATATGTACTGTGTGTAGTATATTTGATTATATGTATGTAATAGGATACAAAAATATGTCAATTTACAATGGGATATAATGTTTAATTGTATTGTTTATATGATAAACTATTTTATGTATTAATGTATTTATATATATTTTAGCTCTGAAGAAAACTGGTCAATCAAAACTGTCAGACTGATTAAGTTAAATAAAATAAGGATTATTATAGTGATAAAAAAAAAATGGATTTGTTTAATTATCCTTATAATATTCTTGATATCATGTGACCAAAATAAAAACATGTAGTACTTGTAAATAAAAGCATTTCTTTAAAAATTGTTTTTTGTATTTTTTATTTTCTTCTTTACTAGAGAATTCAAAATAAAAATTTACTATCAAATTTAAAACTATTTTTTAATGCCAAAGTAACTAATTCATCTAGCTAATAAACAAATATAAAATCTTTGATTCACTTAAGTAAAATTAATAAAAATTAATTTAATTTAAAGGACCAGAAACCTTTATTTATTTTATAAACTTAAGATGGTATTTTTTTCATTCTATCTTTGCTGGTCATTTATATCACATTTAATGACAAGAAAGGATCTTGAAAAAATTATGAAATGTTAATAAAGTTTAGAATTTTAAAAATAATGTAAAATATGTTAATCTATTTTGCAAAGTATTCTTTGTAATTGTCTAGGTGGAGAAAACCATGAGATAAACTGGCTTTGTTAAAAGATCGTTACAATTACCCTTTTCTTCAATATTTGTTCTTAGCTACCATTTTGTTTAGGAAATTGTAACTTTACTATGCAGAATATCATACTAGTATTCTGCCTTAATAATTTTTACCTCGTTAATTTATTTACTACTATAATATCACTAGATGGCAGAACTGTAAAGAGCACTAAATCCCATATAAAATTAAAAAATTTTCATTATTTTTTTTTCTTTCTAAAACTGTTTACAAATTCCCAAAAAATATTATCATCAGAAATATATATGTATGCAAAGTTCCATCTAGATCAGAAATTGTCAAGTAGATGAAAACTGAATTATAAGATTTTGTAGATGACAAATGGACAATAAAAAAAAAAGTTAAAAACATATATAGATATATCACTCATCCCTATTTCTAAAACAATAATCAGTAGTGGTCAAAAACTATTTTTTTAAAGACATTGCCTACAATATCAATATTTGAACTCTTCAATCAATAAAGGAATAATTACAAAATTTACAAGTTTCTGCACTTTGTAAAAGGAATGAATTTTTCATGTCTTCAGAAATACTAATACTCTATAAATGTTCTGCAGGTGATTATTGATTTTAGAAAAGATGAAATCTTATTAAAACTTGTACTATAAATATATTATGTCACAAAGATTTCTTTGACTAATGATTAGTCTAAATATCTTTGAATAAAAATAAGTTTATTTGCAGATAAAATCATATTTACTACATAAAAACCAGATAATTACTAAGTAATACGCAGTAGAGTATAAATCCAAACATCAAATAAATGTAAAAATTCTAATATCATTATTTTGAATCAGACATCTCTTAAAAATTGAATCACACTCGAGAAACATCCTGATTTCTGGTAGTAGCACCAAGTTTCATGTATACTTTCTCCACATCATCCTTTTCAAGGTTAATCATATTAGAATCTCATTGAAATAGTGACTTTTATGTTTAACAGATTAATCATGGCTGTAGAATATATATATATTTGAGATATATTTTATGCCTCTAAAATTACTTCTACCATTATTAATTAAGACATTCTTAAACATCTTAGAAATCTTAATAATCAAGCCCACTTTAATTTTCTTTTTGTAAAGAAATTAATTTCATGAGAATGTAGTTCAATGAATTGTTTAAATTAATTAAGACATTTCTAATGTGATTAAAATAAAGGCAAATCAATATATTTTAATAATATTTACATATGTGTGTGTGAAGAATAAACCTAAATGAAGGAAGAAAAAAAAATTCTTAATGAGTATTTTATTGTAAAATTAAAAGATCCAGTCATATATATATATATATTTATAATACAAGGTAGATTTTCCCCAAGAGAAGTTTCTGAAATAATTTAAAGAAACTTCAAAAATATAATTCTCCACTAAATATATATTTCTATTAAAATCTAAATAATCTAACAAGTATTTCATTAAATATTTACAATAATAAAGTTGAATAAAAAATTCTGCAATACATAATTACAACTTTCATAAACAAAAAGAAATAAAATAATTTACTGATAATGATTGTAATGTACATTATAAAAATGGTTTGTTTTTTTTTTTAAAAAAAAATTTCCATTTTAATTTATACAACCAGAACTGAAGGCATAAATAAAACAGCAGCAAAAAAAGAGACATTTTTATAAAAGAAATCACACTACTATTTAATTAAATTAGAATTGAAAATTGTTCTGAAAATATAATTAGTGCTGCCTTCTATTATACAATTTACAAAACCATTTCAAAATCAATTTTTAATCTTTAATTCTTTTACTAATTATTCATGTACTTTGTATGTGTTGTGAGCGAATATACAGTATATAAAATAATAAATCAGATTTTCATGTTACTTTATCACAAAATTGTTTTAGTTTAAATGGGTTCCCACCAATTCAACCATTAAAAAAAAGTGTCATATCTATTCAGTATCAAGAAATTCTTAATTTTCAAAATTACAAGATGAAAACTGTTTAATGTCAATTATAACTTACATGGAATGAAAAATTGTGGATATTTTGCTTTTCATTGCTTAAAATTTTTGAAATATTTTGGCAATGCAATATCTTAAAAATATGAGATATATTTGCATTTTGATTCAACATGCCTGCCAATTATTTACTTAATTTTGCTGAGATTACATTACAGTGATTGAAAACATAAAATTAATGTGGTTTTTGTGGCAAGATATGTGCTATAAAAATAAACATTAAAAGAATGTTTGTACTTATTGAATATCTTTATGAATATGCCTATCTCATATAAATATGAATGCATGGTCTATATTAAAGAGACCATCCACTGATATACAGATATGTTTTATCTAGTTGTACTTAAAAAAAAAATGGCAGAATTCTGTTTAAAACTAACAATTGATGGAATGTTCAGACACAACACTGTTTTTATATTTTATTTAGTTTTGTTCTAAAACTTAAAAAAAAAAAAAAACAGGAAACAATTTTTTTGAATACTGAAAACCTGTTCATAGAACAGAATAGAAAATCTTTCACAGGAAGAAAGGAAAGGAAAACAATAATAAAACATTTGGAGATGAAAGCTCAGTTAATGATTATGGAGATAAAAAATGATTATTCAAAAAGACTGTCAGCCAAATAATCAAAGTATTAATAAAAATTTGATAATGGCCTGATTAAAACTTTTTCCAAACCTTCAAGGATTAAAATATTTCTCCTACTATTATATTTCAAGATTTTGGTTTAAATCTTGACATGTAAAAGTTACAATCTGTACAATATAATACAGGAGGAACTACTTGTTTTTTCCTACATAAATAGCACGGGGTTTTTTTCACGCACAAATTTGGCACTATTGCGTAATTATCCCGATTGTCAGAAGGATGAAGATATAAGTCAATATGATCTGATGATACTTTTTGATTATTAGATGCCTTATAGTTTGATCGGAGTCCAGAGTTCTGAGTTACAATTTTCTGTACTGGAAGATGTGGCTGTTGTGTATATGCCATTTCATCTGCACTTACAACTAATTCTACTTGATCAGAAAAAGTAACATTTTTTGGGGTCTTTATTAATTTTCCCAAAATTTTATTATCCATTTCTAATTCTTTTTTGGTGGTCATAGGATTATGTTTAATCCCTTCAACCTGAGGACTTTTTTGACTCATAAGTTCAAACTGTGAGGCAAGATCCTTTACACACAAACGTGATTCTTCTTCGGTTTCATTTACAGCATGATTTACCAGACCAGATATTAGATGTTCAGAAAACAAAGGTTGTTGAATATTCTCACCTAAAATAAATAAATGAAATTAGCATATATGTATATATTTAAAAAAATATATAAATAATTAATTTAAAAAATATTCATCAAGATACATAAACAATATTGAATATGACTATATAATAGTTGAAAGAATGCTAAGCATATTATTCGCAGATAAAATATCCTTTCTTAATACACATGGCAAACATGTTTATATTGAGTTAAAATTGCTGAAAGAAAAGAAACTAAATAAGCATTAAAATTTAAAATAATATATAATCAATCATTCACTCAACCATGAAATAGGTCTTTGGGAATACTTTTTAAAATGCTTTTAAGTTCTTTCTTGTAAGGCCAAATGATTTTTAGTTTTTTTCTACCAGTCAAATTTTCTTTAAATTTTGTACACATGTTCAATATTGATGACAATGCAATATTTCAAGAATGTCCAAATAGTGTTGGCAGGCCACATTTCAAATCATTCAGTAAGTTTTGAATGATGTATAAATAAAATAGTTAATTTAACTCGCTTAGGATTTTTAGCCACTTCGATGAATGATTTTGAAAATTTAAAGTAAGATCTCTTAACAAAAATATTTAAAAAAGAAATAAAGGATGAAAATTTCTTTTGATTGTTTAGATAAAATTTGTTTTTTTTTTTAAACAGCTGCCTTTCTAAAAAGAAAAAAACCTTGTAAGTGATTTTAATCAATTATTTCTATGAAAGGAATTTTCTTCAAATTTTGTATATAAGTGTTCTGTATCAATGACAATGCAATATTTGAAAGTAGCCAGGCTGTATTTCAAACAATTACATTCAAATCAGTGCATTAAATTTTGCATGATGGTTAATAGATGTTGCAGTCATTAAATTTCACTCACACAGAACTTTTAGCTACATTATAAATATAATGTAATTGTTTGGCTAAGATTTGTGGAGACAAAGAATAAAAATTAATTTTTAACTACTGGAAGTGTGGCGCCATTTTTTAGATTCTCATTTTTTTAAAATTTGAATATGAATAGTTTTTCTGTTTATGATAAACAATTTTCAAATATAAGGATACATTTCTTAACAAATATATATATAATGCTTTTATTTAGCTAATTAAAATAGAAAGGAATCTCTTTATTAATTACATGAAACTTACTTTTTTTAAATTGCTCCTTTCTTAAAAATAAAAATTTTATAACTGATTTCAAATTATTTATATATTTTATTTCTACCAAACAATAAAAACTAAAAAATAATTTGGGTTATTATATGAATTGTTAAACAAACTGTAGGGCATTCATAAATTAATTAATTCAATATAGTTTGTGATCAAATTAAAGTCTATATCAATTGATTTAATTTATGAACATCCCATACTTTTATTTAAAGTTCCATATAAAAGCCAAAATAGTGGTCTAAAAATATTTTTTTTGCTTTTTAGTTATTCAATTAAATAAGTATTTTTTCAAAAAATATTTTATATATAATTTTCAATAATAAAGATAAAAAGTACGTAAAAAAAGCATTTCATTATGTATAACAGTGAAATCAAATTTATAACTTGTTTTTATTGTTGACAATACTCTTAGCAAGCTATAACAAAATCATGCTATTAAGTTGTAAACATTTCTCCAATTTTTAGTTACATATTGTACTGATATCTTATATGTACATATATAATTTTTGGCTAAAAATTATTAAAATAAAATTATCATAAATAATGTGAAGATTAATAAATCAATAAATAAATTTATAAAAAATCTAGAGTTTTTTATTAAATAAAATGCAGTTTGCTGTCCAAACGTAAAACTAAAAGTCTAAAGAGTTTTTTTTCTTTCTATTATTAGTAGTTTGAAATAAAAGTTACTATTAATTAATTGGAAGGGGTAGGAAATATAACTTAAAAGAAAAACTAAAAGTTTAAAATATAAATCTTTACATGAAATAAAAAATACCTCTCTTTTCATTCGATTTAAAAAAAAAAGGTGTGCATAAATGACAAATTAATTTAACTATAAGAAAATGTGTGCGTGTTAATAAAATGAAATGAGAAAGATAAAAATATTGTAACACATAATTTGCAATGGCTATGAATTAAAAACAACAAGGCCAGAATCTTTTGCCTGCTCTTATATTGGCCTTTTAATTCATTACTTCTGCTATACTCACGTCTGTCGATGACAATTCCCTAATTCTCTTGCCCAACTGATCCAACTCACCTAGCAGCCTAATGGGCCCCTGGTTTGACAAGTAAAGGTGTTGATGATCGAGCCTAAGATGCCCACAAAGGCTGACCAGGCTTGAAGGGGTGGTAATATTAGGAGTTGGACTTTGTGAAATAGGATATAGGCCTCCGAGAATATCCATTCCGGAGTGTTGATCTTGTTTAACATCTAATCATTTTAATCTGGTGCAAGATGGGTGGTGGATTTTGGCCTATCTCCAGAGAGATCAACATGGCCTGGTGACCTGTAAATGGCACAATTTGAAAGGTGGCATGTAAATCATGGTATAGTTCGGGGTTATAGAACAGTAAATCAATTAGTGAACGGTATCTCTATGTAGAAGGAGTATGCATTTGGCGAGAAGCAGCCCTCCCCACACAGCAGCACTCGATTGAGCAGATGAAGATATTTCAGGTTAAACTGGTTGTATACCATGTTGAAGTCTCCAAATAATATGATAGGTGACCCCATTTAATTGGATTTTATTGACAAATGATATGACCAGTCTGGAGTCTCTCTGTGCATAGACATAGATTATTATTAAAGATGAAATTTGCAATGGTAATTTGTCCTATTAATAGTTCACTGCTCATATATAATGTTCTGATGCTATTTAAGTTTAGTTTTCTGCTAATTAGAATGGCTATGCCTGAATGGGCTGAGTCATCGGACAAATATTGTAGGACTCTAAACTGGCCTAGGATGAAGTTGATTTTCTTGTTTGAATTCCAATGTAATTCATCTCTAATATTGTTTGTAATTCTATTGTAAAAACATTTAATTTTGTTAGTGATGGCTTTGTACAAAGCCTGCTTTTAATAAATCCTTCGTGTAGAGAAAGATGTTATCTTTCCTGTCAGATTCAAATTTGCAGCAATAAGAAGCAAATTAAGTCCTTTAAAAAAAAAAAAAAATCTAATTATGACAAAACAAGTATATAAAAAAAAGTAAAGAATCACATAGATATTTTTTAAAAAAAGAAATTGTAAAAAGAAGTCAATAAAAAAAAAAAAGTCAATCCAAAATAAAGAAAGTAAAAAATGTCAATCAAATATTTATTTGTAAATATTGAAATTTAATAATGTCGAAAAGGCCAGGTAACGTAATATTTGTGTATTAAAGTGTATAAAGCGCCATCAAACGACTTGTATGGTCAAAAAAAATAACTACCCAAAAAAATTAGAAGCATGTAAGGTGCTGGAAAGAAAAACTATAACTATTTTTATAAGTCTATACAAAAATTAACGGCTAAGCACTTTAAAGGCATGTTGCTCCATATTCATAATGATAAATGGTGCAGAATAGGAAGTAAGTGATGATATGCAAACTATATGCAAATTATTTATGTAGCCCAGCGTTTGGAAATATTGAAATATGTATCACGCCTGTTGATGGAATTGTATTACTAGTAATAAAGTATGCCTCTTTGATTTTTTTGTTTGCTGTCGTTTTTCTCTATGCATACTATTCTAGGGTTGGATGGTTCAAATATATGACTGGTTTTCTTGGAGTGTTCTAGAAATATTGAAGAATTGTCATTATTTTTCTATGCTCTTTTATAAGTGTATTTATGTTGAGTGGTTCTATTGATAATACTGGTTTTAGTCTCACCATAGTAAATGGCTCGGCACCCGGGTTGTGGGCATGAGAAACTGTAAATGACTAGGGGGGGGTTTGAATAGGGTCAATTTTGTCTTGCAAATTGTTAATGAGACGATTAGTGCAAGGGGGTATATGAAAGCTGATTCAAAATAAATAAAACTTTTATATTAAAATTTATTTTCTAATCAGAATATAAGAAAAACTACATTGCAGTTTAATAATGCCCTTCCCCCCTCCCAAGTAGTATATCTAAGTTATCCATTTACAAGTTATTTCAATTATATGTCAGCTACCAATTGGGCAGATGCATGTACCGCTTTATTTCTATTATTCTTAATGACATCATCTCATTTCTTAACACCATGACTATCAGTATTCTAATTACTCGATTTTAATCAACTATATTATTGAGTAGATGATTGTTGTCAAATAATCCATCACAATTATACAATATAAAAACAAAGTGCCTATAGTATTTTTAGGTGGAATTTTTTTCCTCTTCAACTGCTACATGGAGAGGACATAGTAGCTAAGATTTGTTTGACAGATTCCAGAGACTATATTTTACCAATTATTTTTTCAGAGAATGACGATTATATATCACAAATACACAGCAGCTATTTATTATATTAATTATAACATATTTTATTATATATATAAGATCTCTGCTTAATTTAGCATTTTACAATTTTTTATTTATTATAATATTGTCAGTTTTCTTTTCTTTAGCTATTTTCTATTCTTAGCTCCTCAGTATTTAAGTAATTGTTTCTTAATCCAGTCCATTTTTATTTATTTCAAACAATTGCAATAATATTAAACAATAATATAATAATGATTAAATTAATGAATTATCCTATTTATAAATGTTCAATGCTTTTAGCTTACTTAAACTTATTTATTGGCAAATAATCTTTTGCTGAAAAGACCAGATATGCACTGTTTGTTTTTTTTCCATATGTCATAGCATCGGCCGGGACGCGAACCCACAACCGTCTGCAACCAACTACTTGCTTGCATGGCGGCTGCGATACCTCTCGGCTAACAACGCAAGACCAGATATGCACTGTTAAACTGAAATAGCATCATTTAACAATTATCATCAGTTACATTAAAAATGCAAACAAAAACTATGATCAAATTGTTAATGCTTATCTCAAAGTTACTAACTTAAATATCTATTAAATCATATATTACAATTGAAAAATCATCCTTTTTAAAAAGATATCACAAAATGACTTTTTAATACTATATCAATTATATGGAATGAAGAACAGTAACTTCATATAAACACTCCTAGCAGAAGTATGTATTAAACTTCTCATAAGATGAACTAGTTCATGCAATAAGAAATCATATAGACAGCTTTAATGGCTATTGTTTTTAACCTAGCTTCTTTAGTATGTATGTGCATATATATTTATTAGAAATAGTATATATGACTAATAAATTAATGCAATCCACAGTAATTAATTCCCAATATATATCATTGGTTTAAGCAAATGAACTAACTGCCATATCATAAGGCCATCCCTATGAAATTTTTACTTCTAGTAAAATATTAAACAGAACTTTTTAATGTTTTATACTTTATGCAATATGAACAAAAAACAAGTGAGTGGCTTTGTTACAAGGAACCTATATAAGTATATCATTTCTACATTGGTTTTTATAATCTTTATAAAAGCAAACTTCACGCAAACTGTTTATAAAAATCAAAAATCAATTTACTTCTATCATCTATATTCTGGTTTTTAATAAAACAGAAAATATGGAAAAAGATATGAAAATAATACTATGAGTATCTCAGATAAATTCAAAATTTGGAGCTAGCTATAATAACGATATAGCAAGATTAATGACAAATAATTAGGATAAGCAGTAAAAACAAAAATATTACGAAAATCATCTGTTTAAATCACTTTACACTAGATAACCATTTGTTGTGGGCATCAATAAACACCAGATAATAATGGTTAAAATTTTCATATTAGTTTCTGACAATTAGTGTTCATCAGTAAGATTTGGATTATACTTATTGATTTTATTGCAGAATATAGGGGATGTGAAAAAGTACCCATCAACTATCCACACTATTTCATATCACTAATGCACATGACCACACACATGTAGAAAAAAAAAAAAATCACCAATATATACGTATTTCATGGTAAACCAGCACTCATCAGTTGGTCCAGATTATTATCTCCCATAATCAGTGTTCAGTTTATATTAAGATAGCAAATCTTCATAATGTGGACAGGCTTAATCTACTCCAACTCTTCAGCCATCCATATCACTGAAAATCTGATGATGAAAAGCCCAAATCCCATACTGATGCCAATATTATTGCCATGCCCATATTGGCCTCAAGTTATTCTGATCCCTCATATACAGAACCTTATCCATTTAAATACAAAGAAGAGGGATGGACATGATGCAATAAGATGGAAGAGACATATGAATTTTTTATTTAATATACTGTTTATCATCATAAATACAATTTTAATTTATTCAGTGATAACAAACAAGATTTTTTTTAATAATAAAATCCAATGATGGCAATGCTAGCCACCTCTTGATGAATTTTATCCTAGCAAGTTGGTATTATTGATACATCATAAAGTTTAATAAACGTTCTGCATTAAGATATAAAATGAGAATTAAAAAAAAAAGATATTTCAGAGTCTTGTAGACAAAATGACAAAAATTATTAAAAATTCACTTGTATAATTAGTAAAGGACATAGACTTAATTGTATTTATATATTGGATTATTTCATTCATCTATAAATATAAGTATTGAATGTCTTTAGAAAAATTTAACTTTATTTAAATATTCCTACATTCAACTGTTAGCAATAGCACACAGGTTAGAATATGCACAACATTTTGAGAGGTATTATTCTCCTCTCTTCTTTAGGTGTTGCTGGCCTGACCAGTGACAGTCACCATGGGAATCGAACCTGGACCCTTAGATTCTTGAAATATTGAATTTTAATGTTACGCTCTAACAGTTGTCCTTAGGTGTTGCTGGCCTGACCAGTGACAGTCACATGGGAATCGAATCTGGACCCTTAGATTCTTGAATTTTAAGATAACGCTCTACCCAACTGTTAGAGCGCTACCTTAAAATTCAATATTCAAGAATCTAAGGGTGCAGGTTCGATTCCCATGTGACTGTCACTGGTCAGGCCAGCAACACCTGAGAAGTGAGGAGAATAATATGTTTTGAAACATTGTGCATATACTAACCAGTGTGCTATTACTAACAGTTGAATGTATTTGGAAAATTTAAATGAAGTTAAATTTTTCTAAAGACATTCAATACTTATATTATATAATGATTGAAATAGTCCAATATATAAATACAACTAAAATACCATCATAACAAACCTTCAGGAAAATATTAAGATTTAATGTTTATAAGAATTTTTGTCAATCAAATACTTTAGTTTGTATTATATTTAATTCTTCTAAGTAATTTTTTTTTTATTTTTAAATTTACATGGATTTTTATTGAACAAATATTTTAATTTGAATTATTTTTATTTCTTTTGAACTCTTTTATGCTTTTAAAACTTTACAGAATTAAATCTCACTATGATATAAAAAGTCGTTAATACAAGAAAATACTAATAATCCAAATCAGCTGTTTCCAGGGCCTTTTTTGAATTTGTGAATTTTTTAATATTTTAAGAGCAGATTTTTTTTACTCATTCATTGTAAACTCAAACTCTATTAGAAAAGAAAAAAAAAACAAACAATTATTTCACTGCAGTTAGGCTTATTAACTTATAAATACTTTTGAAAGTTTTTTTTGGTCACTTTAGTTTTGGGTATATATACAAATTAATTTACTTATTATAAGAGTTAAAGATGAATTCTGAAATTTTGTTTGAATAATAGGTATTTAGATTAACTGTATTCTACTGTAGCTTACAAATTTACTTAGTGTCTATACATAAATAATTATTAATCATTCTTTATTAAATTAGAAACTATTATATTTCATTTAATTTTAAATATGGATTTGCAATTTTAATAAAATATATGTTTATAAAATAAATCTGTAAAATATATATCAACGAATACAAAATAGCAGCATTTGAGAGTTAGGCCAAAACCCTAACTAAACAAAATGACTGCTTGAAATGAACGGGCTTTTTTCTAATATTTGCAATCTTATATTTTTAATGTAAGGGAATAATACACATTCTGTATGAAAAAGTTAAGCCAGCTCAACTAACGTATTTCTCATTAGATATCTTAAAACAAAGCTGCACCAACTTTCAAAATGAGTGATTTGGTTAAAAGTTCAAATTATTCTAAGATATAACAAAAAAAAAATATTGATTTAGTCATATTTGTGAGAATGTGTGCATATACAACAAGAGTAAAAAGGATATGTTATGAAATTTAAAAATTTAAGTGGAAATAAACTAAATATGGAAAAAGATGGGGAGGGGCACCTTTGAGAATCAATTTTTAAACCGGTTGATTTTCTAATTATAATTATAAAATGATGATTGACTAAGTAAAAAGAATCTAAATATAACAACAACATATTTCTCTTCATCTTTATTGAATCACTATTTTATACAATATTTATATAAAAAACAAAGCAGCCTATACAACAATTTTTTGCATACGTCAATTTTTATATATGTTGGGCCTTTTTTTTTCTCAGGTGCTTGTTTATCATTAATCATGGTGAATACGAAAATATTTTTTAAAAGTGAAAATAAATACTGTAATATGTCCCTAAATTATTCACACAGCCCAAGATATATGAGATATATGTTGGCTTGTGCATCGTGTGCTTCAAACATTTTGTTCTTTATATATAATCAGAAATTTTTTATGTATATTGAAAGCAGAATATAGATCATTTTAAATCTTATTAATTATTACCATATCATAAACAGTCAAAACTTTTAAAGACATATTTAGCAGAGATTATATCACCAGCTTAATCAACATCTTTTCCCTGATTAATTTTCAATAATAAATTTTATTCTCTATGAGTAAAATGTATAACTCCACAATATTACACTACATTGATAAAACAAATCATGCAATATTAAACATGTTTACATTATGAAAAAACAATTATAAGCCCTTTCAAATTTTTATATATATATACACACATACACAATAAAAAATTAAATACTTCCTAACGCTATACTAGCAATAGAAATTTCAAATAATATTACAATATTAGCCAAAACAACAAAATTTTACTAAAATTCTTACATAACTACCACCATAGTTGTGTATAGTAATAATAAAATGGTTAATTCCATTTAAAGTCTATTTAAATGTTATATTATTTAATTTGAAATTTCAAATTTATATTAGTTTTGATGCAAAAGAATAATTTTTTTAAAAAATAATACATATTTTGAATTTATAATTTAAAAAATCAATTATTTTACCTTGTGACAGTTGATGCTTTGGTCGAGTTAAAAGTTCATTTTGTTTAATTTGAAGTTCTTGAAGCCATGATCCAGAAAATAAGTTAGGCTTAGCTCCTTTTTTATTTAAAACAGAATCTTGTTCTGAAACTATGCAACCAGCAGTACTCTTACAATTTGAATAATTTCCATCACTTGCTTCCTTTAATTCTAGAATTCCGGAATTCATTTTTTTGGAATTATTATGAACTGTTTTCTGATGAAGATGCATTGAAGGTAAATCACCTTCAACATCACTAGTGTAACCAGTATATAAACACTCCACAGGAGTGATGGCACGTCGAAAAATTCTATGATCATTATAAGATTGTGAATCATAGTCAGAGTTCTCCACAGTTTGTCTTAAATCAGGCAAACTTCTATTTCTACTAGAGAGCAAAGTACCTTTCAATTTCCGTACAATTTTGTGTTCTTTTTTATGAGCTTTTGCATTGCTTTGAATTTTTCTTTCTGATGGACCTGCAATAATTCTCATTTCTTCCAAGCACTTTTCAGAATCCTTCTTTTTTTTGTATTCAGGTGGTGGTCCTTTACTTGCAATAACTTCTGCTTCTTTTTCAGCATGCCTAGCTTTTAAAATTCTTGTCACATCTTCTTTGGAAGATATGTGCTGTCGAATTTCTTTTACTTTTTCTTGTTCATTAGCAGAATTTTTTAGTGCTTCTGGAGTTGTTGTTGCATTGTAAGCTTTCTGCCTTTCTAAAAATGATTGATAGAGTTCATAATCTCTATCTCTCTTACTTGATCGTTTACCAGTTTTTTTCCCAATTAACAGCCTGCGACGAGGTAGCGTAGCATATGCTTCAATATGAGACACATGTTTGCTGAGCATATCCCAAGAAATTTCTGATGGTATACCTTGTATATTTCCTGATTTATTTTTAGCTTGAGAGTTAGTGTTTGTTTCAAGTATTTCCTTTCTAAAAAAAAAAAAAAAAAAATCAAAAATTAAAAAAAAAGAAAAAAGCTTCAATCATAAATATATAAACAAACAATTAAATGGACTCTTTAAAAAAAGTTGCTTAAAATGACTGCTGACATGTAAAGTCAGCTTGAAAAATTTAAAAAACTCATAATTATTTTCCATGCATAGAAATACTTTTGCAAATTAGTTATAAAATAAATTCTTCAAAATATTTGCACAACTTTTTTTTTTTTAATACTGAAAACAATAACATATGTATGTAAAATTTTTTCATATGATTCCAACTTTTATGATGTTTTATTAAATATTGACTCTTTTTATCCCCCCACCCCACTCCCACCTAATTTTCTTCAGAATTGTAATTTACAAATGTATTTTATTTATTTTTTTACATGCACACACATACAAAGATTTATTTTATATTAATGCTCCACATTAACTTGTATTATATATGTATGCATTAATTTGAAAATACTGTATATGAAATTTCTAATATAATACATTTGTGAATTATATTTCTGAAGATGGCTTGGCAATCAAACTATAAAAAACAACAATCTATATAAAAGGGAAAAAGTGCAAAAAAGAAGAATTAATATATTAAAATCATCATTATAAATCTATGAAATTAAATCAAAAATAGCCAATATATTGTTATGAAATAATGAATTGAAATTGAGTATAAGTTATGTTTCAAAGTTGAGCTGCAAAATTGCATCAATATTCTATAATTATATTTTTCTAACAATAACAAAATATAAATCTGTGTGTGTGGAAGTGGCTTGGCAACATCAAGAGTCATTATCATAGAATACAATCTTCATATCGGGTGCCATCTGCATAATTCCAAAAAGAATTATATCATTCCGCTTTTATTTCATGTAAAATAAGTCTCAAGAGATGCAAGAACAAAAAACAACAATACATTATTAGTTAAAAATTTGATTAATAACAAAAAAATGCACATAATAAAACGATTCATAGGTTATTAAGTGGATTCTTCCAACATCAAGACAATAAAATTCAAAATGAGCATTATATTATTAGAGATATTAAGAACAGATAAATATAATGTGGATGAGATTAATGCTTACATATATTAATACTGAACCAAACATGAACATAAGTGAATACATTCACAGATATAATTAGATATTATAGAAATGACTTTATTATCATGACATAGTCTGGATTGGGATTTATGATGAGTTTAGTCACACATACTTCCCATACAGTTCAAATATAACCTAGTCATAAACATAAATTACTTTAGATATATTTTAAATTACAATATCAAGTTAAGTTATTTTCTTTTTAATTATGGACCAGAAATATTCTAAAAAAAAAAAAATTGTTAAAATATAAATCAATAAGTACATAATCTCATCATGACCATAAATTAAATGCAATCCCTTTAAATCTGATTAAATGTAAATGAAATAATTTTAAGCAAAGCAAACAATTTTTCCTTTTATAAAAAACACATTTGAATTTGAGAACTGCTGTGCATTAAGCTACATTAAAAAATATATATGTGGAAAAACAAACTAAAAACTTTTTTTAAAAAGTAAAACTTTTACTGTAATTAAAATTATTTTCACCTATTTACTTTCAAACAATTCTCTATAGACATAGCTGAAAGGTCAAGATAAATCATCTGGGCTCCAGCTGCTAAAGAAATGAAGACATTTTGCAGTGGTTTTCTTTGATAAGAATTCATCTTGTAAATTAGTGGCAATATACTGAGGTCAAATTAACTAAAGACTGATACAACTTGTTTTAGCTTTCTTCTTAAAAATAGGTCACTAGCTTTCCTTATTTTTTTCTTCCACAAAATATTCTATACTTATTTATATTTTATATGGCATTTCATTAATGCTTAAAAATGAATATATACCTGTCAAGAATTCCAAAGGGATGCAACATCATATCTATATAACTCACATTGTGTTGCCTTATCGATATTAGATTTCTTCCTGTGCATATACATAAATGCTTCTTACATTATATGCCTGCCAGCTTTTAATATCACGTCAGTTACATAACTCTACATTTAGCAAGACTGCCTTGAGAATATTCCTTTTCAAATATACTTTGACATTTAGATAGATAGTAAGAATTATCCCAAATAATGAGTCATAAAAACAACTAATAAAAAAAATAATCTTCCCTTTTTTTAAATAACCATTTATTAATATAACAGCAGTTAATTTATAAATATATAATAAAAACCAAATGTACTGTGTTTGTACAAAAAATAATTATCTTAATTATTTTTTCTCTTTAATCACTACTTAGATCAGAAAGTAAATACTGTAATAATAATTACTTTTAGAATTAAGCTTTTACAACCCATGTAATAGGCAGAGATTATTATAAATATTTTATAATTAATCACCTAAAATTAAGCTTTAATTACTGGTTTGAACGAAATATTTTTTTTTTTACTTTTCAGTAATCTGTAATAAAATAAATGAATGACTTGGCTATTAATTTGTCAGAATGATTAAATAATCCATACTATCTCAATTTTTGTTTTTAAGCTTTAAATAATTTTTCAAAATACAGTAATTTCATTATTAATAACATCACATAGCTAAACTTATATATAGATCATTTCTCTTTTTTCTTTCTATACAATACAAATTTGTATATATACACACAATAGGTTATCTTGTATCTTATTTATGGGCAAGAACCCTGACAAACTCAATATATATATATGTTAAGAAATTTTCAAGGAAATGCCAATAGGTTATGTATGGCCCTTGAAAGAATTTCTTAAGTGAAACTCCTCAGTCTAAACCAAGTCTTTAGTTTTAAAAATTAATATAAGAATTGATATAAATTGAATAATAAATTTGAATAATCCCAGAAAAGATGAAAAATTTAAATCTAATATTAGAAATGAAAAGAAAATAGTTAGATATTTTAAGATTACAAAACAAAGTGAATAAGTTATAAAGTAAAAATTAATGGGTATGAGAATTTATTATCTTTTATATAAAATCTCTATTTTGTCTATTGTTTAAATCAATGTTTGTCTCCAATGCTGTTTAATTGGTTGCTTTAACTTACTTTATTTTAACTGTTTGCTTTTTTGAATTTAATAGTTTCGAAAATAATAATAATAATAATAAATGACTATACCTAACTAAACTATAATTTATATTATAAGCATTTTATGCAAAGGAAGTAATTCCACCCTTTATATTTAATCACTGTTTTTTATTATGAAGCGAAGAAATTAATTTTGTCATTAATAAAAAATGCTCGAAAAAAAAATCAGTACGTCCTTTTAACTACAGTACAGAACTGAATAGGTATAGTATTTAAATCGTGAAGAAAATGTAATTACAATGCATAAATTCATGCTTGAAATATATTTAATGAGGGAAAAAAGTAGAAGCTAAAGTACCGTATTTACATTTAGTTTGTTAGCATATAATTGAAGTCATGTAATTTGATATCGCATAGTTTATGTTAATTCGCCATTAACTTATCTGTTTATAAGAGTGATGTTTTATCGGTCTGGAAGTCCAGAAATTGAATTTGCATTTTTCACTCTCTACTGAGAGGTTTTGCAAACTTTTTTTTTTCATACCTTAAAATTCATGTATTTTTTTTTTCTAATATTTTAATTTAAAAAAAATTCTGAAGATGTCACGACAATCAAAAAAGCAGGAATTTCAAAGTACGGTAAGCTCCACAATGATGAGCACTCATTGTATTCTTGGCAGTCTTAAACTTTACAGTAACATTGATATAAGACTTCAAGAAAATATTATGAATGACTACAAACTTGATTTTTTTGAAAAGTTTATGATTATTTTTGCATAATAATTGTATGAAAATTATTATAAATTAAAAATATGTATTATTACATATTTATTTTCTATAGAAATGTTTTATTTTTAAATATAAAAGATTATATTTTCTAATGTTACCATGAAAATTACATTCATGGGAAATACAATCTTTCTAGGAAATATTGTCACTAACAATTTGTTAGAAAATATAGCAATATTGTAAAAATTATTAAAAGATTTTAAGCATAAGTTGATAGATTTACTAGATATTAATAATTATTCATTGAGAATTCAAAAACAAACATCAAAGATTTTGTTTATTTTGCAAATTTGCTCTGCTCCTTCCATAATTTGAATGGGCAATAGTGCTTTGTTTTGATCAAATTTATTATATTCTGATAAATAATGGTTTAATATTAAAATGAAAGTTGAAAGCTTATAGTAAATGAGAACAAAGAAATCTGTTAGAGTATGAGAGGGTTAATAGTTGTTCGTAATGCTGTCAAATTCATGTATCAAATATAACAAGTATATTTAAAAATTTTAATTTTAATCTAGAGGCTTAATTTGATTACAAACATTTCATTCAAAGCAAGTAATTCAGCAAAGTAAAAAAAAAAAAAAATTGTTAAAGCAAACCAATTTTAAAAAATTATAAAAATGATGGACTGAACAATTTTCACATTTAATTATATAATATTAAAATATTTTAATTTACATTAAATCTTTCAAAAATTTTGCTAAAGCAATGAACTAAAAAAAAAACTGCCTTTACATAAGCCGGGTGCATCTTGTTCTGGTAATAAAAGCATATATAATAAAGTAAGGGTTATCTCAGAGACAAAAGCAAGCCATACTTTTATAAGTAATGTAATAATTTTATAAATGAGAAGTTGGTAATTTGACTTAAAACTGTTCTGAGGGATCTAGGGTATGTACTAAAAACAAGAGATTATATGAGAAATATTGCTGCAACTATTATTGGAAATGAATACAAAAATAGCTCTGTAATGATAATGGAAAATTGTAAGAACTTCAAATAAAATAAAACATGAAATATTAAAAAAAAAAAATTAATAAGCAAAGCAGATTGGGTATATAAAAATAAAAAATCTTGAATAGTCAGAAGATAAAAAATATAAATACTAAAATAGATAAAAGAATATATATATATTAGGTTAGGGATAATCTTTATTTTATAAAATAATTAGTAATAATAATTATTAATGTATTTGTCTGAAGTAGTTAGAGTTAAGTTGTGGATTCAGAAAAGTTTGACATTTACTAAACAGTGTAATAATAACAATATATATATTGTGCCCTTTTCTATAGGTCAGTAATAGTTTATAACAGTCAATTATCAAAAAAATTAAAATATGTTCTTTTAATATGGTAATTGTATTAAGTCAATTATATCTTTAAAGTACAAAATAATTTAAAAATAGTTATATAAAGTTTAAAATATTGTTTCATATGGTTGTAAAAGCTGGCCATATTAAATAACATAGCTATAAAAATTAAAAGTATATTTAATAAATTCAATTTTAATAGTCAAAATTAATATAATATATTTTAAAAATAAACTTTATGATGGTGAGAATTATATTTAATTCTATATTTTTTAAATTGTTTTTCCAAATTTTATAATTATATTATATAATATAATAAGTGTATCAATTTTATTAGTCTAGGCAGAGAAATAGATTAAAAATCGTCTGTCAAAGTTATTAATCATGTGACTTGTATACTATATACTTTCACACACACGCTTGTTTGAATTAATAATAAAGTTTAAAATATTTTGAAATTGCAGTATAGAATTGGATAGAATTATTGCCTATCATAAAAGTAAATAGTATTAAACATTAAGTTAACTATCGTATAACATGCTTAAATGATGTAATAAAGATGAATACATTCTTAATATAAAAATTAAATATTTTATTTAAATAAAAATAGATAAATTGAATATTAAGAAATGGAATACGTTATTACAATTATTTTAAAAGTTATTTTAAATGGTTTTAATAAAATAATAATTGAAGTAAAAGTGGAATTTTAAATAATATTTTTTAAATTTTATTACGTCATAATTTCTAATTTTGAAATTCAATTCTACTATAAACTAAAAATATGTAAATTTGTTCTCAAGCTAAAGTAAGAATCAACCAATCAAATGAGGTATTCTTACAGACTATAAATATGAATTGCACGGGGGTATAAGGGGAGATTAATAATGTATTGAAACTGGAGAAAGGTAAATTATAACTATCAAAAAGATAGTATTTTTAAAATTTTTATTTTAGTCAATTTTTTTGGTACTTTCTTATCGTTTATTTTGCAAAAACTAATTGATAATTTTAAAGAAGTATTTTGCAAAAGAGAGTTTTAAAAAAATAATATATTTAGAAACTTCGTGAAAATGATTTTCTAATTTTTAAAAGTTACTTGCCAGGAGTACTTTATCTGAAGTTTAACCTAAACTACGCAATAGAGATGGATATACTACGAAATAAAATATGTTTAAATTATAATACAGCTTTATTTATGCATAACCGAAGTACTGTTTTGGTACATAAAAAACCACAGCTCGGACATTATATGGAGTCTAAAAAAAATGTATTGAAACATATTATTTATAAGTTTATCCAAGATTTATTTTTTTAATAGTAATAAGACAATTATATTTCATGAATTATTTTATATAATATGATATTCAAAGGAGTAAAATGTTATATCCTTTCTGAAGGTAACATTTTTAAAAAATATTTTCAAAAATTAAAGAAAGAACCCAGGAGAATATGTTACAGAAGCGTTTTTGATATTAAAATATCCGGTCTTAGAATTATTTAAAAATGTATTTAGAAAAGATTTGTTTAAAAGTACTTGAAGTTTTTATTTTTATTTTTTAAAGTGATATATAAAAATACCGAACAAAAGTTTAAATGTATCAAGAAGGAAACATATATAAAAAAGTGAACACATAGTTGAATAAAAGATGGATCCATGGAAATACAAATAGTACTTAAAAGTTTATCGAATATTTTTAAAGTTAAATTAGATGGATTGATGCATCAGATACGCAGAGAATATTGGTAGAGAAGATTAAGAAGCTTCACGGGATTAATTAATATTATGATTTAATAATTATCATCCTAAATACTAAAACCAAGGATTATTTTCTATAAATTTTACTAAATGGATTAATAATTATTTTTATTTTAAACTTTAACGCGCTTGGAGGAGAACATTTTTAAAAACTCTAGAGAAAATAATAAACATTTTGGACTTATCAGGAACTATCGTCAAGAAAATATGTAATTATAGTTTTGATTCTTTTTATTTTATTAACCTAGTTTAAATCTAAATTTTTATATAAGATTAGGAAAAACATAAAAACATTAATTTATTAATATTAAAATTTTAGAATATAACAATCTAATAATTTAGCTAAAAATATTTTAATATAAAGTGTATGGGTGTGAATTTTTTTTTTTATATCTGCAATGCTCAAGTGGATAAAGAAAGCCTACTGAACACGACGACTAGATAAAGGTTATTGGTAATAATAATAACTATTAATAATTTATAGTGTATATATTTTTTTGTTTTCTTTAGATCATCCATAAATTGGAAGAATGA
Organism: Epiperipatus broadwayi; assembly: GCA_028023455.1. Classification (NCBI taxonomy): domain Eukaryota; kingdom Metazoa; phylum Onychophora; class Udeonychophora; order Euonychophora; family Peripatidae; genus Epiperipatus; species Epiperipatus broadwayi. The sequence continues at coordinate 5,525,538 of JAQFVV010012401.1, forward strand.
AGTGTAAAAGTTTTTTTACTTATATGTACCGCATTTCATACAACATTTTAAAAAACATTATGAGATAGGATTGATTTGAAAATATGCATACGAAGATTTTTTTTTTTTTATTAGCGATATAATCCAATATAACAAATAGTTATGTGATTCTTTTAAAATTTTCATGTTAGGATATTCAAATATTGTCTATTCAAATATTGTCTTATCTATGATTAGACATATAGAATAATGAAATAAGCAGACTTTTCTTGTGGAACAGCTAGATTGTTTAACTATTAATGAATTTTATTTATTGTTTTGTAAATGCAGATAGTTATTTATCGATGTAAGATGTGGAAAATCTTGAGAAATAATGTTGAGATAGTGGCTTGGAAGTACTTAGTGAACAGGAAACCAAGATGATGTTTTAAGAAATAGGATGTTATAAGGAATGGAAATAATATTTAGTCTTTATGTGAATATCAGCATAGTTAACAAAGCCCTATGACTGATACACATTTTATTTGGACAGTGTTTATATTTCTTTAAATATTTGATGTTCTAATAAAGCTGAAGAAATAGCTTTAACATCGTCCCTGTACTAGAGGATATTAGGCAGGTAAATGTCATACCTCTTCGCACTGTGCCATGATTTTGAGATATGTTAAGAGTAATACTCTAGCTTTCTTCCTTAATCCTATACATCTGTTTTCGCTATCTTTATTTCATGTAACTGCATTGTTTAGTAAGATATGTTTAAGAGAAATGATAAATAATTTAGAACTTAGGTTATGCTATCATTTTGTATAAGATTTTGCTTAGAAGGAATAGGACGTTATAACTTAAAATTGAAGATCCAAAGTATCCTAAGGAAAGAAAAGAATCATAGAATATATTTTGAATTTTATTTCGGAAATGAAATATAAATTTTTTAAAATAAGGTATCTAAACAAAGATATTTTCTTTAAAGTGATAATAATTTTAAATGCTTTAGTATTATTTTTTTTTAAGAGAAAATAAGTATTGCATATTTTAAAATACAATAGTACAAAGTAAATTATGTAAACAATATGCATAGTATATTTTTTGTTTATTGATTAACAGAAATATATTGATGGTTACACTTATATCATACTAAAGTAAGGCTTAAAGAAGAATATATTATGATTAGTAAACATTGTGTGATAAATACTAAAATCTAGTACTGAATTTTGGATAAGATTTTGTGTAACATCTTTGTCTTTGCAAGATGAAAATTTTTTTAATATTTTGAGAAGTCCATACTCATTATAAAATTTTGTTTTCTATAGAATGTTTTCTAAGTATGAATTTTTTAAAATAAGATAGTTTAATAATATTAAGGATAAAATGCTGTTGCTAATAAAGTAGATAAATATATTTGTAATAAGTTAACCATAATGAGAAACCAAATAGTAACATTTTTTTTTAACTTTGTCCTAAATCTAAATAAAGATATAATTGAAATATAAATTATTTTTTTTTATAACCCGGTAGATCAAATTGTAAAGTAAAAAAAAGTTAAGGATATCCACTGTAAATAGTGTAAATAAATTGTTTATTTATTTGTTGTTAGTAATAAACTTTGTTAAATTTTGTTATTTCAAAAATTTTGTGTCCGAGTTATTTATTTCTACACATCGCTGCATGAAATCACAATATATGCATAATAATCAAAACAAATATATAATTTTGCACAAAAAATAAATAGAGAATTGTTTAAGAATTTTATTGGTATTCATTTAATTAAATAATCATAGTTTTACATTATTTTATTGGTCATAAATCCGTTATCACAATATTATATTAAATTATATGCTATCAGTTGCCACACATATTTTGTTTGTCAGATTATTAAAATGCTACCACGTATTTATTATATCATTACATGAAGATATAAGATCATATTATATTATTTTATTATGGTAATAAAATTATAGTAAAAAGAAAAGATATACAGAATTAGTTAAACAATGAAGAATATTATTACTGTTATTTATTATTATTAGTTTCAGTGTAGTAGATTATGACATAAAATCCTTTCTCATATTTTACTACCGTATTTTTAAATTAACTTAGAATAAACTTTAAGAACCTGAGATTATTTTATTTGAGCTAGATTATTATTAAATAGAAGATTAAGATTTAATTATTAGTTTAATCTTAGTGAGTAGAAGTTATTAAAGTCGTAAGAATACTATGAGTTTGTTATTTGAAATAGTAATAAGGGGGGATAGTGTTCTTATGCCATTGAGGTAGTATCCTGTGGGATATTGGCTCAATGTAATCTATCTTGTCACCTGTATTTTCACTTCAAGTCTCATGAAAATATTAAATATTTATTTAATTTATTTTTATAAAGTGAACCTTATTCGTATTTTAAATTTGAGCTAGTGAAATATTTTAATTTTAATGCTGAATATTTTAGTTATTAATTATTAACTGAGATAGAACCCGTTTTATTTTATATCATATATTATCTGGAAGTGAGGATGCACGAGATTACAAGGTTAGATTATGGTCCCCAACGTGGTTGGCATGATGTGTAGTGGAACTACACATAGTTGAAGGTTAGAATATATAACTTATTAGGGAATTGAAATTTATAACAGATAAAGCTAAACAAATATAATCAGAAAAGAAATGTAGTAAAATGAAAGAATTATTAAAAAAAAAAAAAAAGAATCTGAATTTAATTTATATAAAATAAGGCTGATCTTTAATGTATTACAATTTATAAAGCAGAGCGCTATAAAAATAAATAGTATGTGGAGGGGAGTTCAAACAACCAAAGCAAAAAATAGTAAGTTATTAGTAAAGAGAGTTGATATATATGTAAATTTTATGAAATAAATAATTAATTCTCATAAAATAATATAGTATTTTTCATACTTTTAATTAATAATACTTTTTACAGTTACTATTTTTCTACTTATAGATTGGTTGATTAGTTTAATAATTTTCTTCAGAGCTGTAATTGACAAATGTATTTCATTAATTATGTACTTATAAACACACATATAAGCAAAAAACAAATAGCATTTAAATAATCAATTATAAGGCATACACATATACTTTCCTTCCCAATTACAAAAAAATTTCAATTTTTTTTCTTGTTTATTATTAAAATACACATCAGTGTATATATACCTATATGATGACATTTATATTCCACACCTGTATGCATATTTATATTTATAATACCTTATAAAAATCAAGAACTTTTTAAATCTATAAATGTTTGTCAATTACAATTCAGAAGCCAGTTAGACAATCAAAATTTTAAAAGAAACAATAACAATAAAAGATGTTAATTTAAAAATACAAAAAGATTATATTATTTAATCACACAAAAAATCATTATGGAAAAAATCAAAGTTTAATGGAAATAATGGGGGGAGGGGGAAAATGAGATAGATAAAAATGAAATAAGTTATATATGACTGGAAGCTACAAAAAAAAAAAACTGATAAAACTTCAGTTGCATTACTAAAAGTTAGACAGAAATAAGAGGGTAGGGGGGGGTGACAACTAAGAGAATTATTTGACATTTAGGAGTAATAAATTGACACAGGAATGAGAATAATTTATTTTTTTCCAACTTACTTCAGACACAATGATTTTAAAATAAGTTTAATCTTGTAGGCTGATAAATTGTTAAAAATAATAAACAGATATATTTGCTATAAGTTAGGCATGTTCATATTTGAAAAGCATTTTGATTCATAAAGGAGCATGAGATGCAACTGGACTGGTTAGAATTATTTAAGATATATATTTCATTCTTTGAATGTTATTTTGTTAGATATTTAAAAAAAGAAAAATGTAAATTGAAAGATAAGATGAATTTGTATGTAAGTTATTAAATGAACTGTTTTCATAAGAATGGAGTTATTATTGGAGTAAGGAAATCTCATTACACCAGTTTTATTGATTAACTTTGTAACAAATTTAGAATAAAAATAAATAAATCTATGTCAAAAGAAATATTATAAAGAGTTGATTAAGAATGATAGTTAGGCAGGAAGAGATTTTAGAACAGATTTGTATTTGAAAGTTGATTGATTATATGATGATGGAAATACAGCCAAAAATATTAATGAAAATTGCAATGGCTAAACAAATTTAATGAGATCAAGAAGTTATTTTATAACCAGAAAAATTAGATTTAATAGAGAAGCTTTGGAGATATGGAGGAAAGATAATCAAAAAGGAGAAAGAGTAGACTTACCAATACTAAATGGTTGAAGGAAATAAATAAAAAATTATTTATTGAAGAAATTATGAAGCAACAATTGCATTTAGCTTATAGTATGAAGGGAAGATTATATGAAAAAGTTTGATTTTGAGTAACAAAAAAAAAAAATGATAACCTTAAAAAAAAAAAAAAAAAATTGAAAAATAGACAGAAAAGAGTTGCCTACTTACATGCAGCAATTACTGTTTTAGCAGATAATTAAAAATGCTGATATTAAGTGAGATTGTAATTATTTTTAGAAATAGAACTATAGTGAATTAAAGAAAAATTTTAAACTTAAAGTAAACTGTCCCAATCAATAACTTTGAAGATCCACATATGATGAAAAAGATAAATTCTTTGGTCAAATAGAACAAAAGTTCAGTCTAAAAAATAGGAAAAAGCCTAAATCTTGAGATCTCAGTATTAATATAAAGAAAGCTATAAAACCATATTGCAGAAATCAGGTAAAGATTATTTGGAAAAGGCTTAAATAAATGTTACACAATAGCTAGATCTAAATGCCTTATGAGGTATTCAATAAAATGGTTTTACTTTTCGACAAAAGTTTTTTTTTTTCTTTCTATATTTCATTATCAACAACAACCATTATCAATCCACTGCAGGATGAAGATCTCTTCAAGTTCAATCCATCTTCTCTGATCTTTAGCTTCTCTTCTCCACATCACCTCTGTACACTTTATTTCATCCATCCATCTCACATGTGGTCTCTTTTCTGGGTTTTTTACAATCTCTTGGAATCCAGTTTAAGATTTCAATTGTCCATCTATTATCATCTCTTCTAGAAATATGTCCAGCCCAACTCCACTTCAGTCTTTTAATTTTTTTTCAATGAGGTCAGTAACACCTGTTTGTTCTCTTACCTATATATTGCATTTTCGATCTCTTCTTTTTATTCCCAACATGCATCTCTCTATACTTTCTTTGAGTGGTCTGAAGTTTCTGTATTGCTTTTCTATTAAGTGTCCAAGTCTCAGACCCATAAGTAAGAACTGGTAAAATACATTTATTAAAAAGCTCCCTTTTCAAACACATAGAAATATTTCCTTTTAGTATCAAGTTATTTCTACCAAAGCACTCCAACTATGTTTAATTCTATGATTAATTTCATCCATTATGTTTCCACCTATATGAATAATCTGACCAAGGTTTGTAACTGTTCAACTTCTTCCAACTCATCATAATCAATCTTTATTTTCATATTTTGAGAAAATCCATTAAACATTACTTTAGTCTTTTTAATATTTATCTTTAGTCCTACTGTCATCTGATAACTCCTGCAACATTTCCTGCAGCTGTATAGCATTATTTGCAAAAACAACTACATCATCTGCAAAATCTAAATAAATAATCTCCATTTACTTTCACTCCTTTAGCTTCCCATTTTAATCCACAAAATACTTCTTGCAGCACTGCTGTAAAAAGTTTTGGAGATATGAAGTCACCCTGTCTCACACCCTCAATGTTGACTTTCCTAGTATCATTATGTAATCTAATCGTTGCTATTGCATTTTTATAAATATTCTTTAAATATGACAATATCCTGGATCTGTACCTTGATAATCCAATGCTTTAATCACTGAAGAAATATTTATAGAATCAAATGCCTTTTCATAATCTACAAATCCAAAGCACAATAACAATTCATATTCACTTGTCCTTTCTATAACTTCTTTCAATACCTGGATATGATCTACTGTACTAAAACCACTTTTAAATCCAGCTTGTTCTCTTGGTTGGTGGAAATCCAATGTTCTCTGTAGACAAGTTGTAATTATCTTGGTAAAAATTTTGTATAAAACTGATAAAAGATGGATAGGTATGTTAATTTCTAATATCTTCTTTATCATTTAGATATTTGGTATATAACTCTGCTAAAAAATTTTCTATTTCTTCACCTGCTTCTTTTAATATATCAATTATAACTCCATCATTATCCGGAACCTTTCCTTTCTTCATGAATTAATTGCATGTCTCACTTCTTCATTTAAAATTCTGGGCACTTGAGGAGGCTGTAAAGTCACCAATCAAGGCAGCGGTTGGTGGCTGAAGGTGGAGGGTGCTAAGAATCCTCTGATGACTTTTTATTTAGGTGTTTACAACTGCAGATCACTTTCAAGTGAAGGAAGATTGCAAGAATTAGAAGAACTGTCTTATATTAATTGGGACATTACTGGACCCTGTGAAGTTAGAAGAAAAGGTGAAGAGACAATTGATTTAAAAAATGGACATGTACTCTACTATAAAGGCACAAATATTGGAAATACAAGTGGAGTAGGATTCATTATAAATAAAAAGTGGAACAACATTGTGGAAATTGATGGTGTATCGGACAGAGTGGCAAGATTAGTTATACAACTTAATAGCAGATATCAAATACAGATAATTCAGGTTTATGCCCCAACAAGTTCTCATAGTGATGAAGTAGTAGAAGATTTTTATATGGATGTACAAAAGGCTTTTGATCAGAGTAAACAACATTTTAAAATTGTTATGTCAGACATTAATGCTAGAATTGGCAAACAAATAAAAGATGAAAGTGCTGTAGGTAATTTTGGTTATGGCAATAGAAATGAGAGAGGACATAGACTTGTGGAATTTGCAGAAAAAGAAAATTTATATTATGAATTCTTTTTTTGAAATTTTTTTAAAAAGGAAATGGACATGGAAACATCCAAATGAAGGTACAGCTGCAGAATTGGATATTTTGACTAACAGAAAATACATATTTCAAGATTGTAATGTTCTTAATAAATTTAACACAGGAAGTGATCATTGATTAGTAAGATGCAAAACTAGAGAGACAAAAAATATTAAGAAAAACAATATTTACAGTTGATATTCCTAATCTTCAGAAACATTCTAATGAATTTAAATTAGAACTTACAAATCGGTTTCAAGTATTAGTAGATTTTGAACATGATTCAGATTTGAATGAAATTAATATGAAAGTAACTTATACACTTTCAAAGACTGCAACAAAGATAGCTGGTAGAAAAAAGCAATTGACCAATAAAATTTCTACTGAGACTAGAGAATTTATAAAGAAAAGAAGGAATATAAAGATATATAAATCTCGAATTTTGTAAAATGGTGCAGAAAAGAGTTGAAAATGATATAAGTAAGAATAACTGTGAACTAGTAAGGAAAGCTGTAGAAGAGAATAAAAGTATCAAGAATGTAAAACAAAATTTTGGTATTGGTAGGAAATTTATATCTGCAATAAGAAAAAAAAGATGGAATTATTACAAAAAGAGAGATGACATCAAGAAATGGATAGAAGACTTCTATCAAGAATTATATAGTAATAAAGAACAAGTACTTTCTATATCTATTATATCTTTCATATGCACAGGTTAATACTGATTATTTTTCTATTGAAGATTTTTAGGATTTAAAAAAAAAATTAATTAAATCTTCGACTTTATCAAAAATATGAAGAGTGCAATTTTGCATTCATAAAAAGATTATGATAAGATCAGTCTCTGTTTTCAATTAAATATGAAGAACATAGTTACAAAACAATTTCATCATTTTTATTAAATGCATTTATAAAATAATCATAATTATAATATATCACTGAATTTATTATTTAAATCATGTAATTAAAAACTTGTTAACAAGCGATAAGTAATCACAATATCACAAATAAATTTATTCCATACTCATTTTTACTGACATTTGAATGTGTCTTATTATGTGTAAGTTCAGTCAGTACTCAGTTTCACTTTAATTTCTCTAACTTAATTTTTACAAGACTTTATTAAAATGAAAAATTCATCATTAGCATAATTTTTCTTAAGACATATTAAATATTTGAATTTCAAGAAATCAATTTCATGTAATTAATGAAGCACTTGCCAAATCAACATTGTTTAATAAATGAATGTTATAAAATTTTAACTTTTTTTTTTAACTATTAATATATATATATATCATTTTAAATACAAAAGAAATAAAATTTTGCATACAATTTATTTCCAGTAGAATTATTACCATTATAATGTTTGTTAGTAATCAACAAGCAAATTAAACAGTATATGATGGGTTAATGAGTTTTAATATATGAATATAAAATATTTATAATTTCATTTATGTTATTTCTGATTCAACAATTCTTCAATAACTTGTTCTTCTTTCCATGAGTTTATAATCCTAAAAGTGGAAATTTTTGAATAAATTTTAAAGAATTTATAACTCAAGACTAGCATTAATTTATGGCTTAATGTAGAAAGAAATAATTTCGGAAATAGTAAAATTTAACTCTTTAATAATCAAAAATAAAAATTTCATTTTTTAATTTCATAATACAGTACATCTACCATATCCATTGTCTCAAAACCCATTGATTAACTTACCCATGGTTCGAAAAAAATACAATAAATTTAAAAAAACAAGAACTAGAAATTAACAAAAATGAAAAATGAAATTTGAATTTTGTAATTTATATTGCAAATCTTGTAAATAAATAGTTGTTTTCTGTGCGCAGCCATATGTGTGCTTGGAATTATAATTAAATATTATTTTGAATCAATTTTCATCCCAGGAAAAATGAAGAAAAATTAAGTAATTTATATCAGTCATGTAAGTAACATTATATAAAGTATACAAATTAAAAATCTCTGTAGTTAATACATATCTATTGAAAAAGTATATTATAAAACAGTTCTTTGTAATTTTAAAAAGTGGAAAGGTTATATGTTGTAATGAAATAATAGGAATAAACAAAATTGCAGTAATTATTGTGGAATATCATTATTATCCATTACAGCAAAGGTACTTTCAAGAATTTTGTTAAATGGGTTATTTCCAATCAAAGATGAATATTCTACCAGAAGTCAATATAGTTTTAGAGAATCAAGCACTGTGGATATGGTTTTTGCTGCTAATCAAATGCAAAAGTCTTGAGAACAAAAGAATACTTTATATATTGCTTTAATCAAGATATTTCATTCAGTTAACCAAACAAATTTAGGCATTGTTTAAAATTAGTTGGTTGTCCATCAAAATTTATTTGTATTCTAAAGCTTCTACATCATGGAATAAAATGTAGTGTTTTTATTGCAAATAAAAAAATCTGAAACATTTGAAATGAAAAGTAGTGATAAACAAGTATATATATTTTCTCCAACATTGTTGTCAATTTTTATGATCTTGTCTTCGAGACTGTTTATAGATATATTAGTAAACCAGGGATCAAAATATGATACAGATTTGATGGAAAAGTTTTAATTTGAATCGATTAAAAACAAAACTTTAACTTCTTGGATTCTGGATTGACAGTATACTGATAACTATGCTAGTTCATAAGATAATTTATAGAATGTATTTAATGTTTTGAATGCAACATTTAAATATTTTGGGTTTCATAATTAATGTTTCAAAAACTTACATTCTTTATTAGTTAATGAAAAAACAAAAATCCTCAGCAATTTTTAACTTGGATGGTTATCAACTTGACAAAGTAAACCAATTCAAATACCTTGATAGTTTTATAAGAAGAAATATGGAATAAGATGCTGAGGTGGAACCCAGACTCCAATTTGCTGCTGCTGTTTTTAGCAAGCTAAAAAATAGGATATTTCATCACAAGAAAATAACAATTTCAACTAAATTAGTTGAATATAGATCTGTCATTTTATCTAATGTATTGTGTGGAAGTGAGACTTGGACACTCTATCAATTCAATATAAAGGCATTAGAAAAGTTTCATTTAAGAATGCTCCATAAAATTTTAAAAATACAATGGCAAAATCATAAAACCAATCAATATGTTCTTCAACTTGATGAATAAGATATTATAGTTGTCCACTATTATAAAAAAAACCTTTGTTGAATTGGACATGCAAAATGAATGAACACCACAAGATACTAAAACAGTATTTTATGGTGAACTTGAACATGGTTCTTGTGGGAAAGGTACACTGTCTACATCAGTGGTCTTCAACCTTTTCACACCTGGGGAGCAGTAAAAATAAGGATAAGATTTCCCAGCCCGGCAAAAATAAGAATAAGGTTTCGCAGACGGCAGAAGTCTATAGATAAATTTTCTTAAAGATGTAAACTGCTTAGCTTTAGATGAGCATAATTGTTATAACTGATCAAAACAACGTTAAATATACAAGATGAATTTAAATTATATATATATATGGAGTTTGTATAATAAAAAACTTTTTTTTTTAATTTTGAATTTTTTTAGAAAAGTAATAAAAAATTTAATTCTACCCCCTCCCCCTCCCATAAGCAGCTGTGATAACTAAAAAAAATTAATTTATGATTGATTAGATTTTGTTTTCGTTCTGTTTCTTTTTTTTTTAATTGGGTAAAAATGAGATGAAAAAATAAATAAACATTGTTTATATTAATTAAAAGTTTAAACTCTTATTATTTTGTTATTACAAACTTTCCTGCGCCTGGCACGTCCATGGACCAAGGGTTGAAGATCACTGGTCTACATTATAAGGATTATTTCAAAGACCTTTTAAAGAAGTGTGATACTGTTTACCATAGAATAGATTTTGATAGAGAGCTACAATTATATATAATATTAAAGTATTTTTTTTTAAAAAAGTTGTTTGCTGAAGAAATTAAAAGATAGCATTGGAAAATATCAAACAAACAAAAAAAATGAACCAGCATGTTCAACATGTGTATTACAAAACTTATTTCTAGAAGTTTTTCTTTTCTTTCCTTCATTTATGAGTGGCTGCTGTATCTGTAATGTCCACAGATTTATAATATCAATAAAGGGTTTTGGAAAGCTATGGATTCAGCCGGCCCTTTGTAGTTACACAAGACATATAAAACATTTGCACTCAAAAATAAAAATAATAATATATATAATATTATTTGCTAGTAAAGTTATAAAAGTATTTCTATGTTAAAAAAAAATACATTGAAACTTGTTTAATTTGAAATCAAAGGTAAAAAAAAAAAAAATACCATAATAATGTTTTTCCCATTTTCCTTTCCTTTTTTATTCATGATAAAGTTTTCATTGATTTTCTTTATGGTATTCCATAAATTTATACCACAGATTGTTTTTTTTAAATCCATAAAATACTAATGAATGACAACAAAAAACTGGTGTGGAGTTAATTAGCATTCTTACAAAAAATAGATGAAAGTTTATAAAGAAAGTGATATATACCTACAAGGCACTGAGAGCAAAGTTTGTGATAAGAAATAATTAATTTCAATAATTGCTTATTTTGCATTTATCCAAGAATTTATTTATATATCACATAATTATAAACTTTTATTTAACATTCCATTTTATTCTAAAATTCACATATCACAAAGTACACTTTCCATAGCATACTCATTTATAAAAAGATTGAATTATTAAAAAAATCAGGTCAAAACATATTTATTTATGTTTTGTAAATATTGTAAGCACAAAAAGTTAGCAATTCTAGGCGAAATATTTGTCTTTAACAAAACAAATGACAACAGAAAAATACTAATATTACATCCAGTCACTTTTATAACTCCATTAAAGCAAACATATACACAGAATATAATTTACATAGAAAAATTCATTTAAAAAAGGTTAATTGTTAAAAAATTAGACTAACGTACATGTTAATGATTCTTAAATATTTAGTTTTTCTTCAATTAATATTTTGAAGAAATATTACTTTTAAATTATACTAATAAATTACATTCAATTCTGAATTTATTTTTTCTTTAATTAATCATTTTTAAGTAATACTGACTAATAAACTATTTTTAATAAATTATATTTAAATTATAATAAGGCAGCATGTTTAATTTTGTTTGATTAATCTTTTGGTCTAGTATTCTGTGCTAAGTGCATATGTTCCTTTTTAAAGTTCTCAGCTGAGGTGACTTTTCTTTTTTTGGGTTTTGATTTTTTTTTCTTTTTCTCTATTTAATTTAATTTTATTATAAAAAATAATTATTAATAATTATATTTTTTTTTTGTTTTTAAAAAAAAAATTGACAAGTGCAGTTGAAAACAAATTATCTAGCAATATCAGAGCAACTATAACCAAACTTTTTTTGCTTCTATATCTTTAGTATTTCATATGTAATATTATTTCTTAAATAATATTTTAAATTATATGTTAAGAAGTTTTTTTTTTCCTAATTTATGGAAACTTCATATTATATATGAAAGCCATACAAGTAAATATTACATTCACTTTAAATCAACATCAAAAAAGCTTTAAAATATATTTATCTCATTTTAGTTTTGTGTTGAAATATACATATAGTATAAAAACGTTAAATTTTTTTTTTTTAAAAAAAAAAACAAATACTTTAACAAATTACATCTGAAGATCACATAAAAAAAAAAAAGCAGTGAAAGCATAACTTGCATTAAGTAATGGAGAGCTGGAAGGATTAATATTCTTTAAATTTAATAATTATTTTAAAGCAAGAACTACAGAAATATTTTTTAAACATTCTTTTTTATCATTATAATTATTTAAATGACTGTTCATATCAGTAAACTTTCCTATAAATGACTTTGTTCATACCAGTAAGGTTTCTTAATCTGCATTCAATAAAGAATAAAATATTTCAGACATTGGTACTCAGATTATATTTAATAATGATAACTGGAAGGAGGCTGATTTTCAAACATTAAACGTATTTTAATGAAAACTTGTTTTTTAGCTTTTTACTTCTGTTACTATTGTGGCATTTTAATCAAAGGGTTTTCTTAGCTATGCACTTGAAAAATAAATCTGTTTTATCAAAATGCCATGTTCTCAGTTTTGTAAAATAGCTTTTATATAAAGATTTTTCATAATGATTTTACACTAACAAATCAAACTTAATATGATTAAAGCCAGTTAAAAATATTAAATTCAATTAATCGCATCAAAAATAAAACAATTTTCATTAAATATAATAAATCATTAATCTTATGAAAACAAGACAGCCAAATAAAACAAAATTTAACACAACTACATTTAATATTCTTAAGTTATGTAATGATTTTTGAAATAAAATACATTCAAAAATATGAAAATATAGTACTCTTAAACATAATCTGACTAGTCTACAGAAAATCTTAAAAAGCACATTTAACAAAATGAAATTAATCTACCACAATATAAGAAGCTATACAATTTTGCAATTTATGCATTAAAGTCTTTGACAAAAAGATTTGATCCAAACAAACTAGAACCTAATGATAATTTTATAATCTATATGTTGAACTAAATAACATCTTGAATAATCTATATTCAAATTAAACAAGTTGCACTGTATTAATAAATTTAAATGTTTTCTATATTTAAATTGCTGATGTGTTATATAATTATTTTAAAAGGTAATATATAAATCAAATAGTTTTACAAAATCTGACAGAACTTTGATATCATTTATATGTGAAAACATTCATGTCAATACACATACATAAGTAATAAATAAATCAATCCCAATAACATTTAACTTTTAAACATTAAATTATTCATTTATTATGTACATTTGTTGGGTTTTATATTGATGTTATATGTATAGAAACCCAAATAATAATAAAAATAAACATACTGAAAGGTTTAAGAAAAATTATTATAGATCCAATATTTTCAATTCAACAGCTGTTATTGCACATTAAATTACGAATAACTGATAATCTAGTACCTCTTTTAACCTGGATAAAATTAAGAGGATGCTTCAAGTTGTCATGCTACTACTAGACTTTACAATTTATTCAAAAAATACTTTTTTTACCTCGTTTAAAATAAATGAACACAAATGGTATTTTAAAAGTTAGAGATAATAAACATAATACAATAAACAAATTAATATGTCTGACCTACGAATTTCTATGTTTATCATATTTGCAACACTAACAATTTGTGATTTTTTAAAAATAAAATAACAATAGAATAAGTAAAAAAAATGAGGTGGAAAAAATTTTGATTCTTAAATTTTTCAAATAATTTCTTTCATTGATTAGAATATTAAAAAGCCAGCAGGAATCTTACAAAAATGTATAAACAAAAAAATTATCATTATTAAATTGTAAATTTTTAATTTAGCAGAGAAAACTTTGTAAATGTATATTGAATAGATATTAAAATGAAGTTGTTACTATTAGAAGACCCCCCCCCCCTCAATTCATGGGTTCAATAATCATGATTTGAAAAAAAAATTAAATAAAAATTTAGGAAATCATAAATTTCACATTCAAGCCAATCTGTAGAAGTGTCAACATGAGTCATTTTTATGTTAACTATTTCCCCATCTTGTACATTTAATCAGTCATATACAGTTATTTTTTCTCTTTAGATTTATTATGATACTATTTTTTTCATAGCTGTATTATTCTATTTTTTTTGTTAATTGTATTTTTATTGATGTTTTAATATGTACATTTTAAAAACTACACATGGTTTGCTATTAAACATACCTTTCAGTATCTAAATGAAGGGTAGGAATCAAATAGCAAAAAGTATGGATGAACTCCTAAAAAATTCATATTGGTTTTTAAATTTCAACAATCTAGACTGCTTAAAAACATCAGTTTATACAATAAAGGAATAAAAGATGTATTTTTGAATTATTAATATGTGATTTCCCTTGCTCTGTCAATCACCAAGTAAATTCTTTAACTTGTCTCCATGTAATTTATTTTATACAGCATTTATAGTAAAAAAAAAAAAGATTTAGAATGACAATGCAGTGTTAAAAATATCATTAGGTTTTTATTACTAAAAAAATATTTCTTTACCTTTTTCCATCTTGAAAATGTTGCGCATTCTCTTGTTTTAAAAGAACAGCACGATGAAGACTCTGTGCTCGCAAGACAAATAAATTATATTTTGTTCGAGCAAAATTATGAGACTTGATGCTAGCTCCCACAATTTCCATTGCTTTTCGAACCTCAGCTACAATATATATATATATAAAATGCATAAATATTTAAATATGATTCTAAAAATATTTCTATGTTTTTAAAAAAAAACCCTAATGACATTAGCAATAAGCATTTTTGAATAATTCATCTTGCCATACAATAATTATATTCTTTTCATTTCATTTGTATCACAACCATGTTTAACTTGAATTCTATTCAAATTAAAGAGAGAGAAAAAACATTTAAATATATAAATATATTTTAAACAGCAAATCTATTCTTCTATTTCACTTTTGCCATTTAATATAATCTTGAATAATCAGTAAGTGATAGATGATAGTGCTTCCATAAATCCCTATCTAGTGCTCTCCTATTCCTATTCTCAGACTAGCTTATAGTTTTCAGTCTTGGATTTGGAATCTAATGCACTTTCCCTCTGATAGCCATCTTTCATTCCTTTTTTTACTAGCAAACTCTATCAGTATAAAATTCAAAAACAACTTAATATTTGAATCTACATCAATTTGCTTGCATACTTATATATATATCCAACATCAATTCAATATATATTTTGGTGTCATCAGTTTACTAATAACTGTAGGCATCTACACTGGTCAAGATTACCATTTAAACCTATATATATTAAAAAACCTTAGCTTATACATTTCACCAACTTGAGTTCTGTATTACAATCTAGCATCTAGCGACTACTCAAGTTTACACTAGGTGGGAGGATTGAAATAAAAAAAAATAGATATGCTACATAAAAGTGTTGATGTAGTGTTAATAAATTTTAAGCATAGGATTGTAGTTAAAGCAGTAAAAGAATATTTAGTATTAGATTTCTTAGGCGATCATCTAGGATTTATAAAAAGTTAATTACTTTCTACATAAATAAAAATGCTATCATACATTATTTTAAGATAATAGAAAGCAATAGCAGACTGTCATCTTCAATGTTTCATCTATTTTTTTCCAATCAATAAATCTATGTCCAGTACAAGTTTAATTTAAATATTAATACTGTATTCCTAAGTTTACAAAGTACGAGTTATGTTCTCATTTTTAAAGATATCATTAAAAAATGTTTTTTTTTCTGAACTTAAAATAGTTGCCGATTCAAAATAATTTTTTCAAGTAAAACAGCTTTTAAATAATCCATTACAAAACAAAGAACTCTGACATTCACCAGGAAAAATAGCCTTTGAGCAATTTTACATTCTTTTTTACCCTCTAGTTAATAAGAGAGGGCTACCAATTTACTGACAGTACTTGAAAGAAAAGATGTAAACTTGAGTAAAATTGAATTACAACCATAAATTATGGAAATAGTAAGCAGATATACTGACCCCCTATTATCATAAAAGATTCATCATAATATTTTTGATACACTTACTGATATATGTAAAAGGGGTCTTGATAGAAAACACATAAAAAAGATATGTATTTAATAATATGTTACCACTGGTTTCTATGCCTATTTTTTAGGCTACTTATTACTGTGCACTTCTTAATCAATTTTTACTTCTTTCTATTAACTTTAACAGTGTTCTTGAGTTTGAAGAAAATGTCTAGATCGTTTATCTTTTTCTATCAAACATTTAATGATCTTAATATTCTTAACGAAATCCAACCAATTTATTCAAATAAAAAAATTCAGAAATACTATTTTGCCATATATGAGTTTGAACTATATTCCACAGTGAATTAATAACATTTTCTTGTGTATAATTTGTATTTCCTCTGAAATATTTTTTCTTTATTAAATGCCAATTAAATGTGATTCTTATTTAATTATCATTTTTTACTTTGTTAATTCATATACAATTCAATACTCTTTTCATTTTTATCTTTTCCATTAAGATTATTCACATTTATGTTAAACTAATCAATTCATAAATATTAAAGGATTGAAACTGAAGTGCCCTCAAACTACTATATCACAACTAATAATTTAATTTATTTTATAAAAATGCTGTATAATCTAATTTATCCTAAACTCGCATATATTTTTTCTAATGCTTTTTATCCTCTTCATTATAATAATTTGTTTGAAAACTAAATGAAAATATTTATTAGATACCCATTCACAACTGCACACTCATAGCCAGAAACTATTTCTAATCAAAACACAAATGATAAAATTCATAAATTTAATTTTAACATGCTTTACATTTTACCTGTAGCACTATTACAAAGAGTAAGAGCTGTTGGAAGATCATTCTCTTCTTCTTTCATCCGTGATAAGACCATAAGTTCATCAGCTTCTAAACATAACCTTTCACATTCTTCAGTTGCTAAAAAAATATTAAATTGTCACTAAGATCATTTAGCATACTCCTGTGTTGTTTTTTTTTAATTTTATATATATATGCATAACTGCATATATATTTCAAAATAATATGAAATTATTATAAGACTAAAAAAAAAAAAATAAGAAAAATGATACATAACAATTTTACATTACTACTTCATCAATACTATTTAACAAAAAATTTCTAAATCATTGATGCTAGATGTAAAAAAAAAAAAAAAACATGTATGCAAGATTAATAAATTACAAATGCTTTATATTAATAAAATCTTATCATTCAGAACAGAAAATTAAGCTTAGATTGATGTATGAATGATGTTTAGTTTTATAAACAATGACAGATAAAAACATTTTCATATTGTTTTATATTTTTATAGTATAATTTCATTTCTAATTAAATCATTGTCAAACATTATCAGTCCACTGCACGATGAAGATCTCTACAAATTCAATCCATCTTCTCCGATCTCTAGCCTTTCTTCTCCACATCACCCTATACCTTTTTTTTCATCCATCCATCTCACATGTGGTCACTTTCTGGGTCTTTTATAATCTCTTGGAATCCAGTTTAAGATTTCAATTGTCCGTCAATTATCATCTCTTTTAGCAATATATTCAGCCAATCCCACTCCAGGCTCATAACTCTTTCAATGATGTCAGTAACACATTTATTTTCTTACCCATGTATTTCATTTTTGATCTATTCGTTACTCCTAACATATATCTTTCCATACTTTTGTAAGTGGTTTGAAGTCTCCACATTGCTATCTGTTAAGTGTCCATGTCTTACATCCATAAGTAAGAAATGGTAAAACACATTTATTAAAAACTTTCCCTTTCAAACATATAGGTATAATTTCATTTTAATATTAAGTTATTTCTACCAAAAGCACTCCCGCTTAATCCTATGATTAATTTCATCCATTATGTTCCTATTATAGTTGTTAATTTTTTTCTAACTCACCGTTATCAATCTTTATTTTCAACTTTTGAGAAAATCCATTGAACATTATTTTAGTCTTTTTAACATTTACTTTTAGTTCTACTTTCTTACTTTCATCTAGTAACTCTTGCAACATTTTCTGAAGCTCCTAAAGCATTATTTAAAAAAACAACCACCTCATCTGCAAAATCTAACTGACTTAAATAATCTCCATTTATTTTTATTCTTTAAATTTCCCATTTTAAACCACAAAATATTTCTTGCAGCACTAAAGTAAAAAGTTTAGGAGATATGGAGTCATCAATGTTAATCTTCTTAGTGTCAATGGTTCTGTTGTATTTTTCCTGGGTCTATACCTTGATGATTCAATGCTTTAATCACACGAAGAAATGCTTATAGAATCAAATGCCTTTTCATAATCTACAAATCCAGTGTATAATCGCAACTCATTCACTGATCCTTTCTACAACTTCTCTCACTATTTGGATATGATCCACTGTACTAATACCCATTTCCAAATCCAGCTTGTTCTTTTGGGTGATTGAAATCAAAGTTTTTTGTAAATAGGTTGTAATTACTTTAATGAAATTCTGTACAAAACTGATAAAAAATCGATAGGTCTGTAATTTCTACTATCTTCTTTATCATCTTTTTTAAATATTAATATTAATACTGCATTCTTCCAATCATCTGGTACGACTTTATCATTTAGACATTTGGTATATAACTTTGCCAAAAAAATTTCTATTTCTTCACCTGGAGTTTTTCCCTTCATCATAAATTTGATTGCATGTCTCCATTTAAAACAATGGGCAATTCAGAAGATACAATAAATTTAGGAGGTACTTGTTCTTTATATAATTCTTGCTAGAATTCTTTTAAATATTCATGATGTCATCCTCTTTTTAGTAATAATTCCATCTTTTTTTCTTATTACATATATAACTTTCATACCAATATCAAAATGTTATTTTACACTCTTTGAGACTTTTATTCTCTTTTATAGCTTTCCTTGCTAATTCACAATTATATCATTATCAACCCTTTTTCACACCATTTTACAAAATTCGAGATATTCAATCCTTCTTAATGCATCACTTTTACATATTTTCATATTCTTCCTTTTCTTTATAAATTCTCTAGTTTCAGGACAAATTTTATTGGTTAATTGCTGCTTTTTTGTAACAGTTATCTTGGTTGCAGTTTTTAGAAATACATTTGTTATATTCCTATTGATTTCATTTAAATCTAAATCATGTTCAAAATATGCTAATATTTAAAAACAATTTGCAAGTTCTAATTTAAATTGATTAAAATATTTGTGAAGATTAGAAGTATCAACTATGACTATTGTTTTTCTTAATAATTTTTGTCTCTCTGGCTTTGCATTAACATCACTTCCTGTGTTGAATTTATTAAGAACATTATAATCTTGAAATATCTTTTTCGGTTAGTAATAATATAATTCAATTCTGTTATACCTTCATTTGGATGCTTCCATGTCCATTTCATTTTAACATTTTTCTCAAAAAAAGAATTA
The DNA here is from genome assembly GCA_028023455.1 of Epiperipatus broadwayi. NCBI lineage: Eukaryota > Metazoa > Onychophora > Udeonychophora > Euonychophora > Peripatidae > Epiperipatus > Epiperipatus broadwayi. The sequence goes on from JAQFVV010012401.1 coordinate 5,545,430, forward strand.
AATAATATAAAGTTTTTCTTTTTCTGCAAACTCCATAAGTCTATGTCCCTCTCATTTCTATTACCATAACCAAATTTACCTACAGCACTTTAATCTTTGAATTGTTTACCAATTGTAGCATTAAAGTCTCTCGTAACAATTTCAAAATGTTGTTTGATCTGATCAAAAGCTTTTTGTACATCCATATAAAAATCTAATACTTCATCAATGTGAGAACTTGTTGGGGATAAATGTAGTTGAATAACTAATCTTGCTATTCTGTCCAATACACCATCAATTTCCACAATGTTGTTCTTCCATTTTTTTTATTTATAAATCCTACTCCACTTGTACTGCCAATATTTGTGCCTTTGTAGTAGAGTACATGTCCATTTTTGAAATCAATCATCTCTTCACCATTTCTTTTCACTCTGCAAAGTCAAATAATGTCCCATTTAATATACAATAGTTCTTTCAATTCTTGCAACATTCCTTCACTTGAAAGTAATCCGCAGTTGTAAGTATCTAAATAAAAGGTCATCACCAAATGGCAGCCTGGTTTCACAATCAGAGGATTCTTGCACTTTCTGCCACCAGCTGCTACCTTAGATGGTGACTTTACAGCCTCCCGGGAATAAGAGCCAAGATTTATGTTTGTCTGCCATGATTGTAAACATCTATTAGAAAAAAAAATTTTTTCATTCATATACATTCATTCTGCCTTCAAGAAAACTCAATTGAAATTATCGGACAACTTAGAAGACTATAGTGTTTCTTGATCTTAAACTCAGAGATAAAAAGTCAATAAACTCACTATGCTGGCTAATGCGTATTGATGAGCAGCCCATCCATGTTCATATACTACATAAATAATCACATAGTGATAACAGCTGCAATGACAAGAACGTATAGAGTGGGTGTTAGAAATTTATCCTGCTCAATTCCTTAAGGCCTCCAAAAGGAATCAAAGGGTCTTCTTTCAGTTAACAACAAACTTCTTTCTGCAGTCTTCTAACTAATTTCAGTGAATAAAATTAAAACAGGTTTCAGGGAATAAGTTGCAGAGGTTCTTGACAATGGAAATCTCCATAATCAAAACGAAAAAAAAAAATCAATTGTCTTTTAAAAAATTGATTTACAGATATAAAAGAATTCTTCACAGAAATGGGCAAGCGAATGTTTCAATAAACACATGCATTTTTTTAAAAGATTAATATATTCTTGAAAGCAGTTGCAGCAGGGTAATAGTATAGTCACTTTGTTCAAGAAGTCATGTGACATCAAAGCACCACAGACAGACTGAGCACAATAATCCTATTCAATTAATCAATTTAAACTATTCATTAATTAAAAATTGGAAGATTTTATAAATTTGTCTTGTACGTACAATATTTATTTTGATTTAAGCTATATAATATCTTTTTTAAGCTACTTTATTCATGAACAGGCAAAAACATTTCTGTACAAATGTTAATATATATAATTTTTTCCTTAGGTATTGACAGAAAAACTGTATATTTAATATCAGATGCTAAAAACTTTACCTATGTAATGAAAAGTGCACATTTATGAATTGCTAATCTAGAATGAATCATGTGATAAAAAAACAACACATATTTATGCATTTTATAATAAAACCTCTTAAAATTTTATGATTTTGTTTAATATATATTATATAAATAAAATTGAACATAAATAATAATATAGTACTTGCATTACATTCTTTTAAATGCTATTTTATTACTCGAGATAAAATTATAACAAGAACTCTATGATTAAAACTTTAGTTGGGCTTTTCTGGGGGGGGGGGGAGTTTAAAGATTTACAACTAATGTATTTTATCTGCTGAAGAGAGATTGAATAATGACCAAATATATATCACTTGATCAACAACTTGTCAATGCAGGCGTTATTTATGACATTAGAATACATATTATAGAGATAAAACAATTGTTAAACAATTCATTGCAGGATAAAGAATTTTTTTCAACAGCCTCATAAAAACACAAATAACTTTTTAAAAAATATTTTTTTATGTTTTTATTTTATATATATATTAAAATTAATTATAGTGAAAATCAGTTTCAATTGACATGACACAAATCAAGTCTCTTTTTATTTTCATAAGTAATTTTTCAAATGACCAAACTATTTTACTCCTAAGACTTCACAAATGGGGGGGGGGGGGGCATTATTTAATAATATCAAAGTACTCAATTCCAGATTGAGGACGGAAAAAATTTGGTTATGATTGATGCAAGTGTCAAATATGCATAAAATCCAGGCTATCAAAAGACTATCTATCAATATGACATTTCAAACTGGATAGTTCTCATTCATGACTAATCATTCAAAAGAAGAAATATTAAAAAAAAAAAAAACTACTACTAATAGACAGATATTCCATGCATGTTATTGGTGAGGATGGGAAATGATTAGACAAAATACTTTTAATGATCATACCACTACAAGATGAAAACTATTACTCCACTAGATAGTCTTTGAAATATCATCATTAATTAATAGCTACTAATAAAAAAGAATGACAATTTTAATTCCAGAAAAAAAAAAAGAATAAAAAGTTAGTATAGAGGTCAGTTATGGCATTATGTTTTAAATCTTTAAAGATAATGAAAGATTAGACTATCTTAATGGAATTTTGACTTAATTTTTGTTATAAAAGAAAATAGAAAAAAAAAATTTTTTTCTTCAACTATTAATAATCAATACAGTCGAATGTTTAATTCATAATAATAAAAAATCTACATATTTAAAAGCAAACAAGTAAATATTTAAATACATAATGGCCTTTAGTAAAAATATTTTGAAATGATGCCAAAACTGAACACACCTCAAAAATCACACTATTAATAACATTAATTTAATGACAAATCAAACTAATAAAAATGACTGGGAACAAATATACAAATTATGAAAATGAGATTTCTATTGAAATTTACTTTAATAATACAGTAAAAAAAAATATCAATGAATGGAAAAATAAATTGTACATAGCAAATGTTAAAATGTTTTATTAATTAGTTAAAAACTATACAAATTTAATATTTTATAAAAATGTTTTTAAAATTATGCAATTTATTTAAATAAAATTTCTAATGATAACTACAAGATAACATTTGAATTAATGATTTAGAGATTATAATTGTTTGGTACTTCAACATAAAGACTAATTAATGTCTCTAATGAGCAATAATTCCTTCCTGGGAAAGGTAATGAAATTAATTTGTAGAATAGTTTTGAACATGTGTACAAGTTTCTGTTACAGCACAACAAATTTAAAAAGATTCATTCTATAGTTATAATTAATGTTTATTCCCATTTTGAAGACTAGTTTTTCTAATGCGTATATTCTAAGACTTGCAATTAATTTATTTTTCTTTATTTCAAGCATAAAGTTGCAGTTACTAGAAAAAATCATTTAATGACATTTCAATCAAATAAGTCCTTGAATTAAGTCAAACATAGTTTTTCAATAGCCACATCACCATTTGTATTATGATTATGCATGGAATCCTGTATGTTCTCACAAAAATGGAAAAGCTAAAAAAAAAATTTAGCAATTTTTGTCTGTTAAAATATTCATGTTAACATTGGTGAATATGAAGATCAAATTTATTTTAAAAAAACAGAATATAAGCTTCTTAGTATGAATAAAATACCACATATTCTTTAATTGAAAAGTGGAAAGAAATTATAATTGTAGAAATATATTGATTAAATCTAAGTTAAAAGATAATTTTATAAGGAATACACACAAACTAAATATATATTTCAAGAGAATGTAAACATATCATTATAATGTATCAGAAAGCTAAATACTATTATATGAAAAAGCATATGATTAAGATAACAGTGTAAAAATGTTTAAAGGGATCTGCAAAAGGCTTAACTTGCATATAGTTAATAATTCAAATAATATTTCTATGATATAAATAAGTTCACTAGATGGAATTTGATTGTGCTTTAAAAATAATATAGCATTAGCCATTGAAGAGCTTTCATAGTTTAATCAACTAATGATGCTGTACTTTCATTTTAAAATTCCACACTTTAAAAAGCAATCATTTTTAGAGACAATTTTTGGGAAAAAATTATGCTATTGGAGAAGTAATTATAATGTCACATATCTTAACTAAATAAATAATATCCAATTTTATTGTATTTTATAAAGCTTTAAACTCCATTCACGCATTTGTGAAATTTGTTTTTTCTTTCTTCTTGTTAGTATCACTTCAAAATCAACTGGCTATATTATTACCTCAGTTACCAGCAATGAATCTAATCCCATTCTAAAACTGATTTCTAATGTTCAACACGATGCTTAGATTAAGATTTTTTTTATCCAAAATTTCATTCCTTCTTGATTCATCCACTTTTAGAGAGACTTGAATATATATAGTCAATAGAAAAAAACTTTTCTTGAACAATGATTTCCCTTTAAAATTGGAAAGAGGAGATAATTTTGTGCACATCAGAATAGCACAACAAAATAAGAATGTAAAAAGTTTGATTTCTACTTTGTTTGAAATCATGTCAAATACACATTTCCTATCGCAATTTAAAGTTCCCTTGTTTTCTAATATTTTTATTTTTATTTGCATACATAGGTCATTTCTTCTCATAATCTATAGCACAATGATATTGAAATTATAAATTTAATAATATTTCAGTCACTATCCTAAACTGGTGAATAATTATTTTTTGTGGATACTAACCCTAAGAATTCCTTTTATAAAGATTATCTTTAGTCTCTTTTACATCCTATTCTTATTTATTCCAAATTTCTATCATTTTTTTTCTATTCGGCTACAGCCAAAAATAATGTGCTACTATATTGCCATTTTCATTTACATATACAATAATGTCAAATTTGAAAACAATAATAAAGCAATATATGTTATTTTTGAGCTATGGGTTAATAATAATCTTAAACATTAGAATATCGCTAAAAACCATTGAACATGTGACCCATCAATTGTCTTCATAAAAACTGCACATTTGCAAATTATCAAGAGCCATGTTTTAAATGAAGTTGATTATATTATACTCCATTTTATTATATAAAATATATTTAATTCTTTTTTAATTACTTACATCTATACATCATATTTTTTAATACATTTAAGTCAAAACTATATAAGATTAACTGGCATAAAAATGACACATAAAATAACAAAATTTTAACTAATTAAAATTTTAAGCAAAATTTCAGCTTTTAGTGTATGTAAATACTCAACTCTGGTTTTGAGACAATTTGGGAGGGGGGGAGGGGCATGTATTATGTGTCAGAAAATATAATAACACTTGATGCAAGCCTCTGCAACCAGCAATATCCTATCATTGGCAGCTACCTAGCACTTTTCATTACTTCTAAAACAAATTGTGAATCTTCTTCAAATTATCTAGACTTGAAAACAAACCCCAATATAAATTTATATTTGTCTAACTTCATGTGAATCTTTAAACACTTTTCTTATTATTAGATACTATCAATTCAAAGTCAATTTTTTGCAATCTTACACAGAGCACTTTTCCAGAATAACCCATTATCTGCTTGGTTGTGAAAATGATATTATTATCATAATGTTAGAATTTATCCACTTCATTGATGGTCATGTTCCTTCATCATCAACCTTTCCAATCTTTACACATTTCTAATGAAATAGATAAAACTTTTGATATGACCAAAATAAGATAATTTCAAATTGATACTTGTGTTTCAATTGAAAGTTCAAGTCTAAACAGATTAATTATATACCTATTCTATTTTTTTTTTTTTTTTTTACAGTCCATGAATAATGTTGCTTTCATCTAGCACTACAGTTCAAAAATATCGAAATTCTTATTATTTTTATTCAATATACACCTTCCCCATAGATTAGTCATAGGAAATAATGCAAAACAATTCTGACCTACTTTAGAGATATGTCCTTATACTTAAAATTTTTTTTCTGTTTTACTTGTGATTCCAGTCTTAATCTGCATTTTGACAACTGTATCATTTGATGTTAGTGACTTCTGTCTCCGAAATCAATTGCAAAGCTTATTTATCACAATTTCTGACTTCTATGATTATGATTATATCTTTTCTAACTTTATTTTCAATATATTGTCTAAATCTCTTCTAAAATAACCCAATATAAACTACATTCACGTTTACGTATTAACATTTTCCATTATTTTTAATTTAAGTATTGATAAATATTGGTGATGCTTTGTTACACAATAAATTTTAATGTCAAGCTAAGATGAACTGTCTTATTTTCAACATGTCTCAATGTTGAATCTAAAAAAAATTATGATCATAAAATTTTTGTATATGCTATACATTTTAATAAATTATTTTCTTGCATTTACTTAAGTTTCCTTTTGCAGAGCAAAAGCCAATCTAACAGAAACAATGAAAACGGTATTATATTCTATATTAGCTAAATGGTGAATGTGAGAATTGTAATGTTTTTCCTTTTTTGTTTTACTCTTTAGCTAAGAATAGCTAGATAACCATTTGAAAAAAAAAAACCTTAGACTTTCATAATTTTTTTCTCTCAAGTTCCAAACAGATCCAAACTCTTAAGTTATGGCATGGTAATCAGATATGCTAATTCCTACATATGTCTATGGGATAATTTATTTTCATATCTAAAATTTTGCCAATATGAACCATATTTAAACTTCTATCTAAAATTTTTTATTTTATCATGTCATAATCCTACCTTCACTACCATATATTTTTCAGTTCCTTCATACTCAACCCCCATATCATTGAATAGTTTTTATTATCAGCCATATAACCCTCCAATATATGTTTACCATTTCTCCTTTTTCAAAATCCATTATTGCTATTCTCAAACATACTACTGCATAAGCAAATAAATTTCATTTTCTAAAAATATGTTTATTATAGTGGATATTTGTTATAACATACATTAAAATACATGTATTTAGGAATATCATCAAATACAACTATTTAAATACAATACAAAATCAAAAGTGTAAAAATAATATAATATTGATTTATTTATTATAAATAATCTTTCCTAATGAAGATTAAACTGACTTTTAAAAGTACAAACTTATTCTAATGAAATCATAAAAAGTCAAATAGAAATTAAATTATTTTCTTAACATCGATGTTAATTAGATTTCTAATCTTGTTTTTCTGGCTCATGACTAATATTGCCCTACACGGTTTGGTGCAGTTGGTAGAATGTCCAACTTGGAATTGGGAGATCCCACAACTGATTCTGACGCCCACAGATCTGGCACTCAAACTTATGAATTCCCAAGCAATAAAGCCACATGCCCCTATTTTATGACTAATATTGTTGTGCACACAGCACAATGATAAAAAATAATAATAATATTGTACTTTTACTATCATAGATGTGAACTAAATTGGTAATTAAATCTTATATATAACAAAGATGCTCCAACAGTTTAACAAAATGGAATGGCCCTAGAACGCCTTTCAATCAATCAAATACTTCATTGTAAAAGTATTGTTGTAGCAGATTTTACTTTATTTAAATTTTTTCAAACACTCTTTCCCCTACTTACTTCAACTCCTAAAGAAATATTTACATCTGACTAATTTCTATATTAAACCTTTTAACAATTATCTCTCGAACACCTTTCACAATTTATCACTAATACTTTAGATGTATTCTTGTTAAACTTAGCATCATTCGTTTGTTTTGTTTTTTTAAAAATCTACATGCCTATCTAAAACATATCCATCTGCAAAAAATACTTTTTAAAATATATTCTCTATAATTACCTTATCTAGTTTCTATATCCATTAACTATAATTCATTCACAACAGATAAAGAAGATCTTTGTTTAAACCATTTCACTTTCATATACTTTAAACAAGGAGTTCCCAACATAGTTGTTTGATATCTAAGGATCAACGAACAGGTTCATTATTCTTATTTTTTTATTTAAATAAAAATTTAAAACAAATAATAAAGTGAGATGTAATTTAATTTCTTAACTTGGTTTTGGGGAGAGGGGATCTGCTTAAAGAATTTGAGCCAACAATTTAACAATATAATTGCTTATATCTGTATTTTAAACTACACACTGCAATGTATGCACAAGAATTCAGAATCTAGAAACTTTTATGTTAATAGCACCTCTATGTCATTATCATTACATTTTCAAAACTTTTAATTGTTTTTTTTCTTTAAAATAAATGGTATTTCAATATAAATATTGATAAATCATAAAAAGAGCAGACTTAAAAAATATATTTTAACTATTATATATGCTATTCTCCATGTTATTATATTTAGTAGTAAAGTTTGATTTCAATCCTGTTTCTTTCTTTAAATTAAATTTTAATTATGTAACTTCCAAAAGAAAATACCAATAATATTTTTAAGAATATTTAACATATTTAATGAATAAATTTTAAAAAATATACCCACACCAAGAAATAGAAGATAAAAATATTTCTTTTTTTTTTTTTTTTAAATAAAAGTGATATTTATTAAATCATATTAAAAAAACAATTTTGTTATTACCTTCATTTTCTGCATATCCTGATAAGTTTTGAGCTTTTGTTTGGTTAATAAATGGTTGTTTTATACTTTGATCTCCAAAAGTGATAACAGATTCACAATTTCCAGAAGTTGGTGTCAATGGTTTGAGTCCTGTTTGAATATTTTCAGGAATTTGGGCAAGCCTTTTACAGTTAACAGCAGTATAATCCAACGGTCCATTTGGCAAATTTAAACTATTTGATGATGATATAGATGCTGAATCACAACTAGAATAACCTGTATCCTCTTTTGAACCTTGGTTTGTATAAACAGGTAATGGTTTCTTATTAGGGATTACCTGGTAACGTTGCCGTGGAGGAAGATGTTCATAATTAGTATTTTCCACTGAAGTACTACTAGATGAACTGGCACTATTTCTATCACCAACATTATATTTGTGAATAAATGTTGCAGGATTAAAAACTTCAAAACGATTTCCTCCAGATGTTGTGGGATTGATTTTAGCATTTCGAATTGCAGTTTCAAAAGAATCCAAACTACTATTGCTGCTCCGATTACCAGAAGTAGTGCTACTACATTGACTATTAAAGGAGCGTTGTCGTTTAAGTTTTTGAAGATTTAAAATACTTTTTACCTTTTCTCGATCAATATAATTATCTGAATCTTCATAAGAATATTGTGCATTAATTTGAATAGAAGGAACTTTAGAAGGTAATTTGTGATTGGTCATATCAGGTAAATTTATTCTTTCTTTGGATAAGATAACAGTTCCATCTACAGGCCCATTTTGAAGTGAATGCAATTGTGCATATTCCTGGCTAGTTTTTAGCTCCAAACTATTCATTAAATCTTCCAAAGATTTAAACTGTTTCTCAATATTATTACTACAATCTGAAGGATTAGCAATATCCTGAAATGAATGATGATTGGAATTGGGTGAAGTTAAACATGGATGAATCGTCTCATTTGGAATATCTATATCACATCGAATAACATCAGTAACAAGTTTTTCCTTATTTTTTTGCTGCTTCAAATTTTCCCTTTTCATCAACAATTCATTTGCTTTTGTAAATGAAAGTGGCTTTAAATTAGTTCGTCTATCAGGTGACTGACCCTGCTTCCGGCATTGTATATTATTGGAAGTATTGTAACAAGGATTTTCCAAAGAAGGACTTACAACTTTAGATTTCCTTGTTTGGGAAGGGCTCATACTAGGAGATATTGCACGATAATTAGGATTAATTGGTGGACTTTTGTTTTGATATCCAGGATTTGGAGTTGTTTTTGAAACACTGTCTGTGGAATGATACAATTGTTTTAGTTGATGAGGATCCAAATACATAAGATTTGCATAATTGTTATTTCCAGCCAAAGTTTGATGATAAAGATTACGCGTATTCTTAACAGTCATGTCTGAATATTCCTTAGGAGGAAAGTAATCATAATCACCATACATTGTCTTATTTGGATTTGGTGTAATAGCCCTACGCTGCCTTACTGGAGAAACAATATTCCTTGCTGTTTCAGGATTTGGTGTAATAGCTCTTCTTGCATTCACAGCAGAATTTCTGCCACTTTCTGAGATCATTATTTCATTTTCATAATTTTTACTTGAAGTTAAAGGTGACCAATAACAAGGTTCTTTACCTGAAAAAAAAAAAAAAAAAAGATAAATCACTTAAAAAAAACGTATTTTAATATCACTTATTTTAATAATAAAAGATTAACATTAATGAAATTACTTATGTACAAAAAATTCAAACTATATCAACAATAAATAATAATAAAAAATTGAATGTGTCATTCAATAAGCCAAATAGTAGATAGAACACAATAGTTTTTTTCAATTTACTAAATTTTTTTATTTTATTTAGCTGAAAATTAATTTAGAAATTTTAAAAACTTCTGAGCACAAAATTGTGCAGGGCAAAACAATAACAAGTCAATAAACAATTATTATTTTAAAATATTCAAAAAATATCCATTAAAAATACCTTAAAACTTAATATCAAATATAAATATTAATTTCTCTCCAAAGTACATGGACCAAGCAATAATATTTGATCACTGTTAATTGTTTGCTGCTCATTTAACATAATTTATTCTAGCATCTAATAAATTTTAATAAGATCTTTCATATCAAAAGCTAAGTGAAGATTTCATAAATGTATTTTTATATTTGAAGCTGCATATTAGCAAGTAGCAAGAATGATTAAAAAAGAGGTAAGTCAATAATTTGTATTATTAATGTAATTAAACTTGATGTGATTTAATCAATAAGCTTTCTTTTTACACATTGTTTAAAGAGAAACAGTTAATAAAAATATCAAGATAGTCAAAACTCAGTCAAGATTTATGATGAGAGTATTCATTTATAGTTAAAAATCCACAAACAGTTAATAAAAACATCCAAGATAGTCAAAACTCAATCAAGGTTTATGATTCATTTATAGTTAAAAATCCACAAAGCGCATTAGCTTAATGGCCGATTATTACTATTACAGTTTATAAAAACATAGCGCTATATAAAATAAATATCTCATTTACATATGTTTAATTCCAAATAAGAATGGTGTATCGTAAATTCTAGAAAATTTCACAAGTGTCATTCATTCAGGCATAGTAAAAGTAATTTAAAGTGATCGCTTAATATCTCATTCCCAAATGTTTAAGATTTGCCCATACATTAACGTTTGGGTTGAAAGGATTGATGGATTCATTCTATCTTTTCACAAAGACTATCTTGTGTTTGGAAATGAGAGTATTCATTTATAGTTAAAAATCCACAAAGCACATGTACATTAGCTTAATGACTGATTATTACTATTCTTTATTCGCAGAACTATACTTAGACGGTTTACTGGGTTAACTACCCCCCCCCTTTTAAACATACCCAGATTTGACCTCCCAAACCATATAAATTGCAGATCCCAAAAATCTTTACTATAACATCCTTCAAGGTAAATGTAATATACAGTATTTACATAAAAAATTAAAAAACAAAGACAAATTTGTTTTTATTAACTCTGCTTAAAACTTTACTGACATTTATATTTTGCAAAAAGACACCAACTAAAATAGCTTTATACTGTCAAAAAAATTATTATGTAAAAAAAAATTTAATTGCATGCTTAGTGGTATTAAACATTATGTGATATTTGAGCACAAACTTTGATTCAAAAGCTTTCAATTTATTAGCTCTTGAATTTGCCACTCAATCATTGTGTTCAACTGCACAGGACAAAACATTTTACTTGATCAGTAAAAAGATTAAATTCAAACCTTAGCACTATATGATTTGGGAGTAGTATTAAAATGAAGAATTCAAGAACTAAAAGTTCCTAGATCAAAGCACAATTTGTCACTCAAATATCATGTGAACCTTAACAAACCAATCAATTATAATATATAATTTTACATTTCTAATTCAAAGTTTGATACCCAGTATTTCTACTGCACTTTTTTTTTATTATTTGAAAATGTGACATTGATTAATTTCACACATTTTAAAGATACAACTCAGTACTAAACATTATTGAAATACATTAAAACTAATGTTTATAAGCAGCATCTAATTTTATTTTATATATATATATATATTACAAAGAAATCAAGTCATATGACCCAATTTAACAAGCTTTTCAAAATATCACCAACCTCAGATCGGTTTCTACTAGTGTCACCCTCAGTAAGATGCTAGGATATTCAAGCATTAGATTTAAAATACCAGGCCAGGTCCAGCATTTTATCTGATGTATAACTATTAAGTGAAAATCTGAAATTGTCAGATATCCATATGTCTTCCAATCCAGCTATCTAACTTAAATAGCCATAAAGGACTAAAACAAATTCTTATACACTATATATTAATAGCTTTAGCAATATAAAATCACCAAAACCTTAATAGTAAAAAATAAAATTACAAAAAAATCAAGTCATATGTCACATAACTTAATTTAACAAGTTATTTGCAAGCTCATTATATAAATCATTTGTAATACAAGCTTGTTAAATTAGATCATGTAACATATGACTTGATTTCTTTGAAATTTTATTTTTTGCTATTAAGGCTTTTGCAATTTTATATTGCTAAAGCTATTAATATATGATGTATCTGAACTTGATTCAGCCCCAAATGGCTATTTAAATTAGATAGCTGGATTGGAAGACATATGGATGTCTGAAAATTTCAGATTTTCTATTTAATAGTTATCCATTAGATAAAGTGCTGGGCTTGGCCTCGCATTTTAAATCTAATGCTTGAATGTTTTAGCACCTCACTGAGGAAGCCAGTAGCAGAAACCGGTCTAAGGTTAGAGATATTCTGAAAAGCTTATTAAGAGCTATTTGCAAGCTCATTATATATATATGGGTAACAATTTAAATGCCAAACTTTAAATAAATCTTGACCATTACTATTACATCACAACAAAAGAATACGCTAAGCTCCAGGTATTCATAGGACATATTTCACTGAGGAAAACTAAAGCCTTAAACACTATAGCAAAAGTACTTTATAACTAACTTAATGCAGTAAATTTTATTTTTAAAACATGAAAGTAATCAATTCTCATGCAATTTATAATGTGTTGTAACAAATAATGTAATATTAATAAATAAATTATGCAAGGCAGAGAGATTATTAATACTTGTTTTAATGATTATCAAATTAATATACTGTATAGTAAAAGATAATTATATGCTAGTAATATTTTTAACAAACAATGGAAGTACATTTATGCTTTTTATAATGCTAACTTTAAATAATCTCAGACATTCTAGATGAAACATATATCCTATGAGCATCTGGACCATTATTTTATAATATTGTAGTGTTTATTATTTAAGAATTATTTAACATGCAGAGTGATAAATGTAATTCTATTATTTTTTACAAATATTTGTAAGCACATTAATGAGTTATAGTATTTTATGCTTAATGTTATCTTGAATATTATTAATAAATCTGTTTTTTTTTTAAAAATATTGTCTCATATTTTATTTAAAAATTGATCATTTCTTTATTAGAGAACATGCAATTGGTAGAGAATAAGTTTTCCATGGCAGCAAATTTCAAATGAGCAAACTAAGAAGTTTTTCGGCTAGTCAGCACATAACCAATTTAGTTAATCACCCAATAGTGATCAATAAATTAACATCTACTTAAGTTTTAGTAAAGGGTATAAAACTTAACAAAAGAGTGAGATCTGGTGAATAATATCTAATATTTCATGCAGAACCAACTGTCATGACTTGAGCCAGATCATAACTTCCCACACATATATAATCAGTGCTCAGTTTATATTAAAAATAGCAATTCCTCAAACTTTAATGGACAGGCTTCGATCTTCTCATCCTTCCAACTATTCAACCATTCATTTCATTGAAAAACTGACAATGGAACATTCAAAGTCCTTGTTGGATTTGATAGTCATGCGCATGTAGACATTACCTATCCATATATATTAATAGAAGAGGGATGGGTTGAATTTATACTAAGATGTAATTCTAAGACAGTATGCCATTTGCTCATACTGAATGTTTCCTATATATGTAAAGAGGGGTTTGAACTCAGGATTTTTCAGTCTATTCATTCTGCACTCTAACTCAAGTAACCAATATACATGATCACACACATGCGAAAAAGATACACGATCCCCAATATACATTTTTCATGCAGAAACAGCACTCATCAATTAGGCCAGATCATAATCTCACACACACACATAATCAGATTGAAGTCTGTTCTTTAAAGTTTGAGAAATTGCTATCTTTATATAAACTGAGTACTGATTGTATATACGTGTGGGAAATTACGATCTGGTCCAACTGATGAGTGCTGCTTCTGAACAAAATACAGATATTGGAAAACATATGTTTTTCACATGTGTGTGATCATGTATATCGGTAGCTTGAGATAGTGGATAAATAGACGGAAAAATTCTGAGCGCAAATCCCTCTAATTACATTTTCTATTCAACTTTTCTTCCTGTTTGAGGAAAATATATATGCATATTAAATGAAGTTTTCATTCGATTAAGTAAACCGTTATATTAAAACAAAAAAACAGCTTGGTAACCATAGTCAACCTGCCTTAAGAAAGAAAATATATACTAACAATATGTACTTCTTGATAATCAACGTAAAATAAATATATACAGCATTTATCCATAAACAACTTGTTCCAGGCATAAACTTTTTTATATAAAATTTTAGTTCAGATAAATGATTTATTTAACCAGACAGGTCGAATACAAGTTGTTGTTGTTTTTTAACTTGTCTGGTTCAAGAACTGATTCTGCAAATTAAATAAAACGTTCAAACAAGAATTAAGCAATACATTATACAACTCCATTACTAACAAGTTCTACAAAGTATTAAGTGAATAATCAAACATTTGTATAACATTATATTCATTCACAATTCTGGAAAGCAGTATTACACAATGAAAGGATTATATCAGCAAATAAACTAATGGTGACGATACAAAAATAAGGCTGACTTTAAGTAAAAATTCTAACAAAATATTATTAAAACTAATAATAAAAACATGAGTTTAATAAATTTAGAATCAGTAAATATACAAACAAGTTTATATATTCAGTTTAAATCATTCATTAATTTAATAATTGTTAATTTACATAACTATATCCTTTGCCCTGATCTTAGCATTTAATCTGACCATTCGTGAATGAATATAATCAAACTGCGCACAATTTTAATGTTAAAAAAAGCTCAATATCTTTTTGGTAAATAACAATAATATTAATAGCAAAAAAAAGTATCGGAGCATGGCAAACAAAACAGCAAGAAATTGGATTTATAAAAAGCAAGATTTTAAAACACGCCCACTTTTTTTATAATACTTTAGTTTGATCCAATACAGTTTAATGTTGTTGGTATTTTTACTAACAAATATATTACTTACTTTCTGCTACAATTCCAATAATATCATAATATAA
The DNA here is from genome assembly GCA_028023455.1 of Epiperipatus broadwayi. NCBI lineage: Eukaryota > Metazoa > Onychophora > Udeonychophora > Euonychophora > Peripatidae > Epiperipatus > Epiperipatus broadwayi. The sequence goes on from JAQFVV010012401.1 coordinate 5,560,896, forward strand.
AATTTTAAATATACAAGCAATATGACTAACTACTTTAATGACAGTAAGTTTGTAAAAATCAGACAACTGTGCCAGTCCCTTAGAGGCAAGCTCAACCTTTGCCTCCCTTCCAAGAAAAAACAAGTTTCTTCGCGGTTGGATGCCCTACAACTTTCAAACCTGATTGAGCTAACTTTGGTTTTTTTTTTTTTGTTGTTTTATAGATCTAAAAAATAATAATAATTTTGTTCTTTTTTTTTGTTGTTGTTGTTCAATAAACAGAGATAAATAATTAAAACAAAATAAATCTAGAATGTAATTATTAAATTTAAAATAAAAATACGGAACTCAAATGGTATAGACTCAAGATGTTAAAAAAAAAAGGTGGAAGGAAATAAAAAATATATACTGGTAGAAAAAAAATCTGTGATGGAAAAATGAGATAAATAAAAATTGATAGATCACTAAATGAAAACCAAAGGAACCCTGTAATAAAAATAATAATACCAAAAGCAGCAAAGAGAAAGGTAATTTTTAGGGAGAAAGCAGTCCCCAATTTGTTTTAATCGAACTATGTTTTTCATCTGGGTAAACAAATTGGGAATCCTGATCATTTTTACTGAATACAAATAATCAAAAATAATATACTGAAAATATAAAAAATGTATATTGTATATATAAACAGATTAGTAGTGGAAAAGCAAAAATTAATTCAACACGAAAATTAATATTAATAATTAAACTTTCTTGCATTATTCTTTCAAAATTTGGTTTATGTGAGAACAGCTTAATTTTAATATCAGGAGCAGCAGCAGACTTATTTCTGTAGTTTGTTTTTATAATAGTATATGTTTTCATATACAGGATATTTTAAAATAAAAATTAAAAAAATATTGCGAAACCCTAATTTTTATATGATGGAATCCCAGGGATTCCACTAAACAAAAATTAAAAACCCTATTGTAATCCGATGGTTAGTTGCTCAAGAGATTATGTGACATTTGAACTTGGTGAACTTCCATACAAAAAGAGTTTTGTTACTCTATTATCAGCTAAACTGCCCAATCTCCAATAAAAATATTTACATATTTTTAATAATATATATCCCTAAAAAATACTCATTATCATGAATGATTGATAACATGCTCTGAATAATTTAGTGCAGTAGTAGATTAATAGAAGTGATAGCTGATGAAAATTCCTAGATCGAGGTTCAAGCTATCACTTTAAATAGTCAACTTCAAGCTTTTTTAAAATTATTATTGATAATATATAATACAATTAAAATCAAGAAAATAATCATTAATAAAATAACTCTAATTTTATTGTACAGGGTATCCATTATAATACTCAAACATAGTATGTCCTAGTAAAAAATGACAAAATAAAAAACAAAGCATTATTTATGTTTTGATTTATTATTTATGCTTCAAAATAGCTTCATTGTGATTCATATATAACTGAAAATGATTGTATAAATGTTTGAAGTGGCCATTAAAATTTCCAATAAATCATCTGCAGAAACATTGTTACTAGCTTCTGATGTCTTGAACTGAACTATCTTGGGCTTTTCATGACCAACATTAATTCTAGAAAAAGCCCAAGACTCAATGAAAGATAAATCAGAAGAATGGGTACAACAATATCTTTTTTGACCAAAAAAATCAAGGTCAATTATGATACTGTCAGCCAGTGCATTATTGTGCAACAATCATCAAAAGTCTTGCTTGCATTATTCAGGTCAATAGCACAAAATTTTGGATTGGATTTCCAAGATATGGTTCCCATAACACCCAGTATTTTCCTTAGGTTGCAGATAGGAGAATGATCTTCAGATATAAAAGCTATCTGCAAATAACAAAATAAATGCAAATAAACATTCACTGATAATGGGACAACATTCACTACCAAAAAGTGATGAAAACAATGCCTTGTTTACTTCTATAAAATGCCACAATTCCAATGAACCAAGAATGTGTAATGGCAAATGTTGACCACCATTAAATAAGTCTAACATTATTCTAGATGCTAGGTAAACAATAGCATTCTTCTAAGTTTGTGGAAGATTACTAAAGGTGACAATCATGATGAGAAAAGCAGAAGATGAATAATATATTTTATGACAAATAGCTAGTGCATTGAATTTATAGTAACGATTAATGCTGGGCAAAGAAGGCAATGTAATATCACTTACAACATTGATTCAAACCTTAGCTAAAAAAAAGCCTTAGTATCTTGTTCAGCAGGAGTAGATATAAAGCTTCTCAGATTATAAACCTGCTAACTCCTCTAAAGATAGTCCATTGAAAGAAGATACAATGAGAGTTGATATTTGGAATGTAAGCATAATGAGAAATGCTGGGAAATTAGAAAATTTGAAAAGGAAAATAAAAATAAGTAATACTGATTAAGAATTATTTTGAAGTGAGGTGAAAAGGAAATAGTAGGAGTGTTATTCTATTCTGGTGGTGATAGAATGTTAAATGGAATTGATATTGCTGTAGGGCAGAAAATTTGGAATAGTGCTGCAATGGTAGATTGTGTTGACGGAATTATGATAATGAGAATAACTGCAAATCTTAGGGATTTGGTATTCATATATGTTTATATGCCAACTACCTGTCATGATAGTATTGAAATTGATGTTCAATATGAAAAAAGATGGAGGAAATTATTTAATATAAGGGTAAAAATGCATGTACATTGCCAATGAGTGATTGGAACACTGTTGTGCAGAAAGGTAAAAAAGAAAAAATGTTGGAGATAGTTGGCTTATGAAATTTTCTAAGGAAAATAAGTTTGTGGTTGCCTTGACTTAAAAAATCATTCAAGAAAATTGTATTTAACCCACTAAAACATAACAGGATCATTATTCCTTATAGCAAAAGCTGTTAAAAGAGTAGCAACCTTCTCCATATAGTAATCACCCAGTGCAAGCCACATTAATACAATGGATCTAGAAAGTTTGTGCATCAAGATCCCTATCTAGTGCCTACTCATTCAACTTCCCCAGACTAGTTTTTAGCTTGTGGCTGATCTGAGAATATCCCTAAGATCTCTAGGTGCAGTGCTCTCAGATACAAGACTCCTCACTGATGAAAGCTACAAGCTAGAAACTAATCTGGGGATATTGGATGAGTAGGCCCTAGATAGAAATTTTATGTACAAGCCTTCTGGCATCCATTGATTATTCTGGCTTGCACTGAGTGGCAATACTGTATTGAGAGTTTTGCCTGTTTTAATAATAAAAATAATTGATAAAGATGAGGAATATATGAATAATTCTGATAAGCGCTGGTGTAGGATTAAAGAAGTGATATTAAAAATAGCAAAAATGAAATAGAAATTATTTGGTTACAAAAAATAAATCATCTTAGATAATGGAAGATAGGATGGAAAAGATAAAAGTATGGAGAAAATGGAAGAATGTCAATACTGAGGAAAGGCAAAGAGGATAAACAAAAATTGAAAAATTAATAATGAATTAAGGAGAGAAACATATTTAGCAAAATAAAAATGATTGGAAATAACAATCTAGAGAAATAGAAGTGCTTCAACAGGCAAAAACTAGAAACTTTACTTTGAGGGGAAGAGAATGATTAACAAATAAAATAGCTAATAATAATGAAAAATGATTAACTGAACAGCAATGATATATTAAAAAGATAGAAATAATTTATTGAATAACTATTTAGAAAATAAAATAATGCAATTAATTACAAACGTTAAAATGAAGATGTTGAATCAGATGATAAAGCTATGGACATATAAAGTAATGAAGTTAATTTTAAAAATGAAAAATGGTAAACCTCTCAGCTTTGGTACAATAATATAGAATTTCTGAAAGAAATGAGAAAAATTACTACAAAGGAAATAGTTGATTGGTGCAATATTAATAATAATGGAATTTACCTGAAGATTTATTGAGGACTATAATGACCGTAATTGTTAAAAAAAAATTGGATAGGGCAATAAATTTTTTATCTATTATTTCAAAAATATTGAGGATTTTAACTCAGAGACAGAAAAGTACAAAAGATGCTATTAGTGTTATTAGAACAATTACAGATATATTGAAAAAAAATAAAGGAATTTATAAGCTTTATGGATTTGGAAAAAAATATTTGGAAAGAGAAAATTGAAAGAGAAAATTGATTTGAACTATATATATTGGGCAAAAAATAAGAATTAGATTGGAGAATATTGAGATTAATGAAATGAATATATAAGTAATTAAACAATGATGTATTTAAAAGACATGTTAAATAAATATTTAAACTGTGGAAGTTGGAGGTAGAATAAAATGCATAAGATTTGCAGATGATATAGCTCTTATAGCTGAGGATGAAAAGAGTTTTCAGAATATGTTGAATAAATTGAAAGAAGGATGTATAGAATATATTTCAAAGATTAATGCTGAGAAGATGATATGTTTTATGGATAGATAGAAATACAAAAAGACTATAAGCTGAAAAATGGATTTTGACATTTGGATAGATAATTGAATGAAGATGAAAGAGAAAAGATGGAAGTTAAAAGAAGAATAGCATTGGCAAAGGAAGTATTCATTAAAAAGAAAAGAAAATATTGCGTGGATCTTTAAAGAGGGACTTAAGTAAATATTATTTAAATGCTATATAAACAGGAGAAACTTACTATACGTATTGCCACACACTGCAAGATAGAGCAATCAATGATTTCCAGAAGGCTTGTGCATAAAATCCCCATTTAGTGCCTACTCATCCAATATCCTCAGACTAATTTCTGGCTTGTGACCTTTGGCAGTAAGGAGTCTGAGATCTGAGAGCACTGCACCTAGATCTTGGATCTAATGCAACCTTTCAGCAGTCACCTTTTATCTCTACTTAACTACAAAACTATGAGTCTTAAATTGAAAACATCTTAATATTTTCAATCCAACTCATCATCTTATATAGTCATATAGATCTGAACTCAGTTCAGTACCCATACATTTTGGGGTCTTTGGTTCTTTAATAACCATAGCCACCACTAACCTATTAGGCAATACATATAGTGTTTTGAATGTTTTAATAACAGTTACAAGCAAAACGAATCCTATCTAATAGGATAGTGGTGGCTATGGTTATTAAAAAACCAAAGATACTAAAATGTATGGGTACCCAACTGAGTTCAGACTTATATGGCTATATAAGCTGATAAGCTTGGATTAAAAAAATTAACGTGTTTCAACTTAAGACTCATAGTTTTGTAGTTAAGTAGAGAGAAAAGATCACTGCTGGAGGGTTGCCTTAGATTCAAGATCTACATGCATTGCCCTCAGATTAAAGGCTCCTCACTGATGAAGGCCACAAGCCAGAAACTAGTCTGGGGATATTGGATGAGTAGGCATTAGATGGAGATTTTATGCACAAGCCTTCTGGCATCCATTCATTACTCTAGCTTGTAGTGTGTAGCAATACGTATAGTGAGTTTTGCCTGTTTTAATAACAGTTATAGGCAAGCATAAGAAATGGTGATCATGTGATGTTTATTGGCTTAAATGCTATAAGTGGAGTGAACTATTGTATGATTATAAGATATGGACAATGAATAAAAAAAATTAGAAATAGATTGGAAGTCTTTCAGAAATGGTCAAGAAATTTTGGAAAGAGTAAATGAAAAAAAAAAAAAATGATTGAGAAAATTTGAGATAGAAAAAGAAACTGGATTGGGCATATATTAAGATAGAAGAATAGTTTAATGAAAGATGTTTTAGAGGGAATGGTGAATGGGAACAAAAATCAAGATGTAAAAGGGATATATGAAATTGAAGATCTCAGCAATGAAGCGAATGGATGGGAAAAATGAATGAATTGGTTGATGTAACTGATCTCTGGACCTGTCCATAGGACTGAATATTATTGACTGAGCACAAAATTCTAGTCCAAGAATGATTCAAAATATCCAAATAATTTGATCTTCAATAATGTATTTGTGGTCAAAAATGACTTTAAAATAAATAAAAATATAGTAAACAATATTTTGATTTGGCTCCTTTGCAATCAGATTTTTTCCCCCTCCTTCTAGTATCTCCATTCTGCACCATTATTTGGTTAATGCCACATATTGAAAACATTATTATCTTAATATTCATTATGATATTTGGAAAAATTTTGGATTTATAGATTTAGTTTTTTGCATGTTTCACTCTAGTGTTTTTTTTTTTTTTTTTTTTTTTGGGGGGGGGGTTGATGGTCAACAAGTGAGGCACAAAGTGCATTGATATTTTCTAATTTTTCTTCTGTAAAATGTAATAGACAATTGTTATTGGTAATGCAGGTCAGTTTCCCAATGAGTCTAACAGATACACAATAATAAGTTTGAAAAATTTTGACAACTTTTTGCATCCTTATCTTTGTTTCCAATTGTATTTGTTGCACATAGCTGAGAATTATCTTTAATACTCTTCTTGCCATCACAAAATCTTGCAAATCATTTGAAAACTTTTTGCAACTCATGGCTTCACTGCCATATATAGTTTGTCTCAGTAGCAGTTTTGTCCAATTTAAAACAAAATTTAATTTAGCAAATTTATTGACTGAGTTTTTTTTTACAAAGGTACAAAATACCCTATATTTCATGTTGTAACTTATGATCCAGATAAGCTAGTGCCTTAATACTTTTGTCAATAGCTAAATTATGTTAATACATAATGCATACATTGGGTCAGGGATAACAGTGCAATCAGCTTGAAAAGAGACACAGTTGTTTTTTTATTGGAACACACTATGTAAGAAAAGATAGATTATTAAGGAAAAGGTTAGTAATGAAAATTTTTTTATAAAGCATGTATTATTTGAAACATTATATTTCATTAGAAATAACCATTTTCTAATTAACAAAAGTTAGTTTGCAAATGGATTGAAAAATAAAAATGCTTCTTTCCACTTTTTCACCCTAATATTTAAATGTTTTTTAAAAAGTATTTATTTGTTTTTATAAAATCTTAAAATAATTTCAGTGCTGTTTTAATTTTGTATATGGTGTATTTTTAAATGATCTCATTTAGAGTTATTCCACTTAAAGCTTAAACTTTTAAGAACATAACTTTAACATCTATTTCTGATTCTATGACAGTATTTCAATCCTCTATTATGATTCCTTTTCAATGATGATTTCTTCAAACATGTTTATTTCACTATCATTACAATTACTAGTTAGCCTTTATAAGTGAACAATCAGTCTTATGTCATTAATCCATTATTTACTCGAATGCTATTTATAAAATTCTCTTTTGTTTTTGAACCTAAGGCAATAATTGCACCAGTAGTATATTTATTTTTACTTTCAAAATCTAATTCTTTCACCTTCTTCACTATTTTCATGTCTGCCATTAAATTTATTACCTTCTTAAACTTGTTCTTCATCTTAGCATTTGAAATTATTTAATCTTACAATATTTTTCTTTAATTGTAATGAGAGCATTGATACGGTTCATCTGTGAACTCATGCCTCTACTGAAATAATTTTCCATTTATATTCTTTAACTACTTTTTTACCTTTATTAAATCTACTTGTACAATCAATAACTGATACTATTTGAAGATATAAATAGATGCATAGTGTGTTCCAGTGAAAAGGTAACTACTTCTCCAAAATGCATACAGTGCCATCTCTGTATCATTCCCACACACTTTTTAAGGCATTAGTGAATCTGAATTATGACATAAAATATGTCAGTGTGTTTTATACTTTCATAGATGGTCTTCAATGCTTTCCCTACCATTATGAAATCTTGCACCACTAGAAAATGTTCTTGTGACTAATGGCTTCATTACAATACACAGTTTGGATCATTTCCAAAATTTCAATAACAGTTTTACCCAATTTAAAACAAAATTTAATGTTAATGCATGGGTCCAATATGAGTTAAAGAATGAATCAATCACATAGTAAATTAGTGCCTAAATAACTTATCTATGTCATTACACAATACATGCATTGATCCAGAGAAGGCAGTCAGTAACTTAAAAAGAAAACCAGTCACCAGTCATTTTTTTTCACTGGGCATATTGTGTATATACTTTTAGTCAATCTTCTTACATATTTAACATCCTCAAAATTTAACACTAACATTCAACTAACTGGAAAAAAAATAGTGACTACTTTTTATTTACATATTGTATATATGAATACAAATACACTAAAAAAAATATAATAATTTTAAAAAAAAAGTTTGTTATATTTAATAAATAAAAAAATATTATATATAGAGGAAATGTATGTATAAGACAACACAAAAATCTACTTAAATTATTATACCTAGTAATAAGGACCAAGAAATACAATGATGTTAATATATTAAGATAAATTATATTAAAAGACTGATAAGAAATGAAAAACAGCCACATCAATAGTCGAGTGCTATTACTTGATTAATTTACAATTGTTTCATACAAAGAGTCATTAAACAAATTATCTTAATATTATAATCAAAATTCATAATAACATTAAATCAATTTTAACACCCTCCTCCATTATATCATACTAAAATATAGATACTTTTCTTTAGTTTGATTGAATGTCTTTTTCTAAATTATCATTGATTAATACAACAAACTTTTGATCCATCCATCCTTTATGCATGTTACTTTTTCATGATCCATCATTTCTCAAACTGTCGTTTTATCATATCTATCATTAAGAGTCATTAAACAAATTATCTTAATATTATAATCAAAATTCATAATAACATTAAATCAATTTTAACACCCTCCTCCATTATATCATGCTAAAATATAGATACTTTTCTTTAGTTTTGATTGAATGCCTTTTTCTAAATTATCATTGATTAATACAACAAACTTTTGATCCATCCATCCTTTATGCATGTTACTTTTTCATGATCCATCATTTCTCAAACTGTCGTTTTATCATATCTATCATTAATAAAGCATAATATCTATGCAATATATTTTTACAATGGTAGTTTATTTTATTTTATTTAAAGTTTTGAATTTTTTATTCAAGAAAAAAAGATGACAATCTTTTAATATGGTCTTTTCAAAAAATGTATGCTTAATAATTTCTAAAAACTGTTCATATGATACAAATGAATTTCACATTCAATCTCTGCTCTGTTTTTTAGGACGATAAAAGAGAAAACTACTTTGAACAAGTATTTGTAATACAAAAATATATAATATATATTTTAACTACAATAATATTTTTATAAACTCATTCTCATACCACCACACAGACGACCTCCCAATATGTATTTTGTGCTGAACCAGCACTCATCAGATGACACAAGTCATAATCTCTCATATGTATGTTTATCATAAGTACAATATTTATAAATACTAAAGTGTTATATTTTGATTTACAATAATATTTTTATATGTAAACATAAAACAGACTTTAAATAGTGTATTGCTGAAAAAAATTCTCTTCAACAATTCCTCAGAAAGAAACAATGAAATGTTTGTTAATTACTAAATGATATGGGTTTTGTTGTTTTCCATCCCTGTTTTACCCTCTACATAATAATAGCTAGATATATTTACCGACTAATACTGAAAACATTGGCTGGAAAAAGGCATTTGACATTAATTGAATAGAGACTTACAATTCCTTTTTAGAGCTTTAAAGGAAATGAGCAGGGTAAATTTCTAATATTCATTTCATATATTCCTGCCATTGTTAACTATTATCACTATGAAATCATTCATACTGTAAATGAATGTGGATAGACTCCTCACCAATATGCATCAGTCATTATGGAGAGTTTACTGGCTTTTTATCTCTGAATTTAAGTGCAAGAAACATCATAGACTTTCTTTTCACTTAGTTGGTAGTTCTTAATTGAAATGTCAATCGAAGTCTCTTGAAAGCAAAATGAATGTATGAGTGAATGAATTTTTTTTAAAAATATATATTTGTAATCATGGCAGACATAATTAAATTATAACCTTACTACTTGATGCTGTAAGATCACTAACCAAGGTAGCAATTGGCAGCTGAAGGCAAAGGGCGCAAAAAATCTTCTGATTGTAGATCAAGATGATATTCGATGATGATCTTTTATGTAGCTATCTATAATTGCAAATTACTTTTGACTGAAAAAAGATATGAATTGGAAGAATTGTTTAATATTAAATGAAAAATTGTTGGACTCTGTGAAGTTAGATGAATAAGTGAAGATACAATTGATTTGAAAAGTGGACATGTAATTTATTACAAAATTATAATAAATAATAAAAAATCATATACAACAACTATATATATATATTAAAAATAATTATACATAGAGCCTTTTTCAGTACATAATTTAGTGCCCTTTTCAAATGTTAATTTTTAATATATATATAGTTGTTATATATGATTATTTTTATTATTATAATTTATAGGAAAAAAAAAACAGCATAATAGATTTAATTAATTTCCATTTTTGATGATTAATTACAAAAGCACAAGTGAATGAGATTCACTGTAAATGAAAAATAAAACAATATTATGGAGATTGATAACATATTAGATAGAATGGTAAGATTATAAAAGAGAGACTTTATTGAGTATAAAATGTTTTATAAGGTAAATATTGATTTACATAGTGTAATATGGAGATTTGAAATGACACATTGAATTTTTTTGTTCATAGCATTTCCAGAAATTGATCAACCCATGGATTAGTTATTTCAACTTATTCAGGTTTATGCACCAACAAATTCTCAGTGAAATGAAGAAGTAGAGGATTTTTACATGGATGGTCAAAAAGCTTTTGATTGGACTTGACAACATTTTAATATTGTCTTGGGGGACTTTAATCCTAGAATTGGTAAATGATTAAAAGAAGTGTTTTGAATAAATTTGATGACAGAAATAAAAGAGAATACTACATGTGGAATTTGCAGAAGAAAAAAAAAACTAAATAAAAATGAACTTAGAAGCACGCAAATGAAGATACAGAAGAATTGGATTATATTTTAATTAATGAAAAATATATATTTCAAGTTTGTAAAGTTGTTAATAAGTTCAATATAGGAAGTGAACATAGATTAGTGAAATATAAGTTATGTGTTATGCAAAAAAATGAAAACTGTTAAGAAAGACATTATTAAAAGTTGACACTCCTAAGCTTTCAAAAAAACACTCGAATTAATTTAAATAATAAGAATTTGAAAATTGTTTTAAAATATTAATAAATTAAAGATAGTTGAAATCAATAAGAGATATGATATTATATTGAAAATTGCAAAAAAAGATGGTTATTATAAAAACCAAGCAATTTATTAATAAATTTTCTAATAAGACAAGATAATGTATTAAAAAAAGAGAAAGAACATACAAATTTTTAAAAATAAACTATGAAGGAGAATTGAATATCTAGAGTTTTTCAAAATAGTACAAAAAAAAGTTAATGATATAAAAAATATAATTGTTGATATAAAAAATATAATTATCAATCGGCAAAAAAAGTTATAGAAAAAAATACGTTTCAAAAGTGTAAAACATCTTGGTATTGGAAGAAATATTATTTTAGAAATAAAAAGAAAAGTTGGAATTATTACTAAACTAACAGATGACATAATGAAATGTATAAAAGAGTTCTATAAAAAATTATGTAATAATAAAAAACAAGACAACAAAATATTCTTTACAATTACACATGGGTCTCGTTTTATGCAGATTATTTTAATAGGATTTTGAAGTTATGCGATTTATGTTTCTTCTTAATATCTTTCATATTTCACTATATTTATTAGATATCAAGACATTTAAATTATTAATAATTTATTTTCACTTGAAATACTTTTTAAAAAAAAAAGTAATATTATATTAGCGGTTAACGTGAATATAGCCTGAAGCTGTATTTAGAATCTTAGCTTCTATGTAAATAACCTATTTATACTAATGAGTAAATAGTAATAATAGATTTATACTTATATATAAAAATATCGCAATAAATATTCAAAAAATTTAAACTTTTAAAACATATTTTGTTATATATAACAGAAATAAATAATCTTATAGATTTTTAAAATAAAAAAATGAAGATTTTATAAACTGAGAATAATCTTTTTAATGATAATGCATAATCTTTTTGTTTTGATTGCGATCTCATTTTTTTAATATAGAAACCGAAAACCATTAACACAGCACAAGACGGAAAGTGGTGCTAGTTATACATCACATCACAAATAAAAATAAAGTAGCTAACAGGTTTCTCTGGGCATAATTGCTGAGAGATTCTTGATTTCGTTTAAGGAGAAGCCACAATACATCACATCACATCGAATCTGATTTCTTACCAGTTTACAAACGAACGCTAGCGGTAATGATTAAAATATGTATGAAAAATGTAAAATTACATACTGTAGTTAATAAAAAAAAAGTAAAAAAAGTTTGTCTTGTATTAATTTTTTTCAAATATTTGAAATTTTTTATTAGTCATACTTTATTTGCTTATTTTTTAATGCGAATTTTAAAGTGATTTTTCCTTGTTGCTTTGCTTTTATGTGAATTCTAAAAATTACAGACCCTATCTCCCATTTTTCAAGCTAAGTCAAGTCTATTTTTGTGTGATTTTTTTTAAGGCGGGTTTTCTGTGGAACCTATCTACCGCATAAAACAAGACCCAGGTGTAAATATCCAAGTACTTTAAATGAAAAGGTAAGATATGCAATTAAATATAAGAAGGGAAAACTTGAAGAAATAATGGAATTATTACAGATATTTTAAAAGCAAGTGAAGAAGAAGAAAGATTATTAGCAAAATATGTCTAAATGATAAAGATGTACTAAATAATTAAAACAATGCAGTAAGAATATTGATATTTAAAAAAAAAAGAGAGAAATAAACATTAAAAATTATAGACATATTAGTCTTTTATCAGTTCTATATAAAATCTTTATCAAGATAAAACTTGTTTATAGCAAACTCTGGAATCTAATTAACCAAAAGAACAAGTTGAATTTAAAAGTGATTTTAGAAAAATAGATCACAAACAAGGAGTAAGAGTGAAATTATAAAAAGAACTGATAAATGTAAGTTGCTATTAAGTTTTGGATTTTTTGATTTGAGATATTGCCATATTCTCAAAAAATTTATGAAAATGCAGCAGCTGTGATTAGATTACATAGTGATACCAAGAAGATTAACACTGAAAAGAGTATACTACAGAGTGATTAGATATCTCAAAAACTTTTTATAACAGTTTTACAAGAAGTATTTTGTGAATTAAAATGAGAACCAAAGGGAGCAAAAGTAAATGGACCTTATTAAAAAGTCATTTGGATTTTGCAGATAATGCTTCAGAAAATGTTGCAAGAGTTATCACATAAAAGTAAGAAAGTAGCATTAAATATTAAAGAGACTAAAGTAATATTCAAGACATTTTTCAGAAAAAGAAAATAAAGATTGATAATTATGAATTACAAAAAGTCAATAATTACAAATACTTGGATAAGATTATTAATTAATAAAGATGGAAACATAATAAAAGAAATAAATAGTATAATCTGACTTGGATGGAGTGTATTTGGTAGAAATTACTTAGTGTTAAAAGAAAATATAGTATTAAAAGGATATGTGTTTATCTGTCTAAAAACAAAGATTTTTAATAGATATGTTTTATCAGTTCTTATTTACAGATCTAAAGCTTGGACATTCAACAGAAGAGTGATGCAGAGGCTTCAGACAACTCCATAAACTATGGAGAGATGTATGTTAAGAGTAAAAAAAAGAAACTGAAAATGAAAACAACGTGGATGAGAGAACAAACAAGTATTGACTGACATCATTAAAAGAACTAAGAGATTGAAATAAAGCTGTGCTGGACATATTTGTAGAAGAGATGATAACAGATGGATAATTAAAGTCTTAAACTAAATTCCAAAAGATTTTAAAACATCTAGAAGGAGAATACCTCTGAGATATATTGATGAAATAAAAACGTTTGCTCATGTGTTATGAAAAAGAGGCCAGGATCGGAGAAGTTGAATTAAATTTGGAGAAATCTTCATTCTGCAGTGGTTGAAAATGATCATTATAACTGAATGATTAACTGAATTGGTTATGGGTCAATTGCTTGAAATAAAAATTGTTTCAATATCTTTATTCACTACTACAGAGCTCTTGGGAATAAAAATGTTAGTTTTTAAGATTTGACAAAGAATATGGTGAATTATTACAAGTCTATATTCTTTTATATGGATTGTTATTCTTTATTAGATTAATATGCTTTTATTTACTAAAGTGTTTTTACAGAATATCTGAATTATGTAAAATGAGAATTTCCTGTACTAATATTATATGTAATTATTATAAAGATAAAAAGAATGTATACCATTACTGTATACATATATATTGTTCATTGCCCACAAAATAGTTAGAATAACAATGCAACAATGTATTACAATTAAATAATAATATTTGGTCATCAATGATGGTGATTTGCCATTCCTTATCAACCTCTTAACATAACTTTACTCTAGTATCTCAATTTTAAAGCTACATTATATACTAACGTTAATGATCTCTTACATTTTAATAAAAGGTTACCATTTTTTCCAAATTTAAAGCCAGGACATTTGAAACAGCTCAGACAGCGTATTACAAGAATATGCTTATCTTTTTTTGCCTTTAAGTGAAGGTATACAACAAAAGAATCAAATGTAGCACTAGAACAAAATGATTTTAATAAAAAAAGGGTACAAAAGTACTTATAATTTCCTAAACTGTACTAATTACATTTCAAAACTAACCAGAAACAATGGTCACCTTATTTTAATAATGATAGCAAAAAAAAAAAACAAATAATATAATTATATGAAATACCACTTTAAAAATAATTTCTTACTAAAATATATACTGTTGTAATCTTAAAAATAAATAAATTTAATAGTATATAGGGAAAAAAATTTAAAGGTTAAAAAAAAAAAATCATATACACATTAAGTTAAATCTTTCTTATTATAATCTTTTCATATTATTTCTCATAATTTTCCAGCTTGTTCAACGTTATTTTTATTCCTATTAACAACCATCTGATAAAAGAATACAAAAATAATTTTGGACATTTTTATAAATAGATATTATTATTTGAAAAAAGGAATGGAAAATCCAACATCAAAGAACACGTTTCAATTTTGTTTCTTTCTAAGTTAAAAGACATTCGCTAATCAAATAAACTGAGGCTTCTTTTCAATTTCTATTACAATACCTGCTTCAACAAATATCCAGGTGTTCAATTATATAGAACTAATAATATTAACATGTGACTCGTATTATAAACACATTACATATTCAACACAATATTAAAATTAATAAAAACAATATATAATAATTTAATAAACTTAGTTAAATTATTAAAATAATAAAAAAAAATACCTCTTGATTCAGGTTGAGTGAGTTTATGACCAGGTGCCATGGTTACCAACCTAGGTGCTGTTCCCACAGGAACAGGTCCACCATTAGGATCAGCATAGAGTAATAAAAGAGGCTGATAATGTCCTTTACGACATTTATCAACTACTTGCTCCCACCTCGACCCTACCTATTAAAATAAATTGAAAATTTAATCATTGCAAGTAATAAAATAATATTAAATTGTTATACAATTAAAATCACAAGTAAAGATTACATCGCATTAAAAAAAAATCTGCTAAAATTAATAAATAACAATGAATTAATTTAATTCATATATATATTTTAATTTCTATTTTTCAAAATACACAATACAAAAACGATCTAAAATCAATTATCATCATTATTCCTAGACTGAAAAATGTGAAAAATTCAATTTAGCTATATAAATGGCACACATAAAAGTACACACACACACCCCTCAACACTATGCATTTAGCAAAGCATAATTGAATGTATGTATATATAGAATGAAAAGGAAAATAAGGATGAAAAAGATACTGAGAAACATTGCTTATTCAAAGAAACTACTAGGTTTGGCAGATTTATCCAATAATGTTCTATTGATACATCAACAATGATAATTATTTAAATTCAATAAGAAACAATAGTGCAAGTGTCAAGCGTTGGTGACCTAATGGTTAGTCGCATTTGACATATAAAAAAAAAAGAATAGTACAAGTTGACTTTACTAATATAATTTATTATAATTAATATAAAAACTAATATAAAATAGTAATAGAAATATTGGGTAACCTAGTATAATTTATAGTTTTGAGGAAAAAAATTACAAGCATAGTCCTCAGATATAATAGCATATTGCTAGAATATAAATAAACTTAATCCATCTCAGAAAAGTAATTCATAACAATTATTGTAATGATAATTAATTTGGTTCTGGGCCGAATAGGACCATCTGAATAAAGTAAACAAAACATCAGTTTGATCAACTGATACTCAACTTGTCAATTTTAGGTGACTGAAAGAATTGTAGACTTGAGAATTAAAGATCTATGGATTGCAGTCCAAGGTCCTGCTTCCACTGTTTGAACATAATATGAACATCCTGACAACAAATTATTTGATAACTTATGCAAAAAATTAAACACACATACAAATAGCATTAAATAATTAAACTTTTAAATAAATGTTAATTAAAATATACTTTTCTTTTAAATTTAACAGTAATGAATACAGTGATTCATAAACTATCTTTATACTTAGTCAAAATAAGAGTCATAGATCAATTCATAGATCACATGACCCTATCTCTTAAGCTTGTAAGTTATAAACAGTGAGGATTGCCAATTCCTCTACAAGCTTTATGATAAATGCTTAGCCAGAGCCAGCACTTAAAATATCTCTGTCAGGAATCCCTCCCCAAACCCCTGACCATGGTTTCGTGCTTTGGCACTCCTCTTTATACTTGAATATTAAATTTGAAATAAAGAAAGTCTATATAAATAGTTTCTTTATTGAGGATTGTCATATAGCTATGAACCAATGACATATTTCTTTCCTTGATGAAATACAAAGAGCTTTTATTTCATTCATTTTGGTGCAGTAAATTAATAAATTCCATTCCTATTTTTACTTTTCCATTTAAAGATACAAATAGTACCAAACTTAAGAACTACTCAATTTTATTCAATCTGATATTTAAAATTATATTATATTCTTTCTTTTTGATAACTGATGTGCTCATCATTCATAGTTTCATTTTAATCCCTTTTTCCAGAACAGAAATTTCATGACAGTTATATGCTTAGCATTAACATGGTCAGTGGGTTATTTAGTGAAATATAATTTTTGATATACTATGTGGATTTATAAGTTTCCTTTTTTAACATTTTTATATTTTTCTTATTGATTGAAAAACTCTTCACCAATAAATTTAGTTTTGATATACATTCTATGTTACTAACAGAATGTAAGATTTGATACTTGAAAAACCATTCAGATATTAATTCTTACTATTAATACTCTAGTTAATTTCTCAGCTCTTTAAGCGTGAATTAGAAATTTTAGTTGAAAATCTGTAGGTGACAATCCTTTCACATTTACATAGAAAATTTAATTGATTTTCTTTTTTGGCCAGTTTTAGATATAATTTTTACATATTTAAAATTTGTATAGTATCAGAACCATACTGAATATTTAATATTTGTAATAATAGCATTTTACTAATAATTATATATTGGACTATTTCCATTATTTTTTAAAAAACTCAAATTTTATTTATAGTTTTCCAAATACATTTAAGCATTAATAATGACATAAATTAGCATATAACATTGAGTGCTACTTGTATTGTCTTTTCTTTGGGTGTTGCTAATCTTACAAATGATAGTTTAAATCTGGGAAATGAACTGAATATCTTTTAATTCATGAATACTCAAATTTAAGGTGATGCTCTAATCAAATAGGCTATTTTGCAAAAAGCAACAAAAAACAATGTACAAACAAGAGTGATTATAAGTACGATCCCTGAAAGGCTTCCTCCTGATATAAGTTGAAGTCTGCTAAAGCTATATTTTACATAAGAACATCTGTAGCACAACTTAATACAAAGCATCAGTAGTAATCATCACATCAAGATCACTAACATCAAAGTAAAAAAATAGAATTATAGCTTAGCAAGGAAAGTTATAGAAGAAAATAAAAGCCTCAAAAGTGTAAAACAAAATCTTGGTATTGCTAGGAAACTTATTTTAATGAACTAAGAGTTTCTCTGACACCAATAAGTGCTTGACTTTTTGGATTGCTACTCTGTGGTCTTCAGTCCATTTCCAACATTTTACCTTATATAATAAACCACACAATAACATTAATATGTGTGAGTTACCCTGGAGAACACTTTCATAAAAGTTCAACAGTCCAGAAAGGCTTGTAAATCTTTTACACTTTTTGGAGTGGCTTGCAGTTCTCACTTTTCAGGATTGGGGTACTTCCCATCCTTATTTACTACCAGTCCCAGAAATATTCTCTGAAGTTGCTCAAATGCACTTGGCAGCCTTTAATCTTGCTACCACTTTATTTAGCTTTGAGTACACTTACCATTACATGTTTTTCCAGTTTTTCTGATTGAGCAGTGATTATATATGATCGAAATAGAGAACAACTCCACCTATATTTTGCAATAACATGTCCATCTTCACATGAAAAATATTTGGAGACACTGTAAGCCCATATGGTAATTTATTACATTTAAACAGTCAACATTGGTGCTTAATGTCAACAATTCTGCAGTTTTTTTCTATAACCAGTAACTGATGGAATGTGGAATTTAAATCTATCTTTGCAAAAAATGAGACATTAATAATTCCATTCAGTTTAACAATTACTACCAGAGGAGTAGTCCATGACGAGTCTTCCACAGGTGATAATATCCCTTTTTTCACCATATTCCTTATTGTCTCTTTGACCTTTAACTTGATAGCATAGGGTACCTTCTGTTTCTACTTTAACCTTCTTAATTATCTTAACAATATGTCTAATGGACAAAACCAATTTTGACTGAGCAGTACACTAATGCCTCTCTTTATAATAAAGAGTGCTAACACTCTCAATTTTATATTCACTTTCACTGGAGCAGAAACTTTTTTACAAATGTGCATTCTGTTTCCATTCACATCTGTACCCACTATGTTTGTCTTATCCAATTTCACTCTCTCCTTGCATTTAGCATTAATTTTAATCCACTACAGAGATAGAATCGATAGTCCAAACACAACTGTCAATTTTCTTAATGACCTTAATTCCACAAATGGTTATATCTAGTGTAATTCTGTCATTGTTTGAATCATTTTAGCATCTTTATTTCTACATTTCTACAAGTTCCACCTCCCTTTGATTTAAAGTCTGGGCATGGTTTGCCTCTTACATTTTGCAATAGCCGTTCTACACATTAAATCCACTTCAACTAGTAGAGTTTTCCTAAAGTTGTGGTTTAACATCCCAGTGTATAACTGATCCAGAAGTATATCCTCTAATCTGATATAAATTCACATTGACTAGCTAATGTTTGCAATGCCAGATTGTAATCTTGGTAATACCCATGAGGTAATTGCTTTCTCATTCTGAAGCACAACTGAGTCATTCTCTTCATTACTGCTGGCTGAAAACATGTGATAAGATTTTCTATTAATTCTCTGTATGATATATCTTCTGGAATCTAGAAATCACACAATTTCTTAGCTATTTATAAACATCACTATCAGCAAAAAAACAAGTATTGAAACTTTAACCATATTGTCTATTTTACTTATCCTCATATAACGATCGAAGTGTTCAAAATACATTACAATGGTTATTTATATCAAAATTCTTGCAGAATTTGAATGGTAACTGCCATTTTGGTTTCACAATTTCCACACAATTGTAAAATTGTTAAGCTTAATATTCTACACAAGTTCTTAAATGTGTCGACTGCACCATCTGCTGTAGTCATGGAGGGATTTAATCCCAACCATGCCAGAAAAATGAACGAAGCAACACAAAGATTTAAGTATGTATAAGAAAATTTATTTCTCTGTGCTGAAAATATAAATAAAACATTACAATGCATAATAATAATTTATCCTATTAACTTTTGGAATTAATTTTATATGTAAAATTGTCTTATTTCACACATTGCGAATATCTAAACAGTTCATTATTTCCTTAGTGGTTTGTTTATACTTCTAATTAAGGTCTAATAATGAATTTCTTTCCCTCTTAGCGTTATCAGTATGCAATTTAGTAATATTGCCTTTGTTCAGCACTATCATTTCTCCCTTTTGAAAATACATTCAATTCACTCTTGGCAGCTCTTTCCTCTCTTGACTATGTTTGACTACTGTATGCTAAAATCTGACTCTTTTTATTAGTTATGCTAATTTACATAATTAGTATTTAAAAGTTTTTTTTACAATACATTTTCTAAAATGATATTTCTCTGGAAAAATAATAACTGTACTGTCATTACAATTTACATAGATTAAATAAAACTTTATTTACACAAAATATAAATACATGTACTGGGTACACATATATATGTCAATCTATTCAAAAACACTTCCACAGAAATTACTGTAAATATAAAAAGACACTTTTTTACTGTTTAACTTACTCTTTCTGGCCAGCTGAATTGAAGATCTAATATATTCTATGATATATATAAGATATATACATAACATTATCAAATAGGTCTATTCACTGAATCTGTCTCAAAACAATTATATGAAAATTGCTACACACTTATTTCATTAGTGGAAGGCAATCTCACTTCTTAATCAACCAATAATTATGGATTGGTACAGTTAAGACTATTATGTAAATACAGTAGAGTACGATATGCAAAATAACTTGTTTTTTTTATTTATGTAATAACATTATAGTGAAGACAAAACACGAATAAAAATTAAATTCAGATGTGATCAATTTATATGCTTCTAATCTTTTACTTTTCTCTCTATATATATGTCACTGACTGCATATTAACATGTACTATTTTATTGAAATACGTTTTTAATTTTTAAATTATATACATAACAAAAAAATATATCATTCAGTGAAAAAGGATTGAAAGTAACACAATTTTAACTTAATTCATTAATAATTATTATAAACATTTATAAGTAAATTAGTAATCTTTTTTTTTCTCTCTCTTATTCTCTTTCAATTTTCTCAGTTACTTTTACTAGTACATGGTCCAATTGATTTGAAACTGTTAAACAATTGGTCATTTATCTGAACTATATTTTGGTACTGGAATTGTGAAAACACATTTACATGCACAGCAAACATTATTCCAATCTCTCTTTTTTAGACTTTTTACTATTTACCTTTCTCTTTGTCTTTAGTGTTTTTCTTCTGGAATGGGAAGGACCACACTCATTTGTGAATATCTTCTAATTATGATGATGATAACAATTTTCATTTATCAATATTAAATTATAATATACCATTTTTTTTGTGAATTTAATAAACAATTTTCTCTATTGTTATATGAAATAAATTTGAATGCACTGATTTTTTAATTTGTTACTACTAATATTCATTATATACATATATATTAAAATGGAATGGGGTGAATCCCTTTATAGAGTTATCAGGCTACCCATTCGAGTCACCAAAATGTAATAGATTGCAGGGTGAGGTTCTATTGACAAGCCCCATAGTTCTTATAGTTGTATGCCAAATTTATAACATTTATCTAACCAAGCTTGAAATATCAAAATATAAGGAAATACAAACTTAAACCACTTTCCATAAATTCATTTTATGTGTATATTAACAGCCCTAAGATTCAGAGTGGCAAATGGCTTATTTATTAAGGATTAATTTATAGTGTTGCCATGCGAGCATCATCTTCACAATTTCCAGATGGACTAGTACGAAATACAATTTCCTAAACTATTTAAAATTTTGTTTACCTTCCAACATGAAACTCTAGCTTATAAAACACGATTTTTAAATAACAAACATAATAAATAATTTTAATATTAATATATCTTATTTTTCATACATTCAACATTTTTATGTTTGTAATTTAAAAATCATGTTTTATAAGATAGAGTTTTATGTTGGAAGGTAAACAAAATATTAAATAGTTTAGGAAATTGTATTTGATACTAGTTCATCTGGAAATTATGAAGATGATGCGCCCATGGTAACACTATAAATTAATCCTTAATAAATAAGCCATTTGCCACTCTGAATCTCAGGGTTGTTAATAGTTTCTGTTTTATTAAATTAGTTATTAATAATTAATTTTAATATTAATATATATTATTTTTCATATATTCTACATTTTTAAGAACTAATATAATAAAACAAAAAATTATAAATTAACAATTTGTCAAATTTCATATTTAATCAATATAATGATAAAATCACAATATAATAGATTAATGTATTCAAATATCATTATTTTGCTTCTTGAGACAGTAGTTAAGAATACAGCAATCTGACTATGAATAAATTAAAGTGGTTTCTGAGAAAAAAATCACCCATTTAGAAAAAAAGTAAACTAAACTTTTATAAAATTTACTCCACAAAAAGACAAAATCTTACAGAATTCAAAATTTTGTTCTTTTCAAACAAAAGAAAAAAAATCTAAAAAGAATGCAAATTTTCTTCTCAGGACAAAAAAAGAATAGGACATACATATATATCCAATCTAAATATTGTAAATTATAAGAAAAAATATGTTTAAAGTTAAACAAAGTTAAATTTTAAAAAATTAATAAACAAATTAAAAGTAAAATCAACATTCTCATCTCAATTTCTCTTCGAGATATATATATAGATTTCTATAATACACCACTATTTTACTAGGGGTTTTTTTTTGTAACACTTTAAATGTTATAGAATTAATAGTTATTTGTTGTTTGTATTTCCTTTTCACAAATGAAAATGGACCTTTTACAAGTTGTTATTTTTAATGTATTGAGACACATTGGAAAATAGGCATTTATGAATGATTCCAGGCACACTCTCCTTCATCACTCTGATTATCTGGTGGTTAGTTATATAGCTAGATTGGTCATATCCAGTTTAAGCAAAAAATTCAATCCTGTATATTATAAAATTTCCTCAAAGATAGAAATCACTTTATGCTTAAGAAATGGTATATAATAGTATTTATGTCAACCTCTAGTTATTCTTGAAGAGATTTCATGATCTTGCAGGATCTTAATATTGTCTAAAAGCTTTCTTTCATGTGCTAACACTTAGTTGAATCATTTTTCTTATCACAATAATATAAATTACTTTAGCTTTGATTAGACTCTTGTAACTCAGCAATATAATAAGAATAAACAAACTCAAAAAAGCTCTTTTCAAATAATATATTCACTCATTTACATCACTGTCTCAAGTTATTAGCAGGCCAGCTCCTAATCCTTTTATTATTATTATTTTTTTTAAAAATTGTCTTCTAATTGAATTATCCTACTTATTTATATATTTTTTAAATGCTTTTATTTAACTTAGAAATTGTTTATTTAGAATAAATTTTGTAATCAAGTTTTAATATACCTCCATCAAATGGATTTATTTCAAATTTTGTGCATATATCACAAATCGATGGTAATACAATATGACAATGAAATATTTTGTTTATTATAGTAGTATTGGTGGATTAAATTTCAAATATGTTGATAAAAGCAAATCAAAATTTCCCTAGATTGTGAAATTATTTTAAATTTTAATTTCTCTTTAATATAAAAGTTTCTTTTTAAAAAAATACTTCTTTTATAAATAAAATAATATTGGAATTGATTTTTAATATGTGATTGTTTTATTCTCCATTTTAAGAAAAATAATTACAAAAAATATCCAAATACTAAAAAATTAAAAATAAAATATATACAAAATGTTTTATAATATATGCTTTTATTTACTATGTAAATACTAAAAAGTAAAAAATTATATATATATTTTATAATAAATACTTTTCTTTATTGTGTATTAAAAATCCAAAAAGCTATTATTTTTTTCGACCACAAAATTTAACTTGAAATAAAAGCATTTCTAGATACTCCATGTTTTTATTTCAAGTTAAATATACAATAATCTTCTAACTGTAGTTGGAAAAAATAATTACTTTTTGACTTTTAAATTAATTAATTTCTGGATACCCCATGTTTCTATTTCAAGTTAAATATAAAAACTCCAATTGTGATGAAAAAAACAAATATTTTTTGGCTTTTTGGTGCACAGTAAATAAAAGTTTTTATCATAAAATATTTTTTATATATATTACCACATTAATTAGCTTACTTAATAAATTATATGGCAATTTTATATGATACTTTAATATTTTAAATAATTAAATTTATATCAAATCAATAACTTTTAATCAAATTCACTTAACAAATTTCATATTTGATAATCATAAATAAAATAAATATTTCAGAACTAATAACATGATTCTAATAAATATACAAACAATTGACAATATATATATATATATAATTATTTGCTATAGCCAAAGGTTACTAATTTTATAATTCACAATTCATACACTGACCCTGAAATCTAAACAATCAGCTAGAATTTTGTAAGATATCATTTTAGCATTTATTCCAAATTATTTTAATAATCTTTCAGTCATAAAACAATTTCTGTAAGCTTTGTTTCTTTCTTTCATTTTCTCTAACTAATAATATATTTAATTCATATGTTGTATATTATGTAGAGAAATCAAATAATAAATAAATTATTTTAATATTTTTTTAGCATGCTATAAATATTAGCAAATACATCAATATATAATATTTTAATCTTTCCTTATTACATCTTCAATTTGTTTATTTTATTTATATAATAAGAAGCCAGATTAACCTAATTTATGATAAAATATTTTTCACATGTGATTTCTATTTTCTATGTTTACAAAAAACTAGTGCAAGTCAAAAATCAATGTATGCTAGAGGATTTATGCATAAAAATCCCTATCTAGTGCCTTACATTCAAGTCTCGGTGCAGTGCTCTCAGATCCAAGACTTCTCATTGATGAAAGCTACAAGCTAGAAACTAGTCTGAAAATTAGGCATTAGTTAGGAATTTTATGCACAAACCTTCTGGTATTCATTGATTACAATGGCTTGCACTGAATGGCACTATTGTATGGAGAGTTTGCAACTGTTTTAAAATATTCTTCTCAATATATGTAAATTTAAGTATAAATTTAAGTTAAAAAATGTAAGTAAATAAACTATTTATTTTATATAGCATGATGTTTATAAACTGTAATATTAATAATAAGCATTAAGTTATTGCACATGCGCTTTGTAGATTTTTAACAATAAATGAATACTTCCACTTCAAACACAAGATAAGTTTTTTCGAACCCAAATGTTTATGTATGGGCAAATCTTAAGTATTTGAAAGTGAGAGCGTGAAGATATTAAACAATCACTTTAAATTACTTTTTTACATGCTTGAATAAATGACGCTGGCGAAATTTACTAGAATTTATGATACGTCATTCTTATTTGAAATTAAATGTATGTAAATAAACTATTTATTTTATATAGCATGATGTTTATAAACTGTAATATTAATAATCAGCATTAAGCTATTGCACATGTGCTTTGTAGATTTTTAACAATAAGAACGACGTATCGTAAATTCTAGTAAATTTCATCAGCGTCATTCATTCAAGCATGTAAAAAGTAATTTAAAGTGATTGTTTAATATCTTCACGCTCTCACTTTCAAATACTTAAGAGTTGCCAGTACATAAGCGTTTGGGTTTGAAAAGATAGATGGATCTCATTCTATCTTTTCCAAAGACTTATCTTGTGTTTGGAGTGGGAGTATTCATTTATTATTAAAAATCTACAAAGCGCATGTGCAACAGCTTAATGCTGATTATTAATATTACAGTTTATAAACATAGCGCTATATAAAATAAATAGTTTATTTACATAATATCATCTGCAAAATCTAAATGACTTAAATAATCTCCATATACTTTTACTTCCTTAGCCTTCCATTTTAATCCACAAAATACTTCTTGCAAAATTGCTGTAAAAGTTTTGGAGATATGGGGTCATTCTTTCATATATTCTCCCCAATGAGAATCCTCCTAGTATCTATCAATGCTATTGCTTTTTGATAACTATTCTCAAAATATGACAATATATTGGGCCTATAACTTGATGATCCAATGCTGTAATCATTGAAGAGATGTTTATAGAATCAAATAGCTTTTCATAATCTACAAATTCAAAGTATAATGGCAATTCATATTCATTGGTCCTTTTTATAATTTTTCTTAATATTTGGATATGATCTGCCATGCTAAAAACATTTTTTAGACATTTAGCATATAACTTTGCCAATAATTTTTCTATTTCTTCACCTGCTATATCAATTATAATTTTATCATTACCTGGAACTATTTTGTTCTTCACAGATTTAATTGCATAATTCACTTCTTGTTTAGAATCATGGACAATTTAGAATATGAAGAAATTCTAGGGGATATTTTTTATTGTTCTTTAGTGCTATACAATAAAGAACACTTCCACACATTTCATGATATCATTTCTCTTTTTAATAATAATTTCATTTTTTTTAATCAAGATATTGTTTTACATTTTTGATACTTTTATTCTCTTCTATAACTTTCCGTACTAACTCACAATTATATTTTCATATTCCTTCTTTTCTTCATATCTCAAAAGAAATTTTACTAGTCAATTGCTGCTTTTTTGCACCAGCTATCTTTGTTGCAATTTTTAATAGTGCTAAACACGCGCATATTATAAAAATCTGATCAAATGCATATTTTTATTGAAACAGAAAAAGACATGAAAATGTTAAAGTTAAATTAAGTATATGTGTGTATAAACACAATGGACATATAAAAATGCTAAGAACTAATTAGGTGAAATTAATTTAAGGATCAGCAACTCTGATTAAATATTAAATAGCCCTATAGCAAATTTAATTAAGTGTCATTGTAAAATACAGATTTGGATTCTTGATAAGAATTATCAGAATAAAGAAAACTTTAATTAATTAAAAACAAGAACTTGTATTATATAACAAAAATGCAGGTTGAATGTAATAACAGGGGTACTACCATGTGGTACCATTGGACTCCAACCAATTAGATTTATTAAAATGTGAATTTAAGCCATGATCTTCACCAGAAAAGGGAAGAGAAAATTATTAGTTAGTTGAAGCCGTTGAAGAACAGAAGTGTTCCGTCCTCTGGCAATTACTGTCAGCCTTGCCAATCTGGCCGCTCCGAAAACTATTCTCTGGAATTTAATTAATATTCCAGGACTGCAGTATCAGATCGCAGGACCCATATAAATTAATTGCCTTCAACCTGTTGCAAATATATATGTATAACTTCGTATGCTGAAGAGTGAAGGAAATGTCTAAATAACTATTTAAATATTATGGAGTATCAATAATTTTAATTGCCATGCCGCCTGTGATGGTATTAATGTCACTTTTTTTAATTTGCAATCCAGCTACGCTGTAACTTTGTCACCACTGGACATAGCGAATAGTATATCAGTTATCTTCCTATTGATTTTGTTTAAATCTGAACTATCTCCAAAATCTGTTAATACTTTAAAATGATTTGCAACTCTTAGTTTAAATTCACTGGAATGTTTCTAAAAGTTAGAAATATCAACTGTGAATACTTTTTTTAAAAAATGTGTGTCATCATATGTATTGGTTGTATGATACAGAGTGGATAACTGAAGGTAGCATGAATGACTGAATCTCCTATAATTAAATATAAATTATAATAAATGACATATATATATAATAATAATAATTACACATAAAAAATCTTTTTCGGCACATGGTTTGTGTCCTTTCCAAATGTTTATCATCTATTATAACATTAACCAATTATTGTAGAGAAAATGCTATCTAATATTAGTTCTACAATGGAAGTAAAGTAACAGTAACAAATAAAACAATAAAATTATGATACAGAGATTCAATAAAAGTTGAGAGAATTGAATACTAATAATTTTTACATATCTAATTTTGCATTAATCCATATCTTACATCTCATTAATTGATGATCACTTCTTCTGTTGAATTGATTAAGAATATTACAATTCACATGATCACCATTTCTTATACTCGCTCTTAACTGTTATTAAAACAGGCAAAACTATCTCCACTGATTATTCTGGCTTGCACTGAGTGGCAATATGTATAGAGAGTTTTGCTTGTTTTAATATTACAATTCTGAAATACTTATTTTCTGTTAGTCAAAATTAATCCAATTCTGCAGTATTTTCATTGATATTTCCATGACACTTTCGTTTAGCATTTCTCTCTCAAAAAAGTTGTTGCTTTGTTCTGCAAACTTCATTAGTCTCTATCCTTTCTTATTTTTATCACCATAACAAGATTTACCCACAGCACTTTCACATTTTAATCACTTACCAAATTTTAGCATAAATCTGAATTATCTGCATTTGTTATCTTTCATCCACTTTGTATTTGTAATGAATCCTACTTCACTTCTGCTTCTAATATTTGTACTCTTGGAGTACAATACATATCCATTTTTTAAATCAATTGTCTCTTCACTTTTTCTTCTAACTTCACAAAGTCCAACAATGTCCCATTTAATACAAGACATTTCTTCTTCCAATTGTTGTGATCTTCTTTTACTTGAAAGTGATCTATAGTCATAAGTACTTAAATAAAGAAGCAAATGGCAGTTTTGGTCTGCAATCAAGACATTCTTAGCATCCTCTGCCTTCAATTGTCAATTGCTGCCTTGCGTAGTGACTTTATAGCCTCCTGGGAATTTTAGGGTTATAATTTATTTTATTATTCATAATTTCAGACATATATTCATTCTCCCTTCAAAAATCTCAACTGATATTTCAGTTAAGTGCTATCAGATTACTGAGAAGAAAAACCATGAGTGTTTCTTAATTTTAAACTCAGAGATAAAAAGCCAATAAACTCACTATGCTGGGGTAATGCATGTTGGTGAGCAGCCTGTTCATGTTTGTATACTATATGAATAATTATATAGTAATAACTGCTGCAACTACAATAACATAGGGAGTAGACATTAGGAATTTGCTATGCTTGGTTCCTTATTGACTTAGCAAACAATTTATTATTATATAATATACAGTATTTTGTTAGTATTTTCATTAGGATTTTATTGAAATGTTCTGTTAATTTATAATAATATCAACTAAAGCAAAATAGCCACAAAGTTAATATTGCAGTATAATGTATATAGAACAATTATTTACCTCTCTGACAGTAGCATCATCAAAATAAATCCAAATCTTGAGTTTAGTATGGAAGAAAAAAGTGGAATAGTGTTTTCCATAATAAGTAACAATACCTACTAAATGAAGATTAGAGGAAGACACTCGATTATCAGGAGGTATATGAAAAACCTAAGAAACAAAGGGAAAAATAATAAAGTAAACATTGCAAATTTTCAATTGAAATATTAAAAAAAAATTATTCTTATTTAAGAATGTAAAGATATTTTGCAATGCAATTAATAAATCAATAATAACTAAGTGCTTGAAAAAGAAACGCTAGAAAATTATTTTAACTAAACATTGAGGTAATATCTAAAATCAAAAATGGATATCTTCTACAAAATAAGTGTACAATACTAAATAGAAACATTACAAGCATAAAGCTAAACTAGTCAATAAATAATTAAAATTACCCCAAATCCAAAATTCAAACAGACTAGCCAATAAAAACTAAATTAAAACACAACCAAAAATTTCACTACTACAAGCAGACTTCTCAAGTATAAAAACTACAAAAAACACCATATATATATATTAAGACATTACCCACAAATCCATTTACTTCCCATCCAGCCTTAATATTAAAAGAACTCTTAAATAAGTTAATTGCTTCAGAATAATAAATTTTCGATAATATAGATTCTTTAATTCTTCTTTTTATTTCATTTCTCTCAAAGAAGACAACCTTAGCTTCATCAAAATTAATTTTGTTAAAAGTAAAGAATTAAGGTCTATAATTAAATCTGATAGCCATCAATCTGTATCTCATAAAGTAGCTGCTTTAAAAAATTATTCTTATACGAATAAAAAATTAAATAATTCTTGTGGTGTAGCTTTGTTTCAGAAAGGTCAATTTTATAAAGACTATTTGAGTGTTGGCTATTTTATTTCTTTGCCATTTAAATTGTCTTCTTATAAAATTGTATGTAAGAATAGCAATTTGTTTGGAAATAAGAAAATTTGCTTGGAAAAGGGATATTACTTTGAATAATTTATTAAATAATACAAAGGAAATTTTTGATAGGAGGACTATTCCTGGTGTAGTGTATTTTATCCCTTGTTTTTGTAAGAAGGTTTACATTGAGTTTAAATGAAAGAATAAAGATTCATAAAAATAGGGTTAGAAATAAATATCTTAGTTCTGCTTTGTATGTCCATGAAAAAAATACAGGCCACACTATTAATTTTGATGAAGCTCAGGTTGTCTTCTTTGAGAAAAATGAAATAAAAAGAAGAATTAAAGAATCTTTATTATTGAAAATTTATTATTCTGAAGCAATTAACTTATTTAAGAGTTATTTTAATATTAAGGGTGAAAGGGAAATAAATGGATTTGTGGGTAATGTCTAATATATATATATATATGGTGTAGTTTTTTGTAGTTCTTTATATTTAAGAAGTCTGCTTGTAGCAGTGAAACCTTTGGTTGTGTTTTAATTTAGTTTTTTCTTGGCTAGTCTGTTTGAATTTTGGATTTGGGGTAATTTTAACACTAAATAGATATATGTGTGCTTTAGGAAACTGATCATTCTTCTAAGGATGGGCGTTCTCTAAAAATCTCTGGTTTCTGGCTGAATGCATAGTAAACATAGTTTGACTATTTTTGTTTACAAAATATCTAGTAAAATCAAATAACATTTGCTGAAAATAGTTCAAATGATATAAAATGATGTTCATATAATCTTTATGCATAGAATGTTTACAAAGCTACTGATACAAATTATTCTCTCTCCAAGAATTAGCTACTCTTTTTATATTCACAAAAGACTCTAATTTTCATAGTGGTTGTAGAAATATGTGATTCAAGATAAATCAGATTCTTGACTTTTAAAATAAATGATCCCAAATAACATGCATACACTTTATAAAGCAAGAAAAAAACTTCTCATTCAGAAAATTCAGTACAGAGTTAATTCTTGATTTATATTTTGTTTCAATAAAAAATAGTTATCATTGACTGCATTAATAATGTTCATTTTTTTCATAGCCAATATAATACCATTCCCATAATTAAAAAGCATCCAGTACCTTTATGTAATTTAAATAAAGCTAACTGGAGTCAATATACTGGATATCTTGAAAAAAATATTAATAAAATCTTCCCTCAGCCCTTCTGGCTTTAATAGAATAAATATATATATATATTAACAACAGTTGCCAAAGGATCGATTTCCTAAAAGATACATAAAACAATTTATTTCAAATCAGAACATAACTAACTAGCAGTGGTCCTTATCTAATTTATTGGAAATTTGTTCTCCAAAAAATACTGTCACACTTATAAAATCTTTTGATGATGCTTTGCAAAAAAAAAAAAAAAAGGAGGGGGAGGGATGGGGTGAATAAAGTCCATAAAAATTGGAAACAAACTACACAAAGATCAATCTAATTGGTTTGATCCCTTCTGCACAGGTATGGTACCATTATTATAGCCAAGAAAACTGCCAGATGTACATATTAAACTTCTAAGCCCAAGATTATAGATTAGAAAAAGCATTATTACAGCATAAGTAGTACTTGTCTTTCACAATGTTCTAATTTAAATTTAACAAAATGAGAAGATATTAATGAACTTCCTAGCAACTGTCTTAGATCAGAAAAGACTTCAAGAGAACTTAATTTTAAAGTTTTAATACATTTCAAATCTAAAGCATGATTAACAAAATTATTTATTAACATAATTCTTACAAAAACTATTAAAAAAATTTGTCAGTCATGAAAACTAAATGAATCTTAAAACTTAAAAAATCTAACAATCTAAAAAATTATACAACAATCTAAAAAATTATCACTAATGTCATTAGTATGTCATTCTTAAAGTTGGAAACCATTTACTTTTGTAAAAGGTTGGATTTAAATTATGACAACATTACTGTGAATAAGTTTTACTATAACTATTCATATTTAAAAAAGATAGGTGCAAAGCCTCTAAAGTTTTTAACTTGACAAAATGTTTTTCAACAGAAAATTTTGAGTGGAATTACAGAACTTCAAAGAGAATGCGCACTCACAGAGTCTTGTTCTCTCATTTACTTTATTTAATATATATATTAGTGATCTTCCAGAAACTTAATGCAGAAAATTAATTTATATTGAAACATTGTCTTGAACTCATAAAAAAAATTCTTCCCAGAAATAAAAAAGCCTCTTAATAAGAAAATTTGGAAATATTTTTAAAAACTGGAATCAAAACTTAATCTCACACGGATAGTATGTTCAGCTGTATATAAAAGCAACGAAGAAACATCTTGTAAACAAAATGTAACTTTCTGAAACAACTGACTCACCTCAAGCTATTTAGGAGTAACCTTGGATCATAGCAGTTTAATTAATCTTCTTCATTTGTCAAAGATTAGATTTAAAATAATTCATAAATCTAAAATAATGGAAATCTATATAGCACTACAATTACTCTAAGAACAACTTCCTTATGCCTAGTATATTATAGTGCTAAATATTTGCTTCTAGTTTAAAGAAAACATGTATTATTATGAGAAATATTTCTCATGTTTTCAAGCTCACTCCCTCGCAATACCTTCCCAAACTTTCAAGTATTCCTTTACCAAATATTAGAAGATAACCTTCCTAAAACAAAAAATCAGATTCACTATTGAATCAAGACAGTTTCATCATGCAAGATCCTTTCTAAATGTTCATTTAAAAAGCTTTTCAACAATTAAAGAATTATGGCATTAAAAATCAGGTTCTTGCAAAATCTAGAAAAAAATATTTTTCAAATCTAACAATCAAGCCAGCAGGAATTGATCTTTCTAAAAATTATCAGAATCTCATCACTAAATGTAGGAATAAACATAGCCAATCAAAACATAGAATAACATAATTGAAAAGCTATTAGAGAATCTATCTCCTGACTACAATCTATGCAGATTACTTTATAATGTGTGTGAATATTAAAATATATATATATGCTAAATAAAAAAATTTACTTACATCACCTAAAGACAAAGAAGTACCGATGGTTTTCATTACATCCATAATGTGCTCAATATCTGAATGATCAGAATCCCATACCAAGCCAATACTCACTACAAAAAAACACAAATACTATTTAAATAATAATAATTATAAGAGCTAAAACATTTTCAAATATAATTATTAAAATAAAAAAAATAAAAATTACAATAAAAATGAAATAAAAAATACCAGAATTATAATTTTTTAAGGAGGACTCACAGACACAAAGAAGTGATAAAAGAAAAAGTTTATAAACAGTTTACATGTATGTTGAAATAGTAATTTTTGATGAATGCAAAATAAGCATAGATAGATTTAGTATTCAAAGAGGACAAGAAAATTAAGCAGACAAAAAGTAAGGCATAGCATGCATGAAAAAATTAAATTGAAAAAAGATACACACAATTAGAACTAAATTTCAAAATATAGATAAATAAATATATAGAGGTAAATATTCATAAAAAAATGATATAGCTACAGACTGAAAATTATAAAATAAAAAACATTTTTGTCATTATAAATTAAATAAATTCACTTTGTAGCTAAAGTTTTACAAAATTATATATGTTTTATTCTTAAAATCTAATTAAACCAAATATATATATCAGTTTGTTAAATTTCAATTAATGAAATCCAAAATTGAATAGAGAAAAATCTAAGTAAACATGATAATCCTGATCTAAAAGTATTTTTAACAAGAAGATACATCTAAAAATATAATTGGAGGAAAAGTTGAAATTATAATTCCTTTATTAAAAATTTAATTGATATTGTTAAGTGCATGAAAAACTCAGGCATTTGCTTATATATATATGATTATAAAAAAGAGATGATTTTTCGATCATATAAGTTTTATAGCAAAAAGAGAAAGTATGAAATAGAGTGCAAAGGGAAAAGTTATATTCTTGAACCAACAGTTTTTAGTATCCAAGAAATTGCACTGAAATTCACTGCCTTTTAAACCAATGAAACAAAAACTATTTGAATAAGAAAACAAAATTTATTCTGAAAATCTCAAGCTACTCTTAAATGATTCTATCTTCATTTGTGAAATGATGCCAGAAACCATGGAAAAATAAAACTATGCCCAAACCACTTAAATACTAAAATTATAGCAGGATCATGAAAAAAAAAACCTACAATCAGAATCATTTAAATATGAATTACCATTTTTTTAATATGCTGAAAAACCAAATCAACAAACTTTTAAGTTACAAATGGTTAGAAAAGCTCTTGTAAAAATAGTGTCTCCCAAGCAGCTGATAATATCTAACCATGATTTCTTCACAAACAAATATTTTTCAACTAACATCAACATATTAGTCATGAAAATATGCATTTTAAGATGATATGCATAGCAAAATGTAGTAAAATACAACATGATAAAACTACAAAACCCAGAATAATGGAGTTTGTTTTTATTTGGAAAATTTCATATCTCAGTTATAAACTAGAATTCTCCCAGAGAAAATAAATATAAATTATAAGCAATTTGATTTTTTGAATTTAAGAGCAGAAATAAATAATTTCATCTTCACTTTAATTTCTAAAAAATAATTTATATAATATTTTTTATTATTTTTATTTATACTGTTGATTTTACATTAGTCTAACAAGGAATGAGATACATTTAAAGTAGAAGAGTTAATATATAAAAAGTAAGACAAGATACAATAATACATATGATAATTACATATTTTTCTTTCTCTTTTACAAATCATAATACATGAATATTCTATTCACTTTTACTTGGTTTTCATTCAAAATCTACATCTGTTCAATAATCTTGAACTGATAAAATTTAAGTGCCTGAATAAATAAACAAATTTCTCCTAAAAACTGCAAGCTGCTGAGGACTGATCTTAACATATGTCATCATCTATAAAATAATGCTATTAGTGATGAAAAAGAACACTGCAGCCAAAATTGTTTAAATGATACTAGCAACTATTGTGAAAAACAAAAACAAAATCTTAAATGTCAATTTCTTTTTTTATATGCTGAGTGATCAAATTAACAAATTTGTAAGCCACAAATGTTTAGAAAATCTCTAGCTAAAAGCAGTTAATAATATCTTGCCAAGACTCCTCATGTATAAGTATTTTTTAACTACCATAAAAATTGTTATGTATTAACTGATTGTGTATTTATTAATATATATATATGTGTGTGTGTATGACACTAGAAATAATTATATGCAGAAAGTAGAATTAAACTACATATTCTAATTTACATAGCCCTAATGCTAATTATAACAGTTACTAAATTTGACTGCAAAACATCTAATGCAGAAGTAGTAGAAGTAAAGTGAAAAAGCAGACTAGTGAAAATTAGAAGAGTAGAATGAAAGCAGATAGTGCAGTTGCAGACCATATATAGTAGAAGAAAGAGATCCAGTCCAATTCAATTAAACTGACTCAAAGATATGAGAGAGCAGAAAGGTTCTTATTAAAATTGCTGGTGAATGACTCTGAAATTATAGGGGTTAAATAATAAACATGAAGCAAATAGTTATTAAAAAAAAAGACTTAATATATTGTGGAAATGGAATTTAACTCTATTTATCAATCTATCTATTTACCAATATTTAAATTGTTCCATGATCAATATTATTTATTGCTGTTTCAACTAGCCAATCGCCAGATGAACTACTAATTATTATTATTAACATATATTATTACGAGTAAATAAACTTGTTTCAGATATTAAATAAAATTTCGGTATTTTCAATTTAAGTTAAATATTTAAGTGTACTGCAGTTAAATTATAGTCTAGCCCTGTATATATCAAAAAATATTAATCATTTAAATAGATATTTTAGTATGATATGCATATCAAAATATGATAAAAAAAACATGATAAAATTAAAAAAACCCAGAATAATTCCCAAATATCATTTATAAACCAGGAGATTTCCTGAGAAAATAAATATAAACTGTGCCTTGTTATTTTGAACTTAAATAGAAAAAAAGTAATTTCATTCTCTTGATTACTTTCTAAAAAAAAAGATTATATAATATTTTTATTGTCCTAAGTTAAAATGTATTTAAAAATATTTTATTACATATCTTTGGCTATATGTTATAATAAAACAAGTTATAAGAGAGGTGGGATAATTAATGTATAAAAAGTAGGTCGAACATAGTAATTCTTCTCTCTTATAAATAATTATACTCAAATATTCATTCTTCTATAGTTTTAAATTCAAGATGAAACCAAATAAAAGTTATATATATATATTGTAACAGTATAGAAATAATGGTCTCACAAGTTGGGCAACAATTGTAACCATAAGGAAAATAGGAGTTAATAAGAGAGAATATGAGATTGCAATGTCCCACAATTGGGTAGGCATTTGAAACAGTACATCACATTAGAGCTGAATTATAAGGAGATAGAAAACCATCAATCATCCCCAAATAAACAAAATATAAAATTAAATATCTAAGGAATGACCATGAGAGATCAGCAAAGAACTAACTATAAGTTCATCAGCATTACACAAAAGTAATAATAACTCATCATCATGAAGGATCAACAATAAAAAATAAATCAACAGTCAATTTTGTGACTATATTTCAAAGTGGTCCATTACAGACCAGGCTAATTATTTAGCCACTGCCAAACCTAGGGCAGGAATACAAACAATGATTATCTGGATGCATATACTTAGGTGCTATTCCATCAAAATATAACAATAAGTCAAATAATGCTGAGATACTGAAAACATCTTGACGATCATCAATGCTCTGGCCACTTAGTACCATTAATGTACTGGTCAACTATAAACTAAATTTCTAAAGAAGTAACAAATAAAATGAAATGTAGTGCACGGACTTTAAAGGATATCCCTTTTGCACTCACCAGGATTATCATCAGCTGGATGTCCATAAAACTTCTACTTAATATAACTTATGTACAAATCTTGTTCAGGAAGCAGAAATTATATAAATTATTACCATGAACAAAAGAAATAAATAAATCAGCTTATTATATATCACTTCAAATAAATTCTAGGTTTACCCTATTATAAGTAAATAGTTTTAATAGGCTCATTTAAAAAAATCCTAGAATATTAAATTGTAATGAAATAAAGTCACACACACTGCCAATTCATGTAACAGTAGTTGGAAGGATAAAAAAATTAAGACTAAAAAAATATTTTTAAAACAATTATTTAATAATTAACTGATTAATAATAAACAAAAGAAAATGACATGATGGTATGAAATTTTAAACATTTCATCAAAAAAATATAGTTTCATAAAAATTATATTAATCAGTTAATTTCTATTCATAAATTAACTTTTAATTCATTAAGTTACTTCTTTAAAATAACTAAGAGTTGAAAAAGCATTACTTTCAAAATCAAAGATAACAATTATTGGTTTATGGTGTTAATTAACATTTTGTTAAATTTTTAGGAGAGAAAATTAATGAAAAGAGAAAAACATGTTTAAAAAAAAAATTAAATTTACAAATAATTAAATTTTCTAAAACTCTTGCATAATTTTGAAAAGACAATTGACTGGATTTAAAAAAAAAATGTTTCACAATTTAAAAATATTAACTTAATGAAAATATGGTACTCATCTTTTAGCTAAAGATGCAACTCTTTGGCGCGGTTTTCGTGCCAAAACACATAATAATGCTGTTTCCGCGGCCGACACGTTCGAACCCGTGTTTACTATAATACAATTTTTTTGTTGTGCTACAGAATGCAGGCCGCTATGTCGCATCATAGTACAGCATGTATGTCACATAGTAGCAAATACATTTTCCGAATTCGCACAATTTATAAAATAATTACGGCTTGATGAGAATTTGTATTTGAATTGTATTGAAATGTTGTTTTCATTGGATTTTTTTTTATTTTAAACTATTGAAATGTTCAGATTTTTTAAAACAATAATTATAAGACTTTTTACAGCGTACTGTATTGAACTTTTATTTGGGAAAATGTTAAATATCTATGTTTTTATTGAGTTACAATTAGGTAACGGGTCAAGTAACGTACTGTTAGTAACATTCCATGAGCTTCTACCGTCTGTATATTTTTGAAGTAAAAAAGAGCGGTACGAAAAAAATATCCAGTAAGAAAAGTCCAAATATACAGTTCTTTTTTGTAAATTTAATAAAAAGCAAATATTATAAACATGTTTAATAAGTAAAGAAGACATTTATATGTGTTTGTTGTGTTTAAAAAAGTTTGAGTTTCTTTCTTCTGTCCAATTTTGAATTTTTTTATTTTAGCATTACAAACAAACAGAACACTAACCCTAAACTAACCCTAAAACTAACCGTAACAACTTTTACTTTTATTACGATTATTATTTTTTAGTTAAACAACAACAAGAAAAGCCGTAACACAAGTAAAAAAATATCCGATAGAAAATTGATAAAAAAAAAGCCGTAACACAAGTAAAAAAATATCCAATAGAAAATTGATAAAAAAAAGCCGTAACACAATTTAAAAAGTATACGATATAAAAAACACGAATCAAATTGTAATTTGTTGATTTTATTTTACATTTATTATTATCATTTAAATTGTATACGTTAATAAAAAATAATATTTAAAAAAGATGATTTTGTTTTGTTTTTATTTTCACATTACAAAAAAAGCACAGAAAAATTATTAAAATCAACGGCCCATGAATGTTCATATTTTATAGTTTCAGCATGAAAACGGCGCCATCCAACGGCATCTTTAGCTATAAGTTAAGCACCAAAAATATTTAAAATAATCAATTCTTACAATAAAAAATAACTTTTTTTTTTACTATAAATGAAAATCTAGTGTGTGCACACAAAAATACCTTTAACCACCATTTTATTTTCTGTGGAGTTCTTTCCGGTTACAATTTCCAATTTTTTTCCAATTGAGTTTCTCCTTGAAGGTTTCTAGACATGTACATGGTTAATTTGTCATTTTATTGGTTTGCAGTATTTCCAGGTTAAAAATAGCAAATTGTAACCATTTCTTTCCATTAAAATTTCCTGGTGAGATTAACATAGAGAAACTAATTCTCTTGGTAGAAGACCAAGTTTCATAATATTTTAGGGGGTTACTGCTTCTCTACACTTTTATTCCAGTGAAGGCAGATTACATGGGGGAAGACAATGTTTAGTTTTTAGCTGAATTTAGCATATGGTTTTTTCATTATACAAACCATTTTTATGACTAAACTCATAGTATGCTACAATCTGTCTCTAATATGACAATTTTTATAACCAATTAAGTATATTTTTACAAACAGTTGTTCAGCTATTTCCCTCTTTAATCATAGACATTGAAAAACAAGTCAAATAATTAAATTAATATGATAAAATTCTTGACATTCCTTTCCAATTAAAAAAAATTCCTTGCAAAAAGAAAACACAATAATCAGTTAATTATATTGATTTGATTTTTTGTAATGAAGAGATAAAAAGATAAGAAAAACAACAATCCTAATTAAAAATGAAATTTACCTAAAGTGTTAGAATCTTATTTTGTTTTTCTTTTTAAAAATATTCTTAATCATAAGACTATCTCTTTGGAAATATTAAAATTAATATTTATTAAATATTTTTACAAAAAGGAAAATTTTTTCTCTTAGTACATTTTCATAGTTTAAATTAAAACTATTAATTAATTATAATTACTAAAGATAGAGTTTAAAAAACTTGTTTATATTCTTTGTTTTTTTTTTTTTTTAGTTTTTTCAAAATGCTTAAGACTGGTTTATTTATATATAAATTTAAGTAGAGAAGAAGGTGGGAACCATCTTTTTCTCATAAAATCTCTGCCTTGTGTTTTGATTTGAGTTTCCTATGCAGTCATTATTGCATCTGATTGGTTGTCATATAAGTATTTTTAAGATGTTTTTGTCAAAGGTTTCAGCCTTTCTTGTTATTATTTTTTCTCCCTTCTACAATCATTTATAACTTATTAAAATATTTCCATATTAAAATCATATTATTATTTAACAAATTTAATGTTTGAGAATTTGCATACTATCACTGTGGGACTTAAAATATTTAGTTAATTGAAAACCCATTATTATTATAAAAAATATGCATCGAAAAATTAAATATTATTTTCTCCATTAATTAAATAATTCTATATTTAAACTTGAGGAGCATATTAACACCTATCTAATTATTTTTAATGCAGTGATATAGCCAACTCATTACAATATATATATATATAAGCAATAAAAAAAAAGTAACAAAAAGGAACCATCAATGATTCATAAATATATAAGTACAATTATGATTCCTTGTTTAAAAATGAGAAACTAAAATAATAATTAAAAAAAGATTCATTAAATTAATTAAAATAAAATTACTTAATAATAAAATTTCAATTGAAATACTTAACTTGATAAAAATAGGAACTCAGATTCTAAAGACAAGTGAACCATTTTAATTATACTTATAAC
This sequence comes from Epiperipatus broadwayi, assembly GCA_028023455.1. NCBI lineage: Eukaryota > Metazoa > Onychophora > Udeonychophora > Euonychophora > Peripatidae > Epiperipatus > Epiperipatus broadwayi. The sequence continues at coordinate 5,601,438 of JAQFVV010012401.1, forward strand.
AAGTATATGTATGTGTATAAATAAAAGTTCAGGCAATACTTTTGGCAGAATGAAATTATTTTAAATTTAATAAAATGGCCAGGAAATAAATGCAATCTTACGATATTACTTTATTAATACTAAAATTATAATATAAAATGGAAAGTTGAAAATGACTTAAGTGAATTGAAAGTCATTATTTTGTGATATATCTAATTTAAATATTTAATTTCTTACTAGTACATGCTAAATATTTGAGAAAATATTTATGAGAAAATATGAATGAACACAATGATAGGCATAATAAATTATGAATGTATTATGATGCGCAGATTTTTAAAATTATACCATCTTCTAATGGCTGAAGAATAATATAGTACTTTTAGTATATCACAATTCATTCAGTAGATAAGGATATGTCCTAAAGTTTTCTATAAAGTAAAAGAATTTATACTTCAATAAAGTAAAGAAATATAGGATACTATGGATTACAGATAACTGGTCCTGCAGACAAGCCATTATAGTATAAATTTTGTTAGTATTGTTGTCATGGATAGCAGATAACTTGCCCTGCACACAAGCCAGTCAGATCTTGTAGATATGTAATGCTATAGTTAGGAGTATTTTGAACTAGTATTAATTTAAGATGAACTAGCCATAGGAAAGTTTAGCTTTCAGTTGACATCAAACTTAAAAGCTAGATTAGTATTTAGTACTTTTGTGCACATGTGTGTGTATGCTTGACAAATTGGGATTTTATTTTTTCTGTTTTATTATCTTGCTGAGTGTACTTTCAGCGTGGAGCACCATAATCATAGCATTCTTATTTCATTATGTTGTTGCTCCTTATATAATCTTTATTAATATAAATATGCAAATGGTCTTAATGAATTCCACCTGTGAGATTCTTGTGGTTAGCTATGAACTATGACTCATTCACCTTCTTATTACACGTGGCGTGTTCTAGGCATACTAGGTTAATGATCTGTAGATCGAAACTGTGACTGATTCTTCAATGTAAGTATGATTTCAGGAAAGTAATGACCCAGTATTAAAAATTTGAAGTTATAATTGTTCGGTGTTTATTCTATAAGCAATATGAAGTCCACAAGTGATAAATTAGGACATTTAAGATACGTTAAAGCATGTAAATATATTTATTTCAATCATTTAGGTTATCTTTAAATCTCTTTGATAAACTGTATATTCAGTCATTCACATAGTAAGCATCAATTGAGAAACAAATATTTTTGATTAAAATTCAATGTTTGTTTTGTACTATGTCTCAACATCACATAAACATCAGCATGTGCAAATAAATAATTTACAGAGAAATAAGAAAAGCATTTAAAATATTTAAAAATAACTATGTCATATTATTACTAGAATTATTTAATGTTTATAATATTGAAAGTCACAAAAGTATTTAAGAAAATACATCAAGTCATGGATTATGTGCAGGACCTAAAATAATTCTGGTGTTTATGACATCAGTCAAAAAAGACATATCATTTACAACTGTATATACAAAAAGATATTATTATTATATAAATAAAGAAAAATTAAAATTGTGATCATTAATTTATTATATTTTCAAATTTTTTATTTTCTAAATAAAATTACTGCTTAGATTATAATTGATGTTTATATGTCTTTACATGAACTCACAGATTCAAATTTTATGATCCCATGATTTAGTCATGAGCAAATAAATTAGGTATACTATCAGTCTTCTAAATAGAAAAGAAAGGCAGTGATAGCACAAAAAAAAAAAATACATGGAAATAATATACAGTAAATGAAAGTTAAGTGAAGATTATAGATTTTAAATATAATTGATAATTTAATTACATTTAGATTATAAGCATTTATATATAAGTGAGGTTCCAAAGTTCTAATTCAAAAGCAGATGAACATGAGTGATGTTCTGAATCTACTGATGATGTCTGAGAAAATGAGAGGTATGTTGTATCCTTTATTACAAGAACTCATTTCTTGCTTCATAATTTTTAAATTGTTTGAATGGTTTGTACATGAGTTTCTAGAATTAACATTTCATTTGAAAATGTTGCATGATGAGACTATGTCTTAATTCAGGATTTTCCAGATAAATAAAGATAAAAACAAAATCAATTTTGCTATTATCTAATAATTTTATGAGGTTTAAATTAGAGGAAAACTTTCAAGAGAAGTCTATAGTTCTAATGTTTTAATAACTTTTTGGTTTTAATAATTTTCAGACAAAATCTATTATGTTAGATTTAAAATCTTATTGGCTGTGGTAAAGACAGTTAATTTTCTTAGAAATACCCCAAACTTCCATTAACTTTGCATGCAAGAAATCAATTTTTTCTAATTGAAACTTATAGAATTTGTTTTTTCTGTCTTTTTTTTGGTACTTCTGAGAAATTTTGTTATCTCATTAGATATTGTTAAATCTTTGGTAGTCATCGCCTTTAAAAATAGTTTTGTATTTTTTTGTTTCAATCAGGAAAAAGAATATTCTGTAATATCTTTTTAAGATGTCTGCTGTCTTTGCTATGAAATAGCAAATTGTTATGAAAAATAATTTAACTAATTATTTTTTTAAAAAAATATTGAAAATATGGATATAATTGTTTTCTTTTATTATTGAAATAAATATATCATATTTGATGTACAAGTTTTCTAGTTGTAATTTTATATTGGACTATTTCCATCATCTAGACCAGGGATCAGCAAATTGCAACTCACAAGCCAAATATAGCTCTTGGATCCCAATCTTCTGGCTTTTTTTATCATAATACACATAAAAACACATTTTTTGCTTCCTCTTGTAATTTATAAATAAATATATTAACTCTAGGAAAGAGAAAATATGCATTAGAACACTGTTTTCTTGAATTCAGCCATATTATACAATAATAATTATTGTATATAAAGGATATTTAAAAATTACAAATTTGTGAATATATCAAACTGTCCAAGTAATTTTTTGTTTTATTTATTTATTTATTTATTTTTAAAAGAATTTTTTTCTTCTTAGGATTTACAAAGATTCTATTATGTTCTATTACTAAAATAAATGTTCAAATATATTCATAGCCATTCAAGAAATTCATATCTTTCACAACACATTTTTCATTTCTTTCCTTGTGGCAATTTAATAGAGGGAGGAGGGCAGGGGTATCTCTTTCATTGTGGCTCTTTAATGGGGGGAGGGGGATTTTAAAAAAATGGCTTTGTGTTAAAATATTTGCCAACCTGCGATCCAGTTCTATAACAATTGTTAAATGTTTTTTTTTAAAAATTCAAGCCTTATTTATATTTTTCCAAATACATTTAACTTTTAGTAATAACACACAGATTAGTATACAACATATCATTTTGAATGGTATTACTCTATTCACTTCTTCAGATGTTGCTGGCCTGACCAGTGTCAGTATTAGTATGCAAAATCAACCAGTGACCTTAAGATTTATGAACACTGAATTTAAAATGATGTAACCAATTGGGCCACTCTACCTAAAACAATAGTCAGCAGAAACTATACTTCTGATTTCATTTTTTATTTTTAAAAGCAAGATTAATGAGTGATTTGTGTATATGGATTATCACAATAGGTTGATTCATAGAGATGGTTATTTGCTATTGTTATGTCAGTGATTTCTTTTACCCCCCCCCCTCTACTCAATATTTTTGTATTTTCACAAATGAACATATATTTATTCCTACATGAATAATCTGCTATTTTATAATCATCTATTTTTTTCTTTTCTAATTATTACTTTGTATTCCTTTAATTATTTTTTTGATACATGTATACATGTTCTTTAATCATTTTTTGATTAGAAAGGAAAAAGCAGATGGGTTTAAAATAGTAGACCATACATATACCAATGAATTTATGGTTGATTAACTACAAGAATATCAAATAGAGAAGAAAAAAATTAAAAGAAAGAGTGAAGACACTACTCATATCATAATAGTAAATAACCCAATAAATCAATCTAGTGTGATAATTCATAATGTACAGAAACCAATCATTGACCTCACACTTGAAAAGAACAAATGAAAAAATCAGAAAGATTGTCATAGATAAATATACAAAATTTCTACTGATTATTGAGGTAGACAGAATGGCTAGTTGGTTAGAACATCATCTTAAAGTCAGTATTCATAAATCTGAAGTACATCAGTTTGATGGTTCCCATGCTAGCACTGTCACTGGTTAGCCAGCGACAACTAAAAAAAATAGAAGAGCAATATCACTTGAAATGTTGTATTATATACTAACTTGTGTGTTTTACTAAATGCCAAACATATTTGAAAAGGTATAAATAAAGTTTTATTTTTTTTTAAAAACATTTAACACAATTAAACTAGACAATCAAATACTTCAAGATAAATAAAATGCCATATTACAAACTTTTGGAAGAGCATTGTGATTTCTATATTTAGTAGTTCGGCCTTTCCCTGCACTCTGTTGATTATATTATAACACATAGATGGCAGTAAAAGACATTCTCTATTATTTTATTATGAAAACTGACTTTGCTGGAAGAAAAATACATAGAGCCAATCATTTCTTTTACCTTTCTCTATCTCTGTATACAGTATTTAATTCACTGACATTAAAAAATAACATTTTTATAGAACTATGTTTAAATTTCTGAGAACATTTTTCTTAATTGAAATAATGCCAAACTTTTGAAAATTCTCTATAAAATATTTTTAAGACTAACAATTACAAAACTATGCAGCCACAGTTTTAAAACTTGGTACATGATAATTAATATAACCTATTTCTTATCTGCTAATATAATGAAAATGTGAATAAATAATCTTACAATTTATATATTTCATTCAGTATTTGATTAGCCTGGTGAATACTGTCTTCTTAATTATCTTTTTTTTTTTTGAGAGAGATGCTTGAGAATTCTCAGCAAAGTGTAGAGTATTAAAAAGGTGTTTTGTTTTTTTTAATGCTGTGTAGTAGGTATATATATAATAAGTGTAATAATGCTCAAGGCTAAATGGGTTTGTAAGTAATCATTAAAAACCAGTTAACACTTAGACAATCCCAATATCAATCAATCAACAATTTCAAACTATTATCAAGGCAATGGCCACCTTTATTGTTAAAAGGAGGTTGCTTTGACAACAGTTTGAAATTTTTGATTGTTAATGATATTGGGTTTGTCTAAGTATTAACTAGTTTTTAATGATATATATATTTTATCTTTTGTTTGTTATCTATATACATAAAGTAAGAATGTATCTAATGTCTTTTAACTCTGGGACTAATAGATCAGTTTTGATGTTTTGTCACACACACACCCCTTCTATTTTCTAAATTTAATAGCAAGGAAAGTCATAAAGCTACATCTACCATGTTCTGCTCTACACAAATCATATTTATTACTATGTATAAATAATATTTTTTTGTATGAATAACCAAGTCATTTATTCTTAAACTTCATTGAATTTTACTATCTGATGCCAAGATAAATTCAATTTACATGATTACTTTATCTAGTGTCACATTTGATGTTCTGAAAAGTGCAATTTTAAGAAACAAAATTTCTAAATTCACAAATGTTACTGATAAGTTGTGAAAATAGATCAGCTTACATTTAATTACCCACATGAATACCTAACAAAGAATTTTATCAACTTTTTCTAAGATAAATTTAATTTATTTTTTTTATTTTCATCTTACCTTTATTTTTTTTTTTGGAATTAAAAAAAAAAAGATTATATCAATATTTTTTACCTTACTATTCAATTTTGATTGGGGCAGGAGGGAGGATCCATATGTGTAGCACAAGCAGATTTTATAATATTTAACTTTCTTGCTTTAATAGTAAGCTTACTAAATTGACAATATACAATAAATGCTATTCTCATGGACTGTTATACATAAGGTGTTCTTGTCCAGTGAGACTGGATTGGGCTAAGATTAGCTACATGCGACATAATTAGAAAAAATACTTTCATGGGACATAAATATAACTAATGTAATATGCCACAATCCTAAATCAAGATTTTATTTATTTACAGTACATTCTAACCATCTTCCAAACTATGTTACATGAAATATCAGTGTTCTGTAAAAAATTATGAAAACTAATATAAATCTCATGTTTTTAAATAGTGCACCAAGATAAAGATCATTTGAACATGTCAAAGCACTTTAGTAATGTGATCTGTGTGTACCCAATAAATCATAACATCAACAATTGTTAGTAACCTGTCAAAATAAGTGGATGTTAGCTTTGCCAGCTGACCAGATATTATTCATGACAATATTTGTTTACTAAACACACCATTGTATTATTTTGCTTAAATATGTACATTTATTATTATTATTATAAGCTTTTATTAGCACTTTTGACTTTTTATAATAATTTCAATCGACTGGCATAAAATTTGTGACTGAACATTTTTTAATATTATTATAAACTTTTCTTATAGAATAATAAATTATTTCTTATTATAATTATATTATTTACTTTAGCAGTACAGCTTTTACACTATTTTACATTTGATTTTATATATTAAAATCTTAATTATTTAGCAATCTTTAATTTTTGCTACCAAACATTTTATCAAATTATTTTTATTATAATTGCTTTTCAATTATTGACACTTTTTAGTGCTTTTCTTTCACATTCACTTTTGTGTATTCATTTATGGTTCTGATTAATATTAAAATTTAAATATTATTAAAAAAATTATCCAAGAGTTCTAGGTTAAAGAGAGGAACTTTAAAACAAAGAGAGGTAAGTACTTCTTTTGGTACATCTATGATGGAAGAAGAAACTGTGGTTTTTTCAAAGTTGAATAATTAAAAAGAAAATGTCATCTAACCATGATGAAAGTTATTTAAAGTGAGAATTTACATGTATTGACAACACAAATGCTTGTGATGCAGTTAAACTTTGTAGGCATACAAAAAAACAACAACAACAAAAAAAAAAACATACTGATTACAATAAAAAAGATATACATTTAAAAAAAACAAAACAAAACAAACATTATGATTCTCTAGAAAAATCTAAGCTTCAAATAATTATAATTGCTAAACCTATAAATGAAAGTGCAAGATAGGTATTTTTCACATGAGTTATCACATTGCACTTAATGGTGAAGCTTATACAATTGGAGATATGCTTATTAAGTCTTGTGTCAACAGACATCATTTCACGCATGTAAAACAAAGAGACTTCTAAAAAAATTAGATACATTATAATTATCAAATAATATTGTTTCATGCTGCATCAAATAGCTTTCTTCCAACATAGAAAAAAAATTAATTAATTGACTTAAGACTTTGCAGTGAATATGTATTGCAAATGGATGAGTATGTAGATATTTCAGAGGTCACTGTATTATTGGCCATTTGTTCGTTATGTATTTGATAATAGTATCGAAGAAAATTACTCATGTGTGAATATCTGCAAGAAAGAGTTAGTAGAAAAGATATATCCAACTGTATTAATAATTATATTACATAATAGAAAATTGTTTAAAAAAAGTATATTGATATTTGTACAGATAGTGCTCAAGCAATAGTTGGAAAGATGAAAGGGGTTATAATACGTATTCTGCAAAAAGCTAGAAAAGCCACAAAATTATTATTATATTTTGTGTAGGCAGGCACTAGTAACAACAAGGGATACTTAAAAACTATTTTAGATGAAATCGTAAAAATATCAACTATGTAAAATTTTGACAAAAAATTATTTTGGATGAAACCGTAAAAATATCAACTATGTAAAATTTTGACACTTCAATCCAGGTTATTTAAAATTTTATGTGATAAACTGGATAGTAAACATACTGCACTTTTATTACATACTGAAGTGAAATGGCTATCCAGAAGAAAAGCATCTTTTTAAACTTCAAAGCGAGTTATTGATTTTTTTTCACATCAAATAATTTAGGAAAGAATTTAATTGAATTTTTAACAAATCCTTTATAATAAATTAATGAGTCGTGCATATTTAGCAAATATTTTTGCTAAGTACAATGAAATCAACTTACCATTATAAGAAAAGAATATTATAATTTTTAATGCATGAGATAAAGTTGTATTTTCTGACAGAAAGTCATAATTCTGAATTTCTCAAATGAATAGAATAATTTTGATTGTCTTCTCACTTTGCACGAAATTTTAACTGAAATAAATTCTAAAATAGACAATGAAGTTTCCAATGTAATTTTAAAACATTTGCATAATTTACAATCAATCCATTCACAATATTTTCCCAAGTCCAGTAAGGACAATTCCTGGGTTCAGAATCTATTTACAGTGACAAATAAAGTCATAGATTTCAATGCAAGTGATTATGAAAATCTAATTGATTTAATTAACCTATGCTTTAAAACAAAAATGCAAAATATTGTCATTAAATGATTTTGTGAAAAATTTAACAGAAGAGTACCACAATATGTCAAAACTAGCTATTCATCTTTTGTTTCCTTTTAAGAAATATTTATGCAAGCCAGGATTTTTATATTATGCTGCAACTAAATTAAAAAGTATAGGAACAGACTCAATGCAACACTGGACATGAGAATTTAGCTTTCAAATATTGTATCTGATAACAAAAAAAATTTGTAAATTGGAGGCACCAACATCTCAAATTCATTAAGAACATAATTTTACCATATATACGCTAGTTTATTTTACTATTTTCATGTGTTTTGTTTTACATAATTAAAATTTGAGAATAAATGTTTGTTTTGCTTTTTAACTCTTATATTAACTTGTTAATTTATTTATTCTTAATATCTACTTTATAAAATAACCAATGTGTTCCACTAGAATTTCAGGATTTGTGTAATGTTCCATGAAAAGTTTTAAGAAAGGCTGTTATAATCTATCATATTATACAAATTAACATTTGTTTCTCAAGATAAAACAGCTCACTAAGAATAAATATTATTTCTTCTTTAAAAAAAATGAATGCATTATAATAATTTAAATTTTGATGCATAGTAATATTTATAAAAATATTAAAGTTAAAATCCAATGGCATGAACCAGCTTCTGTGCCCATTTTTAATTATATTATTAGAATAAAATAAAATAATTGAACTGTGAGTTAATTAGGAGATAATGTGACATTTGAGCATCAAAGTAACAAATTGAGCTTTGATTCAAGAACTTTTATCTCTCTGTATTACTAGACTAAGCCATATAAAGGTTCTTTTAAAATATATAACTTAATGAATGAGAAAGATGAATGTGAAAGTAAAAATTGTCAATTCTAAATATAGAAAATAAACATTAAAAAATATTATTTATTAATGTCTACAATAAAAAAATAATATATATAAAATAAAATAAAAATAGAATGCAGGAGAGGTTAGTCTACAACTGAAAAAAATCAAATTAATTTATTAATTGTAGAATTGCTAAAAAATAATAAGGACTGAAATAATCAAACAATTAAAAAGTATGACCTGTTAATTTGAAATTATAATGCTATTTATGCATTCTAGTGTAAATATAGAATGCATGAATCAGTTTGAACCTAGCTAGAAAGACTGATGTAAAGTCAGCACAAGCAGATGTCTATACTCAAGTTAAGCTACTCAGAAGGTTATTTACTAACTTGGCAAGTCAATAATAAGACACAATATTCCGTTAATCAGACTAACTAAAGTAATGATAATTAGTAACTAAAATTCATTAATGTTTCAATTCTTTATCAAAGATTAGCCATAGTAAGTTTTACTATTATGTATTTATAACATTTGTTACTTTGTAACTAATGATTACTATAAATTGAACCTAAAAATTATTGTGTTAAGTGTAAATCATCATTATTTTACTATCATTGTTAGTATGAATAAATTATTATTAATTTAACTAATGCATCACAAACACATTAGACAATTGGTACAGTCAACAGGATTAAATTATATCAAGTAAGACTTAAAATAATGATTATTTACACTTATGCAATAATGTTAGGTTTTATTTATAATTGCATGTTATAAGTACAGGGTGATAAAATTTATTATTACTATTATTTGATGAGGTTACAAACTTAATGAAGCTTAGACTGCTAGTAATCATTGATTCAGTTACTCTGCCAATTATAAGAATGTCATGACTTATCATTGTCTTGAGAGTTAACAACCCTAAATAGAATTTAATCCAGATATTGGCTCCTGCTGACTTCATAGTAGTCACTCTGTATTCATCTTAGTACCCTTTCATGAAAATCTCAGCAATTCTTTATAGTCTTATCAACAGTTTCCATTCTGATACATGTGCTTTCAATTTATTATAAAGCACATCTAACATTATTAATTTCAGATCAATCAATCTTACTTTTTAACTGGTTGTTGTAAAATGATCAACTGTTTATCTCAATCCTTATTATTTTTCAGCAAATCACTACATAAGACTATTTTAACCATTATAAAATTTACCTATTTCTGGCCTATTCGTTAAAGTTCTTCGAATTTGAATTCGTTCTCCACAATGACTCTAATTAAAAAATATAAAATATTTTTATAAAGATTTATATCATTATTACAGAAACAAAAATTAAAAAAAAAATGAAGCTATTACAATAATATTTAACATAAATAGATAATATTTAACAAAAAATGGATACCATTTGCTAAGAACTTTCACAAATATTAAAGTGAAAGTACACTGATAACATACTGCATCAGTTGCAAAGCAAGAAACATAATTGACCACAAGAGTGATTAAATGCTGGTTACTTTTAGGACAACTGTTTTAATAAAATTGATATTTAAAAAAAAAAAAAAAAGAGTAGGCAAGTAAGTTTTAAAAAAAAGGGGGTGTGGTGGGGATTTCTTTTAGTTCCCTGATTTGAAATTTGCTTGTACTTTTCTAAATTTAACATTCAAAGTTCAAAGGTCAACTATTCAAAGTCTGAATAATTGAAATCTGATTTTTTCCCCCAAAGAATATTCAAGTTTTGTTTTATTAAAGTGTTAAATTTATAAAAAAGATTTTTGTATTCTAACAAATATTTTTGTTATCTAAGTAATAAAATTAACTTTAAAAAAAATGATTAGAAAGATGATAAATATGATTTATTTATTTTTAAACAATGACAACTTAAATAAAATGTAAACAAAATTTTTTATTAAGAAGCTCATGATTTTCCCAGTGTCTTTTGTCTGTCTTTTGGTATTACAGTGTCATTAGATGCTTGTAAAAACTGTAAGTTTATGTTTATTTAACAACCAAGTTATGAACAAAATTAAATGTTATAAAATGATCAGGATGATTGTTGGCAGCTAGATCCATGGTGTCATTTATTCTACACAATGTAGTCTGGATTAATTATTCATTTTTGGCCTAATATGTGATCAAACTTGAACTGCCATTTTTAGATTGTGTTTAACATATGTTAAATTATGCTTGCACATAAAGTGCCCTCTCACATAACATTTGTGTCTTTGGAGAGATGAAGAAATATGACCTAAATAATTAAGAATCCCTAGTTAGCAACCAAGAAAAATAACTTACAATAATAAAAAGTATAAAGTTGAAAACTTAATGATTCTAAATTTTCAAAGACGGATTTACAGTGTTTTAAATACTGGAATGGAATCTATACTGTAAAAACGAACAAATGAAGAAATATGTTAAACTTAACAAAAAAGGGATTTTAAACCACAGACTTAGATAAAACATTTAATGTTTAAAATGTGTGATGGGAATATTTAAGTATTTATTATTATTTTATAATGTAATAATGTCTTAATATTTTGTATATGTCTTATTGTATAATAAATATATTTTTATTTATTAACCCAGACATCTGTCTCTCTTCTCATACATTCTGACCATTTAAATAATTAATTAAATTTTGTAATAGCTAGTGAGATAAGAGTTCATATTCTACCAAATTAGAAATGTTATGCTTTAATAATACTGATGTTGTAGAATATTCTCCCATGGATTTCCCACTATTGGATGGCACTCTGGTTTTAAACTTAATATAAATTTGTAATCCGTAGAGGATTTAATTTCTCGTCAGTTACTTAGGAATGATTTAATGGTCCAAAAAAAGAACTGTAGTCTATAATATTTTTATTTATATAGCTAGGTTTGACCAGTAGTATAATTTATGATTAAATTAAGTTATATTTTTATTCCTGTTTTGGTTCATTTCTGTTATTTGGATTTAAGTGTGAAATCTCTTTATCCAAATGATAGGATTGTTACACTACACAATATTAATACTAATTCTGAAGTAGATGAAATTACAATCGTGAGTTGTTTATATATACCAGAGAGTTTTAATTTCAAGATAGTTTAATTACTAATTAATAATTTAAATTCTGAAAGTTTATAAACTATGAGAGTATACATTTTCCTGTTTTAACTGTAGAATCCAGACCAGAGGTTGAGAACATTTTTGGGTCAGAGAGCCATTTTGACAAAAAAAAACACATAGAAAAATTAAAATTTAGGGAGCTGCAACCTAAAACCAATTTCATTCATTATTTATAAATTTAATAACCTTAAGTATGCATATATGAGAATAGAATAGAACAACTAAAAAAGCTTGCATATAATATTTTTGTGGGTGAGACTATTATGTTCTTAACCAACTTGTTCAAATTTGAAGTATATTTTGTATATTTTAATAATAATAAAGCCTTCTGATTTGAATCAATCAGTCTGCTACTGTGTTTACTTTTCACATAATTCATTGAAAAAAACCTAATGCATTGTACAAAAAATTTAAACCACTCACACTTGTCTCAATAATTTATATACATTGGTATTATTTATATTAATTAAATTATAATAAAACTAATAGAATTAGTTACAAATTATATATTAGTATACATAAATAAAATATTATTTTATAATATATTAAATTTTTTAAATAAAATTTATATATATTTTTTTATCCAAAATAAGAGAACTATACTTTTTCCATTAAAAAGCTGCATACAGCTTCGGAATCATCGGTTCCCGATCCCTATTCTAGACTGTGTAATTATGTTCCAGTGATTTGATATGATATCAGAAATCCCCACTCTCTTCTAATTTTTACAATTCTAAAACTAAAATCTTTGTGGCCTTTAATATTTCATCCAATCATCTCACAAATGAATATCTTTGTTTTCTTTTGCCTTTTATACTAAAGTCAAATATTTTTCTGATGAAACAACAATTTTCATTACATGTTCAAAATATAACATCTTCTTTCATAGAATTTTGGCCTTCAGTGAACACTAAAATTTAATTTCACTGATAAATAATCCATTGGTCCTATTTTGATGTTTGCAGTTTTTTCAAATTGCACAGAATATGAGAAACTATACTTGCTAGCTTTGCAAAAATTATTTTTCAATAAAGATTATGGCTAGTCAGTCATGCAAATTCAAATGATTCTGTTTTTCCAGATGAATATATTTAAATAAATCTTAATATAATAATTATTCCTCCTAGTGATATAAAAGTCCTGTACAGCAAGTTAGCTTGCTAATTTATTTAGATCTTTAGCATTTGAATCCGATGTTATTAGTCTGGATAATACAAAAGAAGTAAAGGTAGCTGCTTAATGTATATGTTCAAATTTAATGCTCCATAAAGATGAAAGCCAATGGCTAAAAATTACCTTGGGTTTTGGATGTGGAATGTTCAATTACTATTTGATGATTATTCACACTTATAACAGATGGCTCTGGCAAGAATAACTATAGAATGGATTACTGCTCCTAATACAGATATTTTCTTATTGTTTGTTCACACTGTGTTATGCACATACACTTTTAAAAAAAAAAGTCTGATTTTCTGAAGTAAATTATATAAGTAATAATAACATGAAATTATAAATGGAGACTAAAATTTAATTAAGAATAATTAAATATTTAAAAACCAGGCACTTTTCACAAACCTGGAGCTTTAATTGTAAATATAAGGGATTTGAACTCAGACTTTCAAGCACTCATCAACTATCCACCCTATCTCATACAACTGATATACATGACCACATACATGTAAAAAAGATAAATAATCACCAATATATGTATTTCATGCTAAAACCAGCATTCATCAGTTGGTCTAGATTATCATCTCCTACACATATATATAATCAGTGCTCAGTTTATATTAAGATCCTCACACTTTAATGAACAGGCTTCACTCCACTTCAACATCCAACTTTTCAGCCATCCATATCACTGAAAATATGATGATGGAAAATCCAAATCTCATGCTGATGCCAACATTATTGCCACGCCCATGTTGACCTGAAGACACTCTGATCCCTCATGTATAGGACCTTATCCATTTAAATACATAGAAGCATCAGCATGAGATCTGGACTTTCGATCATCAGATTTTCAATGATATGGATGGCTGAAAATTGGAGGTTGGAGTGGATTGAAGCCTGTCCATTAAAGTGTGAAGATTTGCTATCTTAATATAAACTGAGCACTGATTATATATACGCATGGGAGATAATAATTTGGACCAACAGATGAATGCTGGTTTAGCATGAAATACGGATATTGGTGATTATTTATCTTTTCTACATGTACATGGTCTTGTATATCAGTTGTATGAGATAGTGTGGATAGTTGGTGGGTGCTTGAATGTTTGAGTTCAAATCTCCTATATTTAAGAATAACTAATATATTTTAAAAATGCTATATTCACAAATATAAAAAAGATTAATAAAATTATTTTCAACAGATATGATGCAATATTTCTTGAAGATATTTAATTTCTTTAATTTTTTAAAAATAAATATACATCTTTAAATACAATGTGCAAGTCAGATCTTTATACACTGATAATATAGACACTATGATAAGAAACAACATATGTTAATAGGAATTATTGCTATAGTTTACTCTTAATAATTGCTTCAGCATCTCATCATAAGTAGTTATATTATGATAGTTGTAGATCCTCCCAACAATGGATGTTGATGATCTCTTATAGCAGAATATAGGCATTACAAGAAGTTGGATGTTAACCCAGAGTGAGAGGAAGAAGTGTCTGTTATCAATCTATATTAGAAAACTTCTTCCATAATTATAAATTTTATTATTACTGCATTTAGAAGATATGGCAATGTTTTTAATCAATATATTTTCTTTACTTAGATTTGTAAAACAGGAACTTTGAATTTAAATATAAAAACAAAGATTAAAAGTAGTACAAAAAAATATGGAAAACTATATAAAAAAGGATAGAAATAAAAAATAATAAAATCTTTTCAGCTGTGGATGTAAAAATTTTTGGTAATTTATTATAAAAAAATAATAATATATTAAAATTTTTTAACCAAGCACTACTGATATGATTGTAAGAATAAAAACAATCACATGAAAATGAGATGGATAAGAGAAAAGATTGTGATGAATCTGGCCAGTTGCTGCAACATAAATTTGATGAGCAACAGTTGTTAAAATTAGATATTTCTCTACACACATTATTTTCAAATGCTTTGATTTCTAAATTTCAATATACATCACTTTTATTTCTACTGAATGTATAACAAATAAACATGCAACTTGATTTGAAATATTTAAAATATTTAAATTATTTTGAAACAAATTTTTCATAAAAGAAACAATTGGTCCTCTTTTATTAATCTTGAATTAACTTTGTGTTCAATTTTTTCAATTTCATTAACAAATGCATTTTTGAAATGCTAATTACACATGTCAGAATTTTTCTCAATAAAATGAATATATTTAAAAAAAAGTATACATTCATAAACATTATTAAGGACTTTGATAAGTTTTTATTGTATTTATCACTTCTATTATTTTTTTTTATCTCTATCTTATAATTCTTCTGTCACATGCAATTAGAACTGCTCAAATAAATATCATTAATATTTAAAAATTAATAATATATACAGAAATGATAAGCAACATTTATGAAAAAAAAAGGGGACAAAAAAAAAATGGAGAAAAAAAAAAATGCATTCTGAATAATGCACTACATATGATATATATATATATCAATGTGAAGTTGATAAAATTTCAAATCTGAATTTAAATATAATAAATATTTTTAATATTAATGTACAACTTTTAACAGAAGATAGATTAAAGGTAATGTTATGATTAACTAATAGATCACGACAGATTAAACAGTATAGGATTAAGTAATCTTAATAGGATATAAAGAATTAAGAAATATTCTGGATATGCCTTTGAATTGCAATGGATTGATTGTTAATAATTAATGATGAAGATTTAATAATAGTTATTTTAACTATTTTAGGTTTAACTACACTTAATAACAAATGCAATAAATTTCTCTTCAAAATTAAATTTTTCATGTTGTTATAGTGCTGGTTTCCCTAAAACATTTGCAAATTAGCCTATTTAGAGAAACTTTTTCTTTTAAGTAATCTATAATCCTTTTTTTTTTTTTTTTGTTACAATTCACTAAAAAATAACTTGGTATAAGAGCTGCTTGCAATATGCCATTTTATGAAAGTGGATTTTAATGATTAAAGATACCAAATGTACAATCAAAAAATACTGTTCCTGATTTTAAAAAATTCATTACACAAATAAAATTATATTGCATTGCAAACTTTCATCTGAACTATATGTCTATACAAATAAATTGTTTATTAAGAGTTGGGAGCAGGGTGAAATTTGAATTTCTTGTGTATTCACAAGAAATTTGAATTTCTTGTGTATTATTTATTATATTATATCTTAAAATTATTTATATAGATTGAAAAAAAAAAAAAAATTCTTACTGGACAATCTCGAATGTCTCCCATGCTTCCAGCTTTGCGAAGTAGCTGTCCAAATCTAATTGTTGGTTTACTAGGATCTTTAAAGAGCTGTTTTGCTTGACAACTAATTTTTTAAAAAAAATCAATATATATATATATATTAATAAAATCAGTTAAGAAAAATAATAAAGAAAAAATATTTAGATTATCTCTGTATCAAAACGAAAATATCACAACTCCTAGCTTACATTCAACTAAAGTTATCTTCTTCTTCACTCCAGAAAGCATCTTTGGAAGCAATAGCAGAGTGAAGAGAAAAAAACATTGCTGTTGTCAAATTTAGACTAATTATAATTAGAAAAGTCATGTGATATTTAGTTTTAATATATTAAGCTTTTTTGATAAAAGATTAAAAATGCCAGTATGCTATATAAAAAACACCTAGATTATATCTAACATTTAATCAACTTCTTATATTAATATATTACTATTATTTAGAATACGATTGTTTCCAGCAAGTTTATATTTATTTAATTTAATAATTTTTTAATTATAATTCATTTTATTTCAAGGCTTATGATCTAGGAATTGTATTTATCTGAGACTGATATCAGTTAAATCCATTAAACTAGGAGATTGAGACACACACTTAAGACAAAAGCACACAGACATTCTAAGAGATGCAAAATTTCTTAACAAATGTCCAAAATATATATCAAGCAAAAACTTAGTTTCCAATATGCTTAATAGCTAAAAAAAAATTAAAAAAGTTGAAATTCTTAATTAACAGAGATTTTTAAAAAATGCATGTAAACTTACCACAATGCTGAAGTGGAAACATAGTGGACCATTTGACTAAAAGGTAAGGGTTCTGACATACCTCCACATACATGACATATTGACTGAAATGATAAAATAAAACTTGGAATTTTATATATTAAATATTAACAGAGAGATAAAATAGAATAATTTAATCAATAAATAATAATCATACACAGTATTTAGTTGCCTCGTGATATTAAAAACACAAGTAAACACAGATGTTTTTTAAAAACTTTTGTCAGCTGAGAATCCAACTAGGACTCTTTAGTTTTCAAGTCTGTCATTCTACAATTGCATTAAACTGTTTAGGAATTTTCAAACGCATACAAAAAAAAAAAATGATTAAAAAAAACATCAATCTTACTATTTATAATATTCAAAATGAAATTTAAAAAATAATGACAATCAAATTCATAATTATGGTGATAACATTTTTTTAATGATTTCATAATGATGAAAGAAAACAAAAAATAATCTATTCATTAATTTAAAAACATATTTAAATCTAACAATTTTAATTGCAAGAAAAATAGTTTATAAGATATGATTAAGTTTAATAATTTGAAATACATATATAAATATATGTAACAGACTTTAATGCTAGAATTGGTAAACAAATGAAAGATAAAGTGCTGTAGATAATTTTGGTTATGGTAATAAAAATGAGAGAGGTGATAGACTTATGGAGTTTGCAGAAAAAGGAAAACTTTATATTATGAATTCTTTTTTTGAGAAAAATGAGACATGGAAGCATCCAAATGAAGGTACAGCAGAATTGGATTATATTTAGACTAACAAAAAATACATATTTCAAGATTGTAATTATCTTAATAAATTTAACAAAGGAAGTGATCATTGATTAGTAAGATGTAAGATATGTGTTAAAGCAAAACTAATTATTAAGAAAAACAATATTTATAGTTGATAATTCTAATCTTCAGAAACATGATAAAATACTATTATAAACATTTTGGATATACATTAATAACATATCTCGTTCAATTAAATTTGCCTTAAAATTAGAACAAAAATAACAAATTAGTAGTTTTAAATTTCTTCAAGACTGTGACATGAGAAATCAAAATTACAGTTTACAGAAAATCCAGACAGAGAAAAATATTTAGCATATAGATTCAATCTATGACAAAAAAGCACAAAACATGATATTATACTATCACTATGGTATAGAGCAAAAGAAATTTGTTCAGAAATCAATGGTTTGGAAAAAGAAAAGACCTACCTAATAGTTATACATCAGCTATCATTGAGAAAACTTTTAAAAAATAACAAAAAAAAAAAAAAAACAATACCAAAAACCATCATCGATATTACATTCCACGGATAATAGCAAACAAATTAAAAAAAATCTGCAATCAATTTAACATATTAAAACAGCTTTCCAAAATGACAGAACATTACAAGCAAACCTAAACTTGAAATGATGAGAAACAAAAACTGCATCTGTGAAATATAAGATTTGTGGAAGAATGAGTCACTTTAGTGAAAAATGATTAAAAGTGCACAGATTAATGGTTAGAAAAAAAAAAAAACAGATGTATCTAAAGTATGTACCGATAAACTTATGTTCTACTAGGAAAAGACAAGATAGAAAAAAAGTACAAAGAAAAAAATTTAAAATTGTTCCATGACAATAGTAAACAATTCCATAAATCAACCTAGTGTGACAAATCATTATGTTTAGAAACTACTCATTAATCATGCTCTTAAGAAGAAAGAGGAGAAATAAAGATGAATTTCCTAGAGAAATATATGAAATTTCTACTTTTGTTATCTTTGACAGAATAGCATGGATAGCTAGAATATTTCCTTAAATTCATTATTTACAAATCTAAAGATCTCAGGTTCAATTCTCATGCTAATTCTATAATTGATCAGTCTCCTGAAAAAGAGAGAAAAATAATACCGTTCAAAACATTATATTATAAATTATTCACTATTAACAACAGTTGGATGTATTTGATAAGTTTAAATAAAGTTTGAATTTTTCTAAAAACATTTAATTATAATATTAGATGATTCAAATATCAGCCTTTTAAGCTAATTGTGCATGCGCTTTGCGAGTGTTAATAATAAATGAATACTTTCTCACCAATACAAGATATAGTATTTATGCAGGAATAAAAGGAATCCTCTTATTAAGACTCAAATGCTTATATATGAGCAAATCTGAAGTACTGGCAAGTAAAGTGTGAGGATGGAACCGTCACTTTAAATTACTATATACGAAGTCTGAATGAATGACATGGGTGAAATTGTCTAGAATTTACTAAACGTCATTCCAACTGAAACTTAATCATATGTAAATAAGCATTTATTTTATATAGCGTATGTTTACAATTGTATACATTCAAATATCAGCCTTTTATTCCTGCATAAATACTATATCTTGTATTGGTGAGAAAGTGTTCATTTATTATTAATACTCGCAAAGCGTATGCACAATTAGCTTAAAAGGCTGATATTTGAATGTATACAACTGTAAACATATGCTTTATAAAATAAATGCTTATTTACATATGATTAAGTTTCAGTTGGAATGACGTTTAGTAAATTCTAGACAATTTCACCTACGTCATTCATTCAGACATCGTATATAGTAATTTAAAGTGATGGTTCCATCCTCACGCTTTACTTGCCAGTACTTCAGATTTGCTCATATATAAGCATTTGAGTCATAGGAATAAGAGGATTCCTTTTATCCCTGCATAAATACTATATCTTGTATTGGTGAGAAAGTATTCATTTATTATTAACACTTGCAAAGCGTATGCACAATTAGTTTAAAAGGCTGATATTTGAATGTATACAATTGTAAACATACGCTATATAAAATAAATGCTTATTTAAATATTAGATGATGGAAATAGTTTAACAGTTAAGTACAAATTATTTCATACCTTCTTATAGACTTGGCAGAATTGCTACCATCATTAACTTTGCATATTGAGCTATTTTAAATGAAATCTTAATTCCCTATTTTACAATAAAAAAATATCATGTGCAAATGCTTTTCGCCAACATCGCTAGGTGCAGAAGACAGTATGCACCAGAAGACTTACTAAATGTCCAAGTACATATGAAATGTATAAATTTCTATTAAATTTTTTTAAACTTCTTATTTAATATTTTTTCCAAATTATTGAATCTGTGGATTTCGATAGTACAAATATAGTGAATGGGTCTTCTGTATATTGATCAAATTAATTAGGTTAGTGAAACAATCATAAAAGCAATTATTCTTAGGAATAAATTTAGAAAAAAAAATAGCTGACATGTAATAGATATCTCAATATAAAATCATGGTAAACTATGAAGTGATATAGTTAATGAAAACAAAAATATTTATTGCTCTACTTTTAAAATTTTAATCTGGTACTTACAATGCTGACAAAAATTTTTCATTTACAGACAAAAAAAAAGCCTTTTAGATCCTAAGTACTTGAGCTTAGCTTTCTACGTTTATGGAAAAATTATATCAACTATATGTCTTACAATTTTTTTTAAAATCATTAATCTCTTAATATTTTTTTAAAAATAAAAAAAAAAGGTGAAAATAATAGAGTAACCCAAAGTATATTGCTTAACAATCAAAAAATTTTTGAACTTGGAAAGCATGCAAAAAAGATAGATCTACTTGTTTTTTTTTTTTCTTTCAATTCATTTAAACTAAAAGATCAGTATTTCAATAGTTTTAAAATGTATATATTTAAAAATATATATATAAAAATAACCATCAAGTCCAGAACAATTCCGAGGACTTAGCTAAAACTAAAATATAAAAATTATATCATTTGCTACATTTCACTTATGCATAGAATGTATGATAAGTAATGCTATAAGATTTTAATCATGTATGAATGTACATGCATAATAGTAATATACAAAAATGTTGCTCAGAACTTATGTCATGCACAAGCATCAAGGAGTTGAGTAAATGCCTCTGTTGAAATTGATCTGAAAAATTTTTTGCTCTCAATTTGACCAAAGCATTACGTCATTCAATATAAAAAAGAAGAAATTGCATAGTGGTATCATCCAGAAATAACAGACATAACTGCTACCCATACAGACCTGTAACAAATATTACATACATATTACATATGTAATAGGTGCAGGTGTCTCTACTGGTTTTTTTTATATATATATATATAGGCATCACTTGGTCATTAGAACTGAATAACTAACTGCCTCACACTAAGACTATGCAGACATCAAACAGGTGCAACTTTAAATATGAATAGAAGAAAAATCCACTTCAGTTAACCATATGGTATTTTAAATGTCAGCAATTAAAATGAACAAAATTTTAAAAAGTTTATTGATACAGTTTTTAAAACAGAAAAGTGTACTTTCATTTAGGCAGCTGTTTTTCCTTTTTCTCTTTTCTT
Source organism: Epiperipatus broadwayi (assembly GCA_028023455.1). Taxonomy (NCBI): domain Eukaryota; kingdom Metazoa; phylum Onychophora; class Udeonychophora; order Euonychophora; family Peripatidae; genus Epiperipatus; species Epiperipatus broadwayi. The sequence continues at coordinate 5,623,362 of JAQFVV010012401.1, forward strand.
TATATTTAACTACTTTTATCTGCATGAAGAATCAGACTACGTTAAAACCTGAAGTGAATACCTAAGGTGATATGAATTCAAGCAATATTCTGCACATTCACCACATGGAAGAAAAATAACACCGTACTTAAAAATAAGTTTTGAGATTGCATATATTTTATTAGATTTTAAATAATATCAGTAAAAATTTAAAACAATTTAAAAATCAAATTAAACTGCAAGGTGTCTTTCTTCAAAATCTCAAAATAGCCTGGAGGAATAATAATGATAGCAGTTCTAAAAACTTCTAACAAAACTTCCTAATGATAGGTATATGGCAAAAATAGTCTTTAGGCATAATAATGTACACACACCCTCTCACAAAAATAAAATAGGATGGCAGAAAAGAGTGTATACATTAAAAATAATGTCATTATTATTTTAAATCATTTTTTAATGGAAATGCCAAAAATTATTATTTAAGGAAATGAATTGTTTACTACGATGTCTTGAAAATTAACATTTTATTTTAAAATTGATAATTATAATATAATTATATGTACACATTAACATTTTTTAAAAAATTAATAATTATAATGTAATTATATCTATATATTAAAAAAAGATCCATTTGTAACCTTGAAACAGTAATAATTATAACGATTAAGGATGATGAGCAAATGTTTTTATTGCTTTATCAAGATATATTTTAAAATTCTAAAAATAAAACCTACTTTCCATAAATTAATATCTACATTTAAAAAAAAACAAGCATACATTCATGATAATTTAAATAAGAATAAGAAAAAAATTCACATAATCACAATTTGGTTTCGGATTATAAACCCTAAATATACTTTCCAGATCTAACAATTGGATCTAATCTTCCTAGGAATACCCATATTTGTAAAACGAAATTTAATAATTTGTGACTTATGTAGTTGTGTTGAAATACAAATCATAAATGCTATGGTTAATAACCGATCACCTATGCATACAATGATAAAATTGAAGATTTTTTTAAAGAAAAAACAACCATTTGATCTATAACCTGACTGGAATCTCAACAGACTCTTTTATAATGTTTGTGAATAGTCAATTATTTTTTAAAAATATCTATGTTAATAAAATTAAATAAAAAAAATCATCTTGTATACACACTTCTTTGGATTTATATTTATCATAATATTTTTTCTATGTCTTTATACTAAATTCTTAACCATTTTTATCTATTCTTTCTAAAATCTCTTCTATATTTCATTACATTTTTCTTTTTTACTACTGTTTTTCAGCTTTTGAACATTTGCTTTTCCTGGAGAAATATCAATGTATGTTGTGTGATCCAATCTCCCCCCACTCCCGATCTAATTCAAATTTAGTTCTTTTTCTTTATTTAAATATTTGATTTTCATCAATAATCATTGAATAATATTTCCCTATTATTTATATCTTGATTATCTTGGTCAGATTTCTTAAGTTTCAGCTGGATAATTGCAATTACTAATCTGTGATTCAAATCTATACTTGTCTTCTGATAAATAGTATGTTGCTGCATTGAGATTGAACATCTTTTAATTAAAATCAAATCTTAAACTTTTTTGTTTTTCCAAGGTTCAATCTCTATATTCATTTGAATCTTGTTGCAAACTGCCATATCACATTTTAAGTTTCTCATAACTTGTTTCCAACCTGCATTACTAAATCCATTCTTAATAGAGCAATCTTCATAACCTGATAATAATATCTTTTCAAAGTACAACACCAAGAGATAGTTTAAGATATTTATAAAAATATTCTATGTTATCCATTTCTATTAACTGATATAGAGGCATATACGTGGATTACTGTGATATTAAAAAAAGTTTGCTTTGCATTCAGCTGGCATCACATTCTTGCATTGATGGACTTATATTCTATCAATGAATCTCTTGCTTTTTTATTTAGTAGAAATCCTACAGCAGCTTTTTACTTCAAATTATTTCCATCCAGATGATCTTACAATTATTTAACTCGCCAAAATCAATTAGCATTTTTAAAACCAATGTTAAAGTGTCACATTTAAATTTTTCCATTTTTTTGAAATAACTCTAGTTTATAAGTTATCAAGAGATGTTTTGAGATCCTATGTTCCATGTTAAGCATGCAATTTAATAATCAAAAATTTCTTTCGGTTTCTGATTTAGCAATACAACCCATGAGGGCTTACTGGATATACAAAATCCTTGTTTTACTGAATAATATTCTTTGTCAAAAATATTTGCATGATCAATCCAATTTGTCTTGGGAGAATTTAAAAACAGATCAATCCTGACTTAGAAAAGATACCCTTTTCAGCAGTCCATCTCAGAACAGAATTATAAAGATGATTAATGTGTCTTTTAACTTGAAATTAATAAATTCTTATTCATCTTTTTCCTCCATTGGTATTGTAAACAGTATTTAATATCTTTGATGGATGAATATTTCTTAGATGAGCACTGCTTACTGGTTAATAACAGTTAATCTTGATATTTGTAGTTCCCTCAACTCTCTGCCACAGATGAATTCATATAAATTATTATATTATCAATCATATAAGCTAATGAGCTTTGTAAAAGTTGCTTTAGTTTTATAACTCACATATATTTACAAGAAACATTATGAATCTTTTAATTATATGTTGGATTATTTCAATCATCTAGTTGAATTGTTAAACATTTGAAAAATTCAAAGTTTACTTATATTTACTGGCCTAATTAGTGATACTCTAGCATGGGAAATGAATTTGTGATTTTTGTATTTGTGAATAATAAAAATTAAGATGACACTATAACCAGTTAGGATATTCTGCCAAAAGTAACAGACATTTTATATATTCATCTCTAATGGTCCTGATTTTTCCATTTTTTTTTTTAAGTATAAGATTAATGAGTGATTACCACAATAGAATGACTAACTAGGGTTTTACCATTATCATGTGATCAGCTTTTAAAATTTTTTTTTGTTTTCTCTCTGTTATTATCATATGAGCAGCTTTTTAATTTTTTTCTTCTCTCTGCTAATATTCGTATATTTTCTTAATTGAATATATATTTATTAATACATGAACATTCTTTAATTTAGACACACAATTTTTTCCTCTCTGATCATTCATTATTTTCAATGGTGCAGCTAGTTTTATAAATATGTCCTTCCATATTCACATGGTATTTCATATTGTTCTTATTTTTGAAAATGTATAAGGAAATATATTGGTGAAAGTATCCACCTCATTGAAAAACAATTAAAATAATAGAAAGTAATGATTACATAAGAAAAGACATGTGACTAAATTAGCAGATCATGCGTGTATCAATGAGCATATTGTTCAATTGTGAATATATAAGAATATTGAGCAGAAAAGAAAAAAGAAAAAATTTAAAAAGGCTCCTTGCTTAACAATGGTAAATAACCCCATACATCAATCATAAAGACTAGAAACCAGTCATTATCCTTGCTTTTTTTTAAAAAAAAATGAAATGTAGATAAAACAGAAGGAGAACTATCATAAATAAATAGACAAAAATTCTGCTGATTTTTGCTTTGGTTGGACAACTTAATTGGTTAGAGTTTCATCTTAAATTCAATATACACAACCTTAAGCATCCCTTGTCACTAGCCATACTAGCAACATTTCAAGAAGAATATAATAACATTAGAAACATTCTATGATAATTTGTGAACTATTACCAATAATTGAATATATTCAGAAAAAATAAATATAGATTCTTTCTTCTAAAATATTTAACAATGCTATAATATCACTTCAAACATAATTATCTTAAATACAAAATACAATTTGGATAGTAAACAACAGCAAGAAACCATGACTATTTTTTCTATAATCTCTTCACAGTGTCAGTTATTAGGAAAGTCAAGTCTGTGATTTCCAACAAAATATATGACACACACGCACACACATAGAGATACAACTTAGAAAATCAAATAATAATTACCTGTTCCACGAGAGTCATGGTAAACTTTTGATGGGGAATGCAATGTTTAGCATGACAAATATCTTCACTTTCACTGTTCGCAATATGAAAATGAATCCTCAGCAAAATATTTTCCTATTAAAAACAGACAAATTATTGTAAAATAAATTGTTATAAGTATTAATAAAAGTTTTTTATTATAAACATAAAGATTAAATAAAAATATACTATTAAAGTTCAATTTCCAATGATAAAACCACAATAAATTAATAAAAATTGGCATGGCTTTCTAAAATTTACTGCTGCATGACAATAATATATATATATTTATCACATAATTATAATGATAAAATAAAAAATATTTAATATCTGAATTCTTTGTTGCATAAAATTTTTACAATGTGTAAATCTAAATTCCTCATAAAATAATAAAAATGAAAGTATCCCAAAATAACATTTTTTTCTTTTACTGACAAAAGTTTAAGAAATGAATACAAAGTTGACAAAAAGTTAAAATCAATATTGGTAAGTTCCTGAGGCGAAAAAAAACAACAAAAAAACATCAGGTCTGTTAGAATTTGAAAGAGGTCACATTATTGGGACCATTTATAACTGTTCAAAATTACTTAACAAATAAAAATTTCAAATCTGGCAGATTACTTTCTAAAAATGAAGAACAAAACTGTTAAAATTAACTACAGAAAAAATCAACACTTATTAAAAAAGATTGGCAAATAATATAAAGTACCACAATTAAGAAAAATAAAATCATAACAAATCATTGCTGAAGCCATCACTCATCTGAATTGTATTGAATCTAACATAACAATTATCATAAACTTCACTGGTCAAATGCCTATTTTTAAAATTACTGCTTTCTGAATAGATATAAGTAGCATAATCACTAAACAATGGATAATGGAACCACATCACAGTCACTGTTGTCAACCATTACAAGAATTATGTCTAGTAATTGCCAAAAGAAGCTATGAAATGCATTCTCCCAAACTGCAAAAAATAGCAGTAAAACTGATCTACGCATTAGTCTGCACAACTACACCCCAGATGCAATTTCCAGACAAAACTTTAAAAACACTGTATCATTTCATACAACCATAGACACATATTGGTATGAAAAAAATGGAGATAATATCTATTATCTCTTCAAGATTCTGTAGAATGATAACTAAGATATATCTCTCAGAGAACCTGAAAAATAATATTTCTTTAGGTTGTACACCATATTATATATAAGCATGTCATATCTGCTGATCCTTATATACACATTTATCATCAATCATCATTAACAGCTTTTCATAAATGAGTATGCCATAGTTAATGCAGAGAAATGACAAATGATATAAGAAGCTCATGATGTTCATATTGTAATGGTCAGAATCGTGTGATCAGCCAACAAGATTCAGAGACCTAGCAAAAGTATTTCAAACCCAGCATGTTCGGGATATGGTAGTCGCAGAACAGTACTAAGCTTTAACCTATTTGCCAGTGCTCCAAAACCTCCACTATCTGACCAATGCTTCTGATGCTACTAATGGTAATTGTTTTTCCTCAGTCCCGGTGATCAGTGTAAAACAGGGACTCTATAGATTCAAACTCAACCCCAGTCATGCACTAATGAATTTAAAATACTCACCAGCCCCATCAGAACCTAATACTTTGATACAGCTTAGAATACCATTTTTATATATTTCATAAGTTTTGAATATACACAGATTATTTAATTAAGTTGTGGATACAATTGGATGGATGTGGTGAACCAGGAAAAGGCACGACAAGTGCATAACCATAAATGTACATAATTTATTCACAACAAATACAATAAAAGATAGAAGTAACAATAATCATGTTTGGATCTTATTATGATCCATGTATGGCCATTACAAATAAACCAGAAATAATAATTACAACAATATTTAAATATCAGTATTAGACGTGTGGGAACATTACAAAGAACTATCTATTGATAGTAGTAACAGTATTTATGTATCAGTATGATAAGCGTATGAGTATTACAAAGAAATCATATGTCTATAATGATAACAATAGTTATGAATCAGTATGATACTGTATGGGCATTACAAATGAACTAGCAGTTAATGATAATCATAATATTTAGGTATCAGTATGATACATGCAAGAGCATTTACAAAGAAACTATAGGTTACAATGACAATAATATTTGTGTATCAGTATGATTTGTATATGAGCATTATAAATAAACTAGAAGTTAACAACAATATTTAGATATCACTGCTATCCATGTATGAGCATTACACAAAAAAATTATATGTTGATAATGATAATATTTGATCAAGAAATATGCCACTAGAAAATTAATATGCTAATTGTCAAAAGTAAATACAATATCTGGTTATATTAAGTTAGAGGCCAGAAATATATGTACATAACAAATTGATGTGCGTGCACACATAAATAGGGAAAGCTAAGTATTTTTTATTATTATATTTACTTTTAGTATTTCCAGCAGGAGTTATGGAACAAAGCATAATTCTAGCACCCTTTATTATTGACAAATTACATTATGAATATAGTTTATCTATCCACACAACATTACTAACAGGCATGATCAAGAAATCAAATTACTGAAAACAGTGGTATCTAGGTTTGAATCCTGTGCCGACTATATTATTATTGGCATTGGCTAGATAGGCCGATCTCCTTTGTCAATTAATAAAATATAGATATGTTCCTATGAAGACACATCCGCCGTCGGCGTGGCATGTGTAAGAACTGGAGCTTGGGCTATGAACCCCTATCATCATAGATTACCCATTTATCGGCTCAAAACATGGCTATCTCCATGACCAGTAAAATATCCGTCTGGCAGCTCGCATAGCATCACTCAACATATATTCATTATTAAAAGCACAAAGGCACAGATCATTCTACCAAGCAACACTGATATATTTGCCCCAAAAGGCACTAACTCATATTTGTATAGATATTTTCTTAAGCCTGTACTTAAAATTTTAATAAAACAAGTAATAATGTGAAAATAAAGAAAACCATATTTTATGGGCTATAAAACGCCCATGAGCTTAAATATAAAACTTAATTACAAATTACCATTGTAAATTGCTAAGGAGTCAATAAGATATGACTGCTATGTGAGTACTTTTCCCCTAAATGTATGCATCATTAAATATATATATAGTGAGATGAACACATACTTTCATAATAAGTAATGTTGCCCATTTTACATTTAAAAAAAGAAACATGATGTTTTTTTATTTTTTTAAAAACATAAATAAACGCACATACATATATTATTTTATTTAATTGTCATAAAGAATTTCAAGCAAATATAAACTAAATAGATAATGATTCTAGCACTCATTTATTCTTAATTTTGTTAATGAGGTATTGGCTTAATTACATATATACGAGTAGATTGCGAGTTTCAATTCAGATATTTGGTTTTCTCTCTCTTTTTTTTTAAAGAAATAAATGACATTTTTTTAACTAACAAGGATTTGGACGAATGATTTAAGAAGTTCAAGTTTGTGTTTGTTACTTTAAAGTTATAGAATAATTATTATTCTCCCCTTTAAGATTGGAGACAAAATAAACGAATTTATGCATAAATTGATTTAATAGTAAAAATATCATTTGTCACATACTTGCGGGTTGGCATAGATAAAATTAATCAATAAAGTATATACTTTTATAACTAAAAAAATATACATGGCATATTTCAAAATAAATAATAAAAAGTGGTATTTATAAAATTTATAGACTTTTGGGACCGACTTTTGTTCCATTAATAATTAGAAATTAAAATTTTATATCATTAATAATTAGAAAAATAAGTTAAGGCATAGACTGACTTGCTATAAAAAAGTTACTATTTCATATATATATCAGTCTTTTTAAACTACATCCTCCTTTGGGATAGTCTTTTACCGAGCAGTTATGAATCTGAGGAATTTAAATTTAGATATTCCAGTGTTTTTATAGATGGCATTTTAATTTTTTTTTTTTAAGATTAAAAGTTCATACTTGCACTATTTGATGATTACATTAGTGAGGCAACTGTCTTCTCACTAGTTAATACTTATTTCTGGGCTAACTCTTGGTTTACTGGACACAGGACCGGACTGGATTCAAAGTTGGCACAATCTCCCTTTTTTGGAAGCAGCAACATGGAATCAATAGGTTTCTTCTCCTCCAAAGATGCACTCTCTTCCTTCAGAGATCATTCCAAGAGGAAGGCTAAACTTGTGTTATTCAGAAGTCATGGTGATCTGTGACATCAGCTTACATTCAATGGTACATTAGAGAGTGTGTCTTTCTAGAAAAATAACCCAGTATTTATAAGCCTGTAACTTAAAAAAAAAACTTTACTCAGCAAAACCAAAAATCTTGTTTAGACTTTGTTTACTCTTATTTTTCCTTTTAACAAAAATCCAATTCTCCAGACTCAACTTTTGTCAGAAACGAAAATATACTGGTTGACTGATTCTTACTGATTCTTAATTTACAATAGTCTACAAAATCTTATCCAAGATTAAATTAAGGTAAGAATCTTTTAACTGCCCCCTAAAGACTAGAAATAATTAGTGTCCCAATGCAACTGTACTTTTCCAAATGTTTCAACATAGACCCATAAATTCCTGCCTTTCGCTAAAGGTTTGGCTATCAATTAGTAAAAATCTGTTACTTGCAAAACAGAATGAGTCAACTTAAATTTTTTTCCATATTTTTTTTTTTAGGAAAAACATACAAGACAACGAAAATATACTTTCTTTTCCAAATATATATAACTGAAATCTAGTTCAACAACAACAATATATATACATGCCCTATCATTCAATTCCCCCCCCCCACATGCATCTGTGTATTATTTTCTAACAAAAAATGAAAAATTAGCTATTTGATCTATCACCCTAGATTTATATTATCTTTAAACAAATATCATGAAGCTCGGTGTGTGCATACACACCGACTGTTTCAATATACCTTATCAACTTAAATGATTAAAGACAGGAAGTTAAAATATATGTATATTGAAAAAAAAAGGGGAATCAGAATGAGAAAAAGAGCGTATTGAGGACAGCGTAATAAGTAGATGAATTTCAGTGTCATGTTTTACTATTGGGAGAATTTTAAGACATTTTTTTTTGGAAATTAGCAGACATAAATTCTTATAAAGGTTGAGAACAGTAAAAGTTTGTTCATATATGTAAAAAGGTCTCCATTGACACAATCACTTAAATACAAGAGACTGTGATCTAATCCTTCTTTGCCATAAAATGCTTGTTTCTTGTTATTTTAAATCTGTACATCAATGTAGATTACACTAAATGATTCCATAAAAATTGGCTTCATTCCTAAATAAAATAGTAGACAAAATTTTAATATGTAACACATTAATAAAATTTCATTCAAGAGTCAAGATTATCATTAATTTCTTCCAAAGCTGAACTTCACATAGATACAGATGTAATTCTTAAGAGTGTAATGAATGCTACTTATGGCACTCATGTTTTAACAAACAATTATTGAATGCCCTGAGTGGTTTACTGTAGTGGTGGACTCTAGAGCTTAATCAGACCCTAGCTTTGTCACCATTACTTTGCAAACTTTTTATGAATTATTGAATAGTAAGCCATTCTATTATTATTATTATTAGAGAAATAACTTTTTGAAGTGGGAAGAATAGCTAGCTATCAAAAATCTTACTTGATTTATTGTGCTTATTGTGCCTGTAATGATCATTAACTCACAATCTGGATACAATTGGATAAATTTTACAGCAGTTCTCTTTTGATTTATTGCTCACATATATTATAGTCTCTTAAAAAAAGAATTTCAAATATGTATTAACTTCATGATACTGGAGTGAAGAGATATTTTGTATATCAAAAAGCACAATGCTAATTGCATAATATTAAACATAGCATACTACTTGAATATTTAACTGTTAAATTAATATTACTTTTACATTAGGTTTCAAAAAGAAACTTTATTGAACTAAAAAGATTGTATACATTGATTATTTGCATACATATGTTTGCATGTCAGTTAGGTCATGAAGAAGGGGGGTTACAATTTTTATAAGGGCCAAGCAATTAGGTAATTTAGAGAGCTGTACAATATTATAGTTACATGGATTTATACAAGTGTGCATGCGTACAGAAATTTAAATGAGAATTAAGCATAAATTAACAGATTAGTATTCAATGATTACATAATACACAAAATTTTATCTATTTACATTGATGTCTTGGTCAGGTCATACTGTGCCATGAGCCGTATCCTGTGTGTTTGTCACACTGCATTGAATTCATGCAAGTGTAGCTTCATTTAGTTTTATTGAGGTTTTATTGGTGATTCCGGAATGTGGCATGGATAGCATGGCCAACCTGTGGTGTGTTAATTTAAGTACAAGTTTGGTTTAATTTGATATGATGTGTATAAACAGAGATGGGTCTGATTACACATTTGGTTGCTGCTTCAATAGTGACTACGTGTTGGCACAGATGTCTAGATGACACATTTTCTTGTCCCTGGTTTTAAAACGTGTTAATATATTATAAGAACTGGGTGGTGTCTTGAATTGTCTCCCACGACAAAGGTGCATTATGTACACCAAAATGCATAGAGTATGAATGTGGTTGCATAAACTGTAGGGATTGCAGTTTTACAGTATACAGATGATGTCTTGCAGGGAGATATTCAGTTACCTATATGTGTTGAACATATTTGGCAAATGTTTGCTAGTGCCAGATAATCATTGACTAGGTTTGTATTTTTTCTGCACAATGGCATAGACCACAGAAAAGATCAATGATGCTGAGTAGATGTGTATCACAGGAAATATGAAGTTGGCAAGGCATAAAGATTGCAATAGTTTAGGAATTTGAAATATTTAGGCTCCAGGGACTAACTTCTGAAATTAAGTAAAAGTTGTCAATTTTTAATCCCGTGCATTGGATAGGGGATGTCTAAGGTTGAGTTTGAGTGCATTAGGGTATAGGCCTGTCAGTGTATTATTTGATTGTGATTGAAAAGTTACTTGAGCAGAAATGGTTCTTAGTGGATAGATGTTAATAGGTGCCTGAGTGGGTTGAATGCAGATAAAATCCATGTGGCTAGAGTTTTCAAAGGTATTGATTCCCCAAGTGTTTTTGATTTTTCTTTGGATAACCTGGTCATCTTTGCATTTCTATTGGTGGTAGTACTATGGGTGAAGAGCATGGAGCAAGTACATCCATAATATGGTCAGATGTTTTGTTTATTATTATTCATTGGCAGTTTGATTTGGTGTGCTGGTTTATATTGATAAAGATTTTCCTTTTGTCTTTGTTACAATATTGACAATGCTGACCAGAGTGTGAAATATATTAGATAACTCATTTGTGAGCCCGGGAACTAATTGGATAGTGTTGTGATGTTTGGAGTGTGTCTTGATTGGGAGGAAAAGACTGTAGACCTTGAATCCTTGGAATGGAGATAATCATCAGATGTTTGTTGGTTACTTGAACTGCTGCTAATGTTATGTAAATCAGCATTATGCTGTTGACTTTTATCAGATTGATTATTAGTTGGTTGGGCTTGGAAAATTTGGTTTGCAATGCAGCAAACAGCAAGGAGGCCATGTTGGCCATAGACTTAGCATTGTGGTTTTAGGCTTCTTATATAGAGGCAAAGTCCGGCTTGCTGATCTACAATCTGTGTGGATATTTTCTCGATTGATGTCAATGTGTAATTTTAGTTTAAAATCAAAGTTATTATTGTAGACTGGTCTAGATATATCTTTGAGGTATATGGCACTATATGCTATAACCTTCCCAAATGGCTACACCATTCTATGAGAGTTCTGGATAATGTAACCAAGGTATGTATTTTTTGAGTACCCCGGTGATAGCTTTGGCAAACTTGATTGGCAATGACTAACACATAGTTACCTAACATTTTTATCTGGGCTTAAAATCAGCTCTTTGGTGTGCATCGAAAAATTTGACTGCCAGATATCTCGGGTTGGGATGTTCTGCTATACACAGAACCGTGTCTCACAGTCCATGCGTGATTATTGCTTCATATAATAAAGATCTGGAATAACAGTATTAAATTTACATCTGTGGTGGATAATATAATAATATGAGGGAAGGATCTTTTAAATAAATTAAATAGCCTTCTCAGAATGATGTTGAAATTGCTGCTGGTAATCTCTAGCACTTCAGCATTTCAGTGTATGTGGAGGGGGTCTTGAGTTTGTTTTACTTTTAACTCCAGTTTTTTTCATGTCACATTGGTTAATTTTTCTAAACCTAATTGCTTTTATATTAAAGGATATATAAACATGTAATAACTGAAATACACAGGCTTATTATATACCTGAGTTTATATCTGTAATATATATATATATATATATGATAATCTGGACCAACTGATTATTGCTGATTTAGCATGAAATACATATATTGGTGATTATTTATCTTTTCAACATATATGTGTTCAAGTGTATCAGTGTTATGAGATAGTGTGGAGAGTGGTGGGTCGTGTGAAAGTCTGTGCTCATATACCTTACGTATATAAACTCAGGTATATAATAAGCCAGTGTGTTTCAGCTATTACATAGAAGAGATGTCTGTCCATCCCTTGTATATGTATTAAATGGATTATGTCCTGTACATGAGGTGTCAGATTGACCTTAGGTCAGCATGGGTGTGACAAGAATCTCAGCCTCAGAGTGGCCTTTGAGCATTCCATCATCAGATTTTCAATTGGATGGACGGTTGAAGAGTTGGAGTGTGAAGTAGATTGAAGCCTGTCCATTAAAGTATGAGGATTGGCTATCTTAATATATATCTGAGCACTTATAGCATATATGTGTAGAGATAGTAATCTGGACCAACTGTTGATTGCTGGTTTAGCATGAAATGCGTATATTGGTGATTATTTATCTTAACATATATGTGTTCGAGTGTATCAGTGGTATGAGATAGTGTGGAAAGTGGTGGGTCATGTGAAAGTCTGTGCTCATATACCCTATATATAACATATATAAACTCAGGTATATAATAAGCCTGTGTGTTCAGTTATTACATAGAAGAGATGTCTGCCCATCCCTTGTATATGTATTAAATGGATTATGTCCTGTACATGAGGGGTCAGATTGACTTAGGTCAACGTGGGTGTGACAAGAATCTCGGCCTCAGGGTGGCCTTTGAGCATTCCATCATCAGATTATCAATTAGGTGGAAGGTTGAAGAGTTGAGAATGTGGAATAGATTGAAGCCTGTCCATTAAAGTATGAGGATTGGCTGTCTTAATATATATCTGAGCACTTATAGCACATGTGTAGAGGTGGTAATCTGGACCAACTGATGATTGCTGGTTTAGCATGAAATACATATATTGGTGATTATTTATCTTTTCAACATAAAGGTGTTCAAGTGTATCAGTGTTATGAGATAGTGTGGAGAGTGTGAAAGTCTGTGCTCATATACCCTATATATTACATAAACATGTAATATAAATCAACAAAAAAAAAAGAAGAGAACTAATCAAAGAAATATATAAATTAAAAAGGTTTTCAATTATTCTGGTGGTAATAATATAAATTAGCAGTATTAAATTTTGCAATAAAAAATATTAATTATAAATTAATTATATTAATTATTTTTATACTAATATTTTTAAGATTAAAACTATAATACACTATTACTCTTAACTACATACATTATTGCCAAATATTTTTAGGATATTTAATTTATTATATAAAATTTACAGTAAAGAATTTCATTTAGCAAGAATTACAACAAAATAAAATTATTAAATGTATTTTAAATAATAAACAAATTGTTAATAAAAATTATAAATATGCAACTTTTTTAGCATAATGAAATTTTTCTTGGAAAAAATTTTAACTTTACAAAAATGCTCTAAAAAAAGATTATTAATGAAAGAAAATGAAATTGCATCAATTTTATGTATAAATGAAAAATTAGTCAAGTATAAATATAAATAGTTTTTTAATTAATTAAAAAAAAAAAAGAATTTTTCTAAAATTTAAATAATATTTGAAAATAATTCAGCTTACTTTTTAAGTTATATGTCGGACTATCTTCATCACTTAGTTGATTTGGTGAATATTTTTAGAAAAATTCAAACTTTATTTATACTAGTCTACTAAGGAATATAGTACAGAATACATTTTGAATAATATTTTCCTCTCTTCTAGGTATTGCTAGCCTGCTGAGTAACAGCTAGCATGGGAATTGAATTGTGACCTTTAGATTCATAAATGCAGAATTTGAGACAAAACACATTAATCAGTTAAGTGATTCTGTCAAAGACTACAATTAGTTGAAAAATGTATACATTTATTTATGAGTGCTCTTCTGATTTCTTTTGTTTTTTTTAAGAAGTTAGGAGCTCCTCATAAATAAATATACAAAAATTTGATAAAGTAGCCTAGTTAGTTAAAGCATCACCTTAAATTCAGTAATCTAGCCACTGGTTCAACTTCTATGATATTGTCACTGGTCAGATAAGAAGATAGTGGAATAATAGCACTCAAAATTTTGTAATCCATAGTAATCTGTGTATTATTACTAACAAATGAATGTGCTTGAAAATTTATAAATAAAGTTTGAATTTTGCTAAAAATATTTAACTATTCAACAAGATAACAGAAATAATCCAGCATATAACTACAAGTAAAATATTATCATCATAAACTTTCAGATAATTCAAATTCATATGCAAATATAAATAAACAATTTATAATTAAATGTCTATTTCATTATTAAAGTCATAAGATTGTGCTTTTAATATACCTAATACATTGAAAATTTGAACATTTGTCATTGAATGAATTGGTTTTTTCTTTAAAATTTGGTGTTGTCAAATCAACATCAGTTCTTAGTGATCATATAAAAAGCATTTCTCCAGAATATTTGTTTGATTTTCAAGATTCTCAAAGTTATGGTTATGACTCTAACCATATCACTGTTGCTCACCTTTTAACAGCCACTTTTTTTAAACAATGTATTTTTTCAATTACAACTTTATCAAATATGCTTCAAAAAAATTTTCAAGTCTCTCAAACAACCATTTGTTTATTTTCCTTGTTATCAGTATGATATTCCCAAAAGTCTTTGCTAACATCATAGTTCAAAAGAAGCAAGATTACATCAATTTTAAATAAATTAATAAAAGGTTACAGCATTTTTATAATTCATTCAAGAGAATTAAGAATGGAATAAAATAATAAAATGCATTTTAAACTAAATTGCTTATTTATAGCAAAGTGCTATAATACTCACATAAATATTAAAATCTTATTTCTAAAAATTATAAATTTTTGAAAACTATATTTAAACATAACAATTTATTTTATTTGTATCTTAATTTTGATTATACACACAAAATAAATATATATGCAAATATTAAAATAATAGTTATATTAAAAAAAATACTAATATAGATGACTTAGGTTTGGTTAATAATGTTTAAATGTGATTAATTAAAAATGTTACTGTTTATATATAACTATCACACACTACAGTTTTAAAAAATGTTAAATAAAAAAAAATGTTTATTTTTCTACGATAAAAATTAAAAAGAATGTTTAGATGTAGTATATATTTGAAAATTCAAATATTAACATTTATTAAAAAAAAAAAAAAAAAACAATTTTTTTTTTTTTAAAATAGTCTTATATTTGGAATTTAACGAATTAATTTATTTCAAAATGCTTTAAATAAACTTTGATTTAATTTTCAAGTCCATCATAAAACACTTTTCTTAGGTTTGTATAAATGAATTATGCCAAAATTTTAGATTAAGACTTTGATTAAAAAAAGCAAACATCATCGTTTTTTTTCTTCTTTTGTTTAAATTTGAGTCCTTTTTTAAATAAAAAAAAAACAAACAAAGCAAAAACAAGTTAGTTATTTAATTAAATACATTTCAAAAGTTATGAAATTATACAAAAGCTGTTTATAATCATACAAAAAAGTTTATTTTAAATATGTGCTGAAAATATATATGTTGTCATAGCATGTAAACTTATAATAAGAGCTTATGGCATCTCCACTATAATAATATCTATATATTACAATTACATTTTTGTTTTTACAGAAGCACATTAACATTTATCTAAATATTCTAGATTAATCTAAAATCATATCAATAATTATATAGATAATCATTTGTCAAATAAGTCAGATATTTTTAGAATAGTAAAGATAGATAGATAGATAGTCATTTTTAAAAATTATATTTGCTTTTAGTATTAACAATTATATAGTAATTGTTTGAGGTCATATGACGTTCAAGCATTCTGGCAACAAATGGAGCATTTAACAGCTTCATTATGTTAGTCTTAGTGAATTTCTTTTTTTAAGTTTCTTAAATGAGAAGTGAAAACTTTAACTCCGAATTCACCATTTTACACACACACCCCGTTGTGCTAAACCCACATTTTTTAAAATAATTTTATAGTAATTAATCTTAACTTTTTTTTTAAACTGACATCACAAGTTCTCTACCCAAAGTCAAATTATATATATCTTACTTCAAACATGCTTTTTATGAAATATCCTTTCTAGATGAAAGGCAAATAAAAAAGCTTGGATGAATTTTTTTTTTAAGAAACAAAAGAAAATTACCTTAATTATTGATTTTAGATTAATCACTATTTAAATGCCCAGAGCAACTGACCAAAAGACGAAACTGACAGGTTTTCAAAATTGAACGTTATGTTTTCTTCTTCAAATTAATTTCAATTGTGCATAATATAAATATAGTCATGATCAGAAATTTTCAGTTATTTTTCACTGTCAAATAATAAATTACAAAATCATTTATTAAATTATATTTGCAAATATAATATGGCAATGACTTATTATCATTATACAGTACTAATTATTAAATTATTACATTATGAATTTAACAAATGATTGTTCTGGGTACATATTCATATTCTGCAAAACCACTCTTATCATCAAATCCTTTGCAACATACAACAACAATGACTAAATCCAAATTATCAAAATGCTATATTATATAATAAAAATGTGGATTACATAATAAATGAAACATTATTAATAACAGCAGAAAGGCTTACATTTAAAATTTTTAGTGTGAAAAAAATGTAACTGGCAACTAATCACAATACTGCAGGATATATGATTTGTTCCTACATTGTTCTCAACTAATGATATGTGGTAATGGGAAAGGGGCCCGGGGGGTAATGATATGTGGTAATATATGTTATCAAATAATATTCATCTAGCTGTGAGCCTAGTTCAAGATTGTGAAATACTTTATTAGTTTTGAGCATATTTTTGTTTCCATTTACCCTAAATTAAGCCTTCATCTGCTTATCAAAGTATAGTTTTACCAAGAGGCTTTTTTAAAGTGCAATGATCATTATAAGCAAAAAAACCATTGCATTTAAAATTGGTAATATGATTTTTTAATATATTATCATACAAAAATATTAGTTTTAATTCTGATTCACTTATCCTCTAATTTCATATATTACATATTTATTTTTTCTTTATTTTTATTATGATATAAATATACAAATGCATATATAAAATTTATTTGAATAATTATATTAAATTAAAAGTATTAATAAACTGTTAAAAAATGAAGGGTGGAGAAATCATTATGTATTATTTCTTGCTCTAATAAATATTTCAGATTGCAATCAGTATGTATGACTTTCATTACTGAAACTAGAATTTCTAGATATCTAAAATTAAATAATAATTGCATCAAAAGTACCAGCCTTTTATTTTATTAAGAATGGATGATTTACATTTTAAATTAATTAGCATTTAATAAAATTAATTAAACTTTACTCTTTCTGAAAAGATTTGTATTTCTATTCACAACTAACTATCCAAATCAAATTTTCAATTATTGATATAAACTTGATATAAAAACTTTCTTAAATGTAAAGAATTTTTTAGTTTCTTACAAAGCATACACATTTTATCAACAAAATAATATCATTGTCACCATTTTCAATCATTATCAATCCACTGCAGGATGAAGGTCTCTCCAAGGTCAATTAATCTTCTCCAATATAGAGTCTCTCTTCTCCACATAACACCAGTACATTTCATAATGCTCTGACATGTAATAGCTTTCTAGATCTTTTACAATCTCTTGAAATCCAGTTCCATCTATTATCACCTCTTCTAACAATGTATCCAGGTCAACATTACTCCAGTCTCTTAATTCTTTCAATATCAGTAACACCTGTTTGTTCTCTCACTCATGTATTTCATTTTCGATCTTTTCTTGTTACTCTTAACCTAATCTCTACATACTTCATTGAGTAATCTGAAGTTTTTGTGTTGTACTTTTATTAAGTGTCCAAGCCTCAGATCCATAAGTAAGAACTGGTAATACATATTTATTAAAAACCTTCCTTTTCAAATATAAATGCATATTTCCTTTTAATATTAAATTATTTCTAGAAAAGTACTCCAACAAGTTTAATTCTATGACTAATTTGATCCATTATGTTTCTATCTGTAGTACTAATCTAAGATATTTGTAGCTGTTAACTTCTTTCAACTCATCATTATCAATCTTTATTTTCTTCTTTTGAGAAAATCCATTGAACATTACTCTAGTCTTTTTAACACTTACCTTTAATCCTACTTTTTTCCTTTCATCTGATAACTCTTGCAACATTTACTGAAGCTCTAAAGCATTGTTTGCAAAAACAATTGCAACAACTTCAAAATCTAGATAACTTAAATAATCTTCAGTTACTTTTATTCCCTTAGCCTCCCATTTTAATCTACAAAATACTTTATATAAAACTACCATAAAAAGTTTTGGAGATATAGTGTCACCCTGTCTTACACCTTTTTCAATGTTAATCTTTTTAGTATCCTTATGTAATATAATTGCTGCTGTTGCATTTTTATAAATATTCTTTATAATATGACAATATCCTGGATCTATACCTTGATTACCCATAGCTTTAATCACTGAAGAAATGTTTATAGAATCAAATGCCTTTTCATAATCTACAAATCCAAAGCATAATGGCAACTCATATTCATTATCCTTTTTATAAATTCTCTTAATACTTGGATATGATCTATTTTACTAAAACCCTTTTTAAATCCAGCTCCTTTTGGTTAGTTAAAATCCAAAGTTCACTGTAGACAAGTTATAATTATTTGGGTAAAAATTTTGTATAGAATTGATAAAAGACTGATAGTCTGTAATTTTTAATATTTTCTTTATCTTTTTTAAATATTACTATGAATGCTGTATTCTTCGAATCATCTGGTACATCTTTATCATTTAGACCTTTGGTGTATAACTTTATCAAAAAAATTGCTATTTCTTTTTCTGCTTCTTTTAAGATATCAATTATAATTCCATCATTACCTGGAGCTTTTTTTCCCTTCTTAAATTTAATTGCATGTCTCACTTTTTCATTTAAAATCCTCAGCAATTTAGAAAATGTAGTAGTTGTAGGAAATATTTTTCTTTGTTCTTTATTACTATATAATTCTTGATAGAACACTTCTACACGTTTCATGATGTCATCTCTCTTTTTAGTAATAGTTCCATAATTTTTTTCTTATTCCGAAATGTTTCCTATCAATACAAGATGTTTTATAATCTTGAGACTTTTATTCATTTCTACAGCTTTCCTTGCTAGTTCATAATTATACTTTATTATATCATTATCATTTTTTTTTTTTTTTCACCATTTTACAAAATTTGAAATATTCAATCCTTCTTAATGCATCATTTTTATATTTTTTCATCTTCTTTCTTTTCTTCATAAATTGTCATCTCAGTAAGAATTTAACTGGTCAATTGTTGCTTTTTTGTACCTGCTATATTGTGGCAGTTTTTAAACGTATATTAGAACAAGTTGGATTTATCCGACACAAAATAAAACTCATACTCATTTATTTTTCATTTTACATCAGATTTGTAGATTACAAAAAGGAATTTTATTCTACAAAAAGTTCTAATATAATTAAAATTTTGGAACATTCTTTTAAAGATCTAAGATACTATAAAATCAAATACAATGGCATAATAACAATAGATTGAATAATGTTGATAAGAATATATGTACGGCAGGGTGATTCTATTTTATAAATTTTTTTTACATATTTTGTGAATTAAAATGAACAGCAATGAAGAATAAAATAAATAGAAATTATTTAAGTCACTTAGAATTTTAAATAATGTGTTTCTGCAAATAATACTTCAGAATTTCAGGAAAGTTTGTAAGCTGTTATCAGATAAAAATAAAATAGTACAACAAAAAAATTCAAAATAGTTTTCAAAAAAAGAGAAAATAAAGATTAATAGAAAGATTAATAAACTTTGATTTAATTATTAATACAAATAATCCCATTAAAATACACTAAAACTTAGATCAAAAGATCTATTACTTGGAATCTAAAATTAATTATTGATGACATTATTAATGATATCATAGCTGCTAAGTATTACTTTAAAGCCACTAATAAAGAAGAGTCAAGAGATTTGGCAGAGTAACACTTTGATGACATCAAAGCCATACCAAATGTGATAATAAATCTAGAAGAGGCAAAATCTTTAGTTCACAAATTACATAAAAAAATTGCATGCTGTATCAATACCAGTGGAATTGCTCTCTTAATCCAAAGATGGTCAAACTATAATTGTTATCAATGTGAATACATTACTATTTGAAGATATATAAAAGAAATTCTTCAATGACAATACCCTCCAAACCAATATATTAAAATATTAGACCAGAAAGAGAACATGACTATAAATGAAATTGCTTATGAGATTAGTCAATCAAAAGCACAAACAACACTTGGTGTTGAATACTTCTGAATATTAGAAGTATACAAAAAGATTTGACATCATAATTCCAATATTGCATATATGTTACAATCAACTCTGTACAGATAAAGTCAATCTCCCTAATCTATCAATAAAATATTTCATATTAAAAAATTGAAAAATAAAAATCCTATGATAAATGGTTTATGACTAATAATAATAGAACATATAGGATATTTACAAACATCATTCTCAAAAAAATTAATGTTCTAATACTGCCTAAACAATTTAAATCAAATCACACAGTTAAAGAGATCAGACTTACTGATAGTCCAGACCATTTTGCATGCAAAATCCAATAAGCATACAAACTATAGATAGCTTTTAATGCAACATTTGATGTTATCAACTAGAAATATTTGTTCTTGACATTTAAATACCTATTACCACAGAACCAACATCCGAGTAGAATTTGATGTTATCAACTAGGAGTATTTGTCCTTGATATTTTAACAACTATTACTACAGCACCAATATCTAGTAATAGAAACATTAAATTAAAGAACTATATGTGTCTTTTAAAAACATTCAAGATACTGTAATCATTTTTGCAAGCACTTTGTATAGACTCATTGATTAGACAGATAGAGCAAGTCATTGGAGGTTTTTATTTGCCTAGTGGGCATTATTTGTAAATGACAATAATTTTTCAGAGTATTGTTAATATTCCATTTGTTCTAAACATAATGAATAATTTTCAGAGACTGGATCTATATTACAGCCAGAAAAATGATCTATATGGCAGTTTTCTACAGATGGTGATTCTCAGTATTTAATAATCTTATCTAATTTAAAATGAATGACCAATTAATTCAACTTGTGCTTAGCAAATTTGCAAATAAAATTACGCCATTCTCACCAACATTATTTTATTCAACCTGGCATATAATAGCTTGTGGGTGAATTTGTTAAATGTCACAACAAACAAACTGAAAGCAATAATAAAATCATATATTTGAGGACATCCTCATGACTGCAATCAATCAAACCAGCCTGCTATCCAGTACCAAAAGATGATTAAATTTAATTTCCAAAACATTCTCTTTATATATAAGAGCCAAGACTTATAATTACCACTACCAATATATTTGCTAAATGTGTTGTCATATTTCAGAAGAACCTTTCCGACTTATTAATATGCCTTCCAGCGTGCCAAACAGTTAAACTGAACATAGACTCACTTGATACAATTTCATATAAGAGCCTAAAAAAAAATTATATACCAAATTTAATTAAGATCTTGTTGAATAACACTAATATAACTAAGAAGCTAACTAAATTTCAAAATTTATGTGTTAAAATTCTTGTTTAATCTACTTCAAGTTACCAACCCAAGTAAACAATACCTTACTGCATATTTTCAAATCATGTACTTATTTTGACACACTAAGAGTTTTTGTTTTCAAAGTAGAACAATTAATCTCAAGCAGATGCTCCAAAGACATATCAAAAAATTTGAACCCTATAATGTAACAGTAATAATGCAAATGCTTGGATCAATATGATTAGTTCAATGTTCCTAAGTCTTTAATAATAAAAAATATATTGTGTGGAAAAAAAAAAACAATTTATAGTTCGCAACATATGAGAAATGCTATCAAGTACCTTCCAAACAATATAGTAAATAAAATATAAATATCTAAAATTGTTATAAGTTGTAAAGTTACATTCTAAAAACAATGTTATGAAAATGTATTAAATTAAGAAGTAAAATATGCAATTAAATTTATGAAGAAGATAAAAGTTCCAGGTAATGATGGAATTATAATCGATATCTTAAAAAAAGCACGTGAAGAAGTAGAAAAATTTTTGGAAAAGTTATATACCAAATCTCTAAATGATAAAAATGTACCAGATGATTGGAAAAATGCAATATTAATATTTTAAAAAGGTGATTAAAAAAAAAATACTAGAAATTTCAGACTTATTCATCTTTTATCAGCTTTACACAAAATTTTTACCAAAGTAATTGCAACTCATCTACAGAGAACTTTGGATTTTAACCAAACAAAAGAACAAGCTAGATTTAAGTGTTTTAGTATAGTGGATCATATCCAAGCATTAAGAGAAGTTATAAAAAGTATCAATGAATGAGTTATCATTATGCTTGGGATTTGTAGATTATGGAAAGTTATTTGATTCTATAAGCATTTTTTCAGTGATTAGAGCATTGGATCATCAAGGTATCAACCCAGAATATTTATAAAAATGCAACAGCAGCAATTACATTACATAATGACCTTAAAAAAGATTAACAATGAGAAAGGTGTAAGACGGAGTGACACCATATTTCGAAAACATTTTACAGTAATTTTGTAAAAAATATTTTGTGGATTATTTTGAAGATGATGTAGTTGGTTTTGCAAACAATGCTTTAGAGCATAGGTTCCCAACCTTTTTCAGGCCACCGCCCCTTTGCAAGACATAAATTTTATAATGCCGCCCCCCTAAGTATAACAGTTTTCCGTGTTCAATCTGTTTGATATTTTTGACGTAAATAGCAACTAATGATGCTGTACCGAATGATGCCCATCCCATAATTCATACGATGCACACAAGATATAACAAGATGTCAATGTGATGCATTGGAATAAGGATAACATAAACTCAATATCAATAACAAGAAAAAACATTTAAAGTTATTAAATTTAAGTTTAAATAAATGAAATCAAACAAAAATCGATTATATTTCCTGATTTCTCCCTATCCAAAACTCTAATAGCCTGCTAATTGATACCCCCAAGTTTTAGGCTATATATCTTTGAAAGACTGAACCTAAACCTCACCTATATGTGCCACTTCCAAGAAGAAAAAAACACTTTCAAAAGGGAAATACCACTGCCAACAAAACAACAACAAAAAACCAAATCAGCATGTCAATAAATTTTCAATAATCACATACAGATATTACAAAAATAATAATAATTATATGCAAAGTAAGTTTCTCTTTTCTCAAATAGACAAGTGCTAAAAGCAAACAACAACAACAAACAAATATATATATATCTACTACGCCTCAGCATATTCCAGATATTAATTTGGTAGAACTGTTTTAAAATAGGAAAATCAAATAATAATTTATAGAGAAACAGAACAAAAACAAATAATAAAAAAATACAATAAAATTTATAGCAACAAGACATAATGATAATAAAAAAATATTTTAAAAAAATTATTCCATCCGTCTTCATTCTGGTTTCTTTCAATTAACCATCTCCAGACTTGGTAACTTTTAAGTGTGCTATAAACCATGACAACAAGGTGGTGAGGGCTTCCCTTCTTCACAGCAAAACTTAGACATTAAGATGTTCATCATCATCAGCTAGCACCTGTGACTACATGACTGCAATGTAGAAGTCTGGCTGGTACACTAACATTAGGAGTTTACTTTATTAGCATTTTAATGATAAAATTTGGGCATTTTTATATTTCTCAGCTTTCTTTAGAAATCTTTATAATAATGACAGGAGCCAACCAAGAGTCAAGCAAGTAATTCTGAATAGGCTATAATTTGAAGCTAGGCTCAGCTCTGCCTTCTTTCATAAAGTTCTCCATTGCTTTACAGCTAGAATATTTCTCTTAGTTCAGCAAACCCTTAACCACCCAGCAAACAAAACATAGCAAGGAAAACAATAAACTCAGAAGAGATCCCCCATTACCTGCTGAAAACCTTTTATAACACAACTATAGCAATACAAATTGAGTGCCCCTCTTTCACTATTAAAGCTGTTATCTCCAATTTCTTGAATAATTGATCATAAGACAATTGATATAGCTTTTTACATCTTTTTACTTTTCACTTTCCACTCAGACTTTTTTAATTCTTCAAGGAGTTCCGTTTCACATATAGTTTCTAATTTTAATAAAATGGAAATAGCTTTTTCCATCTTGACAAAAGATTTAAAAAAAAAAGACAAATCTGAGTTATGACAAATTTTTAGATTCTCTCAGTTGATATTGGCCTTAAATTACTTTATTTTTTTAACAAAAAATATAATACACAGGATGACCACTTCCATCTATTAGTAAAATTTAAAATTAGCCATACAACAATAATCTGCATTTCTTTTAACTTCTTAATAGAGAAAAAAACCCATCAAACATGTGCAAAACATTTACAATTACTCCGACTATCCCCCTTTTTTATATATTCTTGCACATAAACAATTTAAAAAATAACCATAAAATCAGCAAAATAACGTAAAAATTAGCGGTTTGAGAGTGAGTTAAAGCCGATGATCAGTGCATCTGGAGAAAAGACTAGATCATCTGAATGCTCTCCAAATGCTTCTGAAACCACTATCACCCCCCTAGAAATCTTCACAGCCCTCTGGGAGGTGGTACCACCCACTTTGGGAAACACTGCTTTACAGCTTCAGCAAATGTTGCAAGAGTTATCAGATGAAAGGAAGAAAGTAGGATTAACGGTGAATGTTAAAAAGACTAAAGTAAGGTTCAATGGATTTTCTCAAAAGAAAAAAATAAAGATTAATAATGACTAGTTAAAAGAAGTTAATAACTACAAATATCTTCTATTATTATTACAGAGAGAAACATAATGGATGAAATTAATCATAGAATTAAACTTGTTTGGAGTGCTTCTTGGTAGAAATAATTTAATATTAATAGGAAATATGCCTATATATTTGAAAAGGAAGATTTTTAATAAATATGTGGATCTGAGACTTGTTAACTTAACAAAAATACAATACAGATACTTTAGACTACTCAGTGAAATATGTAGAATTATGTTAGGAGTAACAAGAAGAGATTGAAAACAAAATACATGGGTGAGAAAGCAAACAGCTATTACTGACATCATTGAAAGAATTAAGAGACTGACATGGAATTGGGCTGGCCACATTATTAGAAGAGATGGTGATGGACAGTTGAAATTTTAAACTGGATTCCAAGATATTATAAAAGACCCCACAAAAAGACCACATGTGAGATGGATAAATGAAATAAGGAAATATACTGACATAATGTGAAGAAGAGAGGCTAAGGATCAGAGAAGATGAATTGAACTTGGAGAGACCTTCATCCTGCAGTGAATCGATAATAGTTGAAAATGATGATGTTACTTTTTGTAAATAATGCTTATAATAAAAAAAAAAAAAAATTCTGAATGTAAATTATATCATAAAGTGACACTTTTCTCAGGAATGATATCACTTAGCCATTGTGGGTTAAATACAACTAGTACATTTGTGGAGATTGTTTACATCTATAATGATAACCATCTCTATTTTTAGTATCACAAATTTGATTACAAACTGCAGCATAAGGATGTTAAATAAAATTAGGTAAGGTATATTTTTTACATACTGTAAGTGTACATTATTGCTGAATATTTGCCTTCATGAAATTGGTATCCTATGATGTCAATAATCTTACAAAATGTCCATCAAAATAAGGTATAGATTACTGATGATCACTATAGCAATCACCATATAAAAGCTCATATTTTAAATTTAGTATTATATTTTTCCTGTTTAAACGGATTCTATAATAAATAAGTTTCTAGAATCAATTAGATTTATTGTAACAGATATCATTGCATTTCTAATTGATTAATATTACAAATATGATTTATAAACTACTTTATCAATTTCCTTTAAAAAAAAGAAAAATAAATAAACTTCTGCATGAATATATAAAACACAACTAAAGCAATAAATAAAATGAGTGGATGTAACTATCTTAAGATGTCAGTGTAAACTGAAAAAGTGTTCCGTTTATATATAATGGTTTGTTTATATATATAAATTGTATAAATGCTCACATCATCTAGAAAGAAAGAAAGATTTTTTTATAACCTAACAGTCATTAAATATGCAGTTAGTAAAATGTGATAACAATTAGTTATGCTTGAAGACTAGATGTGACTGTAGTATTGCTAAAAGTAAATGCACTTATATTGCAAACAGTCATCATATATATGTATATTTGACGATATATGAGGTTTGCAATTTAAATAAAATTATTTTTATTTGTTCATTTAAGAAATAAATATAATAAAATACATTTGTATTAATTTGATAATCAATTAAGGATATTCCAGTGATAAATAAATGACTCATGAAAATAATGATTTAATTAATAGTTTACCTATGAGATATTTAAGAAGAATACCAGGAAATGAAAGTTTAAAACGTTCCAGGATAAGGATTTGCTATTTAAAAATTTTTCATAGAAAAATTTACTTATAGCTAATTAAAATGAACCGCATATTTGCAGAATGAGCAAGTAAATTATTATAAGTCAACATTATAATAATAATAAAAAAAGAAGCTTCAGTCAGAATGGAACAATAGCAAAGATTTCAAATGAAAGTGTAAAATTTATAAATTAAAAAATATATAAACATAAAGGTTAAATTGATAGCTAACTACTGTAAGGTCTACTGATCAGGCTAGTGAAATAGGTTTTAAATTCAGGTCAGATAAAACATGAAAATTTTTGTCAGGATTCAATCAAAATTATTATTTTTATTTCAGTTAAATGTACGTAATCAACCTAGCTATCCACACAGTTTTGATCAATAAATGGGTATGAGTCTTTCTTAAATAGATTAAAATCAAAGATGATAAACCTCAAATACCATATGGCAGTTATGAAGCCTGCTGAAACGTATTCTATTTCACTAATTTCCATAAATTGTTGAAGATTTTTTTTATTCCACAATGATTTATTTAATCTTTAAAATTATTTTTAAAAACTCTTAAAATTTCTTCTTTTCTTAATTATTATAATAATACTGCTTCATAATAAGATATAATTCAATTTTCATAAACCCAACAATTTAATTTAAAAAAACAATAAACAAGCAGGTCAGTTCTCAAATAATATTTAAAATAGTTACACAAATATTTTAATACAAGAATACAAGTGAAAACCTGAACTCTAGCTTAAAAATATCTCAAACTTAAAATACAAAAATAATCAACAAACATAATAATAAATAAAATATAATAAATCTCTACCACTTACTACATAAACAAACTTATGAAACACCAATATATGTAGTTCATAAATAAATTCCAATACTTAATTCTGCTATATCATTGATGCTTATGATAAAATACAGATGTTTTATCAAAGAGGGTATGCATTATATTTTATTAAATCAAATCTTGCTAGGTTACAAAGTCAAAATACGTATCCATATATAGTCTAATAAATATTAGTAACAATTACGTAATGACATCTAAATCACCATCAGTATTGATTAATATTTAAATTATTACATCATTCCTTGAAATTATCCATACATCATCAACATTATATTAAATCTTTAAAATCAAATCAGTCAAATTAGTGCCCATCATTGTCCCATTTTTAAAATAAATAATATACACTGTATCTCCATGAAAAGATGATTGAATCTCTCTCCAAACTGCTTATGTCATCGCTGAAACAACATATGTGTAGCAATATAGTTTATCTATTCACCACAAACATTTTAAGATGTTGACATAAAATATGACAATGAGTTTAAGAAACAACATGCCAACATTAAATTTTGTTTTAAATTGGAAAAACAATTATTAAAATGCTTGAAATAATTTGAACTGTATATGGCAGGAACATAAAATTTTTGTGATAAATAGCTAAATTATATTATTACATAACACATGTTGATACAGAGATAGCACTGCTGACAGAATGAAAAAAGAACCAATCATCTTTTCACTAGTACATACTGTATATAATATGAATATCAAGTTTCATTATCTAATTTATTAATCAATTTGCCACTCATAATTAAAAAAAAATATATTAAAATAGTGGTGCACTTTCTGAACTGCATGTTGTTAGTCAATAAGTTAACAAGTCTTCCATCTAACAATGCTATCTTGCAAGCTCTAAAAAATCTTCCTACAATTAATATAATTGCCATTACTGCTACTGCACGTATGTGCATGGAATAAAAAATTAAAAACTTTTCTACATAATATTCACTATAATTAATGGATTTACTTACTCCTAGCAACATTGCCAAAGCCATATATCCTGGTCATATATGGAAATTACAGCTTTCATCACTGTATAACCATGACAGAATAAGAATGATAAAAACAGAATTATGCTTTTCATACATAATTTTGCAATTTTTTCAATCAAATTTACAAGAAAAATAATATATATATATATATAAAATATTTTATAATAAATGCTTTTATTTGTTGTGCACTAAAGAGGCAAAAGTAACTGTTTTCTTCAACCACAATTGAGGTTTTTATATTTAATTTAAAATATAAGTATGGGATGTCCAGAAATTAATTAATTCAATTACTAATTTCTGGACACCCCAAACTTTTATTCAAGTTAAATATAAAAATCTCAATTGTGGTTGAAGAATACAATTATCTTTGGTTTTTTGTACAGTAAATAAAATTATCAAGTTAAATATAAAAATCTCAATTGTGATTGAAGAATACAATTATCTTTGGTTTTTTGTACAGTAAATAAAAATATCAAGTTAAATATAAAAATCTCAATTGTGGTTGAAGAATACAATTATCTTTGGTTTTTTGTACAGTAAATAAAAATACAAATAATGTATATATAAAATATTTTATATACACATTATTTGTAACTTTTTCATATTTGGATTTATTTAAAATGAAAAATAAAAACAATGTCATAGTCTGAGTAATATTTGAAATGAAATTTATATTCATAAAAAATTGATTCCAATATTTATAAAAGAAGCATTTTAAAAAAAGAAACTTTTACAAAAATTAAAATTTCTTTTTTATTTGAAATAACTGCAAACGCTTTTTAGAGCAAGTTTTTTAAATATATATATATATTGCTCTCTTATGCTACATCAGTAAAAACTTTTTTTTTCTTCTCAGAGATGAAAGTTTATTCATAAAAAAAAATAGACACAAATACGGTTAGAAAAAGGGTTACAAGGGAGTGATTATATGATAAACTGAAATTTCAGGAGCAACATGGTAAGAGAGGAAGGGATACATGTGAAAAGGGAAGTGGAAAGGATGTGTAGTCCAGGCCAGTCCGAGATGCATGTCTTCATTGAGCAAGCACGGCATGGGTCACAAACATTTAAATGATTGAGTCTTATGACAGAGGCTGAGAGGATGAAAGTTGGAGGATTGCCCAAGTGTCTGTGAGGAGTGGAGGTGGGGCTAGTTTGGTATCTCGGGTTTTGAGAGAGCGAATTAGGTCCAATAGCTTTTGATTCACTGAGTGTACTCTCTGGTCAAAAATAATTGCACATCGGAGCAACGAGAGTGCATGGATGAGAAAAACTGATAGTCTAATAGTTGAAAAACCACTGTTTCTATGGATTCTTGGAGGTTGAAGATGGTATTCCTGTGCGAGGAAAGGCAGGAGTTGATGACATGTCTCACTCCAAGCAGAAAGGGATATTTAAGTAGAAAGTGCTGGAGGGTTTCATTGTCAGTTCTACAGAGCTGGCATAGAGGAGAGATCTTGTAAAACCCCTACGGTTGACCAAAAATTGATTTGTGGGAAGGGAGTAAAAGATTGATTCTGAGGAGGAAATCCAAGGAATTTTGCCTCAAGGGACCACCTTTTGAATTTGCAGATTAATTGAGCATTGGTAAGTTTGAGGAATGTGGGGGACACAATGGAGAAGTTTGTGGTCTGATTGAAAACCTCCCAGTACTTTAGTTTGCCACTGATGGATGGTATAACAAAGCCAGCCTTTTGAAGGATGTTGGCTATGAGTGAGGTCCATGACCTGGGCCTGCCACTGGAAGGAGGAGGGTCAATGGGTGTGATAATGATGTGCATAAGGTTGGCAGAAAAGTGATTTAGGAGTGTGAGGATAATGTTGTGAGATTTCTGGATCAGAAGTGTCGATGGAGTGCAAGCCCAACCCATTGAGGTTTTTAGGAAAACAAGTTCTTTTTAGGCTGGTGGCTACCACCTTTCTGCCCCAGAGAAAACGAGTGTAAATGGAATTGAATTTTGGATATAAAGGAATGTGTAGGTAGAACAATAAGGAGGTAATATACTATTTTAGGAAACACTAGAAGATTGAGGAGGGTGACTTTCCCATAAAGGGAGTGGTAGATGCCTGTGATAGCACTAGGGGTGGATGATTGCTTTGATACAATGTGGTTTGGACCCATACCCTCATGCCCTTAGGACACAGCATGAGGGATAATCCGAGGAAGTTGTGTGGCTTGGCATTTGAAGGTGGAAGGGATTTGTTTACCAGTTGACAGCTGCCAAGCCACTGATTTACCACTGCTAAATTCCAGCCTGTGTGTTTTGTGTCCAGATGAGGATCTGTTGAAGCCTGGGGATGAGATCAATTGAGGGAAGAAAGACAACCACATCGTCTACATAAGTAAGGTATTTGATGCTTTTGCCCGAAGCAGAAATGAAGATGCCAGGGCTCATCCAGGGTAACTGGGTTTCTCTGTTGGACAGGAGATTGTGGAGGATGGATAGATAGTCTCTGGAATGTTCCGGTTCCTGAGGACACCAAGAAGCAAGTCAACCCTAATAGACTCAAAGGCTGCCTGGATGTCTAGTTGGACAGCGATGGGCTCAGTAGCCATCTTAAAGAGTGTGGCAGCCCTAAGAGTGGAGTGCCCCTTACAAGCAAACTGTGAGGCAGAAAGGGCAGGGAGTATAAATTGTTCTAGTGACTCTTTGATGGTAGACATTTAAATGTTTTATGAGCAGAGGGGTCATCGAAATGGGTCTAAGACTCTTGAACTCAGTAGGTGGCTGATCTTTCTTAAGGAAAGGGACTAATGTTACTGGATAGAGACTTTCGGTGAAGTAAGCACCTGAGCCCAGCTTGTTGATCATGTTGAGAGTAATGGGGATGGTGAACTGACTTAGGTGGAGAAGGATAAACTTAGGGATAGCATGAAGACTGGGGTCAACATAGTCAGGAAAGCTTTTCAGTTTGTTAAGTAGCATGGTCTGGGTGATGCCAGGATCAGATTTGACATTTAAGGTTGATGGCGTAGTAAAAGGAGGGATGTCAGCTTCGAGAAGCATGCGCTTGTAATGGTTTCTCAAATGAAGGAGCAATTCCCCAACCAGGTAACTTCTAGTCCAGCAATGCTGATTCCCCACATACCTCTGGGTGTATTTGACCGAGATGTACTCGGCCAAGGCCTTTTGAGCATCGCAGTATTGAAGTTTCAGTTGGATGATAGTGCTAATATCTAATGGCCCACCACTCTTCTGATCATTCAGTTGCTCTGAAATTTTGTCCATGGAAGCCAGAAACTTGAGTGGCCCTCGGGAATCCAGGTGTATTTGTGGATGGCAGCTTGCAGGATTTCCACAAATGCGAACCATGCAGAGATGGGCTCCATTTGAAGGATATTGATCTTATGAAGGTATATATAAATTTCTGAAAGCTATGCTATTGGTGTATTTTGTTTTTGAGAAATCATATTATTCTTCTGAGGCCAAGTCTACTGGAAGGTCAGAGTTAATATAAAGGGAAAGGTGTAATGCCTTGTGATCTGAAAAAGGTATGGTGTGGAGTTGGGCCGAACTACTCATGAAATGGAGATCAGGAGAGTAGAATGTTAAATCATTGAGGATCTGATGTTTACTGGTGTAGAAAGAGTAGGCATGGTCTGGGAAAAAGCCCTGGTCACACATTAAGCCCCTGGAGAAGAGATATAGATATTTGTTTGTGAAGAACTGGTAGCCCATATTGAAGTCACCCAGAAGAAGAATGGGGAGGTGGTAGCTATGATGTTGTTGATTCGGTGAATAATAGATTTAATGAGGGTGTCACTGTCATTGGAGGGCAGATATAAATAAATCACAAAACTTCTAAAACGCCCAAATTGCACCTCCAAGATAATAGCGTGAGCATGGATATGTATGATGGAAAAGATGGAGGGAGGGGCACGCTTATTAATGAGGATGGCAACTCCTCCAGCAGAAGTCAAGGCAGTAGCATACTTAAACAGACCAAGGGTGGACAAAGTGGAGTAAATCCTGTAGTTGAAATGAGTATCAATGTGCTTGAAACTTTGTCCTCTAACACTGTTATACTAAATAAATGACTGGACAACCCTGATATACTTCATTGTCATATTGTACCATCAACCGATTCCTAATACATGTAAAAAATTTGAAGAAAATCCATTTGATAGAAGTATGTTAAAAATAGATTACAAAATTTATTATAAATGAAGAAAATTTCTAAGTTAAATAAATGTTTAAAAACATCAAAATTATCAAATGCTCTTATTCAGCTATTGCTGAAAACTGGATGCCAGCAAGAGCTGAAAATTCTATTGGATTAAAATCTCAACTAGTAGAAAAAACTATTTTGAATTTAAAATTAATAAATAACATGACTGACAATCACCACTCCTAAAATCTTACATATGAAGAAACAATTTCCAGAATTATTCAGTTATCTTTGTGTTATTTATTCTATGTCAATCATTGCAAATGAACTTTTAACGCAGATTATGAATGATGAGATTAACTAACAGCAGCTCTTGGTTTAACATATTATGTGGGCTAAAGAATTAAGTAACTTACTTTTTATTATTAACTATGAACTTATTCACAGTTTGTGTATTTACTATATGCCAACTAAAAGATATAACTTATTCCATCAATTCAATTATATAAGACATTATGTGTAAAAATGATTAAAAGCTGCATAGTAAGTAAGCATTTAACACTGATACTAGACCAAACCTGATCTTCATAGAAGATTTCCATCACAATTAGGGATAAATCTTGGAAATGCAATAGTAACATTTTAAAAAATCAATGTTTATATCGATAAAAGTGAAACAAAAAAGAGAAGCTGATTTAATATATAAAATATAATTACCATGTGAATTTAATAGCCTACTTGTATATTAATTATATTCCTCCAATCCAGTTTAAAAATGGATAGTATTTCACTATGCTTAAAAATTATGATCAGCTAACATGCAGCTTGCAATTATCATTAGTTTAGTAACAAAAAATCTGGCTTGTAGTTTTAAATTTATTCAATTTTCCAATTTTAACATATATTTACTGGATAAAGGTTATAATTTTATCCCAGATAAAATAGATGCATTCAGTATATCCTGGTAGTCACTTCATATGTTCATGATTGTGTTAAATAGTTTTCAACAATGCCTAAATGTATCCTGGTTCTTATTTGAAATTTCAGTTTTTAAAAATTATGATTCATAATTTCAAACCAATATGCTTAAAAACGTAATAAATTAGAATTGCTTTCCCCAAAGATACTTTTTAATACATTTGGAAATCTCATCAATCATAGCATGTAACAAGGTTTACTGGCTTGTAGTTTTAAATTTATTCAATTTTCCAATTTTAACATATATTTACTGGATAAAGGTTATAATTTTATCCCAGATAAAATAGACGCATTCAGTATATCCTGGTAGTCACTTCATATGTTCATGATTGTGTTAAATAGTTTTCAACAATGCCTAAATGTATCCTGGTTCTTATTTGAAATTTCAGTTTTTAAAAATTATGATTCATAATTTCAAACCAATATGCTTAAAAACATAATAAATTAGAATTGCTTTCCCCAAAGATACTTTTTAATACATTTGGAAATCTCATCAATCATAGCATGTAACAAGGTTTACTGTAGTCCTAAAAATTAATAAGATCTTCAAAATTACATTAACAATACTCTTATCATGATATATTTATTCTGTAATTTGTTAACTTTTGTTCTCATCATAAGCATAATCCCTGGAAACAAAGTGAATCTACTAAAAAAGCAAGATGTTGGTGACTGCCTGTTGAAAGTTGTCTTTAGATCAATTACTTAATCTAAAAACACAAAAGTCAGTTTTAATAAAAACCAGTGTACATATTTTTCAAACTTTCAGAATGCCATATCAGATATCATTCCAGAATAATGTTATCTATAAAATCAATTACATCATTTTTCCCCCCCAATATGGGCAATATATTTCTCACAGCTGGTCTGTTAAACTTTCAAGCATATATAGCAGTAACCAAATGAGTATGGCTATTCCAATTACATAAAAAATAAACAGAATAAAAAACATAAGACAAAAAAAAAAGGAAGATTGAAATAAGAATTACTCTGTGTATAATTGAAGGATAAAAATGTTTTACAATGATTATGACTGGGTCCAAAAATAAAATAAAGAGAATAAGAAAAATCAGCTACAAAAGACTGTCTGTATCAGAAACAATAGGCCAGTTATACTCAATATTATTATTATTCTACATATTTCATTTCCCCCTAAAAAAAACTCATTTGCCTAAAATAATTAATTTATAGCATGTTTACAAGTTACAATTTTTAGAATCTTTAATAAACTTGTAAATATTAGTCTACTAATCACACCACTAGTCAGACAAAAATGAATTCACTCTTATTTAGACTACAAATTCTTATGTGGGAGTAGATCAATTATTGATATTTGAGTGAAATGTTACATAGCAGTGATTTAATAAAGCCTCAGCCTATGATAATGCAGATATAAACTCACCTATTTATATAGCAAGTAGGTTGAAGTAGGGAGGGGTTCCCCTTGGGTTCCCCTCTTTTCTTCCAAAACGTAAGCTTGTGGTTAAGACCTGTAGAGGTCCCTACTATCGCATTTTTGTGCACAAATTCTTGAGATTACAGCCTTAGTAAGTATTACTTACATAATGTGCGTTTAAATACATTTATAATTACAACTTTAAATTATCATAATAGATCTTTCCATTGACTCATTGTAAATCAAAAGATTTCGCGAGTATTAATGTGTAATAAGAAATGTGGACTTAATCAGTGAAGTATTGAATACCTTCATGCTCTCAGATCTAACCACTTCAGCTTCACCTATTTACAAAAAATAGGTTGAAGTAGGGAGGGGTTCCCCTCTTTTCTTCCAAAACGTAAGCTTGTGGTTAAGACCTGTAGAGGTCCTTACTATTGCACTTTTATGTGCATATTTTTGAGGTTACAGCCTTAGTAAATATTACTTACGTAATCAGTGTGCGTTTAAATAAATTTATAATTAAAACTCTGTTAACTGAAAACATCTATATAAAAAACAATAAGTATTAAACATATAACACCAAATGTAAACATCACATTCAAGCAGTGCCAAGCCATTGAAGAATGAAGGTCCTTCCATTGAAGAATGAAAGTCTTTCCAAATTTAATCAGTTTCTCCACATCATAACAACAAATTTCTTCATTTCATCTATTCTCCTCACATGTAATCTCTCTCTTGTAGTTTGTCCAATTTAATACTTCAATTGTCCATCTATTATGATCTTCTTCTAGCAATACATTCCAGCTACATTTTCTAAAAAATTTTAACGATGTCAATGATATCTGTTTGTTTTTCATCCATGTATTTATTTCTGATCCCTTCTTATTCCCTACATTCATCTCTCCAATACTGTGTTGAGTGTTAAGTGTCCAAATCTCAGATCTATAAATAAAAACTGGTGAATCAAATCTAAATCTTCCTTTTCAAACATATAGACATATTTTCTTTTAATGTTAAGTTGTTTTTATCAAAGGCACTCCATCCAAATTTAATTCTAGATTTAATTTCATCATTTTTTCCCAATTACATTAATAACTTGATCAAGATCTTGGTAATTCTAATTCATGATTATCAAACTTTAATTTATTCTTCTGAGAGAATTCAGTGAACGTTACTTAAGTCTTTTTAGTATTTATCTTTATTTCAATTTTTTTACTTTCATCTGATAACTCTTTTAGAAGCTCTTGAACATCATTTGTAAAAACAATATCATCATCTACAAAATCTAGATTTTTATTCTCATAACTTTCCATTTTAATCCACAAAATACTTCATGTAAAAAGGTTTGGAGATATGGAATCATCCTGTTGTATAATCTTATCAATATTAATCTTCTTAGTGTCACTATGTTATCTAATCACTGCTGCTGCATCTGGATAAATATTATTCAAAAAATGACAATAGTCTGGATCTATATTTTATTAATTCAAAGATTTAATTACTGAGGGAAATGCTTATAAAATAAAAATTCTTTTCATAATTTTGAAA
Source organism: Epiperipatus broadwayi (assembly GCA_028023455.1). Lineage (NCBI taxonomy): Eukaryota > Metazoa > Onychophora > Udeonychophora > Euonychophora > Peripatidae > Epiperipatus > Epiperipatus broadwayi. The sequence continues at coordinate 5,660,227 of JAQFVV010012401.1, forward strand.
TCCAAAGCACAATAGCAATTCATATTCATTATGGTCCTTTCTATAACTCCTCTCAATACTTGGATGTGATCCAATGTACTAAAATTATTTTTAAATCCAGTTTGTTCTTTGGTTGGTTTGAGTAGCAAGTTCACTGTAGATAAGTTGTGACTATCTTGGAATTTTTTTTTATAGAGAACTGATAGAAGATTAATAGATATGCAATTTCTAATATATTTCTTTCTTAAATATAAATATTATTACATTCTTCCATTTATCTGATACAACTTTATCATTTAGAAATTCTATATATAGTTCTGCCAAGAATTTCTCTTTCTTTACCTGCTTCTTTTAAGATATCAATATTATTTCCATCATTTTCTGTAACTTTTCCCATCATAGATTTAACTGCATGTCTTGCATTTTCATTTAAAATAATTGGCAATTCAGAAAATATAGTGGGTTTTTTTGTTTTCTAGTTCTTTATTACTATATAATTTTTTTTATAAAACTCTTCCACAAATTTCATATTATCATAGTTCCATCCTTTCTTTCAATATCAAAATATTGTTTTATATTTCTGAAGTTTTATTATCTTCTATAACTTTATTTGCCAATTTACAATTATATTTTCTTGTATCATTATTAACTATTTTTTTGTACCATTTTATAAAACTCTAGATATTCAATTCTTTTAACTAGATTATTTTTGAATATTTTCATATATTGTTTTGACTCAATTGAGAATTTATTAGTGAAGTGCTGCTTTTTGTCCAGCTATACCCATTGCATTTCTTAATAGTGTATCAATAATCTTACTGATTTCATTTAAGTTTGAATCATCTTCAAAATCTGCTAACACTTTAAAATGTCTAACACATTCTAACTTAATTCCTTGGAGCAATTCTGAAGTTAGGAATATCAACTAGTAATATTATGTTTTAAAATAGCTTTTTTACCTGTCTAGTTCACATATTACATCTAATTAATAGATGATCACTTCCTGTACTTAATCTATTAAAAATATTACATTCCTGAAACATATATATATATATATTTAGACAAAATATAATCCAATTCTATTGCACCTTCATTTTCAATGTTTCTATATTTATTTTCATTTATCTTTTTTCTCAAAGGGAGAATTTATAATATACAATTTTTCTTTTTCTATAAATTTCACAAGCCTGTGTCTTCTCTCATATCTGTCACCACAATCAAATTTATCTATAGCACTTTTGTTTTTCAACTGTTTTTCAATTCTAGCATTAAAGTCCCTCATAACAATTTATTGAGGTGTAAATCTGAATTTCCATATCTTTCAATAATGTTAAATAATTAACCTTGCCATTCTGTCTGATAAATCAAAATCTCTACAATATCATTCTTCCGTTTTTTACTTATAATATGGTTTCAATATTTACATCTTTGTACTAAAATATATATCCACCTTTCAAATCAATTGTATCTAAGCTTTTTCTTCTAATTTTATAAAAACCAACAATGTCCAAATTTAATATTAAATAATTCTTCCAGTTCATGTAAATCTTTTTCTACTTAAAACTGATCTGCAATTGTAGGTCAGCTAAATAAAAAGTCACATAAAATATCAGATATTCTTTTCACCCACTGCCTTGATCTTCCACTTGCTGCTTTGGCTGATAACTTTACAGTCTCCGATAATAGCTGTAATTTAGTTTTGCCTGTCAAGATTATAAATATCTAAAATATAAAAATAAAATCATTTGTTAACAGATTCATTCTTCCTTCAAGAAAACTCAACCTATCAGTAATTGAAATGAAAGATCATGATGTTTTTTGATCTTAAATTCAAAGGTCAAAAGTCATTACACTTATCATACTGGTTGATGCCAAATATTGTTTATTTATTCTTATAAATAATCACATAGTAATAATAATTGCAAATACAGAACATATGGAGAAAGACATTAGGAGTTTGCCATGCTCACTTCCTTTAAGGTCTCAAAGAGGAATCAAAGGATCTTTTTTAGTTATCAATCTTTTTTTTTTTTTGCAGTTATTGAGAATATTTTATAATATTTATGAACTAATAATCCTTTATTACATATATAATAATCATTTACAAATAAGACTTTCTAGAGACATTTAATATTCTTACAAATAATGCTCTCTCTAATTAATCCACTAGTTAGATAAAAATAAATTCCCTTTTCTCTAGTCTCTAAGTTCTTATATAAAAATGAATCAATCATTGATATTTTGGAAGTGAGGCTCTAGAAAGTCTAACTTGTAAATGATTATTATAGTATTGTTATTTGAAGTTTATTACTTTTGTATTGTATATTCTCATCATTTAAAAATGTTTGCTGCTTAGATTCATGCTATGCTAAGATTGAACGAATGTAAATATTTCAACTCCCTGAAATATCAGAATGATCTATCCTCATATAAGAATTGTATATTTAATAGCTATAATTTATATATATGGTTGTCAAAATTAATAGAAGATATATTAAAAATGTGGAATATCTTCCACCAAACATCACTAAAAAAAAAAAAAAGGATGAGATTGCTTTAATTTAAGTAATACACTGAAAGCAAAAGCTTCTTCAAATCTCTTTTCAAAGAAAAGACTACACTTATATCAAGCTAATCAATTGTTAATTGTTAAAAAGTTTCCAATTTTTCCTTCTCTATTTTATTCTCTAATTTATATCTAGATGTATATTAAAGTAAGCAACAATAACTAATTTGGCGGAAAGGTAGCTATCTGCATGAATGAATCTAAACTTGCTTGGAAATCTTTAATTACATGAAAAAAATTTAAATTTCAATCAGATTCATATTCTAAGTCATGGTCAAGACAGAAAAATATGCTAGTCATTACACTTCAAAATTATTATAATTATATATATATTCTAATAATTTGTGGAGTTTAAATATTACAATTTTAAAGATCATTTATACTTATTGAAATACTTAAATAATTATACAAAAAAGGTAAAAGCTATATAAAATAACAAATAGTTGTCAAACAGTTATACATATATAATTGCATTCACCAGTGATTAATTATATTGCCTGTAAAAAAAAAAAAAAAAAAGTCTATACAATAAGATATCTAGAAACAGAATTTTATTGTAATAATGTCAGATGAATACAATTATCTTTTATTCTACAATATCACATTATGTTGGCAGAAAATATCAACTTTGATAAGGATCTCACTTTTAAGAAAAATTACTTGTATAAAAAGTTTGAAAAAACACACAAACCAAAATTCTAGCATTATGGAATTATCCCAAAGAAGAATACCTAGCTTACTAGACCACTTCATATTAACTTATCACATAAGCTCTGCTAATAAAAATCTAATTAAAATTTTTATTATTCATGTTTCTAAAAATAAAATTTGCATAAAAAAAAATCTTAAAAATTTTAACATTAATATTTCTGAAAATCAAAGTCCCATATTCTATCAACTTTTCATTTTCATCTAATCTAATAAAACTGACTTTCCTGCTCTAACACATTAAACCATTCAATGTAAAACTAACACAAATATTTGTAAACTACAATAACAATGCTTACCTATAAGTGAAAACTTCTTTAGATAATTGTTGTGCATCTTTTAATAAGTTTATCATTAATATTTACATATACTATAAAGTTAAACTATATAGTCAGTTTTATTCATTCGATATATCAACTTTTTATTTCTAGATAATATTAGCACTTTCAGCATTTCATGTTTAATATTTCTCACCTCATTTCTTTCCACATATGGGTAGATACTGTCAAAAACATTACTAAATAAAACATGGTCAATAAATGGGAAAAGATTGCAGCAGCAAATAATCACTATGCTTGAGATCTGTGCATATAATTAAGAGCTTATTTATATGTTAAAAATTAATAATACCACATAGATACTCTATTGGAAATAAAAATATCTATAGTAAAATCAATATGAGTTTATGAATTCTGATGCAATGTTCGGTTACATCTGTATGAATGTTAAGTTATAGTGAACAGAATTAATTATGGTGGCAAACATACAAGTAGAAATAGAAATACCTAAAGAGAGGATAATAGTTATTAATGATATATAATTATGTGTACAAAAATGGCAAAATGATATGCATATGTAAATATTGGAACCTATGAATGAAATTGTGTAGCATTATAAAACAAACAACAACATAATTAAATGGTATGTTAATTTCACTTGTTGCTTTATTTTGTTATGTTATGACCTACCGCTTCAATTCCATATTTAGATTCCAAACTTATTTTATTTTTGAATTTAACATTATCATTCACTAAATTACATAATCACAGAATCTTTTTATTTATTTCTTTTCCATTCAAATCAATTTTTATGCTCCTCAACTAATTAATTTCATTTACTATTTTACCTTGAAAATCTATTCTAGACTTTTGACAAAACTGTGATAATCCTATAGGTGCACGTTATGCATATTTTGTAAAAAAAAAAAAAAAAGCAAACTCTTTTCCAAAATAATTATTTCCCTGTTTCCGTTCATTCTTCCCTTCCCCGACTCCTAAAATGAAACCTTTTTAAAATCATTATCAAACTATCAAAAACAAATCAACTTTTGGAATCTTCTCTCAAAAAACTAAATGAGAAGAAATTTTTTTTTTCCCTTATTAAAATTATAAAATTATTATATAGATGCACAAAGTTATTGAAACATTTATACTGTGAATATTTTCCAGTAGCAAAATCTGGGTTCTTATACTTAAAACAGGCCTACCACAAACTATAGCAAATCATGATTACATAGTGTGTCATCTACATTTTTTGAAGAATCATAAGAAACTTGAACTCTCAACTACTACTTAAAAAGGTCAAAAGAACTCTGGAAACAAGTAACTTTGTCATATCTATTGCATTACGAATATTTTTAAATCTTTCTAATACAAATATGAATTAATTTTTCTAAAAGACCTAGATAAAATTCTTTAAAGATTTAAAAAGCTTTTTTTATTTTCGTTTTCTTTCCCCAATTATAAACTTGTAAATTTTCATAAGAAAATCCTTTGCTTTGACAATAACTGTAGTAATTATGTAATTTCTGTGAAATGCATATTCAAAAATCTATATAAAATGACCCTTAAATACAAAATTAATTTTTTCATGCAGTGCCAAATTCATATTTACATGATACTAGAATCTTTATGAATTGATCATCAAAATTAATTAACATACAAAACAGATGAAAATGTTATTTTGTTCCACAAAATACTTATATATATACAATCTTTTGTTAGAGATATGCAAAAGTTAATTATGTGAAATTATATTATGATGAAATAATATGTATATAGAAGATGCATATTAAGATGAGCACTATAAACATATTAATTATACTTATTAACAATGTAGCAATCATTATAATGGAAGAATGTATTAAAACACAGAAGACTTGTACCCAAAAATATTGTTTAGGTGTAGAAAAAATATAATATACTGTAACGATATATAAATATGTCGTTACATTAATTTAAAATAAAAACTTAAAAGTTCGCAAATAAAAGTAAAAAACTAAACGCTAAAATTAAAATGTTTGCTAAACGTATATACATTCGCACAGAGGCCAAACTTTAAAAATATTTTTTTAAAAAAAAACAAATAAGTATTTGAACGTACTTTTTTATAAAAAAGTACAAGATTTAAAAATAAAAACAGGTATTAATTAATGTAATCTGTAAACAGAAATGATTGTTTATGAATTATCGAAAACCAAACTGGCCCTTGGGCTCTTGTATAATTAAAATGATCTGATGAAAGATAGATAAGAAAATAAAGAGAAATTAGCTTGACCAATGGAAGCACTAAGCCTTGGCTCAGACCCTAACGAAAGTGATGGATTAGTGACGTTTTGTTGATTGAATCCGTGTGGATAATATAAAAAGGGAAATACAGTTTTTTCGGACAGTTCCAGCGTTTTGTGTTTGAGAGATGTGGTAGGACGCACATACCACACTCTCTATTTAAAAAAAAAAAAAATGAAAAGACTGTGATACCTTGAACCAGCTATTGCCATCTCCAGAACATTATCTTCCAATGGAGGCATCGCGGGAATTAAAAGCAGAAACCTGGACTCTTAACAACAACAACAAAAAAAGTAATTAAGAACTTTCGTCATTGTTTTTTTTTTAAAGATTCAGCTAATTTAAATTTTAAAATGAACTCTTATTTGATTTTCAAATTAATAATCGATTGTTTAAATTTATATAGTTAAGTTTTGCTAAAATCATTTCCATTTTATTATTTTTATTTGTAGTAATATTTATTGTAGAAATTATTAAATGCATTACATTTAAGTTGGGTATAGACGTTGCATAGATTCGTTAGCGGTTGATTATGTTGTGGTTTTCACAGTCGATTAGAATATATAAGTCAACGATGTCACTGCGGTGTCTTATGATGAACACCAAAGGGTCTCCTGTATTCCCTCAGCAATTGACGTTATCGATTGACTTTGTATTTTGATCGGTTGTGTTTAATTTGGAATGTTTTTGACCATGGAATCTATGCAGCCGATCTATACTCGACATTATAAAACAAATTGTATAAAAATAATCTGTGCGAACGTATTTAAATGTTAAATTTAAGTCGGGCGTGAATGGCTATATAGTTTTGTAAAGTTATATTAAGGGAGGGTAATCTTAGGTTATTCATTTCATAGTTGAATTGGTTCAATGGATTGGATATATTTGTGTAATTGTAGATGTAGTATGAGATCCGCTACAGGCAGGATTATATATATACGCCACACACCTTCTGTTTGCCTATGGATGGGTTTATAAGACGGCAAAGGACCGCAGTCCATTCCTATGGAGTTTTATGTTTATTGTTCTACTCGCCAACAGATGTAGCATTCCTGGTTGGTAGAGAGACAATTTTTTCTCTAATTCTACTTGCTGTTCAGATGTACATTCCTGACAGTATAGTATTTTGTGTTGTCGTATTTTCATGCTACATTGAATACATAAATGTATCAGATGGATTGGCGCCGGTTTGATTGCGAAATTTGTTGCCTAAGGTTAAATCAGGGAAGAATATTTTCTTTTCAAATGCAGATCTATGTAGTCTATTCATACTCGACTCACTAAATAAATATTAAAACTCATGGTTGTAATTTACTTAAATGTAAAACTAAAGATTAATAGAAAAATCTAAAATATTGAATTTATTCCTCAAAATTTAAATATTTTATATGTGCGTAAATAAATATTTTTATGTGTTAATTTCTGGCAGTGGCTTTTATTTATTTATATTTAAGATATAAATTAAGGTATAGATTTTTATCTCTGCGTCTCCACTGAGCTAGTGGCTTGGATTAACGATATGAATATTTAAATAAAGTGGAATCTTAACAGCGCGTATCTGCCTACTCTATAAATTTTTCTAGGTTTAAATGCCTAGATGGCACCCTGTAGAGCAGATATCGTAGTTTGCTTAGATTCGATCTTCACTTGCATTTCGATCGTTATAATACATTTAAAAATTATTTGTGACTGCTTAATTATTTAATAGAAGGATGATATTTCCGATTATTGCAAGTGTCATATAGAATTATTATTATGTATATTATATCATATATAAATAAATTAAATCAAGACTAAAATTATATAACAAATTTGTGAATTTACTTATTAAAAATTTGCTATTGCTTAGATTTAATGTCTTAATTGATCTGTTGAAAATGTTTTTCAATATTATATTATACTTTCATAAAGCTTTGATATCTGTAATATATATGTATGTATTTTGGAAATGTGATTAATATTATGAATTTTATTTTTAATGACAAATATTATTATTACTATCATTTAATAAAATATTATTGCTGATAATTTTGTACACTTTCTTAATCATTATATTTTGTACATATACATAATGTAAATAAAACGTACAGAATTTAAATTGACATTTTTATTTTAAAATGTAAATATGTGCAGGTGTGTGTAAGCCTATACAGTGTATTAATTTAAAATGTAAACTGATTTTAATTTATGTAGGGAAAGAGACTACTTACAAAGCATTCAGCTGCATCATCCATAAGGCCAAGTTGGAATCTCTGTTGATCGTAAAATGTTTCCGCTAAAGCTCTCCGAAGTGCATCAGGGGGAAGAGCAGATTCATCACTGTATTGAAGCTGTGCAAATAATTCCTGAAAAATATCAGATTTAGTAAATGAAATTTAATTCAAATAATATATATATTATTTTTCAATTCCTTCACTAAATTCCTAGTATAGAAGTCCCCCCCCCCCCGAATTAAACAAACTTCCACATCAATAAAAAATATAATTTAAAAAAAATTTTTTTTTTTTAAATTAAAAATCATTAAAATAAATAATATTATTTCTTATACAATAAATGTAATACACACACGATGTATAATTTTTTTTCCCAAAAAGCACATAAATATATGTATAAAATCAAGCATAAAGGTCAAAAATGCAGATGATAGTATTAATATTCCACCATGCCAACATAATACAATTTTAATTGTTTTCGGGTATTTGTTTTTAAATGAGATTTTAAAATTGTAAATGTAGAAGTATATAGGTTAAGTGAGCAAGCAAAAAACAAATTTGCATTCTTTTATCTATGTTTCTATCCATGACCTACAACACAGTAAAGAAAGATATTGTAAACAAGACCATTTAAAACTTCAAATTATAAAATTATTTTTGAAAATCAATCATAATAATGTTCACCTGACCAATGGTTTCCACAGATGCCAGATAGTGAAAAGATCAACAAATCCGAAGGTCAACTACGAATAATAACAATAAAGTGTCTGACCAAGAGAACTTCCTAATGCCTTCATGGTTTATCAAAGGCTAGACACTGTTAGTGTTTTCTATATCTGTCTTTTCCTTCTTGAATCACTTAATTTCTCATGCCATCAGTAATTTTTCTACACTAATTGTGAGAATGGGATTATGTTCATGCAACCATTATTTTCATTTTTTAACTGTATGAACAGTATTTCTGACTCAAACTCCTTTTCCTTTTTGAACTCAATCCCTTTGCAATGATAGGGACAGGCTTCGTAAGATGGCAGTCATTAGTTGATAAATTTTTGCTTAAGGCAATACAATCAATAATGAGACTGTTTGGAACTTTATTTGAAATAAGAGTTCCAATTGGCAAAAATTACACAATACTATTTAGAGTCTATCTGCCTACCAGTAAAGTGGAAGGAACCTTAAAAAAGGTGATCTAAAAATGGTCTGTCTCATATATTCCAGCTAGCTTGTCATGCCAAACAAAATATTCATTACAATAATAAAAATAATAATACCAATAATAGTGAAGCAAAAGGCAGTGTTAATACTAAAGATTTAAGTATTATAAACCAAATTTTCTCTAAATATGAATTCATTGAAAATGTATGAACTTTATTTGATGCCAACTCCTCAAGACCAGAGCAGAGGACTGCATTGATTGCTAATGAACTGTTAAGATTTAAGATAAATATAGCAGTTCTTTAGTGAAATTTGTCTTCTAATGTATATACTGAAAGTAAACTAAGAATCATGTGGTGCTTTATTTACACATAAACTGCGTAGAGACTAAAATATATATTCAAACAGTTTTTGGGGACATTTTCAAAGTTTTAAATTTCTATGCTGACAAAAAATATATACTAAACTATAATGGAAAAAATAGACAAGTAAATTTCTGCTATGAAAGTACTCTATCATATCGTGACTCAATTTTTGGATTTTTTTTTTTTTTCTATTTATTTCGCTCCAATATAAAAAACAACATTGTGAATTAAAAATACTAATCAATATAAATTTCTATTTGAGAATCTTTCCCTCTTTAATATTTATCTTTCCTACAATGAAATAGTTTTTTGATAGCATTAGAGATGTACAGTGAAATACTGAAGCAGAAAGGATCTAATAATCCATTCAATCAGTGGTATACTGAAATACATGTATTTACTTCATTCTAAACTGACAGTCAAGAGCAAAAAGTTACAATCCAAAGCAATGATTTAAATGTAAAAAATATAATACTAAACCAAAAATATGTGTAAAACTATATAAGAAAGGATTGATTAATGTGTAAAACTATATATAAAATCTTTTTTAAATTCTTATAAATTGTACAGTACATGCACCTGTAAAACAAAATCATCTTTTAAAAGCATAAAAAATATTACATTGATGCTATGAACTGACATTTGATTTTTGTATATATAAGATTTTCCATTTGTGCCATAACATTACAACATTAACTGCTTAACACAAAAATGCCCTTCATGATCTGTGCATTTTTTATTTCATCCTTTCTAAAAAAAAAAAATATTCCAATAAAGCACCAGATCGCTAATAATTTAACTGCTCTCTAGCTTGAAAATCATTTACTTCCTAATGTAAATCATTAGTTTTCTAATTTCACTTTTTTGGCTTATTGATAAAATTATTATATAGTGTGTAAACAAAATTTTTTTTTAAAAAAATTCTATGGCAGTTTAATTGTTAAAGATACAAATAAATAGATACAAAAACAAAATTAGTAATTAAATCCTTGTTAAATATGAAAAAGATGTCAGATGAACAAATAGAAGGAAGCATTCTAAAATATCTTGCATGCTATATCAGCTAATGACATTTGTCATAATATTTTCATTTACTGATTTAGCTAGTTTATATTCATCACTATAACAGAAATATTTACTTTACATTAGTAAAAAAAATTTTTTTAAATCATTGCCATCATTATTAATAAAAAAATAATAATAATAAACTCCTTTTCTCATTAAAAATATGGTTCCAAATGATCTTTCATATATATAAAAAATCCAATAGAATTACTTCCTTTTTCTTTTTAAAAACTTAATTTATTTACACAATCCCATATATACTCCAATACATTATACATATTTGCAATATTTCAACTATCTCCTTGTAGTCATTATCAAGGATCTACAATATATATATATATATTATTGTTATAAATATATATTTTTAAAATCATAATATAATATATTATTTCTTTAGCATCTATATATAACTCTTTTCATTATATAAATTTTACTATTACAACTACTTATCTCCCCCTATTCTTTATTTTTTAAAACTAATTTTTTTATTATACCTTACACAAATGTACTAAACATTTACAAACCCAACAATACCAACAATTTCTTTACTGCTTAAATATATTGGATTATTTCTAAAAATGTTTTTAATAATAATTAAGTGGAACAATAATTTATTTTGCCATAATTAAACTTGATTTTGAATATTTAATATTAAATTACAATTGTTTATAGAGGGTGCATGGAAAAAAACCATTTAAGTTTTATGCAATATAATAATGTAATTTATGAAGTCATATGATATATCTCATCTTTAAAATTAATTAAAGTGTATATCATTAAAAAAATAAAATTTAATATTTCAAATGCAGTATAATATTCATTGATGTTTGATTAAGATATTATATCAATATCTAAAGATCAAAAAGCATTGAAAAGTGAAGTCAATAATATGAATTTGGTACATTAAATATATAACTAAATCTTACAAAACTTTTTCATTTTATGACTTGATAATCATTGTTTGAACCTTAACATGGTAATAAAAAAAAATGTACATTGAAAGATTTGTACAATATATGAGATAATCATTATGTGGGATTTCATTGTATAATCATTTGCATCCCAAATGAATTAAAAAAAAATTTTTATTATTAATTTTTGGTTAAAATTGTTTGCCAACTCTAAATAATCTATGATGATAAGGATTCATATGTATGTGAAATTTCAACTAAATTGAAAATCACATAAACGGGTGAAATAAAATTACAAGATTTGATTAAGACACGCAGAATACATTAAATAAAAGCATATAATAAAAAGACATTCTGTATATACAATATAGTAAAATGAATTAGCATGATAGAATAAAATTCAAAAAACAATAATCTGAATTAGATTTTTATGCTTTATTCTAACAATTCTGAATCAGAATTTCAAGAACTTTAAATAAAAAATTTAAGCCCAAACAATCTCTGCTTACCTTATTATTTGATACTTAAGTAGCATAATTTAATAAACTCAATGTATTGTAGCTATATGTAATGTTTTCCCACTATTAATTATAACTTTTTGGATATAAAAATATGTTATTTCAATCCTTTTCTTCTAACAATCCTTCAAAGGGAATTTCTGCACCCTTTATCTTTAGTGTGTTTCTATTATTTTACTGCTGTTGTTGTTTTTTTAATGTCTCAATGGTGACAATTACAATTGTGATCAAAGGCAAATATCATTTTAAACTATATATAAAAAAGTAATTTTAATTTACTTTTGTATAGAATTGAAAATTTTATAAATCAGCAAAATGTAATTTTATTATGTCACATTAATGTCATGTAGAAATAGAATATACATTTCTTTGTTTAATAAATTCATACAAATTGTCTTCAAAAATATTCTAAATTACATCTAAAATATATGACGAAAATATTAGAAGACTTATCAGTTAACTATTAGTCGTGAATGTTCTGATGTTTTTTTAATATACTACGAGATGAATTTTATATGATTTCTATAGAATGTTGGATTTTAGATTAAGAATTTTGATCAAATATATATAATAAATCTTTGTGAATAAAATTTCCAGCATGATCATTTGAAATCTACCAAATTGCACTCAATTTATTATCTATATTTAGCCAGAAATAAGTAAGAACAGTGACATGCTATAATAGAATTACACATTTAAAAAAGTATGCATTTATATAGGAACATTATAATTTTTTTAAATTAAACAAGAAAAAAAACAACAAAGGAGGAAGTTTCAAAATTTTATACAAAAAAAAAAAAAACGATTATATTTATATTAATAAATACTTTTAGTAAAAAAACATTTTTGCAATAATATGTCTTAAAAGTATTAAATGATAGCAGCTTTATAAAAAACATATCAATGATTACAAACAAGTCAAGTAAAAATTTAACACTTCCTTTAATAAAGACAGATTTATTTTAATATTAACAAACTAAAAATCATGTTTATCATTTGAAATTTGATAACTTTATGTTTAGTTCAATTAATTAAAGTTCAACATCCCAAAAAAATAAATAAATAAATAAAATCCAATAATAAAAATGTTGTTATAATATTTCTCTGGGTGTTCTAAAAAAACACAGTTATAAAATAAAAACTAATGATTTTTTCTCTTTCTTTTCTGGATAATTGTAATATTCAACTAAATGTTCTCGATATTCACACAGAAAAGCTAGTCTTTATAATTTAAACTTAAAAGCTAATTTTAAATTATAAAGGCTATCTTTTCAGTATGAATGCCCAGAACCTTTAGTTGAATATCAAAAATTAAAATAATATAAATAAATGAGTGATTTAAGTGCTTGGTAAAGGAAAGAACAGAATCTGATATTTCAGCACTAAGAGGCTGAAGTTTGGTTCAGAACCTTTATTATTTTTCATGTTCAATCACTCAATCATTATACCAAACTGTGTAGTGTAATCAAAATGATAAATAATTATGATTATTAAGAGATGGAATAATAAAAACTAAAGAATGAAAACAAAAGACTAGAAAATAATGCACACACAAAAAAGAAATAATGTGTGTCTATCCATAGTAGAGTTGTCACATTAGTACAATTAATGCATATATTAAAAAACCTTAAATCCATTTTCATCCATATCTAATAGTCAAGAGATAGCTGTATTTATAAATCAGAAAGAAATCATGAAGGCTTCACAATTTTTTGTATATTTAATTTAGGCATATTGCATTACCCTTTTGTTCACTGTAACACTTTTTTTTTTTTTGTAAAAAATTATTATTATTTTTAGTTTCAAAAGGCTTTATTGAACTATAAGTTTACAAAATAGTACTTAGTACCATATACATAGGATAGAGTAAGAAAAGACTATGAGATTTTAAACAAAGGAAGATATGTGGTTTACATTATATACTCTGTATCTTTATCCCATACTAAAAGTGGGAAAAAATTTCTGACTGCTGCTTAAAATTTATATATTTATATATACATCATTGCATTAAGGTTTTTTTTACTTTTAATTGTCTAATTATCATTTTATAATAGTGAGTCATGTCATAAATTCGAGCGAAGTTGCATTAGTGACCATGTGTCCGAATAAATGTTAGTTGGTGAAATTTTTTCATCCTTTATGCATATAATATCTATTTTGTTTCTAAACGTATTAGAATGTCTTCTTGTGTTTGAACTGTACATAAATGTATATCTGATACACCATATGAGAATAGTATAAATGTACTGACTCAAATGTGTGCATAAATACCTTTTTTAAATGTATTGAGAAGTATATGAATGTTGTAATCTTTATTTTTAAATATTTTGGGGATATCGCACCAGATATTATTAAACGTGGCGCACATGAATAGAAAATGTGATTGTGTTTCTGATTCTCTCTGACGTTGTTTGTATAAGTCTTCAATGTTAGTGCAATTACTTTTATATTTGTAGAAATAAAAGGTGGGAAGTGCTTCAAGATTTAGTTTTATGAAAAAATTGTATTTTGGTTCTAATGATCAGTATTTGAATTTTTTAGTCAACTGCTTATTGGTTATGCTTTAAAGGAGTTTGTTATTATCATTGGATGGAGAAGCACAGATTGAATATGCCCCAGTATTTCATTTTGCTCTTGGGATGGTAATATTAAATTGGGAATATATAATAAAGGAGAAATTAACTTATTCCAGTAATTGCATATGGATGGTGACCTGTCTGAGAGTGTATTTTAAAAACTATTTCTAAATATGAAAATATCTTTGCACATGATGATATAAGATTAAGTATTTTTTGAATTTGGAAAATCTTTTATAGAATGTAAACTTCATTTTGAGATAGAGGGTGCAGAATCTTATTTAGAGATATTGACACCATTTTCTTCCCCCACAACAATTTCCTATACATTGAGTAAGTTTTAGATGTAAAAGCTTTTATGTATATTATTATAGATGTATAGTATGTATCTAGGATCATTATTAAGAAATTGAAAAGGGTCACTTTAGCATAGATTTGGAAAGAGAATTAATTATATTATCAACTTTATTCATTAGTTTTCCCTGTATCTGTGATCGCATTTCAAAATCACTCAAATGAGAAGCAAATTCCACAAATGAGCCAAGCTTTCCTTTGAAATATTGCTCATATTGCCATCCCAAGTACATAGACCATGCACTGGATTTTTTTAAATTGAACTCCAGTTTACATTGTCTAAATAATTATTTCGAATTTTATTAGTTTTGGTATCTGTTTTTTAGTTGGTAGAAAGATTATTATGTCATCCATATATACAATGCATGAATCATTTGCTTTCATTTCAGGTATAAATATTCCAGTCCTCATTTTCAATTGCTTTAAGAAAAGGATCAATATAAAATGTGAATGAAAGAGCACTTAATGGTCAACCTTGTGGAATTGAGTTAAATGGGAATGAATTATGGTGAATACTTTCCTCTAAGAGTTATCTGAATTTCTCGACTTCTATCAAGTAGATTAATTCCCTGGATATTGATGTATCTGCTAATGCATTAATTAAAATATTAATTGGTATCATATCAAATGTTGACTTAATGTCCAGCTGAACTACAACTGGTCTATATTTTTATTCTGACTGCATCAATTACTGTCTTATATAAAAATGCTGGCTGCCGAATTGATAAGCTTTTCTTTGAAACTGGGTTTTTGACAACAATGGCAAAATATAAGGTTCAATTCTATCTTTAATCACTGATTCCAGGATTTTAATCCCAAGTGAATTCATTGATATGGATCTGAGGTTTTTGAATGTGGTTATATTTTCCTTCTTCTTAACAAATGGAATCAGTGAGATGGGATAAAACTCAAGTATGTGATGGATTCCTTTCATTAAAAAGTTAGCTAAATTTATCAGGTATTTTGCTGTAAATTGACTTAAATGTCTATATACAAAACAAGGTATTCCATGTATCCCTGGATGACATGAGTTTGGCACTGAAGCAAGTTTTTCTTCAAATTCTCTTGGTACAAAAGTTATATTGTCTTCTGGTAATCCCAGAAAGTTTTTCAAAGGATTAAATATTTCCCCTTTTTGCAAGTTATTTTTATAATATAAAAAGAATGTATGTATATACTTCAACAAAAATCAATAAATTAAAAACTAACTGTGATAAAACACAGTTGCTGAAGCTTTAAACATAAAATTAAAAACTAATTGTGATAAAAAGCTTCAGCAACTGTGTTTTATCAGTTAGTTTTTAATTTTATAATATAAATAAAGTGGCTCTAGCATATTGTTACCTGCAATGACTTGCCCTTCCATTTAAATTGCTGTCAGAACATGGTTTAGTGGAGCTTGCCCCAGGGCCCAACTGGGTGTGATTCAGTATGTTTTTCTCCTCTTTATCACCAGGTATTCTTTGAGTGAGACACAATCAGGCCAATATATCCTCCTCAAGGCTATTATATTTGTACAGTCTTCTGCCATAGTAGCACTAAGTGTAATTCTCTTGTGCAATTCATCCGCAAGGGCTAAAATCTTTAAGGGGGAGTGTTTGATTTCTTGTCACTGTATCAATTGCATATGAGATTATGTTCACAAATGCAAACCATGTTTGAACAGGATTCAATTTCCAAGTCACGAACTTTGAATAATGATATATATATTTCTGAGAAGATATATTCTTTAGTCCCCTGGGAGCAGTAATCTAATAGTTTTACCTGTTATGATCATAGGTGTATATGAGAAATCATTTTTTAAGACAGACCATCACAACAGAATAATCTGAAAAAGATGACTTTTTGAGTGATATGCTGATCATATGATGCAATGCTGGAGAATAAAAAACATGATCAACTAAAGATAAATATTTGCCATTGTTGAAGAATATAAAGTTCTGTGGAAGAAATCCACCAGCTATGAGAGGGAACGCAGCAGTTGTAACCATTTTTTGGAGAAATTTATTGTATGATATGTTGAAGTCTCCTATTAGAATGATAGGATGTATGGAGAATGCAAATTTTGAATGTAATGTATGTATATGATGTTGTTTTTTATTTAAAAAACTATCATTCCTTTACAAAATCTCTATATGTATTGAATTATTATTTCTGAGCCCCTGTCTTCTTGCCTTTCTTATTTCCATGCTGTATTTTTTTTCTAATAAGTAAAAAAAAAATGGTAAAATGCCTTTGAATCTCCACTGCAAGGCAAAGGTATCTGTTCAATGTTTTCTTTCCTTGCTCTGTCTTTTAGTTAGATGCATTGGCTATATATAAATATATTACCCTGAAAGAAAAATCCTAAGCTGACTTATGATGTGGAAAAAAAAACAATCAAAAATTTAATTTGGCCTACATTTGATCTTGGGTTAAGGATATGAAAAATGGATGTGCTAAACATTATTATTCTATGTATTAAGTTCAATGTTAGCTAAAATAATAATTAAGCCTAGAATTAATTCATTAGTTACTTTAGAATAGTTTATATACATATATAATTAATCTACTTTTTTTTCCTACTTCAACTAATGCAGTAACAACAATTATAAATACAGTTAAGCATTGGTGGCCTAACGGTTAGCATAGCTGCCTTCCAAGCAGCTGGCCCGGGTTCGCTTCCTGATCAATGCTTTAACATATATATATATACACAATCATAACTATATAATAATAATTACAGATGATAATAATGAAAAACATTATTTCAAATAGAATTGAAATAAATAGTTATTAGTTTAAAATAATCTATAAAATTATTTTTTTTAAAAAAAAAAAAAAGACCAAGATAAAGTTTTAAGACATATAATTAGGATGACTCAATGATAATAACTAATTATCTAAAAATTTAACAGTATATGGTAAATAGTGGCTTAATTAGAAGTTTAGACAGTTATAAACATAATTTGCCATCACATATATCAATAAAAAAAATATAATTAAGTACAGCATTTCCCTAACATATACATATATAAAATGTCATAAGAATTTTTGTCTTTAAAAAAAAAAAAACTAAACACTTTAATTCAAATTATTTATTATAACTTTCTTCAATATTTAAATACAAGTATAGTATATATACTTAAGCTAGCTGTAATTAGAAGTGATGTGTGTGGTCATGTGTATCAGTTGTATAAGATGTAGTGGATGACTGAAAGGAGCTTGAAAGTCTGAGTTGAAATCTCCTCTAATTATATCTTTCTTCAATAAATACAACAAAATAATGCTATCAATTTTTCAAGATCATTGGGAGAAAAATAGTTCTTATAATTACATTTATTCTTAGTCTATCTTTATTAAATTAAAATGTTATATTAGTAACTTATCTATAGATGACACTGTACTAATACTTTAGATTGCTTAGTATAGTGATAAGGCAGCAGCCTCAAGAACTAATGGTACCTGCATCAATTTTTGCCTGACTAAACTGAACAGAATTGTAATGTAAAATTGCAGAAACTTGAATACGATATAAACTCCTGCACCAACCATAGCAAGATTATTTTTAAATATATATAAATACATCTGGGTCTCATTTTATGCAGATTATTTTAATGCGATTTTGAAGTTATGCGATTCATGTTTCTTCTTAATATCTTTCATATTTCACTATATTTATTAGATACCAAGAAATTTAAATTATTAATAACTTATTTTGACTTGAAATACTTTTTTTTTTCAAACATATAATGTTATATTAGCAGCTAATGTGAATATGGCCTGAAGCTGTATGTAGAATCTTAGCTTCTATGTAAATAACCTATTTATACTAATGAGTAAGTAATAATAATAGATTTATATGTATGTATAAAAATATCACAATAAATATTCAAAAATTTTAAACTTTTAAAACGTATTTTGTTAGATATAACAGAAATAAATAATTTTTTAGATTTTTAAAATAAATAATAACGAAGATTTTATTGATTTTGTAAACTGAAAGTAATATTTTTGTTTTGATTGCGATCTCATTTTTTTAATATAGAAACAGAAAACCATTAACACAGCACAAGACTGAAAGTGGTGCTAGTTGTACATCATATCAAGAATCTGATTTCTTACCAGTTCACAAACGAATGTGTATTGTCAAATAGCGGTAATAATTAAAATATGTATGAAAAAATGTAAAATTAAATACTGTAGTTAAGAAAAAAAGTTTGTCTTGTATTCATTTTTTTTCATATATTTGAAATTTTTTATTAGTTATACTTTATTTCCTTATTTTTTTAATAATAGTAATAGTAACAAGTCAGATGTCACATGACTTATATATAGCTTGCACTTACAAATATGTAAAATTAAGAGCGTGCTAATAGCTCTAAACAAGCTTTTTTTTTTTATGATAAATGCTACTGCAAGAGAAGGCATTCAAATCATTTTTATTTTAAATGGTCCCCATCCCCAGACCGGTTTCGACCTATGGGTCTCTTCAGTGAGGAGTTGGGACATTAGATCTAAAAAACCAACTCAAGCAAATGTAAATTTTAAAGTAATTTTTCCTTGTTGCTTTGCTTTTATGCAATTTCTGAAAATTACTGAAGCATATCCCCCATTTTTCAAGGTAAGTTAAATATATTTTTGTGCGATTTCTTTTGTGCTGCATTTTCTGAGGAACCTATCTACTGCATAAAACGAGATCCAGGTGTACATTTATTTATAATTCAAATTATTTAAAAGACAATATCTATGTAAATTCAGCTAAACGTGTACACTTGTGGTTAGCCTTGCTTTGAATTTTAATATATGACAATTTAATTCAATAAAAATTAACTGTTTAGTTGAAATTTTACTTTGAAAAATCTACAAAAATCATCTAAAATTTAAAAAAATCCAAAATTATAAATGCCATTTTAAAATTCTATAAATTTATTGTTTGCTAATAAAAGTCCTTACTTAAAAACGAAACAACATACCATCTCCTTTTAATATTATATCAATCCCTTAGAATAATAAGTACAGTCTACATTTGAATTAGTATATTAAAACGCACATTTACAGTTAATAAATATGAGTAAAGAATATCACAATTCCCAAAACCATTTAGAAAAAAAAAAAACTTTAAAGATTACTAGTTATTTATTATAGACACCATTTTTTACTTGAGCAGAACTCGATGTTTTTTTCTAATAACTTATTTATGTTTAAAAAGAAAGATCTATTTCACATTATCAATATATATTGTGCCCTTTTGTATGGGTCACCATATAATTTTTGTGCTAATTTGTTAAAAATTTTAAATTTAAGATATATTTGAATATGTGATGTTAATTTTGCTTATGGTAATATTTCAAAAGGTTTAAGTAAAGCAATCTATGAGTATTTGATATGTGAAATTGTGCTAAAATTGAGAGAGACATTTTAATGATGATTATTATAATATATGGTTGGGAAAACTGGCCATAGTTAATACTGCATTAATATATTTAATAAGTAGGTATTTAAAACTAAAAGTATTTAAAAGACAAGTTAAAAGTAAATGCATATATTTATTGTTGATAAAATAATGTTATAAGAGAATATAAATATTTTTAATTATTATAAATACTTAAATAGAAGACTAATATTTGATTTTAATAATATCGAATTATTAATTTAAAATCTGTTATAATATCTTATTTATTTTTAAAAAAATGTTTATTTTAAAAATGCAATTGTTAGTTATTTTTAGATTATGAGAAGCGTTTCTTTTGTTGTAAAAAAACAGATGTTAGTTAGATACGCACACACATGCTTGGAAGTTATCTAATAAAGTTGCATAACTATTTTAAAATCATGTTATAAAATTTATAAATAATACGTAAGCTATCACGAAATAAAATAAACATAAATCAATGTAGAATATTAAATCTGATTTTTAAAGTATTGCTTTAAAAATATAACGTATAAAAAAGACTTAGTTTATTTTAAATAATATTATAAAAGTGATATAAAGTAAAAATTAAGCAAGTAAGAATATTTTAAAAGAATGTTTAGTGAATTTAAATAAATGATAAGGATTATTTTAAAATTTAATAATGTAATAACTATTAAATGTTAAATAGGTCATTATTTATTTTTAATTTTGTGTTGTTGGTAAATATGTAAATAAGCCAGCAAGTTGATTGTTTAAATGTACCAATCAAATGGGAAGTTTCTTCCGGTATAAAAGCTTAGTTCAATTGTTAGGGGAGGACTATGTGATTGATTTTTCAAGTTAATTGTGTTATTAAAAATAGCAAAGTAAATTTGATAGACGCTCTCAAAATCAATTTTAAAATTACAAGAGTGTCGTTACAAATAATTTATAAAAGTTTTAAATGATAGACATGCAGTGTTAATTTAATTTTTCCTTATCAATCGTCTCTATATTGAAGCTCAATTTACAAGCAAATGGTCATGGGAACATCATATATAGTGAAAATATATCGGAAACTTTATACTAGAAATATGACAAACGCTGGATTAGTTCAGAAAGTTACGAGATGGAGAAAAGTAGTATTTTGGACAATATATAATTTTAAAAGCTAATTGCTATTGAATATTAGAAAATAGATATTTTAAAGAATAAAATACTTCTTTATGAAGAAAGTATTTTTGCAAGCTATAAACTTAAATATATATCTTAAGTAAAGATATTAAAAATAAAAGTAGTTTTTATAAATACTTGCCTTGTTAAGTCTTTATGTTTAAAAGATTGAATATTGACCATTTTAAAAGGCAAATAAATTAAAAATATAATTAATTAAAAATCTTAATATAATAAAATTATTATATTAAAATAATTTAAACGCTGGTCGTTTTAGATGAAGAAGCTTATTCTTACCTGGATATTTTATTAAGAAATGCGCAAGTAGTATGTGGATGTCCAAGTCAATTAAAATAATTAAATGATAATTTTTCATAAACTATAGACTAATTTAGAAATAATAACTTTAAATAATTTTCGTTAAGGAACTGGATCCGGAGCCTATAAACTATTTTAATTTTATTTTATTTTTCTTGTGGGGAACTTTTATTTTATTTTAAAAGAACGTTATCATTTTATAAACTTTTAAAAACCACGTGATGGACCGGAAAACGGAAATGGTGTTTTAGTGAATGTGTACCTAGGATTAAAGAACTATTATGGTGAAAAGAAGACATCGTTGGAGTTACGTAATATAAATTCTGTTTATTTATCTAACATAAAAAATTAAATATTATTAATTTATTAAAAATAAGATAGGTACATTTCTTAAAATAATAACTAAAAGTAATATAATAATTAATTGCATAAGTTTATCTTATAATTAATATAACACGTAATATGTTAAAGAATGATTGTGAGTGTAAATGTGATTTATTTTATGAAGCTGTAGTTCCGAAGAATATTGGAAGATGGACTGTACATTAGATCATTATTTATGGTAAAGATTGTATAAATTATAATAATTTTGATGTATTTGATGTTTTCTTTAGATCATCCAAATGTTATGTTATTTGAATGAATGTATAAATATTTTTAAAAAAAATACACACACATTATATTGGCAGTGACAGTTTTATTTAAATATGCATAATTTGAATTTATGATATAAATACGATACAACATTACATAAGAAGCTTAGAAATAATTATATGATTCTTTCGTAAATAAATTTTAATATTTTGTTTATGTTATAGTATCAGAATTATATTTGTTATTCATAAGTAATTATTTTATTGCAAGTTAGGAAGAGATCTCAAAGACTATATTTTATTTTTGTTTTATTGGATAAATTAAATTAAGTTGATGTAGAAGTTTATGTTTGGATTGAAGATTTACCGAGTATAAATGATGAAGTATAAATAATTTGGATAATTAATTTTTATTTAAAATTGATGATTATTTTCCGGAAAGTTTAAATAAGTTTTAGAGGATGTTTTTGTAGATAGAAAGTTATTAAGAAGGAGTAGAATAACACATAAAGTAAAGTAATAATTTCACATAGAAAAGAATCATAGAATTTATCTAATATAATATTTTATGAATTTGAAATTAATGAATAATTTAAATATTATTATTTAACAGTACATATATGTAATGCATATTTGATAAAACATGTAGCATGAATTGCATTAAATGAAATATAAATTATAATCAATTATTGTTATTACATTACAAAGATACATTAGTTTCTATATTATGCTATTAGAGTAATGCTGATAGTAAAATAAACACATACTAGTACATGATGAAATAAGTAGCAGTAATACTTAAGTGATGTAGCAATTTAATTAGTAAAGTTTAATTGTTTACATATGCTACATAAATATTGTTTACATAAATTTTTCTGTGTAATAATTGAAGTTCACTGATATTTATTTAAAGTCTAAGTTTTAAAAGTATACTTCAATGTTATTAGTACAGCATTAAAAGAATGTATAATTACTTATTAGGAATATAGATTAATAATGGTGGAAACATATTGTATTATTATTTTTTTTATTCTTCTTTGTTTTCATAATTTTAAACTGTAAATATTGTAAATAAATTCATGGTTAAAGTTAATGTAAATAAATTTGTTTAATTTGTTTTAAAGGTGTGTCGAGTTCATTATTTTACACCACAGCATTTGACAACAGATAATTTGAACAAACATAATATTTGCACAGTATGAATTTATTATTATTATTTAGAAATAAACACAATATTTTCTTGATATCATTTTATAAGAATTGATTGATATTAACATATAATATTATTATGGTCATAGGATAGTTAGAATGCACATTATAAGAGTACAATATTATTTATTGCCACAGATTCTTGAATTATAAGATTTTGATCTATTCCAAATTAAAGATACTATATGAAAATAAAGGATATACATATGATGATTTATTTAATAATTGATGATATAACAGAAATAGATAAAATTAAGTTATACTCTAAGACTAGTATTGTATATTATTATTAGAATAAGTTAGGTGTATTTAGGTTTGATATAAAATCCCTTATCATACTTATTTACATAGGTTATCATTACTTTAAGATAATTAGAAGAGCCTGAGATTATTTAATTATATTTAAATTAAAAGTTGAGATTTATTTTCTTTATTATTATTAAAGATCATTTATTTTATTTAAAAGCCATAAGAATGCTGCAAATGTAGTAGTAAGTTAATAAGGAGGTAATAGTATTCTTATGCCATTGAGACAATGTCTTGGGAGATATTGATTCAATGTAAATCTACTTATTGCTTTGTAACTTTACTTCACAGTCTCATGATTTTGATAAATACTTATTTAATTAGTACATATTATAGAACTATATTAATTTTGATAATTGATAATAAATTTAATTAGAATATGATAGTATAAAAGTAAATTAAAAATAGATATGCAAATATTAATTAGGCATTATAATTTAATTGAGCTAGTTGTATTTCAAACTATATTATACATCGAGAAGTAGGGGTACAAATATATATATATATATATATATACAAAGCTAAAATTAAAAAATATATAAAGTTTAAAAAAACAACAGCTACAAATTCAAGCTATATTAAATGTTATTGTCAAAATGAAGAAATAGAATAAAATATGTTGGGCAATTTATAAAAAACAAAAACAAGTGAAATAAAATGCTTACTAAATAACAAAAACAAGTGAAATAAAATGCTTACTAAATAATAATTAAAAAAATCTTATAATAGAAGTTGATAATAATAAAGTGATCCAATCAATTGTTCTAAGTTAAGATAATGATGTATCTATGTTAAGTTCTCATCTGAAAGCAGGTACAATTAACTAAAGAATAGAATACTGCATGCAATCTGTCATTTAATAAAAGTTTTGTGTTGCTTGCTATTTTTTTAACATAATTTATTTTAGCATCTCAATTTTAGAGCTACAACATAACTTTAATTATAATCACAATTGATAATATTATTGTTGATAAAACAGTCACCAAACAGTTTCTATTCAGGGTAGAGGTTTCTCCAGCAACCCCTTTGGGAAGAAACAATAAAAAAAAGATAGTCACCAGCTAGTCAAATGCTAACTAGTATGAAAATTACAATTTTGTTCTTTTTCTTTTTACCTAGAGCTATATACACATATTACAAATACATTACGAATAATACTTTAAAATCTTGAACATTACACACTTTACATTAAAAAGAAAGTCCATCCTAATGATAATTGACTTCATATACAATGAGGAAAAATATCTTGTCAAAATTCAATTATATTTTCTGTTTTTAGATGCCCAGTATAAAAATTCAACAATTAAACAACAAACAATTTTAATTATAATAAATTTAGCAATACAGTTATTTTAAAAACAATATTTTGAAGAAAATAATAATAAGTCTAAATAAATCACATCAGCAATTGATAAAAAATAAAAATTTTGTCAGAGAAGAAGCTTTATTTGAAATTTTTATTATTATTAAAGCATTGATATTTTATTATTTAATTGAAGTTTAATCTAATAACATTCCAAAAATTAAATGCAATTAAAATAACTCAGTAAAATTATTTTCATTATACCCTATATTTTTAAAGATTAGTATAATTTTCTTTTACTATTATAAAATAAATATTACTGTTAAGCTAAGATTAATAGCTGAGGTGAAGCTATAAGTTGGTTGTTAGTGAGCCTATTTATGGACTTAGCGCTTTCGGAGCACCTACAGCTCCATAATCATAGTCCTTTATATGCTGTTGATTCTATACAAATGCATGCAAATTATAACATCCACCTTTTCAAGATCGCGAAGCACGTGTCTTTTCTATTGATTGACATGGCATCGCTGGTGATGTAACATGCCTCTTTAATTTTCCTCTTAACATCGTTCTCTCTGTGCACACGATGTCGGCTTTAGACGGCTCAAATCTATGGCTTTGCTCCTGCTGATGATCAGCAAATACTGAGCTGCCCTCTCCTTTAGTTGTGGCTTTTGTGTATATATATCTATGCTGAGCCAGTCTATTGCTCACTGTGGCCCGAGTTTCCCCATAATATACCGAATCACATCCTGTCTGCGGGCACACAATTTTATAAACGACATGGGGGGTTTCTTCTATATTTCTTTTATCTTTGGTGTTGTTGATGAGCCTATTTGTGTTTGGAGGGGTTCTGAATCCAAGTTTGAATTCCTTCTGTAATATTTTACTGAAATTTTTAGCTACTGTAGATATGTAGGATATAATTAGATGTTGTCTGTCATCTTTTGTGTTTGTTGTAGTCTTTTATGAAAGCTTGCAATCCTTTTGGTTATTGTTTTGTGATCAAAACCCACGTTTATTAAGTCACTGATGTAAATAAATAAATAAATATTAATAATAATAATAATTATTATTAATTAATTATTAATATTAATAAGAACAAAAGTGCATCTTATATACTGGTTGTTTTGAAATCTACACATATTTCTCCCTCAGTATTAATAAGCTTCTCAATGTTACTTAACTAATACAGATCCAATAACTACATTTTTTCACTCAGTTTAATTTTAATTATAACTATTCATTTCCCTTTTTTATAATTAAGAGTTTCTCCATAAAAACACTTTTGTAACTCTATATTAGACACCGTGTACTGTATATGGATTTAAAATATGATCTAATATTAATTAATCACTGTTCTACAATATTCCCTGCATAGAGAAATAATATTAAGCTAATCGTGCATGATAAGAGTAATATTTTATTCAGCTTTATCTTCAAGGTGAAAATAAAAAATCAATTATCCAGTAATAAAACAGTGACTCATTTTCATCCCATACAAATTAGCTACTCATTAAATAAATAAAAAAAATAACAACACACTACAGTATTCCTTTTTTATTAAAAAGTAGAAAAAATATTAAGTAAAACGAAAATAGAACTAATATTCCCTACAGACACAAAGAATATACACATATTTCAATCTTCCTATATTAAACTAAGAGACAATGCAATTATGACTCCATTTAATATCAAATCAAAAATTTAAAACTACCCCCTACCCCTGATTGTTAATAGCAGGTAAAATTTTCCTTCAGGAGTTTCCACTTGATAAACTGGCTCTCTGCCAAATGACCTAATTTGAAATGCCCGAAAAGATTAACTTTAATTTAAAGTTAGCCAAGGAAAAAAATATATAATTCATTTATCAAAAATATAATTATTAAGAAATGAATATAATCATATATAGAAATTAACTGTAAAATAAAAAATGTAAAAATTTAACTTTTATATTTTTGAAGACAAGGATTTATTAAAACAAACTTTTTAAAAACATAAAATGATTAACTATTTGCATAGCTAATGATGATAAACCACTCTGTTTGGATTCTTTGTCCAACTAATTATAATTTCATGGCAATTGATAAATTATTATCCAGTGCATTTTCTTCAAAAGATTGTGATGGTTAATTTAAAAGACATTTTTACAAGCTGATTACATTCAATCAATTAAAAAAAAGAAGAAGTATATGTGTTCCACTTGTAACAAGCATAGATTTAATACCAAAACATATTGTAATTATGTTCTAACATTCTGAGATAATCTATAGTAGTAGACTCACAATAGTGGATATGGATTTTGCAATCTCGAACTGTCATAGTTAGGTATAACTATTTTTATTGATTGATTATATATATATTCCATGTCATATATTGAAACCTTTGGAGTTTTCTCTTCCATACGAAGGATCTGTAACAATTTTTGTATCTTTGTTGTCTTTCTTTTATTTTATTTTAACTTTTCTTAATTTATATTATTAAACTGAGGAGTTAAAACAATCATTTGTTTAAGTGGCTGCTAGTGATATAAAGTTGGTGATAATTGATCAAAGATATTTTAATAGCAAAATATTATTCAAAACTATGCCAAAGAAAGCAATCATAAATGATTTCCATGTTTCTCATTGAAAATTTTATGAATCACCAAAATGCCATTCATATGATGGCACCTAATAATAATATTACAAAGTGATCTAATATTGCACTTTAGTTTTGAACAATATTTCTAGACAAACTTGGAATTAAAGGATAATAGAAATTAATGCTTCAATAAATCACTTATCAAGTAAGAATTATGGTGACCAATGATATTCTTAACCAATTACAGTACAATACATTTCTTAGCCTGTGGCCTAAAGTACAAGTTCCAGATAAATATCAATCCTAAAGTACCAAGTTCCAGATAAGTATCAATTTAAGTAATCATCTCATATATACAATGCCAACTTAATTCAACATGATAACAAAGCCGCATAACTGTTCATAATGACAGTCAAACGACAGCAAACTGATTATATGTCCATAATCAATAACATTGATAAGTTATAATCACAAGATACAAAAATAAAACAATATCAATCACCAGCATAATAACTTGGGGTATATGCTGATAATCAATATCCTTGTTAAAATTAAAATTTATATTATCACTTTCATCTCCAGCTTAGTATTGGCCATATATTAACTTGGTAAATTGACAAAATAAAAGGCAGTAAAAAATCTAATATGTAGACATATTATTGGTATATGGGATTCCTAAACCTATATTTAACTATTATGGATCACCAGATATTGAAAATTCCAACCCTTAAAAAATATATATATTTCACATTATTTATTTATATAATGAATACATTATATAGTATAAAATCTGATTAGTAGTTAAATATTTTTAGAAAGGATTTAAACTTTATGAATACATTCATAGCACACAGATTAGTATATAACTTCAGGGCTTCAAGTAATATTATTTTCACTCTTCTTCAGGTGATATTGACCTGGTCATTGAAAATAAAAACAAATGATTCAAATCTGGGATCTTTCTGTCAAAAGCAATAGTCAGTAGAAATTTCATATACGTATCTATGAGGGTCCTCCTTATTTCTCCATTTTTTTTTTAGAGCAAGGTTAATGAAAAGTTTCCAAACATTATGAATTATTATATTAGATTGACTTATGGGGTTGCTTCTTTAAATTTTTCTCCTTTGTATTTTTTCCTATATATCCAATACTTTGTCTCCTCCCAATCGAACAGTATAAGTTCACTGGTATATACATAGTCTGTTACTTTAGAGATATCTGTTAGCTCATTTTTAATTATCAATTTATGTTCTTTTAATAATCTTTCAAAGGGTAACAAATTTTATCAATGTACATCATTTAGTATTTATATGGTATTTTGTAGACACCGTTAATGTTTTTCAATACATCATGCATGTACTAATGAACATATGTTGTTCGATTGGGAATAGATAAAAATATTGAACAGAGAGGAAAAGGTACAAAGAAAATTTAAAGAATCTCATCACATAATAATAGCAAATAATCCCATAAATTAACCTACTATAATATTTGGAGACCTCTCATTGACCTTAACTTTAAAAAAAAAAAAAGTGGAAAAATTAGGAGTGCCTTTGATTGAATAGCCTAGTTGACTAGCATTACATTAAAATCATTATTAATAAATCTAAATGCATGCGAATTGATGTTCTTGCTAATACTATCACTGATTAGGCCAACAGTATCTGAAAAATATAGGAGAATAATACCACTCAAATGTATTTGAAAAAATTAAACAGTCAATTTTTTTAAAAAACATTTAACAATTAATATTAGATAATCGAACAAACATTTGGTTAATATATTATTTAAAAAAAAGATATTTAAAAAATACAGCTAGTGGAAAGTTCTTAAACCTGATTAAAATGTTTACTACTTTGGATAACCTACAAATAAAGACATGTAGCAACTGAAACTATAACCATTATTGTTGATTATCTAGAGTTCATCTTAAAATTAAGTCTGGATTTCAAATAGAATCATTTGTTTCACACACAGAACATAATATTTGCAGGATAAGGCATAGGAAGACTAATTGTTCATTCTTCCAACAATACATTATTAACAGATTGGCCATGAAATGACATTTATTTTTTTCTAAAAATTCAAATCCATGACTGTTTCAGTTATACAGGTACATCTAAAGCACTTTAGTTATATTTAGCTCATCTATTCACATAAAAAAAAAAAAAAATCATTTTTGTAACATCATGCAGAAAAATGATAATACAGATAAATCAGCAACTGTTAATCCATATTACATGAATTTGAAATTTCTCTATTTTTGAGTATTTTAAAGTCAGTCAACATGGCATCACAATAAGATTTGCCAAGTCATCAATTATTGTAATATATATATATATATATATATATATATATATATATACAATTGTTCTATGTATATATATATATATATATATATATATATATACAACTCATCTACAGAGAACATTGGATTTCCACCAACCAAAAGAACAAGATGGATTTAAAAATGATTTTAGTATAATAGATCATATCTAGGTATTAAGAGAAATTAATTAATATGAGTTGCCATTATGCTTTGGATTTGTAGATTATGAAAAGGCATTTGATTCTATAAACATTTATTCAGTGATTAAAGCATTGGATCATCGAGGTATAGATCCAGAATTTTGTCATATTTTAAAGAATATTTATAAAAATGCAACAGCAACAATTAGATTATATAACGATACTAGGAACATTAATATTGAAAATGTGATTCTATATCTCCAAAACTTTTTACAGCAGTGCTGCAAGAAGTATTTTGTGGATTAAAATGGAAAGCTAATGGAATGAAAGTAATTTGAGATTATTTAAGTCATTCAGAATTTGCAGATGACATAACTGTTTTGCAAATAATACTTTACAGCTGAAGAAAATATTGCAGGAGTTATCAGATGAAAGTAGTAAAGTAGCATTAAAGATAAATGTTAAAAAGACTAAAGTAATGTTTAATGGATTTTCTCAAAATTTGAAAATAAAGATAGATTATGACGAGTTAGAAGAAGTTAACAGTTACAAATATCTTGGTCAGATTAGTAATACAAATGAAACATAACTTGGTTGGAGTGCTTTTGGTAGAAATAACTTGATACTAAAAGGAAATATGTCTATGTGTTTGAAAAGGAAGGTCTTACTTATGGATCCGAGACTTGGACACTTCATAGAAGAGCAATACAGAGACTTGCAGACAACTCAAAGAAGTATGGAGAGATGAATGTTGGGAGTAACAAGTAGCTATTGAAAATGCAATATATGGGTAAGAGAACAAACAGGTGTTACTGACCTCAGTGAAAAATTAAAAAACTGAAGTGGAGTTGGCTGGACATATTGCTAGAAGAGATAATAAATGGACAACTGAAATCTTAAACTGGATTCCAAGAGATTGCCAAGGGGCCAGAAAGAGACTACATGTGAGATGGATGGATGAAATAAAAAAGTGTGCAGGGGTGATGTGGAGAAGCTAAAGATCGGAGAAGATGGACTGAACTTGAAGAAACCTTCATTCTGCAGTGGATTGATAATGGTTTATGATAATGATGATATATCAATAAATAACTTGAATAATTAAAATCAGGTCAAAATGTATTTATCCATATGCAATGTGAATATCTATAATACATATTAATTTTCAACTAGGTACACCATATATACAATAAAAAATTTACAATTCTATGTTAAAATTTCATTTTCAAAACAAAAGATATCAGAAAAAAATATGGTGGTAGTTTCTAATAAAAAGACTACTATTTCAAAAATATGAAAGAAAAGGGTCCATAATATATTTGATAAAAAAAAAAGGTGCCACTTGTAATATGGTGTTTAAATATGAATGTCATAAACATAAATATATATATATATATCATCATCATCAACATTGTCAACTATTATAAACCCACTGCAGGATGGAAGTATCTCCAAGTTCAATCCATCTTTTCCAATCTCTAGCCTCTTTTCTCCACATCACCACTGCATACTTTATTTCACATACACACACATATATATATGATTAAATAATAAATTTTATTAAAGTATATATACATTTCCAAACATATATAGACTGTTTGCTATACCACATGCCTGATACCCTGGCTGAGATATAGCATTTAGTTGCTACACATCTATTAACTTAAGGAACTTCAAATGCCCTTCCAGGTTTACCTAACACTTCCAACTGTACCGTGAAAGCTTGCCTTGTGTGTTGGTATGATGACATTTCTAACTGTTCTGTGACAGCTTACCTCATGTCTAGTTTATGATCTAGCAGCTTCCAGTTTACCTTAGCCATATCATAAACAATGTGCAAACTGTTCAGTTCTGACAGTAATTTGTGGTTTTCTCACTTTACCTGCAAATCACTCACTATTTATAGCAAGATCTTCTTACCTTATGAAAGCAATCAGATTTATTGAACATCTACTGATTTATTTGTGTTGTTGGATAAATATCTTACCTATTCATACATCTATAGGTCTATGGCAATGAATGCTTAATATGATCAAGATAAAATGAAATCTGGACTAGTCCATTAGTTGAAGGTAAATAGAGATATAACATTCCCTCCCCTTGGTTTAAATTAATCTTGGAAAATGTAATCATTCAGATGCTTTGGTGGATGTCTTTGTTGTTTTCTGGCTTCATCACGTCCAATGTCTTCATCAGAGATCATCTACAGGTTTAGTGTTTTTTAATTTTGTAGACTTTTCACTACTGGTTGGTAACTCTTCATTGATAGCTGATGATTCTTCACTGATGGTTGGTAATATATAGTTCAACCTTAGCTGGTTTCTGCAACCCTAGTGCTTCTGCCCATCAGTTGTATAATTACCATTGTTTGCAATCCTTTTAATTTGATTACAATTGCTGGAATCCATTTGGTGATTTCTTTGAACATACAGCATAGGTCTTGAGTATCTATCTACATTTTGGCACTTTTATCAATCATTTTTGCAGAGACCCATTTTGATTTTATTTTTGTAAACTGGTTCATTTTAGGGCCTATAAAACCCAAGTGATTGAGATAGTCACACCCCAAAAATTTACTATGCTTACCAACACACACAGCAAGAGATGACCTAAATTTCTATTTATATATGCCAATCTGAAGCATCCTGATTTGGGAGATGAAGTTGTTGTTCTCTTCACTGTTTTAAGTCCATTACAACTCTACAATAGTTTATAGATTTCCCAGTATTAAGATCATAACTTTAATTCACTGTAAATTGCAAGATAGTGAACTTAAAACAGTGAAGAGAACAACTACTTCACACTCCCAAAATCAGCATGTTTCAGATTGGCCTATATAAGTAGAAATTTAGATAAAAGATAAGACACTGTTCTTATCTTTATAAAAGTTGCTCCCTTGTGTCATGGTTTGTGAGGTCCCTCTATTGGCAAAATAATATCGCTTGACTATTAGAAATTTTAAGGCATATTCGTTACAGGTTAAAGCCTGTTTAAGTATTTACATATACTTTCTGTGCACTCAATAAAATATAATTATAACTCTACAATAGTTTATAGATTTTCCAGTATTAAGATCGTAAATTTTAACTTGCTGTAAATCACAAGATTTCTCAAAGGTTAATTAGTAAGGAAATAGTAGATTTAAAACAATGAAGAGAACAATAACTTCAAGCTCCCAAATCAGGATGCTTCAGATTGGCCTATATAAGTAGAAATTTGGATTAAAGTTAAGATGCCATTCTTATCTTTATAAAAGTCGCTATCTTGTGTCATGATTTGTGAGGTCCCTCTATCAGCAAAATAATATTGCTCGACTATTAGAAATTTTAAGGCACATTTGTTACAGGTTAAAGCCTGTTTAAGTATTTATTAGGTAACTCTTGTTTGACCCAAGAGTAATATTTGATTGCCTTGATAGTCAATAATCACTCTCTCACTTTACACATGATTGTGTTTTTGGACACAATGATTACTGTTGACCAAATATCCAGTTCTACTGTTATTGGCATATCATTAATAACAATTATGTTTTTGAAGACCTTAACAACGTTGCTCACAAAATTATACAGGCATTGACATTATTTGACTTTATATTGCCCCTATGACTTTTTGGAATGAACTCTGCTATTCTTTTCTGAGTGGCTTTTTAAAACAAGCAGCTTCTATATAATCAACATATGATATCTATACACTGTATCCTGGTGTAGATATTTGCTGCACCGGGTTTTGTTTTATCACACCTATAGCTAAAGTTTTTAGCTAGTTTTTACCAATTTATCCAGTTTTCTGATTGATAAGTTTAGTACTGTAATCCACTTTCTTCAAAGATATCATCTGATTCGCTGCGACTGTCAGCTGAAAAACTGCTGAATAAAATGTGATATCAGGGTTCATCAACAGCTTGACCCTAAGGTTGTGGTCTTTTATTTTATAAATAAACTAGGCTCTCAGAGCTTCACTTAAACAATTCCCAAATTTGCAGCTAAATGCAAACTAGTGACACAATCTCTCATCCCCCCTCCCTCCTCTTGTGTACAGAGATTGGGGTGATATCTCTGCATTATCATTAAAAGATTTTGGGTAGAAAATTTTAACAGTAGAGATAATGCTTTATCAAAATCAAGCTCAACAGTAACGAGCTATTTGCAATCATATCTCATAAATCCCAGGACCAAAGATCACTACAAATATGACTAATTTTAAGTCATGCTTTTCAATTTGATTAGTTTACATATAGAAAAACACTTTATCTATGTGTTTTGGTCAATTTGAGCCATTTTGATTTTTTTTTCTGTGGTGAGGGAAAAAAAAATCTGACTTTTCTTTATAGTTAATGAATAACCACTAGGGAGTTTGATTTTTTAAATTTTTATTGCTGCACTAATAATGTTAACTGTCAACTTTTTGTAATTAATGACAAAGATCCATACCATTAACAGGAATAAGATCTCATTGTTTTTAAAACTTTTTCCCAGCCATGGCAAAAAAAAAAAAAAAGTTTTGTGGATTGTGGACCTATTGAACTCACAAAAGCAAAAATTGTCTGACTACACCAAATCTGTTGGTGTGTATATATAAATGTGCTAAACACAGCACGTAGTTTCCAAGCATCCTGTGTAAGCTACTTTAATGTAACCTAACATAAATAAATGATTATTGTCTACATAAATCAAATTTTGTGATGAACTTTAATTTACCCATAAGCTATATGTAATGGTTCTTAATTTTGTATGTCAGCCAAAATCGATCCTATATTAAAAGCTTTTTTTCAAATTAAAAAAATTAAAAGAAAGGCAACAGTTCAGCTCAAAGTTAAATAGCTCTACTTTGATAGAGAAATATGTTTTCAAATTAGTTTCCTTTTATGAAAGAAAAAAGAATTGTAAAAAGTCATAACAGTTATTTATTCTCAATTCTGTTCACAACATACACCCAAAAAGTTTGGCTGTTCAAATGTTAAATGTTTATATAAAGTGAAACATTAGTTTTTAATAAAACATACAAAAAAATCTTGAACTTTTATTTTTTATTCAAGTAAAGAAAAATAGCCAATGGACTTAGATGTATTACCTCCCTCCCCCAACAACAATTATAATATACAAAAAATGGTGCAACTTTTATTATGGTGAAGTATTGTGTTCAATTTTCGTGCTTACTAATGCAAATTTCTTCATAATTAAGTCAATATATTAACAAATTTAAATTCATTTATTTTATTTTTTAATAAATTAATTTTTTAAGAAATATTTATTAAAAAATTAAATTCAAGTTGTGTTAAATTTTTTAATTATGTTTAATTTTTAAGCAATTCCAATTGAAGTTTTGTACTTGTGAGATTTTGTGCATTTCTAAAATTTTCTGAATGCAAAATGGGATTTGAACTCAGATTTTTCAAAATAATGGTAGTCTACTTAGGTGTATATATATATATTGTGACAGCTTGATAGAAAACTCATTTTATAATTAATATAAAAAAACAATCATTTATTAATATCCCTAAAGAATATTAATAGTTAATTTTAAATAATTTTCATTCTTTAGCATTTTCTTTTAATACTCTATAGACATGGATGCACACATGTGTGACAAAATGGAAAATATCTATAATCAAATGACATTGTCTATATTAACTATTTTTAAAGATAAGCTAAAAAATGTATTCTATTCTCTTTTGCCATTTTAACATTACTAAAGATAATGTATTTTGTTTATTTGTAAGCAAGTTTGATTGATTTCTTATTGTAAAATAAAATCACATTACAATAGAACTGCAAATTATATTGTATTTAATTATATGACTTCACTTATATGCTATCCAAAAAAAAAATGTAAACAAACAAAAAAAAATGTAAATAAATAAACAAAAAACATTAAAATCAACACATTTTATGATATTTGGTAGCCATTTATCTTTCTCTGAGCAGCATACACAATTATCTATATTAATAAAATTTCTTCACTTTATGCTGAAACATATCCATTTTATTCTTTTTATTCTTTCTCAATTTAATGTGCAGTATTTTGTAGAATAAAATATTTTCTGGGCATAATACTAAAAGTTTTACAAAATTTTAGAACAATGTTGATTTCAAAACACTAAAACAATTAGACCATGATTTCTTGATAAAGAGACTAATCTATTATGTTTCTGTAAGAGAAAGAAAAAAGATATTGTAAAAAAAAAAAGAACATTGCTCATAATTAATAGAATGAAAACTGGACATTAATAAATAATATGGTGGTTTTTCTTTATTATTCTTATTGCTTTGGTGAATGCATGAGTGGATACATATTCTCAGTAAAATGTATATAAATATTACTCTCAATTTATTATTAATAACTATATTATTTTTAAAAACCTTTTATATTCTAATCTTGATTTAATGCATACTATAAATAAAAAAAAAGCATTCGTTATATAAGGGTATGTGTCAAAAATTACTATACACTTGCATGACAATAAACAATATGATTCTATTCCAATCATTGTTTATTAACAAAATATGAACTATTATACACTATATACATTGAACATAAGGGAGCTTTGAACAAAATACAGTGACCTAAAAATGGTGATTATTTTGTAATTTGATGGTATCATAGGATAGTGAATGGATTAAAGCTATGTCCTCCGAAAATAAAATGGCAACATTCATGTTAAAAACATGTTAAATAAATAATAATAATAATAAAATCATTATTAGCATTTTATAATATTTTTTTTTTGTCTTTGGAAAAAAAGAATGACAGAATTTAGTCAAGCATTAAAGGTGTAAGGGACAGAGTTACCTAATAATATGTACAATACATACGCTTTTGCATGCAATATATATTTGTATAGACAGGGATTTTGTTGCCAGACAAATGCAAGTAAAGTGTCGGGACCAAAAGAATGATTTATATTTTGCTTTTATTGATTTGGTCAAAGCATTTGGTATTGTTTGAAATTAGTTGGTTGTTCACCAAAAATTACTCAAATTATATAGCTTCTAGATGATAGACTGAGAGGAAGCATTATTACAGATAGAAAATCTGCAGCAGGTGAGACGTTAAACAAGAATGTATAGTTGATTCAACTTTTTATTTTTATGACAGTAATCTTTTTTTTCTTCTCATGTGTCATAGCATCAGCCGGGAAGCGAACCCACTAACCTGGGACAACTGCTTGCAAAGGAGCTGTCGCTGACCTCTCGACAACCAATGCTTGACTATTTTTATGACAGTAGTCTTTGAAATTATTTATAACAGCTTAATCAAACAGGGATTAAAATACAATATAGGTTTGATGTGGAATTCTTAATTTGAATCAATTAAAAGAAAACAAAAACTTCTTGTATTCTGGATTTGCAGCATACTGATGACTGTACTATTTTTGTCAGTCGAAAAGATGACTAATAGAATTTATTTAATGTTTTGAAATCAACATATAAAAACTTTGTTTTATTATTTAGTAATCAAAAAAACTAAAGTTCCCAATCAGCCAGTGGTGGAAGAAAAATCCTAAGCAACTTTTACCTTGGATGGTTATCAATTTGAAAATGTAAACTAGTATAAATATCTTGAATAGTTTTACAAATAGAAAAGTGAATTGAAATGTTGAGGTAGATCACTGACTCCAATGTGCTGCTGCTACTTTAAACAAGTTAAAAGATAGAATATTTAATCACAGGAAAATAACTACTGCAACTATAGATTACATATGTTATTACTTTATTCAATTATTTGTATAAAAATTTGATTCGAATATGTTATTGGTAAAATATAAAGACAGTGCAAAGGTTTCATTAAGAATACTCCTTAAAATTTTAACAATACAATGGCAAGATCATAAAAATCAATCAATATATTCTTCATGTTTTTCTGAAGGTTTGTGATGATGGTGTTTTAGCTGTATTTTTATATTGTAACAGTCAGAAAACGTGTGACTCGTAAACAGTGCAGAATTCGACCACCATACAGAACAGCAGCACCATCGAGTAGCGAAGCCACCCGTGGTACAGAGTTCGAACATAGTTTATCGGTTCCACAATGCAATCCACGAAACAACGCATCTGATGCGACATTAGTAAATATTTCCTTAGTCACGGTGGTCAGGGATATGCAAGAGATTCATGATTTTATTCTCAAGTTAGCCAATAATCAAACTAATATTAATTAAACATTCATATTTACATAATCGAGGAAATATTATATAGAATGGGTATCGAATAAATGAAACGTAACTGCAGACATATAGTTTAAAATTATTTATTAATACATTTTAATAAAATCATTGACTAATAATATTTTAGGGATTCAAAGCTTCAGTAGCGGGATTTGCAACATGAGTATATTTTAAAGAATACATTATTTATTTGTTTACAAAAGGAATTCATTTATTTGAGGGCGTAATCTAGCTACCTAAAATTCTCGAGTAAGTATTTCTAATGCATGCCTTGGGGAATTTACACCTTTGCAATGCAAGAGTCTAAAGTAAGATTTAAGAGTAGCGGCGGACATATATTTATTTAATTAAAATATTTATTTTATGACTAAGGGCAAACATTTATTTGAGAGTGAATTATGAAGATAATGCAGAGGCGGAGTGATATATAGAATAATAAAATTAAGTAAAGGAACACGTGGTACGCTTTAGAAAGGCGATATGGAATGGCAGTATATTGAAACTGCAATGCCGCGAATGGGTTTATAAGAATGTCGGGCTGGTCTCTGCCTCGGCCCGACGAAGTAAGGTGTCACATAAGCATAACCAGGGACAAGCGGTCCGTGTCGCAGTTTTGCCGGCTGGCTGCATGACGTTGTCAAGTCCTACGGGAGCACCCATTATGCCCGCTTGTGTAGGACGACTGGGGTTAATTTCAACCCTGAAGAATCCGGAATATTTACGGCGGAATAGATCATCGCGTCTTTAAAACGTAACACATGTATAAGTATAAACGATTATGATAAGATTTAAATAGATTTCTAATTCGGCCCTACATTATCAACAGTTACTAAAGAACGTTGGTGACTCTCAAAGAAATGTAATTTTCTGGAATTATTCATGATGATTTAATAAATACAAAACCTATATAAATTGGGAATTATTATAACTAATACGTCAGCCATTTGCGAAGTAGTAGACCCTGCATTACAATAAGTGATGCACTGAATGCGTGTCGATTTATATGAAAGTTAAGTTAGTTATGGTTTATAAGAATGTCGGGCTGGTCTCTGCCTCGGCCCGACGAAGTACATATTAATGAAAATGTGACACGCATTCACTGTTTCAAACGATCATAGATTTAAACTTTGAAAATAGAGACAATTGTGAGCATGCAATAATTAAATAATAAATATAGATAAAATGTAGATTTTAGAAATACGCACCCAAGATAGAATGAGGTAAGCTAGATTATTAGAGAAATTTACACATTAAGTTAATTATTCAGTTTTAGTTATACATATGGTAGTTTTTACATTTTATAATTTAGATAAGTAGTATGAAGAAGAGCTATAGCATATTATTAGAGTACTCTAGAGTTTGAACACAGACAGGTACCTGTTTTATAAGAAGTTTTCTGATTCCATTAGTTTAGCAGCAAAAAGTTCACGAGTGGCAATTCTTTCTTGTATTTAGATATTTCATTTAATTTCACAGCAGCAGCAGCTTTTTCATTTATTTCAGGCAGCAGATCTTCATGGTGAATTTATGACGGGCAATGGAAAGTTCGGCATCCGATAGGCCATCTCCCGATGGAGAATAATCTAGGTGCTTTACTCGGTCATACCTTGGCAGGAACAAATTATTTTTATATTTTTGGAGACTCTCAGTGATCGAGAGCAAAGCTAAAGTTTAAGTGAATGTCTCCAGCAAGTCTAAGATGGCCTCTTTTTTTATCTTGATCTTTCACATTTTTGTTAAGATATTTTTAGGTTCTACTTAATCTGCCCTGAGGATAATCAATGCATTTTGTTGGTTTTTAATTAAAGAAAGCTGCCGTTCTATTGTTTACATTTTACATTTACTAATTACATTTTGGGGAATTTTTCTTTAATTAATCTATTATCTATCACTGACCGATGCTTTTAAATTTCAAAGACAAAAAGGGAACATAAGATTATTTTAACTTTTAATTAAATATTACATCAGATTTTTTTAGAATTATTATTAAACGAAATTTAAACAAAGCAATAAATACGAACTTTATAATCCAAAATAAATGATTAAAATTATACAAAATTATATAACTAAAAGAAATCTAAATTATATTATTTTATCCCTATTTATTGCGTTTAATTTGAGATCGAAATGTGTGCGTGTTTATGCTGAATTCTACATATATTTATACATTTTTAATATTGTTACACACACAATTCGATATCAAAAAGTTTAAATTTGGGCGGGATAGACCGGTCAGTGAGAGATGACAGAAAAAGGTGAAACTTAAGATTCGAATACGAATCTTACTGTTTCAATATTGGACTATTTCCATCATCTAATATGTGTGTTGAATGTCTTTAGAAAAGTTTAATTTTAGTTAAATATTCCAAATGCATTCAACTGTTAGTAATATCACAGCAAACAGGTTAGTATATGCACCAACTGTTAGTAATATCACAGCAAACAAATGTTAGTAATATCACAAGAAACAGGTTAGTATATGCACTAACTGTTAGTAATATCACAGCAAACAGGTTAGTATTTGCACAATGTTTCGAGAGGTATTTTTCTCCCCTCTTCTTCAGGTGTTGCTTGCCTAACCAGTGACGGTACTAGCATGGGATTCGAACCTGGGTCCTTAGATTCTTGATAATTAAATTTTAAGGTAACGCTCTAACCAACTGAGCCAACTGGAATATTTAACTAAAATTAAACTTTTCTAAAGACATTCAACAGACATATTAGATGATGGAAATAGTCCAATATAAAAATACAAATATATTCTTCAATTTGTTAGATGTGATACTATAGATTCCACTGTGGTAAAATCATACCTTTGTTGATTGGACATGTAAAACAAATGAACAACAGAAGATTTTCTAAAAGAATGTTTTAATAGTGAGTTTGAATATGGTTTGTGTGGGAAAGATTGATCCCATCTATACCTTCCAAGAAAATGCAATGTTAATTGTTTGCATTGGGAAGATATGGCAAAGAATAGAATATATTGGAGAACTATTATTAGACATGATAAGTATTTCATAAAAAAAAAAAAGTTTTCTACTGGAGAAATTAAAAGACAATATCATCAAATATCAAATAAACAGAAAAATGGACCAGAATTTTCTATATGTTGACATATTTGTAGTTCACAGACTGACTTATATAATCAGTGCAACCTTTCTAGAATAATTTTTTCTCTCTTGCATACTCATTTATGACTGACTGGTGGTATATTATAATTATGTGTATGTGTGTATATACTGATCAAATTCTATTATTAATTTCATTTTGTTGTCCTATTTTTATGAATGTTATTATTAAATAAATATTTAAAAACAAATTAATATATACTCTTATATTTATTCCATTTGAAACAAAGATCATCTAAATGAATGTTTTTTGTGCAGAACTTAAATCTCTCTGGGACAATAAAAGCTCTTTAATTTACAAAAAAAAAAAAGATATTAATAATGATTGGTAAATGATCTAATATGTTATTTTATTGCAAATTCTATGTAAAATAATTTTAAACATTAATTAAAAAAGTTCTTATTTTAAAACTAATATACCAAAATGTATAATTTGTAAATAAATTCAAAGTTATAATTTTAAAAATGTTTGAATTATTTATTTATTTTGTCATAATTATTAAATTTTCTTAGCTGCATTGCTGTATGGAGATTTAATAACTTGTAATCTAGCATTATTATGAAAACTATATCTTCAATCAAAAGCATAAAAAAGTAAATATGATGTTTTCAGTAGCCAATAGGTTATAACTGTTTTACCTTATTGCTTTAACTTCCGTTATTTAATATTATATGAGTAATACTATGTACATACCAAGATAAGAATACTTTGTATAAAATAAAATGCTAATATATAACCTGGTGATAAAGTAATTTTATAATATTTTGATATGATAATCAAAATATTAATAAATAAAGTTAATAATAATAATAAATAATTTAGTCAGGGATCCTGAAATCACCAGAATTTATGCTTCTCCAATCCCAGAATTCAGGAATTAAATTTATGTAAATGCATTTCACAAAATGAAGATAAATAGCAGTTAAATAATAAAATACAAATATACTCTCAAATACAGTAATTTGAAAATATTAAATTATTCAATGAATTTCTGTCAGTTATTATTGCAATCAGATTGTAGAGAATAATAAACAAAATATAATCTGGTTATCATGATAAATGGAAAATATTTACTAGTTTAGTTAAATAATTTATATTAAAAGAATGAAAAACAATATGCTTCCTTACAGATAATGGCCTTGACAAAAAACAGCATATATGTCTAAATAATTGCTAAACATAAATATAAACTAAAAAGTTAAATATCCTCAATTCATATATCAATTAATATTATAACTTTATAAATAAGAAAATCAATATTTATATATAAGTTCAAAACCATATTAGTAAATAGCTTTTCAATATAAAGAAATCAACTGCAATTAAACATTAAGAAATTTAAAACATAAATATGTATCACCTTATATGATTAGTTGTTTGGTTTTTAAACTAATAGCATATTATTAATAAAAGCAAGCACATGTACAATAATTATAAGAAGAATCTTATTGATAAAATATTTTTTTTATATATTAGCCAATTCAAAACTTTGATAATTAATTCTTTAGGTTTCTGATACTTTCTACTGTCTATCTGATGAGAGTTTTTGGAAATACATTTATTCTCCACTTAGCATTTGATCTTTACACAAGGATTCACAATAGTGATCATCATCAATTTGTATCCACTATTTTGATTTACAAACAATTGATTATTTACTATAATGCTCGTAAAAAAAAAAAAAAATTAAACAAAAAAGTTTTTGGTGGCCATTTTGTAAGACTAGTGATGTCATAGGATAGTTATTAACGTTATGTCATCAAAAAGCAAAATAGTGACTTTTAATCATAATACACACTACACAGTACACAATATTTGTGTTAAATACAATATTTTGATTATAAACTTAAAATATAATTAATGAATGTATAGTATAGTATTTTATTTAATTTTCAACTAGCATCTTTGCAAGATAATCAGATATTTATTAATGACATACCCAAAGTAAAGATTTTCATCATTAATGATTTCAAAGCCTCAAAAAAAAAGTGTTTCCATTACAGTACAATAAATAATCATAATTATATTTTAATGATGTACAACAACCAAATACATTGATACCAGATTAAATCTTTAAATGTTACACTCTTATTTACTCATTTTTATGGATTAAAATTTGTGCTAACAATACTTTGCTTGAGCAAAAATTGCAATCATCTTATCGTAATTTAGTTAAATCATCTTATTGTAATTTAGTTATATATAATTGTTATTTTGGAAAAAAAAAAGATTTCATAATAATGAATTTTGTATGATCAAAAATTACTAAATCTAAATTAAAAATAACACTTAATCTATTTATTCAATTTTAAAACATCCCGTAACATATATAAAAATGTAAAAATGGGGAAAA
Organism: Epiperipatus broadwayi; assembly: GCA_028023455.1. Classification (NCBI taxonomy): domain Eukaryota; kingdom Metazoa; phylum Onychophora; class Udeonychophora; order Euonychophora; family Peripatidae; genus Epiperipatus; species Epiperipatus broadwayi. Next base: position 5,704,181 of record JAQFVV010012401.1, read on the forward strand.
AATGAGTTTTATTCAGCATAAAACTAATAACATAAACATATTTTTGCTTTTAAAAAATAACACAACATTGCATACAAATAAACTGAAAAGATTAATACCTTTAATATTTATTTAAGCATTTCATATTTCTGCCTTCACAAGTATTGCACTAATTAATTTTTTTTAAGTCATTTCAAAGAAAATGCCTAATATGTAAGATCTCGTGGCAAAAAAAAAAAAAAAAATGCCACAGCTAGCATATTTGTATATAAAGTGCAATTCATTTAAATCTGCCTAGTACATATTGTAAAAAAAAAAAAAGCCTTAAATATTGATTACAATATGCAAACATAGAATACATTAGGTATATTTTTGTTTCTTTTTTAATGATAGAATTTTTTTTTTTTAAAGTTAACTGCAATTAGGTTTTGATAATGTAGAGTATGCTAATTTTGCTACTCTTATACTAATGATAAATAACAAGTTTTTATAATAATTAAATAAGTTATTATTATAACATTTTTTTTAATATTCTAAATAATTTTATGTAAGTAATATAATATAGCAGTACAAATTAGAAAGAAAAAAACCTTAAGTATGGATTAGAAGAACACAAAAAATTATTAACTGCTTGTTTACTTTCCCTTTTTCATCCACTTTGTTGGACTTTTGGACAATTAAAAGACACACTTCTTTTCCTAGCAATAGCTACATACATTTTCAATTAGAATCATGACTGCAACTAATATAACCATTAAAAAATCAAGAAAATATCTGAGCTTGGAAACAGAAATGGTTATTTTAAGTCAATTAGAAAGAGAAGGAAATCATATCTGTTCTTCTATGGGTTTATTCATGTTTACCATTGCCACTATTTTTAAAAACAAAGACAAAATAGAACAAAGTACTCAAACCAGTGTAGGTGCATCCAAATTTCTCAAAATCATAAAATCATGACATTCCATATGGGAAAAAAAATCCAAGAAAAACATCAACCATCCATTCTAAACTTTTTCTCTAGAGATTCTCAGTTATCATATGGTATATACCTAAAAAAAAAAAAAATCATCAAAGGATTTAGAAGACAACAATAAACCTCAGAATAAGTAATTCACGATTCAGAAAATTAAATAATTATGATTGATGAATGGATCACCAGAAAGAACAACTTTAAGATAATTATTTTTTATATAGATTTAAGTTACATTATCATACCTGCATACGTATTTTAATTGCATATTTGCATAATACTCATAGATCAGTTTACACAAACATATAATGTACATTAAGGGATTTCTTTAATTACTACATATACTAGGTTAAGTTATTTGTTCACAGGTTATGATATAATTTTTTAGCTGGAGTAATCAGACAATTTTTTTCCCATAGGAAACCATTACAATTACTTATTCAATATATGATATTCTTGTTTAACAAGTTTTGGGGGACCAATTGCCCTCACTAAGTACGATAAAGGTGTAATCACCTTTCTGTTCTTAAAAAAATCTTTATTTTATACTAAAACTCAATAAATTGGACCTTACTTTCTTTTAATTATAAGCAAATAATATTCTAAAAATCACATTTGAATATTTTAGATCTGTAAATATAACAATGTACCATAAATAATCATAAATATTTACATAAACATTAAATCTAAAAATTAATTAATTCATTTTTATTTTAAGTTTTCTTTTTTTTTTTTTTTTTTAAGGTAAATGAACGAAAGTAAATTTATGAACTCTATCAAATTCTGTTTAAAAATTTTATATTTTCTTATAAAAATTACAATATTTTAAAACATTTTATTACAAAGTCAATTTTGACAGATAATGACATAAGAGACACTTTTTTTCTCTCTTTATATTATGGTCAACTTTATTAACTTCTATTTCTAAAAATAAAAGATAAAGGAATAAATTGAAAGTTTACCTGTGTATTTCTTTACAATAATCAATCAATAAGTGTGTAAAAATAATTCAAAATATTTTATAAACAAGCAAAAAATGATATTTCATTATACTTCAAAAGCTTTGCATTAAAACTAGAACAAAAGGATAAGAGTTTCTTTCTACTAAAACACAAATGAGTTGTTTTTGTGATCTTAGCTGCAGTCAGTAAGATGCTGATCTTTTCAGATTTTTTTTCAACCATAACATTAATAAAAGTATGATATAAAATCTACTTTTAAAAAAATGTATGTTGTTATCACTTAGAATAACACTAATACGACAATCTAAAGTTACAGAACAAGTGTTTTTTCTGAGGAAACTGTCAATGATATTCAACACAAGCGAGAGTTAATAATTTATCCACAAAATATTTTGATATCAATTTAATCAAAATATTAGTTGTTATAATGTTTAAAGGATACCTTCATGTATAGAAAAGTTTTTTATAAAAAATATATTAATTAAAACATATTTCTACTAGAATTTAAAATAATGAATGTCTTGCAATTAATAATTTTATAATTAATAAAATGTAATTTCTTACTAAGGAATAAAATGTCTCCCCACCACCTTTTTTATTAAAAACAATATTCAACTGTGAATGATAAAGAAGTAAAGTATGTTTGATAATAATACTCCCCTCTCACATATACACTTTTAGCCAGAATTCAGGACAGTGAGCTGTATTATATAGACACAAGTGGGTTTTAAACTGATAAAGTCTAAACCTTATTTTGAACACTATTACAAATTTAAATACTTAATAATGAGAGATTATATTTTCTCATACAACATTGCCTTCTGATATTGAATATTGAGTGATGAATATTAATCATAAGAGGCAAAATGCTAGAAATATTATTTATTACTTTTATTTTGATATGATTATATATATAAAGTTTTCAATCAAAGATAGGTTCAGAAATTAAGACAACATGATATTAAAACTAAGCTAATGATAACGTTTGATTAATATTGGTAATTTGACATTGCTTTGTCAGCTACTACAATTGTTTTAGCTTTCATTATATTTTATTTTTTAAAATATCTGAACTATAACAAATCCATCAATAGAGCATTGAACAATAATGAAGAAGAATGTTTCAGCAAATATTAAGAGTGAATTATGTACAAAGATTAGTGAAAAAATGAGAAATTACAGATTATCATAAAATCATCTACATGTAAGTGTTAGCATAAGAAATGGTGATCATGTGATGTTTACATGTGTGTTTTTGCTTTGGTTAGGTGAGATAAATAAAATTTCTCAGAAATATTTTAAATGTATTTAAGTAATAATGTCAGATTCAGTCTTAAATAATTTCCTAAGAGTAGAAAGGTAAATTAAATTTCAGAAAAAATTTGATTGACTTACAGCCTACTATATATCTGATCCACAGAAGTAGAACAATTCTCTACAGAAGGGTTAGCTCAAGTTTTGATGAAGTCATCTTCTTATAAATATATGTTCATGAGAGGAATTGTGAAAAATTTTAAAATAATAGCAAGAATGTGTGTTTTATAGTTTTTTCATTCATTGTTTTTGTTCCCAGAATTTTTCTAATGATAAAGTTGAGAATGTATTTGTAAACTATTTCTGATTCTTTGCTAACTAACTTTATAAATTATTATTATATTTGTATATAATTTATAAATGCACAACAAAGTAAGAATGGACTAAGATATTATGTATAATGTAAGGTATTAATTAATCATGACTTAGTATGACCAAATTATATCAAAATGCAAGCTCTTTACTCCATTTCAATGTTCCATTACTTAAATATGTAGAATACCTTTTATTGTGTACAATTATTAACAATTATTACAATGAGTGTAATCTTTTGCAAGATGATTAAAATTCAGATCATTGAAAATAGTTTTTGAACAACAATTGTTTGATATATAATGAGACTTTAAAAAAATAATGCATAATATCAACCAGCATGTGTACTTTTATCAGTAGTCACTGCAATGGCTTAGAAAAATTCACTTGAAGTATAATGGGTGATTTGTTTAGTAGTAAAGTTTATAAAATGTATTCTCAACAAAGATAAAGCTATTAATAAAGATTAAGGATATTACACAACTTTCTCTTTTTGCATTTTTCAAACAATTTTATTTTCTACTGTTTCAGCTATATTAAGATTCCAGTACAAGGAGAATTTCTACAACCAATATAGATGATAAGAGAGAAGAAAACATTTGTGTACTCAATTAGATTCCTTATTCTGCTGATTATTTCAATAATGAAAAGATAAAAATTGGAATGATTTAAATTGCTAAGTTATGTGAATGATATTCTCTATTTATGATTTTATCATATAAAGCTAACACCAGTTTCAAAATGTAATGGAAAGAGATTTCTTCTTTATGAAAATGATGTTCTTGAGAAAGCCAATTATCATCAAAAAAAATTATTCTATATCTAAACAGGTAATTCTCAATGTAATAGAAATCAAAAAATTAAATCATAATAAGGTATGGTTGATTTTGAATTAAACTTTTTTGATTTTTGGGTATAGTCTAACATATAACATTGAAGATCCATTAAAAATTTACAGACATTTGATTCTGATAACAAAGATTGTAAAAAAATATATATATATGTATCTATTAGATAAATATCTTTTGGGTTATAATATCTGTTCTAACAGGAGAAATCTATTCTACTCCAACTAAGGATAATGAATGGATCGATCAGATTAGAGATGGCAATCACATCACTAAAATAATTTCTGACTTTTAGCTCTTCATGACAAAAATCAAATCTGGAAATCTGTTTGGAAATGACATCTAGTATCCAGTGACTATTAATGCTTACAAGATTCTAAAATAAAATGATATAAGATGAACTATTGCTATTATAAATATGTCTAGGTATGACAAACTCTAGTAAATTCATATTTATGGCAATATGATGAAAAGCTAAAGAAATTTCCATTATTTTTTTATTCACAAATAAAATTTGTATGTATGTATGTATATATGTGGCAATAGATATGACAAATACCCACATTGCTGGTCTTTCAAATTGACAACAGTAAAAATGAAATTCAAAAGAATTTTGCAAAGAAAAATTGATATTACTATACATAATCTTAAAGATGAGGATATCTTAAGGACTCCAAAATATAAGTCTCATATTTTTATCATGTCTTAATATAATTAAAATACATATTCCATACTTATGCAAATGAAGCTTGCCATTATTACTGCAGTTCACCATAACTAATTTTATTTAAAATCCAAGGTTTATAAATAATTTGTTTTGATTATTTTGTGCTGATTTTTATAAACATAGTAAGTTTTTACTGATTTATGATAAACTGAAATTATTTCTGATTCAAAATGGTTACCATGATGGTCTTTGAAAATTTAAATGACAATATTATTCTGATGGTGTGAGAGATTTATTGTTTTGAGTTCTTAAAATTCATGATGGCAATCTAACAAATACATTTTGAAATCACTGAATATAGATAACATTTGATATTTTTAAGAGTTTTCACAATAATAATAATAATATCAAGTGCAAATTCCAAAATTCCCTTTTTTATTATATGTCAATTGAATTTGTATTACTATAATTTCTTCCATCATAGTTTTATTGCCCTGTGTATTTTAGCATAATGGTAAAATAACAGATATGAGAAATGCTATTCCTTGGATTATTTCCCATTTGAGGAAAGTCAAAAAAACCATTCAGTCAATTGAATAGAGCACCAAACATCATATGATCACTATTTCTTATGCTTGCTCATAACTGTTACTGAAACAAGCAAAACTCTCCATACAGTAGTACCACTCAGTGCAAGCCAGAGCAATCCTAAGATCTAGGTGCAGTGCTCTCAGATCCAAGGCTCCTCACTGACGAAGACCACAAATCAGAAACTAGTCTGGGAATATTGGCGTTGTAGGCACTAGATAGGAATTTTGTGCACAAGCCTTCTGGCATCCATTGAATAGAGCTGATGTTCTCAAGCGGCCACATGAGTACTCAAAAATTACTTGAACTGATCTTATGACTAATCTGATGTTTTAAAAATTTACAATAGACCATTGTTTTAGATGTTAAAATTTAATCCTCAGGTTATAGATAGGGAAATGGCCTTCAAAATATGAAAGAAGGCTAGCTATGAATATGCAAAAAAAAAAAAAATTAAATAAACACTTACTGATAATGGTGTAGTATTCACAATCAGAAAATAGTGAAGGGGAAAAATTTAAGTATCTACTTTTATAAAATGCCAAAATTTCTATGGAGAATGTTTAACAGTGAGTATTAATTGCCAAAAATAAATCAATATTCAGTTGAGTGCTGAATTAGCAACAGGATTACTATAGGTGAAAACAATGAAAAAGATAATGGTAAATGAATAATCATTTTATAAGATAAAACTCACACATTAACCTCTAATAAGGGTTATTGTTGAGCAAAGAATGCAACAGAAAACCATTTGTCCTTATAATCCCTTTTTTTTTCATTATGAATATTAACACAAGACTAATTCAGATTGGTGTTGAGACTAGAGCTAAAAAAAAAAAAGATTTTGAAGCTTGTCTAGAAAAAGTAGACATGAGGCTTCTATCTGTGAAAACCTTATGAAAATAGTGTATAGAAAGAAGAGACATTGAGAGTTGTTACTTGGAATGTAAAATCATTAATAAGTACTGTGAAATTGGAAAAACTGAAAAGGGAAATGAAAATAAATAATATTGATATTATAGGATTGAATGAAATGAGATGAGAGGGATGAAAAGAAGTTAATAATATTAAATAATTTTATTCTGATGGTGACAGATTAGTGAATGGAGTTAATATTGCTGGTGAAAAGACAATTTGGAATAGTGAGGCAAAATTAGCAAATCCTAAGAATTTGGTATTCATACAAGCTTATATGCCTATTACCTTTCATGATAATATAGAAATAGATAAACAGTATGAAAAGATGGCAAAAATAACACAGCAAGAGTGAACACATGCATGTTACGTGACCGGAGTGCTGTTGTAAAGAAAGGTAAAAAAGAAAAATGTTTGGAATTGTGCTTTTAGAAAAAGGAATGAAAGAGTTACCTTGTAGAATTTTCTAAAAAAAAAAATTTCATACATGCAAATACTAGGTTTAAACATCATCTAAGAAAAGTGTATACATGGACTATATATTAAAATAAGACAGATATAAGGATTCTCATATTTTGCAAAGTACTGATATAAAATTTGATCATAATAGTTATGACTAAATTAAAATTGAACTTAAAAAGATGAAAAAAATATATAAGATAAAATTCTGATAAATTCAGAGAAATGGAGAAAAAAATTTGGTTTTATATGCAAAAAAAAAACAAAAAAACAAAGAGAACATATAAAGATGAGGAATATATGAATGATTCGCTTTTGTGTAGGAGTAAAGAGAGAATATTAAAAATAGCAAAAAATAAAATAAGAACTATTCAATTAAGAAAAGAAAGCTAAATGACTTTTGATAATTGAATGAATGTTAAAAAAAATGGAAATACAGAAAATATGGAACAATGTCATTAGTAAGAAAAGACAAAGAGTAAGTAGAAAAATTAATAATAGACTAAGGAAACTGAATTAGCAAAAGAACAAGCAAAAAGATGTGTCACTTGTTATTTGTTAGAGGTTAATGAGTGAAATAACTGATAAAAATGTAAACAGATTAACTGATAGTAATAATATATTAAAAAGATGGAAAGAATATCCTCAATATCTGTTTAGAAAAGAAAATGATACAATTGATTATGAACTTGAAAGTGAAGTTGTAGAAAGATTAATAAGATACAGACATATTGACAGAAGCAGTAATTATATTGATTAAAGAACTGAAAAATGATAAAGCTGTCAAATTTGATACACTACTTATAGAATTGTTGAAAGAGTTGGGAGAGACTATTAAAAAGAAATTGCAATTTGATATATAATAGTGGAATTTGACTAAAAATTTTCAATTGTTTAAAGAAGAAAACTATTAAATGTGAAGAGTATAGGATAAATTTATCTTGTGTTTCAAAAATATTATTGGAGAGCAACAATTCTGTTTTCAGAAATAAACAAGTACAAGAGATGCTATTGGTATTCTTAGAATGATTGCACAGAAAAATAATTAGTAAAGAGTAATCTGGAATGATCTTATGACCATCTTGACAAATAATGGAGTATTTTGGAAGAGAAAAAATAGATTTGGAATATATATACTGGATAAAGTATAAGAATCAGTGAGAATAATGAGTCCAAAAAAGTTAGACAAGGATAATGCATATCACCTATACTTTTTAATGTTTACTTAAAAGACATGTTACATAAATATTTAGACTGTGGAGGAAGAGAAGATATGGACTTATAGCTGACACTCAAAAAAATCTCCAGAATATGTTGAATAAACTGGAGGAGGATGTAAGGACCAAGTATTTACAAATAGGAAGGAATATAAAATGAATACAAGTTGACAGTCATGATAATATAGTTCAATAGTTAGTTAGCTGAGTGAAAAAGGAAGAAATGAAGATGAAATTAAAAGATTGGCATTGGCAAAAGAAGTATTTATTAAGACAAAGGAAAACTTTGTGGACCTTTGAAGAGAGAATTAAAAAAAAGATGGTTTATGAAATATGGACAATGAGAAAAAGTATTAGGACTAGATTAAATGCCTTTGAGATGTTGTCATGGAGAAAAATGGAGAAAATTAGTTGGATGAATAAAATTAACAAATAAGAAAGTTTTGGAAATAATAAATGATTAAATTAAAAATAAGTTGACATATGAAAAAAAAAGGCAAACTGGATTCGGCATACACTATGAAAAAAGAATAGTTTAATGAAGAATGTTTAGGAGGAAATAGTGAGTAGAAACAAAAAAAGGACAGAGAAGATTGGATTTGTTGGATGAAATAAGTAATGGGAAGAGATATGTAGAATTGATGATCTGGGCAATGAATAGAACAAAATGAAGAAATGAATGAATTAGCTGGGTGATTACTATCTAAACCTATCCATAGGATAAAGAAGTACTAATTGTCAAGATTATGGAGTTTTGATTTGATCTGAATAGAACTTTTACTTTTTTATTCCATCTATAATTAGCATATGCTTTTAGGAGCAGTAATTCATTCTATTTCTTCTATTTCAGTGCAATCTACTATAATAATCAGACATTAATGGCATTATATGAATAATCTCAGACTAGTTTATGGTTAGTAACTTTTTCATTGAGGAGCTCTAAGGATGGAGAAAAAATAGCACTACCAACTAGTGTCCACTGATTCAAGCTTACAAAAGATGTTAACAGAAAGAATTTCTGCAAATTAAAGCACGTTTTTTATTATCATGATATTTATTTACTTTGCAATAAGAAGTTTCTTTTGAATAAATTTGTTTTGTTTTTTTAAATAATTTATAAATTGAAAAATAAAATATAAATTAAGTCTTCCATAAATTCTCATCAAATGTTAACCATTAATTATGATGCAGAATATGAAAATACTTTTTAACATATGAAAATAAAGACAATAGTAAACATAAGAAATGTTTACAGAACATAAAATAAATAAAACCAAGGATTGTATTGACTGACATAATTTGTGCACAGCAGGAATTATTTATGTAGTCTGAACTTTCATAAGTCAGTTTTACATAAATAGAAGACTGCCTACATATTGTCAGAGATCTATAACTTTAGTAGTCTTTATGTACAAAAACAGATTAAATAATATAAGACCATCTTCTATAAAACATAAGGAAAAAGATTTAGAGTATCAGATTTATTAAATATTTTGACTGAAATATAATGTATTTTTTAAAATATAAATTTGAATAAAAATGAAAGAATATTCTAATAAGAGAGGCCATCTTCTCAAAAAGCTATATATATATATTTTACAAGAGATTGTAGTAAATAGCAAAAGATGGAGTAAACAAAAAATAGCAAACGATGGAGTAAACAAAAATTAGAAGAATTTATAAAAAAATTAATACAAGCATATTCAATTCAATCAAAGCATTACAAATAAAAAGATATGGAAAAGAATGGTATTAAAAATTATATAGAATTTGTTTTAAAGCATTATAAAGTTAATATATATTTCTATGAGTAATCACTGATTTTTTTCTTAAGAAACAATCTTAAGAAAAAATTAACATTAAAATCTGGCAAAGAATCAGGAATTTTTTTTTTAAAGAGAGGTTACATTCTTTCAAGTAATTAGCTTTCTAACTGGTCAAATATTTCTTGTAATATAATTTAGACCTTGAAAAATGATAATACAATATGAAAAAAAAAATGTTCATTCATATAAAAGCTTTAATTAATTCTGTTTATTTCTTACTGTCAATAACAGCAAAAAATATTATTGGGATTAAATTTATTTTTATTTTAGTGTACAATAATACAACTTCTCAAAGATATTTATTCATAAAACGTTTTAGCAAAATACATTCAATATTTTAATTTGGAGGGTGGAGTATTATTTTTAAACTTTAATAATTATTATAGTTTCAAAATTTTTTATTCAAAAATATATATATTATCATAAAACAAAATAAATCAAATGATATATTGCTATCGAATTCATAAAAAGTTTAAGCATCAGAAGTCAAATTAGATGGATAAAAAGTAATTGATTAGTTTTTATTGGGATTACAGTGCAATCCACTGATTTTGAGCTCTTAAAGTCTGACAGTCTACCATTGCAACAAACTGAGCAGAACAAATCATCACTTTCAAACATCAATTAATCATAGTATAAAGATCTTGAAGTTTAATCCAATTTCTCTGATTCATAGGTTTTCTTTTTCATATTATTTCATGCTTCCTTACTTCATCCATCAGACATGGTGTCTTTTTCTATGCTTCTTACTATCTCTTGAACCCAATTTAATATATCAATTACTCATTTATTATTTATTTCTCAAATACTTCCAGAAACCTAATCTACTAGTAGAATATTCACAATTGTCACTACTTAGCCACACACAGTTATTTTTCCCTATTATCTTGATAATCCTCAGGTCTTGTACACTTTTTTTTCTTCAAATAAATATTCATTTTAATACTATATATTTTTGCTTCAAAGTGAGTCACAAAATCTCTTATTGAAAGTCTAATAAGCCATCTCATTTCAATATCTGTATCACTAGTAGCATCATGAACAACTTTCTAAATAATGTATCTAAAAATATTACCCTGTTCTAAAACTTTTTGTATATCTGTCAGCCTTAATCTTTCATCATTTCCATCTACAACTATTACTTTAAACTTAAATGTAATAATTTTTAAAGCAAACTTTCTATAAATTTTATTAATCCTACTTAATATTTTTTACAGTTCATTTTTAGTCTCTGCAAACACTACTACTACATCATTACTAATGAGAAGAAAGATGCTCTGTATCCTGAATTCTAATTACATAAATATTAAACAAACTAGAAAAATTAGCAATATTCTTGTTTAATATTATTTACATAACTATTTATTGCATAAAGGCTTTAGTTAAGATTTTTTAATAAATATCAAATCTTCCAACACCAGTCCTCATTACTTCTATTGTATCTCTTGTTCCTCTAACTTTTATAAATCAAAATGCACTTCAGCATAAATGTATGTAATCAATGATAACTAAATGTATTTAATACTGTCAATAATACTTCAGTTGTGAGATTAATCTTACTGTTCTAAAAATCATATTTTACTACACTGTTTTCTCTAAAGGTACATAACTTTTGTAAGTCTACTATTAGAAATCTCTCATGCTTTATATTATATTATAAATATTAACTAACTTTTTCAATTCCACTTCTTTTCTTAAAGTTTCAGTAATTTAACTGGAATTTCATAAACTTCTTGTGTTTTGCTTCACCTATCTCAATTAACAATTTTATATCTCAACATCATTACTGCATAACTCTTTCATTTTAATTTATCATTCTTTTTACTTCAATTTGCATAAAAGAATCTTATTACTTCTTTGGACAAACCATATATGCTGTCTCACAATTATTTCTTAAGATTTTCCCCCTCTATTAAGAACTTGTCATTTTTGATAAAAATTGTTACTGTGTCCTAATCAAGGTATTTTATTCTATTATAAATTAAATCAAACATATCTTCATAATTGATTGTCTGAAGATATGTGATGATGGTATTTTATCTATAATTATAAATTGGACATTTCTACCATTTACTTGAATTGTTAAATATTTTTTAAAAAATTAAAACCTTTTTTTTGTATACTTTTCTAAATACATTCAACTATCAGAGTTCAATACTAATATATGTGATAACATTAGCAACTAAATATAATTAGAAAAGTACAAATAAAAGTTTCAATTTTTCTAAAACAATTAACAAATGAAGTAGATAATTTTTGTCTTGCTTTTCTGGTTATATATATATATCAATTCATTGTTAAGTTTCTAATGATATTTTTATCTACTATGGAATTTATTATCTTTTCCATTTTACTATATTATCATTTGGCAACAAGCACTTTATCTTTTACATGTTTATCCTGCAGCATATCATCTTTCATATAATATTACCAACTATCTTTGTTATTTTTAAACTTACTTTTCTAAGGAATAAATTAAACACTTATTTTCCTTCACTTAGTTCCTTTAATTTATATATTTTTCTCGATTCAAAATGGTTAATATTTTTAAAATTTAATTTTAATTCTGCCACTATTAAACTGTAATCAGCTTAAAGACATACATTTATAATCTCTATTATTTAAAACTTTCTAATTTAAGACATTTAAAACTTCCTAATTTAAGACAAGTTTAAACATTTAGGCAATACAATAGTATGACTAAGCAATAACTGACTATTACTGATGCCAATTTGATATTGTTCTCATAAGCAATTTATGATAATATTTCTAATATTTAGAAGCTTTATCATAAAAATAGTGAAGCCCATTGAGATGCACAATCACCTCACTCATCAGATTTTATTCATTTTATATTTATTTTCTTTCACCACAACTATGCCACCTATTGTAAACTTTAGTAACTAATAGATACCAGATGAATGAGTGCACTTAACAAATCTATATCCAGTACTGTCCTACACAATATTTCTAGACTAGTTCCAGAACTTATGACTTTCATCAGTGAGGAGCCTCTAGAATCTAATTCATATTCCTTCCTTTCTAACAGCCATCATTCACCTCTCTGTATCACTATCAAGCTATCAGCCAAATTAAAAAAACTATAAAAATGTTTTCAATCTAAGCCAACTTGCCTGTATAGTCAAAAAGATCTTAAACCAATTCATTTTTTATGTATTATAGAATCATTAGTATTTTTTGACTATAGACATCTCTATCTTGTGGCATAACTATGGAAATAAGTATGCTGCTGAAACAGCAATGAGGAAATTGAAATCATACGACATTTTATATTCCCTAATACATTTAGATTATTCATAAATTACTATTAATATTTTCGCATCTACTCAATCAAATTGAAATTTTAAAATTACTAAAACATGACATCACGTAAAACATGATTATTTAAACTTAATTGCCATTATTATTTATCTCACAAAACTATTTACTTCTATATACTACTTCAATAAAAACTGAATTAATATGTGATTGTAATCTGGGTCAATTGAAGAATATTAGATCTGCATGAAATGCATTTTTGGTCTCATTCGACTCTTTCATATATCTTTATTCATATGTTTGTTTTAAGTGTATCTAAAAAAGATATTACACATGAAAAATATGAATTGAAATATTCCATGTGTTTATATTTAATTTTTAAAAAAAAATTTGACAATTTCTGCTTTAAATGAGATTTGAAGTTTATATCTGGGTTAGAAATATGATCTATAGCTTAATGCAGGGGTCCCCAACCCTATGCCAGTGGGCACCATGGCGCCCGCAGACCATTTTACATGTGCCCGCCACTATCCGAACACAATAAAAAATTATTTATCTGATACAAATAAATTTAATTTTTAAAATTTTTTATAAATTATTGTATTATATTGTAATCAAATTGTAGGGCATACTATACTTTTACAGTGTAAAAATATAAACATTAATTATATGTTAAAATTTTATTTTTGAAATAAATATTTTTTTGTACATTATGTATATTATTAACAATATCCAACTATAAATTTACATTGAAAAAATAAATGGTGCTTACCACCTGGTTGAAAAAATAAATGGTGCCCGCCAGTATTATAGAATGTGCTCTTAAGTGCAAAAAGGTTGGGGATTCCTGGCTTAATGTAATGCTTTATTTTGGTATAACAAAATAAATAATATTATTATAGGATTATTTTACGATTTTATTATATTTTTGTTTTAGTAAAAACTAACACAGAATGATCTATAAACATGAATACAAACAGGAAATTAATATTCATATTGTAACAGTCATATTATTATAGGATTATTTTACAATTTTATTATATTTTTGTTTTAGTAAAAACTAACACAGAATGATCTATAAACATGAATATAAACAGGAAATTAATATTCATATTGTAACAGTCATATTATTATAGGATTATTTTACGATTTTATTATATTTTTGTTTTAGTAAAAACTAACACAGAATGATCTATAAACATGAATACAAACAGGAAATTACTATTCATATTGTAACAATTATATTTGTACATTCACGCAACAAAATCCAGAGTTTTAGCAAATCATCCCAAGACTGATCGAAATGAGGTTATTGAGACCCCGAATCCAATCTCACCTCATTTTACCAACGCTCAAAGATTTACTACCTTATGGATGACATATATGAGGCTACACCAGTATTTCCTTAATTCATGAGCCGGCAGTAGTACATCGGTAGAACATGAGACTATGATGTAAATGGCCATACTTAAAGTATAGCTATATAGATGTGACCCAACCAACAGACATTACTAAATTTAGACTGTGATTCATAAATATTCAAACAATAACTAAGTACTAGTTAATAATTAACTAATGAATAATGAGCAAAAATTTAGATACTAAGCAGAGTTATATTTTAAACAAATTTAATAAAAGACAAAATTTAAGTAATAAAATAAAATAAAACAATTTAATGACACAAATTTGTTTCACTCACAAGTGATGATGATTGAATAAGTTACAGGCTGTTTAATTTACATATTTAGTATTTGGTCTCACTCGCAGGTGATGATGATTTATCAAGTTACATTTTGTTTAAATTTACAGATTTTATCTCACTCACAGGTGGTGATGATTTACAATTTACCAAGTTACACTTTTATGAGCTCTATTATTACAGCACTACTGATTTATCTATGCCTTATTTATGCTATGTTTTGTGGCCTAGATTTGCTTTAGTTAATCCACAGAAGTGATCATCATTAATCGTAATTAATATTTTATTTGACCAGGACACAATTCTCTATATAGATTATAAGCTTACAAAACTAGATTCTGTTTCAGATCAAAGCTGAAATATAAATTATTATGAAGGAATGAACTGGTGGTGGGTAGTAAGACTTCAGATACTAAGGCGTATATAAAATACACAATCTGAGTCTATGAGTCTCGAATGTGTGCTTACTCACAAGATTCGTTTCCATGTAACCGGTTCCTTTCTACCGTACCCATTTCTGTGAAAAAGACCTTTTAGTCCAGGTGATAGAACAGCTTATCAAGATATTTGAATGCTTGTGATCCAGTCCTAAGCGGAGGTAATGGGGTGGCCCTAAAAACCAAAGCCCATTGTGAAAAAAGAGCTGTCCGAACTAAAGAGATGAGGTGGCCATTAAAATCAGAAACCCATTCAAGAGACAATATACAGCAATAAGTACATGCACATATGTGCTTCCTAAGAACACATTCACCCCGCTTATTACATCATTATATAACAAAATTGAGATGCAAAACATTAGTTTCCTTCTATAGAACCACCGTAAATCAGTTCATATATTAGCATTTATAATTATGCTATTAAAAAAATATAATGAATCTAATTTATTAAGTTATCTATATAGGCATTCACATATATATAAGGAGAGCTACAACATATTTTGGGATAAATATAAGATTAAATTCTAGCTTTATGCTGCATTTAGTCACTTCAGCTAAATATTACCCACATTTTTCATTTAATGCAAACCTATTTTTAATCATTTATAATCGCTTAATTATATATCTAAACCAACTTTATTTTATTTGTTTCAAAAGGGAGTTTCGTTTGTGCACTAATAAACGCAAAATTATCTACGTGTGAGAACACCTAATCATTTCTCACCAGTTAACTTAAATAAGAGTAAACTCCATTCTAAATAAACACAGCATAAACATATAAACAAATAATTGAAAATAATATTGGCATAGACTTAACTAAAAAAAAAAGCACATAAAATTATATATAAGATTTCACGCATGTGAAATCTAAGATTTGGCTTTACTTTACTTAGTGAAAAAAAATGAAATTAAGATAGATTAAATATCAAATCAAATCAGGATAAATTAGTTTATCTCGGCTTGAATCCGATTAAATCAGGCAAGATTTACGATATCAAATAATAACATAAAATTTACATTTTAGTTTGATAATTAATATTTGAAAGTTTAAAGTACATTGGCAATTTATAGTAATTTTAGCTAGCTTTGATAAGTTATGAGATTTAGTTTAAATGTTCATTTTAAATTTGCAGAAGTGTTACCGCTTTAAGTTCCTTTCTCAGGCATGGTTATTCAACGTTGATCTTGAGGGTCCTTTTGCTGGTATCGGGTCGTTGGTCATCATGTTCCCGCATCTTGTAGACCACCGTCGG
The DNA here is from genome assembly GCA_028023455.1 of Epiperipatus broadwayi. Taxonomy (NCBI): domain Eukaryota; kingdom Metazoa; phylum Onychophora; class Udeonychophora; order Euonychophora; family Peripatidae; genus Epiperipatus; species Epiperipatus broadwayi. Next base: position 5,720,906 of record JAQFVV010012401.1, read on the forward strand.
GAGCTCGGAAAACCAGTATTTTTGTCTTACTAGCCCATCATCTTCAGTGTTAACAACTTTAGCAATCTGATTATAGGAAGCTTAATCTTAAACTTAATAAATGCAAAATGGCTACAATAAGCCTTTATACTGACCTCCCCTCCCTCTTTTACTTTAGCCACATGTGTTTTTCTACATTAACCACATGTAATAATGTCAAAGCTAAAATCATATTTTTTTTTTACTTAATTAGTTCTTAATTTCAGATCTGTTTTTCTAATTAATTCGCTATATTCTTGGAAAACCCAGGGATTCCTGCTGCATTATTGATTTTTTTTTTTTTACAGCATCCCTTGGCTTTAGTCAAGTTAATTTATTCCACCTTATTTTAAAATCTGTTTTTATTTTTAACTTTATAAGTAGGTCAAAATATAGCGAGATGGATCAATTTTATTAAATTATTTCTTTACGAAAAACAAATCTGAAATCTGGCAACCTTTATTATATATATGTAACACATTTAAACATAATTTAATTCTATATGCAGAAATATTATAATTTCAAATATTAAATTTATAAAATTATTTAAATAAAGAAAACTTATAATATTTACGTCTATAACACTATTTCTTCTCTGCATATATATATACAGGTCTTGGTTACATATACATCAAGATTTACATTTATTTAGTAAACAGTAATATATATATATATGCGCATATAAGTTGATTTATTATACATACACATACGATTTCTATATTGTATGCGATAATATATGCACACATACATAACTATGAATATTAATTTTAAAAATTAATCTAATATATAAGGATTTGGGTAAATGTGTATGCAAATAAAAGTACTACTATAGCATATAGTAGGTGAAACAGTAGGATAGACAGATCTGACTGTTTCAATATATGACAACTAAAAAAATTATCTAAGTAGAAATTATAGTTGTATTATTGTCAATGATGTTAATAGCTTATAGCTAAGATAATTAAAATATATGCTAATTCAATGCCAGATCTGTATAAATGGATAAGCAGATTAACTTGTATTTAATTTATGAAATTTAAGTGTATCATTTTTAATTTATTGATTTTTTTCATTTTCTTGCTTAATTTTAATCATTAGCTTGAATAACAAAATACTTATAATAAATTCTACATTTGATGGTCTTACTACACAATCTATCAGGCGAAAAACTTATTGATAGCTTAAGCAATTTTTAATTTATATATAAACTAGCTGTTCCAATGGCTTTGCTCAAGTTAATAAAAAAATTACCAAACTTTTTAAAAACAATTAAGTACCATAAAGCAAAAATTCATAGACTAACAATAAACTTTTCAAATTTATATATATAAGGATATGGGTAAAGGAAAGGATGTAGTATAAAAGATAATGGTTTACCAGTAAGTTATATACAACAGAGCTGTCTTCAATTTAAATATTCCTGAATCATTTATACTGTTTGTTGACTGCAAATCCTTTAACCATTATTAAAATATTTGAATTGCAATATAACATCTATCGTTGATGCTCACTATACATGCAGACAATAAATCCCTCAAATGCAGTTTTTTAAAATTACTTATTTTAAAAATATTAGCAGTGTGTGTAATAAATTAACAATCCACTATAATATTTTAAATAATCCTTCAAATATATATTTTTTAGCCTTATATATATACATTTAAATGTTTGTTTGTTACTTAATAAATCCACAAATATTATCCCAATCTTCTTAGTACACACAATTTTTTTATCAATGGGGAAAGAAAGGAAGTTGGGAAGTGGTTAATAATAAAAAAAAGATGAAGGAAAGGTGAAGGTAGAAGGAAAGTTAAGATCTGACGAAGACTGCTAGTACAGTCGAAACTGTTAAATAAATAAAATTATTTGCTTAAAGTGTTAAAGGAGTGTTGATGAGTTTATAGTGAAATAATATATTGATAATTTTTGAATTGATTAGAAAATATTACTTTTAGATTATGAAAGATTCCCTAGAGGACACTGCTAGTACAAACTTTGTAGTAGCTTTGGTCAGATTAGTGGTAAATTACCATAGCTGATGTAATACCCCCTCCCCCCACAAAGAGAAAGATCCATCAAAATTGGTGCAATATTTGTTAAGCTATTAAATAACAAACTTTCAAACTTATATATATAATAGATAGATGGGTTAATTTAATTATTTCATATATTGTATTGAACAATGTTATTTTTAAAAATAAAATTGTTTTAAATTTTTTAAAGACTATCCTGAATGGTTTAAATTTTAACATTCTTTATGAAATATACCACATACTTAATTTATCACTTGTAAGTGGAACACGAACAAAAATTCAAAGCCATTTTAAAACTTACTTTTCAGTTGAGAATATATTTAAAAAGAAATAATAGTATGATCAAATTTAGTAATATGTGTAAATGTCAATTTTCATTATTTTGTTTTCTCTTGCTGTACTAGTGCCATTTTAAAATTTTTTCTTATATGTTAAACATATTTAAACTGAAATCCTAAAAGTTTATCAAATTCATTAATATAAATGATCTCAATTTTCATTATACAAATGAGAAATTAAATATGTGGTACATATGCAATTTAATTAATTTAAAATATATTTATGAAATCAAATTTTATCTCGCTTTACCAAAACTTATATTTTACATTTAAAAAATGTTCTAACATCTGTAACATTTTAATCAATGCTATCTTTTTGCATTTTTATGACTTTATTCAAAAACAATTTGAAGCATTTTTATATTGGAAATTAACCAATTTTTTAAAACAAGTATTATAAAGTAAAAATCCATAATCTATATAATTCTAAAAAAAAAATTATGCAAGATTCATAAAAATTGTTGCAGTATTTATTGAGTTATTAAGTAGCAACACAAACTTTCATTTATATATCTATAATAGTCATACCACAATATTAACAGATATAAGAGTGAAAGCTAGTGGGCAGAATGACAAAACTCCAAAAGGGCATTTGACCAAAAAATAATTTGGTTGAAAAGTTACATAACTAAAAAGTAATTTGATTGCAAATGAAGTCATTGAAACTATAGATAAATAAATAAGAAGGTTGCTATATTAAAAAAATCTACTGCTATCCTCAAGTGCTGGAGGCCGAGAGATCAGTGCGGCTGCCTTGCAAGCAAACAGTTGCTTGCAGATAATTGTCACGGGTTCGTTCCTGGCTGATGCTTTGATATATGGAAAAAAAAATGTAAATTAAACTTCAATTTTTATTTTAGTGTACCATTTATAATTTTAGTGATTTTTTCTTTCTTAGAATTATAAATGTTAATTTATCAAATATAAACCACAAAGTTGTAAAATTGAAAACAGACTAATTTATGGCAATGAAAAGTAATGCATATAATCAAGGATTGTTTTTGATATGTAACGTCGCTGTAGCAACTAGATGCCATATTGAGCTTTATAACATCAAAATATAAATATTGCCAACAATTTAAAATATATAAGACAAAAGATAAATGTTATTAAAATCAAAAGTGCTGACAAGTAAAAAAAAAACAACAACACATGAATAATGTCAGGCACCAGTTTTATGACTTATATATATATAAGTTTAAAGAAAATAAAAAAAAAATGGCCTAGTTCAATGAAGGGTTAAGATACCAATTTAATTCACTTACTATTGTTTATTTATATCTTTATTATTAAACATATTATTCTTAATATTACTTTTTATATATTTTGCTGCATATGTATAATAATTTTGGCAGTAAATCTGAAAATATAAATTATAAAACTAATTATGTTGTGGAAAAAAAAATTCAAAAGGAAAAAAATGTTAAAATCATCAATGAACAAAAATGATACAATGAATCCCATTGGCCAACAGTGGTTGCGTGTGTACAAATGTTTCAGGGCCTTACTGAAAAATTGAGTTAGAAAACTGATTATTGCTATGGGAAAAACAAATTTCCAAGTGATGTTTCATTAGCCTAAATTTGTTTAATTTTTTAGATCGTAATAAAATAAAAAAAACCTTAAAATGTACTTCATTAAAAAAAAAAAAATCCAAACAATAAAGCTGTAAATCTGTCTTTTAGCAAAAATATTATGATAAATGTCATTAGATGTCATAGGATGCACATGTACAAGATATATCAGAGCTTTTCTGAAAAGCTAAGTTAATGAGCTAATTACCACAGTAAATAAAAAACTTTTAAGCAATAAAATAAAATGAAATGTGATTTTTTTATTGTCATAAGATTATTCTTTTTCTTTTAGAAAATAGTTTCAATTCTCACTATGAGATAGAAAATAGAATTAGAATATAGTGTCAAAAAAAAAAATTCCAACCGTAAAACTATAAAACTACTTTTAATAAAAATAATACACAAAATATTTTCTGAAAAACTGAATTAATAAGTTTCCTTACTGCCATGAAATTATACAAAGCATTGTGAAAAATGTATTAAGTGAAGGATTTAAAAGACCATATAACTTTTCAGTGCATTTTGGTCAAATTAATACATCAAATTTCATCAATCCGTTTTCTATTTATCAATCTTTTTGCTATTGATAATTTAATACCATATATATAAATATGTGTCTTTGTTCATATTGTAATCATTTAAAAAAAATTATTTATTTTTATAAAAAAAATAATGCCCATAAAATGAATAGGTATTTTAAAAATATTTTTCAAATAAATATGCATTCCCACACACAAACACAACAATATTTTGTAAAGTCTAATTTATTGAGTTTATAGAATGCGTGTATGAATGTATAACATAGTTACCTTCAATGCACAAAAAATACATGATCTTCCCATGCATGCATGTCCGGAAAGTTCTCGAAAGCTACGTCGGAAGATGTCCAAATGCCATAGTACCTAAGAAATAAACATATTAATAAAATAATTTGTGATGCAAAAAATTATCAGTACATAAAGAAAATTTACAAATTCTGGTATTAAATAACTGAAATTACAAATTAAGTTTTTCAGTTATAATGTAAATAAATTACCTCATTTCAAATCAGTTTTTAACAAGGTGAATTCAAAAACCATGAATACATTAAGTTTATGATGTAAAATCAAAATACTGAGCATTTTCCTTTTTTACCTCCAAACTATAATTATAATATAATAGATAAATGATAAAATAACAACAGCAACATACCAAGTAATGATTTGATAACAGTCATATACTTGCAGAAACTAAAAATATATTATATTGGGAATTGTCTACTGATGATGATTTACCTACATGATTATATCTATACACACAGATAATGCTTCTGGTGCACATATATACATATGTCTACAATAATGTTATTTCACCAGTATGCCTAAAGATTACTAAAACTGGATTTGATGATGATGATCAAAACTTTCCTTATATAAATATTTATATATGGTACCCTGATTATATTTCTTGATCACCATTTACTAAATCCTATCTCACAAGGCTACAATTAACATTTGTTTACTAAGGATTTTATTGAAACATACAGTACCATTTTCTTTTATAAAAGACCCTATACAAATATTTTGTCTTCTGGCATCACCACCACAATTCATTCGGTAACAATCTTGCATTTCTCAGCTCAGAACATAAGTGCTTAACTCAATGGGGAATCAATGTTTATGTATTGGACATGAGATTACAGAGAGAATGATGCACAACTATGAAATAGGTTAAATAAAAATAATAACTTATTTAGATAATCGATTTCATAAAAAATAATAATAATAAATTTAGTGAAAATCATAAAAATAAAAAAAATAAAAAAATTATAGATTAATTAGAAGTATAAGTACATTTAAATTATTTACATATACATCTTATGATATCTTAAAAAATTCATTAATAAAACAATATAATATACATTCAAAATAAAAAAAAAAATTAAAATGCCAATTCTTAACATTTACAAATTATATATACTATTTTAATAAGGCCTTCTATATATATATGGATAAAATTATTAAATTCATATCATGGGTTGGTTGAAAAGAATTTAGTAAGCTTACCACTGCTAGACTACTTCTGATTTTTAATTCTTAGAATGTCTTTTTGGGGTGATTTTAGAGTGCATGTTCCAAGTTTTTATTTTCCTTGCTGCTAGACTATATGGGCAAAATAAAAGCAGGTACTTTGGAAAACAGTTTAGTAAGCAGACAGTTACATTTTACTAGGTCCTCTGTTTCTGAGCTTCTTCTTGGCGACTTCCTGAAGTTGGAAAAGTTACAATGTGGATTCTGATCAGTGTACTTCAGATGCACTTAGCAATTCATGCTTGTTCTATTCTCTTCAACTAAATTGGACATTTTATTGGGCTGGTTTTGTGTCAGTACTGAGAAAAATTATAACAGCAATTTGAAACAAGCTATAATGATCCCACGGCTAAAATTGAATTTTTTAAAGTTATTCATTACTGTCGATGTGTAGCCTTGCTTTCGCTTTCCATAGATATTGTAATCTGCTCTTCTTTCTTTTCCTTTTTTTACAACTTTTTGTTAAGCAAAAACAAACCTTCCCAGAAAGTCTACATGTGTTTATCCTTATCTTTAAATACTGGTTTTAATTTTCTCTTTCTCAATCCTTTTATTTACATTTATTTATAGTTCTGATTAAATTTAATCATTGTTACACTTTATCAAAACAACTTAGTAAGTTTTTTTTTAAAAAAAAAAATGTTTGTAATCTTAATTAAATAATAAATTAAGGCCATAAAATATATAATTTTAATTTATAACTTAGCTTATTATAACTATATAAAGTTTTATAAATTTTGCCAATTTCTACAAAAATAAAATAAATATAAATTTAACTTATACATAAATTTGATCTATACATACAGATGTATGAGATCAATTGAGAAAATCTCTTATGGTATTATTTTATTTTATTGCAATAATTTTTAATTTTATCTAGAAATATTTAAGAATTCATTTTGAGCTCATTTTATTGAAGCAGTTTATAATATAGACATAGTTACAGTTGTCCACAATATTACAATATATACATACACATGTAAGTGTGCATGTATGTATGTTTTGTACAGGTATGTGAACATAACACTTTTGTAGATTTTTAATAATTATGTAATCAGCCAATTGTAGAAGTATGAAATTCAAAACGTATACAGTAAATAGACACAGAAATAAAATTAATTGTAAGGTCAATTGACTGAAAAGTCATATGATATTAAAGGACCTAAGTAAAAGCTGAGTGCAACAAATCCATTTAAGTGATCAAATTTTCTCCAGAGAGGAATATATTTTTTATCACTCTCATTATCACATTAAAACATATATGCAGTGCTTTATAAAATTTATTTTTAAAAAAGCTATCAAAGTTTATTTTTTTCAATTTGACAGTTTTTTTTTTTTTTTTAAATAAAACTAAAGCTTAGAATATAAAAATGAAAATAGAAAAAAACTGCACCTTCCACGAATTTAAATCTAACCAATGAATAATAAATTTTATAAAATATTAATCTTCATTAGTTCAAAAACAAACATGTTTACATATTACAAAAAAAGTTTAAAATGTTAACACACATTAAAACTATTCCCTGCAATTAGTATCAAGATAAAGATTACTAGATTAACTAACTATATATCAGCATGTTCACAAAATTAATATAAACAAGTGAATGCAATCAATTTTATTATATTCAAGCCCAATTTGAATTTTCTTATTCACTCTGATTACAGTATTTTTTTACAATGGCAGTTGTTTACTCAATTACAATATATTACATGGATTATTTGTGAAAGATTTCACTGCTTATTGGTCAGAGCATTTTCTAGCCAATTGAATAAATTTGGAAATTTTTTCACATTCCAAAAGAGCTTTGAATTCTTCTTTCAAACAGTCATCCCAAAGTTATTTTCAACTAACCATTCAATATTTTTCAGTAATTGAAAAAAAAAAAAAACTTATTAGTGTATAACATAGTAATTTAATTGGAAAAATATTTTAAGTTAAACATAGGAAATAAAATCACCCTCTCCAAGGCTATGACTTAAAAGCGCTTTAAATGTTGAACAAAAGATCAAGAATAGAGTGAATCCATCTATTCTTGGTAGCTCTAATATTTATAAGCATATCTTTGTCATCATAATTGGAAATTCAGTGATTTGCTCCCTTTGTTTGCATATACATTGAGCTATGTTTAATTTAAATGTTCACATATTAAATCTAATCAAGGTGTTAAAAGTGAAATGCTGTCTCCAGCCTTGCACAATAAATTATGAGTTTAATTACACTTAAGTGTCATTTCACTCTCAATTACCAACAATGTTGACAAAGGTAAGCTATTCTTGATCCTTTGTTCAACATTTAAAGTGCTTTTAAGTCATAGCCTTCTGGAGGGTGATTTACTCCTTTTGTTTACTTATACATTGAGCTATATTTAATTTAAAGTTTATATTTTAAGTTAACTAAAAAACAAAATTAGAGTGGGGTGGGGGGAGCTGTCCATTTAAAGACTTTTATCTTTTATTTAACTTATAATTTTAATGAAATGTAAATAAACTATTTTAAATAAATAAATATTTTATCAGAAATACTTATGAATCAGAAAGTAAAATAATTTCTATAAATGTAATTTTGCTGATATATAAAAAGAAAAATTGTAATAAATAATTATATAAATTACTGCAACAAAAACTTTTCCAAAAAATTATTAACACAAAAAAAAAAAATTTCTTTTTTCTTATTATTATGTTTCTGTATAAAAACTTAATGACCCTACGTCTATATTTAGAAATATATATTTTTTTACCCAATATTCATTCATAGTAATGAAGACATATATATTTAAATACTATTAAGATGGAAGAATTTCTTTCTCTCCTGAAAGCTCAGCTGTATTGATTTTTCCAACCTCTTTTCATTTGTGCAGCATAAATCAAGTCATGGAACATTAATTACTATTTAGACAGATCAATATTATAATTGCTGTCTGTTTAAAAAGAAAAATTATCAAGATCAGTCTACCAGAGTAGTATATTTTTCAAGCAACTTATTGCAATAAAAGGAATTTGCTAAAAAAAAAAAAAAGGGTTTATTATTTTTTTTTTTATGATTTTGCTGAAAAATAAACATATTTGCATCACCTATCATATTTAATGTAAAATTCAATGCTAAAAAGTATGGCACCTCCCATCATATCAATAACTCAACTACGGGGAGGGGGGATCCTAGCCCAACTGTGAATTGAAAAAGTAGCAACGTTCACCCAGTTCAGTACTCTTATCCTAGATTAGTGGAAGATCATTTTGCTATAAGATACTTTCCATTAAATATGTAATTTTCTATATGTTTTTTTTCTTTTATTATAATGATGGGTATTTCATTTCATTTAATTTTTTTTTTCTTTCTAAATGGTAATATAGAACTTCTAGATATTTTTTTAAAAAGAGTAATATGATTATTTTACTAATTTATAAATAGTTGTAAAAGAGAGAGAAAAATATAAAATCAAATAAATAATTTCTTTTGTTCGCTCTCTTCAATAATTGTTTACTAATTACCAGTTTTAATTTTGAAAAGTTTATTGAAATTTTTGCTTTTAACTTTTGAAAAGAAAAAAAGAGATAAAAAGTTTTAAGTTTAATAGTATATTAAAAAGGAAATAAAAAAAAAATATGATTACAACATTTTATTAAAATTTTACTTTGGGTTTTCTTACTTTCTTTTCTCTTTATCTCTCTCCAAAGCAAAAAACGGTGTTTATCAAATCAGTCTAATTAATCTGATTATCTTATTTTCTTTTGGCAAGAAAATTTTAATTAGAAAGGACTGTCAAAAATTTATGATTCAAATTTAAAGGAAAATAACAGAAGCATTGTATTTGTAAATATTGATCTAATAGGTTATTACTAGATTGTTATGGGTTTGAGGCAGGCATGTGCCAAAATTAAGAGGGATATGAATAAGTCAGTAAGACCTAAGTGTCTTGGAAGAAGTCATTCCTAATCTAGCTGTTGAAGAGGATAGTCAATCTTAAAACAGCTGTTGAAGAGCACGGTAGAAGAAAAACTCTTGATCCAGCTGCTGAAGAAGACAGTAGTAGAAAAGAAGTTTCTGATATAACTGCTAAAGAGGGAAAAGTAGAAATCTTATTCAAACTGTTGAAGTTTTAACAAGCTATTAGTACCCTATGAGTTTATGTACAAAAATTGTTTCTACAATGAAAACCATGTGCTAAATTAGATAAAAGCTAGACATCATTCTTCCTCCATGTAACCTACCTCTAACAAAATGTAAAGAAGTTATGCCTGTAGTAATCTGTAACAAACATTGTCTTCAACCAACAGCATGAGTTTCTTTGTATATGTGTTAATCTCACCTGAAAACTTTATTGGAAAAAAACTTTTACTGTTTGTTAACCTGGAAATGCTACATATAAAAATAGGACAAATTAATCATGTATATTGTGTAGAAATCTTCAAGAAGAAAACTCATCTGGAAAAACTGGAAGTTATAATTGGAAAGAAGAACTCCAAATAAAAATAAAATCATGGTTAAAGCTATTTTCTTTATGTACACATTGTATTTCCATTTATAGATAAAAAAAAAATTTTTATAAGTAATAATTTTATAAAAGCAAGAATTGATAATTTTGAAAAAGTTCAGTAACTTAATATTTTCTTGGGAAATATTTTTCTTTTTAATCCATTCAATTTTTCTCTTCAATATTACGAGAGTTTTTTAGAAAATTTAATTTTATTTTTAAAAAAATGTTTTTAATGTTTTCTTTTTATTTGTTTATCCTCCCCCCCCCCTCCCCAAAACCTAACAAAAAGGTTAATTAAGCTAAGTTAAAGATTATTATGCTTGGTTTTGAAAAAGTTGTTATCCAATTTTTGTGATTTAAAGAAATAACTTAATAAATTTTAGATTCAATTAAAAGGGAAATAATATTTAATTTTCTAAATATTTTCTTATTATATAATAATGGTTACTTATAGAGATTATAGATTTATGTTAGTGTTTTGGACATCCAGATGATAATCCTGGATGGTGCAAATGTATCACTTTTAAAGCCCATGCAATATATTTTATTTATTTTTATTAGGAATTAAGTTTATAGTTAGCTAGTGCATTAATGATACTATATAGCCAGGGCATTGAAGATAATCAGCATGTTTTAATATCTGAGCATTATTTGATTTTTTATATATTCTGATGTGCATCCAGATAATTGTTTATATAATCTGCCCCAAGTTTGGTAGTGACTAGATATATTAGCCTGATTGATTGTTCATAATGATGAATGATTTATTACTTTTGTTTAATGCTAGATGAACTTGTAGTTAAGTTTTATTCTTGGCTGATTCTCATGCTCATTCTTTTCACAAGGATTTCTTTTGATTAATCTATGTGAATGATGATGGTTTCCCCTTTGCCCATGTTTACCTTTTTTTGTTCCATGCCATTACAATATATAGAGAGATTATTGATTAAACAAGAAATCAATTTAAAATCATATTTGCTCTAGTGTTTGTAAATAAAAGGAAAAAAAATACTTTAAGAAGAGATTTAAAAAAAAATTAATATATATTTAAAAAGAAGATAACATGTTAAAATTTATTATTAACATTAATATTTGTTATCAATATCTTATTATTTATTTATTTTATTAAAGACATTTATAATTTAAATACAATTTTTCTTATCATAGCATTAGACTTCAATTTAACACTTTATTAAATTCAAGGTTCAAACCTATTTTTTAAAAAAGTTGATCCATAAGACAGTAAAAGGTTTAATGCTTTATTAGATATATTTTGTTGAATTATTCTCCAGATTATACATTTATGAATAGGCGGGGTGTGAAAAATGATAGGTAATAATAACTCTTTACCCTCAATAGTTGGTACAGGTAAAAAGGCACTTCTAAAACTAGAATTTGAAGACTACATATTTCAGGTGGTCAGTAATTCAAGTTTTATTCCATGAAAACGAGATTTCCATATGCAGCAGTTTTCCATTTTAGTTGTATTAAAAATTTTCACAAATTATCTCTATTGTTCTACTCAGCTTAATTTTACAATGCTGTTACAGTTATTTGCTAATTGAAATAATCCAACAGTCCTTTACTATGAGGATATTAAAGTTCTCTTTAAAAAAAAGTCTTCCTTTTTTAAACACACACACACTCACAAACTCTTCAAGTTTTTCTTTATGAATACGAAGAATATACATAATAAATCTGGGAACTTTTATTTTATATTAATTTAAACAAATAAAAAAAAACACAATTACATTCTTTTTTTTCTTCTTTAAAAAAAAATATGATTACTTAATGTGGTTTAAAAAAAACTTGTAAGGTTTGACCAGTTTTATTTCTAAAAGATGTCTGAATCGTTCAGTATAAACATCTAAAATTATTAACATAAGAATGATAATAGTAGGCAAATCAATAATACATAATGCAAAAGATTTCTAGCATTTCTAAATTTTTTTATGAACCTTTATCATCTTTGCATCACTATCCTGAAGACAACATGACTTTTCTAAATATTAATTAAAAATAATCGCTAGTGTTTTCTATTATCTAAATGTGCATTTTGTTTTACCAATTTCAATTTTGGAAACAGAAAATAGTCAGATGCAAATTAAGTATGGCCAAATGTATGAATAATAACTTTAAAATAGAATATAAAAATGATGTACTTCTAGATCAGACAGATTTTTAAAGAAACATAGCAAGATATCATAAGAATTTTTAATCAATAATGTAGACCTAAACAATTTATGCAATGTTTCCCTCTCTCCTCCCATTTCCTGTACTTTTCTCAGTCAATCTTTATTTTTCTTGGCAATACTTCTTGTTACAAGGAAATATTAAATGAGAGTTTTTAAACAAAATAAGAATATTATAAATTTCCATTTTTAAAAAAGATGACAAAACAAAAGATTGGTAAATATAAAATTTGGATAACTACCACTTTATGTGATCTAATGGGAATCTCCATAATATTAAAAATCCCCCGGATAAAAAAAAAACTGAAATATAAATTTTTGCATTATAAAAATGAATTCTATACTTATTTGTTTAGGAAAAAGTAAAAAAAAAAACTCATTAAAAATCACATAATCATTTAGTATTATTCATAAAATTTATAATACAAACTAACTCCCCAGCTATCTGCCTTCTGCTAAAAATGGCAAATTCAACTCATTAACTTCACAATTCTGACCAAGGCTTCAACAAATCCTCGAACTAAAAAAGCAATATCTACAAAACCAGAAAATGTTGGCACAATTTACGGTCCAACAAGAGAGCCAGGATCTTTCTAGACCAACGGTACAATTGGACCCACAGCTACATAAGATGGGCCATTGGATCCTCTACCAGACCAACACCCACTATGATTAATGTAGACCCAAAATTTTGGAGGATCAGAAATGTTACAGAAAATCCACAGCAATTTTAAGGGCAGACTTCAGAACAAAAGTTTTCAAATAGCAAAGCCATTGACTGACACTCTAGACCTAATGCACCATAATACTACCCAAAATGATGTTATACTTAAACTAAAGGAGCGACCTGAGAGTTCACATTCTGGCCTACATGCCATTCCAAGGTTTGTCTATTTACACCTCAGTAATTTTACTACTCCAATTGTATGTGGAATGATTGACGTGCTCGCTAGTGAATTCCAAAACATCCCTAAATTATATCCAATTTCACTAGTCCCTTTTCTAAAAAAGAAAACAAATCCTTCCTCTCTCCTCTTTTAATTAAAGTCATTGAGGCAATAATCAAAGATCATATCCAGGAACAACTCTACTCTTTCATTACTCTGTATCAATTTGCTAGAAAGGGATGTTCCACCAATGATGTTATTCGTCATTTCTTCTCTCAGAACATGCCAATTACTACAGGAAATCCACTAAAATTGCCATACAACTCGACTTTAGATCCACCTTAGACTCTGTGGTTCCATCAGTTTTACTCCAAACTCTCTGTGGCTATGAAGTTCAAGAGGTCTACATCAGAATTATTGCCAATCTATTGCTGAACCGCTCTATTTTTACCTCAATGAATGGAAGGATTACCACAGAATTTAGGCATTACCTTTCGATCCCGCAAGGTTCCCCTTTAAGCACACTCTATTTCATTTCCTACATTAATCCCCTTCACCTTGAAATTGAAAAGACTTTACTGGGTATCCTTGTACCACTCAAAAAAGTGATCCACCATATTTCATACGTCGATGACGTAACAATATTTCTACCTAACAAAAAGTTTCTTCCAGCTCTTATTCAAATAATTGACAAATATCAAACCCAATTATAATCTCCAAGTCAACCTTTTGAAGTCATCGGCATGGAAAATATATGATGGCTCCACCATACAATCAAGATTTTCTGAGTTTTCCTCTATACAAATCTTTCACTCAAATGAGGAGAGACATACAGCAGAAGTTGATTGATAAAATCACCAAAACTGTCAACTCTCACTGATTAAGCTCTCCCTTCCCTCCAGAACCATACTGTTAAAAATGCTCATCCTATCTATAATCAACTACTACCTGCCAATTATCAAGCCTACCATAGCCTTCAACAATAAAATAGACTCCATGTGTTCCAGACTTCTATGGAGAAGTGGTGGCAATCAGCATTGCAAAAATATAAATGCCTAAGGAAAACAACGGAATGGGTCTCCACTCAGTTGCTACTTCCTCGCACAAAGAGCCCTCAATACCCTGAGAACCATGAAACCCATCCCAACCCTCCAGCTACAATAAAAGAAATTACTGGGAGATCTACCATTTGATTCATAAAGACCTAACAGTGTTTCCAAGTGAAACTGGCCTTAACGACAGGCAGTTATTCAGAAAACTCAAATCACTGTACATAGAGCCAAAATTCATTGATTCTGTCATTAAGATGAACCTCATGGCCCTCCCCACACTTCTTGGTCATCAGCTGAAGAAACTTTGCGACACCTGTTCTACACATGCTCTCATTTTAGCACTATTAAAAGTCTAATAAGCTCAAAAGTCACCATGGATATTGGAACAATACTCACATTGAAAGCTGCTTTTAACTCTAGAAAACTTGCTATCATAAGACTAAATATTTTCCCTCATTTGCATTACGATTGACTAGGTGCAAGTCTATTTTTGAGAATAACTCACTCAATCTCCAGGAGGCATATATAGCCCAAGTTAAAAAATTTCAAAGACCGTGATAAAATCATGGCCACCTCACAGTTATTTGATGAAACATGGAATAAGGTTCTTTTCTTCTGAAATCCTGCAAAGGTTCACCATGCCATAAGCATCATATTTTTTCAAGAGATCTAAGGTCTCATATAAATCAATGAACAATTCAATTTGTCTAAATAATGTATAATAATCAATGTAACAAGCTTTATCTAGTTTATTAAATATTAATTGATAAAAAAAAAAAAAAAACAATTCTGATCAAGGCTTGCTCTTATGCTACTTAGATTATTAAATATATCTTTTGCAATTCCTTCGTCACTAAATATATATAATTCAATTTCTATTTCACTTCACACTTTTCTCAATATATATATATTGAGAAAATCTAATTGATCACATATCATCTCTTTTCATTTACACTTTTTAATTTAAGAAATTTATATAGAGATTTATCATATACATTAATCTAATCACTCAAGCAAAAAATAAGCTAAAAGATTGTAAACATTTTTTTACATTTTAAATTCCACCAAATTACTTAAAAGTTATTAAAAATTCTGAGCACAATTAAAAAACCCAACCTATAAATTAGAAGAAAACTTGAATTATAGAAAATGTTATACAAATTATAAATAAAAAAATGAGAGGGAAGATATTTCTAATGCAGAAATGCAAAAAATAATAACAACATTAATAATAAATGATAATAATAATTAGTAATTGCTTTGTCACTACTTGAGATTAGATTTTATTATTATTTAGAGTCCCCCATCCCTTCACCATTCCCCTCCTGGACAAGTAAATTATTATTTTACAAAGAATATATATATTCCTTGATTAATATTCTATATTAATGCTCTAACTAATATACAAAAACTTCCCAGGAAAATATAGAATTCATTATCTTTAGATTATAACAAAAGAAATATATGACAATAATGTATTATTTTATATCACTTTATAATATATATATATAATTCCAAAATATGGTTATAGTAAATAATATGTATTAACCACAGGATGATAGAATGCTGTTAGTATGTGTGGACAAATCAGTCTTTTAATATTTCTTCAAATTTGCTTAAAGTGAAAGCAGTTCTATCACATGAAACTAATAACTCAGAAATAATGTCATGATAACATTTCTTTGAAAACTTTTATTCATTAATCAGTTAGTGTTTTGTATTAAGTGGAATTCACTCACCTCAAATAAGCTTTAACTGTTTAGAAATATTGTCCATGAAAGGCGCAAATGAGGTCCAAAGAACATTTTGCCATGGTCTTATGGTTTCCGGTCATTCTCTATATTCTTTTCAACTGCCATGTTACTATTTCAATGAAATATTCCTAATTTTGTCATAGTCTTCAATGTTGAAATTTAGTTTCAATCATCAGATAAAACAACATATTAAGGCTTTGATTTTGACAGTGCCTGGATGTCCTTTTTGCCTTCCCCAGGAGAAAATGACTATTCTAAATTCCATCAGAATATAGCTCTTTATCAGTTATTTTAGAACTGGTAACTCCCATCTCTCTTTGTCCATCCTTTTGCAATTTTACTATTCAGAGCATCATTCTGCAACATATCAATATAATAATATCACGATTATCTTATTGAATTCATTTTTATCTGGGATATGGCATAAAGCATTAACATGAGTTATATTTTTTCTCTTTACATAGATTACATCATAATTGTATTTAAAACTGGGTAAGCTAATCTTCCATGAACTGACGTGATCTGAGCTTTGACTGTAAGAGTTTGCCATATAGATACTGGAGAAATTTCTTTGCTCTGAATATAATAGCAAATGCCTCTTTGACAAGCTAATCATTTTTCCTTTCAGTTTTTAATAAAAATCACAAAGCATATGCTATTAGTCTCTCTAGTCAAACACATTAATTTCTTAATGAAATGGACTAACAGTTGAAATAATGCTTGGCTGCTAAATTACTTATTCACAAGTCTTTCTCCAGTTGTGCCTCCCTCCCCTTCTAAGTAAATCAGAAAGGTTTTGCAACATAGACTTTTCCTTTTAAAAAATCTTTTTTTAAAAAAGTCTATAAAATCTAAACAAACTGCATTTCGATGACTATTTTAGAACTGGTGAAATTTTTTATTGTCTCACTTTTAAGGTAATGGACATCATCCTTTCTTTAATATAATGTAGTTAAAAAATTACATTTTGTTTGTTTTCCACATATATTTTTTCTCAACATTCAGTTTAACACTAATTCATTAGTTTTCAAATACTGCTTCTGTGTGATGACTTCTTTCTCTGATTTGAGTATAAATACTATATTATTAATCCTATATTTTTCACAGAAGAAATATATTTGATGGTTACACTTGAACAGACCAACTTGTAAGGTTAAAATGAATATAGTTGCTGATTTTTCATATAAAAAGAATCTGTTGAAATGTTGATTTCCAAAAATTGAACAAGTTACCTCATAACATTTGGTACTAGATACACTTATTAAAATTGGTTTTAAAATAATTTTTATTTGGCAAAATTATTTGCAGATTTATATTTTATATATTAGGAGATTTATAATAATAATAATAAAATTTAATAAATATTGGAGAAGGAACATCAGTTATATTTTTAAAAATATTCAATATACATTTAAGAGTAAAAAAAATATAAAAATAAAAAAAAAAATATTTTAGTCACTGTGGTATTATGAATGAGACTAGATTCCAGGTAACTGCAAAAATATGTGCTATCATACGAGTTTGATTTATTTAATATTACCTCAAATTTTTAGAAAGATTATTTTATAATTGCGAGAAATGGGATTAAAAGACCAAATAGCATCTTATAAACTAGAGGGTGAAACAATGAAGAAAAAATATGTCTTTATATGCATCAATGAGACTGATTACTCGTATCTACATAACTTTCATCAATAAGTATGGGAGAGAGTAGCATTCTAATAAAGAATATTTGATATTTTCTTCATCTCTATCATATAAGATACATGATAGATCTATCTTTGTAAAGTGTCACTTATATGGGGGGGGGGGTGTTAAACCATCAAACATCACATGATCACCATCTCTATACAAGCACATAATTTGTTGTAAACAAAGGCAAAACTCCCCATACAGTAGTGCCACCCTGTGCCAAACAGAGCAATCAATGGATGCCAGAAGGCTTGTGCATAAAATCCCTATCTAGTGCCCACTCATCCAATATCCCCAGACTAGTTTCTGGCTTGTGGCCATCATCAGTGAGGAGCCTTGGATCTGAGAGCACTGCACCCAGATCTTAGGATCTAATGCAACCCTCCAGCAGCCACCTTTTAACTCTACTGTATGGGGAGTTTCGCCTTTGTTTACAACAAATTATGTGCTTGTATAGAGATGGTGATCATGTGATGTTTGATGGTTTAACACCAATCCTGCCTAAGAGGATAGTGGTGGCTATGGTTGTTTAAGATCCAAAGACACCAAAATGTATGGGTGCTGAATTGAGTTCAGACCCATATGACTACATAAGCTATTGAGCTTAGATTGAGGATATTAACAATGTTTTCAATTTCATTCTCATAGTTTTGTAGTAAAGTAGAGTTAAAAGGTGGCTGCTGGAGGGTTGCATTAGATCCTAAGATCTAGGTGCAGTGCTCTCAGATCCAAGGCTCCTCACTGATGATGGCCACAAGCCAGAAACTAGTCTGGGGATATTGGATGAGTAGGCACTAGATAGGGATTTTATGCACAAGCCTTCTGGCATCCATTGATTGCTCTGTTTGGCACAGGGTGGCACTACTGTATGGGGAGTTTTGCCTTTGTTTACATGGGGGGGGGGGTTGATAGAAAGTTTTAACATTGACTTTGTTAAGAATTTCAGATATTTGTTTCTAGTATCAATATCGAGGTATTTTTTTTAATCGAAAGTCAAAAAAGATTGGATGTTATTTTATATATTATTTTTGTTTCCTATTTCCCATGTTTCCCAATATTTAATCTTGTTAATTAAGAGATTGTGACAGAAAGTTGAAAGCTTGGTAATGAGGTTAATTAATGCTTAATAAAATTATTTCTAATGGATGGTTGAATGTTTGTGGAGTTGAGAAATAGTGAGATTACTTATATAAGGAAAGTTATTAATTACTCTAATCATTTCATTAATTAATGGCTCTCTGAAAATAAAAAGTAAAAGCATCATGCAATGAGAGATCACTGAATTTTTCTTATTTTTTCATTTTTCTGATATTGAATGCCACCGATTTTTATCCCAGATTAATTTGATAATGGGGAAATAAATATTTTTTTTTTAGAAAAAAATTAAGATGTTAATTAGTGAGATCTTCACATGCTTGAAAGATATGCTTTGGTTAATGCAATGATCGTGTTTGTCTATAGAAGCAGAAAATTGATTTTGAGTAATAATTCACATGACATTATAAAAAAAATACATTGGAAAACCTAAACATTTGTGGGATATAGATGTGAAAGTGGAAGGAATGACTACTTGTACGATATTTTAGATAAATTATTTGTTTTCGTTAGAATAAGAATTTGTTAGCATAGTTATCAAGTATACTTATAAACAAGAGAAGAAATTTTTTTGAGGAAAGAAATATAATCATATCATTTATATAGGATATGTGATTAGTGATCTATTTGATTATTGAGTTATGTATTTCTAGTATTTTTCTATTTTTGGGAGAAGACATATGACAGGTGAAGAAAAAAAACTAAGAGGTATCGAATTGAGGATGAAATCTCATTACTATTTTCCCATTAAAAGTGATATTTACTTCCCTATTTATAAAGTAGATTTGCCAAGAAATTGGATTAGTTTAAATACAACAACTGAGTCAAATGCAACCATCATGTTATTTATATCACAATGGACCCTGTTTTCCTATATATTTAGCTTTTAAATAAAATAGCAGCTGCTAAATAGTTATATCCTCTTTTTTTTTTTTTGAATTGGAATTTGGATAATGAAGAGAGATGAAATGGTTGAATTGAGTATTTAATGAAAGATTCAATTATTTTAATAATAAGAGGGATCGTAGATAAAGGTCCTAGATTATTTAGAGGGGAACAAATAATGATTTAGGAAGGAATCACAGAAATAAGCTAGAGTTTAAGAATTTTGTAGATTTGAATGAATAGATGGCCAATTAATTTGTAAAATATAGGAATTATAAAATAGTTGAAATGATTAAGACAATTTTATATATTACATAAAACTCTGGGTGAGAATTGTCAGAGATGTCATTTAGTTTAAGGCTATTCCTGATTTGGTAGTTCCATGATGAATTCCATAATTTTCATCATATAATTTATAAATAAAAATGAAGAAAGTTTGGATAGGAATAAATTAGAAATTTGAAGTGATAGTTCATGTGTGCCAACAAATTTGTGCCAGCATGTTTTCTGTAATTATTAAATTTGAGATTCATAATGAATAAAGAAAAGTTGTGAATTTCTCTCGTCTGTAATTAAGAACTTGTTATATATATCCTTTGATCAGTTGTGGAGATTTGCTAGATGTACTTGGATTTTTTTACTGACACATAATTTACCAGTATTTGATACATATGTTTATATATCTGTTTGAGGATTTTAATTAGTGGAATGATTTAATGGATGCTATTATAAGAAGATATTTTTAAGTTGTAGGAAAATGGTAAAAAAAAAATCTCTATAAAAAAATTTAGATGCATTCAGATTTAAAGTAATGGCACTTTATAAATTATGTTATCGTTAGAGACAAAATACAAGAAAAGTTCATATTATTTGAGAACTTACAAGTGCAAACTGTTGGATATATCATAGTAGCATTAAAAAGTGGATTCTATTTCTACTTATTGTATAAAGTTCAATATTCATTCTTTAGAATAATCTACTATTCATGTTAAATTTCAATAACTATTAAACATTAAAATTGTCAGAATTTTCAAGAATGGCATGCTATTAAGATATTGATAAAAATAAGTTGATTCTTGGATTGACCAAAAAGAAGAATCATAACTGATTCTTTAACAATAATTCTATTATTAAAAATATGATTGACAGAATTTTCCATTTGATTGAATAATAAAATTGATTTAGTTTCATAATGATTATAGTGTTTTAAATTAAGGCAGAAATTTATCAGCTTTTAAAGTGTTAAAAATGATTGAAAAACTATAAATGAGATACAGTCATTTGTTAATCATGGTCAATTCAAAATTTTTTTACAAAATGAACCTATAAAATAATATCACAATCCTGTTAAATTCATATATAGCACTTTTTTATATAGTAATAATTACCTTTCAATCATTTGTACAAAAATATTCATGATCATTTTAAACAGATATCCAGCTTAATAAAATTTTAAAAAAATATTTAAAATGAAAAAACTGCAGAAACTAAGATAGTGGAGTTTTAAAATATAATGATGATAAAACGAATTATTAGAATTTTTTTTTAAATATAAGGATTAGTAACTTTTGTCATCTAATCTAAAACATGTTTCTATTATTCCATTTATAAAAATAAAAAGGATAGAAAAGATTTATTGCTATTTATTATATCAAAAATACTTTTCAAGACTTTATTAAATAGGTTGCTTCCAACAGTCTTTTTAAAAAAGTGTATCACAAGCATTGCACTTGTGGCTTTGTTACCATGAAATGTAAAAAAAAAAGGGGGGTGAGAAGAAATAATTTATGTATTGCTTAAATTGATTTAGTCAAGAAGTATGATTCAAACTAATTGAATAGATAAGTATCAACAATTTTAATTACCTCGTCATCCAACAAACTTTATTCATATTATACAGATTTTCTATGTTGAAATATTATTGTTGCTAATAAAAAATCTGGTGCATTTGGTATAAAAACTAATGTTAAACGAAAATACATATTAGCTCAAAAACTTTTGTTTTCCATTTCTGTGGCAGATGGATTCATGAAGCAGATATAAGATGCAATGTTACTCTGATGATTGTGTTATTCTTGTTGATTCAAAAAATGATTTACAGAAAATTCTTAATGTTTTAAATGCAACCAATGAAGTTTTCGATTTAGTGATTAATTTTCAAAAACTTAAATGCTTTATCATCCAATAGTCGAAAAAATCTTTAACAATTTTTAACTTGAATGGTAATCAATTTAAAAATATGAATCAATTTAAATACCTTGTTACATTTCAGTAGAACAGATTTGGCTATACAGATATATAACTATTGCAACTAAACTGTATGGAAATGGGACTTGGACTCATTATCTAACTAATGTAAAAGAATTAAAAAGATTTCATTAAAGAATGCTCTAAATATTATGAAAATAAAATAGCAAAATCATAAGACCAATCAATACATTACATTCTTTAATATGCAGGGAGTAATATTATACAATCTACTATTGTAAAGGCATTTCTTCATTATTTATAGTGAACTAAAGCATAAAAAATTATCTCAACATTTTTTATTTAAAAATGCAATATAAACTGCTTTCATTGATAAGATATAATTAAGAATAGAATGCAATAAAGAGCACCAATTAGACAGAATGTGAAAATCTTTCAAAAGTAAAATTGGCTGCAGAAATTAAAGGAGAGTATCACAATATGGAAAACAAAACAGATTAAAGGATAAGAACATGATATATGTGGATATATTTGTGATTCAAGGATTGATTTGTATAATCATTGCAAAACTCATCTTTAAAGTGTTGTTTTTTTTTTAAATTTTAGTTTTGTTTTTTCTAATGGAGTCAGAATGGCTACATTCACTTACAAATGGCCATTTAAGATAATGATGATGATTGCAAAACAAGAAATTGGACTGACATTTTATTAAAAATGAAAAAATAGAAAAAACAAGAATAGAAAAAAGAATAAAATAATATTATGATTAAAATATATATATATTTATGTAAAACAGAAAGCTAGAAAGACAAAAAAAGAAAAAACGATGGTTTTAAATATAGTAATACAGGAAATCTATTAAGAAAATATTTGAAATAAAGATGATGATTGTATAATTAAATGTTTTAAACTACCCTGTTTAAAGTAGGTCTGAGATCTTTAAAATTATTTAAGAATTTAATTGTAGTTGTTATAGTTAATTTCAGTCTTAATAAGATAGATGAATGTAAAATAATGAATAATTAATTTTTTTTTTTTTAAAAAAGTAATATTAATATGAAGTGTTTTAAGATTTATTTAGATTGAGAAATGCAAAAAACAAATAGCACTAATGTTTGCATCAGATACTTTAAAGAAAGTCATTAGTAGGACTCTTAGATTTATTTTAGTTAAGAAATTCAAGTATTTCAACTCCAAATACTAATACTTGAATTTTCTTACAATTTTTTAAAAAATGTAACAAAACTTTTTTTATAATGCTATAATTTATAAATATATGCACTTAAACCCTATCTTAATTAAGGAAAACTACTAACAAATCCATACTTATTGAAGTTTAGCACTCGAGAGCAAAGTATGTGCTCAGATTCACAGCATTAATATATGTGTAATTGGTGCATGTATTTAAATATATGTAAATAATATTGCCCATTTCTTCGATAGGGAAAAGCAGAATTCCTGCCTATTTATGGCATTAGGGTTGTTGGCTAAATGCCGTGTATTATAACATACCTCATCCTTCAAAGTGCTAAGCTTCAATAAGTACGTATTTGTTAATAAATTGTCTTAAAATAGTGTTTAAGCATAGATATTAATAAATTACAATTTTTTTGTGAAAGTCAGTAAGGATTCAGCTGTATTACCAGACTCAAAATTGTTATTTAAGACATATGCCTCCCAATATTAGTTTTTTTTATTAAAAAAAAAAATAACAAACAGCAATAAGAACATGAGCACATACTTAAAAACAAAACAAAATAGATCTTTTATGAATTTATTTCTAATTAGAGATGGGTGGAAAGTCAGTCAGTATAACATGAATGAAAGTTTACATTTTAAAGAGAGACCATAATTTTGCAAATTTCATTGATTGTAAGTATAAAATGGAGATTCAAAGTGGTGAGAAACCATTTCTTTTGGAATGTTTTTATATAAATATAAATAATGAAGAATATGAAATTTAGAAGGGAACATTTCGAGATACAATTATGAGAGGAGGAATCATAGTGATATCTGACCATTTACAATAATCTATATTTCTTCCTAGTAAGAAATAAATTAAGCCTATATAAGACAAGGATAGTGCAATTATATATTGGGCAGAAGTTTGGTTATAGGTACAGAAAATCTAGTTGCAATTTCCAATTGCATTACTACAGAATCATCTTAAAAAACAGGAATGCTGCAAAAGTTAATGGATCTTTTTGTGAAAACAGTAGTAAATAGTGATAATAAGAAAGAAATAAGTGAGTGTACTTATTTTTAATGAGGGATTTGATAATTCTGTTGACAATTAGAGATATAGATATGAGTTAAATTTTCAAGTAGAAGTGAAAAATGTTTGGTTTAAGAGATGACAGCAGTGATAATGAGTAAAGTTGATCTATTTTATAGATTTGCTTGAAAAGATATTTCAGGAAGTTAAGAATGATAGATATTGTGAAATGGCTTGGGCAATAATATGTATACCTGAGAATGTGCTATCTGGAGTGAACTTTGTCTTTAAATTGATGTAAAATCTTTGAATTTCATGATTTTGAACATTAATAGTAAAAAAAACAAAAGGGAAAAATCTGGATAAACAATGGTTTGTACTTTTGCTTTGAAGTTGTAACATATTTTCTCTAGCACTAGTTATAATTAAAGATGAAAAAAAATTAAAATGGAAAAAAATAGTTCTTTAAATTTATAACTCAGAGCACAACAAATGTATTAAATTATTAGTTAATATTTTTATTTTATTTAGAATTATTTTCCTATATTATTTTTATGTGTATATTTAGCAATGAAAAAATACTAATCAGTGTATTTGTGATTTTATGATTCTTATTATTATTAATCAATTCAACTCAATTGAAATAAACAACTAATATGGACAAATTAAGTATGATATGTATTATATTTGACCATTGTTAAAGATATTTTTATTTTGTTTCTTTTCCATTATTAATTAGTTAAATAAACTTTGTTATTAATATAATAGAAAACATTTAATTGTATGCTATTCTTGTTCACTGTCCCACAAATTAGTTTAAGTTCAAATATATCATCAGCATTACGTGGAAATGATCAAGTCCATCCTCTAAACTATGCTACTGCCAGAATGGTAATGATGATGTTATTGGGTTTATAAAGCTGACGTTTGTTTTATTTGTCTTCATTAGTGGCTCTTCTGTAATGGTAAATGGTGCCCTAAGGTCTTGATTATTGACAGGACTCTCAAAGTTAAGTTATCAATATAATGATCTTGAGACCAACTATCAGAAAAATAGTTGTCAGAAAATGATGCTGATCAGGAAATATAGCCTGTGTTTATAGTAAATGTATAGAACAGACTCCTGCTTAATCATCACCATCATTATGGAAAATACCAATAAGTGAGGGATTGTGGTCAACAATGATAGTTCTCTGGATACATATGACACATTAACAATGAGTTATAGCCATTTTCCATTATAATAGTAAAATTGACTAATATTTGGAAAAAATACTTACTATGAATCCCTAACTCCAATAGCAGCAATATTTGAAAATGAAAATTTAGATAGTATTGGGACCTAATGTTGAATTAGAAATATTTTGCTTCTATAAATATTGTGAATGATAGAAAATAATACCTGCATTAAATTTATTACATTTAATTATACAACATTATATTGAGTCTGAAAATACAGTGTACTAAATAATTAGGATAATTATTTGAATTTAATTTTTAAATAAGTAATTGTCTTCAAAATGATAAATCAATAACAGTTAAAAATTCAAGTGATAATTATATAAAATTTATTACCTGAACAGCACTATTGAGGAAGCAATTATTTTGACCTGGAGCATTTAACAGGCCTTTAGTATTTGTTAAAGAAATGCTACCTCTGGACTTTAACATGACTAATGATAAAATTGTTCCAAACCATTAATCCTGAAAAAAAATAAAATACACCTTATAAACAGTTTACTTACAAATTATTATCATAACATTAGAAATATACCAGCATAAAATTATTTACATTTTATGCCAGTGTTTTGAATTTGTATAATTATTTTAGGATAATTTGCAGTTATTTTTTTCCAGTGCATCTCCATCTTAAATCATTTACAGGACCAGATCAGTAGCTTTATGGTTCCTAAGATCTTAAGAACTAAGCTAGAGCTATTTGTAAAGTCTCTCAAATCATATCAAAAATGATAGATCATGTTAAATAAAAATTGGGAGGTTAGACTAGTCTTCTATCATTCCTAAATATTTTGAACTACAAAGAAGTTTAAATGACCTCATTAGGAGGGTTCATATGAAAAACAGATATGGTCGTGGAAATGAATTATGAATTTGGAAATTTGGATGATACAAGAAATGGATAAAAATAATAATTTCAAATCATTAGCAACAAATAGGAAAAATCAAAATAGATCTAATTATATTAAAAAGTAAAAAAAAAGTTCAAGTGCAAATATCCAAAAGGCAAAACTGAAAAGATTTAAAAACAAATTAATAAACTGAGAATATGAAAATTAATAACTAGCTAAATTTACAAATATTATACATACATAAATAACAATGAAAATGAATGATTAATTAGTTACCCAGAATGGCATGTGATATTAAAATACCAGAAGTAATAAATGTATGCTCAATCTTATGATTGTTTTAGAACAATTAAAAACTTTTGTAAAAAATGAATATCTGAGATATAATGTCAAAAACTTGACACAACTATTTTATATTCTAAAAAGCTAATTTTTAATAAAAACTTAATTAATGAAAATGTCTTAGTAGGCAATTTTTATTCAACGCATCAAAAAAAAAAAAATGCAGAAAAAATATTGTGCTTAAAACTCAGAAATTTTTTTTTCTTTAAGTAGTAAACTAAGAAATTGAAAAAATATTGAAGAAAAAAAAATTATATCTGAAAAAAGATTATAATTATTTCTACTTTGCAAGTGGATGTTTAATATTATAAAAAAAAAGTTTAAAATAACTGACAACAAATGCTCACAGGTATGAATATTTCTATAAAATATTAAATTGTAAAAAAAAAAAGCTCTTTACAAATTAATTAATGTACAAAAAATCCTAAAAAGAAATTTTTTTTACAAAAACTGCTAAAAAATGATCTCAGACATTTACAAGGAAGAGAAGAAATATCAAGAGGCATAAATCAAACGGCAATATTAACCAGGATATTTCAGATTGAAAACAACTGTAGATATAAAGGTATATGTGACTAAATTTATTTGATATAATACCAAAACTTATACATAATAAATGCTCTATTTTTATTTATTTCATGTATGAATATTTTTTTTAAACATTAAAGACAATTATCTATACATTAGTATAAAGAAAACTGTAAAGATTACAGAACAAGGGAGATTCACTTTGGACCATATTAAGCGTTTCAGTTTTGCCAATATTTGTATAGATTCGACAGTCACAAACTATTTAGATCATGATTTGTGTTTGACTACAGGTTAGTTTTTTTTCTAAAGCTGATAAGCACAATGATCATTGGTAACACTGAATGAACTAAGAAATTCAACTCTTGCAATTTAATTGTTAAAAAAAAAAATAAAAAAAATAGAGATTTTACAAGAAACTTATTTGTAAAATAATATAGATGCTATTGCACCTATATTTTTGCATGCAAAGTTTTCGATTTAGGTTTGAATTACAAGAAACTTATTCCATAATTCATTATTTGTTAGAATATATATATATTTTTTTGGTTGAACATCTAGATCTTGATATGAGATATGCTTGATATATCTTAATTTAATGTTAAGACAGATCTACTTGTTAGTACTTTAGTATTTTCTGTGTATAATAATGAATGGACTTTAGTGTATTAGTAGCATTTATCATGATATTTAATTATAAATTCAGATGTTCAATGTAGGGCAGTATTCAACAGTAGAATCTTAAAGAATTTGCATCACATCCTCAAGAAGAGCAGCTAACTTTCAAATAAGAGACTGACTAGAAATGTTTGAACAACTAATATTAAAATAATGAAATATATTGCATTTAAAAATTTGTTTAAAAAAGGGAAATTAAAATATCCTAAAAATTTAATAATACTAACAAATGCATAAATTAATCATATGGAGAAAACAGATGTTTAAAAAAAAAAAAAGAACAAGAGATTTTGTGTAGGGGACAAATAAGCAATGTTTCTATCTTAAACAAAATAATAGTAACAAATGCATAAGTTAATCATATGGGAAAATACTACATTAGAAAATATGTTTAAAAAAAAAAAAGGAAAGCAACAAGAGATTTAGTGTAGGAGATTAGGAAGAGGCAATGTTTCTACTTTAAACAATAATAGAAATACTACTAATAAATGTTCCATATATAACATTTTAAGATTTTAAATTATATATCCTGATCAAAAAAATTACAAAAAACTGTAAATTCAGCTCTATAATACAATCTTTTTTTATCTTCATTTGATATATAAATATTAAATTATATTCAATAAGTAATAATCTACTTTTATGAGTTTATTTCTATGCACTTTTTTTATTTATAATTAATTTAATGTTTACAGTTTCGAGTGTTTAACAGATTTCTTCAGAGCTATAAATATACAAAATAAACCATATATATATTTTTTCTTTTCATATAATTTTATATGAAACATTTCAACTGTTCCTGCAGGCAATCATTCTCAGTTATATATTTATAGAATCATAAACATATACACTTTAATATCTAAATTTTAAAAATACATTAAAATATTCATTATTTTAGATTATTTAATACTTCATAAAAATACGGAAGATGAATAATACAAAATGTAAATGTATTATTTTTGAAAAATTATTAAAAAAGATAGTATATATATATTTGATTCTATATTGACAATTGATTATTGAAGTAATCAAACATTTTGGTATTTAAAATTTAAACAAGTACAGAATATTTATATATAAAATATATGAAATTCAGTATTTGTAAGATATAAAACCATTTCAAACCTCTAATAGGGCTTTAAAATTTTATATAAAAATGAAAGGTATTTAACATATATTAATATCCAAGATTCTTAGACAAGTTTGCAGTGTACCCTTGACATCGTATAAATATTATGGTATTTATAAGTTCAATTTGTAAATTAGTAGGTATACAATGAATACATAGTGCAGAATTGAAAAGCACAAGAATTAAATCTTAGTAATAAATATGGGAGGCAGGGGACAACTAATTATTTATATGTAAAAACAAAAACTTCAAAAAACTATAAAGACATGGGTTTTAAAAAAAGGTGAATATAACATGAGTGAAGAAGGTAATAAAATTTGAACAAAAGAAATATTTTGAATAAAAAAATAAAAAATATATAATACAATTTCTACATGAAATTTTAGTCAAAGATTTAAAATCAAAATAATCAGAAAAATAGGAAAATAAATTGAAGGCTGTAAGGATTATTATGATTCATTTGTATGACAATGATAGTAAAACATTAAATAGCAAATATACAGAGAGAAAACTATTATAAAATATATAGGAAAAAAAACAATTTAGTATAAACATACAAATAAAATGGATAAAGGTAGTGTGAAAACCACTAGAAAAAAAACCCAAAGAAAGAGAGAATATATATTAAACTCATAAAATCTCCAGAAAGGTCAATAAAATAAAATAAAGATGAGAATTTTTTAGAACTAGAAATTGAATTCTCATGCAATTTGATAATATATATATAAGTTGTGCAATCATTAAACTTAAATATTATTATTAAATCATTCTCACCATTCCTGAATTTTATTAAATAGACAACAAATCTAATAAATTTAAAATTTTATACGGTAAATAGGATTGAATCTCTGTAAGAATTTAAAAACAATTCTAAAAAAAATACTTATGAAATAAAGAATTGATAAATAGGTCAAAGCAGGGACAGGCAATAAGTTAGTCAGTAAAGTTGTAGAAGTTACTCAATTATAATGAGAAATATTAGAAAAACAAAGTCATTTGCAGAGCAAAATAACTTTCTTGGTTGAAGATACTGCATGATGAGAGAATAGAAAAAAAGTCATCTTTAAATCAACTGTTTGCCTGCCTCTTAAGTTATTCTGGACATCAATATGTATGCTAACAAATAAAAAAGTTACATGAACAGATTTAGGAAAACTTACCAAATCATAAGTAAATACCTACATATTAAAACCATATAATCTTATATTTAAAGTTGTCTTGGAAATCATTTAACACTTCTGTTGGAAAATTCACATTACACATTTATTTACAGGCTGAAATTTATTTTTTTTTTTTTACAAATATTATGAAAACTAAAAAAGAATCCTAAATTTATGAAAATTTAATCATTTATCTAAAGAAGCTGACCTTTATAATTCTTACAAGAACTTTGGACATAAACAAGATTGTTAAGAGAAAAAATTGTTGTAACACTAAGTCATATTTAAACATGTATGATTTATTTTTGATTTAAACTAGTTATCTCAAATATTTACAGTATTTATAAATAATAAATTTTTAATTTTCAAATTGTTTTAATGTTCATCCACGAGACTATTTTCTCATTATATATGTAAGGATTTATCAACATCACTTTTAATACTGTATTAGGTACAGTATTGCTTCAAATATCAATATACACTAAAAAATTATTAAACTTTCAATATATTTTAGTTAATTATTAATAGTAAAAAAAAATCAAGTCATACATCACATAACTTAACTTAATAAGCTTGTATTACAAATGAAATATAATGAGTTTGCTAATAGCTCTAAACAAGCTTTTATGATAAATGCCACACAAGAAAACATTTAAAAATCTCTATCTAGAATTATCCCAAACCAGTTTCAAGCTACTGGCTATTCTCAGTGAGGCACTAAGATATTCAGACACTAAATACTAGCTCAATCTCAGCAATTATCTAATATTTAACTATTAAGTAGAAAATCTGAAATTTTCAAACATCTATATATGTCTTCAAAGCCAGCTATCTAACTTAAATAGCCATATGACCCTGAACAATCTTCAGCTAAACCATATATTAATAGCTGTAACAATATAACGTCGTCAAAGTCTCGAAAGCCAAACTAAAATAGTAAAAAAAATCATGTCATATATCACTTAACTTAATAAGATAGATATTTTAAAATGCTTTCTCTTGTGGCATTTATCAGAAAAGCTTGTTTAGAGTTATTAGCATACTCATTATATTACATTTGTAATATAAGCTTATTAAGTTAAGTCACGTGATGTGTGACTTGATTATTTTTTACTATTATAGTTTGGCTTTTGAGGCTTTGGTGATGTTATATTACTACAGCTATTAATATATAGTGTAGCCGAAGATTGTTCAAGCCCACTATTTAAGTTAGATAGCTGGATTTGAAGGCGTACAGATGCATGAAAATTTCACCTTTTCTATTTAATTAAGTATTAGATAAATGCTGAGTTTGAGCAGGTATTTTGGATCTAGTGTCTGAATATCCTAGCCTCACTGAGGATAGCCAGTAATTTGAAACTGGTTTGAGGATAAGGATAATTTTAGATAGAGATTTTTAAATGCTTCCTCTAGTGGCATTTATCAGAAAAGCTTGTTTAGAGCTATTAGCAAACTCATTATATTAATTATGAATAATAATTTTTCAAAAATAGGCATGTATTTACAGTGATATTCTGCAATTCAATTGTTAATTCTTTAATGTTTAATTTCATATTTATCTTTTAAATAGTGACATCTATATTTGTATAATTATTTCATTTATTAAATATGTTAAATTTGCATTTTCTTTCTTTCTAGCTTCATTTTTAAATTATTTATTTCATCACTGTGATCTAAATTCTTGCAACTTTACAGAATTTGATTAGAAAATAAATAAAAATACTTTTCCAGAAGAAAGCGATATCCTCAAATATATATTCCTTTTTTTTTTTTCACTAAATAACAAGCTGGATATTGCTATAAATCCACACAAATATATATTCTAGATCAGCGATTCCCAATCGCTGATATGTGTACCGGTATGTGAATGGGGGTACCCAAGTCATAAAATGTTTGTCACAGTTAGTTATAGTGTTATATCCAATGTGAATGTATTGAAAATAATTATAAGTTGTCCTTACAAATTTTAAAACATTATACATTTAACAATTGTCATAGTAATATTAAACGTAAATTTCAAATCATATTTATTTGTTTTTATTAATATTTTAATTGTCATTTAAAATTGGACAATCAATGGCCTTAATATGAAGAGATTTTTAGAGCAGGTTGAATGTAGTTATTCCAAATCAAAAAAAAATAAATCATCAGATATGAACAAAGATGAATCAACAACATCAAAATGTAAAAAAAGTTGGATTAGGCAGTATGATCCTGACTATATAAAATATAGGTTCTCCATGAAATCTGGCACAGGAACTGAATCTATTCAACATTGTGTTATATGTTTTGAATGTTTATCAAACGGATGTTTGAAGCCTTCTCTTGTGAAAAGAGATTTATTATCCCAATGTCAAAATTTAAAAGATAAACCAATTGACTTTTTTCAAAGAAAACCATACAAATTTTGCAACCAAAAAGCAGTTGTCTTTAATTCACCAGTGTTAACACCAATTGTGAAATCTGTACTTGGAAAAAAAGCAGTCAAGAAAATTGATAGTCACTATCAAACAACACAGTAAAAAGAAAAATAGATGATATGGCATCAAATATTGAAAATATTTTAACCAAGAGATTATTCTTTGCAAGTAGATGAAAGCATCATCATGTCTAAATTAGCGCAATTACATGTATATGTAAGATTTGATTTCCTCAAAGAAATTCAAGAAGAAATATTATTTTGGAAGTCATTATCTGCACGAACAATGTCAGACAAAATATTCAAAATAATCAATGATTATTTTATTAACAATATAAATTGATACAAATGTGTTGGAGTTTGCGTAGATGTTGCTTGCACAATGATTGGACAGTTATCAGGGTGTAGTAACAAAAATTAAAAAAGTAGCATCAGAGTATAAATCTATGCACTGGTATAATTCATCAGGAAATTTTAGCTACAAAATATATCCCTGCAAATTTAAGATCTGTTTTTAATGAAGCT
The DNA here is from genome assembly GCA_028023455.1 of Epiperipatus broadwayi. NCBI lineage: Eukaryota > Metazoa > Onychophora > Udeonychophora > Euonychophora > Peripatidae > Epiperipatus > Epiperipatus broadwayi. Next base: position 5,754,264 of record JAQFVV010012401.1, read on the forward strand.
GTAAAAATAGTTAACTTGATAGAATTAAAAGCACTTAATTCCTGTTTATTTTCAATTCTATGTAATGAGATGGGGAGTGAACATAAACTACTATTATTCACACCGAGGTTCGGTAGCTGTCACGAGACAAAGTTCTCAGCTGACTTTTTGAGTTACACTCCGAGGTAAATATTTTTCTTAAGGATTTGGGAGATTCAATAAAAGATCATCTTACTGCTGAGAAATGACTATTTAGATTAGCATACTTATCAGATATTTTCTCATGGTTAAATGATTTAAATATGAGTTTGCAGGGAGCTAACAATTCTCTGTTTGACTTAAGCAATAAAATACCAGCATTTAAAAATAAATTACCATTCCTTAAAAAACAAATCAAGAAAAGGAATTTCATTGAGTTTTCAATCCTATATAATTTTTCAGAAAAAAACAATTTATTAGTAATAGACTATGTCATTAATGACATGCAGGACTATTTAAAATCTTTGTATGATTGCTGTCAAAAATATTTTACTGAAGATTTTACTGCTTAGTTGGATTTGTGATCCCTTTGCATTTACAGAGGAGGTTCCGGATAATGTAATTGCGAAAGTTTCATAGATATTAGTAACAGTGGATTGAAATTGAAATTTCTAAAGTATCAATTTGTTTTGATTTTGGCTGTCTAACCAGACAGAATACCCAGAACTCTCTCAACAAACATTAAAATTTTTAATGGAGATGTGATAAAAAACAAATATAGAAATTTGCTCAATATTAAATAAGATCTTCACCTTTAAACTGAGAAAAATTGAGCCAGATATTTCTAATCTTGTTAAAAATAAACAAGTGCAAACCTTACACTAATTAAATAATTTGTTATTACCGAAAGAGTGTTAACCAATTACACTTTTGTGATATTTATGTTCAAAAAATTTTTTTCATTTTCTATATTTTTATATCCTATAATTTTTATTTTGTTATATGTTCAAATTTTTTTCTTTAATTTTTTATATTTTTACATTTTATAATTAATTATACTTAAAGTATGCCTTTCACTAAATGTGTTACAATCTTTTATGTTTTACATTTATATATACAGTATATTTTTTGTTGTAAAATGCTAAGTAAATTAATAAATAAAAACAAATACATAGTCTGTATTAAATTCTATTACATTCCATCATATACAAATTTAAAAATTTAACTACCGGTACTTTATACCCCCAAAAATTGGGAACCGCTGTTCTAGACGATACAATAATTTAACATATGGCAATACAATTTGGGAACATAAGATAGTTATATATCTGACCCCTACATTTTCTTTTTAGTTTATAATTTCCTCAACTCTACATAAAACTGGTCACAACAATTTCAATTACATATTTATAAATAATAAGTCTTTAATTAGTTTTTAAAAAACAAACTTGTATGCATTTGAGTTCTAGTTTAATTTAATATTCATGCCATGCAGCCTATCCTCAAATTATCCATTTTCAACTGGGTGTATTTTTTATTAGGAGAAACTTAATAATACTAAAAATTGGTCTGTTGAGTGTCCATTATTTATGAAATAGCATAATGAAAAATAATGTGAAAAGATCATCAAGCAAAAAATAGGAATGCATAAATTGTATTTTCAAAAATGATACATATGACTTTAAGAATCAGGAGAACAAAGATTATAAAAGTGCTCCACATTTTTAATGAATGATATAATTAAAATCAAATTCCTTGATAATTTTGTCTGAATCTGAAAAATAATTTACAACTAAAAAATTCTCTACAAAGTGATGATGGGCATGCATAAGTTATGGGAATAATTTTTCCAGAGCATTTGATAGTAATAAGTATTCCATTAAAAAGTTGCATAAATGCAAATGATATGACTATCACACATATATTCCATAGTACTTCAATACTTTGAACACTTGTCCACCTAAATATTCCAATAGACACTATAAAAATTCAATGCAAAATATAGACATCAAAATGATTACCAGCACTCCATCAAATCTAGTTTCTTCCAGCATCTGATGTAACTTAGATATGATGCTCAAATGAGGCACAATGCAAAGACAAAAAGAGGTTATGGTCTACATTTTTTAAGTATGCCTTTTGCCCATTTCAATGAAACAATTTCTCTAAGAATATAAAGAGTGGTTGCTTAGCTATTAAGAATTTTTTTTTTTTTAATACAAATCTAATTTGATGATTAACTTTTAAAGACAATATGTATGCATGAATAGATATATAAAGCAGGTTATGCTTTCTAAGTACAGACAAATATATGTTGAAAAGTGAATGAAATCTAACACGCCTATTTCATTCATAAACATGCTTTTCAAACAATGTTTTCCATTAATGCAATAGTTTAGAGGAAAGTCAGATATTTATAAAACAATGTTACTTTCTGGATCATGTACATTTTTATTTGTCTAAAAATAATAATTAGTTATCCATCTATCTAAATATGTAAAGTCATTTCAGAAGTCATGCAGACTGTTTATTTTTCTTTTTTCATAAATTCCTGAAAGGACTTAATTCTGAGAGTTTGATAAGTTGCCCATGAAGAACATTTACTCATAATTTTCAAATAAACAATAGAGAAAGAGAAGATGTGGTCATTAGAATATTGTTCACGTTATACACTTATCATAATCTACCATACAATTTATTTACATAATTCTTAAAGCACTGATACTAAATATAAAAACCTATTTTTATTTTGTTTCTATAGACAGTGTAATATTAGAAGACAAAAATAGTATTCTATCAAATGATTTAGTTTCATGTTTTCTTCAAAACATTTCGAATCTTGACAGATTTAAAACTTTCAATTATTATTAACAAACCTCAAGAATGACTTTGCAAGAAAAGTGAATAAGATTTATTTCTTTTTTCTTTTTAAAAAAAGTGAAGCAAATATATGACAGCAGACATGACTAAAATGTATTTTAAAAAATTAAAAAAAAAGCTTACTTAAAAAAAAAAAATAATAATGACACGGATCAAAAAAAAAAAATCATTAGAGTAAATCCATATTATATGCAATATGTAAAGATATTTATTTGAGATGTTAGAAATATAACAATGGCTGTCCAAAAATTTTTTTGTGCCTAAAATTTATACTCTATATGACAGGTATATATTTGTTGCAGTCAAATTTTTCTAATATTGAGTATAAATAACTAATTAATTTGAAATTAATGAAAAGCCAACCCAATCCCATGATGCATAGCACGTTAAAATCACTTTCAAAGCTGAAAAAAGAAATCGATCAGAAAAATAATCCCAGTTGAAAAAAAAAAGTCAGTAAGTAAAACTATTTAAAAAGTGAAAACAAAAAATTGAAATATTTTCAGGCTCACAAAAAAACAAACTTATGTTCAAATTAATGCCAGAGTTTATGGTAATGTTAATCTTAAAGAATCAAATATAAAATGACAAACATCAATTCAAATATATTAATGATGTTGATATTAAAACGTTGTCTAGTGAAAGTGGTATAACTAGTTGGAAAGTTAAAAAAAAAGTAAATATTAATTGGATTATTTATCATTTCTTGTATCCATTCCTGGAGTGAAATAGCTTAAAAAATTTGAAGCTCCAATTAAGTTAAACCCATCTCAACCAAAAAAAAAAAAAACAAATAAACAAATACTAAATTAGAATTAAACAATGCCTTTAAAACAACAAAAACAAAATACAAACATCTTATTTTAATCCACCTAATTTAATCTCTGTTTCATTATATCATTTTTAAAATAACATTCCTAAGGCTGTATCCAAAGAATACCTAAAAAAGCTTACTTATATTAATTTAACCAAACTCTTAACTAAAAAATGTAGTTTATATTTAAATGTTTCTTTGTTAGCTAGAATTTTTACCTTTACTAAATATCTATAATAATACTCAGAAAAACATGATTCAGAATATAAGCGAAGACAATCAAGGTAGTGAAATCTATTATGTTACCAAGAAGCCTAATCTGTCTACTCATGAAAAGGTGCTACACATTTTATTGGCATTAAACAGTTTTTTCAATCAAAAGTAATGGATTATGCCAATGTTATTATTACAGAGTGAGAAAGGCCTCCAAATGTACACAAAAAGGCCCCAAATATAATCAAAAAAGGGAAAAACCAGCATGAATAAAACAAAGGAAGTTCCTGGATAGGCTGATTCAAAAATAAATGTATGATTTTAAAATGAGTCAAAATTAAAACTGCCTGAACAAAATTAATAGAAAAAATTAAATTATTTATTCTATTATGTATTTATCAAATATCGTGTGCAAAAAAAAAAAAACATTATAATAAACATTGCTATTAATAAAGTAAACTAGATTGCAAAAACTGATATTTGAAAATAAACTTTCCATCTATTATTCTCAGTTACAATACACCAACCTTTTTTTTAAATGCATATTACCTACATCAAAGTAAAAAATATTTATGTTTATATTGTCAAATCTACATTTCAAATCATTCATATTTAACATATCTTACGATCATTCCTAAATCAAGATATGTCTACTTAAAACAACTTGCTACAATACATAAAAGCTTTAAATATTATCTTGATTACTATTTTCTGGCCTATATTACTTATAAATACATGTAAAAAAATTAAAATGTAATAAAACTGTTTCTTAATCAGCCAATCCTTCTTCAGGACTTTAAAATATTTTCAATATATTTACAATCATCCCAAATTTATCCAGAATTTAAAATCAAATTGTTATTATAAAGTATTATTGTCATTTTCAATCATCACATATAAGTTTAAAGTGCCATTTGTATATTCTACTATGATAATGAAATAATATTTCATCTGTTTAAAAAATAAAAAAATTTTAGGCAGTTCTAACAATAGATTTTTATTGATTACATAACTCTAAAGAAAACTATTTGCTCATCTCGCTAGAAGTCTTTCACATATATACATTTAATGTCTATCCCAAGAAGTGTGAAATTTATAAAATATACTGTATTTGCCAGCGTATATTTACCCTCAAAATATGCCTAAAATTATGGGGTGCATCCTATGCGCCGGTAATCAAAATTATCATTTGAAATTTCAGTCAGTCTGGTTTATATTAATATACATATATAAGTATTCTATTGCATTTTATCCTTTTGCAAAACAATGGTTTTGAATTAATCATTTCCATAATTTTTTTCTGTTCTGTAAAGATAGTAAGTTGCCAAGGAAAAACTGCCCAAAGATGTATTCATGCAAGTTCATCCTAAGGGCAGAATGGATAAAGAGGGGATGAAGTTGTGGATAGACAATGTGTGGTCTAGAAATTCTGATGGACTTTTAAAAAACTGTTTTGTTAGTTAATATGAGATTAGTTTTGGGATCACAAAACAAAAGCCATGAAAAATAAAATAAACTAAATGAAAACTCAACTAATTGTAATTCCAAGTGGCCTAAAAAACCAGCTTCAATCTTTAGATGTCTGCATTAATAAATCAGTTAAAGGATTTATGAAGGAAAAATGGAACAGTTGGATGCAGTCTACAGATTTTAAAGTGATACCATCAGGAAGAAGGAAGAGGCCTAGCATTTTACAGATCGTCAAAATTTCACGGGAGACTGTAAAACATGAGACAGTTGTAAAGTCATTTAAGAAATGTGGAATTAATAACTCAAGGGCAGAGGATGATTTGTTATACAAAGATTCAATTTCTAAAGAAGAGGCTTCAAGTGATTCTTCATTTAGCTCTGGAGATGAATTTCTGGATTTTGAGGATGAAAATTAAAAGATACTTGACTAAAATGTTCATTAGTTACATTTTTTGTAGACATAAATAACTATAAAATTAGTACAAAAAATCATTATGGAAATTCATGAAAAAATAGAGAAAACATTTTTTCCCTTAAAAATGTATCTAAAAAGGGGAGTGAACTGTAAACACTGCTATGTCAGTAAATTTGATTTTAAATAATAAAAATGCAACATGCTGAAAGTCCTGATAGCAATTCTCAAATGACATCAAATATTTATTAATATAGCTATGTGTGTACTTTGGATTTTCACCAGGTATTCTAGTTGCAGCCACTCATAAATAACTATGATTTAAACTGAGCTGAGATAAATTAAAAAATAAGAGATATTCTATTTAAAACTGCAATAAAGATAACTGATACAAAACAAAAAAACAGCAATTCACAGATAAATTTTCAATTGAAACAAGACAATGTAAGAAAAAAAAGGTATGAAAATATTTTAAATGGTCCATTAAATTTAAAAAAAAAAAATGAGCATCTGGAATTCTATAAAATATTGCAAAAAGGAGTCTATGTAGAGAAATAGACTAAAATAGATATTAAATAATCCACTTTTTAGCAAAGGCAATTTCACCATCTCTCTACTGAGAACAACTAAAAAAAAAATAATATCCACCAGGTTAATTAAACTCTAGGTAATAAGAATTTACATTTTTCTTTCATTGTTTTTAATCTTTAACTAAAATTAGCTAAATATATATATAAGAATATAAAATGAGTATGTATCCTTTCAAATTAAAAAAAAAAACATTTGGCTATAGTTGAATTAACAATAACAACAAAAAGATTTTAAAAGGGACCAAAGTTTAGCTGATATTAATAACTATTCAAACTTCCTAATGAACAAACATCTAACTAACTTCACAACTCTTTGATTAAGATGATAGTTCAATTTTCAAAATAAAAGATAAACTGTCATTTGTTCCTTTTTTATTTATTAGTTTTGTTATAATATATTTATTAATAGGATTAGTAAAATTGAATATATTTTATTTTATTAAGGAGAAAAAATAATCCCAACATATAAATCAGAAGCTGTATAGAATAGTTTTTTTTTTTTTTTTACCAGATTATAAAACTAAAATGAAGATGTCAGGAATATCTGCACATGACAGATAATTAAATTTTTCAATACAATTCAAAATAATACAGTAGTACAACAGCCAGATTAAAATCAAAATTAAAAAGAGAATTTTTATCCAGAATTGATCAAAACTAACATTAAGTTAATAAACAAATGTTAATAAATAAAATTTAAAAAAACCTAAATTCAACTTTAAACAAAAATATTTTGTTGTTGTTATAGAATCTTTCTTTTCCTCATTATAATTAAAAGTTATTGAACTTTTTCTTACTTCTAGCAAATTTCTCTCAATTATTAGCTAATCAACCTCCTACTAACCACTACAAAATCAATTTCAATTTTAAAAATGTTTTAAAAACAATTCCAAAAAAAGAAAAGCTTCTTATTCCCTTGAGGGGTGCACAAGTACATATTGAAATGCTTACATATATACAAACATTTGGTTTAGCAAATACAGTTCAATAAATTTAAAATGGTATAACTTTATTATAGTTTTTGTCAAAAATATTTTTACAAATTTTACCGATCCCTTTCATGGTCAAAATATTGAAAAATTCTAAGTAATAATTTGTACAAAATTCAAAGCATTTTTTTTTTTCAACTGCATACAATTAAATATTAGGCAAAAAAAAAAAAAAAACTATCATAAAACAATTGAATACATTATAATATAATGATTTTGATCTATAAATGCCACAATAATTTACAATATTTAGTAATTATGTCTTGTTGCATACTGGTTAATAACCATCTATTATTATGCCTGAGGGGATTTGAATTTAAGTAGATAAAACTTTGGAAACTTTTTAAAACTACATGTATACTTAGGATTTTTATTTTAGATAGTTAGCCACAGAAATCACCACTACCTATTCATAATTAGTCAGAAAGTAAGTTAACATTGGTTTGATGAATGTCAATGCATTGCCTGCAATATATATAATATAAAATTGTCTTCCCATTTCACAATTTTTGAAAGATGTGCTTGGGTTTTACCTTTACCAGTGTTTATTTTAAGTAAATACAAGCAAACAAATATTTTTCATTCCCTGATCAAAATACATAATGATAAATTATTTTCAACAGAAAACTCTGAGTAATATTATGAATATACTAATATTTTGTAGACAGTATATTACTACCCTCTGAAGCCTTTAAATAATATTTTATCTGCAATTCTTGTTATATAACATTAAAATATTTGTGACCATTTAAAACTCAATATTACATGAAATATAAAAATAACTCCAGCTTCATAAAAAAAAAAAAATCTATCAATGTGAAAGTCATTTTAAAAAAGTATAGTTGACACCAATTAAAATAGAAACTTAGCTATTATTAAACCAATTAATTCTATTTTTAAAAATCATCATACTATATTTAAAAAGTTTCTTTAAAGAAATGAAATAATTTCCATGCAGCAAGTAAAAAATAAACTTGTATGAATCTCTCACTTGATATATATATGCAATATCATTAACTTGACAATTGAATTCTTAATCTTTGGTGACTAACCAGTTTGCTATACAAAAAAAACTTCTGACACCTTCATCATGAATGAACCTTCAATGTTTAAATCACACATACTCAAACAAAAAAGTTAAATAACTATCTACAGTTTTACATATATATTTACAGATATATTCTGAGTATTAATTAAAATATATTTATAACTTTTTATTGATACATAATCTTTATACAGTAATGCAAAAATTAAATTTATTAATTAGCATTTTTTCCCCATTGCTTTATTAAGTAAATACACCTGGGTCTCGTTTTACGCGATAGATAGGTTCCTCAGAAAACACGCGCAAACAAAATTGCGCAAAAATAGATGTAACTTACATTGAAAAAAAGGGGATGCGGTCTGTGATTTTTGAAAATTCGCGTAAAAGCAAAGCACCAACGTAAAATTACTTTAAAATTCGTGCGAAAAAAAATAAGGAAATAAAATATGACTAATAAAAAATTTCAAATTTGAAAAAAATTGATACAAGACAAACTTTTTTTAACTATAATATTTAATTTTATTCAAAATAATATATTTTTATGCATAATTTACAGTACAGTAATTTACATTTTTTATATACGTTTTAATTATTATGATTTTCTGGTGACAACGTAATTAGTAATTAATCTTTGAGACGATGATTTTATTAATTGTTTACGAAGCTCGGATATCCAGACATACAACCATTTAGCTCTCATTGGAATTTAAGAGCACATTAATGATTAGTGTCATTAATAAGAAAATAATAATTGATTACGTTCTTTTTTAAAAAGCAAAAACAGAATGTGATTTAAAATGCAAAATTAACACGCACAATGTTTGAACAAATTTACATTATAATCTTGTAAAATTTAATGTGTGTATACATAAAATGTGGAAATCATGATTTTAATTTCATTATTGCATAAAATCTTACTATTATAAAGCACTGAAAATATTGAAATTACTAAGATGAAAGTCGAATTCCAATAATGTGCTATTACTTTCAATATAACGTAAATGTGTGAAATTTATTATTTAAAGTAATAGCACATTATCGGAGTTCGACTTCCGGTGAAACCTGAATCGCGTAACTTCAAAATCGTGTTAAATAAGTCCGCGTAAAAAGAGACCCAGGTGTATTAAGCTATTAATAAATGGAGACAACAACAAAAAAAAGTCAAAAAGAAATTAAGAATGACATGTAGAATGAACAAAAAAACTCTTGATATGTCTATACAAATAAGTGGTATTAAATTTAGTTTTTATTGCAAAAATAAATTAATAAATTACATTTGGCTTGAGTCCTTAATTAATATTTCTTCATATAAATGATAAAAGGTAGTCATCGAAGAGCCACCATATCCCAATGGATGGCGCCATTTCACGCTAAAACGCATAAAAATGCCATTTCCGCGGCCGACATGTTCGAACCCGCGTTTTCTATAATACAACTTTTTTGTTGTGCTACAGATTGCAGGCCACTATGTCACGTATGCAGTACAGCATGTATGTCGCATTGTAGCAAATACATTTTCCGAATTCGCACAGTTTATAAAATGGTTACGGCTTGGTGAGAGGGTGTGTTTTTTTGAATTGGATGGAAATGTTGTTTTCATTGGATTTGTTTTTATTTTAAAGTATTGAAATGTTCAGATTTTGTAAAGTAATAATTAACAGACTTTTTACACCATAGTGTATTGAAGTTTTAAATGGTAAATGTTGACGAGATATATGTATAAAGTGAGTTGGAATTAGGTAATGCATCAAGTAACGTACTGTTCGTAATGTTCCACGAGACAAAGAAGATTGTATTGTGTGTATATTTTTGAAACAAAAAAGAGCATTAACACAAAAATATCCAGTAAGAAAAGTACAATTGTACAGTTTTTTTAAATGTCATAAAAAGCATATATTATAAACACGTTTAATAAGTAAAGAAGACATTTTATATATATATATATTTGTTGTTGTTTAAAAAAGTTTTAGTTTCTTTCTTTTCTCCAACTACTGTTATACTTTGTTGAATATAGTTTACGTTTATTGTTATCATTTATTTTATAGATGTTAGTGAAAAAAATATTTACAAAAGTACGATTTTGATTTTTTTGTTTTAGCATTACAAACAACAGAACACTAACCCTAAACCTAACCGTAACAACTTTTACTTTTAGTTGTCATTCTATTTGAAATTAAAAATAGCGGTAATATCTGTTTGTCTGTAACAAAAAAATTTAAAACAAAGACTAAAAAAGTAAAAAATAGCGATAACTCAATAATATCTGTTTCTCTGCAAAAATAAAATGTAAAAGGAAGACTAAGAATTTTTACTTTTTATTCCGATTATGAGTTTTTAAACAACAACAAAAAAAAGCCGTAATCCCAGTAAAAAAATCTCCGATAGAAAATTGATTTTTCTAATAAAAAGCAAACTAAAAAAGACGAATCAAATTGTAATTTGTTTATTTTATTTTACATTTATTATTATCATTTAATTTGTATACGTTAATAAAAAATGATATTTAAAATTAAATAATATTTAAAAAAGACGATTTTCTTTTGTTTTTATTTTCGCATTACAAAAAAACCCATCGAAATGATTATAATTAACGGCCCAGGAATGATCATATTTTATAGTTTAAGCATGAAAACTGTGCCATCGAGTGGGATATAGTGGCTATTCGACGACAACCTGATAAATAATTACATCCTAATCATTTACATTGCAATTAAAAATCATTCATTATAAATATAAAGACCCATTAAATAATATCCATTGGTCATTATATCAATGAAAAACTATATTAAGTAAAAAAATTTAATGTCACTCTGGGCAGTGATTCATCATCAGTTGTCTTTGAGTAAATGTAGCAAAAAGTGGCATGCATATGAGACTCATTTATAGATAAATTATTTTTCTTATAAATGAAATTTTCAAAATAGCAATACAACTTAGGAGGTTTTTTTTTATGATTCTATTTTCATATAAGTTACATATTTTTTTAAAATATATATTATAAAAAAAAGCATGAAAAATTCATAAACAAGACCTTTAAAATGAATATTAATAGATACTTTTAGAGTAAGTACAAATTAATAATTACATTTAGGTATTTGTTAATTAGCCACTGTACATCGCTGGGTGGCGCTGTTTCTGTGTAAAAACGCAATACCGTTTACGCATCCGAACACTATGACTAATACATTACTATGATCATATTGCCATTTTGTAGCCAGGTGATAGTGGTTAAACGTGGCCAATTCTTCTGCGTCCGAACCTATGGCTAATAACAACACAATTGTGTCTCGAGACATCACTTCCTATACATATTGACAGAATTTGTATTTTGCTAGCATTTAATATGAGGGTGTGTATAATGGAATGTTTTTCAACTGCTTAACTGTTGATGAAAATGGTTTTCATATCAATACTTCCTGACACATTTTTTTTGCTGGTTTGAAATTTGGAAAGGGGCCTGCCACAGGATGATTGCAGGTGTTCACGAAAAAGTACCATTTTCGTTGCAACTCATACAAAAATAACAAAATGGCTGAAGATAGTAACGTATTCTTTCAACTGAGGGATTACCAACACAGAAAGTGACACAGTTGCCTTTCTGCAGGGCCAAAACATCCTGCAACATGTCATTCTATGTGTATATGGCAAATCTAGGACCCTTAGATTTCAATGCACTTGGCAATTTATATGCTATTCGCATAGCTGCAGATGAACTGTTATATTATTAATTCTAGTCATGTTAATAAATGTTTTTATTCAATGAATCTGTTTTGTGATTGTGATTATTTTGTGTAAGTTAATTAACACCCAGAGTGTCAGTGTTGAAGGACAGGGGGTTGAGGAAAGTTTTAGATGGCCAAAAGAACAACAGCCAAAAAGTGTACATTTGTTTGAGTGTTTTTAATTATTATAAATCAAACAACACGCATGCCTTTTTTGGGAAGATAGTTTACTATTTTGATTGATATATAAAAAAAGCCGTTTTATTTACAAACAATACAGCTTTTTATAAAACATGTATTATAATTAGAATAAAAAAAAATGATATGTCACATAATGTCAAAAAAGGACGTATTTGTTATAAAAAAAACAAAAGCTTTTTATAAAACATGTACTATAATTATATAAAAAAAGACATGTCAAGTCGATAGGCCCAGATACGTTATATCGCTATGTTTTTAAAGAGAAACAGCTCCATCAAGCGATGTACAGTGTGTAATTAACAAATACCCATTTTTATATTATAATGAAATGAACTGATAATTCTTCAGAAAGTAAAACTACTTTTAATTATAAAAATAAAATTAAGTGCATCAGTACAATATTGATTATATACTTAAATTACTTTGCAAATAAATAGATGATAGAAAAAATAATATACTGTATGTTTTTGAATGCACTGCATATATAATGAAGCAGTCAATCTTAGTTTAAGATTGAGCTTCATGGTTCTAACTACTTAACTAGTATCAACCTATGTTCAAACCTTATATCCCAGCCTGCTCCTTTATTTATGAATGTGTAATTTCATATGTTTCTGAGAAGCACGCCTAAAAATTATAAAGTGCAACTTGTCAATCCAATTTTTATTTTATTTTATAAATTTGTTGTTGTTTAAAGTATATTAGGTGCAGTTCAGATATATATATATATGATGGGAGCAAATACTAATCAAATATTAGCTTTCTAAATAATTTATTATACGAAGTGTGTAAAACTTTGTTCTTTTAAAATATTTTTTTTTATTAAACTGTATTTTTTTTTTTAAACCCAAGATGGAGAATGCAATCGTTAATTGTCCAAAAATAATTAAAGGGGTAGAAAGTTAATACTGTTTCAATTTTGGGAAATAATTTTTTAATTAAAGCATACTAAAAATAAAAAGAGAAATCAAATTAAGGCTTCGTATTTAGGTTATAAACATTTTTGTCAAATCTATTTCCAATCTGGAAATAGATTTGAATATATTTTTGGAATATTATATAACGATTGCATCTCTAGGAACAATGGATAAAGCACATGTAAAAAATTATGTTAGATCGAAGTCGAGATTTAAGTTAGAAATAATAAAGTAAAAGCAGAGGGTATAAAGTAGGCTAACTTTGACCACCAAAGGGAGAACTATGTTTGAGAAATTTGCTTTGTCAATATATTCCACGCTACTTTGATTTTCAACTGCTGAACAAGTAGAAAGCAAATCACCTTCCCCGACCCTTGCCAGTCGGTCTCCCGCCACTAATAATCATTGTGCTGCTGCCCTGAAATGTAGAAAAGCTTGAAATAAGAATGTTGGAGTGCCTAGTGGAAGCTTGCTGTCACCTTAGAATTCATCTGGATTCCTTTAAACTGCCATACACGAACCGAACTTTGAATAGATTCTTGAATGTGTGCAAGGTAACTAATTTAAGATCGCTATGAGAAACTAAATCTAATTTACTCAACTAATCTCGACCTATGCTATCCAGAATTCTTTTATAAATTATTTAACTCTGTACTCTTTTAAACATAAATATAAATTTGCTCTCACACTAATTTTTTTTTGTATTTAAGTCTATCATATGTTCTCATTTCTCTTAATTTTGGTGAGGTTCTTTCTTTACATTAAGTTATGATTTATTTTATTATCATTAATATGCCAATCTAAACAACCGTGTGAGCTTAGCGTATGAAGTTTTCTTATCCCTTTTAATTAGACCTCCATGGATTGAGGTTATTACCCTCCCCCCTTTTTAGTAAGATCTGAATGTTTATTCTTAATTAATAAGCTTGCCAGATTGTTTTCAGAGTTGACCTATTTTCATATTTTTTTTCTATTAATATAAAAAAAGAAAATGTTATTTATTTAACTTCATCTAGAATAAAGCAATTCTACCCGGGTAACTCAATCATTGAAAAATTAATGCTCTCCAATATGTTAAAATATTATTCATTTAATTCTGAAAGGGTGATTGATTATTATTTTATATATATATAATATCAGTTTTATTCTTTTATACTCTTAATATTTCAAATACTTGAATATTCTCAGGTTGTAAAATCCATGAAGGTGGGATTTAATTATATTAAGTAGCAGGGAAAGAAAAGGGGCTAATTTAAAAATCTTTTTGCAATAAATTAAGACTTTTCTATATATATACATATCACGTAGCATAGCGTTACTTGCTTAAATTATAACAGAATGAGAATCATGTATTTTAAAGCAGTAAATGCCAGGTCATGTCGTTAGGGACATGTTTCCGTCCTGTGTTGCTGACCTACGGCTTATCTTCTAGTCTGGGGATTGTGACGAGTTCAGACCCATAGATTTTTCTTCATGTTCTGTCTTGTGGATAGTTGAGCTTCCCAGAACCACCCTACATATAAAAAGGTTTTAGTGTGTCAGTGATTCCAGTATGCATGGGCCATGCCAGACCTAATCTCATCTCTCTAAGCACTGCCATAAAGAAGGGAGTCTTAGATTTTTCATTTTCTTTGTCCAGATGCATAATCTCACTTTGAATTCTCTGCTTTAATGTCAGCACTGCCACCTCTCCATTCATTATTGATTTCTTTGCTAAATTACCTCATTTTAATGCTTTAATAATGAAATTGCACTCTGCTCATATATATAAATTCCAAATATTATTCATCAGTTTAATTAATAACCTTATTTCTAGTTTATTTTAAAATCCCACCATCATAATCTATTCTTGGGGAAACAAAGTGCTCTCTTTTCGAATTGTTAAGAAATATTTTGTCTGATAACTAAATATGATTTTCAAACATATAATTAATAAATATTATTTCTAATAACTAAACATAATTCTCAAATGTATTTTATTGATTTCCACGACTGCAATGGCATGAAAATAATTTGTCATATATAATGAATTCTAGAATACTCCCTGAATTTGTATGTCAGTCACCATCTCTCAGAACCATCAGTAAAAGCATTAATCATGTTATGTGATTTTGTTTTGTAATGAATGATTGGCATCTTAATCTTACCCACCTAAGATATGTATTTATGTATAATATGTTATTTAATCAAGTAAAAGAGCATATGAGTAAAAATAGCGTGAATGACTATACGTAACCACCTACTGCTAGGTAGAATTTTCACTCACATCCTAATGGGTATATAATCACCCTATTATATTATTAAACATTTTATTATCCAAATCATTTGTGCTGTTCAAATTACCTTCTCTCCACTTCTATATACATTTATCTATACATATGCATTTCTATTAAATTTGTGAATGAGGTTCAAATCCCCTATTAATGAGTTAATTATATGATATAATTTCTAGGTTACATGACATAGCTTTAGTCAAGTATTGACACGATAAAATGTGTCATTGTCTTCTCCGCTCTGCTAGTGGGCTGGAGTTTAGAATAAATTCTCATGTGCCATCATTAGGTTATTCATTAGATGTTTGATCTGGGATTTGAAATACATTTTTTGAGTTCCAGCTCATGTTAGATGGATCAACATGTTTTGACAGTTACAGTATATATATGTGTGAGTAAATACACATCTTTACTCCAGATAATGAGCTCAAATGGTTCACCAAAAAGTCTCATAAATCAAAAATCTCATATAAAAACAAGTCAATTACAATGAATTCCTATGGGGGAAAATTTAGTTTTTATTTTGACTTCAAAATTCATAAAACCCAATTAAAAAATAGAGCTTATTACTTTTTTTTTAAAAAGGCATAATCAATGAATAAATATTTCACTAAGCTTATTATTAATAAATAAATAAAAAAGTACTAACCATTTTAGGAAAATATACTGCATTTTAAGAACTATAATTTTTAAAAATAAAATTAAATAATTTTTTGATCAATAGTTTGTCACTTTGTGTCTTGTCTATGTAACCTGAGAATGGCATTTCATGAAACATGAATCATTAAATTAAAATAAAGAATAATGGGGGGTGGGGGTGATTTAAAACAATGTACATTTTAAATTTTATTTTGGAAGCATTTTATATCCTGTTGTTAATGTTTTTGATTTCTGTAATATCTAGTTATTAGAATTATGATTTTTTTTTTGCACAACTTATTTTTGTTTTACATAAATGTAGTCAAAATCAAATGAAAATTAGATGAAAGATATTTACAATTGATTTACTATTGTTTTAGTAATACTTTTTTTATTTTGCTGATATTGCATTTTTTTATATTTGCAATAAAAGCTGCCATTTAACTTGAATATGTAAGAAAAAAATATGAGATTATTGATTTAAAATTGAGCACATAAAATAGATTATTGACTGCATAACATTTCTTTCTCTTTTTTTCAAACTCAAAATAACTTACAATTACAATCATTGAATTTTTGTGTTTAGACAAAATTAATATTCATAAGAATTTTAATCCAAAATTCATTGAATAAATGTATTTTAATTAATGTACACATTCTGAAATATTATATTAATACACTTTCTTGTTTTGTGTAATCCAACTAAGTGTTTGATTATGCATTGTACTAAATAAAACTTCCATTTTTTTATTTCAGGAGCAAGCTTTTCATGATAAAAATCTTTATTTTGGGTATATATCATAAATAAAAACATTAATTGTCTTGCAAAGATACTGGATGAAAATTAGAGAAGTATATTAATTATATTTTAATTCTATAATCAAAACATTATTTCTTTGAATGCATGACTCGTCTAAAAACGAGAAGATTTGACATCACTCTAAATCGGCTACTTTTTATCCCACGTATACATATAATATGTCATTCGAAAGAAAATCAAAAGTTCTGTAAGATGGTGCCCTCTTCAGATTTATTTTACAAGTAAAAAATCAATAAAAATGACCATATATGTCAAACAAAACCAAAGCACCGCCTCCTCACCAACTTTTCTTGAATCTTATTGGCTGTCCCACTTCTGTCAGAAAGGGAAATGGCTGCCAAAAAGTAAAAAGTTACGTTCGTTTTGATTTTTATTACGAAAATTATAAACGAATGTTTACAACATTTTAAACAATATTTGAATTGAATTACAAATTATTATTGATAAAATAATACTAAAAATCAAATTATTTTAGAAAAATAGTTAAGATATTACCAAGAATTATTTATTTATTGCTACATATTGATCGTAACGTTAAAGTGAAAAAAAAAAGATTGCTGACGCAATCTTTTTTGGTTGGTTGAATAGCGGTTACTTTTATTTCACCGCAATTGAATATTTTTTAAATTATAAATCAAATTTTATTTTTGAAAAGACTTTCGTTTGTTTCATAATCTGACAATTCAGTAATATACTTTTTACAAACGAAACTAATGTATTTATATTATTAAAAGTGATCTATTTTAACAATAGATTTTGTTAAAGTTGTGAGTTGGCCAATTACAAGTTTTGATTTTTAACTCATTCGGCCAATTAAATAATAATCGTTGAAAGGGTTATAACTATAATCAAAACATAATATTATACATTGTACAATAAATAAGCTCTGTACTATACTATACTTTTTTAACGTCTTTGAATGAAATAGCATTAATGAAATCACTATTCTATAACAACAACAATTTTACATAATGATGACAATTAAAAAAAAATTGGAATTATTTTAAAGATTGTTGTAATGAATAATTGAATGTAAATCTAAATGGTGTACAAAGTGATGATGATTGCTACAGCAAATCCTAATATAAAGGTTTGTCAGATGCAGAGACAAAAGTATATTTACTTTCCACTTTTATCAATGATAATATTAAATGAATACTTGAAAACAAATTATTATATAATCCAATATTAATTTTGTTAGCAAAGAAATATTCCTAAACAGATGTCTTCTATAATAAAACAATGAAACTTTCTGATTTTTATTTTTAAAAAATTTAAAAAAATTATTAATAATGATCAGTAAAGTCATTTTATTCAAAATTTTACCCAGAATAATTTAAATTAATAATAATAAATTCTATTTTAAAATATGCACATTTGCAATTTATGAAAAAATTTAATAACTTTAAAAATTCTTTAATATTTATTTTTATTATATGATAATTATTATATTTTCTCAATTAGGTATGTTAATTCTATGGAGGATTAAATATTTTATCTTTATTATTATATAAATTAATTTTATTATACAAATTATATCTTCAATCATATGTATAAAAAAATCAATGTCATATCAGCAATTAACAGTTAAGCATTTATCAAAGTCAAAAAAAAAAAAAACCTATTAATTTTTCGAAGAATTTTAATAAGAGCTTTGTCTAATTGTAATGCATCTGCATATCTGAATATGATTCAGAATTTGAATCCAGGAGAATAAGCATTGGAAATTATTTTAATTACAAGCAGATATATAATTTTTGTTTTAGGAAGCTAACTCACAGCCAGCACACCCAGTAATGATCAGTATATAAATAATTAATTATTATTAATTAGAAGTTAAAGATCCTAGGTAAATTTTGGTTGCCCAAACGAATGCCAATGTGCAGTATGTATATAAACATAAAGTTAAACTAGTCAATAAATAATCAAAATTACCCCAAATCCATAACTCAACCAGTCTAGCCAAGAAAATAAAATCTAAAACACTACCAATGGTTTCACTGCTACAAGCAGACTTCTCAAGTGTAAAGAACTACAAAATAGCAACATATTTATACTGAACATTACTCACATTTCCATATACTTCCCATCCACCCTTAATATTAAAAGAACTTTTAAATAAGTTATTTCAGAATCATAAAATTTTAATAATAAAGATTCTTTAATTCTTCTTTTTATTTCATTTCTCTCAAAGAAGACAATCTTAGCTTCATCAAAATTAATAGTGTGGCCTGTATCTTTTTCATTGACATACAAAACAGAACTAAGATATTTATTTCTAACCCTACTTTTATGTACTTTTATTCTTTCATTTAAGCTCAAATTACTCTGACCTATATATACCTCCTTATAAAAACAAGGGATAATATACACTACTCGAAGAATAGACTTCCTATCAAAATTTCCTTTGTATTATTCAATAAATTATTCAAAGTAATACCCCTTTTCCAAGCAATTAATTTTGATGAAGCTAACATTGTCTTCTTTAAGAGAAATGAATTAAAAAGAATTAAAGAATCTTTATTATTAAAATTTTATGATTCTGAAGCAATTAACTTATTGAGAAGTTTTTTTAATATTAAGGGTGGATGGAAAGTAAATGGAATTGTGGGTAATGTTTAGTATAAATATGTTGCTATTTTATAGTTGTTTCCACTTGAGAAGTCTGCTTGTAGCAGTGAAACCATTGGTAGAGTTTTAGATTTTATTTTCTTGGCTAGTCTGGTTGAGTTTTGGATTTGGGGCAATTTTGATTATATATATATAACTAATATGACACACCCTTCATTACTGTTGAAAGATATCAATTCCTATAGTACTGAGACTATACTTGACTTTATTAAATTTATTAGCAGATATTCAAATCAAAATTAAAATAAACATTTTTGCAATTAATCTTAATAATTACAAATCCATCTATACAATTTTATTGCAAATGAGTACCTACTATATATATATTGAGTAGTTTTATAATAGCATGTTGAAACCGCCTGAGGGCGTGGTTTGTTTATAAACAAAGATAAATATAATGTTGCCAGGGCCGGGGTTTTTTTTGGTTTGTTTATCGCATTTAAAAGTAATATCAAATAATTTTTTTTTTAAAAAAATGCATAAATCAAAATGAATTTTAAAAAGTAGTTAATTTTTATTCTTTTCATTACTTATATTTATAAATGAATTTAAAAGATACTTAATTTTTATTCTTTTCATTACTTATATTTTCGGGCTGGGGTTTTTTTTTTTTTTGGTTTGTTTATCACATTTAAAAGTAATATCAAATATTTTTTTAAAAAAAATACATAAATCAAAATTATTTTTAAAAAGTAGTTACTTTTTATTCATTCATTTCCTTACTTATATTTTCGATTTAGTATTCTATGAAATCAACTTTTTTTTTTAACTTACAAATAAATATATTTACATTTAATGGTTATTCGATGAAATCAATACATTTACAATAAAAAGTCAAACTTTTTTTGGGGGAGGGGATTACAATTCTTAACAAAACAGAACACAACTCAAAGGTTGACTAACTTTTTTGGCTCTTCAGGAACAGCATGCATGCAGCTTCAAGCTCTTTTGTTTGATAACTCTTCCAGCAGTCAGAGAACTTTGGCATTCGGAAACTTTACTATTTCAGCAATTTTATTAAGCTTGCAGTTGTTTTCGCAGAAACATGACTTAGAGTGTGATTAGATCAAAATCATGCTTGCACCTGCACTTGCCAAATTTTTTGAGCAGGAAATCTGGGCTATGGAAGCATGAGGCTATGCTCACAATTGTTAGTAAACATTCATAAAACATGGGACAAAGAGGGGGAGAAGGTCTTAATGAATATTAAAATAGTTTTGACATTCGGAATTTTAGCCACCCTCACACAATACTGTACCCAAAAGTGAAATGTGATCGCACATCAAAAATGCATAACACAAATATGAGTTGTAAGCTGACATGATAGCTTCTGCGGCAGATTAAACATCATGTTTCTGTGCATTAGCATAGAAATAGATACAGCCACCATGTACAAACGACTATTTCTAGGCTTATGCATTAGAAATAGAATGTTCGATAGCAGAGGCCACCTAAATGGCATATTTCTGTGTTCTAGCATAGAACTAACAATAAAATAAAAAACACAATATTTGCAAATTAATTTTTGGTCTAGGGGAACATAGATAACTAGTAGAAACTATATATGTAATAAAGTGTATATACAATTTTATTTTAATTATCTAATTTATATAGTCATAGGTAATGATCAGATTGAACATATGTGAAAACAAGTCTTTATGCAAATTCAATCATATTTACTGAATGCTATCCTACCTCTAACTTAATACTATTATTATTAAACAACAAAATAAACAATCGGCTTGGACTTCAGATGAGAAACAACAAGCAACAAAATTATTAAGAATAACAATAATTTTATCAACAAATGGAATAAAAATGTATGTCATCATCATCAACCATTATCAATCCACTGCAGAATGAAGGTCTCTCCAAGTTCAATGCATCTTCTCCAATCTTTAGCTTCTCTTCTCTACATCTCCCCTGCACACTTTTTTATTTCATCCATCCATCTCACATGTGGTCTCTTTCTGGGTCTTTTACAATCTCTTGGAATCCGGTTTAAGATTTTAATTGTCCATCTATTATCATCTCTTTTAGCAATATGTCCAGCCCAAATCCACTTCAGTCTTTTAATTTTTTCAATGAGGTCAGTAACATCTATTTGTTCTTTTACCCATACATTGCGTTTTCGA
The DNA here is from genome assembly GCA_028023455.1 of Epiperipatus broadwayi. NCBI lineage: Eukaryota > Metazoa > Onychophora > Udeonychophora > Euonychophora > Peripatidae > Epiperipatus > Epiperipatus broadwayi. Next base: position 5,775,973 of record JAQFVV010012401.1, read on the forward strand.
TTTCTTCTTGTTACTCCCAACATGCATCTTTCCATATGTCTATGAATGGTCTGAAGTCTCTATATTGCTCTTCTATTAGGTGTTCAAATCTTAGATCCATAAGTAAGAACTGGTAAAACACATTTATTAAAAATCTTCCTTTTCAAACACAGACATATTTCCATTTAGTATCAAATTATTTCTACCACAAGTACTCCAACCAAGTTTAATTCTATGATTATTTCATCCATTATGTTTCCATCTGTATTAATAATCTGACCAAGGTATTTGTAACTGTATGTACATATTTATATTTATGATTGTATGAAGAGCTAGCGTAAGAGGAAATTTTTTTTGGAAATTCACAATAATTCTTCGAGAAACAGTTTATATCAAGTTCATTCAATTACCTTGATATCTCTATGAATGTAGACATATATTTCTGTCTCAATGAATGTATATATATGATCATTAAAGTCATTAATTTTAAATGACTGCTAGAAATATTATTATTTTAACTTCTTGCGATTTATTCCATTGTAGTTTTCATATGAGTTTTCTAGATATTTAGAGCATTGAAATAAGTATATTTACAACTTTTTTCGTAGAAGAACATTTCCCTTTTATGGTTCATTAGGGGTACATTTTCTTATAGTGAAAGTTTTGCATATTTTTAAATTCAGTTTTAAATAGTAATTAACAGACTAGCAGGATCAAAATTAATTTTAAGGCATTCTTTTGTTTACAGCTCAATAGTCAGCTACACCATTGGAAAGGTCAGGGAAGGCATTCTGAAGTTTTACCCCTGAGAGTACGGTATTTTCTTAAATAATCATTATAATTTTTGACTTCTCTCCAGTAAGTGATACGATAAAAAAATGATAATAATTCCCAACTTTTATATATAGCAGACAATAAAAGCTTTAGTTGGATCCCATACAAATGTTCTTTTTTTTAAAAATAATTCCTTATTTTAAAATAAAAATTATATATTTTACTTTCTACACTTATTATTATCATTTTCAAAACACATTAAAATTTATTTCATACACATGACTTTTTAATATTCTAGAATATGTAATAAAAAATATTAAGATAAAATCCATGCCTGTAAACTCAGTCATAATGGTTACATTTGCCCCTCCTCCTCTTAAAGAATAAAATAAGAGTCAATTTAGCATAAACATGGCTCAATTTTATTTCTACTCTAAAAAAAAAATCTTTTAATCTTACAATAATGTCACGCTTAATTATATTTCTTTAAAAATGGATTTACAAGCTGGTTTGAACATAACAACAATGTCATTCTTAGTCTAGATGAATTTAAAAATCCATTAAAATTATTTATTGCATTTGATCATCCATCTGCAATGCTGAAATGAACAAAGAAATCTCCCATTCACAATGAATGTATCATGCAAAATTAACACCAAGAGAGTTATCCCACCAAGCACAAATATAACATCAACCAACCCTATGTAAATAAACAGTACATTTAACTAAAGTCTTGCTCTAGCTAATACATAAAACATCGTAAGAATTATGCCTGGCTCACTTTTGAGGCTGATAAATATAATCCTATACCTAGCTTACTTTTGAGACTTAGAGGCTAACGAATATAAATATATGGTTAGGAACAGTACTGAGATAAGGACTTTGATATATCAATAAAACATGATAACTTCAAAACAATGAAAACCCCTCCATTCATCCTCAATTCAGAAAAAACATGATCATCCATTGATAAATTCATAAAAATAATTATGGTTTCAAATTATATAGTGTTTCCTTTTACATGCTTTAGCAACTAACATTTATATTTAATTCATTTATCAAGACTTGTTTATCAACTATAGCAGCACAATTCATTTTTAAAACTAATCATTTTTTTTTGATGCTCAATAATATCTCCTTTTATAATGTGTACTATATTTATTTGTTCGTTCTCATATATCAAGTACATGTTAACATGTCCAGAATCATCAACTTATAGGCCATCCTTATTCAAAGAAGGATTAAATTTTGCTTTTCTCTAAATACTTTATCTCCTCACTTTCCATCCTATCATTACACATTTTTTAATAGCTCTATCAAGAGTATAATTTGTTTTTCTAGTAGATGATTGTGGTTCATGCCCAGATTGATAGTAATATCTCCTATTATTAATCTCAGTTCTTCACTTTGTTTTTCAAATTTTTTATTCAATTCAGTGAACAAGCTTTCCATGTAATATTTATTTTGTTTTTACCAAATTCTGTGAATATGTTCACAATCATATTCACAAACTTACTATTATGAGTCTCAGTTTTACTTTTCTGAGCTTCTGTTTTTGCTTTAGCTCAGGCAATCATATATACAAATTGTAATAAAATTAGCCAATTACTTTTCTATAAAATTTTTAAAAAAAATTATATCAAAACTCTAATAATTTTTCTACTGTTATTTGACTAGAATGCCCACCCCTCTTTTCCACCATGTAGCCTTCCTATCACTGCAATTTATGTTAATTTTAATACCTTATTTTATTTATTTGCATACTACTAGTTTTACCAAACTATTTCTATCACTGTTACTGTTTAATACACTCATGAGTTTATTGACTGATTTTTATTTTTGTTTATAACAAAATAAATTATTATATTTTTCATTCGACCAAGTATTTATATTCCATATTTCAATTACTAATTTATTTATTTATTCCAAATACTAATAAATATATATATATATATATTTTTAAAATAAACTGGGTCCAATCCCTGTTTGTATTGATCAAGATAATCCTGGGAATAATGCCCCCAAATATGCCAGTAACTGCTCTTTTAAACAATTGGTAATCATAAAACAAACTAAAAAATACAATATTTGCAAATTAATTTTTAGTCTAGGAAACTATAGATACCTAAACGGCAACTGTATACATGGTGGACTGTATATATAATTTTATTTTAATTGACTAATTTATATAGTTATCGGTAATGATCAGACTGAACCCACACATGAAAACAAATTTTTATGCAAATTCAATCTAAATATTTCCTGAATGCTATTTCCATCTACCTTAATACTATTATTAAATGACAAAATAAATAATCAGCTTGAACTTTGGATGAGAAACAACAAGCAATAAAATTATTATCAACAACAATAATTAGACCAACAAATAGAATGATAATAATAATGAAAAAATTTATGGATATATTTACATTTATGATTGTAAGAAGCGCGAGCGTGAAAAGAAAAATCTTTGGGAATTCATAATAATTCCCCGAGAAACAGTTTATAGTAAGTTCATTCAATTATCTTGATATTTCTGTGAATGTAGACATATATTTCTGTCTCTGTGAATGTAGATAAATGTTTCTGTCTACATGAATGTAAGATATATGACCATTAAAATCATTAATTTTAAATGACTGCTAGAAATATTATCATCTTAACTTCTTGTGATTTATTCCATTGTAGTTTTTCTACAAAAGTTTTCTAGATATTTAGAGCATTGAAATAAGTAGATTTACAATTTGCTTCATAGAAAAACATTTCACTTTTAAGATTCATTAGTGTTACACTTTCTTAAACTGGAAGTATCGCATATTTTTAAGTTCAGTTTTAAATGATAATTAACATACCGGCAGGATCAAAGTTAATTTTAAGGCATTCCTTTGTTTACAGCTCCATAGTCAAGTACACCATTGGAAAGGTCAGGGAAGGCATTTTGAAGTTTTATTCCTGAGACTGCATAATATTTCCTTAAATAATCATTACAATTTTTACTGACTTCTCTCCAGTAAGTAATGTGATAAAAAAGTAACAATAATTCCCAACTTTTATGTATAGCAGTCAATAGAAGAAACTTCAGTTGGTTCCCATAGCAACGTTATTTTTTTTAAATAATAATTTTTATTTTAAAATAAAAATTATAATGCATTTTACTTTTTACACTTATTATCTTTTTCAAAACACTTTAAAATTTATTTTATACACAAGACTACTTTTAATATTCTGGAATATATAATAAAGAAAAATATTCACATAAAAGTCATGACTGTAAACTTAGCCATGAGGGTTACAATATATATTATATGAAGTATTTTTAAGATTTAAGTTTGAGACTTTATTATATTGGTTTTTCAGATAATGGAAACACACATATAATCTAGCATTGATAACTTGGATTATATTTCATAAATTAATTCAAAGTGATACTTTTTTTTAGTATTTATAGTGTGTGGCCATGTGTATCAGTTGTATGAGATAGTGGATAGCTGAAGGGATCTTGAAAGTCTGTGTTCAAATCCCCTATAATTATATTTATAGGAATAGTAAATCTTATTTTTGAAATATTTTGAAGAATAAAGAATTATGATAGAGAATTTATTTTTGTTCTGCAGTAGTAATATATAAAGATTCTTGTTAAATTTTTTTGTTTCAAAGGAATTTGTTTCAATGGAAACATATAACTGCAAAAAAATTGATAACACTATTAGGATTTACAATTTCAAATCATCCAAATACCAAAAATTATAGGTAATAATGCATTCTACATAATATAAATGTTAAACATATATATAATATTTACTTATGTATAATTTAATTTACATTAAAAATTTACTATATCAACAAAAATAATTAACAAAAAATAAATGCAACTGAAACAAGACAGCAGAATAATAAATTAAGAGAAAACACATCTTAATATACATGTGCTGTATTATGCTCAAATATAAATGAAAAAAAAAAAGTATCCTTCTTTATTTTAATGTATTTATTACCCTTCTTAAAATGAAAATTGTTAAAGAAATGCAGAAGATAATATACCTACATGGTCTTTTGCTAAAATTATTGTATAAATCCAATATTTTTAGGCAATGGTGTATTATTACTTATATTATGTTTACTTGAACAATCTTTTTGCTAAAATCTTATGAAGATTTACCACTTTTTAGCATAATATACCATGTTTATTAGAACATTATTTCTATTCTTATTTTCTACCCATATATTTAATACTCTTTCAGCCTTCAATAAATATTTATTACATTTACAGATAGAGCTTTAACAGTTTTAGCAACATGTATGAATTTCTTTTTTCTTTTTTAATATTTTATGAACTGACAATTCAATCTTATTGAATAGCTGACCAGTTTTACTATATAACTTTTTTCTTTCAAAACTAAATCACCATTATCTTTGTTTTAGGGTCATTTTAATGAAATTTTTACTTTCTAATTCACAATAGCAATATAAGGACATAATGAGTGCAAATTGGTGTAATTACAAAATGACTGAATAAGTGTATAAAATATAAAAATGGCTATTGCTATTCATGAAATTTATAATTTTTTATCTAAATATATATTCAAATCATGAGTCACTGAATCTGTAGATTATGAGAGTTGATATATTCTGATCAATTGTATTTTTTATCATTTATTACTTCTCATTTTTAAAATTAACATATGGATAACCAATAATTTTATAAAAAAATATGTGTAAAAATACATATATATAATTAACTATTTACAAAAAATATAAACATTTATTTTAGATGATGTTATTAAAATTGATAGCCTAATTATACAGAAATAAATTTCTTAGCATCTCTGCAAAATTAAGAAATACCATATTGCAGAAGAAAGTTCTATTTAAAAGTTCAGTACTATACTATATTCATAATGCTAAGTTACAAGAATTTAAGACCATTTTTACAAAATTTGATAAATTACTTTATTCAAATTTAATTTGTTTGCTTAAATGTTTTGAACATTAGTTGAGTAAAAAGGTTCATTCTGTATATTAATTTTATTAACTGTAGCTGAGCATGCTTTCAGTTGCTGAAGCCAGATTCATAATGTTCATGGGATGGCTACTTATGCTGTAGCATTTAAATATACACTGCTAATTTATTGCTAACCACAACCAGATTATTAATATAAAAAAAAGAGATTAGCATCTAACTCTCCAACAAATGAAATATTTAAATTGATAATATAAATAATTTAGCATTTTACATTTAAATGCTGCAGCATACCTAGCCATCCCATGAATGCTATAAATCTAGTTTCATAAGCCGAAAGCTAACTACAGTTAACAAAATTAAAATACTGAATAAACCTTTACTTAACCAATCTTTGAAAAGAAGAATAACTTGAATATTCAAATTTAAATGAATTTTATTTATTTTGTAAATGAAATTAAGTTCATTTTTTAATGTAACAATAAAAGATAATTTCCAATAAATTTTGATATCTGTTATTTCATTTTTTCTAATTAGCAATTTTATAGATATAATTTTTATTTTAAAACATTTTCATATAATAGTTTGTTATATAAACATTTAATGTTTTTTATTATCCTAAAAGTAAAATAAATATGTGGAAGTCAATTTTATTAAATATATATCATTTGATGTTTTAAATATGTTTCACTAAAATATCTGATTAATTTTTTATAATTCACTTTTTATTATTTATTGTCTTAGCTTCAAGTGTACGGCTGTTACAAGTGTTCTAAAACATAGGACTTGGATGTAGTTATATACTATATGTATGCATATATAATATCTACAGCAGTTTATCAGTCAATTATTTTAACCACCAGCTCTATTCCTGTAATCTGAGCTACATTAATCTAAAGTAATTAACCTCTTTATGGTTGAGTGGCTGCAAGTTTGACATTCTTTTTTCCAGCTGTATTTTTCTTTCATATCCCTTGTGAGAAATCAAATATCAGTACAAATACTAGGCACCTTTTTAAATATAAATTTAGTCAAGTTGGATAAATAATTGTTGCAATTATATTATCTGAAAGCAGTACATAGTTAGAGTGTGGATTTTATTTTATAATATATATTATTTTAAAAACAAAGTGACCAATTTTTCAAACATGCCATTTATTATATACTTTTTAATTTAAGTTATTTAAATATATTTAAAGCTTGTTTTAATTCATCAACTAATATTAATTCATTGCAAGATAAATGTCTTTCCAATATTTCTCTATAAATTTCTATTATAAGCTTTCAACAATAATCCAACAAACTAACTTATCTTGCTTCTTTATCTTAAGTTTGTTTAATATACATATAACTAATGGATGTAACAGTTTCTCATGCAGGCTGTTTTATTTTAAGAAACGAATATTAAATCATACCTATTGAATAGATTATTATATAAATAAATAGAGAAGAGTTTGATATTGTGGAATGTTTAATAACATTTAAGGAGACAGAGAATCCATTTGTAAAGACAGATCTTAATATATCATGAATAAATAAGCAGTATTGAATTTAGGATTAATAGATATAAAATATTATATTAAATTAAATACCTGTATAACGCGTCCTGACATTTTATCACATGCAGTATATCATGTTTAATATGCAAATATTGTCATCAGTGCACTTTTCACTAATGTCCAAATCACTTGTACTTTTCAGTACATTACAAAATTATTATGCAATATTTTAATATAAAACATCATTTATATAATAAATAATTTTTAATAAGTATTTTATTTTTGTAATTAGTAAATGGTTTGATTGCAAGTCTTTATTTCCTCCTTTTTTGAAAAACTACTTAATATCAATTTAGTCATGCAACAATTATTTTTAGTTCAGATAACACTCGTAATATTTCCTGAAACAATATTTATCAAAGCAACTGCATCAACTACAAAATCTAGATCATTTAAACAATCTCCATTTATTTTCATTCTTTTAGCTTCCAATTTAATACACAAAATACTTCTGTAAAGTTTTTCTGGAGATATCCTCATCCATATTATTTTTTTTTAGTATTATCATGTAAATGCTGTTTCACTGTGATAAAATATTTTCCATAATATATAAATCTAATACAAATAACTGATAATTATTACTTTTTCTAAAACTTCTGTACTAAGATATAACCACTTTTAAATTCAATTTTTTAAAAATTTGGATTGAATACAATATTCTTTGTAGATGGTTTGTAATTGACAGAAAACTGATGGTCTAACATCTACTTTTCATCTTTCTTAGATATCAATATCATTATTTCATACTTCCAAAGTTTGGTACATCATCATTTAGACACTTGGTATACAGCTTTTCTAACAATTTAACTATTTTTTTACATGGTTTTTTTTTACAATATTTTTCTATCATTTCTTGGAGCTTTTCCAATCTTCACTGATTTAATTACACATCTCACCTCCTATATTTCAAATACTTAGCATTTCAAAAGATAGAATTATAAAGGCTAGTTTGTTTTCTTATTTCTTAATTATTAATGCATTTTTTTTATAAAATTTTCCTTCTATCATCATTAACATTTTTTGTATCATTTTATAAAATATTAAATATTCATTTTCTACAAATCTACTATTTTTTGAATATTCTCTTTTTTTTTCTTTGTTTCTTTACACTTTGCTTATTGATAAATTGTTCCTTTTGATATGTGTTGTTATCATGTAAAGAATATTATTTATTTTTATACTGAATAAGTTAAAAGTCTGAGTTATTATCAAAGTCTGTTACTATTTTTTTTAAAAAATTGCTCTATAATTTTACATTAAATAATCAGTGATTACTTCCTGTATTGAATCTATTAAGTGCATAATAGTCTTGAATATATATTTTTGTTAGTCAAAATATAATCAATTTTGCAATATTTCATTCAAATGCTTTCTTAACCATTCCCATTGAATAAAAAAAAACAAAAACATAATATACTGATTATTTTTTCCTGAAAATCCTACAAATCAATGTCCCCTTGTACTTCCGACACCAAAAGCTAATTTATATACAACACTCTCTTCTTTCAACACTTGTCTAATTCTAGCATTCAAATTCATGATTATTTTAAAATGTTGTTTAGTCTTATCAAAAGCTTCTATATAAAAAAAAATCTCCATTTCTTCATTAAAATAAGAGCTTATTAGAACATGAACCTGAATTATCTGCAATTTGGTATCTTCCATTAAATGCATCTATATTGCAATGGTAGGGGGAAAGGAATGACAGCACTAATCATCATCCCGAAACATCATCTAAAAGGCATATGAATAAATATAACATTGCCAAATAACAAAGAAATAAATATAAACGCAGTATAGGAGAATTAGCATTTAATAAAACTAAATACTATAAATAATAAGTTGCATACATAATATCATCAGTAATAGAGATAAATAATCATCCCTTGTGATTGGATTTAAAAGGGACTCAAAATAGACCATGCCAAACTTAGGGCATGATGTACAACAATGCATCTACTAAATGCTAAAGTATAAAAAACCCTGGAATCCTGAAACATGCTGATCATCATCAATGTTCAAGCCATAGGGTACCATGGGTATACAGGTCAACTATACACTAAATTTTCTTTTAAAAAATATAAAATGTATTGAATGAACTTTAAAAGTGATCTTAACTTTTGCACCATCCAGAGATTTATCTGAGTATACAAACACAAACCTAAACCCCCACATATAAATTAACTATTATTGCTCCAGAGCTAGCTCAAGATCACAAGAACATTGTGTCTGTGAACAAAGTAAAGAATAAATGTATATGTTTACTTTAATTTGAGCAGTTTAATGGGATATTTTACAAATCCCTAAAATACTATGCTATAAGAAATCCAGTCATACACTGCAAATTCATAGAACAAATAGCTGAAAGAATAAAAACATTAACACAACTATTTTTTAACAATTACTTTATAAATTAACTAATAAATTAAATCAAAAAATTGAGAAAAATTATAATAACATGATAATGCCAACTTTCATATTCTATCAATATACATAGAATTTCATATAGAAAAATCTATTGACTTTTATTATATTACATTAATTAACCTTTATTTTTTGGTTTAGTTCTTTTTTAATAATTAAATATAAAACAATATCTCATAAATAAGAAAATTTTAAAATAACTAAAACTACTTTTTTACAACTTTGGAAGGAAAATTAAATGAATAAAAAATATTTAAAAAAAATTAATAAAAGTTATTTATTATTATCAACTATTTATAATAAGTTATTTATAAATACAGATGTACACACTACAATACCTTAGATTACCATGTTTTTTTTCAGTCCTTTTGTAATTATCTTTCTTGTAAACTTCAACTGTTTAGTTTAAACAATTCTTTTTTTCTCCTGTTAATTTTTCTTTTTGTAAGTTCTAATTTCCATTATAATAACTTTTCCATTAACAGATTTCCAGGTTAATATATACAGAAATGTATCTATTTTTATAAAATAATATTCTCACACTAATACAGGCTGAATTTTTCCATTTTCTTATATAATAATTTGCAGATCAGATTACCACAGAATGACAGCCATGCTTTTGGATAAAAATAAGGTTGTTGCAGATTTCAGTAGGATTATCCCCTGTCTACTTGTTTTTAGTGAACATGCTACATGGTAATGTTTGATGATGCTCAGCTTCTGGCTAAAACATAGCACATAATTTTCCTCAAATCCATTTTAAAAATCATTTTGTAAATTAGTTGCGAGATGAGTCTTGCTTCTGACTACAAAACTATTTCTCACTGTTCTCTTCATAACTGAAATGCTGTTACTATTTCCTACAATAACTGAATCAAGAATGACTTCCTCACAAAATACTGAAGACTGCTGTTCACCCTGCCTCTATGTTATTTTTTTTGGAACAATCCTGTTTCTCATCCAATCACATCCTACCTCAGACATGAGAAATCCTGACTGAGTCTATTTTTGCTAAAGATTATTTGGTTATTCTCTCCTTTTTTAATTAAAAAATGCAACCGTACAAATTCCTCTATAGTTATTTTTCTCTTAATTACCAACAAAAATATTTTAATTATATAAACATCTTTGATTTGAATATTACTTTTTGTTTTAGGGATAAAGAAAAGAGGCGGGAAAATAATTTTCATTAATTCAAGCAAAATCTCTTAACAAATATATTAAAACCATACTTTTTTCTTTTAAAAATCTGATAAATAAAAAATACAATTTTACATATTTAGCCTCTCTTTTTTTTTTTTTTTAAAAAAAAAAAAGAAGTTAAAACAAATCAATAAATTGCTGAAGAATGAAAAAAATATTTTTTTAAATAAAAAAATTAAAGCTAATAAATAAAATTCCAGAAGAGAATAAAAAAAATTATTTGTTTTACTATTTTAAAGAAAAAATTAAATCTTATCAATTCCCTATTCTAACTTTACTTTAATAAAATTGGAATATCTGACATGGCCAGATTTGGCCTGTCTATATTACAATACTCCTCACTGAAAATGATGAGTTAATAAAATGGAGATGTCCATTTCATTTCTCACTATTTTAAATTTATATTCCTAATTTTCACAATGCTATATGGATAATTGGGTAAATCCAGTCTATTCATAACGGCTAATTGAGTTTCACCATGACTAAATTTCTTCTCTTGAGTTGAGCAGTAATAATTGTTTCCACTCCTTGTTTTCTCCAAACTACTTAATCTTTCTTATCTTCCATACTTCTTCCTGTGGATTATGTCTATTATTTCTTTTAATGGACCTATTCTTTATATTAGTTTTTTCTCTCATTTTAATGCACACCTGGGTCTCATTTTACATGATAGATAGGTTCCTCAGAAAACATGCACAAAAGAAATTGCACAAAAATAGACATAACTTACCTTGAAAAAGGGGAAATACGGACTGTGATTTTTCAAAAATCGCATAAAAACAAAGCACCAATGTAAAATTACTTTAAAATTCGCGCAAAAAAAAAAGGGAGTTAAAATATGACTAATAAAAAATTTCAAATTTGAAAAAAATTGATACAGGACAAACTTTTTTTAACTATAATATTTAATTTTATTCAAAACAATATATTTTTATGCATAATTTACAGTACAGTAATTTACATTTTTATACACATTTTAATTATTATTGCTATTTGCCAATAAACAGGTTCGTTTGCATACTGATAAAAAATCAGATTCTCCACAAGAGGAAATACAACTAGCGCCAACTTCACTCTCATGTTGTGTTAATGGTTTTCTGATGACAACGTAATTAGTAATTAATCTTTGAGACAATGATTTTATTAATTGTTTATGAAGCTCACGATATCCAGCCATACAACCATTTAGCTCTCATTGGAATTTAAGAGCACGTTTGTGATTAGTGTCATTAATAAGAAAATAATTTGCCAAATGATTAGAAAGTTGAAGACCTTCTTGAATCATTTTTGCAGTGAAAGAAACAGGTTCCACTTCTGTTTCATTATCTTTTTCTACACTGCTGGGACAAATTTAATTAAAACTAACAACTAAAAATTAAATTCTTATTTTTGCCTTTAATTTTTTAATTTTCAATTCCATTTAAAAATCAAATTTTGTTTCACATCACATTAATTCCAGGTCGCATTAAGTAATTTTTAAATTGTTAATTACAATTAAAAATCAGATTTTAATTTTTAATTGTCAAATTTAATTGTGCCCACTACTATTATTCACCTTTTAAAAATAAACTTGCGGACACTAAATGATTAATAATTGATTACGTTCTTTTTTAAAAAGCAAAAACAGAATGTGATTTAAAATGCAAAATTAACACGCACAATGTTTGAACAAATTTACATTATAATCTTGTAAAATTTAATGTGTGTACATAAAAAGTGGAAATCATTATTTTAATTTCATTATTGCATAAAATCTTACTATTATAAAGCACTGAAAATATTACTATTATTAAGATGAAAGTCGAATTCCAATAATGTGCTTATACTTTAAATATGACGTAAGTGCGCGAAATTTATTATTTAAAGTAATAGCGCATTATTGGAGTTTGACTTCCAATCTAATACAGTGTTAACACATAAAAGAAAACCTCATACAAAAATATTAAGAAGAAACATGAATCATGTAACTTCAAAATCGTGTTAAATAAATCCGTGTAAAACGAGACCCAGGAGTACTCCTTTTTGAGTTGGAAAAGCCAAAATTTGTTCATTCCAATCCTCCTTGGTTGCCTCAGTACTTCTATTGACTATTCAATACTTTCCTTATCACCAATAATATCATTTACCATATTTGATAGGTTATACTTAATAATTTTTATTATTTGACTGCTTAACAGAGAACCAACCAGAAGTCAGTACTTTCAATTGAAATATCTGGCCTTAAAAAAAACTGAGTATAGATCTTTTTGGAACATACTTGATCAAATACTTTTTCTATTATCTCTTCTTTTATCTTTTGGGATACCATCTCAATTTTTTCTTCCATTTTTTATATTTTTGATTCATTATTTCTACATTCTTTTGTTCATTTTCTTTTCCTCCAATAGCTTTAATCATTTATCTATTGATCTAATTCCTCTGGTTCATTTATAATTTGATTATTTCAGTTTCCTCTTGCATTAAATCTTACCTATGATATATAGCACCATCAAGACTTGTTATCCTGTTCTTTCTTATCATTGTTCATTATTTCGATATGATTCTGATTATCTTCCTGAACACTTGGATAATTTTGTCTTTTTCTCTTTTCTGATTAGATTTCCTCAATCTTATCTTTTCATTGTCTTCAAATTTCTCATTTTTCTTATCTTGATCTATATTCATCATCATTTTCTATTTTCTTCTGTTTTATATAATATTGTTTGCTTGGCTTCTATTTTCTTTTCTTGTTCATTATTTTCCTCCATTTGGATTATATTATTGTTAGCTTCAAGAATAGTCTCTTTCTTTTGTCTCCATTTTGTTGAATGCTTTCCTTTACTTTGTTTAATAGCTTTTCTTCTCTTTTCTGATAGTTTTTTTTATTTCCTTCCACCAGATCTGATGTTGAATATTTTCATTTCTCTGTACATTTCTTCTGTTCTTTTTTCTATCTTTTATCTTTGACAGCATTTGTATTAGCTGAGCTGCAGTCATCTTTTCTATTCTCTGGATTCTTTCTGTTGAATGACTTTTTCTTCATTATGTTCCTCCATTTTTTTCAACTTTGGTTTTATCAGCAAATATGTTTATATTAGATAAAGTTCAATCTTGAAAGTAGACCATATTGAATTATTTTTATCTTCAGAATGATGTAAATTTTTAAAAAATATCTCATTAAATAAACCTCATATCACTTCTATTTCTATGCAGCCATTCACTATTACCTAGGACTATTATTATCCCTAATCTGCCTTTCTTTAAATGATTCAATGCCTGACTTTACTTGTTTCCTCAAATTTTTCTGTATTTATTCTCCAATTCTATCCTGCTCATGTGTGTATGAGTAATTTGCTTATTCATCATTATTTTTATTATTTATTTTTATTGTAAGTGCAATATATATTTATATAATGAAATTCATGCCATTTAATCAATATCTTTTTCCAGAAATCTGATTGACATCTAACAGCAAACGAATAAATGACCTGCAATCCTGAGATAAAGAATTCCACCTTAAGAATATAAGTATGCAATACTGTATGCGTACAAGGAGGTCTATCTCAATTTAAACACTATAAGCTACTTATGACCCTTAATATAAATAATAATGCAAAAAATATTTGCAAAGCCTTGCTCATTTGAATCTTAAAGTCTAGCTCATTTTTTTAAAGAGAGTTAGAGGCTGGTGTTTATGGACCAGGACTATGTTGTGTGCATGACAAACAATTGGAAATATAAAAATGCGAAAATGGGTTGGTATATTGTTGAGATAAAACATTCCATGGAGGTGCATACAAACATTGGAGCCTCAAGCCAATGACAAAATCCTCCATCCATCACCAATACTGAAAAAACAGCTAAACATACTTCAACAACCAAAAGCTCAATCCAATCTCCTAAAAATCATACTTTACTTTTCTGTTCTATTTTATACATAAACTCTTTCTTTATATACATTAGTAGCACTATTTTTATAATTTCTAATTGAATTATAATTTAATCAACAAATCATCATCTATGTTCATCATATATCTCATAATACATTGTTTTTAATTAATTATGCATCAAAAGTCTTCTTTCTCAGGTGTAATTAGATTTGAGCTTAAATATATATGGCCATTTTGTATAGTGACCACAAGAACATGATCATCATAGGCTACAGTTAGTCACCATTTGTAACAGTACAAAAATAAAATGAAATGAACTGATGGCATTAATCATCAACTTCAAATATCACAAATATAAAAGGCATATGAATAAATATAACATTTCCAAATAACAAAGAAATATAAAGAGCATGAGAGAATTGGCATTTAATACAAAGAAATAGTTGTAATAAGTTACATACATAACAATATCACCAGCATTAGACATAATCAAGTCATCTCTTGTGACAAGATTTAAAAAGGATTCAAGAATCCATGCCAAACTTATAAGCATGATGTACAACAATCATCTGAATGCACCTTTTCAAGTGCTAAAGTATCTATCATAAAATATGCTGGGATCATGAAATGTGAGGATCATTAATGCTTGGTCCGTATAGTACTGAGTCCACAGACCAGCAATAATCTAAATTTACTCTAAAAAATATATAAAATCCAGTGAATGGACTTTAAAAGTAATCTTGACTTTTGTGCCATCCAGAGAATTATTTGGATGTTCAAACACCCTCATAAAAATAACTGATCCATTATTGCTCTAGAGGTAGCTCAAGATCTCAAGTACTCTCAAGACTGAGGCTGTGAACAAAAGAAAAGTACAAATGAATATGTTTACTCTGATTTCATTAGTTTTAATGTGATATTTTACAAATCCTTAAATCACTATGTTATAATGAAATCCAATCACAAACTGCAAATTCATAAAACAAAAAGCTAGAGAAGTAAAGACATTAATATAATTTTTTTAACAATTATTTAATAAATTAATTAAGAATATTGAAATATATATATATATTTTAGATAAACATACAATTTTGCCTCATATTCTTGAAATGTATGAATAAAGATATATGATAAAAAAGAACCTTTATGTCATTAATATGAGATGTTTTAGAACATAAACCTGGATTATCTATATTTGGCACATTCCATTATATTGAAAAAACTAATCTTATTAATCTGATATTCATCAATAATGACAATGTTGTTTGTCCAATTTTTTATTTATAATGAATCCTATTCTATTTGTATTTCAAATATTTGTCTTTTATAGTAAAGCCATGTCTATTTCATTAATCATTTTTTTATTTTTCTTCTAATTTTACAAAGTCAGAGTAATATCTCATTTAATAATGTAAGGCAATTAATCTTTTAATTTATGCAATCTTTAGGTTATCATTGATTGCCAGCATAAATCCATAACTTGTTAATTTTTAGCTCCCTCTGCCATCAGTCCATTAATCAATGCATTGGATGACAATTTTAAAGCCTCCAGAATAGTGACCATAATTTCTTTTTATCCCATTCACCTTGCCTCCAAGAAAACAAAATTGACATCTCTATTAAATACTATTAAGCCGTTGAAAAGAAAGACTATTGTCTCTTGATCTCAAAATTTAAGAGTAAACACTGGTAATTTTACTACACTGGTTAATATGTATTTATTTATAGGCAGTTTATCCATAATTGTTTATTTAATTAACACTCATATAGTAATAACAACAACAATGGCAATAACTTATAAAATATCCTCTTAAGTTTTTTTAAGGTCTCAACAAAAATAAATAAACAAAGAAATTTCTTTCATTTATTTGTAAACTCTTTTTTGCAGCTTCATGTATATATAGTAAACATTTTATAAAGATTTAACACATAAACAAAAAAAAACATACTTTTGAAGATATAAATAATATCAGGTAAATTACTAGAAAAAGTATCATAAAATACTGCAATTATCAGCAGAAGTATTATTTACCAAATAATAGTATGACAGAGAGGGGGGAAAGAATTAACTAAGAGATGTACATCAACAATAGTCTCAGAATTGTAAATATAAGATATTGTATACCTTTTTTTTTTTTAATTTTTTTTTTTTTAAAATTGCTTTAAAAATAATGTATGGGATGAATAAATTACAATTTAAACATATTGTGGAACCTTTTATTACAGGAACGAAAAAAAAAATTATTCTCTTTCAAGATAATTTTATTTGACCTATAAGTAATTACAAAAAAAATAAAAATAAAAAGATAACAAGAATTAACTAGACGAGGTTACAGGTTGGACTCAAATTAATTAAAAATGTATATAATATATTGGGCTTAAAACTGTTACAAATAAACAATATTAAGTAGCGAAAAAAATTTGTCTGACAACAAAAAATTTTTGATTAATTAATTATTAATTTAATTAAAATATTTAAAATAAAAATTGTTATGCCTTTAATAAAAAATATTTTTGTAGTGTAATTTTCACTACACTCTTATACAAGGTAGGCACTGGTTTCTATCTCGAACCAATCCCTAACTTCAGTGAAAATTACACTACAGAAATATTATTCATTAAATGAATATTCTCTGGTCTAATGAATGAATAATAAAAATTATCAGTTATGTCTTTATTTGGTTTTTAAATAGCAAAAGCAATTAAAGTTGTTTTTTACTATATCTTTTCAACATGTGTGTGATCAGGTGGGTCAGCAATATGAGATGGCATTGAGAGTATGGCTCATGTCAAAGTCTAAGTTCGAATCCTGCATATATTACATATATAAATGTAGGTTTAAGCCTGTACAATGTATTAATTTATATAGTGTGTAAAAGGTCTGACCGTTCCCTCGCATATGTATGTATAAATGGATTATTCTCCTGTAATGAGGGGTCAGAATGACTAATATGTCAACATGGGTAGGATGACAACCTTGGCACTAACAAGGGCTTTGAACATTCCATCATCAGATTTTCAATGAAATGGAAAACTGAAGAGTTGCGAGCTGGAATAGTTTGAAGCCTGTCCATTAAAGTATGAAGATTGGCAGTCTTAATATAAAGCTGAACACTGATTATATATGTGTGTGAGGATAGTAATCTAGACCAACTGATAATTACTGGTTTAGCATGAAATACGTATATTGGTGATTATTTATCTTTTCAACATGTGTGTGATCAGGTGGGTCACAATGAGATGGTGCTGAGAGTAGTGGTTTGTGTGAAAGTCTGAGTTCGAATCCCACATACATTACATCTCATTCTTCCAACATGCTAGTAAATGCCTTTAGATTAAACAAGTTTATTAATAAAAGTGCTGTTTGGTAATGATTGAAATGACAATTATTTTCTTTTTCGATTTAGCATATCCAAAATGAGAGACACTCACTTAAAATAAAATAATATTTGTATTTTATACTCAAAACACTTCACTTCAGAATTTTTATATTTGAATAATCTGTCTACATTATTAAATTTATTTCTATTAATGATTTGTTTAGTGCTCAAATTTTTGGAATGATTTCTAAATTCTAAGCGTATTGTTTCCACAAAATGTTTTGATTATTATGTATAAATTATTTTCTAAATTTTGTTATATTTTATTATTCAAAATGTGGTAACTTTAATTATATTTAGATTTGTGTAAAATGGACATTATTTTTTTATGGAAATTGGTTTGATTAAACAATGGACTAGCACTCAGATCAAGCTAGTGTGTACATCTATATTTATTTACTCATATTTGTAAATATTACTTTTCACATCTATTAAACTATTTGCCTGAAAGTCTATGAATAATAGTTTATTAGTTGATACCTGTTTCTTAATGCAATTTATTTAACTATTTCTCAGAGCTACATTATTTTATAAAACAGCATTTTAACTCAAATTGATCTGATAAAGCTAGAAGTTTAGGAGGGAGCCTTGGGCTAAATATGACTAAGTTGTTTTGCTAAAATCTTTAAGCTGACAACAAAATTATATAGATAAACAGATTGTCGCCTGTTCTTAAATAAATTTTATAAAAAAATTCACATTAAATTATTTTATAAATAGTGTTCAAAATATATTTTAAAGCCATTTTTAATCAGAAATTTACTTAAGAATTCTTTTTAACACTAATGTACACAGCTTTCCCAAAATTTGCTTGTGTCAATAGTACTTAGCCAAGGACTAACTTTTAAATTTATTGATTTATTAAATCTTTATATCTTTATTAACAGATTTGATCAAAGTTTTACATAATAAAATAACAATAATTTTGATGATTATAATTATTTCTAAATCTACTTGCTTAAAACAAAAGAAAACAAAACGAGATACCCCTAAAATGTTTTTTTTTTTTTAATATGAGATCATTTTAAACATTCAAAAACACAAACATGTGCAAAAATAATTATTAACTTTCATTTTCTGCTATAATTTATTAACTTCATTAATATATGAATACTTTTAATTTGCTTTGTAAGAAAACAATGGTGCTCTAAATAGTGGAGATATTTAAGAATTTTATTTTATATAATAAAATATAGAAGATATATGTATCCTTTAATATCATGCACTATTACTTAGTAATTAAGATATTATAATGTGATTTAAATGATCTTGCCTTTCAATATTCATTATCTGTAATCATTTGATACAATACACTTGGATTATGTCAAGTTAGCAATCGCATAAGTTTTTCAACTGTGCATACTATTTGGACCTGTCAATAAATCAAAATGATCATTATTAAAAAAAAAAGACTTAATTTAAAATGTTGATTTCAATTTAAAGATAAAAATGTTTCATTAGTTTACTATATCGAAGATATTATTCATTAATCCAGCTATAACAACAAAAGCAATCAACAAAATTTTTAATCTGCCCTTTAGTTAATTTGCCATTCTTGAAAAATATCAGAGATCTTAAGAATCTAGACTTGTTATTAAAACCACTGGAAATTGCAGTAATATTTTCATTTCATAAAACATCTGAGGTTCAAATAAATCATAAAAATCCAAAAGGCTTCAAATGATTTTATGAAAAGACAATATTCCAGCAATTTCTAATTGTTTTATAACAAGTCTAGATTCTTAAGATCTCTGATATTTTCCAAGAATGGCAAATTAACCAAGAGGTGGATTACATTGTTATTTTGTACTTTTTAATCAGCCATTCACAGAAAAGCACCATCTAAAAAAAAAAATGTTTGTTTTTTTTTACAATCCCCCCCCCCCCTTTTTGGTTATATTTATATTTTATTTTTAAAAATGGTTAAAACTACAAAAAAATCTGATAAAATTACAATTTAACAATAAGATGTGAAAATAAAAAATACGCTCTCTAACAAACTAATTATAAATTTAAGTATCGTGATCATCTACTATATAAAAATGTTTATATATTGACTTTTTAATTAATTCTCTAATCTTTTTTTACATGTTTATTATTTTTTTCACAAAATATTTATGAAATTTTAATTATTTCAAAAAAATAATTCAGATTTTAATAGAAAATATTTAATTTTAATTAATTAATGTATGAGTTAAGTGAAATATTAACAAAATTTTAATTCTACAAATGGAATATTTCCATTGGCTCAGTTGATAAGGATTTTTCCTGGGAAACATTGATGAGTTTGAGTTCTAAAGGGGAACAATTTTTTTTTCATTGTTAAATTTCAAAATGTGGACATCTTGACAGAAATAGACAGGTCATATTAATATAAAGGTATTTAAAAATTTCAGCAACATCAAATATTCAGGATAAATGCTTATAAGATAAGTCTTATTCACAACCATCTGATTTTAATACTTTAACATGATTTACAACTGAATACACACTCATTAAATAACAATATAAACAGTAAAAAAAACAGTTCAGTAAATATTTAATGTGTAAATTAATAAGCATAACTGACATAAGTGCCATATTTATCTTTCTTAGTTAAACTGCTATGTTTAACTAACAATTTCATTTCCCCCCCTAAAAAATAGCAACAGTAAGCTTAAACTGCTAATTTTTAAAAATATATTTATTGTCTTTGATATTAAAAATAA
The DNA here is from genome assembly GCA_028023455.1 of Epiperipatus broadwayi. Lineage (NCBI taxonomy): Eukaryota > Metazoa > Onychophora > Udeonychophora > Euonychophora > Peripatidae > Epiperipatus > Epiperipatus broadwayi. The sequence continues at coordinate 5,796,829 of JAQFVV010012401.1, forward strand.
ATTAACTTTTAATTCTGAATTTTACAAATAAAAAAATTCACAAATAAAAAAATTCACATCATTAATTAAACTAATCTGCATTTTAAATATGAAAGAAAAAAAAACCAAGTTAAAAATGTTTATAAAGATGATTTATTGATATAAAAATATTTAATTTTGATAGACTAGGTGAAGCTGCTACTAGAAGTTTACGTGTTTCACAGCTCTCATAAAAAGGCTTTAAAAAGTTAGTTTTGCTCCAGTTAAAAGTATTCCTTTTATGTATTTGTTCCTTTAACACAGCTCTCATAAAAAGGCTTTAAAAAAGTTAATTTTGCTCCAGTTAAAAAGTATTCTTTATATGTATTTGTCCCTTTAGAACATTCTTTGCTGTTTATGTGCTTTTTCATTCATAATTCTCAATTTTAGTGCATTTTTATCATTATTTCCCTATATCTACATTGTGCTCATTTACAATTAACAACCATCCTCCTCCTTGTTTAATGGGTAGTTTGACTATCTTATGGATCATAGAGGACTTTATTCCCTCTTAGACTCTTCAATTCATCTCCTATTCCATTTCTTCTAAAACATTTTTTGTGTGTTGTTCCAATTATTTAGGTAATTTCTAACGATATTTTTTTCCACACCCCCTGGGGTAATAAACTATCTAAAATTCTACTCAATTTGTGCATTAGCCAACTAAAATTATCATTAATAATCTCTCTAAGGTGAATTTGTTTTGGTTTTCAAATTAAATTTCTTTAGTTTTCCAATCAAATTCTTTAGTTTTCCACTTCAAAACTGTTTTCTTTGGATAATTTTTCCATGTGATGTGATGTACTGTAGCTACTCCTTAAATGAAGTCAAGAATCTCTCAGCAATTATACCAAGAAAAACTTGTTAGCTACTAAATTTTACATTCCCCAGTCTAATTTTTCCCATATTCTGCTCCATCCCATTTCCCCCTTATCTTTTTCCAAAAAGATGGCTGCTGCCTCTAGCAGCAAATATGTGAACAAACCTAATGCGCAACAACAAAGACCTTCACTAACTTCCAAAATTTTTTATCCAAATTGAATTTCAAACAAACTCAACTAAAGACACCATCATCAAAGAACCTAATTGAAGGTCTCCATCCCCTTATCCTCTGGATTTTCCTCCTTTACATACTGAGGCCATCCCTATCAAAGGTAAAAAGCAATCCAAAAAGAACAATCTGACCAATCACAAGGTTGCTCCAAGCATAATTGGAAACACTAAAAATTTCTCACCTCAGGGGAAAAAAATCAGCCTGTTATATCTAAGCATTAAATCTAAGCATAATTCAGAAACCTCCTAATCCATCTCTGAAACCTCTAAACACACTACAATTACTCCAAAGTTAATGTTATTCATGACTCCCCATTTTAATCTACAAATGCAAACAAGTCGGCCAACATTACCCCCACTAATATCAGTCACATTATGAAGCCATCCTTTATTAACCATCCTTCCATAATCAGCTCCCTAAAACCACAGTAAGTCATCGATATTTTCTATGCTCAGGCCGCAACCAGCACCCTATCAAAAAATTCCAATATAACCACACCACAAACACACCAAACCGAGCTCCTTCAAGATGACTATCCCAACAATCACCAACCAGCCACCCCAGCAACCCTCATTCCTAATAAACAACACACCAGAGAATCACACTGTGATCTCTAAGTTCCACCGACAGTTTGGTCACTCTGGCAGCTGCAGATTTACAATGCGGATTTCACAAATTCCCAGCCCAGCAGCTCTATGACCTTATAAAACTCCACAATCTAAGTGATAATATACATAAAATCCTCAACCTTCCCCAACGATTGATACATTGTAATACAATTTGACAACACAATACAAAGGCAAGCCTTCAAAAATAAAATTCAAGTTTTTACACATTATGTTCTTGGTTGCAATAGACATCAATAGGCCATTCATAATTAGGAGGTTTATCAAAAACTGTCACATAAGGATGGAAAGGCAGCACCTACAGAAATATCTCTAGGCATTTGGACAAGTGATCATATTTGAGTACCTTAGGGATCCTCTCACCGATGGTCTCACCTTCACCAACATGGCCTCATTTCAATTCTCTCTTAAAAAGATCTCTCTCCTGAGAGTATTCCCACAGTAATAGCAGCGGATCTATCACCTTTGATCATGTCAATTAAGGAGATCAGGCCAAAATGTTTCATCTGAAAAGGCCACAACCACCTCATTCGGGACTGCCCTCTAAAGAGATGCAATTCTTGCCAGAAAAAAAGGATCTAAACCACATCTGTGCTCTGCACAGATCCAACACATGAGTTTCCTCCCTCAGCTAAACTCTTACCTCCATCTGATACTACCTCAACCTTTCAGCATTCAGCTGCAAAATTCCAGCACACTCTGGGCCAAGTTCACAGTCGACCACCACTCCCTGTTACAGCTGTGCCACAGTATCCCCTCCTTGATAGACACATCCACTAATTCAAACTCAGAAATTGTCCTGTCTGGGTCTACCAACTCTGGCTCTTCCACCACAAACAACAAATCTCAAAAGCATGCACACCCTAACTCATCAGATAGTGACACCAACTCTGATGAGCAGAATCACACCATTGACATTCCCAGTGAAACCATAATGGAACCTTTTCTTGAACCCAGGGTAAGTCTCAGACACAGAACATATGAGGACAAAAAGTGCTTTCAGCAGAGAATGCTCTGGTTTCAACCCGGGTGTCATCAACCTCTTCCCTTCAACTCTTTCACCATCCCTTGTTCAAACTTTCTCAGACAGTGGTTCATCAAGTGATATCAAGAAAAAAAATCGTTGTGCAATTCTGCAGAAGAAAGAACTGTGTATCTCACCTTTCTCCGAGCCCAAACCATCCCTCACATCATAAAATCTCCGCTTTCCTCCTGTTTCTCTAAACCTTATATCCATTTTAAAGTCACCATATGCTTATCTCTGTTGTTGGTTTAAACATTCGGGACCTAAATTCCATCCACAGGCTCCTCACTCTCAAACACTGGTTTGAACTCAACTCTCCCAATATTGTCTTCCTTGCCGAAACTCAATTCTCCACTCACTCTAACCACAAGATTTACTCTACTTTGTCCACCTTCGGTTCATTCAACTATTCCACCACCTTGACGACTGCAGGAGTTGCTACTCTCATTATAAACATGCCGCCACACCATCACCACCTTTTCCATTCTACATCTTGACGCTCACTATTTGTCCACCTTTGGTTCATTCAACTATTCCACCACCTTGACGACTGCAGGAGGAGTTGCCATCCTCATTAATAAATGTGTGCCCACCCCACCATCACCACCTTTTCCATTCTACATCTTGATGCTCACTATTATCTTAGAGGTGGAATTTGGGCACTTCAGAAGTTTTGTAATTTATTTATATCTGCCCTCCAATGGCAACCTCATTAAATCTATTATTCATCGAATCAACTACATCACAGCTGCCGCCTCCCTTCCCATTATTCTTCTGAATGACTTCAACATGGGATACCAGCCCTTTACACACAAATATCTACATCTCTTGTCCAGGGGCTTAATGTGTGGCAGGGGCTTTTTCCCAGACCATGCTTACACTTTCTACACCTGTAAGCATCAGACCCTCATTGATTTAACATTCTATTCTTCTGATCTCTATTTCATGATTGAATTGGCACAACTTCACACCATACCTTTTTCAGATCACAAAGCATTACATCTTTCCCTTGACATTGACTCAGGCCCTCCAATAAACTTTGGCCTCAGAAGAACAATATGGTTCCTCAACAAACAAAATACACTTATAGCACTGCTTTCACAAATTTATATATGCCTTCATAAAATCAATATCCTTCAAATGGAGCCCATCTCTGCAACCTCAATGGGCTGGGCCTGCACCCCATCGTCACTCTTCTGATCCAGAGAACTCACAATATTATACTCATGCTCATAAGTCACTTTCCTGCCAATCTTGAGCAGTATCACTCCCACCAACACTCCTCCCAATGGCAGGCCCAGGTCATGGACCTCTCTCATCACCAACATCCTACAAACGACTAGCCTCAGAGGAACAATATGGTTCCTCAACAAACAAAACACACTAATAGCCCTGCTTTCAGAAATTTATATATACCTTCATAAAATCAATATTCTTCAAATCGAGCCCATCTCTGCAACCTCAATGGGCTGGGCCTGCCCTCCATCATCACTCATCTGATCCAGAGAACTCACAATATTATACTCATGCTCATAAGTTTTTCCTGCCGATCTTGTGCATTATCACTCTCAATGACACTCCTCCTCCCAATGGCAGGCCCAGGTCATGTACCTCTCTCATCACCAACATCCTACAAAAGGCTGGCTTTGCTATACCTTCCATCTGTAGCAAATTGAAGTAATGGGAGTTTTCAATCAGACCATAGACTTCTCCATTGTCTTCCCTACATTCCTCAAAATTTACCAATGCTCAATTAATCTGAAAATTCAAAAGGTGGTCCCTCGAGGCAAAATTCCTTGATTTCCTCATCAAAATCAACTTCCACTCCCTTCCCACCAATCAATTTTTGGTCAACCATAAGGGTTACACTAAAATCTCTCCCCTATACCAGCTCTGTGAAACCGACAATGAAACCCTCCAACATTTCCTACTCGAATGTCCCTTTTTGCTTGGAGTGATATGTGTCATCAACCCCTGCCTTTCCTCGCACAGGAACACCATCTTCAATCTCCGAGGATCCATTGAAACAGGGGTCTTTGCAACTATCAGTTTTCCTCATCTATGCACTCTGGCTGATTTGTTGTGCTATTATTTTTGACCCGAGAATACACTCAGCAAATCAAAAACTATTGGACGTAACTCGGTGTCTCAAAACCAGAGTTCCAAACTAGCCCCACCTCCACTCCTTAGACACCTGGGCAACCCTCCAACTCCCATCCTCTCAGCCTCTGTCATAGGACCCATCCAATTAAATGTTTGCGAACCTGCGATTGCTCGCTCAACGAGAACGTGCATCTCAGACCTTTCCTTGGCCTGGACTACATATTCTTTCCCACATCCCTTTCCTTTTTCATATGTATCCTTCCCCTTTTTACCATGTTATTCCCCAATTTCATTTTATCATGTAATCACTTCTTTGTAAACCTTTTTTAAACTGTATTTGTTATCTATTTTTTATATGTCCATTATTAAAAGTATCAAAAAATAATCATTATTTAATATATTTAAGTTTATACCTGTATATTATGAGTTTAAAAAAAATGCAGATTTGGTAAATTGCTGAATTATTATTTCATGCTCACTTAATTTGCAAATTTCATTAATTTAGAATAACTAGAAAATCAAAAATGCCAGATTAAAAGTATTGCATTTATAATTTTTAAACAATCATCAGTTACCTATAAATCAACTTATCTTAAAATGAACTATAAAATGTCTAATCAAAGACAAGTCTGACAATATCCCAATGTGATATTTCAAAACAATTAAATGATCCAAAACTTGAATCATTATTGTCATCTATAGTGGTAAATAATTATGGCCATTCTAACTCTGCAAAATATAAAAACAAAAAAAGCAAAGAATAAAAAGTTAAAAAAAGAAAGATAAATCAGATATGTCATATCACATACATTCTTATTATCATAGCACAAAGGGATAATTAATGGCATAATGAATTTGATTCTATAACAACTTAAATGACTTCTAATTATATATTTTAATTGATGTGATAAAAATATCATAGTAAAAAAAATATATTTACTTTAGTTCTCATAACAGAAAATTTTTTTTGGAAGAATTCCAAAGCATAGCAGTTAGCATACCCATCTTCTATATCTATATTGAAATCTGAACCAAGTAAAATTTTAGAAATTACTTAGGATTTTTCTTTCATGCTATTACTCATTTACAACTCAGCTAACTATCCAGTACAAAGTGGTAAATAGTATTTAATTACCATTAGCTAAAAGGTAAAAATCACAGGTTAATCTAGATTGGTTAAATGATTGTCAATATATTAAAAGACAAAAAATAAATATGATTATAACATAGAGAAAATCTCACAGTTTACAAATATACTAAGGCTATGATTAGCTTTTCTTAATAAAAAATATGTTTTACATCTTTTTATCATTATCTAAATAAATAAAAAAGAATGTGCAGGCAGTCCCCAAGTTACGAACACTCAAGTTATAAACATTTCGCTATTATGTAATCACTTTTGGACTTTAGATCTTTAGCTATGTACATACTTTCATGTATAAGTATTGCTATATACTGTAGAGAGAAATGGTATTCAAAATTGTACAGTATTTAAGTATTTTAATAATTAAAAAATTCCTTTTAGTAATTAACGCTACAAATTTACAGTATCTGATTAAAAAAAAACTATTTACATACATTCGTACTTGAATTTTTTCTTAAGAAAGATAAACTTTGGAATTTAGAAAATAATTAGAAGTATATTTTAGAGAACAAACAGAACTTATATAAAATACAGTAAATCTTCTCATCTCTCTGACATTAATTACTTTTATTTTTAGCATTGTCACAGACCATCTTGAACAAAATTGTTTTGATTAGTAGTTTGTGTACGATTATGTTACTTATAAATTTCTGTTTTGATGAATATTTTTTTCATTTTCTTATTAATTAGAAACATGAGTGAGAAACAAAAAAACAGCAGTGCTGATATAACCAAAAAGAAATCAAGGTCTCATAACCTCAAATGGTTGAGACAAAAATGGTGAATCTTTTGCTTCAATTGCACGTTCATAAAAATAAGAACAAACTTAAGGAATATGTTTAAAAATTGTGGAAATATTTCTCCAAAAACTGTTTCAAAAAGATATGGCAGAGTAATGGATGAAATGGAGAAATCTTTGCTTTATGGATTGAAGATCAGTATCAAAAAGGCATGCTAGTGAGTTTATCAATTATTTAAGCTAAGGCTCTTAGATTGCATGAAGATTGGAAGAAAGGATTAAAAGAAGACTTTGCTGTTGAATTTGTAGCAAGCAATGGCCGGTTTCACAAATTTAAAATGAGATATTTTTTACATAATATTAAATGTACTGGGAAGGTGCCAGTGTAGATAAGAAGGGCTGCCAGTGAATTTATTTCCACTTTCTCTAATATCATTAAAGATGGAGCTTATTTTCCATGCCTAATTTTCAATGTAGATGAGACAGGATTATTTTGAAAAAAAGATGCCTGCACGTACATATTTAACAAAGGAAGAATCAGTTGTACCTGGGCATAAGCCTGGGCTACTGCATAGCTTTTTCAAGATTGGTTCTCATATAATTTTATACCTTCTGTTAGGCAATATTGTAGAGATAATAATTTACCATTTAAAACACTATTGCTCTTATATAATTCTCCTGGACATCTAAAATCCCTGCAGATTTTTTATCCAGAAGATAATATTGTGTTTATCCATCCCAATACCACAAGTGAATTACAACCTATAGGCCAAACTGTGATAGCTACTTTTAAGCAGTATTATATGAGAAGATTAATGACTCAAGCAATCAAGACAATTGACAAAGAATGTGGACCTACATTAAGAGATTTTTGGAAAAGTTATAATATATGGAATACAATAAATATTACTGAGGATGCATGGGCTAATATAAGAGTCAATAATAAAAGGTTCTTAGAAAAAAAAATATTCACAAATGATGAATGTTTCTATGGACATTGAAAAAACTCCTGAAGACATCGCAACTGTAATAATCAATATAATGAATGAAGTAAACCCTTTGGTTTTTACTTCACCTTTGAGTGGTAAGTTTTAATTGCGATGTCACTGATAAAGATTCTGTATTGATGAGTTAATGCAATCTCACTTAGAACTTCTATCAAAGAAAGACTTGACTAAACTACAAGAGATGAATGAAATATAAAATGAAAAAGAATCTGATAATGAATTTATTGTTAAGAGTTTGACAATCAAGAATATGAATGAAGCCTTCATGCATCTTGACAAATTTTTGACCATCATGGAAGAATGTACTCCCAAAGGAGAGCATATATCTCGTATATGAAGGCAATAAATGTAGTTTTAATTTCTCCTTATTTGTAATAATAAAAATACTTAATTGTAAATTATTAGAGAAAAAATATATAGTTAATAATAAATTTGGCTGAACGTTTTACCCCGTTATTTTATGCTCAGAACCAAACGACTACAGGAGAAAAATAAAGGAGGCATTCTACATTAACAGAGACATCCATGCAATCAATAGAAGAGACACGTGCTTCGACATCTCGAAAAAATGGGCTACGTAACAGTAACTCATTTGAATATTCTCATTTACATATATTAAGTACATTTTCACGAAGGCTATGAGTATGAGGCACGGTTCCTCGAAAACGTTCAGCCAAATTTATTATTAACTATATATTTTTTCTCTAATAATTTACAATTATGAAGGCAATAGAAAAAGACACCAAATTCTTTATCAAGAGAAGAAAAAGAATACAATTCAATCAATTCTTGATAAATAATAAAACTCCAGATATTAATCAATAAAAAATAAATATTGTATTTTGAAACCCCTTTTTGATGTTTTTTTTACATATCTCTACTTTCAAACAATTTCAGCTTCAAAACATACATCAAGAAACAATTAAGTTCATAACTAGGGGACTGCCTGTATCTTAGAATTTAATCACAATAATAAGAAATTAAGTTGTATCCACTAAAAGAATAAATCTAAGAAATATTTAAATATAGCTACCTTAAATTAACTATTATACATATTAGACTAAGACAAAATATACCTTTTTTTAAAAAAGCATAATGTTTATTTTTAAAATTAAATGAGATGTAGTCAAGTTGCATTAACTAAAATATAACTAATAATATTTTAAAATGTACTTATATATAATTACAGAATGTTTATTATTATAGGCTAACATCTTTTATATTAAATGTAATGATTACATTTATTTCTTTGTAATATACTATATATTATATAATAAAACTATATAACTCCTAATCTATTTTAAAAATAGCATTTTGAATATTAGAAGGATGTTCATATTTAAGTTAATAAATGATATTTTTTAGACAGTGATAAAAACGATTAAAACAATTAAAATTAATTGCCTTAACAATAAAATGTATGTTTAATCCTTATAATTCAAGCTCTAAAAAAAAAAAAGAATTTCAGATGAAATCAGTTCCCAATTATAAAAGAGAATTTTAAATAATGATGATGGTATCATATCTCACGCTTATTTAAATGATTAAACAATATATGTATTTATGTATGTGTGTATATATAAATGTCTATACATAACAAAATACATAGGAGGAGATAATAAATAAGTATCATTGGCATTAGAACAAACTACAAAATTGGTATGAGCATTAAACTAGATTATGTCAATGGGGAAAATAAGACAATAAATGGGCAATTTAAATCTTAATTTTAGGAGATTGTCTTAGAAAATGAACATAAGTGAAATAGATAGATGAGATAAAGAAGCTTTGCTGGAGTCATAAAATGTTAAATAGGAAATGGGAATATATAATGTACGCATGTGTGTATTTATATTTGCAGGAGACAAATTAATAAATATTCAATCAACATTTATCTAAGTACAAAAAAAAAGGCTAATTTAAAAACATTACACTAAAATCAATTTTAATTTTAAAAAATATTTATATCATATTGGGACCATTGCAGATTTTAAGTTTTGCTATTCCAAAATAACAATTATAATATTTTTTCTCATATGATTTTCAAGTAAAAATTTAAAAAATACATTAAGTTTAATAATAATAAATTAATCTTTGTTGGGCACATCTACTTAACTTTACTGAATTTCAGACTCTATAAAATTTTAGCATTTTTTGTGGTTTTCATGAATTTTCTAAGTGGAAACCTTTTTCTTATAAAAGTTGAACCCCTAAGGGTACTCTACTACTCAGCCAAGGGTGGATAAGTTACTCAATATTGAAGAGGCTTATAACAGTTTCAAAGATTCATTAATAGAAAAAGCCATCATTGAAATTTCAAAATAACTTAGCATCTAATTCATTACAATCAACCACAGTCCCAGAGATGATACAGTCAAAGAGAAAATGACTCATTTTCAAAAGCACATCCCAAAGAAATACACCCAATCCAAATTTTAAGCCAATAAGGACCAGAATGAAGACCCTAGGGAGATCATTGGAAATTTGGATATCCCAAGCTTGGGAAATAGGAATGGTAAATTTTCTTTTAGTTCTCTTAATTCTACTTTATCAAATAATCCTAACTATAAATTTGATAAAAATGGAAAAAACTAACATAGTATCTTCCAATTAAAATGCTTCCCATTCCAAAAATCAACGTAGTATACTAATTAATAAGAAGCCTTCTTACGTTAACATTACACAAGTAGGCCTTAGTGAGCCTAACGTTACAACATGGGAAGCATCAAAAAACCACAAAGATATCAACTTAATTGACGAAGACATGGAAGAGAACTTTACTGTCAATTCCAACAACCCCAATTTAATTTAAATTTTGAGCAAAAGAATCTTGAATTGATCACAAATAAATTTAATAACACCCCGCCCCCTCAATTACATAAATCCTTTCTTAATTTCCACAGTGAAAATACTGCAATCATAGCTGTTACCAACCTGTTGTGTGATTTATAAATTCCTGATCAATGAACTTTATAGTGAACTTACCACAAAAAATTATGAAGGGTGATTCACAAAATTTTGCAACATCCTAATAATTGTTATGTAATAATAGAATTTAACAACCTTACTCAGAAAAATTTTCTTCCAGAAAAAATTTCAAATACCTTGATGGGAAAATCATCTGCAATATTAACATGAATCATTCCACAATCTTATCAGGCATAATCTAGAACTGCTCCATTAAATTTAAAAAAAATGATTTGCAGCAATTACTTAGGTCCTATGGTAAAGTCTCAAATTTTAGGTACCAAATAATTAAGGGAGCAGATCTTCCAGTATACACTAATACTGCCTCCTTATGAATAAAGAATCAAACCCTGCTGACATTCCTACTCTCTATTACATGGAGACTTCCCCTCTTATCATCACCTTCTGTGGCGTTCCTCTGCAATGTTTCTTCTGCTGTCAGAGGAGGTGGTGAGGGACTGCCTGGCCAGAATCTGTCACAATTTGTAAAAAGATCAAAAACAGAACGCATCACTCTAACTGTTTCGGTGATGCCGACCACAGATACATACATTACTAAGTCTGATCTTACAGCATCTGAAGTGGTGAAGAATACCACCTACCCTCAATTGGCTCTAGTCAGTAAAGTAATGCCTAACCCTTTGCTACTCCTACTCACTCAATGAATGCACTTAATGAATCATTTGGTTCAGTGTCTTCCTTTATGGAAGAGGCACTTCAACTGCCTCAATCTATGAAGAGGAAGGTGAAAAACTGAATAAAGGTCCCAAACCAACTGAGGGTAAAATTTGCTTCAATAAAGTAAGCAGCCAGAGTTAGCTCTTCGGACACTGAATCACCTGTCTCCCAGCAATGTAGGCTCATTCCCAAGCCTAATAGCCAAGAAAACAATCGTAACGTCTAATAAGAATCCTGGTAAGCCATTTCAATTCCATGATCCTAATAATGTTAATAAGTTAAAGCTACCACTGGATTCTAAGTAACAAATGAAAAACCAACATCCATTGATGGCTTGCATTCCGGGAAATCAAAAAGAGAAGACCTCTGGCTGGCTTATGAATTCTTTTGTAGCATGTGCTGGAGTATCTTCTATGAATGGCCTGCACATCAAGGGGCAAGGCCAGTAGCTGTCTTCCTAGAAGGACAAGTGATTGCTGAGTTTGTGAATACATATCCACAAAAGGCTAATTCCTTCATCCTTAAAATTCCCACCACCTGTTCAATGAAAATAACTCTGTTTAAATTAACACCACATGAAGCTCAAAGTATCGAGAATTAATATCCGAGGTATCAATTCTTTGAATAGGGTAGATGTATTGATTAAATGGTTCAAGCAATACTCCCCCCATATAGTGTCTCCGAGACCAAGTTGCACAATTTTCCGAGTTCAAAATCTAAACCTCCCTGACAATCTTGGCTACTTCTGGCACTCAGTGTCTCCTTCATCTGCAGATGGTGTAGCGATCTTAATTTCCAATAGCAACCAATTTGAATCCTACAAAGTCAACTATATAATCCACATATAATTATAGAGCGTTATTGATATTGAAGTATATCAAACCAACTATCGTGATTTTTCTAACTTGCTTTCAACAACTGCATTAGAGGCAATAATTTATTTTTTTCTTTTCTGAAACTATTTGGAACTTTGAAAAAGTGAATATAGTGCAGGGGTCCCCAACCCTATGCCCATGGCGCCCACAGACCATTTTACATGTGCCCGCCGCTATCCGAAACCGATAAAAAATTATTTATCTGATACAAATAAATTTAATTTTTAAAATTTCTTATAAATTATTGTATTATATTGTAATCAAATTGTAGGGCATATTATACTTTTACAGCGTAAAAATATAAATGTTAATTATATGTTAAAATTTTATTTTTGAAATAAATATTTTTTTATACATTATGTGTATTATTAACAATATCCAACTATAAATTTACATTGAAAAAATAAATGATGCCCGCCATCTGGTTGAAAAAAATAAATGGTGCCCGCCACCTGGCCGGTATTATAGAATGTGCTCTTAAGTGCAAAAAGGTTGGGGACCCCTGTACTACAATATATTATATGCTGCATGTAATACATTCCAGCTCGTATAAAAATTGCAATTTATTTGGAGGTATATAGTTATAGAATAAAAAATATATATTTTATTGTACGCAAACTGTAATGCAGAATAATTTGTCATAATTGCCAAATAAAATTTAAAAAAAAATATAAATAAAACATAAAAGTTTTATTATTTTTTCCATTATAATTGATGATAAATGCTGGTTTCTTTTTTATCTTAATTTAGGATAGAAGAACTATCAAAATTATGATTTTCATTTTTTCTTACAAAAAAATAAATAAACTTTAATCACTATTTTTTTTTTTCTAAATACATTCTATTGATTTTATATTATTATTTACATGAAAAAAGAAGTATTAAATACTGCAAGATACAAGTAAATATTTAATAATTATTGGAATATGCTATACATATTCATCTAATTCATACAAAAATTAAGTTATTATTTAAAATTATAATTTAATATTAGTTTAAGTGGTAGTTTTATATTAGTGTGTTGAAAACACTTGATGGCGTTATTTGTTAGTAAACAAACATAAATATAATGTTGCCGGGCCGGCCTTGTTTTTTTGTCCACATTAAAAATAAAATAATTCTATTTACAAAAAATACATAAATTAAAATATATTTAATAAGTACTTACTTTTTATTCTTTTTGTTACCTTTTTTTTTGTTTGGTATTCGCAAAAAAGCAAATTTTTTTTCTTACACATAAGTATTTACATTTAACGGATATTCCATGAAATACATACATTTCAAAACAATTTTTTTATTGAGTTTGGATTCTGAACATGCGAATTAACGGCACACAACTCGAACCTCTAATAATAGGGCCTGGAATATGTCTTCCCCTTTGTGCCCATGCCACCACTTAAACTCAGCCTGGTAGCTAAACAAGGTCTCATCAAGTTCAACAATCGACCCCGGCCCGCTGATTAGCTGGCACACCCAAAACATTAAGCTCTTGCGAGCCAAGCTTACAGAGTCCGCAAGTCCTTGCATCTGAACTGGTAGCTTCTGCAAGTATAATTTCATTTGTTCTCCACATGAACACTTCTTCACCCATGCCACTACTCCATAATGCTGTAAAAATGTGATGGCGTCAGTTTCAGAGCAAGGCAAATCCCAAACTTTGACAGTGGGAAACTTTTATTCAGCCATTTTATTAATATTACAGTTGTCCCCCCCCCACCTACATGAATTTCAGTGTGATTTGATCGAAAGCATGCTTGCACTTCCTCTTGCCCAATTTTTCAAGATGAAACCTTAACGAGGAAAGCATGAGCACATGATCATAATTGTTAGTAGAGCTTCATCAAACAGGGGAGATAGGGGAAAAGAAGGTTGTAATAAATATTAAAACAGTTTTGACAGTCCGAATTTCAGCCACCCTCATACAATACTGTAGTGAAACTTGAAATCTGATCGCATGTCCAAAATGCATAACACAAATCAGAGTGTAAGATGAGACAATCATGTTTCTGTGCATTAGCATAAAAATAGACACAGCTACCATGTACAATGGACTATTTCTAGGCTCATGCATTGAAATAAAATGTTCTATAGCGGAGACCGCCTAAACAGCATATGCACAGAAACAACGCTCTCAGGCGGTTTCAACACGCTAATATAAAACTATCGTTTAAGTTTTTAGAAGTCCATGGTAAGAGATGTTAAATCTGTAATTACTTTCCTTATTATTGAAATTAATGGGTCCATATATATTATACTCATTTTATATGTATTATGTGATTATAGATTTAAACACAGAAGGAAAGAAATATATATTAACCCCCCCCTCTTCAAACAAACAAAAAAATGCTGATAAATTCTTTATTTATCAAATTTACTATCCATAATTCATCAATGATATGTATCAGACCAACACTCATTTAACATTTACATTTTAATACAATTCTTTTTATATTTACTTTATTTTTTCTTTAAAAATAAAATAATAATTTTATAAACATATTGATGCACATACAAATTTTTTAATTAATACAAAATATAACTTTCTTTTCAAACAATCATTCACTAACAACAAAAAATCGTTATAACTAATGACTCTTTGTAAGCAATAAAACAAATATTATCTTCTCTTATTGTGCATATCCTTCATCAATAGCTCTCATATCTTCAATTGCACCCCTTGCTGCTAGAGCTAGAAATATGTTCATCTATTAGAAACAAATGAGAATCTGAACATATTATAGCAACATGTAAGACTGTGCTAATTGTAAAATTTATATATCATTGGATTAATTTTTCTCTAGTAAAATCAAACTGTTAAAGGAAAATCTGCCAGTAGCTCTCTTGTCATAAATTACCTTTCACATATTTAACTAACATAAAACTATTTTTTTTTAAATATACTTTAATAACTGAACAGCTATATATCAATTTCTTGTGCTTGCTAATTTGATATCATTGAAAAGTTTATAATTTTTTATTATTACACAAATAATTTCATTTACTTATTTGATTTTTTTTTTAAGAATTAAAATCATTTATTTTAAATGAAGGTTTTTTATTTTTAATATTATTATGTGATATCAAGTTAACTTAGATTCCTGGAAATACTATGACAAACATTTCTCCAGAACACTATCACTTGTGATTATGGAATTTATCCATCTCATTGTTAGTCATACTCTTTCTTCTTTCTTTCGCCACCAATCTTTCAAAGCATAATACATTTTTGTAATGAAATAGATTGTCTCATGATCATCTCTAATGAATTAGACTGCCATGCTTTAAGTTGGAGTTCAATTGAAGTACCCACTTGTTCTTTTTTTTTTCATGTTCAACATCTCATTTCAAAAATATCAATACATTTCTTATTCAACTTTTCCAACATTAAACTTTCATGTCTCTAGACTCATAGAAAACACCACAGTCTAAAATATTTCTATCTTTATTGTTTTTATTCACCTTTTTTTAGTTGATAATACCAGCTATTTTCAATTACAATAGTTTCAATTATTTATTCACGCAAACTACCTCATTCTATTACATATTAATTCCTACTTTTTAATTCCCCTGTTTCCTTTAATACTTACTTGTAGCTTAATCTGTTCCACATCCCAATTCAATATTAAGCATCCTATCTTTATATCTTATTACTAATCAAATTGTTTTTTTTTTACTTCCCATTCCCATTTTCTACTAAATTACTTTGTCAATTATATATTCTTAAAACCAATCACATTAAATTAATTAAATATAAATTCTTAGCCTAAAACTAAAAAACACATTGGTACTAATTTTTATTTTATTTTTTAAAATGCATTTAATGAATATTGATAATATATATGTACTAAATATTCAACTTCATCATTTAACAAATTATATATGAATGACTCTCATTTCATTATATATACCCTAATGATATGAATAAAAGCATCTGAAAAGGCAAATGAATTTCAAGGTAGATTTCATGAACCACTATTCTTCACCTAGGTCACAATATCTCATATATCCTAATTATCTTTTTATCACTATCAAATTATTATCATTTGGCACTCTTAAATTCTAATATTTTAACAAATTATACATAATAAAAAAAAGACAGTTAAATCATTTTAAAATGAGAAAGAAAAAGAGAAAAAGTAGTTTACTTGAGTAAACCAAATTACACTGCTTAACATATAAAATATTCACGTACTTTCCATCAACATTTTGTACTACTCTCCCTCCCCTCATTTTATTCTTTTTCTTGTTGTTATTAATTATTTTAAAAATGATTGGTAAAAAAAACACTTGTTGTCATTATTACTATCATTACAATACTATTATTTATAACAAGGGTAAACTAAAAAACTATCTTTGATTAAATATATCATTTGGATGTAAAATCCAAAATCTTAGTGGTGGTAATAATTACTTAATAAGTGAAACAACAGAAAAAGTACTTGATTAAATTACTTATTATTGACTATTTTATTATAATTCAACATAATATAATTATTTTTTTGATGAAGCATGGCATTCCATTTCTTCACAAAGATTTGTATAGTTTGGTTTATAATTGCTGATGCACAACCAAATGGAAGCCATCAAAACCGAGATTTAATTAATTTCATCTGATAGAATGCTGATTCACATAAAGAAGTGGATCCAAAAAATGCAAAAATCCTCGATGCTACTGACCTCAACAATGGATATTTTTCTCTTGGCAATAAATTCCAGAAGGAATTTTCATTCACACAAGCTTTTAGAATAATATCTGTTTTAATTGTTAACATTTCTGATTCTACATCCGACAAATTCAATTGAAAAGTACTAGCTATAAATATCTTCGATATCATGTTCTCCAAAAGAAAATGAGATTAATACGAAAATTGGTTGCAAATTATTGATATTTGAAAATCATCTCTTGAATTCTTGAATAATATTATCTATTTCAGAACAAAATGTTTCAATATTACATTCACCAGTAAATTTAATATGATTTTCTAAATAAGGAAAATTTTTAAAGTTGCTATTTTATAATTTCAACTTATCAAGTTTTAATTTTGCTATAAAAGCATCTACGGAATTGATTAACTCAATAATATTCTTTTCTTTTCCTTGTAATTGAAGATTGAGGGAGTTATATCCCATAAAATTCGTAAGAAATGCCAATTTTTTTTTTTATCTAAACAGGATCTTTCAATTTTTCATGTTTTTTCCCCAATTATATCCAAAAATGTAACAATTTGTGGCAAAAGATTTAAAAATCTTTCCAAAAAATTTCCCCAGCTAAGCCATCTAACATTGCAAACAAAGAAGTAAATATATTTGGAGTCATTTTTTTCAAGTTGATTACGAAATAGCTATTTCTTTAAACTATGCGCTCTAATCAAATTAGTTACCTTCACTGCCACTTCCATAACATCATTAGCATTAAAAATTTTTGCACATTAGCATAATTATGAATTATGCAATAAAATGGTATAAAATTGGGAAACTGTTCATTTTCTTTACAAAGGGAAAAAAATCCTTTTTGTTGCCCGACCATTGAAGATGCTCCATTGGCTGAAATAGAAATCAATTTATGAATAGGTAAATTTGATTTCTTAGCAAATGTAAAAATATCTTCGCCTTGAGTTGTACCCTTCCTTCATAAGATGTATTGTTAAAAATTCCTCTTTTATTGAAATATTGGAAAATACCATTCTTTTAAAAATAATTAATGGGGCAATATCAATTGATTCGTCAAATTGTAATGAAAAGAAACAGCCATTTTGAAAGTCATTTTTCAATTGCTGAGTCACATTCTATTCATAACTTCACCATATCAAGTTACAGTTCGGTGAGAAAGTTGTAAATCTTTAATTGTATCAGAATTTCAGTTTTATTTCTAAAGTTGTTAAATAATTTTTCACTGTCCTCAAAACTTCTTTTAAAACTTCACCATCCTGATAAGGTTTTTTATGTTTCGCCAAAACATAAGTCATAGCATATGATGCATCAGTTACAATTTTAGATTGTTGCATAGGTTGTTGAAATAAAAGTTGCTGTGCATCCAACTGGGATTTTAATTCTTTTAACTTTCGTTTTCTTAGCTCACTGTTGGCAGGGAGTCGTTTTGCTACTTTTTGTGAAAGCTGGAAAAATGCCTCTTCAATTTTCCTTTTTTTGATAAGGCTGCAGTAGCATGACATATCAGACAAAGATATTTGTTTCTATACATAGTAAAAAAATATAGCTCCCAATCATTATGGAAATACGTTTTTTTGCTTTTTAGCAATCACATTTTATCTAAAATTAAGAGATTAAATTTTTTTTTAAATAAAATTTTGTATTATATAACAAACAAATTTATCTACAAGCCAAAAAAAAAAAACATAGTATGTTTTAATGCAAATTTCTAAATTGCTAATGTTTTTAGAATAAGAGCAAAACAAAATATGTAAAAATACATATAGATATTAGTTGTATTTTTATATTGGACTATTTCCATCATTTAATATGTGTATTGAATGTCTTTAGAAAAATTTAATTTTATTTAAATATTCCAAATACATTCAACTGTTAGTAATAGCACATCAAACAGGTTAAATACTATTTTGACAACTTCCTAAACAAAATGCTCAGTTTAACGGAACAAAATAAAATCTCACTTTGGTCAATTAAATGAAGTTGCTGTGTACAACTTACTATTTAGGCTTTCTGAGTAACTAATCATATTCCTACTATTATTTTTATTTAATCCATTGCTTGGATCAGATATCGGCAAACTGTGGCTCATGGCGCTGCGCAATCTTTTATGACCTTCTGTATGATATGCTTAATGTTAAGAATAACTTTCTATACGCAATAATTTAAAACTAATTTATTCATATCGAATTACTTAGAAAAAATTTAATTAATATTTGTTAAGTTTGCATATCAGCGTGAATGTATGTAGTATATTCGGCGGAGGGAGGGGGTAATATTGTGTGTGTGTGTGTGTGAGAGAGAGGGGGGGTTAAAATATGTGTTTGTATAAAAATTGAGAACACAATTACTAAAATGAAATCAAAAATAAAATTACGTGTTTTATTATATATAAAAGAAAGAGGATTTTTAAAAAAAAAAAAAAAAACGAGGTTTCATATACAGTAGTTTAAAATTTTATGGTCCGATCAATCAATATATGGCGAACAACACTTGCTATCCAAATAAATAAAAAAGATAATTTATGCTTTTTCTCGATATATATATATATTTTAAACACTCAAAACTTAGTCTGCCAAGCCCCCATCACCATTACCACATCATTTACAATTATAATTGAATAAGCTACTATTTAGACTATTTAAGAAGACAACAAATACTATATATGTATATAAACATTATCTAATTTTCTTTTAAACCATCTTCATTCATTTATCATTAAAAAAAAAAAAATCAAATAAAAAAACTAAATAATAAATGTGTATGGACAGATTAATGCTACTTTAAAATGAAATAAGAATTAAATGTTTCAATTGATCAAATAAACTCAAGAGATTAACAATAGAACTTTTTTATATATACTTAAGTTTAATTTTAAAAAAATTCCTGAATTTATATACCATCACCACATCCCACTTCAATTGGAATAATAATAAAAAAATGAAGATTTAATTAAGCAGATGGAAGAAAAAATATACTCTTAAAATAAAACAAAAGACTATTTTTCAAATAAGAATCAGCTATCTATAATAGACTATACAAGTTATAGAGAAACAATTTGCAGAATTACAATAATAGATAAATGATCTTCTAGACACATTTCTGTTGAATTAGCTTTGTAGTAATAATAGGTATATAATAATCAATGTTAATTAAAATGTAGGTTGAACAATTTGAAAATATGTTTAAATACCCATGTAACCTGCATTACCATGTGAATAATTGCAGTAACTCATATTTATATTTACACATAAATACTATAACAAATCCATTTACTTCTGTTTCTAATCACGACTCAATCCTTTTTTCTTTTCAAAAATATACAGCACATATAGCCATATAATTCTATAATTAAAAATCACTTCTTTTCTTGTCAAAAACTTTATTTGATATATATATATCCAACGTTTCGACTATCTTTACTCTATAGTCATTTTCAAGGATCTAGAAAAAACATTACATTATAAACAAACTTCACATAATAAAAACAAAAATAATCAAAAACAATATAAAGCATATAAACCCCATAAAATTTAAAAATAAATAAAATACATTAAAATCAATTAAATTAAAAACACAAAACATACACCACACTTACTTGACTCCCTTCTCAAAAAACTTTCCCTTTTTACATTTTTTATCCAAAAAACCAATTGTTACAATTGGTTTTTTGGATAAAAAATGTAAAAAGGGAAAGTTTTTTGGATAAAAAATGTAAAAAGGGAAAGTTTTTTGAGAAGGGAGTCAAGTAAGTGTGGTGTATGTTTTGTGTTTTTAATTTAATTGATTTTAATGTATTTTATTTATTTTTAAATTTTATGGGGTTTATATGCTTTATATTGTTTTTGATTATTTTTGTTTTTATTATGTGAAGTTTGTTTATAATGTAATGTTTTTTCTAGATCCTTGAAAATGACTATAGAGTAAAGATAGTTGTGTTTTTAATTTAATTGATTTTAATGTATTTTATTTATTTTTAAATTTTATGGGGTTTATATGCTTTATATTGTTTTTGATTATTTTTGTTTTTATTATGTGAAGTTTGTTTATAATGTAATGTTTTTTCTAGATCCTTGAAAATGACTATAGAGTAAAGATAGTCGAAACGTTGGATATATATATATACATCAAATAAAGTTTTTGACAAGAAAAGAAGTGATTTTTAATTATAGAATTATATGGATATAAATACTATACTATATTTAAGCATAACTAAATATCAAATGATTTGCTAGTAAGCAAGTTTATTAATTCTGATAACTCCTTAATAGAGGCTTTAGAACAAACAATAAATGAGCACTTTGATTAGAATCAGTAATAGTTTGCAACAAATTTGAGTATGTTATTCATGGTAAAAATTAAACTGCAATAAAATAACCTGAGAGATTGTGTTGTTAAAAGTAATTGCAACTCTTAAGAGATTATTTGCATAGAAACATTAATTTTAAAAGTCTGTGAAAAAGAAGGAAATGATGAATAAGATAAATTTAAAGGGAGCTGCTGTGCAGTATTCACTTCTTTATATATATATAAACATGCTAAGAAGATACTTGCCAAAAATTTATCAACCAAGGCAATAGCAATAGAACACTACAAACAAAATAGTGACCATCAAAATAACAGAATAGATCTCTGTAAAAATTCTAACATCTTTTATTTTTAGAGCTTCATAAAATAAAAAAATATATCCTGTATAAAATACAGTATTATAATAAAAAAAAAAATATGCAAGCATAAGAGACTTCAAGCCTATAGATTGGAATATTGCATCATACTATAATCATTTTTTTTTCTTTTATGATCAATGAATTTATACCGAATTATTTTGGAAAATTTTTATAATTACCTAAACATCTACCAATACTGCATGGACAACTGAATAGGTCATGATTTATTTTCTTGAGAAACTGTAGATAGAATTTTAGTTCAAAGTCACTATCAAACTAATGCATAGACCTTAACAATATACAACATTAGCAATTACATGAAAAATACTATGAGTTATAGTGAAAATATGTTACATAAAAAAAATCCAAATTGCAAGCATATTCTGAATAAACTGAAGGAAAAAATGAAATTTTAACAACCTATTTAAAATTCTCATTATCCATGTACTCATTAATACTAGGTACCCTGCACTTAAATGACTAATTTATTATTGAACAATATACTACATAAAATTTTCCACCATTTAATTTTTAAAGATTTCTGAATACAATCGCAACATGCAGAATAATCTAGAAATAAAAATTTCTCCAAACAATTAAAGATATCTATGGAAACACATTTAACATTTAATAACAAATAATTAAACATAAATCGTAAGCCCTAAATAAGAATATATATGTTTACTGCCTGCAGATGGCTGATTGAAGTCACTGGTTACCAGGATCACCAGTCTCTTAAAATAGTATTTCAATTTTAAAGCTATTTAATAAAAGGTTTATATTATTAAAATGCATGTAAAACTTAAAAAAAAAAAAAACAACTCTTTTTTTAAATACTAATAATATACTCATTATATCAGTGTAAATATTAAATATATATATATATAATTTATTTAATACCTTGCATGATTTAGTACAAGGGGTAAAATCTTATATTTTAGAACATTGGATAGATTCCAGTTTGAACTTCTCGTGAACTCTCAAGCATAAAGCCATTCTATTATTTATTTATTTGAATTAAAGAGATTTAAACCCAGATTTCCAAGCTCCCTATAGTCATCCACTCTATCCAATATAACTGATACACATGACCACATGTGAAAAAGATAAATGATTACCAATATATGTATTTCAAGCTGATGCTGCACTTATCAGTTGGTTAACATAATATCTTCCACACATATATATAATCAGTGATTGGTTTACATTAAGATAGCAAATCTGGACAAGCTTCAATGCTCTCCATCTCTTCAGCTAACCATATCATTGAAAATCTGATTGACTTGAAAGGCCAGATTGACTTAAGGTCAACATGGGTATGACTAAGGGCTTTGAGCATTCCATCATCAGATTTTCAGTAATATGAATGGCTGAGAAGTTGAGAGGATTGAAAGCTGTCCAGTAAAGTGTGTAGTTGTGTGTGGGGGAGATAATGAACTGGACAAATTGATGAGTGCTGGTTCAGCATAAAATACGTATATTGGTGATCATTTATCTTTTTCATATGTATGTAGTCATGTGTAACGGTTATGTTGAATAGAGTGGATGATTGTAGGAAGCTTGAAATCTGTGCTAAAATCCCCATTAATTAATCTAGGTTAAGTATAGACATTATACTTGTATTTCAATATTATTTAATAGAAGTAAAATAGGATACTATTTAATATATAATCCATTTATTTTACTACTAATAATAAAATATATATATAAAGTAGATATGACTTTTCTTTTAAAGTAGATCTCAAATAAATCATTTTTCTATACTTCTGGAATTTAGGTCCACAAATATTTTTGAGCAAACTGTTTAATAAAATGGTTACCAATATCATGCATTATAAATTTTTAATTATTTATCCAAAATAACATTTGGTTAAAAAAAAAAAATCCTTATTTTGTTCTTAGTATGCATCATAAATTTTGAATTGTCTATTAGAAATAATATTTGTATAAAAAAAGATCTTATTTTGATCTTTTATTATGATTCCTATACTAAGTTTGCAAAAAAAAAAAAGTACAACTATCAATTATAATCAGTATCTCAGATGATGTGAAGAGAATTCTAATTTATGGTCAAAAATTAAGAAAGTTTATGGAAGATGAGAATGCAGATTCTATTACACAAAACTGGAGAATAAAAAATAAAAAAAACCGTAAATACAGATTGAATTATTTCTGCTGATAAATTCAATACTCTAGAGCAGTGTTCTTCAACCCTTGGTCTGCGGCCAGGTGCCGGGCCATGAAACTTTTCTGCAGGTCCGCGCGTGCTAGACGGGCAGTAAAAAGTTTGTAATAATAAATAATAAGTGTTTAAACTTTTAATTAATATAGCCAATTTTTATTTATTTTTTCATCTCATCTTTACCCAATTAAAAAAAAAAGAAAACAGAACGAAAACAAAATCTAATCAATGATTCATGAATTAATTTGTTTTTCTAGTTAACACAGATGTTTATGGTGGGGGGTAGAAATAAATTTTTTATTACTTTTCTAAAAAAATTAACAAAAAAGTGTTTTTTATTATATAAACTCCATATATATATAAAACTTTATCTTATATATTTAACATTGTTGTTTTGATCAGTTATAACAGTTATGCTTATCTTTAAGAAAATTTATCTATAGACTTCTGCCGGTCTGCGAAATCTTATCCTTATTATTGCTGGTCCGCGGAACCTTATCCTTATTTTTACCGGTCCGCAGGTGTGAAAAGGTTGAAGACCACTGCTCTAGAGGACAAAAAAATCTATAAAATGGGGAATGATCCATTATTCAGAAAATTATTTGATAATTGAGCGACAAAGTGATGCAATGAGCATAACAGATCCACTTAAGTGACTAAAATGAGATTATTTCCTTCTTTCCAGTTAGATATTGATTCAATAATTTTCATCTCTCAAAGCTAACATTCCTACCACTTTACTAATCTAAATTAATGATTCTAGAAGCATTACAATTTTCAATCAAATATTTGCAGGAAAAGATCTATTTAAATATTTAAAGTAATTAGAAAAATTCTTCCAAATCTACTAGATAAAATTTCTTATATCTTTCCAAAAGTGACAAAGACATCAAATTTTGATGTCAAACAAATAATCAGGATGAGGTGTTTTTTTTTCATAAAAGAGTTATAAAATAAATGTTTCAAAAAAAAAAAGTGATAATTACTTATGATTATTCTTTAAATTGTGTTTTGTACAATATAGTGAAATCTGTTACAATAAAAGCTTTTAGAGTAAAAACTAATAGAATAAACAATTTTTCTCATATAATTAAGATTTATACAACAAGTGCAAAAATATACAAGGAGCATTAGAATGGCAGACATCTTTAGTTTGCTTATTTTTTTTCTACCTTTAATGAAAAAACAATTCACATATTTTAATTTAAAAATATGCTGGGTATGTGTACTATAATAATTTTAGCCATGAGTCATAAAAACTGAAATTGTATTATTAATATTATCATCAAACAAAATTTTTTTCTTAATGAAAGTTTGATGAAAATTTAAAAATCAAAACAGTTTTCTTATCTTTTTTTTTATTTTTAATCTCTAGTCATAAATATGTTATACATATTCTTAATTAAACTGATTCTCCAAGATTTGCAATAATTATAGTCATGGAGCCATCAAAACTGAATTTGAAATCTGTAGTAAAAATAGCTGATATTTAAATAATAAAATTTAATAAACAATTTAGTTTGCTCACCTCTTTCTATCTCTGGTAGTAAAAATGTTATATATTGTAGGGTATTAACTGTAAACCAAGCAAGACCCCAATTATTCCAGGAAAAAAAAGGAGGGTAGAAAGAAATTTCTTTTTGCATTTGTTTCATTCAGCTATATATGTATAGTTCATTGAAAATCACTGATAGAATACAGAAAAGAAAATGAAATGGGGGTAAAATGCAAGATTTCTGCTAATTTTAGCTATATATTAGGAATTAACTTCTGGCTATGAGTGAAGATAATCAAGAAGATTAATTAATATTTCAAGTTTTAACAGCAGTTTTTTTAAATATTATTTCTATTTTATTGTATGTTAATATTTTAGAAAAAGAGAAACTCATTAGCAAATGTGTAATATCAAAGAGGTTGCTAATGATTGTTATTGGACTACCAAACTAGTTTGAACTCAGCTGCTAATTAATCATAGGATGACAGTTCCAAGATAAAGATATTTCAAACCACCCAAGTGGATAGTAGATATCTCAATCACATATTACCATCAGGAGGCTAGTGTCATTAAGGGACCCATGATGTCAGTAATACAAAATGAATAACTACCAGAGAGAAGCTGGGACATTGTTATTATTGGTTTTTTTGAACTGGTGTTGCCAACTCATCTCAAATATTTTATTGTGGAAAAATTTAAAAAGAAATGCTCCTTGCTGAAACTCTAGATTACTTTGTTTGGAGGGCTGAAGGACACTGGAAGTCCAAGCACATCTGAATGGAAGGGAGACTAGAGAAACTCATCTAGGGCTGACCACATAAGAGGTGGTGATTACAGTGATCTACAGTGCCTCATGCCACAATCCACTGTGGGAAATTAAACATCAGAGGAATAGCAAAAGCATGAAGAAAGCCTATTTTGATTCAAATTCATGATTGCCTACGAATAAGTTCAGACAGCAACTAGTTTATATCTATACCATAAATTTGCTATCATTTTAACCATCATTTTGAAAATAGTAACCAAGTTAATTGACGAAAATTTGCGTACTATAATCAATGTGTGCTTTAAAAGACATTTTTTTTTTTTCCGTGGTTATTGTCAAGAAAGTTTATGTATTATAAAGAATATGCCATATATACATATATTTGTTTGTAGCGTGTGCTTTCTTAAAAGCTAATGAACAGTACTTCCAAATTCAGGAACCCTAGAAATCACTAATATGCAACAAAATTTTAGTAATACCTATTGACATTTTTATTTTAATCTCTTTTCTCTCTCCTCAAATATCAAATAAGGTAAAAGTGATTAAGGGTTTTGTTATTACTAAATATATTATTATTATGCTATTTTTATTATTTTTATGTTATTTTCAATTGTTTTATTTATAATATTATAAATATTTATTTTTACACATATGTGTTAATGTATCTTGATATAGTTCATTTTGAAATAGATGTTCATTTTTTTTTTTTTTTGAGAAAGGTTTAAACCCTTGACGATGTGTGTGTTCATGGATGTATATCAGTGGTCAACAGGTCTAAAATAAAATGATAAAGGGGGGTATGAAATGATAATAATAACTAGGTGAGTTTTTTTTTTTTTTTTAGTGTCTATTCAGTAAGGGCAGAAATCAGGCAGAGCTAAGAATGGATACCAATTAATTATAGAATATATACATAATAATATTAATGACAAGATGGGGTGTGGGTATGCATTTTTATTTTGTTTATTAATTATATGAATGTCACTAAGGAACCAAATTATTTACACTAAATGAAATGACATTTAAATATTGTAATTAAAATATGTGTGATGCTGTCCATTTTTTTTCTCTTATTATTATTAGTCATTAAATGTTCAGTAATTCTGTAATTAATTCTATCTTAATTAATTGTTTTGGGATGTAACTATTATGTTGTAATATTAGAATAAAACAGAAATCAGATGTTGAAATTAAACTGCCTATATGTTTATGTATGAATTGCAAGACTCCTTATAAATGTTGCTCATAAGTTATCACCAGGTAAAGATATATTATGAACCCCAGTAAAAAGATGAAATGGGTACTTTTAGTCATGATATGTAAAATTTTGATCATACATACATATATATTGGTATATACGACAATTCTCTAGCAGCTGAATATGTATTTAGGGACTAATTCTCTTTTGTGCCTATGAAAGAGGATAGGAGTGATATTATCACCAGAAATTATTTATATTGTAACGATATATAAATATGCCATTACATTAATTTGAAATAAAAACTTTTAAGTTCACAAATAAAAATAAATGTATTAAAAAAAAAAAAAGACTAAACGCTAAAATTAAAATGTTTGTTAAACGTATATATATTCGCACAGATGCAAAACTTTAAAAATATTTTTTTTTATAAATAAAAACAAAGTATTTGAACAGACTTTTTTATAAAAAAAAAAGTACAAGATTTAAATATAAAAATATTTTAATAAAGAAATAACGTAAGTAAAAATAAAAACAGGTATTAATTAATTCCTGTAATCTATAAATGGAAATGATTGTTTATTAATTGAAAAGCAAGCTAGCCTTGGGGCTCTTGTGTAATTAAAGTCAGATGAAAAATGAGATAAAAGGATAAAGAGAAATTAGCTTGACCAATGGAAGCACCAAGCCTCGGCTCGGACCCTAACAAAAATGGTGGATGAGTGACATTTTGTTCGTGGAATCCATAGGAGGATTATAAAAGGAAAACGATTCAAATTAAGACAGTTTCCTGAGAGTTTTCCAACTTGATTTGGTGAGACGAACAATAAGACGCACTTGTCGTTCTCTCTCACTTATTTTAAAAATGAAAAGACTGTGATACCAGAATGGAAACAGCTAATGCTACCTCCAAAATATCAGACCGGTCTTCCCTGAAAGTCTTCGTGAGAATTGCCAACAGGAACATGGATTCTACTGTAAGCTATATGAACTAAATAATTTTTAAAATCATAAAAAAAAAAAAGAATAATTAAGAACTTTCGTCCGGGTTTGACAAATTAATAAACAAGCCAACTTAAATGTTAAAATGGACTCTTATCTGACTTTTGTAAGTTTTTAGATCAAATTAATAATGTTTAATTTTATGTTTTGCGTTTGATAAACATCATTTCCATTTTTTTCTTATTGTATAAATTATTTAAATGCATGAAATTTAAGTTGGGTATAGACGTTGCATAGATTCATTAGTGGTTAATTATGTTGTGGTTTTCATATTCGATTAGAATATATAGGTCATCGATGTCGATGCGGTATCTTATGATGAATACCATTGGGTTTCTTGTATTCCCTCTGCAATTGACGTTATCGATGATTTTGTATTTTGATCGGTTATGTTTATTTTGGAATGTTTTTTTAACCATGGAATCTATGCAGCCGATCTATACTCAACATTATAAAACAAATTGTATAAAATTCATCTGTGCGAACGTATCTAAATGTTAAATTTAAATCGGGCATGAATGGCTATATAGATTTGTAAAGTTATATATATAGTTTAAGGGAGGGTAATCTTAGGTTATTCGTTTCGTAATTGAATTGGCTCAATGGATTGGATATATTTGTGTAATTAGTAGATGTAGTATGAGATCCGCTACGGGCGGATTGCATATATACGCCACACACCTTCTGTTTGCCTATGGATGGGATTGTAAGTCGGCAAAGGACCACAGTCCATTCCTATGGAGTTTTTTGTTTATTGTTCTACTCACCAACAGATGTAGCATTCCTGTTGGTGGAGAGACAATGTCTTCTCTAACTCTACTTACTGTTCAGATGTACATTCCTGACAGTATAGTATTTTGTGTTGTCGTATTTTCATGCTACATTGAATACATAAATGTATCAGATGGATTGACGCCAGTTTGACTGCGAACTTTTGGCCTAAGGTTAAATAAGGGAAAGAATATTTTCCTTTCAAATGCAGGTCTATGTAGTCGATTCATACTCGACCCTCTAAATAAAATATTAAACTCATTGCAATCTACTTAAATGTAAAATTAAAAGTTAATCTTAAAATCTAAAATAATGTTATTCCTCAAAATTTAAAATGATTCAAATTTTATAGGTGCATAAATAAATGTTTGTGTGTTAATTACCGGCAGTGGCTTTTATTTTTTTATATTTAAGATATAAATTAAAGATATAGATTATTATCTCTGCATCTCCACTGAGCTAGTGACAATGGGCTAACAATCTAAATATTTAAGCGCGTATCTGCCTACTTTATAAATTTTTCTAGGCTCAAATGCCTGGATAGCGCCCTGTCGGCAGATATGATAGATTGCTGACCCCCTTTTTCTTTTGGATCGTTATAATATAGAAGGGTAAAAATGCGCAGAATAACAGTGCATATCATTTATTTTGTTTATCTCTGAGCTATTTTAGTTGTTGATCTCCCATCGATAAATAAAGTGCCTCTAAGACCCATGTTGACATTTTTTTTAAAAATCAAATGAAAGTAAGATAAAATGGCAGAAATTTAAGCACTAAACATGGAATCAACACTGAAAGAAAATGTTTCAACAAATGTGACTAGCTGATGTGGCAATTGTAACAATTTTCATATTATTTCAGCTTTGTGAACATTTTCATTTAATTTTTCTTCTGCAATTTGTTTGTTAGTTGTTGTTTTTTTTTTTTTAGGTTTTTCCTATGCATACAAATAGAATTTTAATAATGAGTCAGAAAAATAACATCAACAAATTGATCAGTATTTAAATGAAAAAAAAAAATTTCCAAAAAGAAAGCTTTAAAATGGATAATAATGTAAATCAATGATCTACATCAGTGACAATTAAATCAATGGTCTACATCATTTTTTTAAAAAATCAGATGATGAAAAAAATTACCAATTTAGCAGTTTATGTTATATATTATTATTTAGGAACTAATGAAAACTTTTGCTAACATTAATTAAAACATTAGTAATACAATAATACTAATATAATGTCTTACTAATGTAGACTAAACAAAAGCAAATGGCAATAAACATTATGGAAAATTATTTTGTTACTGTGGATTAATCAAAAGCAAATGTGACAATATTACAGAATTAATTACGATTCTTTTGACAATGTATTTTAATCAAAAATAAATGGCAATAATATTATATAATAAATGAAAACTTTTTAGCTAGGATAGTTACATTATTTGTGGAACAGTCAAGGTCTTTACTAAGACTTATAGTTACAAATATTGTTACTATAAAAAACTTTACTGCCAACAAAATACAGTTCACCAGATCCAAGCGAAGAGGTTTCTAATGCAGTAGAATGGCTGCTGAATATTATTTCACAAAAAAGCAGAAGTTCTGAAATCAATAATCTGTGAATTTTTATTAAAATATGTTGTTTTAATTTTATGCTTTTAAAAAATGCATTTTATTTCATTAAAATGTAATCTAATTTTATAGTATATACAAGAATTAATTATATATATTGTTTACATTTATATTTTTGATTTTCCCTGCTTAAATAGTTGTTTAGAATGGTAATTTTGATCTAGGCTGAAAGTTTACAAAGGATTCCTCTAAATATATCTATTTCAATGTAAACTACAATGAAACTAATTAATACATTATGCAGATTTCAAAATATTATCAAAAGAACAGTTTTAAAAAAATCAGTTTATAGAAAGTAAGATTTGCTACATTTTTATTTATCATTGTCAAACTCACTCCACTCACAACTTTGGCACCATCCACCTCAGATAAATACAATAATGATTATTACTAATCATTTTCTAAACTAGAGCTTATCTCTAGCAGAGATATAAACTTTAAACCTCAGTTAAAGATTAAATTCTAATCCTAACTGTATTAATAAATTCAAAAACATTCTTAAAAACACTATAGAATATAAATAATATTATATCTTACAGATATATGTTTAGATAATATAATTAAAAATTTTTTTTTCAAGTTTTAATTTAAAAATACGATTTAAAATATATGTAATAATAAATAATTATAATTCTAAACATATATGTCATTTACAGAGATTCATAAATTGCATATATAAATGTAGCCAACTTCCAATTTAATTAATGCTTCCACAAGATTTGGTATAACTAGATCTATACACATGTTGAAAAAGAATAAACTTTTACTGTTATAACATATTAAATTCTTGTATTGAAAATGTTTTTCAATATAGGAACATTTAATAATTAATATATATATATATACTTAGCTGCTAATAATTAATATATATATATCCTTATATTCAATTTTAATGGATGTAAAAAAAAATTAAAACTAGTTTCCTACTAATGAATAAACAAAAAAATATTTTCCCTTTCGTTTTCATAAGATTAAATTACTATTCAACTTTGAATAATATAATAAAAAGTAAAGTTACTTTGGTACTAATGAATGAAAAAAAAAATTCTTCCTTCATACATTTAATAGAATTATAATTTATAATGAAAATAGCAATATTATTAATAATAATAAAAAAGCAAAAATAAATAATGGAAGACTCTTGTAGATGTGCAATCCTCTTATCAATGAATGTTGCATTATATTTTAATCAGGGATCTTTTATAGATAGTGTATTTACTCATTTGACCAGTCTGAATCATCCAAAACCTCTACTTTCTATAAGGACTGCATGGAAAAAATTTGAGCATGCTTGGAAAAATCTCAGCTATTTGAAGAAAAAAAATCCCCAATCTGCAATGCTCATATAGTTTCATAGGATATAATAAATATTCATATAAGTATTAAATATATATTAAGGTAATCAACATTTTTTATATACAAAAGTCAGAAACCAAATCGTTTTCTTAATGACTTTTTAATTATTTCAACATCATACTAATGAATAAGGATGTTTTAAATAATGTTTTTTATACATGGCTCCTCCAATATCTTTAAATGATACGAACTCATAGAATGCACACACATTAAATGAAAACATTATATTATGTTTGATCAGGATTAAAACTTCATTAAAAATTCTCATTTTATTTCAATAAATTACAAATTTAAAAAAAAAAAAAAAATTTAAATTATGCTAATACATTTTACTTCCTTCCAAACAATACTTGTTTTATTTTTTTTCCTATTCTACTCTAAACAAAACAAAAAAATGTTTTGTAATAACATATGTAAAATAACATATGTACAATATATGTGTGAATATATAAATGTATATGAATATACTTGATAAGTGTTATTTAAAACTTGAAGAGAAAAAATATTTTTATTTTTTAAAATGTTACAGAACTTTGCATTTTAGCCTATCAATTATTGCGATTGATTAAATCAATTTTATATATATATGCATTTTAAAATCATTTATTACAATTTATAGAAAAATTAAAATGCTATTCATAAATTTTTTGACGGCGAAGATTAATTATATATTTATTGCTGATTGCTTAGAGTGTCAGTTAAGTTATGAGAATAAACATGAAAATAATCTTTAAAAGGTTTTAATTCATTTTTCAGAATTGCTGACTTAAACCATAGTTTAAATAAAGTAAATGCCTTGTTTTAAAACAAATAAACCACTGTTTAAAGATCTCAATACTATTACACACTTCCAATTCTATTATTAAAACAACAATGATTATTTGAACTTAAACATTTTAACTTTATTAATAATTGTTCATGGTTAGACCAGTATCCATTATCAATAACTTTTTAACTATACTGAAATTTTGAACTATTCTATATTTTGTTCCAAGCCCCCCCCCCCTTTCTGCATACAATATATATGACACATACTTTGTTGATAAACTTTGATTATAATACAATAAGTATTGTTTATTATTTCAGCATACATATATATCAGACACTTTATGTATATAATATGCATACATATATTAAGATTATAATACAAACAAAATTTTTAAAAATTAACTATATTATTAAAATAATATCTCATTATATATGTTTAATTTCAACTAAAGAATGACGGTTCATAAATTGTAAAGATTTCACAAGTGTCATACATTCAAACATAACAAATGTAATTTAAAGTGATCGTGTAACACCTTCACGCTCTTATTTCCACACACTTAAGATTTGCCCATACATAAATGTTTGGGTTGAAAGAATGGGTGGATTCATTCTATTCTTTCTAAAATACTATATCTCGTGTCTGGAAAAATTGAGAGTATTCATTTATAATTTATCTTTAAAGCGCATGTGCATTGGCTTAATCGCTAATATTACTATTACATAAAAAACAGCGATATATAAAATAACATCTCATTATATATGTTATTAATAATAAATTGAGGAAGCACATTAGCATATATAATTACATTCTAGCATGTGTGTGTGCGATGCAACTGTTCTCAAAGCTATAAAGTGTGTTCCAGACAATCCCACAATTATGTGTAGAGAGAGACATGATCTTAAAAGAAAAATCAAAGAGGCCTTCTTCATCTCATGAGACAAGGATGCCATAAATAAAAAGGACACGTACTATGCTTTATTGAAGAAATGGAATTAGCATATTTGCATATCATTAAACGTAGTAGCAAGCTATGATTATGAAGGCAAGATCCTTTGAAAGTGCTCAGCTCATTTGCCTTTAATTATCTATTTTATATTAACACTTTATAGCTTTTGAGAATAGTTGTGTCACACACGCACACGTGCTAGAATATATATATATTTCCCAAAAGTAAAAAGAATTTGACTTAATCATATATAATTACAATAATGTGTGTGCTTAATTGTTCACATTCTGTTTCAGCACAATTAAAACCTGTTTAATTTTTTTAAATTCTAGCAAAAGTATAGTGGCAGCTTCATTATTGATAGCATACAGCTTCACTGGCTATTTTAACATTTTTAAGACTGTACTTGTTTTGGAATCTATACAACTATTCCCTACTTGCAGTAAATAGTTTGAAATTGTGCATTCTAGATTCTCAGTTAAATTCTTCATAGAGATTTAAGGCTTTCTGACGCAATACAAGACTATCAACCAAAACAGTCTATACAATTCATATCATTTAACTACAGATTTAAGGCTTTTTCCATTTTAACCAAAAAATTATCTCTTAATTTAGTTACAACTTTAGTTGTTTCAGGAGCACAAGCAACAGTGGCATGAATCTGGTTTTTTATATACAATTTCTCTGATTGATGACTCATTCTTTTGACATATATAGCTGATTTCAGAATATGACTTCTTACTTTTCCTTGTTAAGTCAATTTTTTTTTTTTTCTCATTCAAAGAAAGTATTTTAGGACTTTATTTGAATTTATAACTCATTGCACTACAATATATTTTACTAAAGCTATGCTAATATATACTATATATAAAACTTTTTGAAAAAAAAAAAAAAACAAATTACAAAGAAATTTTTTTTTATACATGTTTATAACTATATTACAAATTCTACTTAATTCAAGAAGAAAATATGATTAAAAATTCACATCTGAGATTAGAGAATGTTATATTTAATGAGAGGAAAAAATGCAGTTGCTGTAAAAAGAATGGTAATATTTAAAAAGTTTATGAATCTCAATGGATTTTTATTTGCTTATATACAGAAATGCTTTGATTAGTATGTTTTCAATTAGTACGGTTTCATTATAGTACGGTATTAAAACAACAGAACAATAATCCACTAAAAATTGTGTTATTCATCATTTTCAGCTTTTAAAAAATTATAATCAATCCTTTTATAAACAACTAAACAACCATGAGTGCGATAAGAAAAAGTTCTGGAAATAACACACCTAAGTGGTTAACATTAGAACAAAAAAGTGATATAATAAAGCTTCACGAAGAAGGTGCTTCCTTTGCTAAAATAGGCCATGAAAAAGGAATGAATGAATCAGCAATTAGACAAATTATTAAAAAGAAAGATCAATATAAATCGCATGGTATAACTTACAGCATCTTATTTATCTAAATCAATAACTAAAAACAGCAGCAGTCTAATAGTAAATATGGAATGGTTGTTACCGATATGGGTTGAAGATTTAAATAAAAAAAAATTCCTCTAAGTCAAATGGAAATTCAAGCCAAAGCACTTAGTCTCTATAATAACTTGAAAAAAAAACCAAGAAACAGAAAATGAAGAAACAGGGAAACTAGTGAAATTTTAACAGCAAGTCGTGGGCGGTTTTTTCATTTTAAAAAGC
Organism: Epiperipatus broadwayi; assembly: GCA_028023455.1. NCBI lineage: Eukaryota > Metazoa > Onychophora > Udeonychophora > Euonychophora > Peripatidae > Epiperipatus > Epiperipatus broadwayi. Next base: position 5,832,213 of record JAQFVV010012401.1, read on the forward strand.
GAACTGGCATTCATAATGTCTACATTGTAGGTGAAAGTGCAAATGCAGATAAAGAAGCTGCTTAAAAAATATCCTCAGAAATTAAATGAAATTATAGAAAAAGGAGGCTATAAACATGAACAAATATTTAATGTTGACGAAACAGGAATGTTTTGAAAAAAAAATTACCAACATGAACTTATATAGCAGCAAATGAAAAAGCATGCCCTGGATATAAAATTTCAAAAGATCGCTTAACACTTTTATTGGGTGGAAATTCAGCAGATTTCAAATTAAAACCGATGCTTGTGTACTGTGCTGAAAATCCTAGATGTCTTAAAGGTTTCAAAAAAGAACATCCTCCCCATATTGTGGTGCTCAAATAAAAATGCATGGGTCACAAAAAATTTATTTGAAGATTGGTTTACCAACTACTTTTGTCCTACAACAGAGCATTATTGCAGAGAAAATGGTTTTGATTTTAAGATTTTATTGATCTTAGATAAATTGGACTTTGTAATTTGAATGAATACATAAAAATGTTTTCTTCCACCAAACACCACTTCATTAATTCAGCCAATGGACCAAGGTATCATTGCAACTTTTAAGGCCTATTATTTGCACAAAACTTTTGCACAAGCCATAATAACCACAATGGGGGTAAATGTTCAAACTTTAACTGAATTTTGGAAGAGCTACAAAATCAAAAATGCTATTGAAAACATCGGAGAATCATGGTTTGAGGTTACAGCTAGTAATATGAGGGCAGTATGGAAAACATATCATACCACATTGTGCAAATGATTTCATTTGTTTCAAAGCCCATTTTGCTGAAGTTACGAATAATATAGTAGAAATTGAAAAAGAACTTAGTTTTGAAGAATTAGATTCCACCAATGTGGCTGAGTGTATTGAATCAAATACAAAAGACTTGGATAATGAAACTTTTATTAATATAGAAGATCAACAGCCTATGAAGAAGATGAGACCAACTTAGATAATGTAGAGTTATATGAAGTTCCTACAAAAGAAATAACAGCTGAAGAACTTGAGAAAATTATTAACATGGTTGAAACTCTTTCCGACTATATTATGGAAGTTGATCCAAATATTGAACATAGCTTTACAATTTGCAAAAATATCAACACTGCAATCCAATGCTACAAAGAAATGTATGAAGGGAAGAGGCTAAAGAAGAAACCAGTGCAGAGACATCAATGTTGCAATTTTTTGGTAATAAAAAATAAAATCTTTAAAATATATACAGTATTTTTTTTTGTTCAATTATACATTAATAAAAGCCTTTAAATTTATTTGTCATTTTATTATTTATTCATATCATTTTATTATTTATTTCAAACATGGAAATCATAATTAATATATCGATAATTGAAAGAAGTGCTGACAAAAAAAATTATTGGAACCAATTACCATTTTTCCTATAGCTTTCATTCCTTGATTAGTGTGGTTTCAAACAGTGCTTACCAGAACCAATTAACAGCACTAATTGAGGCATTCCTGTATATATATTATTGATCATATTATTAATTAAAGTCATGTAGTTTGCTACAGCATGGTTCACAACTTCAGTGTTCTTTATTTTATAATGCAAAAAGCACCATTCAAAAACAAATCTCAATTAACTTAAGTTCAAGCAAAACAATGTTTAAAAAGCACTTATTTTTAGATCAATCATTATTTAAACTGATGAATATAAAAGCTGAACAGCATTTTGCTTCAATATTTAATTTTCACCCTATACATATGTATAAGACTATCAATAAGTCAATATAGTCCCCAAAAGTCAATAGTGAAGAAATCTATTTATATTTAAAAAATCATTTTTTGCCTATCATAAGGGAATTCTCTAAGTATCCACATTCTTGTTGTTTGCAATCTTCATTAGAGTATACTAAATGCAGTGAATTGAGTGGAAGGAAAAAAGATAATCTGGTTCTCTTTTAATAAGATAAAAATAAATAGGATTTAAAGTTAAGAACATGAAAAATGAATTTGAAAATTAAATACACAAAGAAAGTAACAGTAATGATAAAAGTAAAATATTAATTTTGATCTGTTATTTTAGTGCTATTCTTTTTTTTTCTCTCTTCTCGATACATGTTTTCCCAAGGTAAATTTTACAGCTAATAAAATTTTCTTATAATTTTAATAACCCATAAATAAATACTGGTTATTGATATATTTAATAGCTAAGCTTTATTTAAAAGCTTATTAGGAATTCAAACTCAGACTTTCACATGATCCTCAATTCTCCACGCCATCTCATACTGCTGACTCACCTGATCATACAAATGTTGAAAAGATAAATAATCACCAATATACGTATTGAACGTTCCATTATCAGATTTTCAATGAAATGGATGGCTGAAGAGCTGTGGGTTAGATTAGTTTGAAGCCTGTCCATTGAAGTATGAAGATTAGCTATCTTATATAAAGCTGAGCACTGAATGTATATATGTGTGGAGATAGTAATCTGGACCAACTGATGATTGCTGGTTCAGCATGAAATGTGTATATTGGTGATTATTTATTTTTTCAACATGTGTATGATCAGGTGAGTCAGCAGTATGAGATGGCATGGAGAGTTGAGGGTCATGTGAAAGTCTGAGTTTGAATCCCTTATATATTACATTATATATGTGCTGGTGTGTATAAGCCTGTGCAAAGTATTTATTTAAAAGCTTATTACAATTAATAGAATTTCATCTGATTTATTGAAACTATAAGTTGGCTTGATTAATAATTACAAAAATCACTGCTCATATAAAAATTTTACTCTTTTGAAGACTTGAATGCTTAATTTATTTATCATTTAATAATGAATCATAGATTTATACTTTACACTTATCAAAACTATAATAAGACTATGCTAACACACATATAACGTAAATGATAATTAACAAATTAAAAAGGCTTAGCACTTTTGAGAAAGTATATTTCTCATAATCATAGCCTATTATGATTCACTGATTGCAATCATTATGTATGTACAACATGCAAACTTAATGCAAATGAATCATAGTAGAGATACTTTTTTTATATTAAATGCTTTTATTGACTGCACTAAAAAAAATTATTTCTTCAATCACAATTGGAGTTTTTAGGTTTAACTTGAAATGAAAGCATCAGGTGTCCAGAAATTAATTATGTTAATCACTTAATATAAAAATAATAATTGACTTAATTAATTTCTGGACCCCCCCCCATGCTTTTATTTTAAATTAAATCTAAAAACTCTAATTATGGTTGAAAAAACAATTTCTTTCTTTCTTGTGCATAATCGATAAAAGCATTTAATATTAAAAAAATTTATTTCTATTATTTATTAAGTTTTTAGTATTGGCATAGTAAATGAAAATGTAAAACTATTTTGTACTTTAAAATGACTGGATAATTATAGGTGATATATAACATTAGCTATTTCTCCTACAAATTAAAATGTATAACTGTTATGTATATATTGTAAATGAACTTCACTTAATATATATTTTACTTTAAATCCATATCATACATACAGTATATATATATATGTCATTAGTATAACGGGATAGCCTATTTGATAGCCTTAGTTGAGGCATCAAATATAACGGAACGGCATTTAATCATCCCAGTTGATGAATTAATTGTAATATAATCAATTATATTTAATGTTTAGAAATCATTAACTTAATGCTTCATAGTTAGGTTCGCCAAATATAACAGAATGGATTATATTTAAAATCTAAGTTGGTCTTGTTAAATATAAAGAGATGATTAAATTCCTTAGAAAGAGGATACGCATTTCACTACAATCGGACTTTGGGTCTTCAAGTAGAATGCTAGAAATGAATCGATGAAATACCAAGTCCATGATTATATATACCTCTATTATGCTAGCTCATTAATCTTTAAATAAGTTTAAATACAATTTAGACCAGGACATCCATCTTTCATCCCTCTTTCAGTCACCATTATGCCACGATATTTAAACTCACGGAGAATTTGCAATCAGCTCTTTTCAGGAATAATTTCAAAAACAAGTTATTTCATATGCCTCTATATAAGCATTAATTATAACTATTATTCATATCGGAAGATAATACTAGCATATATATAATATAATTCAATAATGATTAGACAAAGAGATCACGTTAACAAATCAATATTTAATAAACAATAAAAAATATAATAGAATAGATAATAAAATATTAATAAATAAATACGGATGAATTTTATCATTTTAAAAGAATATTAATAAATGATATTTTTTTATTTAATACCCTATGATAAAACTCAATACTATAATAAACTTTCAAAAATTAAAGAAAATAGCTTAAATTAACAGATATATAAAAACATTATCTGGGTTCAAAAATTAATAATTTATGTAACTTATTAATTTATTTACCGTTCTTATTTATATGCTTCACAATTACCCATATATAAGTATTATTTGCCATTGTATAACTTATATATTATATGTATTTTTAATAAATAAAAATACATTAAACGTTTACAATATTACGTAGTAAACACAATACAATCCTGTTTAAGATATCTGTCAAATAATAACTATTTTTTTATATCCCTCATCTAATTTAATGAATTATGTTAAGCTTTCAATTAATTATATTTAATAATAAATATAATTTTCCTTTTAAGATATATATGATGCGATGCCAAATTTGAAATAAAGATAATAATAATAATAATAAACATATTAAAATAATATAAGCATTATTATAATATATGTAAATAAATAGTAAAGGAAACTTAGTTATAAGAGAGTTGAGAGTAGATATTGAAGTCTATAGTTCATCATCCCAATGAAGATCTCTTACGAAGCATATCACCAATCCATTTGTACAATGATGATTCCATTTATCCTTAAACGATAAACTGTTAATAACATCCAATGACCGGATTAATGTGAAATAAAATAAATATTCTTCGAATGTAGATGTTCTTAATCTTCATTTCTCTATTATCACTAGACGTTCTATATATTCAATATTTCAAAATATTTTAAAATAGCATGCAAGGTTGGTTTCGAAACCTTTTACGATATAATGAGTGTACTACTCAGTGCACATTGTTTTATCCTTAATATATATAGTTATCTTAAATTTATATATATCCGAAGAATAATGGAAGAGTTAAAACAACGTAGTTTCAAAACTTAAACAGACGTTCTTTTCCTTTATATTGCTATTCCTTTAAGATTAAGTAGAAAATTAAATATATTTTCCTTGCAGACTTTGAATCCACAAATTATTTTAATTTAAAAAAGTTAATATTTAAATTCCAATCGCTAAATAGTAGTATTGATAGAAGAAAAATGATATTTTTAAAGAGAAAAGATTTTCTTTTTCTTTCGTTTTTTTTTTATTTTCCAGAGCACGAACGAATCTGCTCGTGTGTTATATAAGTTCATGTTTAATTCAACTATCAATTGTTCCACTGACATTAAGATTTAATAATAAAATAAAAAAATATATAAGTATTTATTCTTAACTTCAAATCTGGCATTTTACTCAAAAGCTTAAGGTATATATTATTTAAAACTTAAATGTATATATAAATAGTACATATATGTTACATAATAAAATAGTCAAATAAAAATTTATATTTATAAATAATTTCACAAGAGATAAAACACGCTAGACTAATAATAATAACTTGTAAGTTACTATTATATTTCCCCTTCCCTTGGGAAATTTAAAATTTTAATTTAAGTTAAAATTTTAAACACTTACAACTATTTTAGTATATTCTTATAGTTTAATTGCATTTATAGTTGGATTTTATGAAGGGTTGCATTTTTTTTTAACTGTTATATCTTCCTAATACTTGGGCTATTTTATTTTTGTGATAATGATCAAAAATAAAAAAAAAATTAAGGACTTTGATGGGTTAATATATTTTTTTTTTTTTTTATAAAAAAAAAATAAAATAAAAAAAAAATAATGTGTTTCCTTCTTGGACCACAAATATATTTACTAGCCTTATTCCTGCTTCTTTAAGACTTATGGATTTGAAAAGGACTAAATAAATACTAGAGTATCCATCTATAAATATGAATTGACTCTATGGTTTTAATTATTTTAAGGCATTAAAAAATACCCTCACCAAAGCTAATGTTTTTAACTATACTTCTCTTTACATTGATCACTATTATTATTATTTTTTTATACAACCGTATGGTTTACACTGCCCAATTCTTATCTTGGTCTTCACCTCATTTCTTTATAAAACATTATAAGCAGCCAAAATATGGTTTTAAAATTCGTGAATTGTATGTACCACGAATCTCTCCTTCTTGGTTAATCCAAAATGCATTTGGACCAGCCCTTTTAACGATAGTATAAGGTCCTTCATATGTATTGAAGAATTTATGGTATTTATTCTCCAATGGTTTGCTGGGATGGAAAGTCTTTATCAAAACTTTATCTCCGACTTTAAATTCATAAATACATTTTTTTTTATTTTGACTTCTATTATTTGCCATTTTAACAAGTTGTTTATGAGCTTGTAAAATATCATTTTCTCCATTTATTTTGGGTTCATTAATAATAGGTTTATATTTTTTAAATAATATAGGTATAATTTGATGAAAGTGTAGTCGGATGGGTGAGAATCCTGTAGATTCATTTAAACTCCAATTGATATAGTCTACTACACGTTTTGTCTGCTTTACCCAACCCTTGTGCTCCTCTTCTAAATAGGTCCTAAACAAACGTCCAAGCTCCCGCATAATACGTTCGCATGGATTTGATTGTGGATTCCTAATAGAGATTAGCACATGTTTTATTTTTGATATGTCTACCCATTTCTTCCATTCCCTAGATAGAAAAGGTGTACCATGATCAGTTAGTATGGTTTTTGGTTTTCCTATCATTGGAAATTGGAGAGTACTCAATACTTTGATCGTATGTTTAGTATTGGCTTGGGGTATCGGGTAAGCAGCAACATATTTGGAAAAGAGATCATAAGTGACTAATAAATATTTTTGTTTGTTAAATGGAGGCAAAGGCCCATAATAGTCAATTGCTAAGATCTCGTTTGGTCTTTCTGGAATGATAGAATTAATTGAATTAATATAATTTTGGTTTACTGATTTAGCTCTTAAGCAAATTAGACAATCTTGGAGTGATTTCAAGATGTCTTTATACATTTTTGGCCAGTAAAACCAATTCTTAAGGGTATGTTCTGTCTTATGAGCACCATAATGCCCGTATAGACAGTGTACGTATTTTATGAGTGGGTCACGTAAAGACTTTGGTATTATTGTCCTCCACTCATCAACATTATCATTCACTTTATATAGTAAGACCTGTTGTTCTAATTTAAAATGGTTAAGATCTTTAGGTGCATCCAAAACTTCCTCCCCTAATAAAACTTTTATAATTGGGTTTAATTCTGGGTCATTAAATTGTATTTCTTGTAAGTTTTCCAACTCGTTCTCTACATTACTATCAGCCATCACATTGACATTTGTAATGTAGGCGTTGTCTACCATCAAATGATTTTGTTCTGACCTACATGGATTTCGACTAAGCACATCAGCTACGATATTCTCGGATCCTTTGCAATAATGCACAGTGTAATTAAATTCCTGTAGTAGTAAACTCCATCTAACTAGACGACTATTAGTCAGATAACTATGATTCAGGAATTCAAGGCTTTTGTGATCAGTGATCACTATCACCTCTGATCCGAGTAGCATTTGTCGAAATTTTTGGAAAGCCCAGACTATTGCTAGTGCTTCCTTCTCTGTAACCGTGTAATTTATTTCTGGACCTTTCAAGAGCCGGCTTATAAAGTAGAGGACACCTGGTTGGCCATCCTCTTGGATTTGGGACAATGTTACCCCTAATCCAAAACCACTACTATCTGTTTGAACAATGAATGGTTTATTAAAATCAGGGAAAGCTAACATAGTTAACTTTAAAAACCCTGTTTTAATATTCTCAAATGCACGGTCTTGTTCTTCAGTCCATTTCCAACGTTCATCTTTTCTAATCAATTTTAGCAACGGTTCCATGTGGTCTGAGAACTTCTGATAGAAACGGTTGTAAAAATTACATAGACCTAAAAATGATCTAATTTGTTTTCGGGTAGATGGTTTAGGAAAGTTTTGAATGGCAGAGATCTTCTCTGGATGAGGTCTTATCCCATTGCAACCAACAATATGACCTAAGAAGACTACTTGGTTGGAAACTAAAGTACTCTTCTTGAAGTTAATTTTTATACCTTTCAGAAAACACTCTTTAAAAAATATAGATAAATGTTGAAGGTGTTCTTCAACTGTGGTGGATGCAATAATTACATCATCCACATAAATAATTATGATTTGTTTTACCTCAGGAGATAAGACTCTTATCTCATCTGAGGTAGACCTGCACCACTATTTATCAATCCAAATGGCATCCTATTAAATTGGTATGTAAAACCCTCATAACGGAAAGCAGTATATTGGCGATCTTCTGGATGAAGTTCAATCTGCCAATAGCTGGAGGTTAAATCGAAAGTAGAAAATACCTTCTTATTTCCAAATTTCATGAATAAGTCATGTATGGGCGGTGGTATATTTCTGTCTGGGACAGTAATTTTGTTTAGTTGTCTAGCATCCAAACAAAATCTCATCGACCCATCTTTCTTCTTCACAGTTACTACCGGATTACAGTAAGGTGAAGAGCATTTGGAAATGATTTCCCAATCCAGCATTTTATTAATTTGCTTAGATATATCTTCCCGATATTGGTATGGAATAGGATATGATTTAGATTGAAATGGTTGATCATGAATTAATCTAATTCTCTGTTGGAATCCCTTTATCACTCCTGGTATGTCTGAGAAAATAGAATTAAATTCTCTTATAACAAATCGTAATTTTAATATATCATCACTTCCAAGCAAGTTGGATTCTGCGAGTTTACTCTCTAAAAGTGTTTCTGGAATGCTAGATGTTATAGAGTCAACTTCAATTTGATCATATCTTGGAAGCAATGTCATCTCTAAGACTTCATCATTAATTTTAACTGTTTTATTACAGAAATCAATTACACAAGTGTTCAAATGTAGGAAGTCTGCCCCTAAAATAACATTATGAATCAAACCATTCAAAATTAAAAATACATGATAGAGAGTTGTTTGGCCGATTTTAATCTCAACCCAAATTTGTTTTTGGATTAACTTAGCTTTTCTACTGTTAGCCATGGTAACCTGCATAGATTTCAGTGGTAAAATTTTGATATTAGGATTTATTGCTAAAATCTTTTGGTAAAATGTCTCTGATATCACAGAAATTTGGCTACCAGAATCTAATAATGCCTTAACCAGCAAGCTCTCAAACAAAACTTCTATCATAGGGCAACTTTGTAAAACAAAATTTGGTGTTTTATCTTCCCATGAACACATCATGTTAGTGATTTCTCGTGTAAAAGATTGATTCAAGTTCCTCATTGGGTATTTGGTTTCTTGAGGTGAGGAACATTTCCTCAAGTACCCTTTTAGTTTGTTTTATGTGAATCTATAGATATATCCTTACTACATCCCGGTTTTGGGAAATTTCTTGGATTATTAGAAGAAGTTATTTTTACTTTATTTAAATTATCACGATTTATTTTGGGAGAGGGGTCATAAGGTATATTCCTTTGAGATGTTTTTCCCTTCCAATAATTGGTATTTCTATTATTTTTCCTTCTATTGTAAAATATTGTATTGATTGAAGCTTCCTCCTTTTTTTTATCAGGTAATCTAATTGATAAATTGGTTTGATTCATATCAATACTATTTAAAAGTTCTGCTATTTGTTCTATTTTTGTTATATTGGTACACAATAATGATTGTTCTATTTTAAGTGGTAAATTTCTTTTTATTATTCTAATCATTTCGCCTTCACTTAAATGATAAGTATTAAGTGTTCTTAATTTTGTTATTTGACGGCGAAAGAATTTGGTCAAGGTTTCTCCAGGTGTCGGTTTATACTTATCTTGGAATATTTGGTACAATAAAGCCTCTTGTTTATCTCTATTCCAAAAATTTTTAATTAATAGCTCTTGATATTCCATATAAGTAGATGGAGTTTGTGATAAAGACTCCCACCATATCAATGCATCTCCTTGTAAGTGACTATATGCAACGATCACTTTTTCTCCTTCTGATAAACTATGGTTAACAGAAAAATAAAGATTAAGGCTTCTAATATGTTCTATCGGAGATTCATTATGAGATCCTTTGAATATTTTTAACCTAACAAATTGGTTAATTGTACTACTTGGTATTGAATGGTTGTATACCTTTTGTTTTTCTAAAACATTCAACTGAGAAGTTGATGTTTGATTTTCATGATTAATCCTATAAGTATTTAAGTTTAACCCTTCTAATTCAAAATTACTAGGATAATTTTCAACTTCAGGCATTATATGATACTGAAAATTTGATCTATCACCAGAGTCAATTACTTGTTGTGGATCTTTTTGAATGACCTCGAAATGATTTTCACCATGATTTTGTTCTTGATTATGACTATAAGTATTTACATTATTTTCAACCTGATGCATTTCTATAGTTGGTGTTCTTTTACATATCTGTGTTTCAATAACCAAAAATCTACTATCAGTTGATTCCTTTATTTTATTTACTCTATTCCAAGTTTCAGTAGTATCTTTCCTTAATTTTTCCAATACATTTTTGTCTATATTTGTATTAATTTCTATTGAATTCATTTTATTTTCTAAAGTTTTAAGTTGATGATCAATAGTCTCCAATACATGATTCTGAGATTCTACCTCATTATTATGTTTAGTAGATAGTTGATCTATTCTTGCTTGTGTTTGTTGTCTATCTACTTGGATTTCATTCCGTATTTTATTTTGTTCTTCTTTTACTTGATCCCTAAAAATTCCTTGATTTTTATACATTTCATCACATTTAACATTTAATCTATCTATTATGTCACCTTGGAACTCACTAAACCGTTGTTGACATTTTGAATTATTTTCATCAATTTCATTCTTTAAATCATTTAATGCTTGTTTAATTTCTATGTTATCTTTTTTAACATTATCCACATTTAAATTTAATTGTTGGATTTTTGTAGATAGTTTATTTTCAATTCCTGTTATTTCAACCTTCAAATCATTTTTTAAACTATCTAATTTTTTACTATTATTATCCAATTTTTGATTCAAATCACTTTTTAAACTATTAATATTATCATCCAATTTTTGATTCAAATCACTTTTTAAACTATTAATATTATCATCCAATTTTTGATTCAAATCACTTTTTAAACTATTAATATTATCATCCAATTTTTGATTCAAATCACTTTTTAAGTTACACATATCACTCCTAAAACTAGTACTATTATCATCCATTTTTTTATTCAAGTTATTTTTTAAATTACACATATCACTCCTAAAACTAGTACTATTATCATCCATTTTTTTATTCAAGTTATTTTTTAAATCATCTAATTTATTCATAAACATTTGTAACATTTGCTGAATTGTACCAACATTAGATGATTGATTAATCTCAATTGTAGATGATTGATTTAAACCTTCATCAACTATATTTTGTGTTTGAGATAACACTTGATCTAAACTCGGTGTTTGTTGAGGGTATTCAATTATGGTTGTAGAACCCCCAGGTGCTTGTACTAATGATGATTGTTCAATAATAATATTATCATCATTTAGTTCACTTTGCAAATCATCTTGCATTTGACTAGAGCATTTAATACGTTTGTCTGAATACATTTTCCCACTTCGCAGCATAACAAATTTTAACTTAATTCAAATATTACTTAAGTGTATATATATTTTTATAACCAAAATATTATATCGTAAAGTTCTCTACCACCCCATGCTATTTATATATACTTATGATGTTCTAATAATATATGTATATATTTTTAAACGTCTATGTCTATATAAAACTTTATCCCACTCAACTCTTGTTTAAAACATAATTTAATAATTAGTTATTCAAATATTGATCTGTCTAAATCATATTATATATATTACCATTTTTTTTTTTTTTTTATATTAATCTTGCAATTAAAAATACCATATATAATGAATCAAAATTATAGATTCAATGCCTAAAACGTCGCACACCAGATAAAACGCAGTCTACAGGGTATGAGATTTAATTAATCGAAGCCCTTAACGTTTGGGTCGCCAGATATAACGGAATGTATCTTTATATGATCTCAAATGAAAATTTTCTTTAAACTATACATCTCATATCAATAAATATACTACACATCTCTCAGGTATGTGGGGTATTTCAAGCTCTAATTAGCTTATTTCGAGCCCTAGTTGTTGCGCCAGATATAACGGGACATGGTTCAGGGTATGAGATTTAAATGTTCAAAGCCCACATGTTTGGGTCGCCAGATATAACGGAATGTATTATATTTAAAATCTAAGTTGGTCTTGTTAAATATAAAGAGATGATTAAATTCCTTAGAAAGAGGATACGCATTTCACTACAATCGGACTTTGGGTCTTCAAGTAGAATGCTAGAAATGAATCGATGAAATACCAAGTCCATGATTATATATACCTCTATTATGCTAGCTCATTAATCTTTAAATAAGTTTAAATACAATTTAGACCAGGACATCCATCTTTCATCCCTCTTTCAGTCACCATTATGCCACGATATTTAAACTCACGGAGAATTTGCAATCAGCTCTTTTCAGGAATAATTTCAAAAACAAGTTATTTCATATGCCTCTATATAAGCATTAATTATAACTATTATTCATATGACACTTATAATACTAGCATATATATAATATAATTCAATAATGATTAGACAAAGAGATCACGTTAACAAATCAATATTTAATAAACAATAAAAAATATAATAGAATAGATAATAAAATATTAATAAATAAATACGGATGAATTTTATCATTTTAAAAGAATATTAATAAATGATATTTTTTTATTTAATACCCTATGATAAAACTCAATACTATAATAAACTTTCAAAAATTAAAGAAAATAGCTTAAATTAACAGATATATAAAAACATTATCTGGGTTCAAAAATTAATAATTTATGTAACTTATTAATTTATTTACCGTTCTTATTTATATGCTTCACAATTACCCATATATAAGTATTATTTGCCATTGTATAACTTATATATTATATGTATTTTTAATAATTAAAAATACATTAAACGTTTACAATATTACGTAGTAAACACAATACAATCCTGTTTAAGATATCTGTCAAATAATAACTATTTTTTTATATCCCTCATCTAATTTAATGAATTATGTTAAGCTTTCAATTAATTATATTTAATAATAAATATAATTTTCCTTTTAAGATATATATGATGCGATGCCAAATTTGAAATAAAGATAATAATAATAATAATAAACATATTAAAATAATATAAGCATTATTATAATATATGTAAATAAATAGTAAAGGAAACTTAGTTATAAGAGAGTTGAGAGTAGATATTGAAGTCTATAGTTCATCATCCCAATGAAGATCTCTTACGAAGCATATCACCAATCCATTTGTACAATGATGATTCCATTTATCCTTAAACGATAAACTGTTAATAACATCCAATGACCGGATTAATGTGAAATAAAATAAATATTCTTCGAATGTAGATGTTCTTAATCTTCATTTCTCTATTATCACTAGACGTTCTATATATTCAATATTTCAAAATATTTTAAAATAGCATGCAAGGTTGGTTTCGAAACCTTTTACGATATAATGAGTGTACTACTCAGTGCACATTGTTTTATCCTTAATATATATAGTTATCTTAAATTTATATATATCCGAAGAATAATGGAAGAGTTAAAACAACGTAGTTTCAAAACTTAAACAGACGTTCTTTTCCTTTATATTGCTATTCCTTTAAGATTAAGTAGAAAATTAAATATATTTTCCTTGCAGACTTTGAATCCACAAATTATTTTAATTTAAAAAAAGTTAATATTTAAATTCCAATCGCTAAATAGTAGTATTGATAGAAGAAAAATGATATTTTTAAAGAGAAAAGATTTTCTTTTTCTTTCGTTTCTTTTTTTTATTTTCCAGAGCACGAACGAATCTGCTCGTGTGTTATATAAGTTCATGTTTAATTCAACTATCAATTGTTCCACTGACATTAAGATTTAATAATAAAATAAAAAAATATATAAGTATTTATTCTTAACTTCAAATCTGGCATTTTACTCAAAAGCTTAAGGTATATATTATTTAAAACTTAAATGTATATATAAATAGTACATATATGTTACATAATAAAATAGTCAAATAAAAATTTATATTTATAAATAATTTCACAAGAGATAAAACACGCTAGACTAATAATAATAACTTGTAAGTTACTATTATATTAGATATTTTGCAATAAGTGAATATATATACTCTTAATGTATATATTATATTTAGTATGTAAATATAATTAAATAGGCATAATAAGTTAATAACTAAGTTTCTATTTAAAATTGTTTAATAGATTTATTTTTATTTTAAAACAGTTGTTTTTTTTTTTAAAAAAAAAAAATGCTAAAGAAAAAATTTCACAATCTTTTTTTAACTATTTTCTTTTTTCTTTTTTTTTTAAAAAAAAACAATTGTTTTAAAATAAAAATAGAAAACTCAGTTACTAATTATTTATTATAATATATAATTATGTACACACACTAAATATGATATATACATTAAGAGTTTAAAATGGTTTAAAAAATATTAAATTGAAAGATTCTAGAGAGAGATATGTTAATTGTGAAACATAAAATTATTAAATATTTTTCATATTTTTCTTGCCCTCTTTTCCATATCTATCAAATTAGCTGACATACTGAAAAGATAAGTGTTTCAAATGGATTAGTGATATAACTTAATATATCAATTTTTAAGCAATTCCCTTAAATTTAAATATATTAAGTCTCGATTTTAAAATTCCATTCTTTCTGACTTGGAAAAGATCAAAAGTTAACAAACACACAAATCGATTTTCCCAAATCAATAAAAGCATTTAAAAACTTTGGATTCAGATAAAAGTGGCCATCTTTTATCTGACCAATAAATTATATTTATAAATTATATAAATCATTCATGAAATTTTCCATTTAGATAGCATTTAAGTGCAGTTGATATTGGTGAAATATTACTATAATTACTAGTTTCATAAAGTTATATCACAATAAATAAAAACCTTTTTATTTCATTCTGAATATAATTAAGAATACTTCCAAGAGAAGCTATTAAATCATTCTGTATTCAATTCAAAAATTCTGAAAATAACCTTGTAAAATGTTAAATAGTACACAATATTAACATAATTATCCCTGAAGCAAGAATGATCTTCATGGCTATGGACAGCTAATTCATGTATTTCTAAATAACACTTACCATAATTAAATGACACAATAGTTTATATTTTTTAACCATTTTATTGTGAATGAAATATTTAAAACTATTTGTATATTTATAGTAACAATCAATAGGCATGGAACTAAATATTTTAGATAAAATCATTATTTTTACATGATTTAATGGTGTTTTATATCTTTTTTAAAGTTTAAAGAAACTATTTAAATCATTAAAACTAGTTAAATTCTTGTTTAGTTTGTGCATGTGTTTCTTTTTGTTTTGTTTTTTCCTATAAAAAATGTTAAAGTATGGCCAATAAAATAATTTGCTTTTTTTATATTATATTAACTAAGATAATATGTATCATAACACCTAGTATTGAAATAGTGAATGCATATTTTTAATATATAAATATATCATTTCTGATTTTGGTTTTCCTGTCTTTATTAGTGTTTCTTTATCAATCAAATTCAGATCCAAATGATTTTGCCACTAAAAAATTAATTAAACAATATTATTTTCTCATTGAGAAATAATGGTTCTAAAATATATTCCCAATAGTAAATGTATTCTATTGTACAATTTATTCAGAATATAGGACAAAACACTGTATAAGCTATTACAAATATCTTAACACATTTCAGCTGGAATAAATTTTATATTATGTTACTATATGGATTTGCTTTACTTTACATTCTGTTACTATCTGGATTTAATTTTAAAACTGTTTTTACTGAAGCAAAATTATTGTACAGGCTATTTACAAATATCATTAAGCTATTGTCATGCTCTGCCAGAAAACAAAAACATGACTTCTTATTACTGTACAAATTTGATTCAAACAATATATCCCTTATGTTTAAAGAAATGAAAACATAAGAAAATGTTATTAGAACATATGTGACATGTAATTATTGAAAAAAAAAACAATACTTCCATTGCATATATGGATGCATGCTATTGCATAGAGTAATTTCTACCTATTGGACTGTATCAGTAAATAGCAGGTAATGACACTCATATAAGTCCATGAAACATCTTACCTTTTCAATACTACCCAAGATAACAATCTGAGATTAAACATTATAAAGTTTCACCTCAACCAATTCATTTTCTATAATTATATATATCACATACTATGAACAACAACTATGTTTTAATAATCTCTGTTTTATACTAACTGTAGATATTTTTGAACTTTTGGTAGATGCTTAATGTAAGATAGAGCAGCTTATAATCCACTATCATTCTACTCTAGTCATTTATTGTAAGTTTGAATAAATAAATATTATGGTTATAGCATGCTTTACTTCAAAGAATAATATATATCTAATATCAGATCTTCAATAGCTTAAAAATGAGATTTTTTTGTGTATGTTGGAAGTGCTCTAGGAATCTAGCTTTGGAATCTGCTTTTATTACCACTAGATTAAACTACTCATATAAACTTTCACAGCAATGTATGTAAGAATTAGGTAGAAACAAAAAAAAAATAATAATTATAAAGAATTATGATAGGGACTATGCAGTGATTGAAAAAAAGAGTTAAGTAAGCTCTTATGAAAGAGATAGCTATAACTCTTTAAAAATGGAAAAGATGTTCTAGTACAATATTAATATAATTTTAATGTATTTTTTAAATAATAATAATTTATTTACAAATTTTAAATATATTAATGACTCTGCAATATATTAATCAACAAAATGTTAAATATACAAATTAATTTTTAGGCAATATAATACTAGAACTAAAATTTTAAATAATGCCATCAGAGTATCAAACAATTACCTTAAGTTTAACACTCACAGTTTTAATTCCATGATATCAGTTTTATATATACAGAAATTCTTTGAAGTCATCTGCTTTATAAAAAAAATAATTTAACATATATATAAACACAAAAAAATATAAAAAGAATACTTAAAAAAATACATAAAAATAGCATTTTAAAAATGGCTAAATCATTCTTTAAATGCATTAAAAAAGTTTAGTATCCACTCTATTTACTCCAACATGATTTAAAAATAAATAACTAAAATAATATATAATACCCCTAAAGAAAATATTTAAATATTTTTAACATTATTATGGACATAATATAATTTCCAATAATGCTTAATAAAGAAGAGTCTCTTAATAATAATGCAATCTGCCATGCTCATAATCTGATTTTAAATCCAGAATAGCTAAAACTTAAGAAATATTTTCAAGTTTAAAAACTGCTACATTTATTTTTCTTTCAAGTTAACCAGTACATAACCAATCCAATTAGTCATCTAAATATTAATCAGTAAATAAGTGTTTAGGTATCCTTGGTCAGAGGGAACAAATTAAAAAAAATAACTTCCAATTCTTCTAATTGGCAGTTTACAAACCATGGCTCATCTTTGGAGAATTTTTGGAAAGGCCTTGCAATAGGCTAATCACAAGCTTAACTATCTATTTCATAACATTTATGAAGTAATCATCCTATTTCTATATACTATTATCATTTTCATTTATATAGCATGTTGTATTCAATATTAATAAATTTAGGTTTAATAAGTAAATTGGTAATACTATTATAATATGAAATCTATTCTGTGTTTTAATAAAATAAGTTATCAAATATATAAGAAAGCAATTAAAATCCTATTAGCAATCACTTCTAAATTTAAATCATTCTAATACCAGAAAAAATGACAAAAAATAAATAATAAAACATTAAAGATAGGTTTTACAATGACTATAAAATCCAATCCATTATTCTAAATGTTTATATTATATTATATTATATTATATTATAACCCTTTACTCTATATACATTTTTAATTTCTGCACTGAATTTTATTTTTTAAGTCTTTATCTTGTCTAATGAATTATCTATTACATTCTATCCTCAGCCATATTCTTTAGATTGACTATAAAAATGGTTTTTATAACAAAAACTAATATTTCTTCAACAAAAGCAATATTCAAGTTTACCAATTTTTTTTTTTAGGACATCTGTTACTATGTTCAATCATTTTACATTTCTAATCCAATGAAGAGGTACTTTTACATGACTAGATTCTACAGCATTACATCCAAAAAACTTATGAACATCCGATTCAATTTATAATGATGCCATCATATTTTTAAAATTTTATAGAATACCATTTTGAGTTTTTAAAGTCACACTTCTATATCTAAATTATACAAAATAATAGTTATCTACACAATTAATTTAGCTGCACTAAGTTAAAAATACTCTTATCTTTTAATCTGTTAAATGTGGGTAATACTTAAAAACTATGCTGCACCTCAATAATCCAGTCTACCTACTTAAAAAGTTATCAAGATATATTGATTTACATTGCTAAGTTGATAATGATCCAAGCAAAAAATTGCAGATTTTTCTTCCATCACTGATGATATTAAAATATTAAAAACATTATATAAATCATTTTTTTGCATCAGCAAATATAGCACAATTATCAGCATACTATAAATCTAAGAGCCAAGAAATTTTAACTATCAATCCTATATTGCATTTTGACACCTCCTATATGAAGCTGTCTATAAACTATTCTCTTCATTTGAAAATAAAAAAAACCAAATTGGAAATAATTCTTATATTTATTTAACAGTTTTCACTTCAATTACCTCAGATTCTCCACTAACAGTAATAACAATTCCCCTCATTTCAATATATAGAAGTTGTACAATATGAGCAGACTGGTGCCCTGAAAATACCAAGTCTTCAATAACCATTCAAATATAATTAGAAGTAACCTTTTCGACAAAATTCTTCAAATTACTTTTTATAGTGAATAATAATATTTCACAATAATTACTGTAGGTTTTTTTAGCACTTTTATTTTTATAAAATGAAACAATAGAAAAATATCCTTGAGATCAGGTAGTATAATTTCATGGGTCTGAATATTTCTAAATAATTCCAATAGTCTTAGAGCATACAATATGCTGACAACTATGTTTCTTTGACAACTCAAAAGATATCTAGTGAATGTAATTATTGCTTTGAATGCAACATATGAAGACTTTGGTTTAATAATTAAGACTTTTTTAAAAAAAGCCAAATCCTTTATTGATTAAAAAATATTTTAAACATCTTTTAGTAGCTTGAATGGAAAATATGAGACAAATTGAATATCTTAGTAGTTTTTAAATAGAAAGATGGATTTAGATTTTGAAATGCACAGATTCTAATGTGCTGCTGTTTTAAGAAATTAACTATTTCATTGCCATTATGCGATTAATGCAATTAAATTAATTGTATATGACTATTGTTTTATCTAATTTATTGTATGGAAATGAGACTGAAACAATGATATTTATAAATTTTATTTAAAGATACTCAGTAGAATTCTGAAAGTGCAATGATAAGGTCATAAAACCAATCAAAATATTCTTCAGATTACTGGAAGTGACACTACAAAGTCTACTATTGAAATATCACATTTTCCTTGGATAGTCATGTCAGATGAATGAATAGTACAAAATTTCTAAAAAAAAAATTTTATAATGAACTTACAAATGGGTTTTTGTAGGAGAAAATGATCGTATTTATATTATGTAGATTAACTTAAAGATACTAGAAGTGTAATATTGATTGCTTTTATAGAAAAGATATAGACTTAGGAAGAATACATTGCACAATGCAAAATGAAGATAAGCAATACAAAATATCAAACTTTCAGAAAATGAACTAATAAATTCTATATGTGAAAGTATTTCTGATTCACAAAGTGGTGTGCAACCCATCTATTATATTATTGGTCCTTTTATTGAAATCTTTCATTTACAAATGGCTTTTACTGATAAATAATGGGATCACCATCAGAGAAATACTCAAAATTCTTTTTTTTGTAAAAAACGAACTTAAGAACCACAACATCCAACATCCTCCTTAATAGAATTCTCAATATCTTGACAATTATGAAAATCCAATTTGGCAATTTTAGTTTTTGACAATAATTAAAATTTATTAAGAATAATAGATGCTATGCTTCTAAAGAATGGATATCAAAATACATATTAACATATTTAAAATAAAACCCAATTTTAATGCTATCATTTTAACCTTTGAATGTGAAAAAAATCTATACTTGTAAATGCTTGTAAGATAATTTCTTTTGCATTCAAAACTTCTAAATATAACATAACTTTTTAGATAACAATATTCTGAGCAAATATGTATCCAAGTTTCTAAATTACAATGATTTTTCTACCTAAATAAAATGCTCATAATAGTCACTTCATGTGTAGTGTAAAAATAGAAGATCATTTGAATTTATAATATTAATGTTAATGAATTTAAAATACCATTTACACAGTTTTTCTTTTTTAAAATAGTTCATAATAGTTTTTTAAAAAAATTTGATGTATTCATTTATAAATATTATTTCCAATAACAATGATCCCAAAATTTACTATTCCTATCAACATATGCAATTAAAGTTTAAAAAAAAAAAATCACTCTTTAATTAAACAGTAACCAATAAAAAATAAAAACTTTCTTTTTTGCCTCTGAACTCTCTAAATCTAACGTCAAGAGCATATGCAACAATAAAATGGGCACAGGCACCATGGTACAAATCAAATTTTACTATTACAAAAAAAAAAAAACAGACTTAACAGAAAATCCAAAATAATGTATGTTCTTTTCACTTGATCATCTGCCCTTTTAAAGGCATCTACCTGCTTAATTAAACTAGGGGAAATATATCAATCTAAAATTTTGACATCATTTTAACAAAGAATATGTCTTTCATATAGATTTTTGAGACTTTTCACATTCCATGCATCTATTTAGAAAAAAATTAAATATTTATCTTTATTACTACCATTGTCATTAAAGATTTTATAAGCAATTCTACCATTTTAATGAGCAATCTACTAGGCATGTGAGATAGATTATCTGAAATGAGCCATTTTTAGATTATTTCAAAAGGTCCCTTCCACTTTAATAGTAGGTAAGTCATGCATAAATAAAATTAACAAAACATACAATTTTTGCTGAGTTGAAATTCTGTCTTAAATCCATATTCCAAAGTAACTCTAATGTTATTGATTGTTCTGTCTCAAAGATCACAAATAAGAATTTTCAATCTTGTTTTTTAGAATCTAGACAGAAAAATTTTACATAAAAAAAAAAAAAATCTGAAATCTTGTGCTTGCAATTAAAAGATGAAAATGAAATTGCAAAACACCAATTTCATTGTCATGGTTAATGTAATGAAGATGGTCAATAGAATGAGATCATACTGATCAAGTTCTACAACAACCTAAATTACTAAAAGATAATATATAATATTTAAGTACAAGCATATTGTCTATTCTGAACTTAATGTAATTATAAGGGATTTGAACAGGACTTTCAAGTTCCCTACATCTGATACACATGACATCATACACCTGAAAAAGATAAATGATCTCCAATATATGTATTTCGTGCTGAACCATCACTCATCAGTTGCTCCAGATCATCATCTCCCATACACACATATATATACATAATCATTGCACTGTTTATATTAAGATAGCAAATCGTCAAACTTTAATGGACTGTCTTTAATCTTTTCCACCCTCCCAACTCTTCAGCCATCTATACCCTTGAAAATCTGATGATGCCAATATTATTGTTGATGCCAATATTATTGTCATACCCATGTTGATTTTGTCATACTGATCCCTCGTATATAGAACCTTAATATGTTCATTTAAATATACAAAAAAGGAATGGGCAGAATACAGGCTAAATAATAATATTTTAAATACAATTTAATAAGCGTGATAATAGCTCTAAAGAAGTTTTTCTGATAAATGCTGCAAGAGAAAACATTTAAAAATCTCCATCTAGAATTATCCCACTAGACATAAAACACCAACTCAAGCTCAGCATTTATCTAATACTTAACTATTAAGTGGAAAATCTGAAATTTTCAGACACCTATATCTTCAAATCCAATTATCTAACATAAATAGCTATATGGGTCTGAATAATTTTCAGTTACACCATATATTAATAGCCTTAGCAATTCAAAATTATAATATTAAGAAAATCAAGTCACACATCACGAAACCATTTTGGGGACAGGGAAAATTCTAGATAGAGATTGTAAATGCTTTCTCTTGTGGCATTAATTGAAAAAACTTGTTTAGAGCTATTAGCATGCTCATCAGATTAGATTTGTAATATATAACTTGATTTTTTTATTATTAAATACAAGTATATTGTCTATTCTGAACTTAATATTGGAATTAGCAAGAGTTTTGAGCATTCCATCATCCGATTTTCAATGGTATGGATGGCTGAAGAGTTAGGCGATGGTGGAAATTCAAGCTTGTAAAGTTTAAAGACTTTCTGTCTTAATATAAACTGGAGCACTGATTATATATGAGTGGCAGGTGATGTGAACCAAATGATGAGTCCTGATTCAGCATGAAATATGTATATTGGAGATACTGTCCATTAAAGTTTAAAGATTTGCTTTCCTAATATAAACTGAGCACTGATTATGTATGAGTGGGAGATGATTATGAACTAACTGATGAAATATATATATTGGAGATCATTTATTTTTTTCACATGTATGTGGTCATGTATATCAGTTGTAAAAGATGGAGTGGAAAGAAGTAGGGAATTGAAAGAAATCCATTATAATTACATTAAGTTCAGAATAGATAATATATTTGTATTTAAATATTGCATATTCAGCCTGTATGGTGCCCATCCTTCTTCTGGGTATTTAAATGGTTATATTAAGGTCCTATATGTGAGGGATCAGAATGACTTAAAGTCAACATGGCCATGACAATAATATTGACATCAACAAGGGCTTTGAGTGTTCCATCATCAGATTTTCAAAGGTATGGATCGCTAAAGAATTGGATAGTGGAGAAGATTGAAGCCTGTCCATTAAAGCTTGAAGATTTACTATCTTAATATAAATTGGCCACTGATTTTATATGTGTGGTAGATGATCTGAACCAATCGGCATGAAATACATATATTAAAAGATCGTTTATCTTTTTTATGATGTATGTGGTCATGTGTATCGGCTGTTTGAGATACAGTAGATATATGTAGGGAGCTTGAAAGTCTGAATTCAAATCCCTTATAATTGAAGATAATATAAAGCAATGGTCTTCAACCTTTTCACACCTGCGGACCGGTAAAAATAAGGATAAGGTTCCGCGGACCAGCAAAAATAAGGATAAGATTTCGCAGACCGGCAGAAGTCTATAGATAAATTTTCTTAAAGATAAGCATAATTGTTATAACTGATCAAAACAACAATGTTAAATATATAAGATAAAGTTTTATATATATATGGAGTTTATATAATAAAAAACTTTTTTTTAATTTTTTTTAGAAAAGTAATAAAAAATTTAATTCTACCCCCCATAAACATCTGTGATAACTAGAAAAACAAATTAACTTATGAATGATTGATTAGAATTTGTTTTCGTTCAGTTTTTTTTTTTTTAATTGGGTAAAAATGAGATGAAAAAATAAATAAAAATTGGCTATATTAATTAAAAGATTAAACTCTTATTATTTACTATTACAAACTTTTTACTGCCCGTCTAGCACGCTGACCTGAGAAAAGTTCCGCGGCCCGACACCGGGCCGCGGACCAAGGGTTAAAGAAAAAAGATCGAAAAAATGTTTCTATTGAAAGTAATACTTAGATTTTGAAGAATCAATATCATCTATCTCCCAATGATTATTGGTTATTTGCCAATAATCATATTACAATTAAGTGTGGAGTCTAAATAAATACCTGATTTTAATAATATTCGAGTTTCAATTAAAAAAAAATCTAAATAACTTTCTTCAAAAATATCTGTATCTATTTACGAGTACACAATATAAATTTACTCAAACAACGTTCAAATAATATATTTACATTCACATGTTTTAAAAAAGACATGTATTTTTTTTTTAAAAAAATCGATTACCAAAGTAAGCACAGGAATACACTCACACAAATTTACTTAATAATAAAAATCATTAAAAAATTTCAGTCAATTTGTTTATATTATAAACAGTATTACAATTCAAAAATAACATTAGTATGAAGAAATATTTGAAAACCAGGAGGGTCATTATAAATAAAATATTACATTTTTAAAAAAATATGCAAGGAATACCATACAGCTTAAAAATCTTATTAGAAGAGTGACAACTTACCTGGAACTTTCAAAACATGATTTCTACATTAGAATTATTAACTAAACATTTATTTAATGGTCTGCTTCACTTAAATCCAAGAGCGTAAAAAAAAAAGTTTTAACGTACAAGGAATATCTTTTTAGTAAAAAAAAAAAAAGTTATTTTGTAATTATTTCATTAGGATAAATAATTCCACGTATATAATATTTTACCACGTTTGTTATATAAAAGTAAATAAAACTTTAAAATATATCCAAGATAGAAATCCTTGAAAATATATCCAAGAGAGAAATCATTATAGTATATTCAAATAAATATTCTATTAAAAGTTGTAATCTTATTTCTCCTTCAAACATAATCAATTTTCCTAAAATACAATCCTCCTCAGGAAAGGCGCGGAAAAACAGGATTGCTAAAACAACTATAATATACTCGTAGTTCTAAGGTGGTTTAGTATGACCTTGTTGCTAGGATAAAAAAAAAAACAGTAATTTTAATGGCACACCCACCTCTATCACATGATACCTAACTCTATGGAAGTAACTGCCAGTCAAAATGAGCCTTTCAATCCAGATGAGTCCCTCCCCTTTTCATTGGAAGATTTTCTGAAACCACTGCTTGAAATACAGTATAGACTGAACTTTTAATCCAGTTTTTTGGGTTTTTTTTTTTGCTTCTACTCCTTAAAAACAGAAGACTTTCTCAGTGACAGTTATTTAAAAACTTTTATTTTACATGTTGTACACACACACACATAAATAAAAACTCAGTACGAATGTCATGAATGTATATATAAAACTGAGATACTACATGCTATACATATGAAAAATGTATGTACTAGGAATGTATTCATAAAGAATATATAGTTATTGAAATATGTAAATGCAATAATAAACAAAATAGCGATTTTGAAATTACACTAAATACTGATGCATCTAAGTTTGGAGTATGAGTAATCATCTGCAATCACTTTCACACACGTGAACGATCAATTGTCTGAGTCTTCTTACTTTATCTAAAATTGAAATAAATTACAGTTAACTAGACAAAATTGGCACTAGCCGTAATTGTTTGAGTCTGTAAGTTTAACCACTACTTATACAAACGATCTTTCAAGATTTTAAGTCATTATTGAAAATATTAACAAATAATAAACAAATTTCCAAACATCTAAGCCCTTATGCTTTACATCACTGGATGTACTACCTGATTATTCCATTGAATATAAAAAGGTCAGTCAAACTTGCCTTGCAGAAGCATTGTCCTATATGACCACATAACTTTATCATATATATCATTAGATAAATTGTATTAAGAGAGTGGTAAGCAATGGCAAATTATCAGTGATGATAGAAGGAACCTGATACCTATTCTATCAGTGATGAAGATGGATCATATTACAGTGGTATTTTTTGATTAAATTTATAGTAAGCACATGAACACTCATCTTCTCAATCAAGATTAATTTGGGACATATACCCTGTAACTAATAATTAATAGATACACATTTATCAATTAATACTTGAAGGACTAGATAAGATTAGTATAGGTAACTACAATCACTCAGTGCTTGTTATTTATTATAATATTTAGCATCAGATTATTATTTTTTTCCACAGCCATTATTCTCAAATATTATAAAGGAATCTTTAGATATTCCAACTAGATGAAATATTTATTAATGAATTTATTAAATTCATTTCTGCTATTATATGCAGTTTATGGTTTGTATAAGTCAGATTTAAATTTCATTTCTAAAATAAATAAGACACAACATCCATGAGTTATACCTTGACTGTGATAGCTTAGAAAGATCAACTTGCTGGTTACTCCAGTTTTAGAGAAATTAGCATGTATATATGTTTTATTGAGATTTTTCTTTTTGTAATTTGAAAAAAAAAAAGCAGCTCATTCCTGTGCAAGTTCAATACTAATTTTTATAAACAAATTTAAATATAAGGCTGTTGTCTACCTAAAATGTTTTATTACAGATATTGTAATATAGAGAGGAAAAATTAACTCATCCCTTATGCAAGATTGCTATCAATTTTTATGAACAAATGAAATAAAATACAAGGCTGTGTGTGATCTGTCTAAAATACAGTTTTCCACTTGTGTATTGCAAATAATTATTTGATCTGCCTCAAATAGGTATATATAGTTTTTGTTTTCGAATTTCTGCTTCATGTAATAAGAAAATAGCTTTTTTTTTTCTTTTAACTTACAACTTTTTTTTTTTTTTCATTTAACAGCTTAATATCTAAATACAATACATTCTTGATGCTTAATATTGAAAATATTGCAACCAACACTTTTAGCAGCTATGATGCTATTCCAAAATATTAGTAATCAATATGTAAGTGCATGATTAGAATCAATAATTCAAGGATAATTAATTGATAGACTTTTCTATTCACAAAAAAATTGGATAAATCATCAGATTAACAAAACTATTTATGGGTGATTTGTATAGCAAAAAAAAAATAAGCTCTCTCCTGTATTAACAACAATAAAAAAAACTAAAATAGATAAGAAAGAAATAAACTGTTTAATAATGGAAGATGAAACTAAAATGAAAACCGGAAAAGAAAATTGATAAAATCACAATTGAATTACTGAGATCTAAGGGAACAAGAAGTATATTTGTAATGGAATTTATGACTAAGAACAACAATTCCTTTTTTAAAAATACCCAATTGCAATGAAGTTTGCAAGTTTAAAACATTAAATCCCATATCCAGCTGAATATTAATGAGCAGTTTCAATTTTAAAAAAGTACGAAAATAAGTAATGCAGAAAAATTGAAGAAGTATTATTGAGATGTATAGAGAATAAAGTAGGAAATATTTATTTTATATAACCGAAAAAAAATATCACCCCTCAATAGCTACAACTGGTAAATGATAATCAGAAATTTTGATAGCCATAATTCATAATTTTTTTAATTGAACAGGTATCCATCTCAATATCTTCCTACATGTGTATGCATTTTACAAAAATCAAATTAGTTTGTATTTTAGT
Source organism: Epiperipatus broadwayi (assembly GCA_028023455.1). Lineage (NCBI taxonomy): Eukaryota > Metazoa > Onychophora > Udeonychophora > Euonychophora > Peripatidae > Epiperipatus > Epiperipatus broadwayi. The sequence goes on from JAQFVV010012401.1 coordinate 5,859,757, forward strand.
GTATACCTTTTTTTGGTTTTAATAGAATCTGATACTGCTTGTAGTCTAAATGTAAATAATTTTATTTTTCTATTTTTTACAATCTATGGTTATGTAAACAAAGGAAGTAAATCCTCTCCCCCATGCTATGATTTAAAAGCATTCTAAATATTGAATAAAGAATCAAGAATAGAATGATATTTATAAGAATATCTTTATCAACATTGTTAGTAATTCAGAGTAAAATTTATTTATCAACCAGATGAACCATGGCTCTTAAGAATTATTAAGCTCATAATTAAACAAGGCTGGAGACAGCATCTCACTTTTAGCATGATTGTAATAATTAAAAAAGATTTAATATGTAAACTTTAAACATAGCTCAATGAATATGTAAACAAAGGATGTAAATCACTCTACCCCAAGCTATAACTTAAAAGCATTCTAAATGTTGAACAAAGAATCAAGAATAGAATAAATCCATCTATTCTTGATAGCTCTGATGTTTATAAATTAATTACACTCAAGAATTACCAACAAGGTCTATAAACATCAGGGTGGATTCATTCTATTCTTGATCCTATGTTCAAAATTTAGTGTGCTTTTAAGTCACAGCCTATTGGAGTGATTTACTTCCTTTGTTGTAATTAAATCTTGTTTAACTATTATAATTGAGTTATTAAAAGAAAGGTGCTATCTTCAGCCCTGTATAATTAAGTGCCAAATTTCATCTGGTTGATAAATCAATTTCACTCTGAATTAACAACAATGTTGATAAAAGTGTGCTTATAAATATCAGAGCTACTAAGAATAGGTGAATTCATTCTACTCTTGATCCTTTGTTAAACATTTAGTGCTATAGCCTGCAGGAAGTAATTTACTTCCTTTGTTTACTTGCACACTGAGTTATGTTTAATTTAAAATCTATGGTCATATTTTTTTTGTACAAATATTATAATACTTATTGCAAATAATGCTTATCAATAATAAAAGTCAAATGTATTTATAATAACAGAACACTTTTTTCCTAAAAGAACACAACCAAGTGATCCCAGGCAAAAGCTCCACTTTTTGCTATTTACAGTTATATATATATTTTTTTCCATATGTCATAGCATCAGCCAGGAAGCGAACCCCAACAACCATCTGCAACCAACTGCTTGCTTGCAGGGCCGCTGCGCTGACCTCTCGGCTAACAACGCTTGACTGCAATTATATTTTTTTCTACCTTTTTTATATAAATATTATATTTTTTAAAGTACTGCTTACAATAAATAGAGTTAAATTTGTTTCATTGTAATAACTGATCAGAAAAAAGCAATCAACTGATTCTGGTTAGAAGTTATTCTAAACAAAAATAATTTTACTTCTCCATTTTTTACAATTTTATGATTATATTATATTTTATTATTTTTAATGCAAATATTATAATACTTATTATGAATAATGTTTATAAAAAAAAATCAAATTTATTATCATAAAATATTTTTCTTAAGAGCAGTATATGGTTGCTGCGTTTTTTACATTATAAAACCTACTGTAACAGTTGCATGTTAAAAAGTCAATTATTGGCAACTATACAAAAAAAAAAACATTTGTAATATCAATCTCCTTACAAAAAAAAAAAAAAAGAAAAGGTATAAAACAGCAAAGAAAAAGTAATTTCCTTCTTTCTTTAATGTTTATCTAAAATAACTGTTAAATGAGTAAGATATTGATTAATTTTAGCTTTGTTGGATATTTGAATATGTTTGATGATACAAAAAAAACCCATGGTTTAATGATTAGCACATTCACCTACTATGCCCCTGACCTGAAATTCATATCTAGATTAAATAAACTTTGGAAGGTTTTTTCAAGTCACTAATAGGTTTAGAATGTTTATCCTGCAGTTAACTAGGTTTGTAATGATGTAGTTATCCAATATAAATTGATAAATAAATATCTCAATATTACTTACTAGCTTGAGAGTAAAATTCCCAGGTTAATCTGAAATGGTCAGATGAGTGGCAATATAGTGACTATAAAATCAAAAAATATATTTGTAATATGGTGAAAACTTCATAACCAGTGTGTTTCCATGATTTACATTCCATTTGCAGTAATTCTGTAAGATTGTTGAAATTTGTAGAAAACAATTAATATAGGTGAAAATAATAAAAGATTAATAACAATTCAGCAGAAAGCTAAACAGCACGTTGAATTTTTTAAACAGATATTAAATTAATAGTGAAAATAATAATAAATAAGAACCACAGTAATTAAGCAGGCTCTTAATAAGTGTGGAATATTTATTATTGTGCGACATGTTTTTCATATAATGTAATTTCATACAAAGCAGAGAAACCTGGTTAATCAGGAAAACAGAATATTGAAGTAAATTAAAAAAAATGGCTGAACATTACTGAAATAATGAAACATATATTGAAAAAATCTGCTGAAGATGAAAAAAGATAGGAAAAAAAAATTAATTTACAATACATTTTTCAACTTTGACACCATTAAAGCTTGATGATTTGTATTTTTCAAAGGAATATTATATGTCAAGGGAGTGATAGAAAAAAGGTGAGGATGTAAGAAGTTTAAGGGTTAACATGAAATAACTAAACATTGTATATATATTCAATCTCATTAGTAGCAGAGTAATAGCAGTAGTCACAATAAACTACAATTATTACAATTCCAAAAACAAACATATAGAGAAAAAAAAAGATGTCATGATTTCTAACAAATCATGCTGATCTATTATTCTGTTTATTTGATATTTTGAAGAAAAAAAAGACTTAATTTCTTTCACAACAAACTTTTCTTTCTAACAAATATCAACATCATGCATAGGAACTGCTCTTCATTGAATTCTATTTTCAGTCATATCTTCCCAAAGAATGTAATCAATACTACATTTCTCCATAATGTCCTTGAAATGATCTTTATAATATAAATAATGTCTGCTTTCCACCCAAAAACCATCATCAAGTTTGCCAAAAAATATTTCTTTAAATTTTATAACATTATTCCTTTTATGTGTTCTAGCTAAAGAATGTGTCTTTGCAATAGCAGACTCCATAACATCATATCCAGCTCACAGGTCAAGCCATTATTATTATGCATTGTTTACTGTAACACTTAGAAACAAAAAAAAAAACAGTAATGTGATGAGATGAGATGTGATGCACTGTGACTTCTCCTTATACGGAGTCAGGAATCTCTCAGCAACTATGCCAGAGAAACCTGTTAGCCACTTTGTACCCCTTTCCATTCCCCACCTGAGGTTTTCCCATATTCTTTTCTACCCTGCTCCATCCCATTTCCATAACATAATCTTTGTCAACTAAATGGCCTTTAGATCTAAAACCCCCTTATTTTTTCCCAAACCCAGCATAAAAAAATAAGCCACTTTCTGTATAGTCACTTTGTTCATATTTATTCTTCCACAACTTCATTATTTGTAGCCTTTCTGCTTTCAGGCATTTACATTCAATTAACAGATGCCTAATATTTTCGATACCTTCCTTACACAGCTTGCAAACTAAATCACCTATATTTCTCCATTTACATGTATATTCCCTTGTTGCTAAAGATCTCGTTCGAGCCTTAAACAATAAACTATTTTCCTTGCTATTATAAATTAACTAGCACCCAAAATTCTGTTTACTTCTATAAATATTTAAACTCTTTTTACTCTCCATACTAGCTCTCCATCTCTCCAACTCCCTATTCTTTATTAATGCATCTATTCTTCTATCCCATTCCTTAACACTAAAACACCCAACAATTCTCCTAACACAATCATCCCACCTTTTGTATAAGTATACTGACATAAATTCTTTATCTAAATCTTCTGCATAACGCATTACCTTTCGCACCCATCTTGTTGCCTGCCCTTTATTCATAACCCAATTAAATACTATTTTGGCTATTCTTTTATTATCCATAAACTGCAATCTACTGAACATTTTCATTTCGCTTTTTGCATCTCTCATATAAAAACTTGACCATCACATTTCTCCTTGAATTGCCTCATTTGCCATCCATACTTCTGCATCTAATGCATATCTTCCTACTTCTCTTTGTACTATTTTTAAATAATCAAATACCCCTTTACTAACACATAACATATCATTACCACATGTTACCCCTGCTACTGCCACTCCCTTCCATACAATTCTAGCTACATCGTATTTATTATAGACAAACACTGTTAATTTCTTTATCAACCCCTTTCTTTCTTTTTTTTTTGCTTCATTTATCAATTTTTTCTCCCATTCATCCAAGAAATTTTTCTGATTACATAAAAACGATTCCCAAATAGTTATATCTATTCACCACACTTAACTTTATATCCACCAATAAAAATTCTTTGTCTTCTCTTTCCCCAATCTTAATCATCATTACTTTGAATTTTTCTTTACTAAATTTAATTCCCATCCCTTTGCCCACCTTCACACATGTCCTCAGTATAACTTCCATATCTTCCCTTCTTTCTGCACATAAAAAACATCATCTGCAAATAAAAGGCCCAACAATGTATATACTCTCTTGCCATCTATTAATGGTATCTCTACCCCACTTCCTAGTCTTCCTACTGCTCTCTCCATTTCTCTCAAATACAACAAAAACAAAATAGGTGACAGAGGACATCCTTGCTTTAGTCCCACCCCATTTTTAATTTTAACTGATTCTTTTTTCCTAATTGATACATGTAAGTAATTATTTTCATATAACTTCTTAATAATATCCACTAAAGCTCCATCCATTCCTAAATTTACTAAACTTACCCATAATCTATTTCTATTTACTCTACCATACACCTTCTCTATATCTATAAAACCATATATAACTGTCTACCTGTATTTCTACTCATATCCATAAATTGTGTAACTATAAATAAACTCTGATCAAAAACGTCCTTGCATTTCTCCCACTATATTATTTTCTTCCATCCATTTTGCAACCCTTCCAGCCATCATATATGAGAAAACTATATAGCATTGACATTCCCCCTATTGGTCTATAATTGTTTAGCTTTCTATGATCCTTACCCTTGCCTTTAAATAATAGTCTTACTCTTGTATTACTCCAACTATCTGGAAATTCTCTCTTCTGTGCCATCTTATTAAAACATGATAATAGTTTTAATTTTGCCTTCTGCCCTAAATTCATAACCATCTCTGCTGCCCATCCATCCAAACCTCTTGCTTTTCCATCATTCAATTTCTTACTTGTCTCATTCAGTTCATTTTCTGTAAATCATATATTCCCATTACTATATGCTCTCATGTTTTCTATCACTGAGTCCTTCACATCTAACATCTCCATACACTAGTGCCACCCAGTGAAGGTTTGTGTATAAAATTCCTATCTAATGCCTACTCATCCAGTATTCCCAGACTAATTTCTAGCTTGTGGCTTTCATCAGTGAGGAGCTTTGAATCTGAGATCACTGCAACCCTTTTAACTAATTATTTAATTATAAAGCTAGGAACCCAAGATAAAAAATACAATAACGCTTTCAATTCAATCTCATTTACTTATACAGTCATACAGATCTGAATCCAGTTTCAGTGTCTTTGGTTATTCAAAAATCAGTTACCATTATCCCACAAGTGGGATTGGCATAAAACTACCAAAACATCATGTGATCATCATTTTCTATATTTACATAAGCTGTTAATAACAACAGCAACTCTCTATATAGGAATGTCACCCAGTGCAAGCCTTAGGAATCAATGATGCAAGAAGGGTTTGTGCATAAAATCCCTATCTAGTGCCTACTCATCCAATATCCCAGACTAATTTCTAGCTTGTAGTTTTCAACAGTGAGGAGCTTTGGATCTGAGATCACTGCATCAACTATCCAGGTACCATCTTTCATGTGATTATTTAACTATAAATAACCTAGGAATTCAATGTAAAAACACAATAATGTTTTCAATCCAAGCTCATTCATTTGTAGAGACATATAAATCTGAATCCAGTTCAACATCTGCATATTTTGATATCTGGTTTTTCAAAAACCACAGTCACCATTATCCCAAAGGCAGGATTGGTTTAAAACCACCAAAATAGCACCTGATCACCTACTGTATGGAGAGTTTGCTATTGTTATTAACTGTGTGTGCACATAAAAAATGATGATCATGTGATGTGGGTGATTTTAAACAAAAAATGTACAAATCTTTAGAAATAACTACTGCTGCTAAAACAGAATCATATATTGAAAATGCTTAAGATTTTGAAAATAAAGTTTAAAATAATTTCATTAATTTTTTGATACCAACATACAAATTTTTGATGATTCAAACAATATCACAAATGACCTCAGAAAAAGAAAACATAATATTTCCAGTTAGATTTGTTTACAAAATTTAACACAATGAATATATAATTCACAAAGAAATGATGTGCAAGTCAAAAAGCTACATCTATATTTATTTCAAAATTAGTACCTATTTTAGTATAATAAATCATAATGTGATTTACATCAGTTTCCAAAACTGCTTGAAAAGAATAGTTCTTATATTTTTTTATAAAATTTAATGAGGATAGAAAATCAAATAATTACGTTTTTTCTATTTTTATAAAAGCAATTTCTACATGAGATACATAAAGGATAGTTTTGTTTTGTTTTTAGTTACCTTTTCAGACGCAACTATGCATCAAATAATATTAGAAATTATCTCAGCTAATTATCATGTGATGTTTTAGTTAATTTTAAATATCGAAGACACTTATTAAAGTGTAGTAAAAAACAATGGTGTGAACAGGACTTATTTTAAAATGTTATGCCAAATATAAATCTGTATTAAAGTTATATTTCAAAGCTTATTCATTTACAAAATAAATTTCAACTGTAAGATAAAATATAAGGACTTATATATTGGACTATTAGCATCATCTAATATTAAGTACTGAATGTTTTTTTAAAAAAATAACTTTATTAAAATTTTCCAATTACATTCAACTGTTAGTAATAGCATACAATGTTTCCAGTGGTATTATTCCCCCCTTTCCTTTAGTGATTGCTGAAATAACTAAGTGACAATATTAGCATGGGAATCAAATCTGGACCTTAGATGGTGAATATTGAATTTTAAGGTAAACCTCAAACAACTGAGCAAGGGTTTGCAACTAAAACCTCCAATTCACTCCCATAGAGATGAGAAAATTACTCAGAGAGCAAGTGAAGCTCTGTTAAGAGAAAGAATAAATGCTCAAAGATTTTTCAAATATCAAATCTTGCATTCCATTAATAATGTAGAAGGTTTTCTAAAAAATAAACGTACTGATGAAAATTTCACAAGAGATTCTCATGCAGTAAAAAAATCATATAGAAAAATAAAAGAATTCCAAAAGAAAAAAACTTATAAATCTACATGGGCATATCATATCAGCTTCATCTGTTAAAAATCTTAGTTCTAAACATGCTGAAATTTCTCTTCTCGAAAAAGAATTAAACTTTGTCATCACACCATCTCATATCTTTTTATTAGATATAATGGCAGCCACTGAGGAAGTCACTCAAAAATTGCCTTTACAAGAAGCAGCACAATTACAGTGGGTGAATAAAAAGAACACTTGAGAGACAACAAATATTGAAAGTCAAACATAATTTATCATGAGAAGAATGTGATTAAATCTCTCAAAATAGATAAATCTATAATCATTCTCCTTACTAACAAAGACAATGTAACAATTGTAATGGATACATCTGATTATGACAACAAAATACAATAAATTATCATAGCAGGCCAATATAGAAAAGTTGACAAAAAATCCAATACCGAGTACAGAAACAAAATTACAAACATTACTCAGAAAGCATCACAGACACTTCAGTAATCAGAAAAAAGTCAACTAACATCATATCTCAGTAAAATTCTTCATTTTTATGGATTACCTAAAATCCATAAGGATCATGTTCCATTAAGACATATTGTTAGTTTTAAAAATTCACTTTGTCAAAATTTGTCATTTCTTCTCAAAGTTCTTACTCCTTTAGCATACAAGACCCAGTCCTTTGTCAGGAATTCTAGACACTTTATAGAAATAATCAAGAACATGAAAATTGAAAGCTTCGATGTGAAAAGTTTATTTACAAATCTACCTGTGAAGAAGCATTGTCTATTGTAAGAAAAAAATTAAATGGTGATAACAGCTTATAATTCAGAACATCTTTTCCTATTGATGCTATAATGGAACTATTAACATTCTGCACAACAACAACTTGCTTTCAAAACAACACATAATTCATCCAATAAAATTAATGAATAGCTATGAGTTCACCATTGTCATCCCTGATTAGCAATATTTACATGGAAGAGCTTGAAACCACAGCCATAAAGACTACTCCATATCCATGTAAAGTTTGTCTTCACTATGTAGAAGATACATTTGTTTTATTGCCTTGTGATAGAGTACTACTATAAACTTTTTGGAAACATATAAACAGCATATCACCTTCAATTAAATTTACAATAAAATCAAAACAAGAACAAAAATTGGCATTGTGGCAAAATCGAAACTACAATTTACACAAAACCCACACATACAGGTAAATACTTAGCATATTCATCTAATCATACCAGAAACACAAAACACAGACTTATATTATCACTATGGAACAGAGCCAAAGAAGTTTGATCAGAAACCAATGATTTGGAAAAAGTAAAAATCTATATAGAACAAACTCTTATGAAAAGTCATTGTCCATCAGCTATTATTAAGAAAATCTTCAATACATAACAAAACAAAAAAAAAAAAAAACAATTACTAGTAATGTATCTATATGTTCCAAAAACAGCAGATAAATTAAGAAAAATCTGCAATCAGTATAACAGCTTTCAGAGCCATACCATACTATGAAGAATTATAACATCTATATAGCCTAAACTTATAATGCTGAAAAGTAAGACCTGCATCTGTGAAATACCCTGTGAATGTGGAAGAATGTATATTGGTGAGACTAATCGATCCATTGAAAAGCAATTGTAAGAGCACAAACTGATGATTAGAAGAGAGAAAACAGATGTGTCTAAGGAGCAAACCATGCATATGCCACTGAACATATGTTCAGCAAACCATGCATATGCCAATGAACATATGTTCAATTGAAAAAATACAAAGATATTGGATAAAAAGGAAAAGGCACAAGAAGAAAATTCAAAGAAGCTATTCACATGCCAATGATGAATAACCCCATAAGTCAACCTAGTGTGACTATACATAATGTATGGAAACCACTAATCAACTATTTTTTTAAGAGAAAGTGGAGAAATCAGGAGGAACCTCATAGATAAATATATGAATTTTCTACTGACTGTTGCCTTTGGCAGGACAACTGTTTGTTACAGCATTACCTTAAAATTCAATATTCATGAATCTAAAGGTGCAGGTTCTATTTGAATGCTACTACTGTCACTGGTTAGGCCAGCGACATCTGAAGAAGAGAGGATAATACTACTACTTGAAATGCTGTGCATATATGAGTGCTATCACTAACAGTTTAATGCAAATGGAAAATTTAAATAAAGTTAAATTTTTCTAAAGACATTCAACATTTAATATTAGATGATGGAAATAGTCCAATATATAAATACAACTAAAATACCATCACAAATCTTCAGGAAAACATAAATATAAGCATGATTATTTTATCTAAATGAAAAAAAAAAAAAGGAAAGATGATTACATTTTGCGGCTTTTAAACTGGTTACAGATGTATGCAGTAGGAAAAGCATGTGGCTTACTCCAAAATTTTAAGATGAAACTTTCCCATTATCTTTATTAAATGAGTAACCTACAATATTTACAATAATCAATGTTTGTATAACTACTATATATGAAGATTAATAATTCTACTGCATGCCATTGACTTTCTAAGATTATATATAATAAATTTCTTTTTGTTCATAATTACCTCACATACACACATTTACATTTAATTGAAATAATAACCAAGTTCCAATTTTACATTTTTTCTCTGCCAAAACCAAGCTCTGTTTTCCACCATTTTATGGGTGTTAATTTGCGAGCCCAGTTGTAAATAAATTGTATCGCCATCAAAAATGGAATTCTGGAACCCTTCACGCACATTCATTTATGAAGGCCTATTTTATTATTACATCCTAGAACATTATGCATTGCTTATCCGAAGTTTGGATGTACTTCACCGCATTGATCTCAATAGCAGTAAACTCCAAATGTTTATTTATCATTTTCATTTTTGTTTTGTTTTTTTAAAAAAAAGCACTGGAGTAAAAAACATGTGGAGGAGAACTTGGCTTAATGATATCTAGACAATAAATGAAAGTCTTGGATACAATCGCTGGGTTATTTGACAGGATCACAAGATTAGACATTTGTCACGAATGTTAAAAGGCATATCCTCTCTCCTATATTACAGGACTAATATGTAAGTACCATATGTTCATCATATATTCCATCTGGAATCTAGTATTGATTGGTATTAATATCTAGAGATAAAAGTCCAAGGTCTGAGTTAATCAAATAAGTGACAGGCCAGTGATCAAAAAAAAATAGAGTTGCAATTTAATGTGATCTTCACTACTAAAAATGGAAATTTCATTCATGAGAATTAATGTTTCTAAACATTCACAGTTGTTAGTTAAATGTAAATTGTTTAAGCAACTTGGATGTATTACAGAGCTTATTATTTAAGAATATAATCACTTAAAATGTTTTCTTGGATCATTTATTCATCTTTCTTCTATATCTTTTAATAGTTTTGTTTAATTACAATGAAATGATTGATTTTACTTAATGGGAATGCTCATATTTGTGTCCTTGACTACTAGAATTATGACAATATTAATATATTAAAATGTTAACTCTCTAACAGTTAAAGTGTACAAGAGTGTTTAAACATAAAAGCCAAAACCAAAAATGTCAAATATTTTTGAAGAAAGTAATTTGAAAGAAGTAATATTCAAACATATTTCGTTTTAATACAATATTATTTCTACTAAAAGTATTCTAAGTTTAATTCAATGATTAATTTCATTTATTAAGTTTACATCTACATTAATAATTTGATTAAATGCTGATATTCTTTGTTTTCATCTCATAACTCTACATTTGTAATTTGGCGCAGAAATGAATTCCAGTGTTAGAATGTCATATTATTCCCTTCCCAAAAACAATTAGATTATTTAATTGATAACTATGAAACTTTGTATGCAAGTTTACAACATAATATGCAAAATCCAGTTACCTTAAGAAAGCTCTGCTTATTTTTACAACAAGCTTCTTATTTCAAAAAAAAAAAATCCTATCAACTTGTTGAAATAAGTCATTCTACTGTATGTCCATATCAAAGTTAATCTTCTCAATATCATCATATAACCTAACCATTGCTATTGCATTCTAATAAATATATTTCAAAATATGGCAAATATTTTAATTCATGATACTTCAAAGTTTTAATCATAGCTTATATCACCAAATATTTTTAATAATTTACAAATCCAAAACCAAATCTTTATAACTACTATCTTACAATCTTATAGAAGTTCAGTTTATTCTCTTGGATTGGCTCAAGTTCCATAATCTGTATTTAATTTAAGTAATATCTTATTAAATTTCTGACACACACACCCCCCCGCGCTTTTTTTTTCTATCTTTACAATTTCTTCAGTATTTTACAATATAATTCATATTTGTCAATTTTTATTTTTTCATATTAATGTAAAATCAAGTTTTCTAAATTAAAAATTATTTGCTAATAACATTTCATTCTAAACTTCTATTACTTAATTTCTCTTGCTGCAGTCTGAATTAAAATATGTACTTTTTTTTTTTAAAAAAAAAATGTCTATTTTTTTTAAGTTCTCTGATTAAAAAAAAGTAAGAAAACAATCAAATACTATCATCAAATGATAGCCTTTTATCATCATTGACAATAGTTTGTCAAAGCTTACAATCCACTTAGCGATTTTCTTTAGCATTTCAATTTTAGAGCTAAATTATAAATCTTTAATGAACTCATACATCATTAAGATGTTTAATAATAGCATCTCTCTCTCTCTTTCTCTCTCTCTATATATATATGTGCGTGCGCGCGCGCGCATGATATTGCATTAGTTAGAAAAGTACCGGTGTTTATTGGTGGCTAACTTATGCCGTGAGTTGTCAATTCCTGTAATGGAAATAAAAGAAATATAATATATATGGTTATTCTTTGAGTTGCCAAATGATGTATCAGAGTGCTTAATTAATAATCCTATGAATTGGAAGTCCACTACGTAATATTATTGATAAGCAGTTGGTCTGTAAATTTATCCATGGTATTGAAAATGCCTAGTTACTTTAATAATTATTATCAGTTATTTTTATTTTATAAAAACAATAATTCTTTCATACAGACTTAACAATTCAAATGACTATCAAAATATAAGGCAACTAACTAAACACAACATACATTTGTAGAAATATTACAAATCCTAATTGCCGATCTCATCATTAGAAACATGAGATCATAATTATCGATATAATCAAGATTTTAGATTGCAAAAATAAAGCACTATTATGAAGAACTATATCTTAAATATATCACCTTGCCTTCAGAAGTAGACTAGTTCAGATTTCTTCCTTATCTGATCAGATTGAGCATTCATTGCCGTTAACCAATGTATAAACATAGATAAAACACAGTCAATGGTTAGTATGGGCCAATAAGCAATGATGATCTCTAAATCCAATTGCTTCCAGTAAGGTTGGAGATCTGACAATAAATAGTCAAGCCTTTTGGGAGATAAGGAGAGAACTTCTGTCTAACCTAAGTGACGGTATGCACCACCACTAATAGTGAGCATTATACTATAGGTTTACGCAGTGAGGCAAGTCCACGATAGAACTGGAAGCTGCTAAGATGAAAGCCAACTTGAGGCAAGCTGTCTGATACAGCTGGAAGAGTCATTGGACAAACTCATGAGGCAGGTTATTACATACAGCTGGAAGTGAGTTGAGTCTTTTGGACACAACTGGCCCTGCATTAATTGAGATTATATCCATGGCAGTATTTTCATTTAATATTATATATTATGTAAATATATTTAATCCTAATAAATCATATTAATTGAACTTCAGGTATTCGTATTTTTGTTACTGTTGTTTTGAGGCTGTAATCCAGACCAAATGCAACAATATCAATATTAAATTGATAACAGTATCACAGATCACAATCCAATCACTAACTTTCATAAGATGAATCCAGTACTTAAAAAATATTTCTAAAATTAAATTATAAATGGGAAAGATATTTTGATTCAAATATATTTTACCAAAGAATAAATTAATACCATTTGGAAAATAGTCAAAAGAAATGGCATAAATATTAATAATGTAATTTATAAATACAATATTTTAAAACAATTGTAATTGCAATGTTACAAATTTTAAAATATGAAGTACAGACTTCTTATCCATGTTTTAAATAAAATAATGAGCAGTTTTATATATACATATGATAAGTAATACTACTTGTATTCAAGGTTCATTTCTTTTATAAAAAAAATTTATTGAATGAAATTTTTACGAGTAATAAGATTGTTTGCATTGTTTTTGAATTCCAAAAAGAATAAGAATAATTAATAATTAGTTTTATCTTTAAATTCCTTAGATGTTATGCTTATTTAAAGCATTTAGAATACTTTGTTTGCATGGCTTCACATTTGAAGTAGAAATAATACTTTTTGCTGAAATCTCTATCGATTTTGCATAAACTTTAAAATCTATAAGTAATTCTTGAAAGAAAATTTTGTAGCTTATAATTTAGATTGGATAATAAGAAGTAATAGTAAAACAGTAATCCAAAGATTTCTATCAGAATGACACTTAAGAAATGTGGATAATATTAATAGTAGCTAGTACTTATACCATACATGCTTGAATGACTGCTAATAATCCTTACTTTTTTTAACTTCTATTTAGATTCAACTTTCATTGAATTCCATATTTGTGTTACATTTTGATAATTTTTCATATTTATTTATTATCAATATTAAATTCCAAAACAATTAATTGAAATATTTGAAAAAATATGAAATTATTTGACCTAAGACTTTTTTGTCAACATTACAATTAGCTTCAAGAACATAAATAGACTTCTTTTACAAAACATATTGTCTGATAAAAATATTTATACAAAGTAAATTGATGTATGTTTTCCAATTAACCTTAGAATATTGAATCTTACAAATATATTGCTGGGTAAAAATAAATTACTTTATTACTTCTATTTCAAAATCAAATATATAAAATTTAATGATTTAAAAAAGTTTTATGTTTAATTTCATATATGTTATTATTATGCACATCAAATCCATAATTATATATACTTAAATACTTAATTTAATCATCAATCAAATTCTTGCCTATGAAACTGTATAGCAGGCATGACCAATCCACACACATATGTGCACCCTTGGCACGATTTATCTAAAAAATGTACTTTAAACATGATTTCTCCATTTTTATTTTTAAAGTATAAAGATAATTAAAAATAAAAATTAAATAATAATGTTATAATAATAAAAATATAAAATATTAATATTACTGAATAATCAAGTACTGTTCTCTTGCTTTAAATAGTTCTCTTTTTTTCGGCAACCTACTATGTGCACAACATCAGCTGAATGTCTTTTGAAAATTTGGTATTCTGCAAGTCAGTTGAGATTAATGACTTGAATTGCATAAATCATCTGTAGAATAGTTGTTTCAATACTTCATGAATTTTTAATTAATTAATTTTTAATAAAAATTATTTGTTTATAACATTTAAAAAAAAACTTCACTAACATGTCTAAAGCAGGATCAAGTAAAAGACCTAGCTTTTATAACTTCCAAAAAAAAATGGAAAGAATATTGTTTTGTAGAAATAAAGGAATATGCCATATGTTTTTTGTGTAATCACAATTTACCAATTAAAAAATATAGTACTGAAAGACATTTTAAAAAGTTGTGTACATAAATACAATCTCAACCTTCTCAATAAGACGTACTTATTAAAAGATAATAGTCTATTTATGAAATTATAATACAAGTTCAAAAATAAGCTATTATTATATTATTTTAATAAACTAATTATTATTAAATAAATAAATTATTTTTATAATTAGTTGTTATATTACATTATAATAGTTCACTTTAATTATTTTATGTTATTTTATCTTATTGGTTTATAGCAATCTTTCTAGTTGGAATCTGGTATTGGACCCTTGATTCAAATCTCACAAAATTTCTTTTTTCTTTAATTAGTCTAAAAAATAAAGATAAATTTACTATCAACCAATGTGAATTATTAAGAGATAGTAAAATTAACATTATGCAAACAGAAATAAGCCTTTTTAAATAATTATATTCATGATTGTAATGAATGCAAGAACAGAAGGTATTAATTTTAATACAATGGTCGTTTATTAATTGATATTTTTTATATAAAAAGTAATTTTAGAAAAAAGTCTAAAAAATATTATGATGAAAAAAGAAATGAGAAAAATGTTTTTATTTTATAAAAATAAATTACTTGATGAAGAGAGATCCAATAAGGGAGGTATAAGAGTAAATACAATTATATTCTTTAAAAAAATAACACTAAAGAAATGAATTTGATTGACATTTACTTAAAAAATAATTGTATCCCTTTGGACTCCTACAATGATGTTTTAATATGGGGAAAAGATGATATCAATAAAATGGTAATATTCAAAAAGAAAAAAAAATTTTTAGCGATATTTTGATTTAAAAAATATAAAACATAAATTTATAAAAGAAATAATATGAATAGGCTTTTTTAAATAGTTTGTGTTCAAAAATTAAATTTTAGAATTATGATTTTATAACAAAAAAAATATTGGAAAATTCAATTTCAATTGAGTAAATACTTATTAAAACAATATTTTTAAATTTTAAAAAATTATTCTATGGGATTAAAATCAGAGGACCAAAACCAGATTTCAACCATCTTTTCAAAGATAAATACATATTCTTTGTATGTCCAATCTTGAACAAAAAAATTACAAAAAAAAAAAATGATGTCAAGTCATTGTATATTTTAATATGGTTCTTCTTTGCACCCATAACACCTATTAAAATTTTTCATTGTGCACATTTTCAAAAAAGTTGGTCACTCTTCCTGTCTTGTCTCATTATCTCTTCTATCGAATCACTAAAAAATTACTTATTCTTTTGTTTTTCTTTGTTTTTTTATTTACAATCTCAGTATAGTTTTAACTCAGATATAGATTTTAAACCATTTATTATTATTTCAACTTCATTTCCATTTTGTTTCAATACATTATTTATATTATTTGCTATAAAATAGCTTTAGTTATTATATTTGTTCTGCCTTTCAATTCCTGATTAACAAATTCTATGTTAAGATTGAATTTGTTCATGTAATTGAAAATATTATCTAAAGAAGTATTATTATTTAACATTTAAGTATGTTAAGATTTGTTTTATGCTGTCTAGCAATAAATAATTCTGATAACTTATCTAAACTTCTCTCACATTATAATCTTCCAAAGTTCTAGATTGGATAAATTATTTTTTATTTTCATATATAAAAAATTAATTTGAAAATCATCAATAACATATTTCATCAAGTTTAGCAAATATGTTTGATCTATATTCTTCCATATATTTTTATTGCTATTCACATTTTGATTTCATCATTCATGTTAACTTCATATCTATTAATCTTATTATTTAGTTCACAAGTTTTATTGTTGTTATGTAATCTTTATCTTTTTAAAATTAATTTTCTTCATATTTTACACATTGCAAATGCAGGGATTTTGGATTAAGAGTAATTTTAATTTTACTGGAAAGAAATGGCAATATTAACAGGTTCAGAAAGAATACCTGATACATATTTTAACTTTTGGATTATTAAAATGTTTAAATATATTATTTACATCACATTTCAATATAACCTGTTTTTTCATCTTCATCAACTAAGTCAAACGGTGAAATAATTTAAATTTCACTAACACTATTTTTACTTAATAAGAGTCCTAAACTCTCCATATAGTAATGCTACCAAATGCAAGCCTTTGTAATCAATGGATACAGGAACCTTCCGGCATCCTTTGATTACAAAGGCTTTGCACTTGGTAGCACTATTGTATGAAAAGTTTAGTACTCTTATTAACAGCATGTGTAAGCATATGAAATGGTGATTATATGATGTTTTGACTATTTTTATTTAAAATACTTTCTGTTTCAGATACAATATAACTGACACATGTCATTTAGTTCAATTTAGCAATGTTTTATTGTTTTTAAACTGAAATCATAAGAGAATTAAAATATCAGCATGTGACCAGAAATACAATATATGGTAAATTCTTCAGCAAATATCAACATATGATTAGGAATTAAATGTGGTAATTCTTCAATGAAAAATTTTTTTTATAGGAAGTTACTGGACTTCTGATAACTTCATCATTTGATTATACAAAATTCTCCATTGCATTTTTAAAAAATAATAATGGTTCACATAAATGACTAATTCGGATTCCCAGCATATTGATTTTCCAGGACCAAGACCAGATATATTCAGAAACATACCCAATAAATATTTTAACTTCTTCAAATAGAAATTTTCAAAAAAATATGTTTGTCCAAACTCTCACAATTCACTCATGATTTAACACCAATAAATTTAAGATTGTATTTAGAATTCTTTTTCTTTGTGAAATTTTATTTATATGATTTATACTGTTTTCTAAACATAAGACTTCAAATGCTTTTCATCAACAAATATTATATCTGTCAGAGTTTTTATATTAAATTCATATCATGATTTATTATGGGAACATTTAAATAACCTTTCATATAAAAGGTGACTATTTAATAACCAAAGAAGTATTGAACCAAGAGAAAAATTGAATTCAATCTTTTTTTTTAATTATTTATTATTAAATAATTTATTTCTTTTAGAGTAAAGTATATGATTTATAAGTTATAGATCTTTTTCAGCTTGACTATCAGCTTGTCTGCATATAATAATCAAACTAAAATGTTGATCTACAATCTTGTATCAAACCAATAATTCTTAAAATTTGAATAATTAAGCCTTATTGAAATTATATTTATTTATCCTTCTTTACAAACAAAAATTACAGCTCATTCTTCCCATACAATATTGCTTTAGATACAGTTCTTCTAAATTTTATGTTTGCTTTAATATTTAATTTATATAAGTTCAGTTCATTCTATATTTGAAAGCACTGATTTATTTTCTTCAACAATCTAGAACAGCTATACTAACTTCTTCTCTTTACTTATTTTTAGTTCTCTTTTTTAAATTTCTGTAAGTGCATTTTTTCTCTTCTTCCAGATCATTTTAGTATTCTTCTTCATTTCTAGTTTTTCTCTATACTTCTTATATTCCACTCTTTTTGCCCATTATTTTCTCTTCTCATTTCTCTCATCTATTCTTTGAATTCTTTCACTCATTGTCTTTAATATTGCTGTAATTGCTCTGTTATTTTTCCCAATTTCTTGCCAATTAGAGCAAATAGTGATTCAATAATATAAATAACAGAGTGTTTTTTTAATATGACTCATGTTCTCATTACTTTCATCCATAATATCTACATCTACAATAGATTTAACCATACCAATATAAATATTTATAATTTTTGTATATTCTACATGTGCTTTATATTAGTCAAAACACTGCATTAATTTGTTTATTGCATATTAACAATGTAATCCTATTATCTACAACATCACATGTTTTGTCAAGATATATTTATTTTATATGAATAAGTACACTGCATTAATTTTTGTTAGTTAAATATCATTAACAAGAGATGCCTAGATAATACATTTCTGAAATTATTTGCATCATCACTTGTTTTGTCAAGGCGTATTCATTTTTATCAGAGGAAGTCAAAGCCAAATCAATTTTAGATTCAATCATTAGCTTGTTTACTAAAGACTCTGCCATTATTTTGTGGTCTCATAGATGGGTTACTTTGGATATCTTCCATTGCAATAATATAGATTCTTAACTCTTCTATCACTAGTTTAGTAGGTGCTCACTACTATTGTTTGATCAGTTTTGATTCATTATTGAATCAATTTTTTTCTATCTTTCATAATCTCTCTTAACTATGATAATTTCTAGAATAAATAATTAAAACTATTGATCAGGTTTTATTTAAATATTTCACTCTTTAACACTCAATTATTTAATTTCCTTTTCCCTTTCCAAATTTTAGACATAAAGACATAATTAATTACAGCTCATTATGGATGTTATTATTAACATAGAACTGTCTATTTAATAATATAACAATCTACCACTTTTGGCTTAATCAACATTGAGTCCCAAACACTAGGCCATCTTTATATAATGAAAATATAGGTGTATGCAATATGAATATGAATATCAGGCCCTATATGGAGTGCCATTTATAAAATAAATTAGTAGGTAATATATATACTGATACTTAATCTCACATTTAATGTAACAGAAAAGTTTATTGATCCAAGTTGAGTTGACAATTTATATAATGGAAAATAAACGTATATATGTATTTGTTTTGTGCATATGTTTGATATAAATAAAAATACACTTAGATACTCTTCCAAGTTGCAAACATAATACTGAATTAATAATCCTATATATTAGGTTTGAAATAGAAATGATGCTTTTAGTTGAATTCTTTATGACTCTTTTAGAAACTTTAAAATCTAGATATGATTCTTGATAGAAAATTTGTAGCTTGTAGTTTAGGTTAGATGCTAAATATTTTGAATAAACTTGATAATCTGTATGTTTATAATAGGTAATAATTCCATGCAATTTTCATTCTTGCTTTAGATGATGATCTTTGATGGATGGTAGTTAGCAATCATGAAATAATAGTGAAGTGATTGTCCAAATAATTCTACCTGGATGTCATTTAAGAACCTTGGTTAATTCTCACTAAATTAGCTATTTATAAGTTTTACTTTTATAATATTTTATACTTATTTATTGAAAACAATTTTCAGCATTAAATCCCATTAACATAATTATAATACTTAAGAATTTGAAAACATGAAATTATCTGTCATATGATTTTTGTTAAACACTGCAAATAGTTTTAGAACATAAATAATACACTTTTTTTCAAAACATGTTTACAGATAAAAATAATTACACAAAATAAATTAAGCTGATGTATGTTTTCAATTAACTTTAGAATTCTTACACATACATATTGTATTTCAAAATTAAAACCAAGTACAAATGAATAAGTTCACTTCATTTCAAAATCAAATACATAAAATTGCCTAATTTAATAAAGTTTTAATATAATACAATTTCATATATATAATTACTATATACAAAAAATCCATTATTATACATGCTATAAATATTTAATCATTGAAGTAATTAAATTTTTGTCTAGACCTTGTCTCAATATATATATATACACTACTAATGACAATCTTGTCCAAATCTTTAAAAGCTTTTTGTACACATAATTACCTTCTAACATTATATTTTTTTCATTTTCTTCTTTTTCTCATTTCATCAATCATTTTATATATCTCCTATTAATTCTCTAATTTAACACAGAGTAAATTTATCCCTAAAATAGGGTAAATTATTATTAAAGTTATGAATGGCTTTTTTTTACTCCAAAGAGCAGCATTTCTTATTTTTTCAAACATAATCTTCATTCACACTTGCAACTGGCAATTATAATCTATATTATCTCTTAAGATACATTTGCTAAAATTACATTCTAATTTTTAATAATTGCTACTACTTGAAATTTTAATTTTAATTTAGATGGGAAAAATCTATTTGAATTATTATTTGTGTGATTAAAAAATTTAATTTTATAAACATAAAATATGAAAAACAAGTATAAATAAGAATTTATCTCCTTTTATGCACCAAATGGTTTTTATAATTTAACAAACAAAGATTTTCCCACGAGTGCTTTTAACTAACTTTTTTGACTCAAAATATTTTTTTTTTTAGTTTAGCTTCAAGATTTTGGATTCAATCATTTAAAGTTTTTTTGTCTGCAAAGTTTTGTTTTAATTTCTTGCATTTTAAGTACTACAGCATTTTAAAAATGCAAAGTTTCTTCATTTTTTATTTAAGAATCTGAAAAAGATTTCCTTTGTCAGTATTGTAATTAGAAGCTGGAACCAGGTATTTGTCAATTTTCATCACTTTTGCATTTTAGCAAAAAATAAATGAAAAAAATGCAAATTTTCAACATATTTCTTTCAAAACTAATATGAACACATATGCATATTTTGTAACAAGATCAAAATTTCAAGAGGGTGTCTGATTAAATATTGATGGGTCAGTTTAATGTAATATATTTTATCTTATCAAAATCTTTGAGCTCAATTAAAACATGAATAACATTAGCAGCATAACATAACCTAAAAAACTTACTAATTCAATATTACTACACACACAAAAATAAAATACATTTTAAAAACTCTTCCGTTCAAAAAAAAGTTCTCAAATTTCTTAGTAACAGTGTTGCCTTTATCATAATAATGTATGAATTCCTGATGAAATCATCAATAAACAATTAGAAATAATAAGAAACATTTTAAAATAGAAATACAACATTAAGTAAAATTGTACAAGCATTAAGTATAAATCTTGTCTGAATCACAGCATTGATATTAATGACATAATAGTAAACTAAAATACTTTTTGAAAATATGATCATTAATGCAAATATATTAAAGTAATGACTTATTAGAAGCAGTCAACAATTTTAAATTTATATATTAAAAAATGTTCATATATGTTCGACATAATATTTTCCATATTACTAATGTCATGAGATAATCTTTTATAAAAGATATTAAAAAAATTTAATAAAAAAAAAAATTCTCATATATAAAGTCAATAATAGAATTTTATCTAGTAAAAATGAATTCAAGGTAACAATTTTTATATTTAATTTATTTATAAATGTGCATATAATACACACTTTTGTAGTGCATATGGTTTGTTCCCATATACATAAAAAGAAGAGTAAATTTTGGCTAATACTATTTTAAATTTATTTAACTTTTACTGAGAATTAAATTATTTACTATTTAGAAGTAGCTTTTTTTCTATATAGTTATCGTTTGTTTATCAAATAAAATTAAGAAAATATTTTGGGTGATAAAAATTTTTATCACAAATAGATTTTCACAATTACTAAAAAAAAAACTTGTTCATTTTCCATTATAATCTAAAATTTTCGTAAATAAATTACAAATATTCAGTCACAAACTTAATATATGAATGAATAAGTTGTTAAACATTGTATAGAATATAAAAATTTAACTCATCAAACATCACATGATCATCATTCTTTATGCTTAAACAAACTGTTTTTCACAGAGGCAAAACTCTCCAAATAGTTGTGCCACTCAGTGCAAGTCAGAGCTTTCAGATCCAAGGCTCCTCACTAATGAAAGCCACATGTTAGAAACTAGTCTGGGGATATTGGATGAATAGGCACTAGATAGGGGTTTTATGCATAAACCTTCCTGCATCCATTGATTACTCTGGCTTGAACTGAGTAAAAAAGTTTAAAAACCATAGAAAAAGAACTTCTAAATATTATGGAGAAAAAAAAATATTTTAAGAACCAATAGTTAACAACTGGAAAGTAGTTAGTAATTTGAATAAATAGTCAGAAGGCTTTTTTTTGTCATTAGTAGTTGCAATTCCAAAAAAAAAAAAACAATAATTAGAATATCAATTTCCTATATTGTGTTATTTAGTTCTGCTCTCATTTACAACTTTTTCTTTCATTATTAAACCATCTTATTTCATCTTTACCCTTCAACTCTGACTTGAAAGTGCCATAATATTACAAACACTAAACCCATAGTTCACTTTGATCGTTGTTTACATATTTTTTCCCATCTTTCTAAAACATTTATGCTTTCTGCTTAACAACACAAAACTATATATATATTCTACTATTTATTAAATCAAGCCATTTTGTTACCATTTGATATATTGTGTGTATATATATATTTGTCAAAATGTTGAAGTCTGTTTATTGATTCTTTCAATTGTATTAGTTTTATAAATTAATGAAAAATTATTAATTTCTTTATTTATAATTTTATTATAGAGAAATAGGTTTAAAACCAAAAAAAAAAAAAAAATAATAGAGAGAAAAGAGGATTTATATGATAATAGTATATTTGCTTAATGCATATAAATTTTAACATAAATTTTAGATTGCATTTCATCAAAGAATCACTTCTTTTTAATGACACAAACATTTATCACTTCTTGTTTATTATAAACTTTAGTAGAATGTTAACATAATTTGCATTTCATAAATAATATTTATAAATAGTGCTAATTAAAATTTATATACAGTATATAGTAAACATTTTCCTAGGATAGTACAGAGAAGGTGAAAAATAAGCACTCCCAAAAATTTAAGAATTAATAAAAAAATTAATCCTTAAAGACAATCTTCTAATTATATATTTATATAAAATTATGCTTGTATAGTATTTAAAAAAGAAAACAAAAAGATGATTGGTCAAAATTACTTCTTTGACAAGAATCAAGCTAGGAGCAGTGCCGGTTTGATAAACTGGATTTACTAAATAGCCAGTGGTCACAATTAATCTAATAGTGACTTGACAATTTTGTAAATAAGATTCAAATTATAGTATATCATTATAATTTAAAAAGACATGTTTTTATGGCATATTTGGAAATACTTGAAAACAAAACACACACACATTAATAAAAGAAACAGGCAAAACTCTCTATACTTATTGCCAGTCAGTGCAAACCAGAATAATCAATGGATGCCAGAAGGGTTGTACTTAAATCTCCATCTAGTGCCTACTCATCCACTAGGCCCAGACTAGTTTCTGGCTTGTGGTCTTCGTCAGTGAGGAGTCTTGGATCTGAGAGCACTGCACCTAGATCTTAGGATCTAATGCAACCCTCCAGCGACTACCTTTTATCTCTACTTAACTACAAAACTAAGAGTCTTAAATTGAAAACACTATAATATTTTCAATCCAAGCTCATTAACTTATATAGCCATATAGATCTGAACTCACAGACGAGCCAGAAACTAGTCTGGGGATATTGCATGAGTAGGCACTAGATGGGGATTTTATGCACAAGCCTTCTGGCATCTACTGATTACTCCGGCTTGCATTGAGTGGCAATATGTATAAGCAAGCATAAGAAATGGTGATCATGTGATGTTTATTAGCTTAAAACCAATCCTGCCTAATAGGATAGTGATGGCTATGGGTACTGAACTGAGTAAGTAGAGATAAAAGGTGGTTGCTGGAGGGTTGCATTAGATCCTAAGATCTAGGTGCAGTGCTCTCAGATTCAAGGCTCCTCACTGAGTAGGCACTACATGGGATTTTATGCACAAGCCTTCTGACATCCACTGATTAGTCTGGCTTGCACTGAATGACAATAAGTATTGAGAGTTTTCCCTGTTTTAATAACAGTTCTAAGCAAGCATAAGAAATGGATCATGTGATGTTTATTAATAAAAGACTGTCCATATTGATTAATATTTTTACCTACCATGCTCACAGCCAAGGATTTGAATCTGGATCTTATTCAGATTTCAAAGAAGCTAAAATAGCTTTTCGGTAAGTGGCCTATCTAGTCATTCATTCATAGTTTGGATATCCATCTATTCTTAATTAGAGATGAAGAAAAATTATAACTGTGAATATTGCTCCTTCCATTGTTTCTCTGTAGATAATTAGTGAAATCCAGAGGTGGGAAATTTACAGCTAGCAGGCCATCTCTGGCGATAGAATTTTCAAAACACATATATAAAATAGTGCTATATAGAGCTTCGATTTAAACACATGTAGTGCAAATACTAATTTAAAAATTAAGTAAAATAAAATATTTGTTATTTCTCAACCATATCTTTTCCTCTCTCCAGTCTTTATAATAGTTCTACTTCATTTTACTAGAGATGCAATATTTCAACAAATTATGTATATTTTGTGGTCTATCTGACAATGAATTTAATCTATGATACCAAGGGCATTTTGTTTATTTTTATAGTGTTTTTTGCAGATGAAGTCATTTACTAACAAATTCACTTTTTCTTTGCTTTATTGTTATTATTTTATATTTAATTTTTTTAACATGGCTGTACTGAGTAAGATAAAAAAAAAAACTGACACAGAAAATCATTAATTTCATGAAAAATGGACCAACACATATATATTTTATAGGAAAAAACATAGTAAACCAATGTGCCTAATATGTCTGGAAAGTATTTCAGTTATTAATGAATATGATATTAAAAGGCATTATTCATCAAACCTTTCTGATTTCAACAAAATTGTTGGAGGTAAAAAAAAAATTAAAATAGAAAAATTGAAAAGGAGTTTAATTAAACAGCAGACATGTTCTATAAAAACTATAAATGAGTTAGAAATTCTGTAAAAGCAAGTTAAGTTATTTCAAAAAAAAATAGAAAATTCAAAACCATTTGTTGAAGACAAGTTTACAACTGTTGCAGAATTAACTTGTCCTGAATATAATAAGAAATTTAAGAAATATAAATATTTCACAAAGAATAGTTTACAAGTTATATTGAAGAAATGTCAGTAAATGTGGAATAGTTACTATTGGGCAAAAAATTCCTTGAAATTTAAGAATATAAGTATGCCACAAAAAACAGTTACAGGTGAATTAAAATTTGTCAACAAACAAAAACAATCATGGGTCAAAAAAATTATCTGTTTTGATTGGTATTCACTAGGATTTGATTAAAGTAAAAATCTTACAAAGGCTGCTGAACTTTCAATTTTTATCATAGAAATTGATCAAAATTTTAATGTTACCAAAAAATGTAATCTCTTATCCAATTTGAAACAATGACTATGGGCTGGTAAAGTTCAATCTTGGATACCATAATTTGTCCAGAATATCCATTGATGGAGCCAAATCAATGGTTGGAATGAACAAGAATGTTTTAGCACAATTAAAATGAATTTAAGAAAAAAATCTGTTTTCTATTGTATAATTCAGCAACAAAATTTAACCTTCTAAAATTATTAACATGAAGAATGTAATGACTGTTGTGGATAAGTGCATAAATAAAATTAAATCCAAATCAGCACTTAGTCACCAAGAATTTTTAAAATTTTTAGAAGATCTTGAAGTTGATTTTGGAGATTTAAGTGAAGTTCGATGGCTTTTGAAAAAAGCTATGTTAAAAAGATCTTTTGAATTAAAAGATGAACTGAAGTTATTCATGGAAATTAAAGGAAAATCCTTACCAGAACTAACTAATAAAGAATGTTTTGTGACTTGTCATACCCATTTAAATATAAAATTACAAAAAAAAAAAGACAATTAGTAAGTGAATCATATGGACCTTTCAAAAAAAATTAAAACTATTCAAAATCAGTTAAATAACAATAATTTCATTAATTTTCAACATTTACCATTACTTTTAATAATGTGCACAATGAATTCCAAAAAAGGTTCACTGGTTTTGAAAGCAAAAACTTAAAATATTTTTAAATCCTTTCATGTTATTTGACATAAACAAAAATCTTGAAAAATAACAGATTGGGATTACAGAACTTCAAGAGAAAACAAACATAAAAATAAAATTTTTGAAAAATTTAAATTCTCAAGAATTTCAGACTTTATCAATTGTTGCAAATATATATCCACAAATATATGGTTCATTATCATCCTCAGATAACACTTTGAAATAGTTACATCAAAATATTTTAAATATTGAATAAAACAACCTAAAATACAATCAGTTGTAATTCCAGAGTTTAAAAAAGAGAGAAAACAAGAAGAGGAAAAATTTGAGTTTTGTAATTAATAGATAAATAAACAAGAAAACTTTAAATACAATCATATGTATTACAGGTTAGTCTTTAGTTAGTTGTTTAAGATCTTACAATACCTAATCATAGTTCTAAATTATATTCTATCTTGTCACATATTCCTGATGAAACAACTAATATAGAATGTTTTTAATGTGTCTGTGAGGTAATTTGGTTTACTGTTCATGAAATCCAATATACACCTGTGTCTCTTTTTATGTGGTAGATAGGTTCCACAGAAAACCTGCATTAAAAAAAATCGCACAAAAATAGAGTTAACTTACCTTGAAAAATGTGGGATATGTTCCGTAATTTTCAAAAATCGCATAAAACCAAAGCAACATGGTAAAATTACTTTAAAATTCACATAAAAAAAAAATAAGAAAATAAAGTATGACTAATAAAAAATTTCAAATATTTGAAAGAAATTGATACAAGACAAGCTTTTTTTTATTAACTATTTAATTTTATTCAAAACAATATGTTTTTATGTGTAATTTATTTTACATTTTTTCATACATATTTTAATCATTATTGTTATTTGAGAATAAGCGGGTTCGTTTGTGAACTGGTAAAAAATCAGATTCGTCACAAGAGGAAATACTATTAGTGCCAACTTCAGTCTCGTGCTGTAGTAATGATTTTCTGTCGACAATATAATCAGTAATTAAACTTTGAGATGATGATTTTACTAGTTGTTTATGAAGCTCGCAATATCCAGACTGCTACGATTAGCTGCTAGAGAATACACTTCCATGAGTGTAACTATATATATATGACACGCTTCCATGAGTATGTTAATAATGACTTAACAGTTAAATTTTTTTTTATACACATATATACATGGAGAAATTTTTAGACAGAAAAAAGTTATAAGTAAAAATATTTAAAAACTTTTAAAGATACATTCTTATTAAGTAGAAATTAAAAGTTCTTAAATATTTTTATTCGTAATTTTTTCTGCCTAAAAGTTTCTTCATGTATATATGTGTATAAAAGAAAATATAAACATACACATACATAACAGAGACATACAACTATTTATCTCTTGTTGGAATTTAAGAGCTTGTTCATAATTCGTGTCATTAACAAGAAAATGATTTTCCAATTGATTAGAAACTTGGAAGACTTTTTCGAATCATTTTTGCTGTGAAATGAACATGTTCCACTTCTTTTCATTATCTTTTTCTAAATCTTCTACGGTATCAAAATTTATTGCCAAATCTTTTTCCAACAAGTATTTAATGTATGTAAAATTTAATGTGTGTATATAAAATGGAGAAATCCTGATTTTAAGTGAAATATCAATTTAATCGCATAAAAGAAAACTGCATAAAAAGATATTAAGAAGAAACATGAATCGCATAACTTCAAAATCGCATTAAAAAACTCCACCCAAAAAGAAACCCAGGTGTATTGTACTCAAATGCAATACATAATTATTAAAACTGTTTAATGAATTTTCTGTCTGATGCAAAACTATGAATTAACAATTGAATATCAATTCAAAAATTTTGTTTAATATCCACCAACTACTGGTTCCAATGATGCAGAATCCAAATTTAATTACAAATAAATGATGACATTAAATTTTTAAAACTAACCAAAAAGTCAAATAACTATGACAAGATAAAGAGTTATAATTCTTTGTAATCAATAAAGTAAAAATTATTTAATTTCAAGTCAAAAGAAAAAAAAAAAGAATTCCGCAATAGTTTGAATTATTTAAAAACTTCTTTAATTTAAAAAAAAATCAAATTAAACAAAATGAAAAATCCCATAATAGTAAGAATTTTCTCTTGTTTATTAATTTTTTTAATTTCACAACACTCACAACAGAAAATTCAAAATATATATATATAGCTTCAATCAATTGTTTTGCATCCTGTTCAAATTTGCACTGATGAGAACTATTTCTTTGCTTTTTCCCTCTTCGTTTTATTGAAGTGTTTAAGAAAATAGCCTTTTGCTAGGAGTATAGAAAAATGTTTAATACAATTAATATTAAAACACAATAATCAGTAAAATTAATCTGAATAAAACAAGATAATAATAAAAATTAATCATATAAAATTAAAATTCTTCTAAGAAATTTTAAGATTTTGGCCAAATCAAAAATAATGACAAAAAAAATAAAGTTACAATAATTGTATATAATAACTTAAAAAATAAAGCTGAAAAATAATTTAATATATATAAAAAATTCAATTACAGCATAGTTGTGAATTATATTGTATCTAACTACAAGATTTTAATTATATGCTATCGAAAGGAAAAATATAAACAAACAAAAAAAACGTTAAAATATTAAATTTTTTATAATATTCAATCTGTCATTTTTTCTTTTCTGAGCACTATGTGGATAATGTTTGAAAAAAAGAGAAAAATTTATAAATAAATTTCACATCACACCAGTGACCATTTTTCTATCTAAGAGTACTAAACAACAATTATGTTTATTAACCAAAATTTCTTTTGTTTATAAAGTTGAAAGTGCATATATTTTATTCTTCCTTTAATACCCTTTCCAAATTTGATATGCAATATTTTGCATAATATTTACTGAGCATAATAATAAAAGTTTTACAAAATTTTTGACCATACTAAAAGTTGATATAGACTTAAAACATTAAAACAATGAGAAAAAATCCTAATTTTTAGATAATCACATAATTATTATGTTTGTATAAAAGAAAAAAATTATAGAAAAAAAAAAACCATCCTGAATATATTTAATACCAAAGAAAGTCAAAAATTTTGCTATTTTCTTTATTTTGAAAATAAATATACTATATATATAGCTACAGAAAAGAGTTTGCAGCTGAAATGAGACTCTTTGATTCCTCTTGGAGGCCTTAAAGAAACTGAGCAGGGCAAATTCCTAATGTCCACTCCATACATTCTTATTGTGGCAGCTGTTATTACTACGTGATTATTCATATAGTATAAGAACATGGATTGACTGCTCACCAACACCCATTAGCCAAACATGATGAGCTAGCTAATTGGATTTTTACCTTTAAATTTAAGATAAAAAAAACACTATGGTCTTTCTTCTCAGTTATCTGATAAAGCAGAATGAATGTGTGTATGAATGAAAAAAAAAATGTTTTTAATAGATATTTAGAAGCATGATAGATAAAAATAAATCATGGTCCTTATTCCCAGGAGATGAAAAAGTCACCAGTCAAAGCAGTGATTGGGGGCGAAGGCAGAAGGTGCTAAGAATCCCTTGACCGCAAACCTGCCATTTGATGACAACTTTTTATTTAGGTACTTACAATGGCAGATCACTTTCAAGTGAAGGAAAATTGCAAAAATTGGATAAAGTACTGTCTTATATTAAATGGGACATTATTGGACTTAGTGAAAGTAGAAGATAAAGAGAGGATTGATTTAAAAAGTGAACATGTACTCTACTAGAGATGCACAAATAATGGAAGTACAAATGGAGTAGAATTCATTATAAATAAAAATGGAAAAAACAACATTATGGAGATTGATGGTGTATCAGACAAAGTGGCAAAAATACTTATTCAACTTAATAGCAGATAGCAAATGCAGGTAATTCAGGTTTATGCCCAAACAAATTCTCATAGTGAAGAAGTAGTAGAGGATTTTTATATGGATATACAAAAGGCTTTTGATCAGACGAAACAAATTTTAGAATTGTTCTGGGAGACTTAAATACTAGAATGGTAAACAAATGAAAGATGAAAGTGCTGTAGGTAAATTTGGTTATGGAAATAGAAGTGAGAGAGGATATAAACTTGTGGAGTTTACAGGAAAAAAAAACTTTATTATGCTTTTTTTTTTTTTTTGAGAAAAATGTTAAAAGGAAATGAACATGGAAGTATCCAAATGACGGTACAGCAGAATTGGATATTTTGACTAACAGAAAATACATATTTCAAGATTGTAATGTTCTTAATAAATTCAACACAGAAAGTAATCATCAACTAGTGAGATGTAAGATAAATGTTAATGCAAAACTAGAGAGACAAAAATTATTAAGAAAAACAATATTCACAGTTGATATCCTTATTCTTCAGAAACATTTCAATGAATTTAAATTAGAACTTGCAAATTGTTTTCAAATACACCTGAGTCTCTTTTTGTGTGGATTTTTTTAATGTGATTTTGAAGTTATGCGATTCATGTTTCTTCTAATATCTTTTTATGTAGTTTTCTTTTATGCCATAAAGAAATTCATATTTCACTTAAAATCGGGATTTCCCCATTTTATATGCACGCATTAAATTTTACATACTTTAAATGCCTGTTGGAAAAAGGTTTGGCAATAAATTTAGATACTGTAGAAGATTTAGAAAAAGATAATGAAACAGAAGTGGAACCTGTTTATTTCACAGCAAAAATGATTCAAGAAAGTCTTCAACTTTCTAATCATATCAATTGGAAAATAATTTTCTTATTAATGACATGAATTATGAACTAAATTCCAACAAGAGCTAAATAGTTGTATGTCTGTGTTATGTATGTGTATGTTTATATTTTTCTTTTATACACATATATACATGGAGAAACTTTTAGACAGAAAAAAGTTACAAGTAAAAATATTTAAGAACTTTTAATTTCTTCTTAAAAATAATATATCTTTAAAAGTTTTTAAATATATTTACTTGTAACTTTTTTCTGTTTAAAAGTTTCTCCATGTATATGTGTATAAAAGAAAATTTAACCATTAGACATCATTAATACACTCGTGGAAACTTGTTATATATATAGTTGCACTCATGGAAGTGCATTCTCTAACAGCTAGACATAGCAGTCTGAATATCGCAAGCTTCATAAACAATTAGTAAAATCATCGTCTCAATTACCAAGTATGTTGTTGACAGAAAATCATTAACATAGCCCGAGACTGAAGTTGGTGCTAATTGTATTTCCTCTTGTGACGAATCCGATGTCTTACCAGTTCACAAACGATATTGTTAAATAGTGATATTGATTAAAATATGTAAAAAAAATGTAAAATAAATTATACATAAAACATATTGTTTTAGTTAATAAAAAAAGTATAAAAAAATTGGTCTTGTATCAATTTTTTTTCAGATATTTGAAATTTTTTATTAGTCATACTTCATTAACTGTTTTTTTATGTGAATTTTAAAGTAATTTTACATTGTTGCTTTGGTTTTATGCAATTTTTGAAAATTTTGGGACTTACCCTACATTTTTCAAGTTAAGTCTATTTTAGTGTGATTTTTTTAATGTGGATTTTCTGTGAAATCTATCTACTGCATAAAAAAAGACCCAGGTGTATTAGCAGATTTTGAACATGATTCAGATTTGAGTGAAATTAATATAAAAATAACTAATATATTTTTAAAAGTTGCATAGATGTAGAAAAAAGCAGCAATTGACCAATAAAATTTCTACTGAGACTAAAGAATTTATGAAGAAAAGAAGGAATATGAAAATATATAAAAATGATGCATTAAGAAGGACTGAATATCTCAAATTTTTTAAAATGATATGAAAAAGAGTTGATAATGATATAAGAAATTATAATTGTGAACTAGTAAGAAAAGCTATAGAAGAGTATAAAATTCTCAAAAGTGTAAAACATTTTGGCATTGGTAAGAAATGTATATCTACAATATATAAAAAAGAATGAAACTATTATTAAAAAAAGAGATGACATACTGAAATGGGAAGAAGAGTTCTACCAAGAATAATATAGTAATAAAGTACAATTATCTCCAATAACTATTATATCATTTGTATTGTCCAGGATTTTATATGAATTAGTGAGACATGCTATTTAATTTATAAAAATGGGAAAAGCTCCATGTAATGATGGAATTATAATTGATATCTTAAAAAAAGCAAGTGAAAAAATAGAAAAAATTTTGGCAGTTATATACCAAATGTTTATGTTTAAATGATAAAGATGCAGCAATTGATTGGAAAAATGCAGTATTAGTATTAATATTTAAAAAAAGGTGATAAAGAAATTACAAACCTATCAATATTTTATCAATTTTATACAAAATTTTTACCAAGATAATTACAACTCGTCTATAGGGAACTTTGGATTTCAACTAACCAAATAAACAAGCTAGATTTGAAAGTAATTTTAGTACAATGGATCATATCCAAGTATTGAGGGATGTTAAAAGAAAGAACCAATAAATATGAGTTGTCATTATGCTTTGGATTTATAGATTATGAAAAAGCATTTGCTTCTGTAAGCATTTCTTTAGTCATTAAAGCATTGAATCATCAAGATATAAAGCCAGGATATTATTATATTCTGAAGAATATTTATAAAAATGCAAAAGCAACAATTAGATTACATAATGATACTAGAAAGGTTAACATTAAGAAGGGTGTAAAATAGAGTGACTTCATATCTCCAAAACTTTTCACAGCAGTGCTGCAAGAAGTATTTTGTGGATTAAAATGGGAAACAAAAAGAATAAAAGTAAAGAGAGATTATTTAAGTCATTTAAACTTTGCAAATGATGTAATTATTTTCACAAATAATACTTCAGAGCTTCAGGAAATGTTGCAAGAGTTATCACATGAAAGTAAAAAAGTAGGATTAAAAGTAAACATTAAAAGGGCTAAAGTAATGTTCAATGGATTTTCTCAAAAGATGAAAATAAAGATTGATAATGATCAATTAAAAGAAGTTTAATAACTACAAATACTTTGGTCAGATTATTACTACAGATGAAAACATAATGGATAAAATTAAACTTGGTTTGAGTGTTTTTGGTAGAAATAACTTAATATTTAAAAAAAATTATCCTATGTGTTTGAAAAGGAAGATTTTTAATAAATGTGTTTTTACCAGTTTTTTACTTATTAGGTATGAAACATGAACACTTAATAGAAGAGCAATGCAGAGACTTCAGACCATTCAAAGAAGTATGGAGAGATGCATATTAAGAATAAAATAAAAGAGATTGAAAACATAATATATACGTAGCAAAAAATAAAAAGGTATTACTGACATTATTGAAAGGATTAAAAAACTGAAGTGGAGTTGGGCTGGACATATTACTAGAAAATATGATAATGGATAGACAATTGAAATATTAAACTGGATTCCAAGAGACTGCAAAAGACCCAGAAAAAATCAACATGTGGGATGGATAGATAAAATTAAAAAGTGTGTGGAGAAAAGAGGCTAGAGATGGGAGATACATTGAACTTGGAGAGACCATCATCCTGCAGTGAATTGATAATGGTTGACAATGATGATAATGATGACAACAACATAGAAAAAAATATCTACGTTTTACATATGTTGCTTTGAAAAACTACATTTGCAGTTTTTTTTAAGTATTCTAATCTAACAGATGTTTATTAATAAAACACAAGTTATTATATATTATATGCATTTTTTTTGTGTGAGAAGAGGGACTTGTGACAAAATATAGCAAGGTTCACATCTCCACTATGTATTTTTTTTCCATTGTGGAATTGGAATTATAAAAAAATATCTAATCTATATATTGTGCTTGAAACACACATCTGTGAAGCTATATTAAAAGTTTATAATTGCTTAGTGCTTTTGGGAGCTTTGTGTTCCCTTATTCATAGCTTATAATCATGTTTCTTGTTAGCTTGCCTAATAGAGATGTATGCAAATCACCTAGACCGCCCATTTTTTTCGAAATGGGAGAAGCAAGCATTTCTTCTATTGATGGCATTGGGGTTTTCTTCTATAAAGCACGCCTCCTTTATCTTGCACGTAGTGTCATTGTGCTCAGTGCAAATCATTTCAGCAGTGGTAGGTTGGAAAATGTGGCCTGTGGACCTTTGATGCGAAAAATAGTGAATTGCCTTCAGCCCTGTTATATAAGTATCGATGTTGTGATACTCTGGTAGCTATTGCGGCTCATGTTTTCCCATAATATGCCACACTGCAGCCATTATGGAGGCATATAATTTTGTAAACAACCTAAAAGGTTTGGTCAGGTTCGATCTTGTCTTATGAATTATTGATCAATCTATTAGTGGTTGGTGATGTGTGAAAGCTTACATTGCTGTCTGTTGAAAGTGTTTTAATGAGTTTTTTAGCCAAGGTAGGTATATATGGTAAAAGCATACGTGATTTATCCTCTTTGGCTGGGTTAGTTCTTAGCTTGTTATAAAATTGTTTGACTTTTCTATTAACGACTCCAAATTTAAATCCAACGTTCGTCAGGTCTATTGTTTTTTCTGTCTGATTCGAATTTACAGAGATGATGGTTTTTAAAAAGGAATGCAGCCAAGCCGGCCAATTTGTGTGCCCTTGGAAACTTCGAATTCAGGTGGGTGTAGTCTCATATTTCAAGTGACTTGATGATCATGCAGTAGTTGAGTTGTCTCGCATCTCTTTGCACTTATATATCCAAGAGTCTCACTTCTTGCTTTTGATATTCCCACATCCTATTTAACATTAACTTCATGTGTGCCTGAAAGTCATCCTTAATCCTTACAATTATGTTCTCTGGTTCTGCAATAAACAAATTGTCTACATAGCATGTGTATAATATACTCGGTTCTGCGATGTAATATATGGGTAAAATTTGTTTCGCGTAATGTTTAAAAAAATGCTGGAAGTGATTCTACTCATTGGCATACCCATAGGCCATCCATCTTTCATACGGATAGTTTGTATTATATAATTATGCATATAAAATATAATAAATTAAAAGCACTTTTCATTGATTTGGAAAGAAAATAAAATAAAAATTGTGAGATAAAAAGAAAAAGTACATATGTTAAGATATCTGTCTTGAGGTAAGTAAAGTAACTAGACATTAAATACAATAACACTTCATCAATATCAATGGTGGATTGCTATTCTAGAACAACAATTTAGACGTACTTTTTTTAAAAAATGTTTTAATAATCTTAAGATGTCAAATAATTAATCTATATTTGTGAAGTGTCACTTGTAGAAAAGGCTTTGATATTTATTTTAATTAAGAAGTCCAGGTATTTGGATTTCAGATGCCAATATCTGAACATATTTATAATATATTTATTACTGCATATCAAGAAAGATTAACTATTATTTGATATACTATTATTATTTTCAATTTCACATGTTTGTCAATAGTTAATTTTATTTAGAAATGGATTATGTGAAAGAATAGTGTGTTTACTTATGAGAATTATTAAGGTTTTGATAAAATTATTGTTAATGGGTGGCGGAATGCCAGTAGGATTAATAGGAATTACACTATAAACACTTGGGAAGAAATTAATTAGTTTGGTTGATGTGATGTGATGCACTGTGACTTTTCCATATACAGAGTCAGGAATCTCTCAGCAACTATGCCCAGGAAAACCTGTTAGCCACTTTACCTTCCCTTTCCATTCTCTACCCTAAGTTTTCCCATAATCTGCTTCATCCCATTTCCACAACATAATCTTTGTCAACTCCATGACCTTCATACCTAAATCCCCCTTATCTTTTCCCAAACCTAGCATAAAAACCAATAACTCACTTTCTGTATAATCACTTTGTTCATATTTAATCTTCCATAACTTCATTATTTGTACCCTTAATGCTTTCAAGCATTTACATTGAAGTAACAAATGCCTAATATTTTCTATGCCTTCCTTACATAACTTGCAGACAAAATCACCCATATTTTTCCATTTACGTGTATATTCCCTTGTTGCTAAAGATCCTGTTTGAGCCTTAAACAATAAACTACTTTCCTTATTATTATCATAAATTAACTTGCTTCCAATATTCCATTTACTTCTATATATATATTTAAACTGGTTTTACTCTCCATACTAGTTCTCCATCTCTTCAACTCCCTATTCTTTATTAATGCATCTATTCTTCTATCCCACTCCTTATCACTATAACATTCAACAATCCTCCTAACACAATCATCCCACCGTTTGTACAAGTATATTGACATAAATTCTTTATCCAAATCTTTTGCATACCGCATTACCTTTCTCACCCATCTTGTTGCCTGCCCTTTACTTGTAACCCAATTAAATACTATTTTGGCTATTCTTTTATTATCCATAAACTGTAATCTACAGAACATTTTCAATTACTTGACCATCCCATTTCTCCTTGAATTGCCTCCTTTGCTGTCCACACCTCTGCATCTAATGCATGTCTTCCTACTTCTCTTTGTACTTTTTCTAAGTAATCTAATACCCCTTTACTAACACATAACGCACCATTGCCAACCCTGCTACTGTCACTCTCTTCCATACAATTCTAGCTATATCATATTTATTATATGAAAACACTGTTAATTTCTTTATCAATCCCTTTCGTCTCTTTGCTTCATTTATCAATTTTTTCTCCCATTCATCGAAGCAATTTTTCTGATTACTCAAGATGATTCCCAAATAACTATATCTATTCACCACACTTAACTTTATATCCCCCAATAAGAAATCTTTGTCTTCTCTTTCTCCAGTATTCACCATCATTATATTTGATTTTTCTTCACTAAATTTAATCCCCATATCTTTACCTACCCTTGCACATGTCCTCAGCATAACTTCCATATCTTCTCTTCTTTCTGCACATACAAAAAGACACCATCCGCAAAAAAAAAAAAAAAAAAAAGACTTGACAATGTATATACTCCCTTGCCACCTACTAACAGTATCTTTATCCCTCTTCCTAGTCTTTCTATTGCTCTCTTCATTTCACTCAAATACAACAAAAACAAAGTAGGTGACATAGGGCATCCTTGCCTTAGTCCCACCTCATTTTTAACTTTAACTGATTCTATATCCCCTAATTGATATGAATAGTAATTATTTTCATATAATTCCTTAATAACATCCACTAAAGTTTCATCCATTCCCAGATTTTCTAAACTTATCCATAATCTATTTCTATTCATTCTATCATATGCCTTCTCTAAATAACTGTCTACCTGAATTCCTACTCATATCCATAAGTTGTGTAACTACAAATAAACTATCTCTTATATGCCTATCTGACCTAAAACCTCCTTGCACCCCCCCCTCCGCCACTACATTATTTTTTTCCGTCCATTTTGCAACTCTTCCCCAGCCACCATATATGAAAAAACTTTATATAAAACTGATGTTACTGCTATCAGTCTATAATTATTTAACTTTCTATGATCCTTACCTTTTCCTTTAAATAATAATCTTACTCTCAAATTACTCCAACTACCCGGAAAAACTCTCTTCTGTGCCATCTTATTAAAACATGATAATAACTTTACTTTTGCCCTACGCCCTAAATTCATTACCCTCTCTGCTACTCATCCATCTAAACCACTTGCCTTACCACTTCTCAATTTCTTCCCTGCCTCATTCAGTTCATTTTCTGTAAACCTAATATTCTGATTACTATATGCTTTCATATTTTCCATCCCTCTGTCCTTCACATCTAACATCTTTTCTATATCCATCACATAACTATTCAATATTCTCTCTAATTCTTCTCTAGAGCTACACTCTATGCCCTGATCCAGTAATACTATCTCTCTCTCCCCTAAATTTCTTCTTTTAATGTAATTCCAAAATTTTTTACTCCCATCTCTTTCACTTTTATTAATATCATCCAATAATTTACTATTTAGTTTCATTCTCTCTATATAATTATCTATTTTAGCTAATTTCTTCTTTTCTAAATACTTTTACCATTTAGCATTAATATTTTTTTCACTTTCTTTATCCTTAATAGCACACTTATATTCTCTGCATGCTTTTTCCCTCTCTTTTACACTTTTACTAACTCTCATTTTTTTTATTACTTTTATTCTTCTGAATATTCTCACCTAAAGCCCTATTTGCCACTTTTTCTATTTCATCACACCAGTCCACATACTCATTTCTAACCAACTCTTCCATGGTTTCTTCAACTTGTATTTTATACTCTTCCAACTTATTTTTATCATTCACTCTCCATCCACATCTTTCACTATTGTTTCTACTTTTATTTCTATTCTCCATCACATTACTAACCATTTCAACTACAAAGAAATTATGATCACTATTACATACTCTCTCTTCACTATCAAATACCTTAATTTTTCGTACTTTATTCATTCCCTCTTTCTCTACCAATACATAATCTATTATGTGGAATATATTATTTCTAGACCATTTTCCAATGCTCAAATTTACTCTCTGACACAATTTCTTCAAAAGTTGTCCATTCTTATTATCTACATCAATTTCTTCAATATGCCCATTCATATCTTCTATAACTATTATCCTCTTACCTTTTCTTTAAAACTCTGTATATCCTTAACTAGGCACTCATATATGCTATTGTTCCACTCCATTATAGTTTGACTATCTCCAGTAGCTATATAAACTATAGCCACCATCCATTCTTGTCTTCCCAACCTTATATCAAACCACAAATGTTCTTGGCATTTAACAGTATTTAAATATTTTTTTGATATAACATCTACACCACCTCCCTTTTTTTCTTTTCCTTTTCTATTTATATCCTGCCATATCAAATCTTCCAAAACAGGTTCTTCTTCTTCTCTTAGATGTGTTTCCACTACTGCTAATACCTCAAGCTCTTTATTTTCAATTTGCTTTGTTTAATTCCTGCCATTTTTCTGGTCTCCTACCACCTTGCATATTCAAATACCCAATTTTAACAATTTTTTCTTTCCTAACTACTCTTTTATAAAATTTTTTGATTCTTTCTTCTCCATTATGTTTATAAATAGCTTGCTTACCATTAATTTTACAGACCCATTCCTTCTCCACATTTACATTTATATCTAAATCAACTGCCCTTTATTTATTCCTTACATCTCATCCATTCTTCTTTCTAATAACACTGCAATTTAAAATCCCACCCCCCTTTACAAGTTTCCCAAACTATATTCTTTATAAATCAGACTCCCTAAAACTTCACTTCCTTGTTTCCCTAAGTGCAACCCATCTTTACTATATAACCCCCTCTTCCCAATAAAATTCTCTCACACAATTCTTTCAATCTCTCAATTATAAAACATGCCCTATCTAACTTATATCTTTTATCAAATCTTGGTAATAATCCAACTATTCCTACTCTTCATTTAACTACACTCAAATTCCTAATCAATTCTATGTACTCACCCATTACTCTCTCTGATGACTCTGATAAACTATTAGTCCTTACCATAACATATACATCTCTATTCCCTTGCTTTTTTACTTTATCTGTAACATCCCTAATTCTAGCTCCCGAAAAACTTACTCTTACATACCTGTTTCTATTTTCCCTTGCAATTATATCTCTATATTCTCTTATTAATGAATCACCTATCAATACTGTCTCATAGTCTACTTTCTCTGCTTCATTCAGAACCTTCTCTACCACCTTCTGGATTTCCTTATCTACTTCTACCTTATCATTCCTACTCAATAATTTCTTTATCTGCTCACACTTCATCTCTAACGATTTTAATTTTGCTTCTACATCCTTTACCTCTTCCTCTATCTTACATAGTCTTTGGCCAACCATTTCCAATGCACTACCTATTTTCCATCCACATCTCTTGTCACTCCACTACAAACACACTCTATCCTGCCTTTCTCAATTACATTTTGCTCCATTTCTCCTTTCTCTCTATGCTATCTACACTTTGAAACCACTTTTATCACATCCACACACTGTCTACATAATCATAAACCTGTTACATCCTTCCTAGTCTTATTTAAGCATTTCAAATAGAAAACCTCATCACATATATTACACTCTACCACAGCATGCCTAATTCCTTTCTGACGATTATATATGCATTGTAAAATATAAAAGGAATCCATATTACTTATTTTCCAAGCTATCTATTCTATATTTGACTTTATACTTCCTCTCCTACTCTTCAAACCCCTTTGCACAGAAAGATAAAAACTTTTACTTTCAAAAACAATCGATCAATAATCATGTGTACCTTAGGCATCTAAAATGTTATGTTTTACCTCAAAATAACTAACTATTCTTAAATTAAAATATTTCTTCATTGTCATGCTCTTTTCACTAACATGACTCATTCAAACTCACTAACAATCAACAATCTCATAAAAAATATGCAAAGTAGTTTTTTTCCCAATATAAGAATTACTACATTCATTCTCTTCATACTCAGGCTCATAAGATGCTAAGTTTTAATCCCACATCTCACAATACTAAATCACACTTTCTAAAGAAATTAATTAAATAACATTAAGACCAGAGATCAAACTCATGCACCGGTTGACATTTTTGCAGCTATATGGAATCTGATCTCATTAACAATAACTCAGTGATTTGGCTATTAAATATATTAA
The DNA here is from genome assembly GCA_028023455.1 of Epiperipatus broadwayi. Taxonomy (NCBI): domain Eukaryota; kingdom Metazoa; phylum Onychophora; class Udeonychophora; order Euonychophora; family Peripatidae; genus Epiperipatus; species Epiperipatus broadwayi. The sequence goes on from JAQFVV010012401.1 coordinate 5,900,878, forward strand.
TTAATGCATTAGATATATATACTGATTATTGCTCAATCATATAAACATCTATCTTATTGCTTTTCTACTTGAAGTCTCTTCTGTTTCAATAAGACTTGTAAATAATCTCCAATGTATATAGTAAATCTAATAAAGTTAATTTAAAATTAATCTTAAGATGATGTTTGTAAAACTTAAATAATAAAATACAAATAAAAATAGTTGTATTTTCTAAAGGAATACTTCCTAAAATATAAATCTTTATATAAACAGAAATAATAATAAGTACATTCATCTTAATATTATATAATGATATCAAATATATATATAGATTAAGTCATAAATATAAATTACCTTCTGGAATAGTAATAAGCCATTTGATATAAATTTGGAAAAAAGGCCATCTATCTCTAGAAAGGCAGTAAGGTAATTGGTAAAATATTGTATAGCGTCACATTTTTCTGAAAATATATAATTAACAATATTTATAATTAATAAGTATATATAACAACAAATAAAAAGTTTAAACTTTAAATAGTGGTCCATTGGATTCTAATCTAGCATTTAAAAAACTGTATTCTACACTAGACTCAAGCAGATTAGATAGATAATCATTCAAAATAAGAAATTGAAATTAGAAATAATAATAAATTCCATTTATTAAAGGTATAAATTTTGAATAAATAATTAACTACTGATTTAAACAAGCAATTAATTTTATTATAAATATAACCAATTATTTACCCACATTTAAATAATAAACATATATTACAATAACTGGTCATTCAAAAGATATAAACAATAATGATATCTTTCAGAGTAATTATTAAATTATTTAATATTCTACTTACAGCAAAAATGCAACTAAATAAAAATAGTTTTTAAATGTCATAAGAAATAAAACTTACCATACATATCAAGCACCTGAAAAATGCTTTAGCAAATAAAGAACTTTATTGAAAAGTTGTTTGGTAAATGGGTATTTAGCTATTTTTACTATAAAATAATAATGGAAAATCATTCTAACCTTTATTGCCCACCAATTGACAAATCTAACAAGTAATACCATCTTTACAGTACTCTGTAAGGGATTGTTTAAACAAACTTTTGCTTTGCATCAGGCTGGTTTATCATTTTATTAAACAAAGTCTCCATTTTAACTTAATGCTAATAATAGAAATAAAGTATTCATTTCTGATATATACTTTTTCTATTTTCTTTATTTTAAAATATCTTTTTCAACATTTCTACTTCTGGTTTTTTTTATTTAAAAAAAAATTATAATTGATTGCATTATTATATATTTCTTTTATGTCTACTTTAAAACTTCTAACAAATTTTTCATCTCTCTCTTAAAAATAAATCAAATTATTTTTCTTAATGTTTGTATAAATGTTGTTGTTTTTAAACTCATCCTATTTAATATTTCTCTATTTAATTTTATGCAATTCATTCTTTGCAATTTCTTCCATCAATCACATCTCAATTTCTTCAAAAAGTTTCTTTTGTATGGATTGTCTGGTCACAGACCAATACAGTGCCACACTCTAGGCAAAACATTTACTCAGTCTTTTCAGTCTGAGTAGCGGCTCATGATAGATGTAAAAGATTTTCTTCACATAAATGCTACAAATGTGTTCCTTAATATTGCATAAATCACACATAATAGTATTTGACATTTTCAAAAAAACACCATATTTCTACAGCAGAGTTTAAAATAATAAATTTAATAATTTTACAATTATTCAAATTTAGTTTATTTTTAATGAATTTAAAAAAAGACACACACCCCTCTTTTTCCAAACTATTAAATTGAATTCCTATTCAGTATTTATATAATAAGGAATAAAAATATATATATCTTGAAGTATGTGAAAATAGAAAATATAAACCAATATAAATTTCTTGCATGAAATTTATAAAAATTCCTAATTTAATTTCATTGTTGATGGTATATACCAGGCATGGGTAACCTTTCCTAGTTCAGGGGCCAAATTATCTTTCTGTCTTCGAGACAAGGGCTGGACCAAATAATTAAATAGTCCAATATAATAGTGAATGATAAAGGGCTACATAAATTTCATAATAATGACATAACAATTTCATGTGAGGATCAATGTTGATGAGAATACTGCTTAAAACAATTACATAGAATTTTCAAGGTTTTTGTCCGTTGTTGTTCTCCAAATTTTTGATTTATTAAATTTCATTCTAGAAAAAAACTTTTCACACATATATGTGCTGCCAAAAAGACAAAATTCTTTTTGAAAACTACATTTCTATATTTTTCTTCCACCAAATGTTTATAAAAATCCATCAAAGCAATGTTGTTAAACTGTAATTTTAGCACTAAATCTGCTTGAACCTCAATAAGTTCCATCTATAAATTTTCTGGCACATTATTTATATCAGTATCCATCGGATGAGAAAATATAGTGAATATGGAGTTTTTATTTTGGAAGTCAGTGAACCTTGTATCAAATTGCTCTATTAATGCCTTCAGTTCATTTCCATAACAATTATAAAGGATATTTTTGAGTTGCTAGAATACGAAAATGGTAATTTTTAGCTCTTATCTGACTTTCAAACAAGTTTAGTTTATTACAAAAAGCACTGACAAGTCTATATCGTTCATGAATTAATTGTCCTAGTTTTTGCAATTTAAGATTTTCATTTAGGTATCTAGTGACATCTACAAGGAATGCTAAATCAAACACCCCACTCATCATCTCTTACTTGGTTAATTGATTTTCCTTTTATGTCCATAAAATCTGCTGTCTTGTCTCAGATCATAAATCATTTTAACCTTTTACCTTTGCTCAACCACCTCACTTCACAATATGACACATTTTCATAATCTGAAAATAAGTCTGCCAAATATTCCTTAAATTGCAATGATTAAGTACATGTGACTTAATAAAGTTAATACTGGCTACTACAACTTCCATAACATTTCTAAATTTAATTGATTTTGCACACAGATTTTGTTAGTGGATAATGCAATGAAAATTTGTTAAATTTTTCAGATGGATCTGTAATTCTATTATTTTTTCATGAACTATTCCAATAAATCCCTTCCATGCACCAACCATTGCAGGGGCTCCATCAGTGCATATGCCAGATAGTAAACTCCATCTAAGCCCAAATATCTTGAAGACTGTTTTGACTTCTTCAAATATATCTTCACCAGTAATTGTGTTTTAGGGCCAAAGTAAAATTCTTCTGTGATATTAAATCCACATCAACTCCCTGAATAAATATTGCTAGTTTTGCTGTATGAGAGGCATCAGTGCTGTCATCCAAAGCTATTGAAAATGCTTTGAATCTAGCAATCTTCTCTTTTAATCTTTTTTGGATATCATCAGCTATGACTTCTATCCACCGGACAAGAGTACACCTCGACAAACTAATATTCTTAAAATCTTTTTTCTTTTCAGGACATATTATACTTGCAACATTCAACAGACATTCTTTGATAAATTCTCATTCACTAAATGATTTAGAATGCTTAGCAAATTTTTCATTTAATACAAAGCTGACTTTCATAATGCTTCCATGCTGCATTTATTACTTGGTGAACATTTTCTGCTGGGTATACAAGTTCTTCAATTTCTCTATTCCATCTTTTCGTAGTTGTCCATCAATTTTTTGGTGATCCGCATGTTTTGAAAGAAAGTGTCTCTTTAAGTTGTATTCTTTATTGACTGATATGGATACATTGCACAGAAAACATATAGGCAAACCTTTATTCAGAATAAAATAGTACTTGTCTGTCCAGCTGTCTTGAAATTGAGGATTTTCTGTATCTACTTTTATTTTTTTTTGTTAATCCCTGACATTGTTCTAAATTTCAAAGCTATATATTCAGAACTGTCAAACAAAGCTGTCTTTAACACTGCAGATACTGAACAGAAACAATATAAATGCAGGCACTTAACAAGGCACAAACCCAATGTAAATATTAAAATAAAAAAAATTGATATAAATGCACGCACTGAACAAGGTACAACCCCAATGCAACTATCAAAATGTCACATTGTAACATGTTCACACACTGCTAGTCAAAACGAGAAAGAGATCTTGATGAGACAAAACAAGATGTGTTTTGCAGTGTCGTATGATGTCAGCTTAACTATTCAAAATATTAATTCTCAGAGGAGCTAAATAAGATAAAAAAGATTGATTTTCAGTAATTGTTAATGATTATGACATAATATTTTTGTAAAACATTTATTATTAAACCAAAAAGTACATCACTAATAGGGAATTGTCTTTGAAAATATTTACTTTTAAAAAAGATTGCTCATAGGAAATATATGAAAAAGCAGAAATCGCTATTGCTGGCTTTACAAAAACAATAGGGAATATTTTTTTAATAACAGTAAATAATGTATTAACTTTTATAATTTCTTTTGTTTCTTTGATGATAATTAATTGTGAATGTATCATTTTTTTAATGTTATAAATTTCTAATATTTCATTTTGTGCCACAATATTTTAACTTGGTGGTAAATTTTCAAAGATTACGCAAATATGGCAATCACCAAATATATTTTTTAAAAGGTAATCAATCTTATGTGAATTTATTTCAGCCAAATGTACACTGAATTAAATTACAAAACCAGATTAAACAGGGACACTCAAATATGACATTTAATACATTTTATTATATTCACTTTTAATTAAAAAAAAAAAAAAACATTCTCTTTTCCTATAGCATTCCCAACTTACTCGAATCTTTTATATATATATAAAGAACAAATACAAGCTTAAATTAAATGCAAACATTATCAATTTTTTTAAAAATACAGTATAAATTATTTAACTAATATTCTTTTCATTGATTTTTCAAGATGGAGCAGTTAACATTATTAGGAAAAATCTAATTTGATTCACACATGAATTACAATAAAACGTATATAAAAACATATTTAAAGCATATATGAGTTTAAACCCTCTCTTTGTTTTAACTAATTTAACATAATATAATAAAATTCCCAGCAATAATCCCAAACACTATTGTTGAAACATTTAAGACACTTAATAGTATATATTTATTTCTATTACGCAAAATGGAATCAAAGTTCACTCAGTAACAATTTATAGCTACCCTGATCGATCAGTGATGGTCCCGTGGGAGAAGTATTTCATCTTCTGCTTGTCGTGGTTTGATCAGTCACTAACTTCAGCAAAATTCCAATTAATCTCAAACAAAAAACAATCCCGTAATTTATAGTTGTTGTTTTTTTTTTTTTGCAATGTTGGGGAAACTGTCCAAACTGATGAGCGTAATAGATAGCACAAAAATATCTCCACTATAAAAGATTCAACAATAGAGCTAATTGCAGAAAAAAATCTATACTGTACTTTCTTTCTCATTCTATCTTTAAGAATTTCTAAGAATTAGAAATAAAACAAAAGACAAACTTTTATTTAAAAAAACCTGCAAGATCTTATGTTTTGTTTTGCCCTCTTTTTTTTTTTTTAATGTCGATTTAATTAATATCAAAACTTTTAAAATTCCCTTATTTATTTTAATATAAAAAATATAAGTTTTATTATAAAATAATACATATGCGATTTTAATAATATATATATGCATATATATGTATGAATATGAGCTGGCAGAAAAATACCAGCTCAATTCTAACCTTTTCAATACGTTCCATGCAGATTATTAAGACGTGCTTTTTTGTTTATCGCTAAGAATTTCGTTTTCACCATAATTTTCACTATTTCAAAATATTAATAATTTTAGTTTTTAAATTTTAATCATTAAAAGATATAAAATATAAATTTATTAAACATCATAATTATTTAATTACACAAAAAGTAAAAATCAAACGTAACTCTTGCTAGGCTCTATTCAAAAATTTGACAATCGGAATCAAACATGGCGGAAATAGATTAGTGGCGGGCCGGATTAAAAGTCTTAAAGGGCCGGATCTGGCCTGAGGGCCGGAGGTTGCCCACATGTGGTATATACCAACCACTGATTGATATACTGAAATGATAACTTTCCAAGCCCCTATCGTTTCATCATCAAACCTAATGACACATTCATCTGTGCTAAGTTCGAACCTATTTAAAAGTTAATAAATTTAAAATTCGCTCATGTCTGTCTAAACAGCATTATATATTTACGTGCGAACCAACGCTATAATTAGATAGGATTAGTAAAATTATAGCGTACTAAAGTTATTTAATATTTCTAAAAATGTTTATTATATTATTTAAGTTAAGAGTAAATTATTCATTTTGTTGTTTAATATTGTAATTTCGTATGTGGATATATAATCTGTGCTATATAGAAGAAAGACATGATTTAAAATATGTAAAAGCCGTTATCTAAAAATAATATTAAAATGTCTTTAAAAATTGTTAAAAGATTTCTTGTTTTAAATATATTTCAGGGAAAAGTTTCTCGAAAATATATTTAAAAGCTATATCAAAATATGTTTGTAAATTATTTTAAATAAATATGTTAAAAAGGTTTGCGTTTTAAAAAAAATGTTAAAAGGTTGTTTTTAAATAAAAAGAGTTTCTATTATATGTAAGATTAAAAATAAAAGCTGGTCAAGTAATTAAAAAGATTTCTGGTTGTAAACAAGTGTCATTAACGACCACACCTGGAATCCGTAAAAAGTAAAACTAGTTCAAAATTTACTAATTAAAATCTCCTTAGATAAGATTAAGTTATTTTAAAATCTAAATTGGACAATTGTTTGCAACGAAAAATCTTAATTATAATAATAGCTTATGGAATGTTTCTAACATAAGTTATCTAAGATTGTAAAAATCTGGATTATAAATTGAAAAATATTTAATTAAATTCCTGAGTTTAGTGAGTCTTGAGGCGATAGATTCCGGTAAGGAAAAGATATAAATACTCTGTATTTTTAACAAGGAGAAAGACAGAGCCATATTTTTAGAGAAAATTGCAGCCATCCTTCACAATTGTTAATGTATAATATGTCCGGCTAAAAGCGGGCATTTTGTTGCTGTTGCTCCGTGGGAGAACGGGGTTTCTGTCGTCAAAATGCCTAAACCACCATCATGCCAATAGAAGAGACAAGCCTAACATAATGGGAAAGATGATGCCACCAGCCGCCCAGTCAAACTCACCAAACATACAGGCAAGAACTTGCAGTCCAGATAAATAATACCGGTACCGTTTTATTTTTCAAACCGCAGAGCTCTGTGTAAATGTAAATATATCTATATAAGTTAGCTAACTCTCTTTTTAAAATAATTATAAAACTAATATGTACCCGAAACTTAAATCCATTTAATGAATATTTTAAATATGTCAATTGCTATCAAAATTTAATGTGTTAAAGTTTAAATAATCTGACTTATTTATATTTTCCATTCACTTCAAAGTAAATTATTTAGTTTAAAGTTATATCACTGCGGCTGTGTCTATATTTCTTTGCTTATTTTAATTAAATGTTTTTATAATTTATATGCCAATATTTCGAAACAGTGGGCACTTAATTTCATGTATTTTTTAAAGAAGATATTATTTGAAAATCTTCGTGTAATTTTGTAATAGCATCAACTTTCTGCGCTGTTTCGAAATCCTATTTTTTATTATTTAAATGATTTAATATGTGAAATGTGGCTCTTTTAATCAACCATTTAAAAACTTAACCTTATAGTTTTATTTAGAATTAAATTTAGCCTTGATCGTATTTATAAGTATATTTGACATTTAAATTCTTAAGTCCATAGAAATATACTTTCCCTCCTTAAATATTTATTATCTATAAGTAACTTAATAGATCGAGCATGTCAAAGTACAGATGTAGTAATATTCCCTTTCGTAGCATAGACATTTATTATCAGGCTACACAAGAGTTGGTCCCAATTTGATAGAGCTAATATGCTATTAACTCGTATTTCATAGTATGAAATATACTATTCTTTGCTTGGCGGATGTGATATTATTTTATAAAATTATTCTCGTTTTGCTGCTATACGTAATATACGTATCTCAAGATGGAGCCACGGCGTTGCCAGCACATCTTCTCTTATAGGGTAGAGCAGTAGCGAAGCCTGAGCCAAGGCCAGGTTAGCACGTAAGTCCCCCGCCATTCCTGAACACAATGTTCCTTTTCACGCAGCATTGCGATCGGTTACAGGGTACCGGCGTTTGTCGCAAGAACCCTGAAGTTATTTCATCCATCTGCAGAGCGACTTTTCCTATTATTGTTTACCTGTGCCATAGCGCATTGGTAAAATCTTATTTCAGCCAACTCTCCCACCTTAACATAACGCTTTCAGCATTCTGAAATTTTCTCTCGAAAGCCATGTTCGATCGATCATTACTTGAGCTGGTTTATGCGCTCGTGATTAAGTCATATTGTATATTTTAGTAAATGAATTCATGATCAAAGTTCAATATAATTATTTATATACCAGCCACAAATGTAATAGGATTTGGCTTAACTAGATTTATAGACATAACGTAGTGATTGATTATGTATTAATTGTAAAGCAACTCATAATATGGGCATATGTTAAACCCATGTATGAAAATTAAATGAAATTATTTATATAAAGCTATTTTGAATTGTATATAAAAAGAGAATGTGTTCTCTTATCCACCCAATGTTTGCGTACATTCGACGCTGAAATGTGTAAAACTTATCAATTTCATGCCAATTGTAAATAAATATATAATTAATTTAATGTATTTCGTTCTCTGTCTCGTTATTGATCTAATTCAATCCAATTCTAATTACTATTTATAGTCTATATATGTGAAAACTATGCATTAAGTTAAATTAGATTAGTGATATATTTTAGTCAATTAAGAACCTTTCTTTATTCATCAGAGTCTTATTGCGTCTCCGTGACCTATGTCGGCCGTGTGCAAAAAGGTATACTATGTGTAATTTCAAGGTGGTCATTCGTAGGGTCTTGAGTCTTGGAATCCTGGCTTACGAGTTGAAGTGTGGTCGGACTTGGGATGTCACAGTCCTAGTCTGGTCAGCTTTGGTCTCTTTTGCTTGGATTCTGAATTCTGTTACGCAAATGTACAAACTTGACTGTTACAATACTGAGAGTAAAATGCTGAATTGTCCAGCTTCAAAACAATAATAATAAATGGAAATAGAGATAGAAACTGTTAATAAAAATTTTATTACATATGTTCTTCACAAAATTTTATAACATTGAAAATATATTTTTAGATTTAAAAAACTGATGTGATTATATAAATACATATCCCCAAAACATTCTAACATTTCTTTTCATTTTTTATAAAGTAAATATTAGTTTATTAATACTATTAATCATTTGACAAACTTTAACCTCACTACTTGCAAATACTGAATAACAAAAATTAAGATTTCTTAATGTGTTTATGTACATTTCCACATGGAACAAAAAAGTTGCTGCCACCATATATTTTTATCTGATTTTTTTTAAAACTATATAATTTATTCTAATATTTCTTATTTCATTTGTTTAATATAATCATGAGAAAGACAAACACTATGGTGCTAACATTTGATTAGAAATCCATTGTTTTGTTTTTTGTGTTTGTTATATTCTTTGCTTAAAAATAGGTTGGGTAATATGAAGTTCACCATTGCCTACCATGCTTATAGCCACGCTTATTAAAGAATTTCAATAGAGGCCATATCATAATCTTTAGCACACCTTTTTATTATTAAGATGTCCATTTATACAAAGACAAAACTCTCCATACAGTAGTGTCACCCTGTGCCAACCAGAGTAATCAATGGATGCTAGAAGGCTTGTGCATAAAACCCCCACTTATGCATAAGTCTTCTGGCATCCATTGATTACTCTGGTTGGCACAGGGTGGCACTACTGTATGGAGAGTTTTGCCTTTGTTTACAACAATTATGTGCTATATAGAGATGGTGATCAATGTTTAGTGGTTTATGTCCATTTATATTTCATAAATCTAAGACTTTATTTTAACTTCCTTTATTTTGCTACTGAGCATCTCCTATTTTACTATGGAAATAATTTGGAGTGTTGTTCTCTAGAAAATTGATCCTTTTCATTTCAATTTTTCAATATTCTATTTTTTTTCTCAAATCTGTTTTACTCTTTTTTTAAAAAAATTTCTTCTTAGTAACTGTTATTAAATCAGTTTTATAATTATCACACAATCTAGATATTATTACCTTCCATATGCAAATGCACCTTTTAAGATGATCATCTGATTATTACTGTCTTTCAAAATCTCTAGAATTCTTATTAATATTAGACATCTCTAATTCCTTTGCAATTTATATAATCATCAATTCATTATTTTCATATTAACTATACAAACATGCACATGGTAAATTGCAGCTTAAAGTTATGTGGTAAAAACAAATGATAACACTTCATTATTAGTGATAATTTCCTATTTCTTGTCAGCCTCTTTATTCTAGAATTTATGGTCTTAGCATGAAATAGAAATTTACATTTGTATCTTATGAAATTCTTTGTTACAGCTTTAGGGTGAAAAATATTTTGCATTGACTATAATCACCATATAATTTATTAAAACTAATCAAATATCACAACTCTATCAGAATATTTCAGCATAGTGAATGTTGTTTCAGCAGAATGTTTTTTTTCTTCATCATATCTATGCTACTTAATGTAAGGTTTAGTAATTAATAGAGGCAAATGACAGTGCTTAACAAATCCCTATTCAGTGCTGATTTATCCAATATCTCAGATTAGTTTCAAGCTTATGACTTTCATCAGTGAAGATATTTGCATCTTGAATCAATGTCTGAATCTTTAGGATGTAATGTTTTTTTCCTCTGTCAGTCATCATTTATCTTTTTGTTTCACTCTCAAGCTATCAGCCCAATTTGAAAATCATATGTTTTTAATCTAAGTCAACTTGTCTATATTGTCATTAATAGAAATGAAACCAGTTCCATTTCTATATATTATGGTGGCCTTAATTTTTTTTAACAACTATAGGCATTTCTATCCTTTGGACTGGCTAGCAGAGAAAAGATGCATAAGATCCTAAAGATCAAGATATTGGTTCAAGATCCAAAGCTTTCACTGATGAAAATCACAAACTTGAAACCAGTCTGGGAATATTAGATATAACAGCACTGGATAGATTTATTAAGCAGGCGTCTATATCTATTAATTACTAAAGCTTACTGCAGTAAGTGGCATAGATGTAATGAAGAAAAAAAGATACTGCATATTAATTATTTTTATGTCTTGAGATTGAGATACTCTATTTTTATATTTAACTACTATTTTTTATTTTACAATATCAAATCTTCTTTATTGTTAGCTTTAAATTTGTTAAATGTCTTGAGTTGATTAACAATAAATGACTACAATAACTAAGTCAAAAACTAAAAAAAAAAAAATTTAGAATTTAAAAAAAAAAAATGTATAAAATTATTTTAAAAAAATGATTCTGTGATTGCAATAAAACAAAAATTCTATTACAAGCTATTTAAATAACATGAGCAATTGAAACCAAAGCCACTTTTAGGCTATACCATTTACTCAGAAAGAATGGGTAATATTAAAAATAGAGTAGGATTGATTTATAAAATTAGTTGGCCGCTGCAATATATATATATGTAGGTCAGACAGAAAAGACTGTCATGGAAAGAGGTAAGGAGTATGATAGGGCAATTAACAGAAAGGATATAAGATCAGGGCCATATATATATATTTTGGATACTGGACATAAAATGAATGTGAAAAAATTATTCAGGTAATAAAGTATGTTAAAAATTACAAGAAAAGAAAATGTTATGAAACTTTGTATGTATATTCAAGAAAACTGAAACAAATGTGTAAACATGGTTAAAGGTCCAGTACAATTGAGGGGGGGGGGGGCATTGTTAGATTAATGGAAATTTTTAAAATAAAAGGAATTATCATTATTATTGTTTGTTTTTTAGATTGTTTGTAAATATATATATACTATGATATAAAAAAAAGGGGTCTGTAATAAGTTTAATCATTTTTATGCACTGCAAGATATGGTCCTATATCCGATCAGGAACCATTAAACACCCTTATCTACTTTAACATCAACGCCCATCATAATAACATTCTCGATATATAATGCACCATAAGTTATGTATATAAGAGAATGTAGCCCAATTAAAACTTATTCCCGAAAACAAAAATGTTCACAAACATTTTAGATGAAAAAATACTTAATTGTTTATATAATTAAAAGATAAACAAATGTGTGATAAAATCTATAACCCAAACTAAACATCTAAAATTTAAATATTTAGTTACCCTTATTACAAAATCTTTCATGAATTACTGTTTGATATACACATATTATAACAATAAGAAAAAAGATGATTAAATTTAGATGCAAGCAATAAAGCCATAAAAACATAAAGGAAATAATAAATAAATTGTGAATATTATTAATCTACCACAGATATATATAAATCATAAAACATGATGTACATAATCAATACCACACTTAATATCAAACTCGCTATTTTAAAAAAAACAGTTCAACACTTAAAAAGAACAATCTCGTTTTGGTGATCAGCAATATATATACAAACAACCTTCCTTTTTGAGGATCAGATAAAAAAAACTCTTGTCAACTTTCCAACGTATATTTTAGAAGCCACGATCTAACTTGGCATTCGGTAGACAAAGGTTGGCACCAGCAAAGTAAAATTTCAAGCTACAAGATTCCATTGAAGATGAATAAGAACTAAAATAAAAGCTGACGGATTTGAATTTGATAAACTAAGAGATTTCAAATTAGAAATTACAGAACTAGCTAGAAATTTATTTGATATTTCAAGAACATTTTCGATTTTTAGCCAGAGAGTTATATCAACCCTAACTTGAGATTCCAAAAAGAACAACATCTAGCTGTTCAACAAACTCAAGAACTCTAATTAACTACTTATATAGATACACATACCAAAATGCATAGCTAAGTATAAAGTTACATCATGGGAATAGATTTGTCAGTCATGAAGCTGTAATAGCCAAAATCAAATTCAACCTGAATTAGCATCTATCCAACTATGCTGAAGGGAATACCAAACTTTACTACTTAGATCTGAAGATGTGAACTTAACAATTCAAAATATATATGGGAAAAGAAATTCAGATCAGCACTATGCATGTTCCAAGACTTTCGAAACCAACCAATTGAATTATGAACGACAGAAATAAGGACACATAAGCTTTTTGGACATTTTCCTTTATGGATTCTTGATTTTCTTTTGGTTGACATCATACAATTAATTTTATGTATATGTATTTTTTTTCTTTCCTTTGCCATAGATTAATGGGATATATATTCTTGATATATTAGAAAAGGGGAAAATATTATTAGCTTAATTGTAAATTGAAATAAAATATAGGGTCAAATATGAGCTTGCTTAAGGATGAATTTAATCATTACTAGAATTAGAGGTAAGACTTTATATTGTCTAACATTAAGCACCAGCACTTGTACAATTGCACTGTTATTAAATGTTTGTTTATTGATAATAATCATTTTATTATATACTCGTTTCTCAATATATATAATTAAAAACTTCTAGCATGAATGGTCTTTGCTGTCATAATACAAATAAATCGTAATAGAAGGGGGATGCTAAACTACCACCATGCTAATTAATATAATCAATCAGCAAACATGTTGGAAACAAAGAATCATGATTTTACTAAATTTTCAATTAGCAAGCAAGTATATATATATAAATAATTGTAAGTTTTAAATATTTTACTATACAACATTGATATAGAATGATTACTCTTTGAGGCCAATAGAGGGATTGAATTAATATCTAAACGAATTAATTGTTATTGTTTATAGTTCATATTGAATAAATTAGAATAATTGTGAATAAATATATATATATAAAATAGGTTTTCAAATTAAAATTGGTGATTTATGTTTTTCTTTATTCGATGCAATAAAGATTGTAATATAAGTATCCCTTGTAGTAGAATATTGTGCGTATTTTCCTTGAGCTCGAATTCAGGGATAAATTGAAATTTAAGGATGGAGAAGAAGGGTCACATGCAAACATGTTGCCTTCAAGGATTAAGATCAAGGTAATTAGAAATCCTAGATAAGCTTTCTCGTTCACTCTGATGGTCTATCAAGTATAATAATATTCAAGGCCAGGGCCTGATCTGTTACAGTACATATAAGTATTTTACTAATTATATTTAATGTATTTTAATAATTATATTTATTGCAATGTAATGCCCATTGGGAGAAGTTGCTATAGGGTAATTGATCATGTGATTGTGTAAAAAAGAAACATCTTGAAAAGATTTCATTAAGAAATAAAAGCTGGATAGATATTTTAAATATTTTTATTTGTAATGAGTTGTCTATTTCAATTTTGTTTTAAATTAATTATTTATAATTTTATATGTAGATGGCAACATTATGGACAAATTTTAACATTGAAATTTGATCATTTAAAGTACTAACACATATTTAGTAATGAGCACAAGAAAAAAAAAACTAGTCTTAAGTAATACCTCTTAAAGTTATATATATATTCAATGTCTTCTTTTGTTCTGTTACTTAATTTTTTATAATAATGAATATATACTAAATTCTTTGACCAATGCAGGTAGAGTAACTAACCAATGAAGAACTACAATCAAAAGATAAAACTTGATCTTCTTCAGTGCCAGTTCAACATTGTTTCCATTCTCTTAACATAATTTATTCTAGAATCTCAAATTTAGAAGTATATCTTCAACTTTAGCGAGCCTTTATATCATTAAGATGCTTATAACAAGAATAATAAAATATCATATATAAATTATTACTTGATGGAAATAATAGATATTAATTTGGAGAAAAACAAATATTTAAGGATATTGAAAAAAATACTAAATTTAATAAGTCCATGACACAGTTTCTTAAAAAATTAATGTCTATTTTCTGAGTCACATGTAAAAACAATTTATAAAAATATGACTGAGAATTTCAACAATTTGTTCTCTTGCATTTTCTTTAATAAAAATTTAATCTATCAATAAAATAAATGATAAGATAAACAGCAGTTTTTAATAACAATTTCCAATCTTATGCAAAATATATCAATATATAATCAAAAAAAATCACATTACCAAAAAAATATGAAATTCGGAATGATGAAAAAAAAAATACATTTGGAGCCAAACCTAGACAATTTCCAAGCAAGTTAAACAATGTATTAGAAAAAATAGAATGGCATCTAAATGCTAAATAAAAAGATTTCAAAAACTGGCACACTAACAGACTTTAACATTGATTAGATATAAAAATTGTTGATAGTTTTGGCCTTCTTAGATCATTAAGTAATAAAAAATTCAGAAGTCAAGATTTTCATCACAGACTGAAACTGAGTGAAGTTTGACCAAAAGCTTTAAAATAACTTAAAAAGATGTGACATCACATATTTAAAAATCAAAATAAGAATTATTTGAGCTAAAGAATATTTGAAATTCTTTCCAAAGTCAAAAATTGGACATTGACTAATGTTTGTGGTGAAAACTTTTAAGAATACTATACATATACACACACAAACAAATGGATATTCATTAAGATTAAACCTAAATTTTATATCTAATTTAAAATAGTCTTATTTTTAACATATTTTGCCCTATGCAATTTATTAGTAAATTCATAAACTGAAAAAAAATCGGGTATCAATTTTCAGCTAAGTAAAGTGGAAAAAAATAATAGGAAAAGCACAATAAAAATGAAACAAAATAAAATCTTTGCTTATATTAGCATTTGTTGAAAACTTAAAATAATTTGTTTCTTAAAATTGTATATTCATGCTTTTTGCTGAAAATTTAAAATTTTTTACCATTTATAATAGTTATGCAAATATATACGAATAGAACCAGCTTATGACACCTAGCCTAGTTACAATCACTTTACAACCAAATTGTTGTTGACTGACAACTCATTAAAATACTATGGTTTATTATAATATTGAATCTATTATTATATTTGGCTTTTCATAATGACAATTTCTAAGGTGAAAGAATTAAAAATTATAATCACCTTAAAAATTATAGAATGCAGATATTTTAAATTAGTTTTTTTTAAAAGTATTAATCCAAAATTTACTTTGAATATGGTCATAGTGAATCTATATAACTTTTTTTAGTATTATTTAACATTAATATACTTTGATTCAGCCAAAATGAGATATTTAATTAAAACTATAAAATTAAAAAAATGTTTTTTGTTATTTAAAACAGCAAATAAAAATTTTGCTAACATATTATTATTGATAAATTACTGAATAAATTAATTTTTTCCCAAGATTATAATAGAGTGAATAATCTTAATACTAAGTGTAATAAAGAAATAATTGAAATAATAATAATGAAGCAGGAATTTCTTGGGGTCGCTTTATAGGACTTAATTGCATATAAAATGTTTATATAAAATATTCATAGCTTTATTGATAAAATTAAATAATATATATATAAAACATTTTATAATAAATGTTTTTATTTACTATGCATTAAAAAATCAAAAATAGATTATTTCTTCCACCACAATTGAGGTTTTTATATTTAACTTGAAATTAAAGTGTGGAGTATACAGAAATCAATTAATCCAATGACTAATTGTAAAAATTAGTAAATTAATTAATTAATTTCTGGATATCCCTTGCTTTTATTTCAAGTTAAATACAAAAACCCCAATTGTGGTTGAAAAAAATAATTATTTTTAGCTGTTTAATGCATAGTAAATGAAAGCTTTTATTATAAATATTTTTTACATGTATTATTTTTAACTTTTTCGTATTGGGATCTTTTATATAATTATTCCAATTTTAATTTAAAAAAAAAAAAATCATAATGTTGCAGTCTTTGTAATATTTGAAAGAAAATTCTCATTAAAAATTGATTCAAACATTATTTTGTTTATCAAAAAAGTGTTTTGTTTTATTTTTTTTTAAAAAAAGTTTTATCAGTTAAAAAAAAACTAAAATTTCATATATATATTTTTTTAAAAAGCATTATAGTCAAAAAAAAATTAAGCTTGAATTTTTGTTTCTATTTAATTATACCATAACATTTTTTAATATATGCTGTTTTAAAAAATAAAAAAATCTATATCACCCTCTTATGCATATCACTGAAAACTTCTTGAACTGATATCAATGTTTGTGAGATGTAATCCACCAATCTAATTACATTAAACAAATGAGATATAACCCTGAAATATCTCTTTGTCATATTGCACTATCACCAAATTATATAAAATTAATTCTAAAAAACAAGACTTTCTAAATAAAAATGTTTAGAAATAAATAAAATATATTTCCAAATATTTATATTTTCTAATTCACATATTCAGTGAATCTTTTAAAAATTAATATAATAGGACGAATAAATACTAGTAATGTTTTTATGATGTCTAAATATAAAAAAAAAAAATTTTTAAGATCTTGATAATTATTTGTCAATCATAATTTATTTATTGTTTGAACTAATAATAGTGTTTCTAAAAGTGATACAATTTATTGAACTATTTTTTAATTTAATAATGATATTTTATTCTCTGATTAATATTCTTGATGTTCCAGCTTTTCATTATAAGTTTATTCAGAAGCATACATCAATACAGTAAATGTGTTTTAGAAGGCAATTTAATAATATTACTGCCATATATAATAACTCTATGAATTTATTATTTAAAAAGAAAGTTTAATTAATCAATTATTAACATGTTTACTATAAAATATGAGACAACTGTTCTCATGTATTTTAAATATGATGTGAAAATCATCATACAAACTTTCAAAAAGTAAACCACATTGCAGAAAAAAATTAAAAGACATCACAAGCTATCAAATAAATAATAGACTAAAGAATGAGTGTGTAATAAATGTGGACATATGGTATTTCATGGATTTACACGATCATCATAAACTCATGGCTTAATAATGGAAACTATTTATTTAATATGATGGTAATATATTACCGGACACACATTAATGCTATAGTTAAAATGCTGACATGTCTTTGAAAATTACTCTAGCAATAAGAGAAATAACAACATTTGTCATATTATCAGATCAGTCAATCATGTGGCATTCTTGGTGTGATTTCACAAGCTGCTGCAAGCCAAATTTAATGATTGAAAAATAAATTAATTCCCAATGTGAAAATCTGGAAAATTAGTATTCAAAGCCTTAACTACAACTAATAACAACATTACAATTTATGGTAATGATACTATTTCCTGTACTGTTAACATACTTTTCATGATGTATATGCAATGTAATTGCAAAATCATCTATATTTTTAAAAATCAATAAAATATCACGACTCTAACTTACATACTGCTGATATAGAGGACAAAAAGGCAATGAAAGAAAAATGTATACCACTATATTTTATATGGTAAATTTATTTTTGTAAAGGAAAACTAGCAGAATTCATAGCTCAATGAATGTCTATGATTGATCATCATCTATTAGCATTCATATATTTAAAATATATATATATAGTTTTATGAGAAAATTTACAAATTACTACTCAAAGAAGATTCCACTATTTACACTTTCAATTACATTTAATGAATTATTCTGACTTCTGAGCTCATGGATGGTTGTGATAAGATTGGAAACATGATACAACTCATTGGAAGCTTCAGTTACTTCCTGTTCAGCTGATATCTATATCACTATATAAAAGAAAATTCATTTGTTTGTTTGTGATTTTATAACTCAACAAATATTGTACCAATTGTGAAGAATCTTACATGATTTTCTTTTTTTTTTTGTACAGAATTTTACTAGCATATAATTTTTTGATTTAATTGTATTCTTAAAAAAATGTGATTTGCAATATAGATCTGTATTGTAATTGTTTTTGAATTTAAAAAAACAAAAAGATAGCACTACTGATTAAAAGAGTACAGAATTGGAAAAAAATTTAAATGATAAGTACAATTTTTGATAAAGCAACGTAAATTTTGATTTTGTAAATATATTTTAAATTAAATGGCATTTGTGCCATATATTTAATGACAAATTATATCAGTTATACCACATTATTTCAAATATAAGACACTTATTGTTTTTCTGAAGATTTGGGGTGATGGTGTTCTAGTTCTATTTTTATATTGGACTATTTCCATTATCTAATATGCATATTGAATGTTTTTAGAAAAATTTAACTTTATTTAAATATTCCAAATACATTCAACTATTAGTAATAGCACATCAAACAGGATAGTATATGCATAACATTCCGAGAGGTATGATTCTCCCCTCTTCTTCAGGTGTTGCTGGCCTGACCAGTGACAGTACTAGAATGGGATTCGAACCTGGGTCCTTAGATTCTTGAGTATTGAATTTTAAGGTAATGATCTAACCAACTGAGCTATAGATGTTAAAAATATTGTTTTAAAAATCAATTTTCATTTTACTTTGATATTGAAACAACAAGATGTATTTAAGGAATTTTGTGAATTTTTAAATGTTGCATTTTCTGATTTTTCATGTCATATTGTAGCAAGATGGTTATCATTACAATCTTGTGTAAAAGGCTTATGATAATGGTCAACATTAATGTCATATTTTCAGAGTAATGTTACTGATTTATTTGTAGCTTTAAAAAAAGCCATGCAATTCAAAGATAAAGAACCAGCTAAAATTGGGATACATTTTTTGTTTGCCAATCACATATTTGCAGTTATTAAAAAGTCAATAAAATTATTAGAAAAAAATAATATTACAGTTATTGACTTATATGCAATTCTAAAAAATTTTAAGCAACAACTCACTTTTAGAATTGAGAATAAATTCCCCAGGTATGAAATTATGCGAAGAAGAAAGATTTATTTTTATATGAAAAGCATAAGTTTGAAAATGAATTTTTAAATGTTTATAACAAAGTTTTGTATTATGTGAACAAAAAAGATTTGATTTCAATGAAAAATAATTTGTCAAACTTCAAAATTTTATAATATATTAACAAAACTGCCAAATATTGAAATATTTGCTGAAATTGTAGAACTATTGAATATTTCGAATATAAAGATGAACAAACTTTTTGAAGAAATTGTGCTTGTTAACAAACATTTACAATATCTTATTAATTCACCTGATTGGCAAACAAAATGTATTATCACCAATGAATGGAATATGATTTTAAAAATATAACATTAGACAGTGATAATTGATTTAAAATTACAGCATACATTTTAAGCATACTTGCATCATTATTTACAGAATATATATTTTCTATTACGAGTAATAAATGAATTGATAAAATGATTAGGTGTTCAGTTGAACATATCAAAGCAGGATTATTTATAAATATCAATTGTAAAAAAAGTTATACATTTTTTTGAAAAGATACCAAGTAATGTAGAACTATTGAAATGTGCAAAGAATGATATAAAATATATAAGTTCAGATATAATGAATGAATAATATAGCATTTGTATATACAGCATTATATTCAATTATTAATAATAATAACCTAAACTATATAGTGTTATATTAAATTATTGTTAATATACTTAATTTTTAATTTTATTAATTCCCCTTTTGTTGTTGTTGATTTGTCTTACATTGAGCATTTCAACATGTTGCAACCTAATACTGCCTTTTAATTTTAAAATCTGAACAATATTCAGTAAGGATTTATAAAAAATAAAAATATTATTTTAATATTCTATCAATTTTATTTTATTTATATATATAAAAAAAATGTTTACAAGATAAGTGGAAATAAAATATACAAAATAAAAACTATAAAACTGAAAAATATAGCTAAATATAACAATACTCCAATATACATCATTTTAATGATTGAGCTGAAGTTAATTTAATTATCAATTTTGTTAGGATGTATATTTAGTGATTGATACAATATTACAGATTCCAATACTTAGCTCAAAGAATTTCAAGTTATTCATGAAGTTTAAAGAAATACAAATTTTCAATCCAAAATATGAACTTTATTTAAAAAAAGAATACATTCCAAGTGAAATACAATAACATATTATCAATCTAGTCCAGATTTGAATAATTATTACATATACATAATTGCAGTCAATGCATAAATTCAAAAACGGAAGTGTTAAAGCAATTATAAGTAATATCATTTTAACAATAAATAAATTTAGATAGATGATAATACTAATAAGTAAAAATTTAATATGTTTTAGTTTCAAATAACAACTTTATTCATACCTTAAGAAGATACATATGGATATCATTTAACATCTTTCTTATTATATGTTACATGCTTACAATGTGCAGTGGCTCTACAATGAAAACAATAAATAAGAAAACTAATGGTAAAAAAAAAATTACATAAAAATAAGCTACTTAGGAATTATTTGGGTCAATTAGTTGACCACCAAATTCAGAGTTTTAACAATAAATAACAATTAAATGGAAAGGACTGGATTATATTAATGTGACAACTTTTAGACTCTGCATAGGAGTCATTATGTCCAGTTAGTTAATTTTGCCATGACAGTACGATAAGTACCTAAGTGTTTAGATCTTCGGATCTGCAGTTGGTCCCATGTCTGACTTTTATTAAATTATAAAAATATACATACATACCTAATTTTTATTTTAGATAAAAGAACAAGATATTCTAATCTCTGACCTCATTAATTGCAGGAGGTCCAATGCTTTAATAATTTATATTAAATTCTAGTAGTAGAAATCATTATTTCAAATATCAGCTTTATAAATTCTAATTTGTAATATGTGATTGAATACAAGTATAATTTATTCACTTGGAGTTCTAAATATAATTATATGTGGGATTTGAACACAGACTTTCAAGCTCCCTTCAGTTATCTGCTCTATCTCATACAACTGATATACAAGACCACACACCTGAAAAAGATAAATGATCTCCAATATATGTATTTTGGTTGTATGAGATAGAGAGAAAAACTGAAGGGAGCTTGAAAGTCTGTACTCAAATCCCTTATATAAATTCAAATTTGGTAACACAAGCTTGTAATGCAAATGCACTCCTTAACAATTTGTTCCATAGACAATAAATATGAATAACAAAATTGACAATGACAATCATGATATTCAATATTATCTTACAAATAAATATATAGTATCATTAATTTTTAACATTACAACTAAATAAATTACAATTAATATATATATATATTTTTTTTTATCAAATACTATTGCAGTGTTTATAATTTTTCTTGATCCTCCCCCTTCTATAAATATCCACTTGTTGGATGTAATGCATTCAATTCAAGTACGCATACATACAGGTTTATTAAACAGATTTATAAATAATAAATAATACATATTAATTAAAATTCTTTTTAATGACTTTCCAAAACAGAAAACATGTTTATTTCAATATTACATGAATGTACTGTTTGTGTGTGATTGCTTAAAATATATTTATACATACATACACAAGAGCAAATATATAACCATGTTTTTGTTTTGTATGCATTCCCTAAAATATTTATTTAAAAAAATGCCACATGTTAGAAAAAATATTTTAAGACAAATTACTAAGAAAGTCTATTTAAGAAAAAAAATAATATTTGGATGTGATATAACTATATAGTGGGTTATAAGAATTTAGCCCTAAATAATATTCAAAATCTGATCCTTCATATATATATATATATTATTTTTCACATGTGTCTGAATGTTACAATTGTAATGACAAAATTGTAGTGAATAAGGAAAATTGGATTGGACATGTATTTAAATATATAAATAGAATATATGTTTAAAACATTGCAAAGTATAAGAAAGAGCAAAGAAAAAAAAAGTTGACAAGTGATCTTAAAAAAAGTAATTAAAAATTAGAAATAGCTTGAAGGTAATGTAATTTGATGTATGAGAATTGCCCTTTACAAATACCTAATGAAGATGATAAAAATGGATATTAAACATACATCAATATTTTCATATAGTATATATATATATTGTAGAAGGGGAAAATAATGTTCACTATTATTCGACAAATATTTTAATTCAAAAACAATAAAGCAGGTGGGATTTGTTCTACTAATACAATATAAATCAAAGTTAATGTATTTTATTTTAAACTCAAAATAGATATGCAAATATTAACAATCTTAATATTTGTTTAAGATTTTAAACAGAGTACAAAAAAACTGTTAAAATGTTATAATTTAATTAAAATAATTATAAACTTAAAATAAATAAATTGTGCTATGTCCTTTGATTTACTTGTCCTTTAATATCCACAAGAATTAACATTAATCTATACTAACCTAAAGTATACATAAACATGATTCTAAAACTAGAGTAATATAAAATGGATTGCTATTGATGCTATAGAGCAAGGGTGACCAAGATGTCGAATGCAATATCTCTGGAAGTCGACTGCAAAGCTAACGTGAATATTGACAAATTAGTGATAAATTCAGACCTGATTTGAATATAAAAAATAATAAATAAAAAAAAAAAAAAATTCATAATTATTCTCATTTAAAAATAGTTAAATTTAAAACAATATCTGTTGTTATTGTCAATCTCAAAAATAAATCCAGGTTGGAAAAAGCTGAAAAGAATTAAATTATTTTTGTGTAACGCTAGAGCTAAAATACTTAGAAATATTTGTCATTTTCCCTGAGGAAAAATGAAAATCAATAGCTTCAAATGAGTTTCTGGATATTAATAAGCAGGAATAAATATCCAAATGTTCGGAGAGTTGCTACATATTTCAATGCATTTTTTGATTCAACATATTTGTGCGAAGCAGCATTTTCCTGCATGAATATAATAAAAACTAAGCATAAGTCACAATTATCAGATCTACATTTAGAATTGTGTTTAAAAATTAGTTTAAGTTCATATGAGCCAAATTTTGCAAACTTGCCAAAACTATGCAATGCCAAGCATCATCAAAATAAAAAAAAAATATTTTTTTTTTACTTTGTAATTTTTTTTTTTTTTTGTAAAATTTGCGATCTAATTTATTTTAATACAATTCTAAAACAATAATTTTCTTTTTTTTTTCCTCTAAATATTCTTAATTTTTTTTAAAATTCAGAACTCTAGAAAATAATTATTTATTGGTAATTTAATAAATGTTCTATAAAGTGACATGGACAACTTGTAATACTAGAGGGAACTGAGGTTATTTAATAGTAGTAATAATAAAATGTCTCAAGAGTTCATATCTTACATAAAAAAATTCATCAGTTCGTAAGTATGTTCTAAAAACAACAATATTTGTGAGTACATAAAAAGCCCTTATAAAAAAAACCCAATTTTTAAGTACATTCTAAAAAAAAAACAGGACTTTAACCCGTTATTTTTTTCTGTTCAGGTTCTCGTTCTGGTAAAAATAATCTTTTTTTCCTGGTTTCCGATTTGAAGCTCTGAAAAAAACTTAGGTGCCCTCAGGTCCACTTTCTACAAAAAAGTCACCCCCAGCATTTAAAAGTTTGGCCATCCCTGATATAGAGTTAAATATAAACTAGGAAAGTCATATGATACTTTAAAGACACCAGTTAAAGATAGATATTTTATCTATTCAATTACATTTGACAAGCAAATAGATATTTTTAAAATGTATATATATAGAATATTATTTAAAATATAAGACAGTTTTTTCTAATTATGAACCCATAAAAGAGGGGTGCATCTTAAATTGGAAACAAAAATTTTTAACATTTTATTTCTACAGATCTTTGCTTTACGCTATACATTAACATAGTATTACAATCATTGACTTGTGTAGAATAGCATGTTAAATCTTTTTTAATCAAATGAAAAAAGATTTGGATTAATTTCATAAATGACTTTAATTATCTCCCAAAATGCTACTTTTAATGGTATTTTGTTCATTTTACCATTATTTTATTGAGAAAACTGTATTAAAAAACTTTTAGAATTTTACTACAACTAATAAATCAATACAACAATGAGATGTCTTGCATTGGTGGTCAAGAGATCAGCGTGACTGCCTTGCACTTGCAGGCAATTGCCCGGTTTGCGGGTTCGTGTCCCGGCCGATGCTATGACACTTAAAAAAACAATGAGATAAGAACCTGTCTTTGCTCTGATTGGTTGTTTCTTGTTCTCTACACACAAGTGCCTGTCAACATTTTTGATAGTTCCGATATCTTCATTTTGATTTCAAAGTGAACATGTATATTTTGGAATTATTTAATGTTATTTTGCCAATTTTACTGTTATTTTATCGAGAAAACTGTCCTGAATAGCATTTAGAATTTTTTTACCACTAATAAATCAATGAATTAAGAATCTGCCTTTACTCTGGTTGTTTCTTGTTCTCTACACAAGACTGTGTCTGTCAATGATTTTGCGAGTTACAATATCTTAGATTTGATTTCTAAGTGAAAACATGTTTTAGAATCTTTTTTTACACATTTATAATTATTTTCAGAAAATATTTGTAAAAATATAAATAATTTTAGAAGAATGATTCAGATTTTAATAGAAAAATTTACTTTTACACAAAAGCAAATTGAGAAAGAAATCAATGATATGTGGCTGCAATTTGTAATTAGGTGATAAAAATACATTTTGTTAATTGCTATAGATTATTTTTGCCAATTATAAAGAGAAATTTATTTTTGAAAAACTTTCAATTTACTTTAATAATCTGGCAAATTATTAATTTGCATTTTAAAAAATGTTTTTAATCAAAAAAAGATTCACAGGTAACATCAAATGTGAATACAGTATTTTAAAATCTTTTTTTTCCTTTGGAAAAAAAAAAAGCATTACGGTATTTTCATTAAAAAAACACTTTGTAATGCAAACAATATACATATAATTTTGAGTGGGATTTGCATTCTTGGAAAGATATACCTGAAGAAATTATCAAAAAAATCTTTCTTAAAATTTTGCATTATTAACAATTTAAATGGCTTGAAGATAAAAAAAATCAAATTCTGAAAGTGTTTATATACAAAGTAAAAGTATGTCTGAAGATAATTTGCAATAAATTAGGTGAGCTTATTATATTAATATTAGTTCTATTTAAGTAAACAAAAATGTTTATTTTTCAATAAAATCATTTTTTAAATTTTTTTTCCCAATTTTCAGAACTTAAAATCCTATTGCGTCTTAAATTTGGAAGCATCTTATATTCTAAATATGGTAAACAATGGGTTAATAAAACAAGGGTTTATTCATTTTTAAAACCGTTTAGTTTCTTTCCAACTTGAAAAAGTGCAAGCCTTTATAAATGAACATAAGATTATGATTTTAATACACAATTGTGATAAACTTTTTTTAAAAACTTAATAAAATACTGTTGTGAGGAATAACTATATTAAAACTTATTAAATTACTATAATATTAACAAAATATTTGAGACAATATAATAAAATTAAAATTACATATTGCAAAATTCATTTTAACTGATTTAGGGGTAAATCTCCACTCCTTTCTCCCCAAATAATATTTTAAAAAATTTTTCATTGACATCAGTAAGATTTGCAAATACTTATTTAAATGTATTTTTTATTTTTATTTTAAAAAGTATGTGTATATCATAATATGTATGTATATTCAAGATTAACACTTTCCTAGCAAATTATAAGATGCCCAAAGTAACATTTTCACTTAATTTTATTACAGATAATTTACCTCAGACAGCATGTGAACAATCAATATGCTAGTAATTCTATTGCATTCTTATGGTAAATATTTCAAATACTAGTAAACATATTTAATTTTCAGTTTTATTAATAGATGGCTAGCTATTAGAAAAATATAAAACTGTAGTTCAAAAGTTAGACTGTAAACTTTAAATACACAAAAAGGCAGCATTTATTCACAGTTTATTTACAAAGCAGAAATTACTGTAAAGATAATATTTTTCTTATCAGGTTACCTTCAGTAATTTTAAAGATGTTTTTATTTATGGTGAAAAAAAAAAATTACATTATTCTTGTTAGCACAAAAATTTGTTTCTCTTTATTTTCTTTAAATTAATTTATAACTTTAATAATTTTTTCAGGTTTGTAATTATGTTAGTAATAAATTTGAATAATATATATATCATTTTATAATAAATGCTTTTATTTAATGAGTGCTAAAAAGCCAAAAAATAATTGTTTTCTTCAACCACAATTGGGTTTTTTATATTAAACTTGAAATAAAAGCATGGGATGTCCAGATATTAATTAATTCAATCATTTGTTGCAAAAATTGAATAAATTTCATTATTTTCTGAAAACCAGTTAAATATAAAAACTTCAATTGTGGTTGAATAAAATTATTTTTTTGATTTTTAATACATAGTAAATAAAAGTATTTATACTAAAATATTTTGCATATGCGTATTATTTTTAATTTTTTAGTATTTAACATTTTTTCTATTTAAAATGAAGAATAAAAAGTACATTTTAAAGGAAAGTCATAGTGCCTTAAAAATCAATTTCAATACTATTTTGTTTATGAAAGAAGCATTTTAAAAAAAGAAATTTTAGAATTAAAAAAAAAAGATCCTATATACATTTTAAATTAAGCAACTTTTATAATCAATTGAAAGTAAGATTTGTTTTCATTTCTATTTTAATTAATCAGTACCCTTTTAGAAAAAAAAACTTAAAAAATTTTCCATCCTCTCATGCACATCATTGAAAACTTACTGAACTAATATCAACACATTCAAATCCTCTACAATAAACAAATCAGGTGATAATCCTGAAACATTTCATAGTCATATTGCATTGTCATCAATTTCAACACATGTATAAAATTTTAAAAAAATCCATTTGATAAAAATTTCTTAAATCTCAATTACAAAATTTATTCTAAACAAACAAAGTTTCTAAATTAAATAAATGCATTTGAAAATAGTTGTAATTGGGTAAAAATATTATTCAAATTGAAGGCCATATATATAGAAATATTTTGTTAATTTAACTTCCCTTTAATTATGATATTTGGCCATGGACGGTCAAATATGAAAAAAAAAACTTAAGTAAATCATAACTTTTTCTAAAATAATAGTCTAGCAAACATAAAATGTTGACACCTTTTCAACAATATTGTCTGAATAAAAAAATAAACATTGGATTACACACATTCATAAATATAATAAAATTTACATATGTAAATGAATGTTTTTATATAAATTAACTTCAATTGAGATTCTAATATGCTATTATATTTTTAAAAATTACAATTAAATAAATGTTAATAATTATATGTTGATGTTCAGGGATCATGTGATATTCTAATTACCAGAAATGTGGGTTGACTGCTATAGTTGTGTTGATTGGAATAATTTTTTTTCTTAGCTATGAATCAATCCAGAAAACTTTTGGCTTATATGATTCTATTATCCTACTGGATTTTTTCATTTTGAAAACACAATAAAGATGCAGAAAATCACTGTTCCTTGATTAACATGCGGTTGTTGTTGTTTTTTTTTGCATTATATTAGTCATATGCATGATGTTTTTCAATCAAAAATTGCTTGCATTTTGTATAAATACCAATTCTTAATATATTTTTATTTAGTATAATAGAAAGTTTTTTATATGTCAATTTTTACATATTTTTACAATACAGCTATAAAGTAATGGCTTCAAGAGCTAAAGATCCCTAGAATCAAAGTTTAAAATTGTCATTCCCATTGTACAAATATCATGTAACCTTTTGAGCAACCACTACTCAAAAATTATTATTGATGGATATCAGATGAATTAAAGTTAACATTTTCTGAGCATAGATCCTAATAATTAGCAACATTTGGAGCTAAATTAGATATCATTATCTCTCATACTCTTTTACTTTACTCTTGTCACTCACTAAAATTTATATAGAACTCAAACGCCATAAGCCTATCAAATCATCATTTACTTCTCTACACTATGAAATTGTGTATCTGTGCAATTATATTTACATCCATTAATTATATGCACAACAATTCTAATTTCTTTTTTTTGTTTGTTTGTTTGTTTCTAATTTTTTATTCATCATCTTTCTATATATTTTTTCTTTTAGAGTTAAGATAGCCATAGTCATTTATAAATGCTTGAAAATGATATATATAATTCATAGATATAACTAAGAAATAATAGTTGATCACTATGAAAATAAATTGATTTATACCCTTAGACACTTACATTATGACACTAGGACTACAACATAAATTTTGCTAACTTTTTTGGATATTTACAAGACTGTATTTTATAAAATGAACATTTTCCATGTTAACATATATATTAAAAACAAAAATAAGTATTTATAGCTGTAATAATAAATTTTAAAGATAACCAGATTAGCCTAACTATTTTCAATAGATAATTACTGTTCTTAAAATTTGGAATAAAAATACTCCTTAATTATTGTAGTCAAATGAAGCAATAGATGTCACTTCTCTATTAAATTGTGTATATGGACTTTGAATTTCCACTATGAATCTTGAAAACAAATAACAAAGCCTAAAAAAGTATCATATAATCTTATTGTTAAATTATTTTATAAGATCATGTAAGATCAAATTAAGTGCAAGCTCAAGTTCAAAAGAGTACATTTAATTGATAACAATGACTTTTTTTTTCCTTTACTGGGGTGAGAATCAATCTAGGAATGTCTTTCATTCTATCAATATATTAAGTAGCACAGAGCAAAAAAAAAAAAAAATATTAACCATTAACTGACAGAAAAAAATTTCAAATTACAGTTTTATAATTAATTTTTAGCTAAGTTAGAATCAAAAATCTAGAACACTTCTCTAATTCTAATTTTTGGTAAACCAAACTATTCTGCATAAAAGTAATAGTAAAAATTTTGTGGTCATTAAAAAAAATCAGCATTATCAATTAATATATGTGAAATTCTAATCTATTCTCTTAAATGATAATCCAAAAACATGATGATTATAGATGGTAGCAAGTCTGGATTATTTATATTTATTTAAAAGCCGTGTGTGCATATATATCTACAAATGTATAAAAACATTTCATGTGTTTAAATACAAATATTTTTCATTTATGTAATTTTTTAACTAAGATTATGACAAAATTTTAAACTTTTTAGCTAATCAATCAGGTACAGTTTACATTGTATATTTGAAACCATTTCATTACATGTTTGAAAATGGTTATAAGTTTAAACTTACAATGCACATAATTTGTAATATAAATATTTTAATTATGTACATAATTATATATCAAACTTAAACACAACCATTTGTGTTTCAGAGTTTATTTTCTTTGGCTAGTCTGGGTTGATTGTGAATTTGGAATGATTATTTTATTAACTAGTTTAGCTTTAGACTTTTAATGTTTATAATTATATATATATATGTATGTCTACCTATATGCATGTGTATTAGATAAAAACACTAACAGGAAATAAAGTATAAAATTAATTTAAGAAACCAAGTATACTTTCAATATCTTAATGTTATAATCATGGTTACCAAAAAAAAAAAAATAATAACATTTCACTGTTAAAATTTTAAAAAAATGTTTTTAAAATTATTTGAATTTTATTGCCTCTCTCATTAATCTTGTATTCATTTTGCACATAAACCAAACTGCTTTGATCTTTCTGTCATCTCTTTCTTTGACAAAATACTTCAACAATGTGTAAAATAAATCCATATCCATATTCCTTTTCATTATTATAAAATACAGATACATTTGTAAAATTAGTTTTAACTTTTTTTTAATATATATTTAGAGGCAATATACATGAAATGACAAAAACCTGGCCTATGGGATTGTGTATTAGTGCAGTAATTGATAATTTAGCACTGACAAACAAAGAGAATAATATAATTATTCCCATATTAAATAAATATAAAAAACTATGTATGTGCAATATGTGGATGTTTTTGTATGTGGTCACAGGTTTTTGTTCATAGTATAGATGATGAATTAAATATGAAATCAGGTTTAAATTAAACTAAAAAGCCCGAAATATATGAGAAAATTTGTTATTTAAAAATAAAATTGTTTAATATAAGGTATGTCTCAAATGAAAAGTTACATAAATATATTTTGCATCAAAACTATGTAGATTTAAGTCAGACAAAATTTAAAATTTGGAAATTGATATTTTTGATATGGTAAAAGCCGATTTTAGTAAAACTGATATATCTAGATATGTAGAACATTTTAAAAGAAATGTACAAGAAGGGAAAAATTAAAAATAATTTTAAAAAATGGATGTCATTACCAGCTGCAAAACATATTGGAAATCAAATTGGCATGATATATATAAATAAGTTCAATGTGGGACTTTAGTATACCTTTAATAAATATTACAAAAGATAAATTAAGTAAGATGAATCATTCTGTCGTATATGCTGTGGAGTTCAGACAACTGTATTCACATATGTATACTATGGAGAAACTAAGATCAATCTGAGTATAAAAATGATTCAGAATTTACTTACAAAAAAAAGCTAAAACCAATTTTACAAATGTATCTATATGTTATAATCATGAGAAAAAAATGGACAAGGATTGGATCCAAGTATTCTTGAGGTGATTTATAAAGAAAGAAATGCCAGAAGGAGAAAGATCAAAGAAGTTTGCATGCTGAATCAGTCAATAATTTTCAAATAAATAAAAAATGAATTTTTAAACTTTAATTAGTGATATATTGTTGTTATTTAGTAATCATAATTATGATGTTGAAATTACACTTAGTTTCTTAGTTTTTACATTATTTACCATTGTCAAACTCACTCCACTCACATCTTTGACACCACCTACTTCAGACAAATACAATAATGATTATTACTAAACTCGCTTGTATCTTGGAAAGTACGAAGGTCCTACAATATATTTTGTTATAAAGACATATATGTTTCATATTTGGTATTAAATAATTGGAGATTGATAGGCAATCACTTATTTAGATAAGGAATTAATGTTAACTGATAATTTGTTGTACATTCAATTAGATCGTACATGCACATAGTGATTGTTTGCAATTTATTCATCATATATATTTTTTATTAATAAATTTTAACTTAAATCAAATAAACTTGTCTGCTCGAGTGAGCCAAGATGAACTGACTATATCATAAAATTTATTTCAAATAACTATATCACATAATCCAGAAATCAAATCCAAGGATCATAAGTAAGTATGATTATATTTTTTGTATTGAATTCTATAGTTATCTGACTAGATATAAATTTTATACGATAATGATAATCTAATATTTGCATGTTTTATCTAAATAATTATTGTTTAGGTAAATACTGTATTGAGTTCATGGTTGGTCAATATTTTAATCTTATTCAATTATAGGGCTGATAGTAGTATATTTTGTTCTTCAGAATGATTTACTTTAATTATATTTAAAATTTAGTTGATGTTGATCATAAATCTAATTAGATATTAAATTTTAACATTAGTATTTGATTATAATAAATGCTAATAATTCTTTTTATATGTTTGATTATTATAATATAAAAATTTAATAATTTAGTTACATGAAATTTAAAATAAATTAATATGATTAGTTTTACTTAAGTAAATATCCAATAGAAATCTACTGTTTCTTTTATATACTGGTATGATTGGATATTATAGATTCAAGATTGTCTTATAAGTTTATTGATATTACATCATTATTAAGTATTTTATCTTGGTATAAACAGTGTGATTAGTAAGAATAAATTAACATAAAAATATAGCATAGCTCAGTTAGTATTATTTATCATTTTATTAAACTAAAATTTGAAATTAATTATTGGATCATATATCTATTTAGATATTATGAATATTGTAAACTTATAAAACATACTAAAGCTGTTATTTCAATCATTCATGAATTATTTTATTTAAATATGAACATCATCAAACTCTGGTATATTAGAATTTAATTGTTGAATGATTTATCATTATTTTCATGCAATTATAAGTGAAATATGCCTTCAGCATATATCGTTTTGGGACAATGATATTTGATTTAATTGCTTTATTTTAATCTATTTTAAGCAAGGTTTGTATTTAGGGTACCGGAAGTGATGATTTTGTTTATTCTAAATTCTGTCTGAACTTATAATGTTATAATAAAAATTATCATCACTGTTTTGTTTTGGTATAGTTAACAGTGGTTATGTGGTTAGATAAAGGATTACTTTAAATGCTGAATAATTATTTATTGATTAGCATTTTTTAGTTTAGTATATTATATTCATTCTACTATGAATGATAGTATTATTCATAGGCATTATAAAACTATTTTCATTTGATTTATATTTATTCAGTTACAAATGAAGTCCAACTACAGGGCTCACTTTATTCTGTTACATAGAGTGACCAACGGCTGAGCTATATTTTATTCAAGTTATAATAGTTATTATTTCCCATTGCACATTTTCAATCTGTTATATATACTGCTCATACTTCTGAGGCTATAACAGAGGTTAGCATAGACATACATTTATTCTATCATAAATAGTGCCTCGGTTTTCAGGGCATAATTAAACTGGATCCTCCATCATTGTTTTGTCATATCCAATTTGCTACAAATGGCTCCGAAATCTGTGGTACATTAAAAGAAGAGTATATCCTAACTTTTATCCTGATACAAATTGTGCTCTAACTTTAAGGGCAATAATAAGGATTATTTCATCATCTTTTCATGTCAGTTATAAAATATTAACCAAACCTGTAGGGCAACTTTTTATTCTGTTACAATATATATTAATTGTTCAAGTAGATTGATTTAAGTTCAAAACCTTATGCTAATTTGAATTTCAAATTTTTAGCTTATCAGATTAAGGTAGAGTTAAAGATAGTTGTTGATTGCATATGTGCAATTCTTCCAAGTTTAAATCCCAGACCTCAGTGATAAAAAAGCAAAATCCAGTCTGAAGATGGGGATTTAAATACTAAGAATAGGGATTTTATATGCATCTGATTAATCACTGATTATTTAAGCTTGCCCAGATGACATAAAATTGAAAAGCTGCTCTTATATTATTTAACACATGTATTACCATTAATTAATTTTTTATGGATTATTTTTTGAAAATATAAATATTTATTATTAAATTTATTAAGCAGTTTTCTTAGAGAAAAAAAAAACAATATAAAAATTAATTTGTAAGAAGTTAATGTGCATTAAATAAAAACGTCAACAACAACAATAAAATGGGAGAGGAAGGAAGAGGAGGAGAAACAGAAGAAGGATAATGAAAATAATAATTTAATATTCAATACAATTTAATTCAATATCTATTTCTTGTGTGCATTTCAACATTTACACTTGAGCAGAAATACACAATAAAAAAAAAAACAATAAACAAAAACAAATTATATACATAAGATTATATGTTCTCAATTATAAGTTTAGTTCTTTTCTAACATTCATAATAAACTAATCACAAAAAATATCAATATTATTAAATGTTAGATTATATACTCTTTGCAAAAGGATTTTTACATTTATTAATCTTGAAAGTGTGCATTTCTTTTAACAAATGACTAGGTACTTTTCAATTCTATTTTCGATATATATCAATTTTCTCATCAATTAACTTTTTCAACAATATCATCTTTCAACATTCTTCTTTCTTTCAATACTGTTTTAACATTTTAAGATTCTCCCATTATTAATTTATTATATCTTTTCTCAACATTCTATATTTTAAACTGAATATTAATCAAATTGAAATTCCATATAGAAGAAGTATATTTTAAAAGAGATACAACAAGAAAAAAAAACCTATATTTTATGGAAGTAGATATAAATCTCTTCCATCTCATCTTTCTGTATGCTTTATTTATAATATACTTAATATGTGCATTAAAAGTAAAATTATTATAAAATATAATTCATAAATCAGATACAATCTCTTTATATGTAATAACTCCATTCTCAATTCTATATTGACAAACAGATTTTTCAATTTTATTAGTATAGGAAACAATACATGTTTTATTAATACTAATCTCCATATTATTATACCTACACCAAATCTTAAAACAATCTATATTCTTTTGAATCTCAATGTGATCATTATAAGTAATAATTCTTTTCAATAACTTACAATCATCAGCATAATAGTAATAATAAAAAGTCAGATGTCACATAAGTAAAAATCATACTATTTTTTGTTTTGATCAACATCACACATAAATACATTTTTAAAAAAGGTGCTAATATTCCACATTGAGGAACACCTACCATATTATTAAAACAATGACAATTGATTCTATTCACATGAACATAAGATTTACAACCTCTCAACTAATTGTTAAACCATTCAATTAAATGAGAATTAACTCCCAACATTTTTAAGCTTATATAAGAAGTCTAACATGTACAATTTTATCAAATGCCTGAGTCATATCAATATATGTCTAATTGTTTCTGATCAGAGAAGGTATGAGCAATGTGATCAGATATCACCATTAAATTAGTATCAGCCACACTTAAAAATCAAATGAACTCAGAAGTAGAAATAACGTAGAAATACTTGAAGCAAAAATGCAATTGAAATAAAAGCTGTTGTCAGAAAGAAATCTAGACAATAACTGAATGTCAAAATATCAAAAAAAAAAAAAACACGTTTTAATAAAGAGAAACACGTATTCACATGAGATTGAATAACATAGGGTTTATTTTACTTAAATTTGACGTGATTACAAGATTATACATTTATTGCGGATGTGAAAAGACATACCATCTCCCCTACATTGCAGGACTAATATTCAAGTACCATAATATTTTCTTCTTTCAATAATTTAATTTCACTAGATAAGTCCATAACAATATTTAAAATTCTATTCAACAAATAACTAGTTTCTTTACAAGATAAACAATTAATATTCATTTTAGTTAGATTTCCTTTCCCTTTATCAAAATTATAATTGTTTAGAGTTACAAAATCTTCTTTAGATATACCATTAATTTCTATTAATTTAAATATGTCATTACCTCCACTTTCCAATAAATTTTATCCATCAAAAATTTCCAATTTTTGTGATCATTTACTTCTGACCCAATATCCTCCACTTCATTTTCATTGATTTCCATTGCTCTAACAATAGTTGAATCATGATCACATTTGTCAGTAATATAAGACTCCATTTCTACTTCATTTTTATCAGTATTGTCCCATTACATTTTACATGATTCATGAAACATTTATATATTTAATACATCTAATTCTTGGCTGAATGCCAAATATAAGATTACTGCATAAAACAAATGCAGTACCTCCCATAGTACAGCAGCAAAATAATGATAACAATCATCATCATCAGAAGAAAAAGAAGGGGGAAGAGGAGAAGGAGGAGGAAATTAAATGCATGTGTGTATTTGTCCCAAAAAAAATTGGAAAACAAAATAATCCATAACTAGAACAAAGTAGTAGTAAAATATGAATGTAATTAAACATGGAATGCAAAGTTGCTTACATTTTTTAAAAATGTAGATTTTCTGTTCATTAATTTAGCATTTTTTATCCAAATATAATTTCAATGAAGACCTTAATCTTTTACTGCCATTTGAGAAGTGAGATGTTACCCAATTGTTATTCTAATAAATTGAAAATAATTCATTGCTACTCAAAAAAAAAAAAAAGACAACTTGTCATTTTTAAATAACTAATAAAAAAAAATATTTGATAAATTTATTGTTATGGTATAATAAATTACATCCAATTTATTATCAACAAATATGGATTATTTACTTTTTTATTGTTTTGCAATTGTTTTTTATTGTTGTTGTTGTTTTGACAAATACATATGTACTTTTCATTTATTTTCTTATGGATTAATTTCTTTATTACTTTTTTTCTAATCACCATCTAATCAGTAGATAATGAATCTTAATATAATTCATAAACTATAGCAGTACCAATATTTCTTTTACCTTTGCTATTTCCATCATCGATCAGTAAATGTTGAATAAATAGAAAATTTTAAGCCTTATTTAAACTTTTCAAATACAAACAAGTTATTAGTAATAATATGCAAATAGATAACGCAGGTTATTAATTACATGTTTCAAGTAGTACTATTCTTCACTCTTATACAGATAGTGCTGGCCTGACTAGTGACAGTATTAACATAGGAGTCGACCTCACGTCTTTAGATTCTCAAATTTAGAATTCAAGACAAACGCTCTAACCAACTGAGGTATTCGTCAAATGCAGCAGATAGGAGAAATTTCATACATTTATATATGAACGGCTTTTTTTTTTTTATTTTTTCTAAGTGCAAGGTTAATTAGAGGCTTCCATATATTGTGTATTACCACAGTGGGTTGACTTATCCAATATTTTTGTATTTTCTCGATTAAATACATGATCATTAGTACATATATAGTCTGCTATTATATACACATCTATTTTTTCTCTTTTAACAATTACTTCATATTCTTTCAATTGCTGTTCAACAGAGCAACAGGTCTCACCAATATACTTCGTTCCACATTCACATGGTATTTCATAGATGCACTTTTTGTTCTTCAGCATTTCCAGTTTAGGCCAGAGGTAAGAATTCCTCAAAGTGTGGCATGGCTCTGGGAAGCTATTCTAATGTTATATTGACTGCAGATTTTTTTAAATTTGTTCATGATTTCTGGTAATTAACATTGCTCTTAGAAAAAAAATTTTTAAAAATTAAAGGACTCATAAGGATTTGAACCAACCATCATATATAAGTATATGAAATTTCTGCTATCTGTTGCCTTTGACAAAACAGTTCAGTTGGTTAAAGTGTTTACCTTAAATTCGATATTTCAGAATCTAAAGGTGTGAGTTTGATCCCTATGCTATTACTCTCACTGGTTAGGCCAGCAACAACTGAAGAATGGAGAATAATACTACTTGAAACATTGTGTAATTACTAACATATGTTGTCTATTTGTGTGTTATTACTAACAAATTATTTGGATTTGAAAAGTTTAAATAAAATTTTAAATTTTCTGTACATTTAACATTTACTGACAGATGATAAAAATAATCCAACATATTATCACATCTAATACACCATCACCATAAACCTTCAGGCAAATAATGTATCTTTTTTTTTCTATTTTTCTTATTTTGCCAACATGTTTGGAGAGTTCTAAAGTTTTGCCTCAATATGGATTTTAATGCTTCTTAGTTGCAAAGTGATTTTTTTTAAATTGGACATTAAGATAATTATTTAATCTTATTCTTGATGTACACACAAATGTCTTTGTAATAGACTAAATTCTTAGTGTAGAAAAAGCACTCTTATTTCCTAATTCTAGAGATCATCCATAAAAACTCGGCTGTTAAAAGAAGATCCTTCCATCCTTTTGTGCTATTTCTCAACCAACAAGGTTTTAAATGAATACTAGTTATATTATGTCTAATCCACTCACTACAACATTCTATTTTTCTTTTTATACTAGAACTTCTGAAATGCTACTATCCTAAAAAGGAACACAAAAAACTATCAAATACATTTTTAATTTTTTATAAATATTTTACTTTACAACAAAATTCAAATATAATAACTTAATATTAGAGTTTTGTTTTTATAGGACATCAATCAAATAAAATAACAAATGTTTTATTAATATGATACCATTAGTTTATTATTCAACTGTTTATTTTATTATTTTTAAATGTAATTATGAACTAGTATATTTTACTTTCATACATACATTTGTTCATGCACATCTGTTTCTTTTTTTTCACACATGTATTTATATTTATTGCTAAATAATAAACAGTAAATATTAAGCCTTAAAGGATCAACAAGTTAATTTTAATCATTATTAAACCCCACAATGATAAATTAGTATCATAAATTATTTTACACACATATATTTATATGTTAAATAATAAACAATAAATATTAAACCTTAAAGGATCAACATGTTAACTTTAATCATTATTAAACCTCAAAATGATAAATTAGAATCTTTCATATATAAAAAATTAAATTTCTTTATAAAACTTTATTTATTTACATGAATGTAAATAAAGTTTTTAAAAAGGAGGAGGAAAGTAATTCTATTGCATTTTTTATATATGAAAGATCATTTGGAACCATACTTTTCAAGAGAAAAGGAGTTTATTGTTATTAATTTTTTATTACTAATGATGGTGAAGGTTTTAAAGATAAATTAGTATCACAAATTATTTTAATGACTAAATAATGATTAGTACATTTCTTTATCTATTAATATTGTAGTTATTAAAAAATTTAAATTATAGAAATAATAAACTATAATACAGATAAAAATTCTTCTCATTTACAAACGAATCAATTTATAAAATTATATAAAGATTATGTACTAAAACTATTAAAAATAAAATTTTTAATTCATATTATCCCAAAATTTATATTACATTAATAAAAAACTAAAATTATATTGATAACCGTATAAATATTATATTAGATGGTCAAATAATAAAAGTTTAAATAAATTAGTAGATAATTATATATTATGAGATAATATAAAATACAAAAATAATTAACTATGGCCTTTGCAATATGATTTAATATATTCATACAAGGAAACAGGGGTAAGATCCAAAAAAGATAATACTGCATTTAATAGATAAGATGTTAAATCTGCTTTATACAGTATATTATTTCACATATGATATAAAATATATGCTATAAAAAGTATTAAGCCTTTGAAATATATTGAAGATCCAACCTTAAATTTAACAAATAATTGTATGAATATTTACAAAACTTCAATAAATTTTGTTAATAACTGGTCAATTAAAAACGAATAAAAAATTATTTAAAATAATATAAAGTTACATAATGCATGTATTATTTATTTCGTATATTGCTATGTTAAAACAGTTAATTCTTTGAAATCATATTTGAACTCTATATGAAAGTTTTATTCTATTTACTGTTGTTTCACTTTGTCAAAGTTATTTTACTTCTGCTATTGAACACAAGATGATGTTCTATCTGCAATAATTGTTAATCTTAAAAATAGACAATAGCATTCGAATAGGGCATAAAACAATGTGTAAAAAATACTTTTTATTTATAATTATTATTAATAAATTTATATAGCTCTGCAGTGTAATTCTGCAATTTTGGGATTACTTACCTCCATCACTGCCATTATATCCAATAATTGGACAGTAGTTTATGTAATGGTGAAATTTAAACCTTTCCCAAAAATAGATAATTCAACAACTATAAGATGTTTAGAGCTAAGATTTTTAACTGACAAAGCTGCTTGATAGTTTGTTACAATATGATTTTTGATGTGCCCATGTAGACTTTCTAGAGACATTCTTTATTCTCACATGTAATTTAGAATATGATCTTTTCACCGCATGACAAAAACTTGTCAAGTTTTCATCAATAAGAGTTTGGCTGAAAAATATGTCATGGATTATACAAATATGCTGCTCTATAATCAT
This sequence comes from Epiperipatus broadwayi, assembly GCA_028023455.1. Taxonomy (NCBI): domain Eukaryota; kingdom Metazoa; phylum Onychophora; class Udeonychophora; order Euonychophora; family Peripatidae; genus Epiperipatus; species Epiperipatus broadwayi. The sequence goes on from JAQFVV010012401.1 coordinate 5,941,193, forward strand.
CCTTGCCAGAAACATTATGAAATACAAGGATCATTTGTTGATCCATCCAGAGAACATGCAGTGCTAAGTAACCTAAAGTGTGTTAATTTGCCATAAATTATGTAAACTTCTGGAAATTTATTGAGTCCAACTTCAATGCCTAACCCAGGATTAACTAAAAACATGGATGTAAAATGTGTGCCTCTATTTTTTTTAAAAAAACAAAACATTTAAAATGAAACGAGTACAAAGATAAACATCATGATTTTCACCCTGGAAGTTCTAAAAATAAAAATACCATGGTAAAAAAAATCATTTTGAAACTTAATAAAAAAAAATCAATGTATTGAAAAGACCTTAAATAAATACAATCTGATTACTTTATTTAAATGTATTCCATATATATGTATTAGATGCTAAGTTAGTTTTATTTATTTGTTTTTATGTGGTTAGCTTAGTTTTAACTTTGTTTGGGTGTGCGTATACTGTGAATTAAATTTTAATTGTTGAATAAATGATTATTAATTTTAAAAATTAAATTCTCAGGTCTATTTTATTTATCAGCTTGTATTTCAAAATGTTCGCGTTAGCACTTTGTTTACCAAAAGAGAAAAAAAGATTTTTAATTAGAAAGAATGTTTAACCACCGAGCAAATGCCAGAATGTTCTAGTGAATTGAGGGTTTATGGTATATGAAATTGGTTTATTCAGTATGGTGCCCGAGTAAAGACTGAAAATGCATCCTTAGCCCAAATATATATTTTAAGCTCCACTTAAAGAATAATATATCTGCAGTGTTATAAAAGAATCAACACCTGATTTCTTTGTCTATGTAGACTGTTTTTGATAACTTTCACTACACTATTCTCATGCAAGGTAGGGACTGGATTTTGTTCCATTTTAACACCCTATGAAGAGATGTTGCAATCCTTTGCACTGTAATATATTTTCAGATTAAATTCTTATCTCAATGCATTCTTCACTTTACCTCAATCATATCAATAATATATATATATGAAAGTAATGCCCTCTCCTTTTTGCTGGAAAAAATATGAAGTATCATACAGCATTAAAACATTGGTATTATTTAGCTTTCTATTGAAAGTTTACATCAATCAAATATGAGTTTAGAAATTATTGTTTTATTGTACATGCTAAAAAACATTAAAAGTTTTTTCATAGTAACAATAAAAAAATAATAATCAAATGATATATTACTCAAGCATCAAAGTAAGTCATGTTTTAATCCAAAAACTTTTAATTCTAAAGTATTTCAATCTAAAATTACATGAAACTACACACGCCATAATGGTAATGATTCAGACTGCAAAAAGTTCAATATATGGCACACAAGAATATTATCAATTGAGTAAAATATTATGAAAATAATTTATTTTTAAAAGAATATATTAAAAGTAATATTTATGTGCAACTTTCAATGTTCATAAAAAGAAATATTAAAAAAAAAAAGGGTTTTAAAAATTGAGTTCCAATCTTTAACACTATCATAATAGTTTTCTGCAACCTGATATCAATACACATAAAAAAATACGAAAAATTGTAATAAAATATCATGTGTCCAGGGAATAATGAAAAATTGATGCATCTCTTCCCATCTATCAACAAAAAAGCAGAAAATGTGATGGAAAATGCTACCTCATATACAAATGAAAGGCATGTTCTTTCTTATATACATGGTAAAAATAATAAATTATGATTGAAAATAGAATAACAGAAAATAATTTCCTAAACTGATAAGAAAAAAAAAATACTATAAAATTATAAATTTTTGTATAATAAAACTTTTATAAAAAAAAAAAAAACTGTCCCCCAACATTATTTATTCTGAAGTTATTAGATGTAAAACTAATGGAATATATATTAGTTTTTATCACAGTCACCTCAAAGCATGTTTTTCAAATAGAAGCTAGAATTTTGTTACTGATAAAAGTTTAGAGGGGGAAAAAAAAATCATAAAATATTTATTTATTTAAGGTATATTCTTTATTAATAACACAAATTTTATATACACTTTTTACAAATAAACCACATGGTTTAACTATCAGATATACATAATAATTATTTCACTCTACTTTAAAAATCATAAAATATAATAATCATGAGAATAATAGATTTGGCAATATGATTTTTTAAAATTTTGAAACTGAACTATCAAATTAATTCTAACATGTTTGAAAATAATCTAATTTGGGGCAATCCCACAACTCATCATTGTTTGCAAATGTGACAGTAAAAAAAAAAATTAAAATTTTAATCCAATTTGTTGCAAAATCCTTTCATTAGTCAATGGTCAGCATATCTGCCTTCCAAGCAGTTGGCCCAGGTTCGCTTCCCCGTCAACGCATTTGACATGAAAAAAAAAAAAATCCTTTCATTATATTTCAAATCAATGCTGAATCTCTGGAATACTTTTAACACTGTCACAATAATCTAAAATCAAAAAAACTTAGAATGAATTAGTATTTTTCAAAAATAGCAACTATTTGTTTTTTTATCATCAAACATGATTAATTTTTGTCATTTCATAGACTTATTTTTCAAATAAAAAACTAATTATTTGATAAAAAAGAAAAAAAAAATACATATAAACTTTGAGTCAATTTTAGATATACTACCTGTGAATCAATGATGCCCATCAGAATGGAATTTATTTAAAATATATTTTTTGTGCTAAATTGAAAACAAGAGATGATACACCATAAAACTAACATTGAAAAACAAAAGCAAAAGCATTTGAAATTAAAGAAGCTTTAGAAAAGCAGATAGAGGGTCATAGAAAGCACCAAAATTAATTGTTGTTATTATAAGATAATATTACTTAAAAGTGAGAATCTATTGACTAGGTAAAAGATACCAGAATTTATTAACCAAATTACATTATGCTCAGGAAAAAAATCTGGACTGATTATAAAAATTTAAAATAAAAACTAAAAAAGGTGCAAAACTCAACAATTAATATTGCATACCTAAAATACATACCCAAATCTATCAAAATATATGATAGTTTACCTGTTAAACTCTGTATATTGGATCTCTAATTTTTCATTATTTTTTTATTCTTATTTATATGGCATATTTCTTTCGTATGACAGTTTTATTTCAGATGGGCAATTCCTTTGAAGCTTCTTTACACTGCTGAAGATGATATATGCTGGAAAAGTGGAAGGATGAACAATCCAATGGGTGATTATATATCCATTCATCTTAATTGAAGCATCAATAATATTTTTAGTTTATAGGAAGATTATAATATTTATAACTTTCAAGTAGTTGCTCATTCAGTATTTTTTAAATATTATTTTTTAGTATCTTTCAATTACTATTTAAGAATTCTTGACTCTCATTATCAATATTGCTTTTTTTAGTTTCAACAATTTAACTTCTCGATAGGCTTATCAGCAGAGTTCTAAAAAAAGCCCTTACAAAGTTAATAGCTAAACATGTGTACTACAAATTGAAAATATATAATCTATCATAATTGAATATGTAACTCAATTACTAAAATTTTTAAAAACTTGTATTATATAAAACTGATATAATCAAATATGCATGTCTTAATATTGTATCAAACACTCCTTTTTATTATCACCAAAGGCTTCACTAGGCCATTGTCAACCTAGAAAATTTGATTTACGATGATCAAAAAGTTAATGATGATAAATATAAATGCTGCCAGCTAAACCCAGGGAGAGAAAGAGATCTTAAATATTGTTCAGACAATTGAGAGACAGGACACAGAAACAAATGTCAGCCAAAAAACAAATATAATTATTAATAAATTTTAAGTTTTATTAAATTCAAAAAAAAAAATATTAGTCAAACAAAAATATAAAAGTTTGATCTAAATTCTACCCTTTATTTGTCAGAGAGTGCACAAGAGTATTGTGGCATTAAACACTTTGGCAAATAATTTTGCTTTCTCAACTAACTTATAGAGCTTTATAACGATCTTTCTGCTATCGATTTATCTACTCTTCAATTTCTATTTTCCTTTATTTAGAGATTTTAATAAAAATGATCTTGTATGGAAGTCAACGAACGGCGCAGAGCAAGTTTTCCTTAACTCATGAAAAATAACAGTCCAAAACAAGGATGTCATATGCTCTGTAAACACTCATAAGAAATAATGTTACAATATGACCCTTAAAGTTAATTCCATACAAGCAAAGAGAAAAGATTATAACTTTTTAATCTTTAATAAAAAGGAAATCTCAAAATCTCTATGGCTTAAAAAAAAAAGAACTATATAATCGCTAGCCAAAAGATCTATGGTTTGCAGGAAACGCAAACACACATTAAATTAAATTCAAATAACAGGGGATAGGTAATCTAAAAAGAAAAACTACTATTACCTGTCAAAGCTTTTAATAATAGTTAATACTAATAAAAATAATGAATATAAAATATCAATTCACAATACACTTTCCGACAAAGTGACAAAATATTCATTTAATTATCTACAATTTATGGATCATAATAGAAAATACAGATATTAAATGGAATATTTAGAAAACTATTACCAATAATCCTATCATATATTCATATTATTTTACTCTAAGGATAAAATTTAGAGATTTAAGTGATGGTTAAAATAGGAGAATATTCAGTTACCTTCCAGGCTTCAGTTTTTCCGTCTGATTTCATGCGAGCAGTATGTGCAAGGTTTAGTACACTATAGTAGTTTTTGACCTCCATTAATCTGGTAATGAAGTATGAAGGCAATCTTCAGGATCAGTTCTGGACTAGGAACTTAGGATGTGTTCATGTTGACATAATTTCGAGCTCCAGAGTTCATCTTGGAATTGCTTTAGCACAGGATACTTTTAATAGGATTCTTTAAAGTTGGTAGATTCTGCCTTGTCAATATATGATTGTTTTCTTTTTTTTCCTCCTCGAATAGTTGCTTTAGCAATTATCAATCAGCACCTCCTATAAAAATCTATATCTCAGAAGTCCGTAGCAAATATAAAATTATATATCTGCAGTCAAAAATTAGCAAATAATAAAATATAAAAATCAGCAGTCCGCAACTAGCAAAAATAGAATTTCTTACATCAGCAGTCCTCAATTAGCAAATAGAAATTATCTATATTAGCAATCCACAATTGGCTAATCTAAAATATATATCCCATCAGCAGTCTGCAATTAATGAATATAAAATATATGTATCACAATCAAGAACACAGAGCTTTTATATGCAATTGTTATTTTCCGCCAGATCTTAAAATCTCACTGGAGTTAGTCTCTATCTCCCAACAGATCTTAATTAAAAGTTTTAACCAGGATTAGTCCCTTATCTTATGCTAGATCTTAATTTAAAGTTTTTTTAACCAGGGCTATTTTTTTTTATCTTTTGTTTTTCATTTTTTTTTTAGTACCATTTTTAATAAATTAAAAAATGAGTTTCTGTTTTTAAAACAAACAAACAAACAAACAAAAAAAGTTATCTCAATCAAAACTTTTAAATTAAAATGTTTTTACAATTTCCATTAATAACTGAGTACTTGTGTTATAGCACATACACCTGGGTCTCGTTTTATGCGGTAAATATGTTCCTCAGAAAACGCGCACAAAAGAAATTGCACAAAAATAGACTTAACTTACCTTGAAAAATGGGGGATATGTTCCAGTAATTTTCAGAAATCATATAAAAGCAAAGCAACAAGGAAAAATTACTTTAAAATTCGCATTAAAGAAATAAAGTATGACTAATAAAAAATTTCAAATATTTGAAAAAAATTAATACAAGACAAACTTTTTTTATTAACTACAGTATTTAATCTTACATTTTTTCATACATATTTTAATCATTACTGCTATTTGACAATATGTGTTCATTTGTGAACTGGTAAGAAATCAGATTCGTGATGTGATGTACAACTAGTGCCACTTTCAGTTTTCTTCTGTGTTAATGGTTTTCTGTTTCTATATTAAAAAATGAGAGCACAATCAAAACAAAAAGATTATACATTATCATTAAAAAGATTATTTTCAGTTTAAAAAATCAATAAAATATTCAATATTTATTTTAACAATCTAAAAAATAATTTCTGTTATATCTCACAAAATACGTTTTAAAAGTTTAAAATTTTTGAATATTTATTGCGATATTTTTATACATATGTATAAATCTATTATTATTATTTACTCATTAGTATAAGTAGGTTAATTACATAGAAGCTAAGATTCTAAATACAACTTCAGGCCATATTCACATTAGCTGCTAATATAACATTATATTTTTGAAGAAAGAAAAAAGTATTTCAAGTCAAAATAAGTTATTAATAATTCAAATTTCTTGATATCTAATAAATATAGTGAAATATGAAAGATATTATGAAGAAATATGAATCACATAACTTCAAAATCCCATTAAAATAATCCGCATAAAACAAGACCCAGATGTACTCTTAATGAATAAAAAAATTTTTTTTAAATACAATTTTCTTTTCTTTTAAAATCTTTATAAATATACATTTTAGTTTTGATTTCACGGTTGCTTTTGAAGCAGATAAAGTATCCAATTCAATATATTATATATAAATGTATAATTTTCAAAGTAAATAAATGGTAAATTAGAATTTATTCATGAAAAAAAAAATGAGAAAAGAATACTAATATAATATATAGCTTAAAAAAGATTAATATGCTTATGAATAAACAGAAAATTGCTTGCAAGGATAGCAATTATAATTAAATAAAAAAGTATTCATGTGATGTTCTCTAGAACAGAATTTCTCAAACTGGAGATTGTGAATTTTGTCATGTAAATTCGTGAAAATAAATTTCAAATTTTTAAATTAGATAATTAGACTTATTTCTAGTCACAAATATATTTTTTAAAGTTTAATGTGAAAATGTACACATTAGATTATGTATCATGATCTTACATATTATTAGCACTATCAACACCAGTAAATATCCCTACTTCATCTTTGTAATGAGTATTATTGTTTTTGGTACAATTGGCAATTCTTCATTAAAAATTTAACTATTATGAATAAGATAAAAAAAATGTATTTGTACAGATCAGTCATTGAAGAGAGTGAAGACACATGGCAGAAATGCCTACACCATTTTCAACATTAGATGGCAAGAGGCAAAAAATATCATGTAAAAAAAATTCAGAAATATGATCTTTCTTAAAATATAGATTTCAACCTTCATATAATGATCTATTAAAAACAGTTATCAAATGATTGTATGAGACCTAGAAAACTTAGATGCCATTTAATACTATGCATAGAAAATTTAAGAGTAAGACAATTTGGTTTTTTGGTCAATTAACCAATAGCAATAAAAATTGTTGAAACTATTCATGATTCCGAAATATCAAACTTTTTAAAAAAATTTCTATGTCCAATGATATGACTAAAAAAAGAATATATAACATTGCCATCAATATAATGTCTATGATATTATCATGAATCAAGCAAAAAATACTTTCTATACAACTTGATGAGTCAACTGACAATATTAATGTTAATTTAATAGTTTTTGTTAGATATCTCATTATTTAAAAATTCATGAAGATCTGCTATTTGATAAAAATTCCACCAGGACAACTAAAGGAAGGAATAAATTTGAAATGGTGCACCCATGGAACTGTAGACATGATCTGATTTCAAGAATACGGGAAAATTAAGAAAGATTTATTCAAATGCAAAACATGATATGTAGCATTATCCACAGAAAAAATCTAATATTACAACAATTGCTTAATAAAGTTTTATTAGACATTTCCACAATAGTTAATTATATAAAAAGTAACACCACTAATACATAAGAATCTTTTGAATTTTATGTCAAGAGATGGACTCCAATTATAAACCTTTCATATACTGCATAGATGTTACGACTACCCCACAATAATTCTAAAAAATTTTAATATTAAAAGATGAATTACAAATTTTTCATTTCGGTAAAAATCCCACATTAGCATCTCTTTTTTTTTTATCAAATTTGTTTCCATCTGGTGGATTTTTCCAAAAAAGGAAATGAATTAAATTTTTTTCTGCAATGAAAAAGTATCACTATATTTTAAACTCTAAACACAAAATTGCAACAAAATAAACTTTCTGCATGGTTTAGAAGTGTTAAGGATATTAATATAGCAAAGTTTGCTTCTCTCCATGAATTTCTTGAAGAGAATAAAATTTTATTATCAACAGAAAGTAAAAGAATAACCATATCATAAATTTGATTTTTTTTTTTTTTTACGATGTTCCTAACTTAATTAAAATAAAAATATATGATTGGATAAGAATATCTTTTGCTCTATCTCTACAGTTTAACAATTTCCCATGAATAACTCAAGAACTAATTGACTTCAGAGCAAATACAAGCCTTCAATCAGAATTTTGTATTAAGGATTTGTCAGAATTTTGGATCCAGTGACAAAAAGAATATCCTTCATTGATAAACAGTCTTAAATATTCTAGATCTATTTGCATCCACATATCTTTGTAAAACAGCAATTTCATCACTATTAGTAATTAAAAATAAGCTTAGGTCTTATTTATCAATGGAAAGTAGGGGGAAAATCTAAGAATTGCTATGTCAAATATTTAATCTGATATTGATTTTTTGTGCAGTAATATTCAAACACATTCATACCATTAAACTGTTATTAAAATCCCCTTAATTGTAATCATCAATTTTTGTTCTAATTTTTATTAGTGAATTTTATTATTCATATTTCATGACCTTTATATAATTGTTTCAACATTTTGTATTATAAAGAAAATATAAATAATTAAATTATTTAAAAAAACTAATGCAATTAATATTGTATGTATATATATTATTGAAATATAATTGTTTTGTTATTATGAATTATATTATATTTAAAATCAAAGAAATGTAAATGTATAAATCATTTAGGACAATTTCTCCTAAAGAACACAACTATGACTTAGTAGGAGAAGAATGACACTTTGCTTAAATACATTTAATTTGTATAAATAAAATTCAATAAATTTGTACAATAATAATAGCATATGCTTTTATTAAAATTTTTCTCTTTCAAAGTTTGCAAATGTTTCTAAATATTCCACGACAATCTTTATGTCAATGAATATGAGCAGCATTGCTCTAGAAACTCATTCATATTCTAAAGTTTATCAATAAAATCTAAACTCATCCTCATTAGTAGAAAAATTAGCAGTAAAATAAAACTAACTATCAGCAAGAAAAAAAGAAGCATTAATATCAAGAAAATATAACTCTGTACAATATTGTTATACAATTTCTGAGATCAATGACTTTTCCTTAAATAATTGGCAAGATCTTCCACTTCTACTATGCACCAAGTTCGCAAATTTCTAAATGGATCATTTGTTATCCTGATAAATAGTGTCAAGTTTTGTTCTAGAGAAATCCTGAATCATTGAAACTTCATACTACTCATGAATATGAAATAAGTAAACTCTTAGATATATAGTTCTACACTATAGAAAAAAATTTAACAGAAATTCAATGAAAGCAACATTTCATAAAGAGTAATTTATACAAAATGTAATCAAAGAAAAACAAAATTGACATTGAATTGAAGAAATAGTAAAAGTGTACAATATTGAAATTAAAAGTAGCCCTTTTGCTTCGCTATAGAATAGTATTCAAAATAATAAAGATTACTGAAAATGCAATTCAAAAAATCAACAAGAAAATATATTGTCAGTAAGAGACCTATCTTTTCACACTACATGAACATTTGAAAAAAAAATTCTAAAACAGAATATTTCTTATTTCTAATTGTATTGTCACTACAACTAAAGCATTGTATTCTATGGCATTTCAATCATTTCATGAAAAATAACATTGAAAATAGATCAATTTTAATTATATAATTGTTAAATGTTTTTTTAAATTTAATTTAAACTTTTCAAATACATTCAAATAGTAACTTATAATATATAGAATTAGTATATAACAATATTCTGAGTGACATTATTTGCCTTTCTTCAAGTATTCCTGACTTGATTAATGACAATACTAACATGAAAATCAAATTAATGATATTTAGATTCATAAAAATTAAGTTTAAGATGATGCTAGACTATTCTGATAAAGGCAACAGTCAGAAGAAATTTTATATACTTATTTATGAGACTTTTACTGATTTCTCCATTTCTTTAAAAAAAAGGTTATTGACTAGTTCCCAAACATAATGGATTATCATTATTAAATTGACTCGTGATTATTTGCTATTGCCATGTGAACAGTTTCTTTAAACTTTCTTCTATTTATTTTTTCTTGTCTGTCCAGAAACTTTCCCAATCGAAGACATTCATTAATTAGTAAATGCATGTCTGCTTATTTGGATAAATCTGTTTTTATTTCCTTTCAATCATTATTCTGTGTCTTTTTAATAATTTTTCAATGGAGTATTCACCAATATATATATAACCTTCCATATTCACATGGTATTTCATAGATGCAGTTTTTGTTTTTCTGAATTTCAAGTTTTGTAAAAATTGAGTTCTTAATAGTCTGCCATAGCTTTGGCAAGCTATCCTGATATACATCAAATGATCACCATTTCTTATGCGTCCTTTTAACTGTTATTAAAACAGGCAAAACTCACTACATGTATTGCCACTCACAGCAAGCTAGAGTAATCAATGGATGCCAGAAGGCCTGTGCATAAAATTCCCATTTAGTGCATACTCATCCAATATCCCCAGACTAGTTTCTGGCTTGTGGATCCTGATATACTGATTGCAGATTTTCTTTAGTTGTCAGCTATCCTTGGTATGTACAAATACACTATATTATATGCTATATATTGCATTATTTTTATTATTTTTTGTAATACGGTGATAAAGAATGCATTGATAAAAATATTTTTAAAAAACTGAAAATTCTATCACAGTTTCAATAAATAATCAAAAACAATGACATTATTTCAGCAAAACTATGGTTTTAGCATATAATTAGTATAAATACCACTTTTTTTTTTTTTGGAAAAAAGAGATCATTGGTACAAATAATTGAAAATTTGGATGGTAGGTTCTTGGATAATTGAAAATCTATAATACTTTTTATTATTATTTAAAATTACTATAATATCTACATTTTTAAAAAAAAAACAATGAATATACATTATAGTGAAAAGGAAGAGAGAATGATAAATGAGAGGCAATAGGGCTAGCTTTCTTTGTTTAGAAATGTATGCTTGTTAGCTTTATTGCATAATATAGTAATAAACAATACAAAATTTAAATTATTTAAAATCAATAAAAGATATATCATTTTACACAATTTTAATTTTTACAATTTATGTTTAAAAATCATTACATATAAACTAATATAAAACAATGAAATAAAATAAACACAAAGGCTTTCTAAGTAGGATGTTAACATGGAATAAAATTAAAAATTTAATTATATATATTGTTATTAATTCATGTTTAACACCTCGTATCTAATTCATATTCACTAATATAATAATAATAAATTTGATTATAGTCTTTGAAAACTATTAACAATATTTTTTTTCATCCATGTTCAATATATAAAATTTTATAACTATATATGACTTGCTTTATTGATTATTGCTGAAATTCTTTATGCAGATGTAGTATACAGAAATGTACAGCAATATAGTCACAATAAATAATATGTAATAAATTGTTTTTCTCTTCACTAGTGAAAATTGTAATTATAAATATGTGACGGACTTTTTTCGCATGCATTAGTGAAGCTATAATTAAAATAAATAACAACAGTATTCATTCACAAATCAGACCTATTACACATTATTTTAAGTATAATTATAGCTTCACTAACGCATGCGGAAAAAGTCGCATATTTATAATAATAAATAATATGATAAATTATTAAAAATTATATTAATATAAAGAATTCAAATTTTAACATTTTCTATTTCATATTAATCTTAAACAGTTGTGTAATCATCTATCCTATTTTATATACATCTAATTTATAATGGGTATTCAATCTTATTATCTTTTTATTTTCTTCATAATCATCAATATCCTGGAACATATTCTATCTGCATAATCTTACTTCATTATTATTTTTTTTAAAAAAAAGTAAAAGTAATACATTTAACAAATATTTGTCTTAAATAGCATGAAGTCCTCACAGATCTTTTTAACAAAATAAATACAAGTTTCAGCTTATAATTAAATACATCTGCAAATATTCAGTGAACAAACTCTTTTTTCCTTTTTTAAATTATAATTACCATAGTTTCCAAAGGTTCTGAGTAAATTAAGTCTTAATGAAAGAGTTAAAGTTCATAAGAGTTGAATTAAAAATAGATGTATATTCATAAATGTAATATAGGTCATAAAATATTATTTGACAATGCAGAGATTATCTTTTATGACAAGAGTAAAAGAAATTTTGATGATAAAATTGTTTGAATCTGTAAAGACATCCTTTGATGTTAAAGGAAGTTGGTTTTTGAAGTGAATGGTGAGAAGACTATTTTCTTTTATATATATATGTTGTATATTTAGTTGAATTTCACTTGAAAATCTATTTGTTAATAGATGAAACCAAAAATGATTGTAGAAGAATTTTAGTAAAATTTCAGGTTTTGGCTAGTATTGTAATGTTATATAAATTTCTATTTCATAAAAATAATAATACTTGAAAATTTGTAAAGAAAATCTTGAATTTAATTAAAATAATGGAAGCAAGAAGAATTATGAAAAAAAAATCTAAAGAAATATTTTTAATTAAGTAAATAATGCATTAAAAAGTAAAAAAAAAAAAATTCTTCAGTTTTCACAAACAAACAAAAATGTGTTCCCATAAATTACATATATATTTTTCATATACTTACTATAGCAAACAAGGAATATTAAGTTTAAATGTTTAAAAAAAAACCCTTAAAAATTGATAGAATTCAACATGCTTTTATTTCTGAAAACTGAAAAAAAATGTTTTACTTTTTAGTGTGTTCATGTGAATAAAAGCATTTCATTGTTTTCTATATATAATACTGAATTATCAATATAAGATAAATTTATTCAAATTTGAAAGAAAACTAAAAAAAGAGAATAAAAATATATAATAATAAATAAATAAAATAATCAGTTGATTCAGTTTTCAATAAATCATTTAGTTTTAAATTACAAGGAGTGTCACTATATACCACACTGGTATCAATGTTGCACATAAAATTAAGAATTTACACTTAATTTTTAGCAAAATTATTTGCAAAATATTAAAAAAAGATAGTGTCATCAGTTATACTATGAAAAGTTTCAACTAGATCAGAAATCGATAAGTGAATTAAAATTAAGTTAACAGGTTGACAGACCAAAAAAACAGAATAAGTTAAATAAAAATGAAATAGATTAAAATACTTTTTAAAATCTTTAAAATAAAAAAAATGTTTACAAAGTTTAAAGATTTAAAAAGATAGTTCTGTTCATAGTTAAATAAAATTAGTGATATTGACCAAAGAAACTAAATAATGGAGTAAATATAAGAAATAAAAATTGCTTCAATGCATATATGAATAGCATATTTAAAGTAAACTCATTTTATTATTATGTTCCTAGAATTTTTAATTTGTTTCGACTTTAGAAATGGGAATTGATCATTAATTTCCATAAAAAAAAATAAAAAAAAATAAACCCCAATGTGGAACAATCATTTCTCTCAAAATCAATAGAATCCCAATCTTTTTCTAAGGAAAATGTATTGTCATAGTTATGGATTGAATATTTATTTTTAAGCCAGCAATATAAAATAATGGAACAGAATTTAAAGTGCTTCTAAAAATAAAAAACTTGCTCTGTATTTTAAACATTTAAAAAGTTGAAAATGAATTTCATGAAGAATTTTGTTATGATTAATGAAATAAACTATCTGATTTTTCACTTTAAAGTTTATCCTCCAAAAGTGCCTAATGGTGGAAAAACTAATGACTAATTAATCCAAGACATTTTCAATTTTCTTAAGTATGTATTTTATTAAATTATATCAAATTTATATAAACTATATTATGTGCTTTTAATATTATATTTATGATCCCAAGGATCATTGTGAATATCTTTTTTTTCTGTTCAAATAAATTAAATTAGTATAAATATAAAATTTTCATATCATTAAAAAGTAAAAATATATATAAATACATGCAAATTGGTACCGTAAGCAAATATATTCTCAGCATATTTTATTTTAAGTATAGTATATTAATGATATTAAACTCAAAAAAGTTTACAATTATTTAGCATAAGGAACAATAAAAGTGTAAGTGGATTTAAACGTCAGTAATGATTGATGAAGTTAGGTTTAAAATACAATTTTATTTAACAAAACAATTTTATTAAATCATAATTAATTCAGGTAAAATTATATGATAAACTGTATGAGCTCAGTTGGCACTCAACTTGAGCATATGCAATGTGAGAAATAGGCATTTAACAACCATAGTTTAGATTGATACATATCCAAGTAAGTTTGAATGTATAAAAATATAGCATCATCTACATGTAAAAAAATGAAAAAGCAACTTTGATGTTTATATTTGAATTTAATGAAAATGATGAAGTAGACATGAGCTGATTATATGTTTGTACATCCAGATCATCACTTTAAAATTGTAAATGACTAAGTGCACTGAGGAAATGCCCTGCAGACTGTGAAAAGTCAAAGTTTTAAGCCAAAAAACATCACATGACCACCATTTCTTATGCTTGTGCATAACTGTTGTTAAAACAGGCAAAACTCACTATACGTATGCCACACACAGCAAGCTAGAGTAATCAATGGATGCCAGAAGGCTTGTGCATAAAATCCCCATCTAGTGCCTACTCAGCCAATATCCCCAGACTAGTTTCTGGCTTGTGGCCTTCGTCAGTGAGGAGCCTTGGATCTGAGAGCACTGCATCTAGATCTTAGGATCTAATGCAACCCTCCAGCAACCACCTTTTATCTCCATTTAACTACAAAACTATGAGTCTTAAACTGAAAACACTTTAATGTTTCCAATTCAAGCCCATCAACTTATATAGTTATATGGGTCTGAACCCAATTCAGTTTCCATACATTTTGGTGTCTTTGGTTCTTTAATAACCACAGCCACCAATATCCTATTAGGCAGGATTGGTTTTAAGCCAATAAACATCACATGACCACCATCTCTTATGCTTGTGTATAACTGTTGTTAAAACAGGCAAAACTCACTATTCGTATGCCACACGCAGCAAGCTAGAGTAATCAATGGATGCCAAAAGGCTTGTGCATAAAATCCCCATCTAGTGCCTACTCATCCAATATCCCCAGACTAGTTTCTGGCTTGTTTTGCCTGTTTAACAACAGTTATACACAAGCATAAGAGATGGTGGTCATGTGATGTTTATTGGCTTAAAACCAATCCTGCTTAATAGGATATTGGTGGCTATGGTTATTAAAGAACCAAAGACACCAAAATGTATGGGAACTGAACTGGCTTCAGACCCATATAATTATATAAGCTGATGGGCTTGAATTGGAAACATTAAAGTGTTTTCAGTTTAAGACTCATAGTTTTGTAGTTAAATGGAGATAAAAGGTGGTTGCTGGAGGGTTGCATTAGATCCTAAGATCTAGATGCAGTGCTCTCAGATCCAAGGCTCCTCACTGACAAAGGCCACAAGCCAGAAACTAGTCTGGGGATATTGGATGAGTAGGCACTAGATGGGGATTTTATGCACAAGCCTTCTGGCATCCACTGATTACTCTAGCTTGCTGTGTGTGGCATACGTACAGTGAGTTTTGCATGTTTTAACAAAAGTCAAGGTTAATATGCACAGTCAAATTAAAGTCAAATTTGAGTAATTTTTTCATAATAACTAGAGGTGAGTAAAGAATTATAAATATCAGATAAGTAGCTAAAAGTACTGTTTTCAGGCAATTCTTTTATTTATATATGATGTAGTCACATCAATTTTTAATAAATAGATAGTGCTAGAAAAATAAAGATCTCTTATTATTGCTTAAAAAAGAATACATACGACACCCAAGAAGAGGTTTCCCAAACATCACATCTTAAATAAAAATCAATAAGAATATTTTCACTTAAGAGCAAATATTAGTAAATGCTATTAAATACTTGATGGTGAGTAGCTACAAAAAAAGATAAATATGGCAAAGTGTGACATGATAAGTAAAAACTTATTTATCATAGAAAGTGCATGTAACTATCCATATAATATTATATTCTTAGATAGATACTATTTCAAGTCAACAAATATGCATGGTTACTATAATTAATGTAAGATCTGCATAATATCTTAATAATAAATGCCATGCATATATTTCTTTTAACCACAAACGAATATGTAAACTACACAACTCAATAGATAAAATTTATTAGTCATAGATGAATATTAATTAAAGATTGGTCACTTATAAAAATTAATACCTAAAGAATTATTTGAATTCATGAAATTAAAGTAAAAGTTTTTACATATTGGAAGAAATTAAAAGCAGTTCTGAGAAATTTTCTTTTAATTGAAAGATAATCAACCTTAAATAATAAATGCTCAGCAAGTGACAATCTATTTCTTTCTTTTTTTTTACTGCAAAATTACATTTATTAATTTAATTGTTTCATTGAACTAGATCTTTACAATTACAATATTTAATTGACAGCAAAAAAAAAAAAAAAGATATATTGACTAGGTAACTACAAAAAAAAAAAAAGCATTAATTATGTATTATATAATGTATCAAACATATAATATGTTCACTTAAATGAACTTTTTTTAAATTGCTATATTTTGATTTAATGAATCATAATTCAAAAGGATGTTGATCTCAATACCATTTTAATATGGCTATTGCTTTCATAAAATGTTTAAAAGTATCAGGGAAAAAAATAATAATAAAGCAACTATATTATTCTAATAAACAAATTATGCATTATATTTGCATAGATTAATATTTTTGTTCAATAATAAAATATCCTTTAACTATCACTAATTTTCAGTTTTAAAGTCCTGTGCCAACCAGAGTAATCAATGAATGCCAGAAGGCTTGTGCATAAAATCCCCATCTAGTGCCTAGTCATCCAATATCCCCAGATTAGATTCTGGCTTGTGGCCCAGCGCTTAGATTGAAAATATTATTGTGTTTTCAATTTCATTCTCATAGTTTTGTAGTTAAGTAGAGATAAAAAGTGGCTGCTAGAGGGTTGCATTAGATCCTAAGATTTAGGTGCAGTGCTCTCAGATCCAAAGCTTCTCACTGATGAAGGCCACAAGCCAGAAACTAATCTGGGGATATTGGATGAGTAGGCACTATTTAGGGATTTTATGCACAAACCTTCTGGCATCCATTGATTACTCTGGTTAGCACAGGGTGGCACTACTGTATGGAGTTTTGCCTGTTTATCTTTTAATAACCAATGTGAAGTTTTATAATAAATTTTATAAGTTTTTTATCATTATTCAATATAATAGCCTATATTTATAAAAGATTTTTTTATTTATGAAATATTTTAAGAAATCAACTGTATTGTTTGTGATAAAACGATATTTTCGGTTGTTTCTAAACACCAAAGCCTGCATTTAATAACAATTATACATTTTATAATGATATTAATCAATAAAGTTTGTAATCACATTCAATTAATTTGTTATGTTATTTTTATTTATTTGTACCAAGTTACATATCAACACAAAATATCATTCTTTCCTTAACCCTAGATGCATTTTTTTTATTCTAAAAATATGTTGATTTTCTTTGTTATCTTTCATTTACTATCATCATTATGATTACACTATATTTAGTACTTTCTATAAGGAATTTACAACATGGACTCATGTTCCTTTGTCAATTTAGTTGGCCTATATATAATTGAAACTGAAATGCTATGTGTCTCAAATTTTAAGAGCAGATGAACAACGTGGCAGCAAAAATGTATTAAAGGGAGGAGGGATATTTATTATAAAAATTGGAATTTAAATGTTATTAGCAATAACTAGTGTTGCAGGACTTTCTCATTTGCAATTTTGTTATGTAATAAATAACATGAATATATTAATAGCTAGACAGAATAAGTATAGATATGAATATCGAAGGATAAGACAAATTGTATCTAACCTATCCTATTCTGGGTTCAAATGGTGGACATTAGTGCTTAATTAATAAATGGCTTAATAGTATATTCAAAATAAAATTCCTAATTAAATCTTCTTACTCAGATTTTTAAATTAGTATAATGTTCAATTTTGTTTTTAACATCATCACATTATCATGTCAAAATATGTGATTATCATTTGATCATTATGAGAATATAACATATCAAGCAATCCATAAGTTTATTAATTTGCAATAAAAATAATACTTTAGTCAGTATAGCTCTCCATTGCATTGCCAATCACCTGTTTTTACCTCACATTAGTAAATCAGTACTATAGATATAGCTTATTATTTTTAGCACTTATATTCAATTTTTATAATCATTACTAAAAAACAATACAATGCACACTAGTCATGCATATTATAACCAAAAACTCGGTCATCAGTAAATTATAGCCCAATGTTGGAAAGCCAAAAACTGTAACCGAAAAGCTCTTATCCCATATTGTAATAGACTAAGTTCATGCAATACAAAGCTATTACCATACAATCCGGTTGTCACCAGGGTACACCTCGAAGGCTAATCACAGCATTAATTGAAGATATGTCGAGTTACCTAAATAAACTGTATTATTTTAATTAACTATAATTCTCCTTAATTATTGGAATTTTAAAATGGCACTCCCAAATTTTAATTTATAACTATTCTTTTGATGACTGTTTCATAAAACCACACTATAATCTTAATTTACAATTTTATTTGCGTTTGAGACCCGATGGCAACCACAGACAAGATGTATAATCTGTGACACTGTCAATCATTACGTGATGAATATGGGCCATTAAACCAGATAGTAATAATTATAATCTGGGCCATTAAACCAGATAGTAATAATTATAATCTGCTCATCAGGTTTAAAATACAGAAATGCTATATAGGGTAAATGCTCTGCAATGAAAGGTAAACAATATGAATTTTAAGTTATTTCTTCATTAACCCAAATATTAAATTAAATCAATAGCAATGAAATTCTTAGGGATAGATAAGGAGACATCTGTTATAGTTTTAGAAAAACATGTTCAATTGTTCTACTGGCTAGCAAATTTATTATTAATTTAGGTATTAATATTGCAAATATCAATAGAGGTAACAGATTCTGGATATATTCCAAAATTGACAAAGCAAAGCAGCAGTGATGCAGAAGGTAAATGGGATTTTATTATATCTTATACATCACAAAATACCCAAGAATAAACAGTAAAATACTCTCTAGATATTCAGTAAACCTTGTATACATCATCATCAGGGACAATATGTGCTCTATTTATGGATTATTTACTATGTTGGATTTCTGACTCTATATGTGACTAATAGCAATGGTACAAATAAGTTAGGTTATCAAATTAACATTTATTTATGACTCAATAAATATGAAAATAGTAATTGGTTAATAATATTCATAATTTTATATAAACTAAATAACATAAAATAACATCACATATAACTGTTCTACATGTACAATGTACATTAATTGGTTAAGTAAATAAACAAAATAAAATAAAATGCTATCACATGCACTTATTTCTGTACATGGATATGTGTGCAAGTTTCAGATAGTACAATTTAAAATTTATTACAAATGTATTGATTTTTATCCTTATGGGGATGAGAGAGATTCAAATTCAGACAATGGCACTTCCAATATGTCAAAACCAGAACCAATGCACCTATACCAAAATTATAATAACAATGACAACAATTGGAATTGATAAACCTATGGAATTTGACTATAATGAGATATGAAATCAAAAGAAATTTAAACTCCAACTCAGCTGAATTGGGATATCATATAATTTACCTATAATAAATTATGACCATAATTCACTTAAATGACCTTTTATGGCTGATAACAGAACATGTGCAACAAACATTAAAAGGAGTGAAACAATGTAAGTATTATAATGTATGGAGACTCTATTCAAACATACATATGTACAATGAGGGTCAGTGATATACCTGTGGGTGTGTCCATCCACACAAGGAATAACAAGCAGTAAGTACCCTGTGAGTTGTTTAAACCATCATCAAAGCAACTAGCATAATTGCAGAATGTTCAGTGGATTAACCATTAGCACTGAAACAAACTTAAAGAATATACGAAAATAATGGTAATGATTGTTCTGCGGATTAACCACCAGCAAAGAACAATATGAAGAATAAGATCAAATGGCAAACAATTATTCTGCAGGTAGACCAGCAACACAGAATGATATATAGAATATAACAAAATTGCATACAATTATCCTATAACATTAATATAATCTGAACACTTGCAGATAAAATAGAAATAAATAACCCTCATTAATTTACCAAATTGGAAGGCACGGGCTATTTTATAAATGTAATTCAAGACCAAAAGATATCATAAAATTGTATTACAGGAAACAAGAGATAACGGCCAACCATAGATCAGATAGTATAAAAAAATATTACCTAATATTACAACATGAGTATAAACAAGGAATCCTAGAAAGACATATCAGATTAAGCCATGTGTAATGATACGTTATAGATTCATTGAACTAATCATGAAACCCTTCTGCAAGCGCTGTTCCCTAAATTGACTCTTGTCAGTCCCTACACCCGACTTAACAATTATTTTACACAATAAATTATATATACCGTGAAATCTAAATATTTATAAGATAATATAAAATACAATAGAGCATAAAATGCATGTTCATTAAATTACTACACTTGATTCAAGTACATGTTATTTAAATCCATTGGCTATTGGCCAATCAATTAATAGCGCACTTCTTAAACTTAATTACAAATATGATTCAAATAAATATTTCTCCTTTTTTTTAAAAACAATGTAGAAACTTAAAAGTTGATTATATGCTTCTTCATCTCCATTTATAAGGAATATTTATAAATAAGTTACTCTATACTAGGTTTTCTGAAGATCTAAGATATTTTGAGAGGCATGATATATCTAAATTTTAATCAGATTACCCTCAAAGATAATGAAATTGTATGGCTTTTCTTTAATTTATTAGAGCCAGGGCAAAGAATGATAGTTTAAGCATATAATTATCCCGCATGTACTATAACAGTCAAAATGTTAGCTGTCATTTCTTTAAACAACTATATTGTTTCTAATATAAGTTCGAAGTGGGATTATATTTAACTCTTCTTCGTTCAGGCACTAGCATACAAAATATTATGACGGCATTTTATTCTGTACATATAAAAAATTACTAGAGGTATTAGAGTCGTGAAATAAAACACTATATCCCAAAGTCAAATATTGCATTCTATTCCACATATATACACCTGGGTCTCTTTTTATGCGGACTTATTTATAACACAATTTTGAAGTTATGCGATTCATGTTTCACCGGAAGTTGAACTCCGATAATGCGCTATTATTTTAAATAATAAATTCTGCGCACTTATGTCATATTGAAAGTAATAGCACATTATTGGAATTCGACTTTCGTCTTAGTAATTTCAATATTTTCAGTGCTTTATAATAGTAAGATTTTATGCAATAATGAAATTAAAATCATGATTTCCACATTTTATGTATACACACATTAAATTTTACAAGATTATAATGTAAATTTGTTCAAACATTGTGCGTGTTAATTTTGCATTTTAAATCACATTCTGTTTTTGCTTTTTAAAAAAGAACGTAATCAATTATTAATCATTTAGTGTCCGCAAGTTTATTTTTAAAAGGTGAGTAATAGCAGTGGGCACAATTAAATTTGACAATTAAAAATTAAAATCTGATTTTTAATTGTAATTAACAATTTAAAAATTACTTACGGCGACTTGAAATTAATGTGATGTAAAACGAAATTAAACGGAATTGAAAATTAAAGACAAAAATAAGAATTTAATTTTTAGTTGTTAGTTTTAATTAAATTTTTCCCAGCAGTGGTGAATAAATGTCTTTTTATTATCATAAGTCTAAGTTCATAAACAATTAATAAAATCATCATCTCAAAGATTAATTACTAATTACGTTGTCAACAGAAAACCATTAACACAATATGAGAGTGAACTTGGCGCTAGTTGCATTTCCTCTTGTGAAAAATCTATTTTTTACCAGTTTGCAAACGAAACTGTTTATCAGCAAATAGCGATAATAATTAAAACGTGTATAAAATAATGTAAATTACTGTACTATAAATTATGCATAAAAATATATTATTTTGAATAAAATTAAATATTATAGTTAAAAAAAGTTTGTCTTGTATCAATTTTTTTCAAATTTGAAATTTTTTTATTAGTCATATTTTATTTCCTTATATTTTTTTTTGCGCGAATTTTAAAGTAAATTTTACGTTGGTGCTTTGCTTTTACGCGAGTTTTGAAAAATCACAGTCCGTATCCTACCTTTTTCAAGGTAAGTTACGTCTACTTTTGTGCAATTTTATTTGCGCGTTTTCTGAGGAACCTATATATCGCATAAAATGAGACCCAGGTGTATCACTTTCCCATATGTGTTAAAATTTGTGAGAGCAAAATTTATTCAAAGTTAAGTACAGTACTTCGTTTTGCACTTTCACAACACTACTATGGGATTAAAATTATGAAGGTAAACTTTAGCATAATCTGCAAAAAATAAGAAGTTTCAAATAGACTGACCTTTTAGAGCTGCTATTCCTGTTGTTGCAATTGACAATAATTCCTGTGCATTTCAGTTGTAGACCTTGCAGAAGATTATCAACAAGTAGATTTACAGTTGGTGGACCTGAACAGATTTGTTAGGATTTAGTTATACATTTTGCTATTCATACTTGATAATATTACAACTTAAATTATTTAAGAGAGGTTTTAATTTAACTTCCTTCATTATCTTTACAAACTTTTTTTTAAAAGAGAAGTTTTCGTTATATGTTTTAACAGTAAAAAAAAATTTTTTTTAAATTTTTATTATACACTTGCTGTCATTACAGCAGTTCTCAAAAAAAAAAAATCTCTCTGGCAGCTCTAATTTTTTCTTAGCCAATTAAATTTCTTCTCATTTGCATATCTGTCTTAAAAAATGAAAATGAAAAGAAAGAAAAAAATGTGTTTATCTTACCTTATTCTATAAGTTAATTTAAAAGAAATTAACTAAATCCTTCAATTAAACCAAAATAATTTTTTAAGATTATTTAAAAGGAAAAACTAATAATAATTTGTTTTTTAATTATCTTATTATACTTGATGCAATATGCTATTGTTTTTCATTTTTATGTTTAAGCACAATTTATCTAACTTAAGTGTTTGGAAACAGAGCAAAACCAATATATGAGAGAAAAAAATAATTACACAATAAGTAAAGCAAAGAAAAGAAATGGAATTATATAATCTCATCATTCAATTAATTTGGATACAATTGTCAAGTATACAAAGTACTAGCTGTGATAATCAAGTCATCTGGAAGAAGATAAATGTTTACTAGTTCTACCAAGCTATATACATACTTTGTACCAAAATCTAAGATTACAATATAAAAAATGAATATTACTGAATAACAAAAGATATCTTTTTATATCTTTTAAAAATAACAACTTGTGTAGAAATATGCAAAAATTTCTTCATAATTTATTGAGTTTCACATATTATATATTCATTCTTCACTTTCATAATTCATAATAGATTTATTCTTTCAATGAATGACAACTGATTTAATAAAATATGTTTATACAAAGAACTGTTGCAACTGCAAATACCATTTATTCAGACTTTTTTTTTCATTTCTATATAAAGAAATCATTAAAATTTATAATGTAGCTTTGTGTAGATGCCAAAGTTTATTAAGATGGTCATAAGCAATAACATACTACCAGTGGTAATAACCATTAGTTACATTTGGTTTTAAATAAATTTATTATTTTTCTCAATCAACTTCATGCAAAAAACTTAACATATATTTACATTTAAGCTAATATACTGTTCTCACATCAATACATTATGTTTCTTCTAACACATATCTCACAACCATACAAAATATTAGTTTTTTTCTAATCTTTTTGATGTTAAGTGTGTTCTGTCCTTCCACTTCCATTCAATTTTCTAATAAAAAATATAAAGCTAATAAATAAATCGTATATTCTCAGTCTGCAAAAGAATGCCTGATATTTTTTCTCCCCTTACCCTTTTAAAATAGTTAAACTATCATAGCAGATTTTGTACTCTTATATTTAATATTATTTCATAAGCACTTTTATTATGATTGTTTTTTGTTTTTTTTTTGTTTTGTTTTTTACAATAGTCATTTCCATTATTTAGTTTGTTATTAATTTAGCATGCTTCATGATAAATTTAAACATCTGTTATATGTTTTTCAATATTTAACATCTTCATTTGTAATTGTATCCAATTCTTCATACCTCTCTTCTTTATAACTAGTGTTAATTTGTTCTCTAACTATGAATTTTTTCAATAGATATACTAATCTGCTTTATATACATTACATAATTATTAAACAGGAAATAATATTTTAAATATAGAAACAAAAAAATTATAACAATAGAAGTAGAAAATAGGTCAATTTTTTTCCTAATAAATATAAAATTTTATTAAATGCACTAATATTATTTTTCATTATTTATTATTTTATATATATATGACTATACAAAATGATCATGTATCAATGAAATTAATTACATAAAAACAATTGATATAGTACTGTTAAAATAATCTCAAGTTATTGTTAGGCTGTTACATAATGACTTATTAAGCAAAGATATAGTTTTATTTTCTATTGAACACAAACAGAATTATCAAAATATGAATTCTAGCACTTTTTTAAGCTCTTTTCATATTTGTTAAAATTTTCTAATGACAATTATGGTTTTTAGAAGCTTTCCCTCAATGAAAGAGGTAAAGCAGTGAAGTTTATTAAATTGAATTTGATATCATGATATTCCATATAAAAAAAGATTCTCTTGAATATACCTGCCTGGAAAAAAAAATTTGAGATTATACACTGCATTTGATATCATGAAATATTCTGTTAAAAGAAAATTGTTTCCTAAATGTATAATATCTTAGAAGTGTAGTAAAAGAGATTAAAAAAAAAACCCAAATCACTTAGCAATAATTAAGAGATTTTAATATTGATAAATCTTATTCAATTGTGATGAAATATCCTAAAATCTTATTTTTTGTGCTATAACGATGACTGTAAAACCTTTATAAAAATTGCATGAGTGATTTATTGCACTCTTTTTTAGAAATATATTGATAACTTTATAGCTTGGTTATGTAATCTATATAGTATGTCAAATAATTTTAGTAAATGTTCCCTTGTTTCATATTCTAATATATCTGAAGTTTAAATTTTTTTATTTTATTAATTCTCACAAAATTAATTCTGTTGAATCCCAAAAAGATTTGGAAGTTTTATTTTCTAGGAATGGATCCTTTCTTTCTCATTTAGACATGATTATTAGCAAAGCTTTTAAAATCATGGGTGCTATCTTTAGATATGATTATCATTTCAGTGATGATACAAAATACAAATTACTTTTGTCATTGGTTTTTTTATACCATTGAATATTGTTCAACCATTTGGAAATTTTTTAATTATTGTATTATAAAAATACTACTTTAAACATAAAGTATGTCATCAAATATCTAGCTAGTATCTTTTACATAGCGGTTAGTGCATTATTTACCTGCTATGATTATGATCTGGGTTGAGTCCAGATTAGAGAACCTTATTTTTTTTTTTTCAAATCAGACTTTGGACTTTTCTTTCAGACAGATAGCCCATACCCAACCCATCTTTTAGAGATCAGTGAATAGTATTTAGCTAGAGGATAAAAATAATACTGTGTTATTATGCAGTTTCAGTATTGACAGATAAAATATCAAACACTAATGAGTGCCGAGCCTACAGCTATTTTCTTAGCTTTTTTAAATGAAGTTACTTATAATACAGATATTATAATATATACACACATTGTAATATAATTAAAAGAATTATGCATATATTTATAATATACATATACCTTTTATATATAGTAATTTTTACATATATTTATTCATTATTCGATTGCAGTGTTAATTATTAATTCCAATTCTTCAATATCTTTTTTTATTTGAATGATAGCAAGTATAATTATAAACTAAGTGAAATAAATAAAAGCATTTTCATTTAGAAATATCCATCATAAATCATATTACAAGTTTTATTCTTAACTAAGCATTGTAATCAGCACTTTTTCAATTTGTAAAAACCCATGCTTTTTTTTATCAATTGATTATCACATTCTCTGCCTAGTTAACAAGGATCTTATGAACATTATCTTTTTGTTTGGTAATCATCATCACTTGTATTATGTATGCACTGATTTATTAATAAAAAAAATGCCTAAATTGATTTTTCGCAGAAAAAAATTAAGATATCTACTATCATTACCATAGAGATTTATGTATATTCATAAAAATAAAAAAACAATAGTAATTAATTTCTAATTTATCATATGAGAGTAATTAACTATTATATGCAATCTTTCAATCTGCAGAAATACTTTGGGTACCTTCTTCAATTGCATTAAATTCAAAAAACATAATGGAAGCAAATATCATCAATTCAAATCCCATGAATCCTGAATTTTAACATTAGCAGCCTTGCCTATTAATTATATTCATTTATTTCTATTTATTAAAATTGCCTCCTTAATTTTTCTTTTATTATGATTTCTCTTCATGAAGAATCTTAACACTTTCAAAATCAAACTTGAATTTATATTTACATATCCTTTCATTATCCAAGAAAGCTGAAGCAGTCATTAAATCACTATTATTTTTACTTTTCACACAATTGTTTAACAATTCATGTTTCTTTAATCTTTTTTCGATACTGCACTTTGATTCACCTTTATATGATAACATACATCAACAAAAAATTTGATATACAACATTACTTTTCTGCTTGACAGGTATGGCATTTTTAGAATTATTCACTAACCTATTAACATTATTTGTAACACAAAATGAAACATTAAACACATTCTTATAGACATCCTAAAAAAATTTCACTTGAGCATTTGAAATAGATATCTTTTTTTTATCAATTTTCAACTCTTTTAAATCATTATAACTCTTTTTAGATTGGCATAAAGTATTGTAATCTATTCATTCTTATAACATAGTTCAGCACCACCCATACATCACATGATCACCATCTCTTATGCCATAAACTAGTCTGGGGATATTGGATGAGTAGGCACTAGATGGGGATTTTATGCATGAGCCTTCCGGCATCCATTGATTACTCTGGTTGGCACTACTATATGGAGTTTTGCCTGTTTAATAACAATTATGTGCTAACATAACAGATGGTGATCATGTGATGTTTAGTCATTTAACATCAATCATGCCTAATAGGATAGTGGTGGTTGTGGTTGTTAAAGAGCCAAAGACACCAAAATATATGGGTCCTGAAACTGAATTCAGACCCATATGACTATATAAGCTATTAAGCTTAGATTGAAAATATTGTGTTTTCAATTTCATTCTCATAGTTTTGTAGTTAAGTAGAGATAAAAAGTGGCTGCTGGAGGGTTGCATTAGATCCTAAGATCTAGGTGCAGTGCTCTCAGATCAAAGGCTCCTCACAGACGAAGGCCACAAGCCAGGAACTAGTCTCGGGATATTGGATGAGTGGGCACTAGATGGGGATTTTATGCACAAGCCTTCTGGCATCCATTGATTATTCTGGTTGGCACTATTTTATGGAGATTTTTATTTGTAGTGAAGAAAAATCAAATATAATGATGGTTAATACTGGGGAAAGAGAATATGTAGAATTTTTATTGGGGGATATAAAGTTAAGTGTGGTGGATAGATATAGGTATTTGGGAATCATCTTAGGTAATCAGGAAAATTGCTTGGAAGAATGGGAGAAAAAATTGGTAAATGGAGCAAAGAGGAGAAAGGGATTGGTAAAGAAACTAACAGTATTTTTATATAATAAATATGATGTATCTAGAATTGTATGGGAGTTGCAGTAGCAGGGTTAACATATGGTAATGATGCATTATGTGTTAGTAAAAGAGTTTTAGATTATTTAGAGAAAGTACAAAGGGAAGTAGGAAGACATGCATTAGATGCAGAGATGTGGACAGCAAAGAAGGCAATTCAAGGAGAAATGGGATGGTCAAGTTTTTATATGAGAGATGCAAAAAGTAAAATGAAAATGTTTGGTAGGTTGCAGTTTATGGATAATAAAAGAATAACCAAAATAGTGTTTAATTGGGTTATGAGTAAAAGGCAGGTAACAAGATGGGTGAGAAAGGTAATGTGGTATGCAAAAGATTTGGATAAAGAATTTATATCGGTATATTTGTATAAAAGGTGGAATGATTGTGTTAGGAGGATTGTTCAGTGTTATAGTGGTAAGGAATGGGATAAAAGAATAGAAGCATTAATAAAAAATAGGGAGTTGGAGAGATGGCAAACTAGTATGGAGGGTAAGAAGAGTTTAAATATATATAGAAGTAAATGGAATATTGGATGCAAGTTAATTTACGATAATAGTAAGGAAAATAGTTTATTGTTTAAGGCTCGAACGGGAGCTTTAGCAACAAGAGAATATACATGTAAATGGAAAACTATGGGGGATTTAGTGTGCAAATTGTGTAAGGAAGGTATAGAAAATATTAGGCATCTGTTGATTGAATGTAAATGCTTGAAAGCAGAAAGGGTACAGATAATGAAGTTATGGGAGAATAGGTATGAACAAAGTGACTATACAGAAAGGGAGTTATTAGTTTTTATGCTGGGTTTGCGAAAAGATAAGGGGGATTTAGATATAAAGGCCATAGAGTTGACAAAGGTTATGTTGTGGAAATGGAATGGGGCAGAATATGGGAAGACTTAGAGTGGGGAATGGGAAATAAAGTGGCTAACAGGTTTATCTGGGCATAGTTGCTGAGATATACTTGACTTCGTTTAAGGAGAAGCCAAATACATCACATCATATCACATCTGTTTAATATTTTTGTTTTTAACTTGCAATTTCAGATTTAGATAACTGAAATGGATGGTTACATCATTAAACTAAGAATGCCAAATTAAATAGATATTAATTAGTATCACATAAAAAAAACTCTTTCCTTCAATAACTCCGTTTTTTTCTTCTAAAAAATCATGAACATTTTTTAGCTTCCAAAGTCTTAAAATTAAAACCTGTCCTCCAAAAAGGCAGTATATCTCATAGTGGAAGATGAGATTGCCATATTCCAAATTTAATATATTGCAATATTTTCTGAATCCTTGTCTAGTTAATTACGTTTCAATCAATGATATAACTTGCTGCAAGCTTAAAATTTTTCCACACAATGCCTCTTGGTATATAATGCAATACTGTTTTCATAGAGATAGAACTAAAACTTTACTGATAACTGTTGGAACTCCATCCATACAAATACTGATGAGATTATTTACATTGGAATTTAATTGTAGCAATACGTTTGACCTGCTTATTTATCCATGAAGTAACTCAAAACACTATAATAAGCTATACAAAGACATTAAAAATTGTCAATTCCTCACAAAAATATTTGTTTCTGTATCATATATATCAGCAGATTCAGAAATAGCTAAAGTAAAAATGTATAAGCACTGATAATGTATTTCAGTTACTCAAAAACATTATGATAGAATTCTTCAATGCATCTTGCTTCTAATTGTTTACTTTCACAATGCAAATTCATTTTATTTTTATTTTACTATTTTTTTTCACCAAACATCTTAAACAAGGTTTAATAATTTCTTCATCATAGAAATACTTTAATATTTTTTACTAAAGTTAAAGCACTTTCATAGAATTCTTCTGATAATATTAAACTCACTACTTTTTTTAAACAGAATAGTTTTTTTCTTTTATTTCAGTCTGAGTTTTGCATTTTATAGTGATTATTAAAATCATGATTTCTATTATGTAAGAATGTGTTTTCATAAATAACATATAATGGTTTTCCTGATAGTTCAGATATAAATTTTAAAAAATTTCTCACTGACCATTCAATTCCTACATACTATCATTTTCCAATTTTCTTTCATTCCTTTTATAATGTACTAGATAAGTGAAAACAAAAAATAATAATTTTTATAAAAAACAAAACTGTAAAGTTTAAGATGCATGAGCAAAGCATAAGAATGTCATTATAAAATGAAAATAAAAATTACTATGAATTCATTCTCAGATTAGACATCTCAAGATTAAATACATATCAAACATGCATATAGATAGAAAATAAAAATAATTTGAATTTTTGTTATAACTTTTTTTTCTAAGTACCAATAAAAATTGGTTTTTGATTACACTATTATTTTACAAAATTAGACTTCATTTTTATTTTTATTATCAAAGATCTAATGTTTCACATTTAGTCTTATAATGCATCATATTTGACACAACTACACCTTAAGTTGACCACCACCATGCTGAAGAAAGTTGAATAAATTTAAGCAACATTAAATCTATTCATAAATGTTTCCAGATGTATGAAGTTATTGCAAAACTAAATTTTATGTATCTATATCTTATTGTTACTTTTAAAATAAATGTCTTAAAGAAAAGCATTGCAATGGAATCAATGCAATCTTTATCTACACTGATGAAAAGTAACATCTAGGTCATAAAAATTATGCTTCTGTAAACAACATCAAAATAAAACTTTTTTTTTTTACTGAGCAAAGAAATATTTTTGTAACGTGAATTAATTATGATGTGGCTTCAAATACAAAATATTAAAATCAATGAAGTTAAGTAAGCAATAACAACTATTACTAATAAGATATGTCAAAGCATCTTTATTACCTATTCACAAATTATAGTTATATATGTATATATCAAATGGCATAGGACAACCATCATGCTTCAGGCTTATTACTTTTTTTTCCAGGTAACAATCCAGCTAGCTTAGCAATTATTGGTCAATGAATGAATGACTGTCTACCTATCAGTAAAATAAAACAAAAAGCTCCTCAAAATCTTTATCTAGCAACTGACTAGCCTGATGAGAAACCTCAATTATCAAAGTTCTGTTGAGATATCAGAACTTTGTTCTGCAATAATTATTTTTACCTTATGGTTGAAAAGATTAGTAGGTTACTATGAATCTCCTGGTAAAAATACATTTTAACAAAAACTATAAAGACTCACTTATCATTGTCAATAGCTCATTGTTAGTTTTATTCATTGTTAGTGGAAGTTATCTAGGATTTGGTGAGCAAAACTGCTATGCATCTATATATTAAATAATAAATATAAAAACTAGTTATAATCAATGCTTTTATTTAATATGTCAACTAAAAATCAAGAAAATAACTATTTCAGAATTTTTATATTTAACTTGAAATAAAAATGTGGAGGGGGGGGGGGATCCAGAAATTAATTAAGTCAATCCCTATTTTATTTATGACTTAATTAATTTCTGGATCCCACCCCACCCCACCACTACCACACTTTTATTTCAAGTTAAATATAATAAGCTTATTTGTTATTGAATAAACAATTATTTTCTTAGTTTTTAGTTGACATATGAAATAAAAGCACCCATTATAAATATTTTTTATATCTAGTTTTTCTATTTAGTTTTTAGCATTAACATTGTAATCAAAGATTTGTTTTTATTTCAATTTTAAATGCTAAAATATTTTTACGGTTAAAAATAAAATGATAAGTATTAAATCAACCTTGTTTATAATATAATTTTGTTCACTCACCCACTGTACTATATTTAAGAAACTAAGTAAGCTATCTAAAATATTTTTGTGTCATATTGCAAAGAAATGTATCAAATTTGAACAAATTATTTTGAATATTTTTTAACAAATTTTAAATTTGATATCAAAATATTTCAAATTTCATCTGCCCGTTGCTCTACATTTAAGGTACTAAATAAGTTATCTAAAATATTTTAGTGTCATATTCCATTGCCAATGATTTATATCAAATGTACCAAATTTCAACAAATTTTATTGTATATAAATATATTAAACCTTGATTTTAAAATTTTATTCTAACTTAAATAAAAGTGTTTACAAACAGAAATTGTAATTTAAATACTTAAAAAAATAATAGAAAAGTCTTAACATTATTAATTCTGTACAATAGTATTCATATCCAAAAACCAATTACTTCAAAATAGAGCTGTAAATGTTCTGTTCATGAAATTCAGTGGATTGTTTTGATTGTCATGACGTATTCAGATGTGTGGTGATTTCTTCAGTAATTAGTTCAAGAGTTAGTAAGTTACAATGTTTCATAATATCTATCATCCCATTTCAGAAACACTGATTTATATTTATAGATCATTTCCAAAGATAATATTTTTATGCCTCTAATTAGTGGAGATGCCAATCACAGTTTGACATTTTTTAAATTGATAGATTCAAAAATTCCTTGTCATAAGCTTGTAAAACTGATATCATTGATATCCATTTCATTGGCAGATACTCTTTTTGACCTCTCTAAGATTCTACCTGTAAAAGAAAAAATATTGCATTGGTACAAAGACACAAATAGTGTTCTTATTAATTTGCTCAACTTTACATATTTTTTTAGCAAATGAATTTAGACAACTTGATAAGTATCAAGATATCATAAAGAAATCTTTAGAAATCCCAACCAAGAGAGATTCAACAGGGCTTTATTAAGTCCTCAATTCTACCATGGTAGCCATAAATTCAACGTGCATTAAAAATGTGGTTCATAATTCATATTTACAAAAATCAATAATTGATAAATTATATTTATAAACAGATGAACACAGCCATGTTTGCTCTGAATCTATTGATGAGACTCCAGCTGTATCTTTGAAGATCAAATTCAACAGTCTATTGTTGGATCTGAAAAAGAATATTTATTTGGAATCTTATAAGAAATTCCAGTTTTACACAATAATTCTTTGATTGTAGATTCTTAGTTGAACATTCAAAATCAGGATTTGTCAAATCTTAGATGGTGAAACTATATCTTGAATTATTGGCAATCCTATGAGGTAATTTCTCTCCTGATATCTGATGAAAGGATAAGTAAAAGAATAGAAAACTACTGCAAAGGAGTAGATTTAAATGTACTTGAAATATTTTGCATAGTAATATTGGAATTAAGAATCTAGAAACTTCCTCCAACCAGGGGTATAATATTCATCCGCTGAAAATGCTAATCCTAACAACATTATTCACAAAATATATCACAACCCTAAGAAATGTCACCCAGCTTTTCCAAGGAGGTTTATTGCTAAAAATTAATTATGATCTAACCTTAGCTAAATCAGGAAATTAAATTCTGAGATCATTCCTAAATAGCATGAAAAAGAATCTTATTTAAGACTATTATTACACATGACCACACACATTCTGAAAAGATAAATATTCACCAATATATGTATATCATGTTAACCAGCATTCATTAGTTGGTCCAGATTACCATCTCTCATGCATATATATAAGCAGTGCTTAGTTTATATTAAAATAGGTTGGAGTAGGTTAAAGCCTATCCATTAAAGGGTAAGGATTTACTATCTTGATATAAAATGACATTGATTATATATATGTATGGGAGATGGTAATCTGGACCAACTGATGAGTGCTGGTTTAGCACAATATATGTATATTGGTGATTATTTATCTTTTCTGCATAAGTATGGTCATGTTCATCACTAGTATGAGATAGTGTGGATGGTGAAGAGGCTTGAAAATCCGAGTTCAAATCCCCTATATTTACAATTAGGCTCCAGGTTTAAGAGTGCCTGGTATTTCAAATCTTAAGACTACTATTGCAAAAGGTTATATTCAACTTACTACATGATCACATTATTTAGATGAAAAATTGAAAATACTATCTTCACTGGATTAAGACCCTAGTTTTTGAAAAACATTTCCAATTTTTTCATATCCTTATTGAGACTTTCCTATTTCAAGAAAAGACTTTTGAGAAGTTAAAGCAAAATTATCAGTCTAGATAAATTTTCTAACCTCTGTATCTGGAAGATCACTGGTGAATATATTAAATAAAGTGAGAACTGAATCCTGTGGCAATCTATTCTATAAAATTTTGCATCTACTACAATGATCACTTAATATCATTTAAATGAGAGCATTTTGTCAAGTAAATTAAACCATATTTCCAACTAGAACCATAAGCTGAGGTTAGATCAGTAAAGGTAACAACAGTTTTTTAATTTATTTTGGAAGACTTTTTCAAAATGAGTTGTTAAAGTAAAACTTGTTCACAACAGCTTATTCCTGGCCTAAAGCCAGCATGCCCTATAGCAACGGTGGCCAAGACATCAACCACAAGGTCTCTGTGACCTGAACATTGATAAATTATAGTGATAAATTCAGAACTGATTTGAATATAAAAAATAATAAAAAGTAAAAAAAAAAGTAAAAATTCAAGTATTATTCTTGTTTAAAAATAGTTAAATTTAAAATAACACCTGTTGTTATTGTAGATCTCAAAAATAAACCCAGGTTGGAAGAAGCTGAAAAAAATTAAACTATTTTTGTGTAATGCTAGAGCTAAAATTCTTAGAAATATTTAATTGCCATTTTCCCCAGGAGAAATGAAAATAACTTGTCCTGAAAAAACAAGGAATTTTAATAGCTGATTTTAAAACAAAGAAGTTGTAAACTTTTTAAAACATTTTGTAAAGTAATTTAATAAATATTTTATTAAGCAACATGAACAATTTGTAATACTAGAGAGAGCTGACGTAATTTAATAGTAGTCATATAAAATGTCTTTAACAGTTTGTATCTTATAGAAAAATATTTATCAGTTTGAATCTTCTAAAAATGTCACTGATATTTCTGAGTATCTAAAAAATTCTTATATAAAAAAAAAACTCCATAAGTACATTCTAAAAAAATCAGGATTTTGAACTGTTATTTTTTTTGTTCTGGCAAAAATAACATTTTTTTTTCTAATTTTCAGTTCGAAGTCCTGAAAAAAACAGTTACCTTAGGTGCACTATCACCAAAAAAGTCGCCCCCAATGTCTAAAGGTTTGGCCACCCCTGCTCTATATATGATTCTCTCAAAACGAAATAACATGATATTGGACAATAATTTTTTGGATTATTGTTAGATTTGTTGAGTTTAAAACTGCTATAGTTTGACAAATTTTTAAAATACTTTCTGTATGAATAACTTTATTAAAACATGAAAAATTTCCATACAGTAGTGCCACTCAGTGTAAGCCAGAGTAATCACTGGATGCCAGAAGGCTTATGCATAAAATCTCTATCTAGTGCCTACTCATCCAATATCCCCAGACTAGGTTCTAGCTTGTGGCTTTTATCAGTGAGGAGCCTTGGATCTGAGAGCACTACATGTAATCCTTCAGTAGACATCTTTTATCTCTACTTAACTACAAAACCAATTGATTATACTGCCTTGCACTGAGTGGTGCTATTGTATGGAGAGTTTTGCCTGTGCTGTTTTAATAAGTTATGAGCAAGCATAGGAAATGACGATCATGTGTTTAGTGGTTTAATACCAATCCTGCCAAATAGGATTGTGGTAGCTATGATTATTAAAAAACCAAAGACACCAAAATGTGTGGGTACTGAACTGAGTTCAGACCTATATGACCATATAAGCTAATGAGCTTGGATTGAAAGTATTGTTTTCCAATTTATTCTCATGGTTTTGAGTTATGTAGAGATAAAATATGGCTGCTGGAGGGTTGCTTTACATCCTAAGATCTAGATGCAATGTTCTCAGATCCAAGGCTCCTCACTGATGAAAACCACAACCTAGAAACTAGTCTGGGGATATTGAATGAGTAGGCACTAGATAAGGATTTTATGCACAAGCCTTCTGGCATCCATTGATTACTCTGACTTGCACTGAGTACCACTACTATATGGAGAGTTTTGCCTGTTTTAATAAGTTATGAGCAGGTATAAGAAATGGTGATCATGGTTTAATACCAATCCTACCAAATAGGATAGTGGTGGCTATGGTTATTAAAGAACCAAAGATACCAAAATGTATGGGTACTGAACTGAGTTCAGACCTATATGACTATGTAAGCTAATGAGCTTGGATTGAAAATACTGTTTTCCAATTTTATTCTCATAGTTTTGTAGTTAAGTAGAGATAAAAGGTGGCTGCTAGAGAGTTGCCTTAGATCCTAAGAACTAAGTGCAGTGCTCTCAGATTCAAGGCTCCTCACTGACGAAAGCCACAAGCTAGAAATTAATCTGAGAATATTGGATGAGCATGTATTAGATAGGGATTTTATGCACAAGCCTTCTGGCATCTATTGATTACTCTGGCTTGCACTGAATGGCACTATTGTATGGAGAGTTTTGCCTATGAAAATTATTACCTTATAATTCTGTCATAATGTTACATGCTCCTGGGGCTTTTCCTGATTTAAGACACTCAAAGACAAGTTTGATTTCAGCAACACCCACAGATTTTATCAGATTTCTATTACAGGAACATAGTAAAAGATACTTGCAATTCTACTCTAATGGTATTTTCCCTTCATTCTATCAATCTTAAGATTATAAATCTGGTATATAAAATTGATAACCTGATTAACAATAATAATAGTGGCATTTTTAAAGGTACTTTTGCATTCCCATATTTTCATAAAAGTGCCCATATCAAGACTAAATATGTAAAGTTTTGTTTCTTCATGAACTTTCTCCATTTCTTTTTTGACATCATAGTGATTTTTTATAAATTTGTCAGCAATTTTCAGATCTAAAGAGCACTACTAATTTTATTTTAATGAGGAATAAATCAATTATGATATATATATATATATTACAATTCTGATTTTGGGGGGGAAAAAAAACCTTCCAAAAAAGTGTGGGGGCCCCCCGTAAAAAAAGAGAAGGTTAATTGGTGGAGGAATTTAAAAGGGGGTTTAAAAAAATAAATGTTTTTTTTTTTTTTTTTTTTTATTAGGGGAAAAGTGGGGGAGGGGGGGAAGAAAGGAGGTTAAAGGTTAAATGGGGGGAAGGGAAAAAAAAAAAAAAAAAAAAGGAAGGGTTAAAAAAGAAAAAAAAAAAAAAAAAAAAAAAAAGAAAAAAAAAAATAAATAAAAAGGAAAAAAAAAAAAAAAAAAAAAATAAAAAAAAGAAAAAAAGGATATAGAAAGGGAAGAGAGGGGGGGAAGGGGGGAAAAAAAATTTTTTATTATAATGAGAAGGGGAAAGAAAAGAGGGAAGATATAAATATAAAAAAGAAAAGAGAAGGGAAAAAAAAAAAAAAAAGAGGAAAGAAGAGAAGGGAAAAAAAAAAAAAATATTGTTTGTTAAACTTATCATAACAAGAGAGAATTGGTCTATTACTATTTTGTTCTAGATATCCAATGTATGGACTACCAGACAGCTTTTTTTAAATTCCATCTCAGAACAGGATATTTTCAACTATAAGAATGCTGATTTCAAAAATGATTAGACTAGGTTTATGTTGGCTATGGAGCATAGTTCAGAAGACTATGGTGAACCATTTTTTGTTAGAATCAAAACATAAATCAGGAGTTGTTCCTATTCACCATCCACCTGAATGGAATAGTACTCCATATGTAGTATCATAAAATAACTGTGTTGCTTTCCTCCACCTATTGTACAACTTGATAACTTGCTTAATCCTCATTTATATAATCCCAAAGATTATTATAAGAATTGAAACCTATAAATACACAAGAAAGGTATAGGAGAATCTGGAAGCAAAGGGTGAAGCCAATTCAGAGTTTGTAAATATTGCATAAATAAAAATTATCTGTTCAAATGATGAATCTATTCCCTTTTAAATAGAAATGGTTTGTTTTGCAAGATAATTTGAAGTAAAAGTAGCTACATCATGTTTAGAATGCATTCTATCATTGAACAATAAAATTCAGGAATATTACAAGTCATGATTAATAGAACGATGAGAATATTGAAGTATAATTGCATCAACATTGAAGTAAACAGCTAATTTATAGAGAATCTCCATTTTTGATTTTGATATACCCTCAATGCTAAGTTGAAATAATTTTATTGTTTCCTAGATGAAGAGAAGGTCAGGCTATAGAGTGTATACCAGGCATTTGAAGTGTTTCTCAGTTGCCAACACCAAGTAGTTGTTTTACATTTCAAGACCTACACCTTTCATTACCTTATGGATGTTTCAATATTGATTATCCCAAAAAATTAAAAAACATAATTTTACTCATATTTGTATAATATATCATTGTTATTAAAATAGCAGTTATTTTAAATATAATACACTTAAGCAAAGTACAAATATTAATATTATATTCATTCAAAAGCAAATAAATACATGGATTAAATAACCACAAAAGTTTTATATGTTATAATTCATTTTATTTTATTTTTTCACCTACTTTTTTTTAAATAATAATAAATAAATAAAAAAGCAAATTGCTGTCTTAGCTTTTTTTTTTTTGTCCATATTATTGACATAAAGCTATATTTCAATTTGAAAGCACATTTTTAAAGTGAATCACATACATTAAATAAAATGATACAACAGTATTTTTCCATTAAAGGTTGAATTCATGTTTAGATTGTATATCATTTTCTTTAAAATAAAACTTATCATAGCAATTTTATGTATAAATTTAAAACAATCTTAGAAAGTGGTAACACTTTTTTTAACATACTTAAAACTCTTACTTGGCAATACTTTTCATGATTTTCATTTAAAAATAAAACACTTTTTGTTTTCCTTTTGAGAAACTTAATGAGAGTTTTCATCTTATTGAAATTAAAAATATGTTTAGAAATATAATCATTCTCACTACTCAGAAGCTTAACCTGAAAAAAAATTAAACTTTTGTATTTTTTCTTTGAACTGTCATATTTTAAATTGATCACCATTTCTTATATAAATCTAATTGTAATTTCAAATACTGTAATTGTAAATTGTAGGCAATATCCTGCATTTAAATTCTAACTTCACATTTAAGCTATGTAATATATTGTAATGGATGTTTAAGACACCATTACAAAAATTATAGTTTTATAGGGGTGAAGAAAGTAAAATAAATTTTTATATAAGATTTCGTTTGTAAAACTTGATTAAAAGTTTTTTTTTAATGCTTGTACAAATATATATGTATGTGCGTGGGAATTATATTTTAATACCACAATTATATTTGGTTTTTAATTTTAATTTTAAAACAAAAGAAAACTATTGTTAAATTTATGTAAAAGTAAAGTGTACAAATAGATTGCTTTTCAGATTTGGGAGTTATATTGATAAGAATAATTAAAAAGAAAGAAAACAAAAAGAAAAGAATTTTTCATTAGTTAATTCCTAGATCTGGAAAGGGCAATTTATTTAGTTAATTAGACAACTATTGTTATCTAGATAGAGAATTTTTAAATTTTAATTAAAAAGAAAAAGTTTGGTAATTGGTTTAAGTGATATGATTCAGATATAACAGGCTGAATCAGGCCATTGGATTATCTTTGACTAGCTTTCAATACTTGCATGAGCTAGAATACTTGCACTAGTGAAAAGAGACAGACATCAACTCTGACAGGAGAATTGCACAAACTATTCCTGCCAAAAATACTTGGAAAGAACGATTCCTGCATATTCTGAAAGCTAATCTGGTAGTTATTCTACCTAGAATGAACATTAAACCTACAGCAAGAATATTTTCTTTACCATGATGTGCTAAGCTTCTCGCCAGGACAGGTTCGGACATCCTGTGTCTCCATTAACTGTCTATAATGCCATAAGAACCGGCTCCAAAGAAACCACTAACCAACTCGCCCGAGCCTACCATCAGTGAATCCAGAGCAACGGACTATACATAAAGTCTAGTGCACTAGCATTTAAATAAATTATTATGGTGCCTTACATTTTTGCAATTTAAATAATGTTGTCTTAGATTTGTTTTCTTTTTTAAATATAAATGTTTTTCAAGTTGTATCTTATGTAATTCGATTTCTGTGTGCTTGGTATTTTTCTTTTTTTAACGAGTGCTAGTTTTAAACCTATTACTGTCCATCCTATTTAAGTCTTAGTAAGTAAGATAGTAGTTTATTTTAATCTCACATTCCTTTTTATTATAGAAAGCAGTCTGGATATTACAGACTATTTTAATTGACTTCTGGCTCGTGACCCATTTTATTATTAGTTGTACTTATGTCGTGAAACTTTAATTATTTATAATAGATGTTTATGAAATATAATAGTTTTTAGTTTTATTTCTTCAAGCTTCCAATTCGTTTATTAGGGGCACGTACGATCATTTTAACCCTCTCAATAGGTAGATCGTGAGCTCCTAGCCTGTCTCACTCAGAGGAAGGTCAATCGATTAAAAGTAATAACTTTCAACACTCTTTTATTATTAATGTTTTGGAAGCTACCTTCACAATTCTTCGGTTTCGACATAAGCTTACATAAATCTCAAATACGGAGATTCAGCCTTTTCCTTATTATGGGTTATAAGCAGGAAGCTAACCTCCCTTGTCTTGCGTGAGATCACTGTATACTTACTAATACTTCTGTTACTGTCAGTATTTTGCACTCTTTCACGCACGGAAAATCGCTCTCTAAGCTATATAAAATATTTTACTTTAATTTTGACAAATGTGTGAGTAGTACATTTTAAGTGTATTTTAAAATTTGTTATTTAGATTTATGTTTGTTTAATCATACTCGTAATAAAATTATTTATTTATTCATTTACTTAGTTGATTTTGTTTTCTGTTGCTACCTTTCCAATTTTCTGAACAAAACGTAAGTTCTTATTTGCTGGATTGAGCTAGTCCTGCGCATTCGATTCGCATATCCTGTCCACCCTTAAAATAAATGTCTAGTCCAATTTTCGGACTAGTGGCGCCCTCGTGGTCAGCATATGCGAATCCAAAGCTTTTGTCCAGTATAATATAATAGCATTTTCTTTTAAGGTTTACAAGATAATGATAAAAAGCATCTTTTAAGTAAAGTAGTAATAATGAAAATATATTTTTAAATCACTAGAGCAATTTGTCTAAACTTGCATGCTATGAAACAATTTTATTTTTGTGACACTATAATCTGTAAAACTACTATTTCATAAAATTGCAGACTTCTATCACACTTTTTTCTATAAATACTTAACCATATTCATACAGAACCATACTGAATAAGACATGATTAATGTGATTCCATGTAAACATATAAATACATATACACACATAATGCTAATACAAGAAGCTATGAAAAATTATATTAATGTAGTAGTTTTTAAAAAAATCAAAATACTTTTGTAATATTCAAGTCCATAAAGTTCTTATATGCAAAGCAAAATTCAGCAAATATATAGATTACTGATAAACTAGCTCTAAATAAATTAAACCTTATTACATTATGACTCTAAACACTATTGTAAAATTTAAAAAATGTCCAAATACTGATAAAAAATAAAACCCTTCTTATGCTTGCCCATGACACCAACAGGCACAGCATCCAAATGCATTGTTATTTAGGACTGAAATTACATGACCTCCTATGCAAATATTCATTTATTTATTTATTTTTTCTATTTTTTTTTACAATATGCTATTATTAAATCATTAAAAATGCTTTCCGGCATTATTATCCAAGTTTATACATACATATATACAAAGAAATACATATATAATTCATTATGATAATTTAAAAAGATTCTGCAGTTTATTTCATATGATTTATAAAAGACTATTGTTAATAAAATTTTATTCTGAATTAATTACATTTGAATTAGCAATGAAGACAAAGGGGAAATGATTATCTGTAAATATCTTCATTAATATACATAAGTTACACAATAAAATAATTAGATTACAAAAAAGGCAATATATTTTTATACATGAGATCATCAAAAATGATTTAATACTAAAAATATAATTGTATTAAAACAAAATTATAACATATATATAATTAACAAAGAATTATAAGGAAAGTTATCTCTCATTGGCAAAATACAAAATTTTTTTATAATGTACTCGTAAATCTATATATAGTAATAACAAAAACTGCATTATCCAAACAATATTGTAATATAATCAATAAAATATATATTGCATCTCTGTAGAATAAAATGATCTGCTGTGTAAATGATATTTGAAGTATTATAATATGATAACTTAGAAATTTTTTTTTCTTCACTAAAATCTGATCGCCTTCTTAAACTTTTACTTCTTTGAATATTTTCATATCACTTAATTCATTTCACCATATTATATGCT
Organism: Epiperipatus broadwayi; assembly: GCA_028023455.1. NCBI lineage: Eukaryota > Metazoa > Onychophora > Udeonychophora > Euonychophora > Peripatidae > Epiperipatus > Epiperipatus broadwayi. Next base: position 5,983,472 of record JAQFVV010012401.1, read on the forward strand.
ATAAAATTTATAAAAAAAAATTTAAAGAAGATACACAATGTTGTTTATTAATAATATAATTATTATATTTAAAATAAGTGATCTTTCTTAATTGATGTAATTTTAAATTTGACATCTGGAAACCAAACATTTTAAATAGGTCCTTACTTTCACTACAAGAATCAATATTAAAATGTGATTAGGAAAATATTAGTTTCAAGTTCATAACAGCTAATTGGCCCATAGTAATAATGATATTGGTCTTTTTTTTTATTACTAAAAATAAAGTGATAAAATGAAGATAAAGCTCTTTTCCAAAGCATTTCCATATAAAAGACAGTGATTTACTCATTTAAATTTCATTAACAAAAATTTTATTCTAATTATAAAAAGAAGCATTTAAAAATGAATTCTTGAGATCAATATTTTAATTTGAGATAAATCTATCTTCCCTAGGATTTGAACCTGAAACTTTGGACTCAACTACTAATTACAGAGAGAATTCATTATTTTTTTAATGAATATGCATAAGTAAGTAAAATCTTATATCAAATATTGCAAGATATACAACTGAATGTATTAACAACTAAAAGCAGTAATAATAGTCTTTTCCAAAAACTAATATTCTAAGTTTCTGACTACACTATCCATTGCTATTAACAGTCAATCATAAATAAATGTAATCAGCATTTGAAAATGACAAAAGTGAGAGTAACAAAAAAAAAAAAGTTAAAGATGAATTATGTAATGATAATACAAATTAATCCACAAAACACAAATATATCAACATACAATATGTAGTCCTTTGTTCTATTTACATGTCTTCTTGTGATTCAGTCTTCTGCAGCAAACTTTTCTTTCTGAATAATTTTAAAAACTTGCCTAAAAATAGCACTCATTGTATATATAATAAGTAATCTGCATACAATTATGAATTGGAATTTAAACTGGGGAATCAAATAAAGCACACAGCTCATGAGTATCAGATACAAACTGCAACAGCAGGAAAAGACAACAATAAATCTTATTGATAGCTGGAAAAAAATGTAGATAATTAATCAAATTTGGTAACATGAACTAAAGCTGATCCTGGTTATCAAATACTACAAAAATGGACAAAGAATGATTTGCCCAGTTTATCGCTGCTGAAGATATAGAAAGTGAGTAGGACTCAGTTTATTGTCTATCCAAAGTTGCACATAATGATAATTCAGATAAGTATTGTTAATAGTAAACATTGTATAGCTTTGTAACAATTTGAAAATATGTTTATCTCTCAAAGATACAAGCTGATCATTATTAATGTATCTGTTGTTGTTTTATAATTACTAGTTGAAAGTAAAGTTCATTTTAATTTCTTTTATTTTGGAATTTCATTATTTATTCTATGCAACATTCAAATCCTTTGCATTAGCAATAATTTGAAAATATGTTTATCTCTCAAAGATACAAACTGATCATTATTAATGTATCTGTTATTGTTTTATAATTATTAGTTGAAAGTAAAGTTCATTTTAATTTCTTTTATTTTGGAATTCCGTTATTTATTCTATGCAACATTCAAATCCTTAACATTAGCAACAATTGTAAGTATTGGGCTCCAAACAAAATATAATCGTATATTAATTTCAATCATACTAATCCAATAAAAACAACAATATACCTTTTTGATTAGATTAAGATAATCTTTATATTATGAAGAAGATCTGCCTTTCCCATGAAAATAATGCTCAAGTTTACTATAAAATATTTTAAGAAGTCTGTATCATTAGATTTACATGTTCAATCCAATGAAGATGTACTACAATCTACTAATTATATCTTTACTGCAATCTATAGTAGTTTCTCCTTTTTTCTTCTAACAGTATTCATACAGAAGATAGTATGCATCTTTCTTATCTTTATTGCCACACTTCAATTTAGTCTTACTTCATTTGGGAATCTTACCTCTTAAGTCCATCACTTTATTAATATGCTAAACTGTTTAAGACAATTTATACTTTATCTTTTTACTATCTGCCTGATTACCAAGAATTTAAATCAACCATAAGGTACCTATAGTCATTTTTACAAAATTCAACATGTTCAATAACCCCTCACCAATGTTTATTTTATTAAAAAACATTATTTTGCAATTCATTACTTAAATGAAAACTAATAGTGTCTGAAGAACATATAACGTATAGGTTCATTTTTATACTTATGAAGATTCATTACTCAGAACAGCAGATATCCTTTTTTTATATATATAACAATATATAATAAAAGTAGATTGATATGAATCACTTGCAATATTTTGTGATTCATATCTTCATATTATATCCATAATGCCAATATCTTTAGCATTTTACTGATACAGTAATATATCATACAGAAAACATTTTTCCTTAATCTGGAATGGCTACAATACAATTTTGTGACATTAACATTATTATAACTGGTATCTGATGCCCTTCATAATAGAATATTATTTTATGATATAATTACAGTTCCAAATTTGATTTCTTTTTTTTTTATTATAAGCATTATTTATAATAGATGTTATATTATTTGTATAATAAAATTTTAAAAATATAATTCTAAATCGCAAAAAATAGAAAAATAAAATTACTTTTGTTCAGCATGATTTCTAACTTGAATCTGTTGATTACTTTCTTAATATCTACTTTTATACTAAATAGATTTGATTTTTATTATTATAAGTATTATATTATTATAATATTGGTAAAGAAAAGTAAATATATATATAACCATAGACTGCAAAAATAGAAAATAAAATTACTTTCATTTAGAAAAAACCAATACAGCTTCTACCTGGAATCAATTGATTGCTTGGGGTGGGGGTGAAGGGGGGAGGTGATCTATCTTTATAATAAATACATTTGATTTTATTATTGTAAACATTATTTACAATAAGTATTATAATAATTGTATAAAAATGGTAGAAAAGAAAAAAATATAGATCACAAAAAAACAAAGAATTAAAATTACATTTAAAGTATAAATGGTATGAGAGATTGCTAATTCAAAAAAAAAGAGCATTAACTGGTTTGATTTTTGCAAAATATAAACATACCTAAGAAAGTACTTATCCAAATTAAAAAATTATATAAAATTAAGGGATATAAAAATTCCTTGCCCTTGTTGTAACAGTTGAGGATTAAGATATTTTCCACCAAATTTTTTTTTCAAGTAGTGCCTCTTTTGAAAGCTGCTAAAGCTAAAATGCAATGTTTCACTTTATGGTATATTTTGAACAATTTTTTGTCATAAATTTCTTATCATGTGCTCGTCAATAGATTTTCCAAAATTGAAAAAAAATGTGTTCAAAAGATCTTATCCAAAGAAATTAGAATAGCCAAACTTAAAACATAATCACCTTTTATTTTATTCATTATATTTCTGAAAATAAATTCCATCTATGGCATTATGTTTGACTTGAATAATCTTTGTCCAAATCTAAATGAATAGTATTATTATTTGCTGGCTAGCAAAAGATAAACTTCATCAAATGCTTTTGCAATGTTTTTGTTTTTTTTTCCCTCATGTGTCATAGCATCAGCCGGGAACGAACCCACTAACCCGGCATAACTGCTTGTAAAGCAGTTGTCGCTGACCTCTTGACCCCCAATGCTTGACTTGCTTTTGCAATGTTATCCCTCATATAACTCAATTTACAATTAAATCTTTTAACTCATTAAAGAATGTCTTAGTAAGAAATTTACTAACTTTAAAATCAAATTAAATTCTCTAGCTATTGGAAACCATTATGCTGATCAATCTTCACTCTATCATAATTGTCAATAATGGAAATTAAATTAAATTATGATGTTTGCATTTTATTTAATGATGTAAGAAGCTTCATTCCTTTTATAAAATATTTTCAGTTGCAAGAGACATACATATATATGGGGCACAATTATAAACATATGTGCATTAGAGGTTAAGTATATATAATATCTCTACATTTGTTCAATACAAAAATTAAAAAACAAATTAAAATTCTTTATTTTCTAAAAAAAATTTCCACTTATTGCATAAAATGTTTAAATTAAAAAATTATTATATATCTTCTTTCTTATTTTTATTTTTTAATACAATAATACATTCAATTACATATCTTCATCTTTTTTTTTCTTAAAAGGATATTATATTCTGCAGTAGCCAATGGAAAAAAAATATATATATATTTTTTTTTAAAAAAAAAAAAAAAGGCAAATAACTAAAAGGTAATTAATTTTCCAATTCCAGTTCTGGATATACTTTTTTTTTGGAAACTTTTGTCTTCATTGGAAACAATTTGCTTTTGATTGAATTTTGATATAAAAAAAATTAAATAAAAAACTAAAAACTACAGTGATATCAAATAGCATTTTGATAACATCAGCATAAACAAGTTAATTCTGTAATTTTTTACAGAAACAACAAAAAAAAGATAACAATAAGCATAATGCTAAAAAAAAAAAAAAAAAAGGTTACATACATTGATTTTAATAATGCATTTAATCTCCATCATCCATTCATAAACAAGTACAATCACTGTACTTAATGAAAAGTTCCATTTCACTTGATATTCCAACAAAAGAATAATAATTTTATACTTTGTACTGAACAGTGCAAATAAGACAATGATGAAAATCACAGAGTAAATTTTTTTTTAAAATTCTCATAATTTGACTATAATGATCCCCAATCAATTTTATTTACCTAACATATTTCACAATTTATTATTAATCCTTATATATAAAATTGCTAATGTGTTTGTTTTTTTTTTTTTTTCAAAAATCTTTACAATAATTAAATAATCACCTGGCTAATTTCTCAGTCTGAGTACAACAGTTTCATTCTATCTGACCAACAAAGATTTTTTTTTGTAACTTTCTTCAGAGCTGGAAATTGATCTCACCATTACTATAATTTACACAGGATTTTTATTGTAAATTGAAATGAGCATAAACTATAATAAAAGTTAATTAAATTAATGTAAGATATTATTTTATATAGCGCTATGTTTTTTATGTAATAGTAATATTAGCGATTAAGCCAATGCACATGCGCTTTAAAGAGATTATATAAATGAATACTCAATTTTTCCAAACACGAGATATAGTATTTTAGAAAGAATGGAATGAATCCACCCATTCTTTCGACCCAAACGTTTATGTATGGATAAATCTTAAGTGTGTGGAAATAAGAGTGTGAGATGTTACATGATCACTTTAAATTACATTTGTTAAGTTTTAAATGAATGACACTGCGAAATCTTTACAATTTACGAACCGTCTCGCATATGCATTAGCTTAATCGCTAATATTACTATTACATAAAAAACAGCGCTATATAAAATAATAACTCATTATATATGTCTAATTTCAACTAAAGAATGACGGTTCATAAATTGTAAAGATTTCGCAAAGTGTCATTTGTTCAAAACTTAACAAATGTAATTTAAAGTGATCGTGTAACATCTCACACTCTTATTTCCACACACTTAAGATTTTCCCATACATAAACGTTTGGGTCTGAAAGAATGGGTGGATTCATTCCATTCTTTCTAAAATACTATATCCCGTGTCTGGAAAAATTGAGTATTCATTTAAATTAATGTGCAAAAATAAGCTATTAGTAATTAAAATATTCCTAATACAAGTCTTCATCCAACAAATATCTTTTGTATTTTAACAATGAATTCTTCCAATTTAAAGTAGAATTTTCTAAACATAAAAAGTGGAAAATGCATTCTTTATTACATGTTTATACATTGCTCTTTCAACAGCATACTCTTTTTCTTTTATCAAAGCTATGCCACTTAATGTAAGATTTCGTAATTGATACCATGTCAGATGATAGTGCTTAATAAATCCTTATCTAATATGTTGCATCCAATATGCCCAGGCTACTTTCTAGCTTATGATTTTCATCAATAAGAGCTGAGGGTATTGATAAACTAGACCTGGACCTTTAGGATCTAATGTATCTTCTTTCTAGCAACTATCCTTATTTCTGTTTTACTATCAAACTATGGGTCCAAATCGAAAAACATGTTTCCTTTCTGCCTATACAGTCACATAGATCTGAAACTGGTCCAGTACCCATATCATGGTGTTCTTAATTTTTCAATAATTATAAGTACCTTTATCTCATCACCAGAATTGATACAAAACCACTAAAATACCATCTCATTTATAACAATCAGCATTATACATTTTCTTTCATCACAGCTAGACACCTAATATAAGCTTTAATAACTGATAAATGCCAGATGACAGTGCTTAATAAATCCATATCGAGCATAGGGATTTAGAGATTATCATCTGGCATCTATTAGTTACTAAAGTTTAATTAGATGATACAGTTGCACTGAAACAATAACAAAATACATTCTTTGTAATTATCTCAACCCTAACAGTGCATTCAGAGACGATCAGTAATAAAAAGTATGATATGCAATATATACAAATGCCTATGGTTATTATAATGGTCAGGCACTTTTCCTATCTGCCATACCAGAGCGCCACTAGGCTATTCAAACCTAGAAAATATATAAAGTAGGCAGATATGCACAGGTAAGATTCAACTTTTATTTGACTGATAGCCCTAGACTCTAGCTCATGGAGAAGCGAGTTTTATAATATAACATTCCAAACTTATTTTTAATTATCTATTACTAAATATTATTAATAAAGATAAAATAATAAGTCACTACCAGTTCTAATAAGACAAACATTTATTATGCACGTAACATATATTAAGACAAATATGAGGATTAGATTCTTTATTTAACACTATTAGATAGATTTAAATCCTGATATTTATCTTAATATGCACAGATGGATGAAATTTTGTATAATTTAATATTTTTATATTGTGTTACACGCAAGTAGACTATGTAGAATATGCATTTAAAGACCCAAATCATTTAACCTCAGGCTAAAAGTTCACATTTAAACCAAAGCTAGCTTACTGATATACCAATGTGACCATCTGTAGCACAATATTATTAAAGAAGATCCTCGTCCAAGTACAGGAATGTCCGTCTTTCTGGCAAAGGAATCGTATATAAATATACTGAAAGAAATGCTCCATATGGAGGGAGAGCAGCCCTTGCTGACTTAAGAAATCAAATGGTGTAGGAAATACATCTACCACCAATAACACGATGGCTTCCTTTTTGGAGCCATGCATTCAGTTGGGTACTGTGCCTTGTATGCTAACGTGGTACAAGAGAATGAGACTCTAATGTGCCTCCACAGATTGCATTGACATAAAATGCCCATACATCCTTCCACCAGTATCAATTCAATTACAAAATAATTAGCTCAAAATTACCCCAACATACTCTAACCTAATCTTAACGAATCTATGCAGCCATCTACATTCAACTTTAAATTTAGTAATTTAGTTTAACAAAGATGGAAATGATTTATAGCAAACATGTTATACATAAAAAAAAAAATATTAATATATAATTTAGTTTCTTTTGCTTGTCAGATAAGAGCTTATTTAGAAATTGCGCTTAGGTTTGCTAATTGAAAATTCATTTAAGTTAGCAATTTAAAAGTTCATATTGCATTCAAAAGTTTTATACTTCCCATGATATATCTTGATGAATCCTCCAGATTGTGGCAGGTTTATTGAAGTTCATCCTAGCTATCACATTTTTATAGACTTCTTTTTGGAGATGAAACTGCTGCTTGCCATTTATTCAGGAACCGTTGCTCTGGAGGCCGCCTCAGTCAGCGCAGATAAGGGAAATGCTATGAAATATTTTAACCAGCCACCACTACTCAATCAATAATTTTTTTCAATATTCTTTCTTCCTTTCTTTTTATAGTATTACACATCCCTTATCTCCAAATTTTCGGATCGATCGCTCCTAATGTTGCACCGATCTTATCGGCCATGATGGTTTTCCTTTCTGAATTGTGTGTTTGTTGGTATCTTCATTGGTCAGTTTGCTCCAAATTAGGAAACACCATGTTTTAATTTTTATCTCTTATCCGACTTACAATTGTTTAAATGCCCCAAGGGTCTGTTTGCTTTACATTAATATTTTTTAAGACAAAAATCATTTCTATCCTGCTAGTTTAAAAATAATTTTAAAATACATTAACAGCTTTTATTGTTCTTTTACTTTAAAATCTAATCTATTGTTTTTTTTTTTGGATTTTTTAACTTTCCTTATAACATTCTTTTAACTTTAAATAATTTAATCGGACTATTATCTGTGTATTTTATGTCTCTTATTTGAATTTGAATTTTATATATATATATCAATTTTACTTATGGATCTTTTTATATTTTCATTTTAAAATGATGTAACGGCATAAATGTATACCGTTACAACAATAATAAAGACATTTTTCCAATAGTGGCTTAATCCACCAATACCTGAGATAAAGAGATGATTGAACTAAGCCCGAGGGACACTACTTTTCAGGGAATTAGAATTTTGCTGTCATAAAGGTATCTTTATTTATTTATTTCATGTTTTGTTGGTAGTTGTATATCCTTTCAGGAAGGGTCTTCTCTTTAGTGCATAAAGGTCAGTTTCAAATGTGGTCTTTCAAAGTTATGCAACACCACAGGGTATAGGGGAGGTGTTGACGGTAAAGAAGGAATTGGGGGGGAGCTCATTGTAACTCTTTCCCTTCCAAAACCTCTGTTGAACCCCTTTACGGAAGTTTAGATTTTAAACTGAGCTTGCGTGGAATCGGTATGTCTAATACGGTTCTCACATCATTCGATCTGCCATTTTGTTACATTTAAAATGATGTATAAATTTTTTTCCTACGATGAAATTTACATTTTTTATGATTTTTTTTTGTGATGCAATTTTTAATTTTTTGTTTTCTCATTTTTTTTAGATTTAGCATTTGTAAAATATTATTACTGTTTAAATGAACTCTCTCGCCGCTTACTGAGATTATTCAATTGTTGATGTATGCATTTGTAAACCTTCTCTTTGTTCAAAAAGATGTATGTAATTTTTTTTTATAATGAAATTAAATTTTTCTATGATTTTTTTTTTTTAAATGCAATTTTTTTTTTTTTTTTAGATTTAGCATTCACAAAAATGTAGGGGCACTCCTGCCTTGCTTCGATTACTTGCTCTGATTACCAATGTATGTATTCTAAGCCTTCTTTGTAGAAGCTAATTTTAGTGACATTTTTAGTGGTAATTCAGATCTAGAAACTATATTGACCAAAAAAAAAAAGTTGATGAAATCATTTTATTTGCAAGACAAGCATGGAAATTACCTAGGCCTTCTTCACAATCAGAGTTTGAACTTGGAATCAACGTTGATGTGCCACGCTGGCCAGGAATTCAGTGAGACTTGTTTTTTATTACTTATATTTTTATATAATGAATTTTAGGCAATTTACACTTCAATGACAATAAAAACATATGCCCTCAGCTATCCACTATCATATATCATCTCCCACACATATATAATCAGTGCTCATAATAAATGTGTTTATTTTGATGTTTATTCATTTTACCTTTGAGAAATTTTTGTTTGATGGTTTTTTTTTTTTTTTGAGTACACTTTTTACTTGAAAAGAATACATACTTTAGGTCACACCCCATTTTTCAATAATATAATAATTAATATATAATAATACATTAAAATTTACTAAAATTCTCTTTGCATAATATCTCATAAACTGTTATTAAACAATTCAAAACAAAACAACACTCTCCATATAGTAGTGCCATCTTGTGCTAAGAAGAGCAATCAATGGATGCCAGAAGGCTTGTGCATAAAATCCCTATCTAGTGCCTACTCATCCAATATCCCCAGACTAGTTTCTGGCTTGTGGCCTTCATCAGTGAGAAGCCTTGGATCTGAGAGCACTGCATCTAGATCTTAGGATCTAATGCAACCCTCCAGCACCCACCTTTTAACTTTATTTAACTACAAAACCATGAGATGAAATTGAAAACACTATTAATATTTTCAATCCAAGCTCAATAGCTTATATAGTCATATGGGTCTAAACTCAATTCAGTACCCATACATTTTGGTGTCTTTGGCTCTTTAACAACCATAGCCACCACTATCCTATTTAGGCAGGATTGGTGTTAAACCACTAAACATCACATGAGATAGTGATCATGTGATGTTTAGTGGTTTAACTCATAAACTGTTCTTATTGTTTGATATTTATTTGAGTCCACTTTTTACTTGAAAAGAATACATCTTTTAGGTCACACCCCATTTTTCAATAATTAATATATAATAATACATTACAATTTATTAAAGTTATTTTTGCATAATATTTTCATAAGTTGTTCTTACTGTTTGATATTTATTTGAGTACACTTTTTACTTGAAAAGAATATATATTTTAGATCACACCCCATTTTTCAATAATATATAATACATTACAATTTACTAAAGTTCTCTCTGCATAATATCTATCTTATAAAAACTATTCCTGTTATTTTTTCCCAACTAAAAACCAAACATATTTCTAACAGATACCCTGCATGGAAGGACAACCAAACATTTCTAGCAAATACCCTGATATGGAAGGACAGGATCTGGGTCAGGTAGTAAAAATGGAAGTTACTAATCACATTGTTTTTGTAATTTTTACACTAAAAAATTATCTCAGATAAGTCATATTATATATCATTTTTATCAGCATTTTATGACAAATGTGATCAAGGCTGTCTATGAAATTGTCATTTTAACATATAACTTTCAAAGGTTAGAATTAGTGAACCAATGTAAAAAATTAATATGTTTAACAATGACATTTTTTTTTTTTTAGATAATGACTATTTTCAGTTTTATTATATTCTTTGGTAATAATCTGATTGGCTGTCTGAGAAACAACTGTAGGCGCATGTGAAAGATTAGCAAACTTTCAATTATTACCAATTTATTAACAACATGCGATTTAGACAAATATTATATTCTTTCATATTTATTCTTTCTAACAATGTATATATTTTTATATTTATTGTATTCAAACAGAAGACATGTTATAAATTATATTTGTTATAATTTTTTTTTAAATTCAAGATGGCGGCCTGACAGTCTAAGAGATAAATGAGATTCTAGATCGTCCAATACAAGCCTTCACCCAACAAAAATTTCTTTTGTATTTTAGCAATGAATTTTTCCAATTTAAATTAGAATTTTCCTAACATAAAAAGTGCAAAATACATTCTTTATCACGTGTTTATACATTGCTCTTTCAGCAGCATACTCTTTCTTTTATCAAAGCTATGCCACTTAATGTAAGATTTCATAATTGATAACATGTCAGATGATAGTGGTTAATAAATCCTTATCTAATATGTTGTATCCAATATGCCAATAAGAGTTTTGGATCTTGATAAAGCAGACCTGGATCTTTAGGATGTAATGTATTTTCTTTCTAGCAACCATTTTTATTTCTATGTTTTACTATCAAGCTACAAGACCAAATTGAAAAACATGTTTTCTTTCTGCCTATATAGTCACATAGATCTGAAACTGGTCCAGTAGCCATATCATGGTGTCCTTAATTTTTCAACAATTATAAGTGCCTTTATCTCGTGACCAGAATTGATATAAAATCAATGAAATACCATAACTCATTTATAATAATAAGCATCATATATTTTCTTTCATCACAGCTAGACAACTAATATAAGCTTTAATAACTGATAAATGCCAGATGACAGTGCTTAATAAATCCATATCGAGCATAGGGATTTAAGATCTGGCATCTATTAGTTACTAAAATTTAATTCGATGATACAGTTGCACTGAAACAATAACAAAATGCATTCTTTGTAATTATCTCAACACCAACAGTGCATTCAGAGATCATCAGTAATAAAGTATGATATCCAATATATACCAATACCTATGGTTATTATAGAGAATAATCTTAGTTGAAATTCCTACGAATTAAAATCATATTAGTAAAAAAGCCTTCCAAGAGCTTTTGAGGAGTTCTGATTATTACTTTATGACAATTTATTTTTGAAAATAAACTTTATTTCATTAGTTTCTAATCAAAAATGCCTACAGTTATTCTAATTCAAAAAAAAAAAAAAATCAAAGATATTTAAAGATAAACATTAAAAAGTTAAAGATGACTATACTAACATCATACAAAAATAAAGATGATCAGTACAGATGAAAAATATACATCCACCACCAGATAGTGAAGATTGTATATTACAGTTGTATTTTTATTTTTATAAAATCGCTCAACACTAATCTAGATACACCAGCTTTACCTATAAACCACAAATACAAACACACATATATGACATTTTGCAATGTTTAATTTGTTATAAACTGTTCTTTCTCAAAGACTTCCAATACTTTGCCTAAATGTACTTCTATTGTATTCTATCCTCAGTCATATCCACACAATAAAAACAATATTAAACCTCATAATAAATATGCTCAAGTTCATCATAAAATACTATTTCAAGAAATCTGTTATTAGCCATTTATTTGTAATGCCCAACCCAATGAAGATGTACCTTTACAATAATAAATTCAATATCATCAGATCCAGAAAACTGATGAGAATACCAATTGGTATTATCTTGCTAAGGTGCTTTCAGATTCTTATAGAGGATCCTTAAATTAAATTTTCCCAGTACATCTATTATAGAATAGACATAATGTCATTTCCATGGAATAAATATTACAAAATAACATTCAGACATACAACTTATTTGAAGTATAGTAAAAGCACTAGCAGCAAATTGCAATATATGTGCTGAACCGTATTATTCAAATTAATTCATATTCTAAAATAGCTAATTAACTAAGTTAATGAAATTTTAGTGTGACTGATAAAGCATCTTAGTTTTTTAAAAATGAATTACTATATCAAAAATTTTATGAATTATATTAAAAACATTAAAAACTGGCAAGAATAACACAAACAATAGCATTCTGTAAATCTGAAAGCCAAAATGATAGCATTTTTGATTTAGTTAAAAAAAAATTTTTCTTCACACTTCTATAGCTTACTGTAAGCTTTAGTACGAAATAGATACCGAATGCATAATACATTCCTATCCAGTTCTATCTTATCCAACCAAACTAGTTTCAAACTTATGGTTTCCATAAATGAGGAGCTTTGGATCTTGCAACAATACACTTGGACTTTTGGAATCTAATGCATCTTCCTTCTTGCATCATTTACCTCTTTCTCTCTTTAAGTATCAAGCTATTAACACAAAATGTTTTCCATCCAAGTCAACTTAGTTACATGGTTATATAGATCTGAAAACAATTCAGTTACAATATATCATAATATCCTTAGTTTTTTAACAATTATAGGCAACTTTAGCTTCTGGCCATAAGATAAAAATTCCTACAGTTATTAAAAAACTAAGGTCATCATGATATATAGATACTGAATTGGTTTCAGATCTAAATGACTATGCAAGCAAGTTGGTTTAGATTGAAGATAGTTTTGTTTTGTTTTTTAATTTGGACAAATTACTTTATAGTTAAAGAGAGGTAAATCTTTGCTGCTACATCAAACCTTAAAGATCCAAATGCTCTGTTTCAAGATCCAAATCTCTTTATTAATGAAAACCATAAGCTTGAAACTAGTCTGGAGATATTGAATAGGGCAGCACTGGGTAGGGATTTATTAAATGCTATCATCTGACATCTATTAGTTATTAAAGATTACAGTAGGTGGCATTGAGATGTGAAGGAAAATTATTTTGCTTTAACAGCAATGACTAAGCTGAAGTTCATGTCAAAAAGTTAGGTGATATTTTATTGGTTTTACAATTTAAAAACTACATTATCAAGGCTATAAATATATCAGTATTAAAAATGAACAAAAATTAACTACGATATAACTATGTTTCACACCAGTTTTCTCAACAAATGCCTCAGATTTTCCATCAGAGGACATAATCCTTACTTTCATACAAATTCTTTTGCTCATTTATTATTCTTGTATTTTTTTAGCAACAAAACTCATATCAATAGCATTTGTACATTTTCTATATTACTGAAAATCCATTATCTATAAATAGTCTATTTAATATAAAATTAAATACTTCATCATTTGAGAGATCATGTGTTGAGCTGCAATTCAATGTTTATCCAATGATAGTCCATGATAATTACTAGTCTCTTATCGCTTTATCTTATAAATTATGATTATAAAAGTATTTTTAAGATCAAAAGAGCACAATCCCTTAAGTTCACATACAGTATTTCTAAAAAATTCCAATAATTCTGATGTTAGCATATCTATACTACATTTTGAAACTTCTCAAGATATACCATCAGAACATGTAGCCTTTCATTTTTTAAATTACAAAACATCTATTTTAATTTTATTGAGCAGGTTATCTCTATCCAACTCTACAAGTCAGTAAAGAAAATGAAGACAGTATAACTAAATTTTTATATAATTATTAAAAAAAAAAAAATCATTTGTCTCATCATGTTTCAAATATCATTATTATCATATAAAACAGTGTCATCTCTTAATTTAATAGGATTATATAATATTTTTCAGGGTCATGTGTTAATTTTAGTATACATACAAATACAATTTCAATTCACTAATCACCTTAAAAAGCTCAGCATTCATTTTATTATTCTGACAGAAAATAATGTATATCATTTTAGAATACAAATATAATTTAATATATTTGGAAATCCTCTACAATATATCATCTTAATAAAGTCAGTTTCAAAGAAACAACTAGATTTTTCTTTTTAGTGAAACCAGGAAAGAATTCTATGCTTCACTATGGCAAGTTTTGGAATTCAAAGATTATTTAAAGAAAACAATAAAAAATTTAACTATCATCACATATCAAAGCAAGTGTCATTAGTTATAGAATACTGCCAAATAATGAAAATATATATGATTAAAAGATAAATAATTGGGAACAATTCTTAATATATCAACAAATATATAATAGGGATTAATATAAATCATACTAGCTTCACTCCATATAAAATCCAAACATTGATAGGCTTTTAACTGGACGATATTAGTATAAAATAAATTTAATAAAAAGAAAATATATGTGAAGACATAAAATTGATATATCTATTATAAATCAAGACATATCAATAATATAAGAATGTTCAATCATATCCAAGTTTGAACATAATCAAAAGGAAATTGAAATGTTATCTGGAATAGATGAATGGATAATATAATAATCCGGATAGTCTCTCCCAAACATTAGTTGGCATAAGAACCCAGAGTCAATTTAACATTCTGTTAACTTAAAATAGCAGAAGGTGAAGAATATTTTGCAGGAACCTTTTACAATCTGCAACATTTTTTTTTTAATAAAAAATATAACTATCTCCAACAATTCACAAAATAAATGATCACAAACGTATAGAGAGCTTTTAAATCTAATTATAGCACCAAGGAATACTACATATTCATTATTGTGTTGTCAACTTCCGAACATTAACAAATAGTATCAATCTTGCAAATTTTTTTATCAAAAAGAAACCTACAATAAATAGCCTTTATAATTCTTCTCTCGTCTTAATGTATATACATTGTCACAATATTTGAAAATTACATCATGAGTCGGCTGACAATCCCAACTTTTCACTATTAACACATATTTAATCATAAGAGCACTGAATAAACTGATCACTATTAGTGAAGAATTAATAATGATTTGGCGTTATGAAAAAAAAAAGGCAAATTGTAAAACTCTTCAAAATTAATATTTTGAAATGTGAAGTAATATTGATAAACTAAAAATATACTTAATAAAGGATATTTTTTCCCAGCTTTATAACGGTAATTTAGACGTTACAAATATAAAGCTTGTTACTAAAGTAAATTTTAAAGAGGCCAGAACTTACACAAATTATTTAAAATAAACAAGGTTATGTATATCAATTTCAAGTTAACTGTAACAGGACTTTTTCTTTTAAAAAAATTTAATTAAAGTTTAACGAAAACGATGAAACCTCCGTTTGTAGTCATCATTAAATAAATAAATTATTACAAAATCTAGTTTTATTATTGAATGGGGTCGTAGTCTAATAGAATCCGAGAATACTTCACAATGGTTTCAATTTTTTTTCATAACCGAATATAAGGTATTTAAACGTTAAAAAAGAATTCTAAAACTTCGCCAATCTCATTCAATTTATTAAAATTATATACTTGTTAAATGATTCAAGTATTTAGCTGAATTATTTTTTAAATTACTACTATTTGACCAATTTAAAGAAACATATTAAATAAAGCATACCTGTTAGTTTTCGAAGAAAAAAAAAGTCAATCTAATAATATTTGAAACGATCAAATAGTTACTACATTCAGCGGATGAATTGCATCTCTCAATTTCACCACCGCAATACGTTGGCATTAACCGCCATCTTGCGCATCGAGAATGTCATTCGTCGATTTCTTGACCTATCCGAAAATTACGGTATTCTCAAAGAAACTTATAATACAGCAATAGCTTCATTTTAATTTTTAAAACCACTGAAATTATTGTTTGAAAACATCTTTTTTTTCTCATGATATTTCAAGAAATATTTTTTTTATTACATAAAAATATATTTAACATTAGCTATACTATATTTACTAATTAAAATTCCCGCCTGAGAATTTATATATTTTAATTTTGAATTAACTACTAAATTCAGTATAAAAGGTGATCTATCATTTTATAGTACTTTTCAAATCTGAACCAAGATTTTAACTAATGTAAAATTTTATTAAATAAAACTTTAAATACATATTATTTAGCAGAAGAAATATATTTTAAAAAGTACTTAAATTTTTTCATTTAAAAATATAATTCTTCGCACTAAATTAAAATTATTTAATTAAACTTTAATGTTTTTAAATTATGTGTAAGGGGACTACTACTCGTTGTACAGGTGTCGTGGAAGGATACGATTGAAGTGAAAACTAAGAGCGAAAAAATTCCAAGGCAACGTAGTGAATTGATGAATATAAAAATGTCAAGAGTATTCTCGGTATTTAGGAATTGCAAATGACAAAGATTATGTCCAAGTGCCATAATTGTGGAAAACCTGTCTATTTTGGTACGTAAAGCATCTTAAATATATCTGAGTACCTTTTGTCACGCCCCTCCAAATATTATTTTGAGAATTTATATCATGTTAAATTTATTCTGAGCCTCAGGGTTATCATGAACACATGCTAACAAAAGAATTAAATGTCATTGCGTAATTTTATTTTAATTGGCAAATACCTGCGTTATAAATAATACACAGGTACAATTAAATTTTCTAGTTTATTTTAAAATGATCCTACATGAAGTGCGGAGTAAATTATCTTTGCTAGATATTTCAAAGAGTTTAATTTTTATTATTGAAAATAATTTATTTGAAATTATTAAAACAATTCATTCCTTAAGCAGCAGGGATGAAACCCGTAATATTTAGGTTATCGAATCTTTCTAGAATCTTTTTTTTTTTCTAACTCTCGATTTCGCTATTTAAATACATAGTGTTTATGTCCGCAGTAATTGTCTTTATCTGCATATATCCTCCCTCTTTTTTTTTTTTTTTTTCAATAAAATGATCGTACTCAATTGAGATTTTTTTTTTTTTTAATATTTGTATTTTAAAAAAAATTGTAATGATCACAACTTTGGGTCATATATCAGACTATTTAAATATTCTGAACTCTTAGTTCTTATACAGTCATGTTTACACGTAAAGAATTTATGTACACGAGAATATTTCACTCACATGAGAAATTTTAAAATTGCCTTATTTGCTTAATAAAGTAAAATACTAAAATGAACTATACATTGGCGTTTTAGTTAAATGTATACCATATTATTTTGGATTAGGTGAAGTAATGGCAAACTACCATTGATAATGATCAACTGTTTGTTATTATATTCCTGCCAAAAAAAATTATATATTTTTAGAAACTCTTCAAATATGATTACTAGAAAATTGTTTGATGTATTTTAGAGTTGTCAAATATCATCATATTTAGAGATGATCATTTCTTTAATAAACTATCACATTATTCATAAAACATCCTCTACATGAATGATATTGCTTTGAAAATACGTATTGTTACTGCTTTGTCTTTTGTAATGATTCCCACTAACACATTTGTATTTTATATACATTCCATTTGCTTATCTTCATACCTTTCTATAGAATACCATGTGCTTGAAATGAGCTAAAATCTGGAAGGCTTGGCGACAATGCAATGGGAGCATGATCTCACTCAATCTATTAATCCAGAAATTACTGATCCAATTGCAATAAATGATGCCCTATTTTGCTGAATAATTACCATACACAATAATTTTTCATTTATATAAGGTTTGAAATGAGACTATAATTGTCTCTACCTAGAATGGTAAGTATTTAATTAATATTATCTGACCAATTTAATCACAATTTTAAAATTATGATTGAAGTGTTTATGTTTTCTCACTCTGTAAAAATAAAATATATTGCACAAAGCTAATCAAATGGTACTGTTAACCATAATAGCATGGTTGGAAAATGGTTAAAACTAGCATATCTGATGAATCTATGTTGTAGCTGAAATATGTGTAATGTAAGATTTTATTTCATTTATTTTACATTAATTACAATTTCATTCAAAATATATTAAAATTGTAAATTTCACTAGAGAGAATTGTAATTTTTTTCTATATATCAAACTGACATAGTTTTATTAATAATCATGATGATTAAGAGTACTTTGTTGCGTAGTAATGATAATAAAATGGCTAATTGTGTATAATGATTTTTTAATTGTTACAAGAGAATTTGAGTAAAAGCAATAATCGTAGAGATCAGTTAATAATTATGTTTATAATAAAGTTGTAGGTAAAAGATTATGATCATGATCTTTGTCTATATTTTTATTTGTATGTTTCTGTTTGGTCATGTTCCTATTCATATCAACAGAAGTTTGCACAAATAGTTAACATATTGATATAGAGGATTTTCATTACATCTAGCATTACAACCTTAATTTTGAATACTATGATATGAATGTGCAAGAAAGAAGGAATACCACTAATAATAAAAATCATCAAATGGATTATTGCTCAAAAGTTACAGAGTTGACCATGATCCATGGACTTTGAGCTTCAGAGCATGGCCTCTCCATCAAATTATGTAAGACGGTGAATCAAATTAATTCCATTCACACGGTGGGGCAGTTAAAGAAAAACAAATAATATGATTAATAAATAGAATGGGGTGGTATTTTTTAGAATTACATGAGAAGCTTTTTTTTAATGACCTTAACTAAAGTAGCTTCTTATATAAGCTTGTGAAAAAAGTATTTCTTATAGCTTAAATAAATATTGGAGAATTTCAAATATGATTCCAGAAATTTGATACTTCACATAATTTCAGATTTTAGTCATACAATTTCTGGACAATATTCATCCTAAAATCTGCAAATGAACTATTTATTAAATTTGTTATGAAAGAATAATTAATTGAACTAAAATCTTTTATAATAATCGAAACAAATATTATCTCAATTTATTTTGAAATGATAAGCCAATACTAGATGTTATTTCTGAGGCCACACAAACTGTGGTCATGTACAAAGAAAATTAGGAATGCTAAAGATTTGCTTCAATATACTATTATGGCAGATAATGCTATTTTTTCTATCTCATTAACCATGCATCTGTTGACTGGATAAAGCATTCAAATTTTTAAACAGCCAGTTATGAGAATAAATCTCATATTGTATTGTTTTTGTTTTATTTTTTTATGCTGGATTTATGAAATATCTTGCATATACTTATGATTTATAATACTAATTAAATTTAAGATTAATCATAAGAAAAAAATTGTATATATTGTAACATGTAAAGCTGTATGATCAAATATAAATAAATTTATATAAATATGAGACTATTATTTAAATATAATGAGAGAGAGCATGTACATCCAATTAGGATAAAATAAAAGAATTTTTCTACATTATAACAACAGTATAATGAGATATCTTGGTTAAATTTTATTTGCATAACTATTAAATTCAGTACAATCTAAATTCAATGTAGATGAAATGGCTTTGATGCTGACATTGTCCATCTATAAACCTGACAGTTTCAGGTCTATAGGTTTAATAATATTCATAAATATGCGAAGTGCATAAAAGATATATTTCATTTCTTTTCTATCATCAAAAAAGATACATGACATCACATCTGCTTTTTAAGTTACTGCTAGTTATTAAACTGAGCATTCTATGCTGCTAAGACTTCTTCAATAAAAAGATTTTCAGCTAATCTAACCCTAAAATTCTGAAGTAAAGGAATGTGAGAGATATTTTACTGACCATGATAATGAGCAGCATCTTTTGATATGAAGACCTGTTGTTCAGATCTTAATTTGAACACTTTACATTTATATGAGTTTTTTCATTAATGCTCTTGGATCTCTAGCTTATAGAAAAATATAATTCCTTATAATGATATTACTTCCATTACTTAATTAATTAAACGGTGTAAGAATTAATCCTAATGACATAAATAATAAAGAATATTGATATAATATGCTTACATATTATAAAGATTTGAACTAGTACAATTGTTAGATACATTTTTGATATATTATTAAATATTAATTTAATGTTAATTAGTTATTCTTTTGTCTATCAATATATGTGGAATTATTATTCACCACATCATCCACATTACAACTTAAACAATCATATAAGAAAAATTTTGAATTTTCTTCTCATGTTTATTCCCACAGGAAAAAAGATTATTCCCTTTTCTACAGTTCAACACAGAGAGTGAGTAAATGAAAATGACAAAAACACTATCCTGTATTTCTTTTTTTCAAATTGAATTCTTATTTCAGTGCATCTATATATACATATATGTGTGTGTGACACTAAATACTTGACAAACAAAAATTGCAAATAATTTCACATTTCTTTTAAAAACTGAAATATATAAATTTCTTAGGTGTCAAATGCTTTAATGCATATTTAAATTATTGTCAAGTAACTGACAATTTAAGGTAGAAGTGATTTTTCAGTTTTTTAATTAATCTATTTATTTCCTTGACTTTGAGAATTCATTATAGGTTTCCAATTTCAGCTATTTTTCACAATATGGTCAGCTTTATAGTATATTGAATAACATACAATTTGATTGGTAGATTTTCTTGCTAGGTTGAGATTGTAAGGCAAACTCTAAGATCAACACATTCTTTGGAATAATAGATAGCAAGCTATACTTCAAACTACATTATATCAAGATAAATCATCCTTTTTTAGTCATTACATGCCTGTTATTGATGATGGCTACATATTTATAACCAATTAGTATAAGAAATCTATACCATAAATACAGTTTTTATTATTGTACTGAAATTATAATAAACAAGTTTTTTCCCCACTATTAGCTAACCTGTTTGTTTATCTTGTTGTTAGGCTTTACTATGAGGATAGCCTTTTCATCAAACATTACTGAAATCCTTTATTGGTCTGACTTAGTTTCGAAAATTGTAATTTATAATTCAAAAACTAACTGTTGATGTTTGCTCCAATTTAAAATGTACTAATTTGTATTTTTTTAGCTCATCAAACTACCTTTTACAGCTTCTTAGAATCTGGCTTCTCTTAGCAAAAAAACATTCTGAAACTCAGAAATTATCTTCCCACTTGCACAGGATATCCTTTAAAAATATCCTGATTCTTTTATCATGTTTCTCAAACAGTAATTATCTATTGCTTTTATTAACAACAAATTATTTTGAAAATAGCTAAGAAGATATTTTAATTCTTTACAAATTAAAAAAATATGCATGCAAATATTTTTATATATTTAACATATTGCAGTCAAATTAAAATATATATAATAAATTTGATCATCTTTTACAATTCTTCTCACCATTCATTTGATTCTAGGGATATATGTTTGGCATTTAACATTTTCTGACTGATCAAACTCTCTAATCCTGCCAATGTTTATGAAAACTGCCCCTCTTCCCTGTTGCCTGTAATAAGCATGAAATTTTCTAATTAAATATCTTTTGCAAATGCACACTATAAATATATCAAAAGAATATTAAACATTTGAAAAATATTTAATATTTTATTTCCAACCTCTAACAGGTCCGAAATCAGCTTTTATATTCCTCTTTTTTAAAAGAGTTAAGGATACTCTTAAAACTAAATAAATGAACATTAGAAATTGCTCCACATAGTCATTTTTTTTTGTTGTTTTTTTTTTTTTGTTTTGTTTTCCAAACATATTTTAAGGCATACATAATTTTAAGTGAACCTTTATTTTAGTATTTTTCCCCTCAATTTCTATGGCCTTATTGATAAAATATCAAAATCTTTATTCGATGTTAGCTTATTCTAAAAATGTCTGCCTACTCTTATATTTATTTAAACTGACTCTATATCAGCATTGTAATCCAATTTCCACTCATCACAATATATATACACACATATCTTTTATATATTTAATAAGCAAGGTGGAAGTAAACCAAGAATTTGTTAGCTTCGTTCACCAGGGTTGAAAGTTGCATCACACACTAGATCCTTCTGATCAGGCTATGTTAACCTGGGATCTTTACTCTTTAAGCTATAATAGTTAGATGAGATTTGATAGGGTGGCTAGCTTGTTAGTGACTTGAAAAAAATTGCTAATATGTCTAGTTTTGATCTCCAGGTGAAAAATATAGAAGGTAAATAGCATTTGTAATTATCAAATATAAGATTTTAAAGTCGTCATAGAAAACAAACTATTGCTGTAATATGGTTCATGAATTCTTTGTGTATAAGCTATGCACAAAATAATTTATCACAAAAATTGTAAGTAAGATGTAAACCAACTGCCCCTTACATGAAATTAGAAGTTTCTATGCATAGAACACCCAAACCTAGATTCTCAATTAACCATCTCTGAAACTTGTTTATAAAAATGTAAACTCATTTTAAGATATTTAATAGTTTTTTAATATTTAATAGTTAAGGAAGTCTTCTTCATCTCCAGACACAAAGACGCCATCAATAGGAAGGACCCATGCTATGCTTTATCAAGGACATGAAATGTCTACCATAATCAACACAAATTTGCATATCATTAACCTCATTAACAGTTAAGCTATAATTATGAAGACTGGACCCTTTGAAAGCGCTAATCAGATTCATTCGTATTTATTTATTTATTAACAATTTAAAGCTTTGAGGACATTTGCGCTACACATGTAAACAGAATAGTATTAATAGTTTTTCGTTTTTTTAGTATTGTTTATTTTAAATAAATTTCTAAATAATATGCTTCCTCTGTTCATTTTTCACAATATTTTTTTATTAAAATGTCTAACAGTTTCTACTTCCTAGCAAGTTTTCCTCAGAGTTGTAATTTTGATTATATATATATATGTCCATCTACATTAAATAGATTTAAAATTACAATATGATATAAATTTAAAAAATTATGGAGATGTGATTTGTAGTTGTAATTATATGTGAACCATTTCCATTATCTAATATTAATTGTTAAATGTGCTTATAGAAAAATTCAAACTTTATTTAAACTTATTCAAATACACTCATTTGGTAGTAATAGCACTTAGGTTAATATGTAACACAGAATAGCCTAATTGGTTAGAGGGTTGCCTTAAATTCAATATTCACAGATCTAAAGGTTCTAGGTTTGATTCCGTTGCTAGTGGTATCACTGGTCAGGTCAGTAATAATTGAAGAAGAGAGGAAAATAATAAAAAATTCAAAATGTGTTGTATACTAATCTGTATGCTATTATTTACAGTTTGATGTATTTGAAAATTTTAAATAAAGTTGAATTTTTCTAAACATGTTTAGCAATTAATATTAATCATGAAAGTAGCTCAACATATAATTACAAGATAATTGTCTGTTTACATAAAAAAGTAAATAATATTACAGTTATATTATAGATATAGCTCAGAAGAAGACTGCTAGATAGTTGAAACTCGTAAATTTTAATAAAAGCATTACAAAAATACAAAAAGGAAGTGTAATTTTTTTTTTTATTTATTATTATCAATCCTTGTCTCAATCTAGTATTCTCCTATCTCATTTTAATAAAACTTGTTTTGTTAATTCCAATATCCTTTCATCATATTTCCCAATCTCATCAAAAATGTCTAAATGAAAACAAACAAACAAAAAATTATGTTGTTTTTCTAATTTATTCTTCTCACCCTTCAAAATACTCTCTTTCAAAAATAAATATTCATATATTCTTTCTCTCTTCTTCACATAAATCATTTTCACAATCCAAATTCTTATCTCACTTGCATTTCTTTTGATATCCAATGCTCATGTCTTTGACTTAAATAAAATTTTCTTTTTTATATATAACTATAAAATATAACTTATTTTGATGGCAAAATGATAATTTTAGGAAATATATTTGTTACAATGATATAATAAATGCAATAATAATCTTGCTTCATACATGTAGAAAATATTAAATGTGAACACACGAAAGCAGTAAACACTTAAACAATATCAATAACAATCTCAATCTGTTGTCAAGGCAACCAACCTTTTATCAACTAAAGTGAAAACTCACTTACTTATTTGATATGTTTATAAACATGCCAAGGATTTCAACTTGACCGCAGAGAGTGAAATTATTGATACAAAGAAGTTTAAATAAACCTCGTTAAACAGGTAAATATAATCTTAATATGTGATAATATGTTGAACTATTTCCAAAATCTATCATTAAGTGTTGAATGTAAATAAAATTTTAAATGTTTCAAATATAAACAACTTGTTAGTAATAACACACATATAGACAGGACAGGTCAGTAATTACAGTTAATGGTAGATGATGGCAATAGTCCAAAATATTAGCACATCTAATACACCATCATCACAAACTTTTAGGCAAATAATAACCTTAACACATTTATTTGTATTATCAGCTATTACTGTTACTAAATATAGTCATTGTTGTTATGTTTCTCACCAGAAATATATTCCTTTTACTTATTTAACAATACATGTCTGGCTAAATTGATATGAGAAGTTTTGTTGATTTCTCTACTTAAGATTAATTTATGCATAATGAATTGATAGCACTTTATCACAGTTTTTCCATTGCTTATTATGTCCTCAACTCAATTGGTAAAAAATTTATTTATATTTAAAGCAATAGAAAGCTGTATTTGCCTATTGATATTTCCACATTTTCTTTATAAATTGATTTTCGCATCAAATAAACTAAAAAAAAAAAAAAAGATTAAACAAAAAAAAAATGATAGTAATACTAAATTCTGCATACTTCTGATAATTTTTGAATGCTCTAAAATATAGAACTTGCATCATTAGAATTGCTTTTAATTGACTTTCATCAATACAAGTTTTATATTTTAATACTGAAATATGCAATACTTCATAAAATTCAAAAATTATATTAATTTAAACAATATTTGATTTATTATTATTATTATTATTTAATTAGAAAGGTCATTTTATAAATTACTAATTTGTTTTAAAAAGTCTTATTTGTTTTTAAGCCCCCTCTTCCTATAAAGAATACTTCAATATTTTGAGTATAGCCAAATATTTAAATATAAATTACATGTAAATGAAAGGTTTTGTGACATAAAAAGTTGAAAAAAACATTTCCAAACCCTAAACAAGATTTTTCTTTGCATTAACTGCCCATAACCAATTCGTTTGATCGTTCATTTATTTATGGATGTCTTAATATTTTTATTTTAAAGATAAAATTATGAAAAGGTATCAAGACTCTCATCATCTCAACTTATTAGCAATGATTTCTTTTTCACTGTTTTTCTTTGAAAAAAGATTTTTATTACTTTTCTTTTTTGAATTAATTATTCATAGTCAACATATCTAGCCATCCAAATGGTATTCAGCAAATGATTAGCTGGATATTCTTAAAGGATAAAAAAAAATGTAGAAAGCAGTTAGCAAACCTTGTGATAAGTGATTTCTCCTTCACAGTTTTTCTTTAGATGGATGAGAGGGGAGGTCTTTGCCTGTGGTGAGCTGATTAAAAAGTAGTTTGACCAATGAAAGGGATTCTATAAGCTGTAATGAAAATGCTTAATTAATTCCAAAAAATATTTGCTTTATAATTTTTTTCATACATTACTGCCTTTAGTGATATATTTTGTTATCTGGATATCTTGTATCTGTTTAATAATACAAGTTTTATATCAGCTTAAGCCTGAAAGTTGCTGTAAATATTATAGGGTATTACTCATTTAATGAGGGGAATTACACATTTCTTTATCATCAATTATTGATTTTTTAAATAGCCTGCATATATCTTTAGTTTATCTTTTCATTTCAAGTGTGAATCTTTTGGAAAAAGAAGCATGTTCTGGTCTATCTATAGTCATGTTTTTAATGACATTAAAATTTATTAAAGTTTATAATAATAGATATATATGAGAGATAGTGACCTGGGCCAACTGACGAGTGCTGGTTTAGCATGAAATGCATCTTTGGGTTCATTTGTCTTTTATTGTATCTTTATTTATGTGAATTTAAAACGAATGGGGTAGTATGGAGGTGTTTATTATATCTAGAAAGTTTATAAAGTAACTCTAAAATTGGATTGCTGAAATAAATTATGTTAAAATAATGTCAAACAATGGTAAACTACAACTGATAATAATCAAGGATTATCATTTGACTATAGCCTTCTGTCATTTTTTTTTTACTTTACTTGTCTTTCAGCAAAAAACTTACATATATCATAATCCTACTTTCTATTTTTATGATCTGTCCATCTCAGTTTAATTCTGCTATTTTAAAATATAAATTGATTACTGTTATTCAATTTATTTTTTATATCACATAATAAATTTTACTTCTAGTCAAAAGCAATAGCTTTATCTATTTTTTACAAGCATAAATTAAAAATTGTTTTATGACTCCCATTCAATGGCTTTTTACTATATTATTTCTCAAGTTTTATAAAATTATTATGTATTATGTACTTTAACTTAAATAATATCTGGCATATATAATGAACCCAATTTATTGCAAATATATGCTTTAAGTTTATTAATAACTATCCAACATAAAATAATAAATCAGTACTTACAGTCTGTATATAGGACTAGAAATATTCTAATGATTTTAAATATATTATCAGAATTTTATATACTGTGTAAATATCTTCAAAAGATCTGTTGTTTTCAAAATGTAAATATATTAATATAAATCCCAATATATATTGTGTTTAAAGTGATAATATAACATTAAACACATCGTGAGAATATAATTTCAATTGCAATCTTAAATAAATTAGTAAATATCATCCTCTGGAAATTAAATATGTAATAAATAATACATATTTGTAATAAAATATGGCATAGGTTTTTAAATAGCTTTCTGTTATATTGTATTTTTATGATACAATAAATATTGGAACAATAAAAACCCTTACAGAATTTTTATAGTATTTATAGCATTATATCATGTATATATATATATGAATTCTTAGTATTATTTTCAGGATCTTCCATGTAATAAAAATATAATAGCTAAAGACCTGATGTTTTAGTACAATAACAAGTACTTTCCTCAGAATTGCTTCTTTCTCAAATCATAAGAATGTGTGTGGTGAGATTTAAAATTGTTATTTTTTCCTTTGTTATTTGTTGTTATTGGTTTGTCAGCAATAGAATTTGAAAATGAGGAGAAAATAACAAAGGGAAAAAATAACGATTTAAATCTCACTACCCCCACATTTTTATGATTTGAGAAGGAAAGAGATCTGAGGAAAGTACTTGTTATTGTACTAAAATGTCATCTATTTAGCTATTATATTTTTATTACATGGAAGCTCCCAGAAATAATACTATGAATTCTGTGAGAATATTAGAATTAATATATATATTAAGACAATTAAATTTTACACCATGACATTAAAAATAATATGTATATAGAGTTATATATAAAAGTCTTAAATTGTATTTTTATTAAAATGTTATTTATATTTGAATTATATATGGTATAAATTTATTTTATACATTTATCAAAATATATAAAATGCGCTAACAAGCACACAAAGCTAAAAACAAATAAAGCAAATATATATTATTTTAATATCTATTCATTAATAATTAGCCACAAAGTATAAACTATTTGCTTATTTATACATTTATATGTTGAAAGCAAATGTTGATTCTATAATACCTTAAATATATTTTGTATCTAAACATATTTTTTTATAAGATTAGGTACAAAATAATTAATTCTGACATAAAAATAGATTAGTTTTAATTTTATTATTTTAAACCATTTGACTTATTTATTGAAAAACAAATATAATAAATTGTTGTCCAAGAATTTACATTATATATCATTTCTTTTTTCAAAGAATTTTTGAAATGTTGAAAACAAAAAAACTAAATGACAAGTTAAATCTGTAAAAGAAAAATACAAATAGTAATAGCAGTAGTAACAGTAATAAGAAAAGCTGCAGAAATTATAATTCAACTGATACTAGTAATTAGCTGACACATTATCATACCATATTCAAAAATCAAAATTCAGCTGCATTACACTAGTAGAGCACAATCACTAAATTAACTTGATATTTGTTGGCCAAAGTTCTTGCATGTTCAGTGAATAAAAAGAAAATCATCATTGAATTATCTACAAAAGCCTTTCTCAGAAGTTTTCTCAATCTATTGTCTTAGTTTATGAGTATGTATATATAGAAGTTGTCTTAAAGAATGTAAAAGTTATATTAATAATGTTGCAGAAATTCATCAGAGAATTTGTCTATCAATTGTCATAAAGATACTTTTGCATAGCAACAGTTTTTTATCTCATACTTACTATAAAATTTCATTCAAATAGAAGTAAAATAACAAGAAAGAATCATATAATTGTTTATATGATTAAATCAGGATCATGAAATTATAAAAGTTTCTTAGATTTGAATTTTATTTTAAATAATTTGACATTTGTTTATTGTTATGCCTAGTATTTATATTTGTTTGTATGAACTGAAAGAAGAAGAGAAAAAGTAATGTTTTACCACATAAATTGAAAATTCTGCCTTTATGAGATATTTTTCAAACTTTAAATATCTCTTGAACTAAAATGTTCATAATTAATAATTTATCATTTTTAATTTAATGTTAACAATAATTGTATTTATTTAGAAATATTTTATATATATATAAAGTAGTAATTATATGTGTATAAAAAGTTTGATATATATGTATGATAGTGTCTTTTTGATCTCTGTCATGTTATTTGAATATTAGAATATTTGGATTTTAAATATGCAACTTCATTTTCTAATAGTAGTATTTAGAACATAAGCATGAAGTTTTAGTAAGACTTTAATAACAATGGTCATTGATTTTATTATTTCTTTTAAATCTATGTAAATAGCCAATTCATATGTTGAGTATCATTGTTTTATTAAGTAAATGCATTATTTTTGTTGACTCATCATTTTTTATTCATTTCTTCATACTCTTAATTATTCATTATATTACTGTGGTTTTTTTTCCTACTGACTTTAGACCTGGATATGGTAACAGGAAAGTGATATATAGGGATGAATAGCCTGAGATCCCTTGCCAATATTTTGCCGAGTCATTCTGAATAAGTCAAACTGATATATAAATGTACATAATCTACTATTAATCATTCAACACTGAAATGAACATATAACTTTTTATTAATCACATAACTGGAAATTTATCTGTGCTTATATCATTACATAATTGACCCATAATTTTATTTACATATATTGGCCCACCAACATGTGGTCAATTATTTTTATAAGCTATCACCTACTTCTTTAGTTATGTATATTGAAAATATGCAAATCATTTTGAAAACATTAGAAATATTCAAAATTAAATAATAATTCAGTTTAGCAACATAATTTTTTTTTATTAGCAGAAACTAACTATAGTTAGATTTGACAGTGAATTGTTATCTCTTTGTTTCACTGTTTGAAAGAGAAAAGATTCATATACAGTATATGTATATATATTTTTGCCTTTATTAGTAGAAAAATAATTTCATTTATTATTTAAGTTCTTTGCACCAATAAAAAGGAGATAACTCTTTTTTAAATATATATATATTTTAAATAGATATTTATTTGAAATATGTAATAATAATAATAATGGCATTATAAAAAAATTTCAATGTGCTTTATAAATATGATCATTAACAAAAGATGAACTTTAAAACAGCATTGCAATGAAGGTTTGTATATTTTTTGGCATAAATCAGGTAACACAAATGTTATATATCTCCTGCCTTATTTAATGCTGCTTATTTTTTTATTATTTTTAATTTTATTTTTAAATGTTTAATTGTGTGTGCCAATAAAATAAAAAAATATTCATTAATTATTCATATTTTATCAATTATTTTATTGACACAAAATAACTTTTAGCCCATTCTGTATAATAATGATAACAAATGAGGCTCTATCCTATATTCAAGAGAGAAAGAGATGCTTAATTCAACTGTGAATTTTGCTCAATGGAGAATAGTCTAGTTTTTATTCAGCCATTATTGTAAAGTTCTATTAAATTAATTGTAAAAACATATAAATAATAATATTCTCTCTCATAAAGCAATAAGCCTATCACAAATATTCCACTCTTTTATTTCATTTCATCAGCTTAATAAATGCAATCAACTTTCTCTATTTTTCCATTTTTCTACAATAGTGTTTATGAACTCCACATGTTTATTATTTTATCTTAAATTCATTCAATTGTAAGTTTAATTCTATAATTTAAACTGGCTTCATTTAATTTTTTTCTCTCTTTACCCAATTTACACCACAATTGATTGTTTATTTACTACACAACCCCATTTCTTATATATTATAGTGATGGATTGCAGATTGAATTTGGTTTAACCAACTACTACAATTTATTGTTTATTTGTTAGATAAATTGATAGTTTTTTACTTCCATAATTCACAGAATCTATATCCTGAGATAGAAAAAATTTATTTTATTGAATAAACATAATAAGTTCATTTAATTGAGCTACTCACATTTCTTTTTACCTGGGGGGGGGGGGATTATTTGACAGATAAATTGTATTCTATTAGAAGTTTTAGCATTCTTCATTCTTTTCACAATATTTTTGTAGTAGTTATGGTCTTTTCCCCCTATTTTTTTGATTGAAAATGCTTCTGTCTCTAGTGTTGGTGGAATTTTGATATGGATGGATCTTGGAAATGGCGTTAATAATGATCACCACTTTAAAGGCTGATACTTCACTTTGCTCTTTAATAATATTTATTTTTAGTTCTTGTTTTTTTATATATATAACATAGTATATTGTCTGTTTTTAGTTTTTTTTTGACAATCAGCCTGTCTCAATATGTTCAATATTATAATAGAAATATCAAATTGTATAAGTAAATCAACGATTGGTAGTTATGTGGGGTTTTTTTTATTTGTTTGTTTATAAGTAAAAATTTATTTGCACATTGTTTATTTAAAGTTCATTATTTATTTTCCATTTGACATTTTATTTTAATTTATAGTTTTTATTAAGATATTTTAATTTCTGATTTTAATTTTAACAAAAGTTGCGCTTAATTATCCATTTTTTCTAAAGATGCCCAAAAGATTTTCAGTTTAATTCTTAAATGGGTTTTATTTTACTAATTTGATTCTCATTTTGTGTTTTTTTTTATATCACTGATTAAA
Source organism: Epiperipatus broadwayi (assembly GCA_028023455.1). Classification (NCBI taxonomy): domain Eukaryota; kingdom Metazoa; phylum Onychophora; class Udeonychophora; order Euonychophora; family Peripatidae; genus Epiperipatus; species Epiperipatus broadwayi. The sequence continues at coordinate 6,015,133 of JAQFVV010012401.1, forward strand.
CACTCTCTTGTGGTTTTAGTTAGAAATATTTTTAAATCACAGGCCAAATCTATCCTCCAGAGCTCAGACACATACTTAATTATTTTCTCATCATTCTCATGATAGCAAGGTTGAACATAAAATTTTGTTTTACGATCACAAATTTTAAATTTAGATAAATGTTTAATATCTTCATGGCCTTGTCAAAAATTATCTCAGATGGATTAATTGGTGCTGCTAGAAATTTCAAAATCTGATATATTGTAGACTGACATATTGTGATTAATGGTCATTTTTAATCCCTTTTTTTATTTTGTTAGCATCCATGAAATTTTGAAGTCTGTTCAGGTATGCCAATCAACTTTCTGGGAATTTTATACCAAACTTTTCAAGTGATGCTATTTGAGCCATTATCAGACTTTCAAGTCTTTGAAGGTTTTAAATGAATATTTGCTATTACTTTACAATTCAGTGCTTTACTGAAATTTTATACCTTTAGATTGAAGCCTTAAACAATAGTCACAACAACCTGAATACCAAACTTATTATATTAAATTCTAATTTAAATATGAGATCTCATTTTTGTTGCCATTTATATTATGTTTTAATAGAGACAAAAATAAATCCTAGTTATGTGTATATTTTCCATTAATGGAACCACCATACACGCACTAAAGTAGGTAAGAATAAGCTAATTGGAAACAGTATCTTTTGTAAAAAAAAAAAAAAAAATCAAAAGCATGAAATTAATATATTTGAAAATCAAGCTGAAAATGTTGGATTATTTCTATCATCTAAAATTAATTGTTAAATATCTTCAGAAAAATTCAAACTTTATTTAAACTTTTCAAATACATTCAATTGTTAATAATAGCATACAGGATAACATATATTGTAATGTTTCATGTAATATTATTCTCTTCTCCATCATCATAAACTTTGTGACAAACATTGAAGATAAATATCTTTAGTGAACAAACAATCACTAAAAACAAATAGATTGATTAATTATCAACAAGAGAAAAAAAACTATGAAAATAGTATTATATGTTTAAAAACATGAAAATAATATGATTTATCTAAAAAAAACAACTCTGAAAGTAATATCTTTAAATAAAAAAACAATTGAAAAAAGAATATTGTCAGCAAGTGTAATGAGTAGATATATTAGAAAAATTAAATTATCAATGCTACCAAATGCTAATTTAATTTTTTTTGGAATACTTAGATTGACATTTATTGAAATTTTTTGTTTTTCAATTTTTGTATTTTCATTGAATAGATTAATTTCAAGTTTTCAAACATAATATTTTCTTGTTTGTTTTTTTTGCTTTACTGAATCCTTGCACTGAGCACTGTTATTGTTTATTTGCTAAAGATATTATTTTCAGTTTTGTTTTTTTAAATAAATTATGTTATTTTTATTTTTTGAAACATATATTATTTTCATGTGCTTTATATTAGCATATTCTTGTTTACCTTGATGTATGGAAAGCAGTTCCATCAAACAGTAATACTTCATGCATTAACACTCAAAAATCACTTGGAAATATTACATGAAATCATGTTTAATTTCTATCAACCTGTGGAAATCTTTTTGGATATAAATTGCAATACGATGAATGAGCTCATTTTTATCAGAGGAAAGGTAGGTAGTAAAATCCTTTAAAACCTCAAGTTCTGTGCAAATGTAAATATTATTGCCACTTAATTGTTTGTAGTGTATAGTAGATATAATCATATGATGTCCTCTACAGATCTACACATGGTTTCATCTTTACCACATGTAACTTTATACTGTCTGTTATTACAGTTTATAATAGTCAACATCATGTGATATCATAGACCATATAATAGCATTTGCCTATTATCACTACTGCAAGTTATGACCAACTCAATAGCCACATGCAGCCAAAACTACTTTGTGCAGTTCCTGAAACAATAGGTATGCCATTTTATCTAAATTTTTATTTTAATAATCTATAATGACATATTTTATTCCATAAATACTTTAAAGATAAAACAAAAGCATATATTTTGAAACTTTATTTTGCTTTTAAATAATATCCAGTAAAAGGGTTGTTAATGGGAATTTTATTAATTGTATTTGTTTATTAAAAAGTGTTGTGACATTCGATGGCCTATATCACTACTACAAAATTAGATCCAAAGACGACTACTGGGGCTCTTAAACATTCAAAAATGTATGAGAATAATAATTATATGTGACTTTTACTATTGAAAACGTTATCTATTCCTGGTCTATGATCTTAGTGAAAATCCTGGTCTTATATATTAGAGGTGTAGACCATTGAGGGAATTCAGATTAATTATCCAACTACTAAAATTCATTGTTTATTTACTAAACAAATCAACAATTGCTTGCTTTCATAACTAACAGAGTTAATATCCTAAAAAGTGACAAGTTATTGACTGAAGTTTATTTAATTAGTCTCTTCACTACAAATAATATCCTTTTTTTTAAAAAAAAAAAAAGGGGGGGGGATATTGGGCACGATTTGATTTATTATATTTTTTTTATATTGCAGAAATAAATGCAATAGTCTAATGCAGCGTTTCCCAACCTGTGGTACGCGTACCACTGGTGGTACGCGAGTTGCTGGTTGGTGGTACACGAAAAATAATCAATAATGGCGGACATAAAAAATAAAAAAAATTAAATCATACAAATATCATAGAAACGTTTTTTCCTATAATTCATAAAAATTATTTTAATAATATTATACAGTAAAGTTGTTAATATGTACAGTCGATGATCGAAAATCCAGCAATTGATATCGGGTTTTTTTTTGGAGTGCACTTTTAAATTTAGCCGTTAGCCACCAGTAACTTGAGATGTTGCCGCCACTGTTGTGATAGTGCTGCACTCTCATTCACTTCACCGCATGGCTTACAAGTGACAGGTTATTGTTTGTGATTGTATCGTCTTTGTTTATTAAAATTCATTGATCCCTATATAACCTGCTTATTCGAACTTAGACAAGAAGCACAGGTTTTTTTTTTAAGACAATCCTTTTGATCTCTCTTCGAAATTGTATGATTTTGATTGGCTTCAGGTGCTTGTATATTTATCTGATATTTTTTGCAAATAAATGAACTTAAATTTGACACTTCAGAATAACTCGATAACGATCTTTAATGTTAATGATAAAATTGAAAGTATGATTAAGAAATTAGATTTTTGGAAACAGTGTATTGAAAACAATCAACCGGAAAAATTCGAAACTCTACATATTTTTTTGTTTGAAAATAAGGTTAGTCTGTCTCAAGATATACAGAAAATATAATAGCACATTTAACAGGATTAAAATTGTCTTTCATGGAATATTTTCCAAAACCCGAAAACACAAATGATAAGTGGATTTCAAACCCCTTCTATGAAGAAAATTTAGAAAAAGCTACATCATTATCAATAAAAGAGAAAGAAAATTTAATAGAATTATCAACACAATCTAATTAATTTTGGTTAAACATTAAAGAATATGAACAGTTTTCTGAGAAAGCTCTTAAATTATTATTACCATTTACTAGTATGGAATTAGTAGAAAGAGCTTTTTCTTCATATATTTTTTTTTAAAAAAAAGTATTGAAACAGATTGAATGCAGCTGTAGACTTAAGGGTATATCTTGCATCTTCTGAACCAAATTTCAAAAAATTATGTTCTTCAAAACAAGCACAAGGATCTCATTAAATTTATTTTATAAAAACATTTGATTATGATAAAAAAATATATTAATTGGGTTTTTATAATTTTGTGTTTTTATTAAAACCATTTATTAGTAAATGAAATATGACAAAATAGTAGATAAATATGATACTTTGAACAAACACATACATATATGTTACAGTGAGTTTATAATCCAGCATGACGTTTAGGCATGTTACAATGTAATTTGTCTCATTATGTGATGTGAATACATGGTCACCCTATAATATGTATAATGCAAATAAAATAACACACTCGCAATAACAAATTTCACAAAATACAATCATTTTTACGAAGTGGTACAATTTAGCATGATATACTACCAAGTGGTACGTGAGCCAAAAAAGGTTGGGAAATGCTGGTCTAATACATTCATTCAATCTTTAAAAAAATATTAATGTATGAGTTGTTTTGTGCAATAGATTTTTAAATATAAACATCTAATCAAAATTTGCAATCTTATTATAAAAAGAACGGTTTTGGTAATAAAAGAATGAACTAATAAACTATTTAATGCAAATAAATTTTATTTTATCTATAAATAGGACTTTAAATGTTAACATCTAACTCGTTGGGTTTTTTTTTTTTTTTGCAAAAATTAATTTTTTGAATGTTTATTTTTAACTGATATTAGGAAAATTTGTAATATATATCTCAAATCAAATTCTTTTTAGTAAACACTTTTTCATATTTCTAAATTAAAAATAGGTGATTCATCATTTCTCATTATTGTTAATGTAGTTAAGCTTAACATGTCATTTTCACCTTATGACTATTACTATGGTTATTTTTATGGTAAAGCATTAATTATTGAACAGTTTTATTTATTATAGCAGAAAAACATCTTTACATTGAGAGAGTTGTCTGTTGTTAAAAATTTTATTATATTTTTACAAAATGAATATATTTTTATATTAATTCTTAGTAAAACAAAAAGTGATCCATTTAATCCAAATTGATAAGATTTTAACACCACTTCTTTAAATATTTGTTTTTATTACATAAACTATTATAACTGAAACACACAGGCTTTATATATATATATACCTGTTTCTATATATGTAATATATAGGGTATATGAGCACAGACTTTCACATGACCCACCACTCTACATCAAATATCCAATACTTTGGCTATATCATATCTCTATCAAAGATCAACTAAATATATCTATAATATAAAGAGCATTTCAATTATCTCTAAACAAGCTTATTTATTATTTAATGATAAATGCTTTCTTCTGTAGCATTTATCAAAAAGGTTGTTTAGAGCTATTAAAATGCTCTTCATGTTACATATTGGTAAATGCAATCTATGTAGGTCATGTGATATACAACATGATTTTATTATTATATATATATAAACAATAAATAAAATAAATCTTATTTACATATGTTTAATAATAAGAATGACGTATCGTAAATTCTAGAAATTTCACAAGCGTCATTCATTCACGTAATAAAAAAATAATTTAAAGTGATCAATTAACAACTTCACGCTCTCATTTTCAAACACTTAAGATTTGCCCATATATATACGTTTGGGTCGAAAAGATAGACGGATTCATTCTATCTTTTCCCAAAGACTTTATCTTGTGTTTAAAAAAGTGGGAGTATTCATTTATATATAGTGACATCTACAAAGCGCATGTGCAATAAATATCAACGTAAAATTCCATACTAATTTAATGCAAAAAAAAAAAATTAATTAAAACTACACAATCCTTATATAATCAAAAAGAAAACCCTATATTATATTTGGTACTTTGATATTATTCCTGCTATGATGTATTATTCTGATGATATTTGTGCTTGGTAATATTTATTCAAAGTTTTTGTTTATGATGTCATGGTAACCAAGAATTCTGGCGTGACTAATCCATGTCAAATAAACTGACCCTTTCCATTTTATTATAGAAGATATTAAATGGTTCAGTCCATCACTGACTTTTTTACCCTCCACAATATAACATATTTCTCGCATCATTTGTAAATAATACGATTTTATATTTAAAAATATACATTTATAGCTAAAACTTTATATATATATATATTTTTCCATATGTCAAAGTATTGGCCAGGAAGTGAACCCATGACAACTGTCTGCAAGTAACTGCTTGCAAGGCAGCTACACTGACCTCTCAGTTACCAATGCTTGACAACTTTATATATTTGTGTGTGTTTTTTTTGCTAAAACTTTTTATTATTATTTTTTTTTTTTTTAAATTTTTAAATATAACATTAAACTTACAGATAACCCTTTGTTACAACTCGCCATTTAAAAAAAACATTTCAGGGTTTTTCATATTTTCCCCATTTCCATAAAGAATATATCTATCCATCATTGGAAATAAGACTTGTGTGTGTGTGTTTTTTTAGATATGAAGTTTGGTATTATATGTGCTGGATGCTTATGATGGCACAAAGTACTGCATTATGCCAAGAGGGGGGAGAATGGCTTTGACAACATGAAGTGTCATAATAACAAGGAGTGCCATATTAAAAAATCACAACTACCTGTTTTTATTTAGTATCATAATGTGTTTTTTTTTCTTTTTTTATACTGAATATATCTCCATTTTTTTTTAGATTTAAACTTTCATATTACATATGGTATGGTATATTATTTCCGATGATGTATTATTCTAAGTTTGCGATATCTTTAAAATAACGCTTCCATGGGATCTGTGGATAAATTTTATTAATTAAGTTTGTCCGCACATTTCTTGGAGGCATTATTTTAAACACATCATACACTTAGAAGAATACATCACTGCAATATTATGTCATAACAGAATAATACCAAAGTGTGTTATATTTACCTTAAAAACTATTCCTTCACATTTCCTTTATACAAAATAATGCTTTAAAAAAAATTGACCAATTTAATTCCCTATAATTATTTAACTATCAAGTTCAACATTAATTATATCCATTGAATTTTTATTGATTTTTTTACATCTCAACTTAAAACTTAAAATGTTCCCCTTAATTACCAGTTATATATTTATCATTAAATCTTACCTTAACATTTTTTTACTTAATATACTATTAACAAATCTTTTTTTTTTTTTTTTCAATAAAAAATCTATTCATTAAAGGTTTCATTTTATTTTACATAAATACTTTCGTTTATAATTCTTTCATAATATGATTTTATACATTCAAGCATTTCTATTTTAAAATCTTTATGTTTAAATTGTTGTATATTTACATAAATTGTAGAATTTTATCATTTAAATGTTGCTTTAACCTTGTACATAATTTATTTTTTGTAATCCCAATATATGAGACTTTTTTATTATCTCTAAAACAATCCAAACATTTTATTATAATCTTTATTATTATAATTATAAATTTTATTAAATGCACATTATTATATTAAGTAATATTTACTAAGGCTGTAACCTTAGGAATAATCTTTATTATTATTAATCAACAAATTTAATTTTTTTTATTTTTTATAAACAGGACAAATGATTATATATTTTTATTAATTATATTAAAAACATATATTTACAAACATTGCAATAGAAATTATTTTCTTTTCCTTACTATTTTTATTAAATTTTATTTTATTTATTTTTTCAATATTTTTATCATAATCCATTAATAATATTATTAAGGTAATAATTTATAATACATTCAAATTGTATAATTTCAGTTTTTTATTTGAGACTTACATATTAGTCAGTACAAACAAATGTGTATATAAAGATTGAATTAAACACATTTACAATCTTTTAAAAAGAAAATGATTTAATTTTATAAGTGAATATTAGATAATATTTCAATCAGGAGAAAGTTAGTCAAAATATTGGTTTTGCTGCTAATTTTATGATTTAAAGTATGCTGTGATGTCATGAAAAAATGCTGGCATAAGCAATCAATGATCTGATGAAAGTAACATGTACACAGGATTCTTTAATTCTTACCAAAATAAATATGCATAGTATTTTTTTTCAAAATTAAATGATTAAAATTTGGCACTTTATGTTCACAGTTCAGAAAAACAATGGCACTATTTCATTCAGCCTTGTCAAAAGAGAATAGCCATTTATAATGAAATGTCATTTGAGGTAAGAAACTTCGGTCTGCCACAGTGATGCTACAAAACAATATTTTGTAAATGGATAGAATTGTGTGGTTATATATATATATATATTGGTTGGTTACCACTTGGAATAAATGTAGATTGTTAAAAATATACTTGTTGGAAGATCATTTCTCACAAAAAATGTAAATGCATATTTGTTTCATTTCCATTAAATAAAGTTATATCTGGCAATTTTTCAAAATAAATTTTTTTTATAAGTTTATATAGTGGAAGATAATTTCTCACAAAAAGTCTAATTGCATATTTATAGATATCTATCATTTCCAGTAAATAAAAAGTGATAGGTCATCATTTTTCAAATAAATCTTTAATTAATTGATTAAGTTTATCCAGAGTGTTCCTGTGTAGATGTTATTTTCTGAGATCACAAGTTTAGTAACTTATTGCTGGACTAATATGTTTGTGACATCTCATTGCAAGACTAATGTGTAAGTATCTCTTATTTTAATAAATCATCATTTGAACATCAATTAATTGTTCTATAAATTTTATTGCTAATAATACTAATTATATTATTTTTATTAATATCTTAAACCAATTATTTAATAAACCATAAAACATTTTTTTTATTAACACACAAGTTTCAATTACTTATTTATTATTAGTAATTTTTTTTATTCTAATATCTATATAATTAATTATATTATCATTTTCTTCTTTGATAGATACTTATTCCCTAAGTATTATCAGTTATTTTCAGATAAAAAAGCAAATAATTTTTTTAAGTACATTAATAGTAAAAAGAATAAAAGTTAATCATGGAAAAAAAAAATGATATTATAATAAATTATAAGGATATTATAATAAAAAATTAATAATAATAAATTAATGATTGAAACTTCTGTTTATAGAAAAAAAGTTCTATTGTAATAAAAATAGTAAAATTAATATTATTAACAATAGAATTTATAGAGCAATTAAGTTATGTTCAAATTATAATTTATTAAAAAAAGAAATTGAAATTACAAAATTTGAATGTATTATTATTATTATTGGATTATTTATGATAAAAATATTGAAAAAATGAATAATAAAGTAAGATTGAATAAAAATAATAAGGGAATTAAAAAAAATTATATTGGTTTTAATGTTTCTAAATGTTTTTTTATTAAAATTTATAAGTTTTATTAATATAATTAATAAAAAATATAATATAATTATTTGCTCTGTTTATAAAAAGAAAAAGTGTTTAAATTTGTTGATTAATAATAATAAAGATTATATGTAAATGGGGCATTTATTTATATAGTGCTATGTTTATAAATTGTAATAAACTAAAGATTAGCCTTTCAAACTAACATACATGCACTTTTTACGAATGTTAATAATAATAAATGAATACTTTCATTTCCAACACAAGATTTAAAGTGATTGATTTATCCTCACGCTTTCATATCCAGTACTTAAGATTTTCCCATATATAAGCATTTGTTTGAATGAATAAGTGGATTCATTTATTCGTTTGCAAAGACTTTATCTTGTGTTGAATTGAAAGTATTCATTTATTATTATTAACATTCGTAAAAAGCGTATGTACGTTAGTTTGAAAGGCTAATCTTTAGTTTATTACAATAAAGATTATAATAAAATGTTTGGATTTTTTTAAGGATAATAAAAAGGGTATTTATGTGTTGGATTTGCCATAAAATATGTACATATTAGTCCAAGTGATAAATGAAAGGTAAATTTTTTTTAACAAAATTTAAAATTTGTTTTAATAATTAGTTTCCATAGAATCTGAGCACATAAGAAATTAAAAACTTTTAATATTTATTTTTCATATTGTAACTTCTAAAATGATTTAACTGATAATCAAATTAACGTTGTTTTTTTTTTTTACACCAAACAATCAAACCATATTCATCAAAAGAAAAAGATATATCATTAAATGTCAATATTTTAAAGTCTTTAAAAAAAAAAATTATTTACACTTAAAAAAAAAAGTCTAATGCAAACAATATATAATAAAAACACATACCTTAACAGGTACTATTAATTAAATATATTTGTTTATGCCTTGTGATATTTCATGGCAGGTTTAACATGTAAGTACATAAAAAAGTCTCATATATTGGGACTACAAAAATAAATTAAATACAATGTTGAAGCAACCTTTAAATGATAAAAATTCTGCAATTTATGTACATATGAAACAATTTAAAGAAAGATTTTAAAATAGAAATGATTGAATGTATAAAATTATATCATAAAAATTATAAAAGAAAGTGTTTATGTAAGTAAAATGAAACCTTTAATGGATAGATTTTTAATTGAAAAAAGAAAATAAATAGATTTGTTTACAATATATTAAGTTTAAAAAATGTTAAGATATGATTTAATGATAAAAAATACAATTGGTAATTAAGGGGGGGAAATGTTTTAAATTATTTGGTATGTAAAAAAATTAATAAAACTTCAGTGGATACAGTTGAGGTGGAACTAGATAGTTAAATAATTTTACGGAATGTATAAAGGAAATGTGAGGGAATCATTTTTTAAAGTAAATATAATACATATTTTTCTTTTTGATTATATAAGGATTGTGTATTTTTAATTAAAATTTATTTTGCATTAAATTATGAAATTTTGTTTATATTTATTGTTTATATATATATATAGTTGATCCTTGATAAAGAATTATATGATATAGTCAAAACATTGGATATTTGATATATATATGTGGGTATGTGTATATGTATAATAACAACAAGTTTTTGAAAAAGAAGCGGTGTTAAACTTTTATCAATACATTTTTACTAATAAAATTTGTTATAGCCCCCAATGTAAAGCATTATATTTATGTAATGAATTTTGTTTCATTTATGTTCTTTAGGTTAGTTTTTCTTCAAGTTATCTTTTAGGCATATAGTTCTTTCATTTCTAAAAGCCATTCTATTAACTGTCAGTAATATATCAAATGAATGAATAAGAATTGACAATTAAATCAAAACTTATTTCATTTACTTTATATAAAAAGTTTATATTAATTGTTCTTTTTAAGCCTCTAAAAACATTTTAAGAATAATTGATGGTTTTATATAAGTTTCTGATTATTAATAATGTGAGAGTACATCATTAGTGATGACTTTGTGATAGTGATTATCTTTCTCACAACAGTTTTGAAGTAGATATATTTATATCTCAAGCTTTGAGAAACAATTTTTGATATGGATATTTGAATTGGTACTAATCTGGTGGTGAAAATTTAGTCTTCATTATTTATCATTATTTATGATTGCTAAATATTGGATAGTATGCTTTATTTAATTAAGCAAGTAAATTTAATTTTTAAAGATTTAAAGAATCATTTTTAACAAAATTGTAAATAACAACTTCACTTTCAGTATTAATGTCAATTTATTTACATGGCAAAAGATGACTATCTTTAAAAGCATAGCTAGAAGTTAATAAAGAATGTATAGTAAATATAAAAAAAATACTCTAGAGATCTTCAACTTATCTTTGATAGTTAAATTTACTTAATTATTTAAATAATATCAAATATTTAACAATCATAGGTAATCATAATGATTTTAATTAAGACTAAAATTTCACTGTTGGAATGTCTTCCATAATCATTCTCATGAATGATAATGTAATATAAAAGAAATGATTCAACAAAACATATATAAGCTTCATATATATTAAAATAATGTTATGCAAACATTCTGAAATAATGATCACCATTTTTTATGCTTACACAGAGGCTAAACTCTCCATACAGTAAATATACCAGTGTAAGCCAGTGTAATTAAGGGATGCAGGAAGGTTTGTGCATAAAATCCCTATCTAGTGCCTACTCATCCAATTTATTCAGACTAATTTATAGCTTGTGGCTTTCATCAGTGAGGAGCCTTGGATCTGAGAGCACTGCACCTAGATCTTAGGATCTAATGCAACCTTCCAGCAGTCACCATCCTAAGATTTAGATGTAGTGTTCTCAAATCCAAGGTTCCTCACTGGTGAAAACCACAAGCTAGAAACTAGTCTAGGGATATTGGATGAGTAGGTACTAAATAGGGATTTTATGCACAAACCTTTTTGCATCCATTTATTATTCTGGCTTGCACTGGTGGTGCTACTGTATGAAGAGTTTAGCATCTGTGTTCTGAAATAATGATTTCAAAGATGTCATGGAATAATTTTTCTAAGACTGCTTATAATATTATACACCATTAATAATTTACTTACATCTAGGCTTATACTTTTGATTTGGATACACTGCATAAGTTAGAGTTATTAATAGTATGTAGGAGCTCATTGGCTATTTTTTCATAATATTTAGTGATCGGAATCAAATTTTAAACTTATCTGAAGCATAGTGTTTGTCTGCGTCTACTACTTCAGATTTTAAAAGAAATTTAAACATAATAAATATTATATTGCAACTTTGTTATAAAATTAATATATAATAAATTAAAATTTGTAAATTATTTGTTTTTATTAGCACATCTGAATTTTCACTATACCACTCTCTGGCCAGGTAGGAACAAGTTTCTATCCACTTTTATATCTTGAATAAATTAAAATTAGAAATCTTATGAATTGCTATTCATATCAGGTATTAAGTGTTAAAAATATATGAAAAACCCTTTTAATACAAACAGAGTTTCACTTGAGTGTCAAAATTTTAAATCTTGTTTTTCACGTTTTTTTTTTTTTCGTTTTTTTTTGTCTGAATTAGTTGTATGTATTGTCGATAGTGAAATTCATTTTCTTATTTTATTTACGTACTTGTTTTTATGTAATCATATATTTATATTGTTGTTTTCGATTAAAATAATAAATTATTAAATATAAAATATAGTTAGCAGAAAATTAATTTTGTATATATATCATTATGTTTAAAATGCATTAATAATTTACGAACATTTGTTATTTGCCTTATAAAAAAAAAAGACAGGGAGAATTTGATTAATTTTTACTTTAAATATTGATTTGTATATAAATAGAGAGAAAATTTACTGATTAGATTTGCTTTCTGTTATGAATTATTTAATCATCTTAATTGAAAATTATACATATAAAAGAGAAAGCTCTTGTTCTATAAGATTCCTTTTAACATTTTATATACATAGTTACATATTAACTGAAACACACAGGCTTATTATATACCTGTATCTATATTGATAATTGAATTCATTATTGACACTTGTCCTTTTTGTCAGATATTTTTTTCAAAAAGTTATATTTTCTATTATTATTTTCTGACTGAGTTTTTTTCTCTCTTTCTTTCTACGTTTTTTCTTCTTACTTTTTCATTTCCTTTTTTTTTTTCAATTACGAATTATTATTATTCTCTCTCTTTTTTTTTTAAAATACAATACAGTACTGTAATATTTCCTTTTCTTTTTATTTTAATTATTTTTCTATCTTTTTTTAATTTTTTTATTTCTTACTCTGATTTCTTATCTTTGAACTATTACCATTTTTCACTTTTTCTCTCTATTTTTCCAAATATTGTAATATTTGCTAACTCTGTAGTTTGGAGTAATTAAGTATGGAGTATTATGATTCTATGATAAATTGATAATCATCAGTTATATTTTGCCATTGCTTATCACCTTCTTAACGTAACTTATTTTAGCATCTCATATTGGGACAATACTACAAAATAATAAAACTTCTTCCATTATTTTATAATTGCTATAAAATTGAGAGTTAACTAAAATATGTAAAAGCTGATCTATGTAACTGAATTATCTTGGGTTCAAAACATTAAATTTCTAATTTTAATTTCATGTGAATTGTTTGAATAATATAAAAGTGTAAAGAATAAAGTATTAATTCCCGCTTTGAATTCTAGTCCTCACTGATAAAGATAAAACTAAGAAACTAGTCTGAAAATGGGGGTATTATAGCATTGCACAATACTTTGGTATCCTATGATATATTACTCTGGAGACATATTCTAAGTTTGCAATATGTTTAAAACAGCGTCTCTAAGGAATGTGCAGACAAACTTAATCAATAAAATTTGTCCACAGATCCCATGGAGGCATTATTTTAAACATGTCACAAATTTAGATTAAAACATCATAGCACATGTAATATGAAAGTTAAAATCTAAAAAAAGGAAGACGTATATTCATTATGGAAAAAAGAAAAAGAGATTATGATATTAAATAAAAAAGATACTTGTAAGTTGTGCCTTTTTATTGTGATACTTTATGTTGTCAAAGCCATCCTTCCTCTTCCTGGCATAGTATGGTGCTTTGCACCATCGTATTTCACGTATAATACCAAATTTCAAATCTAAAGTAAACAAAATGTAATTTCCAATGACGTAAAGATATGTTCATTATGGTAAAAGGAAGAAATACGAAAAAGAACCCTGAAACATTTTTTAAATGGCAAGTGTAACAAAGTTTTAGATTTCCTTTATTGTTTTAGCCTAAAAAAAAAAAAAGATAAATAAAATAGCAAACTATATTATAAATATCTTTTTTTAAAAAAAAAAAACACATATAAAAAGTTTAACTTTTAAATATATTTAAACTTAGCAAAATAAAAAACATAAACATAACAAATTTTACCTCTAAATGTATTTTACAATTAAAAAAGAAACACTGTTATTTATAAATGATGCAATACATTTATATTGCATATGAAAAAAGTCACAGTGATAGCACAAAAGCTCACAGCTCAGCTCATTTTACAAATTTGTGATGTGTGTATATATGTGAAAAGTTAACATGGATTAGTAATGCAGGATTTGGTTGCCATGACATTATGAACCATACATTTTGAATAAATATTACCATATGAAAACATCATTCGAGTAATAAACCATAGCAGGAATAACACCAAAATATCCATTGCACTATTGGATATTCATTAATTACTCAAGCTTACAGTAAATGACTCTAAAGGAAACTGAAAAACAATGTTATATGTTACTTAATAATTTATAGAAAATTTATAAGTAATAATTTATAAGAGAATTCTCAGAAGTTTTTTTTATTATATTATAGATTCTTATTTATCATTCTTTCTCATAATAATACTATTATATATCTATATATTTGTTGAGTTTAAGATTATATATGACTATTAAAAATTGGTTAACAAATTTATATAACAATTGCAAAATATCTTGAATTTGTAACTTTTTTTCATATCTGGGCTTACATATATAAAATAGCTTTTGCTTTCATGTATTGTGGTGGAATAAGGTATTGTCTTCATTTCTAAAGGAAGAATAAAGTATAATACAAGAGAAACAGAGTATGTGTTTTACATTTCTAGATTTCAGACTAATTGTAGATTTGAAATTTAAATATTTTCTTTATTATTATTGCAGTTTATAGTGTTTGTTCATGATGTAAGAAAGTATCAGGAAAAATTTTTAGGAGGAGAAAAATATTTAGCTATAATAAAATATGAGTGAGGATTTAGAAAATTTTAAAAGTGCAGACTCATTTTCTCATTAAATTATATATGTATGATAATACTAAGATAGTTCAATAAACTATATAAATTGTTATTAAGCATAATAAAAACAAAATACTATAATCTATAATTGTTTATTACTTATAATACTTCATTCATATACACTTTAATGCAAGTAATTTTTTCAACCTTCTTTATTTTCTTACAGTTTCGACTGTCCAGCAGTCTTCATCAGTCGCAACTGTAAGAAAATAAAGGTTAAGAAAATTACTTGCATTAAAGTGTACATGAATGAAGTATTATAAGTAATATATATTATTATATGAAGATATGCAAAGAAAGTGAAGGAGAAGAATAACATAGTAACTATAATTGTTATAAGTAAGAGTAAAGAAAATCGTAAATGTTTGGAGATTTGAAATATTAAGAATATAAATGATAACAATTACATGAATAAGAACACAATAGAATGATTAAGAGAGAATTGGGATACAATAGAAGTGAGCATGCAGAAGAAATATATTAAGGAATTAGTGAATAAATGCAATTCATTTTTTAATCCTGAATAAAATTATTTTTCATATATTATTTGAATCAACTATCTTTATCGAAAATTAAATTTGTCTATTTATTTAGAAAATTCGTAGAATGGTATTAATAAAAAATGATCACTTCATATGTCTACCATGGTCACGATCTTGGTTTGAATTTAACTAGATGAACTTTAGAAATTTGTAGAGATCATAAACAAGTTTAGAATTTTTTTTTCCAAATAGTCAGCTCAAATCCAATCTAATTAGGCAACTAGTTGTTGGTTGGTAAATGGATATTCATTATGGGTAAGATAAAGATTGATGTGCTGATTTTATTAATGTAAAAGTGTTCAATTGGAAAAATAATCTAAATAAATAATGCAGCTTGTTCTACTTGTCATGTAGATATCATATTTCTCAGACAGTGAGCTCATAGTTTATCTTTACCTTTTTTAAGAGTCCCTTTTTTTTTGTAAATCTTTTAAACTACTTCACTAATATAATGTAAAAAATAATAATAAGTATAAATTATTTATTAAAAAGTAAAGTAAAAAAAAAAAGTAGGAATAAAGGAAAAATTTGTGTTAAATACTTTTAAGATTTATGACGGCTTCCACACATTTGTATAACATACTTTGAAAAAATAAATGTGAACATTTGTGATCTCCATCAAAAACAGATTTTATTTTATGCCAGATAGAATTATATAACAATTAAACAGTCTCTAGAGGAACAGATGGTTTTTACTCAGAAGAAAAAACTCACCTTCTCAAACGAAATCATTTTATATTTCAATCAGATTATTGAGGAGAAGTGCAATACCATATTCATTCTGAGAATATTTGAATGTAAGCTATGTAATCATAGCATATGGCAGTATATTCTAGAAAATTTTTTCTTCATAGTCTGATGTTACCATGTATAGTAGTAATTGACCAAAACAAAAAGAGAAGATTATGACCCTTCTGTCCAAATCCTAATAGTTCCACTTTGCACTATTTTTAATAGATGAAAAATAAAGTCTTGTTGCAATATTTCTGTTGTTGATCACTAAACATTAACCCTTTCCAGTGTTTGGAAAAGTGAAAATAATTTATCCAATCATATAACATGTTGCAATCATTCATGATTATTAAATTCTTGTGCACACGAACCACTACTCTTGTAACATAATATTTGTACAATTTAAAACAGTGATAGAATGGCAAATCCAAGAATTAAAATTTTCTACATTATGTCCCTGTTGAAGAGGAAAAAAATCGTCATTTAATTTATTGTGAGCTTGTTTATTCTTAAACATCATTTCCCAAACAATTTATATGAATATTTTTTATAATATTTATAACATAAAACAATGCATTTCAAATAGCATCTCAGCTATAAAAATTTTGCCACTAAAGCTCATGATAAATTGTTTTGATAAATAATCGAGTGATTATATGTATGATAATCTATTAGCTATCTGTTACATTTTTGGACTGCAATACTTTATGTTTGGTCTTTTTTTTTTAAAAGTAAGCATTGATTTTCCATCAAAGATAGGCTTTCTATATTTCAAGAATGTTGTCACCATTTTTTGAGACTTGATCTTGAAGAATTAAACTGTTCAGTTTTATCCTTTGATGCTACAGCTAATCAAGTACCAACAGTGTGATTGACCTTTTTAAAAAACTCAGATAAATCTAGCAATTTTTTTCACAGGAATTATGAAATTGCCATTAACTTCTTCTTAGATATTCTTTACTATCTTCTGAGGA
Source organism: Epiperipatus broadwayi (assembly GCA_028023455.1). Lineage (NCBI taxonomy): Eukaryota > Metazoa > Onychophora > Udeonychophora > Euonychophora > Peripatidae > Epiperipatus > Epiperipatus broadwayi. Next base: position 6,032,638 of record JAQFVV010012401.1, read on the forward strand.
TGAAAAAAAAAGGTCCATTGGTATATATTTTATTTCTGTACTGCATATCAGAAATAAATGGAAATAACCCCAGTCATGTGAAAACTTTAGTTACTTTTTTTTTGACAGTTTAACCCTTTATAGTATAAGTTAATATTTAATTTTTATGAAATATATTTAAAATTATGATGTGTAGATTATTATAATATTAGAATTTATAATATTATAATGTTATGTTATGCATGACATAACATGCAGTCTAAAAAAATATCAATAAAAGAAAATATGTATGCATGTTCTTTGCCTGACTGCAGGTTAAATAATTAGATAATGGAGTATTTCAACCAAAACAAATCTCTTTATCTCTCTCATGATAGTGCATTCCTTCCTGCCTCTCATAATCTTTAATATTCTTGATAGCATTAAATTCCAAGAATGCAAAAATACTTATGGTAAACAAAAAAATTAATTGAATGGTTTATCATTCAGAAAGTAATATAATGTTTAATCACTTGAAGTGACAGGTGAACTTTGATCCAGAGATCTTTTACTTCTTGAATTCATTAGTCTTTTACTGCATCAAACCATTTTATTCGAATATTATATATCTTCAAGTATATAAGTTTACATATATACAGTATTACTGTTAACGCTTAGTTAAATATATAGATGCATAGTTCTCATTTTAAACATTTATAAATTAAAATCATAAAAAAAATTTTTTAACAAAAATCTAAAATGTAATGATTTTATAATCAATAAATTTTATTTATACAACTTTGATGGTACTCCTATTTTTAGCAATTGATTTAAAAGAAAAGTGATCATGTGATAATCTTGACTTTCCATTATATTTTGAAATAAACACATTACAATAATCATTAACATTTATGTGGTCTAGATAGCAGCTATTCTATCTTATTTAGTACAAAAATAGAGAATCAGAAGTTTCCACAATGTTTCTTTAAAAAAAAAAAAAACTTTGATTTTTTTAATTGGTATTGTTGTGATCCATGAGCCACTTGGTAATATTATTTGATTTTTTAAGTAACTAACTAGATGATTATTTGATGAGAATAATTTATTTTTCTAAAAGTATATAAGAAGATTTGATTAGGTATCTGCATTTTTATCCCAACAAACTGTTTGAAGCATATTTACATACTTCTTACAAATATTAAAATACATCTACATTATGCATGCACAATTTATTTGCATCTTTAATCATGTTGATTTATACAATAAATGATTCCAATTGTATAAATTCAATGATTTTTTAGAAATGGCCATATGGTGGAAATTATATATTACAGGCATTAATAATCATGTGTGGCCAAATAGTCTCTTTTTCTGTGGTTTCTTGATCAATTAAAGTATAAATACCAGATATAATTTAACTACATGAAAGCAGGCCACTCAAACAATATCACTAACAACACATAAGCTCTATTCTTTTCTCATATCCAAAATATTTTGTAAATCATTTTCATCCTTTATATTCTATGCAAGCATCAAACTTACATTGGTATAATAAAGAATGAGCTTTATATTAGATAAATTTCAAAACAGTTGAAAACTGTTTCATTAATATTTCAATCATACAGAACTTTACTGGAAGAAATAACAGTAAAGATGTTCTGAATGCTTATAGCTGAAAATATTGAAATTTTCAAGACTCAAGAAAATTAAAAAAAATTGAATGAAAAAAATGGAAGTATAAGGAAGGCAAAGATTTATGATAGGGTCAGCTATTGAATTTAAAACTCTAGTAAAAACATAAAAACAAACATCAGTTTTTGACTTTTTGAAGCATTTATCAGCATCAAAAGATCCAGAAATATAAAGATTCATCACAGATTAATACTGAGAAGAGATACAGTAAAAAAACTGGAAATTAAAAAAAAAGGAGATGATGCAACTTGTTTTTTAATAGACTTGGAGCACTTAATAAATGAATTTTAATTGATAGTACTATAATTATTTTACATAGGTTCTACTTTATTATGTAAATAAGACTAGATTTTTCATAATTATAAAATAAAATATTTTGGCAAATGTTCCTAATTTTTTTGACAAGTTTCTGGGCATACTCAGATTTTAAAAAAATTTAGAAATTAAATTTTCAAACCGAATTAAACCTGATTTTCTACTAAGTAGATAATATTCAAATATAAGTATATTATCTATACTAAATTTAATGTAATTATAAAGGGCTTAAACTCGGTCTTTCAAGATCCTATGGTTATGCATTTCATCTTATACAACTCATACACATGACCATATACATGTGAAAATGATAAATGATCTCCAATATACTGATGAGTGCTGATTCAGCACAAAATACATATATAGATCATTTTTTCTTTTTCACATGTATGTGGTCATGTTTATAAGATGGAGTACATAGCTATAGGAAGCTTGAAAGTCTGACTTCAAGTCCTTTATAATTATGTCAAGTAGATAGTAATATTTGAACTGCATGTGTTAAACTATTTTTTTTAAAAACTCAAATAAAATATATTCGTTATTACATCTTCATGTAAAAAGAGCAGAAGTAATGTATTATTCAACATTCATTTTATTAGTCACAAAAAGCATTTTTATTTTATTTCATTAAGAAGTACATTTTTTGCTTTCAATAATTAGCCGTAAATTATTGAAAGCAAAAAATGTACTTTTTAATGAAATAAAATAAAAATGCTTTTTGTGTCCTAATAAAATTAATGTTGAATAATTCAATATTAATACTTATGTTATTTCAAAAAAGGAAAGCTTTCTCTATTACTTGTACTAATAATTTTACTGTCTCTAAAATACTATCCCATAGAAATTAAAATATAAACAAAACCTAGGAAATGTAAATAATTTGATTTTAAACAACTTACTTGAGAGCAACAAAAAATAACTATTCTGATTTTCAATTTTTTTACTATTTTTTTTATACGTTTGGAATCAAAAAAATAATATTGAAGATAGAAGCATTAAATAGAATAAATTAGGATTGCATTCTCTTAAGTAAAAGGTACAAAACAATACATCCTAAATGACAAGTTTTCAATTTTGCCAGTAAATTATCTCGTTCCCACTTGCAAAAGGCAAATAAAAGTATGAACTGGTATCTGATTCTCATAAAAATGTGAACCTCTCTTTTTCTTTAATTAAATATCAAATAAAGTAATAATTTGATATAGAAAGTGATATTGTAATCCTATTATATCAGTAGATGGCACTGTTATATATGATAATCATGATATTTTGAAATCAGGCAAAACTCTCTATAGTATTGCCACTCAGTGCAAGCCAGAGTAATCAATGGATGCCAGAAGGCTTGTGCATAAAATCCCCATCTGTGTCTACTTATCTAATATCCCAGACTAGTTTCTGGCTTGCACCTTCATTAGTAAAGAGCCTTGGATCTGGGAGCACTGCACCTAGATCTTAGGATCTAATGCAACTCTCCAGCAGCCTAACTACAAAACTATGAATCTTAAATTGAAAACACTATAATATTTTCAATCCAAATTCATTAGCTTAATAGTCATATAGGTCTGAACTCAGTTCAGTACCTATACATTTTGGTGTCTTTGGTTTTTTATAATCATAACCACCACTATCATATTAGGCAGAATTGGTTTTAGGCCAAAACATCACATGATCACCATTTCTTATGCTTGCTCACAACTGTTATTAAAACAGGCAAAACTCTTTATACATATACTTTGTATTGCATTAGATCCTAATATCTAGGTGCAGTGCTCTTAGATCCAAGGTTCCTCACTGATGAAGGCCATAAACCAGAAACTAGTCTGGGGATATTGGATGAGTAGGTACTACATGGGGATTTCTGGCATCCATTGATGACTCTAGCTTGCACTGAGTGGCAATACATATAGAGAGTTTTGCCTGTTTTAATAACAATTATGAACAAGCATAAGAAATGGTGATCATGTGATGTTTATTAATATTTTGAAAAGAAGAAAAGTATTTTGGGTTGTTTTTTTTTTTTAAATAATCTTGTGAGAATTCATTTATACTTTTTTAAAAGTCCCATTGATACATTGATGATGTCAAAATAGTCCCTTTTAATTTTAAAAACTGAAAGACTAAAAATTCTGGAAATGTTTTAAATATGGTGGTGATTTGCTAGTTTCAAAACTATTGGAATATTTGTCCGTTCTTGCAATTTATAAAGGGGATAGAAAAGCCAGTGTTATTCACTATTATAAAAGAACTTTCAAGAATTGTATTGAATAGATTGCTTTCAATTATAAATCAGTAATTATTAGAGACATTATAATTTTAAGAAGAATAAAATAATTTATACATTGGTTTTATCAATTTGGTGAAGGCCTTTGACTTGGCTTATTGAAAATATTTGGGTCAGTGTTTAATTGACCATTTCCCACAGGTGTTTGTATATTTTACAGCAACCATATAGTCCACATAATAGGAAGAATATTTTCTAAATATCACATGATCCCCATTTCTTATGTTTACTCATAACTGTTATTAAAACAGGCAAAACTCTCCATACAGTAGTGTCACTCAGTGCAATCCAGAGTAATCAATGGATTCCAGAAGGCTTGTGCATAAAATCCCTATCTAGTGCCTACCTATCCAATATCCCCAGACTAGTTTCTAGCTTGTGGCTTTCGTCAGTGAGGAACCTTGGATCTGAGAGCACTGCACCTAAATGTTGGAGGGTTGCATTAGATCCTACTATTTTTTTACAATACTGTAGCATATAAAAGCGATTTAACCCACTGAAGAAGAAACTGTAAGTAGTAACCAAAACAATTAAGTCAAATTAATATAGGCCTAGTACTTTTGAAGTTTTACCTCATATTCATGGCCAAAATAAGTTATAAACCATTGCTGTAATGTTACTAACAATATTGTAATATGCTGGAAAGATAATCTGATATTGAATTGGTAATAGCCAAGCTTCTAATAATGTTTTATGTTAATGTAACTGATTAGTTAAGATCCATTATTATTGTGCAAATTGTTTCTACTAATAGAAATGACTAATTAGTGAATCTCAGCTTTGAATTAATAATTTAATTGTATATGTTCTAGTTTTAAAGATCTTGCTATATTTGCAATTTGTAAAATAATATTATAATGCACTACTGAATTAACCCACCATTATATTATATTACTAGCCACAACCAGCCACACATTGCTGTGGCTCAGTCTGGTTAAATGGAAAAGAAAGAAAAGAAAAAGCACATATTTCTAATATGTTTAATTTCACAATGCTTGTGGGTATACAATATTTTTTGTTGTTTCATTGTCTGTGCAGATATAGAGATTGTTTGGTTTGCTGACTCTAGAACATGCAATGTATAATTGTCCATGTGAGAAACAATCCGTGTCTAGATCTAAACTGCACAATTCTAAAGATTGGCCTTGAGCTTTGTTGATCTTCTGTGAGACATTATTTGGATGAACTAAAGCAGATCGATTGCACTGAAAAAGAAGTAAGAATGTTATAACAAAAACATATAAAATTGCAAAACATTAAAAAAGGATAAAACACGAACTAAAAACAAAGATAAAATAAAAAATACTAATGAAATATTTCAATTCAAACACAGATCAATCGACTAAGCTCAATTCCACTGCCAATTGCACTGAAAAATAAGAAAAACAGTTAAAAAAACGAAATGAAAAACAATGAAAAAATAAACTATACTAATGAAATTACCTGTCACAGGTATGACATCTATATAATAGTAGGTATATAAAAACGCACATATTCGTATGCAACATTGTATCAAAATTTCAAAACAATCTGTGAATAACTTTTGGAGATTTAAAATTTTGAACAAACAAACATTTACATTTTTATTTATATAGATTACCAATGCAACAATTTGTAGTAATTTGATCTCCAATACTATATGAATTTCAAAAACAAAAAAATGATCTATGCACTTTTATTTAACTCAGTTAAATCTTCCCTGATTTTTATTTTGAATTAATTTATTCTACATATAAACCTTGCAGAGTAAATAAATATTCACATAGCCAGTTACTTGGGAGTTCAATTGGCATTTGAATATCAAAATAGACTGCATGTAATAGTTCAATTCACTTGACCAAATTATGGGGATTTTTTTTGTTCTCAGCTGATTCATTGCATCAATCTTTATTTGTTTAGGTTATCATTCTTTCATATGCTGCATGGGCAAATGTTTTGTAAAAAATGTTTTTATATCTTCTGCTTCATAATTTTTTATTGGGCAGATATATATATAGAATCCTCTCTCCAACCTAACGATATTTTTCATAACTAATATTAATTTCTATTTTAATTTATTTGCCAAATTTGCTTTATTGTCTGTTGCTTGACCTTTTCACCTTTAATCATTTTTTTAAAGTGTTTCTTTGTGTTTAGCAGTATTAATTTTAAACTTTTGTCAGATAGTGCAGTTTTTTATTGCATTATCATTATTTTACAACATTTACATTTAATTTTCATATTTGTAAAGCACTGGTTTATAAATATTTCAATGATATTTAAAATCCATCTTTCACATTCCAGTCACTTTATAATATCTATTTTTTCTATATTTTGAGTATTGAATCTAAATGTCTTATGCTCCTTTTTATCTTAATAAAATTATAAATAATTAAACAAATTCACTTTTCTTTATCACTGTAATAATGTTTGTTTTATTCAACCTAATTAATCTGATAGTTTCAACTACCAGCTCTGAAGAAGACTACTAGTCAGTCGAAACTGTCAGATTGATTAAGTTTAAATAAAACAAGCATTGATACAGTGATAAATAAAGGTGGATTTGCTTAATTATTTGATCAATTCATACATGTCTTGCAATCTGTTTCTGGTTTTAATTAGCTTTAATTGTAAAAAAAAAATAGAATTTTAAGAAAATAATAGTGATGATGAGTAAAAAAATAATAATTGATGTAGAGAAAAAAATGAGACATTCTAATTAAAATAATAAGCATGTTGTATAGAAAGGTGAATTTGTTTGATTATTTATAGTTTCATTAATGCATATAGAGGACATAAAGTGAAAGGAAGAATATTGTTTATAAATTGATTGCTAAATTTTAATTTATTTATATTGGTTCAATTTCAGTAATAGCAATGTTATGTCTAGGTATATTTTATTTCCAAATTCAATTACTTATATTAATTAATCAATAAAAATAATGTTAACATTAAAAAATGACTACTAATAATATGTACTACTCTAAAAGGGATGGATGCACATTTAAAATGTCTAATTACTGAGACTATTCAAGCATAAAAATCAAAATAATTTTGTAATTATGGCCACTTTAAATATTTAAGCAGATTCTACTATAAGTATATCCAGATGTATACAAATCATTGATTCAGAATTATTTTACAAAGTAAAACTAATCATATAGTCAGTTTCTCAGGACACCAAGTGAATATACATATACCAAAATGATATAAAGAGCATAATAATGCCATCCAAGAGACTAAACTAACCCACCATCCACCTAGAAATCAACTTTCTTTAGCTTACATCTATCATTTCTCATTATTATTCTAAACAGCACAGAACAGTTGTTTTAGAGATATTGCATGGGAAGTCATAAATACTGGTCAATTAATCCATTTCTTTGATTGCCTTTACTGAGAACTTTTGTAATAAAAAAAAATAATGCATTTTCAAAAAAGATATTTCAAAAAATAAATGTATAAAAATACCTCTTGATCAATAAAAATCTTGTATTGTAAAGAGACTAATTTTAAATATGGCATAAACACTGTGGATAACAGTATAATCAATAAAATGTATTTAGAAAAAATATTCCAGAATTTAAACTTTTTTTTCTAATTCATAAATGCAACCATGTAATCTTCACAAAATACCATATTTTTATACAATAATTGTCAATCTCACTAACATCTTGATATTTATTAGCTATCTGATATTATATGTAATCTTTTTTTGTTAAGATACTTTTGAAGTTATTTAAAGTTGATAAATATTGGTTATTATTGTATATCTGAAAAATCGAAATTAAAATTTAATATTTATTGACAATATTGTGACAACTTTTTGACATCAGATAACAGTAATATTTCTGTTGTTTTCATTTAACTTTATTTTGCATCCATAAATGAAGTCCCTCTGATAGTGTATATGATCCAATTCCACTCTTTTACCACTAGCTCTAAGAATATGTAAAATACTGTATTATCTCTTACTACAACCATATATGTGAATGTATATATACTGCATTTTCAAAACAATTGTCTTAATTTTAATAGTCATACTTAAAAGCTAAAAATTATTGGATCATTCATAGCCAAAAAAGTGAACCAAAATTTATTTGATTTAGTAGAAAGGAACTATTTTGTTTACTCATTTTTACTTGAATATCATTTAATTTTCCAAGCAATTGATCATATGATTTGTTATTAATAGTAGTAATAATATTATATTTTACAAGATTGTGTGGACAAATACTAATTATTAAGCATTAATATTTATAATTGTTTAGCTAGCCTTTGGTGCGCTGAAAGCCCAGTTAAACAATTATGAATATTAATGCTATAATATTTATTAATTGTCCACACATGCTTGTGAAATTAATTTAAATTTTACTACAATTTAAATATTATTGTTTATCAATATTATTGTAACTCATGTGATATTTGCTGTATATTATTCACCAACCATTAATAAAAGTAGCATACAATATACATATATTTATCACTAGCTACTATTATTCCAAGGAATTCTAATTATTTTATAGTAGACTATCTTTATAAATGCCAAGTATATGACAAAACTCAACAGAGCATTATTAGACAAAAAAAAATTGTGAGAAAACAAAAGTAAACTATCTTGCATTTTTTAATGCTTATATTTATAAAAGCAAAACTGTCTTTTATCAGAGCCATATTTATATAAATATAATATATTTATTCTTTGAGAGAAATGAAACATGAGTTTTCCAAAAATTCTTACTCTGTTTTACAGAATAAACAAAAACTCAATGAACATAAATTAGACTTATCTATCGTTAATTAAATATTAATATTATTTCAATGATAATATATTGTATTTTTAATATTTTTTATGAAAAGAAATTTGGGAATCCTGCCAACCTTTGTTCCCATTATTAAAAAAATTATTCTCTAAAATACGTATTAAGAATTTAATTTCCAGTTAAACCGAGAATGTTATTATTAAGCCAAATAACATACTTATCTAAAAAGCAAGAATCATTAATATGAAAAAAGCATAACTAAATATAATCAGATTCACAGTTTGTTAAATTAAGAAATTATTTAGGCAAACTGTTTAATCATAGCACTAATCATAAATTTTGTAAAGTATTTCAAGGGGAAAGTTATAGGAATCAAATTGAGAGATGAAGTCATTTCTGGATCACGTATAAGAATTGCCATTAATATATGATGATATTATTTTTTAAGAGCAATGTGCCTTGGTTTGTTGTATGGCCAAGTCTTATACCAATCTTTGCAGTTTACCAATATTGATAAAAAAAGTTGTTAATTAAGATGTGAATGTAGTCTCTTGGAGTCGGAATGGTCACAGACTTTTTCAAGTATATGACAGTTCATTATCAGTGGCATATTAACCAATATATACTAGATATACCTTTTTACTTCTATATTATTTATATTCACTAAATTCATTGTTTGATTTCACATCTACTCATTCATAGAATATTTTCAAGATATACTACATACAAATAATTCTAATAATACCCATATACCAATATTTTTGACAAAAATACATGTATATTCTCTTTGAAAACATCTGTATATGCATACGCAATGTATGGACTGAAATAAAATTATATAAAGAGAAAAATCTTTGATATTCTCTTACTACACATTCTATTTATATATAATTTAAAGTTACAATTTCTAACAATAATTTAGATTTGTTTTTGCAGTCAAGCCTGAATATAGACTACCAAAGACTAGTTATTGTATATAAAATTTAAAACTTTGTTCTTCATTAAATATATATGTTAAATGTGTATTACCACCTAAAAGATCTTGTTTTACATTGCACTGTTGATAAATGCACATGCTGATTGAAAACAATTTGACTTACTTTAATTCTAACTTAAAAATAAGAAATGAAAACTTTATTATTTACATCTCATAATTATTGTAAGAGTTGAAATATGAAAAACTAAAGGAATACTATTAGAGTTTATAGTCATAATTTAATATTTTAAAAAATTGTTTTAAAACAATATATTTTATAAAATAAATCTTTTTATATATATATAATTATAGCTGAGCGTAAGTCGTCACTTGGATATGATTGGCATCCAGAATGCCTTCGCTGTGGAGAATGTGGGAAAGTTTTGAGACCTGGTCAGCATGCAGAGGTAAGATTATTTTTAATTTGGTACATAAAAATATTAATATATTTAGATATGTATATATAAATCAAAGAAGTGAAATTATCTTTTTAATAGTTGTTTCCAATAAATTATTTCTATGATTTTGTGATTTGAATAAAGAGAATATGTTAACAATTACATGTTTCTCAGTTATGCATCTTAAAAGTGTAAGAATTCATTAAAATGTATGATTTAGATTTAAAATTGAAATGCTAAAGTAACTTGTGTTGAGAGTATGATAAGTGATGGTAAACTATCACTGATGATCATGTGTTACCACTTGTTCACAGTACTTTGTTAGCTGGTTATTCTATCCAAATCAACAAACCCATATGGGGAGGAAAGTTAATAAGCGGGGGGGGGGGGGGGGGGGGGGGGGGGGGGGGGGGGGGGGGGGGGGGGGGGGGGGGAGGGGGGGGGGGGGGGGGGGGAAAACAACATACACCCTTGTTTGGATGAAATGCATGAAAAAATAAATGATAGGAAATGGCAACAGTAATTCATAAATTCCATAAGAGAGTTTCATTACTTTCTTCTACATAGACATTAAAAAGAATGTTTGGAAGCTTTGGAGATGTTGCCAGGATATTATTAATTTTTAATTGACAATCCTCCTGTGGCTAAACAAGTTTTCTCCATTAATCTACAATAGCTCTTTTATTATGAGTTTATTGTTGTAAAAAAAGATATTTTTTCACTTCAGACCTAAATTCTTATAAAAATTTAAACTCCACTATTTTTTATGAATGTAAAATATCCATGAAAATATATAATTCAATATATATATATATAGAGAGAGAGAGAGAAAGAGAGAGAGAAAGACGATTAATTATTATTTGCAAAATGTCAAAGATGTTAGTCTTGTGCATTTTTACACCTTTTTAAAACAACTTTCTGAATTTCAGTCCTTATAAGAATTTACATCTGAAGTGAAAAAGAACTTCTTTTACTTCAATAAATCTCTAACAAAAGTATTACTACAGGTTAATGGAGAAAATTTTTTTAGCCTCAGGAGAATTGTCACTTAGTAATTGATGATTTTTTGACCAACATAAAAAGTAAAGAGTATCTCTGTTTACATGAATATAATCTCTTAATTTCCACCCCATATCAGTATAAAAGAAATTCATAAAAATATATAATTAAATGTATATATATTTAGAAGAACTTGAACTCAGACTTTCAAGGTTTCCATACCTAGCCACTCCATCTTATACAACTGATACACATGACCTCATACATGTGAAAAAGATCAATGATCTCCAATATTCATGCTGAGCCAGAACTCATCAGTTAATCCAGATCATCATCTCACATATTTACACAATCAGTGGTAAATTTGGAGAAGATTAAACATTGTCCATTAAAGTTTAAAGATTTGCTATCTTAATATAAGTTGAGCACTGATTGTATATATAAGTGTGGGACATGATGATCTGGACCAACTGATGAATACAGATTCAGCATAAAATACATATATTGGAGATCATTTATCTTTTTCACATATATGTAGTCATGTGTATCAATTATATAAAATGGAGTGGATAGCTATGAGGGGCTTAAATGTCTGAGTTCAAGTTATTTTAATTACATTGTTTAGTATAAATAATATATATTTATATGTGTGTGTAAAATAATCGCTGCCAGATAAAGATTTCCAGTTTATCACCACAGAAAAATAATGAAGACAATACTCAATGGGATAATCACAGCTGATTGGTAGTAATCCCCCACTCTTTCTAAGTTTTATCTAGATCCATAATTGAATTGTTTGACTAAAAGAAAAATCTTATATTTATTTTGAAATCTTCAGTGATCTAAAAACATTTTCAAGTTTTATTTGAAAATATTTTCAGATAGCTCGAAATTCAAATAATGAAAATAACAATTATATCCCTAATTATTATGCATTGAGCTTCTTTTATATTGCATAATGTACAACCCATACCACATTTTATGTTAAATAAATTAATACCTATTAGGCTTGAGTAAAAAGATTAATCTAAATAAATACATTATTTTAAATGTTGTAGATCAATTAAAGTTATTTATGAAAAAAGCAAGAGTTCTGCACTCACCAGTTATCTAATGTTGTTATATTACTGATAAACAATACAATCGAATTCCTTTACTTTCACCATCCCAGCAGCTGGGTCTTAAAGCATGAGATTCAATTTAATTATATATTTTAGTGAGAACTTGGGTGATTGGTTGATAGGTATATTTAAAAATCAAAATTTATTTAAAATAAAAATAAATAAAATGATTTGTAGAACACTGGAAGTTTGGTTTAGTTATATTATATATATATTTAAAAAATCATTAGACATTCTACATTAATCTTTAACTCAAGCTTTAAAAACAAAAAGTACAATCTTTAAATTAACTTTATAATTATATGAGTTCATGACGACTTTGTTTATATTAACGGTTAACATTGACATTATTGAGTTTGTACAATTCAGTTTGTGAAGTTTGTACACCTTTACTTTTGTTTACATTTATTCTCCTTTTAAAATAACAGAAATGATTTTATAATTAAATGATCACGGATTTGAAAATTCCCTATGCACATTTAGTACAAGCTTGTAATATAGCAGCAGGTTTAAACATCTACCTGACACACATCTATAAGAATGACTATTTTCATGAATTCTTTATACAAGATTTAAAAAAAACATTTCTATTGAAAAAAGACAAAAATTAAATAGATGATTATAATAAGACTAATTTGGTAAATCTTAATAAATTAACTTATTATTAACTGTCAATATGCAAGGTAAAAAAATATATTTATTAATTTGATCATATTGATATATCATTTATAATGAAATGTAACAGTACAATTATAGTGGTCCCACAAGTTGGGTGACAATTGTAACTGTATAAACAATAGGAAGTAATAAGAGAGAAACTGAGGTTACAATGTTCCAAAATTAGGTTGTCATTTGTAATGGTACACCACATTAGTGCAAAATTATGAGATGGGAAACCATCATCCCCAAATAAAATATAAAATTAAATGCATGGGAGATCAGCACACAGCTAACTTGATAAGTTCATCAGCATTACATAAAAGTAATAATCATTCAACAACATAAATGGTCAACAATAAAAATAAATCAACATTCAATCTTGTGATTGGATTTGAAAGTGGTCCACTCTGGACCAGGTTAATTATCCAGCCACTGCCAAAACTAGGGCAGGAATACAAACAGTAATTATCTAGATTTACATACTTAGGTGCTATTCCATCAATAATCAAATAATGCTGAGATACTAAAACATCCTAACTATCATTGGTGCTATGGTCACTTAGTACCATTAAGGTACTGGCCAAGTATAAACTAAATTTCTAAAAAAAAAATAATAAACAAAATAAAATGTAGTACATGGACTATAAAGGATATCTCTTTTCTATCAACCAGGATCATCATCAAGTGGATATTCATAATACTAAATGTAAACTCCTATTCCATATAATTGTTATGCACAAATCTAGCTCAGGAAGCAAGAACTCTATAAACTATTACTATTCACAAGAGATAATTAAATAAATAAAGCATTTTATTATAAATCACTTCAAATAATTCCCAGCTTTACTTATTATAAGTAAATAGTTTTATTATGATCATTTAAAAAAATCCTAAAACACTAAGCATGTAAAAAGGACTATGATTATGGAGCTGTAGGTGCTCCAAAAGTGCTAAGTCCATAAATAGAGGCTCACTAATAACAATCTTATAGCTTCACCTTAGCTATTAATCTTAGCTTAACAGTAATTTACTAAGCTGTTATGAAATAAAGTCACATACACTGCAATTTATGAAACAGGAGATGGAAGAAATAAAGAAGTTAAGACTACAAAATATTTTTAAAACAGTTATTTAATAACTAATTGATTAACAATAAATAAAAAATGACATAATAGTATGAAATTTTAAACATTCATTTCATCAAAATTATAATCAATCAGCTGATTTCTATTCATAAATTAACTTTTAATTCATTAAGTTATTTTTTTAAAACAACCAAGAGTTAGAAAAACAACATTTTAAAAATCAAAGATAACAATCTTTGATTTACTTAATTAACCATTTGTTAAGTTTTTAGGAGGGAAAAACAACATTTTTAAAATCAAAGATAACAATTTTTGATTTATTTAATTAACCATTTGTTAAGTTTTTAGGAGGTAAATGGATTAAAAAAAATGTTTCACAATTTGAAAACATTAACATAATGAAAATCTTTAAAATTACCAATTCTTACAAAAAAATCATTTTTCTATAAAAGAAATTATTTTTTAGGTACTTACGGATAATTTGCCTGATGACATATTACCCTGAAGGCATACTGGTGTAATGTTGCAATTTTTAAGATAATGTCTCCAAGTGATCTGCAGACACATCTACTCGCTAAGATGTGTCCGCATATCACGTGAACACGTCACGTTAAAAAGCGCAACATTAAATCGGTATGCCTTCAGGGTAATACGTCATCGGTTTATCATGTGATAAAAAACAAAAGGAATGTCACGTGATACACACCGACTGAACACCAGCATGTTTCTTGGTCCTGAAAAAAAATACAAAAAAAAAAAATTAGTGAAAATTTAATACGGTGAATACAAAATATAGTAACACAAAATTATTTAAAATGTACATGCATGAAAACTATTCAAAAATCTTAAAAATGTGGCCAATTATAACAGCACGTAGCGCTGTAGTTGTTGGGGGGGGCGCCCTTTGTGTTTTTTGACAAGCGAAGCTTGTAGTACAAGATATAAAATACAAAATATAGCCAATGAATTTACGAAAAATAATTTGATATTTGTAGAAATATTAACCCAAAAATACAAAAAAAACCCCAACAAATTAGTGAAAATTTACATGCATGAAATACAAAATAAGGTCAATACAAAATATAAAAACAAAAAATTATTGAAAATGTGCCATTAATGGCGATCACATTGGCTAATTTTAAAAGCGTACTGTATAGCCAATGAATTTACGAAAAATAATTTGATATTTGTAGAAATATTAACCCAAAAATACAAAAAAGAACCCAACAAATTAGTGAAAATTTACATGCATGAAATACAAAATAAGGTCAATACAAAATATAAAAACAAAAAATTATTGAAAATGTGCCATTAATGGCGATCACATTGGCTAATTTTAAAAGCGTACTGTATAGCCAATGAATTTACGAAAAATAATTTGATATTTGTAGAAATATTAACCCAAAAATACAAAAAAAAACCCAACAAATTAGTGAAAATTTACATGCATGAAATACAAAATAAGGTCAATACAAAATATAAAAACAAAAAATTATTGAAAATGTGCCATTAATGGCGATCACATTGGCTAATTTTAAAAGCGTACTGTATAGCCAATGAATTTACGAAAAATAATTTGATATTTGTAGAAATATTAACCCAAAAATACAAAAAAAACCCAACAAATTAGTGAAAATTTACATGCATGAAATACAAAATAAGGTCAATACAAAATATAAAAACAAAAAATTATTGAAAATGTGCCATTAATGGCGATCACATAAAAATGTGCCATTAATCGCGATCACATGCCCTACTTTTACATACATTGGCTAATTTTAAAAGCGTACTGTATAGCCAATGAATTTACGAAAAATAATTTGATATTTGTAGAAATATTAACCCAAAAATACAAAAATTATCTACAAATTAAATGTAATTAAGTGGAAGTTTGATAATTGAAGAAATATTAACAAAAATTGTTTGTACATTTAAAATAACGATTTAATGCAAATATGGCATTAATGGTGACGTTATTTTTACATGCATTTGGATTACTTATTGTCTATATTCAATAATATAATTAATTCTAAAATTATAATTATTATAAAAAAAATTAAAATTACTTACAAATAGCGTTCACTGTGGAGGACTGAATTGAGATATATGTTCTAAAATTGCAGCAAAAGGATCAGCTTTGTACGACTGCCTCCACATAAACTCGCTCAAATATGAGTCCAGGTGCTGACGTGCTGTCCCTCTGTGTTTTTTATTACGCCATTTGACCAAACCCCACAACCTTTCAACATTCTGTGTATGTACGCCAGTTGTGGGGTCTACGAAGTTGTATGTGTGATTAACACGATGGTGTTCGTATCCAGCCTCAGCTAACTCTTCGCTCTTGTATCCCTTCCAGCAATCGCTGTAGATAGTCGAGCCTTCGTGTACATTTTGCAAAATTTCTTGCATGAGAGTAGACGCACTTCTATCTCGAATGGCTACAATAAAGCATTCCTCAGTCTCTCTGCACATGCCACCAAATAGCCATTGCTGTGGTAGGACTCTTCCGGCATTGTTCTTCCATTTTGTGAAGAGGCTTTCATCAATCTCAACGATTGTGTTGGGACCTCCGATTTTCCACCTTTCATTTCTTAACAATCTCCAGGTACAAACTTCCCGGAGGTAGTTGTTCCAATCGATAACAGTTTTGTCCGAAATATTCAATTCCTCCGCACAAAATGTTATCGATGTTAATTCTTTGGACCAACTATAGATGAAACGTATAGTGGTCACGAAAGTCATTTTGGAGCCAACAAACCACGTGCCTTTTCTAATTGCAATTTCTGACAGGCAATCCTTCAAGTTACACCGCCATTGTTTCTTGGAATTGTGAATATACTTTTTCATTTCATGCCCATTTTGACATAATTTCCTTTTGGGGAGAAGACCGCGGTCTTGTAAGAAGATGATCGCTTCTTCCTCCATACTCGGTAAACTAAACAAGGTTCTTGGAGCTTCAGCCATATCACAAAGTAAAATATCAAGGACGCAATGGAAGAGCTGAAAAAAATCACTGTGATCAAGTGGATAGCAAAATCACAATAGACAGAAAAATCAAAAAATTTCCCAAACCTCTCTCCGAATTTTAAATCTCGCGGTTAAAAAAAAAAAAATTGACTCTCTGATGGATTAATCACGCCAGTCACTTCGTTGCCATGACAATGTTGTCATACAAAGATCGTCGATGCCTACCGGAAGGGAAACCGGTGGGTCAAATACGTCATCAGGCAAATTATCCATAAGTACCATTTTTTACTATTAATAAAAATACAGTGTACACACATAATAGAATACCTTTAACCATGGTTTTATTTTTTTCTGTGAAATCCTCCTTAATCCTAATTGTAATTTCCAGTTTTTTCAATTGAGTTTTCTTCTTGTAGTCTTATACACATGAACATGATTAATTTATTCTTTTTCTGATGTGCAGTATTTTTTTCCAAGTTAACAACAGCAAAATTTTATCCATTTTCTTTTAATAAATTTCCCAGATGTGACTAACATAGACAGAGACTCATGCTCATGGTTGTAGACAAGGTTGAAGATTACTTTAGGGGTAACTTCTTTCTACATTTTTATTCCAGTGAAGGCAGGTTACATGGAGGAAGTTGGTGTCTAGCATTTAGCTGAATTTAGCATATAGTTTTTATTGTACAAATTATTTTTATGACTAAACTTATAGGATGCTATAAGCTTGATTAAAACTTTTGCTATTCTATGCAAATAGCTTGGTAAAGATTTCTTCTTTTTTTCTTTCACAGCTGAATTAGAATTTGACTGTTTTCTCTCCAACAAATAACTTAGGAATATCTACTTCTTATCAGACACATGGTCCTTCTGACTTATTCATACCCCATTATTTTTTTCTAGGACAATCTTGCTTACAAACCAATCACAATCTATCTCTAATCTGATAATTTTTATAACAACCAATTAGGTAAATCTTTACAAATACAATTGTTTATCTATTTCTCTTCTTAATCATAGACATTGAAAAACAAGTCAAGAACTTAAAGCAGCATCATAAAATTTTTGGCATTCCTTTCTAATTAAAAACATTTTCTTGCAAAAAGAAAAACAAGATAATCAGTTAATTACACTGATTTTATTTTCACTAATGAAGAGAGGTAAAGAGAAAAGAAAACAACAACTCTAATTAGAAATAAAATTTACCAAAGCATTAAAATCTTATTTTGTTTTTCTTCTTTTTAAAAATACTCTTAAACATAAAAATTTATCTCTTATAAAAGATTACAATTAAATATTTATTAAATAATTTACAAAAAAGAGAAAAATATTTTTCTCTTGGTACATTTTCATAGTTTAAATTAAAACTACTAATCAATTATAATTATTGAAGAGAGAGTTAAAAAAACTTGTTTATATTTTTTACAATTTTCTCTCCCTTCTATAATTATTAAAATATTTATATATTAAAATTATATTTTTATTATTCAACCAATTTTATGTTTTAGAATTATCATACTATCATTTGGGATTTAAAATATTTAGTTAATTGAAGACCCATTATTATTATAAAAATATGCATGTGAAAATTAAATATTATTTTTTCCATTAATTAAATAATTCTATACTTAAACTTGAGTAGCATGCTAACAACTATCTAATTATTTTTAATGCAGCTATGTAGCCAACTGATTACAGTATCTACTGTTTATATTTGATTTTTATCCAATGTAATGATTGAAAACAAATTAGTGATAGTGGCAGATCATAGTAAATTAATTGTCTTTTTGTTAACAAAAAAAAATCAAAATAAGATAGTTTGTTCTGCATACTTGGTTTTGATATTGCAGGTTAAATCTTTTTATAAAGACTATGAATGGGTATGTCTCAACAGGCTGTATTTACTCTTTACAGATTTGTGATATTCATTAATGTCATGAATAGCATTATGGATTTATTGTCTCTCTTTTCTGAGAATTTTATTGGAAAAGAAACAGTTTATTTTATTAAATGAAGTTATTCATTATCAGTTTCAGCAAAGAAAGAAATAGTAATGATAATACTACAAGATCAATATAAAATGAAAACAAATATTTAATAATTTAGATTTAAGTTAAAATTAGATGGTTGAATTAATCCCTATAATATATTAATGGACATTTTTATCTTTTTCAGTAATAAAGAGAGTGTAATTAATTATACAAATTGAACCATTTGCTCTCCAGTTATACAAGTTATACAGTGGATAGATATCTGAACTGTCGCAGAATAAATCATGATGAGAAAGTTTGATCAAAATGTGATTACTCAAAGATTTAGTGTCAAGTAGTAGCTGAAACTTATCAACTAGAAAAATAGATGTTATGATATAAAATTAGGTTAGTACATAGGATATGGAAAAGGCACTGTATTGTAAAGAGTAAGACAAATTTAAAAATGAATTGTTTTATTTTTCAGAAATTATTAACCAATAATTAATTTTAAAAAATCTTTCTGATTTATCAAAAGGATATTTAGAATATTGTGCAAATTAATGACCGCATGAATGATTCAGAAGATAATATGGAAAAGACATAAATGAAATATTGCAGCAACTATATCATCAGAATTCATAAAACAGTCTAAAAAAAGATAAGCAACTTCTTTAATAAGATAGTAAACTTTTAAAATTAATTTAAAAAAAAAAATAAAGTGATAATAAGTTTTCAGTAAGCAAAATTTATTAGATTGCAAACTCGGTGAGTATATGATCTTATAACTTGGTGAAACATGCTTAATGATAGGAATGGTTGGTGTCAATCCCAATATTCAAGTTTGGAAAGTAAGTGAACTGATAAAAGCTAATAATGATTTATTGGTTTATATATTTGAAATGATCATCCAAAGTGTGTGGCAATAATGTAATATTACAATGGTAGTACTATAAGTTAGAAAGAAAGTGGAGAAACAAAATCATGCAGTAAATAAAATTGTAAAAAAGGTTACTCTAATAAGAGATTGCATGTGTAAACATTGTAAATGTTAGCTAACACCAACAAAGTAATATTAACTCATTTTAGCAACAGTGAAATAAAATAATTGGCTGTATAGATTAAATGCTTATAGTCAAAATATAGAGACTTTGGCTTTCAAATTTATAATTGCTAAGTTTGAATAATAATAAAGTTATATGTTAAACTATACTATAAAAGCTATGATATTTAAACAAATACTTGCATCTATCACAATTATACATATACATGAACTTATAAAAGATTGTAAGAATTACTAAGCCAAAAAAATTATGTGTTTGTCAATTATTTAAATAAGCTTTAGCATCAACAAAAAATGAGTGTTCATTATATAAATTGGGTTGAAGAAATCTGGTAATGATAAAAATCAATATTTATTTTGTTATAAAGTATAATAAAGTATCGGTGAATTATATTAGAAGAACAATTTATAAATAAACAAAAAAATATTTTAAAATGCCGTTTATTGGTAGCATGATGATGACAAATTTAATTGTATACACAGTATATGTTATATAAGTCATGTGACATCTGACTTTTTATTATTATTATTAGTATATGTTATAGTAATAGATTATACTGTGAAAGGAATTTCTTATGAAGTATTTTTTAAAAATTGTTAATTTAATTAATGTAATTGAAATTAAAAAAGAAAAAAAACAATTTCAATCTAAATAAGTTATGGTAAGTAATATTTTTATTTGACCATAATATTTACAATTATATTACAAAATATTGTAAATAAAAGATCGACCGATTGAAAACAATATGTATCTTCATTAAAGAAATTAAATTATTTGCAAAATAGCATTGCAAAAAATGTTCAGATCAATATAAATTGTTATGTAGAAGAATAATGAGTATATAAGGCATACTATACAACATCGGAATTAGAAAGCTAAATATTGTGAAATTACTTAGATACTGTCTAATCAATTTGCATGTATAAGTCTTAGTGATAAAGTGTAAGTGACAACAACATGAAAAAGGGAGCTAATATCAAGTTTAATGGTAAAACAAAGCTAAGCTAGCAAGTGTTATCATTTTCAATTGTTATCATGATAAATTTAATTACCATGTGCATATCATATAATAACACAAGATGAGTGTGAACATTAAGTGAGTCATCCATCTACCATTTGGAAAGATGATTGTTGTTACAGTGTTTGCTATGGAATCTACAGATATAATAAAGGATATTTAATGCTTTACATGTTGAAATATATCCCTACATTGAGAGCTTGACTATAAGAAAAAAGAACTGTTGATAAATCTGAATTTTGCAAAAATTAGTGATATAAAACTAGTCCATTAAAAAAAACTATTTCCATAAAGCTAAAACTTGAAGGATTTACCTTGTAAGGGGATTGCATTAGAGATTATTTAAAATTTATTTTTTTTGCAAGAAAATATTATGCACACACAATTGAACAGTAATGGGATGGTAAGAGCTCTCATTTAAATTATAATTTTAAGGTCTAAAGTGATTATAATCAATTAAAGTAGTTTTCCATATGATATTATTAATTTTGATAAAAGAAGAAGTAATTGTTGAACTCTATTAATATTTTTTTTTATGATTTTATATTATTTTTGGGTTTGCTTATCTATAATATGTTTAATATGATTTGCTTTACAGCATGAATTTTCACATTAATGAATATATTTTATTAATGTATTTAATAGGTGGTTTAGGACAGGACATATATATTTGAAAATTTTTTTTATAATCCAGATTATCTTAAGCCTCTTATGTCATTGATACTTTTGCATGACTTTGACTAAAGAGTTATGTACTTGTACAACCACATTCTTAATTGCACATATAGAAATTCTCTAATTCTTAATATTCATTTATAAGAGACTGCTAATAATGATAGTGATCCCTTTTGGTAGTTTTTCTAAATAGTATTATTGAGTTTAGCTGATGAAGCAGACAGGATAAATCATATTTATACATTTTGTAAATCTAATTAAAAATTTAATCTGAGATTAAATATTATTAAATAGTCAAATATAATAAGTCTTTGTAGAATCTTAAAATAATGTATTCAAATTATTTTATTAGAAATGCTAAAGACAATATAAAAATATGAATCATGAAAAGGGTAAATAATCACATGGACTAAATTATATTGCTAATGATAATGGTCGTATGAGTTTTGAAACATACAGTGGCTATGAAGAGGGTGAAGATCACAGAAAGACATGAAGAGATAAATGCTCAAAATAAGATGATATCAAAACCATAATATTGAAGTGTGACATATTAAAGATCACAATGCCTTTTAAAAGTTCCTGTCAATGATAAATATAAATTCAATCTCATTTGATTTTTAAAAAGCTAGAAAATACATTTATAAAAAAAATGTCTGGATTTATTTAATAAAATAATAATCATGAGTCAAGTTGAACAAAAATACTGAGATATTTTTTCCTTAACTTAGTTGGGAGTTAACTAAAAAAAAAATTAGCTCTCAGGTTTGCATAAAAACATATTTAACAGAAAAACAATTCATAAAATGTTGAAACTATTGGAAATCAGTTGAAAATACTTCATCCTGCAATATAGGGCAGGTGATAATGATTTTCTTATTTCAATATTTATATATTAAAATATTAGACAATGCATTCTAAACTTAAGCTATAGAATTAATGCAAGGACACTAAAAAGCTGGCCTAGTTTGTTTTATTTTGAAAGTTTTTTTGCTTTAAAAAATGTTAACTGTCAAATTTTAAATAAATAAATGAATTTAATTCTCTTTATTTATCAGTATTTTTTTAAGTAAAAACACCAAAAGCTTTATTCTGATATATAGATACATAAGTCAGACAATGAAAATTCTGAAAAAAAAAGCAATGATAATAATATATATATTATGCATCCTTTTATTTTTTAATTAAAGATGGAAATTAATCCTTGTCTATTTGATTTATTATAATGGTTACAAATTAATATGTTTTAAATATAATAATATCACGTGATCTTCAATCTTTTTTTTTTTTATTAATACGTTGTAATTAAAAAAATTTAAAGTTCATTGCAATTAAAAGAAAGTTTGTTTTAAGATCAAATATTTCAAGTCAAATTTTAAATATTTTTTTGAATGAGTATATCAACTTTTAATAATTAGATAGAATTTGCATGATATTTCTATTTTTTTTTTAAACTAAAACCTAATTTAAAAAACATTACAAATCAGAGTAAAATTCACTGTAAGTTTTTTTTTTTAAAAAACCCACTTAAGTACTGATTCAAAATTAGAAAAAATATTTGAATAATATAAAATGATTACACAATTAAACAAAAGCACTTAATGATCATTGCATCTTAATTAAACGTTGAATTATAGCAGAATTTTGTAGTTGAATCATTATTAGGAAAGCAGTTCAACCATATTTTTCCTTGTATATTCAATTAAACATAAATAAATATTAAATAATGTATCATTAAAATGTTAGGCTCTTATATGATATTCAAGTGCATAAGTATCAGATCAAGCTCAAAAATTTCATTCATTTTAACAAATTATTATTATTATTATTATTATTATTATTATTATTATTATTATTATTATTATTATTATTATTATTATTATTATTATTATTATTATTATTATTATTATTATTATTATTATTATTATTATTATTATTATTATTTTATATTCAGCTAATAGTCAATTTAGGAAACTTTAAATCTTGAATCTGCCATTCTACAATGTGCTGGCTACATAAGTATATATATATCATTAACAATTAGTCAATATTTAGACAATCCCAATATCAATAACAATTAACATTTCAAACTGTTGTCAATGCCACCTCCTTTTAACAATAAAGGTGGAATGTATATAAGCTCTGTGCAGATATTGCTCTTAATTCTGCTATACTGTTCTTCCTAAATATGAACCTTTCATCTATTTTTAAATAAACTGCATTTTCTTAATCATGTATATCTTTATATAATTTTAAATCTTTGTAATTATGGTTTCATTACAAAATTTGTCAGTTTTAAAAATTGCTTCTAAGAATATTTTAAATAAAACATTCACAATTAACTTTTTTTTAAAAAAACTTTTTCTATTTTTTTGCTTTAATTATTAATATGAATTTTTCAAAACTATTTTTTACAAAACATTTTTCTTTGCATAAAAAAAAAAAATTATAAATTCTTTTTCTCTTCTTTAATCAATATTTTCCTCTTAATGCTCTTTTTCAGTCTTCTAACTCTTATTTGATCAAGTTTCAAACAATTTTAACTGTTTTATTTTTTACAGAAATAATTATACTCTTGTTAAATTTAATTTTTTAAATATTGCAGCTGCAACTTCTGAAGAATATTACATTTAAATATATATAATTTTTAAAAGTCCATTTGAATAATTTGGTAATTTAAATTTTATTCTTTCTTAGAGATGGCAATTATCAAATTTACTTTAAATTTTTTTTTCACTTACACACATATGACATCATGCATATATTAAATCGAAGGTTTTTATGGACTACAGATATAAATGAAATATTATCCAGGTATAATTTATTTAAAATAAGAAGTGTCAGTTTATATATATATTTTAAATAAATTATACATGGATGTACCCAGATCATATTTCATTTATATATATATATCCCAAATAACATTACATAAACTCATTTATTTATAATACAAAACAAGAAAAATGCAAATGACTTTTGCAATACATTTTGATTTAATCTCTTCAGGTATCTAAATTATTTGGCACATTCTAATGTCCATTATTACTGGTTTTGATTTTTAAAATGGTTATTATATTAATTGAATTCATAAGCATTTCATTTTCATTACTATTAATCAAGGCCTAATAATTACATGACAAAAGTCTTTTCAGCAGTTTTGCAATTTTTTACCTCAAGCAAAAACGTTTATAATGCTTTTTCTACATCAAGTCCCCCCCCCCCTTGATTCTAGGTTTCTATCTGATCCCCCCCCTTCCTTTTTTTTTTTTACAAGCTATCTTTGTACTTTAATTTTTTTAATCATGAACATTTTGGATGTGGTTTTGGGCTTATATCTATTTATTTTTGTTTTTTATTCATAATACATTACTGTGTTTAATGTCTAACTCCTATCTGTAATCTACACATTCATTGGTATTATTTGAATTAAATGAACATAATTATTCATTTCTTTTTTACTTTCCCATATTTCTAATCAAAACAAACAAAATTTATTTTAAAAGTAAAAATAAAATTTGTTATTGATGTTATCATAAATTTAAATTTTAGCACCTAGAATTCAAATTTGGTTTTTAAAATTCTATTCTTTATGGTTACAGCAAGTACCATGGTGTTTCAAAATAGAGAGATCTTATCAAAGGGTATATTAACTTTTATTTTTGTGTTAATGTTAATTTTACAATAAAATTTTATAAATAAATTGTCCTCTTTTTTATTTTTTCATTTATGCAGTATTTTTATATATTTAATTAAAATACTATAATATAATTTGGAATATTTGAAGGTGTATTGAGTCTGAGAAATCATCCACTTTGTAAATAAACTGTATTTATAAATATATTATTTTTAAATAAATATATAATACTAATTTAATCAATAAAGCAAGTCATATAAGCTTGTATTTACAAAAATGTATATTATTTCACCTTTATATTATTTTAGAAAAAATTAATTTATAAATAAGTTGTTGTTTTTTTTTAAAAAAAGTCACAAAATTTTAAGAAGAAAAAAATTAAATGGGATAAAACTAGCAGCTGCAGTCTCCTGACAAGTCAATATCATTTTACTACTAAAAGTTCTTGTGAAATGATAATGAATTTGCAGTTTTTGCATATTTAATTTGCTCAATTAAGCTCTTCGGGTCTGTTAATTAGTGCTTGTAATGTCATCCAAATGGCAGATTTTTTGAAATGTAATGATTCAATTATGTTGTAAACGTTTTGCTGTTCTGTGTCTCCAAGTTTATTTCCTGTTCACTCAAAGCATAGCGAAGTTTTCATTCAGTATAACTAGTCACAGACCTGTCTATGTCTTGATTAATTAGTTTGCGTGAAAAGTTAAAAAAAAAAAAAGTTTTATAGAAAAAGCTAAAATAAAAATTTATCATTTTCTCAGTTTAACACATGCAAAATTTAATCGCATACATACGACTTAATTTTGATAGATTTTTAAAATTATTTTTGTCTTTGTATTAATATATAGTGAATATATAGATGTGTAGAGTTATTCTTTGCCTGAAGACAAGTCTGAAGATTTGGAAAGAAAGTCTTTTATTTAAATTCTATTTACCCATTTCATAATTAATGTTATACATATTTACAGGTATATTACAACACAACTTATGTATACAGTATTTATATCAGTAAAAAGTATTAAAAATTAAAATATTGTATTGATTTACAAATACAAGTTGATTGCTAATAATCTGAGTCCATTGATCAGGAACTTTTGACCCAATCAGAATTATAACAACCCTTTAATTTTTTATGACTACAAGATTTTATTTTAACCAGAGTTATGATTTGTTTGAAAAATATATTTTATTTAATCTAGAATGCTCACTCACTAGAAATCAATATACAGCATAATAAGTAATTCTCAAGTATTCTATATATATTTTAATACAGTTTTTATTATTATTATTCGATGATGAACTTTATTCATCCAATAAAAAAAATAGGTACATTATAGTTTGCAATTTAGGTGACAAGATATGTCCAATATAATTGATGTTAGGAACATTTGACAGACAAATTGATGAAGAAAAAATATATAATTGTTATATAATGATGTTTTTACAAATTGAAGTCTGTCCATTAAAGTATGAAGATTGGCCATCTTAATATAAGCTGAGCATTGATTGTATATATGTGTGGAGATGATGATCTGGACCAATTGATGAGTGCTGGTTTAGCATAAAATATGTATATTGGTGATTGTTTATCTTTTTGATGTGTGTGTGATCAAGTGTGTCAGCAGTATGAGATAGCGTGGATTGTTGAGGGTCATGTAAAAGTCTGAATTCAAACCCCTATATATTACATATTGAAGTGCAGGTATGAAAAAGCCTGTACTGTAGAAAAAAAATTTATATATTAAAATATAGTGCTGTAAGGTCTGCCCATCCCTCATATATGTATGTAAATGGATTATGTCCTGTACATGAGGGGTCAGAGTGATTTATGGTCAACATGGATAGGATTAGAAGGTTGGCACCAATGTGGGCTTTGAGTGTTCCATCATCAGATTTTCAATGAAATGGATGATTGAAGAGTTGTGGGGTGGAGTGGATTGAAGCCTGTCCATTAAAGTATGAAGATTGACTATCTTAATATAAGCTGAGCATTGATTGTATATATCTGTGGAGATGATGATCTGGATCAACTGACGAATGCTGGTTTAGCATAAAATACATATATTGGTAATTGTTTATCTTTTTAACGTATGTGTAATCAAGTATGTCAGCAGTATGAGATAGCATGGTAGTTGAGGGTCATGAGAAAGTCTGAGTTCAAATCCCCTATATATTACATATTGAAGTGTGGGTATGAAAAAGCCAGTACTGTAGAAAAAAATCATATATTACAATATATGGCAAAATCCATAACATTTTTAAAACATGGAAGTAGTGGGAAGGTTGAAGATTATCTTAAATCAATAGATATGAAGTTGGCAATTGATTTTAGTAAATTAAAAATAACTGTACTACAAGTGATAAATTTTATGGTACTTACATATTAAACCTGCAATGCAGGAGACATGCTATGCCTTTTCACATTCATGATAAATGTCTAACTTTGCGATCGTGTCAAATAAACCATGCAGTCTCATCCAATAATGTGTTACATGATAAATTTACACTTTCATTTATTATCTGGATTTTGTTCAGACAAGTTCTTCTCAAAGTGTTTTTTACTTCACTGCTGATTTACTTTTCCATTTTCTGATTAAAACTACAATTTTTTTTAAACAATACAAAATGATTTACATTTGGAATTTACCTGCTATTGAGATGAATGTGGTTGAATACATCCACATTTCAGACAAGCAATGGCATTGTAACATTCACAGATGTAATAATAAAATAGATCTTCATAAGGGAATGTGGTCGGAGGGTTCCGAATTCCATTTTTGATGGTGATCCAATTTATTTATAGCTGGACTTGCAAAATTAATATCCATAAAATGGGGGAAAACAGAGCTTGGTTTATCAGACAAAACTGTAATAGACTGAAATAACTATATGTAGGAAGTTTGGGCATTGTGATGATATGGGCAAGAAAAATGTAAAATTGGAGGCTCTAACAAAATTGTTGAAATTGACAAGAACCTTTTGTACAAAAAGAAAAAAACCAAGCCAGACAAATTCTTCCAGAACAATGGATGTTTGATGGCTTTTGCAGTGAGACTGATGAGTGTTTCATCATGAAAATTCATGATAGAACAGTGGCAACTCTGATGGAAGACATCAAACAAAATGTGGAAGAGGAATTGACAATTTATTCGGACTGTTGGAAAGCCTATAAAACAGCTGAATTATGAGCCACCAGTCACAACTATTTTCATATGAATCACATGTTAAGTAAATCTCAATTTTGAAAAAAAATTTTACTTTGTCTCTATTTTGGAATAAAATTTTATCCAATCAAAATAAAGTAGAACAGACAAATAATTGTTTGATTGTCATAATTCCTGTTATATATGACATGGTATGTTTTTATTTTAAGCATTTGGTAATTTCATGCCAGATATAGACATAATATTTTATATATAATATTTAGATATGCTAATATTTTCGATATAGACATAGTAATACTTCAGTATTATTATTTTTTTTGTTTGTTTTTGCCAATTTGCTTTAGTGATTGTTTTGTAATTTCATGACAGGCTTAAATATCTGTATTTAAAGTAACATTTGGAAATTGCATAATGCTGTGTCATATTTAATATTTTTTGTGTGAAATTTATACTTTTAGTAGTGTTAAAAATGTACTTTATCAGATTTAGTCTGCAGCAATCAGTATCAAGTATTAGAGATACTAAGCCTTTTCACATACATATTCAGACTGCTGATAACTTTATAAATCTTGCAAAAATACCATGTACCATTTTGATAAATTTATTATTTTAAGTTTGTACAAGTTTCAGTGTGCATGTTATTTGGTCAGATCATAAAAGTTATCAGCAGATTGATATGAATGTGAAAAGGTGTAACAGGTCTAATATGTGAGTACCATTTTTATTTTTTATAATATATATATATATATATATATATATATATATACTATGTAAAACAAAAGTTATTTAATTGTAACATTATTTTTTACTTTACTTTTTATTTTTTCATTTAAGAGATGGCAATTCTGTTCAAAGAAAAATAAGTTATTTTGAGTAGTTAATTTTATTCATTTAATTTGATTGTCAATTACTAATGTACACTTTATTTAATTGAAATATTATTGTGTTAATAAAATGCAACTGTATTATTAAAATATTTTTAACTAACTTTTATGTACATAAAATTAATAAAAAAGTAATACATTTAATATTTATACTTTCGCAGCATGTGGGTACTTTAAAAACATGAGATATGTAATGAAAGATAATTAAAATCTTCTGTTGATTTTTTTTTAATCTTGAAAGATTCAAGAATCAATTTTTCAAAGATTAATTGTATTTCATTTGTACAAATATTAAAAATCTTTTATCAGTCTTTTTTTAAAAAAATTAATTGTTGGTCACCTACTAATGTGCTTCATTTGTGTAATATTTGTAATTATGTTAGTTGTTCTCATTACAGACTATTTTATAATTTTACTCTCTTTTAAAATGTGAAAAAGAAATTGTTTAGATGAATGAAAGCATTTATATTAATAGAAATATTTACTTTTTAATAAGTATTTTATATTTAGTATTCATCAAGTGATGATGATTTTCTTTGTTTTTACTGCTTAAAGTCAAGTGTTATAAATGGTTTCTATTTTGGGAGAAAAGAGAGATAGCTTGCTAAAAATAATTTATCATTCTTAAAATTTAATGTAGTTTGGAAAGTTATAAATAAAATTTAAAAAGCATATCTAATTTATTTATTTATTTAAAAAAAAAGCTTTTTATTTTAAAACAAATAACCTACACTATAAATTCCCATAATATATAAAAAAATATAGCAATAATTTTTTTTTTTTTTGGGGGGGGGGTATTAAATGAAAGAAAGTAAAAAATTAAAAAATTTTAAACTTCACGTGTGAAACCAATCATGTGATCGCTATTATAATCATCTCTATTAATTAGCTCTTGTAATTTGTCTTCACTCAGTCATGAAATTATTTTATTTTATTCTAAAAATGTATTACTCTATTTTATTAGCAGCTAAATTTTCGCATTTTTAAAATTAAATTGTATCATAGGTGTATATATTTATGCTGAATGTATGTATGTAATCACAATTTTTCCTGTCCCTTAGAAGATTTGACCCATTTGTCAGTGGGATGCTGACATTACTGTATATGCAAATATAATATTAATTGGAGTCCTAAAATTTAACAACCCCTAATATATGAATAAAATTATGAATGGTGCTATAAATTGTCATGATCATCAGACTTTATTATTATTAAAATAATAACAGCAGTAATAATAGTAGTAGCAACAAATATAGTACAATAAATTAATTATTAATTCAAAATAAAATTTAAAAACAAAGGCTCAGTACGTAACAATAAATTACAAGAGCTAATTGACATAAGTACCATGTTTGATTTGTTTCTGTCTTAACTCAATTGCTCTTTTTAATTTCATGGTTCTAATTTTCCAAGACAAGTTTATTTAAAATGTCTTACTGCAATGGTTTCCAAACTTTTTGTATCTGCACTTTTCTGGAAAAAATGTTGCATCTTCCTAATTTTTAGAACATTCTAATTTTATAAATACTATCATATTTATAATTTCATTTCAATAGATTATAAAATAATACATCCCATGTAGTATAGATATAGATCTTATATAAAATAGTTTATTTTTATGATGTAATAATTCTTAATACAATCAAGAAAATTTTACAAAAATCAAAACCAAAAAAAAAAAAAGCATTGATTAATATTCTACCAACAAAGTTTGTCAAACCTGTATATCATTGAAAATAGGATTACTCTCAATTCTTTAATAACTAATTGAGATTGATGTTT
The DNA here is from genome assembly GCA_028023455.1 of Epiperipatus broadwayi. Lineage (NCBI taxonomy): Eukaryota > Metazoa > Onychophora > Udeonychophora > Euonychophora > Peripatidae > Epiperipatus > Epiperipatus broadwayi. Next base: position 6,064,023 of record JAQFVV010012401.1, read on the forward strand.
TGTTTTTAAAACAGCAACAGCAGGTAAAGTAGTTTCACATATGTAAGATGTTACAAATGATAATACAATTTTTAAAGCTGTATTTGTTAAAATAGGAAACTGTTTTTTCACTCATAACCAGAAAGTATCAATATTTTCTTGTTCAAACTTCTGTTTTAATGTGATGTCAAAAGGTGAAATGCATCATGTGTTTTAATCACAAACAAGTTTTTTACCCATTAATATTTTGACATGTCAAGATCTTTAAAATAAAATGAGAATTGTTTCCATAGATTGGTCAAATGGTTATTAATAAAAATGTTACTTTCTTCTACTTCATTTGCAGGACAAATGTTTTTGAAATTGGAAAACATATCCCAAGTATTATTTTTCAAATTAATCAACCATTACTCCAATTTTTTTTAACTACAATAACATTATCTTTCTGTATCAAAACATGAGATTGAGATCCTTGCATTGATTTATTTAAAGTACTAAGTTTTTCTAAAATATCCCACGAATAAACAAGTATTACAAGGAGTTTTGTGTCATAAAACAATTTTGCCTCATCTTATTATTATCAGTCAAAAATATGATGGTTTCTTCTAAAGTTCAAACTCTCTTTGAAGTATGTTAAACTGAGAAAGCCAATGTTTCACAATAATATAAAAGGGCTCTGTGTTCTGCACTCATATCACACAATTTTGTAAACAGACTTCCTCTTAATGGCCTGTTTTTAATAAAGTCTATAACTTTTTCAATAACTTCAAATACCATTAGCAAATCTTCACTCATGCTTTTTGAAGTGAATAATTATCTATGTATAATACAATGCATTCAAATTACACAAGAAGCTACCTTTTGAACTAGAGATTGTAAATTAGTGTTTCATCCTGCCATAGATCGGGTTTCATTTCTATATATCCCAACATAATTCTCCCAAAGAATGCCATTTTCATCTAAAACATATCAGTCACATTGAAAAATTTCTTTTGCTGTGGTATTGTTTTAGATTGGTTTACAGAATAATAAATCTTTAATATCAGTTTCTGGCATGTATCTTACATGGGAAATCAAATGAGCATCTTCAACTATACCTGTCCTTTATCCAACTGCAAAGTAATCTGAGAATTTTAGTTTTTCTATTAATTGATTATAAAGATCTTCAGTTTATATATCAAAAATTCTTTTTTCTAACATATTATCTGCAAGTGAAATTTTCTAAAGTTGGTTAGCACATGATTCACTGAACATTGTTTCTACTATGTCAATAGCTGCAAATAGTATCAAAGTTTTTCCTATTGAATGTGTTTTTTTTTTTTACAATTAGCAATTCTATAAAAAACTTTATACAATGCAAGCTATGCTTTTGAAGTTACAGACATGGTTTTTGAAAATGTATTTTGTTATTTATTCAAAACATCTAATTTCCTTTGGAAAAATTTTCTTGACTTGCCAACATGGTTGCATGTAATTTTTCAAGATGACATTTAACTTATTAGGATTCATGCTTTCTGCAACTAAAATATTCACACAGATCAAACATATCAGTCTTTCTTATCCATTAATAATGGTACTTGCAAATCCCATCATTGTTAAGTATAGTGAATCATATTTTGGGGATTTAACATTACCATTTTTCATAGCATAATTTGAATTGGTTAAACAACTTTTGCTAATATCAATTTTATCTTTTTCATCTGCTTTTCATTTCAATCTGGTTACATATTTATCCATCCAAAAACAGTAAGCATTATTTTAAAACAATTTAAAAATATTATTCCCAGTTTTCAAACTTAACTCAGTAATTGTTAAGAATACCATGTAATATAAAAAATACTTTATGCATAAACCACTAATTATATCTGTTGTATCAAAACAATTAATTTTTTTTTGTTTGTGCCATTAGCAGGACTGAGAGCTGCTGCTGAGGGCTTGTGCATTGTTGGATCATTTTCTTAGAAAACTTACGCATGCAGTTAGTAGGAAAGGAGCAAAAGTTTGTTACGTGTTGATAAATAATTTTCTTTAGACACTTATTTAAATTTGTATGTTTGGTAAAAGTTACTTCCCCCCTCCCCACAATAGTCTTGCACCCCCTAGAGATCACACCCCAGAATTTGGAAAATACTGTGACATACTATAATTGATTTTTAAAATTTGCATAATTTTTTTTCTATGTTGAAAATGTTTAATAAGATATCAAAACTAATGGGTTTTTTTTCTTAATTATTATTTTTTGATGTATACATTTATTAAAGTAGGGAGGAAGATAAAGAGAATAGGTAAAATTATAGTAATTATGATGAATATTATTTTTATTCATTACTACAAAAGTACTTTAAAGAATTTTATAGAATAGATTGTTTTCCATCATAATGGATGATTACCAGAGACTGAAATATGCTTTTACAATATGAAGAAGCACTATAACCTAAGTTATTAATGTAATATATCCTTCACATAAAAGCCTAAAAGAAAATATCATTACAGTACACTGAAAATTTAAGACATTTGAAATGGAAATTAGTATTAAACAGGAATATGTATCAATTCCAATTTTATTTTTCATTTTAAGTCAATAGTAACATCTACATTTTTACTAAATTCTAACTAAATTGTTTTTGTTTTTCTGATATCAATATATCTGATTTAAACATGTCTATTTATTGCTCTCAGAAATATTTTACCTGCATGTTTATTAAACTTATTATTCTAAAATCTTAAATACTTTATCACATTTCTCTAAATAAATCATAATTGTTTAAAAAAAAAATTTTTATTCCCTCTACAAATCACAAATTAAATTACTTAAACAATTCATTTAATTGAACTAAATTTTCATCAATCCTTATGTTTTGTTGACCTTTATCTGAGCTATATTTTACAACTACATCATCCATTATTATAAAATTATGCTACCTTTATTGCAATTTTTTTTTGTTATAACAAGAGGGTTATTATTTCTATATATGTTTTTCATCTTTTCAATATAGCTGTTCTTTCTATTAATAATTTGCCATTTTTTGATTCATATGTATAATTTCTGCAATTTCTTTTCTACTCAAAATGTTTTACTTTTACTACTAGTAGTAAAACATAACCTACATTTTCTTTGTAATTAGTCTATATCATATTTCTTTTCTAAGTACACTTTTCTAAATTTATCTGTTACATGTCTCTAGTCACATTTAATCTTTTTTATATATATTTCTACTACTTCACTATTTGATTTATTTTTTTCTATTATTTTATTATTTATCTCAATATAAAATGCACTAACATGCACAAGCACACAAAGCTGAAGACAAATAAAGAAATGTATATATATATAATTTGTTTTAATATATATATATTTAATTAAGTGACTAAGCACTTTCAAGGGTCAGAGCCCTCATATTCATAGCCATTGCCTGCCCTAAAAAATATTGTAAATCATATTATGATGAGACCAGGACCTCTCTGTCCACTAGGCTACCCCAACACCCATACTCCTATAATAAAGCATTGGTGGACACTTCTTATAGTTCAGTTTTTGCACAGCACCATATGTCAGCTGTTCGTGATTGCCAACCTAGAGATCCAGTTGTGATTTGCAGAGAGTGACATGATCTCAAAAAAAGATAAAAGAGGATTACTTTATTGGTAGAGATAGTGACACCATAAATAGAAAAGACTCTTGCTACAAAATATCCAGGAAATAGAATGCATAACTATCGCATTTGCATAAATTTACATCGCTCCTAATCAATTTCTTGTCTAATTACAAAATGGCTATGAATATGAGGGCTCTGACCCTTGAAAGCATTTATCCACTTAATTAAATATATATATATATATATTAAAATAAAATAAATATATATATACATTTCTTTAGTTGTCTTCAGCTTTGTGTGCTTGTGTGTGTTAGTGCATTTTATATTTTGCACTTTAGAACAATTAGCCACAAAGTTTAAACTGTTTGCTCATATTCATCTCAATGTTAACTCAAAAATTGTTTTTTTTTTTTTTGCTTTCTTATATTTCTTATAATGCTATTGTTATCCAAAAAATTTGAAAATTAGTCTTTAATTTATAAATAATTCATTTTTTTCTTGATCAAGTAAGAATTTTGTATATTTTTAAAATTTAATATTAACTATTTTGTGACACATTTTGTGTCTTTTGGCACTTTATTTTGAATTCATGTATGTGGTAACTTGATTACACAGCAATTTAAATTGATGAAAAGATTCCATTCTGCTTGTTTCTTGATTATAACACTTGATGCTTTTCATATGTTAATTATAGATGATGCAGACATTATTTTCATGCTGGTATTCATGGATCTTATATAAATTTAGAGCACAATATACTAACATAGAATTGATATTATCTTTTAGAAAAATAACAAGATCAGAAGAAACAAAAAAGAAATGGATTGTATTATTAAATTGAAAGGGCTTATTACAGAAAGATTTTAAAGTATATTGAATAAAAAACAGTCTAAATAGTAATACTACAATTCAAATCAGGCTGTGAGAACATTTATGTCTGATTTTGTATTGAACCATATAAAATATCATTTTCTCATTTACATCCATGCAAAATTTTGTTTAGAAGATGAAAATGAATTATTTTTCATTTATAACATAAATTACTTTGGTATTAGAAGACATTGTTTTAATGCAGTTAGTAGTTTGAAGTTTATTAATTCAGTGATTATATATTAGTAAATTAGTGGATAAAGAATTGGAAGTTATTGATATATGAACTTATACCATATATAAATTCATATTTGTGTAAACCTAATATGATACACACAAAATTTATAGAAATCATAGAAAATATTTTAAATATACCAAAGATAGGTAGCAATTTAATATTACAAAAAAGGAGAGAAAAATTATTCAAACTTTATTTCTTTATCATATTATTCAACATATGAAAGAAGAAGGGTGAAATATCTTTTTTTCATTTATTGGCAGCAAATTAACTTTAAACTTTTGCAATATTGTCTAAAGTTGAATAATGATTTGACTTAATGATATGAAAAGAATGTTTTAAAAAATCAGTCCTTAGGAACAGAATAAACTTTATAAATTATAAAACTTAATTGTAACTTATTTATTGCTTTAAATGTTATCAAAAAATGAAGTTTCAAATTATGTACTCTTTATAAAAATGTTTCTAATATAGTTACTCTCTAAATATTTTTTTTTTTAAAAAAAAAAAAGATATTTAATAGAGTACAGTAAAAAAAAAAAACTTATGCATAAATTGAATTTATCAAATTTTTTGTGGAATATTTTGTTTATGTAAAATTTGCATTGAGAATAAGGATGGGAAGTATTCTAGAAAAATTTAAGAAATGCTACAGCATAGTTAGATTATGAAAAATGGTTATTGCTGTGAGCATTGAGATATATAAAGTGGTAGAAGGAGAAAGATGTAAAAGTTTAAATAGAAAGTAGAAATATGTAGAATGGAGAAAGTTCTGGAAGGAAGAGAGAGAGAGAGAGATTACAACAAAAAAAAAAGCAACTGTTTTAATATATAGGAGAATAAAAAAGTTTTGGGTAGGACATTTGGGGCAAATAAATAAAATAATATTTGAAAATTGTTAATAATTGAAAATTATTACTAAACTTAATAAAAAAAGATAGCTATATATTGGAAAATTGGGAGGAATGGATTCATTTTATGTGTTATATATAACAAACTTTTACCTATTCTAATTGAAAAAGAAAAGACAAGTAAATAAAGATGTTACACTGTAATCAAGTTATAAAATTTTAAGTCAGTGAAAAATGGCAATGCTCAAGTAATTAATAAGAATCTAATTGAAATCATAAGGAAAAAGAGTTTAAGAGAATTAACTGATATTTGTACAGTAATTTATTACAAATCAGGGCAGTAAGCATCACCATGAAATATTAATTGTGTAGTGAAAATAAGGAATTCTTATTTAAATTAATTGATAAAGATGAATCTGATAGATAAAGGCAAAATAAATTGTTCTAATTGTAAAACAATCATCTTAATTTTATATGCAAATAAGAATTGTTGAGAATCTTGATTAAGCATATTTTTAATTCATTAGATTAGACATGTTTCTAACTGATGTGCCATTTGGATTTAAAAAACTAGAATTTATAAGAGATGCAAATGGAGTGATAAGAGCTTATATTGAGAAATATATAGAGAAAGAAAAATGAGTTAAAATTTTATTGAAGAGTATGTTGTAGATTGCTTTGTTGGATACTATGAAAAAGCAACATATAAATTGACAGAGAAGACATTATTAGAAAGATAATTGTAAGATTAATTGAACTTTTGTTTTGCTTAAATATATTTTAATAATTATTGTTTTCATGATAATGGAATTAAAATTATTAGTGGAAAGATTTATTGTTTCAGATTTGATGATGACATGGCAGTACTTATAATGAGAATAAATTTAATATAATGTAATGTAGGATTGTGAAAACTTGTAGAAGGTTTAAACTTAAACTAATTCTGCAAATAAAACTAAAGCAATGAAAGTAAATGATGAGATGAAAACATTAGAAGAATAAGCATTGATCAAGAAACTGTAAAAATAGATTATACTGGAAATAGTTATAAAAAAAATAAGAGTGTGAATAACTTTTAATAAAGATAGATTATTTTGTCATTTTTAAAACTAAATGTAAGAAAGAGCTGCTTAAAGGGTTTTTTTTTTTTTTTTAATTAAAGCTTTGCATAAAGCATATATACAAAAGAATAACAAAGATTTCAAGTTTTAGAGATGCTGGGTTAGATGTAGAGATGATTAAAAACAGAAAGTTATGAAGTGGAATTGGTTTAGTAGGAGTATTGAGAAAAATATTTAGGAATATTGTTTGGAAAATAAAGAGTTTAACTGATAAGCAGAAAATTATTTATAAATATTTGGTAAATAGATCCAGGAAGAGAAATCCTTTGAAAAAACGATATAGTTTGATTAGTGCAATGGATTATTGAAAGATAACTAATGATGATGATGATAATGGTAATAATCCAAAAAAATTTGGCTCACTATCAACCAATGTTTTGGGTGTAATTGATTTTACATGAAAAAGAAATTTTTGATAAGACTGTGTAATATTTTTTTCTCTAATTCTTTAATAGAATAATAATTATAAATTAATTTGTAAATTTCAAAGTCAGAAAGCGAAAGTATCAAATTATTTTTTTTTAATGGTTTGCTAATTAACTAATTAAGAATTTTTCAATTAAAGTAAAAGTGATCGATCTTTAATATAGAAAAACTAACAACATCAATATTTTTTATATAAGTATTTGGATTTAGAAACTTGTTTTAAATCTGATCAAGCTTTCAGAATTTTATATCCCCCTCCCCAAGTTATGATCTAAAAATAGATAAACTGCTATTTCAGATCATAAGTAGAAAGATTTAATGAATTATTTTAACTTTCTATCAAATCCCCCCCCCCCCCAAAGTAGTTTGAGATAAAAAGAATATTTTAAATTAAGAACTTTACTAATACTACAGTAAATAAAGTTCAGTAGGGCCGCGATATCTGTTATATTTTGTTCCAGCCCCCCCCCCCCAAACACACACCCACACATTGCATATAATAGGTAGTGTTTTGTTGATACATTTACTTTGAATAGAATATATATTGTTTATTAAATTGCAAATGTATAATATTTCTCAACATGCATATTTCGTAAAATATGAACTGCTAAAAAAATTTATTGATTGTATATTTTTTATCGGATAGGTAGATCAAATGATAGGTTTAAATCTAAAGGTAGACTATCATAAAGTCAATATGCAATGGAATAATCTTATATATATATATATATATTAAGACTTCAAATATTATTAAGGATAAAAGGTACTGAGATTGAAATCAGACAGCGCTGGCAAACAAATGTGCATTTTCTTTATAACTTATTAAAAATGATTAGTGAATTGTCTTAGCAATGATTATAAACGCAGGTATACACGGAATAGTGTTTATTAAATAATAGCAAGTGATGCATAGGTAGTCAGAATTTATTAAATGGTAATATTTATAACAATTTCGAAATAAATAAACTGCCTATTAAATCAGAAAAAGTGCTTAGTAGATAAAACGTATTAAAAATTTTATTGCCCTTAAATATAAATGTGTGTGCATGTGTATAAATAATAATCACAAAATTAGAAAAGTATGTTAGAAAGACCAACAAAACAATTCATTAAAACATCAAATAATTAATTTTTTTTTTTTTTAAAAAATAACAGATCACGAAACCTAATGAAATTTATTGACATTAAAATATTTGTGAAACTTTTTTAAGTTAAAAATATTTATTGATGGAGTTTATTGCTCTAATAAAGTTTGTTAATAGGTAAATGAATGCATTTCATTTATATGTTTATAATAAGTTGATGTAAAACATTTTATTTTATTATTTTGTATTTTCAAAAATGCTTACATGTTCCCGCCCATTGAAAGAAAATCATAAATTCTATTTATGATACTATGGAAATACCCCAGAAATCTACTATAAAGCAAGATGCATTGTGGGAAAATTTGACATCATTTCATAAAACTTAAATTTAAAATGGAAAAGAATTTTTAAAATTTCCAGTGCAGTCAGTATTCAGTCATGTTTTTCTTTAAAATTGCATATTGTACTGATCTACATGAGAATATTTGAGTAAAGAACATTATCAGGGAATCTGTCCAAGACAGGGTCAAGTCTCCACTCTTTTTCAATCACATCAATGGATATATACTAAATTAAAATATAAAAGGGAAAAGAAAAAAACCATGCATTGTTTGTAATATTGATATTCTAAAATATCCAACTAAATTCGTATAAAGGATTATATTGCTAAATTGTGTCTTCAATTTTGAAGGAATATGCTTTTAACATGTATTTCATTAAAATTTGTAATTATTGTCCTAGGGATTTTATCCAGTAAATGAAACATTTGTTGAACGATTACAGAAATGCCTCATATCGAAAAATAAATAATACATTGCTAGTCAAAAAAATAACTAAAATAGCTTCTTTAAGTCATCATAGAAACAAATGCAGTAAGATAATCAATGTACTTGTTTTGTTAAGGTGACACATGAAGATTTTATTTTGTTTTTATGTGCAGCCAACAGAATTAAAATAGATTACAGAGATTCCAAAATATACATTTTACATTGAAGATAAAGATTTTCTACAATGGATTAATTTGATTGGAATAATATTGATCATCATTAAACTTGGATATTAGTATCACAGATAATTAAGTTTGCTTTTATATAGTACCATTGTTTTATAAATTTAGGAATATTCAATATTTAAATGTCATATCAACTTCATATGAATAATGTGTTATTATTTTGTGTTTTAATTTAATATATTAAATAAATTTATTAGAGTGGTAAATGTGATATATTTAAGCATACGGTTCCAGTGGAAGCTCAGGTAGCATAGTTTATATCCAATATTTAAACACAGAGTATGATAAATAAGTGAGAGTGAATATATGGTAAATATTTGGAGTTGGAGAGAGATCTGCATTCATAACCATTATTTAAAATTTTTAAATATAAATATTAATCTACATTTTATTACTTGCTTTTAAATTGATTAAAATTTTAGCATTAAATTGATAATTTTGAAACCATTTGTCTGATTATATATTCAAAGTAAAAGTGTGATAAGATACTGCAATATTTCTATTCCAACATGTATGTTGTATTGCCAACCACATATCGTGATTCTATACATCAAAAGTAGTTATACTTGATTTACCACATATATTTTCAAAGAAGCAAAATACATTTAGTTTTAATATTTGCTATTATATGATGATAATTAGTCTTATGTTATTGTCATATTTTGTTTCTTCTTTTTATTGATATTTATTTGAAGTAAACAATGTTGTTATTTTAAAATTATATAGTATTATTTTTCTTTAATCATCATCTTAATACAACTTAAATTCAGGTCATGCTATTACACTGCTGATTCATTTAAAGTTATGCTTAAACATTTTATTATATTTGCTATTTGAATCTAGGAAGTTCAAGGTAGAAAGTGTATATACATAAAATGCCTTATATGTATATTTACCTTTACAGTAGTAAATGTTTATTAAAAAGGAATGACCCTGACAGAATTAATCCAATTAATTCTAATCATCATCATCATCATCATTATCAACCATTATCAATCCATTGCAGGATGAAGGTCTCTCCAAGTTTAATCCATCTTCTCCGATCTTTAGCTTCTCTTCTCCACATCACCCCTACACATTTTCTTATTTCATCCATCCATCTTACATGTGGTCTCCTTCTGGGTCTTTTACAATCTCTTGGGATCCAGTTTAAAATTTCAATTGTCCATCTATTATCATCTCTTCTAGCAATATGTCCAGCCCAACTCCACTTCAATCTTTTAATTTTTTCAATGAGGTCAGTAACACCTGTTTGTTCTCTTACCCATACATTGCGTTTTCGATCTCTTCTTGTTACTCCCAACATACATCTCTCCATACTTCTTTGAGTGATCTGAAGTCTCTGTATTGATCTTCTATTAAGTGTCCAAGTCTCAGATCCATAAGTAAGAACTGGTAAAACACATTTGTTAAAAACCTTTCTTTTCAAACACATAGGCATATTTCCTTTTAATATCAAGTTATTTCTACCAAAAGCACTCCAACCAATTAATCCTAATAAATGATTATAAATATAAACAATGAGGTTATGTAATTTATGATTAGATAAAGCAAAATCATATAATCCTGAAATTATTTGATAATAAACTAATAATTGTTAATGTAATAAAGTTTATATTATATTTTGAAGGTATAATGATAAAAATGTCAAATCCCTGAGAAATTATGTTTATATTTATTATTTATTTTATTTGGTAAATCTGGAGTGGGTGGATTGGCATGGGGTAGAGTCTTATGAAAATCCAACCATATGTGAATGTGTTTTCAAAATATGCGAGCACAATAGGAAGTGCATTTTTAGCTTCTCTATTTCCATCTCAATACAGTTATTCCCTTACTTACTGAGTCTCTTCCAAGCCAAAGAAAATATGAGATTACACTATATATATATATATATATATATATATATATATATATATATATATATATATATATATATATATATATATATATACATGTAACACAGATGCTTTTTTGTCTTGTATATATATATTAAGTAAGATTATAGTACAAACAAAATTTTAAAATAATGATAATATAGTTATTAATAATAAATTGAGAGGACACATTTGCATATCACTCATTTATTAAAAAAATAAGAATTAAAAAAAAATACATATGTATTGTATATTTATTTTTTAAATAAAATGAATAGTGAAATGTCTGACTTTCATTATAATTAAATACACTCTGAACAATATTCTTTTTTTTTTCAATAACTTTTTTTCTCATAAAGAAACATAATAGCAGGCTTATTATTAAGAAACTATGATTTCTCTGTTTTGATGTTTATAAGTATGCTTTTAAATTTTGTAAAACTTTAGCATTATGCTTAAAAAATATTTTAATAAGTGCAATAGTGCCCATCAAATTCAGAAAGAATTATAAAGGAAGAATAAAATATATGTTCTTTCATCATAAACCAAAAAATTTTTTATTAATAAATAAGATGGCATACCATACTCCAAACCAGAAGAACAGCTGCTGGTTATTGTAAAAAATTATTTACAATTTATCTTAAAACATGATTCCATATGGTGCTCAGAGATGGAAAAGTGATTGCTTGTATACTGTAAAGTATATTAAATTTCTAAATTTTACAGGACTTTTTTTTTGTTTGTTTACATTTTTTTTTAATAGTAGCTTTACTGTAGTATCTGCACTGATGTTATTTAGTAGAATATCAAATCAGATCTTTGAAAAAAATCACAGGCAAAATATAACATACTCTATTTTGAATAGATATAACTAATAATTATTTTTTTACATAACTACTTATCTAAATGAGTTATTATTAAATCTTTATTAATCAATCAGTCAATATTTTATCATATTGCACAAAAGCTTGTCTAAATGGTCAAATATTATTATTTGATCATAAAACTGTCTGTCAAAAGCTTCTAAGTTAACAAACTTGTCTTCGAGCATCAAATACTTCATTGAGCTTGCTATTACTTTCTATCAGTCTTGTCTTCATTGTTGTGATTTTTCTGAATATATGTTACAAATTTAACTCTGACTTTTGAGGGTAAATATATACATATATAGTGAAAAGCTTTTTGATAAAGTGATTAAAATGCATGTCTGCTATGTCTATAATATAAAGTTTTAATCTGGACTGGGAGAAGCTTTGGTTTCTTTAGTTAACCATATTGTTATTAGTTTAAAATAAAACATGAAAAAAAAATTAAATTCCTTACGTTTTTGCAATTATCTGGCCCACAGGTAATATCTTTTTTTGGAGAACTGTTAAAGAGGCTTTTGTTCTACTTGTTATTAAAATGTTGTTTTATTATTTTACTTATATATATAAATGCATACACACACAACATATTCAAAGATATTTTAGAATAGCAATTGTGTAGCGAGCTAAAAAAATTGAAACACAAAGTTTATTACTATGAACCATGCATCCATAGAATATTTATTAACAAGTAGAAAAAAAAGTTAAATACTAGTATTGGGTGTAAGTTAAAGAATGATAGTAGTCTGTTGAGAATTTAAATAAACAAAATTCACCTTTAAGTCAATGTCTGCTAAGTTCTATATCCTTGAGTTATGGCTTCCTCAGCTATATATATAGTCATTTTTTTGTCATTGTTTTTTTATCAGAGCATTTCTCATCGACTCTACCATATAACAATCCAGTATTGCAAACACTCACACTATCCTCTTTCATTATGCATGCATTTTTTAGAGAACAATTTTCTCTATATATGCATATCACATTTACATATAAAATATGTATTATTCTTAATAAATATCAATTATTTTAAAATATGTAAATATTAAATTTAAAAAAAGAGATTATTTCAAATTTATTTATACTTTAATATTGATAAATAATAAATTGAATATAAATATTTTAAAGGAAGAACATATACATCTTAATTATGTAATGGGTTCATCAAAGTTTATTTAATGTAGTGCTAAATAATGAGATGCTAGGCAAACTATCATTTATGATGATCTAAATGTTAGAACTTGGTCTTGATACTTTATTAATCAATTATTTATCTGTTTTCAAGCAAAAAATATATGTATACAGTGAATATCTATATTTATGCTTATAGATTAATCTGATTATAATAATTTGTTTAATTTTCATTTGGCTTAATATTCATTTGCATTTTCTAGTGTTTACTTTTTTGTTTAGTGAATTAGTTAGCATTATCTACATTATTTATAACATTCTCTAATTCATTAAATGTGAGGGTGTTTCTATTATAAAAATCAAGTTAGTTATTAAATCAAGTGAATATTAGTTAAATAAGTTGTTAAGGTACTACTTTGTTTTATGGATATGGAAGTGAGAAATGTGTAATTTTGGATTGTATTAAAACAATGTTATCTCGTGTATCTTTACAATGAGTAATGGATTGATGATGATTGATAGATAATGCTACTCTGATCATATTTATATATACTTGTTCATACTTTATTTTGTTATTTTAAAATATTGATCAATATGTGACTGTTATAAAATAAAATATAATTGTCCACATCACTCCAGCAAACTTCCTTATTTCATCCATTCATCTTGAAGACGATTGCTTTTTTATATTTAGCTATAATCATATCTTCATATCTTTTCATATACTAGATGCATAAACAATAAAGATTTACAAATGTTTGTATGACTGTTATAAAATAAAATATAATTGTCCACATCACTGTAGCAAACTTCCTTATTTCATCCATTCATCTTGAAGACGATTGCTTTTTCATATTTAGCTATAATCACATCTTTTCATATACTAGATGCATAAATAATAAAGATTTACAAATGTTTGGATGTTTGAAAATAATTTTAATTCAAAATATGTAAAATATATGGTGTGATTGATAGCATATCTATTTGCCATATCTAAAGTCTGGATTTAAATCTTGGCAAATAAAATTTGAATATGAATTAAATGCAAAACAATGTCAAGCAATATCTATTGAAGTGTAATTTTACTGTTCTTCATATTCTAATATCTAATTGTTTACATGTATATATATTTTTTCATATTAAGTATTGTTTTATATATATATAGTTTATTTTATTTGTATAAATTAAGCTGTACATATCTACCAATTAATTTTTATGAAAGATAAACAAATAAATATTAAAATAATTATATTTTATAAATTTAATTAAAAAAAATTAATTAAATCATAATTTGGAAATCAAAATACATAAAAAAATATATTAAAATTTTCAACAAGTGTTAAAATTCAAATTACCTAATATATATATATATATATATAATTTTTTCCTTCAATATATATAAAAAGTATAAACCACATATATACAAACTTTAAATTAAACATAGTTCAACATTTAAAATGTTTTTAGTTCATAACCTAAGGGAGCATGATCTACCTTTAGTTTATATATATTTTATAGATATCAATTAGTAATTTACACAAATAAAATAAACCCACAAAAAAACTCAATACTTAATATGAAAAAGTACATATATAAAGAATCAGATGGTGGAATATGAAAAACAATTAAATTATAGTTTGGTATATATTTAAATGAACACTGCTTTGCATTGCAAGATTTGCACAGTATATTATCATGCAATTATTAGCATCCACCTGCTTTATTCAACAGCAATAAACCACAATCATCATATTTGTAGCAGTTAATATGAAATTTTTTATTCATAGCATAGATTTCTTTTCAGATAGATATCCCATAGCAGTCAATGGGTTGTTGATAGATATCTAGTTATTCTTAGCTAAAAACTAAAATTATTAGCAGTCATTTGTAAAAGAGTAAAGCCTTTCTAAATCTAGAAGAAATAATAATAAAAAATAGAAAGTCAATTAAAAAAAGAAAAGGATTAGAATCAAAAT
Organism: Epiperipatus broadwayi; assembly: GCA_028023455.1. Lineage (NCBI taxonomy): Eukaryota > Metazoa > Onychophora > Udeonychophora > Euonychophora > Peripatidae > Epiperipatus > Epiperipatus broadwayi. The sequence goes on from JAQFVV010012401.1 coordinate 6,079,051, forward strand.
TGGTAGGCATGTAATTAAAGAATGTAAATTAGTTACATAAACACACAATCCCAATATGACATTTAAAATAGAGATGACTGGCAGCATGGGAGGTTTATATCTTGTATTAGTAAATTAGTACACTCAAGAGCTTAAAGTTTCTGGATTATAGTTCAGTCTGTATATTGGTATTTTGAGAATAGACTTGCTGTGACATATTCCTCATAATTATTCTATGTTGTAAAATGAACATTATTTCTATATTTGCAATTAAACATGTTGAATTAAATTTAGAAGCAAATTAGTGAATTCTTCCATCTGTCAACTTTAAATCAAGTGAGGATTTCTTAAACTATTTTTTTTTTAAAAAATTAAAGTTTTAGAAATAATTTTAGGAGACATTCTTATTTCTAAAACTTTACTTTTTAAAAAATAAATAGTTTAAGGAATCCTTGCTTCATTTTAAGTTGACAAATGGAAGAAAGGTCTTTATGAATTGAAGTTCATTTATATGCTTCTAATTTTAATCCAAGAAGTTTAATTACAAATATACAATAATTATGACAATTACAACACAGCAGGTCTAATCCCAAAGTACCACAGTATTAAAATATTATATAACCTCCTGAATGACAAACTATTAGATTATTTTTATGAGAGGCTTATAACAAATTCTGTATTAATCTAAAAGATTGAAGACAATTATCTTAAACAAAGTGAAGAGAATGAGAGAAGGAATAATGATGATTAATTTAGAAATTAATGATAATATTTGTAAAAATTATTTATTTAGTGAATTTTTGATTTTAGAAAGTGTGTTACATAATGTGATAGCTATGAAATTATGCTTAACAGCAGATAAATATTTTTAATATGTACCATATTTGTTTTTTCATAATTGAAAATTAAATTTATTAAACTAGTAAATAAAAATATCAATATATGTATGTATACTTCAAGTATTCAAGCAAGGCACTTAGAAGATATTTATATTTAAAACAAAACTGTACATTTTGAATAATAAGACTGGCATAAGTAAAGAGCTTTATTAAAGTTAATGATGTTAAAAAAGATTGTGCTAAGAGTGTGGCAAACTGCTGCTGATGGTAACCAAGTGTTATTTACTGCACTCTGTTATCACCATATCGTCATTCTTTATCTAGATTTTTTTTTTTTTTTTTTATAAAGCAAAAGGGAAAAAAATGTTTTCTCACCTTTTGCTACTTAAGGCAGTAATTTAAGGTTAAATGTTTTAATTTCAAAGAGAAAAACAGAGGTTAAATTAAGTAAACAAAAAACAATACTTTTTTTTTCTTCAACATAAAATCATGTAATCGGTGTAACTATGAGCAAACTAAAATGCTAAACAGCCTTTTGAATTCTCTGATTATAAATATCATAATTTTTATATATTTATTCTTTTTTTATGCACAATAAAAAAATAATTTTAAATCGGCCTTTACTTGATTTACTGGTTCAATACCTTGAATTTTGTATATTTATATCAAAAGTAAACTACCATTTTTATAAATCAGTAGATTATTTAATACATATTCAAAAAGTGAAGATATATCATCAAAATAAATTCAATGGCAATAATAGTATTTACCAAAAGAAGGTTTTACTTAAGCAGACTGTTTTAATTATTCTTTAATAGAAAATATCTATATATAATTATCCTCTATAGACTTTAATCTTACTAAAATGCTCAAAAATCTTTTCCACTCTTATTGTATTGCTTAAGTGAAATCTTTAAAAACCATTCTCTTCCTAATACACTTTCTGCAATGCTTTATATGTCCTATAAAGCTGCATTAAGAGGAGTGTTTTTAAAAGTTTTTTAATATTACTATTAGTTATTCAGAATATTAGAACTAAATCTGTTGCATGATTATTATACATATATAATAATAATAATAAACAGGCACTCAGAATTGAATACAGTCATTCCAACTCCAAAAAGACAGAGAGAGAGAAAGAAAGAAAAAACTATTTTAAAAATGAGTTTTGTAATAATTATATAAACCAATCTATGAAACATAAATATATCCATGTATAGAACACATTTCTCCATTTTTTTTTACTTGATATTTTATGATGCTGTCTTTTAGTTTCCTCAGTAGAAAAAAATTCATTTCTGAAATATTTCGAAATAAATATTTCTACCACTGAAATGTGTAATTCACCAGACTTAACAACTTAGCCAGGCTTTATGAGCCAAGCCATTTTTAGACTACATTTTTTAGACCCTTCCAATTCCATGATAAGCAGGGAGATACCTATATAGGGTTGCCAAAACGTAAATCTTTATCAGAGGATCCCCAAATAAGGCTGCCTAAATATATTGTCAGCTGAAACTCATGTGTCAATTAAATCTAGTTTTAAATTGATTCATTAGTGATTCTACTGTCTTGAGCAAAGATCATTACTAAGGGCTGCTAACCTACTAAGTCTGTCCTATCATTACTTTCTTAATTCTTGAGAACTTGAATTAAAAAGAAAAGAGAATATTGGAGTCAGAAATAGTGTTTGTGCTATTTTTAAGGATAGAAATATTATTGCATGAACATGCCCAATGGCATGAAAAGTTCATTGTAAACAGGCTCTACAATAATTTAAGTGACTGAAGAAGGAAAAGGGGAGACAGGAAGAACTATATTGGAAAAAGTATCTAACCTTTGATGAACAAATATCCCAGTCTACAAGATAGCTGGAGCTCTTCATCAGACTATATATGAAACAGGGTGAAATAAGGTAATACTTAAGTACCAAGTACCTATTTTTGCATTAAACTGTGTTTAGTTTTAGCAACTGAGAATTTATTTGCTTTAGTAACTGAATTGATATGTTCAATTTTGAAAAATTGAGATTTTCTAACTCAGTTATACCTTCAAAATTACATTTCTCATAATTGCCTAAGAATATAAAAATTTTAAATGTATCTATTCCTTACATATTTATTACATTTTATAAACAATTTATATATCATTAAATCATTTGCATTATCACGTCTATAATTCCTAAAAAATTGAAATGGTAATGCCAACAGAGAAGGCTAAGCTAGTCCACAAATATTTTAAAAGAATATTTAAAATTATATATTTGTTAAGGAATTAACTTTAAATTTTCCAATTTACAAATTTTATGTAAATGTCTGTATAAAACTGAAAGGATCAAAAATCATAATTAAAAAAACAATAAGAAACCAAATACTTCTGATTATTTCAATCCTTGCATTTTTCAAATATCTATTATTCACCTTAGTTATTCACAGATGATAATAATAATAATAATAAGCAAATAGTTTATACTTTGTGGTTAATTATGAATCAAAATATATAAAATGCGCTAACATGCACAAGCACACAAAGCTAAAAAAAATAAAGCAAATATATATTATTTTAATATCTATTCATTAAATGGCTAAGCGCTTTCAAGGTTCAAGCCCTCATAATCATAGCCGTATTATAAAATATAATAAATTGACTTGGAGTGATGCAAATTTATGCAAATGAAATAATTATGCATTCCATTTCTTGGATATTTTGTAACAAGAGTCTTTTCTATTGATGGCATCGCCATCTCTAGATATAAAGAAAGCTTCTTTTATCTTTCTTTTTAGATCATGCCTTTCTTTATATCTAGAGATGGCGATGCCATCAATAGAAAAGACTCTTGCTACAAAATATCCAAGAAATGGAATGCATAATTATTTCATTTGCATAAATTTGCATCACTCCAAGTCAATTTATTATATTTTGTAATACGGCTATGATTATGAGGGCTTGAACCTTGAAAGCGCTTAGCCATTTAATGAATAGATATTAAAATAATATATATTTGCTTTATTTTTTTTACTTTGTGTGCTTGTGTGTGTTAGCGCATTTTATATATTTTGAATAATAATAATAATAAAATCCCATAGCTTGAATATCCTACACATCCAAAACATGCAATTAATATAGGCAAGCCATGCTTATAAAAATATATTACACTTCATCTTTAATAAATGTTTGTATGTTAAATTTTCTGGCAATGGCAGAGTGAGTTATATAGGCTTAAGGATATTACAATTTAATGATATCACTTAATTCTAGTTGCCTGCCATCTTCTTAACATAATTTATTCTAACTTCTAAATTTTAATGGTTCATCATAAATTCTGTTCTTACATAATTTTATTTTTCTCCAATAACTATAATCCAAATTCAAAATGCAACCTTCATTCCATGAAATACTTGAAAAAAAATTCATACAAATTATTTCCATTATATATTTGTTTCTTGCTCCATAGTCTCATTTTGGAGGTTTTTGAAGCATTTTCTATTTAAAACTTACTACATAAAAGGCAGGTGATTTTATAAACTGCCATAGAGTATGCAAAATATTAATTCTGGGCTTCATGCTAAATAGAATATTACTCAATGAAGATAAGTTTCTTTATATAATTTTATGATAAGGGTCATTACATAGAAAATCAATAAATTATTTTATTTTCATGTATTGAATAAAATTATGATGAAATACTATATACTCAACTCCTGTTCATTACATCACTCTTAATTACATTTTAAAATTTTCTATTGTTTATTTCAACATTACTTTTATTTAAATATAATACATTAATAAAATTATAAGCCTTGAAAAAGATAGCATATAGTGTATGTTAATGCTTAATTTTAATTAATAATCTTTTAAAAAGTATTCAGTAATTGATGTCTTTTCCCACATTATCCTATTTGGTTGCTAAGAATACATCATCTATGTATCATCTATAACTTCTCATTAATGTGTATCTTGTTATGAAGCCCTTCTTTATTTGATAATGCTTATTATTAAACACTGTTATGATATATATAATTTTCCTGCCTCACTTTAACTTACTTATTTCCAAATTAAATGCTAATGGATAGAAGATTTCCAATAATACTCATAACATTCTGTTCTTTTTATATTTATAATATTGTTATAAACTGCAAATAACAAACAAACATGACAATTTTCAAAATTCAACCTATTAATTATCAAGCATTGGTGGCCTAGTGTTTAGCATAGCTGCTTTCCAAGCAACTGGCCCGGGTTCATTTCCCAGTCTTTTGACATATAAAAAAACAAATTATCAGCTTGACCACTCATTTGGAAATTTTATTGAAAATGTAATTGTTAAAATCATCCTAAGTCTTCCTGTTAAGCCTGTTTCAATGTCCTCAGTCTGTAATTGCTTCTTAGTTTTATATAATCATCTTAATTAATATTAATTATATTTTAAATATATCAGTTAACCTGTTTTTAGTTTTTGCAGATGTTTCTTCTTAAGAATAAAATTTTGAGTAATAATATATCTTCAGTTATATCTTGTTTGTTATTTAAAACTTATTTTCATATACTTTATTTTTAATTTTCCTTGCTCTTCTCTTAATGTAATCATTGCCTCTTTTTTATTTTAGCAATGATTCTAATATTTTTTGCCTAATAATCAGATCAACTTACCATGCTATGAATTGGGTTTAAATTCTGACTGGATGTTACCATAGAAATGTTTTCAGATTATAAGTAGGCTGGGGAGGGGTGTTGTGATTGGCATATAGCAAACCCATTTAGCCTTCCTGTAGCTAAAGAATTAAAAAGCTCTGGTTAATCTGAAGATAACTATTGTTGCATTGATTGTAAGTGTAAAAAAAGATTATATGATTTTGCCACTAATATGGAGGAGGGGGACACAAGATTTCTGGACCAGAATTCAATATTTAGCTTTATTCTTGTATCAATAATAGAACTAAATTTAATACCAAAAACCAACCCAAACATTTTTTATTCAGTGGTAAAAAACTACAAATATAACTATTATCTTTTGAATAAGTTTTTTTTTATATCTCTTTTTATTATGTCACTAATAACCATTTAAAATTTTTTTTGGATTTAGAATGCAATAATTGCAAGTATCTTAGCATAGTCATTAATCCTTATTATACCATTAAATAATTTTTTCCACTATCTATTAGAAATAAATAACATTATTTTAAACATGCTTATATTTAAGATACACCAGATGGGTAAATCTTCTAATTTTCGGATTCAAAGCTGTATTCTCACTGATATTAACTGAAATATTAATAACTAATGATTGTGGGGAAATATAATTATATTTATACTATTTTTAAAATTCAAGACTTTATATATCCTATTTTTTTTATAAATAATGTTACCCTTTTGTAAAAATTCTTACCTTGGTCTTTAGACTTTAAAATATGCAAGCAAAGTGAAAGTTAACATTCAAATCTTAAGAAGCTGATAATAAATCGTAAAATAAAATATATACTGAAAATAAAATTTTCCCACCTATTTTATAATATTTAAATGAATTATTTTTTACAAAACAAGATAAATATTATATAACCATTCTTTCTTATGTAACAAATGCAATGATTTGATAATGAATTTTTAAAATTCAAAAATCAATTTACTATTTATTAAAATTTGTTTTATAATTAGCATTTAATATTATTTAAATTGATTCATGCCTAGTTTTAAGATAATAAAGATAAACATATAATCTAGCATTTATTTGGAATCTTTATGGTCAAAACCAGAGTCTGTTTTCAATAGCGTCACAGGGCTTTAAGGGTCAATATATTGACTAGACTGCAGATAACTATTGTTATTATTATCGAAACCCTGCGTTATTTTAGTCAGATAAAATAAATGCTGCAATTAATTACTGTTATGTTTAAGCATGAGTTCACCAGAGTCTTAACTGGTGGTCTAATTTAAACTCTCTGATGGGAGATCATAAGCTATGTAAGAATTAAAAATTAATATATAATAATATGTTAATACTGTGGTGAGTGTAAGATAGATATTAAAATTAAATTAACTTTAATAGAACATGAATATAATACAGTAATTGGTAAACATATTTTAATAAAATGAAATGATTTCTATTTTTGTCTTAACATTTTGAATATTACAGACTACAATTAAATTAAATGAGTATCAATACTATAATTTTTGAAGTGAAAGTACAATAAAGTTATGGGGATCCTATTAGTTATTTAATTCCGCTTTCTATATCTATACAAATAGGAATCTTTGATACTATCATGGCCATTTCTAAAGCAAAAACAGGAAATATTCAAATAACTTTTGCTGCTATTGGAATTAAAAACCACATAATCTGGACTTCCTGGGATCACCTATTTCTTTTTAACATATGTGGTTTGATTGATTAACATCTCTAATTAATTTGCTTACATACTAGAAGTTTTTTTTTCTCGCCATCACAATTTATGTTAGTGTTTATATCCAAATTATGTATGCATAATCACAGGTGCTATGTATATACACACATACCTATATATACAATAACTACATGTATGTCTATTAATATTCATTTCATTCATATGTTGATATAATTACTATAAGTGCAATGCATACATATTCATAACTACTGCATATATACATAGTAATATATAGACTTCATCTACATGTTTTCATGCATTTAATATATATACATGCAATCATTTTAATAAATAAAAAGTTTTTTTTACACTTTTAATCAAACTATATATATATATACACACAATGTTTATCTAATGAGCATGCCAATTGCTCTTAATAAGCTTTTCAGAATATTTCTATTCTCAGACTGTTTTCTAGCTCTGGCTTTCAAATATATATTCAAGTACATATCTATTTTATACATCAGATTACATACTTATAGACATTATATTTTTCTCCTCACTCAAGAAAAACAATTTTATATATAAAATCTTGATGGTATTTTGGCATTCCTTGAGTTCTTGATTAATTTGATGGTGGTATGTCTTTGGATTCATTTCCTGGTATCCAGAATTCACCACTCTAAGCTAGTTTTCTTGTTAAATTTAGCTATTCAGAGTTTTGTCACCTTCCAGAATATTACTCTCAGTATCTCTTATCTATATTAGATTTTGTGCAGCACCATTTGACATGGTTTACATATTTTCTTAATGTGATATTGGTTTAATTTGTTTGGCTATGAATTTTTTGATAGAACCCTGTACTTATCATTTTTTTATATTACCACATATTCAGATATTAATTTGAATTTTTATTTTCTTTTTTTGTTTTTGGTCAAACTCATATTGTTTGTTGTTAGAAGTGTCAATTTGTTTCACCAATTCATCTGAAAACATTTCTGAATCTTCTAGTGCTATACTATGCTAATGAACTGCCACAACAGGCAGAACTTTATTTATTTTTATTGTGCTGACACTTTTTAGAGTCTGCTGTAATTGCTACATAATCTGTTCTACTAGTCTGTTAAATTATGGGTTGTGCTGTGCATTTTATATAAATTTATTTTCCATCTTTTATATAGACTCCAAACTTATTGAGGGAATGGCTGCCCCATTTATGTGATAGAAATATTTCTGACAACATTTAGTAGAATATTTCTTGTCATTTAAAAATAATCTTCTTGGTGTCTGTGCTTCACTTTGTATTCAGCTAATTTTGAATTAGTGACTAATAACACTGTGACATTGTGTCCCATAAACATACCAGCTATATTAATGGGTCATATTACATATTTTCTTAATGATAGATTCATTATCATTTGATAAATTAAATATATTTTAGTCCAAATCTTAATGTCATTATTGATTTCTGGCAACAGACTTTATTTTAACTATGCCTCAATGATCTTGTAATAATTTTTTTTTCCATGTGTCAAAGCATCGGCTGGGAAGCGAACCCGCAAAGCCGGGACAACTTGCAAGACAGCTGTGCTGACCACTCAGCCACCAACACTTGACATCTTGTATTAGTTTTGAAACTATATGTGATAAGTATTCACAATTAATACTTTGTCCTGGCATTCATATTCTGTCCAGCACAATCCAGAAGCTTTCGTGAAAACTATCAAATTATCAAATTCACCAGAATCTGCCACTACACTTCATTACCAACTGACAGCTTGGATCAAGTTTTGTCAAGCCTGCTATTATTTTATTATTTAATAGATACCTAGACAAAGCATCTGCTATTTTTTTCTATTGTATGAGGAGAAAAAATGAATAATTTAATTATTGTTGCCAAAATGATATTGCCTTGCTTCATTATTTGCTTCATGTATTCCCTTAATTAAACTACAATTTTCTTTTAAGAAACAAGTAAATAGAAACTTTGCCTTATAGTAATCCCTTTTATTTAATGACAAAACATTTTTAAATACAACAAGAGCATCACTATATATTTATATTAACACTTAACTTTATGAACATTTGATGACTAATATTACAAAAAGTATTATTTTATAGTAAACCTTTGGAAATGATTTTCTAAGTCTCTAGGATTATACATATATATTATTTTTAGTTAAAAAAAATAAAATATTGCTAAAACAAATTCAATCTTTGAATGTATTTCATGATCAGAAGAATTATTATAAGTTGTCCATAACTGAAAAATATATATGTTACTAATAATAATAATAATAAAAATGTAAATAATCTTTCTCTAGATGTCATTTATCTTTTATTATATCTTTATTTATATGAATTTGAAAAGAATTGGGGAAGTGTGGAGATGTTTATTATATCTATTTAATTTAATATATTTATGCTATATAATAAGTATATATGTGTGTGTGCGCGCGCGCGCGTTATGAGTCATATATTTGATCATGGATAAATGCTAAAAAAAATACATATCATTCCATTCTTGCTATTAAAAGGTGTGAAGGTTGCCTTGACAGCAGTTAGAAATATTGGTTGCTATATTTACTGTGAATGTTTAGGTGGTTACTGGTTAGAAACTAATTATATCAATATATATATGCATGTTAGTTTAAATATCAATTATAATCAGTTTGACTTTCCTCTTAATATTTTTTTTTTATTAATTAATGACAAATATAATAATTTAAAAATCTCTGCTTTAGTCTTCACGCTTGGATAACTATGGTTATGGCAGTTAACTTTACTTGCAGGACTCATAGATCTGGAATAGTTTCCCTCTAGTCATGAAATATTTACTTTTGTGGAATGATAAACAAGATGGACTGATAAAATTGATTAAAAGTTTTTGGAAATGCCTTTCAAATTATGATGTTGATTCTTTTCTTCAGAGATGTGGTCAGATAGTTGTTTACTACAATGTTCTTTCAGGTATACACCTTTGCGTTGATGATCTCCAATTGATTAGCAGATAACAACAAAGAGGAACAAAACCTCGGATAGCTGAGTTATTTACTGATACATTTTTGATAATTATATAAACTTTAAATGAATTTGCTTCCTTTCAAGTAATAAAATGAAGCAAAATTGACCAAGAGAAAATTTTATTAGGCTATCTAGAAGCATACAGAATAGTAATGATGATAATAATAATATCCACGACCTCTCCTTGCATGTCTCCTATTATGTAAGCAATTTCCATAGTATTTTTAAATTATCTAATTTCATGAGTTATGTAAAGTCGAACTTTCATTATTAGTATCAGATCTATGCACCCTTTTTTTAAAAACTTCTTTTTCAAACATTTTAGCACCCAATTGAAGACATCAAATATTTAAAAAAAATAATACAGATAATTTTAAAATAAATAAAAAAAATTTATAAATGTGTATATAACTAATAAAAATATAAATTACAAATCCACTTTCCAATTTTTATAAACAGATTCATACACAAACTTTTAGTTAATTTTATTATTAACATTGTTTATAATATCTATTTAATATAATTCTTTTTTATTTATATTTATATGCATTTTCAATAACTTTAAACAAAATACTAACTATAAATGTGTCATCATCGTCATCACCATAATAATAACAACAACAACAAAAATTGAAACAACAAAAAAAAATGAATGGTAGCATGTATCAACTATTTATATATTTAAATAGATGTGAGCATAAATGATTATGAGTCGTTTATTTTTTTAGAAATATAATAATTCAAAAACTTTGAAATAATTAATAAATCTTTCTCTTTTATTTTATTATTCCATTTTTATTATCACTATATTATAACTGACTTAAAGATTGAGCTGTTTAATCTTTACAATTTTTTCCCTCTCACAAAAAAAATATATTATTACTAACAACTAACTGTTGCAATAATAAATTATAAGTTTATTACACACATAACAACAACAACAACAAAAAAGAATTTTCTAAATAAGATACTTTCTTCTAAATTTGCACTATACAATAACTATTATAGGTGTTCTAGTATACTAGTTAAGTTTAAATTTTCTTTTTTAACTTCTTTTGGAGGCAGCATAATAAGGTTTATTTAGACCAGTGGTCTTCAACCACTGGGCCACGGACTGGAACGGGCCACAGAAGTTTTCTCTCGGTTCACAGCTAGACTAGCAAGAAAGTTTGTAATAACAAAATAATAAGATTTTAAACTTATAATTAATATGAACAATTTTCATTTATTTTTTCATCAGATTTTTTCCCGATTTTAAAAAAAAAAAAACAGAACAAAAACAAAATCTAATCAATCATACATAAATTAATTTGTTTTTCTATTTATCACAGATGTTTATGGGGGGGGGGGGGTAGAAAAACGTTTTTTATTATACAAACTCCGTTTGTCTTTTGATAGCCAATCACGCCTGCTTATCAGCGTTGTTAAAACAATAAAATGTAATATGACTTTTTTTTATCTCTTAACTTTTTCTATGGCAATTTTTTTTTTTTTTGGCTTTAAATCAATTTTTATTACCTTTTTTTAAAAATAAAAACCAAAAAATAAGTTCTGTCTCTAACTTTTACAAAGTATTTCTCAATATACCCCCACCACCCCAAAATAAAGTAAGATCAAAACTTTTGACTTTTTCAAGTTTCGTTTTCTTTTTTTTTGTTTAAAAATATGCCCACTTTTTTTTTGGCCTATTAGGCAATATTTTTTTTGGCTTTATTTGTATACTGCTAAAATACTAAAACTTTTATTTTTAAAACCAATTTCTGTTACCTTTTTTAAAAAATAAAAACAAACAAAAAATAACTTTGGTGTCTATTTTTTGTTTCAGTATTTCTCCCCCCTCCCCACACACAAAAAAAAGATCAAAACTTTTGATTTTTTTCAACATTCAGGTGAATAACATTTTATTCTTGCATGTTTTAACAATGAAATAATAAACGTAAAATGCAAGCACATTAATGAGAACGATTGTTATTGTATGTTTTCTGTAGCAGTATGACTGCGCAACTCGAGAAAGAGTGTTTAGCATGTGAAGGTAAGTAACACCATTACAATACACAATAACTAGTGTGCTGTTTTGGTCAGCTAAAACAATTATGCTTATCTAAGGCTAAGCAGATTACATCTTTAAGAAAATTTATCTAAACTTCTGCCGGTCAGCGAAATCTTATCCTTATTTTTACCAGGCTGCAGGTGTGAAAAGGTTGAAGACCACTGATTTAGACAGACATGAATTAAATAATGCCAATCATTCTTGATACATCAGCCTAAGGCTTTGGACATTGTATGATCCTCTCAGATCTTTTTGTTTATTCTATAAGGTTTTTTGTAAAAATAAAAAAAATAATTATATTGATGTTCCTGTAGGTGACTAACATAGTATCCAAATATGCATTAATTTGCGAACTGAGTTCAAAAAACAAAAACAAAACAATTTTGATTAATTTAATGGTTATACAAATTCTATCTTTCAAATTTATGAAAATAACAAACTAACTAAATGACTTAAAATAAATAAACTGTTGTAACTTATGGTAATCAAATAGACATGGGTCTTATAGAATGGTAAAATCCCTTCCTAACAGTTAATATCTTGAATGCATACATATATTATTTGGAAAGAATAGATTATCAATGTAAGGATTGCAACTTCAAATTTCACCCTCAGTGGTTACTTGTAAAATAAATCAAAAACATAGCACGACTTACATAAATTCTGAATAATATAATCGACTTCTAATCTATTTAAAAATGCAGACTCTTGATACCATATAAAATTATTTTTAAAGATAATTGATACCATTTCTCCACTTTATCTATACCTCAACATTAAATTATCAATAACTTTCATTCAAATAGGATATTTGTAAAATAAATCAATAAAATTATATAAGTGATATGAAATCCTAACAACATATCCATTCCCTAATTTAACTAAAAATATAGCCTTTTTATATCAAATTAAATTATACCTGTCATTATGTCTTGGTCCATATCTATTTACATGTTCCATAGTGAAAAATCTCTATCTAGTGCCTACTCAGCCAATATCCCCGTACTAGTTTCTGGCTTGTGGCCTTTGCCAGGGAGGAACCTTGGATCTGAAAGTACTGCACCCAGATCTTAAGATCTAATGCAACCCTCCAGCAGCCACCTTTTATCTCTACTTAACTATAAAACTATGAGAATTAAATTGAAAACAATAATATTTTCAATCTAAGCTCAATAGCTTATATAGTCATATAGTCTGAACTCAGTTCAGCATCCATACATTTTGGTGTCTTTGGCTCTTTAACAACCATAGTCACCACTATCCTATTAGGCAGGATTGATTTTAAACCACTAAATATCACATGATCACTATCTCTTATACTAGCACATAAGTGTTATTAAACAAGGCAAAACTCTCCATACAGTAGTGCCACCCTGTGCCAACCAGAGTAATCAATGAATGACAGAAGGCTTGTGTCCTATCTAGTGCCTACTCAGCCAATATCTCCAGACTAGTTTCTGGCTTGTGGCCTTTGTCAGTGAGGAGCCTTGGATCTGAGAGCAGTGCACCTAAATCTTAGGATCTAATGCAACCCTCCAGCAGCCATTGATTACTCTGGTTGGCACAGGGTGGCACTACTGTATGGAGAGTTCTGCCTTGTTTAATAACAATTATGTGCTAGTATAAGAGATAGTGATCATGTGATGTTTAGTGGTTTAACACCAATCCTGCCTAATAGGATAGTGGTGGCTATGGCTGTTAAAGAGTCAAAGACACCAAAATGTATGAGTGCTGAACTGAGTTCAGACCCATATGACTACATAAGCTCTTAAGCTTAGATTGAAAATATTACTGTTTTCAATTTCATTGTCATAGTTTGTAGTTAAGTAGAGATAAAAGGTGGTTGCTGGAGGGTTGCATTAGATCCTAAGATCTAGGTGCAGTGCTCTCAGATCCAAGGCTCCTCACTGACAAAGGCCACAAGCCAGAAACTAGTCTGGGGATAATGGATAAGTAGGCACTAGATAGGGATTTTATGCACAAGCCTTCTGGCATCCATTGATTACTCTGGTTGGCACAGGGTGGCACTACTGTATGGAGAGTTTTGCCTTATTTAATAACAATTATGTGCTAGTATAAGAGATAGTGATCATGTGATGTTCCGTAGTGCATTGACTGTGTTATATTTTCAAAATCCACAATCTTATAAATTATATACTTCATGTTTGCTCAGATGCCATTAACTGCAGAATGACAAGAACTAAATCTATCTACTATGCTTTGTCTTTCAAATAATTTCACATGATTATATTTCTCCATATAATGGTCTTTTATACTTGATTCATTAAAATACACATTATTCATATACTTCTCATGAAATTTTACTTCATATAAAAACACTATTTTCAACTATCCTGAATCCATTTCTTTCACCAAAGCCTCCAAATTCACAGCTATGTATCATGAGGAAACAACTCACTTAGTTTATAAAATTTTCAATTCTAGTGATAAGCCTTTATTTTTTAACTACTATCTAAATAAGATTGACCATGATTCTTTAAATTTGTTATAAAATTTTCTTCAAAATAAAGTGCATCTATTAGAGTACTCTTGCTTGCATTATGAAATAGTTCTCAACCTCAAAATTGCTACTTCTATTAACTTGTGATTTGGAATGATATATATTTTTTTTCACTTAAATTGTTGCCAATTATAGAATCTTTAACTTCAAAGTTATTATTTTTCATATTCCTTATTTTTATTTCATCAACATTATTTTTATAACATGTAGTTCTCATTTCTTGATTACTTTTATACTCAGACCTTGGAAAGAACACTAAATTTTAAACAGGTTTCAGTTTTAGTTTGCACTCTTCTATATGCACTCTTCTATATGCTATAAATTTGGCCTTTGATTTGCTCCAAAATTCAGAAAACTCATGCTGAAAGTGATCAAATCTAACTTCTGATTTATCATGGAATTCCTTATTATCCTTCTCTCTTTTAGTGAATTTGATATCAATTTTATTATTTAATTCAGCTATCAAGTCAGCTTTTAATTTTTTAGAATTAGTATTATTTTAGTCCCAAGAGCTTCAAAGTTTTTTGCATTACTATCTATCTATCTATATTAGCCTCTAAGTTTTTTGAATTAACAACAAATTTGGCTTCAAAGTTTTTTTAAATTAGCATCCATTTTAGTTTCAAGAGCCTCAAATTTGTTCATTATTTATATACTGTCACAATATATACTTTTAATGATATATACTTACATCTTTGTATTCTTTTTTTACATTGTTTTATTAATATAACAAATGCATAAAAAGTGGATTTTTAAAAAGTTTTTAAAATAATAATTAAGTATGTTATGGTAACTTTGAACAAAATATTCATGAAAGATTCAGGCTCCATTATATTAAAAAAATTAAATAGATTCAGTATTAATTTAATTGTTTTCAGTAGAAGGATATGGCTGAGGATGAAATACTACCTAGAACTGATAAGATTATAGGATTACAAATTTTCATTACACCACTCTCATGCAAGGTAGAGAATGTTTTCTATCCACTTTTAACACCTTGTGGTGGGATGTAATCATATATGACCAAAGACATGTGAAAAAGACCTATGATCTCTAACATTCACATTTTGTGCTGAACCAGCACTCACCAGTTGGCCCAGACCACAATCTTTATCATTTTTTTTTCAGTAGATATAGATAGCAAATTACTACAATTTAATTGATGTGTCAAACGTGCAGCCCTCATAACTTTAACACATTTCCTATCATACATGAGAGGGTGTAATAAAAATTACTACCTCAGAAATATTATTCATTATTGCATGGAATACGTGTTTGTATTTCAGAGGTTAATTTTTATATCATTGTGGTTTAATACAGTGATATAAGGTCAAGCTTTGGAAGATAAGTTTCTTGGATGGATTCCAGGTTCTAGAACTTCTTAATAAACTCCCAAACAATAAAAAACACTAGTTTATTTATTTATCGCAAAAGTCATCTTTAATTAATTCTTCTTTTTTTTTTTTTTGGTCTTTTTTCTCGATTCTTTTCTTTTCTAGACTAAAATGATCACTTTCATTTTAAAAGTGGCTGCTAATGAAAACTTTAAAGATCCTTTAAAATAAACTATTTTTAGAACTAAAAATAAAAATTGAAATCATTCACGACTGAAAACAAAAAAAAGCACGAACTGTTTGTAATTGAAAATATAACTGAATTTTTTTCTTAGGAGTTTGTTCTTTTTTCACAAAAGAAAAAAAAATTATCAGAAAGATTTGAGATAATAGCATTTTATTTGTAGTTATATGCTGGACTATAAATTTCAGTTTTTATTTCTATTTTTTTAACAACACTAATAATCTATTGACTAGCACGGAAATCAATCTTTTCTTTTTTTAAGATGTTGCTGATGTGTCCAGTGATAACTAGCATAGGAGTTGAAGTGGTAATTCTTAGTTTCGTGAATATTGAATTTACGATGAATTCACGCTATTCTGCACAATGCAAGCATTAAACATCTTTTTATATATGAGGATCTTGATGATTTCTCTCTTTTTTTTAAAGGTTAAAATTAATGAAAGGTTTGCAAACATTAAGAATTATCACAAACGTGGTTCTTTGCCATTATTTTGGGAGCAGTTTCTCTATTTTTTTTACTTTTATTTCTGTGTTCAATATTTTTGATTTTCCAATTGCATATATATTCATTAGTTTATGCATGGACTGTTGTTGTTTGGTCATGTAAGCCTTTTCTTTTTAATTGAAAAATGATTTAACAAACATAAAACAATGGTAAAATAAAAAGATCCATGTCTAAAATAATAAACCTTGCCTATACCAATGAATATAAGGTTTGTTTGGGAATTCATGTAATATCTAGGGATATGTTTAGCAGTGAAATTGTTAAAAAATTAGCAATTATTATTGAAAGCTGTAGTAGTCAATAATGAACTTATTTTTGAATATTGTACAAAGAGAAAAAGATAAAAAGAATAAAATTCTAAAAGGCTACTCACATGATACTGGTAAATAACTGTTAGTTAACATAAAGTGATAGTAGATCATCTTTCTTTTAAAAAGAAAAAACAATGGAGAAATAAGGAAAGCCTTCATAGATTAGTATATAAAATTTTTACTAATTGTTGCATGTGGCTTGGAATATCACCTTAAAAACAATATTTATAAATCAAAAGGTCATCAGTTTAATTCTCATTCCAATTATTAGACAATGCCTGAAAACGATGGGAGAATAATACCACTCAAAATATTGTGTTCCACTAACTTGTATGCTATTAGTAACAGTTGAAATATTTAAAAAGATATAGTTAAATTTTATAAAAAAATGTAATTCACAAACATGGGAGCCTATACAGAGCAAGAAATATTAAAATTAGAGTCATAGAGAATCACACTATGATAGTGTTTGTATTTGTTGTGGTTTTATATATATATATATATGATTTGTATTTTCATTAAAAAAAAAACTTTTAAAATTTAGTTACATTTTGTATCAACAGATAAAGCCACTTATAAAAAAATATAGTTGACATGTATGGATTTTCTAATTTGATTTTAGTAAGACCTACTGTGTATGGTTAATTATGCTAGTATACTTTATTGATTTTTTTAATGCAATTTTACAAAGACAAATAAGTATAACTTTTTTATAACTTTAATTGTAGTTTGTATTTATTATTTTATTTTATAGGATTATATTATTTATTTATTTGTCCTACTTTAAAACCATAGACACTCATTATTATGTTATTACTTAAAAAAAGGAGCAAATATTCACAATATTTAAAATATATAGATTTTTATTTTAATTTTGAAAAGTGCAATTAATAGATACATAATATTTTTTTAAATAAATATAAAAGTTAAATCAATGTATTTTCAAATATACTCATTTTTTTTTTAATAAAGAGATTATTGGTTTGAGAAAACACAACTATATATATATAATCCATGTGAATGTATGTTTGTCTGTAATGCTTTACTGGAGCACATTCTAAATTTTTTTATTCAGAGGATGTTCCAGTAAATAATCTTATTATACATAGGTATCTATAATGCTGTCCAATTCACATATCAAATATAACAGGTATATTTAAAAATTTTAATTTTAATTTGGCTTTATTAATTTAGGTTTATTAATACCTTGCCCTGTATATTTCAAAATGATGGTTTCTCAATATGGACACATTTCTCACATTTATTTATATGATATTAAAATCTTTTGTATAATTTACATTAAATCTTTTTTTTTTGTTAAAGCAACCAATTAAAAAAAAGGTCTTTCCATAGGCCCAGTACATCTGGTATTTAAAGAATTAACAAGTCTGTAAACAGTGAAAATTATCTAACGTATAACAATAAAAAGAAATTTGTCATTTACCGACTAGAAATCAATTTTAGATTTTCTTTTATATATTTGTTGGTATTATTTTAATCAATTAAGAGTCATGATTTTTCATTTAATTAATTTTGAAATTGATATATGTACTGCATAATATAGTAAAGTTCTTAATATAAATTATAATTATATTATAGAATGATATTGTTCAGTAGAATTAAACTCTATCTTTTATAATCATTCTCCACAAAAAATGAGTATCTGTTTATTTGTTTGTGTGTGTTGTTGGACTTTCATAATATTAAGAATACTTATCTATATATTTTACAATTATTAAACAATGAAGATGAAAATTCATTTTTGATCTTATAACTTTTACTAACACATTCTAGAACTATCTATGTAAAAGTAATTAGTGAATATCAATAAATAATGCCAGTTAGATTCCCCAATTTGTTTCTGTTTATTGGTCTTCATCAATAAGCCATATTGCACACATATTTCAGCAGCCATCTTTATTCCAACTAATTAAAAAAAAATTTCATGCCCTAAGATTTTGAACTTAAGCAAATTGCTTGCTAACTAACTATATATTTCTTAGCAAGTTTTTTTTTTTTAAAAAAAAAAAAGATTTTTTACATTAAAATGTGTGTATGTTGTTAAAATGTTAGTCTTGCGTTGTTAGCCGAGAGGTATCGCAGCCGCCATGCAAGCAAGTAGTTGGTTGCAGACGGGTGTGGGTTCGCGTCCCGGCAGATGCTATGACATATATGTTGTTAAAATGTTAGTTTTCTTTTTTGTCATTCAAAAAAAGTGATATTTATCATTGCTCAGTCTTACAAATATTATTTGACTAGAGAGTAATAATAGAAAAATTAAAATTAGTATTGTTAATGGCATACAAATCTTTTAATGAGAATAAGATTTTATTTTATGATCAGCAAAATTTTTTTTTAAAAAATCTAGTAATTATTTTAAAGTGGACATATACAGAAAACAGAGAAAGCCATTTGTCATGTGGAAAAAAGTGAGAAAGAGGAAGTCATTTGATAAATGGAAGTTGAAAAATAAAGATTGGCAATATGGAAGCTTTTTTTGAGAAATTTATAAATACGAAAAAAAATTGGTTTGATTTGTATTTAGAAGCAAAGAAGAAATTTGTGGATGTTCTTAATAATTTGTTTTAAAACTTATTTTAAATCAAATGAATAGTTTTACAGAACTGTTCATTTTAAAACTATTTGTCCTTTATTATATGCTTATTATTAACTTGGTAATATTTTCTATATCTCTAAAAACAAAATATTATAAATATTGACCAGCCTTTTAAAAAATATTTATATTCTTTTATTTATCAATGGCTCATATATTTGTATATATTCTGTATAGGAATAAATAATATAAATTATAATAATCATATTTAATTCTTAAAATAATATTGCTATTAATTTGTAGGAAAAAATAACGTTTGCAACTATAGCTTTTGAATAAGTTAGCATGGCATTTTAAAATAATTATTTGTAAAAAGTAGTAAATTTTGCAAAATTGAATTATGTAGCTTCAGCTATTGTATATTCTAATGGCATGCTAAGTAATTTAACTAACTGTTATAAATTAATTATGTTTCATTAGCAACATGTGATGGTTTTATTAATGATTGATAGAAAAAATAACCTTGCAAATCTTAAGTTAGTAGAATAAATGCAAGTAATTTATATTTCTAAAACAAAATAAGCATGAAAGTATAATGAATAATTGAGATGCTAGGAAAAAATATTTTAAATGCCTAATAAGAAATGACACAATATCACTATGATGAATAAGGATTATTGCTTCATCCTAATACTTTATTGACTAATTATTCAATTTGCCTTCAGGTAGAGAACTCAACTTTCTTACATAGTTGTCTGTTTTGGTTTTTATTTTATGAGTGCATATAAATGTATTATATACATATATATGTAAATGTTTTATGCTAAAGTGTTTAGAGATTCTTGTTAATCTGGCATTAAATCTGAATAAAATGAAGTCCTAAACATTTTTCAGGTTTCAAATAGATTTAGATTTTTTTTCCCTATATAAATGGCCAATAATCAAACTAATTAGCTAGTTATCTAATATTGGTCAATAAATAGTTACATGGTTATTTTTTAGCTAGAAATTAAAGCTGGAAAATACCTAAACTCTCACTATTTAGGAAATGGATAGCTTAATAATCTTTAAGGAAGTAGCTATTGGAAAGATATTTGATCCTTAGTTAAAGGCTGAACTATTTTATGTAAAAGCACTTTTTTTTATTTTGTTCACCACTCAAGGGTCTTCTTATAATCTCTTTTTCTTATATGTCTTATAGTAGTCTCTAACCCTAAACCTTAATCAATCTAGTTTTATTTTCTTTTAATTTTTTCAAAATAAATATCCTTCATTAAATATTTATGTATTTCAGTGCTTCTATAATTTTTTATTGTTAACCGTTTAATTTGAGCATCACATAAAATTAGATTCAGAAGAAATATTTGATAAGTATTATTATTTCTTATTCAAATTTTAATGGCCTTCAAAACTATCTTATTCTTTTATTTCTCTTTCTAGCTATAGCAATTAAATTATTGATTTTTTTATTTGAATTAAGAAGTTCAGAAGTTTTACAAGAACACTATTTACTTCAACATTTGTATTCTTATTTTTGATAAATATTTAAACAATATATATACTCAGTAAAAATTATTAAATAACAATAACACTTAACTTTATTTGTTATAATTCCTAATCTTAATTCAGCCAGATGTATATAAATCTGGACTTCCTCACATATATGTAGGGCAAAACTTTTAAAACCCAAGATGCACAAGCAAAGACTTTAAATCATGTATGTGTGTGTGCGTGTTGTGCCACATGATATATTACAGTTTTCTATAGAACAAACAATCTACTTGAAGAAAGAAATCTATGTAAATATGATTTACACACTAAGTCATGGTATAGAAATTGTCTATTTACTTTTACAAATTTCAGTAGTTTTTCTTTGTTTTATATCATTATATCCTGTGCCGATTTCAAAATTATTTAGATGGGACAGATGCATACTAAAAAGGTAGAAGCTCATTAGTATCTTGTAAAGTTTAAAGACCTATTACAATGCATGTATTTCTTTATTATGTTCATCAACTTCTTATTTCCTAATGCTTTGCATATAACTCAAAAAAGATTCTTTTTTATAAAATTAATGATCTTTCACAAAATATTAATATTCTCTGTATATAACTTTATTCAATGTTTAGCATTTTCTGTTTCCTTAATTTTATTTTAACTATCAATTTCCAATATAAGAGTCTATTAAAACTAATACCATCAAGTCTACTAACATAACTTATTTATTGATTGCCTGAGGGTTTGTGATGATGGCATTTCACTTGTAACTATAAATTGGACTATTTCCATTATTTAGTTGATTTATTAAATATGTTTTTAAAAAATTCAAACTTTACTAATACATTCAGCTGTTAGTATTTTATGATAACCCATGTATTATTAACTGTGGAATGAATTTCTACAAATTTTAATTTTGAATTTTCCTAAAAATATTTAACAATTTAATTAGATGATGGGAATATCCAATATATAATGACTAATAAACTTGTTTGAACTTTTAAAATCAATAACTATTTTAATGCTTGCTAAAGTATTACATTAAAGCTAAACAATAGCACTTCTCAATATACAACTCATCCTTAATAGCTTTTTGCTATAATAATACTGCTTTTAGATTATGTTTGCATACACGTTTTTTAACAATAAATAGCTACTTTACAAATTGTATAAATCATTAAAATTGTCTTTAATATTTTTCTTATTTAATTTTTTTTGTTAATCTATATTTAATGATAATAATAAAAAGATAAGTTGTGACAGAGCAATGCTATGTTTATTGTCTATCTGCAAATCAGATATGAGAGCTTTTTCTTTTTAGAAAAAAATGCTTTACACAAATAGAATATTGAAATAAATAAATATGAAATTTTGTTTAGAATAAGTTTATTCACAATTTTTTTTTTTTTTTCATGTTTGTAAAATTAGATTTTTTTTAAAGGTCGAATTTAATTGTTGTATACATAATTTCTTCTTAATATTAACACAAGATTTATAAATCTCCCTATGAAATATCGTTCATAAATGTATTAAACGTAAATAATTTTTTTATTGAAAATAATACATTTTTATTAACAGACAAAATGTTATTGTTTCTAAAGCCATAAATTGATTTACAAAAATCAGTTATTCCTTAGAGCATATAAAAAGCACAGTGAAATATATAATATATTTGTTTATTAAATGTTTGAAAACCGTATCTCTGTTGCATGGATAAATACTTTAAATAAATTAAAAATGATAAAATTAAGTAAGCTAGGTATGGTTACCAAACACATGTGGAATCATTGTGAAGTGTAAAAAGAACCTTCTAAAAGAAATTAAAAGTGCTCGTGGTGTGACCATTTAAATAATTAAGAAATGCATAATATCTCAGCGATGTCAAACTTCTGTCTATAGAAATGTAACAGTCTAGTAAGCAAAATAATAGCTGTATGAGAAAGAAGTTAGCTGTAACTGAGACTCTTTGATTTCTCTTTGAGGCCTTAAAGAAACTGAGAAGGGAAAAATTCATAATGTCCATTCCACACATTCATGTTGTTGCATCTGTTATTACTATATATTTACTCATATAATATATGACCATAGATGGTCTTTTCTCCAACATACATCAGCTAGAGTGATGGAATTTTTACCTCTGAATTTAAGATCAAGAAGCACCTATAAGTTTTCTTCTCAGTTGTCTGATAGTTCTTCACTAAAATATCAATTGAGTTTTCTTGAAAGCAGAATGAATGTGTGTGTGAATGAACTTTTTTAGAAAATATTTACAATAATAACAGACAAAAAAAAATCATAGTCCTTATTCCCAGAATGCTGTAAAGCCTCCAGCCAAGAGAGCATTTAGTAGCCAAAAGAATAGGGTACTAAGAATTTCCTGATTGCAGATCTAGGATGCCATTTTATGATGACTTTTTATTTAGGTATGTAGAACTGCAAATCATTTTCAAATGAATGAAGATTGCATGAATTGGAAGGACTATGTATGTGTCATTGTTGGACTTTGTGTGTTTAGAAGAAAAAGTGAAGAGAATTTATTTAAAAGGTGGACACTTATTTTACTATAAAGGCATAAATAATGGAAATATACATGGAATTATATTCATTATAAATAAAAACTGGAAGAACAACATTTTGGGATTGATGATGTATCAGATAGAGTGGCAAAACTGGTTATTCAACTTAATGAGAGATACTAAATGTAGATAATTAAAGTTTATGTCCAATAAGCTTTTTATTTTAATGAAAAATAGAGAATTTTCTGATCTGCACCAACATTTTAAAATCATTATGGAGTCTTCAATGTTAGAATTGGAAAACAATTGAAAGATGAAAGTATTGTGAATAAATTAAGTTATGATAACAAGAACAAGAAAGGATGCAGACTTGTGGAGTTTGCAGGACAAAAAAACTTGTATATTATAAATTCTTTCTTTGAGAAAAATGCTAAAAGGAAATGGCCATGGAAGCAGCCAAATACCAACAGAAAATATGTATTTCAAGATTGTAATATTTTTAATAAATTCAACAGAGGAAGTGATCTCTGATTATTAAGATGTAAGACACTTATTAATGCAAAACTAAAAACACAATAATTATGAAGAAAAATAGTATTCACAGTTGATAAACCTATCATTAGGAACATTCCAATAAATTTAAATTAGAACTTGCAGATCATTTTAAAATATTAACAGATTTTGAAGATGATTGGCATTTGAATGAAATCAATAGAAAGACAACCGATACACTATTAAGAAGTGCAACAAAGTTAGTTGGTACATAAAGCACTAACTTACCAGTAAATTTTCTACTGAGATATGAAGAAAAGAAGAAATATATATATATGATTTGTTAAGAAGAATAGTATAAAAAGAATTAATAATACTATAAGAAAATATAATTGTGAATTAGCAAGAAAAATTATTGAAGAGAATAAAAATCTAAAAATTGTAAAACAGCAACTTAGAATTGATTTAAAAAAACTATTTCTGTAATAAGAAGAAATGGAACTATTACAAAAAAGAAAATGGCATCATGAAATGTGTGGAGGAATTCTTTGAAGAATTATATTGCCGTAAAGAAGAAAACAAAATATCCCCTACAATTGCTACATGAAGAAGTGAAACTATTCGAAAAAAAAGATACTAGTAGTGATGGAATTGTAATTAATATCTTACAAGAAACAGGTGAAGAAATAAAAAAAATTGTTAACAAAATGATATATTAAATGTCTAAATGATAAAGATGTAGACAAGTGGAAGAATGCAGAAATAATTTTGATATTTAATGTGATAAAAAAGATATTAGAAATTACAGACATATCAGTCTTTTATCAGTTTTATAAAAATTTTGGTACTTGTGGGTTTTCAAGTAAGCCAAGATGGCAGCCCTATTTTGATAAATCTACAATTTTGGAGACCTCCGAAAATGTTTTTTTAAAAAAATGCCTGTTAGGAAACATCATATTTAATAATTACATTTTATTTTTTTATTACTGTTATTTTAAAAAAGTAAATCATTGTGGAAAAATTAATTACAATATTTATAGTTAATTTTCTTTTTTTTGGATTAGCTTGTTAACAGAAAAATGGAAAAAGAAATATAAATACAATATTTACACTTTATTTGGGTCAGCAGCTTGCAGTCATATTGTGGCTCTGGGAGAAAAACTGCTGACAAAAAGAAATGTGCTGAATTGAACCAAAGTATGACAATGTTAAAAGCGTATTGTCATGACTCACATTATAAGTAAAAATATAAAAAAAATTGAAATAAAGCTTGTTGATGAAATTTATCAGAATTTATTTATTTTTTTAAATTTAACAATTAATTTATTAATTTTGTTTTAATTTAGCAAATAATATATTTTCGGTAAATTATAGACCCTCGAAATTATACATTTATCAAAAATATGGGGTACCATCTTGGTTTACTTGAAAACTCACAAGTACCCAATTTTTTTATTAAGACAATTACAATCTGTTTACAGAAATGTTGGGTTTTAACCAACTAAAAATTATGCTGGATTTAAAAGTAAAATTTTAGCACAGTGGATCATATCCAAATATTGAGAGGTTATAGAATGAGCCAATGAATATGAGTTGCCATTATTTTTTAAATTTATAGATTATGAAAAGGTATTTGCTTCAGTAAGCATTTCTACAGTTATTAATGCATTGAATCATCAAGATATAGATCCAGGATATTGTCATATTCTGAATAATATTTATCAAAATACAATAGCTATGATTAAATTATATAATTATAATAAGATTAATATTGAGAAGGATCTTCATATCTCCAAAACTTTTTTACAGCAGTTCTTTAAGACGTTTTGTGGATTAAAGTGGGAAGCTAAGAGATTAAGAGTACATGGAGATTATTTAAGTCATTTAGATTTTGCAGATGATATAATTGTTATTGCAAATAATGCTATAGAATTTTTGAAATATTGAAAGCATTATCTTATGAAAGTAAGAAAATAGAACTAAAAATAAATGCTAAAAAGATTAAAAATAATGTTCAGTGGATTTTTAAAAAAAAAATAAAGATTGATAATGATGAATTATAAATAATTAACAACTACAAATACCATGGTCAAATTATTAATACAATTGGAAGCATAAAAGATGAACTTTTACCATAAAATTAAACTTAGATGGAGTGCTTTTAGTAAAAATCACTTAATATTAAAAGTAAATATGCCTATGTGTTTTAAAAGAGTATTTTTAATAAATGTGTTTTGTCAGTTCTTACTTATGGATCTGAGATTTGAGAAGAGCAATACAGAGACTTTCAATCACTTAACGACATATGGATAGATATATGTTTGGAGTAAAATTGAAATGATCAAAAATGAAATATATGGATGAGAGAACAAATAGGTATTATTGATATTATGAAAGAATTAAGAGACTGAAATGGAAGTTGGCTGAACTTATTGTTAGGAGAGATAATAAAATAAGACATGATTTTATTGCTTAGGAGGTCATAAGAAATTGAGCACCAATCTCCTGATTCCAATTTGGATGCTGTATCAACTATGCGAAACCGCAGGAAAAAAATGGGGTTATGGTTTTATTCCTTGGGAGTTCATAAAAAATGTGTGCACCAAAATTGATCCTGGGACCTCCCAATCCCAAATTCAAAGCTCTACCAACTGCACCAAACTGCATCTAGAAGAGATAATGATAGATGAACAGTTGAAATTTTCAATGGGATTCCAAGAGATTGTTAAAGACCTAAAAAGAGGCACACGTGGATGAAATAAGGAAATTTGCTGGCGTGATGTGGAAAAGAGATGGTGGAAGTCAGAGAAACTGGATTAAACCTGGAGATATCTTCATCCAGCAATGGATCAGTAGTGGTTAAAAATAATAATGGTAGTTAGTAGCTTATGAAGTCATGGAGTGTTTCAACATCCAGCGGCAATTTGAATATAACAATTATATTTAATCGACCAGATTTTTTTTTTTTTTACATCTGAGAATCATTCCAGGAACTGTCCGCCTTTGAATCCTACACTTATCCATAAAATACATTTAAAAATAAACAAACAATAATAAGCTAAATAAAAATGCAGTAAATTATTTATAACATAATTACTACTTCTTCTTTTAGAAATAGTCAGGGGGGGGGGGGGGATACTTTTTGAGTGGAAAAATATTTTTGCCATTAATCTTTTGAAACGTTAATTTAAAAATAAAAAAGAACTATAATCTGTTATTGAAACTTTTTTGCCTTATCAAACCTAAATCATTTAGGTCAAATGAAAAGCGTAATTCTAATAATAATTGCTAGAATTAAAACGGAAAACTTTTTCTCTTTTTTTTTTTTTTACCATTTTTAATCTTTTAGAATTGTGTTTAGAAGTATTTTCTCATTTCAAAATAGTTATTAATTACGATTTTTTTTTTTTTGTAAAAAAGAATTTTATTTCTTATCAAAAATAATTGCCGATCCTGCATTCTTAGACTGTATTAGAATACTAAAGCATTTCTTCTTGCAAATTAATCAATATTAATTTTATCAATTACTTTTAAACAAAATGAAAATAAGTATACAGGGTATTTACAAACGCACACTTATAAATGTTTCCATTTATAATGCATGATGCATAGTAATTCAATCTAGGCCTTGATTTTGATAATTTAGTAGGTTCTTGCTTTAAGAAGAAAATATTTTCATATACCTAAGCATTAATGTCAATTATTTTTATGTCTCCAATTTTTTTCCAGTCTTTTTGTCCATAGTTTTTTTTTTTATATTATTCCAAAAAAAACTTCTTTTTCTCATCAATCCATTTCTTGTGTGGTTTCTTTGTAGGTCTTACATAATCTCTGCATTGGCATATCATTTATTAATATTATTTTTGCAAAAGCACTTCACTTAAATTTCAATACATTATATCTCATATTATGATAATTTTATCAAGATATTTATAATTCTTAATTTTTTCCAATTTATTGTTTGTTTAGTGTTGTGTTTTTTAAAAAATTATTTAAGCCTAACTTTAAATCTTTTTAATATTTATCTTCAATTAAATTTTTTGATATCTCTTGTAACATTTCATAAAATCCTGAATTACTGATTATTTAAAACCATCACATTGACCATAAAATTCCATCCAATATTTGTTTATATACCTATGCTACAATTTAAGGTAGTAGTCAATTCAAATCTAGGTATGCATGTCTGAGACTGTGATTCTTCAATCTCTTTCTCAAAAAATAAATAAGCAAATAAAATTTGTTATCCTATTTCATTCTTTTATATATATATGTAAACTGATGTTAATGATGGAAAATTGCAAAAGATACAGGTATTACATTTTTAAATCGCAAGAGCATTAGACTGTATAGATATCAGCTACCATTTTGGAAATTAAAAATAAAAAAAATCATTTAAAGTAATCCCAAAAGCATCAAATTAATAATTAGGCAATAATTTTAGCAAACTTAAAAGAAACTATGAAGTGCTTTGATTTTAAATTTGCACAGATTTTTGAATCTGTACAACCTTACTTTATGTTCACTTAATGGCTTGATATTCTTTTCACTGATTTATTTTGCTAAAATCATTATACAAACTCAGCCTTACTGACATAATACCCTACTAACTATTAGAATATTCAGTACTTATATATTAGACCTGCTGCCCATGTTTGTGATGGCAGAATGTCTTACCTTTCTCCAGTGGGTAGGAGGAGTTGCAATGGCAGAATTCCATATTAAAAACTCACAACTTCAGAGCATTCTGTCATCACAAACATCCTCTCACCCCTACTGGAGAAAGTTATGGCATTTTCCATTGCAAATACCAACAGCAGGTCTAATATGTAAGGACTGAATATTCTTTTTGTTTATATCTTCCATCCATAAATGTTAATTTTCACTAAATATTTATTGCTTACTGTGAATATAATTTTAACAGTTTCAGAAAGTAATCTTACCAAGAAATTCTTTTTTTATTGTTTGCCAATTGGAAGGATGTTCATTTTTATTAAATATTTAGCCAGCTTCATCAATTTGGCAATTATTTTTTTTGTTTGATGAAAATACCATCATTGGTTTATACATAGATGGCATTTTAATGAAATTTTAATTTTATATTGCTATGATTACAACAATGTCATTGATTAATGTTAGGTATACTTCTTTCAGATCCAAGTCATGAGCTAGAAACTATTTGGGGGATATTAGATAAGTAGGCGCTAAATAGGGATTTTATACACAAACCTTTTATCCATTGATTACTCTGGCTTGCACTGAGTGGCACTACTGTATAGAGAGTTTAGCTTCTGTGCACAATAGTTACTATTATGCAGATAAGTAATATACATTTAAAATTTATAAATTTTTAATAATTTTATTTACTTTTTTTTAAATCATAAGAAATTGAAACATAATTTTTAAATTTTGAATTAATAATCAAATTGGCGTCTTCATTTATATCTAATTCTTTTACTTTTTAATTTAATTTGTAAAATACTTATTTCAAGATATAATCAAAATCTTCATTCTATCACACATTCTTAAAACATATGCTAAAGATATCTGAAGAAGATAAATTAACCCAAGATGCAGCTTTCAAGCTGAAGCAACATCTGGGCTAAAGATAATTTCTAGTTTGATAGTTGATTAGTAATAATCATTAGTATATGGAGTCAAAGAAGGTGGTGTCAAAGTCATGAGTACAGAAAATTTGCCACTTGTAAATCATATTTAATGATTCAAAATATTTCTTGTAGAACTGTTGTAAAAAATTTTGAAAAGGTAAGATCACTTTGTTACATCATATTTACAATTTTAATCTTACTATTATTACCAGAAGATTTAAATCATCTTTTAATAAATGTAAATTTAAATATTTATAATATTCTAAGCTTTAATCACAGCAGAAATCATTATGAAGTCAAATCTGTTTTTATAATCTATAAATTCATTACAAAATTAAAACTGTAATTCATTGCTTTGATTCTTTTTACAACTCTCTTAAAAGTTGTTATGATATAGTGGATTCTTTTTTTTTTTCATATATCATAGCATCGGCCGGGAGGCAAACCCACAACCATCTGCAACCAACTACTTGCTTGCAAGGTGGCTGCGATGACCTCTCGGCTAACAATGCTTGACTTCATTTATTTTTATTGCTGTATTCCCAAATTTTCTGTAGAATTTTATTATTGAATTTTTTCAATCTTCTAGTACATGCTTAAGACATGTTGTATTTAACTTTAATCCCCCCCCCCCACATGTTTCATTTAAAATGTCTACAATGATTTCATTATTTTCTATATAGTTCTATTCTTCACAGAATTGTTTTTTTGTTTTTTTTTGTGATGTTTCAATTGCCGTTGTTGCTGTATTATCTACTTTAATACTTTGACACATTTCATGATAATATTTTTTTTAATAATTACATAGTCTTTTTTTTTATTGATGAAACTTTTCTCTCAGCAGTTATATTATTAGATTGTTACACAGGATTGAGAATAAAGGAAGTCTTGAAATGGAACGAGCAGAAAAATTGTCAAAATAATATTAAATTTGAAAGATATGCAGTTCAGATATTAGGAAGACAATTGTATTGAGCAGACTTGAGAAACCCAATATGGTATTTAGTAGTGTAGTGATTTATTATGGTATCATTCAGATCCTGGTCTCTCAATACATGCTACTCATTAACATGTGATTGGTAAATTGCAGGACTGTTGGAAACATGGAATGAGAATGAATGTTTATGATAGGATTTATAATGTTTTTTACCCAATGATCACAATTCAAATTAATGTTGATGCTACTTGGTAATGAATTTGACTTGATTTGTGATTCAATAATAATGAAGTACAAATAGTTAAATAATAAAAACCTTATCAATATATTTATATAGATTAAAGCAGCAATTCAATTATTTGAAATTAGCAATATAGTTTTTCAAAATTTTCTTTAATAATAATTATAATCAATATATTATATTGTTTTGCTGTAATTCTATAATCGTATATTTTAATTTATTAAATTTATATTGGACACAAATTATATTAAAAATTAAATATAATATATAATTGTAAAATGTAATTTATATAGCATATAGAAACTTAGTTAATAATTATTAAAATAATGTCATCGAATGCAAATAATTATAAATATAGAAATCTGTTTATATAAAAGATTATTTCAGCTCTTAAATTTTTATAACATTTGTTGATTTAAATTTTTTTTGAGATTTTTAAAATCGATTTAATTTATATATATATTTTTTCTAACACTTTATGAATTTTCTGAATTAGAAGCCAGAAAAATGCAAGTAAAATAACTATTTTCATTTATAAATATTATGTTAATGAGTTTGTATATATTTATAAACAATTATTTTATATATTTCTTTTGTGGTGCAATGTGATGCACTATGACTTCTCCTTTATTGGAGTCAGGAATTTTTCAGCTACTAAACCTGTTAGCCACCTTACCTTCCCTTTCTATTCCCTTAAGTTTTCCCACATTCTTCTCTATTCTGTTTCATCCCATTTCTACAACATTATGTTTGTCCACTCTATGGCCTTTATATCTAGATCCCCTTTATCTTTTTCCAAACCCAGCATATAAACCATGAACCCACTTTCTGTATAATCACTTTGTTTATATTTATTCTCCCACAACTTCATTATTTGTACACTTTTTACTTGTAAGCAATTATATTCACTTAACAAATGTGTAATATTTTTCATGCCTTCCTTTCATAACTTGCAGACTAAATCATCCATATTTCTCCATTTATGTGTATCTTCTTTGTTGCTAATGATACTGTTTAAGCCTTAAACAGTAAATTACTTTTCTTGCTATTATCGTAATAAACTCACACCCAGTATTATATTTACTTCTACATATATTTAACACTTTTTACTCTCTCTATTAGTTCTCTATTTCTCCAATTCCTATTTTTTTTATAAAGAAGTCTATTCTTCTATCCCATTCTTTGCCACTATAACACTCAACAATTCTCCTAACATAATCATCCTACCTTTTGTATAAGAATACTGACATAAAGTCTTTATCCAAATCAGTTGAATACCATACTTATTGCCTGTCCTTTATTCATAATCCAACTAAATATTATTTTGGTTATTCTCTTATTATCCACAAATTGCAATCTATCAAATATTTTTATTTTACTTTTTGTATCTCTCATATAAAAACTTGACCATCCCATTTCTCCTTGAATTACCTCCTTTGCCATCCAGACATATGCATCTAATATATCTAATACATGTCTTCCTACTTCTCTTTGTACTTTTTCTAAGTAATATAACACCCCTTTACTAATATATAATGTATCATTACCATAAGTTAACCCTGCTACTATCTCTCATACAATTCTTACTACATCATATTTATTATATAAAACACTGCTAATTTTTTCTCCCCTACCCCTAAATAAAAAATTGAGGAATTCAAAAATAAAATCTTGCTCAATATCAAGATAATATTTTATATCTTTGAAATATTTAATAAATGTTTTTTATTATTAATTTTTCCAAATAGATAATCTATATATATTCCCCCCATAAGAGGCTTATTGTTGAATTGTTTTCTTTCTGCTTACAGGGTAGTCCCTTTTAATAAAACTTCTAATGTCTTGTTATTAATCTTCATAAATTTTGGGCTATCTTTAAAAGTCTTTTAATATTTTAAATCTTAACTTAAATTCATTGGTCTACTTTTGAACATTAAAGCTATCAAACTGTTATTATTATCTTGTTTTTTAAAATTATTAATTTGTTAACACATACCCTTCATCTCACTGTTAATTATTATTTTCTATATTCAATCCCTTAAGCAATTAATCAAATTATAATTCAGTTCTGCTTCTTCAATATTTATTTTCTCTTGAATATATATGTACAGTGAAATCCAGTGAATAGGTGATATTTCATTGACTTTCTCTTCAAGCTCACAGCAGTGCCACATCTGAATCAACACGTGTATTTATGTAGCAACATAATTTTAATTATTCACCACAAAAATTTAGGATGCTAGCATATCTAATTATAAGTCAGAACATGAAATTTGATAATATATTTCATTTTTTAATCCACAATGAAACAATCAGTTGACATTAAATTTTGTTTCAAATTAGAAAAATTGCTACTGAAATATTTGGAATAATTTAAACTGTGAATGGTAATGAAGCCATAATTGAAGATAATCAATGAAGATATGAAACATACTGTATACAGTATATCATAATGAATACACAGAATATATTGATATATATACATTTTTATAAAATAATAAATAATGTCCATGTGATTCATATAGTAGGGTTTGTTTCACTAACTACTCATTTCTATTAAATAAAACATATTATAGGATTGATGAGTATATGATAAGATAAGAATATATATATAAAGTTATTTAAAAATTCTTCTGTGTACATAAGTAGTATCACTTATAGGTTAATGGAAAATTTATATTGACTCATTATGTCTTTTTTTCTCTCTATAGTTTTTCATTCCTAAATATTATCTATTTTATTATTGATATGCTTTTGTAATTAATTTACATGTAGTACATTATAGATTACTAAAATTTATTATCACAAAAACTTATACACATCAAATTTTAGAAAATATGCTCTGATATGACATAAGCAAGCCAAAAAAAAAAAATTATTTGAATCTATAGAGGAATCTTGAAAATTAAGCTTTAATAAAGAACTTTATTTCTTTTTTTTTTTACTTACAAAATTATTCACTGAATTAAAGGTTTATGGTATAGTTTTAAAATTGAAATGCTAAAATATAGCGTTTGAAGAGGGGTAAATAATGGTGCATCCCATTGATGATGATCATATATCATCACTTGGTCACAATACTCTATTACAGAGAGTATGATATATACAATAAAGTGTGTACTGTATTTTGTTTTTTAACTAATACTTTTGCATATAAAGCTTATACTTAAAAAACAGAAATATATAAAAATGTTTACTGGCTATTTCTTTTTTGTAAATAAAACTAATCTGATTCAGTTCAATTCTTTTGAAATTTAAACTATTAGGAACTTCCCATTGGTGCAGCAGGAAATATATTAAGTACTTCCTGTCAATTTCCTGTTGGATTCGATGTCATTAAACAACATTATAGATCTTTAAAGAGTTATTGATATTGAAGAATTTGTAATTTTTGCTATTTCTGATTTTTCTATTATATTATCTGGTCATGAATGCTTTGCTTTTTTTCCGGAGTTGTTATTTACTTCCAATCTTATTTATCTATGTTTTTTTAAACAAAAGATTATTATTTGTGCGCTAGTATTATTAATCACACTTTATTATCAAAATAAATATAATTTAAATATTTTAAAATTATTTTTAGGAAATTAGACAGAATGATTAATAATTAAGAATGCTTCGTCATTATATTCACTACATCCGCATATAAATTTTTTAAAAAGGATTT
The DNA here is from genome assembly GCA_028023455.1 of Epiperipatus broadwayi. NCBI lineage: Eukaryota > Metazoa > Onychophora > Udeonychophora > Euonychophora > Peripatidae > Epiperipatus > Epiperipatus broadwayi. The sequence goes on from JAQFVV010012401.1 coordinate 6,113,709, forward strand.
TTAAAAATTAAAAGGCTTTTAAAATCAACATTGATTTTAAGAATAAAAGATTTTGTCTGTAGGGAGATTTTTTTTTTTTAAAAAAAAACTATTTTTCTATATGTGTAAGTAGTAGTAAGAATAATATCACGAATTACTTAATTCAGTTATTAAAATTTCTAAATCCTTATCATCATCACTTTCAAGCATTATATTGATTCACTGCAGAATGAAGGTTTCTCCAAGTTTAATCCAGTTTCTCCGATTCATAGCTTCTCTTTTCCACATTATATCAACGAATTTACTTATTTCATTTATACATTTCACATTAGATAAAATTTACTTTGAAACTTCTAACAATATATCCATTCCAACCCAACTCCATTTCATTTTCTTAATTTTTTAAATGATGTCAATAATACTTGTTTGTTTTTTCATCCAAGTATTTCACTCTCAATCCCTTTTTGCTATTCCCAATATACATCTTTCCATGCTTTATTGAATGGTCTGAAGTCTTTCTATTGCTCATCTATTGAGTGTCCAAATCTTGGATTTATAAATAAGAAATAGTAAAACGCATCTATTAAAAAAAAAACTTATTTTTTTTTTTTCAAACAAATAGGATAAACAAATCTAATTCTATGATTAATTTCATCCATTATGTTTCCATCTGCATTAATAATCTGCCCAAGATATCCTCAGATTCATGCTTATCACTCATTATTTTCTTTCTTTCAGAAATTCCATTGAACATTACTTTAGACTTTTTAGTATTTACTTTTAGACATATTTTTTCTTCTTCATTTCGTAACTTTTATATTTTCCGAAATTCTGAAGTATTATTTGTAAAAACAACCACATCAGCAGCAAAAATTGGGTAATTTAAGTAAGATCTGTGTATTTTTATTTCTTTAGCTTTTTATTTTAATTCACAAAATACTTCTTATGCAATTAAAAGTTTTGGATCATCCTGCCACAAATTTTTACTAATATTAATAATCTTAGTGACATGATATAATCTATTCATTACTGGTGAACTTTGTTAAATATTATTCAGAATATGACAATATCCTAGATTTACATCTTAATGTTTTAAAGTTTTAATTATTATGAAAATGCTTATATAATCAATACCTTTTCATAATCTGTAAATCCAAAACATAATGGCAACTCATATTCATTGATTCTTTCTATAACTTCTCTCAAAATTTAGATGTCATTTTCTATGCTAAAGGTACTTTTAAATCTGGCTTGTTTTTCTTCTTTTTTTTTGGTGGTGGTGGTGGTGGAGGGTTTGAATCCAAAGTTTTCTGTAAGAAAGTTTTAATTATGCTGATAAAGGTTCTGTACAAAAGTGATAGAAGATTGTTAGGTTTACAGTTTCCAATATCACCTTTTCTAAATACCAATATTACTTCTGCATTCTTCTAATCATCTGAAATAGCTTTATTATTTAGAGATTTGCTGAATAGTTTGCCAACATTTTTTCTATGTCTTCATCTGCTTATTTTCAGATAATAATTCCCTCATTTCCTAAATCATCATTAAAATTTTTAAATGGAAATTTTGTTTTGACAATATATGTATTTTAGGATTGCCTCCCCTCCCCCAAGTTAAAATATATAAGAAGTTAAATCATAGGAGTGATATTAAATAAATAAATACATCTTAAATCTAAATAATTAGCATAAGTTTATTTAAAACTTGATACATTTTTTACTCTATAAAATATATAAAACAAAAGTCATTACATTTCTATTTGAGTCACAAACTACTCAATATTTATTGCATAGATGTCTCATGTTTAAATATATACAATGTATAATAGCTCACATTCTGTTGATAAACACTGATTAGAGTAGAAAACATTGTTTATTGAATTGCAAGTATGCAGTCCTTTTCAACACACACACATATATAACACAGAAGCTTTTTTGTGTATAATATGCATATATAAATAAAATTTTAAAAAATAATAGTAACATAATTAATTATTAATAATAAATAGAGAGGACATATTCACATATATTTTACAGAGTACATGTTTACTCATGCATTGACTGAAATAATAACAATAAGAAAAAAAAATAATTGTGATATTTTTAGAGTAAAGTAAATATTGAAAGTCTGACTTTTGTTATCAATATACTTTGGGTGTTTTTTTTTTTTTTTCAACAACTTTTTTCTCTTGTAGAAACATAAAGGACTAGTAATAATTTTTATTACTCAGATTTGAGATTATGTAATAAATAAATAATATTTCTGTAATATATTTAGTGAAAATTACACTACAGAAATATTATAATGGACTAATCTCTGTATGAAGAAGTTATGATCTCTCTAATTATTTTAATATTTTAAAATCAGTATTAATTTTAAATATATTCTAAAATTTTATAAAGCTTTGGCAATTACTTTTAGAAAATATTTTATTACGCACATCAAATTCAGAAAGGATAAAAAAAGTGAAGAATAAAAAATATATGCTTTCAACATAACCAGAAATGATTTGTTAATATAGATAACCATACATGTCATGGCAAAACAAAAAAATGGCTACTAGCATATTGTAAAATTTATTTAGAAATATTATTATTAATTTTTTTGTAATTGCACACTGCACTCAGAGAAAGAAAAATGGCTGCTGAATATGGTAAAATTTGCAAATTTTAATTTTTTTTTTTGTTTACATTTTTTTATAGCTATTATATAGTTGAAGTCATTTAATTAGATATAGCATAATTCATTGTTCCACTATATATTCTTTTTTAAAAGTCAAAAATAATAATAATGCTTTTAAGTTATGTATATTTGTTACATATATATTAGCTGTAAATAAATCTGTTAAATTAGTATATAAGTTTTCTGAAATATTAGAAATACTTATAACTATGTGACTCTTCCACCTTTCCTGTGTACACAAGTTTTTTTTAAAAACTTTTCAAGTTGAATGGATTAGCATTTAAAAATAAAAAGAAGAGGAATGATAGTAGATTATTACAAGTAGGTGGACAAGTTATGCAGCTACTTAAAATCATTATAACATGGAAATGCAAATTATATATGAAAATTGATAAAGGTTTGAAATATATCTAGTATTTTTTTAGATGACAGATTTCCAACCTATGGCCTGCTAGACTAATCTGGTCTATAAGAAGATTTTATCCTGCCCATAAACATTTATAAGACCTATTGATATTTGTCACTTGTGAAAGAAGTTTTATTTATATTAACATTGAAAGAAAAATTAATAACAATTGGAAAATACCAAAAATTATTTTTAATATTCACAATAGTTCTATTGTAAATTTTTTGATGTATTCCAAATTTTTAATGAAATTAATATATGAAGTTATCATTATTATATATAAAATGTTAGAATTCCATTGTTTTGTTGTTGTTTAATAAAACAAATATACTTTAGAAGACAAATTCTTATTTAATTAAAAAAATCCTCACTCTATTATCCAATTACTAGTAACTTCACTTTAGTTACTTTGCACTTCAAATATTTATTTTTATTCATCATATTTTACAAGTGTTTGTTATTTAACTTAATGGCATTTCCAAACTAATTGCTTCATTTTTACTAATTTGACCCCTAATGACAATTTCTGCAAGCATTATATTGTAACATGCATATTTTCCTATAAACATTATAATATAAATTTTTAGTTCGAAATTTTTTTTATAGATCACAAGAAAATCAAAAAATTCCTCATAACAATAGAATTTAGCTCTTCTCTAACAAGTATCCCTATTGTATTATGATAGGTTTTTGATATCACAATTTTTATATTGTTTAAAGAAAATAGTTTAAATAACCAAAAACATGTTTATCTGCAAATTTATTACAATTCTAGATATTTTTATACAATAATTTACACAATATTTATTAGATATCAAAAATATAAATTATTAATAACTTATTTGAAATGAAAATACTTTATTTTTAAAAGCTATTTAGAAACTTGGTTTTTTTATGTAAGCAATCTAATTATATTAATGAGTATGAAAATATTATAATTTTGCAATAAATATTGAAAAATTTAAAACTTTTAAAGCATATTTCATTAGATATAAGAGAAATAAATAAATATCCATTCATATTTTTTTTTAAAAATTACAAATAATGAAGATTTTGTTGATTTTGTAAAATGAAAATAATCTTTCTAGAAATGATGACATATAAACTTTTTGTTTTGATTACGATCTCATTTTTTTAAAAATATTTATAAAAAATGTGAACATTTAAAATTTATTTCAGTAGTAAACAAAAATATCTATCAAATAAATCAAATTTATTATTTTCTGATAATTAATAATGGTTTAATCTTAAATTTTACATTGAATGTTGTGGGAACAAGGAAAAACAATAAAATACAAAAGGAACATTGGAAGCTTAATTTCATATTAATTTTTCTGCAATTTAAGAAAATCTTTTAATTTTTGTGCTTAGGTTTGTAAAAAAATATTTTTAAGAAAACAGTTAATGAAATGTTAAAACAAATTTCTAAAACAAATATTGTTAATTTAAAAAATATATAATTAAAATCTACTAAAATATTTATTTTTAAAATGAATCTCTTTCTGTATTCTATTTTTTTTTCATTAACTCATTTATTCATTAAATCTGTTTTTGTTAAATATTTCTCCAACAGCTTCCCAGAAATAAATAGTGAAGAGAAACCTGTACAGACTTGCCAATTAACAGTTTTTTCCATTCTTGTTTTATATTCTAGCCAAAAATATCTAGATATTCATTTACTTACAAATTTTGAGTGATTAGCTAGATTATTTTTGAGAAATCTATCTTAAATAAAAATCCTAAGTCCCTTGAAAAATTTTCACTTTGGCCAGTTTCAAATTCCAAGTCACATAAATATAATGGCAGTTATTAACTTATTAAAAGAGTTTACATTTCTTAATTGATCATGTGATAAATTCCAAAAATTATGTTAAGGATATTGTAAAAGAAGGAGAAAAGTATAAGAAAAACAAAAGAGTATATTAGTAATTTTTTTTCTCTCTTCAGTAATTTTATTTAGTTATTTGTTTATACATTTTTGTCTTTTTTGTATAAAAAAATAAAAAGAAAAGTGATAAGTAAATAAAAACATTTAAATAATATTTATCAATTTTTAAAAGAAAAAATATTTTTTTAGAAAAAGAATGTTTTTAATTGATTAAAAGAGATATTTTATCTATCTCTCTAAAGAAATGAAAAATATTTCGTTTTAATTAAGGGGTTATCCTGTTTCTAGTAATTAAGAAGAAAAAATAACTACAGAGGAATTTTTCCAATAATTAGGATAATTAATTAAAAAAGATAGGAAAATAATCTTTTAGTAAAAAAAATCAATTGGTCCAAGAATAATGCTGTCATGTCTGTGGTAGTCTGTGATTTGATGAATATGAGGAACTGTGTTTAAAATAAAATAGGGCAAATTAAGGTATTAGGCTTCAATGTTTAATCAGTAACAGTAAATTTTGGTCTAGCTCTTGAGTCAAAAACACCAAGAAGCTAAGATTGTAGTCTGAAGTAAGACCAACCTCCTTACTAGTTTGAAAAAAGTTTTTAAATTTTTTAGAGTTCAAGAAAATCATGTGATAAGCTTTAACTAAAAACTGAGCATTCCCCTTCTAACTATATAAACTATTTTATCAAAATACCCATGGGGAATTTTTTAATAAACCTTATGTATTCATCCAAAATCATAACTGTTTCAATTTGTGTTAATCTAATCTGAAAATTATTATATTGTAAAGTGGGAATGATAGGAAGAAATAGAAAAATTAATGAATAAACTCTTAATGGAAATAATAGCTAAAAGGAATCCTGTATTGTTTTAAAACTGAAGATACTTCTGTACTAATTTGGAATAAAATTATTTTAAATTGAACATTTGGAGTTACAAGAAGCAAAGCTAACCTGAAAAAACTAAACCTTGTAAATATAAAAGAAAGACTAGAAGAATGAAATCTATGGCAAAATAAGATATTGTTGATGTTCACATCTTTATATGCATTTACATTTATAAATATTCTTTCATAAGTGATAATTAGATAGTAATGAATAATTTTGTTTGAAGTTGTTTTGTCCAAACATGTTTTTTAAAATTTTGTCATAATATTAAGTATATGGGTCCTTTTCATTTCAAAAGAACAGGGAGGAAGATTTTAGTTCATCTTAAATTTTTTTATCTTTTATTATGAAATGTTGTTTTTCAAATTTAATTATTATAATAAGAGGATAACTCAGTTATAAGTGATTGATAATTATGTAATAAAATCAACAAAAATAATCTTATTTGCTTTATGAAATTACATTACTTGCATAGAATATGTGTTAGATTTAGAATTGTCATATTTATCATTTTTTTATTTTTTTATTTATTAGTTAATTTTATTAAATAATTATTAAAAAATAATAATTTCTGAAATCATTTTTTCTGTGTTTATGTCTTCATTTTTCCAGCTATCTGTTCTGTGAAATGGCAGTAAGTATTTGATTTCATTATAGCATTGCGATTTAAAGAATTTGTTAATTTGCCCAGTGAAACTATTTAATGTAAAATACATTAAACATATGTGTTTTCTTTTGTTTACTATCAGAGTCCTTGTGATCCTGAGTTAGTTCACAAGAAATAATGGTTAATTTATATAGATATAGGATATATGTTTGTGGTTGTACATCCATATTGTTTCTGGATGGTACAAATATAATGAACACCTTTAAAGTCATTTCACTACATTTAGATTTGAAATTAGTTTTATATCATCTGTTTATATATAGTATCATATGTCCAGAGCATTGATGATGATCAGCATTATATTTTGCATTTTTATATGCATTATTGTAACTTTAGTACTTAAATATATGCATGCAGATTATTGCTTTTATATTAGGCATTGGTTAGATGATGAGCCTAGATTTTATAGAGTATCTCTTAATTCCAGTCACAAGGGTTGACTGTTTATTATCTTATTCATGTTTAATGCTGATGATGTAGATTTGTTAATTATAATTTCTATATATTACTTATAATTTCTATTTTTATATTTGATGAATGACTATTTATTTTGTGGAGTGTATGGTGATTGCCATCTCCCCTCGATACTTCTTACATCGGTCCCATTACAGTGTTTATATAATACTAACATAGATAGGCTTATATATGCTTGTAATATTAATTTATCCATCTATCAATCATATCATCTGCTCTGAGGTATGATTCACAATCTTTTAAAAAGAACTTCTCTAAGCAGTTTCAAAATTTCAATAAATATATTTATTAGAAAATTATATAAAATGAATGCTAAAATAACTCTGAAAGTTTTAGAATAGGCTTCTTGTAGCAAAATTCTAAAAATTGCCAAAACCAATAGAAAAATCGATCATTATACAAAATCACAATTAATCCTGTTCAAATACATTTATTAGATAAAATTTGACAAATTGCTATCGATAAGTACTCATTTGATATTTATAGTGGAAAAAAATATTTTATTTATTACTTAACATTATATAAAAAAATTATATTGTGAGATAATAAAAATGGATTAGAGTTGTAAAAAAAAAAGATTAAATATTGTGTCCTTTAAAGTTGGCATTACATGAATGTAACGCATGAAGGTGTCATGAATATGAGATGAAAAACATTTTTAAGATGTGATAGGAAGGGGGGGGGGGCAAATAAGCCGGAAAAAGGACTAAGAATGCAAAATAGAAGTACAGTATTAAAAGGAATGTATGCAAAAAGTGCGTTTTTTGAAGGGAAAAAAAAAGATTATTAATTAGTCAAGCGTTGGTGGTCTAGTGGTTAGCATAGCTTCCTTCCAAGCAGCTGGTCCGGGTTCGCTTTCCGTTCAACGCATTTGACATATGAAAAAAAAGTAGATTAATTATAATGGATTATCATGCTTTTTTATTTATTTATAAATTCAGTCAACTATAAAAGTAGACCATTAAATTACAACAATATAACTTCTATTAATTTACTAGAAAAAAATAGGGATACTTACATTCTGGCAAAAATTAAATGCTTTTTTAAAAAAAGAGAGAGAGAGAGAGAATTAAAAAGTTAATTGTAAAGATATAATCTTGATATTTTTAACAGATTTTGATATAGAGATAAGAGAGAAAATGTAATTTCAAACAAGGTAATTAACACCATTTAAAGAGAAAACTATAGAGAAGATGAGAGATAATTATATAATGTGATACTCTGGGTCTGCTCTTTTGCTGATTAATGATGATATAATATGTATGTGCGTTTTTAACTAAGATAAGAATACTTTCTTAGCCTATATCACCATAATTTTGTGATCTGCTTATAGATGATAAAACTTCGTTAAAAAAAATAATTTTAAGCATAGATGGTACTTGATAGTCCCTTTATTGCTGTCCTTCGTGGTTTGGTTCAGTGGCACAGAGCAGACTTGGGAATTCAAGAACATGGATCTCAACTTCTTAAACTCACAGGCAATAAACTATTGGGATTTTTTTTTTTTACTGCATTGCTGAATAACTAAACCCCATTAATATATTTACATGATGTATTTACTAGAAAATAATAATTCAGATACAAATAATTTTATTAAAAAACAATTTTAATTAGAATTAAAAAAAAGTTTTTTTTCTATAAAAAAAACAAACAGCGCCACCCCTTCGCCATCAAAATAAAGAAATTAAAAAAAAAAAACTGATCAACAAACAATTTAAAATATTTGAGTATTTTGAATTGTTTTAAATTTTTTAGTATAGAAATATTACAATATATTTTTAATTATATTAGATCTGTTATTCTTTCAAATTTTGTATATGGAAAAGAAACTTGGTCTCTCCATTTATGAATTATAAGGATACTGGAAATATTTCATTTAAAAAGGCTTAATTATATTTTGAAAATGTGATGAAAAACCATCTAAATGTGATTATATTTAAGTGTTATTATAAAGGTATGTTTTTGTTGGACTGGGCATGAGAAGAGAAAAACAATAAACTTATTAAATAAAATTTTGTTGTGAATTTGAGTATGGTCTTAATTGAGAGCTAGAGCTTCTTTACATTATAAAGATTATCTTAAAGATATACTGAAGAGATCTGACATTAGTTGCTTTAACTGGAAATAAATGTTTGAGGATAGAATAGATTCAATTGGATAATCTGTTGTTTATCTATAAACAGACTAAAGGACCAGCATGTGATATGTCTGGTTATATTTGTGAATCATGGATTAAGTTGTGCAGTCATCATAAAATTCATCTTTAATTTTTGTTATTTATCTTTATACTTTTTTTTTTTGGAGTTAAAATTATCAATCTTTTTATGAATAACTACTAATGGCAGTGGTCAATATGGTTTAAGATTACATCTCAAAATAAATTTATTTAATTGTCTATACATTCTTTAGTTAACATAACATACTATTTATTTACATCGATATTAAGGCTGTGATCTGTTACCTGTATATATATATATATATATATATACATATATATATATATATATATATATATATATATATATATATATATATATTGGCTGCAGAAAGGAGTTTTGCTATTAACTGAAAGGAGACCCTTTGATTCCTCTTGGAGGCCTTAAAGGAACCAAGCAGGGCAAATTCCTAATGTCCACTCCATACGTTCTTGTCGTTGCAGCTGTTATTACTATGTGATTATTCATATAGTATACGAACATGGATGAGCTGCTCACCAACACGCATTATCCAGCGTGGTGAGTTTATTGGCTTTTTACCTCTGAGTTTAAGATCAAGAAACACCATGGTCTTTCTTCTCAGTGCCTGATAAGGCAGAATGAATGTTTGTGTAAATGATAAATATTTTCCCAATACATATATACAATTATGACAGACAAAAATAAAGCATGGCCCTTATTCCCAGGAGGCTGTAAAGTCACCAACCAAGGCAGCGGTTGGTGGCCGAAGGCCCCTGATTGTGGACCCAGGCTGCCATTTGATGATGACTTTTTATTTAGGTACTTACAACTGCAGATCACTTTCAAGTGAAGGAAGATTGCAAGAATTAGAAGAAGAACTATCTTATATTAAATGGGACATTATTGGACTTAGTGAAGTTAGAAGAAAAGGTGAAGAGACAATTGATTTAAAAAGTGGACATATACTCTATTATAAAGGCACAAATATTGGAAATACAAGTGGGGTAGGATTCATTATAAATAAAAAGTGGAAGAACAATATTGTGGAGATTGATGGTGTATCGGACAGAGTGGCAAGATTAGTTATACAACTTAATAGCAGATACCAAATGCAGATAATTCAGGTTTATGCCCCAACAAGTTCTCATAGTGATGAAGTAGTAGAATATTTTTATATGGATGTACAAAAGGCTTTTGATCAGAGTAAACACCATTTTAAAATTGTTATGGGAGACTTTAATGCTAGAATTGGTAAAAAAAAAAAAAAAAAAAAGAAAGATGAAAGTGCTGTGGGTAATTTTGGTTATGGTAATAGAAATGAGAGAGGACATAGACTTGTGGAGTTTGCAGAAAAAGAAAAACTTTATATTATGAATTCTTTTTTTTTGAGAAAAATGTTAAAAGGAAATGGACATGGAAGCATCCAAATGAAGGTACAGCAGAATTGGATTATATTTTGACTAACAGGAAATACATATTTCAAGATTGTAATGTTCTTAATAAATTTAACACAGGAAGTGATCATCGATTAGTAAGGTGTAAGATACGTGTTAATGTAAAACTAGAGAGACAAAAATTATTAAGAAAAACAATATTTACAGTTGATATTCCTAATCTTCAGAAACATTCTAATGAATTTAAATTAGAACTTACAAATCGGTTTCAAGTATTAGTAGATTTTGAACATGATTCAGATTTGAATGAAATTAATATGAAAATAACTGATACACTTTTGAAAACTGCAACAAAGATAGCTGGTAGAAAGAAACAGCAATTGACCAATAAAATTTCTACTGAGACTAGAGAATTTATGAAGAAAAGAAGGAATATGAAGATATACAAAAATGATGCATTAAAAAGAATTGAATATCTCGAATTTTGTAAAATGGTGCGGAAAAGAGTTGAAAATGATATAAGAAAGTATAACTGTGAACTAGCAAGGAAAGCTGTAGAAGAAAATAAAAGTCTTAAGAATGTAAAACAACATTTTGGTATTGGTAGGAAATTTATATCTGCAATAAGAAAAAAAGATGGAATTATTACTAAAAGGAGAGATGACATCATGAAATTGGTAGAAGATTTTTATCAAGAATTATATAGTAATAAAGAACAAGTACCTCCTATATCTATTACATCTTCCCAATTGCCCAGAATTTTAAATGAAGAAGTGAGACATGCAATTAAATGTATGAAGAAAGGAAAAGCTCCAGGTAATGATGGAATTATAATTGATATATTAAAAGAAGCAGGTGAAGAAATAGAAATTTTTTTAGCAAAGTTATATACCAAATGTCTAAATGATAAAGATGTACTGGATGATTGGAAGAATGCAGTAATAGTATTAATATTTAAAAAAGGTGATAAAGAAGATATTAGAAATTACAGACCTATCAGCCTTTTATCAGTTTTATATAAAATTTTTACCAAGATAATTACTACTCGTCTACAGAGAACATTGGATTTCCACCAACCAAGAAAACAAGCTGGATTTAAATGTGGTTTTAGTACAGTAGATCATATCCAGGTATTGAGAGAAGTTATAGAAAGGACAAATGAATATGAGTTGCCATTATGCTTAGGATTTGTAGATTATGAAAAGGCTTTTGATTCTATAAACATTTCTTCAGTGATTAAAGCATTAGATCATCAAGGTATAGATCCAGGATATTGTCATATTTTAAAGAATATTTATAAAAATGCAACAGCAACAATTAGATTACATAATAACACTGGGAAAGTCAACATTGAGAAAGGTGTAAGACAAGGTGACTCCATATCTCCAAAACTTTTTACAGCAGTGCTGCATGAAGTATTTTGTGGATTAAAATGGGAAACTAAAGGAGTGAAAGTAAATGGTGGTTATTTAAGTCATTTAGATTTCACAGATGATGTAGTTGTTTTTGCAAATAATGCTTCAGATTTGCAGGAAATGTTGCAGGAATTATCAGATGAAAGTAGGAAAGTAGGACTAAAGATAAATGTTAAAAAGACTAAAGTAATGTTTAATCGATTTGCTCAAAATATGAAAATAAAGATTGATTATGATGAATTAGAAGAAGTTAACAGTTATAAATACCTTGGTCAGATTATTAATACAGATGGAAACATAATGGAGGAAATTAATCATAGAATTAAACTTGGTTAGAGTGCTTTTGGTAAAAATAACTTGATACTAAAAGAAAATATGCCTATGTGTTTGAAAAGGAAGGTTTTTAACAAATGTGTTTTACCAGTTCTTACTTATGGATCTGAGACTTGGACACTTAATAGAAGAGAAATTCAGAGACTTCAGACCACTCAAAGAAGTATGGGGAGATGTATGTTGGGAGTAACAAGAAGAGATCGTAAATGCAATGTATGGGTAAGAGAACAAACAGGTGTTACTGACCTCATTGAAAAAATGAAAAGATTGAAGTGGAGTTGGGCTGGACATATTGTTAGAAGAGATGATAATAGATTGACAATTGAAATTTTACACTGGATTCCAAGAGATTGTAAAAGACCCAGAAAGAGACCACATGTGAGATGGATGGATGAAATAAGAAAGTGTGCAGGGGTGATGTGGAGAAGAGAAGCTAAAGATTGGAGAAGATGGATTAAACTTGGAGAGACCTTCATCCTGCAGTGAATTGATAGTGGTTGATAATGATGATGATATATATATTGTACCAACATTGTGTTGGCACAAAATAATTTTGTTTAAAAAAATTATTAAAATAAAAATCTTTTGTAAAAGAAACATAAAATTAAAAGTTTAAGAGTTCTTGAAATAAAAGTTACAATTAATTAATTAAAAGGAGGGAGGGGAAGTTTGCTGTAGAAATAAACTAAAAGTTTCATAAAAGAAGTAAAGAGTTTTTTTTTTATTATTAGTTAAAATATAAATAGTTTAAAAATATAAATCTCTTTTCATTCAAGTTTATTAGAATAAATTATACATGTGTGTAAATGTAAGCTTGTTAATAAAATATATAATAAATGCATGTATATGTGCGTGTTAAAATCATATTGAAAAAAAAACACATGAAAATGAATATTAAAATGAAATAAAGAAAAAATTTATTTAAAAACACAGCAATGGCTACTAATTAAATGATCTTTAAAAACATGCAATTAAGAGAATATCAAAGGAATTTCGACAACAGATATTGCCAGAGGATATCAAAAATGACAACACATTGTACATATAAATAGCCAATTTTTTTATCGGACAGTTAGTTGAGTTCATGTTAAGTCAAGTTAGTTGCATTAAAGTCGAGTTAGTGGCATCTGAGATAACAGCAGTACAATCTATCAGTGAATTATATCAGAATGCAGTGTTAAAACCTTGGAAAGCATATGACTTTCTCCAGCCTGAAGTCCGATGAAACATCCAACTACCAGATAAAAGTGATGCCTGTGTAACAACCTAAAGCTGCTCAATATCTAATTGTCTTAAAGAAATGCCTCAGAATAATCAGCATCAAATCTCCACAAGAAAACTTCAAATCTAACCGGTTAGAGATATCTCATTTAGAAGCAGCAAACAGCAAGATGTATCCACATTCAAAATCCTAGGTAATAACATTTTTCTTATACTCATTTATAAAGTTGCCATCGCATTCGTAAAGCCTCAAGAGTCTAGTTTAAGAACTCTATAGCACCCATAGATGAACTATTAATATGTGTGTTTAAAATGTTGTGTGTATTCATGTGCTAGTATATTAATTTCATTGTCTTTAAATTTTAAATATTATTTAATGCTTTCTCATAAGATATTGTAGTGTGCAGATTATATATGTGCGGGTGTTATATTAGTAAATAAGATTTATAAAATATTTAAAATTAGTTTAGTAAATGCCATAATTAAAATAAATTGTCTTTATAAACTAAAACTTTATTTTGTTGGTCAATTCTTTTCACCACTAATTGAAACTATATTTTGTTACTGATTACAAGTAGCTGAGCTAGTTAAGGGATTTTTCGAGCACTGGATTATGGGCCTATTGTCCAAACATGTTGGTCTTAGACTAGCTGGTGCCTGGGGTTTACTCTGAAACAAATAAAGTGTTTAGATAGTAGGGGTTTGAATCTAGCAGCTGACGTGGGCCACGATCTGGAGATGTGATCGTGTTATGTGTTGCATAGCTCAAGCTGATCATGGGTATTATTGACAGCTAAAGCTATCAATAATATTTTCCATTTTGCTTGAACATGCCGATTCATTCACGTAATATTTATAATTAAATAAAGTTATAAATGTATTATAAAATAAGGTTGAAACCAGCTAAACCATTTGCAGTGTAAGAAAGACCTTTTATTGGAACGAACCCGGTACAATATATATACACACAAAAATACACACAGGACATATATTTTAAAACATGTGGCATAGATTACTTCTTTTTTTTAATGTACTATTTGTTATATCTATACACTATTACTTTTCAGTTAGCCAGATACTGTTAAGAATATTATTTATAAAATTTTGTTTAAGCTTCTGCTGAAAAACATTGCATCAATATCAATTTTCATACTGGAAATCATATATTTTTCAATGTATAAAACAATCATTCTATTCATAGCATTTTTAATTAAAACTATATGCAATAAAAAAATAAATCCATCAATGTAGATATATTAAAAAGTCAATTCTAAGAATGTCTTGGATTATGTTGACAGATTTGATTTAATAAGAACAAAATGCATGCAAAACCATTGTTACAATTTTTGGTTAGAAAATATAAACTAAGACACTTTGTATAGATTTTCACATTTTAACACAAAATATACAATCATTCCGAGTAAGAACCATTTGTCAAACACAAAATGTCCAACTGTGCATGACATTCATATCAGTTCTTTAGTCTTCAAGTGTAATTGTTAGCCAACATGAATATGAATATACGCATTGCAGAGGACAATTTATCTATTTGCTCAACATTTTCATCAGATATTTAAGGCTGACTTAGTTTATTTTTTGTGCTCCACATAGTTTCTATAAATTTCTTAAAGCAAGAAAACATGTATTGTTATTCTTGATAGCAATATTTTGTTAGAAAATATTGCATATTTTCCTAAATGTTTGCTTTTTTTTTCTGTTGCCTCATGACCATCAAAAAAGGGGAAAAAAGATCAGATAATCATGGTATTGTGTCTTGCCATATATTAGAATTTAGATAAAACTTAAATTTTAATTTTAAGATGAATATTGAACATTTTTTCTACAATTTATGATTTAATTTTTATTTTTGATTGCAGTTTGTTAAGATAATGTATGCAGTTAATTGTTCTAGAGTAATTTTTTACAAAAAAAACATATATTCCGAGAGCATTAAATAATAATTTTAAGTTGCAATAGAAAGTTCAGAAATGTGTTTTAATATCAATTTTGATAGTATGTATCCTCACATATATTAAAACATAATGAAATATATACAATTGCTATATATATGGGCGTGTAGACAATGTTGATATTATTATAATTTACTATAACATGCTAAATTTCTTGCATAGCAGTGAGATGTGGGTTCTTTCATAAAGTCATAAGATACTGAAAATATGTTTTCAAAACATAAGATCAGTCATTTTATTCTTCAGTTCACTTTATTAGATATGAAATATGAAGTAAATTAATAGTTACAGACTTCATAAAAATTATTTTATGATGAATTTGTGTATAGTTTTTGTGTAAGAGGTTACCTTAAAGACATTTTAAACAAATATAATATCAAGTACTTTTATTGACTGATGATGTAATACTGTAGAAAGTTGCAATTAAACAAAATGTTGAATTTTTAATGAAAATTATAGTAGTAGTTAGAAAGACAGTATATCACAAAATGTCAAGTAAACAGGCTAAAAAATATGGACATGATTTATGTGGGTGTGTTGGTGCTTCGATGTTTGATCTGAGTTAGACATTGTGACAGTCATTAATTTTTTTAATTTTTAGTATTCTACATTTAGAATGGCCATACTTAATTATGATTAGCTGCTAAGGAGTAATAATGATTGTATAACATGTTTAAAAAACCTTTGGTAATTTACATTAAATGATTTTTCTAAACCACTTTTATAGAAAATAATTATCTTAAATAAACCTAGGATAAAATGAATTTAAAATATTTATTAAAACAATGAATCTTATATTAAGTAGATCTAATTATTATAATAAAGTAAATAACTGATAAAATGCTCTATATAGTTTAAAAATTAATTAAGTGGTAGATTTTAAAAGCAAATGTTCATGGAATAAATTCCTAATTTAATCTGTCACTTTGGTGTTTAAATATCAGATCATTTTCTGAGCACTTTGCCATTTGATTAATTAAAAATGAAAAAAGCTACTAAAATACTTGTAAGTAGAAAATGTTTTTAAAACTTGCGAATATATAACAAAAAAAGATATTCTTGAAGGATTTTTTCTTGCAACTTTGCCATCTGTTTGGATGATTGGATGACATTAGATAAATAAAGTAAATAATTATACTGAGGGTTATTTTCTTAATTTTTTTTTTTTTTACAAAATATTCTATTGTCATTAAATGACTTAATTTTTTATGAATAATTTAAAAAATTACTATAGAAGTAACTTATAAAAAATAAAAAACCACAGCTAGTTATATATTTTTTTAATCTTGATTTACAAACCTCTTGTTTAATACTCAAATTTGGTCTGTTTTTTTTTTTTTTTGTCTTCTTCGCTCTAATAATCTTCATAAGTAATGCCTGTATGGTTTTTTTTTTTTGTTCTTATTGTTTTTGTTCTGTTACATCATGGTTTTTTTAAAGCTTCTAAGAAGCAATGTACAAGATGCTGGTTATAACTGTACAGTCAGTAAAATATCTCAAACTGTATGGGAGAAAACAGTCATAAATTCCTATATATTATGTTTAAAATTTTATGAATAACTATAATGTTACTGATACAAATTTGATGAGTCTGTTTTCATTATTCAGGATCACCTGATAATAATAACAAAATTAACTAAGACTACATGTTATGTGATAAAACATATGAAATCTTCCATTTAGCAATAAATAACTTCAATATTTTTTTTATTATTCAGAATATTTTTTCATTTTATTTTAAAATTTTTGTTGTAGATTGTTTTCATTATAATCTTTCAAATTTTAACTAGTTGCAGATATATTATTTAATTCACAAAACATATATATTTAGAAATAATTCCTTCACATGTAACCACAAATGCAGTATCAAGTAATAATTTAACACTAAAATTCACATTGCTAGTTTTTAATTACTTTAAAACAAATTTTTATTATGCTAAAAAAAATTTTAATCTACATTTATGAAAAATTTTGTTTGAATTCAAGTAGCAACATGAGATAGACTAGTATAATATTTATAGATTACAAGTAATATATTATTTACATACATAGCATTGACATAAAAAAATAATAATAGTAAATGAAGAAAAACAAAAAATTATGGTGGTATTGGGAGAGTAACCAGACTCCATGTTTCATTAAGAATGTTTGGTGGGGCCGGTGCCTGATCTCTGTTTAATTTTTGAGACTTTATTGAAAAACAGTGATTGTAATTTCTTAGATGTAGGATTGAAGCAAAGATGGCATCTTATGAACCAAAGGGTATACATAAGGGAAAAGGCCTCTTTTTATACTATCAATAAAAGTAAGACTAAAAGAAATATGATATTTAGTAATTGACTCAGTGGTGTTTTTATATAGGAGAAGAGCAGGATACTGGATTAGAAAATGGTGTATTGTTTCTTCAGACTGATGACAATGAGAGCAAACTAGATCAATGTTAGTAAATGACTTTCTCTGTGATAAGAAATGACTAGTAGGTAGAGCCTCCAAATTTAATTTTAGTAATAAAATCCAAGATATTTTGACTCTAGGTATCAGAATGTGAAATTTTTGATTATTTGTTTATTAGTGATGTTAAGAATGGATGGAGAAGGATGAAGTTTGATAGTCACATGCACCATATTGTACATCTCCCAAAAGTTTATTTTTCTGGAGAATGTCTGAACATCAATGTCAATACAAACAGCTATGTATTTGATTACAGAATGAAAAAAAATAACTTTACAAGGTGGAGGTGTATTGGTAGGATTGACTAGAGTAAATTTCATAGTGTTTGGATAAACTGAAATGAATTTAGAAATAGTATTAAATGATCTCTGAAATGTGTATTGAGTGGAGGGAGAGATCTATCTGGTCATGCTTTTGTAAGGTTCTAATACTGATTTCTACCACTCTTTTATTCCAAAATAGTTTTGAACAAATCAAATTGATCTTCTTGAAAGCATTGGTATAGTTGGCAATTGTCATATAGTAAGTCACCTTTGGAAAAATCAAAATGTTAATGAGCAATACTTTTGCATGGAGCAAAAGGTACACTTTAGAAAGGGATTTAGTTATATTTTCAGCATGGAATTCTGAAAGGATGTTTTTGTAGCAGTCATAGATTTGTAAATGGGAAATCCAAGAAAGTTATGAATTGGTGCAGTGAATGGAAAAGGCACACCCTTACCAATGATGATACTCCATGTGGAAGATATATTTAAGGTTAAACTGAAGTCTATATTGAGCCATATAATTTTCCAGAATAGCAATAAGTGAAGGTAAGTACTTCTTGAAGAGAAGGAGTACAAGAAGATCATCCATGAATGACATATGCTTAACCGTTTTATCAATCAATGGAACATATACACTAGGCAATTTTCTCTCTCTTTCCAGAATCACCAGGTTTATTTAAGTTATAAAAAATAATGCTTTCAATGGTGAGCCTTGCAGAATAGAGTTATGGGATTTGAATCCATATGTAATTTTTCCATTAAGAATGATAAAAATTTTCCTATTCGTTAGAAGATTGGCTAAAATATAGATAATTGGAATGAAAATTTTATGCAATTTTAATAATTCAATAAGAACATTTATATGGATAGAATCAAAAGTTGAAGCAATTCTAGTTGTATTACTATGAGACCTGCTTTTTTAACAAATCTTACTTGATCGATGACAAGTTTAAAAAGGGTGATAGCATCCAAGGTGGAAGCTCCCTTTTTCATAAACTGAAAATAATAGGCTGTATCATATCCTTAATAATTGATTCAATGGCCTTGATAAGTATAGGTGACAGAAATAGGATGAAGATTATTAAGAGGAGATGAGATAGTATTTTTCTTGAGAAACAGAACTAAGGAAACTGGATACAACCCTTCAGTATAATGAAATTGGCTGGAAAGAAAAGTCTATCATGTTCATAATCATTGGTACTGCAAAGAAACTCATATGCATGAGAAGGTATTTAGAAATCACATGAGGACCAGGGTGAATGTTCTCAGAAAAAAATTTCAGCTTAAGCATTATATCAGACTTTGTGATACCATGACCCTGATTATCTTCACTGAAAGCAGAAACAAGTGGTTCTTGGCAACTGACATTTTGCAACTTAGATTTAAAATCATAGGAAGTAGCAGATAACATGTTAAGACCTGTGATGAGATAGTTGTCTATTATAATTGAGGATGGGACTGACTTTTTATTTCTGTAAGATAAAACCCAGCGGATGTAGTCTTTCAACCAATTTTGAGATTAAGCCAGAAAGATTTTAGTCTTTTTAATAGAGATACTCAGCCAAGATAGATTGGGTATGTTTATATTAATGCTTAAGAGACATAATTGAAGGAATAGAAGCAGGGTCACAGGAAGTGGCTTTCAACTTGAAATTAATAGCATCAAGGTTCTTAACTAAAGCTGTGGTTTTTGCTAGTGTAGTGTCTAATGACTAATTGGATAATATCGATAAACAAAAACCAAGGTACGGTAGGTGGTTGAGAAAGAATGTCTATCTTTTTAAAATAAATATAAATTTCCAAGATTACTGTCTCTGGAGATGTTACTCTCAGTAATGCTGTTATTCTATTTTTGTAGCTAAGAATTATTACATATAAATAACTATCTACAACTGTAATTGCAGACAATTATTTTTTAAAGTATTTTTTTTTTTTTTATTTATTAAAAAGGAAGTTGGATTAGTTTACTTTCAGAAATATATATAAACACATGATAATATTATTGTTTACATGACTAAAATATAGCAAATGTTCCTATGAGTTTTTAAAATGGTTGATGATTCAATAAAGTACTAATTATAATCTTCTTAATTTAATTCACCATTAACATTTAGTACTAAATTAATCATAATTATTTTTTCTTTTTTTCTCTGTATATTTTATTTATTATCTTCATTCACTTAGGTTAACACAAGACCCAATCTAGATTAACACAAGACCCAGTCATTGTGTCATGCTATTGTTCATCTCTCTACATGAATTATGACATCGGCATTATGTGTGCTACCATATTTCATCTTTATTTACATGTACATCAATTTTAGCTCCAATGTCTTCTTTGTTTTCTAACTTGTTATTTTTTATCTTTTTCTTTTAGTTTTTTTTTTTTTGCTTTCTGAAGTTAGAATAGCCATATAATTAATAAATTAATAAACTCACTCTAGCAATTTGAGGATAATTGGAAGGATACATTTTTACCGAATTTAAACTACAAAAACAGTGGCTTAATCTATCTGATTGACTCTATATTTAATCAATTTTTTTTATTTATTTATGTACAGATTTTATAATAGTCATTAACTTTTCAATCTATAGCCCCCCCCCCGTCTATTAATGTGAAATGCTTCTTGTTATCAAAAACGGAATTAATAAAACAAATGCAATATTAACTTTTTATATGTGTTTTCATCTTTGTGATCATCACTCTTATTGCATCTTTTATTTCTCCACTTTCTATTAATTCCAAATTGCTGTTAAGGCATAAAAATCTCTAACTATTATAAATACTTTTATCTAACATTGTCAATATCACTTTATCTGGACTTACATTTAGATTTAATCTAAAATTCTCATATTTTAATGCATCAGATCTTTTGGTACTTACATATTACACCTAATGCTCGTGTTTGCGATGGTCGAATGCTATACCTTTCTTCAGTGGGGGGCCAAGGACGATGTTTGCGATGGCAGAATGGCGTATTTAAAAGTCAAATCTTAACAAATACGAAAAGTATAAACTTGTACACAAAATAGTAAGCTCATTATGATACTAAATAAAAACAGATATTTGTGACTTTTCAATATAGCATTCTGCTGTTGCACCCCCGCCCCCACTGGAAAAAGGTGTGGCATCCTGCCGTTGCTAACACGGTTAGCAGATCTAATATGTAGGTACTGATCTTTTCTCTAAAGAAATTATAACTGTTGAAAAAAAATTGCTTGCGCCAACTCCTAAATCATAAATTATTTTGCAAATACCCCCCCCCCCAACTGTCAGTAATATCACTGGAATTTCATTAATTTCTTGTGCATTTTGCTATATTTAATTTTATTTATAGTTTTTATAACTTCATTATTCATTATTGCATGATCTAATTTATTTCTATCTACATCAATTCTTTTTAAAAGTATAGTATATATACTTCAAGCTGGATGTAATTAGAGGGAATTGGAACCCAGACTTTCAAGCTCCTTTAATCACCAACTTTGAGTGGATGATTAAAGAGGGCTTGAAAGTCTGGGTTCAAATCCCCTCTAATTAATCAATTATTTTTATAAGAATCCAGATTTTATTGTTTTTGCCAAACAAATCATTTATATCTTCTTACCATCTTCTCAATACTTCTATTCATTTGCCATTTTTTATTTCACTTATTGTTTTTACTTCTGCTTTTAATTGTTTTAAATTAAAGTTATATGCGTTGTCACGCATTCATAAGAAAAGCTGCAAATTGAATGAAAATTAATATAAATTTAAAATGGAAGCTAAGCGCTTTCGAGGGGAATAGATGGTAGAATTTAATGTTAATATAAAGAAAGTAATAAATTAAAAACAATATATATATATATTAAAACAAAAAAATTTAAATAATATTTTTTATAGATTATTAAATAACTGAATTGAAATACAGATTATGTAAGTAAAATAAATATTATTTACTAATTGAATAAATCAAGTAATAAGAATATTTAAAATAAAAAAATTAATAAAAGAAACTATATAATAAAAAATGAGGCTGGAAAAATGATTATATTATTGAATTAATTAATAAATTAAACTGAGAGAAAATTGTGAAAAGAATAAAAAAAAATTGTCACAGGTCTCAAATTATTTTTTCAACTTTTTTTTTTTACTATTTATATTAATCATCTACTACCCCCCCCCCCCATCTTATTTAAATTTTTATTATAAAATTATTCCATGATTTGGTTAATATTTATTTAAAGTAGTTTTTTATATTTATTTTAAAATGAAATGAAAGGCTGAAGAGTTGTGGGTTGAAGTAGTTTAAAGCCTGTACCATTAAAGTATGAAGATTGGCTATCTTAATATAAAGCTGAGCACTGATTATATATATGTGTGAGAATAGCAATCTAGACCAACTGATGATTGCTGAAATAGCATGAAATACGTATATTGGTGATTATTTATCTTTTCAACGTGTGTGATCAGGTGGGTCAGCAATATGAGATAGCACTTAGAGTAGTGGGTCGTGTGAAAGTCTGAGTTCGAATCCTGCATATATTACATATATAAATGGAGGTTAAGCCTGTACAATGTATTATATTTATTTTATTAACTATCATTTTAATAAAGATGAAATTGATCACTTTTACTGATGACATAATAGTGTTCCCAGATATGATGAAAGAGTTTTAAAAAATGTCAGATAAGGTTACTGAAAACCATAGAAAGTTTGGAATGAAAGCAAGGTCATCTAAAGTAATGATTATAGATGTAGCCTGAGTGATCTAATGTAATAGTAATACGGTGGATGCAAAAAACTTAAGCTGAGAAAAAACAACTTTTGATCATTTGATTACAGCTATTGTGCTCACAGCTTGTCTATTGAAATTTCAAATTACACCCTAAACTTCAGCTATACAATGATTATTATAAATGAAATTGATAAAATATTAAGAATGACAATTGCACAAAAAACTTTGGAATAGAATAACATTTTGAAGTATTTACAAACTTTATCGTCTGATTTGTTCTAATAGTAATAAAGATATAGGAATAAGAATATGGTCAAAGATGATTTTAGTAAAAATGTAAAAATATTTTATTATACATTCAAGTAGAAATTAAAGTAAAAGTTTGTTAGATGTTTTGTTTAAAGTTTGTTTTTAATAAAACGGAGTCTTAGATGATTATTAAAAGAGATGTGAAAATATTAGTGTCATTTGTCTTATGTATTTAGAAAAAATAAAAATGACAAGTTGAAAAGTATTATACTTGCAAAATTGATGAGAAAACAGTAAATGAAAAAGATTATTAAGAAAATTTATAAAGTAAAAGAGAAATTTGGCTGGGCATATACTTAATGAATTGTAAAAGATATATTAAAAAGGTATGTGGAAGATAAGATGAACAAGGATAGATGAAGAAAGTAATTATGTGATGATCTAAAAGAGAGAATTAGTTTGGAATGTCTAAAAGGTAGAACAATGGAAATAAAGACTAGGAGAGAATTGTCAGCTAAATGCATAAAATATGCCTTTTTGACAATTATATTGTTGTTCACGTATATACATAATATATATAAAGAGTTTGGAAAAAATAATACCATTTGAATAAATTTAAAGTTTTCAGATTTAATTTTAATTAATGTTTGGTTGAATGAAGTAATGTTGTTGCAAAGATGATTTTTAATAAATTTATTGATCTCTTTTATTGATTAGTTTAGACTTTCATTAATGGCAGTAGACAGTAATTAATCAATATTAGAAGTTGATGCAGGGATAAAACTAGAAAATCTTATGATTAATAAATAATAGTTTCCAAAATTAAAAATGTATACTTGACATTCTTAAGTAAATTATTAAACCAGTTGAACTATTTGTTCTGTTTTTTTGGGGTTGTTTTTTTTTTAAAAAAAAAAAAAAAAATGTTTTTAACTTTTTAAAATTTAAATTTGGAAATAATGGATTTTTACTTTATCAAATATGCATTGATAGTTTTTTTTTTTCTTTTTTAATTAAATTATTACGTAAAACAGTTTTTTTAAATAATAATAATTATATAACCAATTATTTCAAATATATTCCATTTTAATAATTAATTTAATTATATTAGTTTATTTTTATGTTTATTAAAATTATATTAGTTGTGCATAGAAATATTGCCAAATTTATAGTATGGAAATGAAACATGGATCCATGTCATTATAATCTAAAGGCAATGGAAAGTTTGTATTTACTTACAGATACTTTCTAATATTATGAAATAGTATGACAAGATTGAAAGCAGTTGTTATATTTTTTAACTTGATGGGTATGACAATACTATAGTAATGGCACATTTTAATGTAGTGGTCATGAGATATGAAAGAAATGGTAATAGGGTCTCTAATGATGTATTTTATGTAGAACTTGAATATTGTTTTTTTTTAAATGGCAAACACCATTTGCATTATGAAGATTATCTCAAAGATATTCTAAGAGAGTATGGGAACTATAATTGAGCAAGATGTTGAAATCTTTCAGAGAAACAAATTTAAATATTTTGCAAGATGTCATATAAACAGACTTTCAGATTAGGGTGCAGTTATGCCAGCATATTTAACTACTTTTGTTTTTATTCTCATTTTTTTCTCCATCCTATTTATTGATTTATTATCTTAGGAAAGAAAAAGTTCCTATCTCTATATTTGAATTATCTTTTTTTCTTTTCTATTTCATATCATATTGCCATACAATATTAATTCCTTTTCACTTTACATTATTTTGTTTATAAGTTTGTGATATTCTTGATAAAGACTATATAAATAATTAAAACATTGTATGTTTTAATTATTTAAGTTGATTCAGATAATAAATTCAAGTTGTTTTTTTTTCATATGTCATAGCATCAGCCGGGATGTGAACCCACAACCGTCTACAACCAACTACTGGCTTGCAAGGCCACTGTGATAACATCTCGGCTAACAACGCTTGACTAATAAATTCAAGTTTTAGCAAGAAATTGGAATTTGTGTAATATGTTAATTTGAATTTTCTGGATCAAATTTAACATAATTCTTTTAAGTTTTCTGTAAGAAAACTTCTTAAGACCTTTTTAATATTTTTCCAGTATACACAATAAAAATATTATCTAATTTTACTTTTGATATAATAATTACTTGTTATAATTTTTGTGGTTTTTTTATCTATTTAAGTAAAGATCCTCATGACTTTTTGTTTAACATATCCCCTTTTATGTTCCCAATCTTGGGTGCAAATCCACACAAAACTTATAAATTTTTTAAAGTATCTAGGATTTCCAAGAAAATTTGGATTTTTTTTTTTTAGTCCAGACCTTAGTCAACTGAGTTAGTAATCAAATGGTTGCTCAGTAAATAATTGTTCAGCTATTCTTATCTAAAGATAAAGCAGAAGAAAATCTCTCATCATATGGTAGTTTACTAGTCTGGAGAATATTGTCTTTTCCTTTACTATTTATAACAATCTTCCCTTGCAATGAATAATTAAAAAATTGCTTTTCCTGCATGTATATGTATTGCACATGCTCTTATATAAAGTCATATTTACTCAAACATTAACAATGACTACTGGTAAATGTCAAACTTTGATAAATATCACATCTCATTCTTACATTAAAGTTATAAATCTATCAGTAACTTTAGTGGAGATCTAATAAATACTTCAGAATCAATATAATCATTATAATAAATATAGATTTAAATTCATGGATCCTTTTTGTAAGTTGCACAACTAGTCATCTATGTGAAACATATGCATATTATAACAGTTAATGAATTGTTGTAAATGAATTAATCAATTATTTTGTAGGATTTGCTTACATTTATATTAATGCCACAAAAATTAAACCTTTGAATTGCATAATTTCATTTTAAAATAGTAAAAAAATCACTTGATTTCATCATGTGACTTTAGCTTATACATTGTTCCTTATAGCAGAAGCATTTTTCACCATTTCAATGCCACTTACTGTAAGCTTTAGTAAGTAATAATAGATAGCAGATAATAGTTTTTATTAATCCCTTCCCTGTGCTAGTTTGGGGATATTGGATAAGAGAATACCGGTTAGGGATTAATAAATAGTAAGTAGTATGGAAATGGTGGGAAATGATACTTAATTTTACTCATATCTTTTTTCTCTCAATCCTTTCACCTATCTGTTGGTCAATCATGATGCATATTTCTTTAAAATATGGCTTTTAATATTTTTATACATATTTTAATTTTTTTACCATATTTGATCTTAGTTTGTTGTGTTTATCATAATGATCATACATGAAATTCATTCTTAGGCTTCTTTAAACTTATGTATTTTATCTATGAGTATGCAAATCTAAATCTTTGAACAACTTTTCCAGCTACTTAATCATAATATACAAATGGGGCATGTATTATTAAGTATTTGAATAATATGTTCAAATTTGAGCAATTTCAACAGTTTGATTTCTATTAATCTCTGTCCATTATTAATATATATCATTACCTTGGGGGCACATTATTAATACCTTTATTAAATATAATTATTATTATTTTTTAATATTTTAGCTTTTTTTTGTTTTTCCCAGATCCTTTATCTGCAGAAGTTTTTTTGGGACAGGAAAAGTTTTATTTTTGTATAACCTTCTATTAAATTATTTCAAAACTATATTAAGATCACAATAATGATGAATTATTTCATAAACAATGTTGTTCTTAAAAAATGTCAACTGTTTGTGCTTCTTTTAACTTTCTAAAACCGTACTTTCATACATATTAAATCTTCATTATAAATGCTTATCATCTGAGCACTTTTTCATGTCTACATTTAGTATTGCTGACTTCAACAAAACTTGTAAAACTTAATTTGTTTTTTCCATCTTATAGCTTTTCTTCTTCATCTCATACAACATTTTAGATTTAATTAATCTATACTGTTTAGTTTTTTTTTAAAAAAAAACAATAGATTTTTTTTTTTTTCCATATGTCATAGCATCGGCCGGGACGCGAACCCACAACCGTCTGCAACCAACTACTTGCTTGCTTGGCGGCTGCGATACCTCTCGGCTAACAACGCAAGAGTAGATTTTTTTATTTTTCTAGGCTGTAATCTCATTTTCCACATCACTATACATAACTTATAGCTTCTTAATATTTTTATTATATAAAATTATTTAAAACTTCTTTATAATAAATTGTCTATGGTTTATTTAAATTAAATTGATGATTTAAATATTTTCTTTTTTCGTAACAGCTAAATATATATATAGCTTAAGTATAATTTGAATTTTTTCATATAAGTTGTTGCACAGATTATTACTTGTATGTGATGAGAAACTATTCTTTGACAACCATTTGTTTATCACAACATCAAATTTTTATATGACTTGATTCTTTATTAAATGTTTTATTATAATATATGGGTAAACATTTTTCATGCTTAGTACAGAAAAGCTAAATTTCTATTAAACAATTTTATTCACGTGCATGTTTTCAACTGCCAAGGTCAAACTCATAGTTCTCATAATTTGCAGATGTAGCATTTAAATAAGATCAAAATTATGTAAATAGCTAATTTATATATTTCTACTGTTAGACAATGCAACACTGAATTCTTTTTTATTAATAATATGAGGGTTTTTGGAAATAAACCATGCCTTTTAATTTTGTGCTTGCGATCATTATGTTCAGAGCATTTTATTTTTCACTAAATGAAATTTAATAATCTTGTGGTTCAAATTCTGAATTTTTTTGTTAAATGTTAAATACCAATAGATAACTGATCCTTACTTATATATAATTATTTCACTCACATATCTCAGAACATTACCAGAAAATATTTTTTGGTGTTGTTGTGATGGCAGAGCATGAAATAATTTGTGTGTTTGTGTGTTATTTGTTATTTTTTATGTCAAACAAGTAGGATTAAGAAATTAAACATTAGCCTAAGTTTTTTTCCCAACAGGGTTTTTATTATTTAAAAATACAGTAATGTAAAATTGGTATTATTTTTTTATTTAGTTTTTTACTACAAAATAAAAAAATATTATAAAATTAATAAAATTCTTAATTTTTGGAATTATATTCTGAGTTTCATTTCTTTTAATATGCATTTTTCAGTATTCTGTTTTATGGTATTTTTTCTTATATATTAATTCAGTTTATTCTTTTTTATTTCCATCAAACTCATGTTTGTAGCAATTCACATCTTCTGTTTTTTTTTTTTTAGTATTTATAATAGCTGAATTAAATTTTAAATTAATTTCTGACGTTTGATTTCAATGAAGATTTTATTGGATTTTAATTTTTACTTAATTTTAATTTTCTATTAAGAATAAAGATGGCAAATTGGACCTCAGTTTTTATTGCCACAACAGTTCATGAACATGATCAAACTTCTCATTTTTATTCAATAAGTAAAATAAGTCTTTATATAATATTGGAATCTGTGTAAGGATAATGTATGATAGTGCTGTTTAAACATAATATTGACATACTTCATTATTATATTTTATTAAAGAAATAGCTTTTACCATTCAGAACATTTTTCACATACATCATAAATACTTGGATGAAATCAAATTATGCTCATTCCTTTAAGTTAATATTCATATTGCCAGAGATCGAAATTATACTTTACATTAACTTAAATTGTTCATGTGAGTAAAAATAATTAGATGTTTTTTACTCTATACATAGATGAACTATATCAGAAAAAATCTTGTATTGGACTTGGTTTTCTTCATAAGTTCTTGTCTTAGTTTAATCTTACTGATGGAACTTTATCCAAATCCTCTGGTAATTTTTTTTAATAATGTTTTAGTCAGTTAGTTTTAGCTACTTTTATCTGTCATTTTTGGCAAACAATTCTATAACTATTTTTCATCTACCTGGAAATATGATTCTGTGTAATTTTAAACAATTGTTGTTGTTTTTTATCAGTTGTAATTGTATATTTATTTTTTGTGTATGATTCTGCTTATCATTAATTAATTGATTCCACCACAATCTTTTTTTTTAAATAAATTATATTTAGGAAAAAAATATTTTACTAGAATTATATATATAATCATTATCATTATCATAATTTTCAACCACTATTGATCCACTGCAGGATAAAGATCTTTCCAAGTCTAATCCAGTTTCTCAATTTCTAGCCTCTCTTCTCCATATCACACCAGCAAACATTCTTATTTCAGCCATCTCACATGTGATCTTTTTCTAGGTCTTTTACAATTTCTTGGAATTCAGTTGAAGTCTTAACTTTCTATCTATTATTATTTCAAACATTATATCCAATGCAACTCCATTTTCAGTCTCTTAATTTCTTTAGCAGTGTTAGTGATACCTATTTGTTTTCTTACCCATATATTTTATTTTTAATCTCTTCTTGTTGCTCCTAACATATTTTCCCATACTTTATTGAATACTCTGAAGTCTCTGTATTGCTCTTCCATTATATTCAAATCTTTGATTCATAAATAAGAACTAATAAGTTATCAGCCAACATAGCACAAGGTGGCCATTGGCAATGGTGCTAAGAGTCCCTGGATTGCATACCCAGACTGTCATTCAGTAATGACCTTTTATTCAGGTACTTATAACTTCAGATCATTTTTAGGTGAAGTAAGATCACATAAATTGGAAAACAAATTGTTTAATATTAAAAGAATATTTTGGACTTTGTGAAGTTAGAAGAAATGTGAAGAGACAATTGATTTAAAAGTGGAACACTCTTTATTATAAAGGTACAAATATTGGATATATAAATGGAGTTGGATTCATTATAAATAAAAAATGGAAGAATAATTTTCTGATGGTTGATAGTGTATCAGAGAGATTGGAAAAATTGATTATTTAACTTAATGGAATATACCAAATGCAAATAATTCACGTTTATGCTCCAACAAGTTCTCATAGTGATAAAAAAGTGGAGGATTTTTATATGAATGTACAAAAGGCTTTTTATCAGATAAAACAATATTTTAAAATTGTCACGAGAAACTTTAATGTTAGAATTGGTAAATGTTTGAAAGATGAAAGTGGGGTAAATTCTGTTACGATGTTATAAATGAGAGTGGACATTGACTTGAGTTCACGGAAAAAGAAAAACTTTATAATATGAATTACTTACTCTCTTTAAAAAAATCTAAATAAAAATAGATAAGGAAACATTAAATTGAAGATATAGCCGAAATAATTTATGTTTTGATTCAGAAAATTTGTATTTCAAGATTGTAATGTTGTTAATAGATTTAACAAAGGAAATGATAATCGTTAGTGACATTTGTTAATGAAAAACTAAAGAGATAAAAATTATCCAGGTAAATATTATTTACTATTGATATTCCTAACTTTCAGAAACATTCTAATGAATTTAAATTAGAACTTGCAAATCACTCTATTAACAACTGCAGCAAGGATGTCTTATACAAAAAAGTAGAAATTTATAAATAAATTTTTTACTGAGACAAGACAGTATATTAAGAAAAGAAAGAATATGAAAATTTATATAAATGATCCCTTAAAGTTTTGCAAAATGGTATAAAAAAGAATTAATAATGATATAAGAAAATATAATTATGAATTAATAAAAAAAATTAGAGAATAGAATAAAAGTATCAAAAGTCTAAAATAACATCTTGATAGTGATAGGAAACTTATTTCTGCAATGAGAAGAAAAGACTGAATTATTACTTTAAAAAAAAATAATGTGATAACAGAACATCTGCCCAGCAGTTTAAAGGAAGAAGTGAGATATATAATTAAATCTTTGCTTTGAAGGAAAAAATCTCCAGCAAATTATGGGGTTGTAATCATTATTTTAATAAAGCAGATGAAATAGAAAAATTGTTGCAAAGTTATATACCAATAGTCTAAATGATAAAGATATATCAGATGATTTGTATAATGCAGTAGTAATATTGGTATATAAGAAAAGTGATAAAGATGATATTAGAAATTGTGGCCTATCAGTCTTTTATCAAATTTGTACAAATTTTTTACTAAAATAATTACAACTCATCTATGGTGAACTTTGGATTTTAAACAACCAAAATAACAAGCCAAATTTAAAAGTGATTTAAGCACAGTGGATCACTTTCAATTATTGAGAGAATTTATAGAAAAGACCAGTGAATATGAATTACCACTGTGCTTTGAATTTGTAGATTATGAAAAAGCATTTGATTCTATAAGCCAGTGGTCTTCAACCTTTTCACACCTGTGGACCGGTAAAAATAAGGATAAGGTTCCGCAGGCCAGCAAAAATAAGGATAAGATTTCGCAAACCGGCAGAAGTCTATATATAAATTTTTTTAAAGATAAGCATAATTGTTATAACTGATCAAAACAACAATGTTAAATATATAAGATAAAGTTTTTTATATATATATATGGAGTTTATATAATAAAAAACTTTTTTTTAAATTTTTTTAGAAAAGTAATAAAAAATTTAATTCTACCCCCCCCCCCCATAAACATCCGTGATAACTAGAAAAACAAATTAATTTATGAATGATTGATTAGATTTTGTTTTAGTTCTGTTTTCTTTTTTTTTTAATTGGGTAAAAATGAGATGAAAAAATAAATAAAAATTGGCTATATTAATTAAAAGTTTAAACTCTTATTATTTATTATTACAAACTTTTTACTGCCTGTCTAGCACGCGGACCTGCAGAAAAGTTCCGCAGCCCAGCACCAGGCCACGGACCAAGGGTTGAAGAACACTGCTATAAGCATTTCTACAGAGATTAAAACACCAGTTCATTAAAATATAGATTCAGGAAACTGTCATATTCTGAAGGATATTTATGAGAATACAACAGTACTGATTAGATTAACATTGAGAAAATTGTATGACAGGATGATTTTATATCTCCAAAACCTTTTACATCAGTTTTACAATAAGTATTTTGGGATTAAAATGAGAAGCTAAAGGAATGATAAATGGAAGTTGTTTAAGTTATCTAGATTTTGAGGATGATGTAGTTATTTTTACAAATAATGCTTTATAGCTTCAGAAAATGTTGCAAAATTATCAGATGAAAATAAGAAAATAGGATGAAAGATAAAAAGAGATTAAAGTAATGTTTAATGGATTTTTTTTCAGAAGAAGAAAATAAAGATTAATAATGATAAATTATAAAAGTAGCAACTCCAACTACCTTGATTAGATTATTAATTAGGAACAATGAATGAAATTAATCATACAACTAATTAAACTTGGATGGAGTGCTTTTAGTAGAAATAAGTTGATCCTAAAAGGAAATCTGTCTATGTGTTTGAAAAAAAAAAGGTTTTTAATAGATATCTTCCATACTAATACATTCTCTTTTTTAAAAAAAAAAATCTAATTAAATGGTTATTTAATGTAGTTTGTTCCTTACCATTTTTACTTTCTTAATAAATTTTTTATTATGATGTTATTGTATTTTAAAATCATTTTCATAACTTACTGTAACTAAAAGTCAACTTGTAGAAATTAAAAAGTAACTTCCTTAAACAACTCACTGACGACAAAAGTTTATTCTCAAACAACTAGAAGTACATGGAAAATTAGACAATTATTTTAGGATTTTCCTTTTTTTTATATTTATTGCTAGATATTCATTTACTAGTGACTACTGAATAGATTATTGATTGATTCTCAGCTGCTACTTAAAAAAATCCTGACTTTTTTTGACAAATGAAAATTTCCAAATCTACTCCAGATTTAAATGTCAAATTGCAATATAACAGCAATGTATTAACTTCTACAGTGCCACCACATTTTACAAGTTTTATTTATTTCATACAATGTCAAGATCTAAATATTCATTTAAAATTAGTGTTGTTCATGTATACATATAAAATAAAATTTAAATGTGATTTTAAAAGAGTAGTGGCAAGAAGGATAGATTCATAAACTAAAGCTTCCTGTATATATTCCTACTTGAGTTATCTCTCCCCCCACCTCCCATGACACAAGTGCTGTATGAATTTATATCACTTGAGGAATACTCTCTCTTCTCTAAACACATAATAAAGTCTTTGAAAAGATAAGATGAATCCATTTTACCTTTTATGTAGTGCATGTGTTGGAGGGCTAATTCCCTAATGACTGTTACAAATAAGACATGGTACTACATAAGTAAATAAATTGTTATATATATTTAATATTACAGCTAATACTGATGTGCAGTAAATTGCAAAAATTTTGCAGATATCATTTGTTAATATATAGTGAATGGAATTAAACTCATTAATTAAGGCATTCACACTCTCATTTTTAAATGTTTTAAGATTTGCCTATATGAATAGCTTAGGTAAAAAAGATAAGATGGATTCATCTTTATAATGAAAATAAAAAAGTTTTTAAAAAAATTTGTTTGCATTGAAATGTATATAAAATAAGTGTTATAAGCAGTATATATATATAAGATGGATTCATTTTATCTTTTCATACAGTACATGTGATGAAGGGGGGGTAATTCCTTAATGACTGTTACAAATAAAACACTGTGCTAGATAAATAAATAGCTTGTTATATCTATCTAATACAGTTAAATTTAAAAAAAAGTCTTAGTTTGGTCAGATGAATAAAATTGATATGCTCATCTATCATTTTGATGTTCAAACACCACAAGATCTTTTATTTAATTGATTATATAATTAACGTTTGTTTTATCATTTGATGATTGTGTAAATTGTATACATTCAGCTAATAATGATTGCTTTAATACCAAAAAGCATGTTACTAAAGTTGTAATTCATATTCAAAATTATAATTAGTAGTTTTTCTTATATATTGTATGACATTAAATATTATATGGTTATTATATTACATTTATATCAGGCAATTAATCAATTAAATCCTGTTTAGCATTATATTTATGATAATCTCATTTTAATATAACTAAACTTTTTATGGTTTTTATCTTAACCTTTTTTTATCTGTTGTATTTTTTTTTTTAGGAGAAAGGTATAGTGATTTTAAATCTCCCCTCTCCCCCATTTATTTTTAATATTTTGTTCTCACTGCAGAAAGTGAGAGCATTTTTATCAAAAGAATACTACCTACACCCTTATTTATACATACTATTTTTGTCAAAAGTTATGTATTAACATTTATATGCCAAATTAATGTAAAAAGGTTAAAAACTAGTGTTAAATTGTCTATGGCAAAGCAATGGTTTCTTCATCAAGCTCTCAATAGACTAGTTAAATGGTAAGTAGTAAAACATTACAGCTTTTCTGTGTTACTCTTTACATAAGAATAGCTAAAGTCACATTCATAATGCAATTATTGGATGGCTATCTGGATTAGCTAATAGCTAGCTCTCTAAGGAAGAAAAACTCTATTAAGTTTTTTAAGAACTTTAAAATATCTCCAAGTTTTATTGGATTCAAATCTCAGATTATGAACTCAGCAAATGGATTCATTAACAATTATTTTATAAAACTTTTCTGATGTACTTCAATGGAATAGCAAATATTTGATAATTTAAAATTAATATTAAATTATTAACTCAACTTGTAGTTGCAAATAGAATAGTCATATTAAAAACTTGTCCAAAAATAATTTACTTTGGATTAATATCTTCAAATTTATCTCCATTTCTTTTTATACATTATTTAAGGTAGCATTGTTTTTACTACTGATCAATTCAGTTTTTGGATCTTGTACATTTAATGTAATATGGTTGAGTATTGGTTACTTTTAGAAATTTTTAAGTTGCCTGATATCAACGATAGAGATACTGACATTGCCAAAACTTAGCATCCTGAACGTGGTAAAAAAAAACCCTAATACATAGCTTTTTTGGTGCCTTGTGTTGTTTACCACAGTGCTAGAATTGAGAGATTTCAGAACGCGTCCCCTCACTTTTTTTTCCCACAACGTTTGAAGTTTGTTGTTATTTAATTTTTTTTAAAAAAAATATTTTTATAATATTTGGTAAGCTATATTATAGTTTTTTTCTTCTTAAATTTAACAAACTTTTCTCTTTCTTTTTTTAATTTGTTAAAAATTATATGTTTTCTTTATAAGTAAATATAAATATTTAAAATTTCTTCTTTTTGAAAAAGTAAAAACAAAAAGAGAAAATTTAACTTTTAGAAAAATAGTTTATATATTTGTTGATGTATTTTATATGGTTTGGGTAGTTTTTGATATTGTATATTTTTGTTTTTATTTTAATGTTTTAGATAAATTTCTCAAACATGTTTATGTTTTGCAAAGATTACAGTAAATAATCAAAACGTGATGAGTGATTTTTGAATACAAAGATTAGTTCAACAGTAAACAGTTGTTTTTTTTTTTGTTTTTTTTTTTAAAAAGTGTGATGATATTTATATAAAGAGAGAAAGCCTAAAAGACTAATATAATGCTTTTTAACAAAATTATATAATACTTTTGTATTTTTTTTTAAAGTATCATAGCATCGGCCGGGACGCGAACCCGCAACCCGGCAACTGCCTGCAAGTGCAAGGCAGTCACGCTGACCTCTCGACCACCAATGCAAGACTTACACTTTTAAGAATATTAAATCTGTAAATGGAATATATATATATTAAAAATAGTATTGGATTTTTGCTACAGTGGTAGATTTAAAAGTATAGTTGAGATGGCTGAAGAAAACAAATAAAAAACTATTCAAATTGAGGTATGGGTTCCTATGATTAACTCTATTAATCAAATCATAATCACCAGCTAAAGCCATTAGTATTGAAAATATTGTAAAAATAAACAAGCATTGCTAGGACAATGAGCAAGACAAATAAAATTAAATTTATTACGAAACATGAAAAGGAGAATGCTTTACTTTTTATAGAAGGTAGATTAGCCATGGAGAAAAGAGAAAAGAATATATAAGAATTTTATACTCTGGAAGTAGGAATAAATATAATAAGTAGAATAGAAAATATTTTTTGCCAACAATAATGCAGTAGAAATCATATGTTAAAGAAATTCACTTATACTTTTTTGCCTGTTCTTATAGAACTATTGTTTTGATTATGATATAATTTTAGAGATATTGAAAGCATGCTCGGCATATTATACTAAGCATATAAACATTCCAGTTTAAGCTTTTCTTGTTTTTTCACTTTCAAAGCAATTATTCCAAATGTTAAAGAAATTTAAAAAGTCATGGAAAAGGAATACAGCTTAGAAATATGGCAATGTTGGAGAATTGAAATATTGTGATAGAAAAAATAAAACTGTTAGAGATTATGAGTTGGTATAAGAAATGAGAAGATTAATAAGCTTTGTTATAAAAATAGTCTGATAGTAATGAATTTTTAGTTTAACCTGAAAAGGCTACAAACAGTGAGTGTGTGATAGTTCTATAAATTTCAAATTATATTTTAAATTGAACATGTATTTATCTCAGTATTTTCCTATTTATATCCCAATTCTGTGGCAATCAAATTAGTTTGAATTTAGCTTGCATAGTATAAATTTTGTGCCCTCTCCCCATTTCTGATTGTGTGGTATCTCATACTACTTGTAGTCTAAATGGCTATAAATTATTTGCATCTTTTTCAAATAATCATTTTTTTCTACTTTTTAAGACAAATATTATAAAATTTATTGACTAATGACTATGATAATAAAAAGAAAACTTGTTTTCTTAACATAACTGATTATAAGAAATCGATCTACTAAATAAAAATAATTTTATGTCTCCATTTTTGCAATGTTATGGTTTTATTTTTTTATATATAAATATTTTAATATTTATTGTAAATAAAAATCAAACTTGAAATCATATTGAAATCATATTTATATAAAACAAATACTCTCTTTAGAAGTGATATTAGAAATTGCTTGTAGTTAAAAATTTGTAAACTGCATTGTAGACATTGCAGCTGAAAAATTATAAGATAATTTTTACACAGAAAGTATCAAATGATGAGAGTAGATTTCAATTAAATAATATTTTGAATTAAAGTAAATTGCAACACAGTATTAAAAGTGTGTATACATATTGTAGAGCTTATAAAGACTAGATCACATTTTAATAGTAAATAATTGAAATTATTTATTTAAAACAATTTAAAAAAATGGAGACAATAAAAAAATGGGCAATTGATTAACAAGAAATTGGAGGGAAAAAATCAAAATTGTTGGATAAGAAGATAAACATAATACTAGTAGTTTAAATGCTAAAAATAAATAAATAAAAAATGGAAATTATTCAAAGGAAATTTAGAAGACACAATATTGAGACAATGGATTATAAAAAATAAAAGAGAGAAAAAAAGTTTGATTATCAATAAAATAATGAATAAAATACTAGATATAATTAATGAAGATATAAAAATCTGAATTCTATAGAAATTAGAAATATGTATAGAAGTCTTAATAGTTTATTGATACACGAAGCAAATAAATCTAGAAGAGAGTAGTGAAAAAAGGACGGTAAGGAAATAGAGAAACTATAATGAAAAGGTAGCTTTTATTAATTTTATAACTGACTGAAATGTTTGAAGTGTATAAGGAGAACTGTAAGACTAAACTTGTTAGCAAAAATAAAAAAAATCTTAGCTATTACAATGAAAAAAGAGAAAGAATATATCAGTGATTTAATGTAGTTGAAGAAAATTATAGTAAATAATGATGAAATAAATAAAGAACAAAGTTGCAAAATTATTAGCACATGAAAACTAAAAAGCACTAAGAATTGATGAGATTTTCAGTTGAATTAAGAGATTTGATAAAATTGGTGATATTTGTAATATAATTTATGATTCAGGAAAATGATCAGTAGATTTCTTTTTTTTCAACATTTGATTCCATTTTGAAAAAATGCCTTAATTAAGTGAAATGTAAGAATTTTAGAACAATTAGTTTAGTCCCTCATTTGTAAAAAAAAATACACATAAATCTTTGGTACTTTCCATAAAACAAGATGGCAGCCTGTATTTTTGATAAATATACAGTTCTGAAGTCTTATAATCTGCCAAAGATGTGTTGGTTGTTAAATTAAAAGAAAATAAACAAATCGATTGTTAACTTTAAAAATAATAATAATAAAATTTGATATATTTCATTAAAAATCTTTATTTCAATTTTTTTTACTTATATTATAACATGGGAAGCAATGAGATAGTCTTAACATTGCCATACTTTGGTTCAATTTATCATGTTTCTTTTTGTCAGAAGTTTTTTTGATAAATTGTCACAATGATAAAAACTTGAGACCTTCCTGTCATAGAATGTGATGCAATGGGCTATTTTCCCAAAAAGTATGCATTAATTGTCACTATAGGATTGCATACCACCAACATGAATAAAGTGTAAATATTGTATTTATATTCTGTTAATAATTTAATCCAAAATAAATAAATAAATAAATAAACTGTAAATATTGTAATTAATCTTTCCACAATGATTTCTTTTTTTAAAATAACAGTAATAAAATATAAAATGTAAATATTAAATGACATTTGCAGTCATTTTTTTGTAAACATTTTTTGGGAGCCCCTG
The DNA here is from genome assembly GCA_028023455.1 of Epiperipatus broadwayi. Taxonomy (NCBI): domain Eukaryota; kingdom Metazoa; phylum Onychophora; class Udeonychophora; order Euonychophora; family Peripatidae; genus Epiperipatus; species Epiperipatus broadwayi. The sequence continues at coordinate 6,152,356 of JAQFVV010012401.1, forward strand.
AAATTGTAGATTTATCAAAAATATGGGCTGCCATCTTGGTTTACTGGAAAACTGACAAGTACCAAATCTTTTTAAACTTGATTTTTGTTACATAATCATTATTAAATCTATTTCTTCTTTCCTTATGTTTCAACCAATTTTTATGGCCTTTATGATGTAATTTCACAATTTGCTGCCTTTAATTAGTAGTTTATCAAAATGAAATCTGGTTTCCATGTAGAGACTATTACACTACTTGCAGAATGAGCCATGAGAATTCTATCATCCTTATACTCAACATTGGCAGAATTGAAAGATTTAATAAAGCCACTGGTGAATCAATCTCCTGATTGAAATTTGTGTAGGTGTTTTTATGATATTTTATTAATAATTAAGCTGTCAAAAAAAATCCATAGTCTAAATATAACAAGTTTTGAAGGAAATATCTTCTGCAATTAATGAATTATGTTAAACTTTCAAAAATATCAAACTTAGTTGCAAACTACCTATAATAGTTATACAGATATTCCTCCATTTTTACCTCCTCAGACTTTATTATTTATAAATTGAACAAAAAATAAGCATTTTTAAAGAAATATATTTATATCAAATATATATATATATATATATCTTCTTAAGAAGATATATATATATATAACATTATAATATGCAGTTATTTTTGAAAGTTTAATATAATTTATTAATTGTTGAGAAAGTTTTCTTAAAATTTTGTCTTTGATATATTTGTTTAACAGTTTGTAATTTTACATGTAATTATATGTTAGACTATTTCCATCATCAGAAATTTAATTGTTAAATGTTTTTAGAAAAATTCAAATTTTATTTATACATTTCCAAACACAGTCGGTTGTTAATAATACTAACATATGGTTAACATGTAAATATATTTGAAAAGCTATAAATAAAAGTTAATTTTTAAAAAAAACATGTAATAATTAAACTTCATTTGATATATAAATACAAACTGTTTTCATATTATATATGTAGTCCTTTGATAAAGGCCATATAAAATAATTGAAACTTTTATGATTTTTTTAAAGAAGCAGTGGATTTATTTTTGAAAAATGATAAAATATTATTCAAGTAATTGTAATTCAATTAAATTATAAGTGTTAGGCTTAGATAATAAGAACCTAAGTTTCAACATTTGTTATAATATTACAGGCAAGCCACTTTCGATATTTTGATCTGATATCATATTGATAATAATGACTGATGTACAGGAGGGTGGGAAGTATGAAGTAAATTTATGTAAATTTACACAAATGAATTACATTACCCACTCTTTAGATAGGGGAAAGCAGGATTCCTTTCTATTTATAGAGTTAGGATTATTAGCAATATGACATGCCTCCTTTATTTCTCTCGATGCACCCAACACTGGTTGATGTAGGTTCAAATGTATGGCTGGTTTTATTTTGGTGCTTCAGAAATATTTTTTTATCTGGATTTCTTTTAACTCTTCTGTAAAGGTGTTGATATTGGGACAATCTTGGTGCTAGGTTGATGCATGATTCTTCAAAGTAAATCACATTGCAGCCAGTTTGATGTTGATGGCTCACAATCTTGTAAATAGTTGGGGGGAGGGATATGTTTGATAGGAAGTTTGTTGTTTGAAATTATTAATCAACATATTTAAGTCTGTTCTTTGGAATTATTAATCAACATATTTACTGAGAGTGGAGTGTGGAGGCTGATCCTATATGAATATGAATACATTTTATTTATATATTCTGGATACTTAAAGATATAGGGAAGCAATATCCAGGGCTCATTGTCAAGAGGTATAGGTCTACTTGTTGTAAAATTTGTTTAGAATGTTAGTGAGTGTCCTATATTTGAACCTAACAAGACATAACTTATTAATATATATTTTAATATTAGACTTGTGGTCTAATTCTAATTCGCATGTTGTCAAGCCAGCATATTTGTGTGAGTATGGAGTTATGGATTTGGGATGTGTAAAACCTCTGATTTCAAAGGACTTGATTAATATTTTGTAATATGGGTACTCTCTTTTTGGATGTACATGTAGCAATATTTTATTCCTTTAGAGGAGTCTTCCAGTTCTGTGGGCCAGGATAATGCAGATTTCTCAGTGAGCTCATGTTTGATGTTGCTAATTTGAAACTCTGGAGCACAGATAAAGACTCTATTGATGTGTCATGTCTATATTATCTCAAGTGTGTTTTCTAGATATTTTAGAAATGCATCCATTTAGATGTGTTTCAGAACAATGCTGGATATTATTCTGCTTGTTGGTATTGTCCTGCTGTTTTCCATCTTGTAATACTGTTCATTAAATAGTGATTATATTTTGATCAATCCAATTTAAATGATAAATAATAAAATATAATTCTCTTCTGTGGATAATAAGAAGTTGTTAGTGCATGTTTTATAATGTTGATTGACTGTTTTATATTTATTAATCCATACAGTTATGTCTTTAATTTTATTGACAAACTCAAATTAAAATTTGATAGTGAATGAGCTATATCCTAATTGAGTGGCTTACTATAATTACCATAATATTATAGCAATCATTGAAACTTAAGCTTTTATTATCTAAGCATTTCTAGCACTTATAATTTAATTGAATTACAATTCACTTAAGAAAAGTTCATCACACACACCCATGTATTCAAGTAATTAAGACTTAATATATTAAACAAGTTTCCATTTAATAAATAGTTTGATTTAGAAGTGATACAATAAAGTAGTGTGAATTATTGTTTAAAGATATAGAAAAATAAAAAAGAAGTTATGATTTGTTTTATTAGTAATAAATTGAAAGGTTGCTAGTCTTTAACATGCACCTACTGTTGTTTCTCAGACAGCCAATCAGATGTTGGATATAGTGAAAAAGAAAGGTATAAATTGAAAAAAAAATTATTACAAAATTAGTACATGAATCATTATATATATTATTGTAACTATTTGGCTACATAGCTGCATTAAAAATAATTAAATAGTTGGCAGCATGCTCCTCAAGTTTAGTTTAGGATTTTTTAATTAATGGGGAAAATAATATAATTTTTTATATAATAATAACTTCAAGTAGTTAAATGTTTTACTTTTCTTCCCAAATGGTAGTAGGAACATTCTTGACATTTTTTTTAAAATAATTGTCAAACCTTTTTTTATAATTATAATATGTATATTTTAATATGTTTTATAAGTTGTGAATGTTGGTAGAAAAGAGAAAATTATAAAATCAGATAAATAATTTATTTTGTTCTCTCTTTTCAATAATTTAATTTAATTACCAATTGCTTTTAAATTTTTTTTAATTGAAATAAAAAAATGTGTACTAAGAAAAAATAATCTTATCTTTTTTGTAAATTATTTAATTAATATTAATTATAACCTTAAAAGAGAGATAACATGTTATTTTTAATAGTATTTTTTAAAAATAAAAAAAGTAAGATTTTAATACTTTTGGTAAATTTTAATTTTAATTAGTCAGAATTGTTTTTTCTCTCTATCTCTCTTCAATACAAAAATCAAATCAGTACAATTAACTGATTAGCTTGGTTTTTCTTTTTTCCACGAAAACATTTTTACTTAGAAATGAATGTCAAGAATTTTATGATGTTAATTTAAGTTCTTGATTTGTTTTTCATTTTATGTTTAAGGAAAGAAATAACTGAACAATTATATTTGTAAAAACTTACCTATTTGGTTGTTTTTAAAATTTATCATACTAGAGATAGAATGTAATTGGCTTGGAGGAAATATTGTTCTAGAAAAAAATAATAGGAATGTAAATAAGTCAAAAGATCTAAGTATCTGGTAAAAAAAAAATAGATTTCTTTAGCTGTTGAAGAGAGAGCAATCAAATCTTAACCCAGCTTATGAAGAGGAAAGAAGCAGAAGTCTTCATTAAACTGTTGCATAGTACAGAAGGAATCTTAACCAATCTGTTGCATAAAATACCAGAAGTTTTAATCAAGCTTTTAGAATACTATGAGTTTACTTATAAAAATGGATTCTACAATAAAAACTATGTGCTAAGTTAGCTAAAATCTGGACATCATCTTCCTTCATGAAATCTGCCTTTACTAGGATAAAAATATAGAGAAATTACCCCTAAAGTAATCTGCAACCTTGTCTTTAATCAAGGGCATGAGTTTCTGTCTGTGTTAGTCTCATCTGGAAATTTTAATGGAAAGAAATGGATAAAATTTGTTATTTTTAACCTGGAATTACTGCAAACTAAGAAAAAGACAAATTAACCATGTACATATCTAGAAACTTTGAAGGAGAAACTGAATTGGAAAAAACTGGAAATTGTTAACTGGAAATGACTCCACAGAATATAAAACCATGATTAAAGATATTTTTGTGTGTGGATACTAAATTTCATTTATAGAAAAAAAAATTTTGTTGTAAAAATTGATAATTTTAAATATTTTCATTATTTTTAAATTGTGAAACATTTTTTTAAAAATCCAGTCTTTTTTAAACATGCTTTCACTTTTCATTCATTTCACCTCCCAAAAACTTATCCAAAGGTTAATTAAGCTTATGTTATCTTTGATTTTGAAAATGTTGTTTTTCCAACTCTTAGTTATTTTAAATTAATAATGCAATAAATTAAAAGTTAATTTATGAATAGAATTCAACTGATTGATTATAATTTTTATGAAAATATATTTTTGGATGAAATGAATGTTTAAAATATGATACTATTATGTCATTTTCTTTTGTTTATTGTTACTCAGTTAGTTATTAAATAATTGTTTTTAAATATATATATATATATTTAATCTTAATTTCTTTATTCAATTTCTCTTTCATAAATTGGAGTGTGTGTGACTTTAGTTCATGATAACTTAGTGTTCTATGATTCTTTTAAATGATCCCAATAAAATGATTTACTTATGTTAGGGTAAATCTAGAAATTATTAAAAGTGATTTATAATAAGCTGCTTTATTTGTTTATTTATCTCTTGCTCACAGCAATAGTTTATAGAATTTTTGCTTCCTGGGCTAGATTTGTGCATAAGTTAGTTATATGGTTTAAGGTTTTATGTTTAGTGTTATGGACATCCAGATGATCCTGGTTGGCATAAAGAGATATCCTTTAAAGTCCATACACTACATTTCATTTTATTTCTTATTTCTTTAGAAATTTAGTTTATAGTTGGCAGTATAATAATGGTACTAAATGTCTAGAATATTGTTGATGGTCAGGCTGTTTTTAATATCTCAGCATTGTTTGACTTATTGTTGTATTTTTTGATGGAGTATCACCTAAGTTTGGGCATCCAGATAATTATTGTTTGTATTCCTGCCCTAGATTTGGCAATGGCTAAATAATTAGCTGTCTATAGTGGACCACTTTCAAATTCAGTCACAAGATTGACTGTTGATTTATTTTTATTGTTGATCATCTATGATGAATGATTATTACTTTTGTGTAATGCTGATGAACTTATAGTTAGGCTCTGTGCTGATATCTCATGCTCATTCTTTTTATATTTAATTTGATATTTTGTTTATTTGGGGATGATGATGGTTTCCCATCTCTTTATAATTCAATCCTAAGATGGTGTATTGTTACAATTGGCTACCTGAGTTTGGGACCATATTCTCATGTAACCTCAGATTTTCCCTTATTAACTTCCGATATCTTCTGTACTCTTGCAATGTATATATATACACACACAGTTAAATTGTTTTTTAATAGATAATATAGCTATATAAAAAGATGTAAAGCTAGGGTATTGTTTATCCCCTGTTTTATTTAATATGTATTTAGATGAGTTAGTAAATAAAAAATTTGTTTGATAAAGATGAAACCAGCATTAAAGCATTAATTGTATATTATTTTGCTACTCATATGGCATTATTATCAAAGAATAGAGTTGAGCTCAGCAAAATATTATGTAGGATTGAGAAAGTTCATAGAAAATTTGGGATAAAATGAAATAAAATTAAAACAATGAAAATTAAGCAGATTAAAAAAGATTAAGATAAATTTGGACATGAATTTACAGAGGTAGTTTTAGGAAATTGACCAACAGATAATAGATGTAATGGTAAATAAATTAGAAAAACAATTGCAACGGTTAAACCAGTTTTTAATCAGAGCAGAAATTATTCTCTGGATCATTGAAATTAGATTAATAAAGAAGTTTTCTAGATTTTGTTAGGAGTACATATAGCTTTTATACAGAGAAAAAATATTGGCAAAATTGATGGCTTTAGCTAAGACATGAATTTGGAAAAGAATAAAAAAGATAAATTGGAAAGACCAGAAATGTAGCAGAATTGAAAAAATATGTGAAAAAGATTGTGTTAGGATAAAATTTTATATATATATATTGTATTAGGATAAAATTTTATATATATATATTGTATCAAGTACTGCCACCTTTTAACACACTAATAAATTAATTATCTTCATGATATATTATTATTTATATTACATTCAAAATATTATTTTATTATTTGGACATATTGCTTATTTATTAAAAACTATTCTTTATTATGTTTTACTTTATGTGATGACCTTTTCTTCTTTAACACCTGTGGCAATGGATAGTATACTTAAGCAGAGGTGTAGAATATTATTGATAAATTAACCATCAATGATACATACAGCCAGATTAAGGCTACACAAAAGCATAACCATGACTATATTTCCTGGCTATAGCACCTCTCGATACTACTGCACCAAAACCTCCCATCCAAAATACTTTATTTGTTTTGAGAACAAGTCTCAGGCACCATTCAATCATATATGTTATATATAGTTAGCATGCCTGGACATCAGGAACACAAACTGAATACTTGAAATATACCCAGGCTAGCTCAGACTCTTGATCAGCGAACTCAGTGCAATATTACTTAATACCTGAAAATATTTAAAAAAAATTAATTACTGGTGATGCAGTTAACAGAGAGAGAGAGTATAGACCAAGTAACATTTAAGCAAACAAACTTTTATTCATACAAATACATATTTAAATAGATATGATAACATAGAACATAAATAAATGAATGCACATTACTTGTTAATAATTCATTATTATGAATCTCCATTATAGTTCATTTCATTAAAGAAATGTACCTGTCTAGACAATTTATTGTTCAAAAAGCATATTTATCTAGGTTTTGTTATGTTAAAATGACATCATTGTTTCTGCAGTTGGCATTTTTCTTTGGTTTTAACCTTTCCAATGGCTATCTTTTGGTCTCCAGTTATAGCTTCTTGAGTTTTCTTCTGTACTTCTGTCAAACAATGGGAGAGAGAGTATATTGTAGCATCTGTGTCACATTTTAGGCATTGATTTCAGGTGAGAATAGTCAATGGAGCTGAGGGCTCAGGGCAAGAAGCCCAGCCAAACACTCCAATGACTTTCTAACAATGCATGTTGCTAGCTTCTGTGGTTTCTTCATTTATATTTCTGCCACAACTGAGGATCATATTAACTATGCCTTCAATAATGGATGGATCTGATGGACTGGAAAATTTGGAAACACTGGACTTTTTCAAAGACTCGGCAAAATTTTTGAACAACTCTGTTAATAATCTCTAACGTAGACAATTGCCTTTTTTATGCCTAACTCTTTCATTGTTTATTTCTTTTATCATAACTTTAATCTGGTTTAATTAATTTTTACATTTTATTTATCTAATCTTTATTAGATTCATCTAACATTTTATCCGGCCAGGAATCTTTCAAATTAATTGGATTCCTGCTTATAAGATAGTTTACAAAAGTTTCTTTTGCTAATTAATTTTATTTTAATTTTATTCCATTTATTTGTTTTTAAACATGTATTCTTTTTTTCTTAATTTATAAAAAGAAGAGAGAGCGGGTTTTAAATCTTTCCTCATCCTATTTTTGCTAAAACAGTTTTATTCTATCTTTTTTTTTTTTTTTTCAAAATTATATTTTAAAATCTAATTTTTCTCTCATATTTTCCTTCCTTTTTGTAACTTATTAATTTATTTCAACATACATAATGCAGATGTATATGTGAGTTTTATAACATATATCTCACTAGCATTACAATATAAAAAGAGAAACAAAATTGGAATGAGAGTGTACGTAAAAGTAAAGAAATTACAGAAATTTGATGACCTTAATGAATTAAATAGTAATTGAAAGTAGTTAAGAAAATTAAAAATGATAGAATATAACCTGGTTTGTTGGCTTGGATCGACATTTTGACAGAAAACTAATGATCTCATTCTACAAAAAAACCTTATAAAGTACTACATTTTTCATACAATAGTGCCACCAAGTGCAAGTATTCATAATCAATGGATGCAGGAAGATTTGTACATAAAAGCCCTAACTAGTGCCTACTCATCCAACATTTCCAGACTAGTTTCTAGCTTATAGCTTTTATCAATGCTCTTGCACCTAGTTCTTGATAACTAATGCAACCCTCCAGCAGTCATCTTTTACCTATTTGGTTAACTATAAAGCTAAAAATGCATGATGAAAACCCTGAATTGTTTCCAATCCAAGCTGATTCACTTGCATAGTCATATAGATCTGATCTGGGTTCAGTGCTATACATTTTGGTGTCTTGGATTTTTCAAAACCTACAGCCATGATTATCCTATGGGAAGGATAGGTATAAAACTACCAAGTCATTATATGATCACCATTTTATATGTTTACACATGCTGTTAACAAGAGTGCCAAACTCCTTTATAATAATACCACCAAATACAAGCCTTCATAATCAATGTATGCAGAAAGATTTATGCATCAAATCCCTAACTAGGGCTTATTAATCCAAAATATCCAGATTAGTTTTTAGCTTGTGGCTTTCATCAGTTAGGAGCCTTGGATTTTAGAGCACTGCACCTAGCTCTTACAATCTAATGCAACCCACCAGCAACCACCTTTTACCTATTTGTTTAACTATAAAGCCAGGAACCCAAGATGAAAACACCCTATTGTTTCGAACCCAAGCATATTCACTTGTATAGTTATATAGATCTGAACTCTGTTCACATCTATACATTTTGGTATAAATTTGATTTTTCAAAAACCACAGCCACAAGCCTGAAACTAGTTTGGGGGTGTTGGATGAGTCGGCGCTATGCACAAACCTCCCTTCATCCATTGATTATAAAGGCTTGCATTTGGTGGTGCTATTGTATGGAGAGTTTGGTACTCTTATTTACAGTATGTATAACCATACAAAATGGAGATGATGTGATGTTTTTGATGGTTTTAAAAAATCTTATGCTTATAATATTCCAGGATCTTCAGGTGACAATACTTGTAATTATTATTTGAAGAGCTATATTATTTATTCAAGAATCTTCTTAGACAAGGGCTATATGAATAATTATTAAGAAAATGTGCCTGCATTACTACAACGATTCATTACACAAATTGAAGAATCGTTAAACTTTTATGATTAATATGTATTTTTATGTACAGATGAAGATATTAGTATATATTTATATGTATGTAAAATTTTAAAGCCAGAGGCAAGACTAAAACAACATTAATGATCTAATTATATACTATAACAGAAGTCACTATTTATCTTCATTTGCACTTTACAATTTTTTTTTATATTGCAGTAACAGTAATAATCTAGTTGTAACTGGATTTGATATTTGAAAAGAAAGTCAAAATATTTTTCATTCTTTAGGCTATATTGTCTTAATATAAGTTTCAAAAAAAATATTTTGTGATGGTATGTAATGCTATAATTTTTTTTTTTTTAAATATCCAATTACATTTTAAAATTGTTTTTAATAAATAAAATATTACAGCATTTTTATTAATGCATTTATTTTAGATCAAAACCTGAAATGATTTAGGATTTAATAATTTGAATATTCTTTATCTCTAAGAATTATATCATTACTGAAATTTTACTTAAGGAAACAAAATTCATATATTTATCATCATCATCTTCAGTGATTATCAATCTACTTCAAGTGAAGATTTCTCCAAGGTTAATCTAGTGTCTGTGATTTATGCCTCTTTTCTCTGCTTTATAATAGCAAACTTCCTTATTTTATTCATTTATCTGACGTGGTATCTTTCCAAGTCGTTTACAATCAATCTCTTGGAAACCAACATAAGTCTTCAATTGGTTATCCATTTTTTTTTTGTAAATATATTCAGCCCAACATCATTTCAGTCTCTTAATTCTGTCAAGGAAGCAGGTCTAATAATGTTGTGAACCCTTAGGTCATAGTGGATATCATAAATTAAATATTCTCTGTGCCATATTACAACTTTTATTTTTTTGGTAAACTTTAAATTTTTAAAACATTTCTCAATAATAAACATATTAGAAATTCTTCTGATTATTATGACAACATCGGTGACATAAGAAAGCATATTTCTCTCTCTTAGGAATGAATCAATATAGAGAGCAAATAAGGACAGAGAGGTCCTTGTTAATGCCTTTTGTAATCTAAAGTATTAGTAAGAGTTTTATGGAATTTTTTTGTGACTGCTTCTTATTTTATGCAATTTATTAATCCATATAAGGTTGGGTTTTCTGGAATAATATTAGATATCGGAATAGATAATTAAGGTTAACGAGATAAATGTCATTTTTAAAATCAGTCATTACAGCAATCACATCTGATAAAAAAATTATGTTTTACATGTGTTACATATGTGAGAACTGGAATGAAAAATCTTTATTTTTAAACACGTAAGCATATTTAATTTTAATATTATTTTTCCCCAAAACACTCTAATCCTAGTTTAATTTTACGATTAATTTATTTATTATGTTTCAATTATTAATAATTGGATCAAGGTATTTGTAATCTTTAAAATATTTAAATGTCTTTATTGCTTGTGATTTTATAAGAAGTTTGCATGCCAGAAGCACCATAACTGGGATCAATCCCAGGACATTTTAATCTAAAGTTTGGATCTTTAATTACTGCACTAAACCATCCAGGCTTTATAATTATTAACTTTCTCCAATTTATAATTATTGTTCTTTATTTTTTTTTTTTGTTTTTAAAAATTCATTGGAACATATTTTAATCTTTTTAACATTTATCTTAAATTCCTACTTCCATCTGATAATTATTGCCATATTTCCTAAAGATCTAAAGCAGGGGTGGGAAAATAGTGGCCCAGGGGCCACATGTGGCCCTCAAAGAGTTTTTATGTGGCCCACCAAGACAATCAGAAAAATCCGCCTTGAACTGAGATTTCCTTCCCATGTGCAACCAAAGATTTGTCTCGTATTTTTCATTAGGATGGCCATGTCAATACACATGCGCAGTGTAGATACAATGTGCAGTGCTTTTCCAGTTGATATGTTTAATTTCAATTTTGTCTTTGCATTAGCAAATATATGCATTTCCAACTTTAGTGAAATCATGAACCCTCCGAAAAAATGTAAAATCGGTGATGAGTGTTGTGTGTTTAATGAAGAATGGCAAAACAAATATTTTTTTGGTAAAACAGGGAATAAAGCAGTGTTTATTGGGTCGGCCCTCCGCTAACCTTTACTTCCACAAAATGGCCCCAATGTGGCCCTCTGCCAACCTATGCGGCCCCCAAGCCAAAACAATTGCCCATCCCTGATCTAAAGCATTACTTGTAGGAACAGCAAAAAAAGAAAAATCAACTTTTCTATCTAGAAAATTTAGATGATTCAAATAAACTCCATTCAATTTTATTTTTTTAGTTTCCCACTTCAAACCACCAATTACTTATTGTAAGGCTGCTGTAAAAAGTTTTGAAATATGAAATTACTCTGTAACACAGTTTTATTAATATTAGTTTTCTTAATGTCATAATATAATTTAACCTTTGTTACTAAATTTTGATAAATATTCTTCAGAATATGAAAACATCACTGTGAAAATATATATAGAGAGTCAAATGCTTTTTCATAATCTACAAATCCACAATACAATGCAATTCCCTACTTGATGGTTTTTTCCTATAATTTCTCTCAATAGTTGGATGTGAGCTATTGTGCTAAAACTACTTTTAAATCCATCTTATTATTTTAATTGGTTTGATCCCAAAGTTCAATATAGATGAGTTTCAATTATCTTAGAACATATTTTGTATACAACTGATAGAAGAGTAATAGATCTGTATTCTCTAATATCTTTATTATCATCACTCCTAAATGTCAATATCATTACCAAAGCATTCCAATCATGTGATACATTTTATCATTTTGATATTTGAATACAGTTTTGCCACAATTTTCTAATTTCTTCATCAGACTTTTTTAAAGGCTACTCAGAATAATTCCATATTTTCTAGATTTAATTGGACATCTCATTACATCATTTAAAATGCTTAGCAATTCACAAGATGCTATAATTATATGGGGTTGTGTTTTCTTGTCCTTTATTACTATATAATTCTTTAATTATAGGGGATTTGAACCCAGACTTTCAAGCTCCCTTTAGTTATTTATTCTATCTTATACAACCAATATATATGACCACATATGTATAAGATGACTAGGGGAAGCTTGAAAGCCTGGGTTCAAATCTCTAATTACATTTATTTAAATATTACATAATTCTTTCTAAAACTTTTCTATATATTTTATGATGTGGTTCTTCTCTTTGATCATTCTTTCATCTTTTCTACTTGTGAAAACAACTTTTCTTCTATTATCAAAATTTGTACTTTTGATACTTTTATAATTTTATTTTTAACATTATTAACTTATTTGATACAATTTTACAAAATTATAGATATTGAATCCTTTTTAATGAACTGTTTTTTAAGTATTTTCTTTTTTTTTCTTTCCTTCATATATTGTCTTGTCTCAATTGAAAATTTATTAGTGAACTGCTGCTGTTTTCTTGTACCAGCTGTCTTTGTTTTTGTTCTTAATAAAGTATTAATTATTTTTTTATTGAACACAATCATGTCTGAAACATTTTCAAAGTCTGTTATTATTTTAAATCAATTTTCAAGTTCTAATTTACATTCATCAGGGTATTACTGAAAATTGGAAACATCAATTGTCAATACTGTCTTTGTTTTGTTTTGTTTTAAATAGTCTTTGTCTCTAGTTTTTGCATTGACATGTATTTTACATATTACCAGTCAGTAAACATTTCATGTAATGAGTCTTAAAACAATATAATCTTAAAATATATATTTTTCTATTAATTAAAATCTAATTCATTTCTACTATTTCATGTGGATATTTATTTGCATGACCATTTCCATTTATCTTTTTTTTTTTTAAAGCGGGGTTTCATAATACTGCATATGGGGTTTTTTCTTTTTGTAAAATGCACAAATCTATATACACACTTATTCCTATCACCATAGCCAATTTACCAACAGCGTTTACATGTTTCAATTTTTTTTTCTAATTTTAACATTAAATTCTTCAATGACAATTTTAAAATGTGTTTAATAAAAAGCATTTTGTTCATCTATATAAAAATTTCATTACAGAAATAACTTTTTCAGGCATTAACCTGAATTATTTGCATATTTAGATTCTTTCATTTTGTTGAATAATTTATATTGTCACTCTATCAGATATCCTGTCAATCTTTACATTGTTAATCTACCTTTTGTTTATAATGAATTTCATTTTCTGAGTACTTCCAATATTTGTGCATCTGTAATAAATTTAGTACATGCCCATTTTTAAAATCAATTATCTTTTTACCTTCTAACTTCATAAAAATCTAACAGTGTTTCATTTATTATTTAACAGTTCTTTTTCCAATTCAAGCAATGTTTTTTCATTTGAAAATATTTTGTAGTTGCTTGTAGCCAAACAAGATATCATTGTCAAATGGTAGCCTAAATCTGCAATTAGAAATTCTTAGCACTCTGCATTTAGTTGGCTAATGACTTTACAACATCTTGGAAATAAGAGTTATAATTTAGTTTTTTCTGACATAATTGTAAAATATATATATATATAAAGCAGATATACACACCTTTACTCCACTTACAGAAGGTAATTGGTCCCCTAAAACTCATCATTAAGCAAGAATGTCATATGCAGAATAAGCATTTATAATGATTGTCTATGGGGAAAAAATTGGCCAGTTATTCTGGCTAAAAAATTACACTATAAATTATTAATATTAAGTTAAAAAAATAACTTATCAAGTATATATAAAAATTTTAAAACCCCTTAATGTACATTATATGCTTGTGTAAACTGTGTTGTGTGTATTATCACTTAAAATATGGGTGTATGATAATGCAACTTAAATTTATGTAAATGGAAAGAAACAGTAGATTAAAGTTGTTACTTCCTGTAATCCATTCATCCGTCAATCATAGTTATCCAGTTTTGTTTCCAAGCTCAAAGATTTTCTTGATTTTTTCATGGCCATATTAGTAAACAGAATCTCTGAAAAAAATGTTTAATATTGCTAAAACAAATGCATGTTTTCACTGTCCAAAAAGTACAGCAAAATAGATTGAGAAAGTGAAACTAAACTAGCATTTAACAATTTTTTTGTGTTCTTCCACATAACTGGTTTTTATTATGTTGAAAAAAAAATCCATACTGAAGTTTCATTTTTTTAAAATTTGTTCTGCAATATTATAATGTATTACTTCAATCAATCAATAGTATTCTGTTCAATAGACAGGTCCAGTGAGTAGTCACAACATCAATTCACCCATTCTTCCATTCCATTCTCTTCCTTGCCCATACATGAAATTATTAAAATTAAAAAAAGCAATAATAAGAAATCTTTTGATTGACCATAAATAGACTTATTATTTATCATTAAGGTAACAAGAGCCAAATAAACATATGATACATTAAAAAAATTTAATCACAGTCAACTTTCAAAAAAAAAATTCAGCATATTGAAAAAAAGAAAAAAAATGTAATGCATTCTGAGTTTGCATATTGTAATCAATATTTAAGGTTTTTGTTCAGATGTGTACTGTGCTGATTTAAATAAACAGATATGAAAGCTGTAGCAGTTTTTTTGGGCATGATATGTCATTCTTTTATCAAGTGCAGTAGCCATGTTTTTGCATTGACTTAGAAATTTGTGAAATAGCACAATATGTTTTGATTGCAGAGTTATGGGTTGTTTAAGTAAAAATTAATCTTATTTACTTTATTTGTATTGCATTTTCATCATACACAATTTGTTATTTATTGCATAAAATAATCCTCATCTTTTCTCCCAAAACTACAATTCAAATATGATGGATAGCAATTACAATTTGATTAAAATTAGCATTAGTTAAGATTTTAATCCAAAAATGATGGTTTGAAATCTTAGCTAATCTTTATATTGTACACAATTTAAAATTTAATATTGATAGCACATATGATCAAATATTGTTTTTAGTTTTATTCCAAATAAAATTTATATTTTTTGATACTGAATTTCTTTTTATATATGAGATAAGTCTCTATTACTTTAGAGTTTAGATATCTAAAAAAAATTATGAGTTGATTTAAAATCGAGAAAGCAGTGTTATTTTTAAATTACATTTAGTAATTTGTGATATTAATTGTATAAATATAGAACCATTTTACTTTCTTTCCTCCCTTTTTTTTTTTCCTGAAAATATCTTAGATTAGCGATGATAGCAGTTTCTCTTTGACAGAAAAATTTTAATTCAAAATTAATTGACTGAATATTTTAGCTAATATATGTGCTGTACATTTTTAATTTTATGGTTATTTTTTGTTTTTATAGTCATTAATATTACAGTTATTAACAATGAAAATCTTTACTTTGGATATGTTATTAATGAAGTACAAATTGTCTCATAAAAATACTGGATGAAAATGAAATAAAATATGGTACCTTCATTAATCATAGTTTAAGCTTATAATCAAAATATTGAATGCAGCACTATAATATTGTGTTTTATGAATAAAATATATGCCATACAATTTCAGCATGAAATTACTATTTTGCTTTGGATGAGATGATTTTAATAACTATTCTATGATATCGTCAGTGTTGCAAAATGGCCATCAATAATTTTTTTTTTTTACTTTTTTTTTACAACTGTTATGGTGAATAATCAATTGTAAATCAAAATAATGGGTACAAATTGATGATGATCGCTATTGTGAATACTTGAATAAAAGCCAAGCAGTAAGTGGGATAAAGGTGTATATCCTTCTTTTAAGATAACTCAACTAATATTACAGTTAAGAACTATCAGATAGCTGACAAGAAATGACAGTATGTTTTTTAATCTTAAACTCAGAGATAAAAATTCAATAAATTCATTAAGCTAGAGGCTGACATGTGATTAATAAATAATCTACTTATGTTCATTTGTCATATAATAATGCAATGATAAAAATATAGGGATTGGAAATTAAAAATTTTCCCTGATTGACTCCTTTAATGATCTCAAAAAGAAATGGAAGAATCTTCTTTTAGTTAATAGCAAACTCTTTCCTATGGCCATTATACCAAAATTTATACAAGTTTTTTAATCTGAAAGTCTTTTATTCTTCATTAAAATTGAATATTTAAACAGCTCTTAAAATAATGAGTTTTGTAATTATGTTTGTCTAGATATACTATAATTAATATTAATTAAATAATAAATATTTTTATATGAATGCATAGTTTATAGATTTGTTAAATATTTAGACAATTTTTTAGTGAGTTTCATGATATTTACATTAAATAATCATAGTTTTTATTATAATTTCATTCACTGTATTTAAAGCCACTATAGATCCATTTCCACTCAGAACCTCCTTAGGTTCTGGATAGATGAGTGGCCATCAGATGTGATGGTTAGTAGTAATTATGCAAAAGGGACACCATTTATTATCAGGAAGTGGTAAAGGAGACAATTGTATGTTAACTTTTATAAAATGCCAAAATTCTTATGACAGTGTATATAATGGTGAGTGTTGAATACCACTAAATAAGTCAATACCCCACTGTATACTGAATCGGCAACAACATTTTTCCAAATTAGTGGATCATTATAGGTGATAATGGTGAGGTAAAAGTGTTAGACAGGATATTCATTTTATGAGATTCAGCTAGCTTATTAAGCCTGTTATGGAAATTATTGCTGTACAAAGAAGGCAGCTAAACCACTTTGCCTTATAATTCCCTTTCATTATAAGTATGTTTACAGGAATCATTATGTTTGGTGTCAGAACTTTAGCTAAGGATGTTTTTGGTGTTTTGTCTGCCACAATAAACATGAGGCTACTTAGATCTTAAATCTGAAAAATCCTTATAAAGTTCATTCATTGAAAGAAGACATATTGAGAATTGGCACATTTAATGTTATATCATTAAGAAGAGCTGGAAAATTAGAAAAAGGAAATGAATATAATATCAATGTTACAGGATTAAGCAAAGTGATATGGGAGGAATATGGGGAAGTAATAGGTGGAGATGTTAAATTATTTTAGTCAGGTGGTGATAGACTAATTAATGGAGATGATGTTGCTAATGGAAAAAAAATTGGAATAATATGACAAAGATAGATTATGTTGATGATAGACTAATGATAATGAGAATAAATGCAAGTCCTAGGGATTTGGTAATTGTACAAATTTATATGGCAACTACCAATCATGATGATAATTGATGAAAATGTGAAAAGATAACAGAAATTATTCAATGTGAGGGAAGAAAATGCATGCATATTGCTATTGGGTGATTGGAATCCTATTTTAGGAACAGGTAAGGAAGGAAAAATTGTTAGAAATTATGGTTTTTAAAAAAAGAAATGAAAGAGGTAGTCAGCTTGTACAATTTTGTAAGGAGAATGGATTTGTGATTGCTTTAAAAATCATATAAGAAGATTGTATATATGGAAAGCTTCAGGTGATAGAGAATATTATTAAATTTATTATGTATTGATTCAAGATAGATACAAGAATGTTATTAAGTGCTTGCATGCTTTTCCTGGTGCTGATATAAACTCAGATCATAATTTAGTTATGATTAAATTAAAGTTGAATTTAAATAGAGGGAAAAAATGGGATAAATTGACAGAAATGGAGAAAGGAAAATTTGGTTTAATATCTAAAAATATAATTAAAAAAATTGATAAATATGAGGAATATATTAATAATTCTAATGAATGTTGGTGTAGAATTAAAGGATTATTAAAAATAGCAAAAAATGAAATAGGCACTATTTGTTTAAAGAATGCTAAATGATCTTGGATAATGGAAGATATGTTGGAAATGATGAAAGAATGTCAGTATTAAGGAAGGGAAAAAGGCATATAGAAAAATTAATAATGAGCTAAGAAGAGAAACAGATTTAGTAAAAAAAAAAAAAATGTTTAGAACAAGTGTGTAGAGATAGAAATTCTTCAACATGTGAAAAAAATTGATCTGGTATTTTATAGAATTGGAAATGTCACTTGGTAGAAAAAAACATAGTTAGCAGGTGAAATTGCAGATAAGAATGGAAAGGGATTAACTGGTAGCAATAACATATTGAAAAAAATGGAAAGAAATGCCATCAGTTTCTATTTAGAAAATAAAATAATTTAATTAATTATAAACTTGAAAATGAAGAAGATATTGAAGTAGATGATAAAGGTATGGACACATTAACAGATGAAATAAGAAAATTGATTGCACAAATTTAGAAATAGATGATAAAGGTATGGACACATTAAATTTTTGAAAGAATCGGGAAAATTTACTATGGAGGAAATAGTTGGACTTTGCAATTTAATCTATAATAATGGAGTTTGACTATAATGATTCCAATTGCTAAAAAAAAGAAGAAAGCTATTAAAGGTGAAAAGTATAGGCAATAAGTTTATTATGTCATACTTCTAAGAGTATAGGGCAATAAGTTTATTTTTTCATGCTCCTAAAGTTTTGTTGAAGATTTTAACTCAAAGAATTTATGGGAAAGTAGAATATTATATTGGAGAACAATTTGGTTTTCAGAGAGGGAAAAGTACAAGAGATGCTACTGGTGTTGTTAGAACAATTGCGGAGAGATATATCGAAAAAGATAAAGGAATTGGTGACTTTAGAAAAAACATTTGATAGAGTAATCTGGCATAAACTTAAGATCATTTTTTAAAAAAAAAGTATTTTGGAAAGAAGAAGTTTGATTTGAAATATGTATACTGGGCTAAGGATAAAAATTTGATTTGAGAATAATGAGACTGATGAAAGTAATACAGAAAAAGAAGTTAGACAATCATACAGTGTGTCACCTGTTCTTTTTAAATATTTATTTAGAAGAAATATTAAACAATTATTTAGACTTAAGGAGCAAATGTTAGAGTTAGAATAATAAAATCTATAAGATTTGCAGATGATATGGCCCTTGTAACTGAAGATTAAAAGTGTCTTTAGAATACATTGAATAAATTGGAGGAAGGATATATGGAATGAAGATTAATATCGAGAAGAGATGTTTATAAAGAGGAAGGAATGCAAAAAGACTGCAAATTGAAATCTATGATAACATAATTTAATAAGTAAAAGAATTTAGATATTTGGGTCAATGGTTGAGTGAGGATGAAAGAAATGAAAATGGAAGTTAAAAGAGGAATAGCATTGACAAGGAAAACATTTATTAGGAGAAAGAAATATGTTATGGACCTTTGAAGAGAGAATTAAGGAAAAGATTAATTAAATGTTGTGTGTGAAGTGTACTAGGTTATGATTGTGATATGTGGACAATGACTAATAAAATTACGAACAAATTGGGAAGAATGAAAAAATCAGTTGAATGAATAAAATAACAAATGAAGAAGTTTTTAAAAAGTAAATGAAAAAAGAAGATTGACTGAGGAAATTAGAAATAGAAAGAGAAACTGGACTGGATATATACTAAGAAGAAGGTATAATTTAATGAAAAATGTTTTGGAGGGGATGGTGAGTGGAAACAAGAAGAAAGATTGGAAAAGATTAATTTTGGTGGATGGTATAAAAGATGGAAAGAGTTACATGGAATTGAAGAACTGGGCAATGAAGAAAACAATGGCAAAATTGATGAATTGGTAATATGATTACTCTCTAATCATGTCCATGGGACAAAGTACTATTCATGATGATGATAAGCTTTTTAAATCATATAATAAACATTTTTATGCTGTTTAAAAAATTGCCATTGTTATACCTGGCAATATTTCTTTCTGAAAATGTGAAGTTGAAACCATATATCTGTTCTAAAGGAAAAACATATTCATATGATTATTTAGAAAAAATGTTAGAGAATTTAGCTTTAAAATTTCTTGTAAGTAATTCTGTAACTATATTGATTTAATTATCAACTTTATCCAAATTCAGATATGTTTTTTATATGTATCAAAGAAAATGTATGCATTCTGTTATGATTTGAGTTGCCATTATTTCTTCTGAAGTGATTTATTTCTGTTAGTTTATGTGCATAATTACAAAGAAAAATATTTTGTCAGTCTTTGACTAATAGTATTTGATTATAAATTTGTCAGGAAATGTTAAAACATATTTTAAAAAATTTCTGTCATGTTAATATTTAAATTTTTCAGTACAATAAAGATGAGAACTACACTGTATTAATTACATGACTTCAATTACATGTTAACCAAAAGAAAATGTTAACAAGTAAACAAAAATGTAAATAATTGAACAAAACACTAAAATTCGCAAATGTTACAATATTCAAGAAGATATTTTTTTTTTTCTGATCACTATATTCAATCACATTTTTTTAAAATTAAAATTTATAAATAAATTTTACAATATACTGGTAGCCATTTTTTCATCAGGGAGTGCTTTACATGATCATATATATTAATAAAATTATTTGATTTTATGTTGAAAGCACATAATTTTATTCTTTATTATTCTTTTCTAAATTTGATGTTAAATTACTAAACATCACATGGTGGAAGAGTTTGTCACTGTGAATTTGATGTGCAGTATTTTGTCTAATAAAATATTTACGAAAACATTTGTTAAAAGTTTTGAAAAGTTTTTGAATATATTAAAAGTTCATACCAATTTTAAAATGTGAAAACAAAGTGATTCTAATTTCTTGATATCAAGACCACTATTATGTTTCTACAAAAAAAAATTATTGAAAAAAAAAAAAAGAATATCATTCAGTGCATGTTTTATAGTAATGAAAGTCAGACATTTTGCTATTTACTTTATTTTTCAAAATAAAAATATGGTAGTTCATTTTTTTCTTATGCTTTAGTGAATGAATGAATCAATAAATATACACTCATTTAAATATATGTAAATGTGTCACCTCAATTTATTATTAACAACTATATCATTATTATTTTTAAAAAAAATTATACTATAATCTTGATTTACTTATGCATACTATATTGTAATATTGTGGGTAGTGTTCAACTCTGTCTATGCCAATATTACAAGCTCCTAAAGTTTGGAATATATTAATTAAGAGGGAAATGATAGATTTCATCTCCCCCTTATGTTTTTTTATAATATCAAACATTATTATTTTTTTCAAATAATAATATGAGAATTCTCAAATATTGTTTTTAAAATAAAAATATAAATATTTTAATTTGTGATAAATAATTGCAAAAGGGGAATGGGAAGAAAAATATAAAATAAACAATTTTTTAATTCTCTCTCTTCTATCAGTTTTAATTTTAATTCTAATGCTAAAAAAATAATAAGTTAATTTTTTTTTTACTTCACTAAGTAGTCATAAATTTTAATTCTAACTGTTAAAACAGATAAATAAATAAAGTTTTTTAAAAAAAGAGAAAAAAATAAAATTGTAACATTTTGTTAAATTTTGTTTTAAATTAAGGTTGTAATAAACAAAATCATGCCACTGCGCATTTGTTTAATAGAGTGTGTGAACAAGGTTCCTAAATCTTATTTTTCACAATAATATTTTTAAAAATGTAACTTTATAAATAACAAATTCACTGAACTGTCACTATTATAGGGTCTTCAGGGAATTGAGGTGGTTAAATTAAAAATACTTAATTTAAAATTTAAAAGGTCAATTTTATAAATTAAAATAAAATAGTAAACAAGTGCTAATGGATTTACCAGCTGTAAATCCAAGTTATTGACAAAATAATATAGGATTCTAAAATCATATAAATACCCTATATTTTTGACACTAAAAAGCTTACTCTGTGAATTTAATACATGTTGCCACCAGAATCCATGCCCATTGGAATTTAAAAATATCAGAGTAGGGACTGTAGATTTGTCATTTTTCCTGCAGGAAGACAGTGGTCTTATATCTCATCCTATGTGCCACAATGGTGTGCAACCATCAGCACCAAGATGGGAGTTTTCCAACCATAGTATGCTGTTGAAAAGAAGACATATCAGAACATGCAACCTATCCAGGGAAGACTGCCATTATGCCTACCTCTGAAGTGCCTGAAGTATCCACTGCAGTAGAGAAAATTGGTAATATTTCTCCAAAAACCACAGAGCTCTTAAATTAATCTTTAAAATGTGTAATCTCTATTATGAAGCTAGTTTATTTAATATAATGAATGTTCACTGTTACTTCTTAAAACTTTGTTAAAAGTAAAATTAATTATAGAATTTAACTTATACAAACCTTTCCTGAATTCTTCTTTGTAAATATAATTAATTTCTCTAATCTATAAATAACTGCAATCAGTTATTACTTAAATTTCTCTAAAAACTGTGGTTATACCTATAATTATTGTTCTAATGATTGTATTTCCATTTATTTTATACATCACATGATCACCATCTCTATACTAGCACATAATTGTTGTAAACAAAGGCAAAACTCTCCATACAGTGCTCTCAGATCCAAGGCTCCTCACTGATGATGGCCACAAGCCAGAAATTAATCTGGGGATATTGGATGAGTAGGCACTAAATAGGGATTTTATGCACAAGCCTTCTGGCATCCATTGATTACTCTGTTTGGCACAGGGTGGCACTACTGTATGGAGAGTTTTGCCTTTATTTTATACATGTTATAGTATGCCAATATTGTGACACAGCGGACACTATAACTTTAGTAAACTTTTCAATGGAGAGATAATTAAAATCTCCATTTTAAATATTTTAAGAATGCTACTTAGCATATTGAGATGCTGTTTCAAAATCTCATTATGATGAGATAAAAATCGATCACTACGTGTACATTATTATCATTATTTTATAATTACATTATATTCATTACAGTTTGCATAATAAGTTATTATAACTTATGATTTTTATCTGATAGTTAGAAGTATTATGCTAGCTAAAGATGATATTAAAAATATATTTGTTGATGTTCAGTGTATTAATTAGATTACCAATTTAGTTACCCCTTTTTGCTAAGCATGATTAATATGCTAGTCTAAGAACTGAGCTGAGATAGTTAGCAGATTGAAGCTATCTGTTCAGGCACATTTAATTAATGATATATATATATATATATATATATATATATATATATATATATATATGCATTATATACTTATGCATTGCAAGTGTATCTTTACTGAGTACACTTGTGCATAACCTCTTGCTATTTTTTTGATGGGTTTGCAGTGGCGGCTGCTCCCATCCACAGAGTTTGGGTGTGGCTACCATTAGAACTGAAACACAAGGGTCTAGACTATGTTTAAAGGCTATCTGAGTTTCCTGAACTAAATTTGGTTTTTATTATGGCAGCAAGCCATTCAGTCTTAGGACACCAAGCATTCAATGCTGAAGCCCATGACTAATTACTCACTCACACCATGACCTTATTTTTTAATTTTATTTAGCACCATACTATATATATGCAAGTCTAAAAGTAACCAGTTCTTTCTCCTTGATAATTAACTTTACAGCATTAAACTGAAACTTTAATCTTGATTACCAGATTGAATTTGCATTATCTTGAGCTTATTTAATTGCTCACATTGTTACTATATATAACAGTTATCTTAGTGCTGTATCTGATAATCATCTCAGCTAGATTATTAACTTATAACATTGGCAAACCATTACAAAATAGGTTTGGCATCTTAGAATATTATAGGCATGATTTTAATAACCACACAAACACACATACATATTTATTTTATATGTTAAGATGAGACCACTGTATTAATAATAGACTCATCTATTATGTAATGTTTGCATGTGTTGATTATACAGATATTAACATCATATAATTAATGTCATTTTTTGTTTTGTTTGATTTAATTAATTGTTTTAATATACCTATTAAAATTATAAACTTGTTTTACATCTGTTTGTTCACAATCCAAATCCCAATTACCCAATGATTTTTATATGTTAGATATGCATTACTTTAGTTAAGTTAAATAGTGTGTTAAGTAGTTTATTTAATCCTTAGTCAAATTATTAATTCCCCTGAGTCAGTTCATTGAAGAAATCGAGATCGAATGTAATCTCAGAAATGTCATTCATAATATGTTAAATCATGGAGTACTAGTAAATTAGTTGAAGTCTGATCTGATTCGAGATCTCACTAACTCATATTGGTCAACTTTGGTGTATTTTGCCTGGACTCTAGATTTTGTTACGTGAATGTACAGATCTGACTTTTGCACTTTAAAGTTTGTTCATTGCATTATGGTTTTATCAGAAATCAAGTTTATAGTTGACTGGTACACTAATGGGACCATACATCCAGAACATTGATGATGATCACTCAGTATCAGTATCCAGCATTATTTTTTATATGTGATATATTCTGCTCTAAGTTTTCCAATGGCTAGATAAGTAGCCTGTTTTATAATATACTTTTTTAAAAATCCACTCAAGGAATGACTAATAAATTTATGACTGCTGATTGTTGTTGATTGTGGATTTGATTTTTTAATATAATGTTGATGATGATTTGCTTATTTTTGTTTTATGCTGGATGATTATGTAGTTAATAACTTATTATTAGGATAACTACTTATATGGTTGTTCAATGCTGATGTCATGCTTCTTGTTCATTTTTATATATTTATCCATATATATTTATACTTTTTCTATTTGTGATCAATGGGGATGATGATGTTATCCCATCTGTCCATTGTACCCCTTCAGCTCCATATCATTACAATATATATAATAAAGTATCTGTGTTATATATAGTAACCAGATGTACTGACCAACCCCACTCTTTGTTGGTTTTATTTCTTGATGAGCATATTGCAGGAAGGAACTATCAGATGTCATCCCTCCTACAACAATATTTCCTCCTCATCAGACGATGTAGCACCATAGGACTGGAAGCATCTAGAAATTTATGTTTGGTTTCCCAAATGGTGCCACTCACTGCAACCTTACCTACCATCATCTGGTTATGATGAACATAGCTCAGGAGGCATGAGATCCTTGTGAGAAAGAAGCAATGAATGACTAGTGATGTAAAATAGAATTGAACAATTAAATTAATTTTAAGTAATAACAATTTTATTTAAAAACAATTCTTTAGCAAATCCTTCTAATATAGTTCATTATTCGTATCCATGCGAAAACTCATTTTCAGTTCAATTATGAGAAGAAATCTAGAAGCCTTTCAAGTAAGTATATGTATACAATTAATGCATGAATGTTTTTAATTATTTGTTCCAGGTCTGTATGTCCATTTTAGATAGGTAAATGGATAATATCAGCAATTCCGAATTTATGAAGCATTTATAATTCAATCAAGTATAGATGTATATTACACATGATTTTTATTATTTTATTTAGATATAGATATTATAGATATAAGTATTTATGATTCATAGCATTTTATTATTTTAAGAACCATTGCAGGTAGGTAAACAGGTAATGTAAGCTATTTTAGGATTGTGGAGCATTAATAATTCAGATATAGATATTATGCATATAAGCATTTATACTTTGAACATATAATGCAATTAACATTTCTGTATCATGTATATACATGTATATGTTTGGAGTTAGTTCACAACACTTATTATTTTATTGGTTTTTCTTTCTTTTTTTTTTTATTTTAAAGAAAGATAAAAAAACTATCGCCAACTTCTGACAGAATTAAAGACTGATAGGTAAAACATTATTATTTCAAAGAAACACACATATTGAAAAAATTTTAGGCATGTTTAAATAATTTTCCTAAACTAATAATATAAATTTTTCTTTTCTGTTTTATAAAAATTGATAGCTATAATTTTAATTCATATTTTATTGTAATTGAATCATTTCTAATTGCTTACCTCTAAATTCATGTCTTCATTTATTGCTGCTTTTCTAAATAACTGAGGAGTCTGTCTTGAAGCTGAACAGCACATTGAAACTTCTAGGCAAGGTTTAAAAATTCATATGGTTTGCAGACAGAGACAGGAAAAGCGGTCTAATTGGTCATATTAGCATGAGTTTTCATTGGGCTGTTTGATGATTCCATTAAATCACTTTTCTAATGGTCTAGTAGCTAAATCTTTTGTCAATTCATAAATCTTGTGTCTAAATTAATAAATCTTGTCTCTGAATCAACTAATAAATTTGTAATGATTTTCCAGTCTATTTATATTTTTTTCTCTAACAAACAGATTCATCTTACATGCCCTTTTGATCCCATTGGTGACAATGCTTTTTCATCCTTGTCTGCATTTTTTAATCCCCTAGATCATTGGACATTTTCTTTTTGGTGGGAGCAAACTTTTAATTAGTGACTATTTTCAATTATCTGCCTATATGTGTTTTCAAATCTTAATTATTTTTTCTTGCCTGTGGCACAGTGACTCAACACCTTTAATTATTATACTACAGCTATTCTGCCTTATAAGTTTTCTTCAGTCTGATTTTATTTAAATTATACTTTTTTCTCTTTTTAATTGCAGTATATAAATGTGTTTCATTTTCGTTTTGTTTGACCAAATCGTTATGAATTAACAAATTATCATTTTATTTGCAGTCAAATTTCATTGCTTCTTTCTTTTCTTTAAAATATTATTAATCTTCCTTAAAGTATTATTAGTCTTTCTTAAAATATTATTAGTCCGACTTGGCTTTAACCTGTGTCATTTGGGGAGGGGACTTTCTAAATATATATGTGAAACAGCATGTCTGTTTCAATATATAAGTGCATGTTAAAAAGTACTGCACTCTTGCAATTCAATAAATAATATGTGCTCCATTTCTAATCAATTTTTGTCAAAACATGAGCTATTTTATAATACATGCATTTGTATATGAGGAGTCTTGGAACAAAGTATAGCATAGTTCAGACTCCTCTCTAATGTAATTTTTTAAAAGTTTTATGATTTCTGGTTTATTTTTTCCTTTATATATTTGGGTGGTAAATTTAACATATCAAAAGTTGATTAATATTTTAAATATCATTGTTTGGAAAGAGGTATTATTTAATTATATATATATTGTGATGATATATAAATATGCCGTTACATTAAATTGAAATAAAAACTTTTAAGTTTGCAAATAAAAATAAATGTATTAAAAAAAAAAAACTAAACGCTAAAATTAAAATGTTTGTTAAACATATATATTCACACAGATTCAAAACTTTAAAAATATTTTTTTAAAAAACAAATAAATAAGTATTTGAACGTACTTTTTTTTATAAAAAAAAGTACAAGATTTAAAGATAAAATATTTTTGTAGATGGAAATGGTTGTTTATTAATTATCCAAAAGCTGTGTAATTAAAAAGTCAGATGAAAAATAGATAAGAGAATAAAGAGATTTTAGCTTGACCAATGGAAGCAAATAAAGGCCCAGACCATAACGAAAAAATGGAACAGTGACGTTTTTGTTTGTGGAATCCATAGGAGGACTATAAAAAAAATATTGAGTTCCAGTCAGTTCCAACTTGATTTGGTGAGACGAACGATGGGACGCACATATCGTTCTCTCTTACTTATTTTAAAAAGGAAAAGACTGTGATTCCAGAATGAACCAGCTAAGGCTATTTCCAGAATATCAGAATGGTCTTCCATGAAAGTCTTCGGGGGAATTGCCAATAGGAACCTAGACTCTTTTACCGTAAGCTATATGAACTAAACAATTTTTAAAATCATAAAAAAATAAAAAAAAATAATTAAGAACTTTCGTCAGGGTTTGACAAATTTAATAAACAAACCAACTTAAATGTTAAAGTGGATTCTTATCTGATTTTTGTAAGTTTCAAATCAATTAATAATGTTTAATTTTATATATTTTGCGTTTGATAAAAATCATTTCCATTTATTATTTTATTTGTATTAATATTTATTGTTTAAATTTTAAATAAGAAAATTTAAGTTGGGTATAGACATTGCATAGATTTGTTAGCGGTTAATTATGTTGCTGTTTCATAGTTGATTGGAATATACAAGTCATCAATGTCACTGCGGCATCTTACGATGAATGTTATTGGGTTTTATTGTATTCCCTATGCAATTGACGTTATCGATGATTTTGTATTTTGATCGGTTGTGTTTATTTTGAAATGTTTTTGACCGTGGAATCTGTGCAGCCGATCTATACTCAATATTATAAAACAAATGGTATAAAATTCATTTGTGCGAACGTATCTAAAGGTTAAATTTAAGTCGGGCGTGAATGGCTGTATAGATTTGTAAAGTTATATATATAGTTTAAGGGAGGGTAATCTTAGGTTATTTGTTTCGCAGTTAAATTGGGTCAATGGATTAGATGTATTGATGTAATTAGTAAATGTAGCAGGAGATTCGCTATGGGCAGGATTGCATATATATGCCACACACCTTCTGTTTGCCTATGGATGGGATTGTAAGTTGGCAAAAAGGACCACAGTCCATTTCTATGGAGTTTTTTGTTTATTGTTCTGCTTGCCAACAGATGTAGCATTCCTGTTGGCTGAGAGACAATATCTTCTCTAACTCTACTTACTGTTCAGATGAACATTCCTGACAGTATAGTATTTTGTATTGTTGTATTCATGCTGCATTGAATACATCGATATATCTGATGGATTGACGTTGGTTTGGCTGCGAACTTTTTGGCCTAAGGTTAAATAAAGGATAGAACATTTTTCTTTTCAAATACAATCTACATAGTCTATTCATACTCGACCCTCTAAATAAATATTAAACTCATTATTGCAAGCTATTTAAATGTAAAATTAAAAGTTAATATAAAAATCTAAAATGTTAAATTTATTCCTCAAAATTTAAAATGATTCAAAATTTATATGTGCATAAATAAATATTTGTTTGTTATTTACTGGCAGTGGCTTTTATTATTTTATATATATACAAATGAAACAAGTTATTTCTTATCTCTGCGTATCCATGAGCTAGTGACAATGGGCTAACGATCTGAATATTTAAATAAAGTGGAATCTTAACAGTGCGTATCTGCCTACTTCATAAATTTTTCTAGGCTCAAATGCCTAGATGGCGCCCTGGTAGTGCAGATTGTGGTTAGATTCGATCTCCACTTCTTTTGGATCATTATAACTGGCTACCCAACTTGGGCCGATCTTTGATAAATCACCGAGTGCCCTGAGAATTTTAAAGATAAATCATGCCCGTAATATTTTTTCTGAAATATAAATATATTTTTTGTATTAATGAAAAGTTATACTTTGAATTTTGTTTTAAAGATACTGCCAGTAAGAAAAATTGCGCATATGTAGAAATAAATGCGAGGAATAAAATGTTAATATTAAAATCTAAATAATAAAACGTAATAATAAATATAAATCATAATTTTTTTTAAAAAAGTCTTGTTTAAATTAAAATCTAATCATTCAACTTGCGTAAGTAATAGTTAAAAGTAGAAGAAAAGAAATTTGGAAGGGAGGGGGCAGAAATTTAGCTGGTAGTAATGAATCATCAGTCAACATTTTTTTTATCATTATATTTGTAATTACTGTTTTGTCTTTTAAAAAAAAAGTTTTGTCCTTTTGAAATTTTCATATATAATAAATTTGTGTAACGTAATTACTAACACTAAGTAAATTCTTTTTTTTTTTTAATGTTTTTTTTTTTTTTGAGGAAGTTTACTGATATGTAATGATATATAAATATGCCGTTACATTAAATTGAAATAAAAACTTTTAAGTTCGCAAATAAAAATAAATGTATTAAAAAAAAAAACTAAACGCTAAAATTAAAATGTTTGTTAAACATATATATTCGCACAGATTCAAAACTTTAAAAATATTTTTTTAAAAAACAAATAAATAAGTATTTGAACGTACTTTTTTTATAAAAAAAAGTACAAGATTTAAAGATAAAATATTTTTGTAGATGGAAATGGTTGTTTATTAATTATCCAAAAGCTGCATAATTAAAAAGTCAGATGAAAAATAGATAAGATAATAAAGAGATTTTAGCTTGACCAATGGAAGCAAATAAAGGCCTGGACCATAACGAAAAAATGGAACAGTGACGTTTTTGTTTGTGGAATTCATAGGAGGACTATAAAAAGAAAAATATTGAGTTTCAGTCAGTTCCAACTTGATTTGGTGAAACGAACGATGGGACGCACATATCGTTCTCTCTCACTTATTTTAAAAAGGAAAAGACTGTGATTTCAGAATAAACCAGCTAAGGCTACCTCCAGAATATCAGAACGGTCTTCCATGAAAGTCTTCGGGGGAATTGCCAATAGGAAACCTGGACTCTTCTACCGTAAGCTATATGAACTAAACAATTTTTAAAATCATAAAAAAATAAAAAATAATAATTAAGAACTTTCATCAGGGTTTGAAAAATTTAATAAACAAACCAACTTAAATGTTAAAGTGGACTCTTATCTGATTTTTGTAAGTTTCAAATCAATTAATAATGTTTAATTTTATATATTTTACATTTGATAAAAATCATTTCTATTTATTATTTTATTTGTATTAATATTTATTGTTTAAATTTTAAATGAGGAAATTTAAGTTGGATATAGACATTGCATAGATTCGTTAGCGGTTAATTATGTTGCTGTTTCATAGTCGATTGGAATATATAAGTCATCAATGTCATTGCAGCATCTTACGATGAATGTTATTGGGGTTTTTTGTATTCCCTATGCAATTGACGTTATCGATGATTTTGTATTTTGATTAGTTGTGTTTATTTTGAAATGTTTTTGACTGTGGAATCTGTGCAGCCGATCTATACTCAACATTATAAAACAAATGGTATAAAATTCATCTGTGCGAACATATCTAAATGTTAAATTTAAGTATTTGTAAAGTTATATATATATAGTTTAAGGGAGGGTAATCTTAGGTTATTTGTTTCGCAGTTAAATTGGGTCAATGGATTAGATGTATTGATGTAATTAGTAAATGTAGCAGGAGATCCGCTATGAGCAGGATTGCATATATATGCCACACACCTTCTGTTTGCCTATGGATGGGATTGTAAGTTGGCAAAAAGGACCGTAGTCCATTCCTATGGAGTTTTTTGTTTATTGTTCTGCTCGCCAACAGATGTAGCATTCCTGTTGGTTGAGAGACAGTGTCTTCTCTAACTCTACTTACTGTTCAGATGAACATTCCTGACAGTATAGTATTTTGTGTTGTTGTATTCATGCTGCATTGAATACATCGATATATCTGATGGATTGATGTTGGTTTGGCTGCAAACTTTTTGGCCTAAGGTTAAATAAGGGATAGAGCATTTTTCTTTTCAAATACAATCTATATAGTTTATTTATACTCGACCCTCTAAATAAATATTAAACTCATTATTGCAAGCTATTTAAATGTAAAATTAAAAGTTAATATAAAAATCTAAAATGTTAAATTTATTCCTCAAAATTTAAAATGATTCAAAATTTATATGTGCGTAAATAAATATTTGTTTGTTATTTACTGGCAGTGGCTTTTATTATTTTATATATATACAAACTAAACAAGTTATTTCTTATCTCTGTGTCTCCATGAGCTAGTGACAATGGGCTAACGATCTGAATATTTAAATAAAGTGGAATCTTAACAGCGCGTATCTGCCTACTTTATAAATTTTTCTAGGCTCAAATGCCTAGATGGCACCCTGGTAGTGCAGATTGCGGTTAGATTTGATCTCCACTTCTTTTGGATCATTATAATATATATATATAGACAAAGTCTTTTTGCTGAAAGATATAAAAGTAAAAAATCTCAGTCAAAAACAAATAATGTTATTTAACTTGAATATTATGTGAATGTAAATTCTTTTATTGCATTTGTAAATGAATAATAAATAAAGTTGTCTAGAAGTATTTTGAAAGACTACTAGTTACTATGCTAAACCTCAAATTATGGATCACATGGAATAATAGTTAATGTATTTGTTTGCTATTTCCATGGTCTAAGATTCAAAACAGGCTAACTTTAGAAATTTTGAGACAACTGATAATTTTTCAAGCATGATTAGGATTTTTTCAATTAGTTAGTCATAGCAGGTTAAACTATTCTTGTATTTATTGAGAACATTGATATCTGGCTATTCTTATCTGAAGGCTAAAAGTCTCAAGATAATTTGATTTGGGCAGCTAAGAGTTAATGTGTAGCCACAAAATAAAGCACATTTATAATATGCATTCATTATTAATGAAGAATCTTTATTCTCTTTTTGGCAATGAGATCATGATTTTTAATTTCAACATCTCATTAGGTATTGCCTCATTTATTTGGATTAGTAGAAATTCTACATTTTCTTAAATATGGACAGCATATATATTTAAATGTTACTTTTTGCAAATATTTAAAATATTATTTTAAATAATAAATTTTTTAAAAGAATCAAATGATAGACCAGAACTTAAATCCATTAATTATTAGTAATATAGAATTAAACTTGGATGGAATGTTTTTGGTAGAAATAACTTAATATTAAAAGTAAATATGTCTATGTGTTCAAAACGAAAGTTTTTTAATAAATGTATTTACCACTTTTTTTACTTATTGATTTGAGACCTGGACACTTAACAGATGAGCAATGCAGAGATATCAAACTACTCAACAAGGTAGGGAGAGATACATGTTAGAAGTAAAAAAGAAAGGATTGAAAACAAGTACATGAGTAAGAAAACAAACAGGTATTACTGACATAAAGTAAAGCTGTGATGGATATATTACTAAAAGAGACAATAATAGATGGACATTTCAAATCTTTAACTGAATCCTGAGAGACTATCAAAGATCTAATAAGAGACCACATATGAACTAGATGCAAGAATAAGGAAGTATCTGGCATGACCTGGAGAAGAGAGGTGAGAGATCTGTGAAATTGAACCTTTATTCTGCAGTGGATTGATAATACAATATCTCAATTTTATATTATTCCAAGTTTTATTTATTTCATTTTTATTTACAAAACTATGTATTTTATATATTTTTTCTTTGTGTGTGTGTGCATATATATGGTAAATAAAGGGCAGTACCGCTATCTACAATCAGATTAAATAACCAGTAAATATGAAATGATAGTTCAAATTAGTTTTTATCCCCAAATTTATGTCTTTTGTCTTTAATAATGAGGACTTGAATTCAAAACTGGAATTAATGTAGTTATATATCCAGCAACAACAATTATGGATGTTTTCTACATGCATAATTGCATTGGTTCCAGCTTTGAATCCTAAGTCTTTATTGACAAGGTCAAAAATCAGAAACTGGTATTGGATTTCCATCTGGTAATCACTAATATAATTAGTGCTAGATTAGAAAACAACTAATGCTTGCATTATATTAGTGTAAGTGGAAGAATAAAGAGATATTATGTTAGCACACACATTCATTGTCAGGGGCTGAGGAACCTATAGATAGAAAAGAACTGAAGTTACTATTGTATACATATTTACTAACTTAAGTTCCTATCTATTATTAAATTTTAGATTTTTAACTTACTGTTTATTATTTTTTAAAAAAACCTAATAGATCTGCCCCCATATCAGAAAGTATGTTTTCATAAATTGTGCTTTATTAGTTATGGAGATCTTTTTTTCCCTAATAGGAATAGTGTGCAACAATATATTTGATTTTTTTTTAAAAAGTATCATTTGATTTTTACGCTTATACAATTCGATATAAACAAGAGTAAGTTTTAATAAGTTATTACAATAGTTAGGAAATTATTCCTATCTTTCAATTGTTATAAACTCATAACTGTTCATATGATCCAACTTCCCTTCTGTCAGAGAATGTATATTCTTATGATGAATTACATCTGTAGGTGATTTTCATAAGTCCAAGTCCCCATCCCTCCACTCTTGCTAGCTTTATTTTTTTAAAAAAAATATGATTTTTAATCAATTATTTAATTGTGCACGCTTTCTAGTTAGATCAATCACTATCTTTTTCTAATTGAGCAGTTGTTAATAACTTTTAATTTAATTATCATGATATCAAAACAAATCATCTCAAAAAGGGGACTGAATTTGTTTTCCTGAAAAGAATAGTATTACATTTCTATTCCAGATTTTGGGATTCAAAGCTGGAACCAATGCAATTACGCATTTGGCATTTCCTCTTCACTCTTTATTTACTATTAAGCCAAAAGCCTTAAATTCAAAGATTTTTAACTCAACCCAATTTAATTGTAGATCTGATTTAAGTCTGTAGCTATATTTTTTAATAATATTTACTCTTTTCTATGTGTACCCCCTCCCAGGTAAGAATATGTCTCGCTTTATTTATAACACCTACATTTTTTCTCCCATCAGATTCTTTTATTTGACTATTATGAACTTTTTTTAAAAGTAATATCTTAATGCATTTTTAAAGAAATAATTTATCAATAAATTACTTCATGTAGACACCTGTAAATTATCTGTTGGAGAAAATGAAATTTCTTTTTAAGTATATTCTTTTTTTTTTTCCAGCTTTGTTTTGTTTTATATAAATAAGTTTATTTAACAAAAGTTTGAAAAAAAAAAAAAATCTGCAATAACACTTTTAAAAATGAAAATATATTTTTTAAAAATTAATAGCTGCAGGTGCGAAAATATATTGTACTTAAATTTCAAGTTTAAAAAAACCAAACGTATATAACAAATATTTATAGTTGGTTTATTTTTAAATTTTATTTTTATTATTTGAATGAGGGTGTACTTATTTATCTCCTATTCAAAAATCTCCATATTTTACCAGATGTATGTTAAATTCTCAGTCTAAAATCAGGTATAGTAACTAAACATTGCCATCTTCTTAATATAATATCTTAATTTTAGAGTCACATTATAAATTTTAAAGATTCTTAAAGGTCTTATTTTTAAAACCAATGAAAAAAATTGAATAACATAAAGTAAAAAATGAACATCTTTTTATAATAATATATGAAACTGAAAAAAAAAAAAAAAAGTAATTTGTAGATATTGAATTTCATATTACTTGATTTCAAATTATATTTTTAATTAAAATTTTTTAATAATAAAGAAAAATAAAAAGTACAAATTCCAAATAAAATAAGGTAATCTAATTCATTAGACAGATTAGGGTTGTTGATGAAAGAAGGAGAAGAAAACGATTAGCAATGGAATGAATAGATTCCAGCATTATGATATTGAATGTGTCTTTGAGCAACGTAAGAAATTAAACAGATGATAAGCATTGTGGGGAAATGCTATTTATATGATCATCAGGAACCAACATTGCTTTAATAGTAATAATAGATAGTAACATAAGAACTTTGAATATTCAGATCAGAATAATGTAGGTTATTTTAACATAATCTCATCTACAATGAAATGTGATGCCACATGAAAATAGTAATTTCTGTTTGGATTGAACAAACCTTAAAACAAAACAAAATAAACTTTTAAATCAGTAATTAGTCATATACTATTATCTTTACCTTTTTATGACATTTTTTGATATAAATATTTATTCTTAATGGTCTTTTCATCACATTAAACAATAAAAATTATCTGTTATTTCCTTCTGAATTTTGCATAACGTTTTCAAAACTGAGTTTAGATCATTTTTGTACAAATAATAATGTATTTTTACGTATTCAGAAGATTTATTTGATTATAAAAAAAAAACAAAAAACAAGGAAACATTATTTGTGCAATGCATATAAAATTGATCATAGTAAATAAAGAAATTTTTTTTTTTAAATTACACAAATAAAAATAAAATTGTGAAATAGGTTACTTTAAGGTCAAAAAATAGAGAAAAATGAAGAAGGCAATACTCACCAGGATTACCAACTGCTAAGAAATAAGATTTTCCCAGTTTTTGTTTTATTTTCTGGCTAAGATCAGTAATAGTTAAGTATCTATTTATCAAGCAATACTGGATATTTTGTTGAGTTAGATATAGGTTGACTACTTTAAAAAAAAGCAAAGTCTGATTGGATTTTTAAAAAATTCAAAATTAATGACATGGAGTTGATTCCAGGCCAAGGTCGTGGCAGGCAAATATATTTCCATTACATCCCCAGTCCCTCCTTCTTCTTTTTTTTTTCATTTAAAAATTCAACTAGCTGGATAAATATATTAATGTGGATAAGTAAATAATAATCAATATAAAAATTTGTTTTTAAAAAATGTAAAGAATAAGTCATACATAATATAAAGATCTTGTAAGTGTATTGGTTGCACCTTTACTTGTTATAACCTGAAATTTAAACTGAATGGGGAAAATCTTGGAAATTTTATCAAATTGCAAGAGGTTTGGAATTTTTGTTTTAGGTAATCATTCTGAAATCAGTTTAATTAGCCATCCATTATTTGGTAGATGGTTGTTTAGCTATAGTTGATTGGTATGTAAATTTTCCAAGTTATCTGGGTTGATTGATCAGTTAAGTAACCATAAACTGACTGTAAAAACAAACCATAATTATAAAGTGACATGACCTTTATTACTAATAGATGAACTATCTTAGTCCTATGGTCAATGAACTCATGTTTATTATTAAATATATTTAGCCTTGCATAATTTAACATAATTATAAAAATAGATTCTGGAGCTAAAGATTCTTGGATTCATTCTCAGGTGAGAATAGTAAACAGGTAGTTGAGTGAATGAAAATATTATACTTACTTTGATTCATCACTTGATCTTTTGACAACTAATCATTCAATCTTTTTTTTTCATATATATAAAATGTCCATTATAAAATAATTATTGTAATAAAAATAACATAGACAGATAATTCTTTGAAATATATTTTCAATTGTAAGATAAGGCAACAATTTTTATATAATTCATAGTCATTATACTTTTACAAACTTCTGAACAATAATGCCATATGCCTTTTTTTTTTTTATCATAATAAAAGAATATAAATTCCTTCAGTAAGCAATTAACTAATTCATTAATTATAAATGACAAGTATGCTCCTAAATTTAAAACAATAACATTAACAATTCCTAATTGACAAATAGCCTGTATTTCGAACAGATAAAAAAATCTTCCTATTTTTCTCCACAAAATTTAATATAACATAAAGTTACTCCAGGTAAATTTTACTAGATTCAAATCAAAGAAATACAAGTGTTATTTTTGTAAACAAAAAAAAAATAGACTTACTTTTTATTATTATTATTTTTTTAAGTGTCATAGCATCGGCCGGGACGCGAACCCGCAATCCGGGCAACTGCCTGCAAATGCAAAGCAGTCGTGCTGACCTCTCGACCACCAATGCTAATTATAAATAAGAAATGCTATAGACTTCTTTTTCAAAGGAGTGTTATCCTCTTTCACTAATGATAAAAGCAGTAACATACTGCACCCTTTTTTTTATCATTTTGCTTTCAATACATTCACATTCATCTAATATACCCAGATTACTCCAGAAATTTTATTATCTATCTAATAATAGCTAAATATCCATTTACTGACCAATAATTATGTTGTCTGAAGGCTGTTTATCTGAAAAATAATAAGCTACTTGTGACCTTAAAAAAAAAAAAACAATATTCTCTCAACCTGAGATTGAATACCTATCATGAATGTGAAGATGAATGTTCTAATTATATCATGAGGCTTTTTTATTTCTCTAATGAACTGTGATATCATAATCATCATATATGAGCAATTTCAATTATAACAGATAATAAAATAAAGCCTCTTTTGTGGTGATCTTATTCGATTAAACTTGATAAAAATTAAGTGGGTTAGTTAAAATATTTTACTCAAATAAATATGGGAAAACATTATGAATGAATTTAAAAGAAGAAAAAACGTTACAGAAAATATATAC
Source organism: Epiperipatus broadwayi (assembly GCA_028023455.1). Lineage (NCBI taxonomy): Eukaryota > Metazoa > Onychophora > Udeonychophora > Euonychophora > Peripatidae > Epiperipatus > Epiperipatus broadwayi. The sequence continues at coordinate 6,190,325 of JAQFVV010012401.1, forward strand.
AGTCAAGTAATTGAATGCTATATTATTATTATTATTTTAAGTGTCATAGCATCGGCCGGGACGCGAACCCGCAACCCGGGCAACTGCCTGCAAGTGCAAGGCAGTCGTGCTGACCTCTCGACCGCCAATGAAAGACAATGCTATATTATTGCTCGAGGAATTCATAAGAAATTCAAGCACCAGAAATCACACGACTAAAGCCACAATTTATATCCTTGATTCCAGTATCCGTCTCTGGAACACTACACTAAATAAAGGTTTTTAGGCTTTGGATTTTATTACTCAACTGGAAACAATTTCTTTTTAAAAAATGAAAAAAGTACTGTATTTGCAAATTCAATGTTTATTTTCCTACATATATATGCAATAATATAAAAAAACAAAACATTTATTTTGTTAATTATTTTATTATAGTAAAAATTCAAATACTGGAGGAAAAGAAAACGATTGTAATTATTCAATTACTTCTAGAAATATGCATACACACACACACACACAAAAAAAAAAATAATAATAACTTTTAAAAAAATTGCCTAATTAACATTTTTAATTATATATACACCTACACATATATATTCATTTGCATTTTTAAAATAAAAAAAATTTCTATTAGCAAGCTAATTTATAATTATATGTATATGTATTTTCTCGCTATGTATATTGTAACTAACGCGACATAGAAATAGTGATGCGCAATTCAAGCCATATGCTTGTTGAATCATTTGTAACGATATGGCATGAAGGGGTGTATTTAAACAAAAAAATAATATATTGCCAAACTTCAATTTTCAACTGAAATGAATAGGTACAAACAGTGTTGATTAGCCAATACAGTAGTACCCAGCATAAATTAACATCTTATTTCTAGATTATCGGTAATAATCATACATGAAATACCGATGAAAGTAAGGACTTGGGCTAATTCTCTATCATGTATCACTGTTAATGAAAATTATTGATAATCAACTTCATCTTATACTGTCTCTCTGCTAGGCTGTCTAACCATATTATGATGATGATTTTAATTTATTGTCAGTGGGTATAGCATTAAAAGCATAGCACCTCCATTATCATGCAAATAATCCATCTACCTCCACCACCTATTCTTTGTGTCCTGTCATTCTAGCTGATTCACACATGGTAATGAGTCATAACATATGTAACTAATAATTAGATATCCAATTATTATATATGCCAAATAGGAAAATTTAACATGGTACTTAATATTAATGGTGCATTACAAAGATGAAAGCTGGTCTGAGATTTTAACAAAACAAAATTATATTAATAAATAAAAATAATAGCAAATCCTAAAAGATTTGAGCATTTTATTATATAATATATTAGTTAAAAATTCAGTTATTAGAGTGATAACTTTTTACCATATTCTATCTATACTTTCCATCAAATAATTAGTGCAAAATATAAGCGTACAATGTCTAACAAGAAAGAGCACGAAACCGATTAATAAAAGCTTAAAATTGAAAACGTTATCTAAAAGCGAATCAGATTAATAAAAATAAATCTATAAAATCTAAATTTGAAACTAATGAGAGAAGTAAGTCAAACAAATTATTTAATGTTAATAACCAAGAATTTAAGTATGAAGAGGCATTACAATCAAAGTATGGGGTAAATAACATTATGCAAGAGGCTTATGATAATATATTGGATTTAACGGATGAGGAAGATGAAAAATCAACTGTTTTAACGAAGTCACTTAATGAATAACTTTTAATAATGATTGAGAAATTTAAGGAATAAAAGCGAACAATTCTTTTATCAAGATCATAACCTCAGACAAATTCATTTGACAAACTGGATTCTAGACACTCCAGCTAGAAGTATCATTTTTGTAACAGTGATAGAGTTTTGTTGTAATATTTGAGGGCACAGGTCTGCACTCCTCATTTTTTTCACAGGGGTTGATGATGGCAGTCGTTGGGGGTCTGGTTTGTGAGTGCAGGCGATTGATGATTATTGCTGCTTCCGGAAAACCTGCCAGGAGGGTACAGGGTCAAAGTTTTCAGCGCCTTTCCTGCTCTGATGGACTGCTACGCTCCTTTGATGGATTGTTTTTGGGCAGTGCAGATCTGTGCTCGTCCATATATAGATACACATTGAGAAAGGTTTTACAACCCTTTTGTGGATATATTTTTTTATCGAGCGTATGTACTTTGTTTTTACCTTGTAACATTGAACACTGTAATATCATGTAGCGGGTGATCAGTCACCTGTGTTTTTTTTTTTGTTTTTGTTTTTTTACCTTAATAAAAAAAAAAGAAAGTGCACACCTTAATCAATAAAAATAAATATTTACAATACAAAACTAAATAATAACAACAACAATAATAAAATGATTTAGAAATCTAATATTTAAAAAAAAACAAAAAAACAATTGATTAATGATTTAGACAAAAAATAAAATTGTCACCCAAGTATCCTTGGTGTCCAACTTTTCTGAATATTTGAGCTGAAATGGAAAAAAAATAAATAAATATACAAACTAGTTACTTTTAAATATTCAATTTAGTATTCATAACAATGAGAGTTTTTTCCCTCATCCTTGATCACGTTTCATTCTTTTCTAGATTTTTTTTTTTTTTTTAAGAATACAAAACTAATTGCAGTATTAGCAATTATTTAAACTCTTATTATCCAACATAAAAGTTCAATTCTTGCAGTGTTTTTCAAATTTTACTATTTTAATTTCTCTCTTTTTTTTTTATAATTCCCAGTTTTAAACATAATATTGAAAGTATTTGCTGCTGCTCAGTTACATCTCTAACTGAGAAAAAGCAGTAAAGACCAAAGCTGATTCTTAGACAGACCCACACAGGCTTTCATTAGGAAAGTTTCAAAAGATTTCTATCCAGGCAAAGCTTGCATCCCAGTGAATCAATGCAGCCGATACTCTTGTTTAAGTCTAGTGCTTCTTTTTTAAATTTTCCCTAACATAGTGAACTTCTTTCGTAATACTATGTGTTTGCAGTCAATAACTGCTTTATATGGTGATATTACAGCTTAAATACTTTTCTCAATCTATGATACAATTTGATCAAACTCCAAATATCTATTTTTAAATAAACATTTAACTTTTACTGTATCTGATGGTTTACATTTTCATTCTTTTCACTTCTAAATATTGCATTATTTAAAATTCATTTTAATAAAGAAAATGCTCATTTATGCTATTGGGCTCCACAAATTTATTTAATCTTTGATTGTTTGATTTTAAATAATTTATCTTATTGTCAACTATCAATAAATAGTATGATTTTATGATTATTTTCAAATAATTATGTATGTGTATTTTTCTTGTATTCAGTTTTACTATTACTTTTTAACTTTTAAAAATATATGTGCACATATGCTATGTTGTTTGTAAAAGACATTCCTATTATTGGGGAAAAGGAAAAGAGAAATGTAACACATTTGTAACAATTAATAATTTACATAAATAATGACCTGAAATTTTGAGTTACATAAAAAATCCAATTATCAAATAATAAATATGCAATGCAGCATGACTAAACCATGAGGACTACTTTAATCTAAACACTATAAGCTGTCTAAAATTGTAAATACTAATAAAGTATTTAAAATCTGAAGCATGACTTATGGAAACTTTCAGAGACAGATGTTGATTCTAATAAATTTATAAACATTGAAGATCTCTTAAAATTGAAGCCTTGCTTCTGTGAGTATTAGAGATTGGTAAATATAAAAATACACTATGGAGTTACATAATAATATTATGGGCTCAATGACAATATTATCCAACTGAAACTATGACTAATCAAATTCCAACAGTTAAAAGCTTCATCCAATCTCCAAGAATCTTGCTTCTTCTCCTCTATTTTTAAATATGAATTATTTTAAATGTACATTATCATCATCAGTATCCTATAGTCTACAAAGTAATTATTTATCATTGGAGGGTCACATTTTTATATAAACCCATGTCATACACTTCATAATTATTATTACTTTTTATTAATTTTGTATAAAAAATACAACATTTTGTTTCTCAGGTGTAAAGTTATTTTGTAGAACTAGCCACCAGAAATTTATTATTATTGATTCCACAATTGAGTCATTATTTGTAATAATATTTGACATAGGAATAGTGAGAGTTATTTATCACATTGTGGTTGCACCATTTGTAATGGTACATTATGAAGGGATATTTAAACTAATATATTTCCAAGTTTCAATTTTTAACTGAAGTGAAAGGATTTGCAGCCAAATAGGTATTGATTATCCACTAGAACACCAATATAAAATTAACAATTACTATTTCTAGGCTATTGAAAATAATTCACACATGCCTGCAATACCTATGTAAGTAAAGATTTGAAACAATTCTTTATCATGTATCATTGTTAATGAAAATTCTTTAATACCCAACTAGTACTCATTTTATCTTTCTACCAATCAGCCTAAAAATATGGGGATAATCATGAGAATTTATTGAGAACACCAGCTATAGCTTTAAAAGTATAATACTATCACACACAACTAATTAGTCTACTTCCATCAAATGTTCCCTATGTTCATCATGTTACCTGCTTCACACATAGTAATTAGACATAATATGTCTAACAGTAATTAGATATCCAATTATTATGCATGCCAAATAATAAAGTTTAACGTGATATACTAATACTAATGATGCTTAACAAAGATGAAAAATCATCAGCAATTTTAAATTTTAACAAAATTATTTTAATAAACAAAGTTTAACATGGTATACTAATATTAATAATGCATAACAAAAATAAAAGCTGGTTAAAAGGGTTGTATCCAGTTTCCTTAGTTTCATTTCTCAAGCAAAATACTATCCCATCTCTTCTTAATAATCTTTGCAGGCAGTATAATAGGTTATATCTTATCCTTAATATGGGAGATCATTAAATCCATTATTAAGGATAAGATACAGCCTATTATACTGCCTGAAATATCAAACTTTCAGTTTACTAAGAAGGAAGCTTCCACCTCTGATGCTATCACCCTTTTTAAATTTGTCATCGACCAAGTAAGATTTGCTAGAAAAGTAGATTCTGTAGTAATGCAACTAGATACTGCTTCAGCTTTTGATTCTGTCCATATGGACATTCTTATTGAATTATTAAAATTGCATAATATTTCCATTCCAATTATCTATTTTAACCAACCTTCTAAAGAATAGGGAAATTTTTATCACTCTTAATGGAAAAATTACACGTGAATTCAAACTCCATAATTCTATTCCATAAGTTCATGATTGAGTGCATTGTGTTTTGTAACTTATATAAACCTGTTGCTTCTGGAAATAGAGAAAATTGCTGGTATACATGTTTCATTATTGATAAAGCAATTAAGCATATATTATTTATTAATGTCTTATTGTATTCCTTCCCTCCAAGAAGTACCTCTCTTCACTTATTGTTATTCTGAAAAATTATTTGGCTCAATATGGACTTCAGTTTAATCTTGATAAATCTTCTATATGTAGTATCATCACTGGTAGAGTGCTGCTTCTCCATTCACTGTACCACCTCATAATTTACTGATTTCCTATTTACAAATCCATGACTGCTATGAGAACATCCATTCAGGACCTAAATCACTTTCTAAAGTGCACCTTTCACTACATGCAAAAGTATTGCTCATTAACATTTTGATTTTTCCAAAGATGGCTTACTATATACCAATTGTCAACTAAATCAATGCTTTCAAGAAGATCAGCTCAATTTGTTCAAAACTAGTTTGGAACAAAAAAAGTGGTAGCAATCAGAATTAGAATCTTACAAAAAGATGCCAATGGTAATGGTCTCTCCCTCCACTCAATACACACCATTTATTTTCAGAGATCATTTAATACTATTTTTAAATTTGTTTCTGTTTATCCAAACACTATGAAATTTACTCTAGTTAATCCTACTGATACACCTCCATCCTGCAAAGTTAATTTTTTTCATTCCATAATCAAACACATAGCTGTTTGTATTGACATTGATGTTCAGATATTCTTCAGGAAAATAGTCTTTTGGGAGGTCTACAATATTGTGCATAGGATTAGCCAATCTCATCCTTCACCGTGCATTCTTAACATCACTAATAAAAAATAAAAAATTCAAATTCTGGTACCTTGAGCCAAAATATCTTGATATCATTATTAAAATTAATTTGGATGCTCTACCCACTAGTCATTTTTAATCACATAGTAAGTCATTCACTAACATTGATCCAGTTTGCTCTCATTGTCATCAGTCTGAAGAAACAATACACCATTTTCTAATCCAGTGTCCTGCTCTTCTCATATATAAAAATATCATTGAGTCAATTACTAAATCTTATATTTCTTTTAGTCTTATTTTTATTGATAGTATAAAAAGAGGCTTTTCCCCTTTAATTAGAATCACTATTTCCCTTATGTATATCTTTTGGTTCTTAAGATGCCACCTTTGTTTCAGCCCTACTTCTAAGAAACTATAATCACTGTTTTTCAGTAAAATCTCAAAAATTAAAAACAAGACATCAGGCACTTGACCCACCAAACATCATTAATGCTACATGGAGTCTGGTTACTCTCCCAGCACTATCATAATATTTTTTTTCTTCATTTACTATTATTAATTTTTTATGTCAATGCTATGTATGTAAATAATGTATTATTTGTAATCTATTAACATTGTACTACTCTATCCTATGATGCTAATTGAATTCAAATTTTCCATAAATGTAGGAAAAAAAATTTTTAGCATAATAAAAATTTGTTGTTTTTTTTTAAAAAAGAAAAGATTTTAAATTTTAACAAAACATATTTATATGCTCTAAAATATTTACCTAAAAGTGTCATGAGAAAAATTTGGCAGAACAATATTCATTATTTTAGAATGATATAAATTATACTTTCATCTATATACAACTGAATCATATCATCTGCCCTCAAACACTAGTCATAATGATTATATTTTTATAAGCTGTAGATCACATGTCATGGGTTTTTTTTTCTGTATATATATGCTAATACTTGTACATAATTTTCAATTAATAAAGTCCATTATATACATATAACAATAAGTTATTTTAATAAATAAAAATAATAGCATATGTTAAAATGGGTTTGAGCATTTCATTATTTAAGAATTCAATTTGTATAGTAATAATTTTTTTACCATATTCTATCTACACTTTCCTTCTAATAATTAATGTGAAATACAAATGTACAATGTCAAACAAGAAAGCACATACACTAATAAAAATAAATAAATATTTACAATACAATTTCTTATTTAAAACTAAGTAATAATAATAATAAGAAAATGCTTTATAAAATTTAATATTAAAAAAAGCTGATTAATGAATTTAATAAAAAAAAAATTCTCCCAGTTACCGTTGGTGTTCAACTTTTTTGAATCTTTGAATTCAAACAGAAAAATAAAGAATGTACATACTGTTTTATAATATTTTTTATTATTACTTCTGCATATTCAATAATGACAAGATTGTCTTTTCCTCTTCCTTGAACAAATGTCTTAATTATTTTCAAGGTTCTTGTCTTTTAGAAATACAAAACTAATTGCTATTTTAATAATTATTTAAACTCTGATTATCCAACATAAAAGTTCAATTTTTGCAGTTCTCTTTGAACTTTATTATTTTAATTTCCTCTTCTTATTTTATATAATTCCTAGTTATACATAATACTGGAAGTAAATATCTGTTGTTAATAAGTTACATATATAAGGAGAAAATATGTTAAAAACTAATGCCAGTTCCCTGGAAGGTTTTTACTTCAAAATAACTAAGTTTCAAGCTAACATTATATCCTGGTGGATTGTGCTCCATTCTTAAATTTTCACTTAAGATTTTGTGATCAATAATTACTTTGTACATCAATATTGCTTATTTTTCTCTTTTATTTTTACTTATTTTGTTAACTATTTGTTATAGTTTCAGTAATGTGAATTTTATTGACAACTTTTGTTACAAAAGTAGAATTGATCTGCTTTTTTGAAATTAAAGCAGGCAAAACTCTCCATACAGTAGTGCCACTCAGAGCAAGCCTGAGTAATCACTGGAAGCCAGAAGGCTTGTGCATAAAATCTCTATCTAATGCCTACTCATCCAATATCCCCAAACTAGTTTCTAGCTTGTGGCTTTTGTCAATGAGGAGCCATGGATCTGAGAGCACACAAGCTAGAAACTAATCTGGAGATATTGGATGAGGAGGCACTAGATAGGGATTTTATGCATGAGCCTTCTGGCATCCATTGATTACACTGGCTTGCACTGAATGACACTACTGTATTGAGAGTTTTGCCTGTTTTAATAACAGTTATGAGCAAAGCATAAGAAATGGTGACTATGTGATGTTTAGTGGTTTAATACAAATCATGCCCAATAGAATATTGGTGGCTATGGTTATTAAAGAACCAAAGACATCAAAATGTATGGGTGCTGAACTGAGTTCAGGCCTACATGACTATATAAGCTAATGAGCTACATTGAAAATATTATTGTGTTTTCAATTTTGTTCTTATAGTTTTGTACTTAAGTAGAGGTAAAAGGTAGCTGCTAGAGGGTTGCATTAGATCCTAAGATCTAGGTGCAGTGCTTTCAGATCTGATGAAAGCCACAAGCTAGAAACTAATCTAAGGATATTGGATGATTAGGCACTAGATAGGGATTTTATGCACAGGCCTTCTGGAATCCATTGATTACTCTGGATTGCACTGAGTGGCACTACTATATGGAGAGTTTTACCTGTTTTAATAACAGTTATGAGCAAACATAAGAAATGGTGATCATGTGATGTTTAGTGCTTTTTTGAAATTACCAGCTGAAGTACTTTTCTCAAACTATGATCCAATAAGACCAAACAAACAAATCTATCTTTTAAAAAACAGTTAATGTTATTGCATCTGGCTATTTTTAAAATTTAATCATTAATTATAATCATTAAGTTAATTATCACTTATCAACTTACAAATCTAAAAAACACAAATTTATAAAAAAAATAATCATATTATAAAGCAAAATATGATATATTCTTTTTACTACTAAGTATTATATTATTTAACATTCATTTTATTTTAATAAAGAAAATGCTCATTTATATTATAGGGTTGCACAAGTTTATTTAATTTTTGATATTTGATTTTAAATAATTTGCAGAACTGTCAAACTATAGATTAATAATATTTTTTAAATCTTCATTTTCAAGTAATTGTATATGTGCATTTTGTTTGTGCTCATTTTTACTTTTTCTTTTTAAGCATTAATTATATATGTGCATATATATATAATCAAAATTATCCCAAATTTACAACTCAACCAAACTAGCCAAAAAATAAACTTTAAAACACTACCAATGGTTTCATTGCTATATGCTATAAGCAGACTTCTCAAATGTAAAGACCTACAAAATAACATATTTAAACTAAATATTGCCCACAATTCTACTTACCTCCCATACACCTTAATATTAAAATGACTTTTAAATAAATTAATTGTTTCAGAATCATGTATTTTTAATAATAAAGATTTTTTAATTCTTCTTTTTATTTTATTTCTCTCAAAAAAGATAACCTTACCTTCATCAAAATTAAGTGTGGTCTGTATCTTTTTCATGGATATATAAAGTAGAACTGAGATATTTATTTCTAACCCTACTTTTATGTACTTTTATTCTTTCATTTAAGCTCAAATAACTCTGACCTATATATATATACCTTCTTACAAAAACAAGGAATAATATACACTACTCCAGAAATTGTTTTTTTAATCAAAAATTTGCTTTGTATTGTTTAATACTTTTATTCTTTCATTTAAGCTCAAATAACTCTGATATATATATATATATACCTTCTTACAAAAACAAGGAATAATATACACTACTCCAGAAATTGTTTTTTTTAATCAAAAATTTGCTTTGTATTATTTAATAAAATACCCCTTTTCTAAGCAATTTTTTTATTTCCAAATAAATTACTATTTTTACATATAATTTTATAAGAAGACAATTTAAATGGTAAATAAATAAAATCAAATTTTTCTTTATCTTCTACATCATTACAAATATTATTACTATTAAATAAAATACTTTTAATAAATTTGTCATAGTAGTCAACACTCAAATAATCTTTATAAAATGAATCTTTTTGAAACAAAACTACCAAAATTATTTAATCAGTTATTTCTATAACAATAATTTTTTAAAGCAGCTGCTTTATGAGCTATAGATTGATAGCTATCAGGTTTAATTATCAACCTTAACTCTTGGAGTAATTTTGATTATCTCTATTCAGTTTAGCTTTATGCTTTTAATGTTTACATTATATATATGTATACACTAACAAGGACCCAAAAACCTGGAATTTTTTAATAAAAAATTATTTATTTATCTTTTAGTGTCAAAGCACTCTTCATTTAATAGAATACACCAGTCTAAACATGTTTTTCATCACTTCTAAATTAGCAAAAAAAAAAAAAAAAAAATTAAGACATTTTTTTATTTGAGAGAATAAAAAGAAGTAACATGGTTAGAGATCAAGTGAATGTGACTGATAGATAAGCTGGGTCATGGGGAATTTTTAATTAAAAATTGTTTCACAATCAAGACTGTTTGCAAAGGAATTGTTGTTGTGAAACTTGTATTTCTCACTTTGCCACAAAACGAGACATTTACATTTTAACACATCACACAAATGTTTCAGAATTTATAGATAAAATAACTGTTAAGAACTAATTTTGAGGGGGGAAATGCCATTGGTGTCAATAAAAAAAACAATTATCATTTTCTGTATCATGGTGAATTTGGCAATTTTATTAAATCATTCCTAAAACTTGCATTTTCTCCAGAACAGCTTTCTTGCAATCTATTACAACTGTTTCCCTGGCATTTTCCCTAAAAGAAATCAGAATTTTACATTATTCCAACTTTTCAGCCATTATAAAAATTTGACAAATATATGAAATGCACTTTATAAAATATGGTATGTGGCACCATGATTTTACATGATAATGTAATTTGGCAGATTGATGCAATAGGGTGTAGAAGTGGTATGTAATAGCAGAATCATGTACAACAACAGGTACACTTACCAGCAAATAATTCCAGTTATTTATGGATCCCCCTTCATATGAAGAATTTCATAAATGTTATTATAATATATTTTACATACCATAATATTATGATCTGGGATTTCATCTGAGCTAAGTAAAATTTGGAATTTTTTTATAATTTTCTAATAACAATTTTTCTTTTAGTGGTGAGCATAGCTAACCCAGATAGTCATCAAATATTGATCAGCAAATCTAACTATTTTTAGCTGGAGAATAAAGTAAGGATTTAAAAACTACCCAAACTTTCAATTGACAAAATAGTTTCTTTATGATGAGGTGTCAGAAAGGTATTTTTTCTACAATGGACTATCTACATGCTGTTTTATATTATATATGTGTGTTAATCCAATCATATTTTTACGAATATGCAAATCTTCCATACATTTTTACACTTTTTCTCTGCAGTAATCAAAATTATTTTTTCATACATAATATTCAGAGCAATTTACTTTTTTTTTTCTTTTTGATAGTTTCATTTTGTGCATATCATACTTGTATGTTTTAATTAGAAAAGTTTAGAATTTAATTAATTGTATTTTAAAAACTGAATTAATAATTCATATTATGCAAGATTGTTTGTTATATACTTGTGTAACATGTAGGATAAATTTAAAATTAAAACAAAGATTGTATCACTTGTGAATATTAAAAGCCTTAGATTAAAATTAACATGAAAAATAAGAAAAGAAAGGAATGGCTTTGATTCTAAATTAGTAGATGGACTACTTATGCAGCAAAAAGAGATGGCCATTGATAGATGAAGCATTCATTGATGATATATCTAGGATTAAGCATCCTTGGAAGAGACCTACCTTGTGGTTAGGGAAAATGAAAAAAGGAAATTTGATAGATTATTAGAAAAAAGTATGATTTGTGACAGATTTATATATAGATCTATTATAAAGGTATTTACCTGACAGTGATTAGTCAGTGGCTTAAAATAATTATGATGTTGTAAAGCAATACATTACCAATATAATTGTCGGCAAGGTAAATATTTTATTTTTTCCATTTTCAACAATTAATATAATGTTGTAATTCAAACCTAACTCAAAAACTTTGCGTGCAAAACTATATTTGTAAAATAATATAGGTGCTATTGCTTGACCGCAAAGCTTTTATATAATCATTTCAGTATTGTAAAAAATAAGATTCTTAGAGATTTTTAAAGGTAGTTTAAAAAACAATAATTATATGATAATGAAAACTAATCACCAGAATTAGATAAAAATTATGTTGTAAGTTGGTGTAAAACTATATGACTTATGTTAAACCAGCAACTTTATGTTTTATTGACAAATCACATGCTAACTATAGCTACTTCAGAGCATTATATGATTTTTTTATTTTCATTCAACATGAGCATAAATGTTAATAGATTACTAAAAACTTATACTAGACAGCAAGTTTACTACTTAAGCACAGATGCTGACTATGAATTATGACATATGATGCTTTATTATATCCTTATTTTCTTGATTGCTAAACTATCTCAAGTGTAGGTTATATATATATATAAAATAACAATATAAATATAAACTATCTCAAGTGTAGGTTATATATATATATAAAATAACAATATAAATAATGAATATAATGGTATTTAAATATTATATGTCTTTCAATCCACAGAAGTAATTTTAGTTAATTCCTTAACTCTCTTCTACTACTGTTAAATTAAAAATAATAATAATATTTTCCTCTGTTATGGTTTTTGAATTTAATGGCAGTTAAGGAAGATTAAGGAATTAACTGGAAGTACTTCTGTGGATATAATAGTTAATTATCATTATATTTATTACTTTTACTATTATTACAATACTTTTTAATTAACAGACATTTTATTATATATATATATAGTAATAATAAAAGTATTGACAATGAGAAATTATAATCTTAATACAATGTGAATGAAAATATAACCCAATCACTGGAAAACATTTGTAACAGAATATATAATGCTAAGCTCTTATTTAACAGTTCCACATATTTGGATGACATTTGTAACAGAATAAAAATATGCCCTTAAGTCAGATTTCATTTATAACAGAACAAAAATATAGGTAATACTGTATTCTTAATCATTGTTTAATTATTGATTACCATTTGTAACAGAATAAAAATATGAACCAAAGAATAATAATCCTAATTTAATAATGCCCATGAATTGTAGTGTCATTTATAACAGAATGAATATAATAAACTAAAGTGAATATCAATCATTGAAATAACAATCTGCCATCTAATTTATTAAAACAATGATAATAATCTTTGTTGTAACCTCATAAATTCAAAAAGCATTTAGAATGGATAGAAAATAAGTAAAATTATTGTTTCAAAATATCCTAAAAATATGAGCATTATTTGCAATAAATTAAAGATAAATCAATAAATTTATATTTATACTTAAATGAAATGAATTATGCTTATAAAAAATAAATTAAACTAAAAATCAATAAATTTATATTTATACTTAAATGAAATGATTCATAGATTGATGGGATAATAATTTAACATGTCAAAGTCAATGATATCTAAATAAATATATCACTTATTAATTGATTTCTAAGTATAATTAAATAAAATAAAAATAATACTAACTCAGTCATGCTATTCCAGTAATTCCAATATGATCTTATTAATTAAGTCAATTATAATAAGATTAAATACTTAATAATAATATGAAATATTTAAACATAACATATCTCTCCACTTTCACCAACTTATAATACTATAAAATAAGATCATTCTATTAGATATCATTAAAATTTATAAAATCCAATAGCACCAATATATAAAATAAATGATAGATTCCTATTGGTTGTTCATTTGAATGCCATGGACAACCCATATCCAATTACTCTTCAATTTAATAAAGCTAAGTTGTTAAAACTTTAGACTACAGCTATCAAAACATATGAAAGACTATTAGCGCTTATTATAATCAAATATTAATATTAAAATTTAATATCTAAACTGAATTTATGATTTGTATCAATAAATTTTAAATATAATTAAAGCAAATCACTCTAATTTGTAACAGAATAAAATTTATTATTATTACCAACTCTCTATAATTGAATAAGATTATAATCTTTATGGCTGAATAAATAAAATATGTGAATACCTAATTGTAATTACCTTTACTCATCTTCAATAATTATCATATTTATACCTTTATCAATCATAGAATCAATTAAAATATAATTTCTATCTTAATATAATTGTTATTTGTAACTAACAATATAATTACAATAAGCTTCTAATTATTTATTAAATATTTAAGAATGCTAAATCACTTAATTTATTGTTGTATAAAAATCTATACCTGGTTAAATAATAAATGTTAACTTCAATACAAAGAAAATGATATGTAATTATACTCTCTTATCCATCCTATGGTTTGATTTCTGAACTATTTTGTAACTGCTTCTAAAGAATTATGTACTATAATCAATTTTATCCTATTAATCAATATATTTATTAACCAATAAATTTGCATTGTAGAATTGAATGACAACCAAACAAGTTTACTTGTTTTAAATTAATTCAACATTTATTAACAAATGAATAAAAAGTGCATATGGCAAATATCATACATTTAAAATATATACATATGGTCAGATTATGCCTTATGCAATAGATTTTCAGTTGACCTTAATTTTTTTAAATTAAATAAGTGATTGTACATCAAACTTTACCTATCAAATGCTAAGATTAAAAAGTATATTTATGTAACGTAAACATACTGTAATTCATATGCACTTTTCAAAGTAAGAGAGTTCATTACATAAGTAAACTTTATATAAAAAATAATTAATTGAAATAAAAATAATATACTAGAGATGAACTTACTTATTATGTTTACAGAAACACCAAATAAGGGGATAAATATTTTTAAATTATAATTATAATTATGAAGCTATACAATATAAATTTGAATTAAACAAAATATAACTCTTATATTTTATATATGTGTTAAATAAATCCCTACTTAAATTATATTATTATTTATATCCTATAAATAACATATATTAGCTAATAACCTATTTTTCCACAAATGTGACATTTCCCAAACAGTACCATAGTTCTAAAATCTATTTCTTGAACTACAATCCAATGATATTTTGTTATTAAAAAAAATAGAAATACCACTAAAAATTATTAAGTTCGAAGCATAATTTGTTAGTTGTGATATTTTTTTAAGATATCCAAAATACTTTTTTATGTAGCAGGTATTTGGTTTATGTGACATTATAAATGAACAAACACTGGTTAATATTCATGATGATGCAATGTAAATATTCTTTCCTTTAACAGGTATTTGATTCATAAAACATTACAAGTTAACAGACACTAGTTTCATCTATGACCATGTGATGGAAATTGAGTCAATTTATATATTGTATGTAAATAAATCATTGGTCTCATAAAATTATATTGGCAAGTAAACATAATCCTTGTGTACATTTTCTGTTGTTAGCATTTACATTTTATCATTGAAGAGTAGATAATATTCATTTTTAATAGCAAGGAAGTATTCTGATAGTTTTTTAAATGCTATGAATTAATTTTCATTCTTTCAATTCACAAATCCTCAATAAATCTGTTCAGTTAATGGATGAATATTATTGCTTTCACCCTCATCATTCTATACATTTAATAATCATACTTTTACAAAACAAATTTAAAAAATCATATGAAGGAACTTAAATTCACCTCTATTGAAACCAGGATATGAGAATGTAAGGTTAAACTGTTTAGTTCTATTTAACTTTTCAAGTGACATCATAGAAACTATAACAATGCTCCACATAAACTCTTTGGTCAATTTCAGCTAGTGTTCCATAAATAAAAACCTTATTACACAATAATAACAACAAATAAAAATATTTTATAATTATTTCCCATGTAATATACTATACTTATGTCTTAAAATACCAATAGTATTCTTTCATTCTAATAAAAACTAAACAATTTAGATCTACATTCTTTTATACTGCACTGGAAATGTAATTTTACACACATTTTCTAACACAATATTATACAAATAAAATAACAAACATACTGGAGACATTAAATATTTAGGTGTATTATTTCTAATCTACTATTGTGAATGCAGTGATGAAAAGATATATAATAAAGAAAAAATAGCAACTTTATCAAGACTATAAACTTTATTATTTAAACATTTATTTTTAAAATGAATGAAGTCAATTCATAATTTTTATACACTACAATTAATAATAAACATTTCTTTTTCTCAATATTATATGTTGTCATAGCAACATATTCCAGTGCTCTTCAGATTAAAGTATTCACTATTAAAATCAAACAAGAAGAAAAAAAATTATGACATGTTTCACCACATATTGAAATTGATTTGAAATATCAGTTGATACAATATATATATAATTTGTTTTAAATTGTTAAATATGTTTAAAATTTACGATAGCATTTATTATAAAGCTGTTTAAATTCAAATATTATATGTAAGATTATTAATAAATTTTAGTATCTGTATTAAAATTATTATTTCTTTTAGCTTTGATGAAGACTGTGAATGAGTCAAAACTGTTACTGAAATAAAATAAAAAAATATAAAAATCATTTTATTTTAATACATAAGAATGGATTTTTTAATATTGTTGTTATTATTATTAAAGGTTATTATTTACTTTTAATGATCATAAAAAAGGCATCCTATCCATTTGTAATATATTTAACATAATATACAAAAGAAGTTTATGATTGATTTTTTCATATGAAGTTTGAAATGATATTTTACTGTTGACATAAATGTAATCAACTGTTTATAATATCTTTCTAAATCATAACTGCTCAATATAGATATCAATAATAATACATTAAGAAAGAATAAACAAAATTATGTAGAAGATATCAAGATATTAAGACCAATAATTTTCTATATTATTCTTTTCTAGATACCTCTAATAGTATGCTTGAAAATTCCAGATAATAATGCTAGATATTTTTTCTGCCTTTGACTTATATTAGAGAGAAGAACCCAGCAAGTAAATTTACTTTTTTTGTGCATTGATTCAAAACTTTAAAATTTTAGGTTATTGGCTTAAGGCTCTATTAGGAGAAAACTTTTTCATGTGTATAAAAGATAAAAATTGCTTGGTGACAGATCTGGATTATATAAAGGATCATCATAACTTTTTGGATAATTTATCTAGCAGTGTACATCATTTACAACCCAAGACAACACACGTTTTATTATAAACATTAAAAGCCTAAGGCTAAACCAGTCAATAAAATAATCACAATTACCCCCGTATTCATAACTCAAACAGACTATCCAAAGAAAATAAGCTCTAAAATACAACCAATTGTTTCATGGTTGCAAGCAGATTTCTCAAGAGTAAAGGACTATAAGAAGAGCCAACATTAACAAAGTGTATTTATTATGCATCTGTACAATTTTATAATGTCAATAAATATATTTTTAAATAAATAAAAATTCTTTAGTTCTTTTTATTTCATTTCTCTCAAAGAAGACAACTTTAGCCTCATCAAAATTAATTTTTGATAGAAAGACTATTCCTGGAGTAGTGCATATTATCCCTTATTTTTGTAAGAAAGTATATATATATAGGTCATATAGTTTGAACTTAAATGAAAGAATAAAGATACATAAAAGTAGAATTATAAATATATCCATGAAAAAAGATGCAGGCCACACTTAATTTTAATGAGGCTAAGGTTGTCTTTTTTGAGAGAAATGAAATAAAAAAAGAATTAAAGAATCTTTATTGTTAAAAATTTATGACTCTGGAGCAATTAACTTATTTAAAAGTTCTATTAATATTAAGGGTATATGGGTTGTAAGTGGAATTGTGGATAATGTTTATGTATAAATATGTTGTCTTATAATCCTTTATATTTGAGAAGTCTGCTTGTAGCAATGAAACCAAAGTTAGTCTCTATATACCTTTGATTTTGAAAATAACATTAATAAAGATAGTGTGTGTACGCATATATTTAATACTTAATTATTTCAACTTTCAAAGGAATCATTTAGAAAAATTAACAAAATTAAAAACTAATTTATTCACTATATTATATTTAAAAAGGTCCAAGAATTTTTATTTATGAACAGTGAAGGATGGCAGTAACACTTCTAATTAAAAGCGCAGTCTGGAAAACAATGTGATATTAACAATTGTAAGAAAAAATAATTTTTTTAATTGAAATTTAATTAAATTTTAAAATGAACAAAGAAAAAAACTTATTTAAATCATTTCATTTTAAAAGCAGCTTGTGATTATTAAATATTAATATTATTTTTTTTAAAAAAATCCTTTGCATATATTAATTAAATTTACAAAATCATAAGGAAAAAAACTTGGTATATTAATTTTATATATATTGTACATGACTTAGTGTAGAAAATGCTTAATCCAAAATGGTGTACGACATGTAAATCAAAAATATTGTGCTAATAAAATATGCAAAAATCAAAACTAGAAGTATCATTCACATGTGAATTACAAGAGATATTAAAGATTTAGAGAGCTATTCATTAGGCTATGCTTTAGGTTAAATAGAGCAATATATTAGACAATTTAATGTTATTATGGTCAGCATAAGTAAAAAATAAAGAATTGTAGAACATCTCAATACCAATTCTATCAATAGATATGTTTTAGAATTACATGATTATGTCCCTACCTAAAGCTGGTTGTATGCACTGATAATACATATACATTAGGATGTGAGATTAATTAGATGTGTGCTTCATTATCTATCACGCAAATTTATACCAGTTATAGGAGGATTTCTGCAGCAATCAAATCAGCAGGCTTATTCATAATAATAATTTCAAATTACTGCAGATAGAATTTGAAAATGGTAGCCATAATATATATATTCTTTTTTATCTTCTACCCTTAACAAAAAAATGGTGAATGTAGGTCAAAAATCTGGATGCTGTCAATAATAATCCCATTTCTCTGAACTATCATTAAATTTGAAGAAATTGATATCGGAGGAGCTAGATAGCAATCATGGTTTTGGGTATTAAATTCTAAAAACTTTCAATAGTTATTTTCAACTCCTTCAGGGATAAAAAAAAAAAAAAGGTTAAAAATATAACAAAAATATGTAAAAGAGATCAAATTATGACTTCTAGTGAATACCTTTTTAATATTTTTTTACCATACACTTTAGTGTTAATGACATTATTAATGTTTGTTTAAAAGTATCTTCAAAAGCCAGTGATTTAGAAAAAGAAAAATCCAAAATAGAATAAACTCTTATGAAGAATAATCATCCATTAGTTATCGTAAGAAATCTTTAAATAGTCAACAAAAAGTAACATAAAAAATCATTGTAGGCATTGCTGGGAATCCACTTATAGCAGAATATCAGACAAATTAAATAAAATTTGAAATCAATATAAAAAATAATTCAGCCATAAGTTGCCATACATTAGAACATAAAAATATAATGTAAGAATAATATTGATTTTCTTATTATTTTCAACCTTTTTATACAATTATAAAATAATGATGTTGATTGAATTAGATTTCATTATTTATAAGTTTAATTGCATTTCATTCCTTTAATGGCAATGGTTACATTTTCAGATGCATCATTTACTGTAAACCAGTCTTTTTTGATTAGCCAAAGTGTTGTCTAATAAAAACAGCCTTCTTTGTAATAGATCAATATCTATTTAATGTGACTTTTTTTAGGAAGGCCACTCATACAAATAAATGTTTAAATCTTTCTAAATATATAAAAAAAAAATCACTTTCTTCTTGTAATTACATGCAATTATTAATGGAGTGCAGAACATGAATGTTCCCGACATGAATTGTACATAAACAATTGTCTTTAACCAATTGAATATATATCATGGAAATATAACTATTAACTATAAATTACAAACAAAGATGGTTAAATACCAGTTGTTATATTAGCTTGTTTTTATTAATTAAAAGAAATACAAAAAAGTTAAATAATAAACAGATATTTGATTTACTAAATAAGAATGAAGGGAATAAAATATTTTAATGCTTTCATTTATATATGCATATATTTGAAATATCTTTTAAAACATTGAAATATCTGTTCTATTTTTATTTTAGAAAAATCATAGTCAGACAATATAGACAATGATCAATGAAAATAGTACACTGCAAATGCTTTTTGCGTCCAAAAAAGGGTTACCCATTTGAATGCAAAAATTATTAATTTACATATATATTATAAATTAATAATTTTAACAGCTATAATTGTTTAAATATTTAAATATGTTTAATATCTATTATATTTTCATATTAGAAAATTGTTATCAGATGTAAATAGACAATAATCAATGAAAATAGTAAACTGTTAATGCTTCCAGCATTCAAATATCTTGCTATATGGAGAAATCAATAGAAACTTCATAGATAATTATATGAAATTTCTACTGACTGTTGCCGTTGGCAGGATGTCTCAGTTGATTAGAATGTCCCCTTAAAATTCAATACTCAAGAATCTAAGGATCCAGGTTTAAATCCCATGCTAGTACTATCACTAGTCACACTAGCAACACATGAAGATGTGAGAATAATACCTCTTGAATCATTGTGCATATACTAATGTGTTTGATGTGCTATTACTAATAGTTGAATGTATTTGGAATATTTAAATAAAGTTAAATTTTTTCTAAAGACATTTAATACACATATTAGATGATGGAAATAGTCCAATATAAAAATACAACTAGAACACCATCATCACAAATCTTCAAGAAAACAAGGGGGAAAAGTTAACCTTTCACACATTCCTTGGAAATAATACTGTTCCACTAATCAGTTAGATGTTATAAATTAATAATTTTTAACAGTTGTAATTGTTTAAATATTTAAATATGTGAAAATATCTGTTAAGTTTTCTTATTAGAAAAATTAACATTAGAAGTTAATTACAGTAATTACAAGTCAAATGCCACCATCACAGATTTCCAAACATTGGGTTTTTGGTATAATTACAATATTATTTTATATTTTAAATATAAAAAAATACTTCTAAAACAAGGTAAAGTAGGAAATCACTTAACTTTTCTATGTAAATATAAATCTGAAAAGATTTTCCATAAAGACATGCAATTAAAATCTCACATTCATTTCCAAAGGACATTAATAATATAAAACATTTGCCAAATAATTAATATACTGATTTATGACTTTGTCAAAGTATTTTAATCACTAAGAAAATAAATAAATATGATAATGTCAAAAAAAGTGTCTTGTTAATTTACATTGGCATATCAAACATCATATTGCACCCAAATAATCTAGAAGCTACCTCAACTATAAATCATAGTTCTAAATATCTAATAGATGCTAAAATTTCTTATGTCATTGAAACATCTAATACTTTCTTATTAAATGCAATTCAACAAGTGGAAAGTCACCCAAAAATAGTCTCTTGAAAAAGCAGCAGAATTACATTAGAAAGTAAAAAGAATACTTGAAAAATACCAATAATCAAAATTAAACATTATTTATGTTATGATGGAAACTGTTATGTCTCTCAAAGTATAAAAATATATAATTACTCTTCTTGTTAACAAGGGCAATGTGCAGGTGTACTAGATAAATTAATTATGATGATAAAATGAAAAAGCTTCTCACAGCAGGCCAATATAAAAAGGAATCAAAAAATGTCATACCAGCTATAGCAATGAAGTTACAAGCATTACTCAGGTACTTCATTAATTCAGAAAAAACTTAATATATATATATTGAAACGGAAATCTCCAATCCCTTTCCGTTTCACCATCAACCTAATGACCTACTCGTCTGAACTAGTTTCGAACCTATCTTAAATGTAAAAATGTCATATGTAAAAATGTTATATATAAGTCGAGCGGGAAAACTTTGCTATAATGGCCGCTTAAATTGCATCATCCATTTACATACGAAAACACGCTATAATTAGACAGGTTTGATAAAGTTATAGCGGAGAAATGCTCTTAATTTATTATAAAATGTTTTATTAATTTTCAGTCAATTTTTAATTATATTCGCTATAATATTCGTATGTGGATGGATAATTTAAACCTTGGGATAACGGC
This sequence comes from Epiperipatus broadwayi, assembly GCA_028023455.1. Taxonomy (NCBI): domain Eukaryota; kingdom Metazoa; phylum Onychophora; class Udeonychophora; order Euonychophora; family Peripatidae; genus Epiperipatus; species Epiperipatus broadwayi. The sequence goes on from JAQFVV010012401.1 coordinate 6,212,538, forward strand.
AAAATGATTCATATATATTTAAGTTTAAATAAAAGTAATGTAAATGTTTTCTTTAATTTATTTAACGGTTTTCTGATTTAATGTTTTACATATATAGTTGAAACAAGTATTTTCTTTAAATTTGCTTTTTTTTTTAATAAACAAATATGTTAAAAGTTATTTAGTTTTATAAAATAAAAATCATCCGTTTGTAATTAAAAATGAGAATTTGGTGTAAACAAGATATCAATTAGTGACACACCCGGGTAAAAAAGTAAAATCTGTTTTCTGATTGATTTTTGTTTGCAACAAAAGACTTTTCATTAAATCAGAATACCGTTCCTTCTGCTAAGTAATAACACCTGAAAAGGAATTTAATTAATGAAAATGAATCAAATTATATAGTTTATATATTTTGATACATTTTTTAAGGAAATTAAATATAACACCTCGGAGATTTTATCAGTTGTTGTAGAAATTGAATTATATTATTTTGCTTTAATTAAAAGTCAATTGGTCCCGAGGCTTACGAAATTCCAGAAAGGTGTTAAAGTTTAGTAGAAGGATATAAATAGGCCTTATTTTAAGCGGGAAGGGAGAATCCATCTTGCTTTTGAAGAGAGTTAACATCAGAAGTCAAAATTGTTAATTTTACCATGTCTGGCTAAAGTCAGGCAAGAATTGCTGCAATTCCCGTGATGGAACGCCTAGTTCAATCCATCAAATGCCAAAGGAACAACCAAGCTTACACCAACTAAATTTGAAGATGCCATAAGCCGTAAAAATAATTTGCCTTCGTTCCGATTTCAGTCCAGCTAAAGAAACACTATTTTAAAAATCGTCTCCCAACTAAATTGAAGATGCCATAAGCCGCCAAAGAAGTCACCTTCGTTTCCAGCTCGAATCTCTCCTTAGCTACAGAACTATTTTAGTATTATTTAAAATCGCAGAGCTCTGTGTGCATTTCAAAAACATTCATTATTTCTTCAAAAACAGGTTAGCTAACCATATTATTGCTTTCGAAATAATATTTAAATGAAATACTTTTTGCTAATACAATAGTGTAAACTGTCTAAATTGTTTCCTAAAATATTTTAATTCTATAAATGAAATACTTTTGCTAAATTTCTGTTAATTAATGTTTTGCTATATAATTTAATCACTGCAATTATATTTTGCTTTTCTTTTGCTTATTTTATTTATTATTAGTTATGCCTATGTTTCGAAACGGCGTGCATTTAATTATTAAAATGTTTTTAAAGATATGAATTTAAAATCTCCGTATTATTATTTATATAGCGTCATTTCGTGCGCTGTTTCGAAACCCAAATTCATATTTTTTCACTTAATAAATTAATTAATATAAATATAAAATGTGGCTTTTCAACCTTTATTTATTATGTTACTAAAGATTAAACTAGCCTGGAGTGCAATCATAAGTATATTTTTTTAGTCAAGTATTCGTAAGTCCCCTATTAAATATACTTTCCCCCTTTTTAAAAGTTTAGTAGTTATAGATATCTAAAGAGATTGAACGGGATAAAGTAAAGTTTGTATATATCTATTCCTGTCAGTAGCACATCGTATTTCTCATGCTACAGAAGAGTTGGCTCTTTTGATCAAGCTGATGATCTAGTGTTCATTTAATATATGATCTTTAATTTATAATATCCTTCGGCTTGGCGGATGTGGGATTTATTAATATTTTCTCGTTGTGCTGTTCTTTTTGATATATATATAAGATGGAGCCACGGTAAGTCCAGCCCATCTTCTCTTATGGGTAGTGCAGTAGCGAAGTCTGAGCTACGGGCCAGATTAGCACGTAAGTCCCCCGCCTCTGAACCAAATAAAGGTTCCCCATTAGCAGCATGACGACCGGTTATTGGGTAAACCGTTGTTTGTCACAAAAACCCTAAAACTATTCTTCCATCCGCAGAGCCACTTTATTATTATACTTTACTTGTGCCTAGCGTATTAGTAAAATCGTTATAGCCAACTCTTTCCTCCCTAATATGCAATCTTCGGCATTGAACCGAAGCATTCTTGAAAACCCGTTCGATCTTAAGCTATCTGGGATGCTTTAAAAGCCCATAGTTAATATAAATTTATTATAATTAAGACGTATTATTAAGCTTCACTCCAGACTGGGTTTGATTTCACGTACAATAGCCACACGAACTGATGATGAAAGGGCATAACTGGTAAGAGTTAATGTAGTGATTAGTTATATAGTAGGGTATTTGTTTCCATTAAATAATATTGGAGCAATTAAATAATAGCCAACGTATCAATTATTGGCCTAGAGTAATGTTACTTTATAAATAAAATGCCTGCGTGCATTTGCCAACAACAATTGTCAATAAATATATTTTAATTCATCATATATCAGTTTCTGTCTCATTATTAAATCAATCCAATTCACTAATTGCCCATAAGTATTCATTAGTAAAGCCCCTATTATTTAAATATGTTAGATTTTATCTGTGGAATGTCTAGTATTTAAGTTGTTTATATATATGTTTAAGTCCATGAGTCTTATTGTTTTCTCCGATTTGCTAGTGGGCCGGATGAAGAATTAAATCTCGTGTGCTACCATTGTTATGTTATCCATTGGGTGTTAGATCTGGTGCTTGGAGAGTGGGTTCGAATCCAGGCTAGTCCCTGACCTAAATCTCGGGCTTGACTGGGTTTGAAGTACATTTTGTGAGTTCCAGCTCGTGTTAGATGGATAAGCATGTTTTGACTGGCACAATATCAGCAAGATTCCACATCTCTATAGTCTTCTATCAAAATTTCATACGGACTATGTTTTATTAATATCTGATTTTACTATCAAAATTTTGTCAATATTTTTTTTTAGATTTTTTTTTTCTTTTTGATATGTAAGTCACATTATTTTATAAGAGATTCTAAGAATTTTGTGGAATTAATTACGAACATGAAAAATTAAAAAATTGATATATTGGTAAATTTTCATATGAAAAATTGTGTTTTCAAATCTGAGCAGTGATAAACAATTGTCTATTGGAAGAAAAAGATTAAATGAAGATAATAGTTTACAAACTAGAACAATTCTTTCTGTTGATAGTTTAATGGAACTTAATATTTTGCAAGCAACAATATATTTTCAATACAATACAGAATTCTTCCAACAAAATTAAAAATGTTTATGGTATATCTACTTAGTAACATTTACATGGAATAATTCAAAATCACAGCCATAAATATTTTTTCATCTTCACAAAAGTTTGACTTTTCAATATAACTGTTAAGTATTGATATTATGAAACATTATTACAAACATTCCTGTGATACATTATTAAAATATCTCCTTTAACTCATATTATAATTAGGATAGAATCAAAACTTTGACATTCTTGGAAGTTTTATGACAAGACTATCTCATAGCAAAAATCAAAACTGTACTAAAAAAAACACATAGGAGAATACTTAACATTACATTAAATGATGATATAATAGAAAAAGTAGAGTTATATTATTATTATTATGGAATAGAGCAAAAGAAATTTGTTAAGAAGTTAGTGATTTGGAATAAAAAAATCCAACCTAGAACGAATTCTCACAAAAAATGAATACCCACAGATATAATTAAAAAAAACTTTAAATAGACATCAAAAAGCAATATTAAAAGAAAATTCAATTACAAATATATCCATAAGTATCAAGCCTAGCAATAAAAAACTAAAGACAATATATAATCAGTATAATATCAGGCCATTTTTTTAAAGCCATAATATACTGTGATGAATCTTCTACAAATCTAGATATAAAATATTGAAAGACAAGAACTGTATTTATGAAATGTTATATGAGTATTGAAAGATATATATCAGTGAAACCAGTTACTCTATTAAAAACAATTAAAAGTATACAAAATAATTATTAGAGGAAAAGAAACAGTTGTGTCTAAAGTCTAAAACAATGTTCCCTCTAAGTTGCACATTGTGCAGCAATTTTGAAAGTCTGTGCATTGCTTGGCAGCTTTTAAGCATTTCAGACAGTCTCATACTTGAAGAATTTACTATTTGCTTTTACATTTAAACACATAAAGTTGAATCCAGATGAATAATCTTGATAAAAATAATTAATATATAAATATTTTATTTTAGCCCCTACTAATATCTAAACTTTCAGCAAGTCAATCTAATTAATTCTTCATTTGTCACGTTATAAATATAACAAAAATGAATTTAAACATGCATGAATATCCCTATCAGTTGAAACTGAAATGTCATTATCATCAAAAATTATAACTATCAAACTTGAGGATGTTTTTAGTTATGGAAACAAATTAGATGATGTCATTTGTAAAATTTGCTGTGAGTCAAATTCAAAAAGGGAATTTACTACCAGTATAAAATGGGCTGAATGGAAAATAGATTAATTAAAATAAAGTCAAAAAGTTCAAACTGATTCAGTTATTGTCATCTAATGGGGGAATTTTGAGAATTTTAACTGAAAACATGGAAGATTGCAATCTCAGATTAGAAAATGCTGACCACAAGAAAATGGACAAAACATGATTAAAATTCTAATAGACAATGTTTCCTAGCTATTATCATCAAGTTATCAATAATTTTTAAGCAAACTATATATGTTCATTTAGGAAAATATGTTAATATCCCTGAATTATGGCATAGCAAGAATTATTCTTTTGAATTTATTGAATATATAAATTAAGTCATATATAATGAGATATTATTAATGAAGTTTGATCATCTTAATTTGATTGTTTGATAGGTGATGAAAATACAGATATTTTGATAGTAAAAATATTAATATATATAAAATATAGATCAAAATTTGAATCCAGCTATTTGACAATTTATCAGCATTACTAAGCTTATTGCATGTGATAGTTATTTTAGTGTAATAGCAATAAAAAAAATTTATAAAGAGAATAACCGGGACTTACAAAAGTGATTATGTTTAATTCTGATGGAGCATCTATAATGTTAGGAAAAAACAAATGGTATAGCAGCTCATCTACAACTCACTCACAAGGAAGATGTGGGAATAGATGATTCATGTAAACAGGTTCAAATTATTAAGGATATTGAAACATTTTTAAGAACAATATATACAATATTTAGTAGATCATCTACATGGATTGAAGAACTTAAAGAATTGGCCAACATTTCAGAAATCGGTATTATATCATTCATACCTTTCAATGAAATAAGATGTGTATCTAGATATTTTGCATTAAATGCTCTGGTAAGAAATTATTACATTTTAATAAATTACTGCACAGAACAAATTGAATTCAATGGCCCACTAAAGAAATACTGATTTTAAAAAAAACTAAAAAAATCTACAATATCAAGTAGCACGTGTGATTCTTTAAAAAGATTTCCAGAATTATCAGCATTAAGCAAAAGTTTGCAATGATCAAATTTATCCCCAATAAAGGCAGACCAATTTTCAAGGCAAAAATGAATAAACTGAGAACTTAATGTCTAGATAATTATTGTCTGCTGGAGTATGGACATTCAAACAATTTTAGATTTCAATGATAATTCACCAATATTTAAATTTATTAAACTGCTTTGTAATTGTTTGGATAATTGGTTTGACTGGAATGCTTTGGATCCTTCTGTAATGAAAAGCAATATAAAGATAGAGCATGGAAAAGATAGTCTAAAATCTTTATTTGTAAAGTATGAATCTACAATAAATAATAATGATGAAAACCATATAAGTTTAGATACAATTTTAGAATAATATGGTAATTTGTAATTTTTAATGAATGAAAAATATAAAACTGAATTAAATCATTTAATGACTTAGGTACATATGTTTTAAAAGTGCAAGAAAATAAAGAACTCAGTACTTTTTTATATTTGTGCAACTTTTCAAGCTTCCAGTGACAAATATTATCATGGTTTTAGTTTAATAAATATGATATAATCAAAATCCCATAATAAACTATATAACTAATATTTGGATAATTTAAATAAGAATTAAATTATCTTGTCTGAAAAGCAGATGAACTTTATAGAATTTGGATAAATCATAAAGAACAACATGAAAATTAAAGGACTAATTATTATTATTGTGTTTTATTTTTAAATTGTGTTATACAATATTTTATTACATATAAATTATTTTATATGTGAATATTCAAATTAATGCTATATTTTGATGTCATTATGTATATATATTTTAAAGGTTGGAATGATTCACCCTTTCCATCAAAGTAGCATTATTGTCATAAAAAAAAAATCTTTGTTTTGGCTTTGATTTGGAAGTTTATTTATATATATATATGTTGTTGTTATCGTTATTTATTTCAAAATTTTTTTTTTGTTATCTGCATTTATTTATGGTTTTGGGATTTGAAAATGGCAGTGGTGATATAAATATATATATGTGGGTATATAGATTTTACAAAAATATTGGTTTGTATTTAAAATATTTGTCTTTAATAATATCAATGATTAAAATATTGGCATATAAAATTATTAAATGTGTTTGTTTTTGAAATTATTTGTGATATAATTTCATTATTTATTATTTATTTATTTTTTGTAAATTGTAAAGCATAATTTTGTATGTAATTTTTTTAACTTTAACATTTTAAAAATCAACAATGGTTGTAATAATGAAATTGATATCAGTAGCATGTGAAAGACTGAGCTAAATATAAATACTAAAGCAATAAAAGAAAAGATTTATTGACTATCACCATTAGGATAAAGAAGCAAAACTTTGCTGTTGTTTAATATATATACATATATTTGTAATCACAATATTCTCTTGGGCTTGATGTCATTAGAAATGGCAGAGTAAACAGTAAAATATAATCTAGGTAATTTAATTCCCTTCACTTTCTTCCACTCAATAAGTGACATCCATTGGAAGAGAAGCAAATTATTAATAAGCATGCATTTGATTGGGAACTAGCTGGAAAAATGAATAGCTATTGATATACAGCAAATCAATATAAGTATTACCCAAATATTCAAAGTCAGTCTGTCACTTTCAATTGATCCACTATGACCTAACCTGGATACAGGGCACTCTGAGACATTTATCTGCAATTGGCTCATGAATTCACGCATTCATCATTTCAAATTGATAATGATACATCAAATAGTTATCGAAATTTAAAAAAAACAAAAAAACAAAGATTATTAAATGGTAATTAATTTGATCATTTTTTTGTTTGTATATAATTGATTCTAAATTTAACCATTTATATACATAAACTAACTTTACATTTTATTGATTGTTATAAATAACAACATATTAGATTTCACTTAGTATCATATGCAATATATACATATGTAATATAAATAAATTGGCTTAAATATTTAATTCATCAATATTAATAGTAAAATGTTAGATATCATTTATTATAAAAAAAAATTATGTTGTTCTTTAATTCATATGCCTTATATATGTATGTTATATAAATAAATTGGTTTTAAATTTCAGTTCACTAACATAAATAATAATAAACTAGATATAATTTCTCATTAAACACTCTGTTTTTGTTTTAATTTAAATACATTGTACACGTATGCTATATATATGTAGTACACAATGAATGCTAGAAATTAAATTTTTTGTTGTTTGTTCCCGTAAGAATCATTTACAAATATACACATAATGTATTATATTAGTGTTTAATATTTAATATAATTATTTAATTTTTTTTTCAGAAATTAATTCATCACTTCATAATAAGACATATTTAAAAGATAGATCAGGCTATAGATATTTTATATTTATGTTACCTGTGCATATTTCTTCATATGTGAGATTAGGAGTTGTTCTTATATTTTTTATTCATATACTAAGTTTCATATACTAAGAGTTATGTAATCTAGTGACAAATGTTTATTGATCTCTCAGAATTAATGATGATATAAAAGATATTAGGTTTTGGGGCCATAATTGAAGCCCTATATAGATAATAAATCTAAGGAGTTCGTATTTGCAGTTTAAAAGAGGAATATAGTTTTAATAGAAAATGAGGTATATAGATATCTAATATAGTATGAAGAGAATATTGATAATTTTGTGTAAAGTTAAGTGATCTAATCTTAAAGAATGTATCTATGATTTGGAATTGTTATTTTAAAAAACTATCAGAATTTTCATTATTTTCCTATTATTGCATCTTTCTTTATGTTAAACAATAGATGATTCTTATTTAGATACAAATGTCAATCCATGCCTATTGGTAGCAAACATTGTGAATTTGAATATTGAAAACTTAGAAAACAAACAAATATTGTACGTATCTGAATATAACTATTGTCATTTAAAAAGGAAATTAAACCACAATTAAAATAAAGGATATACCATTTGTTTTATATAAAATGACTTTGTGATTTATTTGAAATTTATTTATTTATTTATTTTTCTCTTTTTATTACGAAGGTCATTGACTGAGAATTACTTATATTATAACTTTTGTGTTTTGTCAATATTCAATTTTATAATTACTTGCATAAGCTATCACTAATTAATGTATTGTTTTGCGTATAATCCTCCATCTTCAAATATAGGTTGGATTCAATAAAATTCCCTTTGCTTCCAATCTATATTTTGGTGAGTAATTAAATCTCACTGGTCTTGTTAAACCCTGAGAGTAAATCAATTAATATCTCTTATTATTGATCTTTGGTATCTATGCATATTTTATATACAGTTAGTCGGATAGATAATATTACAATTGTTAATCAATTATTGGACTATATTTTATTCATGCTTAAAATTTATCATCTTATGCATAGATGTAGTTCATTATAATTGCTTCCCTAATCTATAGGATCATTAAATAAGAGTTTAGCATCACAAGCCAATCCATTAAAATTGACATCCAATGATTGGGCTATTTTATTTTCCTTTGCACAAATGCAGTCCATTACAATTGGTGCCCTACAATCAGTAGTCCATTACAATTGACATCCAATGATTGGGAAATCCATTACAATATATATATATTATGGCACATTGGTCACTTTAATGAGCCCACTTCTTATATTTTTAATTCAGAAATTTAGAGAGAACATTGGTCTAAAATAGCTGACCATACATGTACCAATAGCCAAAGATTTGATTGACATTAAACAGAAATAAAGGACAGAGAGCAAAAACAAAAACAAAAAAAGAAAACTTAAGTGTTCTCATAGTAATGGCAAATCCTGTATCATAATCTACATTATTAAACTATTCATAAACCTTGTCCTTAATTAAGAGAAAATGGAGAAATCATAAGGACATTCATAGTATAATTGCTATTATCTTTGACAGAATAGCCTGAGCATCACCTTAAATTTAATATTCATACATCTAAAAGTCATTAGTTCAATTCCCATTTTACCACTGTCATTAGTCAGTCTGGAAACACCTGAAAAAGAGAGAATAATAATACCATTTAAATGTTGTGCTAATAATAATAAACTTAGTTATTATTGATAGTTAAAAGTATTTGGAAATAAAACTTAATTTTTTCTGAAATCATTTAACTATAGAATGAAATAATTCAACACATAATAAATGACAATTTTACTTATGTAAAATGCAAGCATATTAAATATTCATGTAATTTGTATGCATTATACAATAAACTACATACATATATTTCAACATAAATGTGTATTTTAACATACATATGCATATACATAATTTATCTTAAGTACATTTTTATTAAGATTAGCAACATTTGTAAATAAATACAGCTATTCAAATTTCAGAAAGAAAGAAAAGTGATACACAAAAAAATAATAATTGAATTAGTTTTACAATCACTATAACCAAGTTGTGAAGTACATCTTATACTGTTTCTCCATTTGTCATCTTTTGATAATAATTATCATCTTACTAATACAATTTATTTTATTATTTATACCATAAATTTTAATCAAATCTTAAGAATTATATCACAAAATATTAAAGTTCTATGTAATTAATTAAGATACAAGCAACTATGAAATACTAATACTTATTTTTAAACAAATTATATGATTATTCAAATTTCATTCATAGGCACATAGCTATTTTTATTCAAATTAAATCATGAAATTTTTAACGAAAAATAACAAAATACACTGATTATATGTTTTTTAAAAATATTTACTCTGCATGATTTTATATTGCTAGTCTTGTATTCTCAAGATTCTGGATCAATTTCATTTCATCATTTTGATGTATAAATGCTAACATCCTATTCATTAGCAAAAAAGTAGACATACAGAAATATGTTGCTTTTGAATCATCTGGAATTCTAGACTGGTTGTAGAAAGCAAAACTTTGTCCCTGCTTTATTTGACATTATTATATACCCTACATTTATACAATAATTTTTTTAAGTTCATAGTCTTATCTAATATACAATATATAAATTCTAAAATTAGATTCTATAAACATATCTAATTCAAAAAGTTGACTTTTTAAAATATATTTTTTATTTTTATCATGTCTAACAATTTTACAATTTAAGTTATTTTTATTTGAATTATACTTTTTAAATTGTAGCTGAATATTATTTTTATATATATAAATCCTGGGAATTATATTTACTTTTTATAGCAAAAAAGTCATAGCCAATGTTTACTTAGATATGATGTTATTTTTTTGACATTTGTATATTTCAACATTTTTTAATTAACAATTTCCTTAATTAATTTTTAAAAAATAGTTCATTTCATTAGTGTATTCATTTGTCCAGCATAATTCCTGTAAAAGTTTAGAATGCCATTTAACACTCAAGAGTTAAAGATTTATAATTTGATTTTCAGCTAAATAAAATAATAAATAAATCGTGTTAATTTGATCAATTGAATAAAAATATTATGCTGAACCTGTCATTTAGAAACTTTGATAACCTTCAAAGCAACTAACCATATGATTATATATATACACCTATAGGGAAATAAGGATATTACATATCAATCAAGGCTTTGCAACAATAATTCTGGAAAATATGTTTGTCTAATATTAATTAACATTTTTATGTGATATTGCATCTCAAGAACTATGACAATGACATTGAATTTTGTAGCAAAAAAATATCTTCAAAACTATTTTTCATTTATGAAACTAACACATCAATAAATTTTATTATAGATTTTTTTTCTCTTGATGGTTAAAATTGAAAGAATACTTTGTGAATATCCTATTTATGAGTTTTACATTATGAACAATAATCTACTCTATTATTCTCCTACAAACTTTCTATTTTAAGCTTGAGTAATCATTGAACATACAAATCTATGTTGAACTTATGCTAATTGACTGATTCAGGATTTCTGTTATTATCAAAATTATGTAGTATCCAAGCAAGTTGAATTTGATTTTAAATTTTAGTGTTTCTTTCTCAGATTATTAATTTCAATATTATAAAAAAAAGTAAAAATGGGTACTTGAGATCTATGTGCAAATACAATGCTTTCTACAAAAGAGATTCACAACCTAAAATTAGGCTAGAAGTTTCGTTGGAGTTACATTTGGTATTATTAATTATTTTAGCTTACATTAGATGGCCCTGGAATAAGACAATAGATTGGATTACTGAAAGTAAATTGAGAATCATGTGATACTTTTTTATATATTGTAGAGTCAAATATATTATCTTTTTTTGCATGGAATTATACTATTTTTATGTCTAAAAATTTTAAAAAAAATAATTTATGTACAAACATTTAGTTTTATATGGAATTTATATTTTATTTTTAAAATAAGATTTTGGAAATTAATGGGTTGGGTTTTTAAATATTTTTTTTTTGTCAAAGTTTTTAAAAAATTTTGTGAATTAAAAAAAAAAGGTTGCTTTGAATTTTTATAAAATAATAATAATATATTGATGTTTGAATTGTTTGAAAGTCATTTTTATATCATTTCATAATATACAACCTTTGAGATCTATTTTTTAAAATGCAGTTTAGAATTAGTAAAAAGAGTGTGATTTATTTTTATAATTTCGTTTGGAAAATGGCTTTAAAAATTAAAATATTGGTACTCTAGTTTTTTTTGTGGCTATTTTGTGAATTAAATAAGCAAGAATAAATTCCTTTGATGTTGCTGGGGACATAACTTAAAGAACAACAACAAAAAACACACAGATAACAGGACATCAAAATCATTGTTGAGATTTGGAAAAGACATTTGACAGAATTAAGTGATATATGTTATTCGAGATGTAGTAATAAATATCTTTACTTGTCTTTTGTAACTAAAATAACAAATATAACTAAAATATCTTCTAAAGATCAATATGTTTTTGGTGATATTTGTGGTATTTTTTTGAAGTAAAAGATATAATCAACTAAAAATGTAATTAGTATTAATCACTAGAAAATTATAAATTAATATATGGATTATTAATAATGAACGTTTAGAATACTGATAAAATGTCAGACTCAGAACTCAAATTTTTTGAGTGAAATCTCAGCAGAATACATAAAAAAGATTTTTATTCAATCAATTGAAAGAACCTATTGTACTCAACCTTTCATTTTCATTCTTAGATATCATATGGTTTTCCAAATGACTAACTATATGATTAAACATCCATAAGAAAAGTAATAAAGAATTAAATAGTTTTGAGAAATTGAACAAATAAAATTAATTTTAAAAAAAATTGAAATAGATAATAATCTTTTTAGTGAAAGTGAAATAATTTTAAAGATAACAATGAGGTTGAACATAATTGTGAAAATATAAATGACACAAGTATAAATGGAAACTAACAACATTTAATTTAATTAATATATAAGAAATGGGGAGTGGTAATAATATGGATAGAAAAGTTTGAGTTAAAGAAATTGAGAAAACAAACAAATAAATAAAAAGAATTCTAATTTATGATATTGGAAAGTAAGAATGTTGGGGGAAAGAGCAAAAAGAATAAAATATAATTTTATTGTTAATAACGTTCTATTATACAAAAGGAAAAATTAATTTTATATATACTGCTAATTGCAAGAATGAAAAAACCATTATGGCATGTTTGATTGAAGCATTTTTAAAACAGTGATTATCCACCTCCAATCCATGATCTACGGCTGTTCTTGAAAAAATTTGTACAGTCCACAGACCGGACTTAATTTTTTAAATTTTAGATCAGAAAAAATGGCACAATAAAAATACTGTATAATATTTACTTTTTTATATTGATATAAGATATAATTAATCAATATATGATTATTTAACTCAAGAGATCCATACCAATGAAGACACATAAGCACCTAGAGTTGCATTAGTACAAACTGTGGAAAATGGTGGAGTTATGGATCAGCTTTTCCAAATATTGATGGAAATCAATCATATTATCAATAATATAACAGCAAAGTTGGATAGTAATAGCAGTGGTTTAAAAGAAGAAATGGTAAACAATAACAGTAGTTTAAATGAAGAAGTAACCCAAATAAATAGTAATATCACAACAAGAAAGATGTAGAGACAAAGTGCAGTAACTGGGAAACAAAAATATCAACCAATACTCATACAAGTCAAATCATAGAAGTGAAGAGAGATAAGATAGATCATAGGATAGACAAAAAGGAAAGTGAAGAAATTACACTAGAAGATGGAAAAGAACTTTTACCTAGCAAACCTTATCATTGGAATAACTGGTACACTGTTCATAATCAATATTCTTTGTATATCTGGAATAACACAGTAGCATTGAAATTGTCTTATCTTAGTAGTGGCTGGTTTCAATTTATTATTAAGTGTTGTTAATGATTATATTGCACTTTAACACAAATTGGTGAAGTTATTAAATTAATAAATAACAATAATATTTGGCTTAGCACTTTCGGGGCCCCATATGGGAATTAACATACCCCGAAAGCGCTAAGCCAAATATTATTGTTATTTATTAATTGAATAACTTCACCAATTTGCGCTAAAGGGCAATATAATCATTATACCAAGCCTAATACTTTTTAAATGTCATGGCCAAAAATTTATAAATAATATTAGTCAAATCACTAACATGCCAATCATTTTTTAACAGAAAAAAAATTAGTAGAATTTTAACTATTACATAATTTTATTGAAATAATTTTTAAAATTAGCATAGAATTTTACCAAGATGAATTGTCATTAACATAAATTTTTAAATGAGATTTTTGCTGTTTTACATTAGATTCTGAATGCTTTATAACAGAATTGTTTTGTCATTTTAATAGTGCTCATGCCAATTTTTTTATTCATCAGTCATTTCATTTCTGAATCAGTCTATGAATATGAGGCAAAAGGCCTTGAAAGCGCTTAGCTTGTAATAATTTCTGTGTATCTTTATAGCTTCTCATTCAAGTGTGTCATACGCTTTGTTAATTTTTGTATATTAAATTATCGAATGAGAAGTCTTAAAATCTTTAATATTTTACAAATATAAGTAGAGAAAAATCGATAATGTAGCTGTCATTAATGATTTTAAACAATTGAAGCTTTAGGGACAGCTTTTCTTTCTCTATTAGATGCAATAATTGATTATTTTCAATAATTTTTCAGGTCATTTCTCAAATCAACAAACTTCTATTTCCATGTCGAATTAAATTAAAAATCAATTAATTATAATTCTATATCATCCAAACTCAATCACTCGAGGATTATCAAATTAAGTTTATCTGCTAGTGTTGTGTTTAAACATAAAGTACATTTTATAGTTTTTCCAAAATGCCTGCCTTTGTTAATCACCGACTAAATTATAATGGAAAATCTTATCCCAATTTATCTTGATTTGATTTGTCATAGGAGCCATATCCACGATTTTTTTTTTATATTTGGAAAATATTTATAGGTATATGAAATAACATCACGATTAAAAATTTAGTTTATAATGTACATGGCAATGATTTTTTAAACCATCTTTCAGTTTAATAGATATTTAATTCATTTAAGGGAAAGCTAAATCAGTAAAAAAAAATGTTAATTTTGAAAGCCATTTGATATCCATTAATTTATTATATTGAACAATGATATTCTCATTATGTAAAATCTCAAATTTCTTCTAAACGTTTGACAAATTGAACATTATTGTACATAAGTAAATTATCGTGGTGAGTTTATATTATTTAACAATTCTCAGAAATTTTCATTTACTTAAAGCATGTTCAAATATAAAATTGATTAATTTTGTTACAAATCTCATAATATCTTACAGTGTCTTGAAATTAGCCTTAACACATAAAACCTGCTAATGTATAATGTAGTAAAAATCTAGAACTGCATATCCAATAAATTTATAAATGAATTGACAAAAACATTTTCTTATCCAAACATATTTTGAATACCATCAATTGTTACTGATATAATTTTGGAAAGGCTTTTTTTTTATTTTATTGTTTTAATGAAAACTGATTAATTCTTCTTTGATATTGTTTCCAACACAATAATGAGGTGATCCAATATGTCAGTAGATTCATCAAAATATTTATCATTTGCATATGTGTTACATTTAAAATCATTTCCAAGATTATTATTGTCTTTCTAGTCAAAAATATATATTTTATTCTTTGAAACTAGTAGTAGTTATATTTGAGTGACTGCCAATATATTTAATTAGGGATATTGACTGAGCATTTGTTTATGTTGTTCTTTTCTTTTTTCTTTTTATTAAGAACAGATTCATATTGTGTTTTATACTATCATTTTATGGATAAGATTCTGCATATTTTTGCATTGGAACATAAAACACACAACTCACTTTATCGTTTTTATTAATTGTGCCATATTCTTCTGTCCATCAACTTCAAAATTCTAATTTACTTGATTCCAATAATTTTTGTTTTTTACTTACATTGGCCATGTTAAATAAAACAGTGAAAAAAATTTCTAAAAAAAAATATTGAGAAAAATCTCTTTGTAAAAAAACAATTCTAATCTTCTTTATATTTATAAAAATAATGAATTAATTAAAATGCATCTATTCCATAATGTCTGTTTCTAAATCAATTGTTACTCATTTTCTTATTTTTTGAGCTGATGTAATATCTGGTAAAATGAAAATACACACAGAAAAAATAGTTTTTTAATAATATTTAGCTTTATTACTGCCTAGCAGGTTCCCACTATGTTTTAATTATATCACATTCATGGCATATAATGGTATGTCATGAATATGATATAGTAAAAACATATTGAAAGCATGCTAGGCAGTAACAAAGCAAAATATTATTAAAAAACTACCTTTTCTGTGTGTATTTTTATTTTACCAGATATAGTGCCTGTATCTGTACTATGTTTAATACACTAACACACAAATAATGTACTTGCCACTTTCTGTGCACAAAACATGTTATATGATGTTTTCTAGTCACCAATACACATATAAACATATGCTTTATTAAACATGGAGGAAGAGATAAGTATCTATTACAAAAAAGAGTCCATTAAAGTAAGGAAAATCAATTTTATTAATTTCTCTCATGCAAAAATTTTTTTGATATAATTATTAACAAATAACTTGAATAAAATATAAGCTTATAATAATATCACAAATATCATCAAAATTTTCTTACATATTACTTCTAGCACACATGCCATAGGTTTACCATAACCATAATATACTAAATTATATATTTAGTTAAAAATATAAATGAAGATATGGATTACATAAACGCAGAAAATAAAAAATAAATTATAAATTTAAAAATATATCATTAAAGGTTATCTTTCTTTCCTGCTCCCTCTCAATCAAAAATTCACCTTTAAATTTAAACTATTCAATTTTCTTTTGTAAAATGAAGAAAGTTTTTTTAAAAAAATTTATTTTCAATTAACTGATAATAAATATTTGTAAATATTTTTCAAGATTTTTATGTTTATAAATTAGAAATGATTTCTATTTGTGTTTACACTTTATTTATTGTATAATATTATATCTTTTAATGAACTAAAATGAAAAATACTTTTTTTTTGTTCCAGGTTTTGACTAGTAATCAATTATGAAAGTGAAGTTAAGAAACTATTAAATCTATAGGTTCAATTTTTTTAACCAATTTGAAAACAATTGCCAATAAATATTGATTTAGCCATTGAATGGAATCCCTAACAAAGATCTCATTAAATTTTAAGTATGTTTGATGTGATGTTTAAATACAAATGAATATAATATATAGTATACCCATATATAATTATAATACATATTATCAGGCTGATGAAAAATTATATGATCTTTTACAATTAATAATGAAAAAAAAAATCAATACCATTTTAAGTATATATCTTATACCAAATTATTGTTGATGTATTAAGATTAGATTATATTTTTCTTTTTTTGTTATTACAATAATTAGATTATTATATCTTTGAATATTATCTTCTTTATGAAAACAAAAATATTGCAGAATTATAATTTTATAAAGTAAAAAATGGTGGTAATATTAAGCATTAAAAAATAATAGAAAAGTAAATAGATTTTGATGATTTCAACATTTTCTATTAAAATATTTTTAGATAAGTATATAATAATCAATTAATGATAACAAATATATCTTAATATATTGTAACACTTCTGTTATATAGCACACAATAACATAGTGTGGGTGCACAAATATATATAAAGTTGAAATGAAAAGTAGAAATAGACACAAAAATTTTGTAGATATTTTCTACATTTCTGGAATAATAATGAGAGATTAAATAATTCTGAATTTAAAATAAAATTTCATTATGAAATAAACAGAAAGGTCTAATAAATATGTTTATTGTATTTTGATTTTGAAATTAAAAACAAGTATGTTAAACTGATAATTATAAAAGTTTATATTATCTGTTTTGAAATATTTTTAATTAATTGAACAAAATTTTTATCTATTAGAAATCTTTTTTTAAGTAAAAACTTGATATACTTTGATAAAACTTCAAACTTGCTTTCAAAAGTAGCTTTTAATTAAAAGTCATTTGAAAAGAATTAAAATTGTTTTTAATCAAGATAAAAACAGTTTTTAATTTAGTGTTTGTATCATCTCAGCTGACTATATAAAAAGAGTTAATAAAAAGAATAGTTCAATTTGGCTAGGAATAGTTTTGCAAGATTTGTCTGGTAGTTTTTTTGTGTGTTTTGGCTAGTAATTTTTTTTGAGAAGAGTTTGAGTAATTATAGCTGACCAGAAGTAGCTAGCCAGAAGAGTACTCCACATTAGGACAGAAAATTGCAATGAAGATATAAGTCTGCAATGATGGAAAGTCAAGAGACTGCTCTATAGTTTTTGATGATAGAGTTTGAATTCACATGGAGAAAAGGATCAACTTCAAGGGTTTTATAGCCACAAATGTGTTCTAGGAAACAATTTGCTTGCCTGAAATATATCCAATCCTGAGAAGAAAGGGGGATCTCTGCAGTTACCTGAATTATCCCTTTCCTGATGATGACAATATCTGGACTATACTTTTCTTGATGAGACAATCCTGGACTGATTCTCACCAAGAGAACCTCAGCTTGCTGAACTAGATACATATATTCTATTTCAGCTATATGCAGAGAAGCACATATAAATGTATATACAGCTGATGGTGAGTAACATTATATATAATAATAACAAAATTTTAAATAATTCTTTAGTAAAAATGACATTTTAACCTATATTTTAAATTTAAAATATAATCATGAGCAACCTGTGATGGTGATATATATCAATACTGATATTTTAAATACTTTCATTGGTGAAAATGATACTTAAAAAAATCTATATATTTTAAAAGATAACAAGTAACTTTTGCTTGAATGAAATGATTATTCATAGACACTTCTAAAACTTCAAAATCTTTTAGAGTAGAAAAAAAAGAAGTTTGTCAGAGTATATATTTTCTAAAAACATTTATAATTAGTTAAGAGTAACCTGATTTTAAAAAAAAGAACTTTTGTAACCTGTCACGACTGATTTTATTTTTTAAAAGAAAGGAAAGCCTTTATTATTAAAGCAGTGAAATTTATATAGATTTAAAATGGAATTAATTATGGAAGGTACTTTTAATAATTTTATTATTTTGACAAGTTAATACAAATTTATATAAACATCAGAGTGCACATACATTTTTATGTGCACAAAATTATGTGTTTTAAAAATTAATATTTATTATTTTGACAAATTTAAATATATTCTGTTAATCAATTAATATAATGCATATCTATGCAATTATATATACATGCTTAAGTAAACCTAGCATAGAGTATTTGCATCATTAAATTATAACTTAAAACTGTTAATCATGTATTTTTATTTTATGGCAAGTCAAAGATGTTTAGAAATTATTGTCACATGCATGTGTACATATTTGTCAATATTAATCAAGTAGAACATATATATAAAACTTAATCATTTTAAAAATTTTATTAAATGTCAATTGAAATAGATTCATTGTATATTATAAAATGCATGTTTGTGCAGATATATAAGTGTTTTATGTTAACTCTTTAAGAGGTATTATAAATCACATAATAAATTAAATTTTGTTTTTATGTTAATCAATGCAGATGTAAAATTTAATAATTTTTTAAATTTTATTAAATATCAATTGAAATGTATTCATTGTATATTATAAAATATGCATCTGTGTTCATATATATATATGTGTGTTTGTTTCATTTAAACCCATTAAAAGGTATTGTAAATCAATGTAATAACTTGAATTTTATATATTAATCATGACATTGTGATAGTTTTTATTGTATGTTAATCAAAATCAGAAAGCTTATTTGTGTATAGCCTTATTCTAGCAACCTTAACTTCCTTTTTGTTACTATTATTAATAAATATATATAACTGTTAAAATTATTCCAGTGAACTTAATTCTAAATGGTTATTAGAATATTATATTTGCATCATTTCTTGATCTCTTGATCATAGTAACAGTAGTAGAGCTTATGTTCTCTGAGCTAGATTTGATAATAATGGTCTGATATATAAAAGGTAGTATATATTAGTGTCTGAACATCCAGTGATGATGAAAATATTCCCATAAATCATCATCATTATCCTGATTGGTGCAAAGAGAATATTCTTTAAAACATATGCACTACATTTTATTTTAGTTTAATCTCTATTAGAATTTAAATTATAATTGGCCAGTACATTAATGGTGACTATATGGCCAGAGCATTGATGATAATCAATATGTTTAATATCCCAGCATTATTGTGTTTGTGGTTATATATTGTTATGGATTAGCCCTTAAGTTTGTACATCCAAATTAATGGTTAAATAATTGCCCCATGTTGTCAAAGGCTCAATAGTTAACCTGGTCTACAGTAGACCCCTTTCAAATCCAGTCATAAAATTGATTGTTGACCATTCATAATGATGAATGGTTATTTCTTTTGAGTATTACTAGTACTTACTTATACTTATTGATAATGCTGTTTGATGTATGGTTAATTATAATTTTAATTACTCTAAGAAGTTAATTGTACTGATATCTCAGAGAGATCTCATGATCTCATAATATATTACATTTCTCATGTATTTTTATTAATATTTTACTTAAATATTATAATTTTATATTATATATTAACTTTTCATTAAATTTCATTATTTGAATTATCTTATTATATTTTGGGGGAGATGTTCCATCATCTCAGGTACAATCCTGGTTTCCCCATCCCATTATAATATATATATATATATATATATAATATATATATATATTATTTCCAAATATTAAAATTGTAACAGCAAAAAATTTCCACTATTATCAAACTCATTTTTATATTCATTCAATACTCTATTTCACATAACAACTACTTCTTATCTTTAGGAAGTACTCATTTAGTATTGCAATTTCTAATATCCACAATCAGATAAATTATATAGATATGCAGTAATCAATTAATGATGCCTTACATGTCTTTTTTTTACATTTATGTCCACAAAATACATTCAAATTGTATTAAGTCAATATGAGAGATTTTTTTTTTACATTAATTTACATAAAGATGAAAAAGTGTAGAAAGTTAACTGTTTTTATTAACAGTTTAAATAGTAATAAAAATTATTAATATACTATGTGTGTTATTGGTATGCATATATATATATAAATAGGTGTGTGTGTATAAGTCAACATGGGTCTGACAATATGATTGGCATCAACAAGAGCTTTAAGTGATACATTATCATATTTTCAATGATATAAGTGGATGAAGAGTTGGAGAGTGAAGAAGATTGAAGCTTGTCTATTAAAGTTTGAAGATTAATTATCTTAATATAGATTGTGCACTAATTGTGTATGCATGTGTTGGAGATGGTGGCTTGAATCAACTGACAAGTGCTGGTTCAGCATGAGATGAGTATATTTGAGATCATTTATCTGTTTCATATGTATGTGGTCATGTATATTGGTTGTATAAGATGGAGTGAATAGCTGTGGAGAATTTGAAAGTCTGAATTCAAATCCCATCTAATAACATTAAGTTCAGTATAGACAGTATACTTTATATCTTGTAGCAATATAAAATTAATATAAATGAATAAGTGATCAAATGGTCCATAACACAGAATGCCAATTTTGTAACTTTAATCAATAAACTATTATAATCTCAGGTAATTTATTCAATTCAACCACATATTAGGGTGTCAATTTCTATAATAGTAGAAAGATATCAAAATGATTATCTATTAATAAATAAATGGATTAACACTTTTAGATACCAAATTTTATAATGATATAAAGATATATAAAATGAAATAAATATTTTTTTTAAATCCAGTCGAAATGTCAAATTGCACTAGCATGAAGCATCTATAAATGAATGATTAAATAAATATAAGTTATGAAAGTTCAAATAACATTGAGCACCAATTTATATTGGATGTAAATTAAATATATTAGCTTAATCAATTGATGTTTAACAAAATATTAGTTTAACTTTTACTAATTATTTATTCATTATAATCAATAAAATGTAACTGATGAAATGCTACAATATTACAATAAACTATTAAAATATGTAGGTATTTATTCCAAAATATTTTTTGCTAGCTAATATTTAATATGCAAATAAATTATGTAGGGTCTCTTGAAAATAGTATAATAAATGGACTATGAATAATCACAAGATCCAACTTTAATAAAATGCAAGCTTATTAATATAATAAACATAATAAAAAAAGGTTAATAAAAAATGAAATAATCTTTGTTATGCTATTTAATTATAAATTAATTATCTGTTTTATTTATTGCATATGTTGTATAAAATTTTTGTGAATGTATCTATCGGATGTTGTGAACAATGCACTAATAGACTAGAAGAAAATATCTTTACATAAATACTTATAAATAAATACTAAAAATTATCTATAAAACTTTTAACTAAGTATGTTTAATTTGTTTTCTGTTTTCTTATAATCATAAAAGTGAAATTATTAATTTAAATACATGAATTATGATACAATCAATGTATATTAAAATATATACTATCATGAAGATTATTTATGATTTCTTATAATAAAGATCCACCAATCTTTACATATATAATGAAAACAATTAACCATACTATAAGATTTCAAATAAAAATAAACAAAATTAACATTAGAAAAATAATATAAAATAACAATTTGTGTCAATTGTTAATACAGAGTTTAATATAAATAAATAAAATAATAACAAATAATATTTCCAAGCGCTTTCAACTCTTACGAGTCCTTATCAAGGCAGTATAAAAAATTCAATTTTCTCCTAGGTGATGAATTTAACACATTATATTGTAGATATGTGGATGATGTTATGATATATGGGCTACCAGACACTATAAAGCAAATTTTTGATAGTTTGCAGAACCAGGATGGTTTAGTTTGGACAATAGAAAGAGAAGACAATTCTAGTATTAAATACCTAGATTTGCAAATATCAAGGGTAGATGATAAATTAGTATATAAAATGGTTGTAAAACATATAGATAATAGAGATTATATTCATCCAACATCTAATGTTCCTTTAGTACACAAATTAGCTGGTTTTAGAGTTTTTTTTAATATGTAATCAACGACTGTGTTCAAATGAAATGTTTATGAAAGATAATATAAAATGTTATATGCAAGATTTAATACAAGTGGGTTATAATAATCAAATGCTTTTATCTACTGTATTGAAGCATTATAAACAATGTCATAATAGTGACCATATAAATATGAATAATAAACCATGGAGGTCATTAGCTTTTATTCCCAATATTAATAAAAATATAATAAAAGTTTTAAGTCAAGATTTTCGATTAGCATGGAGAACTCCACCTAACTTTAATAGGTTAATAAATAATTCTAAGGAAATAATAAATAAGGAGGATAAAAGCAGTGTTGTATACTCTATTAGATGCCCACAAATAAATTGTAGTGCCATATATGTTGGAGAAACCAAAACAAATATTAAATATCGTCTTCAACAACATAAATATTCTTATAATAGAGCAAGAGAAGATGGTACAGTTTATTCAGCTTTTTATGTTCACCAAAATAATACAGGTCATATATGTAGTCCAAAGGATTTTACAATATTAATGCATGAAACACATGATAAAAAATGCAAGATTAAAGAATCATATCTTATATAAAATTCATCTTGTGCTATGAATTCGAAATTAAGCAGCTTTCCCATTAGTTATTCCTGGCCAATACAATGAAATGTTAAATTCATCACCTAGGAGAAAATAGAATTTTTTATACTGCCTTGATAAGGACTCATAAGAGTTGAAAGCACTTGGAAATATTATTTGTTATTATTTTATTTATTTATATTAAACTCTGTATTAACAATTGACACAAATTGTTATTTTATATTATTTTTATATTATATACAGAAGTATTGTTTATTTAATATTAGAAAGTATTCAAATTTTGTTTTAAGGTAATCTAATTTGCAGAAACACAAATTCATGAGTCTTTAGACCTTTCATCAAGATCCTATAATGCTTTCCAATTGGTATGAAGATATATTAAATAAGCATAGTATTTGAGTCCAGTTATATCCCACCTATTGGATTTAAAACAAAATTTTTATCCACTTGAATGAATTATACATCTTAAATAAAATATCCTGTAGTAAAATATTGAGATGTTAATATTTTCCATTTCTATATTAATATTAGCATTGGTTAATCCTTGGATATTTCATAATAAACATGGTCATATCATTAAAAATTTAATCTATAATAAATTTTATATTGTATTATTTAAGTTACTTTCTTCATATTATACTGTAATGTTGAGATTATTCTGTAAATTAATATATTATTGTGGCAGTGTAAATATATTATACAACAAATTGATTTATTATGAGATGTTACTCTCAAAAGACAGAAGTCTTTTGGAGCAATTTTTATTTTATTTGCCTAGCCATTCAATTTTATAGTAAAATTGAAATATTAATATTTTATATCACATTGACTTTACTTAATGAGATGCAAATTAAAAGAGAGTAACTAATTTAAAATCAGGGCCTTATATACTTTTTTTCTGATGACAATACATTTAAGTCCTATCTTAAATATTATTCTTATGATTTTACTCAAGTTTAACACATTGCTATGGTCTCTGTTATGACAAATTAAATTTCACTTAGTAAAAAGCTTTTTGGCTTTTTGAAATGCATCAGCATTTGTCAAATAAAATATTTCTTAACTTTATGATAAATAAATATTTTTCAAAAATAATAATAATAAAATAAATAAATCTGCAGATTAAAATACATTTTAAAATGACAATTTAACAAAATATAAACATACCTATCCTTGTATATTTATTTATTTAATATGAAATATTCTACATTTTTACATATATATATTGGAATAATTATATATAAAAAATAATATTTTAAATATGTATGATTTAATATCATTTTAATTGTATAAACTTGAGACACATACACGTGCATACACACATTAAATAATAATTGACTATTTTGTTTATTTATATTCATGTATTAATTATTTCTTAAATGTATGCAGTAAATTTTAAAAAAAAAACCTAATAAATGAATCTAGTAATGTTATTCAACCTCTTAAATCTTTATAATCATATTAAAATATTAATAATATTATGATGTGCAATTAGATATACAACCGGTTAAGAAAATTTAATGTTAAAAATTCATGAATGTTTTTTTTATATTACAATGTCTTATTAATAACTATTTATTAATAATGTAAATTATTAACCCTCTTTTTATAACAATTGAGAAAATAAAATAAAGTAAACCAACAATTTTTTTTAGGAATATAATAATTTCACATATAGACCAAGATGGTATAATATATATATTTGGAGTTTAACTCATTGCAGCTGTCTATATATAATTGAAGCAGCCTCTAGTCACAGCACATAACAATACATTTTAAAGACAAAAGAATATACATCTCTTTACCTTTTTTTTCATTTTATTTACAGAATTGTTTGCAATCTTTTTACTAGAAAGTATGACTTTTCAATCAGTTAGAATTTTATTTCTAAATATTTTAAACCTGAATGACATACATATACATGTGGCAACTATGAAAATTCTAAGAATAGTCGAAAGATATATGTTTGAAAATAAATTAAAAAGTAGAAAGAGAATATCATCAGAATGAAAATATTCCATGGGGTTAACATGTTAGATGAATTCAAATCCTATAGGTTTTTAGATTAAGTTTCAACTGACTGAAGCAACAAAATAAAAAAAAACTCAGTTTGATCAAGTGAATAAACTATTATGCTCATCTTGCTGCTTGTGAATTCAAATATCACATGACTTACTTTTTTTTATAGATATATCAGTGAAAAAAAGACTCCTATAGATAAATGAATTAATATATTATTTATATAGAAATCAGCCGTTCATGTTGGTTAGTATTCAAAACGAAATTAATTTTTAATCTATGAAATCTTTTTCCCAATCTTTTTGTTTAATAAATCATTTTAATACTATACCAATAAAAAGTGAGTTCATCTGAAATATTATATATTTATATATGTGATATGTTTATAATTTCACATACACACACATATATATATATATGTGTGTGTAATGGTACCGGTGGGAAAAGTTCGATTTAATCAATATGTCCCATGTATTATACTAAATTGAAATGGTAAAATAAAAGGCAAAAAGCTTTATTAACAATTATTCATCACAAATAAAAGCTAAATTGAAATGAAACATAGGATCATAATGATATAATCTTTATTATATTCAAAAGATTTGGTCAGTAAACTGTAATAATACAACAAAATTGAAAGATTAAGATTTGATAATGTCTAATTATAGTAATAAGAAAATAAGGAAACCAACACTTTAAACTAAAATAGTGCATAACTAGGAATGATAGAGAATGAATAAATTAATTTTTTTAATTCTAGATAAAAGTTCCCTACTTCAAATACCCTTTAAATTCTATACATTTAGATCATCATCACAGAAAAGTGGCCTTTTAATTATATAATAAACAAATATAAAACAAGAAACTTTCTCAGCTATGTGTCCAACTTTATTGGTGGTTGATATGAATATAGACTAGCCTTGATGTGACACCTTATACCTAACTAAATCAAACTTATAATATAAAAAATGTATTCAATGTTATTATCTCTCTCAATACTTCAATAGTCTGTTTTCAAGTTTAGCATTAAAAATAACAAATGAGACTTTATTACTTGCCAAAATATATAGTAGAAACAAAGAGAAATTTTTATTGAATCTACTTTATATCAACAAACAATTAAATATAAATAATTTATTTAATAACTCTAAATCATTAATGTTCTATAATATAATTACTGATTAATGTTTGCACTAGCATTTAAATATTCTCAGGCTAAAAATAATTTAATTAACAAATTGAAATATTGCACAATGATCCGTGTACTGATAAGTGATTAAAAGAAAAATTCACAATGTCACTTTACATAAAACAAAAGGTATATCTTTATTTATGACCTATATTCTCTTTCTTTTTTTAAGAATGACAATAACAATAAATTAACAAAGCATACTATCTATTTTTACTTATAGGTTTTTCACTTGATTTATATGTCATTCATGTTTATAACATTAGTAACAGTATGTTTATGAATTTGCATTTGGATCTGAATGAAGATCATTTACTTTTTAAAATAAATAAGATTCCATAATAGTATCAATTGACAATATCAGATGATTCAAAATCAAAGATGTGTCCCTTTTGGTAGGATCATAGTAACTTTGCAATTAAAAAAAATATAAATATTCTCCTTATGCTATGCTAAATCTAAATATGTATTTCCTAAATGACACTTCAGTCTTTTGAAGTGCCAAATGAAGATTCTTACATTGATCCCTATTATGATACAGGTGATCCTCAATTCTGGACAAAACAATTGATATATTCCTCTATATCATGTCTCTTCTTCAGAATCTAATGAGAGATTTGTCACTAAATTTTAACTCAAATACATATCTTCATATAATAAATTATCATAAATCATAAAGGGATTCTTTTTGTTTATATATGTAAATACTCACATATAATATATAAAATATTAATATAATAAGCTACCTCTCAACATGCATCTTGATTATAGCTACAAATTATTTGTCAAAAGAAAATAAATAAATTTCACTAATGATAATAACATCAATACATTTATTTAGGTATAAATGGCATTCGTGAGAACAAATGCTAAAAAACTTCTTGTAAAGCATAGTATCTATGTACTATGTATATGCCATATATATATATGTGTGTGTGTGTGTCAAAACAAAAAAAAAACAATACCTGGTGGATTGTTGATTTATTATGGCAACTAAAAAGAACAAAAACAAACATGACACTGTAACTTTTTTTTAAAAACATAATTATTTTGATCTTTATTTTTCTTTACTATTATTATTTATTTTAAATTGACAGTTATTGTAAAAGTTTAGGTTTAATTCTACTTGACTCAGATTAACATGGTAGCTTATCTTTAGTTGATGAATACTCAAATTTTATAAATAATGAAAGTTGACATTCCTTAAAGCTTCTTTTCTGCTTGTTAAGTGAAATGAATTTAACAAATGTAGCAAAATATTTCAGATATTTTTATCATTAGAATTCTCGGTTGAAGATTTGGAGTGTGGAGTGGATTGAAGCCTGTCCATTAAACTATGAGGATAGTCTATCTTAATATATATCTGAGCACTTATACTATATATGTGTGTAAAGATGATAGTCTGGACCAACTGATGATTGCTGGTTTAGCATGAAATACGTATATTGGTGACTATTTATCTTTTCAGCATATATGTGTTTAGGTGTATCAGTGTTATTAGATAGAGTGGAGAGAGGTGGGTGGTGTGAAAGTCTGTGCTCATATACCCTATATTACATATATATAGCCACAGGTATATAACAAGCCTGTGTTTCAGTTATTAAAATAGGTATAGTGATTTGTTTTAAAATTATTTTTTTCAGGTGCATGCTTGTTGATAATTTTTCTTTCCTCCTTCAGATGATAATTAGTTGTAGAGATATACAGCAAAGGGAAAACAAATTACTCAGCTAGAAAGTCTTCTTTATCCAACCATTTTTAATATTACTTAATCCAGATAAAGCTCCATTAATTAAAATTTAGACAGAAAAAAAATCTAATGATAACAAATTTTGTTATTCCTTTTCAGTTAAAGCAATTGTCAATAATCGTAAAATTACAAGCACAATCTTTTCTTTCTTTGTTGCATCATCAATTACCATGGCATCCTAACTTATACTTTCATGAGACAATAAAGGTCCAAAACCTATTGTTAGTATAACTATTGATTTTTTTAAACTCTCTTTTTTTAATATTTTACAGTTGTTTAATAAATAAATAAATGACTAATTCTTATAGATATCTAAAACAAATCTAAGCAATTCAGGATATGTACAACAAATAAACACATCTGTAAATCATAAATCTTTTTTCCTTTTTTTTAACAAACAAATATTTTTATACATTTTTATATATTATAATCATTAGCATTTCCCAAAGTGATTTGTCAAATATACAATCATAACAATATATCACAAAAGTGAGAGGAAACAAGAAAATAATAACAAAAAATATATATGCAACAAAAGTGAACAGAGATAATAATAATCAAAGAGAAAAAAAATTGCAACATTTTCTATTATAAAAAAAATATATATTACATAGTTAATTTTAGAAAGGAAAATATATACATCAAACTAATAAAAATATTGATCTTTCTTCATTAGTAAATAATTCAGACTTTATGCATAATCACAAATAAATATCTCTGCTTTCTTACATTCCTTTCTATCGATATCTATATATACATTTTTAAACATATATATACTAATATCATAATCAATTTCAAAGATGGATCCTCCCATCTTTACAATATATATTTATATATGAAGCTATAAGCTGATTTTAGCTTAATTTTTTTTCTAATAAGTATTATTAATATGCTGATATGGATTTTTTTTAAACAACAGTGTATGTAAAACCTTAAGTATATGTTTATAAATATATATTTAAAAGAAAAAGTAGATATGAACACAGACAAAATTTATGCTTATAATTATTTAAAATAAAATCTGGAATAATTAAAATGTTGATTGAATAATATTTATTGATATTTTTGAAATGCTATAAATTATTGAAATATTAAAAAATGATATTTATTTAATACAAATATTTTATTTGATTCACTACTGATTTTGACAAAAATTTAAATTTTTAATGTAAGAAAGATAATTATTTTTGCTAAACAAAAATGTTTTGTAATATATAGGTAATTATAGAGTTAATTTCAATATGTTGTTACTTAAAGGATTAAAAAAGAATTTTTAAATTAAACTATTTTTGATTTTGATGAATATGAATTATAAAACAGAATAATTGTAATATAGTTACCATCTTGATTTTTTAATAAGTAAGAAGAAAACATTAAGTCACTCTTATTAAGTCCATAGATCAATTATAAATAGTGGTTTTATTTTTGTGAGATTAGTATGGAAATATAGCTTCAAAGGAATGGCAGTTGCTGCTGATCACTGTACTGGTTGAGTTTGAGATTCTGTAGAAGTAAAGTGAGACAGCTTTTCTATGACATTTTATAGCTCAAATATATGTCCATTTGCTGTATCCAACATTTGAAGTATGGAAGGTGTAGTGATTGAGATCCACCAACAGTTATTTTGCACATTTGTTAACTGTGATGATACTAACAATCTATATAAGAAGCTAGCCTACTGATAGATCATCCCTTTAAACCATACTGAACTTTGATAAATACATGTAGAAGTACACATGGAAGAAACTTGTTGCATATGAATGTAAATATAAATAAAACTAATTAAATAGTCATCTATGTTGCTATCAATATTTTTTACAAATGTATGAAGCATCAATGAAAGAAATATATTATTATTATTGCCATTACTTCAAATACTAATTTTGATGTTAATAAAATTCTATTTTTATTTAATGGCCAAAAAAAATATTTAATTAACCTTTAATGTACTAATTTGTTTTAAAAGTAAACAACTTATGAATGAATTGAACAAATTAGCTAGCTGGCCAGAAGGACAGGAGACAAAAAATATATTCTCTTGAAAAAATTTTTTTGTCATTCTTTTATTTAGACAAATGTCAGGAGTGTTTTGTTTTTAACAGATAATAATTCAAATTTTGAATTGATTCAATATATTTATATTTTGTATAAATAGATTGCGAAAATAATTTGGTTAAAGATTAAAGAAATTTAAAAATTAATGATTGAAATATTTTTAAGTTATATTTACATATTGGTTTATCAATTTTGATGAATTAATTATTAAGAAGTGACATTATACATGTACTGCATGTGTAAACATACTTGTATACATACATCCATTTAGTATGGATTATCAAATTATAGTAATCTGGGATAATTTATGATTGTATTATTATGTACTAATAGAAGAATATGTATACTTATATATATATATAAATAATTATAATCTATGCATTTCTGTAAATTATAATTTAAATAATGTTACATGCACAGATTTATTTGTCAATCTGTAGAAATATTCAATATTGGGAAACCAAAATCAGAATGATGCATTTATATTGTATTTATTAACCTTTTTATTATTGTTAATATATTTATTTTTAAACTATTCCAATGAAAGTATTAATAATAGAACAGACTAAATATTATTTTCCTGAAGATTTGTGATGATGGTTTCTATTATTAAATGTTTAGAAAATTATAAACTTTATTTAAACTTCAACATTTAATGATAGGTGATGGAAGTGGTCTAACATATTATCACATAGAGATGAAATATTGTGAGTATTTTCTCTTGCTCACAGTCACAAGGTTTCTTAAAATTTCAAAACTAGCTCCAGACTAATGACATGTGAATTATGTGTATATGGACATCTATTTGCGTCTTTTCAGAATTATTTAAATAGATAATAAAGATAACTTTTAAAGCTCACTCACACTATTGGTTTATGATGATGATTATTAGTTTATTTATGGATAGTACATTCCTGATATGTGATAATTTAGAACATTCATGACAATCAGCATTGATAAAATAATTTCAGAATTTTTTGATATATGTTTAATTTTGTGGTTGTTCTAGCACTTATGATCACACATGCAGCAAGAAGTACTTATGGTTGTTCTTTTATAATATTATGCCCCAAATTTGGCATTGGTTTAATCATGATTGGTCTAAGACAGTTTTAAATCTAGTCACAAAATATGGCTGTTGACTATTGATTATTACTGATAGTACTTATATGAATTCTTATATTTATTTGCTTTATTTAAAGCTCTCTGTTTGTCTTGATAATCTTATTATAATGAGATTTTTTTACATTAATTGCAATATTTCTTATAATATATATAAGGAGATTTGAACCCAGATTTTCAAGCTCCCTGGAGTCATCCATTTTATCAAATATAACTGATTTACATATATGTGTAAAAGGTAAATGATGTCCAATATATGTATTTCTGCTGAACTAGCATTTATCAGTTGATCCGGATCATCTTCCATATATATATATAATCAGCACTCAGTTCTATAATAAGATAGCAAATCTGCAAACTTTAATGGACAGGTTTCAATCCTCTCCACTCTTCAGCTATCCATATTACTGAAAATTTGATGATGGAATGCTCAAACTCTTGATAATGCCAATATTGTAGTCATACCTATGTTGACCTTAAGTCAATCTGATGCTCATTTGTAGGACCTTAATATTTTTTATTTAAATATGCATGAGGGTTTAAGCATGATACAGATTGAATACGTAATATTGAAATGTTGACCTTAAGTCAATCTGTCTTCTCACATGTAGGATCTTAAAAATATCCATTTGAATACACATAAGAAGGATGGGCAGGATACAGGCTGAATATGTAATAGTGAAATACAATTATAATATATATACTTAATGTAAATGTAATTAAAGGAGATTTGAACTCAGACTTTCAAGCTCTCTACAATCATCCACTCTATCTAATCTAATATAACTGATACACATGACCACATATATGTGTAAAAGATAAATGATCTCCAATATATGTATTTCATGTGGAACTAGCACTCATCAGTTGGTCTGGATCGTCATCCTCCACACATATATAATAAATGCTCAATTCTATATTAAGATAGAAAATCTGCAAACTTTAATGGACAGGCTTTAATACTCTTCACTCTCCAACTCTTCAGCCATTCATATCACTGGAAATCTGATGATGGAATACTCAAAGCCCTTGATGATGCTAATATTATAGTCATACCTATGTACACCTTAAGTCAATGACCCCTCATATGTAGGACTTTAATATGTTCATTTAAATACATAGAAGAGGGATGGGCAGGATACAGGCTGAATATATAATATTGAAATACAATTATAATGTATATACTTAAACCTAGATGTAATTAAAGAGGATTTGAACCCAGACATCCAAGCTCCCTATAGTCATTCACTCTCTCCAATATAATCGATACACATGACCCCATTATATAGATAAATGATCTCCAATATATATAATTTATGCTGAACCAACATTCATCATTTGGTTCGCATCATCATCTCACACACATATATAATCAGTGCTGTGTCAGCACGAAATACGTTTATTGGAAATCATTTATCTTTTTCACATATATGTGATTGTGTGTATTGGTTATATTGGATAGAGTGGATGACTGTAGGGAGCTTGAAAGTCTGGTTTCAAATCTTCTTTAATTACATCTAGGTTTAGTACATACATTATAATTGTATTTCAGCATTATATATATTTAACCAAATATAAAATTATTCTCACAAGTAATAAACACTCTAGAAAAAGAAGATTCAAATTTTGACTAAAATAAAATGAATGGAATTTTCCACTGGGTTAAAACTAATATAAAAAAA
Organism: Epiperipatus broadwayi; assembly: GCA_028023455.1. Taxonomy (NCBI): domain Eukaryota; kingdom Metazoa; phylum Onychophora; class Udeonychophora; order Euonychophora; family Peripatidae; genus Epiperipatus; species Epiperipatus broadwayi. The sequence continues at coordinate 6,245,867 of JAQFVV010012401.1, forward strand.
AAATCTATTCTAAAAAAAAAAAAGAAAATCTTCAGTCTTCAAAAAAAAAAAAGGTTTTAGTTTCTAAAAGTGGGGCATGAAACCAAATTAAATTTATTAAGATAATCAATTATTGATGCTATCCTTTTCAAAAAAGAAATTAATAAAGAAGAAAAATCATTGCTACATCGAAATCAAATTGCTAACATTAGAGTAAATATAAATCTCAACTAAACCTAGCTTAATATATATAAAATTTAATGGAAATAATCATACTCCCTACAAGCTATGTCTTATATATCAGTAAATAATAAAAAAAATAGTTATTTTACTTTATTCTTTATTATTTGCTGATGTATAAGAATGTTATTTATTCATATCATACTGGAAGAGTTTGTTTACTTCCTATGAATTTCATAATTCATAACATGGGAGTAATAAAATGATAGTTTAATTTCTTGGGAACAATTCACGATTATGTCCAATGATTCATAATTACTTAGATGCAGTCAACAAAATTTAATCTTTTTTTAAGTTTTCACTTTTACTAAATAATTTAATAAAATTGTTTGGTTGATATTTCTAGAAAAAAGAAGAAGTCAATATAACATAATTGCAACATATATCAAATCACCCATTATCTATAGAATCATTATCAGAAATATTCTCCTGCAAACCTCTATCATTTTGAAATACTAAGAATATCCTGCTATAAAGAAAAATATTAATGAATACTTTCCTTATTTAAAACTATGCAAAGACTTTCTGTTTTAACCAACAACTGATTTATTTACTTTGATGTATCCCAAATTTCCACTCTCTTACTTTTATTGCAAGAATGATGGCAAACTAATTTAGCATTTGGCTGAAATTCATGTTGTATCCACATTCTGCCTCTAAATATGTGATGAGAATGATTCTCATTACATTTTGATAATGCAATAAATAACTTAAAATAATCTTTCTCTTCTCATTTACCTATTTGACTCCAATAATTCACTCCATTACTAAATTAGTGAATAAAGTATATTTGTATACATCTAACTAATCAAGCAAAGTATCTTTCTATTATTGTGTCTAATCTGGAGATACTAAAAGATTTTTTTTTAAAAAAAAAAAAGAAGAAGAAGAGATTATAATAATTTCCGAGGGAAGTCATTTCTCTTTGCTGGATATTGGTGAATACTTATGTGTTCTCATATTTAAAATCAGTATTAAAATCATCACTGCTCAAATAAAATCCAATTAGATGTCTTTAAATCTGCCTAGAACAATTCAATCAACTGTGACTTTTATAATAAAAGAAATCATTCATAAATTAGATTAATGCATTTAGAAAACAATGACTTTGATAAACATTTAAGAATCATTTTTTGTCAATCATTGCAGCATCTTAAAATAAACCATCAACAATAATATTTATTATTAGATATAAATGTAATACGTTGCAATTGTTGTTAACTGTATATTTATCGTAACAATTATTAGTTATATAACTATTAAGCTATTTCAGTCTTATATCATTTTCCATAGCATATAGTGGTTATGCTTTGTTACTTGACATAACTAGTAATTAGTATAATAAATATATTACAGAGTTAATATACAGTTTGGTCATACTCTATATATGTTAATTTAGACTTTTTTTACTTACAAGATCTTTGTTCTGACAAATTAGAATAGTTATTCAAACTTGCAAATATATATTGTACCTTATTTTCAAACTTTTCTTATCACAGACCTTTTTAATGGACTCAGATTTATTTCAATTAATATACCATTCTATCAAAATATAATTTTTTTTCCAAAACTATGTGTTGATTAATTTATTAGTTATTGGGTTAAAATAGAAGAAACAGATGATCTGCAGTATTACTTTATATGTAATTTACTGAACTTTTCTTCTTTTAATTTTGTTTCTAAACTTATGTACAAATTTATTTATTACAAAAGGTTAAAAATCTTATTTGAAATTTTGTTTGGATTACTTAAATTTTTGAATAATACATAGTAAAGTTATAATGATTATATTAATTTATATATTAAACAATTATTTTTTATATTTTTTTTTCAATATAATAAAAACTTTTTTTATTAATATATCTTGATTTTTATTCAAATATCTAAAGTGTACTTTTTTTAATTTAAATTTTTATACATATTTTTTATTATACATTGTTAGCATTTTAAATCAACAAATACATTTTAATATATTTAGACAATTATAATATATATATAATCAAATAAAATAAATATAATAATCAAAATATTCTAGAATAAACTTTACCAAATTCAATATACCAATATAAAAAATAAATAATATCTACAGCCATCTTACATCATGAATGTCATCTTGAATAGCATTTAACAGTTAAATTTTTTAAAAAAATATTGATTACCATATATGAATAATAGTGTATATATTAAGATTACATCATTAGTTTCTGCTCATTTTAATGTTGGATGAAGTACTAGTAGATTAATTATTAATGGAAAAGATGTTGTTAATAAAATCAATAAATGTAATATTTATGAAATGGGTGTGCCATTGTAGGTCTAGTTACATTGGTGAGTCAGAATGTGCATTGAAAAAGGGAATTCATGAACAGGAACTTTTATATATTACATTGCAATATTCTGTGGATAGATTTAAATCTGTATTAGCTGAATATTCAGTTATTTGTATAGGAAATTTTTACTTTGCTAATGTTTTTATTTTATATGTGGAAAATGATTTGAAGAAATGAAAAATCAAGGAGTCATATTTTATAAATATGGCAGACAATATATTAAATGATTGTTGTGTATTTGGGGTTATGTGGCTACTTGATGGCATTGTTGCTTGCAAAAATAATGAAATGTAATGTTACTGGGCTGATAATCTTTTGCTTTCTGTTCTCCGACAATTTTTCAAAGTATTTAAAAAGAATTTATGAACCAACATTATTTTCTAAATTACATTTTTAAATTACATTATACATTTCAGCACATAGCACTGGCAAGTGCAAAGAGGGGAGTCCTCCTTCAGATTGACCAATACATGCACTAGTCTGAGCTTACAAAGCTTTCAGTGTGTAGTGCTGGAATTAGTGGGGGGGGGGGCGATGATTTTGCCAATCCAAAGAATTGGCCAATACATGCACTAGTCTGAGAAAACCAAGATTATGATTTTCAAAACAACTTACAAACACAGCCATTTTATTATTCTAGTATCTGTTCACCCACCAACATGTCTTTTTACATGACTTATGTGAAATGGTCTGGGACCTACCCTTTTGCAATTGTTTTCATCTTCCAAGATGTGTAAGGAAATGTGGTGATGGGCTTACAATTATTAGTATGTAATAGTATGCCAGGTAAGTTGTAAGATCATTATTTTGAATGCACATTAAAACACTTATAGCAGTTGAATTCCAAATACCTTCACATTGTATGGTAGTGATCTGTGAAGTGTGTGCTATTTCCATAGGGATGCGAAGCACATCAGTGGGTCATAATATTTGTGTGCAATGCCATCCAGGACAGATCTATAGGCTGTAAGTTTGGCCACATAAATGGCATATTTCTGTGCTTTTGCAGAGAAACAATGCCATTAAGTGGCCACATTACCCCAAGTGCATAACTACCTACTAAATAAGCAATATAACTATGAATATTATGGAGAGTTGGTCTTTCACATGGGAATGTTAGTGTTGTGTGACTTTAATGAGATTTTTTTAATTACTCAGGTTGGCATACATTGCCATAAGTTGGTTATAGCTATTATTTATTTTTTTATATTCGTATACTGAATTTTTTGAATTTATTCCATAATATTTTGATTCTATATACATATATTGTCTTTTTACATATGTTAAAGTATCTATGCTTTTACTATAAATTAAAATAAAATAATGCAAACATTTAACTATATTACATGCTCTTATAAAATATTTTATGTACATATATATTCTCCCCATTGTCTTTATTAAAGTAGAGATTGTATTTATCTATATACATTACATTTTAATTGCTCTTATTTTATTATTTATTTACAAATTCAATTATCTTTATTATAAAATGGTAATGTTTATAATCAGTTTTATATTTGTAGATGATTTATAATTTAAATATTTTTAGAATGTTGATTGTAATTTGTTTTTTTGATTCCAATGTAATTATTATTATGCTGTTGCAGTAATCTTCGCATTATATATATATATATCTCCCATGTTTTCACCATTTTATTTTTCTTTATATATTTTTTATTTAATTTCTTGTTGATTTTATTTATTTATATATTTTTATTTACTTTAAAGCTAATGTATATATTGTTATTTTTATATTATTATTATTTTTTTGTTCTTGTTTATTATTTTATTTAGATATTTTTCATTTGTATATATTTTTTAATCTTTTCTGAATAATCATTAATTTTGATTTTTTTAATGGTATTTATTTATTTAATAAATAATACATGAAGAAAAATTATAGCACTATTTATTCTACATTATATTATGTTCTTTTTATGGTAGTCACCAGTATCTAATAAATATTCGTAGATATTTATTGGTATGCAATTTAATTTTGTTCTTTAATAATTTTTTATATTTACGTCTATAATATTAATGTTATTTTTTTTATGTTCTATTTTGAATTTATGAATTTTTTTTATTGTTATTTATTTTATTATAGAATAATTTATATCTCTTTTTATTGTTATAAAATATATATTTACATTTTAAAACTATAATATGTATACTTTCAAATTTATTCATACACCATGCACTAAATCCATTTAAATTATATTTTTCTTCATATTTAAAAGTAATATTGGTGCAAAATATTTTAAGCAATTGTTTAAGATCTTTTACATCTAATTTTTTAGACTAATTTTTATTTTTCAAGAGTTAAATCCTTGTATCATTTCCATTACTATTTGAAAATCTGCTATTAACGTCAAATTCTGTAAAATATATATTTACATGGTAATTAATAAATATTTTTAATTTATTTAAAAATTCAAGATTGTTTTTTTATTTGGAATTATTTTATCTAAAATAATATTTTTTAAAAATTCTGCTTGTATAAATATTTTAATGTTTTTGGGGTTTTTTCCAAAATATGTATTGATGCTATTTATAAAGAGGATTCACAATTATGAATCTGTGAGTTCTCTTTTATAGAAGTAGTTTTTACATTCATTTTTTACCATTGTAGATATATGAATATTGATTTTTATATTTAAATTATTATTATTGTTGTGTTTTATATTATATTTTAAATTATTTTGTCTATTTAATTTTTTTAATTATAGATTTAAGAATTTACCTTTAAATTTTATTTTCTTAGTGCCATACTATTCAGCATATTTTTTTATATTTTTATTTTAAATTCTAGATTTGCTTCTTTTCTTTTTAATATGTAGTGTTAGAATATATTTTAATATTTTATTTAATAATTCAATCTCATTTGTTTGAATTTTTTTTTAAATTTTATTATAAATTTATATTATTATTTTGTTTCTCTATTAATACTATTTACAAATTTTTTTTGTGATATTAATTAATTGATTATTATTTTGTAACATACATAAATACAGAGCCTCAACCTAGATAAATCCAGTTTAAAATTTGACAATTTTTTCTTGTTAATTTATGGAATGTTTCAATACCTTTTACTTTTTGAAAATTTTGTTACTGAAATGAAGTCTGAATTCAGGTTTTACTTAATACATATATATTGTCCTGGGTTTGATATGGGATGATCGAAACACTGGACTCTTACGCAGAGAAGAACATACTCAGAAAGTATGTATGTCCAAACAATAGCTATATAGTATATAACTAGTGTTACATTTCCAGGACATAACTTCTTCTTGACTGTTGAGTTCAACACCAAGTTCAAAGCACTTTTTTGTTTTGTGTAAACATGGGCGCCAGCTATTTATTCAGAAAGAATAAACAACGCACTTTGAACAATGGCCACTAACTCAACGCCTAAGTTATACCCATAGACTAGCTCAGCTCCTTGTAATCACTAACAGATTATACATAATTAGTGGTGAAAAGAATTCATAAAAGAATTGATGAAAAAGAATTGACAAAAGGAATTGATAAAAAGAATTGACCGACAAATAAAGTTTAAGTTCAAAGACCATTTATTTTAATTAACATTTACTAATTTTAAACATTTTATAAATCTAATATAACACACACATATTTTAAATTAACACACTATAATATATCTCTTATGAGAAAGCATAAATAATATTTGACATTTATAAAATTATATAGCATTCACAAACACGCACATCAATAATTTATTTTATGCATGCTTAAAGAGTTCAAATTACTTGTCTCTGGAGGCTTTATGAATTTTCTTACGAATGCAATGGCTACTTTATAAATGAGAATAAGAAAATGTTTACCTAGAATTTTGGAATGTGGATACATCTTGCTGTTGCTGCTTCTAATGAAGTATATCTAACCGGTTAGATTTGAAGTTTTCCTGCAGAGATTTGATGATTATTAGTTGGTATTATTCCTGGAGACAATTAGATACTGATGGAGATTCTTCAAGCTGTTACACAGACATTATTTAAGATCGGGTATATTGGCTGTTTTCATCGGACGTATGTTCCCAAAAGCTGCTCAGCACTGCATTTTTGTTTCTGGATACATAATAAACTGAACTGTTATCTGAACTGAAACAATTAACTCGACTGAATGATTGTCCTTACTGACTTTCTGATAAAAAATTGGCTATTTATACCTGCGATGTGTTGTCCCTTTTTATATCCTCCGGCAATATGTGTTGTCAAAATTCCTTTAGTAACTAATCCTTTTTAATCTTGATGTTGGTTATTTTAATTAGCAGCCATCACAAATGTGTTGTTTTTTAATTAGTAGCCATGCAAATGTGTTTTTTTAATTCTTTAACCTCCATTTATTTATAATATTTAATACGCATATATATTATTTACATTCGCACATATATTTTTATTAACAAACTTACATCAATCATTTATACACATGTATATTTTAATACAATTTACTATATAGTTTTTTAAGATGACTTTTTCTTTTACTTAAACTTGAATGAAAAGAGATTTATATTTTTCAACTTTTTAAATTATATTACAACTAATAATAATAAACTCTACTTTTTTATAAAGCTTTTAGTTTGACTTTTCTGATGCAAACTCCCCCTCCCCACTTTTAATTAATTAATTGTAACTTTTATTTTAAAACTCTTTGACTTTTACATTTACTAAACAAACTGCAGTAAAACTCTTAAACTTTTAATTTTACGTTTTTGTTTTTGACGAAAGATTTTTATTTAATAATTTTTAGATAAAATTATTATGTACAATTTCGATGTTGGTACAATATATATATATTATTTTGGGAAAAACTGTGATTAATATATGTGGTTATAAAAACTATTTTAATGTAATTAAATTAAAGCAATTGTTCCTATGTTATTGTACTGAAATAGAATTTTTAAATTGTAATCATGAAATATTGTGTGCAAATTGGTCTCATAATATCTTTACTATAATAAAAAATAATCTGAATTTTTATTGCATAAAAATTTTAATACATTGCCTTTTTATTTTTACAAACTGAATTTTTAATATTTTTGCTAGTCAAATACTAGTTTAGATATAAGCTTGATGTAAAACCAGATATGCATCTTTAATTTTGTATTGCTAAGCCTGCTATAAAAAGTAATGATTCATATAAAGCCTTGTAAATCATTATTAATATATTATTTGGCATAAAAAATATAATCTATAAAACATATGGCAGAAATGCCTAAATTTTTGTAAACGTTATTTGATGTGATAAAATAGTGGACACTTTATTATCAATAATTATAACAAGATATTTAGTTTTTTCAACCTTCTCCAACTGTATACAATAATGATTACATTGAGAATATTATAAATTAATGTAATTGTAAGAATTTTTTCTTCTTGTTTTTAAATAAGATGAAGTTATTTATAAGCATACATTTAGTTTCAGTCTTATAATAAGATTTAACAATTTTATTGTAATTAAGTTGAAAGTTATTGAAATCTATTATTTGTTTTGAGTTAATATTAATCAGTACTAGTATTATCAATATGTTGATAATTTCTTAATGCAGATTTTAATATTATATATATATATATATTGAAATGAAAGAAAACTCATGATTCATTAATATCTTACATTATACATATTACTAAGAACTTCTTTAATCTTTGTAATATAAAATCTATTCTTTAAAATGTGCCTTAGTAAATATAATAATTTATTATGAATTCCACATTTTAAAAAAAAAAACCTAAACAATCTATAATCAAAAGTATCACATGCCATTTGAAAGTCTGTGAAAATAACCATTTTTTAATCACTTAAGGCAAGGTTAATTCTATCAACAAAATTCTCTAAAAGTCTTATAGTATTTTTTTCCCTTCTAAAAACCCAATTTGTGATTTAGAAAAACAAAAAAATTTTAAAAAATTTTTGTGTGGTATAAATATATTTTAATTAGTTTTATTTTTTTTTTACAATCGTTTATTTTAATTAGGTTTAATATAAAAGAAAAAATAGCTACATTTGTAAATATCAATGTATCTCCAGTTTTATAAATCTGAGAATAACTATTTTTAATATTTAAAGAAACTTTTTTTTAAATTTCTTACTAATAATAAAAATTAAAATATCGAAATAATATAAATAAATTTGAAGATATGTTAGCTCCAATCATCATGCATATGCAATTTTTACTATATCGGCCATGCTATATGAAAAAAAATCACAAGTCACTCTACACTATATATGCCTTTCAAAAATAACTTTCTTTGTCAATAGTTTTTGGAGCAATGCAAGCATTCCATGCAAATATATAGTATGACTGATGATTAGAGCCAATATCTCTTCAAATTTTTCCATATCTAATTGAAAGTGCTTTAACTCAATAATAATAATGATGATGATGATGATAAATATTTTTATGAAATATTTTTTAAGAAATTAACAATAAATACAATAAACATTAAAACACAAAAAGGAAAATAGCATACAATTCTCATTAAAAAAAAAAAAATGTTCACGTGTGCATTGCAGAAGTTTGAAAATTTTTTTTATGAAAATATATAAATATTATTTGTAGTTCACTTTTTATTTAATGAAATGAAATTTTAAATACATTTTTTCTCATGTGTCATAGCGTCAGCCGGGAAGTGAAGCTGCTAACTGGGACAACTGTTTGTTAAGCAGCTGTCGCTGACCTCTTGACCACTAATGCTTGACAATTTTAATTTTACAACTTTTTTTAAATATAACATAATATGTTAATAAAGCATTAAAATAAATTTGAGTTAATATATAGTTCATTATATATATTTGCTTTATTTATCCTGATATTGCTATATTTGGCCAAGTGATATTTGAACTAATAAGCATTATGAATAATGGTATCTAAAATAAAAAGCTTGATGACTAGTGAGTTAATCTTTAAAAATTAGAATAGTAAAAGAAGAAAATCCAATAAAAGAGTGAGCTGGTGTTCACAGACCCATTAAATGAATAATTTCTCATTGAATAATTCTCATGTAATTTTGTGAGAAATGTTTTTTTACATGTTTACAAAACAAGTAAATAAAACTACTCTTCCAATTTTTAGTCTTATTTTAAAGTTCAAAGGTTCCACATAGAATTGATATATACATATATCTTTAAGCAGATGTGTTTGCCATTCATACATAATGTTAAACCATGTAGGACAAAATATATGTTGTTTCTGTTATAAATATAACATGATTAATTATTATTCTTGCTTTTGCTTCTGTTATTGCTATTGAAGTTATTGAATTTAATGCTATTTTAATTGTTTGGTTATTCTCTTACTGCCATTACTATTATTTCTATTACTATTATTATTTGAATATATTTTGAATTACTATTAAAATTTATTAATGGGATTGATTGATCTACAGATTATCTTATATTAAACATTTACTAAAAAAATATATACATAAAAGTAAAACTTATAATACTTGTATATTAAAATGTTTTTTAAATTATTTTTTATAGCATCGTGGAATACCATATTGTCACATTCCTTGTTATAGTGCTCTCTTTGGGCCACGACTTGTGGGTCATGGATCACCTATTGGAGCACACACCAGTTTTGGAAATCCTGAGTCAAGGCCAACTTTGTCAATTAGCAGGTAATAAATAATAATAGGGGGAAATAATAATATAGATTGAAAGTATTTATATTTGTTTTTTTGTTTGATTATTTGTTTTTTTAATAATAAGTTTAATAAAAACCTTCCTTGCAGAAAATCAATTTAGATTTAGTTTTTGTTTTTATTAAATAAAAGTATATAAAGCTGAAGTAATTAATATATCAGAATAAATACACGTGTTTATGTATAGTATACATACATATGTATAGAATAAATAGTTTGGTTTATCGTACTAAAGCTTTTAGTGCAATACTATAAATAACTATTAAGGAGTAGAGATAATTCACATGTGAACTATGAGATATGTCACATTTTAAGTGGTATATATGTAAATTTTATGTTTTAAGCTGAATAAATATATGTAACCAATTCACTATATGCTGATATAAGCTTGAGACTCTCCTATATGTGTGTAATGTACACCAACAGTTTTACAATCATGGTATTTAAATAGAAGTCTGGGCTTTCATTTCTGATGGAGAAATTCAAATGTTTAATTTTCGGGTTTACTTGATGATCTGAGCTTGAGAAATATCAAATCGATATTATTCTAAATGATAGTTTAAGAGAATATGGAGCTCATTTCAGGAACACTTTCAATTACTTTTATTGGTTACATAAACATCAATTTCTATCCTTGATACAAGAGATTAAATTTTTATTCTTTGTTGATTAAAACAATTTAAAATGATTACATTGTTATTTTATTAACTTAATGATCTTGTTTTTTAAAAAAAACTTATATACACTTACATTTTTTTTAAAAAAAGGATATTTAAAACTTCCACTTCACCATGCATTCTTGAAACTTAAGAATAAAGATATCTGAAAAATACAAATGAGTTTCAAAACCCAGCACTTAAGAATTGACTCAAGTTTTAACATCTTACAATATTGTAACATTTTTCTGTCTGACTAGGTCTCTGTTACACATATAAAATGTGCAAGTTGATCAAGTTATGCAAAAAGAAGGAAGTTGTATTTCTATTTCTAAAACATAACTATATTTCCTGATCAACTCTACCTAGTAATTGTTATGATTTACGCTATCGACGAAATCAGTTTTTAATTTATTTGAAAGATGCCAGGATTCTGTAAGAATCCACTGAAATCATCACGTAACATCTCACAAATTAAAAAGAAAAATGTTTTTAAAGAATCGGTATTAGATTACACCGTAACTTAGAATTATTTTCTAAATATTATTATTCCTGGAACTTATTAAACATATTGGCAATGGTAAATTATATTTTTAAACATCACTAAACTAATATTAATAAATTTAATAATAATTAATAACTATTATTAATAATGTACAAATGAAAAGTTAATATTAGAAATATTTTTATTCTAACAAATTAAAATATTTAACGTTAAATTATTAATTAAATAAACTGGAGAGAACACACACTAATCCAAACATGAAGCAATTAATAAAAAAAATAACAGTTAAATAAAATAATTAAAGCAACTCAATAATGTTCACTTCTTACAATTCATTTCCAAGATCTTGTATAAAGTTCTTTAAAAGAAAGTTTCTTGAGTACGAAAATTAAAGTCTCTATCGGGATTCTATTATAATCTTATATTTGTAAAATGGTTTGTCAACAATTTAGTCACAATTGGGAATAATAATGAGTCATAGCTTACCGGTAAGTTTAGCGAGAAGGTTGTAGATTACTATGCATAGTTTTTTCTGGGTTAGAATGAGCTTATGACCATTAGTTAGAAGTTGATCTTGTAGTCTATAGGCTAGTCGCGGAAGCTTTTCTGGTGTCCATCTTCAGTAACAATGTCAGCTAAAGCTCTGGTCTACTCCTGCATGAAGAATTATTTCATCATGAAGTGGTCTTGGATTCCATAATCCAAGACCAGCCAAAAAAACAGACAAGCAAAGACACTCTTCAAACTGGCCTCTCTCTTTTTATACTCAAGGTCCAGTTTTTTAGACTTCTGTGCACACCTTTTGTTTATCAAAAATATACGCTGATAATCTTATACATTCTTTATAAAATTTACATTACAAAGTCTTTATTTTTTGTAGCATAATTCTGCCATCTTTAATTAGCTAAAATATTTTTCTTTTAGCTTATCTTTTTATTTTTGGAATTCTTTTATTTTATCTGGATTAGTAATCTGCATGTCTTTTGTTCTCTCCAATTTTAACTTTTATTTTTAATTACATAAAAAAAATACGAAAGACAATTTTAACTTTCACTGTACATTTTTAAAAAAGGTTATACTAATAAAAAAATCTAAGTTTACTCTTTTTTTTTAGCTTTTACCAAATGCCAATATATTTGTACCATATATAAATAAACGGTACAATATGTTTACATTAATTGTTCAATATTTTCCAATAACAAATCATTACAATTTGCTGTATAAGTGTCAAATTTCTACACTCACAACTTTGATATTAACTTTAGATAAATGCATTAATAATTATTATTAATCATTTTTAAATTAGAGATTATCTCTAATCTGGTTATAAACTCTAAACCTCAGTAATATATCTGATTTTTATATATAAATACTAAGAATACCTCAATTTTATTTCTTTTTTTTTTCATGAGATATGCTTGAAACTTCTATTCTAACAACATAATTTTGAAAGATGTAAATAAAAACATCCAAAAAATGGCAATGACTCCCAAAATAATCACTGATATATTTATCTGAAGTTATTAATGCTAAAATTATAACTGCAGAACATTTGATACTTGTAAATCAAATCATAATAAAATTTTCTTTATTAAATGCTTTTGTATTAACCTGCCCTGACTGTGTATGCTTATATCTGTATGTCCAGATTTTTGAATTTTTAACAATGAAAAAAAATCCATTTCCATTTAGTACTCAAACTTACATTCTTACACTTCCCAAGAAAACTCCTTAGCAATTGAACCAATGAAGATGTTACATTTATAGAATAAAATTTTGTTAATATTGATTTAACTCATAATTAATTAATTAAAATAATATATATATCTAACAGAAATATTACATTAGAATAAAATTTTATTAATATTGATTCAACTCATACTTTAATTAATTTTATTAATTAAAATTTAAAATATATATATATGTTTAATGTTTATAGAATAAAGTTTGTAGAAAAATGATTGCAATATTGCATGTGAACAAATACAATTAAAGGAGATTGGTGAAGAAAATTATTTTATTTAGATTGAAATTATATGTTCTATTTATAACTAAAAATTAAAAATATAATTTTTTTTTTAAAATAGTTCTTTTGCATAAATAGTGGTCTAAAAAGTAGAAAAATAACAAAATAATCAAATGCTTTTATTAAGGGATACAAGTTTTTTTAAAAAAGTCATGGGTGAAATTTATTAAAAATCTTCTTGGGGCGGGGAGAGGTAATTGTTGAAGAGACTTTTGTTCTACAGTGGGCTATTCGAAAACTGATTTAGCTATAATTTAGATTATATATATATATAAAATAGCTATCCTTAATAATGTGTTTAATAAAAATATTTTTAACTATAATGCAATATCTTTTGTTTTTATCCTTGAAAGACATTACAATACAATTAAAAATTATTCAAGTTAGAATAATTTATTTTGTGTGCAGATAAGTCTTTGATCAGAATTGATTTTAAAGCTTTTTTATAAGTTTGTGAGGATATAATTTTATTAAGTCAGCAAGAACTAAATTTTCATAACTTTGAATGTATTTTTGAGATTCATATTTTTAGACTTCCACTTTTTCTCTCTTGTTTTTAATTTTGGGGAATAATTCTCTAATTGCTACATAGCAATTGCATAAATTGTTGTTCTGTCCTTAAGTTATTCAAAGAATCTATTTTTGGTGTGAACATGACATTTAAGCATAATCTTATAAAGAATTTAGATCAGATAAATAAATTAAACAAATAGTTGTTTTATCCACATTGACAGTTCTGTCTTAAGAACCAAATAAATTATACTTTTGTATGCCATTTACAATATGCTTGTGTCTTCAAAAGATTCAAAGTTATTAAAATTATACAAGAATTTTATAATGTATTTATCTGTAGGTACTTCCTATGATAATCATCATATCATAACTTTCATTTTCACTTTGTTTTATCATTTCATGTGTATCACCTCATGCTAATCACTACCTCGTGTGTTTGCTGATATTAAATCATTTTCTAGTAGCATCTGTGCAATTGATGCAAATATTTAAATGTAATTAGCTAACATTAAATTCAACTTATCAAATAACTATTTTAGTACAATTCCAGCCATCACAATTTTTGGTCATTTTTTATTTGAAACATATTCACATATAAAATGTATATATGTGTGGAAAAATGAAAAAAATGGTGAAGTAAATTAGATTGTTTTCCATAAGCTGAGATAGTCATTGATAAATGTGAATGTGTTATACTCTGCTTGATTTTATATGACATGTAAATCTATCACTAAATAATTTTTTAAAAAAAAAGTATCTTGGCTGGTATAACATGATGGTTAAAGTGACAGAGTCAGGAGTTTCACAGCTGAGTAAAGAAAGAAGAAAATCTCAGTTTGTCAATTGATTTATTAAGTTCAACCTGGTGCTTAAGCATTTTAATGTCACATGACCTCCCATACAATTAGCTTTACAATTTTTTTAATAATAATAAAAAATCATATTTAATTCTCATCACCTGATTTTTTTTCTTTAGAAATATATATATTTAAGTATTTATTTACAATTGGAAAATAGGTTCTTCACAAATGTCACTAATCTACTGTTTTCTTTGATTTGCTTTAATATTTATATAAATACAATTTGTACACCTTACTTTGGACACTTTATAGCAAATTTTTATTATTATTTATATATGCACATACAATCTGATGTTTCTATTGTCCTGCAGCCTTCCTCAGAGCTTATAATATAATGATAAATAAAATAAATATATAAATAATATAATTAACAAATGTAATTAAAAATAAAAATAATTAACACAAAATACAATAAAAGTAAAATAAATTAGATGTGATAAATTAAGACCAATAAAATAATCTAGATAATATAAAATAAAATTTACAACAGCAAATAGAAATATTAAATAAATATTGATTATACATGTATATTCTTGTCTTTATGTGTATTCACAAACTACCATTAATTTAAATATATTATTTCTTTTATTATTTTTTTAATATCCCCTAATTATTAACATTCCTTAAGAATTAAATCAATATAAAATTGTAATTTTATTATTCCCAGTTTAATAAAATACTTGTGATTTTATCTTTATATATTTCTCTCTTCAACATTGATCTATTTACTAAAAATATATTCATTTTAAAATTATATATAAAATGTATTATTCTCTTATTTTATCTTCTGTTATTAATCATTTTCCTTTCTATATACCTATTTATTTTATAACTATAAATCATAAATATTAATCTTTTTTAATTTTATTTATTATTATATCATAGCTGTGAGGAAGCCTGCAGGACAGTCAAAATATTAGTTTGTGGTATATATAATATTTAAATACATATACATTGTCTATACTAAATTTAATGTAATTATAAGAGACTTGAACTCAGACTTTAAAACTTCCCACAGCTATTCAATCCACCTCTTACAACTGAAACATGGGTAAGACAATAATATTGGCATCATCAAGGGCTTTGAGCATTTCATCCTCAGATTTTCAATGATTTGGATGGCTGAAAAGTTGGAGAATGGAAATGATTGAAGCTTGTCCATTAAAGTTTGTAGATTTGCTATCTTTAATATAAACTGAGCAGTGATTGTATATATGTGTTGGAGATGTTTATCTGGACCAACTGATGAGTGTTGGTTCAGCATGAAATATGTATATTGGAGATCATTTATCTTTTCCACATTATATGGTCATGTGATTCAGTTGTATAAGATGGATAGAATAGTTGTAGGAAGTTTAAAAGTTTTAGTTCAAATCCCTTATATATATAATAAAAACAATTTGCTATAAAGTGTTTGAAATGTGCACAAATTGTGTTTATGAAAAATAAGTTTTTTTTCTGTAAATGAAACATCACGTGACTACAGAATTTGATAACTTCTAAATTTCTATTCTTTTTTTTTTTTTTTGCTTTAAGGTTATTGGACTGATAATTCTTTTTTCCACCTCAAAAAAAAAAAGTAACTTCAATCCTAATGTTCTTTATAAGATATAGATAAACCCATTGTTTTTAGCATTAAAAAATATATATATTCATGCAATTAAATTTACCTATTTTATATGCTGATTTCCAGAAACCTGCACTTAATTTTTTTCATTATTTAAAATGTGAAAATCAATACTCTAAATAAAAAAGAAATTAAGTGGAAAATCAATGTTCTAAAAACTTTACAAAAGACGATACAAAAATATTCAAATACAAATTTATTTTATAAAACTGTAAAAAAATAAATTAAGAATCCATAATGCAAAGGTGATTATGAAAAATAACATTTTTTAAGAAGAAAATTATCTTAATATATAAAAGTCAGATTTATAATAATGTAAATCAATTGTAATTAATCATAATTGTACATATCTATTATACTGATAACATTATGAATAATAAGTGCAAATTATAAATGCATTGCGTGTCCAGTTTTTTTTTTAATGACAGATTTATCACAATTATTTGTTTATTTTCTTAATTATTTTTATTTACCATAGGAGGAAGTTACTTCCCTCACCTGTAATGAAGATCCACATCATATTGCAATTATAATGTTTATTTTAAGATCAGTGCATCAACACTTATTATATTATTTCAGATTAATTTGAGATTTTTGCCTTTTAGCTAATGATGGTTGGATATCCATTTACTGACTAAAACTGGATGGCATTGGCTGTCAGCTGCCTATTTAAAAAAATTTCCAAAAGTCAAATCCTAGACCATGGGTGTGTTGGGTGGAGTGGGGGCAGAGAAAATGTGCTAACTAGTAAAGCTTGAGATCATTCATAATAAGTTGATGTCTGTCTCTTATTTGGGTACTACTGTAATGCTTGATGACTTGTATTCCATTAATCACTTTTTTGGTTTTTCTGTTGAACAGCATTGTAATTTGCTTATGGTGACGATCTTAAATAATATCCATACTGACATAAGCTTTGAATTTTTATTTGTTATAAGTTAAAAAGAACTTGTTGATTGTAAGATTTTGCAACAGAGATTTGCCTTCTGTGATAAGTTTTACCTGGCATTCATATTTTGTTTTTATTTTTTCTTGTTTGATGTATTTTTCTGTATTCATTTGATTTCACAAACAAGCTTTTCTTAGTATACATGTTGTATGTATTACTTATATTAAATTATATTTTTTCAAGAAAAGTTTAAAACTATTTGAAAAATAATAATAATAAATATAAATATAAACGTACAAATAAAATTGTCACTAAACTTAATAATCTCTTAAATGTTATTTATTGCCAAAATTATATATATAGCAAAAAATATAAAATCATGAAAACTAAATTTTTAGCTAAATTGCCACTTGCTTTTATTGTTTTATGTAACTTTATCGAATTTTCAAATAGGTAATAAAGTATTCATAGTTCACTTGTATTATTTATTACCCCACATCGATGATAAACTGCTTGTACTACACCTGTATTATATTACTATCCACAATTTAATATTCCAAAATCATGTAAAATTTAATAATGCTTTTATTAAATATTGATTTCATTTTTGTATGAGATGGCTGATTGCAAGATCTCTATTTTTTTAAATATATGTATTTGTAAGTTTTTTTATGTTTAATATTTTAAAAAATATAGAAATCATCAGCAAAATGCAAATTTCAAAGTAAACTAATTTTATAATTAAAGAAATATTTATTTCATCATGACATTTGATAACTATAAAAAGTAATTATTATAATTAAAATCTTTATTCAAATTTAGACCAATCAATTTGGTTACCATTTTTAGCTTTTATATGATTTAAATGAATCTGAAACCAATACAACTAATAATGCTAATGAATCAACACTCACATTGAGCAGTTAGGTTACTGTTATTCAATGGAATGTATAAGAAGAAATTATATTAATTAATGAAGATAATGCAGATAAGTTTCTTAGACAATGATCTTGAAGAAATAATTAAGGATTAATCATACACTTCAAACATTAATAATAACAAATATTTAGAAATATATAAAAAATTCAAGTTAGAATTCCTTCAACAATTTTAAAATAATTTACTAAGTTTGCATTATAATTATAAAAATCTTATAATTTCTATGACTGATATAAAAATTTCAGTTATGAAATTTTCTATAGAAAAATTGTACAAACTTTTAAATAAGAACAGAAAAAATATGGAATACAATTTATAAAATTATTGATCAACAGATACATAGTTTTAGAATTTTATAATGCTGCTCAAAGAGGAATTTTTAAAAATATATATATAATTTTAAATTATATAATTTTAAATCTTCTCATTCGATAATTTAATTTATAAACCAATTAAGCGTATGTCACACTTGAAAGTGAAGCTATAATAATATACAGGAATTAATATACGCTAAGCGCTTTCGAGGTCCTTTACCTCATATTCATAGCAATGCTGTGAGCTGCGAAATGTAAAAAATGGAGCGGGAGAAGTGGTATGCAAAGCATATGCAAATGGGCTAAATAGTCCAGCGTTTAGAGATGTCGAAGCAGGTGTCATGTCTATTGATAGAGTTGTTATTGTTATTGATGTAGTACGCTTCTCTGATCTTCCGCTTAATGTCGTTTTTCTCGATACAGACTATTTTAGGGTGGGAAGGTTCAATCTCTAAACGCTGGACTATTTAGCCCATTTGCATATGCATTGCATACCACTTCTCCCGCTCCATTTTTTACATTTCGCAGCTCACAGCATCGCTATGAATATGAGGTAAAGGACCTCGAAAGCGCTTAGCGTATATTAATTCCTGTATATTATTATAGCTTCACTTTCAAGCGTGACATACGCTTAATTGGTTTATAAATATATAATTTTGAAAAATTATAAGATCTGTTACTTTTACATGGCAAGTTAAACATTGTTATGTTAATTTTATAAAATTTGACTTAATTGTGAAAAAGTTATTAATTATCTAAATGAAAAAGAGTGGCACTGCCAGAACTGACCAATCTTGCCATCCTTCATTTTGTTTTACAGAATAATATAATTCTATTGGACATTATGACTATTTGTATCATGGACATTTTTCCTTTAATCACAACATTCAGAAATATTCCAATTTAATATTTTCTATGCAAGTCATGAAATCATTTGATAAAGAATTGTCTGAATTCATTTTGTAAGATTTGTGGTCTAAACAAATGCAAAAATGCATCAGTGTGGAAACTCTACATAATAAAATATCTAATAATAAGGAAAACTCACTATTATTAATACCTTCAAGGAAATATTTTAATGAACTTTTCAAAAACAAGATATATTCAGTAATACCCACTCAATAGTATTTCCAGTGCATTTGAAATGAACACTACTAGTACACATAAACAATAAAATATCTGAAAGCTATACAAACATATAAAAAACTGAATTTTCCAGCCAGTTAATGAAATAACAAAAATTTTGAATATTTTCAACTTGTTTATGCAACTCCTATTTCAAAAGCAAATTATTGCTGATAAGTGACACTATGAATAAAAAAAACATTTAGAAAATAAAAATTATCTAATGAATTAGCAATTAATGTAACACTGAAAATTTTGGTATGCAATATCTTGAGAAAATGTAATATGGAAAATAACTATATGCAAAAATGTATAAGAGATAGGCTTAAAATCTGAATAAAGTTTGCAATTTTTGCCTAATACACTTTCAACTAAGTTAGCCCAAAGTGAACTAGGCAAAAATTGCTAACTTTATTCAGATTTTAAGCAAATCATATATACACTTTTGCCTATAGTTATTTTCCATATTGAATTAGTAATTTTGACTGCTACCCAGGTAAGATTAAATTTCAGACCAAATTCCAAACAAAAATCATGATCAATGATCTAATGAGAAAAAAAAATTCTCATAGATATACTTTGTTTACTTATTGCTTGTAATATTATGTTAAATTCACTTTTCAAACTATTATCCATTACATCTTTAAATATATATTCAGTTCTAACAGTATATATTGCTTTCATAATTAGTTAAATGGAGCTCAGTGTAATAAATAAATATTGAAAACTAAATTCTAACTAATACCAATGTTTGCTTTTAAAATCTAGATCACACAGTTTAAAATCACTTTTTTTTTCTAATTTTGAGTATATTTGCATCAAGAGTAGGAATCATAATTTTAAAATTCTTTTCATTTTATAATTTTAAAATGTCTAATTTTTTTTTCCTGCTTTAAATATATTTTTTCTATATCTGTACAATAAACCTTTATATATATATATAATGTCATGCTATATATGACTTGCTTAACTGATTATTACAACTTATTAACCACATCAAATTTATATTATTTATAAAAATTTTGATATCTTATTTAACATTTGTCAGCAAAATATCTCTAATTGTTAAATAAGAGATATTAATGAATGCTAAAGATTTTTTTTTACCAAACTTTATCTTCCTTACAGAAACTCACTCATCTATAATTGACTTTCTATTCTGCGCTCCAATATTTTATTTTTCTATTTCTTTCTTCCCTAACAACCATTTTTTTCTCAGACTGTAATATGCTTAATTTAACACTTGACTTAAATTTTCAAATACAATCTACATTTTTGTATAACACTAGTGGAATGCTTATGAAATTCATTACATCTGAAATTATCTCCTCTTAGATTTATATATATATATTCCATGAAGATTGGCATTTTGTCATTAAATATAGTATAGGTCTGGTTTTATTTATCAATATTATTTGCTCCATTATTTATGAGTTTACACAATAAAAAGTAAATTCCCAAATGAAATAATGAAAAAACTTGAATGAAATTCATAGAAAATTGTGAAATACATCCATGAATCCTTTTTTAGTACAATTGATCATTATTTTAAAACACTTGTATATACATTAAATATTAACAAAATGTCTTTCAACTAAAATTATTTAAAATCTTTCTTGCCAATTACTACAATTTTTCAAGAGGCTGAATGCACTGAATCCTGGAATATAAACTCCAAAGCATTCCACTACTCTGAGTTATGAAAAAGAATTCTATATTGATCATGGAAGAAAATCAATTTAAGCTATGTTACAAATTCATTCCTAGATTTCTCATTCCTGTGTTTGTTTTAATACTGAGTACCTTGGAATCACTAAACAGCATTATTCCAAAGATTAACTCATATTGAAAATCAATCCATTCAACTTTTCATATTTTATGACTTTCATATTCTTGCATCTTTGATATTTTAGATCCTAATAATTTTCAATTTAATTATCTTTATCCTAACAAAAGTTAAGTTCATTAATAAACTGTAATAAATGTTAATAGTTTTTTCCCTCAAGAATCTAATAATATTTATGATTCATTTCCTGATTAGAATATTAGAATTTTTTATTAAAGGTAAATTTCAATCTAGTATTTTGCCACAAATATCCCATTTTTAATTTTAAAAAAAAGGGGGTCTAGTTACTCAATAATCACTCTATTTAAAATCTTGATTAATAATGTTAGGAAAAAAAGAAAATCCACTCCAATCACTAACCAGCTAGATATCTTCAGCCTTCAACTCCATTCCCATCTCAAAATTTATCCAGTTGTTGCAACAGTACAATATTCCCACCTCTATCTCCACTTAATAACAAATCTTAAATCATGGAATTCACATCTGGTTTGTATTACTCAATTCCACTTTTTGTGAGTCTCCATTGAATTCTCTTTTTATCTCATACATCAATCTTTGTTTTATTTAGTACTAGAAATTGAATATCTCTTTTCAATAATAACATCTTTTCTCTTTTGAAAAGCTGTCTAAATTGTTCTCCAAGCAAGGGATATTTTTTTAAATTAATACAAATAAATCTTATATTTGAAGCATTTTGTCTGGTAAAATAGCTTTTTTATGTTTACTGCTGAAAATATTTTCTCCAATTATATATAATAAAAAAAACAATAGAAACTTTTATTAAAACATTTTTTTCATCAGTGCGAAAGTTTTGCTTACCAATATTTTGATATTTCTCAAAACAATTTAGTACATTCTAATAATTAAATATATCATTACATTTCTTAAAAAAGTTGATTTCACTTTGCTTTCAGAATGATGTGGAATAGAAAATGGATTTCCATTTCAATTTAAAAGAATTTAGTGGTTTGCTTATATTTGCATTCGATTTACATATTTTCTATAAATACAATTTATCAATTTTACTTCAAAAACTTTTTAGCAAAAAAATTTATTGTATATATATATACAAACACAATCTGATGTTTAGATTGTCCTGTAGTCTTTTTCAGAGCTATGA
This sequence comes from Epiperipatus broadwayi, assembly GCA_028023455.1. NCBI lineage: Eukaryota > Metazoa > Onychophora > Udeonychophora > Euonychophora > Peripatidae > Epiperipatus > Epiperipatus broadwayi. Next base: position 6,268,494 of record JAQFVV010012401.1, read on the forward strand.
TATATGACAATAATAATAATAATAATAAAGGAAGTGGTAAATTTAGTGACATTTGTTTCTATATTTTCTTTGCAAAAATTTGTTAATATTATATTTACATTTTAAAACTAAACTTCAAAATTTCTCAGAATCTGGAGTTTAATGGCAGTAGCATCTACAGATATCACACCATCTCTTTATAACAAATTTATGACAGACAATAAATTTCATAACTAATACTAGAATCACTCCATCTTTATTCTCAAATAAAATTAAAGATTGTTTGCACATATATTGGCATGCCTCCAAAATCAAAAACATATTCTAAACTCTTTGCTATATCTTTACAATTATCTTAATGTTAAAAAGTACAAACATTTATTTCTAAAATTTGAATAATTGATCTTCTAACTAAGACTAATCTTGATGCTCTTCTTACAAATTCCTTGTTATCAGCTAAGATAAACTTCCGTTTTGATTCTATATATTTTCTTTGTATCAGAAATGAGAAAACTATCAATCATTTTGTTTTACTGCTTTGCATTACACAAATGCAGGAATATCATTACCATTAGTATGTGTTCTGATACAATAATTTACAACATAGAAAGAGGATTCTTTCAAATATTAGAATAAACAATGTTAGTCATATATACATTGTAGATTCTAAAGTATCACTTTATTTTTAATCTCACTCTCTTCAACCTTCAATTGCTATTTTTAAATAAAATTAAATTGAGGGCTAAAACTTTATTCCTTTCTATTATTTATTCAACTACAAGTAGATTTCCTTCTGTGCCTCAAAGATGCAACAAAGACTAACTCTAATCTGTTTATTTATGCATTGTAATATTAATATAATTTTAAAATATTGTACAATATAGTTATTTTCTATTTTTTTAAAAAAATGGGAGTATCTATATCTGTGACCACGCAATCACATTCTATTTATATATGTATTTATTGTTGTTTTTTTATTTACTTATATTCTTTTTAAAAATGTTTTGTTTTTTTTTTAAATTTTATAACTAAGCAAAGGACAAAATGCTTTCTATAATATGACTTTTTATGTGAAATATAAAATTATTTATTTACTCTTTCATGTTTTTTACAATATTTTGCAAACAACATTATTTATATAACTGAACCCTGTTTTCATAGCGATAAAGTTTATTAAATGCTTTTATATTAACTTGTTCTGGCTGTGTTTATATCAGGATGTCCATGTTTTTGAATTTTTAACAATTTAAAAAAATGTCCCTGATTAGAATTTAAACTCACAATCTTACTTTTCCCAAGAAAGGTTTTTAACAATTGAGCCAACAATAATATTACATTAGTAAAGTAAAATTTGGGTAATATTAATTTATTTAATTAATCAAAATGGTGCTTGTATTATAGATAAAGATCCCATTGGATGGCGCCGTTTTCACGATAAAACTATAAAATATGAACATTCACGGGCCGATGATTTTAATAATTTTTCTGTGCTTTTTTGTAATGCAAAAATAAAAACAAAACAAAATCGTCTTTTATAAATATTATTTTTTATTAACATATACAATTTAAATGATAATAATAAATGTAAAATAAAATCAACAAATTAAAATTTGATTCGTGTTTTTCTATTGTATATTTTTTTAATTGTGTTACGGCTTTTTTTTTTACATTTTCTATCGGATATTTTTTTACTTGTGTTACGACTTTTTTTGTTGTTGTTTAACTAAAAAATAATAATCATAATAAAAGTAAAAGTTGTTACGGTTAGATTTAGGGTTAGTTTTAGGGTTAGTTTAGGGTTAGGTTTAGGGTTAGTTTAGGGTTAGGTTTAGGGTTAGTTTTAGGGTTAGTTTAGGGTTAGGTTTAGGGTTAGTTTTAGGGTTAGGGTTAGTTTTAGGGTTAGTGTTCTGTTTGTTTGTAATGCTAAAATAAAAAAATTCAAAATCGTAAGCATACTCGGACAGAAGAAAGAAACTCAAACTTTTTTAAACAACAACAAATACATACAAATGTCTTTTTTACTTATTAAACATGTTTATAATATTTGCTTTTTATTAAATTTACAAAAAAACCTGTATATTTGGACTTTTCTTACTGGATATTTTTTCATACCGCTATTTTTTACTTCAAAAATATACAGATGGTAGAATCTTCTTTGTCTCATGGAATGTTACTAACAGTACATTACTTGACACGTTACCTAATTGCAACTCAATAAAAACATAGATATTTAACATTTACCCAAATAAAAGTTCAATACAGTACTTTGTAAAAAGTCTTATAATTAATGTTTTAAAAAATCTGAACATTTCAACACAATTCAAATACAAACTCTCTCATCAAGCCATAATTATTTTATAAACTGTGCAAATTCGGAAAATGTAATTGCTGCTTAGTGACATACATGCTGTACTGCAATGCGACATAACAGCCTGCATTCTGTAGCGCAACAAAAAAAGTTGTATTATAGAAAACACGGGTTTGAACGTGTCGGCCGCGGAAACAGCATTTTTGTGTTTTAGCACAAAAACCATGCCATAGAATGGCGTCTTTAGCTATAAGATGAGTACCATCAAAACTAAATATTTCCTACTAATATCTGAATTATTCTTCTGAAATAATTAATATTTCATAAATATTTTGTAAAAAATAATATTACCAAATCCAAAATGAATACAACTGTCAAAATCATTGTTAGTAGGCACTCTTATGAAAGAACAAGAAACATAAAAAAAACATGACTCATGGGGAAAAAATACTTAAATTGAAATTATATGTTTTTATTTGTAAATAAAAAATAAAATAATATTTAAAAAAAGATTTTTTAATAATTAATGCTTTTATGCAAATAGCCCACTAAAAAGCAAAAAATTAAGTAATAATCTATTTCATAAAAGCATTTGAGGCTTAAATAAATCATAAAAAGCAAAAAAATCTCAAATGTTTTTATGAAATGGATTATTACTTTGTTATTTTAACTTTTTAATGGGCTATTTACATAAAAGCATTATTGTAAAAAAATATATTTTAAAATATTATTTTATTTTAAATGTAAATATTGTTTTCATTTTAGTTTTTAGCATCATATATATATTAATAGAATTATTAATCATTCAATTCAATGTGTATAAAATAAAATCAAATTTTTTAATTTAAATTTTATCAAAAATTCAATGCATTTTAAGAATTCATTAACAGTCAGCTCTAGATGATGCTTTGAACCACAGACCTCTAGAAGTTCTGAAAACTAATATTCAAAGTTTAACAAACACATTCAGACTAACTGTGCAATATGTCAAATATAAAAGGTCTAAAATATTTAAACACATACATTTTGAAATATATTGCATAAATTAAAAGGCAGAAAGGGAACCTGAGCCTGTTATAAACTTTATCACATACTTTAAATGTGCTCTATTTATATATTGCTAATACTGTATGTGTATATAACCAGTCTTGTGCAAAATATATTACTAAGTACATAATTTATATATTTACACTAAATAATTTTTGAAATATAAAATAAAGTGGGAAAAAAAGTTTTTATTTTTTGCTTTTAAGATTTTTTTAAAAATCTGTTTATTTGTTAAGTTGCTTTGCAGCTGTGACTACGTTTATAAAGGTGATTCAGTAATTCCTAATTTGATTGACAGTTTGATTTTACCTTGCTAAGGGTAAAGATTTTCATTTGCAGATTTCATTTTATATATAAATAGATACATAGTTATAATTATGTTTAATTGCAATTTTATTTTTATGAATTTAAATTTAGTCTGTTAACATCTGTTGGACTTTTTTTAAACATCTGGATGATTGATTTATTGGTATTATTTTTAACAAACGCTAAGTAGAAAGTCGTTTGTTAAAATTGAAATAAGAATTATTATAAATCAGTTGTAGCATCAAACCTTATAAACGAATTTTTTAAAATCATTATAAATTATTTTAATTCCGCTAAGATTGATTAATCTTACTAATAGAATAATAAATTTTAATCAACTGTATCAAATAATTGCTTATGATATTTTATACATACAGCAGCTTTTAGCTCCTGCCCCCCCCCATATTTTTAAAATTTCAATTGCATATTTACAGGAACATCCAATATATATATATAACCTAATATACGTAAAAAAAAAAAAAAGCTTTTAAATACAATATACCTTTCCAACAACCTCTCATAAAGAAACAGTAAAAGAGAAGGCATTCACCAGGACTCCAATTACTCCGTGATTTGCTTATTTTTAATGCTCTAACTAAAGGGAAATTAAAATATATATTTACGGATCAACATCGGATGGCTAGCTAGATTAACTATGAGTCTTTCATCTGGAAAAAAAAATCTTAAGCTTAATTGTGATCTAAAAATTTTCAATGTTTTATTAGCTTGAATTCAAAACTGGGTCATAGAAATTGTAGGCAGTTGCACTAACAATACACTGAGTCATATTTTGGCCTAGTGCTCTCCCATATCATAACATCTTCAAGAGACACGATTTGGCTTGAGATTTTTTTTTCTTTAAGATAGTCTGTCAAGCCAGATATTGATTAATAAATGATTATCCCATCATAATTAGCTAGAGTTAAAGTTTTAGGTTAATCTGGATTACTCAAATGAATGATGTAAGAATAAAATATATGATGGAAATAAGTTGTAGCCTATATCATTAGTGATTCAAATCACACGAATATCATAATTAATCTTTGTTTTAGAATAAGTTTATTATTGTTTATTAAAAATACTTTTTTTTTGTTTATAAATAAGAATATTATTTAAATATAATTTAATTCACATTTTACTTATATAGCTTGGTATGCTTTCTACAGCTATTAAAATTTTTTATACATGAAAATATTAATATTTATTAATGTTTGTATGAACTATATATATACATAAAACTCAGTGAGAAATTTTAGTATTTGCCAAGGTAATAAAATTTGAATTTTGAGACTATCTTACAATATGGACACTACAGGTTGTGACTGCAATTGACTAATAGCATTAGCAATTATCCCATGTATAATGTATCAGATTCATTATTTATAATATATTATATTAGCAATATATCTCTACTGGTTTATTGCAGTGATGAAAGCATCAGACAAAAACTAAATGTTCTTGGGTCAATTTTTAACTGGACAAAAAAGTCTCATACAAGACAGTTAAATAGAACTATTGTGCTTAGCCTATTGTTTTAGTACTCAAATATCACTTGACTTTCCTAATTGTCGAGAGAATAAATTATTAATTTCAGAGAATAATGTAATTTGGAATTGCTGAAAATGGTTAATTATGTGTTTGTGAGATGGTTTTTAGAATCCATTAGCACATAGAATAAATTATCAAAATCTGAAATAATCCTGTCTAATCTGGAATGATTTATTACTGCTTCTAATAATGCTAAGATTTGACTACTTCATATAAAAAAAAATGTAGTAAGTAATAATTAATTACTGCACTGGAGAATAGATCTAACAACACACTTTTCATACTTTAAAATATCATATAACTATTAACCAATGTAAAAAGGTCACCCCCTCTCGCTTATATATGTATTTTAAGTGAGCGGGCTTTAGAACATACCATTTTCTGATAATCCTAGAAGAGAAGAACTTTTTGTAATCTATTGTAAAAGGGATAGGTTATTATATGTTATCAAGCACCACAGATATGATCAGTTGACATTTCAGTAATGTCCCACTCATTTTCATAGAATTAATACATCTATTAAAGCTGTTATAATGATTTCAAAAATAATAGCAATAACTTTTGTTTCATAGTATTATTTATTACAAAACACATAGTTTCATTTTATTTTATAAATGTGATATATCTCTAGGTTTGAGTTGCTAAAATAAATTATATTGAAGAGAATGGTAAACAAATAGAAACTTACCACTAATGATGATCAAGTATTGTATCTTGATCACCATATCCTGTTGACTATACTTCCCCAACCTATATTTGGGCAGAGTACTTAATGTATAGAGGATGAGTAAATGCATTAAAATGTTGGTTGATTACACATGAGAAGTTTTCTACTCATTGATTCATAGTTTTTTAAAAACTTACAACAATGGATTGTTGCATTTTAAGCCTTTTTTGCAATTTTTTTTCTCAACTACTATTAGGTGCATCTTAAACCTATTTTGAATTTATTTTTTAAGACTGAAAATTTTTATTACAATATGCAATGTAAATTTATAATTGCAATTTTTTTTAAAATAATATTTACCAATGTAATTGAATAAATATTTGTTTTGCCAAATATTGGAACTATAAATTGGATTTCACTTCAGGAAATTTGCCATGTATATTTTTTGTGAACCTTGCATAGCTAATGGATAGATTATGCACAGTTGTTTGAAAACAATTGTGAAATCATGGACATTATTTATATCTATCCATCAATTGTAATAGTAATGGACAGCAAGAATTTTGGGTTTATTTGGTTAAGTATTTTGAATAAAAAAATAATAAACAGTATGCAAATTTTACTCAAATTTATTATGAAGACAAACTGTATGTGCATCAGTTTACAGTGAAGTAATAGAACTTAATTGGAAGAGATTAAGGTTAAGCTGATTTTTGTTACATAACCATAAAAAACGACCATTGTCTAGGCCAGGGATCTCCAAGCTTTTTGACACAAGGGCCAAATTGTTCATTTTACTACTTTCAGCAGGCTGTAATAAAGAAAAGATAAAAAAAAAAAATTATTCAGATAAAAAAAAAAAAGATAAATAATTTTTAAGTATATGAATTTTATTTTTTATTTTATTTTATTTTATTTTATTTTTAAATATATATATATATAAACTTTATTGAAGGCACAAAATTTCATAAACTAATTACAGGGTGTTTGAGATTTAATTATTATATTTTAATGATAACAAACGTTATCATTAAATACTCATATCTTTAATACAAATTATACTAAAACGTGAATAGTGGAACTTTGTGTTTTTAAAATTGTCTTAAATTGAGATTCAAATTTTGAAATACCAATTACAAGTAATGACTTCAAATGTTCATCATATAAATTTGCCCTGCATTTTGATTTGAAATATTTCATTTAGGAAAAACTTTGTTTGCAAAGATACATCCCAAAAATGGAGATAAATTTATTAGCAAATTTTTTCAAATTTGGAAATTGCACATGGTTCAATAATTTATAAAAATCAATTAAATTTCCTTCCTTGTATTTGTCTTTAATATGATCATTTTTCTGAAGATCAATAACTTGTATTTGAATTTGACTTGGGAATCATTGCCAACATAGACAGTCAAATGAATTTTGAAACAATCTAATTTCCAAATCATTTCTGAAATTGCTTTAAATCTGAAATAATTAAATTTGTGAACATGGATAAAAATTTTGCTTCACTTTTTTTAAGCAATTCTTAACATTATGGCAAAATTATAATCTTTAATTTGGCTTTCCAAAAGTATCAACCTTGCTCTGGATATCTTGATAATTTCAAATTAAGTTATTTTCACCCTGCAATTTTAAATTCAAATTGTTTATGTGATTCACCAGATCTGCAAGAAATACCAACTTCCAAAGCTTCTCGGTATTTGATAAAAATGGCTCACCAACTTCTTTTTTTGAAAAAATAGTTTGCCCATTTAATATTAACATCTTTTTCACTTTTTTTGTTTTTAGTAGCACCTTTATATTCTCTGCATGCTTTCTACCTTTCTTTTACACTACTTTTCTATTACTTTCAATCATAAATATTTTCACTTAAAACCCATTTGCCATTTTTTTACTTCATCACACCAGACCTTATATTCATCACAAACAAACTCTTCAATGATTTCTTCTACATTTATTTTATATTCTTCTAACTTAATCTTATCATTCATTCTCCATCCACATCTTTCACTATTCTTTCTACTTTTATTACTATTTTCCATCACATTACTAACCATTTCTATTATAAAGAAATTATGATCACTATTACATACTCTCTCATCATTATCAAACACTTTAATTTTTCATACTTTATTCATTCCCTTTTTCTCTTCAGTAATTGATGTATTGTTTCTAGACCATGTATATTACTCTCGTAAAAATCTGATAAATTTCCACTCCTCATATTCATTCTCTGACAAAAAGTTTTCAAAAGCTCTCCATTCTTGTTATCCTTATCATCAATTTCTTCAATATGCCATCCCCTATAACCATTATTTTCTTCCTCTTTTTTTGAAACTTTATATATCCTTAACTAAGTATTCATATAGACTTCTATTCCACTCCATTATAGTTTGACTATCTCCAGTGGCTATATACACTATAGATGTGATCTATTCTTGTCTTCCTAACATTATCTCAAACACAAGTGTTCTTGATACTTTACAGTACTTAAATATTTTTTTGACATAACTCCGATACCACCACATCTTTTTTCTTTCTCTTTATACCCTGCCATACCATATCTTTCAGGGTAGATTCTTCTTCTTCTTTTAGATATGTTTCCACTACTATTATTACTTCAAGTCCTTCATTTTTAATTGCTTTGTTTAATTTGAGTCACTTTTCTGATCTCCTACCACCTTGGATATTCAAATATCCAATTTTAACAATTTTTTTCTTTCTTACTACTCTTATAAATTCTTTTGATCCCTTCTTCTCTATTACATTTGTAATTAGCTTGTTTATCCTTAGTTTTACAGACCCATTCCCTCTCCACATCTACATTTATATATAAATTAGCTACCATTTGTTTAATTCTTACATCCCATCCATTCTTAACTTTCTTTTTGATAATACTGTAATTTAAAGATTAATGTCACAGTACCAGAGCCAACTACAATGCTGTGAATTGATATTCCCAATCAAGACTAAGCAATAACAAAGAAATATCATGACTATACTGTTTTAGTATTAATAAAGTTGTGAATAATATTAATATAATATGAAATATCAATAAATTTTCAACTGTTTTAAATAATTCATACATATTTAAATATGAAAATAAATATCTAAATGAAGTTCTTACCTATCTTACTAGAGCACACCATCATTGAATATAATTTTGTATTCAAAAAGTTAAAAGATCAACGAAATAATAGATGTTTGAATTTTATGTTATTAAAAAAGAATATATTTAGTATTTGTTATCATCAAAGAAAGAAAAAAAGATATTTTCTAAAAGTTTAATAAATTATTTATTGTTATTAAAATTTTAAAGAGTATTTTATTTATCATTTTGGCTAAGCTATTTCTTTCTATCAAATATAAACTGTTTCTGGTTACTGTAAGAACTTTTTAAGACTTGAATTTTTAAAAATAAAAAAATTTTCAAAGACAATCTTCTATTAGTGATGTAGTTTTTGGTTTAAAAATAAATCTTTTACAAAAAGGTTGCATCATAATTATTAATTTGTATACTAATTACATTTTTTCTTTCCAAATCTATAAAACTCAATAATTTGGCTTCAGGCTAAAACAACCTGAAATACTCAGAAATGAGCCACCTCCTTCTTATATTTATCATAACAATAGGATACTGTCAATCATGCAAAAAGGTTCATTTACTGCTAACATCTTTTAAGTTTTTTTTAAATTAATATGTTAAATTTGTAGCGGGGAGAGGAGGTAAGCTGCAAACCACCACAAACTGTAATATAGATTATGGATAGGCTTAAACAGTATAGAAAAGGTATTTGAGTATTAACTAAGCTATGACATACTACACAACCCACCAGTAGGTATAAACGATGAAGAACCAAAACGTCATGGCAACTGAAACATTGACATGACTAATCGATAGAAGCGGTCGAGTTGTTTTCATGGTCACCTTCGAGATTTTAAAATACTTGGGTGAATTCTGGGTAAATATCTGTCTTTTACCTGCTTTCATTGACCAAGTGAGATGCAGTTTTTTTTTACAGTGTCTGATCCGCCATTGTAAGAATTGAATATTTTTTGATTGCTTATTTTATATTTTGATCATTGAACTATTGCTGATTTTATTTACTAATTTTATCAAATTTTATTACTAATTTATCAAATTGTATTCCTAATTTATCAAACTTTATTATTAATTTATCTAATTGTATTACTAATTACCATTTATGACTAATTAACCAAAAGGTCTGTGCAAAAACCAAGAAAAGGGACTTACGGTTTCTCGGAAGTAGAAGAAGCGATTGAATTTCAGTATCGCACTATCTCATAAAGCCAGTTATTTGTAGTTCATAATTGAGAACAATTTGCTTTTTTAAAAAAAAAAAAAAAATGTAAATAATTAGTTAAATACCATTAAAAATTATAAAGATTATTTATAATACTTATTTTTGATAATATTTTATTGTAATAAAATATTACTTATTATTCCATTTATTATCGGAATAAATTATTATTGCTGTTCTGAAAATAAATGTGTCTCGTTTTTGGACTAAAAATTGGCGGGGCCCGCATGCTTTAGTGTGGAGGAAAAAATTACAATGATTTGTTCATTTCTTTGTTTCAGGGTGAAATGATTAGTTAAATATCATTCTAAAAATTATAATGATTATTTATAATATTCGTTTTTGCTAAACTTTTTATCGTAGTTTATTAATAGTTATTATTTCGCAATGGCCAACATGGCGATGTCTTCTTCTTTGGTATTAACTAATCTTGTGATTATAATATTTATTTTTGATAATATGTTACTGTAATAAAATTATTATTACTTATTATTGCGTTTCTTATCAGAGTAAATTATTACTGCTGTTCTTGAACAATAAATGCGTCTCATTTTTGGACTGAAAATTAGAAAAGATCATTTCTTTGTTTCAGGGTTAGTTAAATATTCCACACAAAAAATTGTAATGATTATTTGTAATATATTCATTTTTGATAATTTTCTCCGTTTTCAGGGTCAAATGATTAGTTTCTAAATAGCGTTAAAAAATTGTTAATGATTATTTATAATATTCATTTTTGATAATTTTTTAGCGTAATAAATTATCAGTTATTATTTTGCAATGGCTTCTAGTCTGAAAAAAATATATATATGATTAGTTCATTTCTTTGTTTTTGGGGGAGGGGGGTTGAATGATTACTTAAATATCCCTAAAAAATTATAGATGATTATTTATAATATTAAATTATTAGTTTATTATTTCGCAATGACCAACATGGTGGACATTCAATGTCTCCTTCCCTATTAACGATGCTATGACGTACTACTCTGAAGGCATATGATCTGCGGGCACTAGGAGACATTATCTTTAGGATTGTAAGATTAGTATAGTATGCCTGTGGTGTAGTATGTCATAGCTTAGGTAATACTCAAGTACCCTAGAAAATATAGCAATTGCAATGTTGTTGTAATACCTAAAATATCAAAATTAAGCGGAGACACTGCTTGATTTTGATTAACTCATTTGGCACATTTTCACCCATTTCTTTCATGAGCCAAATAAAATTACATGCAGTCCATAGTTTGGAGATCCCAGGGCTCAAGAAAATAGTGTAAGGAGTTAAGGACATTTAAAAGTAAAGCTAAATAATAAGCAAATAGTCTGCTGCTTACAAGGTCATCTGATGTTTAAATGACAAATTGAATTTCACTTTTTTTATCCTTGTATTAACATTGTAAGATTGATTTCTGATAAGTTAGAGTTTTAATGATTGATACAGTTATAGTAGCTAGCAACTTCAAAATGATTTCCATTAAAGTTTGTAACTATTTTGAGGTAATAGGAAATATGTTTTTTCTTTGAAAACTATATATGGCACAATTATATCCAAATAAACTGAAGCAGATTGATAAGCATTAAGGATAAATGTGCCATAGCAGTACAGCAGAGGTCTCAAGGTACATTTGATTTTCTGGTTAAAAATATAAAATTTATAAAAACAATTTTAAATACTGCAAAATATTAGTAATAAGGATCTAATAAATATTAATACTGACCAATTAGATTATCCATTAAATTATTCCTACATGGTGTTTTAAATGGAGGCTATATTTAAAAAGACGTGATGTTTGAGTTCAGAAATGATAGATAATCATTTATCCACTATGCTAAACTGTACAGAATAGTGAAAGTACTGAAACATGGTTATTATAAACATTTCTAATACTTAGATCCAATGGTTAGTTGCATTTCAATTTATTTTGTAATTTTGATTGGTTATTTATAGTAGCTTAATAGAGGTCAGCAAAATAAAAAACTAAGAAATTCAATCAGCATAAATTTATTATTTCATCATTACTACAATGATAGCCCTGTGTGGTTTAGCACATTGGTAGAGAGTCAGACTCTAGATTGTGGGTCTTGGGTTAATTCAGGTGGTGACACTTCTCAAGCAATCTTGTCATTTGAATATATTACTATGATTTAAGTATTAATCATTCTAACTCAAGACTTAAGAGTCAACCAATTCCACATATGCATATATATATATGCAACAGTTCTCAAATCATACTTTAAGTTTATGAGACAGCACTCATTGTTCAATGATAGTTTGCCATTAAGACCCAGCCTCCAAACATAATTTTGTCTAGCATCTCAATTTTAGAGGCATAGAACAAAATTTTACAAAAAAAAAAAAAATCAAATGATTTATTGCTTAGAAGTTCAGGTACTATAAATGATATAGCTGAAACCACAATGAGTGGTCTTTGAGTTCCATAAACTTTTATTATATCACTGCATGAAACTATAAGGAGCAATTGAAATTAATAAAATGTGGTAATAAATGTCATGGAATGATAGAATTTTTTTGTGTCTGCCACCTTCCCCATACTTACAAAAAATTACAAAGTTTAAACTTTTTTTTTATATTTTCAGAGTGCAATTTATATATAAATGTAAGTAATTAGTTAGAAGTATCTTAAAACAAACAAAAAAAAAAATAATAATTAAAGTTTGATTTTTGTTGATCCATTTCTGAATAGTTTTTTACAATTTAGTTTGCAATTTCTCATCTTTTAGAAAATATGTTTAAGACTTTGTTTCTTCGTTCAGAAATTTATTATTCCTGGAATTAAACTGAAAAATATTAAAATCAAAATACTTCTAAGTTTTCCATTGTGTTTTATCATTTATAATACAGTTTTATCTCATCGCATTCTTATTCATTTTCTACTCACTATCTTTCTAAATTCAATATTTCGCCATGTGAAGATATGATTTAGATAATTTTTAATTACATTAATATGATACTGATTAGAATATATCAGAAATTGAATTAAAACTTCTACTTCTCTAACATTTTTTGAAAACCCCCCCCTCAATATTATTATTTTAATAAAAATATATAGTTGATGTCATAGTGGTAAGCTTATCTGCCTTTCATGCCTCAACTTCAAATCCAGGAGCAGTGCAGTTTTAAAAGCAGGTTCAAATAATTTTTTTTTTTTCGAGAATCCAACCCTTATCCAATTAATGATTAATAAATTGGATATTATTTTCAATACTCAGCATTTATCGATCTTATTCTCCCTCATTATTTCTTTGTAGAGAAATTCTGGTGAAGTCTTTGTTCAGCAGTGAGAATTTAAAACCTTTTTTTTTTTTTTCATAACTCTTTGCTAAATTATTCCAGCATATATAAAACATCACTAAATTTCTTTAAAATATTGACTATTCGCTAGTTTTTGTATATTCTTTAGCAGCTTTATTTTTTATTCATGGATAAGATAATTTGCATTTTATATTTTTGTAGAGAATGTAAATTCGATGTTATGTGTATGTGATTTTGTAAAAAAACAACCATAATTTATCCACAAATGTTTATAGTAACAGAAAAATGTTTGTATATGATTATGATTATATGAAAGTTCTAGATTTAATATAATTTTTTTTGTAATTGTTGTTTATTCAAATCATTTTTATTTGATATTTATAATGTATCCGTTATGACCGATATTTGGCCGAAGATATTTTTCAAATAGTCATAAAACCTACTTTCTTTTTTTTTATAATCATATGCGACAATCTTCAATTACTGTAGAATAAACTTTGCATATATTAATGTTTGTTATTTTTAAAGTTACAAATATATCTTGCTTTTTGAAATTTAATAATTCTTTTTCACAGAGATTTTCATAATGGATACTTAAAGCATGAATATTTTCATGGATAAAATATATTAAATATCTTGTCAGACTTTCATTGTATAAGGAAATTTTATCTACTGTTTTATTTTAGTGATAATATTAGTGGGTAGAACCCACAATTTTAACATTTTTATAAAAAGATGTAGTGGATTGTATAGTGTAAGAAACTTACAGATTCATCCAAGTATGCACTTGGTTGTTATTAATATAATAATACTGATATTTTATCTGGATAGTAAAGGTAGCATAACAACTGCTGCTGGAGTTATGAATAATGATAAAAAGACTATTGTTTTAAAACTTGAGATTTTCATAGACAAAAAAAAATGTATATGCATGTGGCTGTTTGTTTTTAATATAGCAGCACCAAAGTTTGGGCTGAATATTGCCTGCCATTACTTGAGTAATAAAGTCTATTTTCTATAGATTACATCTCTTGAGATGCTGCTGAGCCCCTTTTATTACTTAGATGTAGATGATGAGAAATGAAAACTTGATGGAATATTGTTGCTATTCCACTAATTTTGAAATATAGATAGTGCATTGAATATTTAATACTGCTTCAAAAAAGTTCATATTTATAGCAACGAATAATTGTTTTATTAGTTGTATATATATATTAAATATTGGAATTTTTCATGTGATAATCTAAATAAAGATTTAATTATAATGTAATAAGGCAACAATTAATTAAAATTAATAATAGTGTTTTAATTGGTTGTACTCTAGCTCCATTATAGCAAAAAAATTATCTAAATTATTATAAGAAAATTTCTATTATATTTTAATATTTACTTTTATAGTCTGAAAAATATTTATATCAGAGTTGAAAGTTTTAATAAAGAAACTAGTATCGTTCAAAGCTGTGAAGTATTCAAAGCTGTGAATACTTATGCTTTACGCTAAAGATTTCAGTTAAATATGTTCAAACATAAACAGTGAAAAAAAAAAATTTGTGAACATATTCTAGTAGTAAATAGATTAATTAAAATGCATAAAATTGTATTATTATTTTTTTAATTTACTTGATTAACTCAAGATTTTTTTTTTTTTTTACTCTACTAACTTCAGAATTGCTCTGAAAACTTTACCTCTCATTTAATCACTCCTTTTCTAGACTAAACTGCAACAGATGAAGTGAAACAATGCACAAAACAATATGTATGAAATTTCACAATATAAATAAAATAAATAATCATTTGCTTAGGAGGTCAAAATATCATAGGCTGATAACTGTTTTCTTTAGCTATTTTTTTTTTACTTTCTTCAAATTAGAATCAATGCAGAAGTGTTTGGAGCTTAAAACCCCACTCACGTGATGTTATCAGTAAAATTAAAATAAATTTCTGATATTGAGATTTTAGAAGAATTTTTTAAAAAAAAATTATAGTCTACTTTCAAAATTAAAACTTTATTTATACCTAAGGAGAATCAGATCTCAAAGTAGAGGGTGATTTTCATTTTTTTATATAAGATTATGTCCGTTTTATATAAGATCTCATGAATTGGATCAAAAAATTGTGAATTAAATGTGATCATTTCGAAGTTACACTTTCAAATAAATTTTGTTAAAATTTTGCCAGTAGTAAATAGAAATAAGATTGAGAAAGCAGATAGTTGAATTTATTTAGACATTAAACTTTTTAAACCAAATGATGCAACAGAAATAAAAGAATAACTATATCTTAGAATCCATTATATATAAAGAATTTTTGTTGTGTATAATTTATTTATTCAAACTAATTTTTACATTTAATCAATTGTTAAATGAAATAATAGTGGTAAAAGCATACTAGAATCAAATTAGTGTAAATTGGATATTTATAAAATTTTTAAATATCTGACAACCATTATATTCTTATTTGAATTGTTGCTAATGGATATTATTGAAACTATGGAATGTAAAAATAGACACGGCAGATAGCAAGAAGGGTGAAAAAATATTGGCTTAAATGATTTCACTCGTTTTATTTTATTATATTCTCATCATTAGTAAGTAAATAAACTTGTTTTTATTACTTTTAGTTAAAGTTGTTTTATTAATTTATTGCAGATATATATACAACTGGTAAACACAAATCTTATTCTGTATGTAGCAATGATCAATAGAGAAAGAGTAACAGAATATAATATATGATTAATAGAAAGAAGAATAGTAGATTATAATCAGTAAAAAAAGAATAAAATATATGATTAACAGAAAGAAGAATGGTAAAGTATAATCAGTAAAAAACAGATTAGCGGAATATATCCCGAATAGCATAGTAATAATTAATAGCAGTAATGGTAAAATTATCGGCTTTACTTTTTTTTTTTTTAATGTAAAATTAAAACAAAAATGAAATATATGTATAGCATATATTCTAACGAATTACATTAAAATGATTATTATTATTCATAACTAATCAAACTACACAATAGTAAAGTTTCTTAATAAATAATGAAAGTTTTAAGAAAAGTCAAAGCACGGGATTACTAAAATTGTCACCCATGTCAAAAATGATAATTACTTAGCTAGAGATGTTTGTCCTAGTTTTAAAATGAATATATTAACTTTTCAAAAAAAAAAAAAAAACATTAACAAACAATTTAACTAAATCTAAAATTAGCCCAGAGGAGAGTATCTGAGGCTTGACTAATGTGGCTTCTGCACAATCAAATAATAATGTATAAAGACATTAATCACAAACTAAAAGTTTACCTTTACTTACTGTTTTTATCGATTCCAGGATAAAGATTAAAATTAGTAAACAAGTAAAATAATTAGTGTATGTGTGTTTATATCAGTTTAATATATGTAAGTTTTATATATTTAAAAGAAAAAGGTCCTCGGAATAGTGCATTAAATTTGCCGTTTTTACAAATCTTGGTTCCAAATCCGATAAAAATAAAAAAATTCAGATTCCAAGACAAGTTTAGATATTTTATTTCAGGTAGCTGATCTACATAATTTCTGGCTTTTTTTCTTCTACTGAATGTACTCAGCTATTCTTTATATTGACCACAATCTTTTACTCTTCTTACTATAGATTTTACTCACCTATTCTTTTTACTAATTATACTTTGCTACTGATGATTTTTGAATAGGCAATATGCCATGTATTTTTAATTTTTATTATTTGATCGTCATGCTTTTCACAATCAATTTTACACTTGAAAGATTAATACATTGTTTGTCACTTGGTTCAATTTTATTGTAGTATATTTTATGTTTATCTTTGATGTGTATAATTATATAAGTTGATCCAACTTTTGCTGCTCTATTTATTTTGATGAATTCCAGCAAATATATCTACAACTTAGATTAACATATGTAACTATATAGTTGATCAAATTTAAACAGAAGTTGTTAGTATTTTTTGACTGTGAGAGCACAACATGCCATGGCTTTAATAATGAACATCATAGTCACTTGTGCACAGCATAGCAATAAAATAAGAAAAAAATCAAAGAGGTCCAATATATTATTCATCATTAATCAAGATGTCAAAAATATCCAGATGAGTACTTAATAGAATGATTATGATACACAGCACTGAAAATATGCTTAGCTAAAACTATACTGCATAGCAATATAAATTGTTCTTCTGGAGGTTTTTATTACATTAAATTATTGTTATTATGTATATTGTAACAAAAACCCTTTTTGCTGCTGATGGTGGTGGTATTTAATAATGATGACTCATATATTTATACATATATTAATGTACAAATAATCTTTTGGTGCATACAGTTATCAAAATGGATCGATATATTTCAGCCACATCTATTAAGACTTACAGAAACAAAAATATACAATGTATCACAGACATATCCAATTATTTTAATAATAGATGTTTCTCCATCTTTTCCAGATTATCCAACTCTTCATTCACTGGCACAGGTATCTTTATTTCCAAGGTATACTCTTTTAAAGCATTTAAAATACTTTATTTGGTACCTAATATTTTAATTATCACAATGCAACACCCATCCATAACACCGAACATAGCCATTGTCCATAGATATCATCTGGTCCACACATATCCACATGTGATCTTGGGAGACTTCAATATGAGCATTTGTACCAAAATGGATTCATAGATTAATGAGTGGAGAATGTTTCCTTCCTAAGAACTCAATATCTTTTGATAATGGTCGACATAAATCATTAATAGATATATGTTTCTACACACCAATACTACATCACATGATTCATTTATCTTTTAATAACTCATCCTTTTCTAATCATCTAACATTGATAGTCATACTTTAACATGATCTCTCCCCAAAAAATAAATTTTAATACTGGTAAAACCATTCATTTACTACTGTGTAACCATACATCTGAATTTCTTTTATCCACAATTTATATTGAACTCTTCAAAATTAATGAAATGAGAATAGACCCTAGACAGACCTGGATTGCTTATGTAAATATTTTATCATTCACAATTAATCATATCACAAGAGCTTCTCCATCGCCAACCAGACTTCTCAGCCTAGCAGATGAGATCCACAAAAAGATTATACAATCTACTTCCACTAATGAACAGGGCACAGAAATATCTGCATTAAAGATCCTATATAAATCCATATGTGAAACATTCAGACAATATTTGGCAGTCAAAAAAAAAGAGTATATATATTATAACAGTCAAAATTTGTACATTCCCACACAGAGTCCAGGCAAGTAGACCAAAGCTGGTGAAGTCTCGAATCTGACCAAGCTTCACCTTCTTTACTAGTACTCTGTGACTCCAACACCTTACAAATGGCATATCTGAGGTTACACTCAGTTCCCACCTTTCGCGGATGGTATAGGGCAGAGAAACACATGAGACTCAGGATTGATTCAACATAAATTGACTGCAGAATAATAATAGAATAATAGCGTGTGATGGGATTATTATTTATAATTTAACTTTAATGCATATATTACTCACATATCATATAATATATAAGATTGAATTGGATTAGAATTAGACTAAGAGAAATACATCTGAAACCAAAGTAATTTAAACATATATTTAAAGACAAGATAAACAAACAAGCAAATATAATTTCAAAGATATGGTGAATGCACACATGCATCACAATTATCATATATATCTCATCTTGACATTTTAAATCAACATGTGTGTGTATATGTGTGGTTACTTAAGTTATGCCTACAAGGAAAATATCAAATCCTATCTTTAAAGTTATGGCTGCTATTTCCTAAGTAACTCTACTAGCCTTGATAGATCAATCATCATAAGGATATACAATACATATATTTATCTAATGTGAGCACATAAACCAGCTCAACTTAGGTGTAGATTGAATCCAAGAATCAAGAGATAGTTTCAGACTAAAGCTGAATCTTAATTTATAAGGAGATAGAATTGGCTTCTTTAGATCATCAACATATGCTATAGCACTGGCAAATATTAATAATAAAGTTGCTCTGTGGATAGATTATTTGTGAAGGGTTCTTGCAACCAATACTGGTACCCTGGGATAAAATATTCAGCTGCTTATGATGTGAACATTTATAGTTCAAAAGCAGGTTTTTTTTGCACGCTTGCCTGCCATTAAACTTCAGGACTTACTGATGCATGTTCCTGACATAAGAAAATGGGATGGTCTTACTGAGGTCCTATTTTTTTAAGGATACAGCAAAATGTTAATTAATTTGTATTTAATAAAATCTAATCCACCAAGCAATAAGGATCTAATATATATGTTTAAGATTAACTGTGCTTTAAGCAATAGCTCATCGGTTTTGCTAATAGGAGCCAATTCTTTCAATCTTGCTTTCTAACTGTTTCCAAGGCTAGTCTAATATTTATGACACACTAATTAAAATTATAAATCAAATTTAGCAGGAAACCACATTATGCATTTTATAGCAAACAAATAATTAATAACAATGGGCACAGAATGATTCGTCATTATTATTAGTATAAAATTTTGAAACATTCATTATTATTAGTATAAAATTTTGAAACAGCACATATAATTGACAATATTAAGAAAATAATTATGTGAAGATGATTTATATCTTCTCTAAAATTTACTAAATTTAATGGCGCACTGCTTTGAAGTATTGGTATATAATAAATAATCAAAATACGTTTTAAAATAATCGTAGAAAAATGATAGACACAACTGCAGTGATAGATAAGGATTATATAAGACATTAATTTGCTTTAAACAGAATAGGCTTATAAATGTAAGTAAGCAAGTTATAGAATTTTAAAATTAAACAATTTATACAGAGTTTAAAGTAATATTAATTTGAACATTCAAGGGTTTCTTTAATTTGCATTTAGCTAGCTTTAGATTGAGAGTTTTGAAAATTAAATATAGATACAGAGCTCTGCAGTTCTGGATTTATATTGCCAGTTCTTCATTTTACTGGATACATTGACACTTGGACTTCAGGCATGATGGTAATTTTTCTTGGACAGGTTCATGGTGTCTTCTTCTGGTACTAGGTTGTTTCTGGAGAATTCCATTTTTTTTGGTGCTCTGGTTAAAAGCATCAGATGGCAGTAAAACTTGTCATTCTACCTGAGTCAGACATTAAAATTTTGAGCAGCGTGGAATATACTAGCAATTACTCTTACAAATATTGGTGTTTATTATTCCCTGCTTAAAATATGGCTTATTTATACATATTCCTTTCAAGCACTTACTTGTTAAGAATTTATTTCACCTAAGAACCCATTAGTGTTAGGAGTTTCATTAAAATTTCAGATTTTACAAATTGATTTTGAACTTTTAATTTTCTAAGGTGCTCAAAATCTCCCCCCCCCCCTTGGAATTTCAATAGTGCTGTTCCAGCAATTTTACTGTATAATAGTTTTGTTATGAACATATTAGAGTACAAAATTTGTTAAATTTAAATTGATTTTACCGCAGGTGCAGTGGCTTAATGCAAAATTTGTTTACAATTATTTTTACTTTTAATTGATAATAGCTAAAAATTTTAACAAAACTAAATCATGCCATCCCATATATGTGTCACTGTATAGGGTGAATTATACATTAACATACCAATTTATAACAAAGCAAATTAATAATTTGACTTTTTTTTACACAATTAAATCTATAAAATAAATGTTTTTTAATAGCAAACCAAAATTAATCCACTGTAATATTTAATATAATTTGATATTAACAGTGGTTGTTCATATATACATATATAATGTGATGCCCATAACCATGACAGTACTCTTATTAAGTTATTTTAATTGAGTTTAAACCTGGCACAGATAGGGTTAGTAATCAAAAGTTAAGATGAAATGGTAAGGGGTCAAAGCATACCATTTCAATATTAGCAAACTGCGTATATGGTCAAGAAACTACCTTTGTTGGGCACTTGATCATGCCCCTATCATTAGAGTACCAATACACTTAAAAATAATGACCCAACTTTGTGCAGGAGACAACATGTCAGGCTTCCTATACAGACACTATCACCAAACTTTCTTGGTATCTCAATAGATGAACTCAAAGCAAAAATAACTTCCATTCCAGATTCATGTCATCCAGGTTTGCATGAGATCCCCCTCTTCTTTGTATATTCCCATCTAATGGATTTTACAGTAAAATACTTGGCTGATATGGCCAATTGCCTATCAAAGCATGTATATAAAATACAGAGTATATATTTAATATCTCTTGTACCTTTCCTCAAAAAACCTCAAAATATTTTTACCATTAAAAATCTTACACCCATTTCAATCACACTATTAGGAATAAAACTACTGGAATATACTCTTAAAGATAGAATTGAGCCAATTTTTCTACCTCTTTTATGTAAGACTCAATTTGCAAAGAAGGGCTCATCTACAAACCAGGCTGCATTATTTTTTAAAACAATTAGTTATATACTCAGTTAGGGAGAGTAAGAAATATAGTCCATTGGTAGTCCAGCTATCATCTTATTAATGTACTAGCAGATGCAGAGATACCTACCTCAATCCTCTATATAATAAACTTTTTGCTAAATCGTGAAATATATATAACATTAAATGGAAAATTCATTCCTTATTGCTCAATACTGCAAGGCTCTCTTCTTAGTGTTCTACTATTTTCTATTTATATTAATACCCTTCTCAAAAAGATTGAAAATCAAATACCTGGTATCTTCATACAGTCACTCAACACTAACATTTCAGGGATTGCATATATGGATGACATATCTGTGTTTCTATCTTCTAAATAATCCCAACTCTCATTGGAATTCTTTCAAAATTTACTCAGGATTACAAGCTGGAATTTAACATTGATAAGTCATGTGCTTGATCTATATATATACTAGAAAAATTCAAAAGCAGTTCTTCAGCAGGCACCCGAACTCCTTCCTTAATTTTTCTTTTCATCTAAGCTCCTCGTTCATGCAAAGCCAAATACAGAACATGCTTATTCACAAAAGTGAGAGGCTGATTAAATCACTTTCTAAATCTTACCTTTCTCATTTCTCTAAAACATCACTTTTTAATGTATTAATCATGATTAGAATTGCATACTTCTCTTCCATTATTATTTTTATAAAAAATTTAATCATGCTATCTACTTTATACTTAGAAATCTTTGGATCAAGCGTATTAGTGGCATTTCACTTAAATAACTTCAAAAACCCCCTATTTTAAATAGATTAGGTCTTTGTTGTATAAACATCTTTGGGATTCAAAAGACTATCAACCTTATTATTTCTTTTAATAACATTTACTTTCAGTTAGAGATACTGCAGAAAATTACCCTTATGGATAGATCGCCACATGTTGTTAGCTTTTGGAAAACACTCATATTCTTCCCCTTCAGGTTATCTCCAAATATGAACTCCTGTCTACATCTAAAAAATTCAAATATTGGGAAGTCTACAAATCGTTCCATGGTAATCATTATGACTCCATTAATACTCCAATTTTAGGCCTAAATAACAAACAACTCCTTAATAAACTTAGACATTAATCCCTTGAACCTAAATATTTTGGTTTCTTATTAAAATTAACATTAAAGCATTACTCACTTTATATTTTTACAAATGTAAAAGAAATTGCAAGGTTGTGGGTGAACACTGCAATCTTTTCCATAGAGACACTGAAAACCAGCATCACATCTTCTTTAAATGCACCTGCTTTGATAATATTTGTAGAGCAATTCCTCTATTATTTAAAAAATTTAAAAGTTAAAATTGACACACTTTTTCAAAGTTTCAAATAAGGTATATATGCCAATATTTGTTCCAGTACTTTTGTTCATTTTGCATTATGGTGTACTAGATGCACTTTTTTATACAATAACAACCCAAGAAGGTATCCATATACCTTTTGAAATAAACTTGAAAGCATTAAAGAAAGAGACAAGAAACATGTCTCTGACTCTATATATAATACAACATGGACCCTCTTAAATCTTCAATGAACATCATATAGACTGTGATTGGATCTCATTGGAATTTTTAAGCACTTTTTTCTTCTACTATCTTCACATGAACATTGATTAAGGTCTTATTGCCTTTGAACTTGATGGTTAACATGAACTCTAATATGTAGATCTGTAATCTAAATGTTTGTAATGCATGGGATTTAATTATATAAACTGTATTTCTTTTATAATATAAATATGAAACTATGTATACCTAATGTAAAAGTGTAAACAGATGTAACTTTTTCCTTCAGTTAATAAAATCCTTTTGAAAATTACTAATACTTATTCAAATTATTATATAAGAATATCATGAACAAAATGTGGCAGTTTACAATCATTTTTAGTTGTACATTCTCTAAGCTTGAATTTTTATTGAAATTAACATTGTCCAAAAACATTCATTCTTGATGTTATTACATATTAGTTAAGTATTTACCATACAAACTATGAACTGTCTAATCTAAACTTCTCTTTATATGTATGTTAATGTTTGTAAATAATATGTTATGAACAAAAAAAAGTGTTTAAACAAAAAAGATATTGGATTGACTAAAAATTGAAGACTATTACTGATATAAACAGTCTTTTATTCACTTCTCAGTATTTTATCTTATGATGACTTGATATTATCTAACTAGTGAACATATCTTAATCATCAGGAATTTCTTATACTGTCAGTCACATTTCTTCAATAAATGTGCCAGTGGGATTCAGTATTAGCACTATCACATTTACATACTTTGCTTATAAGTAAAATAATTCTGAATCATCTTATTTTTTCAAAAGATTTAGCGAACTAAGACTCCTTTATTGTGATCTTTCATCAAGAAGTACAATGAATAATGAGTAGCTTTTATATTTCTATTTACTTATAGTTTTATAATTATCTTTTTTGTTATTGTTGTTGCTTTTTCTTACAATTTTTCTTCCCTCTTTCAGAAGATAAAACTGCAATTCTAATTTTCAAATGACTTTAGAAATTATTAATAACTTAAAACAATAGAAAGATATTTAATTATATCTCTGGAAACTTCATCAAAATTCTTGTCTGTACATGTTATTTACCCCAGAAAGGAAAAGAAATTGGATAAATAATTAACTAAATACAATAATATTAACCAATTCATGGCACATGCATCATAATGAAAGATTTCAATTATCAAACGCAACATTTCCCAAAGAAACTAAATCAATACCTATTATGTGATAATGACTCAGTAAAGTATTTGTCAAAAAGCTCATATTCATTTTCAAATAGCAATTTGGTCATGTTATCTTTTCAAACCTAATCTTTAGCTTAACTCTAAATTTATTACCACATCAATATTTATCATTGAAAATAATATGATTAAAATGAATATAACATCATACAATAAAAATAAAAAAACCATTTAATTTACAATTGAATATCAATAATCTGTCAAAAATTATTATTAATGACTTTAATATATGAATGTCAACTAACATACATCTCCAGAGACAAAGATACCATCAACAGGAAGGGCACATGTCTAGCATAATCAACACAAATTTGCATATCATTAACCTCATTAACAGTCAAGCTATGATTATGAAGGCTGGACCTTTCGAAAGCAGCACTAAGCATATTCATTCATGTTTATATATTTATTAACAATTTACAGCTTTGAGGACAATTGTGCTATACATGCAAACAGACTAGTATATACATCCAGTAAATAAATTTATGAAATTTTTACATTTCATCAATCAAATTATCTATGAAAGATTTTCAAATCATATTCCATCACACCTTGTAAAATATTTGACAAAAAAAATTTCACATATATGAAAAAGATTTTTCTATTAGTTAACATACATAATAAGAATTTTATTCATAATAATAGTAAAAAAATTAATACACTAAAAATGACTATAAGAAATTATATTATTTTGTACAAAATGATGTGCAACACTTAAATTCAGAAATATAATTAGGTCATCTAATAAGCTGAATCATATAATTATGAAATATGTCTAGACAAGGTCATATTACTTAAGATGAGGTCACATATTAAAAGAATGAGACCATAATATTTTAATTGAAAGTCAAGTCAGTCATGCAATTTGGAAATATTTCAAAAATCTATCCCATGATAATAATCCATTATCATGGTTCTGGATAAAAAAACCTGGATTTAAACTCAACCATTATTGATTACACTTGAAAATGTGATTGAATGTATATATATATATCATATTATTATTACATCTTTTATCTGTGAAAATATTAGAATTAATATATATATATTAAAAACTGCAATAGCATTAGAATTTTTGAATATTATATCTTACTTATATAAATCTTTGAAGTGTCTAATATCATTTATGATAGTGATGAACAAAAATACCTGAAGTCTACTTATGACTCAATTAAAACCTGTAATCTTTGAAAATATACATGCTAAAATATTTTCTATAATATTAGATTAAATTCCAGCTCTTTTTAATAAATAAACTACTGTCTGCTCAATAATCTATCTCTGGAAGACACATTCACCACAAATTGTGATATATCATGAGAATATAACATGTGAAACAAAATTTCTTGTGAAATGTGATAGCAGTGAAGATTGACTTTTGAAATGCTTGTGATCTTGTTAACTATAATTATCTAGCTAAACAGATATCTAATATCATTTCAAAAAATGCAACTTATTTATCAATTAACTAATTATATAAAAAATAGATAACTAATTATAAAAAATAAATCAGCAGCAAGAAAAACAACTCTCATCAATGTTTCAGATAAAGATCTCATCTCTTTTTTTGCTTTCTTTGCTACCTAAATTGATTCATTCTTAAGAGAAGTTCAGTAGACTTATTTCTGAAAAAATATAGCCCTCGTCTAGGAAAAGAAATACATATACTTGCCTATGCTGTTTTTGTTATGGAAAAATGTTTAAAAAATTTCTCCCCAGAAAACTGGATCAACTGTATCAGGAGCCAAATCTTCAGCATAACAAATATTAACAATAACAAATATTCCATTAATGTCAAAACTAATTTAGTAATTAATAAATTAATTTCTAATAAATTTCTGACTAAATTATTAACTTTCAATTATTAAAATACCACCTGAGAACAAAATTAAAACAATCAAAAGTCTTTTTGGCATACTATGTGCCTTGGAACCATTGCAACAATAGCACACATTAATAAATATATAATTAATTATTTATGGGCAAAAATATCAAAATTTCTACCAAAAAGTTTGTCATTTTGTTAATTCATAAAAGTTAAGTCATTTGCAAAAATACATAATGGCTCTTTATTTAACATCAACTTTTTAATTATTAGTCATCTACTATGATAAAATTATTTAAAATCATACTATGATAAAATTAGCAAAAATATTACTTTTGGTGAGATGGGGTTTAGCCTAACTAAAAAAAATCACATGAAATGATATAACTCAATGATAACACATCTTAAAATTTAATCATGGTACCAATTAAAAATCCACTCATAAAAGTGTTAGAAAATATGTTATTGAATGAAATCTTGTCTAATATAGCCATCAAATTCTGTATGGTGTGAACCCAAATTGTAAATTATGGGATCAGGTAAAGAAACTTTTCTACATATTATTGATTTTTTTTTTTTAATAAATTGGGGTTGAATTTGATTCCCTTCAATAACTTATTAAACAAAATTTTGGCAACAAGTGTTTTGATTGGTAACAAAAAGATTATAAAAGTTTATCATTTCTGAGATTTATATGGCTATTAAGATGAAAAGCAATTTTCCCAAACAAATACTGTTATTTTGTCAGTCACTTCTATGAATACTGGTGAAAGCATTATTCTAGAGACTTAAAATACCTACCAAAATTATTAAGATTTATAATATGGACTGTAGAGATTGTTTCATTCATGGTATCCATTATAACTAAAAAAAAACTGGATTCGCAACAGTATTATCATCAATGAAGATTTGTTTTCTTTGAAGTAATGCATTAGAATAATATATTTGAGAATCATATTAAGAAAAATAATAACCACCAATATGCATCAATGTCTTTTCTAAATGTAACGTGTTAAGTTTTGATTTTAAATATGAGAAAAAAAATTTAAGTGACATGTATAAATTATTGTATATAATAAAGTAGTCCTCAAATAAAGCTACCAATAATTTATCTTCTGTTAGAAATTTTTACAGATTCCTTTATGATGTTTGTTAATAGTTAAGTTTTAAAAAAATTAATTATCGATTGAATAATAAAAAAATTAAAACAATGAGTAATTATAATAGAAAATGGATACACAATTCTTTCTTTCTTTTTTTGAGCATTATCTTTCATGAAAGCCTAGAGTAGAGATAATAGTCACATGTATTGTAGAGTTTAAACTATTTATCTTTTATACCAAACAGTCATGACCTTTATTTTTCAAAAGGCAAAATGGTATGTAAACATTTGATTTTGCAGAAGGATGCTATGTGGCTCTTATCATTGACTAACTAGACCAAACCGT
Organism: Epiperipatus broadwayi; assembly: GCA_028023455.1. Classification (NCBI taxonomy): domain Eukaryota; kingdom Metazoa; phylum Onychophora; class Udeonychophora; order Euonychophora; family Peripatidae; genus Epiperipatus; species Epiperipatus broadwayi. Next base: position 6,296,438 of record JAQFVV010012401.1, read on the forward strand.
CAAGCGTTGTTAGCCGAGAGGTCATCGCACCCGCCTTGCAAGCAAGTAGTTGTTTGCAGACGGATGTGGGTTCGCGTCCCGGCGATGCTATGACATATAAGAAAAAAAAACTAGACCAAACCGATAATCTAATTAAGTCTTGTGCTGCTTTATATATTATATTGTGAATATATTTTTATGAAAATTATATTGGTCTGGAGATAGGGATTTTAAATATTTTCTCTTACCGCACTTATCAATTAAAAGTTTGTTTGAGCTATTGGTACGCTCTCTGTATTACATTTTTGTAAATACAGGCTTATAAAAATAATGTCACGTTATATATAATTTGCTTTTTGTTTTGATTATGAAAATTATCTGCGTAAAATTTTTTTTTATAAAAATTTACATAAAAAAAGAATAAATAATAAATTACAAATATGTCTGTATTATAGATGAGAAAGTTTTCTTTTATTACATATAATTATTTTGATATTTTTATTTGCAGAGATGCTCTTCTGGCTAAATTGAAAATTTTTAATCAATACTTTACTAACAAAAGTGGGCAGCTGGACAGCCGAGAAGTGAGTTAATTACTTTTATTTAAGAATTTGTTTTATATATCATTTATCTATTAAACCTACATTAAAATCATTTTATGAATTAATAAATTAAAAAGAGATAAATAAAAGAAGAGAAACTGATAAAAAAAAATTAATCGAAAATCACATAGATAAAAAGATGTTACATTTTGTTAAACGTTTTGAAGAATTTATTCTAAAAAATTTCTTAAAAATGTTTACCAATTTTTTTCCATTAAAGGGGGGATCCAATAATACCTGTCGAACCACCAATTTTTAATAAATAATTAAGGCAAACTAAAATTAGCAAATTTACTTATGCTGACAAAATAAAAAATAATAATATAATAGTTGAATTCACTTTACTTTTGGAAAGTTGTTAATAACAAATTGTCTCACATACTGCAAATATATAATACAATCCGTTTAACTTGAATTTCCAATAACTCCTATTTATATGTACATGGGTAGAATGAAAAAGTTGGCATTAAGGTGGGTTTTGAGCATTCCATCATCAGATTTTCAATGAAATGGACGGCTGAATAGTTATGGGGTTGAGTGTTTGTTTTGAAGGCCGTCCATTAAAGTATGAAGATTGGCTATTTTAATATAAGCCGAGCTCTGATTGTATATATGTGTGCAGATGATAATCTGGACCAATTATGATTGTTTATCTTTTCGATGTGTGTGAGATCAAGTATATCAACGCTATGATATAGTATGGATGGTTGAGGGTCGTCTGAACGTCTGAGTTCAAACCCCTATATATTACATATATAAGTGCAGGCATGAAAAAGCCTGTACTGTAGAAAAAAATTCATATTTCAAAATAAGATAAATTGCTGAAGACATCTTAACCCAATTTGAATCGGTCTTTTACTTAGACTGACTAATTCCCCATTTCTCTATATTTTAAATCTACACATATGGCTTTGACTTAGCCCATATATATATATTTCAAGAAATTTCATTATCTCTCAACTAACTCTCAGTCATTACAACTGTTACCAGTCCATTTTTTAAATAGATACACTAATTAACATATCTTAGCCTTATTTATACGTCGTATGCTAATTTTTAGATTGCACATTTTAGCGGAGATAATAATAAAAACAATGTATTATCTGCACGCAATTATACATTTTCAATAAACTTCATTTACAATAATAACATATATATTATAGCTCACAGATAGTTCACATACTTTACTCAAGACGAATATTCTCATTAGATTAGATGTAAGAAATGTATGAACAATGTAAACTACCTAAACAAAAAAATATTTTATAGCAAATTTAAATATGATTTTCATAGCAGAGACAGACTTTATTTATAGTATAAAGATTATCTCAAAAGCATTATTAAGAAGTGAAATAGCTATTGGTTTTTATTGGGAAGATATGTTTATGGTTGATGGCAGAGTACAATGGAGTGACTACAATTAGACAAGACCATAGACAATATTGCAAATATCAAATAAACAGTTTCATTAATAGGTTTGCATATATCATCACAGAACTAATCTCCAGTGCAATTTTTTTTATCTTTCTACTCCTTTTTTTTTTTTTGAAGTTAAAATGGCTGTACTCATTTGCAGATGACTTATGTTGATGATGATGACAAATTTAATAATAAAAATGATCATTATTAGTTACTCAGGAGGTCATTAAGCACTCAAATAGCCAGAACTTGATCAAATAATTTTTAGTTTTTGTTTTTGTCATTCAATCATCAAGTCATAAAAAGCCTACCAAATGTCAACAATTTTACTGAACAAATTCAACTAGTGATAAATCTATCAATGATTTATGCATATTAATAAAACAGATTGATTAGCTAAAACCATCCTGATCTCCGAGTTTAAATCTAATATCTCATAAAACAATAGCTAGGAGGCTAGATAAACTTTATAATCATCCTAATATATATATATATAAACAGTTCTAACTAAATTTTCATTATAGTTAATCACTAATGGGGAGAATTGTTACATTTTTATTTAACATTGTCAAGCTCACTCCAATCACAACTTTGACACCATCCACCTCAGATATATACAATAATGATTATTACTAATCATTTTTCTAAACTAGAGATTATCTCTAGCACAGATATAAACTTTAAACCTCAGTTAAAGATTAATATGTCCGATTTTTTAATTTTAAACATACACACACATGAAGTTATTCACCTTCCTCTTTCCCATGTGTAATATCTTTATAGATATATTAAACAATCTCCGTACTTCCCCATTCTTTTTAAATTCATATAAATAAAGATACAACAAATGACCCCCAAAAGGTTGTTTAATATATGTATAATGGGTAAAAGTTTGAAAGATTAGTTTTGTCATTCTCTAAATTCTCCCAAAATAGTTTATTCTTTTTTTTTTTTTCTAATGATGCTTTCATCTTTTTTTTTTTTTTCCATATGTCATAGCAACGGCGCAAATAAAATGTAGAAAAAAATGTTAAATCCTTCTGCCTTTGTCATTAGAATTTAGGACAGAGAGCATGAAGTTGAATAATTGAATTTTCTTTCACAGGTTTAGATAGATTATAGTGGATAATATTTTTCATTCTAGAGTGCTTGAAACATTCTTTTTTTATTAATGCACTGAATTCCCTTACAGTAATAATCTAGACCTTCATGTGTAATCACTACTATGCTTTTGATGAAGATTTTCCTGTCAACTTTAGAACTTTATTACCTGAAGAAAAATATTGATTATGATTTTTAATTTTATGGAAATCTATAAAATATGTGAAGATTTAGTATGTTACCAAAAAGAAAAAAGAAAATTTAAACCCACAAATTAAAGAATGCTAATATTAAATTTAATTCAAAAGATCTTTTAAGGTATATAGGGTTTGTACTACTGCTGTTAATATGATAGTTGACTGCTAAAAGAAGTTTGCTCTTAATTGACAAAAGAACCTTTGATTTCTTTTGAGGCCTTAAAAAGGAGCTAAATAAGTTTAATTTGAACCCTTCATATTCTCATCATATTTACTATTATTATTGCATAATTATTTGCATGATAAATTTAGTATTGATGATATGTTCACCAAAAGTAATTAACTAGTATGATAAGATTATTGGTTTTATTTTTTGAGTTCTAGACCAACACATACATACACATGATATTTCATCTTATATACCTAATAGTTCTTTATTGTAATCAGTTGGGCTTTCTAGAAAGTAGGATGTATGCATTTTTAATTATGATTTATTATTTATTTATAATCATGAGAGACAAAGTAATTTATATCTGATTCTTTGTAAGACTGTAAAGTCATCTGCCAAAACAATGATTGGTGAACAAAGTTAATGCACAATATGTATTTCCCAACTCTGGATCCATATGCCATTCAGTGATGTATTTTTATTTATCTATGTATAACAGTAGATCATTTTGCAGAGAAAAGAAGATTATATGGATTAAGAGAACTATCATATTAAATGGGATATTGTCAAACTTTGTGGAGTTAAAAAAAAATGAAGAGATAATTTCAAAAAGTGGAATTGAAAATACGAATGGAGTAGAATTCACTATTAATAAAAGATAAAAGAACTGCTTTGTGGATATTCATGTATGTCAGATAAAATGATGAGATTTATTATTTAATAAAATTCAGATATTTCAGGTTTATCTCTAACAAATTCTTATTGCTATCAAAATATCAATAATCATCATTTTGTATGCTTATACCTTCTATTAAAACTAAGAGCCTAAGATGAAAACGCCATACATTTCCAAACCAAGCTCATTCACTTGCTTTATAGTTAAACCAAATAGATAAAGGATAGCTGCTGGGGGATTGCACTAGATCCTAAGATCTAGGTGTAATGCTCTCAAATCCAAGGCTCCTCACTAACAAAAGCCACAATCTAAAAACTAGTCTAGGGATATTGGATGAGTAGGCAATAGATAGGAATTTTTTTGTCCTTCTTCCTGGATCTGCTGATTACAAAAGCTTATATTTTCTGGCATTACTGTATGGAGAGTTTGGTACTCTTACTAACAGAATGTGTAAGCACATGAATTGGTGATCATGTGATGCTTTGACAATTTTATCTCTATCTTGCCCATAGGATAATGGTGACTGTGATATTTGAAAAACAAAAGAAACCAAAATATATAGATGCTGAACTGAATTCAGATCTACATGATTAATCAAGTGAATGAGCTTGGGTTAGAAACATTATTATCTTTGGTTCCTAGCTTTATAATAATCAAATAAGTCAAAAGTGACTGCTAGAAGGTTGCATTACAACCTAAGAACTAGATGCAATGCTCTCAAATCCAAGGCTAGTCACTAATAAAAGCCACAAGCTAGAAACTTAGGAATTTTATGTATAAAGCATCCTGCATCCATTGATTATGAAAGCTTGTACTTGGGTTGTGTGAAGAGTTTTATACTCTTATTGACAGAATGTATAAGCATATGAAAAGATGATCAAGTGAAATTTGATAGTTTTATACCTATACTACCCATGGGATATGGTGACTGTGATTTTTGAAAAACCAAAGACACCAAAATATATAGATGCTGAACTGAATTGAGATCTATATGATTATAGAAGTGAATGAGTTTGGATTGGAAATGTGGTGTATTCATCTTGGGCTCCTAGCTTTATAGTTAACCAAATAGGTAAAAGATGGCTTCTGGATGGTTGCATTAGATCCTAAGATCTAGGTGCAGTGCTTTCAAATCCAAGATTCATCACTGATAAGAGCCACAAACTAGAAACTAGTTGGGAGATATTGGATGAGTAGGTACTAGATAGGGATTTAATGGACAAACCTTCCTGCATCTATTGATTATGGAAACTTGCACTTGGTGGCACTACTGTATGGAGAATTTGGTAAATCCTTATTGCAATGAAGAAATAAGATTTTTTTTTATTTTATAAAAAGACAGAATTCTCTTGATCAGATCAAATCACATTTCACAATTGTTGTAAGAAATTGTAATTTTAGAATTAGCAAATAATTGAAAGATAAATGTGCTTAGTCATAGAAGCAGAAATAAAAAAAGGTCATGGTTTTGGAGAAATTGCTAAAAAAAAATATGATTTAAAAATAAAAATCCAAAATGGAAATTATCATGGGATGGGAGCATCCAAATGAAGGTACAGTAGAATTGGATTATTCTTTGACTAACAAAAGTATGTACTTCAACAATATGTTTTTAAGAGACTAAAGCATGAGAAATAATAATTAATGAGTGAGGTGTAATATTACATCTTAATGTGAAGCAAAAACATTATTAACATCTAATAAATCTAAGCATAAGAAATTCTCCAATAAATTTAAACTAAAATTTTCAAATTATTTTAAAATATTAACAGCAAAAAAATAATCAGATTTAAATGAGGTCTAATAAAAAGATAACTATATTAAGAATTGCTATACAAACAGCTAGTTTAAAATAGCAACATTTATTAATATATTTTTAACCTAGACAAAGAAATATAGGGGGGGAAAGGAATTTGAAAATATTTATAAATTAACTATTTTTAAATAATACAGAAAAAAAGGAATGATTACATAGTTAAATGTAATATTAAATTGGCAAGAAAATTATAGAAGAGAACAAAAATGACATAACTGTAAAATATCTTGTTTTTAGAATTAAAATTGTTTTGGCTATAAGAAAAAAAAAGGGATTGTTACTAAAAAGAAAAAGAAGAAGAATATGAAATGTGTAGAAAATTTTCACAAGGATCTATGTAGTTAAAACAAAAAAAAGTATAAGAATCTTTTGAAATTCTAAATATTTTAAATGAAGAAGTAGGGCATGCAATTCTACAAAGAATATAAAAATTATAAGAGTGTAATTATTATAGATAATTTAAAAAACAACACTAAAGAAATAGACAAAATATTGGTGAAAGTATATGCTAAATATTTAAATGATAAATTCACCAGATGATTGGAAAATATAGTAGTCATATTGATATTTAAGAAAGGTAAAAAGGAAAGATAATATAAATTTTATAGCTATACAAGATCTTTATTATTACCATTACAACCCATCTACGGAGAATTTTGATATAAATCTTCCAAAAGGCAAGATACCATCTAGAAATGTTTATAGCATAATAATTAAAAAGAACTAAAGAATATGAGTAGCCTGTTTGTTTTGGATTTGTAGATTATTAAAAAAAAACATTGAATTCAATAATTAATACAGCATTGATTAAAGATTTGGAATATCAAGATATAAACAAAGTCTGAAAAATATGTATTAAAATACAATAGCAGTTATTAGATTTCATGATGACACCAAAGATTAACACATATGAATTTATAACAAAATGATTTTATATCCCCAAAATTTTTAGTTTTTGACAAATATTTTTTCAGATTAAAATGTGAAGAAAAGGAAATAAAAAATAAAGAAAGATTACTTATATAGATTTTTTAGATGATGTGATTTTTCAAATAATGCTTCAGAGTTACAGTTGATTGTTATAAGAGGTTTTATATAAAAACAATAATAAAAGATAAATGATAAAAGATTAAATTAATTTTTACTGGCTTCTTACCAAAAAAATAGAAAATAAAGGTTGATGACATCAAATTAAAGGACATTAATAATTTTAAATATCATGGTCAAATTATAAACATAGATGGAAACACTGTATGATATTAAGTTTTTACTAATAAAATATATATTAGCTTACTCATTGTTGTTTCCGCAACATAATAATTTTTTCTTCCCACCTCTATGTCACCTATTGTAAGCTTTAGTAACTAATAGATGACCGAATAAATCCCTATACTGTGCTTATTCTATTCAGACTAATTCCAATTTTATAACTTTCATCAACAAGAAGCTTTGATTCTTGAAACAATATATTTGGCCTTTTTAGTATTTATTGCACCCTCTTTAGACACTGTCACTTTCCTCTCATTTTCACTATCAAGCTATCAGCCTAAATTGAAAAACATGCACATGTTTTTAATCTAAGCTGACTTGTTTAATATTCATATAAATCTGAAACTAGTTTAGTATATCCACTTTATGGTCTCTTTAGTTTTTTAACAACTATAGATATTTTTATCTTGTCGTCAGAACTGGTATAAAACCAATAAAAAAATCACATGACTTATTAAACAGTATCATCTGGCATCTACTAATTACTAAAACTTACAGTATATGGCAGGTGTGGGAAAATAGCAGCCTGAGGGCCACATGCATCCCACTAAGAGTTTTTATGTGGCCCACCAAGACAATCAGAAAAATCCACCTTAAACTGAAATGACCAAAGATTCGTCCTTTATTTTCGACTAGGATGGCCACGTCAATACACGTGTGCAGTGTAGATACGATGTGCAGTGCTTTTCCAGTTGATCTGGTTAATTTCAATTTTGTCTTTGCATTAGCAAATATATACATTTACAACTTTAGTGAAGCCATGAACACTCCAAAAAAATGTAAAATCAGTGATGAATGTCATGTGTTTAATGAAGAATGGACAAATAAATATTTCTTTGGTAATATAGGGAATAAAGCAGTGTGTTTATTGAGTCATGAAAAAAGATGTAGCCCTCCGCTAACCTTTGCTTCCACAAAGTGGCCCCAATGTTGCCCTTCACCAACCTCTGTGGCCCCCAAGCCAAAACAATTGCCCATTTCTGGTATATAGCATAAAGGAGTATGAGAAAAAAATTATTATGCTAATAAAACAGCCAACACTAAGCTGAAGTCTTATAATATTTTATTGTTTTTATACAGATTCTGCCACAGGAATAAAGGTACCTTTAGCTGTTAAAAAAACTAAGGACCTCATAATAGATCAAAGCAGAACCGTTTTCATATCTATATGACTATACATGCAAATTGACTTAGTTTAAAAACATTTATATGTTTTCCAAATTGGGCTGATAGTTTGGTAGCTTAAAAAAGAGGTCAATTATAGCTGCTAGAGGAAGGGTGATTATATTCTAAAGATTGGAATGCACTGTTCCAAGTTACAAAGTTTCTCACTGATGATAATCATAAACTTGAAACTGTATGGAAATATTTGATATGATGGCCCTAGATATCATTTTATTAAGTATTATAATCTGACATCTATTAATTATTAAATTTTATAGTAGATGATATAGAAGTTTGAAGAAAAAATTGTTACTTAAGTTTTTACGAGAGAGTTTAGATTACACATGAAAGTATGCAATCATATGTTTGGAATAAGAATAAAGTGAAGTTATATGGGTGAAACAACAAATAAGTATCATTGGCATCATTAAAAAAGTAAAAAATGAACTGATGTTGATATGAATATATTTCTAGAACAAATCATAATTTATGGATAATTAAAATGTTGAACTAAATCCCTAGAGAAGGGTGAAGTAAAAATATTTGCTGGTGTGATATGGAAAAGAAAATAAACTAAATTAAACTTAGTGAGGTTCCTTCTGCAGATGTGTTAATCTACATGGATTTTATGAATAGTTTAAAAAAATTCAGATGACATTTTAACAATGGCAAATGACAGAATTGAATTGCATTTTAATATTATAAGAAATTCTAAACTTAGAAAAATTAAATTAATGGGAAATATAAAGATTTCAATTTTTAATTTCTTGAATAAGAAGATAAATATTCCAGGAGAAATTAAATGAAGCTATGATAAAGTAAGAGAAGAAACAAAGAAAAAGCAAATAATGAAATAGTTGAGATAAAATATGGAAAAATATGAATACTAAATAGATGAAAGTGTGTGTAGCAAGATTACTTGTGAATTGAGACTAGTAAAAGATAAATCTAAAAGGAAAAATAATAAAAGAATGAGGATTTTGTTAACTATGTAATGATTGAAATATAAAAATATAAATACTAAAATAAATAATAGTATATATAGAAAAATTAACAATTTTAATTGTGACTAGTAGTGTATACAACTACAAACGTGATTAGGAAAAAATAATGGAATGGAATGGAAAAGAATCAGAAAGAAAAGTGTGATTTTAATTTCCAAAAAAAAAAATTGATTGGTAAATGAAGACTTTCAGGAATAAAATCCAATTAAATCTAAGAATAGTGAGTTATTAGTAGAGAGAGTAAATATGTTGAAAGAATAAAAGAGTTGTGCGTGTGATAAACATAATTAGCTATCAACTATATTATTAAAAGAAAGAGAGAATGAGATAAATAAGAATTAAATAGACTGTGAATAATGGAGAATGAGATTATGAAAGTGGTATCTAAGAAGACATCTAGCAAAGCACAAAAAACATATGAATTCTAGTTGAATTATTAAAAGCTATGGTGGGTTGTGGTAGATTTATGACTTAAAAGTGCAATCAATAGAATGTTCTTCAACAGTTATTTTAGAATAACACACTAGTATGTTGAAATAAAGGATTTTAAACTAATGAATTCAATCCTATTTGTAGTTGTTACATCAAATAAATATATATTTTTTTTAAGTGTCATAGCATTGGCCGGGACGCGAACCCGCAACCCGGGCAACTGCTTGTAAGGCAGTCGCGCTGACCTCTCGACCACCAAAGCAAGACAAATAGATGTATTTATAACAAGATATTAAGCAATTTGTCATCGGCTGGTAGTTCTTTTTTGCATGAATTCGAAGAATGGTATTACGAATAAAAAATTCATTTTATCTTTAAAAACAATACTTAACAATTATACATTTTCTTACATATTCGTTAATTTTTTTTAGCCTTGTTTTATCTATACACAGACTTTTTTTTTCTGTGTTATATATATAATTGTAAAGTATTTTATGAAAATATGGTATTACGTATTATTTATAAGTCAGGAATTCTTGTGTATAAATGAATAGAAATATTTCAGATGATTTGTTTTCACGATTTTTAACATTTTAAGTAATTTTAGATTGTTTAAAAAATAAAAATTACTATTTAGATAAAAGTGTAATCTAGAAGTTTTGTTAATTTTTTTTTCCCCCATATTTATTCCTTTTTGCTATTTTAAGTTTGTAAATCTCCTTTTCTCTTTTTTTAAACAGTTTCAGCTTGTTTAGGTGAAAGATCAAGTGTTTGGAGAATGTTTTGTAGCTGAGAATTATTTATTTATAAATAACTGTGAAATTTGTTTCTCCTATGCAGCAGCTCACTTCTGACTTTCATTTACTTTTTTTAAAAAAATCACTTAGATAAACTTTGTGCTTTAGCATTAATTACTATAAGTTGTTTATTTTTGAATTTTTATTCTAATCTAAACCATAACATGTTTTTGTTTTACTACTTTTCAACTCTATTCATGAAAAATCTGTCAGTTATTAGAAAGCAAGAAGCTAGAAGACAGCTTGTTCAGTCACTACTAAATTCAGTGTAACATATCGAGTGACATTATTTCAGAAATAATTAACTTTGACTTTACATAGTAATGAATATATTTTGTAGTATTCCGAAATTTTATTTATTTATTATTATACTAGATTCGACTAACGAATCTTTTTTATTTTAAGTAATTTCTTTATTAACTGAAACGAACAAATATTTACAATTTTTTCTCTCTCTATATATACAATTATTTATATACAATTTTTAATTTGCGTTTCACTTTCTTCAATACTCTTTTCACACTCATGATCTTATATATTTTTCACTTCTTGGATGACTATTCTTCATTAAATAAGAATTTCATTCTCATAGCTCACACAATGGGACCCTGTGCTTGCCCAAATCATTTCCATCACCCTTTTTGGCAGGTATTTTAAGCCTTGGTTAAAATATTTATCTCATTCTTTTTCTAATTTTATTGTCAAATATCTTTTGTTGACCATATTGTCTATAAAGAGTGCACTAGAACCACTGCATTATGCAGATGAAAATGTTTAATGTCTTATAGCACTAATCTTTCCAAATTTATAATTGGAATATGGAATACTTTTTTCTTATGTGTTTAAATGTTTTGCATTCTTCAAACAAATATAAAACAGTCTCCTCTTTAGTCCTATAAAATATACTTAAAGTCTCCAAATTCATATTTAGTCTTCTATTTAAGTATGTTGTTGTTGGTAGTATGCCATTCAATAATTTGAAAATAAATTTCATATAAGATTGAGGAGCATATATTATCTGGAAATTCTCCAATACTTTCATTCTTGACAACCTTCACCAATGAGTGTTCCTCCTTATTTATTTGTCCTTTCAAATCCTTATATTTGAAGTTGATCAAGTTGGTTAAATTTAAGTCATCTTGCAAGTCTTTGTGTGCTATGAATAAATCTACCAAAAAAGATCTTCTTTCTTTCCCTATTTAGTTAATTATATTTATATCCAATAATGGTGAATTAAACCATTGGTTTTGTATCACATTAATATATGTTTTTGCTTTAATGTAAGATACATATAATCATGGTTCAATAAGGCTAAGGCCTCTCTGATTAATTGATAATTGTACTATTGAAATCAACAGGCATGATGCTTTTCCACAAATATTTTTTTTAATCTAATTTGTTTTGTTTATTGTTATATTGTATAAATTCAACCAGTGAGCATAATATCCCAAAATGCCTGTTGCTATAGCATTAAATATTTTTACCTTGTAACTTCATAAAGTCTTATCAATGAAAAATTCTTAATTTTTGCCTTCTCAATTATTGTTTTATTTAAATAGTTATTCATACTAATTTCTGACATGTATAAGGGGGTTCCCCAAAAAACTGATAGCATTGCTTGATAATTGCATGATATCTTTTTACTTGTAGCCAGTTGCAATACAACAGATTTCATTGGTTGGATATAGGATCCTGTTTTAATAATGAAGCATGTTTATATGTAAATTTACACACATCCAGCTTAACTAAGATTTCAGTGTTATAATATATGATACATTTTTAATTAATCCTAGTCACTCTTACACATTGTCATTGTTAGTCTTAGAAGTATGGCCATTAAACTCCAGAATAAAAAAGCAAAGATAGAGAGAAAGACAATAAATAAAAAGTTAGAAAATAAAGAGAAAACACGATTGGAGTCAAACTTAGTGTGCATATAATTAAAAGAATATAAGTATATTTGGACAAATATACAATCTCATTATCACTAGGTAAAAGAGTTGTCTGATGCTATGAAAGGAGAGACTCATGAAAACCAGAATTGTATTAACCTAAAGTGGTTGAAGAGTGGAGAGAGGATTTAAGATGATATTCTTATTAAAGCAGAAAATTGATAGATAGAAAAAAAAAAAACTATATGTCAAATATAAAATAATAAAAATGAATACATTATTATTTTATATTTAAACCAACAATAGCTATTTTTATAGGTATGAGAATTCAAAAGATTCACATCTCCTTTTGACAAATCTGTAAATAATAATTCATTTTCTGCTGAGAGTTATATATGTTAAAATAAATATTTTCATGGATTTATTACGATATAAACAAAGAAAAATTGTGGTATTATAATCCTCAGTTTCCTTTGTTTATCATATATACTGTAATGGTCAGAAATGTGAGTCAGTGATGAAAAATGATACCACTATCAATATGTTCATTTTAATAATGAATTACAAAGCTAACAAGTAACTATATAATATACATCTATTAAATAACACATAAACAAAATAATAAACTAACAATTAAAAAAATAAATAGTTTGATTATCATATTGTTGCACCAAAATTACAATAACTTATTAATGATAAAGAATACCCCCAAATTCCCAGCACACATTGGGAAGCCAAAATCAGTAAAATCTACCACAACTATACAAGCTACAAAATTAAATGTTATAATTATTAATTATTTAACTTTACTTTATGAACTTTTATTATTATGTAATTTAATTTCTATAATGGTAATATTACTCAATTTTCTTTGAATTATATAATATGGTTAATTATATTTTAATATATCACATAATATGAGTATGCACAAAATCATTTAATTCAAATATCTAAACATGAAAATGAACTCTTTAGACAAAGTTTAAAATCCATAACCAAAATATTTGTCATATTACATGCATTAATTTCTATAAATCAAAACTAAAGATTTTTTTTTTCTTTTCTGAATAGTAAAATTCACATAAATGTTCTGGACATTTATGGAGAAAGGATAGTCTATATAATTTAAACTTTTCTTTTATTAATGCTTAGCATGCTTAGATATTTAACATGTCATAATCATTTCTTCTTTAAGGTTTTTAGTTTTAGGTAGACTTGATAATTAATTTAATATTTAAAATGAGACTATAAGTAATCCTCAAAAGTGTTAAGCTTGATTCCAAATGCATTTATGATAAGCTTTTCTTACAATAGTGACCAAGCACCCAAAAATTGAATATACAATTGCATAAATGAAAGTTGATACTCTCATGAATTTCAGTATTTAAAAACATTTAAATTTATTTATTTAATATTCAAAAATATTTAAATTCCTTCAAAGTGCCCATTTTTTTTAAGAGGGGAAAGCTTCTATCTTTTTTGTTTATTGATTATTGGTCTTTTGCTATTTCCCAAGCCTCTTTATCTATCTTCTCTCTCACTGCATACAATTCCAGTTAGACAAATCAAATTTATGGCCAGAATTTTGTTTCTGATTTATAAATATTGAGAAATATTCACTACTCTTATGTTCTCTACTATATAGATATTTATGCTGGGCAAGTATCATTTGAGATATTAGCCTTTGATTTCCATAATATACAAATTTACATATATAAATAAGATATTTATTTTATATAGCATGATGTTTTTAAACTGTAATAATAATCAGCATTAAGCTAATGCACATACGCTTTGTGGATTTTAGCTATAAATGAATACTCTCACTTTCCAAACACAAGATAAAGTCTTTGTGAAAAGATAGAATCCTTTCAACCCAAACATTTAAGTATGGGAAAATCTTAAGTATTTGGAAATGAGAGCATGAAGATATTAAACAATCACTTTAAATTATCTTTATTATGCCTGAATGAATGACACTTGTGAAATTTACTAGAATTTATGATACGTCATTCTTATTTGAAATTAAACATATGTAAATAAGATATTTATTTTATATAGCTCGATGTTTTTAAACAGTAAAGATAATTTAAAGTGATTGCTTAATATCTTCACGCTCTCATTTCCAAATACTTAAGATTTGCCCATACTTAATGTTTGGGTTGAAAGGATTTTATCTTTTCACAAAGACTTGTATCTTGTGTTTGGAAAGTGAGAGTATTCATTTATAGTTAAAATTCACAAAGTGCATGTGCATTAGCTTAATGCTTATTATTATTACAGCTTAAAAACATCGCACTATATAAAATAAATATCTTATTTACATATGTTTAATTTCAACTAAGAATGACATATCATAAATTCTAGTAAATTTTGCAAGCATCAATCAATCAGGCATAGTAAAGATAATTTAAAGTGATTGTTTAATTAATATCTTCATGCTCTTGTTTCCAAATACTTAAGATTTTCCCATACTTAAACATTTGGGTTGAAAGGATTCTATCTTTTCACAAAGACTTTATCTTGTGTTTGGAAAGTGAGAGTATTCATTTATAGTTAAAATCCACAAACTTATGCTGATTATTATTAAATTTACATATAGCATGGTTGCTTTGAATCTTGTAGATGATTTGGTGAGTTGACTCTATTGTCAGTTTGTCTTTTGAATTGTTAAGCAATTTATTTAGTGACATGGGAATTTGAAAGTTTATGTTATATTTTTCAGAGCATAATCTTTTTAATTTCTGAAATACTTCTGGGATATATGGAATTTATTATCAATGATAACATTAAAACCTATTATTACTATATCATTCATTTAAGTTTAATATGAAAAAGCTAAGACAAGATATGCATGTATAATACAAATCATAATATTTAAATATAATTAGGTGAATGAAAATAAGATATTTAACATCATTATTTCATAACAGCAATACATCTGTCTTCAAATGCATGTATACATTTATACATCCATAAATGTTTTTATATAAATATGCATTAAAAAGTAATGAACTATGGAAAAAAAAAAGAAGTAATGAACTAATTATTGTATGTCAGGATCTTTGTTCAATGGACAAAATGTCAAAGATATGTAAAAAGAGGCCTAAATATTATTAATTAACATAAAGCAGGAATGCCACATCTGCAAGCATGCATATCATAATAATAATGTAAATAAATAGGAATTCCACATTTGTATTTTTTATATATTGCAAGAGACAGAATCTAACTTCAAACTTTAAATAATATAATGTCTACATGACTATTAATAATTTAATTTTATATAAATATTATAGATATGCATACCCCCAACTCCATTTCTTTATAAATAAACAATAGATAAATATATAAATTTAAATTGATTAAGTTATATTATTACTTGTAAGAAGATTAGTATAAGTTATTACAAATATAGAATATGTATAAAATAAAATTTGAATAATCATTCAAATTCAAATCATTCATCTTTACCAACAATTTTAAATAATTTATTTAATATTGTCAGTAAGTTTGTGTAACAAATTCAAATCTATAACATTTATACAAAATTGTTTCTATATGTTTCTTTAAAACTCTAATAATTTATTTATTTAAATGATAAAGAATTTCTTTCTCTGATTATTAATAATAAATAAGCCCACATGAAAATTTTATATTATTACCAAAACAAAATTTAATATCTAAATTGCAATAATAGCTACAATATATACATACTATTTATAAAGTATTTTAGAATACATAACAATAAACAACTCAAATACCATATTTCCATAACCAAAAGTTGTTTAATTTAAGACAGTTTTTATTAAAATTTATACTGATTAAATTATCAGAACTTATTAGAGATATCTTTAACAAAAAGTTTAACTTTAATTTAAATAATATTGTAGTTATTAATAGAAATATTCCTGGAGTATTTGTTTTAGAGCTCTAATATTTCCTGGTTGTTGACTGCAAATCTTTTTAATTCTTATCAAAATATTTGAACTACATTTAAACATTTACTGCTGTCAATTGCTTTCCATGTAATTCTATTAACCTATCCATTAAGTTGCTATAGGTGTTGAGAATTCATGATTTTTTATTTTAATTCATCCAGGAGATATTCAAATAAGATTTGTTTACAGATCTAGGCAGGGATTCTGTATATTTTAGCATGTCATCAAAGTAAAATCCACCTTAAATATTTTAGTTATAGCCATTTTATTTTTACTTCCTAACTGCAGATGATCTTCCTTTCAATTTTTTTAAACAAACACACTATTCAATTCCTACATGCAGCTTTTTAAGTTACTTATTTTTGAAAGTAATAGCAGTGTGCTTCATCAAATAAACAAATTTTTATTCAATACTTTATAAAATTAAAATATTATCACTTTTATTACCTTTGTTAATAATTTAAATTATTCTAAACAATATTAAAAAATAACTAAAAATATTTTAAATTATTAAAATATATTATCTATAATAAATAATCCCAGTGCATAATGCTATACTGAAATAAATATACAAATATTAAACAATTAAATCATCCCACATGATTAAGAAATTCAGTACTGCCCTCTGTGAACTAATATATAAATACATTAGAGTTCGTATTTCAAAATAGCCAGGTCAAAATGGTATACATGATTAAGAAATCCCATTTTGACCTGGCTATTTTGAAATACGAACTCTAATGTATTTATATATTAGTTCACAGAGGGCAGTACTGGATTTCTTAATCATGTGGGATACCATTTTGACCTAGCTATTTTGAAATACAAACTCTAATGTATTTATATATTAGTTCACAGAGGGCAGTACTGGATTTCTTAATCATGTGGGATGATTTAATTGTTTAATATTTATTATCTATAATGTATAAATAATAATAATATACACATTTGCATGCAAATGTGTATGTATACAATATAACATATGCTTATCTATTAGTGTTATGAGTCAATTATTTCCTAAATATGTTTTATTATATTTTGTTTAAATGAGTCTAATCCTATTTTGCTTTACTTAATTTATCTCCACCTACCATCTATTCCTATTTACTATTAAATAAATGATAATAGTCATGTGATAAGTTTATCATTTCAATATATTGCATGAGTATATGTTACATGATTTATATATCACTTCAAAAAAAAATTAAATACTTTATTTACTGCATAATATATATTTTATTATAACAATTGTATAATATTTATTTTTGATTTAATTGTATAGTATTTATATAAGAAATTAATTTTAATCAATACACAGACATTTGTATGGAAATATATAAAGTGTGGAGTTATCTATTTATAATTACTTAATTAGAAAGCACTTTACCTAGAATAGTAATTAATGAAAATCAACTGCCCTAGGCCAAGAGTCAAAGAAAAATTATCAAGCTGATTGCATTCAAAAGAATAATCCAAGTAAGAGAATTCTAGCCTGATAGTTTTACTTTGACTTTTGGCCTGAGGCAGTTGATTTTCATTAATTGCTATTGTAATTATAAATTTATTTTAAATGCACATTATTATATTAAGTAATATTTACTAATGCTGTAACCTCAGAAATATGCATATTAAAAATGCAAAGGTAGGGACCTCTACAGGTCTTAACCACAAGCTTATGCCTTGGAAGAAAAGAGGAAAACCCAAGGGGAACCCTTCTTTACTTCAACCTACTTTTATATATGAATAGGTGAAGCTAAAGCAGTTAGATCTAAGAGTGTGAAGCTATTCAATACTTCACTGATTAAGTCCACAATTCTTATTATATATTATTACTCGTGAAATCTTTCGATATACAATGAGTCAATGGAAAGATCTTATAGTAAGAAATCTATTATGATAATTTAAAGATTTCATGAGTAATAATATATAATAAGAATTGTGGACTTAATCAGTGGAGTATTGAATAGCTTCACACTTTTAGATCTAACTGCTTCAGCTTCACCTATTCATATATAAAAGTAGGTTGAAGTAAAGAAGGGTTCCCCTTGGGTTTCCCTCTTTTCTTCCAAAGCATAAGCTTGTGGTTAAGACCTGTAGAGGTCCCTACCTTCACATTTTTCAGATGCATATTCCTGAGTTTACAGCCTTAGTAAATACTAATTAATTACTGTTCTAAATAAAGTGTTTGATAATTAAGTAATTATAAATGGATAACTCCACACATTAAATATTTCCATCTAAAGCACCCATTAAAATATTATTTTATATATATATATATTATTTTAATAATATTGTTTATTTAGCTTAATGGCAGGGTCATTTTAGAAGGTTCATTAAAAATTTACTGGGGTATGAGCAAACCAATTAGATTAATAGAAAATGATGGAATTCCTGTCCCACAGAAACGCCATAGTTATCTTCTTGATGATGAAGATGAAAATGATGATGATGGGGATGAAGAAGAAGAACAAATGGATTTGGATAGTTATCATTCACAGGATAACAAATCTATTTCTACAGATGATGTAAGTTTATATGTAAAACATTGTATGAGTTATTTATTTTAACAAATATGTTTATATAGAATTAAAAAAAAGTTTTAAAAATAGAAAATGTACCAGCACTTAAATTAATTTGCATAAAAATATATATATTTCTGTTTTTCACTTTACAATGCTTCAAAAGTTAATATTATAGCTTTTTTTTTTGAAATTCACTTTTAAAAAAAAGTTACATTTTCCCCATTTCTAAGATATTTGGACAAAATTCTTATAGCACATCTCTTATTACAAAATATTTTTTATGTGATTTTATTTTATGCATTATACTTTTTTATAAATTCTGTTCACTAGAATTAAATAGATAAATAAACACATCTGTTGCTTAAGAATTGACATAAAGATTCACCTGAATTTCAAGAAACTGATAAAATCAAGTTACCATGGATTTTGAACTCTAAATACATTTTGGTATATTGGATGTAATGGTGTAGCCCTAAATTTGTAATATTTATCCAGGGAGTGATATTATTTCATTTATTATTTTCCCAAAATGCTATATAAATAGCCATGATTTTTTATTACTTCTCCACAGTTGTTTAACCTTTCAACCCCATGATTGAGCAAACAGTGTAATCTTAAGATCAAGATCTGCTTATTGCATGCTATTTTCTCATAAACTTTTATTAAGATTATAATTTTGGCAAGAGTGATCATACTAACTATAATACATATTTTCCAATATCTTTTCATTGTATATTTACTTAATTATATGTTTTTATATTATAAATTTATTTATTTTAAAGAAAAATTATTTTTATTTAAAAAAATTTAAGTAAATTCTAAAAGAGAAGCAGTCTGTTTTCAGGTCAATATAAACAATTTTTCACTTTATTGGAAGTTGCTTTCCTAGATTTAATTGTGAGACAATGGGTATTCTGAACAGTGTGTACTGAAATGAATAAATAAATAGATAGATAAAAGTGTGGTTTATATACTTATAATAATTCAGGATAAATTTGTATTTATATATATTGGAAATATATAAAACATACAAGTGGTAAACTAAATAAAACTGGAGATTTAATATTGGAAGATGTGTTAAATAACATTTTAAAGTAATTACTTTATATGCCAAAATAATAATGTGTTGTTTTATTTACTTCATCTGAATATTAGTGAAATTATTTTATCTTTGTCTATGTGTTAATATGCTCCTCTCTGCCATACATAATTACATTCTTTCTATATCTGACTTCATTCTAAATTTATTATATTTATTTATCATAAAACAGCTTCATTTCGTTTATATATTATTATATTTATTTAACCAACTATTGAAATTTTTGTCAGTTTCCACGTCTGTGCATTTTTTTTCTTTTACCATTTGTAAAATAGGAAAATTATGGAAGAATTTTAATCTTAATAAAATGTATTTCTATTTATTTTATGCCATTCACAATGCATGATTTTATTTAAAGATGAAATGATAAGTATTTTTTTTCAATTCCCCAAGCATGAACTTTTTTTTACTATCTAAATAATGTTGTGTATGTCTCATATAAAATTCTTTTTTTTTACTTTCTGCCTCCCTCACTTTACCTCTTTCTTTCTTTTTCTTTTTTTCCTTTTGTCTAACTTTCTTTCTCTTTAAACTCTTATTAAATTGAAAATATTTTATTATAGATTCTTTTAAATTTCTATAAAATAAATTGTATTAAATATGGATCAAAAAATAACTATGCATGAATTCATTATTTTTTCTCTTATAATTTTTCCTGTATTACATTTAAGCACAATATTTTGTATAAAAATCAGCATTGATAAAAAAAAAACAACTAAATCTTATATTACCTTCATACTAATTTGTTTACAATATAATAATTGCATTATCAGTTTCCATTCGTAATAAGTTGATTAATTTAAAACAAGATTTATTATTTAAAAATTATGTGAAGATCAAATCTGCAAACAGTGGAAGATAAATTCCCATAAGAGTAATGTTAATGTATAATTGATATTTATTTTTATATATAAATACATTTATTTAATGCATGTATTATTTATATACATATAAACAAAGTTAAATAAATATGCACAAAAGTTTAAGTTTATATGAAAAAATAAAAGTAATTTATGAATTAATAAATACAGTATTGTCATTTGTATTTAGAAAAAGAAAGTTAAACATTTGTTTAAAAGAAAAAGACAAGTAGTACTTCCTCTCCCCCAAACCTCCTTTCCCCAATATTATTATTCAAGATTTTGACATTTATAAAAATTAAAAAAAATAGAAGCCATTTCTCTTTTTCAGTCTTTCTACACAGTTTAATGCAACTACATGGCAAAAAGAAAAATATATTAAAAAAGATGCTAAAAATTGTTTTTATGGTTTTTTTGACATTCATATTTTAATCCCATTTTTATTCTATAGATATTTGTGTGTGTGTGTGCGTGTGCGTGAAAAATTTTAAAATAAACAAAATATGTGCAAGTGTATCCAGCATTATGATGAATTTACAGTCTAATTTCCTTACTGTTTTTATTATATAAAATTAATATTTCTTTTTGATTATGTCATGTTCACATTTCAGTTTTATATTATTACACTAGATTTAAAAAAAAAAAATTGAAATAAAAATATATGATTTCATATCCAACTTTCCTCCTATCAAATACTTTTTTTATTTGTCACTAATAGTTTTTCCCTTGATATTGTCTTTTATTTATTAGGTTTTTTTATGTATTTATTTGCAAAGTTAATATTTTTAATTTTAGATTACAATCATTTTTAAATTTATCTTTTGATAAACTGTAAAAAAAAAAATTAAATTATAATTGCAAAATATTTATTATTTTATTAAAAATCAAACAAAGAAAAACTATCTTTCTCCTAATAGCAAAAAATATCTGATAAAGGGTTGAGTTAATGCATATGATTGAAGAGGAGGGGGCGAATAATTGTTAACTTTATCATCATCAATAGTATTCCATCTCATGTAGAGATCCAGAGAGTAGTCACATCACTTATTCATCCATTAGTCCATTCTGTTCTTTTCATTGCCCAGTTCTTCAATTCCATGTAACTCTTATATATCATCTATATTATCTTTCAAAGCTTTAAAACTAGTAAGAAGTTTTCTCTCAGTGACCAATGCACTGTACTTAAAAGTTGTTCTCAGCTATTAACTTTAAAAATTAAACGTCCTTTAAAAAAAAAATTAAAAAAACCAACTTAATAAAAAAAATAAAGTGTCTTTTTTTAATTTAAACTTCTATTAAATTTTTATTTGCAAAGTGCTTTTTATTTTAAAATTTTCAATGAAGCCATTTGCTTCTAGATGATTACTGACTAAATTTGTACTATAAATTCTACTATTAGCCCCCTCCCCCATATGATAATGTATTATGCACAATGACTTTAAATCAATGTTACATTTTTTTTTATGTGAGATTTATTTAAACTTATACTATGTCATGAAACTTCCAGTTCAAAAAGCAAATATAGATTTTATTACATCATGCAATTGATAAATTATGATAAATAAAAACATTCATAATGAAGATATAAAAAATGAGGACTTATTGTATTTACAAAATATAAAAATATGTTTTAAAAAATATTCATTTTTTGTGTGTGGACACTACTTATACATACACTATATTCTGAATAACGAATAGATGAATGCATTTAGACATTTTTGATGAAAAATTTCTGATTAAATTACTCTGTTTCTAATTATGGAATCATAAATATGTGCATCACTAGTTACTTGTTGATACTTTCTGTTTTTTGAAAAATTTGAATACTTTTATTTAAAAAGTTTAAAATTACTTCTTGCTTACCGAATTCAGCCTTTAATAATCATAACATCATTTTTTTATTGTTTCACAAATTTTTTACTTTACTTAACTAATTATTTAAATTGAAGGTAGAAACTAACTTTAAAACAAAATGTTTACAATCAATTTTAGACCATTATAGATCATTATCGATTTGAGTAACATTTTAAAACATTTAATTAAACAATGATTCAAGAAATGAAAATAATTATATTGAAAACATTAAGAGTTTCCAGAAGGAGTTGAGAGATATCATCAAATGTTTTTTCCAAAAGACTTAGAGATATGAGAACCATGTGATGGGATTAGTAAAATAGATATCGATATAGTAAGTTTTGTAGGACTAGTAAGGCTTCATGAGTGCATCTTCACATTTCAGATAAAATCAAGTGCAAAAAAAGTCTTAAAAATTTGAAAGTATGTACCAAAAAAAAAAAGTAAAACAACTATCTTAATATTCCTTTCAAAGCAAAGATCTATTAAAAACTTTTCTGCAAGTGCTATGGAATATTGAAATAATAACCTTGGATTGCTGATGAAAAAGACTATAAGAAATTGTATTGCAAAGTAAGAATAAAAGAAGTACTTGAAAACAACAAGTCTTTAATGCAATCTTTTACATAGAAACAGTATGAAAAAATCAGATTCAAGTGGGGAAAATGAAAATTGTATTCTTTAGGCTTTAAAAATAAAATGTATTAAAATAGTCAATAATTTAAATGGGAACATCATAGAGAACTATGAAATAGTCTTCAATAATATTTATTATGAAACACTGCCGGCTTATGCTTCATCTAGTAAATGTAGAGAAGAAATCATTATGCATAAAAAATTTAAGAACAACAGCAGCAAAACAAAAATGATATACTATTTGAAATATATATATATAAAATAAGGTCATGTGAAAGTCTGAGCTTGAATCCCGCATACATTCATAATTAAGATTTTACATTACTTTATCAAAATACAAAGGTTGATTCAAAAAATTTTAAATTTTACAAAAAAAAATAAGCATGGGAAAGTGACTGCTCTTCAAGACAAGTGAATAACTTTGACCACTACTGACCATAATTTGCATATCAAAGACATTTGTTGATAAAAACAAAGCGCAATTATATTTCATAATTTTTTATGGAATTTATAATTTTTACAGGATATTGACTAACTCAAAAACTTTGCATGCAAAAATATATTTGTAAAATAATATAGGCACTATTGCACCTGACCCAAAGCTATTTTTATTTAAAATAAAATAAAATTGTATTACTCTGCAAGCACTTTCAAGAGACATGCTCTCATCTTCATAGCTCTAAGTGAAGTAATTATATGCAAATTATGCAAAGTTCAAAGGTTAATTGCTCCATTTCTTTGAACCTCAAGATGTCAACCTGGTCTGCAAAGAAAGGTACAATGTAAAAAGAAAAGGTAAGGAGGCCTGCTTCATTGTGATGGATTTCAATGCCATCAACCACAAGGACACATGTTTCATGATCTCAAAGAAATGGAACAATTAACCTTTGAATTTTGCATAATTTGCATATAAGTACTTCACTTAGAGCTATCAAGATGAGAGCATGTCTCTTAAAAGTGCTTGCAGAGTAATATAATTTCATTTTGTTTTTAGATAAAAATAGCTTTGCGGTCAGGTGCAATAGCGCCTATATTATTTTACATTACTTTTAATAAATAACAAATATTTTTCAACTTTGTGTATTTATATACATACAGCACACTTTTATAACATGTGTTTAATACAAAAAATGGTACTGATACATACGACAATCCATCCCACTTGATGGCATTGTTGCTAGCCAAAAGTAATTCAAAACTGTTTATCAGGTTCAACTTCTCAATTGCTATCAGTAATTGAGTGATAGCAATTGAGTCTTTTGGCTAACAGTTGCCTGCAATGTGTTTTGCGATCAATGGCTTTTGCAATTCACACTTAGCCTACCATATCAGTTAGCTCTGATATGTGTTGTTTACCCTATATATCATTAACTTATCACGATAGGGTGTGAATAATTTTAATGATGGAAAGTGAACCAATATGCGGTCAGAAGTAATTATTTTCAAACCTGAATGAATTATTATAAGGTCCTCCAAATTTTCACACTATACCCAATGTCACCTCCCCCCTGTAAATGTGCATACCTGAATCTAAAGTCTCATACCTTGCGAGAGCTTGCATTGGTGAAAAAATGGCTACTTGTGAAAAAAAATATTCATTCAAGCTGTCTCTATTGCCTAATATATTAAATTATGCCCCCCCCCCCAAAAAAAAAAAAAAACATAAAATAAAGGAACATTTATTACCAAACAAAAATAAATTGGTTATTGAGGCATTGTTTATCAACCAAAAATAAAATTATGTCTGAAGTAATCAAATCAATGTTGGTGAAAAAAAAGTTAATAAACGAACATTTTGCAGATATATTAAATTACTTTCCATAAAAACCTAACCTAAAGGAACATTTCTTACAAAAGAAAAAAGGATTGGTTTTTTTTAAAAAAAGGTAAAATAAAGGAACATTTATTATAAAACAAAAAAAAATTGCTTATTAATTGAAAATCTATAAAATTAGTTTCAAAAATAATAAAATAACTAATTTTAAAGAGTTGTCTGTGTATTGTTTATTTGTTAAAATATTACAGAAAATGTAATGGCCCAGTAATGTTATATTGATGTGTTTTGTTGGAGGAACAACGCCATCAAGCTGGATCGATTGTCATATGTATCAGTACCAAAAAAATTTACAAAATTTTCTAAATTAATTTACGAGCAGAATTTAAACTGAATCCACCCATTTGTCTACATATATATTTGAGATATAGCAAAATATCTGTCTCAGTATATATAATATGTTTGTGTTAACTTATGATAAAAAAAAATTCATGAAAGTTTCACTTCAATCAATGAAAGTGTACCATGTATGATCAAATTAGATTTATACAATATGTTTTATGTGTATATGTATATTAATATGCTTTTTATTTAGTTAATAATTAAGGTAATATTTTTTTAGATTATTAATTCCAGAGGGAAAAAAACAAGAATTAGCAGGAATATAAATTTTAAATTTATTTTCATTTGTTGCTACAAGTAAAATATAGTATTGAATAGCTAGCTGCAAAATAAAAAAAAATGATTTAAGCTCAGTAAAAAAAAAGATTAATAAATTCCCTGTAGTAACAGTGAAATGTGTTAGTACATGCTCTCTTTTAAAGTTGTATGTCGGTTTATTTTTTAAAAAAAGATATGTTAATAATCATAACATATAATTGTAATAAATGGAAATAAAATGGACTAAAATATTGTTCATGATGAAAGAAACAAATCGATTGTTGGAATTAAAAAGTAATAAAAAGTTATCAAATTATTAAAGTTAATAATTAATCATGATTTGTTTTAAAAAAATTCAAAATGATTAAGAAAAGCAATATTTTTTTCAACCATTTTTTTTGTGTGTATTGATTTTAATTGTTATTGATCCAATAATCATGTAATTTGAGATCAATTAAAATAGATGATTTTTGGAAGTAGACTAGTGGAAGATGTTGAACAATGTGTTTTTAATAAATATTTTTTGATAAATGCTGACATTTAGTTATAAAGGCTGTAATAAAAGAATTGGTAGAAAATATATTTTATTAGCAGAGTAAATTAAGTTTCCTATTATCCATCATGAAGTTATACTGTACTTGTCCGTGAAAGAAAATTATCTATGCCATAACCTAGAAAACTAAGTACTTGTGCTGCAATAATATGCCTTACTAGTGTTCATTCACAGATGTTCATCTTTCTCTAGTATATGGTCCGTAGAAAAAAAAAATCATTATTGTAGACTTTCTCCAAAATTATACTTTCAATAAATTCTGAAAGAAGAAAATGTACCAATGCTGATTAATCAAAATAAGGAGTTTAAGAATTATTTAGTAGACTGAATTAAACAGGGAAAACTCTTCATACAGTAGTGCCACTCAGTGCACGCCAGAGTAATCAATGCATACCAGAAGGCTTGTGCAAAAATAAGAAAAAATAAGGATTATTAAATCAACTTTTCATTCACTTGCCAGCTGAAATAATGAAACTAAATTTGATAAACAGACTAAATCATTTATCAATAGGCTGGATAGCAAGTAAGATCTTCACATGTATCTAAATTTTGTTAATGTCATATGATCATAAACTAACATTTTGTTTACTTTTTATTTTATTATTATATTTAATAATAACCTAGTTTACTCTAAAAATGTATTATATGTTTATCTATTCAAAGTAATATTATCTATATATCATGCAAGTTTAATCTAGATGAAAGGAATATTTTAGTTTATGTTAATAAACAGAGATAGTAGTAAGTTATTAAAACCTATTAAATTGTAGAAATGATCTTAAATGCCTTATCAATGATCATGCTATCCATTTTTGACAGTCTATTATTTTAAGTGTGGTGTGCATTATATGATTGGTAACTGCATGGAATAAAATGTTGTTGAATTTTAAAGTTTAACATCTATGTATAATCCTTAATCATGCTTTTCATTAATTTAACCAGATGGTCAAACTAAATAGTTAAGCAATACAATATCATGATTGAATTTCTTGTTTCCCAAGCTACTGCTCAATGCTTATGGGTGATCCTTTAAGGGATGAAGATTTGATCCTGGATGCCTAGTGATGCTATGATAGGTATTGGTTAATGATACTAGCTCAAACAAATAAAAATATCCAGTGAGATCATTGTCCAGTGAGCTCAAATATCTTAGATCATAATCTCTTTATATATTATTAGGTTTCTTTGCTTATGATGAACTATATTTATATCAATGAACTAATATGCTACTGGTAATATCCTTCATTATGCTCATCACCAATTTAAGATTGGGGTTTAAAATTAATTCTGTTACAATGTACATATATTAATGCATTTTTTTAAATAATTGTATTGCCATTTTATTATGTACTTAATATATAATAATAGCATGTTATTTTGTTGTTATCTGACTTCATGAATGAAACAAAGTACTAATTCACTTAATATTGATATTCATTTAATAGCAGATGTCACCATTATTTTTTATGCATTTTTTTTTAAGTGAGTAAAAGCTTTATAATATTTGATCTTATTCATTAGAGGGTAATTAGAACAAGAAACATAATTACAGTATTTTATATAATTTATACTTTTAATGCAATATTTTTTATTAGTTTTTCCATATACAGCCAGATGTTTTTTTAAGCCAATAAACATCAGATGATCACCATTTTTTATGCTTGCTTATAACTGTTATTAAAACAGGCAAAACTCACTATACGTATTGCCACTCACAGCAAGCTAGAGTAATCAATGGATGCCAGAAGGCTTGTGCATAAAATGCCCATCTAGTGCCTACTCATCCTATATCCCCAGACTAGTTTCTGGCTTGTGGCCTTCATCAATGAGGAGCCTTGGATCTGAGAGCACTGCACCTAGATCTTAGGATTTAATGCAACCCTCCAGCAGCCACCTTTTATCTCCACTTAACTACAAAACTATGAGTCTTAAATTGAAAACACCTTAATATTTTCAATTCAAGCCTAACAGCTTATATAGTTATATAGGTCTGAACTCAGTTCAATACCTATACATTTTGGTGTCTTTAGTTCTTTAATAACCATAGCCACCACTATCCCATTAGGCAGGATTGGTTTTAAGCCAATAACCATCACATGATCACCATTTTTTATGCTTGCTTATAACTGTTATTAAAACAGGCAAAACTCACTATACGTATTGCCATTCACAGCAAGCTAGAGTAATCAATGAATTGAAAATATTAAGGTGTTTTCAATTTAAGACTCATAGTTTTGTAGTTAAGTGGAGATAAAAGGTAGCTGCTGAAGGGTTGCATTAGATCCTAAGATCTAGGTGCAGTGCTCTCAGATCAACTGATGATGGCCACAAGCCCGAAACTAGTCTGGGGATATTGGATGAGTAGACATTAGATGGAGATTTTATGCACAAGACTTCTGGCATCTAGTGATTACTCTAGCTTGCTGTGAGTGGCAATACGTATAGTGAGTTTTGCCCGTTTGAATTTTTTTTTTTTTTTTGAAAATTTTTATTAATATTTCCTTAAAAGAAAACCGATATGGATTAATTAATTCTTTTATATACAAACATTTTTTTAGTTATTCTATTTTATTGACTTCTAATATATTTCATTCATTATACTTTTTTTTTTGTCAGCTCGCATTAAGTTGTTTTTAACAACTTATTGATTTAACTCGTTTATATTTCCACCTAAATAAAATTGTCTGTAACACTTTGTAAATTGTAGTGAATCATTTTTTTTTTTATTGTCGATATACTTTTTTTTTTTTTTTACAAGATATTAAACCCTTTTTAAATAGTTTGTTACATAATTGAGCATTTAAGACCCGACAACGTTTTGAAATATTGCTGACTTGATGGCTGAATTATAAAATAAATGTAGAACCTGATAATAATATATAGATTTAAAGACGCAAGTTCAATAACTGGCAGGTAGATAGAATTAATGAGGATTATCATAATCTTATTATATCAGCATTTGGCATTTTTTATATAACAATAATAATATTTTAATACATTACAAAAAATTGATTCTCTTTTGAAAAATCATAAAATACACATGACTGCCTTTAAAGGTAGATTAATTTTATAAACTTATTTAATTTTGAACAAAAGAAATCCATCTTGTTGATGTTGTAATCTTAAAAGAAATTTATGGGGTTTGTTGAAATTACTGGAGAAATTTTAAAATATGATAGTATCATCAAAACTGTTAAAATTATTTATAAATCAATACATGAAGGATATCATTTTTCATTAAATTCTTATATTCTTTCAATGTATAAAATAGAAAGACTTTAGCAATTATTATGGGATATTATTGTTATTCACTATATTCAAAGTAATTTTAAGTATTTTATTGAATAATTTACTTCCAATTATCGATAAGTAGTTACTAGAAATTCAACATAGTTTCAGATACTTAAAAAGCACTATAGCTTTTTGTTTTCGGACAATATATATATATATTGTAACGGGGTGGGGTGTAAACAATAAAAGGAAAAGTACCAAGAGTGATGAAAAAACATCATCAACCACAAGTAAATACAAAATCCATAATTTATAAAAGTAGATATAAGTAAGATATATTTAAGGGGAGCATGAGATCATGAGATCTCAGAGATCATTGAGAGATCAGCCAGCTAACTCAGAAAAGCAACTAAAATATAATTATCCACCAGCATTATAAATAAATAAATATAAGTAATACTCAAACAACCATTCATCATCATGAATGATCCACAATAAAATATATTAAAATCAACAGTCCATCTTGTGACTGGATTGGAAATGGGTCTTCTGTAGACCAGGCTAACTATTGAGCCTTTGCCAGCTTGGGTGATTATTTAAACATAACTTACATGCACCACTTAAGTGCTCATCCATCAAAATACATAAGAATCAGAAAAATCAAAATGATAATGCTGGGACATTTAAAACATGCTGATCATCATCAATGTTCTGGCCACTTAAGTACCATTAATGTACTGGCCAACTATAAACTTAAATTTTTAATAAGATTAAAATAAAATATAGTGCATGGGCTTTAAAGAATATAATCTTATGCACCAACCAGGATGATGATTGATCATCGCTGAATGCCCCAAAGCACTAAATACACATCCCCATTTATATATTCATCCCTTGCATGAATCTAGCCCAGAGAACACAAACTCTATTACTGTATGTGACAAAGAGATGATGGAAACAATTTTTAATAATTAAATAAGTTTATTAATAACAATAAAAAATGATATGTAAGGTTTTATAGGTTAAGGGTTCTGATTTTGAATGATACACAATAATAAAGTCATCACATTGTAATTTACAAGATTATTACAAAATTCAAGTTATTACATCTATTTCTTAATGGGTATCTATAAATGCATACATATATCCATACACATACATGCGTTTTATAATATATGATGAAAACATTTCAATTAAACATAAAATAATTATTTAAAAAAATGATTACATTTTACATATGTGTTATAATTAACAATATACGCACACATTCATGTGTGTGCATGAAATAATATATTTGACTTGCTACAAAATAATTATTAAAATCTTAAGCCATAAAACTCAATAATGATTACATTTTACATAGTAGGTTTACTGAAACGCATATATATATATATATAATTTGCACAGATGTGTGATGTATTAATTTATCTACATAACATTAGTATTTATTACAATAAAATTATTACAGATTATTCTTACAATTTAAATCTCTTTGCTGAATAGTCTTTTTTCCTTAAAATAGGTACTATCAAATTTTTAACAGATGATTGATTGTTGATTGATTTAAAATGTTTTTCTCTTTTTTTTTTTTTTCAATAAACAAAAGATAAAATCGTTTTATAGAATTAAGAAAATATAAATTTCAAAATGTCTTTCTGCTTGATTAGTTAATGTTGATGAAGTAGGAAGGTGGGATAGGAAAAGTGAATACATGAACTGCAGTTCCCCATGCCATGATAGCTAGACAGCCAAGCATGAACCACCAGAACACAAGACCCCATGACATTGTGAGAAAATACCTCATTTTTAAGCACTGCCTCTTCTAAGTATCTAGACAGATCATCCACAAGGAGTAGTATCCAACAAAAAAAAATATGCATTGAGCCAACCCTACTCATTTCTTGTGAGTCTTAGTGACTTTAGATGAGGTCTATTCATGAGACCAAGGCCTATTCATGAGGCCTATATATACTCATCACTGGAATACTCTGGGAGATCAACTCTTAGTCTAGATGAGCCTATACTTCAGAGCATCATGAACACACTGCATCCAGACATCCCTGTTCAACTATACACCCACCATAAACATAAAAAGTACAAATTCATGCATCACTTTCAAAATGTAATTTTTCTAAAGAAATTATTTAAAATTCCATTATCATATATAACTTTACTCACCACAGCTGTATATATTTTTATCTGTGCTTCTCTGCCTTTAGATATGTCAGCATATATATATATATATAATTGCTTCTTCACCAAGTTTGGGTTCCCTGGGCAAGCTGGAATTTTTTTCTTGCTAAGTTTGGTTTTAATGATCGTCATCCTCAGGAAAAAGTATAATCCATGTAAAATGTTGGTCTCTTTCTATCTAGGATTGTTCCAAGCAAGAAGCTGTCTTGATTTGATAGGTTTCAGACAAGCAATTGTCCTCTCCATGTTTAAGGCTATGAATTTCAGCACAGAGAAGTGGGTCATTTTCTCCATGTGAATTCAAACTCCTGCAAGGAAAACAATAGCAATTCCTGAATCTACTGTCCTGCCTTCATCTATATCAGTTCATAGTAGCTATTCTGCCAACTCTATGGTCAGCTAAAACCAACTGATGCAAACTTCAAGAAGCTGCAAAAAATATTATAACCAACTTTTCAGCTGACCGATCTTACAAAAATTATCATCCAGACTGTTCTCTTCAAAAATCACTATCCAGACTGACTGATATTTTTTATCAGTCTTTTTATAAAATCGTCTGAGGTGATAACAACACCTTGATTGAAAACAGAGTTTTTATTTTTATCTCTCTAATCCCTTTGAAAACATACATGTTTTAATTAATTAAAAAAATTTCAAAAACAAGTATTGTGTTTTTACATTTCACAATAATAATAATAATAATAATAATAATAATAATAATAATAATAATAATAATAATAATAATAATAATATATTCAAACCTTTTAAAAGTTTAATTTATAAAACAATATTTTAAATCAGAGTTATTATTTCTTTATTTCAATGAATGTAGAAAATATCTACTATAATGTTTGTCTGTGTTTATTTCTACTTTTTCTTTCAACTTTATATATATATATTTATGCACACACACTATATTAGTGTGTGCTATGTAATACAACTGGTTCAATATATATATATCATGCAGACAAAAGTGTGATTTATATATTGCTTTTATCAAATTAGTCAGTATATTTGCCATGATTAATCAAAGAAGTTTGTGTCAATCATTGAAAATAACTGATTGTTCATAGAAGTTTGACTTCTGTTGTTAAATTATGAAGTTATAATAATGGTGAAAAGCATTAGACATTTAAAATAAAAACTTATTATTATTGGTTTCATTGTTATGACAATAGGTTTTGGGATAGTTTATAAACACCTTTACAAAGTGTCATTAAGATGCAATATAAGTGGATTCTATTGTGGAGTCTTTAATTTGAACTAGTTAAAAGCAATAATAAAACATTTATTTTCTTGATTTTTAAGTTTACAGAGTTATGCTGAGTGTGTTATTTTTTACAAATTCAAATGATAATCTGTAGCTTGGCTTCTAAAATTAGAGTTACATACAGATTACAGATTTTTGAAATTCACAAAAACATTTGAAATTGTCATTTCTATATAAGCAAATGTACTTGTTATGATGTTTGTACTATATATTGTAAAATGTTTCAGTACTATTAACTAATTTTTTTAGTAAATGTTTGTTTTTGTTACTTATTGGTAATTTATTTTTAAAAGTTGTCTTATTTCTTTATTTTTTTTAAAAACTCTGTAAAGTTTTTTTAAATTATATCTTGCAGTTTTTTTTAACGAATGAGTTACATCTTTATTCAAAGTCAATAAATATTTATTATTATCAATTCTCATAAAGTATATCATTATTAAGTCTTTATATTATTAGAATCATAATTGTCATTGGGATTAATAATGTGCGGTTTTATTCGATTTTAACTTTAAAATCAATATATGTTTTGAAAACTTTCTTACTTTTTGATATTGAATTTGTTACTTTGTTTTAAATTTTTTTAAAAAAATATTGGCATCCCCAGGAAAATTGCAATCCTGCTGTCTTAATTAAGAACTTATAATTGAAATGAGAGTGTCTTTCAATGCTACTCCATTCTGCCATTTTTATCAACTTTTTGTTCAAATCAGTTTCAACATCAATTGCAGTAAAGATACTGCCAAAGTCTTAAAAACATTGAAATTGCTTCAAGATTTGCATTGACAAATATTAAAGCATGTTTCAATTATTCTGGTGAACTACATAAGCAGATTGATCCCACTAAAAACAACTTTATTTCTGAACTACTGAAGTTAAATTTTGTTTTCTATTTATTTATTTTTGTTTTAGTTTATTTTTAGATGATTAGTAAAAACTAATTATGCATAGTTTTAATACCTATTGTTTTTATAATTGTGTGGAAAAGATAAAAAAAATTTATCTGATTTATAAATTAAATAGTTTGAAAAATCTTGATCTACAAAATGATTTTAATATTTTAAATGTCACTAATTTATAATGTAGTAACGAATGTTCAAAAAGTTCAGCCATTGACATAAAATATGGTTAATAACTTTTGGCTTGAATGGATGGATATCCCCTTAAAAATATATAGTAGTTTTAATATGATGATAATTTTTAAGATGGAAAGGTGGAATTTTATATTGAGATGTAGCACAGAGTCCATTATATTCTTGATGCAGTTAAGTTAAAATACAGAATATTTCATAACTATATTATTTAGTTTCCTCATCCCTATTCATCAATAAATAATAAACTGTTATTATGACTCTTTATTACTGTTTCTGTCAGCATTTTATCAATATGCATATATTAAAACTTTATTATTTAGTAGAAAGAATGAAAATAAGTTATGTTCAAATTTTGGTCTTCAAATATGTAATGGCTAAACTTAATATATACATTTACAAATTTCCTTTCACTATCCTGAAAGTATAGTTTTTGCATTTTGTTTTATGATTTATTTCTTTAATAAATACTTTTAATTTTATGATTTGTTTCTTTAATAAATACTTCTAACATTTAAATGATGATATGAGATTTTGATTTGATTGCTGCTGTAAATGATTTGTACTGAGATATGAATTTGGCTTTCAAAAATGTTTTCTGCTAATCCAAATTTGACACTATATAAAAAGTGACTTCAAATATTGAGATGATGAATCAGAAGTGTAGCCAGGAGACCATATGCCATTCAAGTACCTAATTATACCTCACTTAATTGTTCAAATTTAATTACTGAGCTGAGAACTTTTATCTTTTAAGATCACTATATAGATAAAAGGTTTCCTTGACAACAGTTTGAAATTGTTGATTGTTATTGATATTGGGATTGTCTAAATGTTGACTGGTTTTTAATGATATACATATATATGTAACTGAAATGAAAACAACTGTACCTTCCATTGAGTTATGTAACATAAATAAATTATTAAAAGACAGAGTGATACCACTTGTCCTTTAGCATTTGTTTGTATTTATATTTAGTTTATTTACATAATTTTAAATGAGAGTTGTTTCAGCTACATATAGTCTTGAGCTATAATTATTTATTATTACATTTATCAAAGTGAGTTTTCATTTTGTGTTTGGAGCTTGTTAAAACTAAGGTTCAGCCCTGATTCTCTTTATATTTAAATATGATTCTACATAATTTATTCTATACATCTATATAGCCTATAAATCAAATACACTTTCATTTATAAATAAACTAAGCATTAATACCAACAAATTCCAAATGACGGATGGTATCGTTCTGTCGTTTAGTATTTTATTTATGTTAAATAACTCATTGGAAGATACAGTTACTTCCATTTCAGTTACATATAGTCTGAGTTAAACCAAATAGTTTGATTTGTAAATAAATCTTATTTGTGTTATAAACTTTTTTGTAAAAGCTAAGCAAAAAATCTTGTATTTATAAACTATTTTTTTACTATATTAAAATGATAGGAGAGACTTCAGCTTTTAAGAAGAGACTTTTATTTTATGTAATTTACAAAACAAATTTTAATTAAGCATATATATAATAATTATAATTGAAATAATATTTTTAACGGTTTATAAACAATTACAAACAATCTTAAAATCCACAGAAGTACTTTCGGTTACTTTCTAACCTGCCTCAACTGCCATTAAATTCAAAAATCAAAAGCTTTTGGTTTTTGAATTTAATGGCAGTTGAGGCAGGTTAGAAAGTAACCGAAAGTACTTCTGAGGATTTTAAGATTGTTTGTAATTGTTTATAAACCGTTAAAAATATTATTTCAATTGTAATTGAGGAGTAGTTAAGAAAGTAACTTGAAAGTACTTCTGAAGATTTTAATAGATTGTTTGACGCTAATTGTTTATAAGCTGCGTTAAAAACTCTCTTATTATAAATTGCCTAGTTACAATATTCGGTTTTTACTATTAACGGAACTCATGAATTTTATGTGTTTTAACTGGTTGTAGGTCGATATGAGAATCAGAGTAACTGGAGCATTTAAAATACTTAACTACTATTTTATATTAAGTTGTTTTATTTATATAGATTCAAACCATTGCGATACGGATAAATGGGAGGCGGTTTTATATAAAAATATAATATATAATATTGATGTACTGATGGTTGCAGGGATTAAAGTATACTACAAATAATAACTTGGGCATTGACGGAATACCGGGCCTTGTCTTTGCAAGTCTTAATGCCCCCAAGTAGATCCGGGACACTACAACCAGCTGGGCTCATTTTCGACCCCGGTGATCCAAGAGATTACCTGGAGAAGAATTTCTTTCTCTCCATGTGGTAGTAAAACGAGGCAACAAGCGAAGGTAAAGGCATTGCCACAGTAACATCGAGGAAGAGTGACCGGAAGTGGATTTTAAAATGAAATTATATAAAACCCTTTCTCTCCGTAACATTTTCTACGCAACAGTCCGATATAACTATTCAATAAAACATGGCGAAATCAAACGATCGCAAAAGTAATAATTAATTAAATTTACTCTGAAACCCATAACTCCCCAGATTGTTCGGAAGGTAATAATAAATTATTATTCTTACTCCGTAATAATATATAACAAAAGATTATAATAAAATTTTAGATTATTTTAAGTATTTGAGATTTGGAGTATAGATTAAAATATTATGACAAAGTAAAAGAAACAATAAAAATACTTGAATATTTCTCAACTCAACATAAATGACGATTTTTAATTCGATACAAGAAAATTACTTTTAAAATGAATATAATAAATATTATGAGATAACTTTACTGACTTTAATTAGAGTTGAGAAATATTATTATTGGCATCGTTTTGTTTGTAAAATAAGTAATAGTAAAAATATAAATGTATTCACAAATGGATTATTAGTAGGCACAAATATTAATAATTATCATCTAAAGACTAGAGCACAGAAATATTAGAGAAGAAATTTACTGACAGGTTTTAGTGTAACATTTTCAAATGGAAAGCAAGAAATTTACATGCAATTACTTTGATTAACAGATTAAATATAAAATTATTACTGAGAGGAAAGTTAAAAAGTTCATGTAACAAAAGTTACCATTCTTTCTTCGTCCGGCTTTTCTTCTTGCGGTGATATGTATGAAGAACGTAGGCGCGCATTTTGAATTTCTTAGAAAGGCATGGTTAATTTAAATGTTGGAATTTGGAAGACTGGAAGCACGGAAAACATTACAGATCAGCGGTATGAAAGATTTAAATTGGCAGAACAGGAATCAGCTTCTTGGACTCAGCCCATCATGATTGCAGTTTACCGGGCAACTTCTTAATAACGGTTGAAGTGATTTCTCTGGAACAACTACTTTGCTGTAGCTTGACGATCCAAGCACAACCAAGTCAAAAGTTAGAGTGTCTATATTATATTTAAGATGGCTACGGTTGACCTTTCTGCCTAGTTTTTGTTCATAACTCCGCCTCCTTTGATTTCGGCCTCCAGCAATATCTAATTTGACTATACAATAGCATTTGCCTTTCTTGATAAGCGTTCTACGTTTCTCATTTATTTTTAAATTTAATACATGATTCTAAATTGACAAAACAATTACATCGGAATTCGTGAATACAAAAATATACATTCATTATCTTAATTTATCGAAGTACAAATTAATTATTCTATACATTTGTTCAAGTAAGATTTTGATTAAAAATACTGATCAAAGGAATGTGACTTTTGATCAGCATTTTTAAATGACTTTGTATAATTTGCAAAATTAAAATTTAAAGAAAATATACACGCAATTGAAACTTTTAAATTGAGCTAATATAAATCCACAAGCCACACACACACGAATATTATTCACCATGATTTGTGACATTTATACTCATATTCTTTACATTAAATTCTTTTTAAACAAACACAAAATAAATAACTTAAAATCTATGTGGCTTGGAATAGAAAAAGTCTCATTGCGGGTAAATAGTGGTTTAGAATTACCGTTCTTAAATGACAATCATGAAACTAAGATCGATTCTTCGATCTGTCTGTTTCAATATGAATGCATAGATTCTTTCATATTTTTACACCACATATTTTTATTCTGTGTTCTTTCCTATTTTATCTATTTATTCTGAAAAAGTAACACTCATTTAAACCCAAAGCTTGATAAGCAAAACAAATCAGATCAACGATCAATGCTTAGCAACTTTCTGACTCTTTGGTCATCATTGGAGCAAAACTTTCACTTTGGAATAGATTGTGTATTACTTGTATTCAAGGACATATTTATTATGCAACATTACTAATATACTCATATATAGCTAGTATGATATTTTAAAAAATTGGCAATAGACTCATTTACATATTACATGTAGTTAGATCATTTTTTGAAAAGTCACTTAAATATTATTATTTGGCATTTAATTACTCAATGAATTGCATATTAAATTGGTATCACGTTAAATATTTATCTCATTTATTTATCTTTTAATCCAATCATTTTAATATTTTGAATTTAAAATCCCTTCCAATAATATTTGCTAATTTGTTTGGTTTGTGATTGATTCATATCATATTATTATAATTTTTTTTAAGTAATAACATTTTTTCATTTAATATTTTCAACAGTTCGGCATTGCTAATCTTATTTTCCCAGTTTATCACTTTCAATAATTCTCTAAATTCATATCTCTAAGACCCCCAATGGTTTTTTCCCTTCCATTTTCTAATTGTCTTCATTTTAAAAACTCTCTGATAAAATTTAATGTAATGGTCTAAAATAAAATGCATTTAGTCATTACAGTTCTTTATTAAACTTTTCAAATATTTAAAAGTATCAACCTGTTCTATAACCTCTTATCCAGTATTTTCTCTTAATGATTTCATCTTATTACGTATTTTAATAATTTTAGTTTTAGTTACTTTTATTTTCAACCAAAACATTTTACAAATTCTGTGAATCCTATATAAATTTTTTAGAGCTAATCTTCGCTATCTAACAAGCACTGTGTATCCACATATTTGAAACAGTAAGCGACAAAACATTTAATACCTCATCTATACATGTATTAATAATATAACAGGAGATAAGCCATATTCCTGGTTCCGTCTATCTGTTCCATAAGTAGACTTTTCTATCTTAGGAATATTTTTTGACACAAATATGCATTTGTTTTTTTTTTTTTTAAATTCATTCTAATCTGTAGATACTCTTTTTATTTCCTAAAAATATTAAACTATGTAATCTAACTTATTCT
Source organism: Epiperipatus broadwayi (assembly GCA_028023455.1). NCBI lineage: Eukaryota > Metazoa > Onychophora > Udeonychophora > Euonychophora > Peripatidae > Epiperipatus > Epiperipatus broadwayi. The sequence continues at coordinate 6,335,830 of JAQFVV010012401.1, forward strand.
ATCAAATATCTTTTCAAGTTCAATGAAACAAATATCTCAACAATAGCTCTCAATATTTCAAATTCCTCTTAAATCCTTTTCCTTTTTTAAATTACAAGTTCCAATTAGAAACAAACATTTCATTATTTCAAAACTATCAATATTAATTTAATTGCTTGTGAAATAAGATTACTGTTCTAAAATCTTTACATTTTACTGCACTATCTTTTCTTCACTGGAATTAGAGACATTCTTCTGAATCACGGATTATATCGCAAATATCAACTATTTCTTTTTTTCCCTTCCAATGTCTAATAATTTGATTGCAATCTTTCATTTTTTACAATTTCTTTTTTCATTAGTGTGCAATATGTTCAATTAAATGAAAGGTTATCGCCTCTTCTTTTCATATCTCTTCGATGAGATCAAATTTCCTCTACTAATAAATTATCTTTCCATCTTTAATTGTTGATTTTTTTCTTTGAATCTGCTTTTATTACGCTATATATTGAATCAAACTTACTTTTCTTTGCAACCATCTCCCTACATGCTCCTTCTAACAAACGTTTCGTACTTTATTTGTTTGATTACTTAATTAATTGTTAAGCCTTCTGTTTATTTTTATTTTTAATTCATTTTTTCCATTGTCTTTATTTTATCATTTTATTCATCATCACAAAACTTTTTGTGCTTTCTTTCTTTTTTCATATCTTAAGTTCCTGCATAATGTGTGTTTCATCCATGATATAATTACTATATTTGTAAATATCTTATAAGCCTTCTATGTATATTTTTATTTTTGAAAAATATTCATTTTCTCCCATTGTTTTCACGTTACCATTTTATTCATCATCGCAAAACTTTTTTTTTTTTTTGCTTTCTTACTTTTTCCATAATTTAAGTAAATGCATATGTGTGTGTTTCATCTATGATATAATTATTGTATTTGTAAATGTCATATATATTTCTCGGTATGTGTGTATATCTATATATACAGGGCTGCCAAGATGATTATTAAATGCTGGAATGAGACTAATATGGTTCCCCTCACCTGCTCATTGATGCATACATCAATAATATCATAACTGTACATTTATTAATTAGATTTGAACATATTTACAAATGTAGAGGACAAGTACTTTTGTAAAAAATAATGAAAACAATAATACACATTAGTATATAAGCAATGAATTTAATACTAGATTGATTACAACTTCATAACAGTTATTATAATTGAAATGTAATGGTATTTCTACTAAACAAAGGCGCTTTCCTAACCTTTTTCCTGGCAAAATTTATGAATCACATCATCAAAATCAATAGTTTTCACAAGAACAGACTCAATACTGAGTCTTTAACAAATCTACTCATCACCCCTGTGACATAATCAATCTTAGGTTGATCAGCTTTAGTTTGCTGAATAAGCACTCTGCAGAGGTTATAGTGGCTGGAATTGTTAATAAAATTCAGAGGCAGACACATTCAGAAAGAATTCTTGCAGTTTGTATCATTTCAAGCAATTCAAGAACTCTAATGGACTTGGCCCTCTCCAAAATTTGCTTGATGATCAGATAGCAAATGACTTATCTCAATTATAAAATCACTGATATCAGTGGGATATTGATCTGCCAGTATTTTTTACTTTTCTTTCTGTTCATCTTAAAGAAATGATAGGTACTTCCAAGGGAAGCTGAACTTCTCAGAAATGTTTACTGTGGCATTGAAATAAACAGTCAGTCCACTAATGACATTATTCAATATTACATAGAAGACAGGCTTTCTGAAGTATGCTTTCCAGAGGGAATTCATCCATTGTCATCTTGTTTTGACAAATCTGCTTTTTCTGTAGTATTTTCATTATGGAACCTCTTTCTTTTGTATTTTGCTGCACCCTGAGTTCCAGAGAGTTTTACTTCTCTGCACAAATTAGAAGCAACATGCTTAGCTTTGCTTCATATATTTTCCAGCTGTTCCAAAGATTTGTCAGTTCTGAAATCAAGCCATTTAAGTTGGACCCTTAAACATCCAGCATTGCATTTCTGCCTGAATAACCTTGTTACAGATATCAACTGAAACTGATATCCTTTACTATACAACAGATATCACATGAATGAAGTATGTAGCATAAGACAAAGCTCCATTAATCTCCATTCATGTTTTAGCAGTTAGGATCAATTCCAAAAGGTTGTCTAATGCTAATTGATGGCTGGAAAGTGGATTACAAAGCACTTTATACTTTCAACATGATCTGACTATTGTGTGTTAAATATGCCAGCCAATACACTACTGCAAGTTTTCCCATTGCTGTGAACTAGAACTAAACAAATTGTAAACAGTTTGTACAGTTCCAAAGTATGTTATGGCTTCAGAATGCATTCTGTAGCATCATTTCCACACAAATTAAGTGTGTGGCTTCTACATGGTGAAAATAGTTTCACATTGCTTGTGCACCTTCATATTTCCTTCCATATTGGCTACATTGCATGACAATCAAAATGGGTATATTGAAGCAGTCAATCTTAGCTTAATATTGAGCTTCATGTTCCACCTACTAACCTGTGTTCAAACCCTATATCCCATCCTGATCCTTTTGTCATGTATATATATTTTATGTATACATTTGAGATGCGTACCTAAATTATAAAATTTTAACTTTTAAATTAACATTTTTATTATTAATTTTATGATTATTAATTCTTTTTATTAAAATATATAGGTGTGGCTCAAATATATATATATATATGTGTGTGTTATATTTAAATATCTAATACAGAATTAAAAGCACAAACTTTCAAAATGCACAAATAACAAATTATTAATTTATTAATATGTTTAGCTGAAATATTCTATAGTTTAAATAAAATATAATAAAAACTTTTTAATTCTAAAAATAATGAGGAGAGTTTTTAATCTGAAAAATAAAAATTACAAACAGATCCTTAGGGCAAAACGACCATTAACAAGATGATTACGAAATAGATAAGAATAGAAACAAAAGGCTTGTTTTTCCCACCCAAAGACATAGACACAGACCTCAGTGGAAAAATCCAAGTAGCCACAAACCCAAAATCTACTACAAACTCAATGAACCAATGAAATACCGATATGGAATATGTTTGATGGATCTGTGCATTCCAGAGATAAGATGCCTGAGGACTATAAAAAGAAAATCAAAAAGAAAATTATTAATTAGAGAATTAGAATTTTGAATTCATTTTGTTGTTGCTGAAAAGTTAAAATAAATATTGTCACTGTTACCAAAAATGTAATCTATTTAATCGCGCTCCCTTCGATGCGGTCGGCCGAAGGCAGCTTTCATCTCCATGGATCCCATCTTCAGAAATCTTCATAAATTGTCATAAGTCTTCATAGATCTTCATCATGAAGGGACAAGCTTGGACAAAGGAAAGTATAATTTATAAATAATTGAAATATGAAATATAAACTCTTAAATTTAAAATCTTAGAACTTTATTTGTTTCTAAAAATGAACTATAAACTTTCTTTCCTGAACAAACCTGAACTTTATCTTTTATAAACTTTGCCATTTTAAACTCTGATCAAAAGTTAACGTAATCTCTTAAAATATATATTGTTTTTTTTTATTCATGTTTAATAAGATCTGTTTGTAATGGGGCAGGGGTTTGCTATTGCAAACGAATTTAAAGATGAAAATACTTATCGTTGTTTGTGCATTATTAAATTTTAAAAATAGGTTAAAAATAGTATTTGTGAAAAAAAAAAAAGTTAAATATAATGTGTCATTTTAAAATGATTTAAAACCGTAAACTAAAGATTTTTTTTTTAGAAATAAATTAATAAAATGATTTAAATGTTAGTTGAGTGTAGGTGGCTGCTAGACTCGTTTAAATATGTTAGTTTAAAAAGGGTTTTGATTTCTGACTATTTGTTTCATAGTTGTGTCAATGCTGGTGGAGAGATATATGGACATTTATATCAATGTAATGTGAAGTGTGTTAGCACCTAGGGCATCAAGTCCAACTGAATGCATGACACCAAAGAGGTAGTCATATTGTTGAAATGGATGCAGACATATTTCCTGCGCCATTGACCCATTCCAGCTCTATGGATTGAGAAGATAAGTCGGCAAGATAGGACCGCTCTCCCATCCATATGTAGCATTTTCTCTTTATATTACATGCATGATTCCTTCACCAGATAGAAGTACATTCCTATACTGGTTGAAGCTCATGTTTTCTCCAATAATATCATGCTGTTCAGATGTACATCCCTGTTGTTGTGATTCTATGCTAACATGTTCACATTGCATTTGTTGCTGATATATATCTGGAAGTGAGTGTTGGTGTGGCTGCAGACTTTTAGCCTGGAATCAAATGTTTGAAGATCTTTTAAATGTGTCATCTGGGTAGCTCATCTATACTCAACATTTTTAAGATTAAAAATAAAAGTTAAAACAAATAAAAATAATAGTAAAAATAATGAAACAAACGAATTTTTTTTATATAATTATTTTTTAAGTTTTGTGTGTCATCACTTATATATATGCATGAATAAAATCTTTTTGTGTTATTAATACTGACAGTGATTGTTTTTATTATTATTTATTAAAAGAAATATATTTAATAAATGTTTTAAAACTCTGCTACTCCATGAGCTAGTGGTAAGGACTGGCGGTCATGATCTTAACTGTGTATCTGCCTACTCTATAAATTTTCTAGGTTCAAATGGCGTAGTGGTTCCCTGTATGGCAGATTATGGTAAGACTGGATAATTTCACTTAAAATTCCCGACCATTATAAATATTCATGTTTAATAAGATCTGTTTGCAATGGGGCAGGTGTTTGCTATTGCAAACGAATTTAAAGATGAAAATATCACCGAACTTATATTAAAAAAATGATAAAAAAAGACTTTAGTTAGAGTTAATACTAAATGGCAATAATAATGCATTAAAGTTCTTTTTTTTGTGAGCGTATTTTTAAATTACTAAATCATTCCTTTTCTTTTTTAAATATAAAAATTATTTGACAATCGTATTTATAGCTGACAGTCACATCTTATCCTAACTTATTCCTACTATATCTATTCTGATATTCAGGGTGTCATTCGCACTATTTCCTAAACTATTTTATTTGTATCAGGGTATTCGTGGTTAATGAATATCATGCCCCACATTGGGTGCCATTTATAATGGTCAGGAATATAAGTGAAATTATCCAGTCTTACCATAATCTGCCATACAGGCATCACTAGGCCATTTGAACCTAGAAAATTTATAGAGTAGGCAGATACACGCTGGTAAGATCATGACCGCCAGCCCTTGCCACTAGCTCATGGAGTAGCAGAGTTTTAAAACATTTATTAAATATAGTTCTTTTAATAAATAATAATAAAAGCAATCACTGTCAGTATTAATAACACAAAAAGATTTTATTCACGCATATATATAAGTGACAACACACAAAACTTGAAAAATAATTATATAAAAAAAATTTGTTTGTTTCATTATTATTTACTATTATTTTTATTTGTTTTAACTTATTTTTAATCTTAGAAATGTTGAGTATAGATGAAAAATCTTCAAACATTTGATTCCAGATTAAAAGTCCGCAGCCACACCAACGCTCACTTCAAGATATATATCTGCAACAAATGCAATGTGGACATGTTAGCATAGAATCACGCTGACAGGAATGTGCATCTGAACAGCATAATATTATTGGAGAAAACATGAGCTTTAACCAGTATACGAATGTACTTCTATCTGGTGAAGAAATCATGCATGTAATATAAAGAGAAAATGCTACATATGGATGGGAGAGCGGTCCTATCCTGCCGACTTATCTTCTCAATCCATAGAGCTGGAATGGGTCAATGGTGCAGGAAATACATCTGCATCCACTTCAACAATATGACTACCTCTTTGGAGTCATGCATTCAGTTGGACTCGTCATCCTAGATGCTAACACACTTCACATTACATTGATATAAATGTCCATATATCTCTCCACCAGCATTGACACAACTACGAAACAAATAGTCTGAAATCAAAACCCTTTTTAAACTAACATATTTAAATGAGTCTAGCAGCCATCTACACTCAACTAACATTTAAATCATTTTATTAATTTATTTCTAAAAAAAAAAATCTTTAGTTTATGGTTTTAAATCATTTTAAAATGACACATTATATTTAACTTATTTTTTTTCACAAATACTATTTTTAACCTATTATTAAAATTTAATAATGCACAAACAACGATAAGTATTTTCATCTTTAAATTCGTTTGCAATAGCAAACCCCTGCCCCATTACAAACAGATCTTATTAAACATGAATAAAAAAAAACAATATATATTTTAAGAGATTACGTTAACTTTTGATCAGAGTTTAAAATGGCAAAGTTTATAAAAGATAAAGTTCAGGTTTGTTCAGGAAAGAAAGTTTATAGTTCATTTTTAGAAACAAATAAAGTTCAAAGTTTTTAAATTTAAGATTTTATATTTCATATTTCAATTATTTATAAATTAAACTTTCCTTTGTCTGAGCTTGTTTCTTCGTGATGAAGATCTATGAAGACTTATGATGATTTATGAAGATTTCTGAAGACGGGATCTGTGGAGATGAAAGTTGCCTTTGGCCAGCCACACTGAAGGGAGTGTGATTAAACAGATTACATTTTTGGTAACAGTGACAATATTTTTTTTTTCAGCAACAACGAAATGAATTCAAAATTCTAATTCTCTAATTAATAATTTTCTTTTTGATTTTTTTTTATAGTCCTCAGGCACCTTATCTCTAAAATGCACAGATCTATCAAACATATTCCATATCAGTATTTCATTGGTTCATTGAGTTTGTAGTAGATTTTGGGTTTGTGGCTATTTGGATTTTTCCATTGAGGTCTGTGTTTATATCTTTGGGCAGGAAAAACAAGCCTTTTGTTTTTATTCTTATCTATTTCATAATCATCTTGTTAATAGTCATTTTGCCCTAAGGATCTGTTTGTAATTTTTATTTTTCAGATTAAAAACTCTCATTATTTTTAGAATTAAAAGGTTTTTATTATATTTTATTTAAACTATAAAATATTTCAATCAAACATATTAATAAATTAATAATTTGTTATTTGTGCATTTTGAAAGTTTGTGCTTTTAATTCTGTATTAGATATTTAAATGTAATGCATATATATATATATATATCCTGTTACAATTTATAGGAGCAAAATACTAACAAAATATTGATTTTTTGTAAATATTTTATTATATGTCATTTTTAAACTTTTTCCTTTTAAAGTACTTTTTTTTTTATTAAAATGTATGTAAAAACCAAGATGGAAGATGCTACCGTTAATTGTCTAAAAATAATTAAAGAGTTGGAAACACTATTGTTTTAATCTGGGGAAGGTATTTTAATTAAAGTTTTTACTTAAAATGGGGATTAAGATTAAAGATTTTCTTTTATAAACATTTTGTCAAATCTGTTTCTAATCCGGAAATAGATTTGAATTTATTCTTGGACATTATCTTACTGTTGCATCTTCAAAAACAATTGATAAAGAAAAAGTAAGAATTTTAAGATCTGAGATTAGATTGTAAAGCCAAAACTAAATGATTAAAAGCATTCCAAAACACCTGGGCAGAGTATAAAATGACCGAATTTTGAGTCACAGGATAGATTAGCTACTCTAGTGAGAACTGATTGTTAACATGGCTGTGAAACTAAAAAATGATGTAGTGTAAATCCACCACTCTTCTTGGCCCTGTTGGGTCATCATCTTCCACAGCCATATCATTCTGCTGCCCAAGAGTGAAGTAAAAGCTTGACCTAAGAAGTTTAATGCTAATAGAAGCTTGCTGCCACCGAAGAACTTGCATTTCAATTGCCGTGCATGTGCTGTACTTTAAATTGGACTTTAAAAATTGCATGGTAACTTTTCAAGCCATCATCTCAAACTAAATTTAGCCTAACTCATCTATCAAGATTTCTTCTAATGTGTTATTTAACTTTAACTTTTTTTAAATATGTAAATATAATTTGCTCTTAAGTAATTTCTATAAATTTAATTCTCTCTCATATGCTCTTAACTTTCCTTAACTTTGGTATAGTCATTTATTTCTATGTATTTATTATTTAATTTATATATCTTCTTGCTTATTATTAATATGCCAATTTCCCAAAATCTGGTGAACGTAATTTCTAAAACCCATTTTGTCTTTCAATTAAATCTCCATTAATTAAGGTTTTAACGTTCCCTCAAAATATATTATATGATATCTGTTCGCCAGATTATTTTACAAGCCAACATTTTATTTATGTTTTAATCTAAAATATATATTTATATATATTTGTTTAACTCTGGATTTTCTACCCAAGATGAATCCAGAATTCAAGCTAATTAACACTTTGAAACCTTGCTTATTTTACAAATGTTATTCAATTCTGAAAGGTAACCGATTATTTGTTTTCTATATAACTGCTAGTCTTTCTTATTTACTCTTAAAATATCAAATACAGCATTGAAATATTCCAGTTATTATAAAATTAATGAAGGTGGGATTGATTTATTTTAAATAGTTGAAAAGGAGGGGGTCAAATCTTAGCGTATATTTTATTAAGTTGAAATCTAAATCTTAATGTTTCTTTTGTTAAATAAAATATTCACGTATATTTTAGTAAATGAAATCTAAATCTCTCTATATATATTATAACTGCATAGCGTATTATTTGTCTAAATTATAGTACTCAAACAAGGATCATTTATTTTAAAGCAGTAAAATTTATTCAATGTCGTTAGTGACATTTATCATTACTGCGTTACTGACATTTGCTATCTTCGTATATAGATATATTACATGCTTCTAGTCTTCTAATCTGGGGTTGTAACAAGTTCAAACTTATAGATTTCTTTTCATATCTTGTTCCGTAGATTGTTGAGCTATCCAGAAACCACATTTATTTAATATAAAAATGCCTCTGGCGGTGATTCCCGTAAGTTTGGCACACGCTATGCATATTCACTTCTTTGTAGATAAAAGACCTCTCATGTCAGTTATACCAGCAAAAGTCTGGGCCATGCCATGCCTATCCACTTTTCTCTAAGCACTACCCAAGAAAGGGGGGCTTAGACTTCGTTCTCGTCCAGAAGCACAATTGTTTTGTCTTAGTTATTTTGGCTATTATGTCAGTACCACCCAAACTTCATATTATTATTATTTCTTTTGCTTATGACCTAGTTTTAGTGCTGTAATAATACTGAAATTGCGCTCTGCTTAAAAATATATATAAATGCCAATTATTTCTAGTTTTATTAATTAAATTTATTTCAATCTTATACAATCCCACCATCGTAACTTATTTCTGTATTTAAGAATACATATTTGCCTTGGGAAAAATAAAGCGTTCTTCTTACCACCGCTAGAAATTTCATTAAATATTTTGTCATATAATCAAATGTCATTTTCAAATATGTTTTCAAATGTATTTTATTTATTTTCACGACCTCAGTGGCATGAAAATAGTTTGTATTATATCTGTAGTGAATCTCAGAACACTCCCCAAAGTAATAATGATAGTCATCATGTTTCAGAACTGTAAATCAAAGCGTTAATGGTAATACTATGTAATTCTTTCTAATAGTTGATTGGCATCTTAATATTGGACCCACCAAAGATGTGTGTTTATTTATAATATATTAAGTAGCTAATAAAGAGCATATGAGAAATAATAGCGTGAACGACACTATGTAATCATCTACCGCTTGCTCATTTACGCACATACTAATGTTTGCAATTAATTTATAAATGTATGTAAACAATTTGTCATTATATTAAACTATATTTTATTGTCTAACTTGTCTGAGTAGTTCGAATTCCTCTTTTCTCCACCTCCAAAAGTACAGCCATGCTTATATATTTTAGTTTAGTCATAGTAATAGATGTCTCATTGTCTTCTCACACTTTGCTAGTGGATTGGATTAAAATTAATTCTCATGTGCCATCACTATTATGTTATCCATTAGGTGTTTGATCTGGGGCTTAGAGAGTTGGTTTGAATTCAGGCTGGTCCTTGACCTAAATCTCGGGCTTGACTGGGTTTGAAGTACATTTTGTGAGTTCCAGCTCATGTTAGATGGATAAACATGTTTTGACCGGTACAATGTTGTGTTCTTGTAATGTTTCTACTATCATCTTTTCTATATCATATCCTGTTTTATGGCTTGTGCCAACAGACTGTAAAAATCTTTCTACAATTTCATGCTGTTTTTCATATGGTATTACATAATGCAAAAGAAATGTTGTTTGTTCAATATGGGATGAATGTGGCATGGAATCAACAACAGCTAAGAACTTTGCAGTTTTCATGTCCTCCAACATGTATTGTATTACAAGTGAGAAAGATTCAGCAGTTAACTCATTTTGGGAGTCAGCACTGAGATAATTCACTTGAAGTCATTCTTCCCTTTTTTTGTGACTTTTTAACTTGCAATACATATTCTTTTAGAATTGGATCCTAATGAGACAACTCTATAATTCCCAAAAAATTTCCATTGTCTTTTTCTTCAATGCTCTGGGAATTGCCACATAAAGCAAGTCTCATTCACCAAGAAATAGTACAACACTCATGATTTGTTTCACAATGTTGTACCACTTGACAGATTCAATGGATGCCTCCAATAGACTGCCAATGCTTTTTCCAGTTGACAAGCATCTTTCTAGTTCTCGTCAAGCCAGATAGAAATCTCTATGACTATTGCTTCTCTCATGTTCCAGGATGAAAATACATAATTTTTGCCACTTTTTAGTTGCTGTCCATTTTTTTGTTGATGCAAGAAAAGAATTAGACACTGAGTTAATGCTGCAATAAATCTTGTTCCAAAATAATTGATAATGAAAGCAAAATAATGATTGTTTAACTTCACTCCAACAAGCCAATCTCAGTTATGTTTTTCACTGTTTACACTTTGAAATGTTAGAATACTTTCAAGAAAAACTTGGTTATCTATATCTTTAGGAAATATTTTAGGAAAACCAGTATGGCCTTTAATAACATAGTTTTCCATATCCAGTTGAAAAGACACTTCTATTATAAAAAGCCCAATATCAATTCCAGTATACTCTTGTCTTCACTATGTCTGTCATGACAGAGAAGTACTCTCATCACTAACTAAATTATTTCTCTAAATCTTTAAATTGAGGAATTTACTTGATCTGATATTTTTTGAAAAATCAACTGACCTGATGAGATTCTGACCTTTGTTTCAGCTCTACATTTGTCTCACATTGTTCTGAATTTAAAGTTTCATTTTAGTTAGTTTCACTTGCTTTGCATTTAATGCCAAATTGAAAAAGCATTTGTCATCCCTTTTTATTAATCTCATCATGTTTCTGTTTTTCTTTATGTTTATGAGCTCCAGATTTTTGAGATAACATTTCATAACCATTCATAAACTGAAATGAAATATAAAAATATATATTCATAAACGAAATGAAACTAAACTTGCAAACTTAAATAAATAAGTAATGAAATTAAAATTCAATTCACTGAGTGTTCAGATTAATAAAGGTTATGCCAAACAAAGCTGCAAGATGGTTTTGCTATATACATAAAGTATAGAGTATTAAGTATATATTCAATATGGTTTTTCTTTTTAAAAATTTGGTTTTGTAAAAAATTTTCCCCTTTATGGGCACTCTTTGAGTTCCATGGGCCCTGGAACAATGTATCGGCTGCATCCCCTTTCCTCAGGCCTGTATATATATTCACATTAAACAATCAAGATTAATTAAAGGTAATTCAAAGTGTTGCCTTGTAGCACAATATAGTTCAAACCAATTTAAAATAATAATTGGCAAGACAACCAATTTTTAAAAAAATAATATATTTATATTGTCTAATCAGTTTTCCTTCCGTTTAAGTAATTTTTCGAGATGTAAAAAGATGTTTTTCTTCTTATCTGACCAATTCATTAATTTATAGCATCTTCTTCCCGTGATTGCTTTTTAAATTATACTCAATTCATAAACTTATTTGTAATTTTTATTTTTCCAATATATCCTTTATCCTCCCCCCCTCCATTTTTTAATTGTCCTTTTATTACAAATTAATTACCGCATATACATAACTCTGTATATTTAACATATATATATAGCATAACTACACAACACATATAATAAACGCACATAAATATTGTTTTTATTTAAAATTGTTTATTCTAAATGTAAATGGTTATTAATAATGCAAATATATATATACTGTATATCACGTATCCCTTAAATTTAGTTATGGATATTAATTTTAAGGTTTATATATAATGAAAGGAATCTTTATGTGTGTTTATTAAATGTGTTATGCAATTATGCTGTTTTTACAGTATTGTGAATATGTGGTAATTAATATGTAATAAGAAATAAATTAACGAAAAAAGTAAGGGGCAAAGGATGTATTGGGAAGATGAAATTTACAAATAAATTATTTCTTGTGTATAATTAGAAAAATGACCATAAAAGGGAAATGTTATAGATTAATTGATGAAAACAGAGAGAAGTTATCTTACTTTTACATTTTGAAAAGTTTCCTAAATTAATAATGAACATTTATCTATTAATTAAATAAGCTAGTTATCTTTTGTCAGTTTTTATTTTAAACTGATTTGAAACATATACAGTATATCCAAAATAATAAGAATATGTTTCTATATCCATAATTTACTTATAAACAGATTCTACTATTCATATAAGATTTTTTTCTTAGATAAGAATCTTTGGGTTTTGACATAGATTCCCATTCAACATTGATCACTTTAGATCACTTTTATGTGGAATAGTAAGGCAAAATGAAAGATGAAATAGTTGATTTGAAAAGGTAGCATAAACTTAAAGGCATGATTATTAAAATTTCAAATGGAATGATTTATTACAAATAAAAATGATAGAATAGCATGGTTATATGCCAGATAGCATAGCAAAATTAATTATCCAATGAAACTTTATCCAGTGCTAGTATTAAGGTTTGTGATTCAAGATGATTTCATTGGTATGAGGAAATATAGAAGTTTTTATATAGTCATATTGAATGATTTTTAATGTACAAAACATTTTAAAATTGCTGTTTGAGATTTTAATGATAGAATGAAAAAGATTTCAAAGATGAAAATATGGTACTGTGGTAAATTTAAATATGGAAACAGAAATAAGAAGGACTATAAATTTGTAAAAAAAAAAAGTATATTTATGATTTTTTTTTTATGAACAAAATCTCCTACAAAGAAATGGAAAAGCAGAAAATATGTATTTTAATTTTGTAGTTAATAGATTCAATACAGGGAGTGACATAATTAGTGATATATGAGATATTCTAATTCAAAATTAGAGATACAAAACCTATTAAGAAAGGTGATATCAACTATTGACATTTTGAACTATAAGAAATGTACATGTGATTTTAAACTAGGTTTTACAAATCATTTTTAAAAAAAGTTTTGAAAGTAGTTTAGACCTATTTAAGCATGAAGATAATAGAAAATTTACTAAAAACAACTAAATAGATAGCAGAAATTAAAAAACAAAACAAAACAGTAATTCAATAATAATTTTTTTTAGCAAGGCAACACATTGTGTATATATAAAAAAGAAGAAATATGAAATTAATGTGACCTTTTAAAAAAATTGAATACATGGAATTCTAAAAATTGGTACAGGAAATAGTTAGCATCCAATATTAATCAGTAAATAAGCATTCAATGTTATTAAGGTAAAATATAGAAAGAATATATAAAATCCCTCAAAACTGGCCTAGAGAATAACATCTAGTCTTGACTTAACATCTAGTCTTGACTTAATATCTAGTCTTGACTTTCTGTGGGATATTTGAACCTGTTACTTTGCATAAACACGTATATACAAACATCCATATTTCTATAATAAAGACATTTCATTTCAAAAGTGTTTTTATCTTGTAATTAAGTCAATAATTTTTTGCATTAAATGGTTATTAAATGATTTATTTTCATAAAAATAATTTGCTGTTATTTAACTCATTTTTAGTCACGAAATCTATCCACCTCAAGCGACAATTATTCTGACAAATCACCTGGTGTAAATATAGATATCAACAGTTATGAAGTGAGATATCGTAAGCGATCTCACAGAGTGAAGCTGCAAAGAAGATGTTCTATCAATGGACATTTTTACAACAAAGAGGTTAGATTAACATGTCTGTTTGTTTTTAATTAAACAATACAATTGTTTTATTATATTATATTTCAATCAAAACATTTTTATATCCAAATATTAAAGTAATAAAAAAGAATATATATATATATATATAAAGCAACACATACGCACACAAACATTATTATTTGTCTAACATTAACTTCTATACTCTTTTTTTTTTAAAAAAAAAAAAATTTAGACAAGGATGAATCTACTTTTCAAAGAATAATGAGTATTTTAGGAAAGCTTAAGATTGAGTGATAGATTAAAATTACAAAAATATGTACAATATTTATTTATTTGCTGTTGATAGTAATTAGATCTTTTTTCATTTATATTGAAAGTAACATATCCTATTAAATGATATAATAATGACGATATTTTGAACATATAGAGGATATATTTTGATTATCTTGTGAATAATTGATATATTTTAAAATAATCATAAAAATGGAAAATATACATATTCTGATGGCATTACAATAGAAATTTTATAATATGATGATAATGTGCTAATCTTAAAACTATTGAAATTTTTTAACAATATGCACTTCTATTGTATTGTGATTTTGATGTTAAGGATGCTTCTATTGGTTTTATGTATAAAAATAAAGAACAAGAAAGGGATAGGTTATTATAATGGAATATCATTTTTATTCTCTACATCCAACATTTTATTGAATATATTATTTTCAGTCATATATGAATTATTACCAGGGACTCAATATTGTTTTAGAGAATCTAGGAGCAATATAAATATTAGTTTTATTGTTAGGTAAATATAATAAAGAAGCTATGCACAAAGTTGTGATTTATGTAATGCTTTTATTAATTTGATTTTATTGAAAGGAGTTTGTAGTAAAGTTTGAAAATATGTTGTACAACTTCTACATTATAATAGGAGAAAATAATAATAGTTCCAACACAATTAAAATAAAACAACTATATCAATTATAATATTTTTCAAATATCGTATGAAGATTATAGATCAATTGGCATAATGGGTTTGTTGTTATTGAATCCATTATTTACAAAGTTACATCTGTTTTGGATTGGCCATATAAAGTAAATAAAGAGTAACTGACTTTCTAAAAAAAAAAATTATTTTATGGAGAACTTGAGCAGGGTTTTCATGATAGTGACAGAACCTATTTATGTTATGAAGATTATCTCAAAAATTCTCTAAAAAGATGCAATATTGATTGCTTTGATTAGAAAAAAAATGTCTAATGATAAAATATAATGGTGAGCTACAATTAATAATGTTGCTGATGTCTTTTAAAAGGTAAATTTGACTATAGAAGAAATTAAAAGACAGCATTGCATGATGTCAAATAAACAGACTGAAAAGCATGTGATTTACATAGACATATTCGTGTTTCCCAAATGATTTGTATAATTATAACAAATTTCATCTTTCATTTTTTGTTTTTTCCCTCTCTCTCTTTCTGAGTTAGAGTAATCATAGTTGTTTAGGATTGGCTATGCTAATCTTGAACTAAAAATGCATTAAGATTTAACTAAATTGTAAGTAGATCTTCATATTTCCATTGAATAATTCTCATTGACATGATTTTATTTTAGGATTAATAATAAGGTATTAATGTCTTGAGCTTTGAAAGTTGTAGATTTATATAGAGATTTATAAGTTTGTTTGTCTTCATAATAAAGTGGTTTCTTTCTCTTTTATAATCTAAAACTGAGTGCACTTTCGGTGAAGTTCACTATAATTATAGCTCTCTTAAATTAACTGATATTTTTTTTAATAAGTGCACTATATAGTGAATTTCTAAAAGAGCTGAGAAAATGCTATGTGGATTTCTTAACAAACAAATTTTTTTTACAATAAGGATGTGAATGTCAGTTGAATTTAATAAGATTGAAAAATCTATAATTAATGCCTTTTATTATCTGGCTAACATCAGTTTTCCGAGAGAAAAACAGAGTTTTTTGCAGCAGCCATTTCATTAAAAGATGGTGAAACAGAAATTTATATTGTTCTTAGTAAGGATTTAAATGAAATTATGAACTCATGACTTCCTGTTTAACATATTACTGTAAATAGAAAAGTAAAGCCAGGATCTTCAGACAAACAGCTTAAAAAATTATTTACTATTAAATAGTAAATAGTTATCCATCAGAACTATTCAAATGAATTTTGATGTTATTCAGAGTTATGTTTTTGATGATAGTTTTAATTTATGTCAAATTATTCTGGTAGAAAATGTTATTTTGAATATTCTATAGGAAAAAAATTGAAAACTAGCTATCATTCTCATTAAGAGAGTGATGTCTTTGATGTGGATTTTTCGAGTGATTAACATCTTAATGTTCAAGACAAAACACATTCTTTAAGCACTTTTATAGTTTTCTCAAAATTGTCATTCAGGAATCATAGAAAGAATTATAACTAAAAATTTTCAAATCAAAAGAACAAAATAAAATTTATAATATAGGAAAATTACACACAACCCACCACTCTCCACACTATCTCATAACACTGATACACTTGAACACATATATGCTAAACCAGCAATCATCAATTGGTCCAGATTATCATCTCTACACATATATGCTATAAGTGCTCAGATATATATTAAGATAGCCAATCCTCATACTTTAATGGACAGGTTTCAATCTACTCCACACTCCAACTCTTCAACTGTCAATCCAATTGAAAATCTGATGATGGAATGCTCAAAGGCATGGACAGTTGAAGAGTTGGAGTGTGGAGTAGATTGAAGCCTGTCCATTAAAGTATGAGGATTGGCTATCTTAATATATATCTGAGCACTTAGAGCATATATGTGTAGAGATGATAATCTGGACCAACTGATGATTGCTGGTTTAGCATGAAATACATATATTGGTGATTATTTATCTTTTCAACATATATGTGTTCAAGTGTATCAGTGTTATGAGATAGTGTGGAAAGTGGTGGGTCGTGTGAAAGTCTGTGCTCATATACTCTATATATTACATATATAAACCCAAGTATATAATAAGCCTGTGTGTTTCAGTTATAATATAGGAAAATTAGTAAGTTTATATCAAATTCATTAATATATAGTTCCTCTATCTTCAAACAAGAAGTGAGTAATAATCAAAAGGAACCAACATAGTTACTGTCTAAAACAATGATGTCTAGTAATTTACTAGTATCCACATCATATTTCAATAAAATTCTGAAAATTTTGTTTTGCTGTATCATTAAAATCACACTTATATTGTTAGAGAATAAAAATGTACAACAAAGTATAGATTAATAATGACAGATTTTTTTTTGGAAAAGTGTTTTATGGTCAATTAGAACATTACTTTTATGGGAAAATGTGACAGGCTAAAATACAATAAAAATCTAATTATGCAAGGTGAATTATTTTAGTAAGTTTGTGGAAAAGAAATTATTAAACAGTATTATAAAATATCAAACAAACTAAAGGAACAGTGTGGAATGTATGTGAACATATTTTTGTAGTTCACAAATTACTATTGCTCAATTCATCTTTAATTTTTTATTCTTTATTTGACTTTATCTTTTTATATTTTGCATGAAAAATTAGAATAGCCATAGTATTAATAATATTAAACCATCAAACATCACATGATCACCATTCCTTATGTTTACATAAGCTGTTTTTCACAGAAGCAAAACTCTCCATGCAGTAGCACCACTCAGTGCAAGACAGAGTAATCAATGGATTCAGGAAGTGCATAAAATCCTTATATAGGGCCTATTCACCCAATATCCCCAAACTAGTTTTAGCCTATGGCTTTCATCAGTGAGGATCCTCGAATCTGAGAGCACCGCTAGTGATTTTATGCACAAACCTTCCTGCATCCATTGATTACTCTGCCTTGCACTGTGTGGTGCTACTGTATGGAGAATTTTGCCTCTGTGTATTAATAATATTCCTAATAGAATAGTGTTAAATGATTTAAACTAATAAAAACGAATTATTTTAGGTATCAGTGTAAATATATTTAAGAAAAGTTAAACGTTTCTTTTTTTAACTTTGTGTGAAACTAAAACTGGGATAATTAAAAAATGAGAAAGAACGATTTATATTTTTGCTATGAAAACCATGAATATAAAAATAATGAAATAAAAATGTTATTGGGAATAGTACTGGCCAAGAAATAATATTGACAGATAATGTCTAAAAGAAGAAAAATAGATTGTGTCAAAAGTAGGATAATTGTGAAGAATGTTGAAAAGGGTTTAAACTTTGAAAAAACAATGCATAAGTTATTAACAACAGATAGCATGTAAAAGAATATAACTATGCATATCAGATGATAGGATGTAATGGCATATTTACATATAATTTATGAATGACCATGTGAATAATTTGTGATGTTGTATAAATATTTACTAATTAGTATTGTAATGGGAAAAAGAAAATTAGAGGGTTAGGTTGTTTCATATTAATAAATAATCTGTTGAATACCTACCTAAAAATAAAAAAGGAATTGGTTATTATATACTTACTATAGATTGGTTTTAAATTAAATTTATATAATATAAAAGATAAATGTGTTTAGATTTGTTTTGTCATTACTTAAAAACTACTGACTTGGCAATTTGTCAAGAGCAATTTAAAAAATAAATAAAAGAAAGTGAATGTTGAAGGATAAATTTTTTAATTGATTTCATTTGAAAAAGTTTTCATTGACTAGGAAACTAGAGGCTGTGATTATATATATATTAAATTCTTCATTTGATAATAGTTTCAAATAATTAAGTGTTGGATATTATAATTAAAAGATTAAAAATGTTATAATAACACTTGTTTAATAAATTACATCACATATAGATATTTTTTTATTGTTTTTTATTAGTGCCTTTATCACAATAAAATAGTTTTAGTTTTTCAACTATATTTTAATATTTTTCAAGAAATCTAATTTTCTAAAAATGTAAACATAATTATGAAAATATATGCATATATATATATATATTTATACAAAAGATAGTAATAAATTATTACCACTAAGTATAAAAATAAAAAAATCTTATCTTTTACTCTTTACATTAATTACATTTTAATAAATTTTAAAACAAAACTTCTTTTATACAATGGGATCTGCTGCAATGGATGCTTCTACGATGAACAAATACTGTGTACACTATTTCTCATTAAATTAAGATTTTCACTAAAAACTCAAATACTACAGTGTATGATATTAGCACGTATAAGAAAAATGGTTTCAGAGCCTTTCCATATTGATTACTGCATCAGATATCTTTTTATATTTTATAAGTCTTAGTTACTAAATTAGTTCAATCATCTGTTTATCTTTAGCAGTAAATGTATAGTATTTTTTTATTATTATTCTGCTATATACATACACAGGGATATCCAAAATATAAGCTGAATTTTATAATAAAAAATTGTTTATTTATTTTCAAGTTTTGTAAATTTAATTGCTTTCAAATGACTATCCATTTGAAGCAATACGCTGGTCTAAATGTGTTTTTCATTTTTCAAAGAAGTCTGGAAATACTTACAAAGTGATGCCTTCTAATATCTCTGTCCTTTTCCCCACTATTTCTAAGTCTGCAAAAAAAAAAAAAAGACATTTTTTCATTGGCAAGATTGAGTGAATATGGCTAATAGATAAATTACATCATGATGAATTAAAAAGTGTTTCACACTCAAGTCTTTGAGAAATTATACTCTGTGGGAGTGGAACTTGCATTCTTTTTTTTTATCACAAAACAGAATGTTTACATTTTACCACATTATGTAAATATTTTAGAACTTGCAGAAAAAATACCTAACTATTATGAACTAAATTTGAGAGAAAAATGCCATTTGCATAAAAAAAAACTCATTGTTTTGACTTTTGATTTAATTTGCAATGCCTTTTAGAGATAGATGTAGTAAATTTAATATTTCAATTAAACCCCTCATAAACTTGTGTTTTTATGAAATCAGTTTTCTTGTAATCTATTTCAAGCATTACAGCTTTTTTTCTTGTCATTTTCTGCAAATGAAAACAGAATTTCACATTGTTGAACTTTTCAGTTATTATAAAAAAATTGACAAAAATGCAAAATGCACTTTACAAAATAATTTATTACATGGCACCAGGAATTCACATGGTCATGTAATTTGGTAGATTATTGCAAAAGCTCCCTGCAAGAAGTATGTAAGAGCTGAAGCATATACTACAACAGACACAAAACAGAGAATGATTCCAGTTATTTTGGGGTTCCCCATTGCATACAACAAATTTACATGGCAGTAAGAAAGATATAATTTTCACCTATATAAAACTGTTTATAATTTTTATCAGTATAAATTAGTTAATCCTTTTATTAAAAGTTTGATTATAATTTTTACTGTGAAAAGATTATTATTTTTCAAATTAACATATGAAGAGTATAAAAATTAGAACGAGAAAACATTAAATTAAAAAAAAAAAATTCATGTAACCTGGCAATGAATAAAGAATATTTCTGCACTATGATTAGAGATGACATCACTTTAATTCATCTATATTAAGGAAAATGATTCATGTGCTTAAGATTTTTTTATTGTTTTACTATGAAAAGTTTTATTATAGTTCATTCTAGAGAAAAACTGTTTATGCTTTTCAAATTTACATGTACAATATTAAAGTTAAATCAGTTAATTCTATATAGCTCTGTCATTTATATTTTTATATTGTATTTTTCTTGTTTAGTTGACAATTTTGTTCTGAACTATGTACTTGGAGCAGATTAACTCTAAATACATGTATTTTCATGTATACTGAAAGGAACTGGTACTATAATGAACAAGATTTTGGAATCAATTATAAGCAATTCCAATGTATTTAAAAAACTTTATCAACTTTTTTAATCTCTTATTTATTTAATTTAACCAGTCTATCAATCAGCATTTTCTTATTTATTTAAAAAAATTAGCTTTGGAATAATCTATGGGCAACTTTCTGTAATCATTATTTATTTGGGATCATGATGACAGCAATAATATATATGCATGTTACATACACTGCAAAACAGGCTTTCTAATTTCAAAGAATCACTTAACAAATAAAATATGGTCAAGTGGTGATACTTGATCATTATCATCATCATTTATAATTTGCTATTGTTTATTCATTTGACAATTCTTTTAGTCTAAATAGAATTACATTGTTTTATTTTTGATTAAACTACAACTATTTTTTTTAACTATTTTTTTATCGTTAAAGATTTCAAGTACAACTAACTATTTATGAAACGTTAAAAATAGATTCAGGCTAAATTTAGAAATCAGTGTTTTTTTATAGGATTCTCTGGTTAAGATTTATTATTAAAGTAGTGCTCTCACTTATAGAATAGTTAATTAAAAGTATCAACTTAAATGTCTTTATAAATAACATATCAGCTGCTAATGTATAATTGGGAAGTGAGAATTGGATGAAAATTTAACATTGGCATATACTATAAATATTTGTATGTGCGTATGTATATATATATGAATTTGGAGAGTTTTATCAGTAATATAATTTATTTATTCATTAAAGAGATTCACTATTCACAGCTTATCCATACTAGACAATTTGAAAAAGTATTATTTCATACAATATATGATATTGCAATAATATCTGTAGACTATGTATTTTGTGTCATTCGTGCAATAAGCAATGTTAGAGCAGAGTTTGAGTCCTGTTTATGTTAATGATATTAAAATACAAGTTAATGACTAATGTGAGTTTTAAAATACAAGTTAATGATGTGAAAGTTCAAAATCCAAAGATTTTAATTATTTCTATGAATATATATAATTATGTTAAATTAATTCAGCACTCTATATATCTATTGATCAATAATATACATCTTTTTTTTAATTTACTTTGAGAATTATTTGCTCTTTTAATTTTGCTTCAGATTCTAGTAGTCATTCTTCCTTATTTTTTTCATCATATTCTTTTTTATTCTATATACTCACCTCAAGCGTGGCACTAGAAAAATTTTGCTTCAGATGGCATTTAAAATGTTTTGAAAGTTAATATCTCCAAATTTATTTCTGTCCTAATTTGTCTTCTTGGCTTATTTTTTAAAATAGATTTTCCCTTGATTTCTGAAAAATTATGTCATTCATTCCATTTTTACAAACATTAGTAAATTAGCTTTTTCTAGGATATTTTCATTTTTTTTCTACAGAAAGGCTATGCATGTCTTTTTTTCTTTTTACTTTATAGAAATCAAAGAAAATTTGAAAGAACTCAGCCACAATTATAATGAATATTTCCATCCAAGATCTTTAGTCACAAATTGTCGTCTTACTTTAGTTTTTAATAATAAATGTCTATTTCTTTTTTCATTTATTTCATTTAAGTTAAGGTTTTGGGTGGAGTTTTATTTCTTTCCTATTCTATAAATACTGTTACACCTCCGACTTTCTCGTCCATATGTATGATCTTTCAGATAGTTTTCCCGATGACAGCATTCTTTAAAACATCTGCTTCCTTTTTTGTTTTGTTTAGCTACTTAATTTCTAAAGCTTCTTCATTAATTGCTGGCTTTTGAAAAATTATTCACTGTGATAATGTATATTTGTTGATTTTTTTTTAATAAACTCAATCATATCTCCTCTCTAGAAAAAATTATCCTCCACTACAAATTTAATTTTTGACTTTGTAAACTTTCCAGAAATTGGCTAAAATATATAAATTTAGCAATAAATTTTTTCTATGATATATCTTGAACCAGATTACGTATTTTATATTTCAAAATTGTTTACTAATATGAACCTTTACTTAAAGTTAAATTTTTTTTTTTTTTACTTTCCCAGCTTTTTTCCAAAAGCCAAAATTTTTATTATCTGATGTGGAGCATTTTAATGCATTCTCTATTAGTAAATACTATTAGTAATTCATCTCAATTCTTTTTTTGAATCATTTTTATTATTATTTCTTGATGCTGATTTATATAAATACATACACATAGTATGCTATTCCCATCTTCACTATTGTGAAATCAGTTTCATAATCCTTTCTTAATCCTAAAAATAATTACCCTACATTAATTTATTTTTTCATTATCTTTCCCATATAGTTAATCTTATTTCTCAATGTGCTTTCAAATTCTGCTCAACCTTCCCTACTCTTCTTATATATGAAACTTTTTACTTAGCGATCTTTAATTTCTTCAGTTCTGTAAATACTGTCATATATTTATACTTTATAAGATTTTTTTTTTTTTTTCAAATTAAAAATTGCAATAATAATATACTATAAAGTAGTGATATCATCTTCTCTAGTGCTTATTTTTAGATTTAAATTAACTTTATTAGATTTACTATATACATTGGAGATTATTTACAAGTCTCATTGAAACAAAAGATATTTCAATTAGAAAAGCAATAAGATAGATGTTCATATAATTGAGCAATAATCAATATATATTTAATGCATATTAATTAATATACTCAATAGCCAAGTCACTGGGTTGTTTTTAATGAGGTCAGATTCCATGTAGTTGCAAAAATATCAACTGGTGCATGGGTTTGATCTCTAGTCTTAATGTTTTTTGTTTTTTTTTAGAAAAGTGATTTAATAATAAGAGATAAGGAATTGAAGCTTAGCTAGCATCTTACAAACCAGAGTGTAAAAATAATGATTATAGTAATTCTTATATTGGGAAAAGGACCACTTTGTATGTTTTTTATGAGGTTGTTGATTGTTAGTAAGTTTGAATAAGTGATGTCAGTGATAAGAGTATGATAAGAAAGAAATGAGAAACAATCCATAAGAAAGTATTCTATGTTTCTTCATTTCTATGACAGAGGACACACAATGGATCTATATTTGTGAAGTATCACTTGTATAAGAGAAAATAGTATGTAGGAAAAGCTTTGACATTTATTTTTATTAAGAAGTCCAGATATTTGAATTCCAGGTGCCAATATCTGAACTTTTTTATAATATATTTGTTACTACATAACAAAAAAGATTGACTATTATTTAATATACTATTATTATTTCAATTTGTTATGTTTACTGATAGTTACTTGTATTTGGAAATAGATTATGTGAGAGAGTACTGTGTTTACTTATGAGAATTATTAAGGTTTTGATAAAATCATTGTTAATGGGTGATGGAGTGTCAATAGGTTAACAGGAATAATACTATTAACACTTAGGAAGAAATTAATTACTTTAGTCAATTACTTTAGTCATTTCATTAATGGCTCTCTGAAGATAAAATGTAGAAATGCCATGTAATGAGAGACCATTGAATTTAATATGTTTATGCCTATTTATTATGCTTAGAGCGACTGCTTTTTATTCCAGATTAGTTTAATGATAAGGAAGTATATATATATTTGAATGAAGAAGTAAACTTAGTAATGAATAAGAAATAATTAATTTTAGTAAATATTAAAATATTGATTAGTGATACCTTAGCATATATTGAAAGGTATGCTTTGGATAATGTATTGATGGTGCATTCTACTGAAACAATAAGCTGATTTTGAATAGCAGTTTTCATTGCATTATATGAGAGATGCATTGGGAAAACTAAAAATTTATGAGAAATAGAATTTTACCTGTAAGAATATTCCAAGTAGAAGATTTGTTTTTATTAAAGTGGATTGAAAAATTGTTAGTATAATTATTAAGTACAGTGTCAAGTAAGGAAAGAAGTTATTTTGATGGGGAAAAAAATAACTAAGTCATCCATATAGAATAAGTGATTAACAGTTTGGTTAATTATAGGAATATATATTCCTGGAATTTTGTTTTCTATTTCCAAAAGAAGAGGGGTGATATAAATTGTGAAGAAAATGGAGTTAAAAAGAAAGCTTTGAGGAATAGAATTATGAGGATGAAAACCACAGAGTATTTTTCCATTGAAAGTTATACAAACTTCTTTATTTATAAATATATTTCCAGTATATAGAAGTATGGTATTGGTATATTATATTCCTGAAGTAGTTGTAGTAGTTTAGGTATGTATAGGAACCGAATCAAATGCAGATCTCATATCCAATTGTATGGAAATGGGCCCTTATTTTCTACATTGCCAAACTTTTTTTGCAAATTGAAGTTTTGATAATGATAGGAGATGGAGTGGTTGAATTTTATCTTTAGTAATAGATTCAACTATTTTAATAAGGAATGGAATCATGGATATGGGGTCTAAGATTGTCCAAGGGGGAAAGAATATATTTTTAAGGAAAGGAACCACAGAAATAGAATAAAGTTGTGGAATTATATGGATTTGTCTACTTAAATGATTAATTAAATTGTGAATTATTGGAATTGTGAAGTGTATGAGATGGTTAAGCAGGAATTTGGGTATTGTATGAGATCCTGGATGAATATTATCAGGAGTGGTGTTTAATTTGAGGATAATATGAAATTTAATAATTCCATGATGTTCAACGTAATGTCCGAATAAAAAAAGGGGCAATTTTGGGATAGGAATAAGTTTGAAATTTGGACTTAAAGTGATAGCATATAAAGGGAAGCATATTTTCTCCAGATATCACATTTGAATCTTTCAAGATGGATGATGATATTGTTGGTTTATAACTGAGGGTTTATTGTATATATTCTTTTGACCAATTATAGGGATCTTCCATATATATTTTTGACATTTTAATAGATAGATAATTAGCCAAGATTAGTTGTGTGTGGATGTTTGTAATTTTGTTTAAGAGTTTTGATTAAAAGAATAGATGTTGTTGAAGGGGAAATATTTTTTAGTTGAAGATGTATTGCATTCATTTCTTTTACCAATCTAGTTGGGGGTTTATTTTTTCTAGTATAAAAATTTATGATAGATTTGATGATGTTTATAGATGTGAAGCATGATTCTACAGGATTTAATTCCATAATGTTTAGTTTTTAAAAAATAAATGTAAATTTCTGAAAGAACAGCTTCAGGTGTCATGGATTTTAGAAGTAATATACTAGGGTTGTCAAGTCTGAATATTTGTTAATTTTGCAAGTTTAACTCAATTTTCATTGGCAGTGCTAGATGATCTGAAAAGCTTACAGGTATTAATGTTTGATTGATAAAAAATAAAAGTCAGGAGAGTAAAAAAGAAGATCTATTAGTGTGGAGTGGTTTTTGGTATAGAAAGAGAAGGAGTTTGTGGGAAAGAATCATTCTGTCCTCATGAGTATGGCATTAATCTGATGGAGATATTTCTTCACAAAAGTTGAATATGGCATGTTGAAATCTTCAGTTAAAATTATAGAAGGGGGAATTAGTAGAAATAAGCAGATTTACTGTCTTATTAATCTCAATATTAATTCCATTTTGTTGTAAAGGTATACTGTGATTATGTTTATTGTGAGGAAGTATGATAATGTGTTATTATGCTCATATTGGAATCAAGATATAAAATTTTAAATTGCTTAAATGGAGAATTGAGGTGTATAATCATTCATACTCCACCTGCAGATACATCAGACTGTGATAACTTAAGGAATATTTTGTTTCAGTCAAGAGAGTTATTTTGAGTTGAACTGTATAAGCCAATTGCTGAGGGCAAATAAGCATTGATGTGAGTTAATGCCCCTTACATTAATCTGTGTTATATTTAAATTCATTGAGAATAAGACTGAGTGTTATTTGTTAATTATTAGATTTTATACTCTATTTAAATATTAAAATAATAATTAAATTTATATTTTTTAATTTAATCATATTGACAGTAAGAATAAACCACGGTGACTTAACTATTTTTGCTTGCAATACAGAATAAAAAAGTTTTTGGTTTTTTCCCAATCAATTGTGTTTTCATATTATTTTTAAAAGTCAATTTTGATATTAATTTTGCTATACCATTATAAACAAAGAGTAATTAGCAAAGCTCTTTGTTTATATTTTACAAGTTTAAAAAAAGAAGTGGGGTCATGTGGTATATCACTTTATTTTTTTATTGACCATGCCATTATAATGTTTGGAGTGATTGATTTTGTTACTTGCAAAATGGTATGAGAAATGAAAATGTTTTTTTATGTGACACAAGGGGTTCTAATGTAATACTTGATTTTTTCTTTCTTAATACTTTTTTTTGTATAATTTTTGCAATGGAAGAGGATTGTTCTTGAGATGTGATGGTTTTGTTGATATCTAAGTTTTGTTGAATTTCTATTTCTACTGTAGGATATGTAAGGTTTTCTATTGTTAAATGGGTAAACTTTTTTTTTTTGGTGGTCTATATTAGTGATACAGAATCTTGATTATTATGTGAGTTATTTTTCTCTGAGATTTGTTGTACTGTTTTTAGAATGCTTTTATCCAAAGTTTTTTGTCTTTTATTTTTTTCCTCCCAACTTTAAGAAATTTGTCTTTCTTCATCAGTATCAGACATATTATCACTTAGTGAGTTATCTATTGTGCATTTCATATCTGATTCAGTTATAGACATATATTTTTGAATAACAGGAGTGGTTGAATGATTTTCCATTGGTGTGTTTATTAATGTTATTATTTCAACTGATGTGGAACTGTTTAGGTTATGTCTAATGTGACTATCTTTATTCAATAGTGGAATATCTGCAGATGTTGTGCCTGAGGTTATTGGTAACTCTTCTTTATTGTGACATCTTAAATTCTTTGAGCATTGATGGAGCTTTGTATTTTTGAAACCACACTCCAAATAAATGTGATTCGGGCATTTTTGATGAGATATTCTTGGGATTTGTAAAAGAACATTGTGGAAGAATGCTTTTAAATGTGATAATAAGAGATGAACTATCCATGGAGTGTAGTGTGAGGGTATCATAAGGTTGAATAATTTTATTCAGTATGATGTCAAATATACCAGTATTAGTTAGGACAGGACTGTAGCCCTTTCTTCAAGTAAATATTTAAAATTACTGATTTTTTTATAATTGGCTAGTAAAGATTGTAAATCATGATTAATGAAATTAGTGGGGTAATTTTTGATTTGCCCTCCGAGTTTTTTATTTGTTTGTTTGTATTTATATAACAAATAAATTTGTTATTTAGGAAATCACATGATCACCATCTCTTATGCTAGTACATAACTGTTATTAAACAGGCAAAACTCTCCAACTATTGTATGGGGAGTTTTGCTTGTTTATTTAGGAAATACATATTCTTTTGGAAATTTTGTTTCTGTGTGATATTATTCAGGCTCATATAGTTTCTTTGGTTAAAGAGCTGAGTTTGAAGACATGTAGGTGTCTGAAGATTTGGATCTTTTTCTTAATATCTAAGAATTAGATAAATGCTTGGCTCGAGTTAATATTTTGAATCTTATGTCCTAGCGCCTCACTGATGAGAGCCATAGCTCGAAACCGGTCTGGGGATGGGGACCATCATAGATAAAGGTTTCATATATTTTCTCTTGTAGCATTTATCATAAAAAAAAAAAAATTAAGCTTGTTTAGAGCTAGTAGCAGGCTCTTTATATATTAAACTCTAAAACTATATATTTATAATTAGGATGTGAGCCAAATTTTTATAAAACAACCCTCATAAATGTTTTTCTGCTATATATTTATAAAATTTGTCCATTGGGAATTTCATTAATGTGATATTAATGTCCGTCACCGCTAATATTAATGTTCTATCATTTATGAATTTTTGAAATAATTTTAAAAAGTATTTGTACTGTTGCATTGAATTTCTTATTGACCAATACAAAATTGTCTTTATTAAGATTATCTTCATTAATATTTTGTTCTGGAATGCACAAATTGTCATCTTCAAAATTGTAAATTTCTGAAATGTTTTCTTTTGTAATGATGTTGTTTTTTTTTTTTCAGTTTTGTTTTCATTATGAACACTTACAATATTTGTATAAGAAGTTTCATTGTGTATAAAATTATTGCAATCAGTTTTGATATTAGAGGAATTTGTCTCAAAGTATTTTTTAAAATGTTTTTATTACTATTATTTGCTTTGATTTCCAATGTAAATTTACATTGATAGTAGACATAAGGCTAAAAAATTCTAGCAAAATAATATATTAGATATAAAAAAAACTGTACTTTCAAATTACCTGGTACAGTAATTTTTATTTTTATCTGAGATTATAGTTTTATAAAAATGACAGTTTTTACAACAAACAGGGATGCTATTTTTCTATTAATTAGTAGGATTTATATAGATAGTCACCATATTGACTGGAGCTTGTTTATTTTTAATATTAAGACATTGAATAGTTCCATTAGGTTTATAATATTTCATTTTTGTCTTGTCATGACTTTATCTATTTTATTATATGATAAATTGACTTATTATCAGTCTTAAAAAAAAACACAATTTAAAGAAAAAAAATGTTAGTACTAAATAGTGCATTAATAGTAATTTAAAAGAAAAGCACATTGTGCTTTAATCTGTTTATATATATATCAAAATAAATACACATAGTTTAAATGGATATGCAATTTAAATAGAAATAATGAAAATCTCTTGAATCAATATATAAACAACATTCATATGTCAATAAATGGAAACAATAGAGTGATATTGTATTTTTTGCATTTATTGATATACGAGTATTATTTTATATTTTTCCAAGAGGTTTTGATTATCTCCTTTTAAATATAATTATATGTGTGTGTCTATGTTGACAAATCATTTAAGAAAAAATTATTCAGCTTTAAAGATAGATTATATAAAATTTATATAGATTTAAAAATATAGTAAACATTTGTATGTATGTATGTATGTATGTGTGCGTACGTACGTATGTATGTATGTATGTATGTATGTATGTATGTATGTATGTATGTATGTATGTATGTTTATTTGTCTGTAATTTATTTTTACTCGTGTTTTGAGGCTACTTATTCTTTGCATCATTCTAGTTACAACTCCATTGATGAGTTTGTATATTAGCACTTCTATTACAGCTATATGTATAATTATTCTCTGAGCTTTATTTCATTATTGTTTTCTCTTTATATCACTCTCTTTGTACTGGTATTTAATTGAATATTATAATTTTTTTTTAATAATTCTAATTTGTGATTCTAATTTGTTCATATATCAGTAATATCTTGTATCATTTCATAGATATTAAACATTAAAAAATAAATTAGTCTTACTAGAATTATTTATAAAGGGAATTGGTATATAATATATACAATGCTGCAACTACAATCTAAGTTTTATATTTTTACAGATTATGTATAACTTTATTATCAGAGCATATTTGTTTTGTTTCTAATCATACAGTAATTTATTTTGGGAAAAAATTAATGTCTGACTAAGATATATTTTACATTTATATCTAATTTTATACATATTATTGATAATCCATATACATATATTTTTGTTCCACTTAATTAAACATATTTTAAAACTAAACCAAGAATAATGTTAATTTCAATGAACTTTCATCTTTCATCAGGAAGATTTTACAGTGTACCCATTGTTCTGTAATAGTTTTATGCAAAACAAGAACATATCAGAAAGGCTTAGATTGGCAGATATAAAATAATTGGGGGGGGGGGGGTAATTTTCAAAATGTAAAAGTATTGTAATTGTAATTTTATGATAGTTGATATCCTAAGTGATATATGTTGGATAATAAGTAGTGATAGCAGGGGGAGGGGGTCTTATTTGAAATTATATTCAATAATTAATAATCATTATATAATTTTCCTATTTAATATAAAATTTTGCAGCAATTTTACATTAAATATCTTTATAAAAGCCTTCTCTAAATAATGGCTTTTAATAAAGTAATCACTTTATATATATATAATTTTCTTTATAATTAGTATTGTTATTTAATTTGACTCTTAAATTATATTTAATTAAATACTTTTATTGCATTGTAAAAACTGTAAATATTAGCGATTTCTGCTTCTAAATAATTTTCTGATTATTATTAAATCTATGTTGAAGAGAAGAGACTTATGCTAATTCAAATTTAATAAAAATGTATATTATTAACAAAATTAACTTCTGTAAAGGTTTTTTAATCAATAAAATATTATCTTTTACACTCATATTTTTAATTTAGTTAATTAATTTTGTTCTTTTCAGACTAGTGTGTTTACACCTGCTTATGGCAGTATGACAACAGTAAGAATTACCAGCTTGGTCAACACACCTGAAGTAATTCGATTACTATTAAGAAAATTTAAGGTAAGAAAAATGTTTTTTTTTTAAAAAAAAAAAAAATAAGTATTGTAATTGCAAAATATTAAATAATATTTTAAACTTAAGAATGCTAATAAATAAATTGTTGAAAAAAAAAATGTTTCAATTAAACGTAGTTTAAATAAACATAGACACATGTATATATTAATTAATGGAATAGATTTTATAAATTACCTTATATGGGAATGAACTCATAAGACACTAATTAATTGTATAGATCTAAAACTTTACAGATATGGAAATAAATTCCCAAGATTAATTAATATTATAAACCTTAAAAACTTACCATATATGGAAATAAATTCTTAAGAGAGTAATTAATTGTATAATTAAAAAGCTAAGAGGAATTCCGTTGTATGATAACAAACTCTAAATAATACATAAATTAATTAAACAAACTGATTAATTATAGCCAAAGAATTTACTCCAGAAAAGATAAGAGGAACAAAAGAAGAGATGGATATAAAAAGCTAAAGAAAAAGAACTGTTGGCTCTTTCTGTGGTTGCTGCTACCATCACTGTGTCCACGAGTTGAAGAGCAGTTAGGATCATCATCAGAGGATTTCATTCCCAGGATCTTGGCTCCTGTAGGTCACTAAGTTGATTTAGTCCTTTTAACAGATTGTCTCAGTTTTATTATTATTTTGAAATGCCTCAAGAGACTCACGGAGGGTTGTGTTATAAAGACTATAGATGTTCGTGAAGGTAAAGTGAACAATAGCTTACCTTAACTTTATAATCATTATTTGCTACTCAGTAATTAACCTGTGAATTAAGCTCATTCAAATGCAGACTTTATATTTGTGTTAAAGATCAATATAGTAATTATTTTTCCTAATTGTTAATAAAATATTATTGCTAAATATATATGTGTTGTTATTCTGTCGAGTTTTATTATATATTTGTTTGCTGGTCACCCAGTTATAGTTGGAGTTACAGCAGTAATTATAAAAACTGTAGAATTTCATTCTACACACACACAACACACTAATTTTATTTTAATTACTTTTCATTAATTATCCATGATTCATTCCATGATTTTTTTTAAGTTTGAATTTTATACAAATAGAATTTTTACGTCAGGAATATGTTTACCATTGTCCATGATGCAAAATATTAAAATATCTTTTAATGAATGAAATTCAGTCTTGCAAAAAATATTCTAGAAACATGAAATAAACATCAACTTGGAGGTTTTTACTTAAAAATCATATTGATTTTTTTTATATTATATATTGTTTCATTAGTTAGATATACATATAATAGAGGATTGTCTGTATATATATATATTATAATGGTAGCAATATATAAGTTAGCAGTTAGAGAAAAAATAGAACAGTTAAGTTAAACAATTGAGTCACGAGCGAAAAGAGCTTAAAGATTGAGATAGCAAAATCATATAATGTATAAAGAAAAGAAAAAATGTCTAAATGATCACAAGAAAAGTTGTTGCTAACTTCAAGTTATGAAATGTGATATTGTAAAGTGAAAACTGCACTATGAGAAATTATATAGCAAATTATTTAAAATGCTAATTTATGAATCAGTACATTGAACGGTCAGATTGATCCAGTTAAATTAAGACGATTGAGAATAATAAAAGTATTATAATGCAATAATGATTGAATTTAATATTTATTATGATATGAAGTAAATAAGTCACATCATTTATGTATTTTTAGTAAATATCTCAAACATGATTATTTATAACTAAATATTAATAAAATTAATTTATAGATGAAAAGTTTAATATTATGAAAAGATTTTTTTTTTTTAATAATATTTAAATTTCAAGTTTTAAAAATTCACTTGCTATAAATTTGAAGTTGGAAAATAAGTTGTAGCTTTAAGTTTTTTTTATATCATCATCTAGTAAATAAATCAACATATTTTTTTGAAAATATGTAGTGAAATTGTTGGTTTTAGTTAACACAGTTTTTAACAGGGTGTTAATTGTAGATACAGTATATAAAAATCTAAATACAACACCCATTAGCCAGATAGGCAAAATTGAAATTCAGTCTTTGCTTGCCAATGAAGTTATCTTTCAGTGTTTGTTAAAAAAAAGAGTTTTGTGTTTGAGGACATCACATATATATTATTGATTAATGGAAGTGATTATAAGAAAGAAGCAGCTATCATCAAGTTTGCCAATGAAATAAGTAAAGCCAATGTTGGAAAACTGTAATTTATTATCAATATTTGTAATTGCCATTATGATAAAGTTATTCATCTTATATAATTACAAGTATATATATATATAATAACTATAGAATTGCCAGTTATTATCTGGGAATCTTAGTGGATATAGATTCTAAATATGTCATAACTTTGTTTGCCCTATAAGATGAAATGTCCCTGAGTTAATAGCCTACCTATCTTCAAAAGAGCTCTGGATAAAATGAAATAACTAAAAAATTCAAAAGTGTTAATACAAAACTGATGTCATGACAAAAATTACATCCATATTTAAAGAATAAACTTCTCAGAATTACTAATATTGAAATATAACTATGACAAAAAATCAACTCCTAGAAGAACCTACAAATTTGAACATTTGGTCCTGCAAAGAGGGAAGTTACTTTGAATAATATTAAAAAATATTTTTCAAAATTATATCATGCATGGTGAAAATTAGCATAATACCAAAAGTTATTATGAAACAATAAAATATAGTTAAAAATTATAATTTGATAAAATTTTCACTAATTATTATCTAAAACATTTGCAATAGATAGCAGTAATATAACAATTATTATTTTTTCATTGGGTCCTGTCTATCCATTATCTTTCTATTAATATGGGATTTATATTATCTCTCTTCTTTTGATATTATCTCTCTTCTTTTGCACTTTGAAGTGGAAGATCCAATCAGTAAATTATTTTCTTGAGTGATCCAAACTCTGATAAAATATGGTTTGATATTAATGATTATTAGTATAAATTAACATCCAAGTTTTTGATACATGTGTTAATTAAATTTATTTCCAGTGCTTTTATTACTAATTTACAGAATTCAATAATTGTAACTTTTTTATTAAACCACCAAACATGACATGATCACTATTTTTTATGCTTGATCATAACTGTTATTAAAACAGGCAAAATTCTCCATACAGTAGTGTCATTCAATGCAAGCCAGAGTAATCAATGGATGCGAGAAGGCTTGTGCATAAAATTCCTATCTAGTGCCTACTTATCCAATATCCCCAGATTAGTTTCTGGCTTGTGGCTTAGATTGAAAATATTATTGAGTTTTTAATTTTATTCTCATGGTTTTGTAGTTAAGTATAGATAAAAGGTGGCTGCTAGAGGGTTGCATTAGATCTTAAGATCTAGGTGCAGTGCTCTCAGATCCAAGGCTCCTCACTGACAAAGGCCATAAGCTGGAAACTAGCCTGGGGATATTGGATGATTATGCACTAGATAGGGATTTTATACACAAACCTTCTGGCATCCATTAATTACTCTGGCTTGCACTGAGTGGCACTACTGTATGGAGAGTTTTTGCCTATTTTAATAACTTTTTTATTCTGAACTTACAAGTACATTTAATATTTTACATTTTATTAATCATATATTTTTTAAATAATTATTATTAAAATGTGTGTGTGCACATCCTTTTAAAAATATCATAATTATTTGCTACACTTTATTTCTAGTAAGAAAATATATATCACTTTTTATTTGAACTTACTGCATAGTGAGGTTGACAGTTATTCATGTTTGAGAACAGTTATATTTTTAAAATATTTTATAGTTTATATTCTTTGTTTCTTAAGTCATTATAAGTAGTTATATGAATGAACAGTCATGATTCTTATTTTAAAATGTAATTTTAAAATGTTCTGCTTAGTAAACATCTCATTTAGTATACAAATGTGTGTGTGTTATTAAATTAGAAATATGTTATTTAATATGTAGAGGAGAAAGGAGTCATAAGGAGTCATAGAAATGCAAACAATAGGTTTTAAAATGCTTTTAAGATTTACATAATTGACTCTAGTTTCAGCATGTAAAAATTAAGCTTAAATATCAACGAACTTATATGAAGTGTTGGTATCCCAAAACAAATAGTGGCTAATTATAAAATAGATGAGATTTTGTAACTATTAATTACATATAAATGCTAAATATTTTACTCAAGCTAATATGATTTCAGTTAAATAATTAAATTTATTTAATGCATAATGTTTAAGAAAATTTTATAATATTATGAAATTTAAAATTTTTTGAAACTTATTAACTAGCTATTGTATAGTCTATTATAATAAAAGCATGTTTTCTACCTTTTGTCTAAAGAATGTTATATCTTATTATCATATTTTAACCTTATAAATTTAACTATATTATCCCCAAAAAGTTAAATACATTTACTCGATTTTAAATTAGATATTCAGTTTTAATTTTTTTAGGGGAGGGGACATTAAAAATTAATTATACATATACATATAATTACTAATAAACAATAGGATATAAAGCCATGAAATGACTAACTCTTACATGACTCAGGAACTGAATTAAAATTATAACTTAGTGAGCTAAAAAAAAAATACTGATTTAATGTAAAATTCTATAAAAAAAACAAAAATCAACAATTCTATTAAATTATATAAGAGCATTAATTAATAATACATAGGTTCACATCTGTTGAAAAAAAAATTGATCATTTATAAACCTTCAACAATGTTCATGATGGCATTAGATAACAATG
Organism: Epiperipatus broadwayi; assembly: GCA_028023455.1. NCBI lineage: Eukaryota > Metazoa > Onychophora > Udeonychophora > Euonychophora > Peripatidae > Epiperipatus > Epiperipatus broadwayi. Next base: position 6,371,823 of record JAQFVV010012401.1, read on the forward strand.
GGAAAATAACCCCAAAAATAGAGAAAAGCAAATTTTTATACTTAGTAGTATAGTAGTATTTAAACATAATGTTATGTCATAAAAGCATACAGTGTTTATTATTGAAAGTAATAATAGACATTCATTTATTATTATACATAGGATCAACTATCATATTAAAAATTACATTATCAAGATATATTAGTTGTTGTATCCCATTTGAATATTTATTGGCAATAAAGCTAATATCTATTTAAATTTGATTTGAATTCTTTAGCACAAAGAATGAATTGTCAAAAGTCAAAGCATATATGTATTACTGTTAGATAATAAAGAATGTTATTATAGTCAGAATATTATATTGTTCATCTGCATGGATTGCTTTGTCAATTCAACATTTCGTTATAATTTTAAGGGCATTGAAATAGATAGTGAAATATAAACTGATTTAATATTATACAGTAGAATTGGTAGATCATTGGCAACAACATTTATTTGGCCATGATTTGAGATGCAGTTCTAGTTCATTATTAATTTTTACATATTTTGCACAAATCCTAGCCTTAGGACTATGAAGCTATGTAATCAAGCCTAGAAAAATTAAAACAAAGGAGTTCATAACTACGAATACAGGTAATGATTAGTTCTGAATGCATAATGATGTAATGAAATAACTCATCAATCAAGTAATCCAGTTTCATATTAATCCTGGATTTCTATATATCAAAGAGAATTTCATGTAGTGTATAATAATACATAATTGGGCTATGTTTATAATACTTTTTATAAAACATTACCAGTAATTAATATGGAGCATATCTAATGCAGCCATATGTTACTGAATTTACATCTTTTGTCATGTAATAGATTATTTTTCTTCTTATGTATGTTTTGTACTATATTTTCAACAAATTTATGTTGATGCTTGATATAATGTTCCACTGTAATAAAGGATTAACTGTAAAAATGTCTTGGGTCCAATGTTAATCAAGTCTTATTTTTGCAATTCAGTGAGGTAAATAGTTGGAGATTGAACAAAAAATGTTTATCGAACATCTATATGATTATAATCCTCATAAAGTCAATATAGAATTAAGCCGTGTCAAGCCATTTGCAAAAATGTGGCTACAGCAATTATTTAACATATTAAAGATTTCAAAGATAAATTTGTAATTTTTTTTCCATTGACTTTATCACATTAATAAAACAAATAGTGATATTAATCTGTAATTGATGAATGACATAAGATTATGCTATTCATTAACCTTTCCTAGTAGTTTAATTAAATCACTGAAATAATTAACTGTATGTGTATTTTTAGTAGTCTTAATGTCTTTAATATTTTTCAAGGTGGATAGAGATTTTGATTTAAATATTCTTTTTGAAAAATTTCAAACCATTTTGAAGTAGACAAATTATTAATAGTATTCAAATGCATTCCTTCATCAGATATAATTACACATTTCTAGAATCACTTTCAATAATATTAGATCAGCTTTTGCTAATTCACTGCCAATAAAAAAAACAGCTGCAAGGAAAAATAAGTTGGATAGAAAAAGAATATTCTTGTCTGGAGCATCTATATTATTCTTTGTTAGTGTGAACATTACAGAGTTGAACTTATTTTTTCACTATCAGTAGCACAACAAAATTGGCATCATAATTTTTTTAACAGGGGGAAAAAAACTATTAATTTTTGTTTTTTGTTATATAACATTTTGGGGTTACAATGTTTTTTTTTAGTTTCATATTTTAGTAGAGTTTATTTATTAGAATAAATTTAGAATTTGCAAAATAAAAAACCAATATCTAAAAATGTAGTAAAAGTACTATTTTTTTCTTGGTTGCAATTGAAAAAATGTCAAACTCTGAAACACAAGGTCCTAGGAATGCACTCCAGCTGAATCCTCTCTGATGTTTGAACTTCTTACAAATTCACAAGCAATAAACCATTTGATTATTTTTTATTATTACATATAAAATTATTGATAATATATAGAACAATTTAAAAAAATATATACAAGGTGAAGAAAAACATTCTGCTTAAAAAAAAAAATTAGTACTCGTACTTTATTGATAGTAAATATTAATCGTAACACTTTTCAAACATTGCAAGATTAAAATCTTTTCAAACCAACCGGAGTTTCTCTTATCTACAGCCTCTTCCCATTTATTTCAAAAAAATTTCCATCTATCTCACACTGTAATCTTATAGAATCTCTTGGGAACCAGTTTTAACTCCATAAATAAACTTAGCTGCTGTAGTAATATTTTAAATAAAACCCCACAGCAAATTGTAACTAAGTAGATAATATTACATTATCTTAGCTCTTAGCTTAATTAATTTGATTTATTCTCAATTTGTTTAAATTTTTTTTAGTATTTATTACATAACTTTAGCTTTTGTGTATATATATATCTTTTATAAACTTGTAATTATTATTATTAGCAAATTTCTCTGCATAACTTGGCGTAATAGTAGAATGATAGATCTGAAGCTTAATATCTGTGGATTGTAGCTGGCTTTATAATTTTCAATATTCAGACTTTTTATGAATTCCTGAGTAAATAATTAATTAATTATATTAGTAAATGTATTTGAGTTATATGAATTTTACAGTCGTAAAATGTTGAAGTTTTATAATCTCATGGGTTTTTTTTTAAATATTCTCCACTATGTAACATTCATTAAAACTGGTATCATTTTTTCCAAATGATGTCATTAAAAAGTTTTTTTTAAGTGCTTTAGAAAATATATTAATTATTCTATTTTGTTTATCTTCCTATTTTCCTTTACCTTACCCACCTTGATTGTCATTTTAAAATTTAATTAATATTCAAAATTTAAATTATCTATGTATTATACAAATTGAATATTTCAAATGTTTTATTACAGGTATAAGTACACTTATAATGAAGTATAAAATAGAGTTGATGAGTCATCTTTCTCCTTCCATTTTGCTGGTATCATGTCAACATGTTTATTTTTTTAATAACATGTATTTAAATAATGGCGTTGAATAAACTGTTGAAACATTTTGATTACTTGAGAATAAAGTAAATTAAAATTTATTCAAATTACCAATATAAAAATAGAATTTTTATTTGCTTGAACCAATACCTATTGAGAAATTTGTAAAATAAGTAGAAAATCAGTGGTTTAAGCTATTTTATAATCTGTATTATCATTTCAAACTTTGAGACTTGGAATTTGTTTCTATGTTCATTTATAATATTTCTTGCTTTCATGTTTTGTATTTCTTCTTGATATAGTCTAATGTTGGACAGTTAATCATAAACATACTCACAATATTGCAAAGTTTAACATAAATAGTTGATGGGATAATTTCTTGTTTAATGATAATTGTATGAATTTGTTGAAGCTTTCAAATTAAATGCATAGATATGATTAATTCTTGTTTGAAATGACATGTAACAATACAGACTAGGCAATATTTGTAATCAATTCAAGAAATTGTTTTAGCTAAGCATCATTTTAAAATCCACATATATCACTACATGTGGCATCAAGTGTCTAATGGACCTAGAAATCAGCATTTAACTATAGAGTTTATTCACACAAGCTTACTATATGATGATAGCTGGCTTCTCTTCCTCACATCTAAAAACTTCCTTCCTATTACCATCTACAAATCACCAATTTTAACTGAAATTGACTCTTAATGGCAAACTCCAAATGATACTCAACACCAACTAACTTAGTTAAACAGTAATTGTTTTGTGTTACTCTTTCAAAATTGTAATGAATACAATCAAATGCTTAGTTTTTTATTATTATTTACAAACATATTACATTAAATTTCACAAAACAATTAAGATTAACTAATTATATTGAATCAGAAATAATTTAACAGAGTTTTAAATCAATACCTGTTTACAAAAACAAGTTTATCAATGTAACAAAGAAAAGACAATATGTTAATTACAAATAAATTAACATATTTTGTTTTAAAAATATAAAGATGATGCTTTCATTTACAGTCTGTCTAATACAGTTAGCAATTTTATTGCCACTATTTATATTTTATACAAAAATACTAAAATAGCTTTGATTCTAATTTTAATGATCAGTTGATTGAATATGATTCTATTTATTATTTATTTGTACTTGCCTGATTTCAATGAATTTTAGTTTTAATAATCTGTTGATTGAATATGATTCTATTTATTATTTATTTGTATTTGCCTGATTTCAATGTGTATATGTATATAATTTATATGTTCTAGAATGTAAAATATTGATAGCCATCTGTTGGGAAAATATAGAACTAAAAATAGTACATGATAATTAACACATAATTGCTTTTTGACTTTTTTATAAACTTTAATTTAAGATTTTTTTTTTTAACTTTTTGAAATCAGCTTATATACTTCTAAATTTAACTACAAGTTTCACAAATTAATGCAACTATTACATACATCAATTTCTTTTTCTTGGTTTGTCTAATATATATATCATTATTTATAATAATTATTGTTAACAGCACTCATAAATAAGTAAGCCCAGTCCAACTCCATAAGAAGAAAGGAAAAAGAGGAGAAAGGCAAAAAAAATTTAAATGTGTTTGTGATGCTATATAAATCAGTCCATGAATCATAAATATATCTATACATGTCACATGCTTATTCTTTAGGCTGTTTATTATTCATCCTACAATGCCGTCCTTTAATTTCTGCAATTTGCCTAATTATAACTCTTTTTTATATTATATTATATTTTAATGATATCCTCTCATTGAAAGCCATAGGTATGAAGCATGTTTTAGAATGTCTTTGAGATAACTTGCATAATGTTATCTGCTTCTCTCATAAAAATCATATTCAAGTTCACCATCAAATACTTTTTAAAAAAATATATTACTCTATATTCATTTATATATTCCGTTTTTAAATTTAATTAATAATTTTCACTATTTTATTTAATATGTTAGTGTTAACTTTAATACTAATAAGCATATTTTGTTTAATTACTATGAAACTACTCTGAGCACTTATCCCAGCAATGTGAATTGAAGATTAAAAAAACTTCATTTCTGGATGGATTTTTAATTAGAAGCAAAAAAAGAGAAAAAATTAACTCAATAAATAACATTTATGTGATGTAATGTTCATTACATCACTTTCACACAATGTAAGGATTGATTTCTATCCACTTCTAACTCCTTGTTGAGGGATATATTCATAAACATATGACCCAAGATATATGAAAAAGATGTATGATCCCTATGATACACATTCATCAGTTGACCCAGATCATATTTTCTTACACATATCTTTATTATTATTTCATATACATAAATAGAAAATTACTACAGTTTAATTGATATGTCAAACTTACTGCCCTCACAACTTCAACACAAATCACTGATGGAAGTACATTAATAATATTTATTAGTCATTCATTAGGCTAGAGATTGTCCACTTAAATTTCTATAATGTAATATTCTCTACACCACTCTCATACAATGTAGGAACTAGTTTCTATTCACTTTTAACACCTTTGGATGAATGTGATCTGGGCCAACTGATGATTGCTGGTTCAGCACAAATTGTGCATTATGGGGATCATACATCTTTTTCACATGTCACATGTTTATGCTTACAACCCTTCACAAGGTATTGGAAGCAGATAGAAACCAGTCCCTATCTTTGGTGAGAGTGATGTAATGAAAATTACACTACAGAAATATTCATTAAATGGATAATCTTTAGTCTAATGAATGACGACTAATAAAAATTAATAAAAATAAGACTTGTTTGAATGAAACTGTTATCTGCATTGATAGACCTCCAACCAATTTATCATATTATCAATAATTACTTTTATTAATATTCAAATTTGACTTATTTTTCAGGTAAATTAAATATTTTAAGTTTAGAACTCAGTCTTATTTTACAAGTAATTAATAATAATATCTGTCTGGATAAAACATTTTAAGCAAACTCTAATTAACAAATATAACTTTTTAACTCATTTTAAAAAGCACCAGACATAAAAAATATATAATTAAAAAAAAAAAAAAATGTTTTGCACAGAAGTAGAATGGGAATTCAAAAATTAATGATTCACAAATTGATTTTTAGTTGATATATATATATATCAGTTTGGTCAATTGAAAAAAGCCTACTATGAAGTCACATAAGAAAATAATTACATAATTATTTTTATTTTATCTTAACTTTTCCTTTTTTGCATTGCCTTAATTAATTAATCCGTTTTTTATAACAATTATTTATTTCTAGTACAATACTTACGTATCACCCATCTAACAACAGTATGTATATTTTTATGAATATATATATATATGTATGTGTATTTTTATATAATTTGTGTATGGGTGCTACGTAAGCATTGTACTAGATATAAAGAATTGTTATAAAAAAACGGATTAATTATTTTTATTTTGTTATAGGTATGATTTCCACAACATGACAGGAACTATTAACTAATAAGTTGTTGTTTTTTAACAAAAAAAAAAATTATTGTATTGAATATAAATAATAATAAAATAAATTGATATATTTAAAGATTTTTTTTTTAAAAGAAAAAATAAAGTTGCTATTAAAACAAACAAACAAAGAAAATTATTTATATATATATAGTAATAGTTGAATTATAGGAACAGTGATTAATAATTCACACAGTAAAAAAAATTATAAAGGAATGATTAATATTTATTAGGTAATTTAACCTAATTTGATATGAAATTTAAATGGTAAAAGTCACAATTTCAGTGTAAACATAAAAAGTTGCTTGTGACTTGAAACTACTTATACATAATATTTTGTGAAAAAAAAAAGCAAATATTATGTATATATTGTTTTAAAGATTAATTTAGTCTCTCACAAGAAAGAAATTATCATGAAATCACTTGATGTTTGCAGTTGATTTAGAAAGATTTTAAGTTAAGGCAAATATATTTTTTATTATACTTTTGAAAGATGTATTGAATTTGAATAATATTATTATCAGAATCTTTATTCCTTTCTTTGATAATAACCCTTTATTCTACATTTCTAACATTAGTTTCAAAGTTTATTTTAACATTCTTTTTCCAAATGTTAACAAACATCAGACTGAGAAGTCTTGCATCGGTAGTCGAGAGGTCAGTGTGACTGCCATACAAGCAGTTGCCCGGGTTGCGGGTTCGCGTCCCGGCCGATGCTATGACATTTGAAAAAAAAAAGAAGTATTTTCAAATTTACAGCTATTGTCTGTTTTGAGCGATTTAAAAGCATTTTTGTTTTTGATTATTCTTACATATAAATTTGTAATCTTCACTCTTGGAAACATTTTATACACACAATTCTTATTTTTTTTATGTTTATTGTATGATTAGTATTCAATGATGACATCATCCAAATCATAATTGAGTTCTGGTTATCACATTCAAGCACTACTTTTTAAAAGTCTATATTGAAATATTTTTATCACATTTTAATGTAGCAATAAATATTATACAATATTATCTATTTTACGAATCATTTTCAAAAAGCAGTAAACTTAATTATATAGATATATAAAGTATTTGATCTTTATCATCCAAATGGAAACTTGTTTTGTTGGCTTATCTGAGTAGATTTACTTTAATACAACCCCCCCCCCCCATATACTCACTGCAGACGTGATTAAATTCATACTAAATCTTTTGAAATTATAGCGTGATTCTGTGTTACATATTTAAGTTTATATCAAGTACTAAGCTAAAATAAAACAGTATAAAAGTAAATATTTTTTATAAATTCTTATATGTCTCTAGATATACTTAAAATGTTCACCATAAATGCTCCCAAGATGCATTTCATGCTTACTTAGGACTTTTCAGTTGGCATAAGTCACAATCTCTTACATATTATCTTCATTATTTAAAGTAAATATTTTAAGTATTTCTAAAAAAGATATTACACATAGAAAAAAAAAGTTATTTTAATTAATTCATGTGTTTATGTTTAATCAAAAACAAGGAATTAAGTCGATCTTTAATTATGTTACAAGTTTATATCTGGGTTAAGAGTAGTATGATAATGTCTAGCCTGATAAATAATTGATATCAAGGTTGTAAATATAGAAAGTTTGACTTCTGTAAATCAAATTGTTATAATTATATATATAAATTTTGTTTAATACATATATATATATTATGTATGTCTATTATAGGTTATCAACAGTCCTGAAGAATTTGGCCTTTTTATAGTGAGAGATAGTGGAGGTAAGGTGTATGTGAATCTACACATAGGATATATATGTGTATGTATTCACATGAATATATATATATATATTTATAAAAACTATAAACTTTTTTTTCCAAATTTGCTTTATTATATTAGTATTTCCTTTCATTAACTTTATTATAAGATCATTCCCATGTTTTGACCATCTTTTATAATCATTTTCAATATTCATTCCTATAATATATATATATAAAATACCTAATATGTTTACAATCATGTATTATAACAACAATATAAGATCTTCACATAATTCTTACCTTTATCTTATTTTTATATTTATTTTCATATTAGTAGATATATTTTTCATATTATTCTATTACATTTTTTTTATATTCTAACTTTTCAGTATTTTTTATTTTTAAAAACTATCAATTAACTATTTAAAAGTATATATTATATGTATGTATTTACTTTTATTTTTAATTATTCTTCTACAATTGCTTAGATACCAAATTTTTAGTATAATCCCTATTCAAAATTGGGGTTTATTTTTTGTTGTAAAGATGTTCTTTAATTAATTATTCTTTATATGCTTTAACATTTTCTAGCATTTTTATTTCAAATTTTTGATGATTATACTCTTTCAAATGTGAATATGTATTGGAATTTCTATTCTTTAATGTTGTTTTAACCTAATTTTTAATTTATTTTTTGTTATTCCTACATGTGAAACATTTTTACTATCACTTTTATCATCTAAATAATTCACAATATAAATTTCATTCATAGTTTCCATTTTCACCATTTTTTTTTTATATGTATCAATTTATTTAAATCAATTTTGTTTTTATATTCTTGTTTATATCTTTTATTATTTAGTTATAAAAAATAAGTCTGACTAGCTTAAAACTACTATAAATTTCTTTTCTTTTTTTATTTTATTAATCTTATATACCCCCCCACCTACACTTTTTCTTTCAATATAATTTATTAATTGATTCATCAGAATAATCATTTTTCTTTGTCTATTTCATTATATCAATTTCTTCTTTTAAGGATTTTTCATTAGAGCACAGTTGTATGATCTATTTATTCTCTCATTAATAAAATTTATTTTATGTATACTCTCTACTGAAACAAAACATTTTGAGGATGACTTTTTATGGCAATTCAAATAAAGAGTATATATGTAAAATAAATGTTGTTAATAATAGAAAAATAGAGCAATAATATTGTGTTCTAATGATAAATCATTAAAAGAAGAAATTGATGTAATAAAAAATGAGACAAAAAAATTATCCTATTGGATTAATTAATAAATTATGAAGAAATAAAAATATATAAAGAATAAAAAGAAATATATACTAGAATAGTAAAAAATATGTAGAAACTTATAATACTTTTAATTTATCCCAAAGTACTTTTAATTAGATAAATAAAATAAGATATAAATAGAAAATATAAAAATAAAATTATAGTCAAGTCAGTATATAAAAAGAATGCAAAATAAATTGATATATTTTTTAAAAAGTGGGAATTGTTTAGATTGCAGAATGATAATAAAAATGTTTGATATATAAAAGCAAAAAGTAAATAAAAATTAAATTGCAATATATATTTACATATGAAAAAATATATAAAAGTGCTAGAAAATATTAAAACATATAAAGAAAATTAATTAAAGAACATCTATGCATAGAAAGAAAAAAAACAGTTTTGAATAAGAGTAGTGGTAAAAATTTGGTATCCATACAATTATAGAAGGGATTATTAAAAATAAAGTTAAATTTAAAAATCACAATCTCATGCTGTATTAATATGTACTTCTTTAATTATGTGCTATTGCAAAAAATGTAAATAAACCAAATTAAAATGTAAAAAATTTATATATTTAATAAATTTTAAATATGGCAGCAGTCCCTTTTTTCATCTTGGAATACCTTACACAATCCACTTATTAATAACATGCCTTTGGTTTATATTAAAAATACATTTTATTCTCCATTTTTAAAATCTTTTCATTAGTTTTGTATAGTACAGTGCTTCACGTAATAAAATGTTTTTATGCATAAAGCTAGATAGATATTTTACCAAATTTAAGAAAATTTGTAATCGTTATTGATTTAATAATTGCAGAAAAAAAAGGATTACTTTGTGGCCATAAGTATAAAGTTTGAATAATTTGCCTCAAAATATGGAATGAATAAATAGCAAGCAGGGGTGTCTTTATAGATTCCAAAGTCTATATGGACTTAAAATCATCAAAACAACTAAGAAGGCTGTAGTTTGTTGAAAACTAGGCTAGTATTACATTTCTATAGAGAGAAAGAAAGTTGTACCCACAGAGTACTTGTATCCAAGCCGAGCTATATATATCAGATATATAACTATGGTTATGTTTCCAGTACAAGATGTCTTTTAGGCTGCAGATTTCAACACCTATCATTCAAAGCACTTTTTTGTTTCAGAGTGAACTCTGAGCACCAATCAGTTACCTAAAGATAAATGACATGCTTTGAATGGTGGCAAACTAATTCAGCACCTAAGATATCATAACTAGCTCAATCAAAAGAATAATATAATATACTGTTACTTTATTTAGTGGTAAAAGAATTGATTGACAAGGATTAAGTTTAAAGATAATTTATTTTTAAATGAGTACTTATTATTATAACTTTTAAACTACTTCTAAATTTTCTCAATTAAATATAAACAATGATTCATAATAACTTCAGGCACACCCATATTATAATAAGATATACAATACCAATGTAATTCAGCATTAAAATAATTATAAGCATTCAAAACACATACATTAATAGTTCATTTTATACAGTTATAGAGTTCATTTATTAACTGACCCTGGGAGGCTTCAAGATTAGCAATGGCTACATTATTATCAGGAATGAAATAAGAAAAGTTATTCATTACCTATAGGATTTTGGATGTTGACTTCTTGATGGTTGCTGCTTCACGTGATAATTTTCCAACCGGTTGGATTCAAGGTTTTGGTGGAGATTCTTTTGCTTACTATTTCATGGCACTATTCTTTAAGACAGTTAGATTTCCCTGGTGGTTTTTCAAGTTGTTAGGCAGGCATCACTTTTACTGGACAGGCTGCTGGTCCCATCGGTCTCAGGTTGGAGCAAAGCCATATGCCTCCAATGGCTGTTAACACTGCATTGTCCTGGAAAACACTGATTCTGGATACATGATAGTCTGATTGTAACAACTCCCTGATTGATTGACTGAACTCAACTGAACTGAATGGATTGACTGATGAAAAACCAGACTATTTATGTGATGACCTGTTGTCACTTTGTTAATTAGTTTTTATATCCACCAGCTATATCTGTTGTTGGAATTCATCCACTGTTTTTGATTACATTCTTTTGATAAGATTTTGATCCTGCTTTCAGTTGGTAGCCATTGCTAATTTGTTATTTTGTGGATTTTTTTTATTAGTAGCCATTGCTGAGTCTTTTTTTTTAATTTTTTAACTTTCATCTGTCATTTTAATCAACACGCATGCATTTTATACTATACTTTTTCATTTTTATGATCATTCGCTATTTATGCATGTATATTTTATTTCTTTCAAATAATGGGGAAAAAAACCTTTTTCTTTCAAGTGAATGAAAAGATATTTTTTATTTTATGTAAAAGATTTATATTTTAAGCTTTTAGTTTTTTTAAGTTATACTTTCTACCCCCTTCCAATTAATTAATTGTAACCTTTACTGATAAATGATGTTTATAGACAAGTTTAAAAACTCTTTAAACTTTTATAGATTATTTTCTTTTAGCGAACTGGATTTTGTTTTAAACTAATAATAATAATAATAAAAACTCTTTAGACTTGTGTACATTTATTTATTTTCAAACAAGATGTTTTTCCTCATTTACGGACATACTATTCTGCAATACTTTTATTATTTTATTATCAATTTTAAACTTTACATTGTTTTATGTGAAATTTTTATTTTTTAATAATTGTAAACACAATTTTAATGAGTGCTGCTCAGTAGGGTTACAGTATAATTACACTAGGTTGGCTTGTGGTGTTATCTACCATTGTCAGATAAGTGATTTCTTTAATTTTCTGTTTGTATCTTTTCTTCTCTATCCAATATTTTTGTATCTTCCCAATTGAACATACGATCATTCATACATACATGGTTGCTACCTTAGAAACATCTATTTTCTCTCTTCTAATCATCAGTTTGTGTTCTTACAATCACTTTTTAATGGGATGACTGGTCTGACTCATATACATTTTCCACAGTCACATAGTATTTTATAGATGCAGTTTTTGCTTTTTAGCATTTTAAGTTTAGGCTTTGTAAATGTTAGAATTTTTTGTAGTGTTGTATGATTCTAGAAAACTTCTGATTTTATACTGATTGCAGATTTTTCTTAATTTATGTATGTATACACTAGTGTACCAATAATTGTTTTATGGTTCTTTACATTGTCTATAAGGTTTTCTTAATAACAGCTGATGGATAACCATTTTTCATAAGAGTTTGTTACATATAGATCTTCTTTTTTTCCAAATCACTGGTTTCTGAACAAACTTCTCTTTCTCTGATCCATAGTAATAGTATAACTTCATGTTTTGTGTTTCTGGAGTGATTAGATGTATATGCTAAGTATTTTCCTGTATGTGTGGGTTTTCTATAAACTGCAGTTTTAATTTTGCCATGATGGAGTCTTGTCATAATAATATATAAGAATACCAATGTTCTGATTCTATTGTGAATTAGTAGTGGTCTACCATTTGTCCATACAACAAATGTATATCAACATAGCAAAGTCAAACTTTAGGGGAATATGGAGTTGTCTTTATGGCTGTTATTTTAAGTTCTTCCATGTAAATATTGCTATTCAGGAATGACAAGCCCATAGCCATTCCTTGATTTTGTTGGGAGAATTCTGTGTTGTACTGAAAGTAGGTTGTTATAAAGAATGTTAATAGCTCATTATACTATCAATAACACAAATCTTTAGGAAAACAAGATATGTATATATGTTGTCAAAATAAGGGTCATAAATCACATGACCTAGTTATAAACAATGAGGATTGTCAATTCCTCTACAAGCTTTATGATAAATGCTTAGCCAGAACCAGCACTTAAAATATTTCTGTCAGGAACCACCCCCAAACTCCTGACCCTGACATCTCTCTGAGGAGTGCCAAAGCATGAAACCATGGTCAGGGATTGGTGGGGGTTCCTGACAGAGATATTTTAAGTGCTGGCTCTGGCTAAGCATTTATCATAAAGCTTGTAGAGGAATTGGAAATCCTCATTATGTATATATGTTCTCTCAATTTATTAGTAATTAGTGCATTTTTAATTTTTTAAATTTTTTGTTTATACCATAATCTTAATTTATATATACATACTATACACATAAAAATCATTTGTATTATATATAAGATGCACTGACATAAATATAACTAATTTTTGGAACCATACATGTGTGTGTATATGTTAGCATTTGTGTGTGTTGAAATATACTGTAAATTTAAAGTAAACAATATGAATTGAATTGGAATCAGAGTTTATCAATAAAATATGAGTTATAATTATTGATGTATGAGAAAAGGACTTGAAGCAACATATAATGAATATCACACTTCTGCTATACAACTAAAATATATACATTTAAATAGTTAATAGATAATGATTAAAGCCAAATGGCACAGAAAAAGTTTGTAATAGGAGATTATAAAAAAATATTTCTACTAGTGTGAAGATAAATGTAAAAAAGAATGCAAAAATAAATTATATTAATGAATTTTTTGTTGTTGTTATTATATATTATTGTAAACTTATTATATGTCATAAATATATTTAATACTTCAAGATTAATATTCATGCAACTAGTTCACCAAGTAATTGAAATATTGCGTAGCCATAGCTCAAGACAATAATTTTTATAAGAAAATATCAGATCATTTTCTTTTGTCACCTCATTTTTTTATATAGAGATTTCTCATAAAAATTGTTTTATGCTGTGGCTAGAAAATATTTTAATTTCCTACTGACTAATTGTATGAGTGTTAGAAATATATTACTTTTTTGTTGTTGTTGATCTGAATCAGTGTTGAAAGTGTTTAAATTGAAAAACCTTTCAAATGTCATTTAGTAATATAAATCAATTGGAAATATAGTTAAAAATAAATTATGTGATTGATTTCAGACAAATTTCTATATAAGAAAATGAGTTGACAAAAGAAGACAGTCTGATCTTTTTTCATAAAAGTTAAGTACTATACTGTCCTTGAGAATATATCAATTATCTATTAAACCAGTTATATGAATATTACATGTTATTAAGAATTGAAAATATATTGTATGTGTATATAAGTATATTTTGTTGGAATGGTTCTTGAAAACAACTATAAAATATGGTCAAAGAAAGATATTGTAAAGTAATGTACATAAAGATATGAAAGGAAATGGTTTATATAATGAAAAAAGATTTAGAACAAAAGTGTGTAGAATATTTATGTACTAAAATCAATGGGTCATTTTAGGAAGAAAATTAAAAAATACTTATTTATAAATTATTACTTTATTAAATAGTTTATACTGTGGGAATATATATATTCAAACAGATTTCAAATTTTTACATACACCATTCAGCTTATATTCCATTATATTACAACTATCTACTCATGTAAAACTTTCATATCATCTTCTCTACTCAGTTATGTGAGTTAAAAATTTTAAATCTTCTGGATCCCCATACCTGTATTGATAATTCTTATAAGTGCAATATATTTGATAATAAAGCTTGAATATGTATGTGAATTACTATTTTTTAAAATAGAATATGGATAGAAATTTTTGGTTTTGTGAATTTAATTCAAGGAGATATGTTAATGTTGTTTGTGCAAAATGTTTGTAATAAATTATTTATTAGTGCCATACAATGAGTATATCTTTGACATAGTAATTCAGACTTTCTGAGAGGATGAAATAGAATTTATAATTGTGACTTCATGTTCTTTTATTCACATGTTGCTGATCAGAGATGACAGGGAGAATACATAGTCATTCCATGATTTTGTTGGAATCTATATTATAATGAAATTATGTTATGCGCAATATTAATATTTTCATAAATTGCTAGGATAAAGAAAATTGAGATCAAACAAAGGGAGAAGTTGGAAAGAAACAATATGGAGGGGAAATGGGAATAAACTGTGTTCACATTCCAGCATCTACAGCTATAAGATTAATAATGTTAATAAGTTCTTAAAATAAGAATCTTTTCAAATGACATTGAAGAGATTCCTAATGAATATTTAAATAACTTAGATAAATAGTTTGAATCCAGCAGTTGAAGAAACAATATCAGCCATATGAAGCCTGTAGTAGTTTGTGACATCCTAGATATGGTTATACTCTATTTTTATTAGGCCAAACAATTTTTGGGAATTTAAAGAAACCTTCCTGGATTGCTATTGAGCTGAATATTACAATGATAATATCAGATATTAGTTGCCTTAAGAAAAGTATAGACAAGAAGATATGTACAAACCTTTTTTTCTGAAAGCAAGTACTTAAATCTTAAGCATTAACACCTGACCCATTATTATAAAGTTAAGTAATAAAAATATTAGGACATATTTTTTTGAGTCAAGTAGAAGAAATAGTTATTGGCAATAATAGAAAAACAATTGAGAAAGTAGCAGAGGTATAATGCTGTTGACATAAGCAAACATTTATTGGAAGATCCTAAATAGAATTTCAAAATAAATTTCTTTTAGAAAGAATAAGGACCTTATGTCAATATAGTGAATACAAATAAAAGATCATCATAATTATAAACAAGAGCAAGAGAAAAAGGCTATGGGAGTCCATAAAGAATCCTAAATAAAAAGGTAAGACAAGAATATCTATGGGGATTCCAGAAAGGATCTAAAGAATAAGGTGTAATAGAAATCAACAGAACAAAAAGATGGAAAATCATCAGTATCAACCTAGGTCATCATTACCATGTAATAATTCTACAGTAATAAAAATCTTAATGGAATTGATATGCTAAAGATTATATATATATAAAATACATATTTTGTGGGTTCATCCATGTCAAAAACTTTTAATATTAATATACTGACATTTCGACTTGGTCACACAAGCCATCCACAGAGTTATAAAAAACATTCCTAAATTTAACATTTTTTGCTATTGGTGGAATTTTAACATTTTATTCAAATCAGTGATTGTAGCGCCTCTACAACCATCTTTCTACCTTTTATAACTCTGTGGATGGCTTGTGTGACCAAGTCGAAACGTCAGTATATTAATATTAAAAGTTTTTAACATGGATGAACCCGCAAAATATGTATTTTATATATTTAACCCGTGCAAATCTTCGTTTTAACATATATATATATGAATAATGCTCATAAATTAAAAATATTCTAGATGATGAAGAAAGAAAAGTTTGTTATATTGATATTGGAGAATTATAAAATTCCAAAGATCATTGTAAAAATGAAGTTTGTATGATGCTGGTGGGTATCATTGAGGCATTACTGGAATTATAAATGCAAGCTGGATCATGTTGTTCTTTAATAATGTATATTCAACCTCAAGAGAATAATGACTTTCAAAGTTAAAGCACCAATAGTGTCCCTGAGGCTTACCTCATTTTATCACATGATTAATCCCTGGTATAATTGAACTAAAAAGAAAAAAAGAGTCATGTCAGTTGAGTGCTCCTGATATTCTCTGAGCTTTTCAGATGTAGACATTTTTATTTAGTTACCATAGGAGAGCATGATTAATGTGGTAATAATTTATGATTCCAAGACACCAACTAATTACAAATGGATACACATAACCAATGATTGGAGATATAGATGCATTAACCAAAATCTTCCTTAGTGGAGATTATCACTGATGAGATCTTCTAAAGCATTAAAGAATCACTTATTGAATTTAAAAAAAAAAAAAATCAATGTTACATTATATAAAAGAATGTATATGAAGACTATGAAACATGCTTACAAATAAATATGAAAAAAAATGTTGCTTTGTGAATAATATGATATATTGAATATGAGCTTGTAATTTACAAGCTGGAAAGAATATAAGATCAATGTTGATTAAATGTGAGTACAAAAACAGGAAGAAGACTCACTGAAAAAGAAGCAAAATGATAAATAGTGGTGTAGTAAACATATTTTGTTCACATTACACAGGAGAATTGTGTGCTGTTTGTACAATGGGTTACAATGCCAATGCAGAAATTAAAAAGGATCATTATAAAATTAGACAGAGAGTTAATTGTAGAAAATAACTAAAAGCAAATGTGTTCTGTATGTATGTATATATATGAGTGTGTGTCAAATATTTTTAGGAATTGATTATAATGTGAATTAAAGAATAAGTGGGATTATCTGTTGTGTTTCCAGGTAATTATAAATTATTAATGACAGCTTTTAAACTAAACAATTTGCTCTAATAATTCATAATAGTATTATACAGATTTAAACCCAGATATTGTTATTTGTGAACAATAAAGGAAGTACAGCAAAATACAATTATTGTTTAACTAAAGGCCAAATATATATCTGATAAATTATGTCTTCAACCCATCTAATTTATATATATCGTCAAAAATGAAAATTAATAAAATCCCTAGTATTCTTCTTTCATATAAATTTATAATAAAATAAAAAAAATTATGTACAATAGCTACATATATATATATATTAAAATTATTATACATAAAAAGCCTTTTTCAGCACATTGTTTTGGGCCCATTTCTAATGTTAAGCATCTATTTTGATGTTAAGGTGATGTGATATTAACCAATTTTTTCAGATAGCGCACCATCTAGTGTTCTGTAATGAAAATAAAATAACAGTATCAAAATAAAACATCAGTAAAACAGAATAAAGTTATGATATAGAAATTTAATATAAGTTCAAAAAATTGACTACATAGCATAACAATATTCAGAATAAATAATACTGGCTTATTTAATTTTCCATTCATTTTTAATTGACCAGTTATTAACTAAATTTATTGAAGTTCTATAAATATTTATACAATTATTTAAGTTATGCTTAATGTAATAATATATTTTTATATTTGTCTTCTTTTTGGATCTTCAATGAAATTTAGAAATTTAATATTTTTCTAGCATCTATTTTATGTCCATATGTGAAGCAATGAATATATAAAGCAGATTTATTAACTCATCTATTAATTGCATTGTTATGTTCTTTGGCTTTTACCTCTGTTTCCCTGAATGACCATAGTAATACATGTATTGCAATGGTCACAATTAATTTTATGTACTATTTCTTTTGTATATTTTATATCATGTTTTAATTTATAATTAGCTATTAATTTATCCAGATTTTTATTATTTGACCATCCAATATTTAAGTATTTATTAGCATAATTTGTGTTTTTTTTTTTTTGTTAAGGCATTATAAATTTTGGAATAATATAAAAATTTAATCTATTTATTATTAGAACTACTGTTATTATCATCAATATAATCATTTTAGATACAAATGTTATTATTTAACATAAATTTTTTAGAATTAAAAAAGTATATTTTAAATATTTTTAGGTTTATATCCGTAATATTTATATAATTTAATAAATTGATTCTTTTGTAATTATATTTATCACTTCTTCATTTAAAATTTTTAATGACTACCATCTTTTGTCCCTGTGCTTGTTATGAATCTATAAAAATAATTTATCTTACTTTGCCTTCTAAATAAAATGGTTTAATATAATTTTGTTATTATTATTTGTGTGAATTTCTATATCTAAATATTTAATTGTAACTTCAAATTCTACTTATGTAAATTTGATTAAAATCATTATTAAATATTTATTACCAATAATTAAAATATTATCCATATATCTACAATAATGTATTATTTCAATATTATTTATTATTTATATATAACTTTATTTTATTTTTATTAATAAAAGTGTTATTAAACATGCGCATTCTCAATCGCATATTTGTAGATAATTTTCTCTGCAATATGCAGTTAAATAGTTAAAGGATTGCTTAGTATTTGCAATCATTATTCTCACGTATCTAGCTTTTTGTTAACTCAAATACAGAAGCATTAACAGAAAAAAATGCAAAAAAAGTTAAAGTAATGTTAGTAGGATATATCTTTCCTTGAAAGTAAACAGCATCAAGTACAATAAAATGCTATCATTGGCAGATTATCCTTTTTGCAACCGTTTGGGAATTATATATTTCATCTTGAGATGTAAACTAACACTCTAAAAAGATATTATTATAGGACAAATGTAAACAGAACAGAATGATTGGTTTGATCATCATCAGTAGCTTGAGAATATGCATTAATCTTTTTAAAAGAAAGATATGAATTTGTTATTATTTATTAAGTCACGTTATATAATGATCAAATAGCACAATCCAGCCCAATTGCACATATGACTTCCTGCTATAATGTATGCATATATATATGTGTGTGTATTGAATGTAAGTATAAAATATACCAGTATGCATGCATTATAAACTGTACTAGTTATATTGCAAGAATTACCTTTAAATTTTCCACCAGTCTTATCTATGCTATAAAGTTCCAAAATAAACAGCTGGAAATTGGTAAATCCACTCTCCTAACCACCATTAAGATTTTAAATAGATGGTAACTTAGAACTTTACAAATAACAGATGTAGAAATAAATGAATTAAAGTGGTTTGTCAACTCTTAATGATCAACTTTCTATTCTACATTTACAAAGCAAAATTAATTAATATTGTCAATATTTTTTAATAATCTTGGAAATCTTCTTGATTGATAATATATATATAACTATAAGTGAAATACCACATAAAGATATCACACCGCCTACAATTAAAATTTTCCAGCACTGTTATCTAAGTTATATATATATATATTTTATATATTTTGTGTTATCTAAGTTATAAAGTTCCAAATTAAACAGTTGAATAGTACATCCATTTTGATACTCAGATTTTAAATAAATTGTAACTTAGAACAATTCAATTAGTGCAAAGTTAAACAGTTTAATTAACAATTTTAATATATGTGACAATTCAATTAGTGCAAAGTTAAACAGTTTAATTAACAATTTTAATATATGTGATAAAATATATATTTTATTTTTTTAATAAATATTATTAGTGCTGCAATTACTTTCTAATTATATCAAATAATGATATAAGAATATTTTGTATTTATATAAAAAGGGTTAGTTTTTTAACATTATTGTTTTGTAAACATAATTTAGCATTTCTCCAATAAACTTAACTAATAATTGTTTAATTTCTAGGTTATTCCAATTTTCTAAAGTTTTTTTTATCAATCTCATAAAAATAGCCCAGTCATATTTAAATTTTTATTTTGGAAAAGATTGGACTAAAATAGACTAAACTAATATGTAAATAATTGCAAAGCTAAAATTGGTATTTCTCCCTCATAATATAGATGAAGATATAGAGGTTTTTTTTGTTGTTGTTGGAAGTTGATGGTTTGATGAAATTGATGAATTTGTTTTTTAGTAATAAATGCAGGAATATTATTACTGTTACTATCATTGTCATTGTTGTTATCATTACTATTACTTTTAAATTCTTCTGGCAGTTTAACACAGAACAAAGATAATTTTAATCAATTTTCAACTGTGGAAAGCATGAAAAAACTGTTTTAGTTGAGTCAGTTGAATGGAATCTGTTATATTCAGCCTACCAAATTGATATTTGAACATCATTTGATTTTTCTGAGCAACTAACAATGGGATGGGCTAATTATTAATAATAAATTTGTCTTCTTTTTTTTTGTAAATCGAATATTTCAGTTTTAAAAGATAAACTTTTTTTTCCAATAATTTATTAAAAATAACTGCTTGAATAAAACATTTTATTTTGAATTAGCATTGAGTTTGTACTTAGACATCTAGCCATTGCTTCTTTGTTTTTATACTATCCAAACTAATGATCTGAGATCTTGTCATTGATAAAATCTTTGGCCAAAAACTAATCTGAGGATGTACATAATATTACGCACATAGTGTTGCATTAATTATTCAAACTTATAGTAAATGGTCTGGAATAACTGACAGAATGAATTTACAGTTGAAAATATATATATAATAGCAGTAGTATTATTTAAACTAGTAATAAGAGAAAATACAGAACATTAAAGATCCTGAGATATGAAAATTAAAGTAGAAAAGTATATAATATTGTGCATGTATGCACACATTAAAATCATGAAATATACTCTAAAATGAAAACTGCACTATTAACAGGTACACTAAATTTTGGAAAAGTGTAATGTACATGTGTGAAAAATCATTTATATACACTAATGTATAAAAAAATATTTTAACATTTAAACACCCTTTTCAGAAATTCTATATTATTTGAATAGGTTCAAGGATTTAAACCAAATTTTCTACTATAATTAAACTGAGAGAATTAAAATATTATAAAACAATACTGATTATATCTTCATTATGATATAAAACAAAGAAGAGAAGTCATGTTGGATGTTTTATAAAATATTATTTTATATAATTAAATATTTGAAAACCAGGCACTCTTCACAAACCTGGGAGCTTAATTTAAGTATAGAGGATTTGAACTCAGATTTTCAAGCACCCTTCAACTATCCACACTATCTCATACAACTGAAACATATGACCACACACATATAGAAAAGATTAATAATCACCAATATTCGTATTTCATGCTAAACCAGCACTCATCAGTTGGTCCAAATTATCATCTCCCACACATATATATAATCAATGCTCAGTTTATATTAAGATAGCAAATCTTCATTCTTTAATGGACAGGCTTCAATTCACTGCAACTTCCAACTTTTCAGTCATCCATATCATTGAAAATCTGATGATGAAACCTCAAATCCCATGCTGATGCTAATATTATTGCCATGCCCATGTTGACCTGAAGTCACTCTGACCCCTCATGTATAGGATAGTATCCATTAAATACATATAAGAGGGATGGACAGGATACAAGCTTGATATGTAAATATTTGAAAACCAGGCACTCTTCACAAACCTGGGAGCTTAATTGTAAGTATAGAGGATTTGAACTGAGGATCAGAGTGACTTCAGGTCAACATGGGCATGGCGCTTTGAGGTTTCATCATCAGATTTTCAATGATATAGATGTCTGAAAAGTTGAAAGTTGCAGTGGATTGAAGCCTGTCCATTAAAGAATGAAGATTTGCTATCTTAATATAAACTGAGCATTGATTATATATATATATATATATATATATATATATATATATATATATATATATATATATATATATATATGTGTGTGGGAGATGATAATCTGGACCAACTGATGGGTGCTGGTTTAGCATGAAATACATATATTGGTGATTATTAATCTTTTCTACATGTGTGTGGTCATATGTTTCAGTTGTATGATATAGGGTGGATAGTTGAAGGGTGCTTGAAAATCTGAGTTCAAATCCTCTATACTTACAATTAAGCTCCCAGGTTTGTGAAGAGTGCCTGGTTTTCAAATATTTACATATCAAGCTTGTATCCTGTCCATCCCTCTTATATGTATTTAATGGATACTATCCTATACGTGAGGGGTCAGAGTGTTTTCAGGTCAACATGGGCATGGCAATAATATTAGCATCAGCATGGGATTTGAGATTTCATCATCAGATTTTCAATGATATGGATGGCTGAAAAGTTGGAAGTTGCAGTGGATTGAAGCCTGTCCATTAAAGAATGAAGATTTGCTATCTTAATATAAACTGAGCATTGATTATATATATGTGTGGGAGATGATAATCTGGACCAATTGATGAGTGCTGGTTTAGCATGAAATACGTATATTGGTGATTATTAATCTTTTCTACATGTGTGTGGTCATATGTTTCAGTTGTATGAGATAGTGTGGATAGTTGAAGGGTGCTTGAAAATCTGAGTTCAAGTCCTCTATACTTATAATTAAATATTGAAATTAATGTATAAATTGAATTTTATAAATTAAATTTTGGTTGCAAAGATTTTTTATTTTCTATTTATTATTATAATTAATTTGTATAAGTGGAATTTTTTAAGATTTAAATTCCAGTTTTTAGGAATTAAAAATATTGTTCAAAAATAGAAAAGAAAATATAATTATAATTAAGTTATTTGATTTTGTATTCAATTTATTAATTAAATAAGTCATTAATCAAAGACTAACCATAAAGCAATCATATTATCTGATAAACAAGTCTACGTATTTTTTAAATAATAAATAGTGTTGTTTTTCACTTTCAGAAATTATCATATAAAATGACAGCAGTTAGATTTTTTTTAAAAATATTAATCAGTTCCTCCTAGTCCCAGTTAGTAAAATGAAAGTTGCAGTTAATGCAGATAGATATGTTGCAGTTGGAATTGAGTCATTTAAAGGTGAAATTCAGTTACTAGTCGCTAATGCTTGTAAATATCAAATATATAATTTTTCTTAAGAACTAGCAGAAGTCACTGCAAGGAAAAAGAAATTAACATTAAGTTTATTGGTGAAATAAAGCTAAGCTAGCATTGATAAATTACGAATTAACATGTTAGTTGCAGTTATGAAGAATTTTATTTACCTTTATATTTTTTACAAGATGATTTGCTAATCACAAATCTTAGTCGAGTCATTTTTGCTATCTGAAAATATAATTTATGGTAAAATAATGGATATAAAGGTTTAAAATGTCTTACAACATGCCTGTTATCCTATAAAATAAAATATATCTCTGGATAGATAGATTGACTTCAAACAAAAGAACTGTGGAAAACTGAAAGTCAGCAAATATATTAATATAAAAATGAAGATGTAAAGAAAATTAAATCTATAAGTAATAAAATTCAGTAAAGCTATACAGTTAGATGTATGGTTATGGGGAAAATGAATACTTGGAAAAACACTAAAATTGACTAGCAAAAAAGAAAGCTATTTTGAAGATAAATTAAACAAGGCTCAATAAAAATGATAAATAATAAAAATATTAGAGATAATAACAGAAAACTTTTAAATTATTATATAATATTGGAGTCAACCAAATATTTCAATATGTAGCATTTAATTTAAAATAATTGAATTAATTCTAAACTTTATCAACTTTATTTTTTTGTTTTGTAAGATTTGAAGATAGTTTCATTGGTATATTTTTATATTAATATACATGTATATGTATATTATTTGACAGTAAACAATGAAAAATTTTATTTTAGGAAAATGTGTTATAAACTATTGCTATATAATTAAAAAGTGATCTCCTGTAGTATATTTATATATATTTGAAAGGATAAATGAGTAATTAAATACGATGTTCAACCAGTCAGAAATATATGTAAATAGGAGCACTGTGCAAGGGTAATTTGTGTACTTGTAGATGTCATCACTACATAAAGTGATTTGATGAATTTGTATAAGAATGGAGCATAATTTTTTATATGCTTTAAATTTCTTTGTCATTTTTACAATTGATTATTTCATTAAATTATAATTTTAAAATCAGAGATTAATAATATCTATTCTTTATTGAATTCTCAACCTGATTTCATGACATATAGTTTATTTATAAATATGAATCTTTTAATGTAGAGAAGAGTTCAAAGTACTTACAAATTATGTTAGACTATAAGTAAAAGTGATTCTGACAAAGAAATACAAACAATTCATCAGTATTACTTCACTGAAATCATATTTTGGAATAATCAAATTATGTAGATTGATGATGACCTAGTATAATTATTGACCAATTTTGTGCTAGGTGAATTTAACTTTTGTTATGATGATTAAATAGTAAGATATCAGTAAAGTTTATTATCACTTTTTATTAGGATATTCTTTAACATTGGTCATCTGGTACAATTTGTTTATGTGTGTGTATTTCCAATTATTTTCTTCAGCATTTCATTTATTTTTCATCATATTGTTCATCTAATCAAAAATAAAGCATCTTTAAGATTATCAATGATAGCTATCTTACCCATGATGACTATAAATAATTTTTTCCGACAATGCTTTGGTTTTGAATCCTACATATTTTTTTAATTCTTGAAGTATATAAATTGTCCTTAGGCCTTTGCTAATTCAAAGTTGCTAAGAGAGACTCTAGATTATTTATTTAAATGTCTATTGAATTGAATTTAAATTGGAGGAACATTATGGATTTGCTTTCTGTTTTAATTATTTTTTCCCTCTAATTCTGTCAATCTTGGGCATATTTTAGAGACCATGATGAAAATAATCAGTACATTACATATATAGCAAACAGTAACCCTTTAATATTATTGTAATTCTTATAAGCATATAATATTGCCTTATTTTATCAGAAAATAGTAATTAATAAATAGTTTATTGATCAGTTGTTTATAAGATCATTGAGCTTTGAAAATAACAGAGCTGAGTCCAATCCATTGACCTCGAACTCCAATCTCCTATATTACTGCACCAAACCACACATGGCATTCCATAATTATATTAGCATCAACAAGGCCTTTAAGTGTTCCATGGTCGGATTTTCAATGATATGGATACCTGAAGAGTTGGAGAGTGGAACATTAAAGTTTGAAGATTTGCTATTTTAATGTAAACTGAGCAGTGATTGTATATATGTGTGGGAGATAGTGATCTGGACCAACAGATGAGTACTGGTTCAACGCGAAATACGTATATTGAAGATCACATGTATGGAGTCATGTATATCAGTTGTATAAGATGGAGTGCATATATATTTATATTTGAAATATCTTTTATGTTATATATGAAAACAATAATCCTTTTTTTACACTTCATAATATCCTTACACAACGACAATTTTAATTGATTATAGATTTTTAACTTTGATTAATTTTGAGCATGCTCACAATTTATTTATGTGTGTCCATATAATTCATAATTAAATTTTTAAAAAAATAATGCATTGTATTTTTTTAAAAAAAAAACAAACAAGTTAATGTATTTCTTCAGGCTAAATCTACTTTCCTTTTTAATTTTCTTAGTTTTACTCCTTTTTTTTTTTTTTGTTGGTTTGTTTGATTGAGAGCAGCAAGTTTTTTTCAAAAAAGAAAACTGTAGGCGTGTGTGTTTTGTTTTCTTAACAAATACTTTTAAAGACAATTATAAAGTTAATGTTATTTATAAAAAAAAGTTTTTTTTTATTTGAAATATATTTTTTCTCTGCACCTGATTATCTATGGACGGCATGACAAGATATTGGGGTGGGTGGGTGAATTTTTAAAGTCCAATTTTAATCGCAAGATAAATAGGAATAGATGATTTGAACATCTCAGAACGTTTTACTTATTTAATGATTTTTTTTAAAAAGTAGTTTCACTCTATTCTAAAACGTATTAAATTTAGGAAATGTATTGGAAAAAAGTTAACCACTTGTTCCCATAGAAAATATGCCCCACATGATTTACTGCTGTGGTAAAGTGGAGATTTTGAAGATCAAGCTTCATGGATTTCGGCCCTGAGTTGTCACTTTGGGCGTTCAAACTTTTCATAAACTGCGTGCAATAAACCATTTGATTATTTTAAGTCATCTGACGAGTTGTCAAACTTTATCTGTCTTTTGTTCTTTCAATTTATACATTCATACATAATAGCCAATGTTTCATTTCTAAAATTTTGTGATTTACAATTAATATTATCTGAGCACTCGTCAAATTTAGATCTGAATTCTGGGCATTAGAATTTTTACTAATAGTAAAAATTGTTTCATTTGTCGTACAGCACTGTGATGAACCCAAGGGGTAAACTCAATCTGTTATGTCTGATGTTCAAATTCCATATGACTTCCCAAGTATTTAATCAATGTTAGCATTAAATTATTGTTATTTCTTTATTCTCAACATGATGTTTAATATCAAATTATTTATTTATTTTCATATTGCAAAGTCCTTTTTTTTTCATTCCAATAGAATGACATTGTTTTTACTCATTTGAATTTTAATTCAGTTGTGAAATTTCGCCATGACTTTTTCTAATTTTTTATTATTTTCAATTCTAAGCAGAAAATTATAATTATAGTATTAATGCAATAAACATCACATGATCACCATTTTTATGCTTGCTTATAACTGTTATTAAAATTTGCAAAACTCAATATAAGAATTGCCACACACAGCAAACTAGAGTAATCAATGGATGCCAGAAGGCTTGTGCATAAAATCCCCATCTAGTGCCTACTTGTCCAATATCCCCAGACTAGTTTCTGCCTTGTGGTCTTCATAAGTGAGGAGCTTTTAGAAGGTTCCATTAGATCTTAAGATCTAGGTGCAGTGTTCTCAGATCCAAGACTCAGAAACTAGTCTGGGGATATTGGACGAGTAGGCACTAGATGGGGATTTTATGCACAAGCCTTCTGGCATCCATTAATTACTCTAGCTTGCTGTGTGTGGCAATATGTATAGTGAGTTTTTCCAGTTTTAAATTATAGTATTATTATCAAAAAAAAAAATTATAGTATTATTATTTTTTTTATTAATATTTGAATTTTTTTAAACTGTTTAAATTTCTGCTGTATCTTCTTATTTTAAGTGAATTGATATTTTCATAATATTTAATGACAATAATTATCACTCCTCAAATAAAAATGTATAAACTTTCTTTCTAAATTTATGCTACAGTACTTAATACAGAAAATGTTAATGTGGCTTGATATAAAAAGAAAATTTATATTATTAAGAAGATACTTTTGAAATTATCTGCTCTGAAAGAAAATGAAAATTTGAATGTATAAGATTGGAAATAGCAAAGAATAAGAGAAGAACATTTAATTTTAAAATAATTTTTATTTGGTAAAATTACTTACAGATTTATATTTTATATGTTGGAGGACTATGTTAATAATGAAATAAAATCTAAAAACTATATAAGTGTATTGTAAAAAAACTGAGATGATATATTAATCATTTCTTATAGTTTTAAAAATCATCAATATTTCAGTATATATCTTTGAGAAAGAAATATAAAAAAAGAATAACAAAAAAAAAAAAAAAGATAGATAAGTCACTGTAGCATTGTGAATGAGATCAGACTTTAGGTTAAGTGTAAAAATATCTACCGATGCACGAGTTTGGCTCTTAATTTAATATTGTAAAATGTGAGATTAAAGATTAGGTAAAATTTTATGAACCACTATGAAAAGATGAAAGCAGTGATTTTAAAGGTTGAGGAAAAGAATTTCCATATACTATTAATAAAGCTAATTGTTGTTAATGTATCTAAATGATAATAAGAGGGTTGTGTGATAAAAAGAGTGATTTCTTCATCTCTGTAACATAATCACATGATGAATCTCTATTTGTAAAGATTCATTTATAAGAAAGAATTGATTAAGAAATTTAGGCATTTGGGTTCTAGGTATCAGTATCTGAACTTCCTTTATGAGGTATTTGTTGTTGAGTAGTTGAAAAGATTGAATTTTATTTGATGTATTATTTTTGCTTTCTGTTTCATATATTTCCCAAAATTTAATCTTATTAAAGAAGAGATTGTGAGAGTGGTTTGTATACTTGATTTAGAGATTAATTAATGCTTTTAAAAAGTCAGTGTTGATAAGTAATGAAATGTCTGTGAGGTTTATTGTAATAAGAGTATCTATGTTGGGAAGTTACTTATTAGTCTAGGTCAGTGTTCTTCAACCCTTGGTCCGCGGACCGGTGCGGGGCCGCAGAAGTTTTTTACTGGGCCGGTAGACTGGCAGGAAAGGTTTTAATAACAAAATAATGAGTTTAAACTTTTAATTAATATAAACAATTTTTATTTATTTTTTCATCTCATTTTTACCCAATTAAAAAAGAAACAGAACGAAATCAAAATCTAATCAATCATACATAAATTAATTTGTTTTTCTAATTATCACAGACGTTTAGGGGGGGGAGGGTAGAATTAAATTTTTTATTACTTTTCTAAAAAAAATTCAAAATTAAAAAAAAAAAAGTTTTTATTATTATACAAACTCCATATATATATAACTGCATTTTATATCTTTAACATTGTTGTTTTGATCAGTTATAACAATTATGCTCATCTAAGGATACACAGTTTACATCTTTAAGAAAATTTATCTATAGACTTTTGTCGGTCCGCGAAACCTTATTCTTATTTTTACCAGTCCGCAGGTGTGAAAAGGTTGAAGACCACTGGACTAGGTATTTCATTAATGGCTCTCTGAATATAAGATAGAAATGCCATATAATGAGAGACCATTAAATTTTGGATTTTACATGTTTTAGCATTTTTCTGATGTTGAATTCCATTTTTCAGTTTAGTAATGAAGGATTATATCTTTTTTGTGATATTCATAGGTAGTACAGAGTTAGTTGTAGGAAAAAGTAAGATGATGATTTATGAGATATTTGTATGTACTGAAAGGCATGTTCTGGATAATTTATTGGTGATGTTCTCTATACTAGAAGAAGGTTGATTTTGAATAATGGTTATTATAGCATTGTAAGAGAAATGCATTGAAAAATTTAAAAAAATTAAGAAGTGTAGAAGTGAAAGGGGAAGTTATAGTATTAATTTCAGTTAAATTATTTGTATTTATTAAAGTTCAATGAGAATTTGTTGATTGTAGTTGTCAAGTATAGTACTGGGCAAAGAAAGGAATTTTTGAGGGAGAATTATAGTTATGTTCACCATACAGGAAATGTAATTAATGAGCTGTTTGATTATTGTATTATATATTCCTGATATTTTTATTTCCAAGAAAAGAGAATTAATGATGATAGTGTATAAAATTGTGTAGTTGAAAACTCAGGAGTGTTTTATTGTTAAGAGTAATATTTATAAGTAGATTTGTGAGTAAATAGAGGATTAAGAATGTATTAAGTTCTTGGAATAAGGGAAATAGTTTAGATACAGAAGCTGAGTTGAATGCAGCTGTTTTGTCCAATTGTAACACAAAGACTCAGTTTTCATATATTATCTAATACGGTCTACAATTATTTTAACCAAAATAGCAGCTATATACTTTTGTGTTTATTGGAATTTGGATAATGAAAAGAGAATGTGTCTTTAATGAGTGATTCTATTATTTTAATAATGAGAGATATCATGAATATGGATTTTATGTTATTGTGGGGGGGGGGTAAGAAAGGTATTTTGGAAATACTATACAATTCAGGAAAATTGTACATTTGTGTGAACAGGTAGGTGTTGATTAGTTTATGGAGTATAGAGAGTATTAATAACTGAGATGATTAAGTATAAATTTATGTATTGTATTAAATCCTGGGTAAATTTAAAGGCAATTTCTGATTTAATAATTCCACAATTTCCATCCTAATGTCCAAATAAAAAAAGGAAAGGACTGAAGAAACTAACAAAAGGAAAAAAAATTGAATTTGGGGATGTTTTGGGGAACAGTGTACAGAATGAAAGGATAAACTTCAGAAATTGATTATTAACTTTAATGGAGGAATTGTTTATGAATGTTTGAGTACTATATCAAAATAATAGAAAACTTCTAGATAATAATTTGTGTTTTTATAAGAGATTGGCTTGATGATAAATGATTGATGGTATTACTTTTGAAATAACTTTCTTAAAGTTTAGTTTTATAATAATTGTCTGAAGGTTTGTAATTATGGTATGTTTTAAGATGTAATATGTTGGACTATTTCCATAATTTATGAATGATGTTGAATGTATAGAAAATTTTAAACTTTATTTAAACTTTTCAAATACAAACAACTTGTTAGTAATAACACACAAATAGACAATACAAGTTAGTAATTACACAATGTTTCGAGTGGTATTATTCTCCACTCTTCTTCAGGTGTTGCTGGCCTATATGCACAGTGACAATATTCACTTAGCTCAGTTGGTAGAGCATTTGCCTTAAATTCAATATACAAGGATCTAAAGGTGTGAGTTCAACTTCTAAGCGAATATTGTAACTGTGCATATAGGCCAGCAACACCTGAAAAAGAGTGGAGAATAATACTATTCGAAACATTGTGTAATTACTAACCTGTATTGTCTATTTGTGTGCTATTACTAACAAGTTGTTTGTATTTGAAAAGTTTAAATAAAGTTTAAAATTTTCTATACATTCAACATTCACTCATAAATGATGGAAATAGTCCAACATATTACAACTTTTAGTTTTATAAATCTTTTTTAATGAATATAAGTAAATTCATGATATCATAATAAAAACTAGTCTTGGAAATTTTTTTTATCTTAAGTGTAAGTTACTATATATGAGCATACCTACCTATTTTTGGCTAGAGAATATGGGAAAAAGTTCAAATCCTCATCATTTGAAGTTACAATTCTAATGAGTAATGCCTTATTCATTTTTCTTTTTTGGAAATCTGGTGGAGAGGCCTATGACTTGGAATAGGCTGTTTTAAAAGTGGTTGTCTTCTGTGAAATATATATGTGTGGAATGTATACACATATAAAAAGAAAAATAAGGAGCTAATGGTCAGATTTTGGTCTGATTTGATTATTGTCATTTTTAAAATCCACCTACAATTCTATTTTTGAGCTCAGTTATTTTTAAGTAGAATTTTAAGTAGATAATTGATTTTATCTATAATAAGAGACAGCTTTATCTTGTCAATCTACTTTTTTTTTAATACCAGTTCGTTTGCATTTCTGATAAGTATTTCTGCTGCTACTAATTTCATATTATCTCTGCTTTTGATAGGCACAACAGATTTCTGATATTTAACCTAATTGCAAAATCTTAATTGCATCAAAATATATACTGAATATATACACTAACACGTGTGTGCAATATTAGTAAATACAGAGAAAATAAATGTGAAACATTGTTTACCATTTTTTAGTGTAAATTTAAATTTTAATGCTGGTACCTGCTACTAAATCTTTCATACTAATCTCTCATAGATGTTTCAGTTGTAATCTAGTCTTGTCTAATAATATTATGCAGAGGCCTAAAAATGTGTTCACCAAGTCAGAATAGTGGCCTGAATAAGGCTAGATTGTATTATGAGCAAGAGAATCGTTATCTCTTGTTCTAAAATATACATCTGTTTTTAGTTAAATAACTTACTTTTTCAACTATGACTATAGTTTCATTATTGTATTGTTGTTGTTGTTTTTTAAGTTTTTATAAATAGTTCTTTTTTTTTCCTGTTTTAATTTATATTAATATTGGTAGAACTTTTCACATCAAAAAAAATCCTTTAATTTAAAACTATTGATGGTAATTAAATATTTAAATTGTTTAATA
The DNA here is from genome assembly GCA_028023455.1 of Epiperipatus broadwayi. NCBI lineage: Eukaryota > Metazoa > Onychophora > Udeonychophora > Euonychophora > Peripatidae > Epiperipatus > Epiperipatus broadwayi. The sequence continues at coordinate 6,404,257 of JAQFVV010012401.1, forward strand.
GTCTGCACAACTAATTAATTTTAGTCATGCAAATACGATATGGTTTAATATAGTTAGACCATGTATGTTGTGTCATTTGATTCCAAACGTTTGCAGAGATAGCAAAATTTATGGACAATAGTGAAAATTATAAAATATAAATTTTTGGAATATATTGAAACAAACACTCGTATACGTTTAGAAGATCCCCCCCCCCCATTAAAATAACAGGGTTAAAGCCAAGTCAGACTAATAATATTTTAAGAAAGACTGATAATATTTTAAGGAAGACTAATAATATTTTAAAGAGAGATAAAAAGTAATGAAATTTGACCGCAATTAAAATAATTTGTTAATTCATAATGATTTGGTCAAACGAAAACAAATCTAACACGTTTATAATGCAATTAAAAAAAGAAAAAAAAATATATTTTTATTATTATTAAAACTACTAAGTTAAAAAGCACTTATATAAAATCAGATTGAAGAAAACTTATAAGGCACAGTAGCTGTAGTTTAATAATTAAAGGTGTTGAGTCACTGTGTTGCAGGAAAGAAAAATTATAATTTGAAAACACATGTAAGCAGATAATTGAAAATAGTCACTAAATAAAAGTATGTTCCTGCCAAAGAGAAAATGTCCAATGATTTAGGGGATTAAAAAACATGGACAAGGATGAAAAAGCATTGCCACCAATGGGATCAAAAGGGCATGTAAGATTAATCCGTTTGTCAGAGAGAAAAAAATATAAATAGGCTAAAAAATCATTAGAAATTGATTAATTGATTCAGAGATACAAGATTTAGCTACTAGTCTACTAGAAAAATGATTTAATGGAACCATCAAAAAGCCTAATGAAAAATCATCCTAATATGATCTTCAGCTAGACTGCTTGTTCTCTTTCTATCTGCAAAAGTGAATCTCCACGCTTTGTCTAAAAGTTTTAATGTGCCATTCAGTTTCAAGTCAGACCCCCAGTTATTTAGAAAAAGCAGTAATAAATGACATGAATTTAGAGGTAAGCAACTAGAAATGATTCAATTACAATAAAATATGAATTAAAATTGTAGCTATCAATTTTTATAAAACGTAAAGAAAAATGTATGTTATTAGTTTAGGAAAATTATTTAAACATGCCTAAAATTCTTCTTGAAGTAATAATGTTTTACCTATCAGTCGTTAATTCTGTCAAAAGTTGACAATAGTTTTTTTTTTTTTATCTTTCTTTAAAATAAGGAGAAAAAAAGAGAAAAATCAATAAGATAATAATAGTTGTAAATTAACTCCAAACACACGCATGTATGTATATACGTGATATGGAAATGTCAATTGCGTTATATGTTCAAATTATAAATACTTACGTGTGTAATATCTATATCTGAATAAAATAATAAAATTTATGCGTGTAAATATACATCTATACTTGAATAAATTATAAATACTCTACAAATCTGGAATTTCTGATATTACCCATATACCTACCTGCAATGGTTTTTAAATAATAAAATGCAATATGAATCATATATATATCTGAATAAAATAATAAAACTTACGTATATAAATATACACCTATACTTGATTGAATTATAAATGCTCCACAAACCTGAAATTGCTGATACTACCTGTTTACCTATCTAAATGGATATACAGACCTGGACTAAATAATTAAAAACATTCATGTATTAATTGTATACATATACTTACTTGAAAGGCTTCTAGACTTTTTCTCATAATTGAACTGAAAATGAGTTTTCACTTGGATATGAATAATGAACTATTTTAAAAGGACCTGCTAATGAATTGTTGTTAAATAAAATTGTTGTTACCTAAAATTAATGTAATTGTTCAATTCTATTTTGCATCACTAGTCATTCATTACATCTTGCTCACAAGAATCTCATGCCTCCTGAGCTATGTTTAGCATTACCAAATGATGGTAAGTAAGGTAGTAGTAAGATGGAACTTTAGTGGCACCATTTGGGAAACCAAACATAAATTTCTAGATGTTTCCAGTCTCTATGGTGCTATATTCTCTGATGAGCAGGAAATATTGTTGTAGGTAGGGTGATATCTGCATCAATCGATAGTTCCTTCCTGCAATATGCTCATCAGGAAATAAAACCAACAAAAAATGGGGTTGGTCACACATCCAGTTACAATATGTGTTGAAACAGTAAGGTCTACTTTGCAGATCTTTGTTTCATCCTTTTCACCTATTTCCTACCCTCATACTTTAGTTTGAACCCCAATCTATCGTAGTGTGTCTGCAATACGCTTACATACTGAAAATCCCGCCTAATTTTAAACCACGAGTACAATGCTCGTATTATATATATAACTCATTCCCAAATAAAATAAAATATTATGGATTATGTATAAGTTCACATAATTTTAATTTATTAAAAAGTAGGTTATATAAGTCGTAATTGCGCACACACTATGATATGTATTTAAAACATATCAAAATTATAAATTGTTAAAGATATTTTGTTTGAATCTATTTACAAATATATATTACCGTCGTAATATATTTTTGATTTAAAATAAAATTCATTTAGTAAATATTCGTTTAGTAAATAGATTCAAATATTGCAATGTAAAAGTAAAATAATTTTTGTTTAATTTAATAAAAGTCATTCCAAGTATTTCTGTTAAAATAAATGAGGGACAATAGTTTAATTAGTTAATATTATATAAGGTTATCTAAAAACAGCAGATGTCCACTTAAGGTTTTCTTTAATTAGTAAAAGTAATTTTTAATTAAATCTAGTTTGTAATTTGAATGTCAACAGGGAAATTAACAAAAGAAATTAATTAATGTTAAATTCCTTTAGACATTCGGATAGATTTAATTACAGCTGATACGTCCGATATATTTTTGTAACACTCCAGGGCAGTTCTATTGTTAAATTCTACTATAAAAAGGAGGGTTTTCTTTTGTTCTCCATTCTAATGTTTCTAAGAGAAATCATTCTGAGGTCTAATGTTTCTAACCAAAATTATTGTAGTAATTTGTAAATCTTGACATGACGGAGTAGAGCGCAAGAAGGCTATTTCTCTCCGGAATGGCCATATGCTGCTGTAGACCATCGGAAGTTATCGCACAAGGAACCCCGGAACTGCTGCTGCTGCCAAAAATATGAACATTTCCAGATTTTGCTGTTAACTCATATAAAAACCTGCCGACCATCAATCTACCTAAAATGCTTTTCCAGAGGTAACCCTAAATTAACCCAAGAGTTCTTGTGATAACTAACATGCTATAGCTATTTTAAATTGTTTTCTTATATTTCACATAATGTCATTATGTACTTCTTTAAATATAATCAACATTTTTGCTCTCTATCCTTGGGTTAATATTTTCTATTTATTAAGCTTTCTGTTATTTTATTATGATAATGTGTCAGAATTGTCTTTGACCGAGTGAATTATTCCTTTTGTTGAAAATAAGATGCCGCTATAAAGGCATATTTTAAATTTCTAAATAATTTCCAATTTTATTATCTTGCAAATCACTTGTTCGAGGGCGATTCTATTCTTTAATATATAATATAATCACATAGTTTAAAATCTACATGTTATTGATTTTAATCTACTATGAGAGTATGTGCGAGGTCAATGATTTAAATGTTTCCCCAAATGCATGATTGCATAAATAAACCTATGCTTTCCTTTCAAACCTGCAAGCATGCATTTTCTATTTTAAATACCATGTTCTACTTTAATTACAAAGTTCATCATTGATGTGGAGAATGTGTGGACCCTTTTAAATGAATTTCTGGGAATTTGATTGGGCATTTCTCTTAATCCAAGTCAAACCCATTTAGTATGTTTTATATACACTAGTCTCGTATTGCTGGTAAATGAATTGGTTGTTGAAACCGCTTTGTTTTATTTTTCCAAGGATTCTTTACACGGCCAAGTCCATTCTCTTCGCTTCTTGCGGTTTCCAGGCAGAGTGTGTCCACAAATGACATGCCTGGGAATTAAACACAATTGTCACCCAGTCGCTAAGTTTCGGCTGTTCATAAAAATACTTTCTTACGGGTTCGCGACGAGTTGCCCTCCGTAGTCATTCTGGATATTCAATATTGTTTTATTTTTATATTTATTTTACAAAGCATCTGTGACTTAAACGTGTCACACCCTCCAACTTTAATAAATTCATTATCAGCAATACTGACCTCCCAATGTAAATTTATTATTATTATCAAATAAATGCCTTGATCACATTCCCACTTTGTTGCTTAGTAAGCTTTTGTCTGTGCTATTCTCAAAATCAATAAATATTTTATAACACTTAATTTTCAAATATTTTCTTAAACTTGTATAATTGCTCAAAGCACCTCGCACATGTTCCTATCTCATCAAGCACATTATCGTAATGCTATTAGTTCAAGGAATAGAATATATCACTTTGCTTTAAAACCTTTTTGTCATTTATTGGAATATAATGCCAACAATTATTTAATACGCGTCCCTGTCTCATATAAGCAGACAGTGGCGTTATATATATAATTTATATAAATAAATTTTGTGAAATTATTTAAAACTAAATTTGATCTCTTATTTTATTTGATTCCTATCACTGTCTCAGTCTATATATATATATTTTCTGCATTGTTTTTGTAAATCCATAGACGTTAATTAGCCACCCAAACTTCTTTTAGTATAGAGTCTTTTGTTTCTCCCTGACCACCAGGCACCGATAAAGAGTTATGCTAGTAGTAGCATCAGATGCGTTATCATGTAGGTGGCACTGCAAAATTTGGACTTTAGATTCGAACTTAGTATATCTAGAAGGCAACCCCTCCTAGAATGTTCAGTTGCATGTCTGGGGTTTGAATTCTGCAGTGTGTTAGCGAGATAGACGATTCTGACTGTTACAGTATGATATGAAATAAAAAAAGTCAATCATCTCCCTCCCCTCTCCCCAATGCTATGTTTTTTCCAGCAACACTTATGAATAAAGATAATGTCTAATTTCAAATGGGGTTGTGCTGTTTGAATTCAGACTTTATCTTTATTCATAAAATAATTTTGTTGGAAAAGCAGCATTGGGGTGAGTAGTTGACATTTTATATTTGAATTTTTATCTAACTATTTGCACTGGGTCTGTTTCATATATATATATTGTACTGGGTTCGAATATGTGTCTATCAAAACACCGGCCTCTTAGGCAGAGAAGAACATATTCGGAGAATATGTATGCCCAAACGATAGCTATAAAACATATATAACTAGCGTTACATTTCCAGGACATAACTTCTTCTCGGCTGTTGAGTTCAACACCACGTTCAAAGCACTTTTTTTGTTTGTGTATAGACACGGGTGCCAGCTATCTATTCAAGAATGAATAAATAACGCACTTTGAGCAATGGTCACTAACTCAACACCTAAATATCCATGACTAGCTCAGCTATTTGTAATCACTAACGGATTATACATAATTAATGGTGAAAGAATTAATAAAAGAATTGGTAGAAGGAATTGATAAAAAGAATTGACCGACAAATAAAGTTTAAGTTTTAAGACAATTTATTAACTAACATTAATTTACTAAATTTAAACATCTTTATAATTTTTTAACTAATATAACACATGCACATTTTAAGTTAATACACTATAATATATATCTTATGAAAAGGCATAAATAATGTTTGACGTTTATAAAATCATATACATGCACATCAATAATTCATTTTGTGCATGATTATAGAGTTCAAATTACTTGTCTCTGGAGGCTTTACGAATTAATGCAATGCAATGGCTATTATAGAAATAAGAATATGAAATGTTATTTTTGAATGTGGATGTAGAACTTCTTTTCTTTGGTTACTGCTTTAGGTAAGAATATTTCCATTACGAATACTTCCAGCCGGCTGGGAGGTTTCCTTGATGAGTTTTATTATTCTTCAGGATTATTATTATTGTAGACAATTAGATATTGATGGAGATTTCCAAGTTGTTATGCTGACATTATTTCATGGTCAGATCTTGCTGTTTTCATCGGACATCAGACTGTGGAAAAAACGTGATTTCCCAAAAGCTACTCAGCACTGCTTTTTTTTCTGGATACAATTGACTCAACTGATTGTCCTCTCTTGACTTAACTGACTCAATTAATTTCTGAACTCAACTGTTTATACTATTTATACCTGCAAAGTGTTTTTCTTTCCAATATCCTCCAGCAATATCTGTTGTCGAAATTTCATTGATAATCCTTTGACAATGTGTTTTGGAAGATTGTTTAATTGATAATAGCCATGCAAGATGTGTTGTTTTATATTTTTAATTAATTAATAGCCATTGCCAAGTTTTTAATGATAATCTTCTTTTATTTCATTTTAATATTTATTGCACATACATTTATTCTATTATTGACAATCGCACATATATTACTTTTTCTTTAATTCGAATGAAAAGAAATTTGTATTTTTTAAACTTTAAATTATATTTCAACTAATAATAATAAACTCTACTTCCTTTTTATAAAATTTTTAGTTTAACTTTTCTGATGCAAACTCCCCTCCCACTTTTAATCAATTATTTTCTAACTTTTATTTCAAAACTAATGATAGAAAACTATTTGACTTTTATCTTTTTTGAAAACAAACTGTAATAAACTCTTCAACATTTAATTTTACATTTTTCTTTTATGAAAGATTATTTTAATAATTTTTTTAGATAAAATTATATGTGCCAATATCAATATTGGTACAATATATATATAATGTATAAACATTTAAACATATATATACACTATGCATATAATATAATGTAATTTAAATTTTTTACAAACTAAGTCATTGGTAAAAACAATAAAAAAAAGCAGAATGTAATAATAAATGTAGTTATATAAAATTGATAAAGAGAGAACACATATACATCTTTACATTCTAGACCACATTTAAATCTAAGTATGTAGATATGTGAAAGTTTTCATTCATCATTTTTTTTTGTGATGAAAATTGATAATGATGAAATACAAAAGGTACTGTTTGTCAAAGCAAAGTTGTAAGGGAAATTTTCATTCTGATATTGCTAACTGTTAACTAAATCTTTCATAGGTCTCTCATACTACATATTTCAATTATATTCTACACTCATTACATATGTAAAGATACAAAATCCTCTTCACAAAGCAGCAGACATTTTTCATGATTTTACTATGAACACATTGTATTGTAAAAAATAAAATTAAAATTTTATTTACTATCAAACATTTTATGATTACAAATAGAGCCATTGCAATTGCAATAGTATCACTAGAGGATGCTAGAGCATATGTGTTAGGCTACTGGTATACCACATTAGTAAGAACAAAGGAAATTTTTAATTTTCAATTCTTATATTTTTATTTACTATAAAACTTGACATTCATCTTTAAGGCAAAAGCTGAAGGTCACAATATGGATCTGAGATTTAGACTGTAATGATCCAGGTTTCCTACCAAGAGAGGAGGAATGCATCTCACTATGGTCAGGCCTAGGGTCTTCTGGTAGGATGCTGTGAATGACATTATGAAATATCTAATCTATGATCATATCTATTTCCAATGGGCTAGCTCTAAGTTTACACATTAAATTTAGATACAACTTGGGCTAGTTCATTATTATCTTACCCCCATTTCAGATTTCATTATGCCTCAGTATTCAAACTCAGGAACAAATCTGCCTTTGGTTCTCTTCAGAGGTGAATTTACACTATATAGCAATTACTGTACCTCTACACAGGTTCTAATTGATTTAAAGATCCATCCAAACATATTACTGTATCATTATATTAGAATGAAATATGTGTATGTATATACTTGGTTATAAGTTGATGAATGAATGTGTAAATAATTTTGATAAACTAGAGACCAGTTTAATGTAATTTAAATCAAATTAACAATGTTTATTAAATAAAAAAATAAAAATTTAAACTCTTTAACATTGTAAAACAATATAATTGTGTCAAGTATGTATTTCTACCATATCAGTGATTAAATGAGTCCACTATTCCAATCCTTACCCATAGTAGAAGTACATAACATGGCACTAATTATTTATGAAGCAAATAAAAAAAATCTTTTATTAAATTGACAGAGAAGCTGACTAATTAATTTATAATATTATACAAGTATATCCCTAATAGCCTCATCATCCAATTCTAGTTATTGATGTTCCATCTTCCTTGGGGACTCCCCTACCTACCTAAGTACAATTCTCTAAAGTTGATAGAAAATAGCATCTGCACAAGAAAATTAATCATTCATACTGAAAAAATAAAGGTAAACAACTGTTAGCTAACAATAAAAAAATAACACAAACTGTCCTGTAATAGTGTATGTACTTCTTAATATGGAATAGTATCAAAACTCTTACCTTATTCTATATCAGTGGTGATGACGATCAAATATCAAGTCACTATGGAGGGAAATCTGACTTAAACTTTAACATAAATCTTTTATCTAACATGACAATTTTTTCTGTTCACTTTGTTGCTTTCAATCATAGCAGACTTTTTCAAGTTCTAGACATGTTTAAGCTTCCAAATATGGAAATAAAACAAAACTAGAATTTTTACAAATGTATATAAAAAATAATACATAATAAATCAAAATATTCATTAGTTCATCTTGGTTAATGTCCATGAATTTGGCAATAATGTCTTTTATGGATACAGTCTATCTCTCTTTGGATCATTCCTCAGTAACTCATTCATCAGCCACTAGAAATTCTCGGTGGCATGCTTGAAATAATGTTTCCATTTTCTGAAGTTGCTATCCTTCTGGATCCATTTAGACACAGGGGTAGAACATTTGATGTTTCTTTAGGCATTATATAGGCAAGTAGATTAAGTACTCACACTTCTATGATAGAACTATAGCACTCCAATTCTATGGCAGCATTAATTTAGCCAGAATACATTGCACAGCAGTTCATAAGATTTAACTTTTCTTAATTTATTTGGCATTTAATGGCTTATATAAAAAAGATTACTTCATCATTTATATATATGCTAGTGTTGTTTTACTTCTTTTTTCTCTAGGTTCAAATAATAGCACAGTTTTTATTTTTAAATTTCAACTTAACTGCTTGCACTCCATGAGCACTATTGGGGCTCTTTGAGTGCTTGTTGAATGATGTGTTGTTTTCTTTCTTTACTGATGTAAAAAGTATAAGCATGACATCAACCAAAATACAAACATTTGACAGCTTAATGATGTAGCTTTCAGAAAATGTTTACCTCAAAAAAATTGTTTGAAATTTGGATTTTTGGCAACAGTTTTCATCAACCACATTATTTAATTTTTGTTCTTTTTTGATAAATTTTGCAATTACCACGAAGCGATAAAAGAAAAAAAAAGTTTATGGCCTGCAAGTGAAAATTTCTCCAGTGTTATTCACAAACAAGGCCTACAATAGAGCTTCAATGTAATACTCGTAAATAAAATTTTAAAAAAAATTTTTAATTTTTTTAAAAAAATTATATTTTTTATTAATTTTAGTTTGTAATTAGTGTATGTTAGTTTGTAGTTATATATTTATTTATGCTCATATAGAATTCATATCTATCATAATTTTCTAAAGTTAGTTTGTGTTAGTTTGTAGTTACATATTTATTTATGCTCATATAGAATTCATATCTGTCATTATTTTCTAAAGTTCTACCTACACTAATTCACTTATTTTTATAAAAAATAATGATTTTCAAAAAGTATAATAATTTATTATTATAACTATGTTTATATATGTTTGTGTTTACAACTAATGAGTTATAAAATTAATAATCAAATGTATATAAAGATCACATAAGTAAGCATATAATCAAATTCTGATTCTTGTTTATGTTTTTGTTTATTCTTGTTCATGCTTTGGAGTCACTTTTGGTTTTACACATCAGTTAGTTGTTACTATTTTAAAAAGAGATTAATAAACAGAGATCATAGCATTAATCTCTCTTTTGTTTTTGAGTATATTCTTATCTTGCCAGAGTAATTCTTAAAGAGATTGTAGTTTTATCTCTCTCTTATGTTGATATTTTTCCAGTGAATTAAGTTGTTTTTATCTTATATTCAAATATTATTGTTCTTTATTGATGGTCCATTCTTATTATCTTTATGACTAGTTATAAAGTCCTAGTTCATTTATTGCTATATGATGTAGTTGTTTTCCTTTGAGTTCATGACATCATTTATTTCATCTTTGCTTTATCATCCTTAATATGGATTTTATTTGTAATGTATTTTTATATAAAGCCATGGGTTAGTGTACTACTATAACTTTATCCTGGCAATTGATATTTTATAAATACTGTGGAGCACCATCCTTACTTTCAATCACACTCTTAGTGTATCTGATTGTAGGTTATTTTGATGTGAAGGATCTTGTAAGCTATCCTTTGCTAACATCTCAAGATGTAAATCTGATAAATATTTAATATTAAAATTTTTAAATTGTGTGTGTGCCTTCAGTAAAATATATACATTTTTTTGAGCATTCATCTTACCACATGGATTGGTAAGTTATATTTTATAAAGGTATTAAATACATTCATTTGGAACATTATAATTAAATGATTGTTTTGTAAAAATGAGATAATTTATTCAAATATTAATATTGTAAAAGGTTTCATTAACCATCCCATACTATTTATTTTCTATTCATTCATTTTAAACTGCAAATTACAATTCTCTCCATATTAAATTTTGCTTAGTGTATCTGAAAAGTTCATCTTGGTAACATTGTAAATTATCAAGATTGTTTGTTTATTAAATGTTTTAAGGTCAAGATAAATGTTGTTTTTATTGTTAACTTAGCTTCTTGACTGTTGCTCATCATCTGCACATATTCAGAAATCTAAACATCTGTAAGTTTATTGTAATTAAAGGGGATTTGAACCCACACTTTCAAACTTTCTTTAGTGATCCACTGTATTTTGTACAACCAATACATATTACCACATATATACCAAAAAGACAAATGATCCCCAATACATATATTTTGCGCTGAACCAGCATTCATCAATTGGTCCAGATCATCATCTCCCCCACACATATATAACCAGTACTTGGTTTATATTAAGATAGAAAATCTTCAAACTTTAATGGACAGGCTTTAATCTTCTCCATTCTTCCAAGTCTTCAGCCATTCAAGCTTATTATAAATTGTCTTTACTTTTATGCACTAGAGTATATGAATATATATAATTTGACATGAGAGTCACTTCATTATAAATGCATCTCTGATGTAAGAAAACATCCAGGAGTGAGATTGTTTTATTTATTAAAATAATTATAATTATTTATTTATTATTAGAAGATCACTTTAGTCATTTATCTAAAACATCACTGTGCTTGTTTTGAAATCACTATTTTATTTAGAAGATTATTTGCTTACTCATCATAAATTCAAATGGTGGAATTGTTTGGTTTTAATTCAGAAAATATTTAAAGAGGATTTATTAATATATTTTGATTTGGCCGTATATTGTTATTCTAAATTAAGAATTTTTATGTTTAGTTTAAATTTTAATAATTTTTACGTTTAAATTAAATTTTAAAATTATTTTTATAATTTAGGGAGACATTATCTTAAGAATAAGAGTAATTTTCACTGCTTTGTTTACCAGGATCTCATTCTTTGTCTAATAGGTTTTTCAAAATTAAAAGAAAAGAATAAAATTTATAATTATTAAAATATTCATCATATTAATCCTGAAATCCATTTTACGTATAAGATTATTAGAGAAACTTGTTAAAAACAAAATTATTTTTAAAGAAGTCAATGTGGCAAAGACATCAGAAAACATGTTTCTATTTTATAAAAGAATTAATAAATCTGATCATGACAATAAGATACTCATTATAGTTGAAAAAGGTGTTAATGTTGGAAGATGTGGTTTGAATAGAGAAGTTAAAGTAACCTAACCCTTTAATGACATATGCTTTAAATTTTAAGAGCCATTATATTTTAAAGAGAGAGTATGAGAAGTCTCCTTATTTTAAATTGCTAATATATTGCATTTATCTTAACAATGTTTATCTATTATTATTACCCTTATTGCTCTTGTTATTATGGCATATGACATTCAAAACCCTCTGACCTTAGCCAATAGTATTGTCTGCTCATTTTATTTTAGCTTTTTGTGCAAGATTGTTTTGTAAGTTGTGGAATTCATAAGATCACCCTATCGTATAGTCTTTAGGTTACAATATATAAAAACTTGCAAAACACATCTATTAAAATCTTTTTTTTTCAAATGCATTAGGCATATTCAGAACTCCATTGAAGTTTATTTTTATGATTAATTTCATACATTACTCTTTTATCTATTTAATAACTTGATCACAGCATTTGTAATTGTTCTTTTTTAATTTATGATGTCAATTTTTATTTTCTTCCATGAAAAATTATTAAATATTATTTTAATTTAGTTATATTTTCTTACTTTTATTTGTATGTGATCAGGTAAGTCAGCAATATAAGATGGCACTGAGAGTTGTGGGTCGTGTGAAAGTCTGAGTTCGAATCCCACATATATTACATATATAAATGCAGGTGTAAGCCTGTACAATGTATTACTTTTATTTAGTAACTCTAGTAACATTTTCTGAAGCACTAAAGCATTATTTGCTAAAACAACCACAAAGTTTACTAAATGACAGCAATAATCCTTCATTTGGTTTGTTTTTTTTATTTCCATAGTTTAACATTTTAATCCATCAAATATTTCTTCTAAAAAGGCTATTAAAATGTTTTGGAAATATAAAATCTCCCAATTGTATACTCTTATCAACAATAATCTGTTTAGTGGCTCCACGTAATATAATCACTGTTATTACATTTAGATAAATATTACTCAAAATGTATATTTCAAGTCTATATCTTAGTCCAAAATTTACTTATCTTGAAAGTGCTTTTAGAGTCAGATGCCTTTCTATAATGATTTTAATATTTGGATGAGATCTATTATGCCAAAATCACATTTAAATCCAGCTTGTTCTTAATTAGTTTGAATATCAACGTCAGGAGTAGGCAAGTTGTAATTATTTAAATAAAAACCTTTCAGAGAAGTGATCATAGACTAATATATAAATAATAGATTTATAATATATACAAAAGGCTTACTTTTTTGTTATTGTTACTATTAAATAGTAATTTCTAGTGTTCAATTAATAGTTTAGCTATTAAAAATCTTTCATCTCATTTGAAAATAAATATTTTTTATATATGTCTAATGGAATTTCATATAAGTAACTTTACTTTTCATTTTTGTTTTTGTGTGTGTGAGGGTATATATATATAAATTATTAATCAATGTCTGTATTCCAATTATAATAAAATATATATAATTATTCAAAACAATACAATAATTAATACAGTAAACAATATTTTAAAAAACAAATATATACCAATTTAATAGAAGTACTTTCAACTATCTATGTAGTCGTTATCAACTAGATTCAAATTGTATTAGAAAAAACTGTTACAAATGTAAACAAAAAGTAATATGTCATACATCAATTTTCCCACAATTCATTAATTTTTATATTAACATAGCTATGTTAATAAAAAGTGAAAAGCAACAGTTGATAAACAGACAGACTGCCAATATAAAAATTAATGAATTGTGGGAAAATTGATGTATGACGTATTACTTTTTGTTTACATTTGTAACGGTTTTTTTTTAATACAATTTGAATCTAGTTGATAACGACTACATAGATAGTTGAAAGTACTTCTATTAAATTGGTATATATTCGTTTTTTAAAATATTGTTTACTGTATTAATTATTGTATTGTTTTGAATAATTATATATATATATGTAAAGTCCCATCCCATTTTAGACCAAACACTTATAATTTAATTGTCATACAGACATTAGTGTTCATAATTATATTGTGTGTTTAATATATTATGTAGCTAGTTAAAATACCTGCATGCCATGACAATAAAGAAAAACCGTAAATTCTCATCATCCAGTACTTAATTAGTCTTGTCATCTTGCTTTAACTCTTGTTTTTCTGTGGAGATATGATGGAAATTTTCTTCATTGATTTATTTAAAAGTTGTTTTATCTTTCACATATATAATGATTGAAGAAACTTATGCATCCACATTCTACACTCATAACTTGGAGTTTAAATCTGGGTTGTTGTTTTTTTAATTTCACTCCCACCCTTACTCCACCCCAATAGCCAAATCATAGTAGATAGTCATTTAATGTCTGCTTGATATATGTGGATCTCTTCTTAACTAGAAAGTAAAACAATTACCTTCCTTTTTCTTCACCATAGATTCTCTCTACCCAGTATTTGATTAGTCTGTTGAGTATTGTCTTCTCGTTCATTTTTTACCATATTTAATAACGATTATCAATACCATCATGTTTAAAAATGTTTTTTAATTCAAAGTGCAATTTGAAAGATCATTTATTTTTGAAAAAATGTAATAAATAATCTTAATGCAATAGTCATTTGAATTACTGATTCTTTTTTTAATCTCATTTTTTGATAGCATTATTGATGTATTAAAAAAATAAAGCTATTTTAGAACTCTAATAATATGTACTGAAAATAAGAGCAGAAGTGGAATAAAAAAAAGATTCCCTTATACTTAAGTTTAAACGAATGAAATAATCAAATTCTAAACCTAAGACATCTGGTATTAATTGAAAATTGTAGAATATATATTTTAAGAAAATTCTATTTAAAGAATACCCAGTCTTTTGATAGTTAAAAAAAGAAAAAGAAGATATTAGATGTTTACAATCTTTCTGAAGTTTTTTTTTTTACGTGATTAAAAGATGCAAATATTTTTATTTTCTGCAGAGTATTTAGTTTTCTTTTGTGTATGTGGTAAATATATATATGTCGTGAAAAACTTTTAGGATAATAAAATGATGCATCCCATTCGCATATCGATTTATAAAGTTTTTAAAATTTGCTATTTAACTAGAGTGTTTACTTGCTCCAAGTTTTAAATTTTTATGATGGGCGGCCTTTTAAATTGTTTATAGGCAGCTTAATCAAAAGGGGATCAAGATATAATACAGGTTTGATAGTTGAATTTTAAATTTAAATCGATTAAAAGTAAAAAATAATAATTTTCTTGGTTTCTAAATTTACAATATGCTGATAACGATTTGCAGAATGTAGAATGAATGTTTTGAATGCAATATATAAAGATTTAGGTTTAATAATTAATCTTAAAAAAAAAAAAATCTCAGTTCTTTATCAATTGTTTTATCAACTCGAGCTTATAAAAAAATTTAAATACTAAAGACAGAGAAATATTTTACTTGGACATTCTATCAATGTAATATAAAGGCACAAGAAAAATTTCATTTAAAGATGGTCTATACAATTTTAAAAATGTAATAGCAAGATCAAAAAACTATCAAAGATCTTCAACTTGCTGGATGTAATAAGACAGAGTTCATTATTATAAAATCACACTTTTGTTGAAATTAGACATGTAAAATGAAAGGACAATATAAGACTTCCTAAAAAGTTGTTTAATGGAAAATGTGAGCATGCTTTTTGTGAAAAGTTGACTCATTTATACTTTGATAGTGTTGAAATACTTGAGAAAAAAAAACTTTTTCTGAAGAGATTACAAGATAGCATTGCAAAAAATCAAACAGAAAAATGGAGCAGCATATTCTACATGTGGACATAGTTGTGCTTCACATATTGATTTATATAGTTATTGCAAAACTCATTTCTAGTCACACCTCCTCCCATTGGAGTTGCAATGATCATACACATTTATAACTTGTATAGCATAAACCAAAAACATTCAACTAACCCAATAATGAACAGTTTTTGCATCTTTATCATAGTACTTCAATACGTAGTGACTGCAGTATAATAAGATTATTTCCCCATTGTCTATTAAACTTACAATGTCTGTCCAAATTATTTTATCGAGATAATTATGTCTATATAATTTTGAATTCAAATTTGAGAATGAAGGAGAAGTAAAGAATTGAGTCTGTGTTCAAATACTTAATGATAAAGCTCATTAAGAATTATAAGAATTGAGATGCTAAAATAAATTATGATCATGACATTAATCATGTATTATTATTTCTAGTTACTCAATCTGTCTTTAATGATATAGAAGATAGAAATATATTTCTACCTTCCATATTGTTGGAGTAGAAGCCTCTATTGTGGAAAATTTAATTTGGAGACATATTTAATATTGGGATATGAGAATAAATAATTTGAAAGCATGTTAATATATCTGAAAATTTGAAGAAATATGAATTATTGGGATAAAGTGAAACTGTGAAATATTCTGTATCTAACTAACTACATGACTTCATTTATATGCTAATCAAAAATGTAAACAAACAAAAAAAAAAACATTAAAATTCATAAATTTTATGATATTTGGAAGCCATTTTTCAAACTTTCAGCGACATTCATGATTATATATATTAATAAAATTTCATCAGTTTAAACCAAGATTTTACAATAAAAAATGTGTATATTTATATTTAAGGCTTACAAATTGAATCTTTTTCAAAATACTATCCATTTGCACCAGTTTAAAGGAGTTTCCCACTTTTTGAAAAAGTCCTGAAACTCTTGCAAAGTGATTCCTTTTAATGTTCCTACTATTTATTTTTACCACTTCCAAGTCTATAAAAAAATTTCTTTTGAGGCATTTTTTTCATTTGCTTAAATAACAAAAAGTTACATAGAGTAAGATCTGGTAAATGTGACTGTTGGGTTAACTGGGCCATGCTGTTTTTAATTAAATATTGTACCACATTCAAGGTTTTGTGTACTGGTCTAATGTGGTGGTGAAGTTTGCACTCCTCACTTTGCCACACATTGGAACATTTTCAATTTATTACATCACACAATCTTTTCAAAACTTATAGCTAAAACATTTGATCATTAAGAAATGAATTCTGAATGAACAATGCCATTTGCATCCAAAAAAGAATCAGCTTAACATTGGACTTCATTTGCCACATTTTTTGACGATGTGGAAAATTTGACACTTCCATTAAACCAAACATAAACTTGGGTTTTTCTCAGAGCAGCTTGCTTGTAAATTGTTTCATGCATTATAACTATTTACTCTGCTATTTTTTTCAACAGAAAACAGAATTTTACATTGTTGCAACTTTTTAACCATTACAAAAATAATCAAATAAGCAAAACATACGTAACAAAAACATTTACTACACTGCAATATAACTTCCCTTACTGACAATGGTTGACATATTGGTACAGTGGTCTGCAAGAAGACATCTATAACAGAAGCATCCTCCAGAGAATAATTCTGATAATTTTTGTATACCCTTCATAGGTTGAAAACAGACAAATTTTATTCTTTCTTTATTATCCTTTCAGAATTTGATGTGCTGTATGTTGCATTATAAAATATTTTTACAAAATTTTAGAATATACTAAAAGTTGATATTGTTCATAAAATGTCAAAATAATTACAAAGATCCTAATTTCTTGAAAATAAGATCAATGTTATGTTTCTATAAGAGAAAAAATTATTAAAAAAATAATAATATTGCCTAGAACAATGATCTGGAATCTTTTGGAAATGTTGTGCCAAATTTTTGTTACAATATTATTCTATATGCTGACATGATTCTCCAATCTTATTATGTATAGTATAAAAATTGGTCCGATTATAATGGGCTTCAAAATTATATATACTTTTGAAGTTCATTATAATCGGCCTCTATACTATTGGTCATTAAATATTTTAAAATACATATGATCATATGTGAGAAGTATGTTTTGTTAAATTATACTGCATTCAAAAGACATGCTTAAAATTTTCCTTTGATATGGAGAAAATTCAGCCTGTTGGTGCTTAAAAAATGTGTATTGCTTACAAAATTGCTGATTACTGTATAGTAATTCAGAAAAGGCAAAGTACCTTTAACATTCAATGATTTAATTTAAAAGGCTGATTAATGAGCTTTAAAAAAATAAAAGAAGTATTTTTCTAACATTCATCAAAAATGTTTCAAAAAAACTCATTTTTGTGATATAAAAAATCAACTCGAAATTGAAAGTTTTTCATATATTTTTATTTTCTTTAAAACAATGGACATTTGGAATTTTTTTCTATGAGAAGTTTATTTTAATTATATTATAGATTTTTAAAAGAAAAAAAAATAATGATTTTTAATTTCTTTGAGATCTGAATAATATTATCAAGTCTCATGTATTTGTGGACTTCATTCACGCATTAACCCAACTATCATTAACTATAAACTTTTTTTATCATATGAACATGCCAAAACACAAAATGTATTATTATATAATTATGAATAGAAGTTTTTCAAATGAATTAATTGATATAATATTCTAACTGAATATAAATTTACTCTCAACACGCAGTATTCATACAAAAGTATCAAAGATCAACTGACAAAAAAAAACAGGCAAAAATATTCCCTTGGAAAAAAAATTTTATTTTTCATCTCACTTAGCTTTTATCTTTATTGAAAATAATAAAGATAGAATGGACATTTATTGTATTAAATAATTAGTAAATTAAAGTAAATTATGGTTTATTTACATGTGATTTGCACATGCAAAATGTAGGTGATGGCACAACCACATGCACTGTAATTAAAATATATTTTTTTTACTATTTCAATTCAATCAGTGTGTCATTGATAATTGTTCTGCATGACAACCTTGGTATGTGAGCCCTAAGTGTTTGACCCTTGACCTAGAACATATTTAAAGTTATGAAAATCTACATAATTAGTTTTTCTTTTCTTATTCTCATTGCTTTAGTGAATGCATAAGGGAACACATACTAATTAAAATTATAAAAATGATAAGTTACCCTCCCAAACATTATATTATCTCAGCAACATTCTCTTTAACTAAATATAGTCTGAATTTTAAGCAGTATGATCCAAGATGTAATCTCTTGAATATGAATGCTGCAATAATGTTATATATTGAAATTCAGACTAATTCAAATAAAGAGCATGAAATTTTAAATTAGAAATGATCTTAAATTGCTATAAATAAACATGTTTAACTTATATATATAAAATAAAACTGAAACTTTAATTGTTTTAAATTTTGCAAATACCCAACATAAATATATAAGAAAAAATCCAAATGCATACTGCTAGCTGAAAATTCGAATCTAAAACTTATAAATTGCCCTCCAAAATGTTATTTATTTCAGCAATGCCCTCTGTGAATAAATATAAAGTCTGAATTTCAAGCAGCATGATCCAAGAGGTTTCCTACAAGGTTACCTTTTGAATATGTATGCTACTATAATATTACATATTGAAATTCAGACTAATTGCAATAAAGAATGAAATTTTAAATGAGCAAATTCAGACTTTTTATTTATTCACAGATGGTGTTGCCGAAATAACATAATATTGGGAAGGGGGGGAGGCTGATTTGTCATATTGATTATTTGCAAAGCTTAAAATGACTGAAGTTTTCATCTTACTTTGTATATGTAAATTAAACTTGTTTGTTTATAGTGATTTAAGATCATTGCTAATTTAAAATTCCATGCTCTTTATTTACATTAGTCTGAATTTCAATATATAACATCATTGCACTGTACTATTCAAGAAGTAACCTCTTGGATCATGCTGTTTGAAATCCAAACTTTATATTTATTCACAGAGGGTGTTGCTGAAATAACATAACATTTGGAAAGATGATTTGTTATTCTTGTATTTGAATTTTCAGCTAGATATATGTATTTGGATTTTTTAGTAAAATAATTATACATGTTCCCTTAATTTATTAATAACTATATTATTATTATTATTATTATTATTATTATTATTATCATCGTTGTCATCGTTATTATTAAAATTTGTTTATACAATAATCTTGGTTTATATTATTACTATTCATATAAAAAAAAGTGTAATATTATATATATATTTGAAAGCCATCAACACTTAAATACTACCAATATCAATAACAATTAAAAAATCTCAATCTGTACTCAAGGCTATGTGGACATCCTAAAGCTAATGATATATATATATATTGAAAAGTACTGTCCATCTGTAGTCCAATAAACAATAGATATTTTATTCTAATTACTATTATCAATAAAACATGAGCTATTATGTGCTATTTATATTGAGCATGAGAGGAGCCTGAAACAAAATATAGAATAGTTTGTGGCTCCACTGTATATTATGGTCAAAGATGCCAAAAGAAGGAAATAAGCTAATAGAAGTTATGAAGATTATGATGGAAAATCGGATAGGGAGAAAATTATAGGATGCCTTTAGGCAGAGACCTTAACATGTATAAAATCACTATTTAATTATTGTTGAAAAAATTTCAGGATATAGTTATTCATTGACTATACAAATTATATTTGCAATTTCCATATTACTATTGTATTCTTTCAGTTATCTGGTACATCCTTCTCATTCTCACATTTGGTACTTTGCCAACAATTTCTCTATTTATTCATCTGCTTCTTTCAAAATATCAATTATAATTCCATCATTTAATACAGTAGCAACTCTATTCATACAGTAGTGCCAATAAGTGCAAACCATAATAATCAATGGATGCTAGAAGGTTTGTGCATCAAAATCCCTACCTAGTGCCTATTCATCCAATATCCCCAATTTAGTTTCTAGCCTTCATCAATGAGAAGCCTTTGATTTGAGAGCATTGCACCTAGATTTTTGTATCTAATGCAGCTCTCCAGCAGCCACCATTATTTATCTTCTTAGTTAACTATAAAACTATAAATCCAAAATAAAAAACAATAATGTTTTCAATCTAATCTTATTCATGTGTATAGTCAGTAACTATATTTTTGGTGGTCTTTGGTTTTCTAATAACCATAGACACCATTATCTTTTGGCTGGGATTAGTATAAACCACTAAAACATCACATGATCATCATTTCTTATGTTTACACAAAAGTTGGCTACTGGAGGATTGCATTGAATTCAAAGATCTAGGTGCAGTGCTGTCAGATCCAAGTCTCAACATTAATGAAGGCCACAAACTAAAAACTAGTTTGGGGGTAGTGGATGAGTTACTAGATAGAGATTTTGATGCACAAACCTTCTAGCATCCATTGATTATTATGGTTTGCACTGGGTCACACTGTTGTATTGAAAAAGTTGCTACTACTTTAATACTTGTGTAAGCATAAGAAATAGTGATCATGTAATGCTTTGTGGTTTAATTTCATCATTTCTTGAAGCTTTTTACTTTTTTGTAGATTTAATTACATGTCTTAATTCTTTACTTAAAATTATCGGCAATTCAGAATTAATAACTGTAAGAGTACTTTGTTGTTGTTGTTTTGTTCTTTATTATATAATTCTTTATAGAACTTTTCCATATAATTCATGTCATCGATTTTTTTACTAATAGTTCCATATTTTTTTTAATTGCAAAAATGTTTTTTTCTTCCAATAGCAATATGTTGTTTTGAACTTTTGAGATTATTGTCTTCTATATTAACTCTTTTTTTTTTTTGCATCATTTTACAAAACTCTAGATATTCCATTTTTCTTAATGGATCAATTTTACATATTTTCATATTTCTTTTTTTTTTTCATAAATTATTTTGTTTCAGTAGAAAATTCACTGCCAAATTGCTTTTTTTTTTTGTATCAACTACCACAGTTTTTAGTAATGTATCAGTTATCTTCTTATTGATTTCATTCAAATCTTAGCCATCTAAAACAATTTACAATTTGTAATTTTAATTGAGAGTGTTTTTAAAGATTAGAAATATCAACTGTTGTTAGTGACTTTTTAAATAGTTTTAATCTCTAGTTTTGCATCATCACTTATCTTACATCTCATTAATCAATGATTACTTCCTAGAACATTACAATCCATGAAATACATATTTTCTGTTAATCAAAATATAATTCAATTCTGTTGTACTTTCATTAGGAAAAAAAAAAGCTATAATATTAGTATTTAATAGGAAAAGTAAAACTAAAAAATGGAAAATGGGAGATATTTGTGCTAAAGAAATATAGGTATTTAGATACTTTATTAAATGAAAATACTGTGTTTCCCCTGAAAATAAGACCTAACCCAAAAATAAGTTCTAGCATGATTTTTGAGAATGCTTATAATTTAAGCCCTGCTCCAAATATAAGTCCTGGTCAAGATCGATAGCCCGCTAGATGGCTTTTGTTTGCCCATTAAAACATATAATGGACATATTGAATTATAAAGTAATGAATGTATAAATAAACAATATTATTGGCATTAATGCTTTAAATAAGTGGTAATATATATTATATGATTCTTTTGTATTTTCCTATTGACTATTTTCGACAAACATAGTTTTATCTTTATAGAGAAACATTTTATCTACAAGTCAGTATGTCAGACAATATAATTCCATTTATATATATATAAGTACTTTTTTATATTTAGAATGCTTGATTTAACTTTCGAGTTTCAGCATGATAGCTTTTAACTATTGTAGATAAACGAAAAATTAGTTTGATTTCTTAAACATTTTGTTTTCTCCTGAAAGACTTTATTAAAATAATGGAAGTGATTTTAATTGAAAGTTTAAAGTTAAAGCATCACTCTTCTAAAGTAAAGTTTTTAAAAAGAATACCCAAGTGGGGCGGTTAATTTGAAAAATGTATAACTTGCATACTAATTGTCGTAATTAAATATGCCTGTATGTATTAATGGACAACTTAATGCGAACGTGTGAAATAAAAATATTTTCTGAGATTTTATGTTTGCATTTTTTTATTGCATTTGTGTGGACAAACTATTCTTAACTGCAATCATTTATTGTTATCACTCTTGCCTCTTAAGTCTTCAATTAACACTTGATTTAATGGTAAATTTAAATGGAATAACATTCTGATGCCAGATAAGATGAGTGCAAAAAAAAAAAAAAGAGGTATTCTGATGAATACAAGAAAGGAATTGCGGAGGGTTCCTGGGGTAAAAATCGTATAGCTTTCTGTAAAGAAAAGAAGTACTTGAATAAATGTACATTTTTATATTTGAATAAATATAGATTTTTGTACATTAAAAAATAAGACATCCTTGGAAGTGTGTCTTATTTTCGAGAAAATATGGAAGGATTTATACAGATAGTTTGGAATTGGAGTTAAGAAGAAAAGTATAAAGAATAATTTTGAAAAAAAAAATAGTGATTGCTTTAACAATTTGACTTGATGCATTGGACAGAAAACTTAGAATGTTTAGGTAAAATACAAAAAGGAATTGATAGATATGCATTGGTCAGTGAATTGTACATAGTAAGTGGGGCTATTTAATTAAAGAGAAATGGGAAGGATTTATTTTTTAATGAAGTTAGAATTTATAAATGAAAATAGATTAATAGAATATAGAAGTAAGAAAAGGTTTATAATAAGTAAAGTTAATAAATAAATAATATACTTACCCTCCAGTCTACGAATTAAAAGTACTCTAAATATTGAATAAAGGATTAAGAATAAAATGAATTCACCTATTCTTGGGAACTCTGATGTTTATAAGCATAACTTTGTCAATATTGTTAGTAATTCAGAGCTTTCAAGAATAATAGATGAATTCATTTTATTCTTGATTCTTTGTTCAAAATTTGGAGTGCTTTTAATTCATAACCTAGGGAGGGTGATTTATTCCTTTTGTTTACACATCATTGAACTATGTTTAATTTAAAGTTGACTTATAAAAGGTGTTTGGTAAAGTTATAGAGAACATAATACAAATCTATAATTATAATGTCTTGCATTGTTGGCCGAGAGGTATCGCAGCCACCATGCAAGCAAGTAGTTGGTTGCAGACGGTTGTGGGTTCGCGTCCCGGCCGATGCTATGACATATGGAAAAAAAAAGAATAAAAATCTATAATTATTGTTTTTATCGTTGCGAAATGTGAAATCTATAATTATAAATAAACATCAAAATAAATCTATAATTATGAGAGTGGGAAAATAAAATAAATTAGTTAGTCATATATACATGCAGTAAAAAGTAAAAAATAAACTTTCTTCAGATTTCACTATCAAAGCACAGACCATAGTTTATATAAGTAGAAATTAGATATATAATTGTATACAGAGTAGCAAAATGATGAGGAATATAAAGTAAAAAATGTTAAGCATTGGTGGCCGAGTGGTTTACACAGCCACTTTACAAGCAGTTGTGAAGGGGTTCGCTTCCCAACCGATGCTTTGACATATATATTAAAAAAATGTTTAACAGGGTGCACATGATTAAAAATAGACTTAATTTTACTTTCTATGATAAGCAAAAATTATAGTTTAACATTTTAAATGTAATATTCTCAAAAAATATATCTAACTTTATTTATGTAAAGTACATCTCACACTTTTGTTTCTGAAGTTGAAGAAAATTTATTTTTAATTTTTTTATGCATTTATGTGAATATAAGTTTTTTATTTTATATTTTTTACTTTTTATTTTTATTTATATGTAATTGAATTAACAGAATTTATTTACGTTAGATTTTATATAGAAAGACTGAAAATAATTAGATTAAATTTTATGTAAACAAAAAAGACAAATTAATTGATTCGACTTTAAATAAATCATTCATTTTTAGATAACATATAAAATTTAAAAAATTAAGTTTTTGCTAAAACTGTTTGCAAACACTTAAAAAAGTATAGTTATTAGGAATACATATGTATTCAAAGTTTCAACTAAATCAAAAATGGGGAAATGGGTGAAAATCGAGTTATAAGATTTTCATGACAAATTAGAAAGCAGGTATGTTAAATAAAGGTATGTATATAAAAGTAGGAGAGTTATTAGAAAATGATTCTGAATAAAAAATAGTTTGTAATTCGTCTATTAGTAATTTTTTTCTTTTCTGGGCCAATGTAATATCTGGTAATTAATGAATATACTCATAAAAAGGATAGGTTTTTTTTTAATATTCAGCTTTATTACTGCTTTGCATGATTTCAGTATATTCAATATATTATATTCATGGCATATAATGGTATGATTACAATTTTTTTATGTCGGTGTTTAATTATTTCTTAATAAGCTATTCAACAGATCACAAACAAGAAAACTGGCCACAGATTTGAATTATCAAAAACAGAAATAGTGTGCACAGAGAGAGGGGTAGACAGAAAATGGAAGAATCAAAGAAGCATGCACAATTACTAGTGACCATTTTTTCTTCAAAAGAAAAGCAAGCATGGGCAATTTGAATAAATTTAAATTTGAACACATTGAATAGAAAATAATTAAAAACTGATATTAAAACTTGTAATCACACTATTATACATCATAAATATGATATACTAAATATATTGAAGCATGCTAGGCAGTAATAAAACTGAATATTAAAAAAACTTCCTTTTCTCTGAATATATTTATTAATTACCAAAAAAAAAATAGTTTGAAGTAATATAAGAATGTAAAGTTATATGTATGTATGATAATATTAAAGGGAATTTATTGTTATTTGATGCAAGTTCAGAAGCTTTAGTTACCAAATAAAGAAGACAAAAATGAATAAGGATTTAGATTGCAAATGTAGATTATGTGATGGGAGATGGAAAATAGAGTACTTATTTTTAGAAGATAGAATGATGAATTGTATGGAGAATAGGAGAAATTGTGTAAGTCTTTATAATGAAAATTATGGGAATATAATAAAAGAATTAAAGAAATGACTTATTAAATTGGAATAGAAGAAAAAAGCAAATCAGGATTGAAAAGAAATTGGGTAATAAGAATTAAGCAATAGATTAGTTTATTGTATTACATAATGATTGGAGGGAAAGAATGCTTAACTTGGTTAAAGGGCCTTTTGGGAATAGCTTCATTTAAAAAGATGACATTTTATTTTACATTGCGCATGCTTTATTTTATAAACTATTGTTAAAGCATGTCATAGAATTCAGATAATATAGAAGTGTTATTCACTTTTTATACATAAAATATATTTTCTCCAAATTTTTCAGACTGTTTTTAATGAAAAATTGAAGTATATAACTATTATAACATTTCAATTATATTATTATATATACTTAATACTGCTCCAAATTTTTCAGACTGTTTTTAATGAAAAATTGAAGTATATAACTACTATAACATTTCAATTATATTATTATATATACTTAATACTGCAATTAAATAATTTACAATATTAGACTTAAGAGCATTTATATGTATATATATCAGAGCATGATTTAATTTGGAATTGTTATAATAAATAATGCTTTTTTCCAGAATGCCGACAGATAAAAGATGTTGAATGTCCATTATTAGTTCGAGTGATGTTAGGACCTTTTGAAGATGTGGCCAAAATTTTTATTATGGATAAAGAATCATCTCCTGAAGTTTCATCTGAGGTAAATAACTAAATAAATAGTAACAAAATAAGGGTTAATGTAAGAAACAAGTATATTTCTTATCTAGATTTTAACTTTAATCTCATAAATATAGAATGTACTGATGAACACTTCAATACTATGAGAATGAATTACCTATTAAACAAAATTTTAAATAGAATTGGCAATATATGTTTTTCTGTTAAAAACAAAAGTTTGACGTTAATTAATATGTACTTAACACAGAATCTCATAATTAGTATGTGTTATGTACAATAATTCTTAAAGTAAAATATGAACTCTGGGTTATAAAGGTAGTTCCAAACTCAAGTTTAAAAAACTATTAAGTGACTATTGCAAATAATCAAAAGCTATTCAATGAAAAGCAGTTTTAACTGTTAGAATTTTTAATAGAACTGGCAATTACAATAACTAATTATCAACTTAAAAATGGGTCCCCAAAAACTAATGAATGTCTCTACAGCTAGCCATCTAATATTAGTTAATAAATTGATATCTTAGATTCTTCTTTTTATTCCTCAATGAAAAGTTATTTGAAAGATCTTTGTCACATAGCATCTATTCAAAGACTATTGTCTATATCAGTGGTCTTTGACACCTGTGGACTGGCAAAAATAAGGATAAGATTTTGCAGACCAGCAGAAGTTTACAGATAAATTTTCTTAAAGATGTAAACTGCTTAGTCTTAGATGAGCATAATTGTTATAACTGACCAAAATAGCATACTAGTTACTGTGTATTGTAATGGTGTTGCTTATCTTCACATGCAGAACACTCTTTCTCGAGTTGCACAGTCATATTGCTACAGAAAACAGTACAATAACAATCATTCTCATTAATGTGCTTGCTATTCTATGTTTATTACTTCATTGTTAAATCATGCAAGAATAAAATGCTATTCACCTGAATGTTGGGAAATACCAGCTTACATGACAATGATTATGATAAATGTAATATCTGTATTTAGTGTTAAGTATACAAGATGAAGTTATATATATATGGAGTTTGTATAAATAAAAAAACTTTTTTTTTAAATTTTGATTTATTTTTTTTTAGAAAAATAATAAAAAATTTAATTTATCACACACACACACCCCATAAACATCTGTGATAAATAGAAAAACAAATTAATTTATGTATGATTGATTAGATTTTGTTTTTGTTCTGTTTCTTTTTTTTTAATTGGATAAAAATGCAATGAAAAAATAAATAAAAATTGTTTATATTAAATAAAAATTTAAAATCTTATTTTGTTATTATAAACTTTCCTGCCAGGCTAGCGTGGATCGGCAGAAAACTTCTGCATCCTGGTGCCAGTCCGTGAAACAGGGGGTTGAAGACCACTGGTCTATATCACTTTCTCTTTTTATATATATTAATAAAGTCATTTTTACTAAAAACTAATATGAAAATAAATTGATATTTTTATTTTACTTTATGGATGGACAAATTCTATTGTGATATTTTCAATCAGAATATGATAAGCATTCACCTTTATGCCAATTTCATGACATATATATATTTAAAGTAATAGCAAGATTAATATATTTGCAATTTTTGTTTATCATAGAACTTTGACTACTATCTTTTTAGAATTTTTCATCACTTAAGATATTTGTTTAATGAACACAGCATTTCACCCTTTTTTATATTTACTTCCTTATATTGTATTTTTACTTTTTTGTTTATATGTGCATCATCATGTTTTATATTAGATGCATGTATATCTAATAATTCTCTGTTATCCATAATAATTAACTTTGTTGTTTTAATCTAAAGCCATTTTGTAAGCAAGGGTAATCAATGGATATCAGATAGCACTGGATTGTAGATATCTATCCAAAAGCTATCTCTACTTCTTTTATGGTATTAAACATAATGATTTGAAAATTTCAAGTGCTCTAAAGATTTGAAATCAAAGCTAATTAATTTAACAGATTTTAAATGAAAACAAATGGATTCATGTCATATTTTATTGTTGTCATATCGTTAACAAATATTTTCTCAATTTTTTCTAATTTCACAATTTTATTTTGACTATTGATAATTTAAATTTATTGATTTTTTTTTTTTTACTTTATTACTTACATGTTGATAATATTTGTATAATTATATGTAGGATTTATTTTATTTAAAAATCACAAATCATTCCCCTCTATCTTTTATTTCTAAAATGTTAAATTAACATGAGTACTGAAAATTTTTAGACAGTAAATCTTAGAAGATTAACATTGACATTAAATGTATTTTACTTGGATCAGCAATACTAATAAGCAAGTTTTTATCAATTTCCATTATTCATGTTAAATTTTTTGTCCAAAGCCAAAACAGCAAAATATAATACTTAATCATCATTAATGGTAACCTGTCATTCTCTTAATTTATTCTAAAATCTTAATTTCATGATTCCTTCATAAACTTGACTGTATCTTATTCTGAGCTTATATGATAGAATGATTCTCAAATTGATACAATAGAAACCATTTTCAATTTTATCTTTCTTAAGATTTATTAAGAAATATTTTTTTGTATTAACTGATTTATGCCAAGCAGTCTAGAATCTTTATTTCATGTATTTTTTTTTTTTTTTTAAAGTGTCATAGCATCGGCCGGGACGCGAACCCGCAACCCGGGCAACTGCCTGCAAGTGCAAAGCAGTCGCGCTGACCTCTCGACCTTTCAATTTAGAGATTCTGATATCATCATTATTTGTGTCTTTGATCACTTATAACTTCTATAAAACTACTTTATTGAAGTGGGATTTATATATGTTTCATGTCTGTAATTTAAAAATTAGAATTATACAGTTTATATGCCTAGATAAATGTATACAGTATGATTAATTAGAAGTTTATTTTAAAAGTAATTTAAAGCAAGAAATTTCTTTCATTAACATTTGTAAAAGCATTTTATAATTATAAAGTGGAAATAGCATTATCTTAGCAGATGTAATTAAGATTCTTATAAACAGTTTAATTAATTATTAAGGAGGTAAGTAGTAGATGTAATTTAGTCTGGTAATCCTTTTCAAAGATAAAATTGTAAATGTCATGATTGGACAAATAAACCACGGAGCAAAATGAAATTTAAGAGTTATATACCATCAATAAATAGATCAATGGATTGAAAAGCTGATAAATCCAATTTTGCTGATAAGCTAATTAGGGGTTATAAATCAGTATGCTCACTATATATTTTGATTGATGAACTATTATTGATCACTGCCAAATCATTATTGCTGTTGATTAGTTCTTGATTGTGCTTTCAATATCCTTATTGTTATTGATGTTGAAAAATATAATGGAAGAGCTGAAATCTGCTTTACTCTTGCCAGTCAGCAGTGCAGGCCAAAGATCTATAAGAAGTATGGAAAGGAGCCATTGGCTAATGTAGAAATAGTGTTGTGTCCATTATATGCTGAAACTTCAAGTGTCCACTGCTTTGGGGAGATATCAGCCATCTATCAACGATTAAACTAGTTTCATGCTGCATGCCATAACTGTGGTTGAATAAATGAAGTTCTTAAAAGTGTGTCAATAGCTGAAATCTGAGCTAGAGCTCTTAGTGATGAAAAGGAATAGATATGTCCTGTAAAAATATTTTATTATAAATCTCTATTACTAACATTAAGTATTTATCTCTAGCATCCTGAAAATATTTTTATAAATTACTGTTATTATTGATTTTGTAAATCTGTTTATAAACCAATGACAAAAGATTGTTATTTTCCTTATTTAATCAGACCATAATTTAGGTGGCATGAATTTAAAAGAAGAGTAATTTTTTATAAAAAGCAATTAGTGTATTATCACAATCTCTAGCATACTTTTAAAGACTTTATATTTTAAAACCAGCCATCTCCACTACCTGCAAATAGACAGAATAAATTAAGAATGTCTTCTGTTTGGGGAAGGATAATTTGGGTGTATTTATATAAGTGAACTGCTGTAATTTTATTTCGGGCTATTTTGTTTATATGTAAGATTCGTTCGTACATTTTACTTTTTCATAAATGTTTGTTATACCATTACAATTGCTAGTCACAGTCATTATCTTACTTAGATCAGTAGTATATAGTAGACAGACATTCCTGCCATATATCATCTGCTTTGTTTTTGTATATGTTATAAACAATTCAAAATACAGCAAAACTCTCCATATAGTAGTGCTAGTATGAGATAGTGATCATGTGATGTTTTTGTATATGTCTTGGATGATACCATTTGTGACTGCTAGTCATTCTTACGCTTAGTATCTTAACAATAGAATGTGATAGATTAAAATTCTTATGTATAGCATTTCCTAGCTCACAATATTTATCCATAAATAATATAATCTGATTGCCTCTTACATTTGATATATAACATTTAGTTAATTACCTGTATTACAGCTTGAAAGTAGTCTGATTTTTAAAATAGTTAATGATTTCAACATATCTTCAAACTGTAGGTTTATTAAATCTTAAATGGTAATAATCAGTAATTCTGACTTTTAATCTATGCAGCAAGTTCACCACTGTCCAGAAACAATTAAGAATCATATATGATATGTGCATAAATTTAATGATTGAAGCCATAAATAACTAATCATACTAACTTGTTTATAAGTTGACAGGGCAGTCAATTTATGCTAGTGTGTGTGTTTTATAATTGTATATATGTAAATAAATTGTAGGGTCTTATTATTTTTAGCATTTGTCATTATTTTGCAATCAATAATTTAATTAGATTATGATAGAGAGTCTCATGTGACTAGGTGATCTTAGCAGCTATAAAATGAAAATGTTTATTCTGTGACATCAGAAATGTGGAGATCCCATGCAAAATGCCCTTAAGTAATTTGTGGCTGAGTTATACATTTGAACAGTTACAATACAGTTTCATATTTTTAAATGTAACTATTTGTATTTTATATATATATATGAGAAGCCAGTATGAGTGAAACATGTTATTCTGCACATAACGTTTAAAATGAATATTTATTGGACTAAGAATGCAGTTTTATATTTTATATTATGGGTCCCGAGAAAATCAAGATACTCAGAAAAACAATAATAGCATCTTTTTGTTTTTCAATTAAAAGTAATTTATTTATTTAGAAACAAAAAAAAACATGACTGATCATGGAAAAAGCTATTTACAAATCAGAGGAGAAATTTTTTATTAACATAATGTTATGAAATTAATATAATAAAGTCCAAATACATAAAAACGTTAGTGTCATATATTTTTCAACTTTTTTTCTTTAAAATCATATACTGTACTTTTTAGAAGTAGAATTTGTAAGTTCCTATAAGATTAACATGAAAGAGAAAATATAAGTAGAAATTTCAAATTGTACTTGATTAACCATTATTGATCAAGTAAGTGAAAGATATTGTATTTTCTGTTATTAAATAGATGGCGATACATATTTTCATGAATTAAAAAAAATAAAAATGAACATTAATGCTTAACAATGCCTTAATATTGCTGACTTCCAGAAAGTTATCAGATGTGATGAAATGATTTTTTATTATTACTGCAGAAAAAATATATTGCAATTTCAGATTAAAATGAAATCTTTGATTAAAATAGGTTTTGGTTAAAACAATGGTTTATGATAATAGTTAATTTGTATATGAGTAACATTATTTTTGCAGAGATTTGATGGTTGCAGATAAGGATGCAAGATGCCAAAAATACTTTTTTTATTTGTCAGAACTTGAGTTTAATTACTCACCACATAAAATTACTATATGTGAAATACTTGATTTCTATATATTTATTAAAATAGAATCGTCAGTTGTTGACAATTTAAACATGGCTATAAAAATATTAATAATGTTTGCTGGCCTTCATTAGACTAGAAATTGTCCAATAATGAATAATATTTCTGAGATCACAGAAGCAAAACTTTACATACAATAGCACCATTCAGTGCAAGCCAGAGTAATCAATGAATGCTAGAAGGTTTGTGCATAAAATCCCTATCTAGTGCCTACTCTTCCAATATACCCAGACTAGTTTCTAGCTTGTGCTTTCATCAGTTAAACTACTAAACATCACATAATCACCATTCTTTATGCATACACAAGCTGATATCAAGAGACAAAATTCTCCATATAATAACTCATTGCAATCCAGAGTAATCAGTAGATTCTAGGTTTGTGCATAAAATCCATATCTGATGCTTACTTATCCAATATCTCCAGACTAGTTTCTAGCTGATGAAAGTCACAAATTAGAATGAAAGCCACAAGCTAGAAACTAGTCTGGGAATATTGGATAGGTGGGAACTAGATAGGGATTTTATGCTGTCCTTCTAGCAGATTACTCTGGCTTGCACTGAGTGGTACTATTGCAAGGAGAGTTTTTCTTCTATGATATCAGCTTGTGTAAGCATAAAAAATGGTGATCATGTAATGTTTTCTGTAGTGTAATTTTCACTACACCACTCTCACACAAAGTAGGGACTGGTGTCTATCCTTTTTTAACACATTGTGGAGAGACATATGTTTGTAATTACATCCCTCCACTAAATGTTAAAAGCAGATAGAAAACAGTCCCTACTTTTCATGAAAGTGAAAATTACATTACAGAAATATTATTTATTATTGGATAATCTCTAATCTAATAATTGATTAATAAAAAATATTAATATACTTTCATTAAGTGGTTTGGGTCAAAGCTGCGAGAGCAGCACATTTGATATTTATCAATTAATAGCAGACATCGAAGCATCTCTCATTAATAACACACAAAGAGACGATATTATCACAGACATAGCTAAATTACTAAATAACAATTTCGTTGATAGAAAAGACGAAGCATGGAATAAAAGTGTGTTAAATACTAAACAATATTTTAAAACACAACATCATTTGTCTCAAAGAAGACAAAGGCAATCGCTTTGTTTTATTAAACAACACCAATTACAAAAATAAAATGCATGACCAAATTAAAATATTAAAGTTGGTACATGATAACACTTTTAACATCAAAATCGACCGGGATAAATTTATTAATGGTGTGCTTCGAACTTTCAAGAACAAAGGGATCACTAAATCCGAGTATTACAGGATTTATCCTTCTGCCACTAGACCTCCCCGAATGTTTGCCAATTCAAAACAACATAAACCAGGCGAACCGCTTAGATTAATGATGGATTTCGCTGGCGTGCACTATTTCAATACAGCCAAATTGGTTAATCAATTGATCATAGATTACCTTAATTTTGGCTCATACACAATAAATTCATCTTTTCAATTCATTTCCAGAATTAAAAACGTTCAAATCTCTCACAACTCTGTTATGGCCACGATGGATGTGAAAGAATTATATGGATCAATCAATAGAAAAGCATCCATCCAAATTATACATGAAGAGTTGCTGCGAATATCTTGTCCTAACGAGAGAATTAAATTCATTATGGCTTTCTTGACATGGCTTGACTCCCATATTTTCACTCTTTTCGAAGATAAATGGTACACAATGCAAGATGGTTGGCCCATGGGCCTCCCTATCAGTGGCGTCTTATCCAGTATATACTTAAATAAATATGAACAATCCATTATTCCAAAATATTTCAGCACTAACCCAGACTTCATATATATACGATATGTAGATGATATTTTCATTATAACATATATGAATATATTTTTAGAATAATAACTTATTTATTACAAAGCACAACTAAACTATTTTTCTCTATCATATATGAAAACAATAACGAACTCAAATATCTTGATCTTTCCTTGTCAAGAGACCACCACGCAATAGATTACAAAATGCTTGTTAAACCATTTGAAATCCGAAGCTGCATCCATCCTAATTCTAAATCACCCGCATCGCACAAATTCGCAGGTCTTAAAGCATTTCTATTTAGAAACCATCATTTGTGTAAATATGAAGCACATAGGAAGGAAAATGTAAACAATTACATTAAAGACCTACTAGCAGCAGGATTCAAATACAAAACTATTAGGAGGAAAGTCATGAAATTTAACAGCACAATAGATGATAAATTGCCTCGCACCAATCTACCCAGAATAACGGTCCCCTACATCCCTAAAATATCCAATAAACTAACGAAAACCTTAAGCAACAAATTCAGCATAATATTCAGAACTCCACCCAACACTAATAGGTTGATCAATAACTCCAAAGATTACATTGATCCAGCGCTCACCCCACATGTGGTGTACTCCATTTCCTGCCCCCAGGCCGGATGCCACGCCACATATTATGGGGAAACGAAAGCCACAATTAACACCAGGTTGGCTCAACATCGGTACACCTTCAATAGAGCCCAAACGAACAGCAGTACATCTTCTGCATTTTTTGAACATACTAAACAATCAGGGCACAATTTCATACCCGCTAACCCCGTTATTTTATGCTCAGAACCAAACGACTACAGGAGAAAGATAAAAGAGGCATTCTACATTAACAGAGACATCCATGCAATCAACAGAAGAGACACGTGCTTCGACATTTCGAAAAAATGGGCTACTTAACAGTAACTCATTTGAATATTCTCATTTACATATATCAAGTACATTTTCACGAAGGCTATGAGTATGAGGCACGGTTCCTCGAAAACGTTCAGCCAAATTTATTACTAACTATATTTTTTTTTCTCTAATAATTTACAATTAAGTATTTTTCATTTTTACAAATAAGGAGAAATTAAAACCACATTAATTAAATTGTAGTAATTTGCTATATATATATATACTGAACAATGATAAAGATTAAAACAGGCAAAACTCACTATATGTAATATAAATATATAAAAACTTACTATACATATTGGTGATCATGAGATGTTTATTGGCAGTGATAAAGATGTAAGAGATTGTGGTCTGGACCAACTGATAAAAGCAGTTCAGCACAAAATGTGCATCTTGAGGATCATAGATCTTTTTCATGTTTTTGATCATATGTTTATAATTACATCCCTCCACAAGGTGTTAAAAGCAGATAGAAAACAGTTCCTATCTTGCTTGAGAGTGATCTAGTGAAAATTATACTACGGAAACATGGTTATAATCTTTAAAACAAATCAATCTGACAATTGGTCTATGGTGCATATCACATGATACTCATTAATATAACACTGTTTTATTCTGGTTGATGGATACAATACAATTTATTCATGCTATTTCATTATATAAATGAAAATGCATCTTCATTATATAAAAGCTTGTTAAAGTTTTGTAAATAGGTAGTCTGGTTTATTACTTTTGTCTAATAATTCATCCTGCATTTGAGTATAGAACTTAACATAAACCCCAGTAAAGGAGTTTATTCAGGTTAATGGAAAAAAATTGTTTAGCCTCAGGAGGATTGTCCATTAGTAATAATTGATAGTTTCCTACAACATCAGAAAAGTTAAGTTACTTCTATTTACATGGATGTAATCTCATAAATTTAATTTTTTATTAAAATTAACCATCCACGAAAAAATATAAATTCATCATGTATAAATATTTTCATGAACTGTTCTGTTATTATAATAAAAAAATTGAAATAAGGGTATTATATCTATGAAAACAGAAATAACTTTTGATGTTGCCAGGAAACTATCAATTATTACTAATTGGCAATTCTCTTGAGGCTAAACAAATTTTCTTCACCAACATATAATAGTTCTTTTGTTGGAGGGGGGGGTTGTTGAATTGTGTGTAACAGACAAAGTGATACAATCAAGCACTGGAAATATAAACAATTCAACTATCCACGAGTAAGAAGATAGTTATCTATTTTATGTAAAAACTTAACAGCTCAATTATCAATACCACTTCCTTGGCCAACCCAATGTTTTTTTAAATAAAATTAAAAAAACTGCTAACTTAGATATTATTTTATTGTTTTCTAAAGAAAAATTTTCGATAATGAATCAAGCATCTATTAAGTGTATTTATATTTCATAAACAATTACTGGTTTTGTGTTAAGAGTACATAAATCAATCATGTTTGCAAAATGTCTATAGTAATGTAATTTGTAAATAACACAATCATCTTCACTTGATGTTTTCTTATTGTCCTTGCATTTCTTTGTTTCTCTTATTCCTGGAATTTTTTTATTACAATCTTTAAATAACTGAAACACAGGCTTATTATATACCTGTATCTATATATGTAATATATAGGGTATGTGAGCACACTTTCACACGACCCACCACTCTCCACACTATCTCATAACACTGATACACTTGAACACATATATGTTGAAAAGATAAATAATCACCAATGTACATATGTCATGCTAAACCATCGGTTGAAGAGTTGGAGGGTGGAGTAGATTGAAGCCTGTCCATTAAAGTAAGAGGTTTGGCTATCTTAATATATATCTGAGCACTTATAGCATATATGGTTTAGCATGAAATACGTATATTGGTGTCTATTTATCTTTTCAACATATGTGTTCAAGTGTATCAGTATTATGAGATAGTGTGGAGAGTGGTGGGTCGTGTGAAAGTCTGTGCTCATATACCCCATATTGTAGTGATAATCCAATCAATTAAATTTAATGGGAAAATGTGGAAACATTGTTTATAAGTTTATATTTCTTTTTTGTTGCACTTAATAATGGTTTATTTGTTTGTTTTTATCTTTTTTAAAAAACAAACAGAAAAAAAATTGATGTCGATTTAGTTTGCGCTCATAGTCATTTTGAAATCTAAAGACCAGCCCAAACCACCACTGACACATCCAACCAATAAATGCCATTAATATTGAATAAAAGTGTACTTTAAATTCTTATTTTAGAAATTATAAGCTAGTAAAAATAATATGCTTTATTTCATATGGGCATATTAATCTTTTAGTATTTGGAAATTATAAGCTTGGTTTGATCAGACTTCTGCATTTTTTGGACGATTTTTCAGATCGGGCAAATCATCCTTCCCCCTCCCCGCATATTCCAGCGCTTTGCACCATTGTATTTCAAATATTTTATGAAGATAAATTAAAAAAAAAAAACTAATAAAATAAAGCATATTATTTTTAATAGCTTATAATTTCTAAAATATGAATTTAAAGTATTTTTATTCAATATTTATGTCATTTATCAGTTGGATGTGTCAGTGGTGGTTTTTAGATTTCAAAATGGCTGTGAGCACAAACTAAATCAGGACTCCAAAATGTCTTCATCAACAAAGTTGGAATCATATATATTTATTTATTCATGTATCTAGTTCAGTTTTTGATTAAGAATCATAGTCTGCCATTCTTTTTCCTTCATGAATTCATATGCAAAAATTTTTTTTCATATTCTTTTTATGGCCTAATTGCTAACTGTAAGTACAGTTTTTATGATAAAATAGGCTGGACAAGCATTCTTTTTTATAAAATCAAATGAAACCTTATGTAATGCACATGAAACAATCCAATGCTCAGGAAGTCATGTGATTTCTGAGAACTAAAATAATTGGTTGACCACAGCATTTCTTTTATTTGACTGCAATTTTTTTTTCACCAGAGTATCAATTTGGAAATTTGCTGTTAAGGCAGCCTCTGCTTCTACATTACTCTGCACTACAAAGGCAATCAAACAACTGATCCAATCTTATGAGAAAATGAGTGTTTTTATGTGTTAATGTTGAATTCATTTTTTGAAAGTAAATATATATATATTATAATGGTCCAATGAGTTTAAAGGAGTCTTACCGTATCTGCACTACAAGGGCGCCATCTAGATCAATTGAACCTAGAAAATTTATATAGTAGGTAGATACATAAGTTAAGATTCACACTTTACATGTTTTATTCAGACCGTCAGACCATGCCACTAGCTCAGTGGAGACACAGAGATAATAATATATAACTTGTTTAATTTGTATTTTAAATATAAAAAAATAAAAGCCACTGCCAGTAATTAACACACAAACAACATTTATTAACGCACATATAAATTTTGAATCATTTTAGCATTACTTTTTACTTTATAATTTAACTTTTATAAAACATTAGAACTTTACTTTAAAATTTAACTCACATTTTAACTTTGTTTTTAGAATTTAATTTACATTTTAACTTTTATAAGTTCGCACAGATGAGTTTAATATTTTTATTTAGAGTGTCGAGTATGAATAGACTACATAGATTGAATTTGAAAAGAAAATATTTTATCCCTTATTTAACCCTAAGCCAAAAGTTTGCAGTTAAACCAACGTCAATCCATCTGATATATCGATGTATTCAATGTAGCATGAATATGACAGCACCAAATATCATACTGTCAGGAATGTACATCTGAACAGCAGGGTTAAGAGAAGAAATTTTTTCTCACCCAGAACAGGAATGTGACATCTGTCTGGCAAGAAGAACAATAAAAAAGAAAACTCCATAGGGAGAGACTGTGTTTTCATCTTACTATCCCCTTCCATAGGCAAAACAGGAGTGTGCGGCATATACTGTGTTTCTGATGTGGCGAATCTCGTACTACATCTACTAATTACACCAATATATCCAGTCCATTGACCTAATCCAACTACGAAACAAATCACCTAAGATTACCCTCCCCTAATAAAACTAATATAACTTTACAAATCCATGCAGCTATTCACGCCCGACTTAAATTTAACATTTATATAATTTAGTTTAACAAAAAACAAAAATCATAATAAAAACTTAAAAGAACAAAAAAAAATGGAAATGATTTTAAAAAAGAAATACATCAAATAAAATTACTTATTAATAAATTAAGTTTGGTCAGATATGCAATACTATTTCTATCATTTAAATAATGGGAAAGTTTTTAATTTAATGTTCATGAATTATCTAAAGTTCTTACGGTTTTAAAAGGTCCATATTTTGTAGTTGTTTGTAATTTTGAACGTGAATTCCCATGCCATCCTGAAGATATTGGTATCCAGTTAGCCATTGTTGTTTTTGTTTTTTTTTATTCATCCGGACGTCTTTTACTTTAGCTGGTCCTCAATGTAGAAAACGATCGGTCATTTCTCTTTCTTTTTTTTTAGCAGAACTGAAGGGATTGAAGAGTGCATCTTTTCAATCCCTTCTCCTTTAACTCCACACTAACACATATCACCACTGCTATCACACATCTCTCCTCCCATTAATTAATTTTCACTTCCTTTTTATGGTAGACTTTCGGATCCAGTGGACATTACATCACGCCGATGGTGATCGTCTTTTCGCTGAGGTCCGATTCCATGAGTGATTTCTTTTATTGGCCATTCTGATCCCATTGTTTTTCTCTCCTATCTGACCTTTGCTTATACATTTTAAATGCCCAAGGGCTAGTTTACATTTAACTAATTAAAACAATCATTTCCATTTTATGATTAATTAATTTGTTTTCCAAACTTAAAGATATATTTTTATCTCTAAATCTTTTTAAGTTTTTGTTGAAAATTTAGTTTTAAAACTTTTTCTTTTTTTTTAATAAAGTTTCTTATTTAATTTCTCATCTGTGTGATTTTATATATATTATAAAGTTTAGATGACTTCTAAATTTCAATTTTTTTAAAAACATTTTTATTTGCGAACTTTATATTTTGATTTCATGTTTAATAAAAAAAAAAAAAATGTAACGGCGTATGTGCCCATTACAATATATAAATATTATATTTTTAGGTAGCTCAGTATATACTGTTCTCAACTGTTGAGCTTCAAAAAATTTTACAAAAATTTTATGAAGAAGAAGAACGAGAAGTGGAAAAAATTCAAAGAAAGTAAGAAGTTTTAAATTTTCAATGGCATTTTATTAAATGTTTTATCTGATTTTTTTTTTTTTTAATTTATTTACTTTACTATTGTTATTTGAGGTAGAAAAAATAGAAGAGAAAGAAAATGTAAAAAAAAAAGATTATGTAAGACAAAGGATTAATAATTTTATATAGTAATTGGGTTTTTTTTAATTTAAAAAGTGTTTGTATATTTAATATCTGCATAATTTGATTATGACCAAGAATAAAAATACAAATAAACTATCATTAATCTGAAATCTCTAGTTCTAGTATATTTTTAGATTTATGAATTTTTTAAATTCCAACAATAAATTTTTCTTTCACTCATTATAAAACCAAACTTAATTGAAATTTTAAATAAACATTAATAGTATGAAATATTTTTTGTATATTGTATAAATTTATTGGGTAATTTATTGTATTAATAACAATATATACACTTCACATACAGAATATATAAATGCAATTTGTGCACCTTATTTTGAATACTTTTTAGCAAATTTTTTTTTACATTGTATATATGTACATACAATCTTATATGTCAACTGTCCTGTAGTCTTCCTCAGAATTATGATATAATTACAAATAAAATAAACAACTATATAATACCATAAAAAACAAATTGGTTTATTAATGATATTAATAAGATGGAATGAAATATAAAATTTACAGTTGAAAAAAAAAAGAAAATAATGAAATTGCATATCTGAATATAATGTTTCAAAAGAAATTGATAAAAAAAAAAGGTATATTCAAACAAATATTTATAAGAAAAATAATATTGGTAATAACATAAGTTGCTTATACAACATTGATAGGAAATATAAAATTAGTTGTATATATTCAAGAATACAGGACTATAATGTATTGGTCAAAAAAAGGAGAGTATAATAAACAAAAAGATTTAATAATCAAGGAGTTAAAAAAGAGTAAGTTCTCTGTACATATAATGAAAATAATTATTGAAAAAAATAAGAGTATAAAATAAATAAATTAGAAATAAAAACAAATAATAATATTATATTGAATAAATTCAATAAAATTATAAATAAGATTAATAAGAAATTAAAAAAGATAATATAAAAATAGTTAATAAAAAATAAAAAAACCTCTTAAATTTACTGGATTAGAAATATGTAGGATATAATAATGATAATAAAGAAATAATGAAATATATATAATAAAATGCAAACAATGTTTACATAGTGGGATTGAAAACAAATATATACATATGAAGAAAACAGGACACAAATTTACAGAAAGTTCAATAGAAATGATGTTATATACAGATAATTGTCCATATATAGTTTTTTATTTTATTTTATTAAATATATAGATACAATAATATCAGGAAATATTTTGAGTTAAAATACTTAAATATTTCAGTTATATTAATTTAGTAAAAATGTGTGTTGAATTTAAAATTTATTCAAATATGAATGTTTTGTTAAGCATAAAGAAAATAAAAAAATTTTAAAGTAGTTTTATGAAATATTGAACAAGAAGGTCTTTATAAATTGTCATTGCTTAAATTCTGTAATTGATAAGAAAAAAAAATTTGTACTAATAGAACATTATGAATTCCATGTTAATCTTTTGATTAAGATGGTCAAAAATGAAAAAGAATGTCTATTGATAAAATAATAGGTTAATTAATTATTTGAAGTAAAGAATTTTGTATAGTATTTTAAAAAGAAAAGAAAATATTTACATGTTAAGGAAAAGGAATGTTTATTGATGAGAATAATATGAATGATAACATTTTATAATAAAACCTTTGATTGAATAGTTGTAATTAGAGAGGTAGTGGAGGGGATTTAGATCATGTGGTAACAGCTTTTAAAAAGTTTGGCTTAACAATTAAGTTTTTTTTGATTAGCCGTTTTCTTGGGAGAGACAAGACTTGGGGAAATTTTAAATATCAGGTTGAGAATTTCAATCTTTGAATCATAGTATTTGACTAGAAGTAATCAAATTCATGTGTAAGCTGACAAGTTAAAAAAACAAGAAAAATTACAAAATAGTAATTTTGAGAAGATTGTTTGTTAATTTATACTGCTAATTTTCTACATAATTAAAGTTATGGGAAATAAATATATGATGGGCTAAATTTTAATATATGCTCACTTTAATCCTGGAATCATGTGGAACTGTCAATGGTTGAATCATTTGAAGAAGTGCTCTGAAAAAGAGTTTAAAGAATAAAATAATATACGAGAAGTTGCCATTTAATATTGTTACCAATCTCTGCCATCTTTGTGAGAATTGTAATCTATTTATTAATCTTATTAAGGAATTAGACCACTAAACATCACATAATTACCATTTTTAATAAATGTTTTATTCATTTTGTTTCTATTGGAATCATTATTAAGAAGATGGACCTTTGTTCATCATGTGTGTTCAAGTCTGAATGTATATAATTTGTTTTATTGAAAAGAGAAGTTGCATTTTATTTTATTTTCAAATCATTGTCTAAGTAATATGGAGAATGGACTGTCATCTTAAGAATTACAAAATAAGGAGGATTCTTTAAAATAGATGAAATATTCTAACAAAACTGTCTTGTTTAAATTTAAATAGTATAATCATACATTTTCATCCTAAAGAATGCTGCAGTTGTAAGATTATTAAGATATTTTATTGAAGAAAACTTAATATATATATATAAGGAAAAAAATTTTTGTCATTTATTATGTATGTGATAAATCATAAATTGTATTTAGTAATATTTATACATTTTGATTAATATTGTAGAATATTTGTTAGTGATCTATTATAGCTGTGCGTAGTATAATCTTTTGTGTGTGTTTGTGTGTATGTTTTTTTATTGTTTATCTTGTTTGATTTCTTTTTATTATTTTGATTAATAAATAATATATAAATGTATCAGTCCTGTGCCATTTTGATTTTGTTGGATAGTTCATCTTATCTCGAGAGAAATAAGTTCTCCATCTGAGTCTTTAGTGGGTACGTAATTGGATTGTGTTTGAATTGCTGCTCGTTTATATCAATCTTTTTTAGGAAAGTGGCATGACCTATATATAATTATATGTTATTTTATATTGGATA
This sequence comes from Epiperipatus broadwayi, assembly GCA_028023455.1. NCBI lineage: Eukaryota > Metazoa > Onychophora > Udeonychophora > Euonychophora > Peripatidae > Epiperipatus > Epiperipatus broadwayi. The sequence continues at coordinate 6,447,354 of JAQFVV010012401.1, forward strand.
AAATAAAAATTGTATTTAGATGAATAAGTAATTTGTGAATTATCTAAAGTAAAACTTCATTTTGCAAACAAGTTCCTAGTACAATATTAAATAAAGAAAGAAAAGCAAAAGATACAATACTAATAAAAAAGATAAACCAAAATTTAATAGAGATTCTGAGATTAGGATACTCTTATTACAGGAGTCTCCAACCTATGCCCGCAGGCACCATGGTACCCGCAGACCATTTTACGTGTGCCCGCCACTATCTGAACACTATAAAAAATTATTTATTTGATACAAATAAATTTAATTTTTAAAATTCCTTATAAATTATTGTAATCAAATTGTAGGGCATACTATACTTTTACAACGTAAAAATATAAACGTTAATTATATGTTAAAATTTTATTTTGAAATAAATATTTCTTTTGTCCATTATCTGTATTATTAACAATATCCAACTATAAATTTAAATTGAAAAAATAAATGGTGCTCGCCACCTGGTTGAAAAAATAAATGGTGCCCGCCACCTGGCCGGTATTATAGAATGTGCTTGTGAGTGCAAAAAAGTTGGGGACCCCTGCCTTATTATAAATATATTTCTTAAGATATATAAAGGAAAATATATAAAGAGAAAATTACTTATAAATTATGGGTTTGTAAAAGAATTTTTACATAGTATAAATATGAATGTATTTATAGATAAAACATTAATGAGATTAAAAAAACGTTGCATAACATTCAAGTATAAAACAGTATAATATAAAATATAAATTTATAAGGGAGAATTATATAATGATATATAATAATGAGTAATAAGAAAGTTATATCTGATATGGATTAGCAAGTTGAAGTATTATTAAAAAAAATCAAGTCAGATGTAACATGACTTAATTTAATAAGCTCGTGGTTACAAATGTTTTGTGAGCTCTATATATAACAAGTTAAAGTATATAAATAAAACTATATAAAATGTATAAATAAAGAGTTGTAGTGATTATAAATGAAATTAGTTTAAATAATATATAGTAGAGGGAACTAGGATATAAGATAATTAATTTTTTAAAACACCTTTTTTTTTTAAGTTTTAAGAAATTAAAATAAGAATGGGTAAGTTAAAAAGGGATTATAATATTTGTTTTTAAATGTAAAAATAATATATATATAAAATATTGATAATAGGAAAATGAATAAGAAAATAATAAATATGTGATTTAAAGATTAAAAAGAATATTCTTAGTAAATGAATTAAGGTTGAACAGAGAATTATATAAAAATAAAATAAGTATTCTATTAATTTGGGAATAATAAAATTAAAATTTAAGTTTATAAGGAATAGTAATAATTAGGGGATTATTAAGTATAATTTTATATTTTAATTTAATGTTTCATATTTTATTTTATATTAACTGGATTATTTTATTTTATTTGATATTGATTGCATTTTATATTTAATTTATTTCAGTTTTATTATGTTTTGTTATATTTTATGTTGTTTTTCTATTTTTTAGAAAAAAATTTATGGTATTATTTATATAGTTATTTTAGTTTATTTTTCATTATATCATAATTCTGAAGAAGACTGCAAGCAGTCAAAACATAACATTGTGTATACATATATAAAATGAGAAATTTTTGTTGCTAAAAATTGTTCAAAAAAGAGTTTAAAAGTGGAAAAAATTGCATTTATATAAAATATTACAGAAAATAAAGGAAGTGATGGTTTTAGTAACATTTGTGATTAATATATACCATATTTATATTTGTCAGCACAAATTTTTATATCATTATCATTGTTAATCATTATCAATCCACTGCAGGATGAAGGTCTCTCCAAGTTCAATCCATCTTCTCTAATCTCTAGTCTCTCTTCTCCACTATCATCCCTACATACTTTCTTATTTCATCTATCCATCTCACATGTGGACTCTTTCTGGGTCTTTTACAATCTCTTGGAATCTGGTTTAAGATTTTAATTGTCATCTATTATATCTTCTAGCAATATGTTCAGCCCAACTACACTTCGATCTTTTAATTTTTTTAACAATGTCAGTAACACTTATTTGTTCTCTTAACAATTATATTTTTAATCTCTTCTTGTTACTCCTAACATGCATCTCTCCATAATTTTTTGAATAGTCTGAAATCTAACGCTTTTCTATTAAGTGCTCAAGTCTCAGATCCATAAGTAAGAACTGGTAAAACACATTTATTAAAGCCTTTTTTATCAAACATATAGGCATATTTCCTTTCAATATTAGGTTATTTCTACCAAAAGCACTCCAACTATGTTTAATTCTATGATTAATTTCATCCATTATGTTTCCATCTGCAGTAATAATCTGATCGAGGTATTTGTAGTTGTTAACCTTTTAACTCATCATAATCAATCTTTATTTTCATCTTTTGAGAAAATCCATTGAACATCACTGTAGTCTTTTTAATATTTACCTTTAATCCTAGTTTTTTTTACTTTCATCTGGTAATTCTTGCAACATTTCCTGAAGCTCTGAAGCATTATTTGGAAAAACAATTATTATCATCTGCAAAATCTAAATGACTTAAATAATCTCCAATTACTTTCACTCCTTTAGCTTCCCATTTTCATCCACAAAATACTTCTTGCAGCTCTACTGTAAAAAGTTTTAGAGATCATTGCCTTACACCCTTCTCAATGTTAACTTTCCTAGTATCATTATGTGATCTAATTGTTGCTCTTGCATTTTTTATAAATACTCTTCAGAATATGACAATATCCTGGGTCTATACCTTGATGATCCAACCATTGAAGAAATTCTTAAAAAATCAAATGCCTTTTCATAATTTATAAATTCAAAGCACAATGGCAAACTCATATTCATTGGTCCTTTCTATAATTTCTCTCAATACAGTACTTGGATATCATCCATTGTACTAAAACAACTTTTAAATCCAGCTTTTCTTTTGGTTAATTGAAATCCAAAGTTCACTGTAGAAGTTGTAATTATCTTGATAATAATTTTGTGTAAAACTGATAAGACTGATAATTTCTAATATCTTCATCATCTTTTTTAAATATTAATATTAATACTGCATTATTCCAATCATCTGGTACATCTTTATCATTTAGACATTTGGTATATAGCTTTGCAAAAAAAAAATTCTATTTCTTCATCTGCTTCTTTTAATATATCAATTGTAATTCCATCATTACCTGGAGCTTTCCCCTTCATAAATTTAATTGCATACCTCACTTCTTCATTTAAAATCCTGGTTAATTCAGAAAATTTAATAGTTATAGGAAATACTCATTCTTTATTACTATATAATTCTTAAAAAACTCTTCTACTCATTTTGTGATGCTATTTCTCTTTTTAGTAATAGATCCATCTTTTTTTCTTATTGCAGATATAAGTTTCCTATCAATACCAAAATGTTGTTTTATACTGTTGAGACTTATTCTCTTTTTTTTCCATATATCATAGCATTGGCTGGGAGGCGAACCTGCAACAACTGTCTGCAACCAACTGCTTTCTTGCAAGGGGCTGCGCTAACCTCTTGGATAACAATGCTTGACAAAACTTATTCTCTTCTACAGATTTCCTTGCTACTTCACAATTATACTCTCTTATATCATTTTAGCTCTTTTTGCACCATTTTACGAAATTTGAGATATATTCAATCCTTCTAATGCATCATTTTTATATATCTTCATATTGCTTCTTTTCTTCATAAATTCTCTAATCTCAGTAGAAATTTTATTGGTCAATTGCTGCTTTTTTCTACCAGCTATTTTTGTTGCAGTTTTTAAAAAATGCATAAATTACTTTTCTATTAATTTTATTCAAATATGAATCATGTTCAAAATCTGCTAATATTTGAAAACAATTTGCAAGTTCTAATTTAAATTCATTAGAATGTTTCTGAAGATTAGGAATATCAACTGTGAATATTGTTTTTCTTAATAATTTTTGTCTCTATAGTTTTGCATTAACACATATCTTACATCTTATTAATCAATGATCATTTCCTGTGTTGAATTTATTAAGGACATTACAATCTTAAAATATATATATTTCCCTATTAGTCAAAATATAATCCAATTCTACAGTACCTTCATTTGGATTCTTCAATATCCATTTCCTTTTAACATTTTTCTCAAAAAAGGAATTCATATTATAAAGTTTTTCTTTTTCTGCAAATTCCACAAGTCTGTGTCCTCTCTCATTTTTATTACTTTAACCAAATTTACTTACAGCACTTTAATATTTTATTTGTTTATCAATTCTAACATTAAAGTTTCCCATAACAATTTTAAAATGCTGTTTGATCTGATCAAAAATCTTTTATACATCCATTTAGAAATCTCCTGCTACTTTATTACTATGAGAACTTGTTGGAGCATAAACCTGAATTATCTGCATTTGATACCTCCTATTAAGTTGAATAACTAATCTTGCCACTCTGTCTGATACACCATCAATTTTCACAATGTTATTCTTCCACTTTTTATTTACTCCTCTTGTATTTCCAATATTTGTGTCTTTGTAGTAGACTATATGTCTCCTTTTTAAATTGTTTCTTCACCTTTTCTTCTAACTTCATAAAATCTAATAATGTCCCATTTAATATGGGACAGTTCTTCTTCCAATTCTTGCAATCTTTCTTCACTTGAAAGTGATCTGCAGTTGTAAGTACCTAAATAAAAAATCATCACCAAATGACAGCCTGTGTCTGCAATTAGGAGATTCTTAGCATCCTCCATCTTTGGCTACCAACCACTGCCTTGGCTGTTAACTTTACAGCCTCCTGAGAATAAGGGCCACGATTTATTTTTGGCTGTGTTAATTAGAAATTTTTTTTCATTTACACACATATTCATTCTGCCTTATCAGCAATTGAGAAGAAAGACCATAGTGTTTCTTGATCTTAAACTCAGAGATAAAAAGCCAATAAACTCAGCAAGTTGACTAATGTATGTTGATGAGCAGCCATCCATAATGCATGTACTATATGAATAATCATGTAGTAATAACAGCTGCAATGATAAAAAAACCATATGCAGTGAACATTAAGAATTTGCCCTGCTCGGTTCTTTTAAGGCCTCCAAAGAGGAATCGAAGAGTTTCCTTTCAGTTAACGGAAAACTCCGTTCTTGCTTAGCAATAATTAAAACAATAAATCAAGGATAATATTTTGTAACTTTGTTCTGATAAAAGAAATTTTTGAATTAATGATATTTTTCAAAACTACTAGATGTATTAAAAATAAATTATAGACTTTAAATGAAATATTAACAAGGTACTTTTCCCATATCTTAAACATAAAATTAAAGTAAAAAGTTGAACTTGTCATGTAAATTATTTCAGAAATTCTTTCTAGAAAGCCAACTTCTGCAATGATACTAAGCTCATAGCAGTGATTTTACTTATTATAAGCTTCAGTTCTTTAACAAATTAATTAATAACTTTGTTTTTTGCTCATTTTTGTAGAAATGAATGATTTCTGAAAGAAAGTCTTCAATTTCAGAAACATCTAGACTTTAGCAAATATTATTCAAGATATTATTGTCTTTATCAACATATTCTTAAAATTTATTTTATAAAATTGAAATAAGTGTTTTCAAAATTTTTTAATTAAAAGCTTTTTTTTATATTATTATTTTCACTCATTGTCAATACATCACAGGATGAACTTTTGTCCAAATTTAATCCAGTTTCTCAGATTCATACCTTCTCCACATCACGACAGCCAAACATCTTTATTTTATTAACCTATCTTATGTGTGGTCACTTACATTTCAATGTAAGACTTCATTTATTTTTTGTATATTATGTTTAAAAAAAACTTCTTGGAGATAAAATTGTAGAGAAAATGCTACATAAAATTTTAACATTGTTTTCCAGTAATCATGTTTATTAGAAAAACATGCATTCTGGTATTGATACACTGAGCAAGGCTTTCCATTGGGAAATAAAAAAATACAGCACAGCAAATAAACAAAACCATGCCCAAATACAAATTTATTTAATACACAGGGCAGAAAAATAAAGGTAATAAATTTTGTTGAAAACATATTCAAAAATAATGGTAGTAAGTTTAAGAAAATCAAAAAAGCAATTTATTCTTATTCTATTCTTTAATAAAGTTATTTGTGTACACCCCCCCCCCCATGATATATTTCGGAACCAGTGTTATCACATTTATTTTATATAAAATTTTACCGTTATAAATAATAATAGTCATATGATTAGTTACTAAGAAGCTTATTTAACAGAGCACCCAAATATCTAATGAAACACAACAGTTACATTCAATTAACCAGAGTTTTTTTTTTGGTTTTACTTAATGCAGCTGAGAATCAACTAAGAATATTTGAATCTTTAGTCTGTCACTCAACCCTGCTGCTCATTCAAGTCAAACCATACTTTCATCAAAAGTTGCTGACTCTGATCTCTACCACTTTTTTTTTTCAAGCATAAATTCTAAAATGCTTTTTAAAAATATATTTACAAACTGAAATTATGATTTTTAAGTCTGAAGAAATATTAACTAGTTATTTAAATGCCCTGTATAGTTTGATGAAATTATACAATAGAAACTCTGTAGCTCAAGGTCTATGGATCACACTTCAGCTCTGTCATTTTCAATGCTTGAATTCTTTCCAATGTGTATTACACTGTCTTTAATCCAAACAATAAAACCATCTTTTTTTTTCAGGGTTGTTTGATTTTCACCAATATGAATATTTTCATTTTATTCTGAGTTGTTCAGCCTAATGCTTGAGTTGCTGACTTAAAGAGTTAAAGATTCAATAATTGATATCCAGCTGAGAAAAATTAAAAAAAAAAAATAGTTTGGTTATCTGTATAGAATTGTTATACTCAACCTACTAATTTGCTGCTTGAACATTGTATGGCATCCTGAGTTATAAACAGTGTGATTATTTTTTTAGTATCACTTCCTTGATATTTATTGTTATTTTATATTTCAAAAAATAACTAGATTAAAATATACCCTTATCTGTAGTTACATTTTTATAGATTTACAGAATATTATATTTTTAACCACATTAACTGCACATATACCTCAAAGTTAAAAACAGGCAAAAAACTCTTGATATAGTAGTGCACTCAGTGCAAGCCAGAGTAATCAATGGATGCCAGAAGGGTTGTACATAAAATTCCTATCTAGTGCCTACTCATCCAATATCCCCAGACTAGTTTCTAGCTTGTGGCTTTCATCAGTGAGAAACCTTGGATCTGAGAGCACCGCACCTAGATCTTAGGATTACTCTGGCTTGCACTGAGTAGCACTATTGTATGGAGAGTTTTGCCTGTTTTAACAACAGTTATGAGCAAGCATAAGAAATGGTGATCTTCAAAGTTGTAATTTATAAATTTACTATTCATACCAAATGTATTCTAGTAATATGTTAAAATAAGAAAGAGAAAGACATTAACTAAATATAGGGTTAAGATGTTTATTTTTTTGATCAGTGAGATCAAAAGAGAGAAAGTAGTAAATAAAACAAATTAATTAGGAGAGACAAAAATCAGTTTTGAGATATGGATCTGAAATGATGAATGGGAAATTAAAATTAATTAGTATTGGGGACAGGTCATTACTGTGAAGTATGAAAAAGAAAAAACTAAATTGGACACATTATTAAAGGTAAGATTTAAAGTATATAAGAAAGAAGTAGGTAAAATTATTGAATGATTATTTCTGAACAGAAATGTGGGGGTTAATTTTGGAACAGAGGATGTATGAAGACAACATATATGCTTTGTACTTTGTAACAAAAAGTTAAAAATTAAAACTTATAATTACTGAGTGCTAATAATGCTGATCTAGTATAGGGTAAGAAGAATTAATATTTTGGGAAGCAGTTACTATGAGTAGGCAACAATAACTTAATATAAAGGAAAAACTATAGCTTTTAAGTCAATTAATATGGCACATTACAGATCCAATGCAGTTGCAAATTGTAATCAATCCAATTTAGAATAGAGAAGAGATAGTAGTGAATAAGCCCAGACTGAATTTTAAACTGTCAAGTCCATTATGAGCCAAAAAAATCTGAATTTATTAAATATATATTTTTATAGAAAATTTAAAACCAAATATTATCAAAGATATCAAAATATGAAACACAAAAAGTTATCCAAGATATACCAAATAAATAAATTTACTATACTTTATGCATTATTATTGTTCTCAAATTTATTACAATTTTTAGGAATACAGTTTCTCATTTTTGCATCCTCATATAATTTGCATATATTTTCATAGTTAATCATTTTTAAAATACATATATAAAATGCGTGCTTTATCTTAAATACTTTTTTTTCCAGATTTTGTCAAAACAAGAAAGCCCTCCAATGGCGGTTATTAGAAATACAACCAGCTGAGCAGATTTAATAGTGTCAAATGTTTTTCTGCCCATAATTAGATTTTTTAACCTTTATACGTTTTAGGCTGTGCTTTTGTAAAAATGTGAATATTTCTTTTATTTATTTAATTATGGCTGTATAAAGTAATTGACTGATCCTTTTACATATGTATATATATTTTTATATAAATGTTTAATATTTTTAAAATGTTTTAAATTAAAATGAGGGGGAGGGCTCAAGATTTTATTAAGAAAATTACAATGCAATTTTGAAATCTAAATTTTATACTTTCATTTTTATATTTAAAATTTTTGTAAGTCACAAATTATATTAATATTTTTGAAAACAGAGTTGAAGAATTATTACGTTATGAATGAAATTGAGACTTTTTTTTTAATGAATTGTTTTATGTATTTATTTGTTGTAGAAGCTGATTTAACTTCAGATAGTTTGAGAAAAAAGATACTTTATTATCTATAGAGAGGCAAAGTGCCACAAACTTTTTTAATTTCAAAATTATAGAATGTGAATGAGAGGAAAATATGAAATGTTTATATAATAATCCGCTACATCCATGTCTTTTGAGTAGTTGCAAAAATTAATAAACTGTAGTGAATCCTACATAATATATTTTTTTAATATATATACATAGTATGGACATTTAAATACTTGAGAGATCTTACACGGTAGGGAAATCATTGGTAGTAAATTTTTTAATTTTAATTTTGACTAGTTATTTTATGGTGAATATGTGTAAGTAATCTAATATATGTACACACACACATATATATAGACAATTTAATTAAAAAATTATACACACAGAGATCAACAAAAATAATTAATAATACTGTGTACATTTTAAACATATAGGTTACAAATGTTTTAGCGTATATACAGAATATAATACTAATAATAGAATTTAATTCGAAAATTATTTTTGTAAAGATCATTATTTTCTCTCAAAAAAAAAATAAAACATTTTTATATCCTTATTTTTCATTTTTCTTTTTATGAAAATTTTTTTAAAAAATTCTTAAAGTGATGCTAAATTCATAAAAATAGCAGAAGTCATTTTTTGATGCATTTTGTGATTGCATCTCCTGCTGTTAGTTTCATTGTGAATTAAAAAATTAAAATTTTCTTTTTATTAATTTCTAATTTTTTTAAAATTAGTATTATTGATAATATTGATAAAAAAGTACAATTGTATTGTGAAATGAATCTATATAGGACAGGCAATAAAAGATAAAAATAGTCCCCCAAAAAAACTGCATTAAAGTCTCTAAAGAATGTCTTATTTTATGATATATTGTTCTCTTTAAATCAAACATTTCATCTATTTTAAATAATTGTCTTATACTTATTATGAAGTTTTTGACTTTTTTGAGAAACAAATAGTCAAATTAATGCTTAGCTTGCTTTTGATATGAGAGTGCCATGTTTCAGATATTTTATATTTATAACATGAATATATCTTTATAGTAAAAGCATGCTAGACATATTAGATCTGACTATATGTTCTTTATAAAAATTAAAATCTTTATTATTAATTTATAAATTAGTAGCAAATATTTTTATCATTTAAAGATGGATTTAAACTTGATTATTTTGTCTTCATGGCCACCCTTCATTTAGTCTTCTTATTTGCCCAATGTCAGTAGCTGTACAAAACTAATTAGTCAAAAAAACTATCCTGAACATTTTATGTTTTTGTTAACATTTTTACTTTATGATTAATCAAAATTCTGACATCAGTAAAATAATGAATAACAAATTATTAAATACATATGATTTCAGAACAGGAGCTGATCTTGAGGAAAATAAATTAGATCTCAATGAAATGTCAACTGATCACATCTATAAAGAATTTTCTGAATTGCTCTTTTTCAAGATTTGCAGCAAAACTGATTCATTTTGTACAAACTCTGAAAAGTTATTTTTATTTATAAATACTGTACAATATTTTTCAAAGCCAATTTTAAATGTGTACATTAGATGTTAATGATAATAATAGCAGTAAATAATTTAACATAATATAATAATCTAATTATAGCACACTTTCGGCTTGAAATTCTCTAAATTAAAACTTCATTATCAAATGGTTTATTATTTATAAATTCACATGAAGTTGAAACACTGGAAGTCTCAGAACTGAGCTGTAATCTATGGATTTTGAGATCTAGAGTATTATACTCAACCACTTCACCAAATTATGCAGGCAATTTATTTGTATTAATATATACATATAAATTCTCTGCCTAACCAGCTTCTTATATATATATTGATTTTTCTCTTTGTTTATATTTGTAATTCAAATTTGCATATATTTGTTCATCTGTGTAATGAAGTGGTTTCTTTTTTCTTTACAATCTTAAAGTTGAATGGACTTTCAGTGAAGTTCATCATTTAAGAGATCTATGGTTGCAGTAAATTTCACTGAAAGTGCATTCAGCTTTAGGTTATTTCATTACACAGACAAACAAACATATGCAATATTTGTGTGTATATAAAAGCGATTTACCCGTTGCAGAAGAAGCTATAAGTATCAACCAAAAAAAAATCAAATCAATTTAGGCCTAGTACTTTCGAGGTTTTCCCTCATATTCATGGCCAAAATAAATTATAAACATTGCTGTGATGTTATAAACTAATAAAATATGCGAATGCAAATTAATTTGTTCATTTTCTCAAAAAACATGTATCGCGTCTATTTATGGCATTGTTATCACTGACAATATTTGTGTGTGTAGGTTAAATAAAAGTAAACTATACTCCTGAAATCTATGAATAACAGCAGTCCACATCAATAAATGTAAGAAATGTATCAAATTGTTTTAATCATGTATATGAAGAAGCTTGGAATAAAGCATCGATTCTTTATATTATTTGTATAAATATAGTACTTTTAAAGATAATATCTTTAATAATAAGAGAAATGAAATTTTCTAGAAGAATATAGTATTGACAAGGAAATGAAAGATGCATGCAAATATATATAGTGATATTGGTTAATTTGGGGATCTAAATTAACTTTGAACTTAAAAGTTAAACTATAAAAAATGGGTATGGTCTTTTAAATCTTCATTTTTCTTTCACTCTCTCTTTTTTTTAAAAACAAAAATTTTTGAAATGCATGAAATAAATCTTTTCTAATATTTTTTTCACATAACATTTAATTTATTTGATTCACATTATTTTTTCATGCTCCTAGATCTTATAAAAAAAATCCAGTCTTTTCTAATAATCTTTATTATATTGGTTCATTTTTTTTTAGAATATGACTTCTAGCAGAAATAAGAAACTGAGTAAAGACATTATTTGACTTCTGAGAAAGGTATATATGATAGCATCAAAATATCTACTTTTTTTTTTTTGTGCATTTATTTTAAATATATATACAGAAGAAAAAAAACAGAATATATTTTTCAAAAGGATACTAAGAGATCAAGATGGTTCCTCTTTAACCTAATCCAGAGCAATCTACTATAATCTTGAGTAACCAATGAACACCAGGTGTTTTATTGTTATAGAATATATGAAAAGTCATGATGTTGCTACTAAAAAATCCAATAATTTTCTGCTAAATACACAAAGATTTTCAATTAAAAATTATTTATATGTGTGTGTGTGTGCATGGTTAAACAGATCCTATGATGATGGTTACATAATATTCAAAAACATGATAATTAATCTAAAATATTACATATTTATAAGATCCTGTTCAATTTTTGTGTTATAAAGCAGTATCTGTAAATGATGAACGATGTATTGAAAATACAAATAATTCAACAAACAATCTATGAGAATTTGAAAGACTATTGTTTATCATCTTATTAATTTTTAATCATTATTGCATAGACAGCAATTCATGTCCAATTCAAAAAAAATCACATCAATATAAATATGAACTGAAAAATATAGGGGTATCTTCAGCCTAAATTAATGGTAACATAGTCAACAAATAAACTATTATGTTCTTTTAACTGGTTAATTTTAGTCAATTGAAAGCGCAAATGTAATATAATTAACACTTTATAATATTAAAAAAAAATTCAGATAAATTTATTGAAATTATTGATTTAAATATGTATTATTATTGACCTTGTTAACACTAACAGTATTAAATAAGATTAATTTCAAATAATATTGCTGATGCACATATCACATTCCAATAGTCAGTCTTAATAAGCAAGATCTAAAACATGTATTTACTAATTGTACCCTAAAAAATATTAATAATTTTTATTAAATACAAAATAAATGAAGTGAAATTATAAAAAATAATAGGTAGATCAAGAGAGAGAAATAAGCAAATTCATTTAAATACTTTATGCAATACATAATTAATCTTTAGCTATTAAATAATTTGAATTATATAAAGGTTTAGATACTGATGGACGTAGTTTTATTTTTATAACAGATGTAAAACATTATTTATTTAATAACTACAAATTTGTAAAATGAAATAGTATTTCTTAATTAATATTACATTTATTACAACAGACATTTGACATTAAAATGTTAGTGTATATACATTTTACATAAAATCAGCCAATTTAATAGCTATAATTTAATAAAAATAAAATAATTATCTTTAATTAAAATTCAAACAATTTAAAAATAGGTGTTCCATGTATTTATAGAAGTGATTACCCTAAGTAGGTGCTAATTTTAGAAAATCATTTCTGCTGACCAAATACTATTTTAATTGGAAGTAAATATAAAAGTAATAGTTAATGTGAATTGCTTACATTTATCATTTTCCATTGAAAGGTCAGAAAAAATCAGTTCAATTTACAAAAATTTTTTAAAATTTATTGAGTTTTGCAACTAAAATAAATGGGTTGCTAAACCGTAAATTTCATCTCCTGCTTCCAAAATCTGTTCCCAAAGTCAAAATTTCTATTAGAAGAATAAAATAAAGATAAAAATTTTATATGCATTTCTTCAATTTATAATGAAATTCTCAATGCCATTGTAATGTTTCAACATACTGATATTATTTAGTTAAAAATGCATAAATTGTCTTTTTAAAAAGGTTTCAATTATACAAAAGAATCAAAGTTTGCATAGAATTCTTAGCTAAATTAATTAAAGTAAAAAATAAATATTATGAGAAAATGTATACCAAAATGATAAAGTAAGATGAATTATATATAATCAAAAGAAAAATTCTTTAAAGAACTTATTTCAACATAATTGCCTCCAATAGGCAGAACAATAAGTATTTCTGCATGAAATGAAGTTTAAATAGTCTTTTAAATATAAAATTAGTTTTGCTTCAAATAATTTCTATATTTGTTTCTGCATATCAAAACTTTGTTTTTATTTAGAAATCAATTACCCAAGAAAATGTTTTTAAATCTCATTGAACCAATATTTTTTTTAAAAGTGAAAATATTTTAATAATGCACCAGTTAATATAAAACTATTTATAATTCAATTTTATGGAGAAGCAAAGTTGAATTTCAAAGAATCCCTTCACTAAAATACTTTTAATATTTTTTATTTTGTGAGTAGAAAAATTGTCTTACAAGTGTAGAGAAACTTCAAACTTCATTCCAATCATAAAGGAAAAAGTTGTGGGAATTTTACTTCTAATGATTCCTGCTTCCAAATTGTGCTCAATAATAGTTCCTTCTGATAAATAAGCCAAGGTTAAATATTTGTTATTCTTAGGAAAAAATGTATTCAATACTGTTCCAAAATAAATAAACATGATAGATAAATTATGCTGTGTTGTTCCTAATAAATAAGTCCATCCACAATATTTACTGCTCATGAAAAATAAAATAAATTAAATGCTCTCAGATAAATAAAATTATAAACAAATTATAAACATATATTGTTTCTAAATAAAATGTTATTTTTCCTCAAATACCAAAGGAACAGAAAATAAATATAAATTAAATGTTTACTTAATGAAAAATATTTCTATAGTATACTTTTCTCTACACCTCTCATGCAAGGTAGGGAATCGTTTTTATTCACATTTAACACTATATGGAGGGTGTAATCATATGTGGAAAATATATAATACCCAACATGCACATTTTGTGCTGAATTAACTGATGAATACTGGTTCAGCATAAAATGTGTATCTTGGTGGTCATATATCATTTTCACGTTTTTAGTCATATGTTTAGGATTACACCCTGCCACAAGATGTTAAAAGTGGATAGAAACTAGACACTACCTTGTGTGAGAATGGGGTAGTAAACATTACACTATAAAAGTTATTAAACTGTTTCTTTTATTGGATTAATATCTTTATCTACACTCATAATTATATTATTTATATAGGCAAACAAATTTAACTTCAAATTTAATTTCTAAAATCTTATTTACTGTATTTATCTAAAGTTTAAACAATATTATTATTTAAAAATGCACTTTTAAAATATCTGAAGATAAAACGTTTTGCTGATTTCTTAAAATGTTATACACTAGCATTTAATACTGGTAAATACTTTTATGTTTATAGGGATTATCCAAAGCATTTTATTTAATATGGAATTCTACACTAATATATTCCCTTAATAAATAGTTTCACAAAGCACACTAAAATAATATAATTAAATTTAAACTTAAACTAGCCTACCAATTTCATAAATTCATATATATGATTAATAATAAAGTTAGCATTTGTCAGAAAGTTGAAATGATTTAAACATAATGTTTATGTTTTTTAATTATTTAGTAGGATTGATATTTTTTAAACAATTTGAATTATCAATAAATTGTACAGAATATATATTTGAATAATGTAAACTTGTTTTGTTTTGGTGAAAGATAATCTTATTTAGTATAATTGAATGTTTTATCATTGAAATATTTACTGTAATTATAAGTAAACAAAGACACTGATGGATTAGACAACTCCACTTTATATATTATTGTTTATAAACTGTAATATTTAAACAGCATTAAATATTACAGTTTATAAAAAAACATCACGCTATATAAAATAATTGACTTATATTATTGTTTATGAAATATTTTGTTATGTGGAACATTGTTATTGCAGTGTAATTGGATATGAATCTTCCTACAATGAATATTGAACAATAGATTTCATGTTTACTATGAACTGATTAATATATCATGTATATTCCCATTACCTTATTCACTGTGTACAATTACTATTCCTTATGATAACAATATTAAAATAAGTAGTTATCTCACACACATGTCAAGTAAACATACAATAAAATATATATACTATATTGAACAAATATTAATGTTAAACTGACATAGTTCAATTAAAATCTATTGAGCATTTTAGTTAGAATCTATTGAACCTTTTACTTAAAGGAATTAACAAATGATAATTTCTGAATACAAAACTAGTTTTGATATGTATTTATTTGATATAAGTTTAAAACTTAAAGATTTGACTAATAATGAAATTAAATAATTTAAATTTTATCTACTAAGTACATTGGTATAATAGAAATCAAATTAAGTATAATTGGAAATATAATAGTCAAGAGAGAAAATAAATAAAGGATAATATATTATAATTGAGAGTTAATTTGATTTATTTCAAAAGTATATTAAATAAAGTTAAGCTGAAAGAAAGGTTCTAGTGGTTATCATAAGCTGAACACCCAACATAGAAAATGGAATTAGAGACTATGGATTCTGTAGTTTGTGGAACATTCATCCACAAAGAATAGATATATGATATTCTAATTTTAGTTATTACGATATAAATAAAATTGAAAATGAAAGCATCCATGTAAAAATATTGCCAAATAAAGCAAAACAATAGATTTATCAAATTTATTTTAAAAATTAATACTTTGAAGACATTTAGACTTGAGTGCCTTGTTTCTTTTTATAATGTTGTGTCAATAATTTAGAGCATATAATTAAATCAGATTTCTTAATATTCTAATTCATTCAAAATTATAATTATTTTCCGAAAATATTTTTTTAAAACCACTGTTTGCACTGTAATACAATAAATCTGCTTCCTCTTTCCCAGTTCTACTCATTTTATTTAAAGAGAGCTTTACAGAAAGAGAGTTTATGTTTTTACATCATAATGAAGATATTTATTTATGAAAAATCCAGATATGGAAGGGCCAATATTCCCAGAAGAAATAATTCCTACCGATAGGCCACCTCCCAAAAGTGGAAGGCTTTGGATTCAAAAGCAAATCTCTATAGTATTTAACCATCTAAAAATGAAGCCAGGAACAATGTTTAATAACAAACTAAACTACTGGAACACAGATGATCTTATGAATCCAGAAGAAACTAAAATTGCCAATATTCTTTTGATTGGAATATCGAGGTTCTCCAGGTTGACCAAACGTTTAAAATTGGAACCGAGGTTTGTTGATTTTTTAATCAAGGTTAACCTTGGGGCCTTGCCTACTGCTGACTTCCTACATAGTAAAAGGAATTATAATCTGGACTCTATATGTGCACTATGTAGGTGTAGTGATGAGACAATGGCACATATATTGGAGGAGTGTCAAATTTGGAATAGCATAAGAAACACTTTTAAATCTTTCATTAAAAACAAGGAATCAGCTTGTGTAAATTTGACTAAGGCCTTCAAGAGTGGACATTTTGGGGTCATAAGATTGGCAACATTCATAAATTTTTCCATTTGGTCTTTGAGAAATAAGACTATCTTCGAGAGTGGAGAAGAATATGACATGATGAAAATGTCTTTACAATTACTAAAAGAAATTAAAGAATTAGACCAAAAATTTTCTCAGAATTGGGCATTCAACCAGACCTGGGCCCAAATAAATCTAAAACAAAATGTAGTACCGTTGATGAAAAAAATATAAAGTCTTAATGTAATTGACATGAAATTAATTGTTTTTTTGTTTATATATATACAAGTGTAACCTCTGATTGTGTTGACTGGTCTCCTTTGAGATCGATATGTAATTGTCCTTCCTTTTGTAAATGATTCTTATGGTTTGTGAATAAAATTTCCTTTTGAAAGATAATGAAGATATTTTACACTAGAATGCTGCAATCATTCATAATTTTTGTAGCAGAAAAGCTGTTGCTCAATTATTGATAACAATGCTTATATTAGAAATGCTTAATACACAATTTACCTAGTACTACATTAAATATATATTAATTTAAAAAAAGTAAAGGCTCACTGCACTTTATAATTAACAATGACCACCACTTATATGAATTTTTTACTTTCACATGCTCTACAGTACATTTTACATCATCTTTGCTATAAATGATTTCCATCTCAGAGGGTTCACAATAAAAGTATTAGTGGTTACATATATAGAAACATGGTAAGGAATTTTGTGTATATGTATATTTGTGGGTTTTTTTTTGTCTATGTGAATTTTACTTAAATTGTCTTTACTCTTACATGATTTTGAAACAATAAAATTTCTGTTTGAAAACAATGGTTGTAAAAGGATTAACAACAGCCATGATTAAAAATATGCAAGTAATAAATAATTTTCAGTTACATCTACCATATTATTTATTTGTTTAAGTAATATATTTAACGCTGTAAAATGTCATAATAAATATTATATATATATATCTGTTTAATTAAGAAAGATTCAATGTAAAATAATACCTTTTGGTTTTACAATTTAATAATGAAGATTTTAATTATTTTTATTTAAATTAAAATTATTTCTTTTCTGAAATTTCAAATTTACATATATGTTTCTTATATGTATCCAATTTTTTAAATTTGAAGTAACAAATGGCATCCTAAATTAGGCCATACATTTAAAGATATAAGATTTAGAATAATTTTGTTGGAAATTGGTTTACTATTTATCACTGTTTCACTGATATAACTTACTTTTTTTTCTATGATAAATGTTGAATTAAAAAATTAAGATATTCTAAATTAATGCTTTAAATGGTACCAAGTAAAATAACTCAATAGAAAATATGAATACAGTTAAATTAGATGTTATAAAACAAAATCCTTTATTCCATTGCCATTTATAACACATTTGATTAATCAGTGATTTCTAGATAGAAGTACATTTAAATTCTATACTTGGACTATTTTCTGGCTAGATAAAGGCAAAAACCAAAAAATTATCTGTGGATGAGAATTAAATGCACCATGGATCTGATATTATGAATAATGATTTAATTTGTACATTTTTTTTATATCCTGGAATATTTGCTATTATTTCAAGATAATTTTTATGAGTACTACTTACTGAAGCAAAAATGTAAAGTATCATTCCAATTAAAGTAATGAGTAAGAGAAAAAAGCATTTTATTAGTAGGAGAAATTAACTCAAAATAAGTGGTAAAATAGCCAACTGTGAGCAAAGACTCTGTACCAACTTCTCATAGAATTACACTAATGAAATATTTATTACTTTTTCCTAATTTGTTCTAAAGGTAAAAATAAAATTTCTTTTTTTTTATTTTGGTAGTAGTATTAATCATATAAATAGATGATAATAGAAATTGAAAAAATATTTAAGTAAAAGAAAATATAAAACGGGGGGGACGGGACACCATATCCATAACACATGGTTTCAAGACACTTAGCAAATAACATGAATTCAGAGATAGTAACAAATATTGCACATATAAATATGGTAAAAACACTAAATTACATATACATATTACTAATAATATAAATATTAAAAATAATGAGAAAAAAATAAAGCACTGTTCAATAGAGAAACAAATTATATTATTTATAACTAATGAAATTAAAATTTTTAAAGAAAATGTAGTAATTAAAAAGGAGAATTTAATTCAAAATAATATTAACTATTAGATGTATTTTTGAAAATTAATATGTACCATATTAATAAAAAACATGAATTAAGTTATACCCAATGCCATGTGTATAAAAATCAAATACACATACACTGCACCCAACTTATCCTCGAGTGCTATAAATCTGATGTTCTACATTGAAACCATGCTCAACTGCACTTAATAAAAATATAAAACCCTTTTTCTTTTGCTGTTATTCAGAAATGTTTCAGGCAATTTATTCCTTCTTGTTTGTTTGTTTGTTGCTTCATGCAAATAAAAATTGATTTTGCTAAAACACAAAGAAACAATAGGTAATATAAAATTATTATCTGTAATAAAAAGTATCTCATTTGCAATAGAATGTGACATTTTGCAATTGATTGCACTGACATGTAGTAGTAACAATATGAATTAAAAAAATTAAAATTTTATTTATTTATTTTTACAATTTTTTTTTTTTTTTAATTTTGGTTTATCAAGGGGAGAAGGATAATTAGATGACTAGGAAGATTTTGACACAAATACTTTGGCTCGTTGTAAATATTTTCAAATTATAATAATATAATATAAATAAAATTTAAATTTATTCATCTTAGTGATTTAGTTGTTCATTGCTGAATAACAAATAAATTTTAACTTGCAGAAGAATTTTGTTAATAATATGAGGACTAATTTGTCTCATTAATCAAGTACCTATTACCTAAGATAGTTTTAGAGATCCACAAAAATATTTTTATTTTTTATTTTAAATCAAATACCATTGCTGCTACTATTATTATTACAGCTGCTATTGCTACTACTATTTTTAGAAGCTAAAAAATTGTTTTAAATTTTTCTCATCCCACACAAAATTAAACTTTTGGGTTCTATAAAAATTTGTTAAATTTTGATTACAACAAAACAAAAAAAATATTAATAATTTTTATTAGTTATAAATTAGACTAGAGATTATCCATTTAATGAATAATATTTCTGTAATGTAATTTTCACTACACCACCCTCATGCAAGATAGGGACTGGCTTCTATCTGCTTTTAACACTTGTGGAGGGGTGTAATCGTAAACATATGACCAAAGGCATGTGAAAAAGACTATGATCCTTCATTACATGCTGAATCAGCACTCATCAGTTGGCCCAGATTACTTTCTCTTACACATATTTTTATCATTGTTTAGTATATATAGATAGGGGATTACTAGAGTTTAATTGATGTGTTCAAACGTACTGTTCTCACAACTTTGACATAAACCACTGGATGGAAGTATATTAATAATTTTTACTAATTATAAATTAGACTAGAGATTATCCATTTAATTAATAATATTTCTGTAGTGTAATTTTCACTACACTCATGTAATGAAGGGACTTTTTTTAATCTGCTTTCAACACCTTGTTGAGGGTTGTAATCATAAACATATGATGTGGAAAAGATGTATGATCTCAAGATGTGCATTTTGTGATGTTCCAGCACTCATCAGTTGACCAAGATTACACCCTGTTACACATATGATCTAGGCCAACTGATAAGTACTCATTCAGCATGAAATGTGTATCTTAGAAATCATCTCTCTTTTTCTCATGTCTTAGGTTATATGTTTATGATTATACTCTTCCACAAGGTCTTAAAAGTGAGTAGAAACTAGTTCCTATCTTGAGCGAGGGTGTTGTAATGAAAATTATACTACAGAAATATGACAATAAATTTAATTTGATAATGTGATTCTTTTGTCCAACGATTTTTATTGTTTATCATATTTTCCTTTTGGTATTTTTGTTATAATAATTTTATTATTAGATTTTTATTATATTGACAGTTATAAATAGTAAATTTATATGATAGGTTTTGAAATTAATGTCCATAACATTTAAGTGATTAATTAAGACATATCCTATATATATATTTATGTACATTTCATATGCAAAAATTCTAAAATAATTTAAAACAGATTTTAAGTATTTTTTCCCAAGAATTTGTTAATTTATTTATTATGACATTTAAATTATTTATAATTTATATATTTTAAAAAAAAAATCAAAATTGTTATTAATATATCAAATATTAAAATATGACATATATAATAAATTTTAAAATATTTCTAGTTTTGTATAAAATTTATTTTGTACCTCATCTTTGTTTTATATATTTAGTTGTTTTTATTCTGTAAGTATCTTTATTTATTTGAAGTGTAAGTATTAATTATTTATTTAATGTTCGAATTGAAAATGTACAATGTCTATTTCTGTGTCCAATTAATTTAAAATATATCACTCCTTAAAATTTCTAAGCCATTTGTGACAATCAGCATTTTATTTTGCTATGCTCATGTAATGAAATCAACAATTAATTGCATTTTCCATGGGTTTTTTTTTTTTTTTAAATTGTTTACTGTTTGGTTAAAACGATACTGCCAAAAGAGCATAAAAAATGATTAGAGTTTGTTAAATACTGTGACCAAATTAGCTCTTTTCCTCTCAATATACAATTAATTCTTAATTTATATAAGCTTAAAATGTGTGAAATTTTTAATAAGTATCAGTTACTTATTTGAGATAGATTTGACTTAGCTTTTTTTGAACATGCCATTGCATTGAGCATAACAAACTAAGAAATAATTCCTCAGCTTATATATGATAAATAAAAATATCTTAGTAAACAATTAGTGCTATTATTTATAATGAATAAATGTCTTCTGTGGTTTGACAAAAAAAGTGAAATAAAAAAATGAACTTTAAGTGTTATATTTTTATTTTTTAACTTGCTTATAAAAAACTATACATATATAAATAATAAAAATGTTGTACAATATATAATAATTAGTAATTATAACTTAACTATGTGTAACTCGGTGGGAAGTACAAATACTTCTGTTCCAAACATAAGCTTCACTAACTACTACCCATGATAAAACAAGAGATTAGTTCTCTCTCACTATTCATGTTTACCCAGAAAGCATCCACAGTATGAATATCTGTTATTTTATATCGATAGTGGATAGCAGTTTTGCAGCTTATTTTTGTAATAGAATGCGCTAAACTTATTGTTTCTTTATATGTATTCTAATTATATTTACTACTTATTATATATTTATATTAGTCACCATAATATATATATATATGACATTTATTACAATTTGAGAGCAGCATTCTGGCTCGCATCAGTCTACCCATGAGCCATTTATGTAAGTATGAATAATTAATGGATGATTTCTAAAACAGAATTGTTGATAAAAGCCCTTAGCTAAAGAGTAGTTAGCATCACTTTGGCAATAGAGCGAATTGCTGCCCAATTGCATATATTGAAAACAAACAGATAAAATCATGTGATATTTTCTTTAGCATATACTATCCATGCCAAAAAATAAAAAGTTCCTTATATTTTACATAAAATTGAAATCTCTAAAATATATAATTATCATTCTAATCTTAAGCTTTTATCATTACATAAACAAGTTGGCCTGGATTCAATACCTTAGATTTTGAAACCCAGGCTAGTAGCCTAGATATAAAAAAGTAGTAAAGAGGGTTACTAGATATTCGTGTTTCTCATTGAAGATGACTAATGGTGAAAAACTAATCTTAGATTGTGGATATAGCATTGTTATATGGAATCCATGGATTATCCAAGCTGCATAATAAATAACTATTGAGTAGAATAAATAGTATAAATTATTGCTACCATGACATATTATATTTATAATTTTTTTACAACTATGATCCATTCTTCTATACTTTAATTATAGAGAGGTAGGCATTGGAAAAACTCAAATGCATTTTAGTTATTCCTACACAGCTTTCCAAACATCATTTTTGTATTCATTGATAAAATAAATACATAGTAAGTTTTCAGTTTCAGACATAGATTTATGCTCAGCATAAAAGTAAAAACTTTATTTGGGATTTATCTTTAATTGGTTTTATTACTTTAAGTAAGTTTGGAAAATATTAAGCGGATTAATGTCAGGAGAAAGCATTTCTCAACCCTAACAAGATCAACAAATATCATTGCATCATAACTTTAAATATTTTCATAACATACCACCAAATAACTCAACGATATATTCTGATGAATGATTGATTATGTTAAGCACCAAATGTTTCCATTATTCAGCTGTTAATTACCAGATATATTAAGTTGATTTAGTAAACATAGTCTCTCAAACATTCTTAGCTTGAAGGCAAGTATAAATTTTTTTTAAAAATAAGAATCATTTTTATGAATTTTTTCAATCATATCTAAAACATATATATATTATTTTTCAATAAAATATGAATCAAGATATTTTCATTGCATTCCTGAATGACATTTTAAATACTTTCTGAGTATGAGGTTGCAAATAAATAGAACAAAGTATTCAATTGCTTTTTGAAATGTACTTTTTATGAATTTGCACATGGTTTAATTATATGCAATTTTTTACTAAAATATTACATCAATAATCCTCATGATAGGTAGACATTTAAATGGTTGCTATCAGCAAATAAAGTGTAATTGATTAAGAAATAACTTTTAATATATGTCTTTACATAAAATTTCATTAAGTTCTGTGAAGTTGTTTTACATTATTAGGTTCACTTATATATATATATATTGTAACGGGAGAAAGATCTTTGAGATTCGCATATACCCACCCCGGGGGCGCCACTAGTCCGAAAATAGGGACTAGACCTTTATTTTAGGGTGGACAGGACATGCGAATCAAAAGGCACCGAACTACACTCAGGGAGGAACAAGATATCTTAAATATTATTTAGACAGCTGAGAAATCAAAGCACAAAGACAAATGTCAGCCAAATAAATTTAAACAATTTATTAATTTTATAAGTTAGACAATATAGTAAAGACATCTAGCCACGAATATAAAAGTGACTTATGTTAACATACGTATATTTACCAGAGAGTGCACAAGAGAATGACAAACACGAAGGCATTAAACATTTTGGCAATAAAATTCTCCTTAAAATATAAGAAATGGTTAGGATAATATCTTCCTGCTGGCCAATTGTAAAATTACAAAAACAAACAACAACCCTAGCTTCCTGAATCAGGGATAATAAAACAGTTACTGTCCTGCCGGAAATCGATGTAACCAGCATGGACGTCCGAGCAGTAATATTCTAATTACTGTTGTTAAAACACCGCAGGACTACTGTGCGTAATACTACATTCAAAGTAAACGTGGTTGATCTCACCTACAAGACAGCAACAGATATTTGATTACAATCTTACATAATCCAGAAAGAAATAGACTATTTTCAGACAACCCGAAGAAATAACTTGACAAATAGCCAGCAAAAAGATTTTCTTGTTTGCACAAACAGCACAAACAAAACATGTTTAAAGATTCTTTATTGTACAACTAAGGGCAGGTAAATAAATAAAGATTATGAAAACTGCCAATGTGTTTTGTAATAGTTAATGAAATAATCAGGTATATATTAAACATATAAAATACAATCACCTTATGCACCCCCTGATAAACGAAAATTGCAAACAAACTTGGAATCTTAAAACTAAGATTCCAAGACACACTTTAAATACTAGAAAAGAGTACATACAGATAATAAATAATTAAAAAAAAACAATACCATTTTAAAATATATTTATCATTAGATTGAGTGGAGATTTAATTAAACACAATTTATTTACCCTGGCTAGAATAGGAAAAAGTTTAGCTTACGGTAAGGCAGAGTTCTAGTGATTTAGTGACGAGTGCACACTTTTGATAATAGTTCATCTTTCAGGTCCTTTGACAGAAGCAAGGTAGAGGCAGTGTTTATTTTAGAGGCTCATGGCATGACTGAAGGAGAGCTGGTAGGCGTGGGTCTGTCCTTTGTTTAAATTAGCAAGACATTCTAATGATGGTAAAACCCATAGCAGTAGATTTTGACTTCTTGCACAGCAACGAAGTTTGTCAATAATTATTTAAGTTTTTAGCAGGCAATTAAACATCTGAACAGCTACTCAAAACCATCTGACCCTTAGCAGTCAATAATCCAAGTGTGTATCTAATAATGAATCTCTTCTCTCTCCTAAAATTGGCAGGCTATCGTTGCCTCGCTACATTTCCCACGCAAAACTTTCATTAGTGTCCATTCTATATTCCAGGCAGGGCAAATATTAATTTCCCGCTCAATCTAATTTAAGAATTCCAACCAGAGATAATTGAAACAAAAACGACAAATATAAAACTAAATCTCCGCTTTTTAGAATTAACTTTTAAAATAATTACAATAAAAGCAACAGGAATATATAATTAGCAAGCTTGCCTGTTTTTAATCAAATTGATTAAAACAGACGGTGAAAGTAAACTATTTTACAATCAATTTTATAAACATTAAATAATCTATTTTAAAATATAAATGCGTATGTGTTTTAAATAATAAAAAAATTGAGCATTAGACATTTAATGAAAATGAAGTTGTTTTCTCTTTTAAATTTTAGTAATAAAACAATTGAATCGGAAATCAATCCGGCTCAATATATATATATAATTTTCTGTTTTCCAATGTAATTGTTTTTATTTTATTTATGTTTGTGAATAAAATAAATTCGTTTGCTTCCTTGTTTAAATATCTCATTGATTTCTTGGTTTATCTTCAATTATTACAATTTTATCTGCATATATTCCATTAACTGATGTTTTTTTTTTTTTTTTAAATTTTATCCATGCTTTTTTTGTAGATGTCTGATGAATATGTTTGATTAAATAAATATTCTTAGTTTGTGCTCTTTACAATTTCAAAACAGTATAATTTTTACAATTATTCTCATAGCTGTTTTTGAATTATCATAGATTTTCTTTAGCAGATTAATTATTTATTAGCTTTCTTAAATGACTCAAGCAATGTTCATGCTATTGTTTTACCAATACTGTCAAAAAGTTTTTGAAAGTAAAATATTGATATAAGTTGTTTTTTTTCCTTTGTTTGGCTTTTCTACAACTAGGCAATGATAACATTTGTTGTTTGATTTTTCTAGCCTTTATAAATCCAGTTTTTCATCTACCAAGTGTTCTCTATATTCAAGATGTTTATTAGGATTTTGCCTAAAAACACATTAATGTAACAATTGTTCTGCCTTTTTTTTGTTTTGCTTGTGGATTGACACTGACAATAATTTTGTAGGATATTTCATTGCAGGAAATTTAGTTTTGACATTTTCTCTGATAATTTTGATCTTATCTTTGGTATTATCTGTACTTTTGGATTCTTCTTCATTATGGCAACTATATGCAAAAATTCTTCCAATCTCATCCAATCTTTTTTATCCAAGTAATCAAAAATATATTTTTTCATATCACAAAAATAGAGCTGATTTCTATTTTTTTGACATACAACTTTTGTTCATTATTTTTTTATTTATATTGCTTTGAATTTTTTTAAAAAATGAGAGAGATTAGAGAAATAATTTTTAAGTTTGAAGTTTTGTTATATATATTGTAATGGTAACTCTGTTCAATAGGAGCAGAAGCAGCAAAATGTACAAATAAGATAATGAGACTAGTATTAATTAACTAAAGCTCATTCTTTATGCAAATATTCATTTGCTTTAGGTACTGTATACTCCAAACAGATCGCATTGGAGAGTAAGTTCTCAGAGCTATATGGGGGAGGTTCTTCTATGGGTAGTGGGTATGCCATTAATTATATATAATTCACGAATATTATGTATAAAGTAAAAAATATAGCAATACACTAATTAAGTATACTTAATTATGTATTTTTTGAAATAGCAAAATATTTTATCCTATTCTTGCTTTAGTGAATGCATGAAATAACAATAAATTTGTAAATAAAGAAACAATTTATTAATGACAAAAATAAAATAAATCAATAAATATACAATAAAATAAATCACTAGAATTTTCTTTGGGAGATTTTCTTGAATACTTTTCCAAGTCAGAAATTACAATAAAACTTCAATACATTTTTTATAACTTTATGTGATAACTTCTCATGTAAAAAAAAGATTATTATTCTTTATTTCTAGATAGATTTTCTGAAAATAGTTTCATTTACATTATTATTAGGAATTACAATGCAGTTTGTGCTATAAGTAATTCAAGTTAAAATATATTATATTCTTATAGTTCCTTTGTGAATAAAAACAATAATGTCATTTTTGATAAGTTCCAAAATAGTTTTCATACTTTAGTTTTTTTTAAGAGTTCAATATTCTTTTCATTTATTTGTCCTAAATATTCACAAATAAACAATGTCAAAGCATTAAAAGTTCTGGATTTAGAATATCTTACTGCTATCTTGAAAGTCATTTTTCCTTTTAAATATATTTCTTCACTTTAGTATCAATAAGTAAATCATTAAAGACAATAATTATACAAAGTGTTAGTATACTTATTTCTTCTCTGGCAATCCATTTGCAGGTTTCATTTACCAATAGCAGTTTTTTAACTAGTTGATAAGGAAAATAGATTGGGCAATTGCACTAAAGTCAGAAACAATGAACTATTTACTTTAAATTAGCACTCGATCTTCCATACAAGCCTAAGTACAAAGAGTATTTCCATTACTTTAAGTATAATTAAAATAATTATAAATTTTCACATCTCGTGTATAGATTTCCTTTACTTGATAGATAATTTATTTTGCTTTTTTCTCTACTTCAAAAAGAGTGTGCAAGAGAAAAATATTTTTCAATTTCATTTACATATCAAAGCTTTTATTATATTTATAACTTTTTGGGATCATCCCCATAATGAATTGAAAGTATCTTATTTTTAACAAAGGTAAATTTAACTTGATGAATATATCACATTATTTTTCACAAGTATAATGATGTAACTTTGGCATGCATAACTGTTACAAATATAAATCAGGTAAAATATCTATTATAAATTTATTATTATTATCATCATCATAATAATAATAATACTGAGCAGAGAACTATGTTACTATGAATGGCCAAAATTCACCTTCATTCATCCCAACACAATCACTATCACAAGGGTCTCCTCTGAGTGCATTAATGTTTATTTATTATATCAATCCTCTTATTGAAAAAATCAATAACACATTCATTGGAGTTCAAATACCTGGTACAACACAGAAGATTGCATGTCTCGCATACATGGACGATATCACAGTCTTCTTGACATCAAAGAAGCAAATACCACAGCTTCAGGCAGTGCTTGAACAATTCTCAAAGCAATATGGATTGAGCATAAACCCAGAAAAGTCTGCAGCCTGGACGTTACCTACTGGAAAGCCATGTGGACCAATGTATTATTGAGCAAAACTTGCTCCATTCCTAGGCTTTCCTTTTTTTCTAGGAGCCACTGGAATGAGATGTCAGATCCAAGGCAAGCTCAAAGAGGAAGTCAAAAGCATAGCTGAATCACTCTCAAAGGCATATTTCTCCATATATGCAAAGGTGCAACTGATTAACACACTTATAATAACCAAGATAACATATTACATGCCTGTAGTTGAATTTTCAAAAAAATTTATGGCATGCATTAATTCCATATGTTGCAAGCTCATCTGGGGAGAAAAGACGGTGGCAATTTCAATGGCAAAACTGAATCACCCTCTTATAGCAAATGGACTGAGATTGCATAGCTTACAAACATTTCAAACATTCAAAACAAGGAATGCTATAATTGCTATACTCACTCAATTTCCTAAATTAAGACACCTAGAGCAGATAACACCTACAGATAGACCTCCTCCAAAAGATTGTTTTTTGGCAATCACCGTCTACCAATGCAGGAGAGAAAGAACAATTCCAGATCAATTGGACCAAAAATATAAATATTGGGAAATATATAAGTTTATACATCACAATAATTATAATGAGGAGATCCCATCAATACTAGAAATAGGAAACAAATATCTGATCAAGCAATACAAAAAATGGCAACTAGAACCTAAGTTCCTACATTTTATAATCAAGATGAATTTGAACGCTTTACCTACTAAGTATTTTTTACATCACAGAAGAATATACAGGTCAGTTGATTCATTCTGTGGCCTTTGCCATATGGCTGAGGAGACTTTACAGCATATAATTTTCAACTGCAAGGCCTTGGAGCAGACTAGATGCATTTTGCAGGGCAAATACAGGAAAAAAATACTACAATGATGCAAATTATATCAAATTACAAAGGTAGGTCTATACCAGCCATAAGGGCCTCAACATTTGTTTTATATGCACTTTGGTGCACTAGGTGTGTATTCATATTGGGTAATAACCCCAGAAGGCATCCAGCCACATTTTAAAATAAGTTGAATAAAATTCAAGTTAGAGACAAGCAGATTACCAGCCCGGATATTTATGCAGCTACTTGGTCCCTGCTCAGGCAAATAGCAAAGCTATAAAAAAACAAAATTAAAGAAAGCATGGTCCTGATTATGCTCCTATTGGACAATAATATGATTAATTAACATTGATAAAGTGGATAGAATCATGTAAAATTACCTGTACAGATATGTACTTTTAAAAAAATGAATATTGTAGACTTGAAATTGAACTAACAGTAATAAGATTCAACATGTATCTTGCTATGGCATTATAATACTATGTAACTATTGGATCAATAAAGTTTACTATTGTTGAAACTTAATAATAATAATAATAATAATAAAAAATAAAAATACAGATATTCTTTCCATTAGTGGCATACCTATTTTCAATTATAAATCTTTTCCATCAAATTTAAAAAGTTTCAGTTAAAAACGATTATGCAGATAATTAAAAGTATTTCTGCATTTTAGAATGGTCATTAATATTTACTATCACCATTAATACTTTATTGTCTTATTATTATTACTATTTAATTAAAATTAAGATAGGGATTTTTTTTTACAGCTATCTTACATTTTAGTATTAAATTAAATGTAGAGTATATTTTCTGAATGTAAAAACTAATATTTATATGAAACAATGGCTTACACGATATTCTGTATTTACTTATCACACATGATAGTGATTATAAGTCTTCCTTATTTCAAATGGAATCTTTATTGATCTGATTTTTATAAATAATATAGCCTTACTATTTCACATTGATTGCTCAAATATGTAATATTTACAAACATGTGATATTAATTGATAAAAGTTATGAAAGGAAAAGTATATTATCATTTAATTTTATCTTAGTTCAAATTATACCAAGTGGCAAGGCTGGAAGATGTTAATCTATAAGAAATAAATATCTAAAACCTTTCCTCTGGTTTTAAAAGATTAGTTCTTGATTGACAGCATGATGGAAAACTGTATTTCTTCACCATATATATTTATGAGTATATTAAAAGATCTTTAAATAAGACTAAAGTGATAATGACTATTTTTAATGCTGCTCATCCTATTGCAATTTTATAGTTTTATTTAATCAACATATACTTATGGTTATATAATGCATTTTTTAAAATAAAGTTTTCTTGAACATATATAATAAAAGTTTCATATTACGTATACAACTTATAAATATTTTACAAACTTGCATTTTTTGAAATGCTTTTCTGATAATAAAATATGTATTTGTACTTTATTGACGAGAGGAAATATAATATTCAAATATCTGGGCATGCAGAATGCTGTCTAAATGGTTGTCATTTAGATCAACTTCATAAGTTTAAACTAAATTTTTTGAATATTAGTAGTTTATTTGTTGGCCAAGTATATCAATATTTGTTAGAATACCTTTAGAAAGTTTTATAAATATCAAATGCATCTACACTAAGATGAAACCAATAAAAAACATTAATTTCAAAGATAGGGATATTAAGAATGTTAAAAAAATTGAAGATGTAATATATTAAATATGTTCATGAAGAAATGCTATGGATAGTGAAAATTGGGAAACTGAAAGGAAAAGAATAAATAATCTCAAAGAATTATTTTTTTTTTCAAAATACTAATGAATATACATTGTTATGCATAAGAAAATGGCAATTAATGAAAAACTAATTAACATTTTGGATCAGACACATTAATGTAAATCCAAAAAAAAAACCCCAAATTCCATCAAATTACTACTAAATTCATTACAAAACTTAAAAAAACTATCGATATAAGTTATTTAATAATGTGAGGATATTTGAAAAGTCAATATTTTTATTACTTGTTCTATAGATATAATGTTGGATGAATTGTCCATCCTTCAATTCATATTATATTGAGGCTATAATACATCTATTTTATGAAATCAACTGGTTTCCTTTAATCCTCAAAAGGTTTTATTAGTGATTGTATACTTAACAATAGAATTAGAGGGGATTTGAACACAAGTTTTTAAGCTCCATTCAGTTATCAACTCCAACTTATATAACTGATACACATGACGACATACATGTGCAAATAATTTGACCCAATTTATGAGTGCTGCTTCAGTGCAAAATATGTATATTGGAGATTTTTTTTCCACATGTATGTGAGCATGTGACTCAGTTATATGAGATGGAGTAGATAGCTGAAGGGAGTTTGAAAGTCTGTGTTCAAATCCCTTCTAATTCCAGATAAAATTCAATATATATATTATACTATACTTGTATTCAAATAATAACAATAGAAGACAAAATGAAAACAGAATGCCTTATTGAAATGTTAAATAAAAATAGATTTGACCAACATTCTTTTACTAAAACCTTAGAAAATATTGCAATCACACTCAAATTAAAATGTGCAGTGATTAAAATTAGCAATAAAACAATTCTAACAATCAGTTTTAATTTTTATTTAAATATGGGAAAAAATAAAAAAGCCAAAGTCGTACCACCCATGATCATGATTGATAGATTTCCATGCACAACAAAGAAATATTACTTGACTGTTTTAAATGCTACAGATCAGGGCATGTAGCATCCAATTGTCCAATAAATAAATGCACTAAATTGTGAATTCCTTGATAGAATTAAGCACAGTTTTGCTATGTTCCTTAACCTTCATGGTCTCAAGTCATGTTCACAGAAAATACC
This sequence comes from Epiperipatus broadwayi, assembly GCA_028023455.1. Classification (NCBI taxonomy): domain Eukaryota; kingdom Metazoa; phylum Onychophora; class Udeonychophora; order Euonychophora; family Peripatidae; genus Epiperipatus; species Epiperipatus broadwayi. The sequence goes on from JAQFVV010012401.1 coordinate 6,479,396, forward strand.
AATTCTCAGTCTCATATTGAGAACAATGATGACATTGCATTAGAGTGTGATAAAAGTATAGATGAGTTTGAGCAATTCATCTAATGTGACTTACTAAAGACATAAATAAAGAAACAAAATAATATTAATCTATCTACTCTCATGGTCCAACTAAAGCCAAAGAAATTAGCACACACTCCTAGCAGAGCAAGTATATCAAACAACTATTCTTTGAGAATAAGAAAAAATCATTATCAAAAGAAAGAAAAATCAATTCTATATATATATAAAGAAGACAAAACACAAAAATAAATGAAGCAAAACAATTCTATAATTCAAATAAATGAGATGAAAGATAATAAAAAAATATAAAAAAGATTCCAATAATCCTAATGATAAGATAAAATAACTTCAGAAGAAACACAATTTTCAGAATTTGCAATTCTTAATGTTGGGTGACTAAATATTTGGCCAAAAGTTAATAAATTCAGATTTTTTTAGCAGGATAATTTTTTTGATGTATTAGCAACTATTGAAACAAAACTTAATTATATTACTTACACAAATATTTTTAAAGTGTTATTTAACTATTGGTATAGCATTCCTTTTTAAAATAATCATCCTAAAAGAGTATTGCTATTTGAATCAATAAAGAAAAAATATATGGATTAATAACTATATTTAAAACAGCAAACATATTTAATCATATTTGTGGGTATTTTAAAAATTAAAATTTTTGTCTATTCATATTATTCACATCAGAAAGAAAAAAATTGGAAAAACAATTAACCAAATACAATACTACCAACCAATAAATCATATTCTTTGCATTATAATGAATGATTTGACCTGGCAAGGGTAAAGCATCAATAAAATATTTTCCAAAAAGCTCATTCATTTTCAAATAGCAGATTATTCATCCTGAGTGATTACATTATATTTTCACCTAATTTTTTACTAAATCCTAAATTCACTACCACATCAGTATTTTTACTGACAATAATATGACTGAAATGAGTTCAACACCAAATATCATGAAAGAAATAAATATCAATAATCTGTCAAAAATCATTATTAATGACTTATTTTAAAATCGCTAACTAACATGCACCAATAAATAAAATTATAAGATATTTGCGACCACTAATCAAATAATTAAAGAAAGATTGTTAAATCATATTTCACCAAACCATGCAAGATATTTTATATGAAAAATCTCAGACATATTAAAAAAGGTTTATTTATTGGTCAACAATTGTGAAAAAATTTTAACACTTTAAAAAATCACTATACTAAATTATATAATGTTCAAAAAGATATGTAGATATTTAAATTCAGAAATATAATTATGTCATCTAATAAGGTGGACTATATAACAAAGAAATATATTCAGACAAGATCATATTACCTAAGAGAAATTCACCAATTAAAAGAATAAGATGGTAAGATTTTTAGTCAGAAGTGAGATTGATTTTGAAATTTTAAAATATTTCAACAGTTATAACTATGATAATAAACCATTATCATGAAACTGGTTGAAAAAAAAAAACAGATTTAGCTCAACTACATTTGAGTTCACTTGAAAATGTGATTGAACAAATAGATAAACTAAAACTACAATAACATTACAATTTTTAAATATGACATTTTATTTATATAAATCCTCAAGAATGTAATAAATAATCATGTGAAAAGTTTCTTTTCACAGTATGTGGTAGACCAATTATTAATAAACAAATATTATTTCTGATAGTGAAGAACCAAAATACCATAAATCCACTTACAACCCAACTAAGACCTATAATTGTTGAAGATATACATGCTAAAATATTTTTTAGAATATTGTTAAATAAACTTTAATGAGATTGTAACACATGAAACAAAATTGCATGTTAGATGTGATCACAATAAAGATTGATTTCACAAATAGTTTTGATCTTATTAACTTTAATTAACAAATTAAAACAGATATCAAGCTTTATTCCAGAAATTCCAACAACAAAAAACTTTATATATGACTTTCACGATTTCAGATTGTAAAAGTCATTCCCCAAGGATTGACTCTTTGCTCTCTAAACTGATTCGCTCTTAAGAGAGGCCAGTGATCTTATTGAGGAATCATAAATAAATATAATTTTTATCAATGATGTGATAAATTACCAGAAGCATTTCTAACATAATTATTATTTTGAAATGCTTAATTTTTTTTTCAAAGAATAACCAAAAATTTTCAGCTTGACAAATGTTAACAAAAAAATTTTCCATCAATATTTACAGCAGTTCAAAGAAATTTCTTGGTATTTTAATATGTATTTCAGTGACCAAATTCAATTATTTATTAATAAATTTTTGCTTAAATTATTAACTTTTTAATCTCATTAAATATCACCTGTGAACAAAAATTAAAATAGTTAATTCTATTCTCAAAGATTTATTGGTGTACTGTGTACCTTTGAATGGCATAACTAATACAACAATAGCATGTATTAAATAAATATATAGTTAATCATTTATGGGGAACAAGATCAAAACTTTTATCATATAATACTCTAAGAACACTGATTAGGAATAATGATCTTGCATTAGTTTTAAGATGTTTTGTTAATTCATAAAAGTCATTTGGAAGAATATGTAGTAACACTATATTTGACATCAACTTTTATCTGCCACCTGATTTGGTAAAATTGGCAAAACATATATAAAATACCATATACTTCTTAATTGAACATTTTACAATGCAATGTATAATATAAAATAAAATTTATTTTTTCTTGCTTGCAGTTTCAACTTCCCAGCAGTCATCATCAGAGCTACAACATTTAAAGGTTTAACCATTCAATTAATGCTATAGTTATTTATACTTAAATGTAGCTCTGATGATGGCAGATGGTCAATTGAAACTATAAGAAAGAAAGAATAACTTTTATTTTATATTATACATTGCATTGTAAACTATTCAATTAAGAAGTATATTATATATAAATCAATGCATAATAGAAAAATAAGTGGAAAGAAATTACAATACTTCCAGAAAAAAACATCATACTTGGTGAGATGGAGACTAGCATATTAGATATAAGATTCAAATGTCATACAAATATCTATCAAATCAAAACAACACTCTCCATATAGTAGTGCCATCTTGTGCTAACAAGAGCAATCAATGGATGCCAGAAGGCTTGTGCATAAAATCCCTATCTAGTGCCTACTCATCCAATATCCCCAGACTAGTTTCTGGCTTGTGGCCTTCATCAGTGAGGAGCCTTGGATCTGAGAGCACTGCACCTAGATCTTAGGATCTAATGCAACCCTCCAGCACCCACCTTTTAACTCTATTTAACTACAAAACTATGAGAATGAAATTGAAAACACTATTAATATTTTCAATCCAAGCGGTTTAACACCAATCCTGCCTAATAGGATAGTGGTGGCTATGGTTGTTAAAGAGCCAAAGACACCAAAATGTATGGGTACTGAATTGAGTTCAGACCCATATGACTATATAAGCTATTGAGCTTGGATTGAAAATATTAATAGTGTTTTCAATTTCATTCTCATAGTTTTGTAGTTAAATAGAGTTAAAAGGTGGGTGCTGGAGGGTTGCATTAGATCCTAAGATCTAGGTGCAGTGCTCTCAGATCCAAGGCTCCTCACTGATGAAGGCCACAAGCCAGAAACTAGTTTGGGGATATTGGATGAGTAGGCACTAGATAGGGATTTTATGCACAAGCCTTCTGGCATCCATTGATTGCTCTTGTTAGCACAAGATGGCACTACTATATGGAGAGTGTTGTTTTGATTTGAATTGTTTAATAACAATTATTGTGCTAGTATGAGATAGTGATCATGTGAAATATCTATCAATGATGATATATCCTAAAATTCAATCATGATGCCAACTGGAAATCCATTCATTTATAAATGGCCTAAAAATATATTATTGGATTAATCATTAACTCATACAGGCATCAAATATTTGTATGGTATGTTCCCAACTATAACATTTCTCAACAAGATTCACAGTCCTTTGACACAACTTATTAATTATGTAGATCAGATGACAATTTTTTTCTTCATTTTATTGATTATTGTCCCTTTTCAAAAATTTGTTAATTATGTAAAACAGACGTCAATATTTTTCTCTATATTATTGATTATTGTCCCTTTTCATTAACTTAATATTGCATTTAATTCTTTCCAGTAATATATTAAGCAAAGTTTTGATATCAAGTTTTTGTTAGGTGACAAAAGATAATAAGAATTGCATTATCACTTGTGAGATTTATATAGCTAGTATGATATGATAATTTTCAACAACAAACATTCTGATCAACAGCTCTATGAATATTGATAGAAGGAGTATTATGTGATCTTAAAATCCTGCCAAAAAATTAAGATTTATAATAGTGACAGGAATGCTGCATCATTATTAATAAAGACTTGTTTTTTATGCAGTAATACATTTAAGTACTTACGTTGTGAATGATACAAGAAAAATATTAATCATCAAAATATATTAATGTCTTTTCTAAGTGTAGCATGTTAAGTTTTGATGTTAAATATAAAACAAATTTTTTATTTGATATATATAATTTAATGAATATATAGTAAAATAAAATTGTTTTTAAAATGAAATTAAAGATCCTTTTAGTTCACGGATACAAATTTGAGATCATACCATCTATTTATAAAACACAAATGCTAGCACTTTCACCACACACTCCCACAAATCTGTAAATGTTTTTGTTACATAATAGATATATTGATATAATAAAAAGTTATCTCTGGCTTAACTCTTAATAAATCTTACAGAGATATATATATATTTGTGAATATTTTCTTAGTACAAATAAGTTTAGATAAAATACCGATCTATATTATATTTTTTATTGTTTTTCATCATTTATTTATTTTGAATATGAAAACTACATATCTCAGTAATTATTTATTCAACAATAAGAATTGTTTTGCATTGAGATGTAAACATTATATAATAATTCAAATTAACAATTTTGATTATAACCATATAAAAATATTGTATAGGATTCAAAATATTAAACAGTTAGGTAGAACATACATCATCATTCTCTCTATTATTTTTCTTGCAGTCTTTAGAAAAATCAGTTAATATTTGTTTATTAAAACAAATATTTTTATTTTGTTATAATCAACAAACTTTAATAATGCATATATTTTTGACTTTAAAATACATTGCAAATTTAGAGCAAAAAACTTCATAAATTCTTGTAGAGCAGTGAGAAAATTTTTGTTGAATATTTTTCATTTCTTCAGAAAAAAAAAGAGCACATTGTATTTTCCTCTCCATTTACTTAACTAAGAATTTCAAATGAAATACAAATGTAAAAAAAATAATGATTATTTCCAACATTATGATTATTTTATTGTGATCTTTTTATTTAAATTATTTGTAAATAAATTGACAAAAATTTTTGTCTTGCATTGGTGATCTAAAGGTCAGCGCGACAGCCTTGCACTTGCAGGCAGTTGCCCGGGTTGCGGGTTCACATTCTGGCCAATGCTATGACACTTTAAAAAAAAAAGAAGAAATAAAATTATTATTAAATCATAATTCCATTACAATTATCACAGAGAATAATATATTAATAACCATTATTTTTAAAGACAAATATTTAAATTACTTCCTAAATAAGTGAAAGCCCAATGGCTTATTTTATAATATTTTTTACTAATTGTACTTCTCTCTTTTTAGACATCATTTGATTTTACCTTATAAAAATGTATTTTAATTAAATACTGGAATTAAATGTTAAATAAATATTTAATTACATTTCAATGTATATAATAATGTAAGTGTAACCATGGATAATTTATCTTTTTCTCATACTGATAACATATATATTTATTCTATGTTGGGATATTATATTTTATTATAATAGTTACATTGTTTTAAAATAGCAAATTTAATGTATCAAATTTAATACTAAATTTATGACTTAAATCAAACACTTTTATTTTAGTAGTTTTAACTATTTAAATTAAAATTAAACTATTTATCTTTACAGATTGTTATTTCATAACTTTATTTACAGCCTCTAAATAATTATTTCATATAATATTCTTTTATTTTTCTGGTTAAAGTTCTTTTAAAATCTTTACACACCTAAGTTGCCATTTTGAATTTTAAAAAAAATTATAAATATAATTTATAACATATTTTCTGCATGCTTGAATACAATAAATATAAAAATATGTACATTGTTAGAAAGAGCAAATATGAAAGAATGTAATAAAACTGATAAAATAGCCATTATCTAAAAAAAAAAAAATGTTAAAAAGAGATTTTTAACACTTTTTAAACATGTTTATTTTTACATTTGTTCATAATTTCCAAAATTTGAAAGTTATATGTTAAAATGACAATTTCATAGACAGCTTCATCACATTTGTCATAAAATGTTGGAAAAAATGATGCATAACATAACTTACCTGAGATAATTTTTCATAGTAAAAATGAAGTTATTTGTGACTTTCATTTTTACTAGCTGACCCAGATCTTATCCTATGCAGGATATCTGCTAGAAATGTTGGTTGTTCTTCCATGCAGAATGTCTGTTAGAAATATGTTTGGTTTTAGTGGGTGGGGAAAAATATCAGTAAAAACAGTTTATGAGATATTATGTAAAGAGAACTTTAGTAAATTGTAATGTATTTAAAAATATAATATTATTATATTATTGAAAAATGGGGGGGGGGGGGTGAACTAAAATATGTATTTTTTTTTTCAAGTAAAAAAGTGTACTCAAAAAATAAATATCAAACAAAAATTTCTCTAAGATAAGATGAATAAAAACTAAGTAAATCAATAAGCATCAAAATAAACAAATTTATTATGAACACCGATTATACATGTGTGTGGGAAATGATGGATGAGATAGTGGGTGTGACAGTTCTTGAAAGTATGTGTTCAAGAGATTATTACAAAATTGTAATAAATGAGTAAAATGTTACTGTAATTATGCAATAAATGAATCATTATATAAATAAAGTCATGATATATCTTGCCTATTGCATTATGTATGCATATGATTCTGAGTGTTTATGTGCATATTTTTATTGTCATTGAAATGTAAATTGCCTAAAATTCTATAGCATATTTATTGCTTTTACACATATGTAATTATATAAAAATTATAAACAATAAAAACACTAATTAAATTCTCACTGATGTATAAATTGATTCCTGGTCCACTTGATACATAGATGTTATTATTTATATTTCAATTTAAGTCTGTCATAAAGAAGGCCCTACATGCAGTTCCCATGCTCATCATTGCAGGTAAAATGATTTTTCCACCTTTTTTTTTCATGGTCACTGCAGCTTCCAGATCTGAACTAAGATTAGCTTCTAGAAAGGGAAGGCTCACAAATATAAAGATCTGCAATAAAAATAAGGGGTGAGAGAATCCATTTCAGTCATAAAAACATTTTATGCTTACTAAATCTAAAAAAAAATGAGAAAGAAAAAATAATTGAAAATTGCATTTTAAAAAAAAAAACAAAAAAATCTAAATTTCACCGTAGAAAAAAATCCATACATCATTTTAACCATAACAAGATGGCCAACAGACTGATATGAGACCCGCAAGTGTGAGATTTAGTGGATTCACTGCAAACCCAGTTTAAAATATAAACTTCTGAAAAGGGGTAGTAGAAGGGTATTCTGAGTTAAGAGGTTTTAGAAGAGTTTTTTTTCCACTGTACCTTTAGCAAAAAACAATATTGTCTCAGCTTTTTTCTTGAATAAGAAAAAAAGCAAAAATCTGACAGTTTTTTTTTTTTTACCACATTGAGGATTCAAATGTTCTTATGGAATTGCACTAGTCTTCAGCATTGTATGAGACCCAGATACTTGCATTACTTTCAACTAGAAAATCATCTTCACTATACGTGGAAGTGATTTTATATGTCCCCTCATAGGATTTTTTAAAACTTACTTATTAATCAGTGAACTGGCATTACGCAAACCCATGACTTGATCTTTTCTGTTGGGAAGATATTTTAGGATGGAGGTTTCTTTCTCTTTTTTACCTTCATCCCAACTTGGATTTTCATTTAATTTCATTGTGTTTTTTATTTGAAGTGAACAACTTATTTTTTTGGAATGATTATAAATCAGAAATATCAGAAAATCTTATTGTGCCCACTGACATCTTTATAGCAATAGGCAGATTATTATTACTATAAACTTTGACTGCCTATTATGTAAAGAATAATATAATAAATAAGATTCAGCTCTAGCAATGGCATAAAAATATATTAAATAAACACATATGAAGTTGTTAACTATATAACTAAGGATTTTTATAATAATTAACTTGGAAAGAAAAAATATTTATTTAAGATGTCATTTTTTTCTCCAAAAAATTAGTTCTGATTATTGTGTGGTTCAATCTCAGTAAAAATATGTTATGATATCATAATGACAAAATAGATTATAATAAAAAATATGGAAGTAAAATTTTAAGAAAAAACAAAACAAATTGAATGAACAAAATAATAGTACATATTTAAACATTAACTATTTACTTGATAAAAAATATTAAAAAAAAACATTATAAAATTAATATTTAAAATCTATAAAATAGGGTTCAGCAATCTGTAGTACATGTGCCATGCATGGCATGTTATATGATTATCAGTGATACCCTCATTGAAATGAAATAGTAAAAAAATATTTTTTAATTACAGTGTGTGCATTTGTTCCATCGTTTGTTTCACATATATGACTCACATGTAAATGGAAAACATGTGTTAAGTGCAGATCATGATTGGTTAGTTAAAACAAAGCTTGTTATTATATATTTACTGTGCATGCATTCATGCTCCATGTCCCCACCTACATTTTGTCCATGTAACTTATATGCAAAGGAAAATCATATGTTTAGTGCAGGTCATTAAAATAAATCCCTTATTACTATTAAGTAATATATTACCCCAAAATGACTCATCAAACAAAAGCACGATGTTTTGTCTTTTCAAGACCCTTGGACAAATGAATATGGATTTCTACAGCAAAAGAATCATGTTGTGTGTACATTCTGTTGTGAAAATGTTGTGTTCCATACAACAGATATACAAAAACATTATCAAACTAAGCATCTGTCCAAATTTAAAAACTCTAATGAAAAAAGTGAAGCTATAAAAAGGGCTATTTCTGTCTTTAAGAAGCAAACTACTTATTTTAGTCAAATAATTAGAACCAAAAATAAAATCACTAAATGTAGTTGTACAATTGCTCATTGTGTGGCTTTGAAAGTCAAACTCATTGCAGATGAAAAATTCATCAAAGAAACATTTTTGAAAGTGCTGAAATCTTATTCAGCGAATAAAGAATACTTTCTTGAATTTGAGAAATACCAGATTCTGTGAGATCAATTCAAAGAAGAATAGCTGACATGACTGAAGATGTAACAACAAAACAGAAAAGAAGATTACAAATTGTTGTATTCAGTGTTACTGCCAATGAAAGCATTAGCATAAATGACATGTTGCACCTAGCAATAGTTGCATGATATTGTGACAATAATTTTTTTTAAAAAAGAGAGTTGCTTGATTCTTACAACAAAGAGACTTGATCACTACATTTTCCAATTATTTTTAAAATCAGAAAATTAACATAAATAAAATAATAGTCATGCAATAGTTGAAAGGGAAAGGGGGTTGTTAAACTTCTTGAAAATCACATTGGACATCAAATATTGAGTTTCCACTGCATTATACACCAGGAAAGTTTAGTTGTGAAAATCTCATCACAATGCTTAAATTCTGCAATAGACACTGTCATTCAAGTAGTTAATTTCATAGTTTCTTGTTCTTTATTGATATGCAGGCAATTTAAGTCTCTTTTTCAAGAAATAAACAGTGCATATGTGGATCTCCCACTATACAGAAATGTTTGTTGGATTAGTCAAGGTAATATCTTGAACATATTTGTATCGTGTCTGGTGGAAATCAAGATATTTATTGATGAAAAAGGATAACATTTCCTGAAAATAAATGATGAAGACTGGCTATGCAAATTGATTTTTCTAACTGATATAACTCAACACCTGAATGATTTAAACTTGCATTTGCAAGGAAAGGGTCAAACTGTACTGGAACATTTTGAAGAGTGGAAAGGATTTGCATCAAAATTAGAAATATTTTGGAGTAATATTACCACTAACACCTACAAATATTTTTAAATGTAAAGATCTATGCAAATCGATTTAAAGGTTTTAAAGACAAACTTTAAAAGTATGTTGAAGCTCTCAGTGAAGAATTTTCCAAATGATATTAATATTTCCAACACACACACATATTTTCTTTTATCAAATCTAACTTAATTGAACTAAAGATGACCCATTTGACTTATCTCTTTTTGAGTAGATGGACATTGATAGTTTTGAAACAGAACTCATTAAATTAATATCATCAGAATTGAGGAAAACTAAATGTGTAGAATTATGAAAAACTCTTGAAGAAAACTGTCTAGAAAAATCTAGTTATCATTCTCAATTGTTTGATATCTTTACCTGAAAGATTTAATTATTTGAAGAAAATTGCATGTGCTCTGCTTTTGGTTTTCAGCTCAGCTTATCTATATGAATAAATTTTCTCACATATGAAAAATATTTTGACTTCACAAAGAAGTTGTCTAACTCCTGAACATTCAGAAGCCTGTGTGAAACTAAAAATGACCAATTAAACACCTGATATTAAGCAAACAGGTACAAGGACAAGGTTTGCAATAATTTATTAATAAATTAAGCATCACATGATCACATCTCCTATACTAGCACATAATTGTTTATAAACAAAGCAAAACTCCATACAGTAGTGCCACCTGTGCTAAAGATCTAGATGCAGTGCTCTCAGATCCAAAGCTCCTCACTGACGAAGGCCACAAGCCAGAAACTAGTCAGGGGATATTGGATGAGTAGGCATTAGATAGGGATTTTATGCATAAGCCTTCTGGCATCCATTGATTACTCTGTTTAACACAGGTAGCACTACTGTATGGAGTTTTGCTTTGTTTATAATTTATTAATAACACAGATTAATAATAAAGAATGACTAATCATATTAGAATTCTTGATATTTTTTTCTTATTTAAACTATGTATTGAAAAAAACTTATAATTCATAATTTGTAATATAATTTTTATTAAATATGTTAAAAATTAAAATTTAACAAAACAGACTTTTTACATATGATGCAAAGTATTTAAAAATATTGAATGACTAATAATATATGATATGGTTAAACCAGGCTTTAAAAATATGTAATACATAATTTTGAAGCCCATTACAATTGGAATAGTTTAGATAATACATACAATAAGATTAAATAGAATCATGTTGGTATGTGGAATAATATTATAGCAATTGGTTCAGCAGAACACTATTAAACGGTTGCCAACCCCTGCTTTAGAATATCAATATTTAAAAATGCAGCCTTACATTCTAAATATTATCAATAATTAATTAAAATATTTGGAAACCTTAATTATTTTCCAATGGCATATCAGCACTTGGATCAATATTTTAATTAAATACAGGAAAATAAATAATATATAATAAATTGTAGATTATAGATAAATTTTATCTCAATTTCCTAATAGAAATATTAATGATTTTCCAAATGACTTTGATGTGAAATTGAGATTTTCATAGTTTCAATATGAGTTATTTCTTATGGTTTGAAAGATTTTAGTAAATATCTTTATATAGCTTCAGTTGGTGGAGACAACCTCTTTGTAAGTGCTTATCACATATACTGAGATTCGAAATGGCATGGGAATTTTGGAGGCAGACAAAATGTTAATTGAAATATGTTTTTTTTCTATCTATTCATCACACATTATTATTGGCCAATAGAAATTATCCTGCTCTGCCAAATTGTAGCTGGTCTCAAGTTTCCAAACATTACTGAAATTGTTCTCATTCTATTGTTACTTCTATAATTCTGATAACCTAAGATTAACTAAGTAACAAATTGTCCATAGCTTTTATAGACATCATGTTTTTGATTTTTTTGCTCACATATATTTAAAACTGTGGATTTTAGACAAACATGTTGTTGTGATTTTGACATGCTTAAAAGGATTTACTTCTGATGATAAATACAATTTAATCTTTTAATTAATTTTTATTCAAAAATGAATGTTTTTTTTTTTGCTACTTAATTCTAGTATAAATAGAAAATATAATATAAATTTATTTCATTAAAATTTAGAAATATGGAAATTGATAAAAAATATTTAAGATGCCAATAAAAAAGAAATAATAATAATGCAACTGTGTATATACACTTATTAAAACTAACTATTAATATGGGATGCAATCTATGTCACACATATATATATTAAATTGTTTTTTCTATGTAGATACTTGCTTATTATTAATTGATTGTCTTAGCTAGATTTTATATTTGTTGCCATTAATATATAAGTTGATTATTAGAAAATCTTGTTAGTTATTGTTAGAGGGAGACAGATTGTAAATTACCTGTTGTACTGGCTTATTTAACCATTATTTAATTTAATTCAGATTTTAGAAGAAGCTAAATAAGACAATAGGGGAAGGGTGATTTTTCATTTATGATAATGTTTTATGGAATTGTAAAATATGAATTAAGTTTTACCATTTTATTATTGTTTTTAAATTTGATACCTTCTGAATTAAATAAAACAAACAACAGCTAAGCCACATAAACAGATAATCTGTAGCTGCTTTTCTTATTACTCTTTAACACTACACTACTTATTCTATCATATTATTCAGATATTATTTTAAAAAATAACTGCTATAACAAAACAACTATTTTTACAAAGAAATCAAGTCATATGTCACATGGCAACTATTTTTATTTTTATTGAAAAAACCCAAAAATTTATGTAGCAACTATTCTGATGAAAAGCATCATTTTAATATATATGTGTGATACAAAGGGCATCATAATATTAAATCATTCTGCCTCCATAATCATGATCTAAGTTTTAAATCCAACTGAATAAAAACTTGGGCTTTCCATCCAGATTTGGATTTTTTCATTCAGAAAACTTGTCCCTAGTCAAAGTAATTAGTTATCTAACACAGATGGCAAAAATGTATAACAAGAACTATTATCATAAAGAAATTGTCAAGCCTAAATCTTTTGTTTTTCTAAGTAGGGTCAATTGGTGACATCTTGTCTTGCATTAAATTGTTTTATCTTTTATTTATAGATATGTGTCCGAGTAAATATTCCTTTTTTTTTATTCTAAACTTATAAATCAGAAATAATTTTATGATATACACCAATATGCGAGATGCTAAAATAAATTATAAGAGAATAGTAAGTATTCGTTAACTAGCATCGAACTACGATCAAATAAAATTGCTTGGGTGTTGTACTCTGTCGCCTACACATTCTGTAAGCAGAGAATTTAACATAATTAAAACATCAGTCTTCAGTAATTGATAAATTATCAATCAGTTATTTATTCAATAATAAATAAAATTGATCTTATTGCTATTTTAAAGCCGTTTAATTATGCGAACGGTTTACTAGAAAAGTAAGAAGATATTTTCAATTTAAAAAAAAATTCAGGGTTTAAAAAGATTAAATAAGGCAATTATGTTTAATATTATAATTGACAGCATTATAAAACATTGTTTCAAAAAGGGACAAAAACTTTCTATTTGACAAGAAAAAACACGCACAATGCCTACTATTTTTATCCTAGTATAAAATTAAAAAAAAAAACAGCAGACAAATTGTTAAAAAAAACAAAACTAATTGCTTTAAAATTTAAATAAAATAAGTGTACTTTTTATTTACATAAAATTCTATATTGGTTTAAATTTTTTCCGTAAAAAAAATATTTAAAATAAAGATCAGATAAAGCTTTAAGTTAGTAGATAAATGAAGTTATTAGAATATTACTAAAATATTATATAAAAAAAAAATTAAGTTATTAGGCTCGTAATACATAATCACACTGAATTTTTTAAATTAGTTTGAAAACTTAAAATATTTATTTTATGCTATTAAATAAAATGGCATTAAAACAGCTTTAAAGTATAATAATAAAAAAAAGTTTTATTTTCAGGAATTCAAAAGTGCCGAAATAAAGGACTGAAAATTGATTGGTTACTTTTTGTCTTTCACTTTGCCTCAATTTCCAATTATTCGCAGAACCCACGTGGGAGTATTGAAGGCCATTTTATATGTCTTTTTACTGTGTGTGTGCGTTTTTCGTTTAATTGTTGAAAAATATCAGTGAATTTTTTCATTAATCAAAGTAAGTCATTGAATATGTTTTTTTAATGAATATATATACTTTTGTATCTCAAAATTTCTTTGCTATTTTGTTTGTCAGAAAAGGTTCCTTTTTCGCCTTTGCATTTACTAAAATATTGTAGAACGCAAAATGTGAATATTTTTCTGGGAATAATATTAGCCAAAAAATTATTCTTACGTTACAAAATCCGTATTACCAATGAATATAAATTACAATATATCTCTTAATATAAATTATTCTGTATTTAAAGATGTTTTATTATATAATATGTATTCATAATTACTTTTTATTGAACATGTACAATTTATTGATTTTATATATCGTATTCGAATAATAAGTGCGTATTATCAATTTAATTCAGCACGTAATTAATTTTAAGGGATATAAATCCCAGTTAGTGTTTGTTATTTGCCGTGATTATTTTCTTTCCCCATTAAACACATCTATAACTATTTTAGCTTTGTTATAAGAAGTATAAATTTGCTAGTAAAGAATATTTATTAGTGCTATTCAAGTATTCATATAAATCCACCCTTCATTATTCCAGGTCATACTGAAAGAAACTGCAAATATTCAAACCAAACTTTTAACTAAACATTTTTTTAATTATGCTTTAGGCGATGTATCAACACATTGCTAAAATATATATTCGGTGTTAATGTATTGAGTAATTTAATCAGTTCTCAGTCACTGAAATTAATTTATGAAATTATATTTCTGAATCCAAGTTATTTGAAAAGGTATATATATTTATAGCGTTTATGGTATAGTTAATAGAATAAATAGAATTGATAAAAAATATTTTTACGTAAATACTATCATCATTAGCAGTCATTGGTCATTCTAACTGCTGAAGTGAGAGAAAATAAAAAGTTAAAAAGAAAATTGAATCAGAATTGTATGTAATTTAAAATGGAAATGAGAGACAAAGTTCTGTCCTATAATAGTTTAATTAAATGACTGAAAACATTAAGGTAAATTACAATGAAGAGAGAATAAGAGAAA
This sequence comes from Epiperipatus broadwayi, assembly GCA_028023455.1. Lineage (NCBI taxonomy): Eukaryota > Metazoa > Onychophora > Udeonychophora > Euonychophora > Peripatidae > Epiperipatus > Epiperipatus broadwayi. The sequence goes on from JAQFVV010012401.1 coordinate 6,494,688, forward strand.
GAATAATAAAGATTAATTTATTTTAATAATGTTGATTATTTTCAAATGTTTGTAAGAATTATTAATGAATCAAATCCAGAGTATGATAATCTTCATTTTTTATTCAATCATACACAGTGGTATATACAATTAATTTAGTTGGTAGTAATAGTAATAATATTTTATTTCTATGATGAAATATAGTTTTTCAATTTATTAAATACAATGACACATTGTAAAAGTCTGAGCTGTTCTTCAACATCCAAGTCTGTGTTTCTCTGAAAAAAGAACCAAGATGTTTAAATTGATAATCAGCTTAGGCTGATAATCATCTAAGTTAGAGGACTAGATTTGTAAAAGTGGTTTTTCAAGTTAATAAAAGTTCTGATTGAATTGATGGAGAAAACTAATTAGCAAAGTTCTAAAAAGATATTTGTCTCATATTAGTATATATCTTTTTTACAATCAAAATAATCTATTCTCTGCTTGTAGAATATATCTGTTTAAGTGTATGATGAGTTGATTGTTTGTAGTACTTGTGTATAATTTATGGTTCTTGATTTCTCTTGTAAAAAGTTAAAATTATCTGAAGAATAAAAATGTATATATCAATAATTTATTTACCAGATTCCTATGCATCTTTCATTTCCTGCAAACTATACTTCTATGTTCTGTTTAATGTTATATTTTATTACTTCTGTAAATGATTTTTTTTTGTTTCTGTTATTAAAATAATAACTGAAATTTACTCTTTTTTATGATATTAATTTCATAAGTATATTTCAATCTCTTTATACATCAATCATTTTCAAGATTTTTTTTTTTTACACATGCACACACATAATATATCCAAATTATAAATTAAAATAAAACTAAAGCATTAAAATTTGCTTTATTACTTTTGTAAATATCATTATAATTACTAAACAAAGATTAATAATTGTTTTTGTTATTTTTATGTTATATAAAAATAAAGTGAACATTGTTTAATATAGAGATTAATATATCTATGTCAAATATATAAATAAAGATGAAAATAATTGTATAAAAACATTTATTTATATAGTAAAAAAAAAAAAGTAAACATTTTCATATTTACATAATAATACAGCATTTTGAAAGTTTTTTAGTGGTATAAATTTTAATGTTCTCATTGTTTTATTGTATTAACAGTTTACAGGTTGTATATATTTTATTAATTTTAACAATTATCAACTATTAAATATGTTGAACTGATAATGATATTTTTGAAATAATAATCTTCATATGCACTTGTATGAGAATCCTTTGTAAGTCAAACTTTCTAAAATTCATTTTAATAAACTTGGAAATAATGTACCTCTTATTAATCTACAAATCAGATGAAAATGAATCATATTCATCTAGTTTCCAAGATCTATCATTTATATTTCATAAGGATGAAACTGATTCATTTTTATCTGGTTTATGAAAGATATTGTTTATAGATTATTAAAATGATTTTTACAAAATCTGTCTTGCAAAGGATTTTTATTGCACGTGCTAAGATTATTATTTCAGAAATGTTGTATATGTGTAAAAAAAACATCTTTAAGATGATTTGTATATAAAGAAATTGCAACATACTTAGGAAATAAACAATAAATAGGAAAACAGTAAATTTACATGCTATTTTAGTAACAGACACAATATATATATACACACAAATACAGAAATATAGAGTATTTAATATATCCGTTTGACATGTTTTTTCCCCTTTTATATGACTATATATATTGGAAAATATTATAGTACATTTGTCAGTTCATTTGCCTCTCATATACCAAATTTAATTACAGAAGCAATTTTTTGCAAGTAATACCAATATACATTGATAATTACAACATAGGGTAATATGAATATGCAAAAAAGACAAAACTTTCAAGCTTTTTGAAAGTAAGTGATTAGTATTGCTATAAATATTTTAGTAACAGAAACAATATATTTTCTAACAGGTCCTGTCATTTGATAAAATAAATCATCAAAGATAATTTAGCACAAATAATAACAATCATATAGATACAAAAAGTTATTGCTTAATAATTAAAATAATCTTTGAGATTTCACACTCAAATCCAAATAATAGAAATAAAATAAGATAGTAGTAAAAATATAATTTAATTCAGTCATAAACCATACTAATGGTCAGACATAACTATAATAATAAAAATATAAAATATGTTACCTTTCCAGATCATTAATCATTCCTAAATGACTGAAGGGAAATTAGCTCCTCTATGGGATTACAAATTTATATTGGGGTAAAACCAGAACGCCATCCCAAACTGAGAAATTCATAGAGGATATACCACATCATCAATCTTATTTAAAACACCACCACTATTAATTTAGTAGAATATGAACTCTTATTTCCCTAGCTATTATAAATTTAATTTGTAATTTAAATGATAGAACTTATAAGAAGAGAAATAGGTCAGATTAATAACTAGCAAAAAAAAAAAAAAGATTTATTATACAATAAGACATATAAAATATTTAAAACATTATTACATTAACTTATAAAATAATAAGTTTTTAAACATTACCATCATTCAAGTGATCATCTTTTAAACACTAAAGTTTTACCAATGACTTCAGTTTAAAATCCTTTTTATGTTAAGCTTATCATTTTTTTCTTTGTTTGTTTTTCATTATGAATCTATTTCAGCATTGAAGACACTGTACATAATTCTTGAAAATGTAGAAACAATAATTCTTTTTAATTCCTTTAGCTGTTTCAAGTTTTAATTTATTCAGATATTTTCTTAAATCATATTTCTTCAACTTTCCAAAACAAATATGCTGTTAGAGAGGATTTTTAGTTAACAATCATTTTGCAAACATAAATTTTTACTGTAGGTTTTATTTTACAAAAATATCAATTTATATCATATTAATTTCTTACATAAAATAGAATTTTGTTTTCAGACTTCTTGAAAAGATAATCAATTTGTTTTTTCTCTTCTAAATTTGCTTAACTATTTAGTATTTTAACTGCAAATTTTATGCACTTAAAACATTAAATTTTTAGCAATTTTGAATTGCTTATTCTTGCAAAGCAATTTTTAAAAGTTATTTAATTTTTTTTTTTACTATTTAATAAATTGTAATTCTGGTTTTTTTAAAATCACTTTTTATGAATTTTTACAATTTTTTTTATTGAAAAAAATATATTTTTCTATATAATATATTATAGTGGACATTTGTTTAGTATGATATATTTTATGTTGCTGGAATTTAAATAATTTATTTATGAATATATTCATTACAACAAAGGGGAAAATATGATTGTAATTTCTTTGTTGAAAAACAAATATGATAGTTCTGAATTTTTTTTCCCAGAAGACTTGAGACTGTTGCTGTTGTTTCATAATCTGTTTGAAATTTTTTTTTTTAAGGATTTTAGTCTTTCTTTTAATTTAATAATAAACCTTTTCTGTAGAATAGGTCCTATAGATTCTTATAAAAGCAAAAATTTGAAGAACTTTCTTTACAATATATGTGAAGATCAGTCTGTCTTCAATTTTCGGATACCAATCCACTCATCTATCTAACTTTCAAGTTAAAGTTTTTTTGCTATAGAATATATTTTTTTATTAATAATTATATAACAAAGATATAATACATGCTCAAAAATTTGTTGGGAACTGGATCTTTTATAGAAATTTTTTTCAATAGTCACTTTTAACACAATAGCAGAAAGATAAAATAGTATTTAAGTAGGTCACTGCATAGCAAAGGCCACTCCAACAGCCGTCCAAAGAAGAACAGAGAAAATCATGATTGTTCCAATTTACAAATTATTTGATAATGAGAGGTTTATCATTTTTCCATTCTTGTTTTATCCCCTTGTCAGGAATAGCTATATACCCACTAACTATTATTGGATGATAGCAGAATATTATGCTAGATTTTTTGTCATATATTTTAACTCAAATCTATTCTCTATTATCAAGATCTTATTCTAAAATATAGTTAATCTTTAGAATTTTTTATTTCACTTATAGATAAGTATTATTTTCTCAGAAGCTTAGTCTATACAGTACCCCTCCCCCCTGATTTTTAAAAAAACCTTACCCTTGATTTAAAAAATAATAATAAATTAGAAATTAATAAAAAAGGTTTAATTTTCTAAATTTTAATTTTTAATTCATAATGTACAATTTCTGGTTGTTGCAATAGCAAATATTACAAACAAATACCTGATGTAATTTTTTTGAAGCAGCAGTTTTGCCCTATTCTTAGCATTTGGATGAAATCTTGTTATAAAGATTAATTATGGCATTGATTGTGAATTAAAAAAAAAGAAAGCAGTTCACCATACTTAGGTTTATTAATTATTTACTGAACTGATTTTTATTTTCTTTATTTATAAATTTTTTTTTGTAACTATAATAAAATTGTATAGGCTATGTTTGTTTATTGTACATACACACTGAAACTGCCAGTAATAATATGTGTTAGAATATTATATATGCTTTGCTACTATCTGTGAATTTTGGAATCTGCAACAAATGTCAGAAACTGAAATGTCTAAGATATTGAGAGACTACTGTATTTAAAAAATGTTAAAAAGAAATAAAAATTAGGTATTAACCATGCATAGTAATAAATATACTCATGTGCAATAAATATAACTGTAAGTAATAAAACTTCTTTTATTATGCATTACATAAGTTAATTAAAATTTAGAACTAATAACTAGAAAAAAATAATCTTTAAATTAAAAAAAATAATTTTTATATAAAATTGATAAAGAAAATAAAATGCAATAAAAAAAGAAAAAGAAAAAAAGGATGTTATAATATTTTGTTCAAATCATGATGGCATCACTTGTTCAATGTTCAACTGAATGACTTTATTTTATACAGCCTCAGTGATATAAAGAATTATTAATCCATAAAATAAAAAATCTTGAAGTAAAAATAATTAAAGCCATTTTTAGAAATAATTGAATAATAATAAAGTTTATAATTCTCTAGTGATGAATAGATTTTTGTGGCAGTTGACTAATGTAGACAATCTCTAATTGTGTTACAATAGTAAATTTTTAACTTATACAGAAAATTTATAATGTTGTGTCAGATTAAAATGACAATTTAAGTGAATCAAGTTTGTGACACAATGATAAAGGCATAACTTAAGTGATTCATGATAATGAATAATTACTAATATTTTATAATGAATTGTGATTTTAATAATTTAAATTTGCATCACTTGACATAGCTGACCTATATTTGTCAATATCTTGATAAAATCTATAGAGATAATCCATGAATTTTAACAAAGTTAGACATCGATAAGAACAAAATTGAGTTTATTATTGATACTCTCAGATGGATTGATAGTGAGACATAACTGCATTATCCAAATACAAACATTATAGGATGGAGGATTACTGGCCTGTGGGATTGCTTGTAAGTGGCATAATCGTGACACTATTAAGGTAACTATATCTTGCATGATTCTGTGAAGTAATAGAATGGAAACTCTAGAACGCAAATTCCATCGATCATGATTTCAACTCTGTCATTTCTGGAGCTTGAAATTTTTATGAATTATTAATTTCATTATAAATGGGAACCAAACATTTGGTGAAAGTTTTAATATTTGAGCACAATTCCATTATACTATTTAAAATCATAACTGAGCAAATCAGAAAAACTATGAAGTCTAATCCACTCAAAACAACTAGATATGCTTTCAGATTTCGATTCAGCTCGCATTGATACACTTCTCAAACTACTCGAATCTTATGGAGTCCCTAAAACAATCATATTTATAATTGCCAGTCTCCTCAATAATAGAGAAGTATTCATCACACTTAATGGAAAAACAACTCCCAGTTCTAAACATCATAACTCAATACCATAGGGCTCACCATTAAGTGCCCTTTTCTTTATAATATACATCAACCCTCTTCTCTTTGAAGTAGAAAAAAATATTACCTGGTTTAATTAAACATACAAGTCTTTCAAGAGTCAATAATACATATTGCCTTTATGGATGGTATTGCAATCTAAAAATTATCTCCCATCATTAATTTCTATCTTAGATAAATATTCAGCAAAATATGGACTTCAAATCAATTTAGACAAATCATCAGCTTGGAAATTATACTCTGGCAATACAATTTCATCTCCTTTCACAGCAAAACCACATAACTTCCTGGGATTGCCTATTCATAAATCAAACACAGCCATGATACAGGATATATAAGAAAAAATACTAACATCCACAAAAAAACATTACAAATACCTTATCAAAAGTATACCTTTCTATTCATGCAATGATCTCTCTATTCAACATCCTAATTTATCCATGAATCAATTATGTTATGGCAATAATAATTTATACAAATACCTTTAAAAGGAAAATTAATGCAATCTGTTCAAAATTAATTTGGAAGAAAAAAGTATTAGCAATAAACATTAGAAATCTCCAAAAGCACTCAAAAGATAATGGATTATCTCTCTATTCAATCAACACTTTTATCAAAAAACATTTAACACAATATCAAAGATTTTCTCATTCTATCCAAATGCCATCAACTTTATGCAAATAATACACATAGACACCACCACCCACTAGAAGCGAATGGCTTTTCTCCCAAATCAATATCATCTCAGCAAGCATTGACATTGATGAACAAACCTTCCCTTGCAAAATAAAATTCTAGGAAGCATTTAATATGACACCTGGCACCAGTCAATCTACACCAAGCAGCAAATTTAAATTTTGGTTCTTAGAACCAAAATATCTTGCATTTTGTAATTAAAATCAACCTAGATGCTTTCCCTACCAGCCACTTATCATATAGAAGAGGAATAGATAAAATTAATCCAACCTACTCCCTTTGCTCCCAATTCAAAGAAACTACAAACCACATCTTTTTTCAATGCTCAGCATTACAGATGTACAGAATAACTATGCAAACAATAACCAAAAACAATAAATCCATAATTTTGACTATAATTGAAAGAGGACTATTTCCCTCTATTAGAATAACTATATTCCTATTATTTACTTTATGGTGCATCAGATCCCTCTTATACTTTGACCCTACTGTCAGCAAAACATTATCGCTATTTTATAATAAACTCAAAATCAGAAACTGAAATCGAGCATTAGCACTTCCAAATATTGTATCTGCAACGTGAAGTCTAGTATCTCTTCCAGACTCACTATAGAACATTATATGAAAGACATATTAATACACAAGATCATTTCTACATACCAAACAAACTGATTATTATAAATATAATCTGTACGAATATAATATTAAGTCAATCTGTATACATTTCATTTAAAGACAATATTTCTTTTCCAAAAACGCCAATAATATACACATCTTTATAACAAATTAAATTATATTTAAGTAATATAAAAAAAAGTTTAAGCAATGATTTTTAGAAGTAGATTTAGATTTTTTTTTAGAAGACTGATTTCAAAGACATAATACATCGTGTTTATGCCATTTTCTTCTCCAAATCTGACAAATTTATATTAAATGTTGGATGGAAATGTGAAATTTTATATTGATCCAAAGAATGGAAATCATATAAAAATTAATTTGGACTCAAAGTGTTTACTTCTCTAGGTTTTGATAATAATTTTATATTTCAAAATCAAATTTATCACATAGACAGATGCTTTCTCTATTGCTTTTTATAAATTAGGAAAGTTTTTTAAATATCTTTTTAATTTCTTTTTTTTTTTTTAAATAAAGTAATGGATTTGTTGCTTATGAATTCAAATGATGGTCGATCACTTGAAGTGACAAAATTTAACTGCAACCCATGAACTCTGAGTTCTAGAGTCTACCATTCTACCACTGCCTTAAAACATGCAGGACATTCTTTTGTTAAAATTTATTAAATTATAATTTTAATTAAAAATCATTTAAAGATTTAATGAATTGGATACTTTTTTTAGAATTTTCATCCTAGATAATAATAATTATTTGTTTGAATGGTAATGTGAAGTTCAAGCAAAAGAAGTGACATATTAACGCTTAAATATGGCTGCGATTGCAATGAACCGAACTTATCAATAGAATGGTATAGAATTTTTTTTTTTTACATTTTCATTAATTAAAATTTAAATATTCTATTATGCAAAAGTAAAAAAAAAACAAAAAATCAATCATTGTCACTGAAAATGTCATTTGTAAAAAAAAAAAAGTAGTGATAAATATTATATTATAGCTTTCCTAATGTCAGTATGAAAGATTTCTACAATCAAGTGAAAGTTTTTTCAGATACAAAATTTAAAATCTTAGATTCAGATTAATGCTTCAAATATATGAAAACAAGTACCAATATTTTGGGCAAAGTCACAAAATTTAAAAACATTTTCAAAAACACAAAATTAAATCTAATAATAAAGGTAATGATATAGCAGATTCTAAATCACAATCTTCTTAAGTTATTCCTCCTTCAAAATATTTGGATTAACAAATGGATATCCGGAAAAAAAAAGATTAATGCCTAATAATTGTACTTAGATCATTTTTGGCCAACAACATAAATTATGTAATTCAAAATTTATCTAATTTTGATAATAATGCTGTCTCAGATACAATTGAGCCCAGGGAGATGTGACTAATAAAAAAAAGGTAAATACAAATTTTCAATAGATTCAACAAATTTTGATAATATTACAAAATTATTGACTTCTGTAATATCAGAATTAATATGATAAATTAAACCCACTTTGTTTTAGTAGGCTAAATGTTTACTGGTGCAAAATATTTGCAAACCTTACATGATAAACATGTCTATCATTTTAGTGTACATTATATATTTTTAATGAGAAAAAGTGGTCACTGTACTGTTGTGACAGACCTCACTATATTACTTTTGTGATTTTGTCAAGGCTTTTGATTCAATTAATTGAAAATGTTTATGGCAGTATTTGAAATTAACTGGTTATCAGCTTAATATTTATTTATCTTATTTATCTTATATATGATGGAATGAGAGGGAAAATTAGTATTATTTGAAAATCAGAGATATTTGAAATGCAAACTGGTATTATACTAATATATTTTCTAGTTCTTAACTTCATTTTTCTCTTTTGTGTCAATGGTCTTTGAATCTATTTATAAGTGACTTTAGAAAATGGACATTAAGATATGATACAAATTTGATGGTGGAATTTTTAATTTTAGCCGATTTAAAACAAAACTTCATTGCCATTTCAAAAGTAATCTATAGATAATACTTAATATTTTAAATGCAACTCATAAAGATTTGATGTAATAATTAGTGTTCAAAAAAACTCAGATCCTTTGTCATCTACTGATTGAAGAAAAATCTACAGTAATTTTTAGCATGGATGTTTATCAACTTGAGAATGTGAATCAATTGAAATATTTTAATAGCAAGGTAGGCTTAGATGTTGATCTGTGAGACAGATATCAATGAGCTGTTGCTGCATTTTCACAAATTAAAAGATAGAATATTTAATTGTAGCATTATAATAAGTGCTAATTTAATTATTTCAGACTTATTTTCCTCAATTTATTATATGGAAGTGAGACCTGGATTATAAACACTAGAAAAATTTCATACAATACTAAAAATATGATGACAAAATTATGAGGAACAATCAATAAATTCTTTATCTTGCTAGATGTGATATAGAGGTATTATGATCAGCATGTTATATGTGTGAACAAATTAGTAGTTCATAGATTGGAATCATCATAAAATTAATCTCTAATAATAATAATATTTTTTTGAGTTAAAATGGTTTTAGCCATTTGTGAGTGGTAGTTGCTGCCTAAGTTTACATATTAAGTCTTAATTGAAAATAATATAGTATATTTACTTAATTTTCTTATATGATGTGCAGAACTTTTATTTCACTGTTTCACTAGATGCCATTAAAAAAATGCCATAATGAGATGCATTTTTTTCAAAAATTATTTTTTTATTAAAAAAAAAAAAGGCATAATTTACTTATTTTTATTGAAAATATATTGCATTCTAAGTTTTTACATACATCAATAAATGGATTTTTGGGTTTTGAAAATGACATCAAGATCTAAAACTTAATTTTAATGAATTGGTGACCAAATTCTGGCAGTCATATTGTACGTGTAGACATAAATTTTAGTATTTCCAAGGCATTTAGGTAAAATATTATATGGTTATTAAAACTAAATTAAGTTAAATACTTTTTATTATTTTTTAAATATATAACAAATAAAATATAGAAATAGAATCAACGTATTTTTTAATATATGACAGAAGTAAAATATAGAAATAGAATTACCATTTATTTTTATATTAATGTTGAAAGTATAATTATTGCTTTTTTGTATTTCTTATTCATTTGATTTTTAGATATTTTTTTATTAAAATAAATTCCTGTGCAAGTAGATTTACAGGATTACTTGATATCAAAAATGTAATTCATGTATCAGTAAATTTTAAATTCACTGTTATAGTATTTTAATTTTATTTAATTTTTAGACATTTGTTTTTTATTAAAAAAGATGTGTGGAATCTCTTGAAATCAAAAATGTATTTCATATGTTTTCAAAAAATATTACCAAAAATGAATTATTTACTTTGAATATATTTTTATTTTTAAAATATTAATTTACTAATGTTGAATATGTCATATGTGAATTTAAAATATTAATTTTAAATATTAAACAACATTTAGCCTTGACTTAATGCAAGTATTATTAGTGGATCCATGTTTGTTCTAATATTTCTATTAATTTAGATTGTGCTGACTTTTGGAATTGTAATCAAGCAAATATATAAATTTGGTTAGATATTTGAATTTTTTATATATAAAAGTATATTTAACAAAAAAAGCGTAAATAAATTAAAAACAATAAAGTTTAGATTAGTTTTACAGTGTACACAATAGCTCATTTACTAAGATATTTTTAGACATGTTAAATAAATAATGATGTAATAATGCTAAAATATATAACAAATACTACAAGAACTATAATTATCTTAGGTTATGAATGGATTATTCCATAGAAATATTAATGCTTGGCATAATATTTAGTTGCAGTTCCAATTGTCACTTGTAATAAAATTCTAATAGATATCAGTGGAATTATATTATGAGGGGCACATATTTTAGACAGAATAGCAAACATCCATTGATTGTGGCTAATAATTTATATCGAATTGGTTGGTGATAGGGTACATAGATTTGTTTGTCCATAACTACATGAATATAATTTAATATTTGAAGTCATTATTCTTTTATCTCTACTTAACTACAAACTACGAGTCTAAAATTGAAAACAATATTTTCAATCCAAGCTCATTAGCTTATATGTTCATATAGATCTCAACTCAGCTCAGTACCCATACATTTTGGTGTCTTTGGTTCTTTAATAACCATAACCCCTCCTATCCTATTAGGCAGGATTGGTGTTAAACCACTAAACATCACATGATCACCATTTTTTATGCTTACTCATAACTTATTAAAACAGGCAAAACTTTCCATGCAGTAGTGCTACTCAGTGCAAGCCAGAGTAATCAATGGATGCCAGAAGGCTTGTGCATAAAATCCCTATCTATTCCCTACTCATCCAATATCCCCAAACTAGTTTTTAGCTTGTGGCTTTCTTCATTGAGGAGCTTTGGATCTGAGAGCAATGCACCTAGATCTTAGGATCTAATGCAACCCTCCAGCAGCTATCTTTTCTCTCTATTTAACTACAAAACTATTAATCTAAAATTGAAAACAATATTTTCAATCCAAGAGTCATATAGGTCTGAACTCATTTCAGTACACATACATTTTGGTCTCTATGGTATAATTAGTTGCCTAAAATGTTTCTAATGCTGGCTAAAGGAAAGGCTTAATGAATATCTTTATTTTATTAACAGTAGCTACAAATGCTTTCCACTACATAAGCCAGATTCATAGAACTCATAATGTAACAGATATGCTGACGATATTTATAGGTGAAAAGCTAATTATTTAAATTAGAGTTACTTATTAAATATTCCATTTGTTTAAGATTTGGATGCAATTTTCTTTTTTATTAATGGCAGGACTGCCCTTTGTAATGAATCACACTTCCTTCACTTTTCATTTTCTGTCATCTTGTTCCATCCAAACAATTTTAACATTTATTGGATCAAAGATGTGGCCGAATTTTTGCTCGTGCTCCCAAAAACAGATTTATATTCTAGGTTGTTTTTAGCTTGCTTATATAAATATTTATGTGGACAATAAATAAATAATGTCTGCATTTAAATAGATCACTAACTAAGGTAAAGTTATTTATAATAGTCTATTAAGGATGGAAAAGATTGTGCAATTGTTGAGCATATAATTAAAGAATAATAATGTTCATAAAAAAATCTGCATAAAGGGTCTAAAAGCTTTTCAACAGTTGAGGAAAAAGTTGCTAGAAATGAGGTAAAATGTAAAATTGATTCTGACATTAAACATGATATTATCAAAATATAAAATTCTAGCAGTTTACTACTACAGATTTGTCCTTTACCTTTCCTCCAGACTTCTAGTCGTAATTCTATTAGTTGAAGGTTTATCATGTGTAGGAGTAGGTTTAGTTTTCGAATAGCTCTGATGAGTTTCCCTAATTGAATATGAAGATAATCTATCTCCCTTATTAAAAAGCTTTCTGTTTTTTACCCTAGGATTATAAATCATTGGATTATAGGACATTGTATTAACCTGTGTAAACTTATCCTATCTTTAAGATTTCTAGTTTTATTATCAAATGAGGAATCTGCTATCTCTAGAGCATCAAGTATTTCTGTTACTTTCTCTATGGTAAAACTATCAGCAGCAATAAGTACTTGCTCAATTGGTTTTGAGTTATTGTGCCGAATAATTCTTACAATCTGTGATTCCGATAAAGGAAAGGCAATAAGGCTTTTCAATTTACCAGCTTGTTCCCTAAAAATTTTCGTGTAACTTCCTTTATTAAAATTATATTTCTCTTGAGATATCTGGTAACGAACATTATCCTGTATATCATCACTCCAAAAGCTACATGTTATTAAGTACTTAAAGTCTCCATAAGCCATTGGTTTGTTAAACAATGACTGCCACCAATTCTTTGCAACATCTGACAAATGATTACTAGCAATGGCAAATTTTTCTTTTTCATTCACCACACATAAAGAAAATAGCTCTTCCAGACTATTTAAAAAATCTAAAGGATTTTCCATAAATCCACTTCTGAAAGACATTATTCTTATAAACTTCATAGCTAAAGGACATTATTTGTATCAACATCTTCACTGACCCTTCATATTTTAACGTTAACTTCTTCCTTAACCTATTGTACCAGTCAAAAACATCTGCTCACTCAACACGACTCAAATCCTAAGCAAAAGTACCTCGAATCTGATCACACTCGAGATGCACAGGTCTAGAGCAATCCTGAATTTTAACCTATTTGCCTCTTATTTAAGTCTCTGATCCAATGAACAACAATCCCGATGATACAGTACAATTATTTTAATTCCGGGCCCGGAAACACAATGATAGAGCATAAGATCAGATTGATGATGATGATCAAGATAAGAGTAGCCCAGGAATTACATTTATTACAGTTATTTATTGCTAAGTTATTAGCTAAAGAAAATAGTTCTAAATATTAACTAGAAGAAAATAATTCAAAAACAAAACAGGATTTACATGAAATATATATTTAATAAAATATTAAGAAAACGCATATAGATATTACAAAATGTTTCATGCTTGGGATGACATTGTCTATTTACAAAACTTGGGATTTGTTTTTATAAAATCCCCTTTACATTAATTATTTACTAGATATGATTTTATGGATTGTGTTATAACTTGTGTGGTGTTAATATGCCAATTTACAAAGATTTACAAATAAAATGCTGTGGATGTATAAAACAAATATAAAAGATCGTGACAGGTTTAGATGATTAATGATATAAAGCAGTGGTCTTCAACCTTTTCACATCTGCGGACCGGTAAAAATAAGGATAAGGTTCCGCGGACCATCAAAAATAAAGATAAGATTTCGCAGACTGGCAGAAGTCTATAGATAAATTTTCTTAAAGATAAGCATAATTGTATAACTGATATGGAGTTTATATAATAAACTTTTTTTTTAGAAAAGTAATAAAAAATTTAATTCTACCCCCTTCATAAACATCTGTAATAACTAGAAAAACAAATTAATTTATGAATGATTGATTAGATTTTGTTTTCGTTCTGTTTTCTTTTTTTTGTAATTGGGTAAAAATGAGATGAAAAAATAAATAAAAATTGGCTATATTAATTAAAAGTTTACTCTTACTATTTATTATTACAAACTTTTTACTGCCAGTCTAGCACGTGGACCTGCAGAAAAGGGTTGAAGAACACTGATATAAAGGATAGTTTGCGATTTGATAGTAAATGATTTTGTAAGCAGGCAAAAATATGCAATCTTAATCATTTATCGACCTTATGAAAACCACTGTATATGTTTTTATGGGCATTGTTTGGAAAAGACGTCTTTGGAACATATACATAAGAAACAAACAATGTGCTACATTTATGAGAATAAATAAGTTATACAATTTTTAATACAAATTGAGTTACGTCTATGGGAATCGATAACGATTTCAAACAAAATCAGTTTAACTCAACGATCAGAATGTATTTACAAAATGAATCATTATTTTTAACACATCCGACTTAGTAAGGTTAGACAGACAGTGATCAAATTAAGGAGCAGGGTAATGGTACTAGCATACAATAAAGAAATCCGGCCTTCATGGTGATTGTGGATATTTTATCATTTTAAAAGGAATTCTCGAAATGAACTTAGCTTTGGTACATCCGCACGTTAGGGCGAATGGTGCTGATGGAGAGGCTGCGTTTGAAGGCCCAGAGCCGGCCATACGGTCATCCGCAGCATATCAACCTCAAAAAACCTCACGTTCCACAGGGAATAGCGTATGCCTCTGATTAAGAATGATTTTGAGAAAGTAGGATGGGAGCTTCAGACGTCTGAAGTCCCCAATGACAAAGCAATCAAGAAATGGAAAAGATAAAATATCATAATAAAAGAAATGTATGCCAGCAACGTTATTGGACATGAATATAATCTTTATAATATAATTTTAATATAACATTGTTTTAAAACTTGGAAATGGTCCAACCTCTTGCGCAATGACCTGTTTTTGATCATGAGTCATTTAACAAATCATTATGGAGAATAACTTTTATTTATAATACTAAACTAGTGAAATTTATATTTAGTTTCAATTCCCATATACACATTAATTGCTAGGATTAGCCCTCAAGGCAACGGCAAGAAGGAATGATCCTAATTATAAAGTTAGCAATCTTTTAAAATGAAATTTTAAAGACATTCAATGCACCAAATTTAGTATCATTCATCCACAGTAAAAGATTTTAAATAAACTCAAGAATTTAAAATGAAAACAAACTGGTGAGCAATTTCTATTTTAAATAAACAAAACTTTATTGATAGATTTTAAATGAAGCCCCCCCCCTCCCGTTTCTTTCCAAATTAAATAATTATTTTCCCTCTTTTGCAGACTCACGAGTTTGGGTAGTATTGGCATATTAAAGAAAATAAATTATATATGTACATTAAACAAAATAAGTTAAATATTAATGGAGCTGCACAAAGCTATATAACCTAAAGAGCATAGTTAAAACTACATAATACTCGTAAGGAATTACAGAGATAGAGTTTAAGAGCAAAATCAGCAGGAATTTATAAATTAATATGTGAATTAAAATACAAAGATTTAACTACATCTTATTAGAAATTACAAAAGGAATTTACGTATTAAGGCAGCTCTACATTAGGTGAGGTTATATCAGCATAGCAAGCAGATGCAGTATAAGCAGTCAGTCATCTTGCACGGCCGGTCAGATGGATGGAACATGACGGTATCAGGTAGACAGTTTTGCGAGAGGCCTGGAGAAAAGTGCTTCTTTTTCTACTCAAAGTTCATACCACCGAACTTCTGTTGACTTAAAATTTGAAGGTCTGGAAACACTTCTGAAAATTTATTTTACTGAAAGATCTTCTCAAAGAATTTTCTAACTCACTCAAAGTAACTGACTTTTTTTTGTTCTGTGTCCTTTTTATACACCTTTTAATCCCCCAAGAATGCAATTTCAGTTGCCCACAACTATCCCTGTAATCTTTTGCTAAAAAAAATATTTAATTAATAAAATATTTAATTAGCAAAAATTTTTAAAACAGATAAGGCTCAAAATACCATTTTAGATATTTTTAAAGATTTGCAAACGAACTAACAAAAGAATTCCTTATGATGTTAATTAAGATTTATAATTTTACTTAGTGAAAATAATCTAGGTAAAGATCATTTCAGTATTTTGAGCCTTTCCCATTTTTCTTTGTTTTTACATTCCAACACTTTAATTAAAATACATATATATATAAAAAGATTTACAATTTTATAAAGAAAATGTCTAATTTTCAGCAATAAATATTAATAAAATTATTGCTTTGTTCATATGTATATATATGCATCACATACACTACTGTTTTACTTTTCTAAATATTTTTAATTTTATTAATTTCTTGGATCATTATGCATACAGTGAGTGGGTGAATGGCATATATCTATGGCGAGGTCTGGATTGCAGGCCCTGCAGGAAGTTAGTATAGATGGTGAAGCATGAAGCTCGATGATTAGACATCGACTGCTTCACTATTGTCCTTATTAATTTGAAACTGTCTGATCAAGTTCACTTCTTTGACTCACTTTCTCTTCAACAAAGGTTTTCACTACCTTGGCATTTTTTATTTCTGTAAACCTCTTATTGTTTAATATACTTTCTGCCTCTATTTTCTTACACATATCTTTAAATTTGATATCCCATTCCAAATGACTTATTACTTTTTTAATATAATCTTTCTGATTTTCTTGGAATTCTTTTAATAGCTTCTTTATGCTCTCCTATCTTCTCCATAGCATCTTTATTTTTTATCTATGACATCTTTAATTTTTTTCTGCATTTTTTATATGTTCACCCATCCTCGATCTAAACTTATGGCTGTCTATCATTTCCCCTTTTACCATATTCATGTCTTCAAACATTTCCTTCTTAATTTCTTCTTTAAATTTATGAGAATTAAAATCCTTTTCTCCACCCATCTCAATACGTTCTTTCCTAATATCCTGTATTTGAGAATCAAGATTAGTGATATAACTACCTATCTTCTCATTAGAAACTTATTTTCTCTTCCAGTTCATCATTAGAAATCTTTATTTTCTCTTCTAACCGACAAAACCCTTTTTAATTATTTCCTTATTGTGTGTCAATATTTGACTTCACTCACTTATTCTAATATCTTCCATTGTTCTTTTACAATTGCTATCTAAAACATCTCTATGTATCTTTAATTCTTTTTGAGTTAATTCATACTACTCATGAATTTTATTATGTCATTTCAACATTTTTCACACTCAATAACTCCATTTCAAAATCCATATCCTTTCTTAATGCAAAAATTTTAAGTCCTTTTCATTCTTATCAAATCTACCAACAAAAGTACTTTTCATATTTTCCAAGTTTCTTCTAACATCATCCAAATTATTTTTCATTTCATCAAAATTATCAGCTAACTTTTTATTCATATCCTCTTTATTAACATTTAATTTTTTGTTCAACTCAAAGTTGTCTCTTATTTCTTCTCTATTATCTTCTAATTTTTTGTTCATTTCATCTTTCATATCAAATTTTTGGTTCATAAATTCTATTAACACCATCATATCAAAATTGCTCCCCAGCTCTTGAAACTTACAACTTCATCTAACTCTTCCTCTTTGCCGTTATATCAAAATTGCCCCCGTGCTCTTGAAACTTACAACTTCATCTCTTCCTCTTTGGTATACTAATTTTGCTATTGACTCAATATTTTTTCCAATACTTAACTAAAATATGATTTTTATATTATCATTAAAAATATTTCTTCATTACGACACTAGGCATCTATTGCCGACCATCCCCCCACAAACAACAATACCAATTCTAGATTTTAATCCACTTATTTCCTAAGTTGCCATTTCAACTCTTCTAATATTATTTTCTTCTCCACCAATTAATAATCACACGGGTCATAGCACATTAAATATTGAAATTGATTAGTCAGAATACTTTCAACATTATCTATCCACATATTTTAATCACAAGGACATAAGTCATATCTAATTTATTTTTAACTGTAGATTGAATAAATTAAAATTTTTAAATGAATATTATTATTTAATATTATAGTTTAACAATATCTACCGTCCTATAAATAATTAATGTCTGTCTTTTTACAGATGTTGATGGTATGCCAAAAATGCTCATCACTAAAATTTTAATTTTGTTTTTCTTGGTCTAAGTGCTTGATATTATAAAACAATATTTGTATAATCATTTGATATAACAACTAACTATGCAGAAGCTCTGATTGAATAATAATCAAGCCACACAGTTGGGCACCAACCCCCTAACCATGTAACATTCCCTTCCAGTTCTTCCAACACACCTCTATCTTATCCTACCTTCTTTATTATACCCCTACTATACTAGTTCAATAATAAACCATCAAGTATAACAACAATAAAGTATAAGACTTTATCGGGCTTGAAACTTACTAAATATTAAAACATAAGTAGGGACAATTACAAGAGAGCAGTTTTAACATTGGGAAGTATATAAAATATACTCCACAATGCCATTGCTATTGTGAAAATTCTCCTACTACCATCCTGTTATAATCATTAGAAAAATCCCACAACAAATAATGACTAACATAATATTACATTTAAATAATGATTTAAACTACCCTTCTATGATTTAAGAATCTCAAAATAAGAACATTAAAAAAATTACATTACTTAAAATAATTGATGCTATCCTATGGCTATCTCAGGGATCATAAGTATTCTATTCTAAAATCCAATATAACAATTAGATTGATAATTAAATAATTGAATCGCAAGAGGGATTTTACTGGGATCCAACCATTATTTAATTAAAACATACCATTACAAACCTTGATTAACCTCCCATTGGAAACTTAATCTAACTATAATAAAAAGACATGGAAATTAACACTCATTATCTTATTCATTACCTTCCTTTAAATAATTTAATCTACTTTTTCTAAGATTTATTATCATAGTTATGTGAACAACAATAACTCTGGGATTCTTATTTTCTTATAATCAAAGCTTCATCATACCATTATTATCTACCAAGTTTAATTCAATGAAATACATCTCTTAATTAGTTAGCATTCACCCACTGTAATTAACTCTTTCAGAATTACAAATCTTAAAATATTTTTGATTAGTAACTTCTACTCTGAAATAATATAATGCTTTTTAATTATGATATAACTCAAACATATTGCTAATTTCTATTATATGCTCTCCATTTTGTAATGCTTAATAGTATTTTTCATTATAGCTCTTCAAAATTCTTTTGCATCTAATAAAAATAAAACTTTCTTTAATATAGTTATAATTTAAAGCAATTGATAGTTAATGTATTAATTATCAACTTTTAAGCATATCTTCTCAAATGAGGCATATAGTCATAATTTGGTATGTATAATTTTATGTAGATAATGTGCTTTATTGATATGACCTTGTGATGGAAATGACTCTCAGACTCAATAAAATTACTATGATAAAGTTTAAATCAAAATATCATTTATTTACAACACTAAGAATAAATAACAAACAGTTATACATATAAAGTTCAATACTTCATTAACACTAAAAAAAAAGCATTAAAAAGTTTTACGTTGACAGCCAATTATTTACATTCTTTACAAGTACATACTGGTTATTATATAAAATCAATCCTTCCCATAGTTAGTATTTAGTTGTTTTTTTTTTAATTATAAATTTATTATTATATATATTGTAACCAGTTGAGTTAAATAGCACACAATAATATAGTGTATGTGCACAAATGTATATAAAGTTGAAAGGAAAAGTAGACATAAACACACGCAAATTTTTGTAAATATTTTTCTATATTTCCTGGAGTTAAATAATAATAAGTAAAGATTTAAATAACTCAATTTAAAATAATATTTTATTGTAAAATTAAATATTTAAAAAGTCTGATAAATACAAATTATTTTTATTCTGATTTTGAAAATTTAAAAATAAGCATGTTTTCTGATAATTATAAAAATGTCTATTTTTGAAATCTTTTAATTAATTGTAAATTTTATTATCTAAGTAAAAACATGTATATAGTCCCTTGGATAAAGGCGACCCAATCACACTTTGATAAAACTTCAAACTTGTTTTCAAAAAGATTAGACAGATTGAAAACAGACACTATGTTTTTATCAATTGACCCAACAAGATTATAAAGACTGATAAACAACATGTCAGTTTGGCTTTAATTTTCTGAGAAGTGGTTAGCAGAAGAGCTAGTAGCAGAGCCAGCTGCAAAGTTGGTTATAATATTTTGTTGCAGCTTGTTGAAGTCTGGCTTGCAGTTTTTATAAGAACTGACCACAAGGCTTGGCTAATATATTTGAGAAGCAGAATAACTAGCAGAGTTATACAGAGCTTCTACGAAGGTCTAAGGGATTACCAGTCCAGTAGCTGCCCCATAGTTTACTGCAGAGTTTTGATTCATGAGGCCAGAGTCCCTTCAAATCGATCAACTAGCTACTTAAATATGTTCTAGAAGACAGCTTGCCAATCCTGGACAGAAGGAAGCTCATGGTATGCTAACAAATCACCTGAATTATACCTCTTCCTGATGCTGACAATTGCTTGGACTTTAGAAGGAAGCTCATGATATGCCAACAAATTATTTCAATACTTTTTCCTGATGGTGACAACAAACCTGGATTATATTTTTCTGATGGACCAAAAACCAAGCTTACCAAGAGAAAGCTTGAAGAAATTGTTGTATTTATGCTGCTGTTTATCTGTACACACATGGAACCACAGATAAAACACATCATGTGTATATACAGTGAGCTATTTTATTTTAGTATTCCTTAAAATGACTTTTAAAATTATAAATTAATAACGTAAACCAAAACAAGTAAATAATTTGCTTGAGTCAAATGTCTAAAAGGTGAAGGAAAGAGTTGAATATATTAAAGAAATAGTTTTGGTAATTCCTTATAAAAAATGACATTAAAAGAAGAATATATAACTTAAATGCAAGCATAATTTTGTTTGAATTAAAATCAAAAAGCAAAAAAAAAAGGTGTTGATAATTAATTAATCAACAATCAAAAAATGACCTGTCATAAAATTGACTATACTCTTTGGGGGGGGGGGGGAAAACTATAATTAGTTAAGAGTAACCTGATGAGAAAACAAATTTTTTTTTTAGAGTAATCTCAAAAAAAAAAAAAGAATATTAAATAATAAAATATTAGCAGTCAAGAAATTCATTTTTTTTTTTAAAAGAAAAAAGGATGTTAAACTTTATGAAAGAATTAAGCAACATGATTCTATATACTTTCAATATTGAATTAATTATGAAAAATATAATATTATTGTAACAAGTTTAAATAGATAAAAGCCAGTGTGCGTATATACACGCACCCTCATATATGTAAAATTTTAATCATTTATTGTATATACATCCAAATGTCCATTTCTCAAATGTACTGTACTCTCTGCATATTTATATATTAATGCATGTCAGATAGATTCATTTAGATAAACATTAATGTCATTTATTATTTTGAGAAAATTGAATTTGTTAGTAGATTAACATAACACACATCTGTTTATATACACGTTTTGAATAAACCTATTAGAACATATATGTAAACCTATGTATTTTATATCATTTAAAAGTGACAATTAAAATTGTTATTTGTAACAAGTCAAATGTGTTCAGAAATTACAAGCATACATATGTATGTGTGTGCGTATATATATATCAATGCTAGTCAAGTATAACTATGTAAAATTTTAATCATTTTTTATATTATTAAATGTCAATTGAAATATATTCAGTTTTGTAAATTGCACAGCGCGACATGCCTATGTGCTGAGTGTGTTATATGTAAGCTCTAATTTATGTATATTAATCATGTAAAAAGGGAATCAAAATCAGAAAGCTTATATGTGTGTAGTCTTATTTTTATAGACCTTAATGTCATTTTTTTGTTATTATTGTTAATAAACTTGTATTCAATTGTTAAAAATTGTTTCCATCATCTCTTGGTCACAAACAGTAATAGAGCTTATGTTCTCTGAGCTAGATTCGAGCATGGGATGAATATATAAATGGGGATATATTTAGTGCTTTTGGGCATTCCAGAGATGATCCATCATCCTGGTTTTGGCGCAAAGGATTATACTCTTTAAAGCCCATGCACTATATTTTATTTTAGTCTTATTAAAAATTAAGTTTATAGTTGGCCAGTACATTAATGGTACTAAGTGGCCTGAGCATTGGTTCAGTATGTTTTAATATCCCAGCATTATTGTTTAGATTTTTCTGGTTATGTATTCTAATGGATTAGCACTTAATTGGTGCCTCCAAGTTATATTTAAATAATTGCCCAAGCTGGCAAAGGCTCAATAGTTAGCCTGGTCTACAGAAGACCCATTTCCCCCGTGCTGTGTTATTTTTTTGTAAATCCAGTCACAAGATTGACTGTTGATTTTATTGTCTGATTTATTTTTAATTGTTGATCATTCATGATGATGAATGGTTTATTTTGAGTATTACTGATATTTACTTTTTGATAATGCTGGTTGATATATGATTGATGTATAGTTATTTTAATTACTCTAAGGGATGACTGGCTGATCTCATGCTCCTCTTAAATATATCTTACTTATATATACTTTTGTAAATTATTGACATTTTATTTTAAATTGACAGTGGTCATGATGAGTTTCCACCACCCCCATACCACTTCCATCTATCCCATCCCGTAACAATATATATATATATTTCATTATGTATGTTTTTATACTAATATGCTATAGTTACATCATTCATGAGTTATCTGGTGTCTTCACAATCAATTTTCATATTACCTGATATTTTATAATTCCCAATATACACCCGGGTCTCGTTTTATGCGGATTTATTTAATGCGATTTTGAGGTTATGCGATTCATGTTTCTTCTTAATATCTTTGTATGCGGTTTTCTTTTATGCGATAAAAATTGATTAGATCAGAAGTCGAGTTCCGATAATGCGCTATTACTTTAAATATTATAAATTTTGCGCACTCACGTCATATTTAAAGTAATAGCGCATTATCGGAGTTCGACTTCCATCTAATAATTTCAATATTTTCACACTTTATAATAGTACTGTAATAGATTTTATGCAATAAAGAAGTTCATAATTCATTTAAAATCAGGATTTTCTCCATTTATATATACACATTAAATTTTACAAGATTATAATGTAAATCTGTTTAAATGTTATAGATGCCTATACTATGTATGTTGTTTTTGCATTTTAAATCATGTTCTATTTTTGCTTTTTAAAAAGATTAAGTAATCAATTAATCATTTAGTGTCTGCAAGTTTATTTTTAAAAGGTGAGTGACAGCGGTTGTCACAATTACATTTGACAATTAAAATCTGATTTTTAATTGTAATTAACAATTTAAAAATACATAATGTTACTGAAATTAATGTGATGTGAAACAATGAAATTTGATTTTTAAACGGAATTGAAAATTAAAAAATTAAAGACAAAAATAAGAATTTAATTTTTAATTGTTAGTTTTAATTAAATTTTGCCCAACAGTGGTGAGTCGGTGTCTTTTTATTATCGTAAATCTAAGTTCTTATTTTTATTTTAAACTTTTAGTTTACCCTAATGGAGAGGAAAAAACACCCAAGAAAATGAATTTCTTTGGAGGCAAAATGTTCAATTTCAGATCGCTTAGCGAAATGGAAAGGGTCAACAGCGATTGGAAAACATTTTAGTTGTATTTCCTCTTGACTTCGTTTAAGGAGAAGCTACAGTACGTCACACCACATCATATCATGATGAATCTGATGTCTCAAATAGTGGTAATGATTAAAATACCGTACATGTATGAAAAAAATGTAAATTATGTATAAAAATATATTGTTTTGAATAAAATTAAATATTGTATAGTTAATAAAAAAAGTAAAAAAAGTTTGTCTTGTATCAATTTTTTCAAATTTGAAATTTTTTATCAGTCATATTTTATTTTCTTATTTTTTTTATGTGAATTTTAAAGTAATTTTACGTTGTTGCTTTGCTTTTATGTGATTTTTGGAAAATTACAGTACATATTCCCCATTTTTCAAGGTAAGTTAAGTCTATTTTTGTTCGATTTCTTTTGTGCATGTTTTCTGAGGAATCTATCTACCGCATAAAACGAGACCCAGGTGTATTGATAATCTTGTAATAGTTAAATTATATTTTTATATTTAAAATTTGGTTTAAAATATTACACTTCCATCTTATTATCAAAGTTATTACTAATGTTGTAAATATAAAAAAATAAAAGATATTTATAATGTAATTAAAATATTCAGCTAAGAACTCTCCATATCATACAATTCATTTATGCCTCCATTCTCTCTATCACTTATAATTTATACTATTCTTTGATCTGTTATTTTTACTCATTTAGTAATTTATTCAAATTACTATTCAAACAAAATATTTATTCTATACATGGTTTCATCTTCAAGTAAATCTATCAAGATTTAAGAAGAAATTATAAAATCCTTTAAATATTTCATCTATCTTTGATGCCACATATATTATTATTTACTTAAAACTTTATCGATGAGAAATTGATTTTATTAAATACTATATTTAATAATATATCCTAATAAAAAGGATGGTTTCTTTGAAATATGAAGTGTCATATTTTGGCAGGCAGTCATTTTTTAATGGTTCTACTCCCAGTTTACCCTGGCTTCTCCCTGAGCACTTACAGTATATACTATCCTCATTTTTTTGTAGGAAGCCCTCCCATCACTTTCCAATAAATATATGGGTATCACACAGATTACTCCAATTTAACTATTCCCCAGTTCTTCAGGATATTTTATTCTATCCTTGAATTTTAACTCATCTTTCTCGATTGTGTATTTGGCATCTATTGCTCTACTAATTCTAGATTAACAACTTAATATAATCTTTCCCATGAGATAATTTTTTATCCATATCTATGATCGTGCTACACAACAAATAATCGATTTCAATTATTATCATCAATAGAATAATTTTTTTTTTATTATAAGAAATGGGATCATGATATTGTCTTACATCAACATTCATTCCTTCTTTCAAAAATACTTATATTTTATAATAAGTTTGTCACTCCTTTCAGATAATCCTATTACACTTAATTTCGTAAAGTATATACTGGTCAAAATATACAGTTAACATCATGTACCCCCCCCCCCACACTTTCACCTTATAACTCATGATTTCTCTCTCCCTATATTTAAACATACCATTAACATTATATACCAAATTGCAAACATAAATTCTTTAAATTGTCACTATAATAAATACTTTACATTTATATTTAATTTTAAACAAAATATTAGTGATAAATTTAAAATTAAAATCTTTTTTTTTTCAAACCCATTTCCATTTTCTAATTTAATATTACCATGGTTACCCTTTAAATGTGTACCATTCTTCGCGCATTGAGTTACTTCTATCTTCTCTCTATTAAAAGACATGTATAGTTAAACAAGACATTAAACAAACAAGCACACACTAACTGGACAAAATTTTAAATTGGATGCATCCTTCCTTCCTAGTTATATTTAATTTGCATACACTTCAAAATGCGCTACAAAAAGTTTACTAAATATTCTTAAAATGTCACATTATTCTCCCATGTTGCACCAACTTTAAAACATGTTCAAATAATTCATCAATAAGTTTATTTTTTGATTTCTTTCCTTTTCCTGGTATTTATTAGTCTTGTAATATTTTAAATACATATTGGATAATTCAATTAAATTTCTAGCTTGTAATCCATTTTAATATTAGTTATCTTTGCTCATTTACCATTCAATATTACGTAGATTTTTTTTAAACAAACAAGCCCACACTAACTGGACAAAATTTTAAATTGGATTCATCCTTCCTTTTTAACTAGTTTTAATTTGCATACACACAGTCTGGCTCTTCAAAATACGCTACAAAAAGTTTACTAACATTATTCTCCCATGTTGCACAAATTTTAAAACGTTCAAATAATTCATCAATAAGTTTACTTTTTGATTTCTCTTCTTTTCCTGGTATTTATTAAATAGTCTTGTAATATTTTAAATACATATTGGATAATTCAATTAAATTTCTAGCTTGTAATACATTTTAATCTTAGTTATCTTTGCTCATCAACCATTAAATATTATGTAGATTTTTTTAAAACAAACAAGCCCACACTAACTGGACAAAATTTTAAATTGGATGCACCCTTCCTTTTTAGCTAGTTTTAATTTGCATACACAGTCTGGCTCTTCAAAATGCGCTACAAAAAGTTTATTAAATATTCTTAAAATCTCACACTATTCTCCCATGCTGCACAAACTTTAAAACATGTTCAAATACATCATCAATAAGTTTACTTTTTGATTTCTCTTCTTTTCCTGGTATTTATTAAATAGTCTTGTAATATTTTAAATACATATTGGATAATTCAATTAAATTTCTAGCTTGTAATACATTTTAATCTTAGTTATCTTTGCTCATCAACCATTAAATATTATGTAGATTTTTTTAAAACAAACAAGCCCACACTAACTGGACAAAATTTTAAATTGGATGCACCCTTCCTTTTTAGCTAGTTTTAATTTGCATACACAGTCTGGCTCTTCAAAATGCGCTACAAAAAGTTTATTAAATATTCTTAAAATCTCACACTATTCTCCCATGCTGCACAAACTTTAAAACATGTTCAAATACATCATCAATAAGTTTACTTTTTGATTTCTCTCCTTTTTCTGGTATTTATTAGTCTTGTAATATTTTAATTACATATTGGATAATTCATCAAAATTTCTAGCTTGTAGTACATTTTAATCTGTTATCTTTACTCATCTACCATTAAAAGTTACATAGACTTTTTTCCTAAATATAAGTTAAACATTTTCTTCAGAATTTTTGCAAAAAAAAAAAATTTTTTTTTTTTTATAAATCACTTCTCAATTCAAAATGAAGATTATTATTATTATTATTATTTTTAGACATCCCTTGTGACTAATTAGCTATTTTTAATGTTCTATAAAATATTTCTATCAACATTACAAATTTAGTTTTAGGAATTTTGAATCTGCTTTTCACATTTAATCTACAATCAATACTTAATTTAAAATAGATAAATGAATGCTTTTTATGTGACTGCAGTTACATTTCTTTTTGAAACAATATAGTGGTTTTTTCTTTATAATGGTTATCTCATGCAAAAAATTAAAGTAACAACTTGGATTTTTCAAACTTCTTTGTGGTATTATCTTGGCCATAAGACGATGATCAAGACTGGCATTTTAGTTGTAATGAAGATCAGCTAAATTAGTCCATGGTATTTAGAATTACTTTTAATCCATCCTTAATCTGTTTTTTTAAAGATATTTTTTAAAACTTAAGATTTTAAATATTTTTAAGTTTTATAATTGTTTTTATGGAGATAAATTGAGATTGGTATCTGCTTTAAGTGTTCTTGAACCTCCTTTTTCTCCCAGATTGTCTGCTGTATTATGTCAGAGAAATATTTATTCAACTCTCATTGTCAACCGCAAATCAACTTGCACAATTTTTTAACTTTAATTTTTTTCTGTTTCTATTTTAAAAATAATTGAAATCAACAACAACAAAAAAATTTATAAACAAAATTAATTTAAATCATTATTTGAAATCCAACTTTTAGTTTTGATCATCTTTTTAATAAATGATATTAATTGAATTTTTTCCTAAAGTTTGATAATTAATATTTTTGTTTAAAAGATATTACAATTACAATAATTTTAAAATAAATTCTTCTCTTGTAGTAAATAATTGTTTCTTCTTTCATTGATTACAATTTTATGTTTTTAGCGTTTTAAAGGAGCACTGTATTGAAAATAAATTAAAGTCAAATTTATAAGCAATGATATTTATTTAGATTGGCATCTGTTATATTAAGATTATATAGTAGATTATATTATAAATGATTATAAATAATAATTATTAAATCTCTACAGAATTCTCTTTTTAAATTTTATATATTAAATCATTTATTACTGTTATACCTAATTTTATAACATTACTATTTATCTTAATTTTAAATTTTGGAACTATAATTTACATGTTATATGCCATTCTTACCATGGATAACCGATCAAAAGGTTACAATATATATAAATTATGAGATAAGAGTGTTCTTTGATTTATTAGCTAAATCTCAATAACCAGCTGTAGGAAATTGATTTTTTTCTATATGTTATTAAATGATGCATTCCTGCTAATGACAAAGTGCTATTCTTTTAGATAGTGAAGTGTGATGATTATTTAATTTGCTGATATAGTCGATGCCCAGAGAAAAACAAATGTCCCACCTGTAATCTCTAAATGGATTTTAGAAGAAAGCAGCTGCAAGGCCAGAGACCATATCAATCCGAGCACATTGCTAAAAGTTTCAAGTGGTCAAGGAAAGAATCATTATAGTATGATGGAATAAAGTGATAGATTGTATCCATAAGAGACATTAACACCACTCGCCAACTTTAATCAAGATTATTGAAGGAGATATGAGCTTTTTTTTTTGTTAGATTTTTATTTTATTTGTAAGGCTCTATTATTATTATTCTTTACTTGGAAATTTTAACATTTAGTTCAGGAATAGTTCATGATGCTTAAAGTAACATTATACAGAAAGGGAGGGGGGTTGCTAAGTTGGACAAGGTTATTTTTTTATGTAAATAAAATCTAGATCAGCTTCCCACATAGTGACTTGACATCGGATCATTATTGCCATGTAATGTGGAAGGTAAGAGTTTATATATTATCCCATATTAATTGCAAACACTTTTCACAAGACAGAGTTGCTTAGTTATTTACTATTGATTAACAATTGTTATATTTGTTTTTATTCTATCTGAATGACTAACCTTCTAATGAATGATTCTTTATTATCAATCAAGTAGGGGCCCCAAAAGGATGAAATATCAATCATCTACAACTGAAACTGAATAACAAGACTATTTATTACATTATACATATACACTCATGTAATTTAATAAATTGGTTAATTATCTTCACACTTAATTTAATCATAATTTTTCTTTTTGCTTTATCTCATTTAATTTGCGTTATAAATATTGAATGTTGAGTTATACAACTTTACTATGGGAAGGGTTGGTACATTAAGTACATTTAAATAAGATGGTAGAATTGCATGCACAATACGCAGAATTGTATTTTTATTTTTATTAAAAGATTTTGAATTTCACTTGTAATAAAAGCTATTATTTTGAGTTGAAAAAATTTAATTGGTCGGTAGCTTATCAAAAGCCATTCATATACCATCCATCGACTTATTTGGTTACATACATATGTATATACTTGTACACATTTTCAAGATGTATATGATGATTCAATAGTGGGGTTAATTGAATGGAAGCCATTAGGAACCTATATAGAAGTTAGACAATTGTCATCCTAAGTACGATTCATCCCTGAAAAGTGTCAAAAGCAATTTTCTCCCTGGGTTTGAATTTCAAGGTGTAATTGGACCTGAAAGGGGGGTTTGATCTGGATGAACCAGCCTAAATTGTTTGCGAATATAAATTGTAAATTAGAGCTAGCCCATGAGACAGGTATAATCAAGGTATTTCACCCAGTCATTCTCTGCATTCTACTCGAATCCTTAGACCTGACTGTAGTGAGATATGCTCCTCTTTTGGTAGTGAGAAGTCTCGTCCATTGTAATTTGGTGCAGCCAACATTGGGACGCAAAATAATGGATCTTCAAGCATTATATTTTGGTGCCCATAAACAATGGTTTCTAGGGGGGTCCAACCAATGGACTGGTGAACAAAAAAAAAATTTTTTTTTTGGAAATGTAATCTCTAAAATTCTACAGTATACAACTCTGTGAGTTTACTAGTGTGACAACCAATTGGCACCCCCAACCACAAAAGATTAACTTCAGATGAAATTTTAGATACAAGTTAACTGATAGGTATGAATTGTTAAACTGAGACCATAACTAATAACTAGTCAATAAAATTGATTAAGATAGGTGAGTCAGGTGTATAAAAGAGACAGGCTGGCTAAAAAAAATAAATTAAAATCACGTATACAGAAACAAAAGCATCAAATGCTAGAAGAAATATCAATGTGAAATGGGAAGGTAGCAGGAGATCCTATGAGGTACAACTGTCAGTAGTCTTAAAGAAAGGAATAATCTTATATTTAGCTAATAAAATTTTTTTTATACTACTTAGAAGTGGCAAACACTTGTGAAATATGCAAATAGAACGGGTTGAAGAGCTACAGAGATGCTAGTGATAATGAAATGGTAGTCATTCTACCAGTAATGAAGGGTTTTTGTATAGACAGATACCCAGAGAGTCTGACTGGAACCGGATGCTTTCCATAGGAGCGGGAAGAGAGACCGGTAGTTTCTCAAATTCAAGAGACCCCTACCAATGAAATAACTCAAGCACCCAGAGTCTAAATAACACGTTATGGGAGAGACAATAATGATGGATCAGATGCTCCAAAAGTTTGTGCCGATCGTGGATGTAAAAATGTACAGTATGAAGATTTGAAGGGAGATATAAAGGCTGACATAAACAGGTTGGAGACAAAAATGAACAGTGTGAAGGAAGATTTGGAGATATACGAAAGCTGACATAAACAATTTGGAGACAAAAATGAACAGTATAAAGGAAGATTTAAGGGAGACATGAAAGCTGCCATAAACAGTTTGGAGACAAAAATGAACAGTATGAAGGAAGACTTGGAAGAGAGATATGCACAGTATGGAGACAAGAATGAACAGCAAGATGGAAGAGAGTATGAATTGTTTAAGAGAAAATTTGAAAGGAGACAGAATGGAGACACGAATGAAGACAGAAATTAAGGATGTTGAAAATAAACTGTCTGAGAATAAGGCATGATTGTCACTAAAACTAAAAAATGTGCAAAAAATGTAATACTGAACTAAAACAAGGTATGGAAGAAATAAGGAAAGAAATAGATGAAAGGGATATACAATGTCAGAAGCGATTTGCAGAGTTTAGGGATAGCATTACCAGTCAGCTTTGCTCCAAATACAAAAAAGTGTGTCAAACCCATGGAACTTTCAGGGAAGAAGTGAGTGAAAGCCAAGGGTGGCACTAGGATGAAGTCCAGAAGGAACTACAGACCAACCATTCAAAATTGAACCACCTCTTTACTAGACAAAAAGCAGAGAGAGAAATGTACGATGGCACTGTGGAAATCCTAAACCATCATCTAAATCAACTTGGAATATATTAACCTCAGTCAAAACTGATGCAATTATACACATGACTGTTCTGGAGAAACTCATAGAGAAACACGGAAAAAAACATGGGATTGGGCTCATAGGATAGAAGTCGTCAATCAATGGTTCTCAAAGATAGATGTCCAGTTATGTTTGAAAATACCAACCGATGGAGTGTGGCAGTCAGATTGGCATAGGGACTCAAAAGAGTAGGGAGGAGTGGGATCATAGTCAAAATCATCTGGAGATAGCCATCAAAGATCTCCAGAAAGTAAATAACCCTTATGAAGAGTTGACTCTCCCGCCCCATATAATGCCTGAGACCAAAGATTGCATCCACAATTTCAACGTGGAATGGATATTCCCAGATGCTTACCAAGCTAATGAACCTACAAATGAATGACCCAGAGATGATCAAAATTAATAGTCCTTTATCACAAATCAATATGATTAATCAATTTGTTTAGTTAAAGACATTTAAAGGAGCCACCAATGAAGCACCGAGAGAGCATCTCTGCAGTCTCAATCTTTATTTTTCAGTGTATAGGAACTTATCGGAGGGCAAAAATTTAATAGTCACCTATAGTAACTTCCAGGGAGATGCATTGATGTGGTGGGAGTCATTGTTTTAGACCCTATCCACCTTTGATGACTACCATACATTGCTAATCAGAAACTTCTGGAACAAGGATAGGCAAGAAATTCATACTATACTAGCTGTTTCAGGAGAAGTATAGGTCTGTACCTGGAGAGACACTAAGTTCTTTCGACCCCAGGTCATGAAATTACCCTAAATACCTAACATCTCAGCAAAAATGAGATCATCAGGATCGTTAAAAGGAATTTATTATTAAAAATGTCACTTTTGTGCACAAGTGCTAAGAGCATAGAACAGGTAGCCGAATTATTAACTAGTATACTAGAGCACCTGAAAAGAGGAAGGACGAAGCAACCGTCAATGCCATGTTCTACCGGAAGAGGAAGAACAACAGTGATCCTAATCACTGGAAAGGAAATCCTCACAAAGCAATTCCACATGTATCTGCTCACTCAAAAGGAACCAATCTAGCAATGGCAAAATAGAGATGAGCCCTCATAATAGTCCCGGGAAGTCCCCAAAATTAGAATGTAGTAATTCTACACCCAAGACTCAATAGAAAGCAAACTAGAAAGATACTTGAGGTTATGTTACTCACCTCCAGAAAATA
Organism: Epiperipatus broadwayi; assembly: GCA_028023455.1. Lineage (NCBI taxonomy): Eukaryota > Metazoa > Onychophora > Udeonychophora > Euonychophora > Peripatidae > Epiperipatus > Epiperipatus broadwayi. The sequence goes on from JAQFVV010012401.1 coordinate 6,527,367, forward strand.
CACAGAACAAACCATATCCCTAATCGAGAAATCGCACTAATTTGATATGTTTGTGGAAGGATGAAGCACCCAACTTCGCTTTGCAAAGCTGCCCCATGAGAGAGATTTTGTTGGTTAAAGCACTGTTAAATTCAGGTTTCCAGATTTCAGTCACATCAGACAAATTTTATCAGGAGATTCTGATTAAAAATCCTCATATCAAAACCTTACTACTGAAATCTATTCAGGTTACCATAGCTAACATTAGGAAGGCAAAACTTGCCTTGCACAAAGGCAAATCTGGGTTGAAATGAAAATCAGCCAAATAATCCTCTATCATGTGTTTCTGATACTGACTGGTTTGATCTATGATGTCATTCTTGCAGCAGATTTTCTACAATTGAACACTTGTTTTATTGATTTCTCTGACAAGATAGTTCAGATTAACAATGAGGTCTTGGAGATGACATTGCTTCCGACATATGGTCTATCTGAAGTTGACTGTATTATTTTCCGACATATGGTCTACCTGAAGGTGACTGTATTATATCAAGTATCCCAGAAGCACTCATAGATAACAAGCTCACAGAATCCAACTTGCTTGGGAGTGAAGATATAGTGAAACTACTATATGTGATTCATGAATTTTACTTGATTTTTTGGAGATACCAGGAGTGGCAGACAAATTCCAGTAAAGAATTAGATTAGCACATGACCAAACATTTCAATTCAGGTCATACCTTATTCCATACCAGTATTGGCAAGAAATATCAAATTAATAAAATGCTGGATTGGGGAATCATTTCCAAATCCTGTTCATCTTATTGTAATCCAGTTGTAACTGTGAAGAAAAATGGGTCAATGAGATTTTGTTTGGATGCTAGACAACTAAACAAAATTATTGTTCCTGACAAATATTCCACCACCACCACCCATACACAAATTATTTGTGAGATTTGGAAACAAAGTGTTTTCCATCTTTGAACCAACCTCCAGCTATTGGCAGATTGAGCTCCATCTGCAAGATTGCCAATACACTGCCTTCTGATACGAGGGTTTACATATTAATAGGATGCCATTTGGGTTATAGTTATGCTGTTCTAACAAGATGTCTAGGTAAGATGCTATCTCCTGAAGTTAACAGATTGTGACTATTTACGTGGATGATGTGATCACTGTTGAAGAACACACAACACCACTATATTTTGCCAAGAGTGCTTCCAGAAAGGAATCAAAATTAACTTCAAGAAGAGTACTTTAGTGTCCAACCAAGTAGTCTTTCTAGGTCATATCATAGGTTGTAATGGGATAAGGCCTCATCCAGATAAGATCAAAGCCCTTCAAAACTTTCCTAAACTGACTAATAAACAAATTTGATGATCTTTTGGCCTATGTAATTTTTTATCGTTTCTACCAGAAATTCTCTGACTGCATGGAATCATTGTTAAGATTAATCAGGAAAGATGAGAGATAGAAGTGGATCAAAGAACAGGGTAAACCATTTGAGAATATTAAAACAGGAACTCTCCCTGATTTTAATAAACCATTTATTGTCCGGACGGATAGTAGTGGTTTCGGATTGGGGGTAACATTCCAAATCCAGGAGGATGGAAGCCTGGGGTTTTCTATTTTATCAGCTGACTCCTGAAAGGTCCAGAAATAAATTATAGTTACAGAGAAGGAAGCACTAGCAATAGTATGGGCCTTACAAAAGTTTTGACAGATGCTTTTGGGATTGGAGGGATAGTGATCACAGACCACAGCAACTTCAAATTCCTGAACCAGTTATCTGACTAACAGTCTTCTAGTCAGGTGGAGTTTTCTGTGGCAGGGATTCAATTACACCATGCAATATTGCAAGAGATGAGAATGTGGCTGATGTGCTTAGTCAAAACCCACGTAGATCAGAACAGAACCACTTGTCAGTATAGACAATGCCTACATTACAAATGTCTACTTAATGACTGATAGTAGTGTAGAGAAAACCTATCTGAATTGCAAATTTGAAGATCCTAATTTTAACCCAATAATGAAAGCTTTGAAAGGAGAGGAAGTTTTGAATGTGCCTAAATATCTAAGATTTTATAATTATGGTAGATAACAAGATCTTATTGTATAACATTGCTACAAATGCAGATGAGTGGAGGGTAGAAGTATCTGAAACATTACATACCCCACTCATAAAGTATATTCATTGTTTATACAGACACTATGGTGCCCACAAAACAGAACATACCATGAAAAATTGGTTTTACTGGCTAAGAATGTATAGGACATCTTGAGGATACTCCAAGATTGTCTAGTGTTCCTGGGAGCCAAGTCAGAATACCAGGATTATAGTAACACCTTAGAATCTATTACTACTAAAAAACCAAATGAGATTTTGTGATTAATTATTATGGACCATTACCCCCCATTCAACAAACAAAAATACTGATTGGTCTCCTATGATCTCTTCTCAAAATATGTTTCTGCTTATCCTATATCCCAAGCTAATACCAGATACACAATCAAGGTATTAGGCATCCTCCAGTTCGCTAGGGTAGGAAAGCCTAAAACCATTTTAACAGACTGGTATGCCTTTCCTATTCAAATAATAGAAAAGATTGATGGAAAAACTACAGATAAGACATGCTCATCTCCATTAGGAATCCACAGTCGAGCCCTTGTGAACATGTGATGTGGGAGCTCGGATGTTTGTTCAGGACTTACCTAAAGGATGAGCATAGGGGGCGGATAAGGCAGGCAGAGGATGTAGTTAATTATATCAATTGGAACATGAATGTATCTACTGGAATCATGCCCCTTAGACTACACTTCAACCAATCTATCCCTGCAGTATAACATGGAGAAAAATATTCAAATGGCACATCAGCATTGCTGGATAGGACTCAAAGAAGGAACAGGCAAGAAAAGGGGTGAATACAATTTCAAGATTGGGGACATTTTTGTCAATACACCTCACCCAAGTAAGCCACTTAAAAAGATAGCAAAAATTTCATCAACAGTATATGGGACTGTACACCATCATGAAACAAATGGGTCCAAACATATTTTGGATTGATATGGAAGGGGATGTTTGAAACCATACATTGGTCACTTAGAATAGCCCATAAGTCAAATAAATTCATTTATATGTAAGCTTATAGATAAGCATAAGTATTAGCTAAAGGAAAGACAGTAAAGACAACTATATCAGAAGTGAAAGAGTCAATGTATATATGTATGTACGGTCAGTTAAAATGAGAGTATACTCAGGTAGGTGTTAAAACAGTAACTGGGATACTTCAGAACCGACAGATAGGGAGCTGATCCATGCAAAATGATGGATGCTCCAATAATCCGTTCAGTCCTTATAAAAATCCAGTAAGCCTCAAAAAGAGCAGGATAACAGGCTGACAAATTCAGAAATGCCTTTCTGTAACAAACACAGCCGGTCGAGTTCGAACCATACAACTATCAATGTTAATGTAAAAAAAAAGAAAAAAGAGAGACCCATTAGAAATCTCACTGTAGCATGACACATTGTAAAGTAAGAAGTTAAAGAAGGATGTGAAGATAATTGGATAAGTGTTAGGGAATCAAAATAAAGTCGTTATAACTCCTATAATGAAAAAAAATATTCCAATGCGATAACTATGCACACCTCATTTAAGTATTAAAATTTGATAATAGCATAAAATTTTAATCCTGGAAGGATAGAGGAATTGTAAGGATGACCCACAATATTATCTAGATTAGCTTGCAAATATTCACAGCTATAAATTAAAACCATTTGAACATAAGCTAGTCAGTAAATGTTTCAGTACACATTATTAAATGTCTTACAATATAACCATGCATATATACACACACACGGCAAGAGTTCACTGTATTTAAACTTTAGATAATGTCACAATGAACTAGTTTATTGATTATAAGGAAATGAAAAAAAAAATTTGGTGAAATTTTTTATATATATATAAGATTTCACCAATATATAGAACGTCATGATTTATATACTTAGTAGGCATAGCAGTGACTTGACATGTCAGTAACCAAATGTTTAAAAAATAATAAAAGAAAAGAATGAATGTAGTTTCACTACATAATTTTTACGATAGAATTGTGCTATGTAATTTTAGTTTTGTGTATGACCAGGAGGTATATGTAATAATTGACATTTTAAAAAAATAAGGAAATTGAAGAACTTGTACGCTAGACAACAGAAGTTAATGGTTGTATAAAAGCAAACACCATTCTTTTCCATTCTATCATTATTCATTAAAAGTTATGATAACTATGTTCTATTAATATAACAAGATAGAACAAAAAAATAGATGATTTATTCAAACATCTAATTTGAATCATATAATTTTCGCTTCACAAAATTAAAATGAACTTGTAATCAAATTCTGAAGTAGAAAGGATTACTTATTGTAATTATAATGTAGTCAGGTGTTGCCATTTGATGGCGTTGGCAGTCAAAAACTACTATGTACGGTTTTTGGGGCGCATGATTTTTAAATCGGTTTTTTTTTTTTGGTTATTAATTTATTGATTGCTATAACTTTTTTTTCCTGCCTTTTTATAAAAAAGTTGTTTAATTTTAATTTTGTATTTAGTAAACAACAACTTTTTTATTTTTAAATCGTTGTTTTTTGACAAATTATGATCATTCCCCTTTTTGTTATTAATTGATTGATTGCTATAACTTTTTTTTCCCTGTCTTTTTTAAAAATAAAATGTTTATTTTTAATTTTGTCTTTAGAAAACAACTTTTTAAACATAAATTTAAATGGGGGGGGGGGTTTCTGCGATGTCTTTCGTTTAATTATTGCTTTCTACATAACAAAAGAACTGAGTATTTTTCAAAGAAATAAAGGGTTTTGTTTTTATCCTTGCTTTTTATTTATTAATTTGTATCAAATGGAAAGGTTTTGGGCCCACAATTTTGTCTCAATCAAAACAAACTTCCCGAAATCAATGTAATATTGTTTACAAACAATAACCAAAAACAAAACAAAAAAAAAAAACGTCAACTGATCAAATGGCTTTTTTTTTTTTTGGACAGCAGAAACAAACCTACAGTCCAAATTAATGGTATTTTGTGATGTTGCAAATATGACACATACTCGGCTTCTGTTGTCGGCAACTGCGAAAAAGTTATGCGTTCGCCAGCCATTTTATGAACTACGTGGTATTTCACGTGAAAATGAGATTTCGCACGCGAACTCGGCCAAATTCATTTTTACGTACTCTTGGAAAGCTTTTACACCTTACACATTCTCTAAACAAGGGTGTGGCTGTTTGAAAAATTATTATAAAGTCAGGTTTCTTAAATTAATTATAAATACAAAGTTTGTGTAACGTATATTGTAAAAATTTTACTAATCAAAGTACACACATATATATATCAAACTGTGCACGAAGCAGAAATAAGCCATATTATTTCTGTGTTACGTCATCATCAACGGCCTTCTAATGGCTAAGATAAACATAGATGTTTTCTATAGCCGTAAGTCAGGCCTCATAAACGGCATTTGTTAGGTGTTTTGATGAGCCAGAACGCCATCAAGTGGCCACGCCCGACTACGTTATAATTACCTTACTTATTTCTAAATAATTTATGAATGAATCAAATTAATTTATTTTGAATTGATAGTCAAAAATAACAGACTGTCATTATGATTTAGAACACATCATTATTGCTTTGTCTATGCCATTTCTGAATTCAAATAAAAGCACAAAGTAAAAATGCTGAAATTTATATTACAAGCAGAAATATCCATTTGTCAATAGAAGTAATCATGCCCAGAGCAGAAGAAATGAAGAAAGCATCCCAGTGCTAAAATGGTCCCTAAAGAATCATAATTTATGTCATCATCATCATTGCAGTAAAGTAGAATTGCAAGCCCAAGCCAAAAATAGAACTTTTCCAGGAAACCGCTTTAATTGATAAGTCTAAGCGTGCTAAACATTGGTATGTGGCTGAATTCATATTCTTAACTTTAAATAAGCTGACTTTCAAATGAAATTCATTAGACTCATTGAAACTGTCTCCACATCAAAATAAAAGAACTTGGTAATATAAATTTTAATTTGGTTTTTCTCAATGACTATTAACAATTCTCTTTTAAATAAATCCATTTGTCTCTCTAAATATTAAAAATATGAATCAATTATTAAAAAAGATTTTTATATATATGTATAAGTTATTAAATGATGAATTCCTGCTAAACAAATCACCATGAGATTAAACTGCTATTCTTCTAACCAGTGAAGTGTGATGATTATTTAATTTGCTGATATACTCGATCAGAGAAACAGCAAACGTCCCACCTGTAATGTCCAAATGGATTCAGAAGAAAGCTGCAAGACCACATCATTACGAATGCATTGCTGAAGGTTTCAAGCAGTCATGGAAAGAGTCATTATGGTATGATAGAATAAAGTGATAGACTATCCATAAAATATTATCGCCACTCGCCAACTTTAATCAAGATTATTGGAGATATGAGCTTTTTTTTCTTTTTATTTCATGTTAGACTTTTTTTATTTGGAAGGCTCTATTATTATTATTTTTTTTCCACTTGGAAATTTTCACATATCTAGTTCAGGAATAGTTCATGATACTTAAAAGGGGGAGGTTGCTAAGTTGTATAAGGTTATTTTTTTTACGTAAATAAAATCTAGGTCAGCTTCCTTCATAGTGACTTGACATCAAATCATTACTGTCACGTAATATGGAAGGTAAGAGTTTATATACTATTCCATATTAATTGCAGACATGCTTGTTTACTACTATTGATTAACAATAGTTGTTTTATTCTGTCTGAATGACTAACCTCCTATGAATGATTCTTTATTGTCAATTACTTAGGTAGGGTCCAAGAAGATGAAATATCAATCATCTACAACTGAAACCGGATACAAGTCTATTACATTATATGTATATTCTCCTGTAATTTAATAAATTAGTTAGCTAACTTTATCTCATTTAATTTTGCTTTGTAAATATTGAATGTTGAGTTATGCAACTTTATTATGGGAAGAATTGGAACATTAAATACATTTAAATTAGATATGGTAGAATTGCATGCTTAATACGCAGAATTGTATTTTTTATTATTATTATCAAAAGATTTTGAATTTCACTTGTAATTAAAGCTGTGTTTTGAGTTTTAAAAAAGTTTAATTGGTTGCTAGCTTATCAAAAACCATTCATACACCACCCATCGGCTTATTTGGTTACATACACACATATATACTCATACACATTTTCAATATGTATATGATGATTCAATAGTGGCATTAATTGAATAGAAGCCATTAGGAATCTATGTAGGGGTTAGATAATTGTCATCCTAAGTAAGCTTCATCCCTGAAAAGTCAAAAGTAAATTTCTCTCTGGGTTTGAATTCCAAGGCTAATGGGACCTGAAAGAGGGGTGAGATTTGGATGAAGCAGCCTAAATTGTATCTGAATATAATTGTAAATTAGAGCTAGCCCATTGAGACAGACACAATCATTGGTTAGGTACTTCACAGTCATTCTCTAGCCTACCCAAAGACCCTAGGCCTGACTGTAATGAGGTTTTCCCTCTCTTCTGGTAAAGTCTGGTCCGTTACATTATATATCATGTTATTTTCCATCCATATCGTATTCTTTTTATTTATAGCATTATTAATATTCTTATTTTCTTCTATATTATAAATATTTTCTAAATATTTCAGTGCCAATTTATTTATCAACACTTGTATTTCTAATACATCTCTATTACTATACTCCCCATACGGTACATATTTTATTCCTTTCTTAGTTATTTCAATCTCTTTTTCTTCTAATTCAATATTATTTTATTTATATTATTTTCATTTTTTTACACATCTTTTCCTTATCTTCCTTTTCTCATTAAGTTCTCCATTTTTCTTTTATGCCTCATTTTTGTATTTTCATTTATACTGTCCTTCTGCTTACAGAATTCTCTAAATAATTCTGTGAGTTCTTGTATTTTGATGTCCTAATCAGTTGTATCCATTGCTTTTGTCAGCAGCGAGAATGTTCATAGATTTCATTGCTTTTCTCTCATCATAGGAAATATTTGACTTTAATTTTTGTTACCTCCCAATGACTTCCATTATATGAAGTCATGGCAAAGTTTAATCCTTTTTTAAGAAAAGAAATTTCAGTATCTGTTAAATGTTTAGAAAATAAGATTTTTAATAGATGATGACTTTTGATATGCCCAAGTAAGTTTGCAAGTTTTTTCTTTTGGCATTCTTTTACTTTTTCCATGTAATTTAGAATATGATTTTCTTACTGCTTGAGAAACTCTTATTTCTTCATCAGTAAGTTTATTTTTAGAAAACATTTTACATTACTAATAGAATGCAAGGGTTTGATATTTAGAAAACTTTTGAGCATTTATTTTTTCTCTTAATAGAGCCTCAATTGCTTTCTGAGTAATTTTCTCAGTTCTCTGCAAATGAATTAGAGGTTTTAATTGCAAACCTTTAGGGACTATCTCTACAAATTTACATAAAAAAGTTAATTGATTTTCTATTTTGACCGGTTTTAAATATAATTTTTCATATTACCTAAAGTTTGATATAGTATTGGGTCCCATATCAAGTACTTGTGTTTATATGTTGGATTGTTTCCACCATCTAATATTAAATATTGAATGTCTTTTAGAAAAATATAACCTTATTTGAATTTTCCAATTACATTCAACTGTCAGTAATAGCACACAATTAGTATATACACAATGTTTTAAGTGATATTATTCTCCTCTCTTTTTAGGTGTTGCTGGTTTGACCATTGACAGTACTAGCATGGAAATCAAACATAGTCCATTAGATTCTTGAATATTGAATTTTAAAATATCGCTTTAATCAACTGAACCATCCTGCCAAAGTCAAAGGTATTCAATATTCAATAGTAGAAATGGAAATAGTCCAATATATAAAAGTAACTAAAATGCAATTAACCCAAACTTTCATTCAAACACTATTCAGAAAGGACCCAATACTATATCAAACTTAAAACATTATGAATAATTATCTAAAACTGGGTAAAGAAGAAAATCAATTAACTTTCTTATGTAAATCTGAAGGGATAGTTTCTAACTATTTGCAACTAAATGTTTAAAGATTTTACAAGCATCAAACCCTGCATTCCATTAGTAATGTAGAATATTTTCTAAAAAATAAACTTACTGATGAAAACATCACAAGAGTTTCTCAAGCAGTAAAAAAATAATATTCTAAATTACATAGAAAAATAAAAGAAAACAAAAGAAAAAAACTTGCAAATCTATATGGGCATATCAAAAGTCATAATGCACCAAACAATATACCAGCTTCATCTGTTAAAAATCTTAGTGCTAATCATTTAACAGATGCTGAAATTTCTCTTTTTGATAAATGACTAAACTTACTATCAAGCAATATACCAGCTTCATCTGTTAAAAATCTTAATGCTAATCATTTAACAGATGCTGAAATTTCTCTTTTTGATAAATGACTAAACTTACTATCTAATATCCTTTTATTAGATATAAATGGCAGCCATTGAGGAAGTCACTAAAAAAATCGCATTCAGAAGAAGCAGTAGAATTATGATGGAGAATAAAAAGAACAATTGAGAGGCAATAAAAATTGAATTCAAAGTATTTCCTATAATGAAAGTGATTAAATCTCTTAAAGTAGATAAATCTATAAACATTCTCTTTACTGACAAAGGCAATGTGACAGTTGTAATGGATACAATCGATTATGATAACAAAATACAAAAACTTCTTACAGCAGGCTAATACAAAAAAGTAGCAAAAAATCCAATATTGAGTTTTTCTGTAGTTACAAGCATTACTCAGAAAGCATCGCTGGTACTTCAGTGATTCAGAAAAAAAGTAAATTAACACTGTCTTACAGCAAAATTTGTCAACTTTATTGTCTTCCTGAAGTCCATAAAGATCATAACCTATTGTTAGTTCTAGAAATTCACTTTACCAAAACTTATCAAGATTGCTTCTCAAAATTCTTAGTCCTTTGGCATACAAGACCCAGGTCTTTATCAGGAATTCTAAATACTTTGTAGAATTAATCAAGAACATGAAAATTGAAAAAACTAATATATTGTAAGCTTTGGTATGTGGGAAAATTTATTCATAAATCTACCATGTGAAGAAACCTTGTCTATTATAAACAAAACATTAAATGGTGATAATAGTTAACAAAGCAGAACAACTCTCCCTACTGCTAATATAATGGAACTATTAACATTATGCATAACATTTTCAGTACAACATCCCATCAAAATCAAGGGATGGCTACTTGAAACCACAGCTATAAAGACTTTCTCATCCCTCTAAAGTTCGGCTTTGCTATGTTGATACACTCGACTGTGTGGCCACATGGTGAAGCACTACTATGAACTTTCTGGAAACACATCAATAAACTTATCCCTGTCATTTAAATTCATAATAGAATCAGAAAGAATAAAAATTGGCATTCTTAGATGTTTTTGTGTCATCTCCCTCATGACAAAATCAAAATACCGTTTACAGAACACCATACACATAAGGAAAATAATTAGCTTATTCGTCTATCAATACCAGAATCACAAAAAATGAAGTTATACTATCACTATGAAATAGGGCAAAAGAAGCTTGTTCAGAAACCAGAGATTTGGAAAAAGAAAATATCCATATAAGTCCCACTAAGAAAACATTAAATGGACAACAAAAAGAACTATCAAAGAAAAAAAGTTATTGGTACTCTAGTGTATCCATATATACCAGGAATAACAGACAAAAAATATTCAATCAATGTATCACAATAACTTTCCAGAGCCTTTCTATACTATGAGGAATTCTAATATCTACATATTCAAATTTAAAAATGAAAATGTTAACAATGTTGTATTATTTTCTGTATTTGAAATGAAATTCACGAACGTTTTTACAAAATTTTTGTGTTTATGAAGATATTTTTCAAAAACCAAGTATTAGTTACACATCAAAAGAAAACACAATTTGATTTCATCCTTCATTTCTTTTTCTATTTTAATTGTAAATGCTTTTTAATTAATTAGTCATGAAACTCAATGAAAGTATATTTTTAAAAAGTATACCACAATCTATTGCACATTACTGAAAACTTTCTGAAATCATATCAACAATTTGAAATTCAGCCTACCTGCATTTGTAGATTGCATAATCCTGGAAGATTGCATTGTTATATTGCAGTCTTGATAACTAACTGTACAATACTAGAAGAAAACTGTTTGATAAAAGTATGTTAAAAATCAGTTTCAAACAAACATTTTTTTTTTGAGTAAAACGTTTAAAAATAAAATTGTGAAGGAATTCATGAATAGTCAGATGTTTATAATGAACCAATTGAGGCATAACAGTAACAACTTCTGTAAGGGATAAACATTTGATACTGTGGCCATATGAAATCCATCATCCAACTTATTGCATCAAGTAATATTAAGAAAAGCTAAAATATATTATTCATTCACTTGTGGTATATATCTGATGTTTTATGGATGCATCTCTTGATAGAAAACTGCAAATGTATCAATGCGTGAGCTGTTAGAACATCACTTGAATCTCTTAGTTAATAACTGAATTTTCAGATTTGAAATAATATTTTCAAACCAACTATTTTTCCAATACTCTTTTCTAACAACCAGGTAGTTTCAAATCATACTCAGAAGTTTGGAGAATTGTGTCAGTGTTTATATTCAAAAGCTGACATACAGTTTTAAAAAACTACAAAAATAATCCAATAAAATTAATAGAAATAAGTATGCAAAAGTTGACAATGCTATACCCAAGTCTATTACAAAGACTTGATGAAATACAAACAAAATCTTGTTCTGCTGTCTGTGTTGTTTATCTATGGAAACAGCTTTAAAAAAATATATGGAATGTAATATGAGATGAAATTTTAAAAAAGAAATAACATAATTTTAACATTTTTTTGCTTAAATTGATCAAAAGCATATTAATAACACTGAAAGTAAATGAAAAGGAGAGGCAAGTGTGCATCAAGTTTTCTATGTTTATTAAATTTCAGAATACAGTTTTTACTGTTCCTTGAACTATTTGTCCATGATTCATTGGTGTCATGACAGCTTATGAATGATGGAAGTCCAAAATAATGCAAATTGAAGCAGAATGGGAATTGATAAAGCCCTCACATTAGTGATTTTCTTCAAAGTGTATAATACCATCTGAAAAATGTTTTTATATTAACATTAATTCAGATTTATAATACTGGTATATTGTGATAATGCTTAATGGTACTGGTTGATTAGACAGACACGCCACTTGATGGCATTGTTTATGTGCTAAAATACATAAAAATGCTGTTTACGTGGCCTGAAGTTTACAGCTTATAGAAAAGTGATGTTCATATTAGCCATTGCTAGCCTATATTGCATTGCACACAAATATTATGGCCTGCTGATGTGCTTTGCTACACTATGCTAATGCGCACATTTCATAGATCGCTACCATATCATATGAGGGTGTATGGAATTCAACTGACATAACTATTGTAATCTACGTTCGAACTAATGATCTTACACCCTACCTGATGTAGTATTACATAGTAATAATTGTAAGCATACTTCCCTATACAGCTTGGAATATGAAAAAAATTGCAAAAGTGTAGTGACAAGCACAATTTCACAGAATTCACGTGAAAAAGCACATTTTGGCAAGCAGCTAAGAGACAAATTAAATGAATTGGTTTGATCACAATACTGCATCTTTTGGATAATCCAAAGGATTGTGAAAAACATCGGTCTCCGGCCCTGCACATTGCTGACATTTATAATGTAATTATTCGATTTTAGAAAAATTTAATTCTTAGGTTTTATAATGTTGGTTCGTAAATTGTTTACAAATACTTTGCAGAATGTCAGCCCATAATGTTTATACAGTCTTTTTTTGCAGATAAAGAGCAATTATGAGACAACTAAAATTGCATGTTGTTTTGGAAAATCAGTGTTTATTTGATCAGAGTAGTGCATCTTTTGGACAATCCGAAGGATCATCAAAAACATCGGTCCCCAGTCCCGCACATTCCAGTGCTATGCACTGACATTTATAATATAATTTAAAACTATAAGTATTCCATTTTAGAAAATAATGTTGGTTCATAAATTGTTTATAAGTACACCTGGATCTCTTTTTACGCGGACTTATTTAACACGATTTTGAAGTTACGCGATTCATGTTTCACCGGAAGTCGAACTCCGATAATGCGCTATTACTTTAAATAATAAATTTCGCGCACTTACGTTATATTGAAAGTAATAGCACATTATTGGAATTCGACTTTCATCTTAGTAATTTCAATATTTTCAGTGCTTTATAATAGTAAGATTTTATGCAATAACGAAATTAAAATCATGATTTCCACATTTTATGTATACACACATTAAATTTTACAGGAACATTGTGCGTGTTAATTTTGCATTTTAAATCACATTCTGTTTTTGCTTTTTAAAAAAGAACGTAATCATTAATCATTTAGTGTCCACAAGTTTATTTTTAAAAGGTGAGTAATAGCAGTGGGCACAATTAAATTTGACAATTAAAAATTAAAATCTGATTTTTAATTGTAATTAACAATTTAAAAATTACTTACGGCGACTTGAAATTAATGTGATGTGAAATTTGATTTTTAAACGGAATTGAAAATTAAAAAATTAAAGACAAAAATATGAATTTAATTTTTAGTTGTTAGTTTCATAAACAATTAATAAAACCATCATCTCAAAGATTAATTACTAATTACGTTGTCACCAGAAAACCATTGACACAAAATGAGTGTGAAGTTGGCGTTAGTTGTATTTCCTCTTGTGAAGCATTTTATTTTTTACCAGTTTGCAAATGAACGTGTTTTTCGGCAAATAGCGATAATAATTAAAACGTGTATAAAAAAATGTAAATTACTGTACTGTAAATTATGCATAAAAATATATTATTTTGAATAAAATTAAATATTATAAAAATATTATAGTTAAAAAAAGTTTGTCTTGTATCAATTTTTTTCAAATTTGAAATTTTTTATTAGTCATATTTTATTTCCTTATTTTTTTCGCGTGAATTTTGAAGTAATTTTACGTTGGTGCTTTGCTTTTACGCGAATTTTGAAAAATCACAGACCGCATCCCCCCTTTTTCAATTACGTCTATTTTTCCGCGATTTCGTTTGCGCGTGTTTTCTGAGGAACCTATCTAACGCGTAAAACGAGACCCAGGTGTAGTTTGAAAAATGTCAACACGCGATGAAATGCATAATGTAATTTTAAAATGTAATTATTCCATTTTAGAAAATAATAGTTTCGCAATGAAAAGTTGGCCGCTTAAACAGCATTTTTATGTGTTGTATCACCTAAACAATGCCCTCAAGCAGTATGCATGTCTAATCAAACACTACGATGTAGGGTGATAATGCTTAATATATCCTGCATGATTTAGGGCAATAGGTAAAGTGTCAGATTCTGGAATGTAAGGTCCTTAGATTGATTCTATTTTTGGATTTCCAATGCTCAAACTTTTATGAATTTCCAAACAATAGATTATTTTTAATAGATTATTGTAAAACTTGTGTTACAAGTTTTATTATGTTAATATTCTTAATCTTCTGTGTATTAATTTTATTCTCAAATATATTTAAAAACTCCTTTCATTTATACTTTAATGAGTTCTTCCTTTCATTTTATTTTTTTCCCCCTTGTACTTACCTCTATACAAGTCTTCATCAGAACTACAAAAATATTAAAATTCTCATGATTATATAGAAAAACAATGTAATTATATCTGAAAATATACATAATTCTTATTTTAATTGTAAGTATACAAAAATATTATAAGAATCTATAATTATATTTGTTATTAAATTTATGTTGTTTATTAACTATAACATTATTTTGTTCTATTTTTATTCTTTATTTATATAACCAATTTTATATTTACTATTTTTTATTTTCTCTAATATAATTAATTTAACCTATTTTAAATTTAATATACATTTATATACCTAAACTATATATTTCTTAATTTTTATATATTTTTTAGATTATCTACTTTCTAATAATTTCTCTGCCAAACTTAAAAACTTGTAAATTATTTTTACTTTATAATTCCACAACTATCTGCAATGATATTTTGCTATAGTTTGTTTAGAACTGCGAATGGCACTGTTGATGTTCTTTCCTGCCCACATTTTTATGGTGTATCTGTAGAGATATTTTACTAAGATTTTTGTTTTTAAAATGGCAAAATTATGAACTAATGAATATTGATTCATTAATTAAAAAAATCCCAAAAGATTATTATGGTCCAGTAGGCAGTAACATCAAAATAATTTAATCCAATCTTCATTTTCTAGCTTCAAGATCATTTGCAAGATTTCTTAGAAATTTTTATAATAGTGAAAAAAAAAAAAAGATTTTTTTACATAGTATATTAAAGATTCTGATTATTTTAACACAATAATTGTATAATAACAACTAAAAAAACAAAAATATACATGATTAAACTAATATATGTGATATGTTTTATTTTTAAAAAGAGAACAAATTATAGCTTAACGCTAATAAAGAAAATCACAACTGCTATGATGATTATATTTTATGAAAGTGATTGCTAATGCTTTACTAACACTGCGGTATCAGAGCTTCACATTTATTCATTCCCATTTAAAAAAATTTCAATCAACAAAGATTTAAGTTAATTTTCTGGAGTTGTTCACTTGGCTGCTTTCCTTCACACTGTTATATAAGAAAAAAACTATTGTTCTCATTAAGTAATCATATTATTTTTTCAATATCTGCAAAGTTCAATTATAATTTTTTAGAATGTTTCTTGTTTATGAACTTATATTTTCAACAGATCAAGATCAATATATTAAGTGATTACTAAAAGTGTCACCAGAGAACAATGGAAATATAACCCTGGGAAAGGGTGAAAATAAAATATATATTTTTAGATATAATTATATCATTTTTCTATGTAATCATATGCCTATTTAAATATTTTTGTAGCTCTGACAAAGACTGATGGACAGTCAAAACTGTAAGGAAAGAAAATTAAATGTAGAAATAATATTGCATTAAATAAAGTGTAAATGAAACAAGTTCTTAAATATCTACATATTTTCAGATTAATTAGGAATAATACTCAATAAAATATAGTTGATTAGACCAAGTTTCTAATACATTTCAGTCTTAATGTAATAAGACCCACTTTCATCATTCAAAACATTAATACAAAAAAATAAACTAATTTAATATCCTCTTTCAAAAAGCTAATTTAATCAAAGTAACACCAACACACCCCCATCTTGATATAAATGGTTTGTCTATGTGGCATTTTCATGATATTTATTTGCATGTGAAATAACATTTCTGCTGTAAATATTCAGCTTGTGAAACTATACTATTGGTTTTGATAAATATTGAAGTGTTGAGATCTGTATTGATTCTTTGCTATGATTTTTTTTTCCATTCTGATTTTGTTTTATTTTGACAATACTTTTTTCAATGTCCATTTGTCTCTCTCAACATTAATTTTATTGCAATTCTAGCAGTTTTATTTTATACTCTGTTGTGTTATCATTTGTTAGATGTCATTGTTGGAAAATTAAACATTTCACCAGTTTTTAAATATCATTCCAACTAACTAGACACCAAAATCTTGATCTCTCCTACCCCCTTATTATATGGGAGTGGGGGTGATATTTTTTTCTGTCAGACTTACAAAACTGTTTCTGAGTTGGCTACATTAATTTTTCTATATTGTGCCAATTTTATTTATATTTAGAATAATATAATTTTTTACATCTGTATATTATTATGGAAATTTATTATTTGCAATGGTTGAGTATATTTAACTATTACATTTGGAAACAATAATCTAATTGTTAAAAAAAACAAAAAAAACAGATTAGAACAGTACGTATTATACCATTTATACCTTTCTTAAATACTTTATCAATACTCTTTATTTATATCAAAACTGTCCTGCAATCATCATCAGAGCTACATTATTCAAATATATAATTATATAATTAATACAGTTATACATATATTCATATACATAATTAAATACACAATATAAACAAAAATAAATATACATTTTAACATGACCACTATAAATAATGATTTCCCATTTTATTACTTTACTCTTAAATAATTCTATCAATATTTATTTTATATCACTTTATTTTATTTTTTAAAATTATTATATATTATAATTATAAACTTTAACATTTATTCTACTATTTAATACATATTGTCATTTCACTTATATTATAAATCAACTTCTAATCTTTTCTTATTTTTATTAAGATATTTTATAATTATCAATTAACTTTTCCCACATTACAAATTACTTTTTTACATTACAAAAATTACAAAAAGTAATTTCTAATGTGGGAACAGTTACTTGATAAATATAAAATATGTAATAAAAATAAGAAAAGATTAGAAGTTGATTTATAAGTGAAATGACAATAATATGTATTAAATAGTAGAATAAATGTTAAAGTTTATAATTATAATAAATAATAATTTTTTAAAAAAATAGAATAAAGTGATGTAAAATAAATATTGATAGAATTATTTAAGAGAAAAGTAATAAAATGGGAAATCATTATTTATAATGGTCAGGTTAAAATGTATATTTATTTTTGTTTATATTGTGTTTTTAATTATATATATAAATATGTGTATAAGCGTATTAATTATATAATTATATATTTGAATATTGTAGCTCTGATGATGCTAGTTTTGATATAAATAAAGAGTATTGATAAAGTGTTTAAGAAAGGTGTAAATGGTATATGTTAAAGTAGAAATCAATACATAGGAAAAGGAAGAAGAAAACAGCACATATTAAAATATTCTATTTGTCTGAAATACAAAATTTATTATTAGCTTATTAACTTGAAATCATCTAAAAACGTATTAATGTGGAAATTAAAATTTGGACAGAAAATACTTCTAGTGATTAATATTTGCCATTTTTATTTAAAGGAAAAAGATTAGAATAATTCCTTAATATAATTATTATTATATTTCAAATGGGTTAGTATAAAATAAGAATTATTAATGTATTGTATTACTTTATAATTAAGTCTTGTTTGATTCCTTCATTATTTTCATATATATTTATTTTATGTATTCAAATACTTGCATTTATTCTTTTGATCAGAATAATAGTAATAATCTTTCCATTAGTTTAAAATTGATTTGATAAATTAAAAATATAGTTTCTTAAATAATAAATGTCAACCCTTTGTTTTTATCAGTGATGCTTGGGATTCAAAGCTGGAAGTAAATTTAAAGCTAGAGATTTTGCTCATTATTTTAATTCATTGTGTATGAATGATTTCATAGTTTTTTACAATAAAATTCCAGATATGATATCCATTTATCCATTGTATACTATTTGCACTTAAAATTATTTATTTTGTTATTTAAAAGTAGTAATGTTTTCTTTCTTGCTCTAGATAATCTCTGATCTTATGTTGATTGTCTAGAATTTTGTGCTTTCCCTGAATTTGAAGTCTTAGGATTATGATAAAGGTATAGATGAAGGTGCGTGACCTATCTTATCAGTAATTATTAACTGTGGGTCCTTTTATATAAAGTTGGTGCTAATATTTATGAAGTATGTATCTAACATTTTAGATATTTTATTTATGTAAAATTTAATTGCCTGATGCAGAGTCAGATTATTTAGTTGTATGCCATATCAAAGTTTTCTGCTACATGAAGCTTGGCATCCTAATGTTGGGTTAAACAAGCATTCAGAAGTTCAAGCTTACTGCAACATAAAATAGGCACCTGAAGTTTGGTCATAAGTTTAGACAGTGATACTTCACTTTATAAGTTTCTGTTACAATGTATATATATATAAGAAGATTATAAAAATAACTATCTTTTGACTTTAAAAGGAATTTTATGATGATAAAGCTAAAAAGCTATATCCTATATATTATTTTTGTATGCGATAATGTATTTGGGGGATACGTATCCATTCATGAATTCTTTGGAGGTCTGTGGATATTCTGTTTTATAAAATTTGATTTTCTTTGCAAAGTCAGATTATGATAACAATTGTTTATTATATAAAAAATTTTCTTACATGAAATTTAGTATCCTAATTGTCTAGCTATACTTGTAGGCATTCAGAAATTCAAGTTTTACTTCAGAAATAAAATTGGCAACCCAACAAATATTAAAATTAATTTGTTATTGATTTGGCCATTTCATAGATTAATGTTTTTTATTTACATTTAAAAGTCAGTTTTCCTATCAATTCAATTTAAACAGATTTATAATTTATTTAATATCCTTACGATCTGTTGTATTTTGTAAAAATTACATACAAGTTTGTGCACTCCAGAAAAACTAGAATTTATTCAAGAGATTGTTTTTAGATTGCGTACTGATAACTGAGAAATTTAATTAAAGCATTAACATAATGGCGATTGGCAAAATTTCAAGAAATATTTGCTGATTGCAAATATTTCTAGATAAGAGACCTTACCTTATTGGAGAATGTAATTAATTGTTGCAGTTATCAGAAAGCTATAAAAAGAGTACTAACAAGTACGTAAGGCCATTCATTATTCAAGGGTATCTCCAGTTGACTTTCCTGTTCAATTCTGATAGGAGAGATCTAGCATCAGTGCTTCAGTTAATGTCCAGTGCTCAGTGGAAATGTAGTTCATGGGCATAGCTGAATAGGTCCACATAGATTGGGAGACCATAGCCTGAGGAAACTCTGGGTAGCAGCTAAATAAAGAGTTGAGTTTCCAGCGGTTTTCAAGTGAAGTTACTGGTGGACTGTTGCAGAGACGGAAGCTGTAAGGAGCTTATAGTGGGGTGCAGTGCTACACTATGAGGTGTTCGTTTGCAGCTAAACTGGACCGGGGCCAAGGTATGTTTAAACCTAGCCCATTGTGGACCGCTTTGTAGCAGCCAACCTGAATGTACATTGAGGGCATTGAACATTAGTGAACTGTAGAGATAGTGTTGTTACAAACTATTTGCTATTCTGATTACTTAAAATATTGTGTCTTTTATTGTATATATTCATTTGCTGGCCACCCAGTTATACTTGCTGACACAGCACAATCATTTATAGATTTGTTTAAATTTTAATTTAACAGTGCTTAAGCAATAAAAATAAATTTGTTTTTTTTTTTTGGTTGAAAAGAAACTTTTTAATTGTTTTTTTTTTTACTATTTTATATATCTATATGAATATATTAAAAATAAATTTAATCAATTCTTAAAACATTATCATAGTGAATAAAACTTGTTTTCATTAATGTCTATTATATATACCTTT
Organism: Epiperipatus broadwayi; assembly: GCA_028023455.1. Lineage (NCBI taxonomy): Eukaryota > Metazoa > Onychophora > Udeonychophora > Euonychophora > Peripatidae > Epiperipatus > Epiperipatus broadwayi. Next base: position 6,547,716 of record JAQFVV010012401.1, read on the forward strand.
GCCAATAAAGATTATATAAATTTTATCTAGATACCTATTTGTCACAATGTCAATGAGTAACTTGTAGTTTATATCTTAGTTTTGTATGATCTTTTAAAGAATTATGGTTATATTAAATATTTGATGTCTATTTTATTCATAACTTGATACTTAATCTGTTGAACTTATCTAGGTTTATGATTTTATAAAGATTACAAGTTTAATTATTACAATCTTTAACAAAAAAAAAAAAAAACTTGTTCATATTTAATCATGAAATTTAGCACTGAAACTGTTGTGAATATTTGGAAACAAATTTATTTAGCTAAAAGTGATTTGTAAAAAAAATGACTATATGTTTTCTATTTAATGCTAAATTATTCAGATTGAAACTTGCATTTTATATATATGCAAATTATTAATTTTTTAATAATTTTGTTTTTTAATGCAAATAATATATATATTCTTCTTAACTGTTATGGCTTAGTTATTAAAATGTCAAACTTAATAGTTTAATTTTTAGACAGTTCCCAACTGAAAAAGATAAAAAATATTGTAACTTGTCACTGATATTTGAATATTATTTGATTTTTCAAATAACCATACCAATAAATAAAGCTAAAAAAAAAAGAAAAAGTGTCTAAAAATGCAAGGCTGGTAAAAAGTAGATGACTCAGAAATTTCATTTCCATTTATTACTTTTGAATTAACAGAAGAAAATATGATAAATTTGTTTCTTTCATGTGTGTCCCAGATTTAAATGTGTATTTGTGCAGCATAGAAAAGGGAATTTTGAAAATTATTATTATAAAAAAGAAATATTTTTTTTTGAATGAAATAATAAAGACAGAACAATTTGCGTGCTATAAATTTGTGAATTATTTTACATTATTTATTTTTTTTTCCAAAATAAATATAAAATCGGAAAACTATGTAACCTAATCTTGATACATTCTTGGAAAAAAAAAACTTGGAATTTGCAAAAAAATAATTATTTTATATATACACAATATATATATAAAAATAAAGCATAATACACACAAATATGATTTATGGAAATGTTAAGACACAATTCCATGACAATTCAAAAATAAAAATTGAATTGTATCAGTCCATGACTGAACTTTAGATGACTGAAATTTACAGCAATTTATCTACAATTTTAAGCAAACTGTAATTTTATGCCATTTTTTTCTTTTTTTTTGCCGAGATAGAATCTCTTGTTTATTTATATGGCCTCAATTCTATTATAGAAATACAATTAAAAATAAAATTAAACATTATATACAAAAATTGATTTTAAAAAAATTACTGAATTTGGTGAATTAAACTTTACAAAAAATAAAAAAATAATACAAAGTAACAATTTGGTCGGGATCTAAAGTCACATGACAATTTTTTTTTTTTGATATGAAGATATATTTTTGTTGCTGTTTCCATGGTGATTTTCTTGGAATGCTATCTTCCATCAGCTACATATAGGAGGCCATTTCAACACTATTATATCATGTTTTATTTTGCAAATGTAAACATGGAAAAAAAAAGAGGAAACAATCTAGACCAAGTAATCACCTGATTTACAACAGTTATTAGGCAATATTTACAAGGGAAGATAGAAGGTTAATATTTAAATGCAATTTTAAATGCAATTATGGGTTTATACATACCCATGGGAGTGTGTATGTAGATATACATTCATGTAACTTACATGCAAACATATTTACATGCACAATATATATGTATGGATTGGCAGGATGTTTGAAAAATATTCAAATGAACACATTTAAGTCATACATATATGTCTGTGTATAGTATTTTAACTTATATTTGGTAATACAAATTAAATGCTTTTTTTTTAAACAACCTTGGTCAAGTTGCTAAATTTGAACTATAAATTTCACATTTTGTTTGACCTCTTTTTTTTTTATTGTGCATGCCAGCACAATCCCCATGAAAAAATAATCTGTAATTCAATAAGAAAGAATTGCTAATTACAGTATTGAATAATTAGAAAATTAATTTTTTGTTTGCATGAAATGATAAATAATTTTAAAAATAAAATTATATTAAAACTAGACCCATTTTTGATATGGTCCTGTAACTTTTGTTGGTGCAAAACATGAAACATAAACCAGCGTATCTGTTGTAATTGTAGTAGATGATTTGGTGGGTATCCGAATTTGATCAGAATGAACATCTGATCCATCAGTCCTTTTTCTAATTTTTCTGGGAGAATCTATAAGCAATTCTTCATTTTCCAGTCTTCTCAATTCCATTTTTTTCCCCCATTCAACTAAACCATGATTTCGATAATTCATGTGTTTATGTTGATAAAAAACTAAACTTATTCTGGTCGGAGCTTGCCGATTTGGTTTCTTTATGGCAGTAGTAGCATGCAGTTCACGTTTAGCACATTCAAATAATACAGATCCATGTGTTAAAGCAATAGCAACTCCTCCAATTGTTTCATCTAAAAAATTCTGCTCATTATCAGAATGTAACTCATAACCTGGAATTAGATTTGGCTGAGGTGCAATAATTTGTGAATCTGTATCAGTAATTTTTGTTTCATTTTCTTTATGGGTTGGTTTAATAATGTCAGGTTTAATGTCAGGCATAAAACATTCTTTATTTTTGTAATGAGAGTTAACATAACCGTTGGATGAAAATTTGATGTGACTAGAATATTCAAAATTGTGAGCTGAAGTAGGCAAAGAAGAAAAGCATGATTTGGGGATTGTAGATGATTCCTGAAAAGAATTTATGGTATACGGAGTTAGCAGATGATTAGAAGCACCAGAAGGTGCAGCACCAAGAATGGGAGATTCTCTGGAAATACCTGAAAAAGGAGATGGAACAATATGACTACTATTTGATTTTGAATTGAATCCATCTTTGAAAGTAAATGTATTGGAAGTAAAAGGCTTATATGATTTATTAGATAATTTTAAGGGATTTAAAGAAGTAAGATTATGATTAGTAGATATTTTATTATCTAAATTTGATTGTATTGTGGTAGTTAAATGAGAAAAGTTATTATAAAATGGAGTTTGGGAATTTGAGAAATGAGATTTCATTTGAGAAGAATCCCAACAAAGGGAATAGTTAGGCAGTGAATTAAAAGTTTTAGAGTAAGGAGAAGTAAAAGAATTTTGTGATGAATCATTTTGGCTTTGTATAAAATGAGGCATTAGAAAAGTATTACGAAATGATGGCAAGGCTAATTGTTTACTTTCTTGAGAATTGGAAGTTTGGGAATATTGTGAAGATATTTTGTTATTTAATGAAGAAAGAAAATTGTTAATTAAAGAAGGCTGAGATAGGACAGCAGAGTGAGTAGTTGATTTTTTCCAAAATGGTGGTGTTTTAATGTCATTTCTACTTTGAGCAAAAGGCTGCCACAACTCTCCTCTGCTTATTGCCGATTGGCAGGAAAATTTTGGCTTTTGATAACAATTAGTGCTTTGTGACATTAAATTAGCACTTTTAGTTTCATTCATCATATTTACTTTGCTATTATCTTTGTCTTGCTTATTCTGATTTTGCTGTGAATGTTGCAGTATATTTTGAGCAGAAAAATCATAATTTTTATTGCTATTATTATAATTATTAATAGTAGAATTGTTATTACTACTATTATTTTCAATAGTCTTTTGATTTATAAAGGTTGTTAAATCTGTACATGTGCTATCTTTCAATATTGGTATGTTAGCAAATTGATCATTTAATGCATTTTCTTTAGACATTTTGTGTTTTAGCGATTCACTCTCTGATAATTGCAGAGCATTTGTAAATGGTATATTTTCTAATTGAGATCCAGTCTGCCTTTGTAATGGTTGGTGAGATAAATGTTTTAATCGACGATTTATGGCCCATGCTAAATCTTTATTTTGAGATGTTGTGGATGAAGTGATTGAATGATTAATGACATTGATTGTATTTTGATTTTGAAATAACGATGGTACAGTTGTTATACCAGTGTTATAAGAACTTTGAAATGAATTCAATCCATTTTTATAATCACTAAAAGTATAGTGACTTCCATTTTTTGTATTTGTTTTTCCAATCTGAAGACTAAAATAAGGATTACAATTTGAAGTATTAGGGTTATTATTGTTATAACTATTGGAGGGATAATTATCAAACGTCCGAACTAATTCTCTTAACTTTTGATCCTTTTTACAATTTTCTTGATTAAATCCTTCTCGACATCTTTCTATATTTTTATTTAGCTGCCTAATATCTGGCTTGATATCTTCTTCAAATAAGTTGTCTGCATATTTAGACTCATTATTATTTTGAAATGGATTTAATTCCTCTAATCCATTTTGCAAAGGAGCACGAAACCATGACTGATTGCAAGTAGTTTTGTACGATGATTGTGATTCTATGCTTTCTGCAAATTTTTTTGATTGATTTTTTTCTTTATTTCGAGGTGAAGCATGATTTTTAGCAGGACTATCTTGTTTAGAATTTCTTTTCTTACATGGTGTCAGTGGAGTATTACGGAATCGTAATTCCATTGGATAGGATGTTAAAACTTCAATAAATCCATTATTTATTTTTTCTTGTTGATTTTTCTCGCTACCAAATTCATCAGTTTGATCAACAATGTACAATGGAAGAACATGGAGCTGCTCATCTTCTGGCTTCAGAATATTTCTGTGAGGAGTTAATGTTACTACCTAAAAAAAAAAAAGGATTTTATTTTTATTTTTGCCTGTCTAACTATACATATACATATAAGTACAAAATATCTTTATTGCCATTTTAAATTTGATTTAAAAGAATACCCGCTTTATTGATTTATAGACAATATTAATTAATTATGATACTATTGAAAAATAAATATATAATACATAATCAATAAAATTTTAATCTATTTATTGAATGTATAGGAATTGCAGATATCTGCTAAATTAGAATGAAATAAATTTGGAAAAAGGAATTAAAAATTTTGTATGCTGTTCAAATCATATTCACTTTATATCTCTGACTAATAATTAATAATCAGAAACAAAAAAAAAAGTGACTGATTATACTTTTGTAAGTTGTGCTTAAATCTTAATGAATTTGCATCTTAAGCCAATAATCATCACATGATCACCATTTGCATTTTATGATTGTTGATCCAATTCTAGATGTTTAGTTATAAATTGTAAATAATAGCAATAAGATAATTATTGTTATAATAATTAAAAAATAATAAATTATCAATCATAATATGAATCAAGTATTTTTTTTTTTAGAAAAGTCTTTGCACAATGTAATAAAAGATTACACATCCAAATATTAAATTGTAAATAGTATTTAGAATTTTAAAATATAATTTTATTGATATATAAATTCTCAATTGTAACTGAAAATGCACTTTTATTTCAAATTTTTTTTAGGTATAGTATTACAAAAAATAAAATAAAACTAGCATTAGCATAATTGAGAAGAGTCAATATTAGTTAACACATATTTCCAATTCAAAAGTTCATAACTTGAAGAATTTGATCATAGTGTTTTCAAGAAACTGTCACTTCATATTAATAAAAGTTTCAGTTCTTTAAATTCTCTAATATGGATTCATTTATTTAAAAAGGTAAAGGGAATACCTGTTATCATAATTTCACATGATAATGAAAATATAACCATATAATATCATCTTAAACAATTTCATGAAATATAAATTTCATAAAACAGAAACTTACAAAATAATATCCTTTCAGAATGTAAAAACTCAAGCTCACACATGAAAAAGTTAATGATTTAAAAATATAATAGCCCATTTTCTGTCAATGCAAAAGTGATAAAGATTATAATTTTATTGGCTAGAATTATATTACATATGTACATAAAGGGTATCATTGTGCATTTTCTATAATTATAGTTTATTATTAATATCTCTTAAAAAAAATGGAATTAGAAGTTGTCAAAAATGAATAATATATATTTTGTTTTAAAAATTCAGTACAGTACTTAAGATCATAAGTTAGATTTATCTAATAAAAAAAAAAATTAGCAATCAGCTGAAAGCAAAGGATACATTTACAAATGTAAAAATTAAAAAGAAGAAATTGGCCAGTAGAGGGCAAGTAATTTAGAAATTCGAGTAGATAGTGTTGAGATTGCAAGGTATAATAATAATTTATTCCTTATTATTATTTAATTGGAGTGAATGTATCTTACTATTAGGCTAAGTGTAATACTATATAATAGCTGATATTTGTAATATTGTGCTGGATTTATTAAAAATATCAGGAGTTTTATCATTTGAGAACAAAATGGCTGCATTTGTTGAAATCACATGTGCTTATAGTTTAATCTTAATTTATGTGAGCATAATGAAAGAATTACCATCCTTGCAGAAAATTGACAAAAATATGATCATTATTTTCAAAATGATAAATAGTCCAATTATAGTGCCTAGGTTTCAACATTCAACACTAAACTATTGAAAAATTGGATATTTGATGCCTGCTGCATATTTTAATAACATCCATCTACAAGAAAATTGTAATGGAAGCCTTAGTCAAATATCAGAAGTTTAATGCACTCTTGCCGAATGACTTATTTGTCCTTTAAGCAGTTTTTTACAGATCATTTAAGCATCTTGCAATAATGGATTTTTAACTGCTCTCTATATTATTTTCTGAAAGATCTTATATATATAATGCACTATATATGCATAACATGTGGGATTCGATTAGTAGAATTGCGGATCACCCTAATCCTAGATATTAGAAATTTTGCAATAAAGAAACAAAAAACCATTTTGATGATAGAGTAAATTTGCCCTTGTGAAAAGTAAAACTTTATAACAGGAATCTTGAAAAATATTTAGTTATAATGTAGACAGTTTTAAGAAATTAATAAAACCATTTAATATAGTAATTAGTTTTTGTCCATTGCTTTTAAAAGATATGCCAATTCCGATATACAGGAACAGTTATGAATACAAAGTAAAACTATATAAAAATATCAATGCTAATGGGTTTATCTGCACAAATAACTGATCACAAAGTAATGCTTGCATTAATGATTCAAGGCCTTAAGCCACAGTGTTATCATTGTGAACAATGCAGGAACACTATTAGTAATTGTCCCAAACTGTAGGAGACCAGAAAAGTGGCTAGAATTAAACAAAGCAATTGAAAATGAAGAGCTTGAGGTATTAGTAGTAGGGAAACACATCTAAGAGAAGAATCTATTTTGGAAGATTTGGTATGGCAGGGTATAAATAGAAAAGAAAAAAGGAGTGGTGGTATAGGTGTTATATCGAAAAAATATTTAAATATTGTTAAATGTCAAGAATATTTGTGGTTTGAAATAAGGTTGGGTAGACAAGACTGGATGGTGGCTATAGTGAATATTGCCACTGGATATAGTCAAACTATAATGGAGTGTAACCGTAATATATATGAATGCTTAGTTAAGGATATACAGAGGATTAAAAAAAAAAGGGGAAGAGAATAATGGTTATAGGGGATATGAATGGACATATTGAAGAAATTGATGATGTAGATAGATAATAAGCATGGTCAGTTTTTGAAGGAATTTTGTCAAAGAGTGAATTTGAGCATTGAGAATGCATTGGATGCAGAGGTGTGGACAGCAAAGGAGGCAATTCAAGGAGAAATGGGATAGTCAAGTTTTTATGAGAGATGCAAAAAGTAAAATGAAAATGTTTGGTAGGTTGCAGTTTATGGATTATAAAAGAATAGCCAAAATAGTATTTAATTGGGTTATGATAATGCGGTATGCAAAAGATTTGGATAAAGAATTTATATCAGTATACTTTTATAAAAGGTGGGATGATTGTGTTAGGTGGATTGTTGTGTTATAGTGGTAAGGAATGGGATAAAAGAATAGATGCATTAATAAGAATAGGGAGTTGGAGAGATGGAGAACTAGTATGGAGAGTAAAAAGAGTTTAAATATATATAGAAGTAAACAGAACATTGGTTGAGAGTTAATTTATGATAATAGTAAGGAAAATAGTTTATTGTTTAAGACTCGAACAGGATTTTTAGCAACAAGAGAATATACATGTAAAATATGGGTGATTTAGTCTGCAAATTGTATAAAGAAGGCACAGAAAATATTAGGCATCTGTTGATTGAATGTAAATGCATGAAAGCAGAAAGGGTACAAATAATGAAGTTATGGAAAAATAAATATGAACAAAGTGATTGTACAGAAAGTGGGTTATTGGTTTTTATGCTGGGTTTGGGAAAAGGAGGATTTAGATATAAAGGCCATAGAGTTGACAAAGATTATTTTGTGGAAATGGGCTGGAGCAGATTATGGGAAGGTTTAGGGTGGGGAATGGAAGGGGAAGGTAAGGTGGCTAACAGGTTTCTTTGGGCATAGTTGCTGAGAGATTCTTGATTCCGTTTAAGGAGAAGTCGCAATACATCACATTCAAAAATGCAATTTGCAAAGAATGGATTCTCCATTGGCCAAGCAGCACAAGACAGTAATTGAATCAATTAATTATGAAGAGATATAGTCTTCTAGTAAGTAGTTCAGTTAGATATTCAGGCAGCATTTGACAATGTTCCTATTCACCATCTTATATATTTAGTAAATACATTAATACAAAAATCACTCTATTAATCTTCTCAACAGAGAAATTCGTATTACATTAAATGGTAGACACTCTTCACCTTCTGCCCCTCATTGCTCAATACTTTAAACCTCCTCTCTAAGCGATCTTCTTTTTCACATGCTACATAAATCCAATGTTAAAAAAAAAATTGAACAAGCACTGCCTGGAATACACATCTGAATTAAAAGCTAATACTACTTGCACCTGCTTTAAATCGATCATGTGTCAGTTTTTCTCTCTTCACAAAAACAAATACCAATATTTCAAAAAATTTTGGCTGAATATTCAAATGAATATAAGTTTCATGTGCCTGGTCGATCTATACTAAGAAAAAAAAAAAGGTGATTCTTTAAAGAAGAGCCAAATCAATTTCTAGGTTTTCCTTTTCACCTGAGCCCTTCAGCAATGCAAACATAAATTCAGAAAAAACAAAGATAATATTGAAAAAATCATTAACTCATTTTCAAAATCTTATCTTTCACTCTACTCAAAGGTATCACTATTCAATTCTTTCATTATTACAAAGATCATATATTTTTCTCCCATTGTACTATTTATGTCTTTTCTAATAGCATATGTTTTATGTGTAGAAAACTTCTCTGGGGTGGTCAGTTGGCATTAATTTCTCTAAGGTGATAATATATTTAAAATATAAAAAACTAAGTAATTAATTTTCTCTTGTGTAAAATTATATGCCCATTTAGAGATTGTGGCAGAACTAATACCTATAGACAAATCACCCCTGTTTCCGGAAATCTTAAAAAACTAATGTCTCCGTTACATGCAATTCCATGTTTCTTCTTTTGTCCACTTATGAATAAATTCAAATATTGGGATGTTATGAAATTACTTATCAACAATTAAAAGATACTGGAGAGGAAACTTAAAATTAAATAACAAGCAACTTATTAGGAAATTTAGATTTTGGTCACTGGGAACCCTTCTTTGATTTCTTAATGAAATTAAACATGGATTCTGGATCTATGTTGAATTTCTTCAGATTCAAAAGACGTTCCAGAAATGTTGAAGATAAACGCTGGCTATACCATAGAGATATAGAAAACCAAACTCAATTGTTTTTTAAATGTGCTTGTTTTGGTAGTCATGCAGAGATTCCTATATTATTTTAACAATTTAAATACTCATAAAAAACATTGTTTAACTCGTATTCACAGGTTTTTTTTGCCGACATCAGGGTAAACACCTTTGCATTGTATGCTTTATGGTATACAAGTTGCTTTTATGTACAACCATAATCAGAGGACATATAAAGACATTTTTCAACCTTTAGAGAGATAAAAGGATTATTCTTCATGAAATATTTGCAACCACATGGTTCCTAATTTGGAAGAGTATAAGTATCTCCAAATTGACAGAAGAGCAATTTTGTGCTATTTATAAATAAATTGTAATCACTATATTGTAATCACTATATATATACTTTGAATGTATACCAAGAAAAAAACTTAATCTTTTGAATAATCACTAAAATAACTTTTAAAATTAAAATTAAAAGAAAATGTTACTGCTAATGAAGACCTAATGGAAAGTTATTATGATAAAGTAAATTTTAATTGCTTAGAGTGAAATATAAGACGTTTTAAATTCAATGAAATAAAACAAAAATTGCCTATTTAAATTTATAAGAAATAAAATATGCTTCCAGTTTTAAAGCATCAAAAAAAGCCAAGTAACTTTGCTTAGCTGTATATAAAGCAATGAAAAACAAAAGATGCCATTATTAGTTTACAAATTCAAATCTATTAGTGCAGACATGTCTTGCCTTTTGACATCTTGACTTCTGATGCTTCATTCTTTTATCTGATTTAAATTATAATCATGAATCAACATTTTGTTCAGGGCTTTCCATTCTTACCGATTTCATATAATTGTCTGCAATGTTTAACTACATCCTCTTTTTCATTTTTAGTTTTAAAAGTCTCATCAATTTTGAAATTGTTCAATTATGTTTTTTAATGATTGTACTGCAAACAATTAATAATTATTTTTTTGTGTGCATGTATGTGATAATAGTATACTATATTCATAATTTTTGTACCACTAAACATCACATGATCACCATTTCTTATGCGTACCCAAGCTGTTTACACAGAGGCTAAACTTCCCATACAGTAGCACTATCAGTGCAAGGCAGAGAAATCAATGGATGCAAGAAAGTTTTATGCATAAAATCTCTATCTAGTGCCTACTCATCCAATATCCCCCAGACTAGTTTTTAGCTTTTGGCTTTCCAATGAGGAGCATTGCTTCTGAGAACACTGCATCTAGATCTTAGGATCTAATGCAACCCTCCAGCAGTCACTTTTTATCTTATTAGCTAACGATAAAGCTTTGAGTGCAAAATAAAGACACAATAATGTTTTCAATTTAATATGCACAAAACCTTCTTGAATCATTAATTAATATGGCTTGCACTGATGGCGCTACTGTATGGAGAGTTTAGCCTCTGTGTAAACAGCTTATGTAAGCATAAGAAATGGTGATCATGTGATATTCAGTGATTTAAAACCAATCCTGTCCGATAGGATTATGGTGACTGTGGTTATTAAAGAACCAAAGACACCAAAAAGTATGGATGCTGAACTGAGTTCAGATCTATGCAACTGTACAAGCTAATGTTGAATTGAAAACATTATTGTCTTTTCATTTTGCACTCAAAGCTTTATAGTTAGCTAATAAGTTAAAAGGTGGCTGCTGGAGGGTTGCATTAGATCCTAAGATCTAGCTGCAATGCTCTCAGATCCAAGACTCCTCATAGATTAGTCTGGGAATATTTAGAGGAGTAGGCATTAGATAGGTATTTTATGCACAAAATCTTGCATCCATTGATTACTCTGGCTTGCACTGATGGTGCTACTGTAAGAAGAGTTTAGCCTCTCTATAATAATTTTTGTAATAAAAATATATATAGCATCAAAACTATTTATTTCTGTGATTATTATAATCAATCTATTTTTCATGGGTTGAATTTCTTTTTCATTAAAATTATTCTTGAATAGTCTCATTGCACTGTAAACAATTCATAATTATGTTTTTGTTTGCATGATAATAATATACTATATTCATAATAATTTTTGTAATTAAAAAAATATATGTATAGTATCCAAACAATCTATTTCTGTGATTATAATAATCAATCCATTTTTCATGCTTTGAATTTATTTTTTATTAAAATTATTCTTGAATAATCTGATTGTACTATAAACAATTCATAATTATTTTGTGTGTGAGATTATAGTATACTATATTTATAATAATTTTTGTAATTAAAACATATATGTATAGCATCCAAAGTATTTATTTCTGTGATTATTGTAATTAATCCATTTTTTCACTCTTTGAATTTATTTTTCATTAAAATTATTCTTGAATAATCTGATTGTACTCTAAACAATTCATAATTTTTTTTTTGTATGCATGTGTGTGTGTGTGATTTATAGTATACTATATTCATAATTTTTGTAATTAAAAAATATATGTATAGCATTCAAACTATTTATTTCTGTGATTATTAAAATCAATACATTTTTCTTGCTTTGACTTTCTTTTTCATTAAAATTATTCTTGAAGAATCAATAAACAAAATAAAGATACAATTAATGTTTTGAGTATATCTTTTTTTTAAAATCAATTTAGGACAGATTAAACTCATAATTTTTATTCTTTATTATATATTTATAATAGATCTTAAATACAAAGGTATTAAAGCTAATATCAACAAGATTTATTTAATGAACAATGTATGTCCCATTCTAATATAGATTACAAATTATGCCTGGTTCAAAAGTTAATATAATTCTTGAGAATAAAGCTTAAGTGTTATAGGAACTATGCCACTCATTAAAAACTTTCAAAGTTTTAAATATCTGGATTTAAGTTTCACTCACATTCATATATGTTATATAGCTATTTCTGTTTTTCACTGATCAAAATAAATTTTCAAGCTAAATAAAAGTTATATTTGTTTTTCAGCAATGCTCTGGTTCCTAACTTATATGGTTTCAAAAGTACTTAGCTTCAAATAAATTCTTTCATATTTCAAACTCAAACCTATTTAGTCATTAAATGTTTTAATATTTGCTTATTCACTGTATTAAAATTTGTATATATATTTAAAGCTATATGATTCATAATAAGACTGAGAAAACATTGTGTACTTATATCCATTGATCAGAAGATCAAGTAGCAGGAAAGATCATTCACTTCCACTCCATTGTTGTTGTTGTTGTTATTATTATTGTTATTGTTGTTGTTGTTGTTATTATTATTATTATTATTATTTGATTTAAGTGAATGGAATAAACTTAAATTTGCTTGTTCCAACCAGAAATTTTATATTATTACTTTAAATCAAAACATGATCATTTAAAGTTAAAATGCTATTGTGAAGAAATATAATCATTTCTATGAACATCTGTTTTTAAATATATTTTGAAAATAAAACAAAAAGAAAGCACTTAGGAGTAAAGTTGATTTCAATCCTAAAATTATTTATTATATGAACTATAAGTACCCATTAATCTAAAATTTCTAGTTTTCCCCACATTTTAAAGATTTTGCTGCTGTATGTAATCAATTAAATATCAATTGTGCAATAGATTTCTTTATATTCCTTTAATTATAAATCTTTGATATCTCCTATGCATTTTGTAGGATAGGATATTAGTTCATCAAAGACTAGGTACTGTTTTTGATACAGTAGTTTCTTTTTCTTTTTCAGTGACTTAAATTATAGAGTCCAGGCATTGTGAGTTTCTCATGCCATTGGATATTTTCTTATACTTTGCTACAATGGTATTATGTTTTTATGCAACTTTTCTATCCTTTTGACTACATGCACCATATTTCTAACTCTAATTCCTTTTTTTTTTTAATTCAAGCCCTCAAGAATTAAGAAAATTATAATGGGAACAGGTTTTATAAGCTGACTGTCCTTAATTGTGATCTTTGCTTGAGGCAGTACAATGATTAATGAGTCAATTTGGAATGGGATATCAGTGAGACAGGAGTTTTAATTGGCAAAGATTGTTTGTATGTCTAGGTAGCCCTATTTAGGGATTCCCCTGCTGACCATGGAAGTGAAGAATCTAGAAAATGGTCTAAAAATAGTCTGTCTCACACAACCAGATTAAGTTGCCATACCTGATGAATTATTCGTTTCAGGAGAAATAATAATAGTAATAATAATATCAGTAGTAGGGTAAACCAAAAGGTAGTGGTAGTTCAAAGGTGTTATAAATGTATTCTAAACATAAGTACATGGAATGTGCAAACTTTACTTGATGCAATCTCTTTAAGACCAGAATGGTGGACTAGTCTGATGGCTGAGGACTTGTCAAAATTTAAAATTGATATAGCTGCTCTAGTGAAAATATCTTCCATTGGAAGTTTGATAGAACAGTTGGATGAATACAAAATTTTTTGAAAAAACAGGTCAGTCAAAGAAAAAAGAATGCATGGTGTTGTATTTGCTATAAAATTTAATTTAGTATTATTGTTAAAATTCCTCATTATATCAAAGAAAGACTAATGATGTTAAATCTCACTTTGGACAATGCAACTATTGCTCATTTTATTAATGCCTATGTTTCAAGCTTAGATTGAGAGAAGGAAAGCTTTTATTTCTTGTTCGATAGCATTATTACAGCAACATATTTAAAAGGTCATGTTTTTCTTCTTGGCGACTTTAATGTATATCTTGGTGAAATAGTAGATGTCAAAAGTTATTGGAAATAATGGTATTATATTTAAAAGGTCATGTTTTTCTTCTTGGCAACTTTAATGTATATCTTGGTGAAATAGTAGATGTCAAAAGTTATTGGAAATAATGGTATTTCTGTTGTAACTTCAAATGATTTTTGCACAATATATACATCGACTATCACAAAAACTGTGTTTAGACAAAAAGACTGCCATAAATTGAATATGGATGCACTGATACTCAATACAATATCCTTTAATAAATTACACTATAGTTAGGAATCATAATACAAGAGAAGTTCACATTATATGAGCACTTACAAACTCAGAAAATTGGACAGATCTTATAATATATTTCAAGATGAAAATGATAGTTTCATTAAAAAGTGGATATTATTTCAATCATATTCACAAGAAAATTGATACAGGAGATCATCTAAATTAGTACATAATTGGTTCCTGAAACGTATGAAAATTGAAATGTATTAAAATAGAGCAATGTAAAAAAACCATCAAAAAGTGGTGTTAAAATATTTATTTTTTTATGAGATGTATTAGCATATACAGACGGTCCTCTACTTTTTTTTTAAATTTATTACCTTAAATTTTATTACACTGTTAATGAAATAATTAAAGTGATAGAAATAAGTTCAATTATTTAAAAGTTTAAAGTTATACAAATATAGAATAACACACACACACACACACATATATATTAAAAATATAAAAGTTTATGCAAAAGAAATCAGTCAAAAATAATAATAAGATAAAAGAAAATGTATACGAATATATAGTTATTGGGTTTATTAAAAAATTTGTATGGTAAAAATATTTATAAGTAAATTGCTTAGCTTATTTTTCAGGAAGTTTAAAATTCAATATTTTTTTTAGTGGGTTTTCTAATCTTATTGCAATTATATTAATTATTAATTAGTCTTATTTCGATTATGTTAATTATTTGAAAATATTTTCAAATTTTGTGTAGACTTTTACTTCTAGTCATAATTACATTTTAGATTTTATATTTTCAAAATGAAGCAGGATTTACTGTATGAGAAATTAATTGCTGTGATCACTAATGATAGACAAACCAAATCTCTTCTAAGTTTTTATGTGATTGATGAAGAGAATTCTGTAAGAATGAAAGTAATCAAAAGACATTAATACTTTGAAAATAAAATTAATAATATTAAAAAGTTACAACTTAATATTATATAAAAATGTAAATCATTATTCTATATACATAAGTGCTGATTGATGATTGCAATATAATAGATGTGCAGATAAGAACAAAAACGCAAATATACAGTAAGTAAATAATACTTTATTGATTAGTATCTAGTCTTTTATAAATTTATCAAAAGATAACACACTCTTTTTCTATTGCCTTTTGTACGAAATAACCAATTGTACAAATACAAAGTAGAAGACCGCCTGTATTCATTCTTTAGAAGAATCTATTATACAGACTAAATTTTAATAACTGTTAAACACTAACATTGCAAATTTGAATTTTCAGGACTGTCATATTATTCAAGCATGGAATTGTCTTAAGGAATGTATTATGGATACAAAATATATTTTTGGATTTATTAAAAAGAATTGTGACTGATTTTCTGACAATAATCTTGTTATTAGTGATTTAATTATAAAAAAAAAAACATAACATTTTCTGATTGACAGAATAATAGACTAAATGATCTGAAGGCAGAAGTTTAATGACTAGCAATAAAACTTAAAAATGATTGGTGAATTAAAAAACGCAAAAAAGATACATTTATTTGCTAACATGATCAGTCTAGATTCTTTTTTTTTTTTTTGGGCCTGAGAAATGATATTCAGCAACGTATGATAATGATATGTCAAATATGTTGAAGGAGTATTTTGATTATTTTTTGAATGTCCATTTTATCTAATTTAAATTTTGATAAAGATATCCAGTTTAGTAAAGTCAAACAGTTCTTTGTAATCTTAAAAATAAAAGGCTGCAGATCTTGATGAAGTTTTAAATATGGTGATATGTTATCTTCAAAAATATTGGACTTTTTTTTTTTAAGGAATATATGTTACCCATGAAGTTGTGCCACTCAATCTTAAGGCTGCCTTTTTTTTTTGTTCTAATTTGTATAAATAAAGGGAATAAACAAGATTATATTAATTATCATGGAAATCATTATTTTTTTTTCTTCTCAGTGATGAAAGTTTATTCATCAAAAAAATGTACAAATATAGTTAAATAAGGTTAACAAAGAATGGTAAAAATGAAATGCAGGAGCAACATGGTGAAAGGGAAAGGATACATATGAAAAGGGAAAAGGATGTGGATAGGGTGTGTATTAATCATTGAAGACAAATAAATGTTACAATTACGAATTATTTTAAAGTCTAAAGTTTAAATATGAGTAACATTTTAGGAGCACAATATTGAGAAGTCCAATTTATAATGGATAAGTTGATAATAGGAAAAGACTTGGAGATAACAACATTGGAAATAATAAATTTAAATAGGGTGAATCACTTGCAATTAGAATCATTAGGCCAAACTGTTGTTTATTTTGTAATAATATTTGGATAGAATCGTTTATAATAAGAATAAGAACGCTAAAACCGCTATGAATAACAGGTTTTTTTTTTCTTTTTGTGAACGAGCAAATCAACGTTGGCAACAGTCCCCACAACACCCTCATCCCAGTCCTCCCCCTCAAAGGAACCAGGATTTAGGCCTCTGGGGCCCCTCCCAACAACCAGACTCTCATTCAATCAGCAAAGTTGATTATAATGAAAATTTTAATTAAAAGGTACAATTAGGAATTATTTGTAAAGTCTAGGATTAAATGTGAATGTGTTTTAGGAGTGCAATATTGGGAAATCCAATTTGAGGTAGATAAGTTGAGAAATAGGAAAACACTTGGAGATAATGTAAAATACAGATTAAATCAATCTAACTGTTCAGTTCTTCCAAATGGCCTTGAATATGTTCATAAGAGAGCAATCCTGAATACTTTGGAAAAATTATGGAGAAACTATGGAGAACAAGGGAAAAAAAAATCCAAGCTTCAAAATGTCTCTGCTGAAAACCATTTCAATCCATCATGAAAATCACATGAACAGTAGAAGGCCAGCCTTGTCAATAACAACATTGGAGGTAATAAAATTAAATAAGGTAAATCACTTGCAATTAGAATCATGAGACCAAACTGCAACTTATTTTGCAATAATACATGGATAAAAGCATTCATTATGATAACATTAAATAATTATCATAATTAACGTTATTTTTTCTATCTTGTGAATGAGAAAAAACCAAAGTTGGTAACGATCACCACAGCACTCTCACCCCAGTCTCTTCCCTCAAAAGAACTGGGATTTAGGCCCCTGTGGGTCCCTCTAACAACCGGACTCTCTCATTCATTCAACAAAATTAAGTGAAATGAAAATTTTCATTAAAAGGTAAAATCTCTGTATAAATCGTTTGTAATTTCAGTGCTGCCATATATTTATATAGCGCTTTTATAAAAGTTGAAATTATTCTTACTTGTGATTACATTGTTGATATAGGTTGCATATGAAAAGAGAGCTAAAAAACTCCCCTTTTTAATAGTGATAGTTTTAGCGAAGTTTACTTCCCTAAACTAGGAAAAAGGAAACGAAACAGGGAGCCAGAAACAGTGTTAACTGGAGTCCTTGGCTCCCTCTAGTGGACTCTGGAACATCATTATTTACTACAACAAAAGTACTTTCATGAATTTTATTAATAAATTGCTTCTAGTTAGGGTGAATGTTTACTAAAGACTCAGTGCGACTTTAAGGAATCAAGCAGCACTATAGACATGTTTTTTGTTACCAGGCAAATGCAAGAAAAATGTTGGGAACAAAGTAGTGATTAGATATTACTTTTATTGATTTGGTCATTTAATTCAGTTATTAGGACAAATTTATGACATTGTTTGAAATTAGTCTGTTTATCTACAAAATTTATTCAGAATTATACAACTTCTAGAAATGAGAATAAAATGTTATTACTACAAATGGGAAATCTGACACATTTGAAATGAAAACTGGTGTTAAACAAGGATGTGTAATTGCTTCAACATTGTATTTAAATTTTGTGATAGTGGTCTTTGGAATCTTATAAACAGCTTAATCAAACAAAGATCAAGATATAATACACATTTGATGGTGGAATTTTAAATATGAATCGATTAAAAGTGAAAGCAAGAAGTTTTTCTTCTGGATTCTGTATTTACATTATGCTGATGATCATGTTATTTTTACCAGTTTACAGAATGTTCTTAATATTTTGAATGCATCATATAAAGTCTGATTTATTAATTAATGTTTAAAAAATATTCTTTATCAACTAATGATGGAAGAAAAATCCTTAGCAACTTTTAGCTTGAATGGTTATTAACTTGAAATGTAAACTAGTTGAAATATCTTAGTAGAAAAGTGGACTTAGGTGTTGAGTTACAAATAGATTCTGATGTGCTGCTATTGCTTTTAACAAATTAAGAGTATTTCATCACAGGGAAATAACTGCTGAAACTATGTTAGCTGTTTATAGAGCTATTATTTTACCTAATTTGTTGTATGGAAGTGAAACTTGAACTTCCTATACCTACAATATTAAGGCATTAGAAAAATTTCATTTAAATATGCTCTATAAAATTTTCAAATTACAGTGGCAAGTTCATAAAGCCAATCAATGTTCTTCTCCTTGCTGGATGAGATACTGAATCCACTATTGTAAAATCATACTTTTGTTTGATTAGATATGTAAAGGAAATGACCAATACTAAAAGAGTGTTTTATAATGAATTTGAACATGGTTTTCATGGGAGAGGTTCAAAGACAAATATCAGTTGTTTTAATTGGAAAAATTTGGTAGAGAATTATGGAAATATTTTAGAAAGAAAAGATTTCTGCTGAAGAAATTAAGACAGCATCGTAAAATATCAAATAAATGGAAAATGGATTCTCATATTATATGTGGGTGTATTTATGGTTCACAGATTGGTTTTTTTTTTTTTGGAGTTGGAATGGCCATACAAATATTCAAAAGCACTTAGTTTGAATAAAGATATTTTACATTAATATGCGCTTTGTCTGGTTTAAATGTGTTAACATTTATTTGAAATTACTATTATACCCCTAGAAAATAAACATTGGATGTTTATATTAAATGTACAATTCTCTATAACATTCAAATACATGTATACTATACTATACTATACTGTATTGTTTATCATAAAGTAATATTTAATGATTAATTTGATAGGTTAGTTACCCCCCCCCCCCCCGAAGATATTATGAATTAAATAGACTGATTTTATAGATTCTTTAAAAGAAAAATGGAAACATGGTGCCCATACCTATTATTTATTTAATTGGTTTTTCTTTAATATTTTAAAATGTGTATGTATTCAGTCTTCACATGCTTTTAATTTTATTTATCATTATAGTTACTATAACTTTGTGATCATTCATACATTAAATGAACATTGATTAGGTTGCTCATTGATAAGCATCAGTAAACATCACATGATCACTATTTCCTATGCTTATGCAAGCTGTTGAAACATGATGATGAAATGAGATGCACTGTGACTTCTCCTTTTTCAGAGTCAGTAATCTTTCAGCTACCATGCCCAGAGAAACCTATTAGCCACTCCCCCCCCCCTAAGTTTTTCCCATATTCTTCTCTATCCTATTTCCACAATATAATCTTTGTCAACTACATGACCTTTATATCTAAATACCTCTTTTTCCAAACCCAGCATAAAAAGCAAGAATTCACCTTCTATATAATCACTTTGTTTATATTTATTTTCCCATCACTTCATTATTTGTGCCCTTTCTACTTGCAAGTATTTATATTCAATTAACAGATGCCTAATATTTCCTATGCTTTCTTTGCACAACTTACAGACTAAATCACCCACTTTTTCCCATTTATGTGAATATTTCCTTGTTGCTAAAGATCCTGTTCAAGCTTTAAACAGTAAAACACTACTTTCCTTGCTATTATCATAAATTAACTCACATCCAATATTTGTTTACTTCTATATATATATTTAAACTCTTTACTTTTCATATTAGTTCTCCATCTCTCCAACTCACTATTCTTTATTAATGCATCTATTCTTTTACCCCATTCCTTGCATCTATTATACTCAACAATTCTCCTGATAATCATCCCACCTTTTGTATAAAGTATACTGATACATTCTTCATCCAAATTTGCATACCATATGACCTTTCTCACCACTTATTGCCTGCTCTTTACTTTTACTCATAACTCAAGTAAATACTAAACTGCAATCTACTGAACATTTTCATTTTGCTTTTTGCATCTCTCATATAAAAACTTGACCATTTCTCCTTGAATTGCCTCCTTTGCCCTCCACAAATCTCCATCTAATGAATATCTTCCTATTTCTCTTTGTACTTTTTCTAAGTAATCTAATGCCTTTCTACTTACACATAACACATTATTCCCCTCACACATCTGCATCTAATGCATGCCTTCCTACTTCTCTTTGTACTTTTTCTAAATAATCTAACGCCCTTTTGCTTACACATAACATGTTATTACTATATGTTAATCCTGCTACTGCTATTCCCTTTGATATAATTCTAGCTACATTATATTTATTATATGAAAACACTGTTAGATTTCTTTATCAGTCCCTTTTCTTTGCTTCATTTATCAAATTTTTCTCCCATCATCCAACAATTTCTCTGATTACTTAAGATGATTCCCAAGTAGCTATACCTATTCACCATATTTAACTTGATATCCCCCAATAAAAATTCTTTATCTTCTCTTCTGATTTTTCTTCACTAAATTTAATCCCCATTTCACACAGAGACAAACTCCATATGAGGAATCGATCAGAAATCATGCTTTTATCTTTGACTATAAAACCAATATTATCATAATTCTTCTTTTTCAGATGGTTGATAATTTTTATCTAAGAGCATTAATTGGGTTTTATTGGAGAATGAATGTGTGTGAATACTTATTCTTTTTTAATAATAATTCTTTACAACAGCTATATAATCAAATAATAATTTTATACATAAAAAGCTTTTTTTCTGCATCTGCTTTGGTGCCCTTTTCAAATGTGACTAATCTATTTAACGTTAATGAATCACCTGACATAAAACCATCCAGTGTCCAATAATGAAATTAAAACAAACAATAATAATATAAATAATTAAAATAAATCAAAACCCTCATATATAAATTCAATAATTGCAAAAGAATTGATTATATCATAACATTATGTTAAACAGTATTACATGCATTTTTTATACAATTATTTATATAATTATCCATTCATATTTAATCAACCAATTATTAACCAAATTTATAGAAGTCTTATAAGACATTGATAAAAAAGTAAAGAATTTTTATATGGATAGACCAAACATGATTTTAAAATTATCATCAAAGATTTTAATATTAGCAAGAGTTGGAAAACAAGTGAAAGATGAAAGTGCTATTCGTAAATTTGGATACAAAAATAGAAATGATAGAGGATGTAGAATTTGGAAAAAGAAAAATTATATTATAAAAGCTTTTTTCAAAAAAAAAAAAGAAAAATCCAAAATATAAAAAGACAGCACAATTGGATTATATTTTGATTAACAAAATTGATATTTGTAAACTTCACAAATGCTGAAATGAGATCAATAAGATAGCTAGTATAAAAATTTAAATTGCAACAAGGTAGTATAAAAACAAGGTATATGAAACCTTTTAAAGTGACCTATTTAAAGGAACTGAATATCTGCAATTCTATAAAACTGATGTGAAAAACAATTATATAACTGTCCATTGGCAAAATACATCTTGATACCAAAAGATATTAGAAGAAAATTATTTCAAAAGCAAAAAAGAAAACATGATATTCTATTACTAAAGAGATGATGCTATAAAGTATGTAGAAAAAATCTACAAACCTAAAGTTAATGAAGAAAATATATAAAACAGACAACTCTCCTTACAGTATTGTCACTCAGTGCAAGTCAGAGTAATCAATGGATGCAAGAAGGTTTGTTCATAAAATCCCTATCTAAATGCCTACTCATCCAATATCCTCTGAATAGTTTCTACCTTGTGGCTTTCATCAGTGAGGAGCCTTGGATCTGTGAGCACTGATCTTAGGATCTAATGCAACCCTCCAGAAGCCACCTTTTATCTCTACTTAAGTACAAAACTATGAGTTTAAAATTGAAAACATGATATTTTTAATCCAAGCTCATTAGCTTATACAGTCATATAGGTCTGAACTCAGTTCAGCATGCATACACTTTAGTGTTTTTGGTTCTTTAAAAATCATAGCCACCACTATCCTATTAGGCAAGATTAGTATTAAACCACTAAATATCACATGATCACCATTTCTTATGCTTTCTCAAACTGTTAAAACAGGCAAAACTCTCCATACAATAATGCCTCTTAGTACAAACCAGAGTAATCAATGGATGCAAGAAGGTTTGTACATAAAATCCCTATCTAGTACCTATTCATCCAATATCCCTAGACTAGTTTCTAGCTTGTGGCTTTCATCAGTGAGAAGGGCTTTGGATCTGAGAGCACTGCACCTAAATCTTAGGATCTAATGCAACCCTCCAGCAGTCACCTTTTATCTCTACTCAACTACAAAACAATTGAAAACAATATTTTCAATCCAAGCTCATTCTTTTATCTCTACTCAACTACAAAACAATTGAAAACATAATATTTTCAATCCAAGCTCATTAGCTTATATAGTCATATAGATCTGAACTCATTTCAATGCCCATGCATTTTAGTGTCTTTGGTTCTTTAACAATCATAGCCACCACTATCCTATTAGGCAGGATTGGTATTAAACCACTAAACATCACATGATCACCATTTCTTATGCTTGCTCAAGAGTGGCACTACTGTATGGAGAGATGGTGATCATGATGTTTAGTGGTTTAAGAAAATATATATATATATTAACATTTTTTTGCACTTTTAAATTAATTATATAATTATTTCTTCCTAATTTTGATTATCTAGCAGTTTCTAATAGAGATAATAAATGTATTTAAGTAATACATTCAAAATTGCAACAAAGTTCATTATTAATTTATCTGTGAGAAAGAAGTATATTATGTTAGTAAGTGTTAAAATAATGCAAAAAGAGTGAATGTTAATAAAACATCAAATAACATAAAATAAAAAAAATAATGTAAAAAAAAATGAAAATAGAATGGAAAATTTCAAATATTTTAATTGACAAATTAAATTTATGAAGGATGGCAAATCTTAAAATAGTAAATTATTACAGAAATATTATAGAGGCAGGAATATAAAGAAATGATTGGCAAAGTTATATACCAAACGTCCAAATGATTTTAAAAGATATGACAGGTGATTGGTAAAATGCCATATCAGTTTAATTATTATAATTCATTTAAGAGAATTTTGATTTTGAAATAGTTAAAACTAAACTGGATTTAAAAGTAGTTATGCATAGTATATCACATCCAAGTATTAGAAAGCCATATAAAAAAAAAATCAATGACAATGGTAGCTAGCTATTTTGCATTAGATTAATAAAATATGAAAAGGTATTTGATTCTATAAGCATTTATGCAATTATTAAAGTTTTGGAATATGGAAATATAGACTTGAGGATATTGTCAAAATGTGAAAAATATTAAAATAGAATAGTAGTGACTGTATTACCTGATCATAAAAGAACAAATGAAGATAGTAAAAATAAATTGGGATTATTTAAGCTATTTAGACTTAGCAGAAGATATATTTGTTTTTATAAATAATGATTTAAAACTTTAGAAAATGTTATAATACTATAAGATGAAAGCAAAAATGTGACACTAAAGATTAATGCTGAAAAAATTAAAGCCAATTAACTATTATAAATACCTTGATTATTAATGCAGATAGAAATATAATGAATGCATAGAAATTAACTATAAATTTAAACATAAATGGAATGCTTTTGATAGAAATATTTTAATGTTAAAAGAAAATATGCCTACATGCATCAAAGGGAAAGTTTTTAATAAATGTGTTTTTCTGTTGCTTATTTATGGATCTGAGATTTGAATATTACTAGAAGAGCTATAGAGACTTCTGATCATACATTAAATTGTGGCATAATGAGATTAAGAAGGAAGGACAGAAAGCAAAATATGGGAGAAAACAAATAGATATGACTGACATCAAATATAATTCAACTGAATATTTTGCTAGAAGAGATAAAAAAATTTTACATAATAGATTTTTAAAATTTGAATTCAATATATTGCAAAATACTTAGAAATATACCACCCGTGGAAATGAATAGATAAGATAAAGAAATTTGAAATGCTGCGAGATTGAAAATGATGAATTACATAAATCATAATTCATGGTCTGATAGTCATGAAAATCTGAAGCTCTTTAACTTTCATAATTTTGTCAGTGTTTCAAAAGTTTTCATATTTTTTCATTATCTTTCTGCCATCTTATTCATTTATCTTCTTATTAAAGAAATTTCATAATTTCTTTCATAACCTATTGCCTTTATTGAAAAATATTAAATTTTCATTGAATAATTTCAATTTCCATTAACATTTATCATCATCAGCAATTGCTTGCAAATGAATAATAATCATTTTATTTCTAAATAGAAAAAAAATATAGAAGACTAGAACAATAACTCCGTGATCCACAATCATCTATGAAATGTACACATCATTACTCTGTTTATTTCATATTTTGTGATATTGTCTTATAATATTTGCAGCAAATTTTCCATTCTGAAGGATTTCAATGTCTTGTTTAATTATAGCTTTCCAGTATCCTAGCCTCAGCTACATGTTTCCAATGAAAACAATCAATATTGCATTCTTTAGATAATTTAGATATAAATATTATACATTGTCTGCCTCTTCCATGAAAATCATGCTCAAATTTACCATAAAATACTTTATAGTAAGTCTGAACCATTTATACATTTTACAAGGTTCAATCCAATGAAGGTGAGTTACTGCAATAGTAGATTCTATAATATCACATCCAGTAAGCTGAAAAACATTGATAGCTTGTTATATATTTAGAATTTTATGGAGCATCTTTAAATAAAGGAATTTAAAGAACTTATAGATAAATTAAATAATATAAAGATAAATAGAAATGGAATGATTGTATCATTTGATATTGAAAAAATGTATCAGATTACCTAGAGAAGATAATATAAAAATAGTTATTGATAAAATAAAAAAATGAGTAATATCAGAAGGATGGTTATATGTTATCAGAGAAACATTATTGTTGATAAATGATGCTTTACATTTTAAATATAAGGAAGAATTTTGGAACATTATTAAGAGATGGGTTGCTCTATTAGTGGAATTTTATCATTGATTATGATTGACTATATAGAGAAAAATATAATAAGTATATAAAAAATAAGGAAATTCTACAATATCATAGATATGTTGATGTAATTGTAATGTTATAGTCTTAGTTCATGATCTGCCAATTCCATTAATTTTTTTTCTCTGTGAAGCAATTAAAACTACATCATCTGCACATTACAAATTACATATTTGTCTACCTCCAATACAGAATCCATCCTGAAAAACATTTAAAGCTTTTCTCATTGTCACTTCTGCTACAATATTGAATAAGCAGGGTAACAACATGCAACCCTGTTTCATCCTTTTACTAACTTGAAATCAATCTGAATTTATTTGTGTTACTCTCATTCTAGCTTTTTGTCTCGTATATAAGAAAGATAAGAGCTGTATCAAATGCAGTGAATATTACATATTTAATATCGCTTTCAAAAGTTTGTTCTGACATACAAAATCAAAAACTATTTAATAATATATAAAATAGATTGAATAGGCTTTATTGAAAATAAATTTACAGGTTAGTTCTCTGATATCTTGTTCCCCATTGTAGTCTAAAACCTGCCTGTATTTGTATAAATTCACATTCTGTCTTTATTTATATTTTATAAATATTGCTGCAATCCAGTCATTAGGCCAAATTTTTTTCTTCTGCTACAGCCAAGATTAATTTTTGTTATCTACCTACAATTGCATCTCCTTCTTTATTAAATAGTTCTGCTGGTATTTCATCTGGTCACCTGGTAACCTTACATTAGCAGTTTTTGATATGGCTTTTATTATATTTTTTATTCTGAAAGTGGTATATCAAATATTATTGTGTCACCTTTGTACATATCTTCATAAAAGTCTTTCAGACTAAGCATCTTTTCTGGATCTGTCAGCAGTTTACTAACTTGATCTTTTATCATAACCAATGATATAAATTTTGCTGTTTTTTTTTCTTTCACAAAATGAAACATTTGGTTAGTACAAACACATTTTTCAAATTCCAAGCATAATTTTTTTTATACAATCTTGTTTGTCTTCCTTCAATCTCTTCTGTACTTTTCATTTCAATTATGCATATTTCACAGGATCACAATATTTTTCTTTTTTTCAGCAACCATTTTCATTATTTCCACTGTTAACCAATCAGCCATCCTTGTTTATTTTTTCACTCAAACAATCTCTTTGTATCTCCAATATGTTGATTTTTAGCTGCTCCTATTGTCTTTCTATATGCCATTCAGTCAGACATTCAAATCAATTTATTAATCTGTAAATGTATCTAATAATCTCTCACCAGTTATGTATTTCTTTTAAGCCAATAAACATCAAATGATTATCATTTCTTATGCTTGCTTATAACTGTTATTAAAACAGGCAAAAGCTCACTATATGTATTACCACACTGCAAGCCAGAGTAATCAATGGATGCCAAAAGGCTTGTGCATAAAATCCCCATCTAGTACCTACTTGTCTAATATCCTTAGACTAGTTTCTGGCTTATGGCTTTCGTCAATGAGGAGCCTTGGATCTGAGAGCACTGCACCTAGATCTTCGGATCTAATGCAACCTTCCAGCAGCCATTGATTATTCTAGCTTGCAGTGTGGCAATACGTATAGTGAGTTTTTGCTTGTTTTATGTATTTCTTAATAGCAAATCACATGAAACTGATTTATCAAATATTATTGAGTCACCTTTGTACATATCTTCACAAAAGTCTCTCCATAGACTAAGCATCTTTTCTGGATATCAGCAGTATATCATAACTAATCCTGATATAAATTTTGCTGTGTTTTTTTCACAATATGAAACATTTACTTAATACTTACCATATTTATTTTTCTTTTTGAATTCCATACATAAATTTTTTATATAATCTTGTTTGTCTTTTCTCATTTTCTTCTGTACCTTTTGTTTCAACTCTCCATATTTCACAGGATCACAATATATTTTTTTTTTCCAGCAATTATTTTCATTGTTTCTGCTGTTAACTAATCAGCCATTCTTGTTTTTTCCCCTCTCAAACAACCTCTTTGTATCTCAAATATGTTGATTTTTAACTGCTTCTATAGTCCTTCTACATGCCTGCATTCAGTCAGACATTCAAATCAATTTACTAATCTGCAAATGTATTCTAATAATCTATCACCAGTTATGTCATCTACATTCAGACTTTTAACATTTCTCTTTTTGATATGACATAATTTCATTTTCATGTCTGCAATCAAAAGCCGACTAATTTGTGTTTATGCCAGTTCCTGGATATGTTTTGCACTTCTTAATATTCTTTATTTCCTATCAATGGTGATTTATATCACCTCCTGGATATGTTTTGCATTTCTCTATTTCCTGTCAATAATTATATAATCAATTTAGTTTCAATAAGAACATAAGGCGATGTCCATCACTAAATTATTTATATTACAAAAATCTACTAAAATTTGGCTAGTCATGTTATGTGTTTCCAATTCA
The DNA here is from genome assembly GCA_028023455.1 of Epiperipatus broadwayi. Lineage (NCBI taxonomy): Eukaryota > Metazoa > Onychophora > Udeonychophora > Euonychophora > Peripatidae > Epiperipatus > Epiperipatus broadwayi. The sequence goes on from JAQFVV010012401.1 coordinate 6,575,882, forward strand.
GTGATTGTATCATCAACTCTTTCGCTAACTTTGGCATTCATATTATCTTGGTTAATAATCATTTTTTTATTTCTGATAAACTGTTTGCAGTATTTCATAGAATTGTTTGAATATCTTCATCTGTTACTGCCATCATATGCATAACATTGCATAACTATGAAATGGTGAAACCCTCAAAGAACTATCAGAATTCTTTCATTTGTTTTGTCATATTCTATAATTGCTTCATTATATCTTTTATGAATCCACATACACTATGATGATGCTTTCCATTCTTTCCAGACAATATAACGTCCCTCCACTGTGTTGTAATCTCCAGTCTGTGTAGTATTTGTTTCTGTCAAACTGCAAACATATAATCCAATCCTTTCTAGTTTACGACTCATCAACCTTAATTTACTAATACTTCTAACACTTTTAACATTATGCACCAATTTTCATCTCTTTCCTCAGTTTTAATTGTCCATTATTCTCTAATATATTTATTTGTCTTTGCATTTGTCTTCCAATTGTCAATTTTTTGTTCCTATCCTGATTGCTTAATAGTGGATACAACCCTTGATTATCTGGGGGATGACTGAGCTGGTATTTATCATCAAAAAAATTGGACACAATGCATTTTTACTTCTCTTTAGGAATCTAAAGAAATACTAGAATCATAGGCCTTTCAACCTTGGGCAGATCAAAACCCTATATCCCCATTATTCTGTTCTTGGTGGCATTAATCATAAGCCATGCATCTTGTCATTTTTACTTGAGGCTAATATCTACCAATTTGATTGAGGCTGACTTCATGTCCTTAGGCATTAACATCTACCATATCATTGATAATAAAAATATCTTGTCAATTATATACTATTATTTTGAATATGGATGCATCCAATCCTGTTATAGTGATTTTTCTGTCTAAATAAAATGTTTGTGATAGTTTTTTTTTTTTTTCCAAAATTAAAAATTTATTAGATCAATTAGATTACATTAATAGGAAAACATAGAACTGATTTATCTTGAAATAACTGTGAAGAAAAAAATCTCTAAATCATTGGAGTTAACAGTGACCACGTTTGAAGTTTAAGGAGCATTTGGTCCTGTAAAGTTCACCAAAGACCAGGTTTCCACATGTAGCCATTCGGGGACTAACTGCGGTCTCTGAGGCTAATGCCTTTTAAAAGTTTTATGAAATGTTCCCTTATATTTAAACTTGAGTTACTAAAAATGATCTTGCATCTGGTGAGTCAGATTACAAACGAAAGAAACACAGACAGTCTGATTCTTGAAAAGATACTCTACTTTATGGCATTTTGGAGGAATAGGATGTCTCTGTAATCACAGGAGACCCTTTCATTAACTGGACTAAGCGTTGTACATGTGTGAAGTGTATGCACAATAGTCTCATCTGCCATTGAGCAGAGCTGACAGAGGGTGTTGAAATCTTTGAAGCCTCTTTTCCACACAAGGAAGTGGTTCGTGGGTAGAGAGGAGAGGTTAACTTTCAGCAAAAAGTCTATAAATTTTGGTTCAAGGAACCACCTTTTTGATTTCTTTAATAGAAGGTTGTTTGTAAGTCCAAGGGCATTTTTGAGTGGCATAAGATCTGGATATTTCAATTTGTATGTTTCCCAGTACGAGGTCTTTCTTTCTAGCATCGGGTTTGCCAAGTTTGTTGAGGTGGATACGTAGGTTGACAAATCAGATAACCACTTGCTGCATGAGGGAAGAGGGGTGTTAGTAGGAGTTATGGGCAGCTCCATGGTTGGTTTGGGCGACCTGACAGCTGCTCTTGCCCTCTGCAGATATAATGTTGAGATTGCATGGAGATCTAGTCTGTTAGTTTTCTAGGCATATAATGTTTGTTTATACTTATGACAACCAACTTCGTCTTCCAAAACAGCTTTGAACAAAGCGAGTTCATTGAGGTCTCAAAAGCCTTGGATAGTTAATCCATATGTTGATGAAAAATTCAAAAACAGCAAAATATTTAAGTTTGCAGTACCAAAAACATTATTTCCAATAACCTAGCAAAATTTTGTTGTTATTAGCAATGCTTACTACATTAAAGTTGCCAAGAAAATAAATTTAATCTTTTAATGATATTAATGTAATAATGGTAGCCAGGAAGAAATAAAAGCACTTTTTCTAAACTGTAAATCTGACATTGGATCATATGCAATAATAAAATAAGCACTGATAACATTATGCAAATTAAGTTTTAATACTATTAATTTTTCATTGAAGTCCAACTCCATATAATTTCATTTCACTGATTGATCTGCCTTCAAAAAACAAAACAAAACAACAACTTGTAGGTGGCTATAAGCTTTTTATAAACTTTCTGTTAAATTTCTTTCCTCTGGAAGATAAAGTTTCACTAAGAGCAGTCCTTAAATCTTGACAGGTCTGTCTTCTGTTCAAGTCTTAAAGAGTTTGCAATAAGTAAAATTCACATTCTATTTATCCATATTTAGATAAAAATAAAAAGAAAAAAGAAATAAAATACTTACCTTCATTACTGCTACTAATTTCTGCTTTATCACCATTGACAATTTTTTTTTTTTATAATTGTTTCTGCAGCATTAATGAGTGATCCACTTGGCATTGTCAGTGAGTCAGCCTATGAGATATATGTTATTTTTAGACCACCTTTACTAGGTCATTTTCTGTGGCAGGCAAATAGATTCCTAAATAATCCTGCTTATACATATAATTCCAAATTGAGTTTAATATGATTCATTAGTGATTGCACTGTCTTAAGCAAAGACCATAACTAATGGTTCCCATTCTAATAAATTTGCCTTCATTATTGCTTTTTTAGCAGTAAAGACTTGTGCTAAAAAACAAAACAGAATTGAGTCAGAATTTGCTATGAGTATAGTTAAAAGATGGAAATGTGATTGCATAAACACATAATCTGAATGTCACAGTTATTGTGAGATGATCAATAGCACAAGAAACTCATAGAAACAATCTTATACTATGTTAAATGACTGAAGATGAAAGAAAGGAGAGAGGCAGAGAAAACTATTGGAAACATCAACTAGCTTTTGATGAATCAATATTTTTATGTGACAGCAGGAGATATCTTTGATTATGTTCTACTTATTGCTAAATAGTTAACCTTTATATCTAAATGTTGTTTTATTGTCCACCAGTACCCAACAATATTTATGCTTTTTTTTTTTTTATTTCACAAGTCTGGAAATTTTTCTTTAATATCCTCTTTTTATTTGTCAATTGCTCATTTCTTTTTTTTAATCTCAAATATTCTGATCATCCATTTCTTTTTTTTATATTAAATATTCTTATTTTTATAAGTATTTTTAATTCTCCTGTAGCTAAATTATGTTTTTAATGTTTAGCAGGTCCAGAATGTTTGTTTATTTAATGAACATATGTAGGTATTATAATTTGGAACATTTCATATGCATATTCTGTTTTTATGTTAACCAAAACAGTAATTATATCTCTCATATATTTTGGGGATTTTATCATTTCTTTTTATCACAACAATTGTTTTTACATTTATTTTCAATGATATTTAAAAAAAATTTCATATAAGACTTCTAAATTTTTTTCTATCAGCATTCAGTGTTTACAGTTAAATAATTACTAAATCCTTTGAAACTGCACTATATTTAATCTGTAACAATCTATAAATTTTCAGACATGCTAAAATTTTTTTGCGTAATGATGTTTAGTGCATCTTGAATAAAATACTTATCTTCTTTATACCACTTTGTCTCATGGTATACTATAATATTAATTTTTTTTTATTTTCATCTTTTATCAATGAATTAATTAGCTATCTTTTCTCTTTTTTGTTAATAGTTCTAAATTTCATATATCTGTCTTTTACAATGTATATATTTTAATTCTAATGACATTAAATAAATAATTACTAGTTGGATTGATATAGTTAATCATATAAACTTATACTTCTAGTTTAATTGTATTTTTATTTATTTATTTTCTCCAATCATCTCAAATAGATTTTAAAGTTTACTTCTGAGTAAAAATCCAGTAATTTTTTTATATTTAATCATAATTTGTCTACCATATTTGTACTCGTTAAAAGAATGTAATAAAGACAAATCAATAAGAAATTAACTTTAGTAACTTTGTTATCTATACGTTATTTTAAACTCAAATTTAAAATGCTTAATCATTTATCGTGGAAAAAGTCAGTTTTTACACATTATTCCAGACCATTTTCCTCTAAACTCAAATCAGCTTTTACACATTATCCCCAGACCATTTCCCTCTAAACTGATAGTAACTAATATATTGCTTTTTCTTAAAATCATCAATTTTTTTCTTTCAGATTTCTTGGCTTTAAAGTCCTAGTCTTTGAAACACCTTTACATTTTTAATCTCATTTTGTTAATTTATGTTATCAATTCTCTCTAAAGTTTCTAATCTTTTCTGCCAAAAATTAATTACTTAAATTAATAATGTTTATTAGTCATTCATTAGACTAGAGGTTATCCAATATGAATAATATTTCTGTAGTATAATTTTCAACTACACCTCTCATGCATCCATTCTTAACATCCTATGGAGGGATGTAATCATAAACATATAACCAAAGATATCTTTTTCAGTCTTTGAATATATGTTTATGGTTACTTCCCTCCATAATGTGTTAAAAATTCAAGTCTTATTTCCATATAAAAACTACAAAAACTTTTAAGCATATTTCTTAAATCTAAATGGAATAATCTTAAATCTTTATTTACACATTTTTTTTTCCTTATGGCGGTCTGCACTAATAACTTTATCATCACTTTCATTGTTAACTAAACAACCTCCTCAATATTTAACCTCTTTTACAACTTTATGTTCAAGTAGTCCTTTTAAACTTTTATTCCTAAAATTTATTTTAGTTTTAATTATTTCAACTCATTTAAAAAAATGTTTTTTTTCATTAATCCTGCTTAGGAGTTTGATGATTCATTCTCATCCGCAAGTATGTAAATACTATTTAAAAAAAAAAAAACAACTCATCTCAATAATAGTTTCATTTTTATCAGAATAACATTTAATTATAAATTCATTTCAAATACAAAAATATTAACTTTTTCATTCTGTAAACATTTTTTAACAGTTATTCCCATTTCTCCACATACATCTTCTGTTATTAAATGCCATTTTAAAAGCAAAATGATTAAATATGTACAATAGTAGTAGTTAGAAGTTCTCTTACAGATCATTTCCAAAAAAGCTATTAAGTCCTAATTTTGCAAATTTAATATTTCAATTCTCGGAAAGTAGGATAAAATCTTAATATTTATTAGATGCATTGCTAAATGAATGTTGTTGTGATAACAATGAAATTAGCATTATTCATTGCATCAATACTTGTGATTAGAAATAACAATAATCAAATGGTTTATTACTCTGGAGTTCATAAGAAGTTCAAACACAAGAAGCAATAGAACTGGGCAGACCTTGAATTCTAAGGTCTGCTATTGTATCTCTACAACAAACACTGCTTTGTGATTAGTGAGAATGAGATGAATAAAATACTAAGACTGATGTAATGATAGAAAATTTGAGATGGAAATAAATGCTATTATAAAATAATGAAAACAGATGAAATTGGAATAAAAGTTTGAATGATAGTTGATCAAAAAGTTATAAAGTTATTATTTTTAAAATTAATTTGTCACTTAATAAGATAGATTATTGTGTGGCTCCTTAGATTTTTCTTTTTTAAAAATTTGTTAAACAGTTAATTTGAAGTACAACTTTATGTGGAACAAGAAACTTGGTGATTATGAAAAAAGAAAGATTATATTAAATTTAAAGATGTAGATTTAAAATATAATGAAGAATAGCATTAGAAATTAAAAGTTACTGGGGTGGAAGGAAAAAGTTATTTACTGGGAAATATAGACTAAATGGGACGGGAAGAAAATGTTATTTATTGAGGGAAGCAATATGCAGATAAGATATTGAATGATATGTATTTTAGAATAAGTTGGTAAATTATTAAGGATATATTGGAGGAAAGTGAGGATGGAAAGAAAAAGAGTAAGGTGAAAGGAAGTTGATAGACGATTTTAAATAAGCAGGTATTGATAAATTAGAGGATTAAAAAAAATTTATGGATTGATATGTGAATTTCTTTTGGCAGACAATTGATATTGATGATAGAATTGCTATAAATCATTTTATGTAATTAAAACATGAGATCTATGTATGTACACATACATACATGCACATGTTTAATAGTTTACATTTTAAAATTATTAGTTCAGAGATTTAATGACAATATAAATATATATGACGGTAGCTTAATATCATAATTTATTATTTACAAATACATCTTACCACTGTGCTTCCATTATTCATATTATGCAAATCTTTATGAGCATGTGCACAGAAGTCTACACATGCTGTAACACCGGTAAATGGCCTTTCTTCCTTTAACCCCAAACGACATTCTAGTCCCTCTTTTTCAAATTCTGTCTACAAAATAAACAACAGAAAATATTAAATATTATAGTAACACAAACTAACATATATAAATTAAAGTTGATCATTTAAATGCTACATGAATGCCATTTAATGTATTTTTTAATATTGGAGAAGTGCCATTTGAGAACAAATAGAGCAAAGTGTTGAATGGAAGTAGTTTTGCTTATTATTTATAAATTAATTAGTGTGGTGAAAGTTTAAGTGAAAATATTTTATTAATTGTAACATCAAAAAGTTATAAAGTTATTGTTTTTAAAATTAATTTAAGAGATTATTGTGTGGCCCTTTAAACTTAGATTTAAAAAAAAAAAAGAGATGTTAAACAATTAATTTGGAGTCTAAGTGACACATTGAGAGCAACAGTTTCAATCATTCATTGGTCAAACATGTTTTTTTTTCTTTAGTCAAGAATTGATCCAGAAATTTAACTATTAAATCCATTTCTCTTACCTAAATGGTTTCTACAGTTTTATACTTCATTTCATTAGCTCTATGTATTTATCAATTATTAGACACTTTCTTACTTTAAGTGAGCAAGTCCCTGGGTATATAAAACAGTTCTATAAAACTAAGATTTAAAAAAGAGCTTTATACTTCAATTAATAATTTTTTCCCTAGCATTTTAAAAAGATAATTATCATAAAATGATGTAATTGAAATGAGAAGAGCATTGTATTGTTTTTTTAAATATTCATATATGCTTGCATTAGTAAAATAAAAATATAATGCAATATGTAGCTGTTTTTGTGATTTATATATTATTTACATGAAAAATTAGACTTGTACACATGAAAAATTAGACTTGTAGAAAATGTTTTAAAAGCATAATTAGTAGCCTGCAAATACCAGTACAAATGCCATCATTAGAAATGCAATTCAGCAATTAAAATTACAAACTACTATACATAAACTAGTTAATAAATTACTTTCCTCAATTTATATTCAAAATTTTAATACTTATGTAGTATGCCTGCTGGAAGTTTACTATCTTTTTGTTTTAAATAATCCATTTCCAGGGGCTTCCAATATCTGGTATAAATAGTAGGGCTGACTTTACTTGCCTTTTTATTTAATAAAATGGTAAAAAAAAAACATAAAAATCCAAAGGGTTGTAATTAAAATTTTTTTAAATGTAAATGCAGTAAAGAAAATAAAACATGATTAAGCAAACTATCCTGTAATTTTGAAAATATTTCATTATATTTTATTCTGTTGATGGAAGATTCCAAATTGTAATCATATTTCCAAAAATGATAAAGCTAAAAAGGAATGTTAAAAAAAATAACGATAATTTCAGTTAATAAATTGTTAAAAAAAAAATCACAATAATTTTAGCCACATATTAACTGTTAGCCACATGTTAAGGGTTGATCATCTGTTAACATTTCAACATTATGTTGTGAATGGAATTTATTAAAAAATATATTCAAAAATTTTAAAATTAACATTCAATTTAAAATATATTTGTTAATGTTTTTTTAAAGTTAATAAGCTACATATATTTGGGGGGGGGAAATGTAAACAAATACTTCCATGTTCGAGAAAATAATTTTACAGGGAAAAAAAAGTAAAATATTTTGACACTAAAAACACCTATGTATTTTAAATTGAATGTTACAATTTTTAATAAATTCCAGTCATAACTTAATGTTCTAATGTATATTTGGCTAAAATTATTGTGATTTTTTTTTTAACATTTTTTAACTGAAATTATTTTTTTAACATTCCTTTTCTGCTTTATCATTTTTGAAAGTATGTTTAAAATTTGGAATCTTCCGTTGACAGAACAAGATACAGTGGAATATTTTCAAAATTACGGAATAGTGCCCACCTGAAAAGTGATGTCTGTCCATTGACATGAATAACTATGTTTGTTATAGTTTGCTTAATCATGTTTTATTTTCTTTACTGCATTTACATTAAAAAAACTTTTTAATTACAATTCTTTGGACAGATACGAAGACACATGGAACTTATTTCATGTCCCACAACCACCCTAGAAAACCTCCACAGAACACACTCATAAGCACCTCATAGGTCAACCTGCAGTCTAGGGTACAAGATATACACAGAATGAACTCAGCCACAAACGAAATGTTTTATAGACATTGGCCCCGCTTAAGTACTCCCCATTTAGTGTATTCATTATATATTTTAAACAATAATTAGAAAACAATAAATTTCTTAAGATTAAAACAAAAAGTAAATATTAATTATAAGTTAAAGTCAGCCATATTGTTTATACCATGTGTTGAAGTCCCTAAAAATGGATTATTTAAAATAAAAACAGATGGTAAGCTTACATAAGTCCCCATATTTTTTACTTAATGGCTGATAAATACTTTTAATATTTTAAATTTTGGTTAAAGATCTTATTATTTATTTTTTGTTTTCATGCTAGATGAGTGATCCTTAATCTTTTTGAAATACTTAGATTGTAAAAAAAAAAATTGCAGAACAAAAGCAAAAACATTACATATAGGACTACGATCATAAAAATAACAATAAAAACGTATGAAAATATCTTTTATTAAAAATTATAGATTTCATTGTATTAAAAATTTTTTTTTAATGTGATATTGAGCTTTGTGAGTTTTTTTTCTTGTATTTCAGTAATATTGGATTTATATATTTAGTTCAGAATCATATTTTTATTTAAATTTATCTATTTCATTCTATTATGATGACAAATAGTTATTTCTAGTATAATAAATTTTAATTGGTGATCAAATCATCTAACAAAAATTGAAAATAATGATTGAAGATATATTTATTAGCCCCCCCCCCCCCCAAGCTATTTGAATTAAGGTGTAATAGAACAGAATTAAAATATTAGAATTTATATATAATATACACAAATACATATATGCAAATTAGAAAATCAGAATTTGTCAAATGCAACAAATGATTAAGTTAGGATAGTTCACTTGAAAATTCAAATTTTAATTTATTTCTGTTATATAGTATTTACATTTTACTTCAAACAATGACTGTTTTCCAGTTACTATGCTGTTTTGGGATAATCATTTTATTTTACTGATAGATTTTTCATAATTTCATGGAATATTTATAGCAAGTTCATGGAACATTAGTATTCTCAAAAATGTTTGCTAAAAAACACTTTGCTAGATAATAAAACATACTCTCTTATATCTCACAACTGACACAATCCCATAACATTATTTAAATAATTAATATTGCCACTCTGTATTCTCAAAAATGTTTGCTAAAAAAACACTTTGCTAGATAATAAAAGTCTCTTGTATCTCACAACTGATACAATCCCATAACATTATTTAAATAATTAATATTGCCACTCTATCTGATATACCATCAGTTTCCTCAATGTTGTTCTTCCACTTTTTATTTATAATGAATCCCATTTTATTTGTGTTTCATATTTTTATTTTTGTATTAAAATACACATCTATCTTTTAAATTAATTGTCATCTCTTTATCTTCTAACTTCATAACATCCACCAATGCTCCATTTAATATTAAACAATCCTTCTTTCAATTCATGCAATCTTTTTTTATTTAAAAGTGATTTGCAGTTACAACAATCTAAATAAAAGGTTATCACATTAAATGGTAACCAGGGTTAGCACTCAGGGAATTTTTAATACCCTCTACCTTTGCCCCCAACAATGGCTTTCACTAGTAACTTTACAGCATTGTAGAGTAATACGGTCCTAACTTAATTTTGTCTGTCTGATTCTAAATATCTTCCTATAAAAAAATTTCACACATTCATCTTGCCTTAAAACTCAATTTAACCTTTTAGTTAAGAATTACCAGGCAACTGAGAAGAAAGACTATGGCATTTCTTGATCTCAAACTTGGAAGTAAAAAGGCAATAAACTAGCCACCCTAACTGATGCATGTTGGTGATAGCTTAATCATATCTGTTTACTTTAGGAATAGTTATATAGTAAGAACAGTAACAAGAACATTTAGATTGGATACTAGGAATTTGTCTTAATCAATTTCTTCAAAACCCCAAAGAGAAATCAGTCTTCTTTCAGGTAATAGCATAAAGAGACTAATCTGGGTGCTATGACTAACCAGTTGAATGTATTATAAAATTTAAATAAAGTTAAATTTTTCTAAAGATATTCACTACTTTTAATATTAGATGATGGAAATAGTCTAATATATAAATACAACTAAAATACCATGATTATAAACTTTCAGAAAAACAGAATAATAATCTCATTAAATATAAACAAATTAATATAAGAAAAATTGTTTTCATAAAACAAAAACCAGACATCTAATTTAACTCCAAGAGATAATGATTATAATAAATTAATTGTCAAATAAAAAAGAAATAAAAAATGGGGACTTTGAAAATAACTTATTTTATAAAAGTTACATTTTAATTAATATAAATTTTTACATTTTCATTTACCATTGTCAAACTTCCTCCACTCACAACTTTGACGCCATTTATTTCAGATAAATACAATAATTATTATTACTAATCATTATCGAAATTAGAGATTATCTCTAGCACAGATATAAACTTTAAATCTCAAAGTTGTGAGTGGAGGAAGTTTGACAATAGTAAATGAAAATGTAACAATTTACTCTAGATAAATACTTTTCATATAATAAAGATATATACGAGAGATAGTAACCTGGGCCAACTGAGGAGTGCTGGTTCAGCACGAAATGCATCTTGGGGGTCATTTGTTTTTTATTATATCTTTATTTGAGTGAATTTAAAAAGAATGGGGAAGTACGGAGGTATTTATTATATCTATAATATAAATTTCTATTTTTATGCATGCTCATGAAATTCCAGAAAGCAATTACTATACAACAACATTGCATTTTAAAAATAATTTATTTAGCCAAAAAATACTGTTTCATAGAATCATTTTTAAATTAATATATTTACTATACAGTTTGTTATTGTAGTAAAAAGGAATATGTAGTATTTTTTAACTGAATAAATTATTTACAAAACCTGAAAATTTTACTTCTTGATGTGATGTGATGCACTATGGTTTCTTCTTTATTCATGTTAGGGATTTCTCAGCCACTATGCCCAGAGAAGCCTGTTAGCCACACCACCTTCCCACCACTGATGAGTGCTGGTTCAGCACGAAATGCATCTTGGGGGTCATTTGTTTTTTATTATATCTTTATTTAAGTGAATTTAAAAAGAATGGGGAAGTACGGAGATGTTTATTATATCTATAATATAAATTTCTATTTTTATGCATGCTCATGAAATTCCAGAAAGCAATTACTATGCAACAACATTGCATTTTGAAAATAATTTATTTAGCCAAAAAATAGTGTTTCATAGAATCATTTTTAAATTAATATATTTACTATACAGTTTGTTATTGTAGTAAAAAGGAATATGTAGTATTTTTTAACTGAATAAATTATTTACAAAATCTGAAAATTTTATTTCTTAATGTGATGTGATGCACTATGGTTTCTTCTTTATTGAAGTTAGGGATCTCTCAGCCACTATGCCCAGAGAAGCCTGTTAGCCACACCACCTTCCCACCACTGATGAGTGCTGGTTCAGCACGAAATGCATCTTGGGGGTCATTTGTTTTTTATTATATCTTTATTTAAGTGAATTTAAAAAGAATGGGGAAGTACGGAGATGTTTATTATATCTATAATATAAATTTCTATTTTTATGCATGCTCATGAAATTCCAGAAAGAAATTACTATGCAACAACATTGCATTTTGAAAATAATTTATTTAGCCAAAAAATACTGTTTCATAGAATCATTTTTAAATTAATATATTTACTATACAGTTTGTTATTGTAGTAAAAAGGAATATGTAGTATTTTTTAACTGAATAAATTATTTACAAAACCTGAAAATTTTACTTCTTGATGTGATGTGATGCACTATGGTTTCTTCTTTATTCATGTTAGGGATTTCTCAGCCACTATGCCCAGAGAAGCCTGTTAGCCACACCACCTTCCCACCACTGATGAGTGCTGGTTCAGCACGAAATGCATCTTGGGGGTCATTTGTTTTTTATTATATCTTTATTTAAGTGAATTTAAAAAGAATGGGGAAGTACGGAGATGTTTATTATATCTATAATATAAATTTCTATTTTTATGCATGCTCATGAAATTCCAGAAAGCAATTACTATGCAACAACATTGCATTTTGAAAATAATTTATTTAGCCAAAAAATAGTGTTTCATAGAATCATTTTTAAATTAATATATTTACTATACAGTTTGTTATTGTAGTAAAAAGGAATATGTAGTATTTTTTAACTGAATAAATTATTTACAAAATCTGAAAATTTTATTTCTTGATGTGATGTGATGCACTATGGTTTCTTCTTTATTGAAGTTAGGGATCTCTCAGCCACTATGCCCAGAGAAGCCTGTTAGCCACACCACCTTCCCTTTCCATTTTCCACCCTAAGTTTTTCCCATATTCTCTATCTTGCTCCATCCTATTTCCACAACATTATCTTTGTCAACTCTATAACCTTTATATCGAAATCCCCCTTATTCTTTCCCAAACCCAGCATACAAACTAAGAACCCACTTGCTGTATAATTACTTTGTTTATATTTATTCACACACAATTTCATTATTTGTACCCTTTCTACTTGTAGGCATTTACATTCAATTAACAAGTGCCTAATATTTTCTATGCCTTCCTTACATAAATTTGCAGACTAAATCACCCATATTTTTCTATTTATGTGTATATTTCCTGGTTGTTATCAATCCTGTTTGAACCTTAAATAATATACTACTTTCCTTGCTATTTTCATAAATTAACTTGCACCCAATATTCTATTCTATATATATTTAAACTTATATTAGGCAAAACTTTCTCCCTACAGTAGTGCCACTCTAAGCAAGACAGAGTAATCAATGGATGCCAGAAGGCTTGTGCATAAAATTCCTATCTAGGGCCTACTCATCCAATATCCCAAAACTAGTTTCTGGCTTATGGTCTTCGTCAGTGAGGAGCCTTGGATCTGAGAGCACTGCTCCTAGATCTTAGGATCTAATGCAACCCTCCAGCAGCCACCTTTTAATTCTATATAACTACTAAACTATGAGAATAAAATTGAAAACACAGATATTTTCAATCTAAGCTCAATAGCTCAAATAGTCATATGGTGATCATGTGATGTTTTAAGGTTATATTTAAACTTGTTTTACTCTCCACACTAGTCCTCCATCTCTCCAACTCCCTATTTTTTTTTATTAATGCATCTATTCTTCTATCCCATTCTTTACCACTATAACACTCAACAATTCTCCTAACACAATCATCCCACTTTTTGTATAAATATACTGACATAGTCTTTATCTAAATCTTCTGCATACTGAACTATCTTTCTCACCCATCTTGCTGCCAGTGCTTTACTAACAATCCAATTAAATACTATTTTGAATATTCTCTAATTATCCATAAATTACAGTCTACCGATTATTTTCATTTTGCTTTTTGCATCTCTCGTATAAAAACTTGACCACCCCATTTCTTCATGAATTGCCTTCTTTGCTGTCCATACATCTAATGCATATCTTCCCATGTCTCTGTGTCCTTTTTCTAAGTAATCTAACACTCCATTACTAATACATAATGCATCATTACCATAAATTAACCCCGCTACTGCCACTCCCATACAATAGTCGCTACATCATATTTATTATATAAAAACACTGTTAATTTCTTTATCAGTCCCTTTCTTTTCTTTGCTTCATTTATCAATTTTTTCTCCCATTCATTCAAGCAATTTCTCTCATTACTTAAGCAGATTTCCAAATAGTTATACCTATTCACTGCATTTAACTTTATATCCCCCAATAAAAATTCTCTTCTCTTTCCCTGCCATTTATCATCATTACTTTTGATTTTTCTTCACTAAATTTAATTCCCATTTTTTTTACCCACCCTTGCACAGGTCTTCAACATAACTTCCATATCTTCCCTTCTTTCTGCACACAAAAAGACATCATCTGCAAATAAAAGGTTCAACAATGTTATATATCCATTGCCACCTATTAATAGTATCTCTACCCCTTTTCCTAATCTTACTATTGCTCTCTCCATTTTTCTCAAATACAACAAAAACAAAATAGGTGACATAATGCATCCTTACCTTAGTTCCATCCCATTTTTAACTTCAAATGATTCTATATTTCCTAATTGATACATATAGTAATTATTTTAATATAATTTCTTACTAATATCCACTAAAGCTCCATCCATTCCCAAATTTACTAAACTTATCCATAATCTATTTATTCTATGATATGCCTTCTCTATATCTATAAAAACCACATATAACTGTCTGTCTGTATTCCTACTCATATCAAATTATCTCCTATAAGCCTATCTAATCGAAAATCTTCTTGCATTTCTCCCACTATATTATTTTCTTCCATCCATTTTGCAACCCTTCCAGCCACTATATATGAGAAAACGTTATATAAAACTGACGTTACCGCTATCGGTCTATAATTGTTTAGCTTTCTATGATCCTTACCCTTTCCTTTAAGCAATAATCTTACTCTTGTATTACTCCAACTACCTGGAAAAACAATCTTCTGTGCCATCTTATTAAAACATGATAATAGCTTTACTTTTGCCTTATACCCTAAATTCATTACCATCTCTGCTGACCATCTATCCAAACCTGTTGCCTTTCCACATTTTAATTTCTTCCCTGCCTCATTCAGTTCATTTTTTGTGAACCTAGGATTTCCATTACTATATGCTTTCATGTTTTCTATCACTCTAATCTTCACATCTAGCATCTTTTCTATATACATTACATATCTATTTAAGATTCTCTCTTAATTCTTCTGTAGAACTACACTCTATTTCCTCATCATCTAGTAATACTATCCTTCTCTCCCCTACATTTCTCCTTTTAATGTACTTCCACTTTTATTAATATCCTCCAAGAATTTGCTACTCAATTTTATTCTCTCTATAATTATCTATTTTAGCCAACTTCTTCTTTTCTAAGTACTTTTCCCATTTAGCATTAATATTTTTTTCACTTCTTATAAATTAGTTTTTTATATAGCTCCATCTGATAGGTAATATATACATTAAAATTAGCATTTTTTCCCCTCAATCTGAAGATAATATTATGTAAGAGTAAGTAACTAGTGGACACCAGATAGTACTTTCTCTGACAAGAATCATTTTATATTATATTGTGTTCTGTGAACAATATTTTAATTTTTTGTACACTTCATTGATCTTATTAAAAATTTGATTCGGGGTTTTTTTTTTTTGATCATGTTATGGCTATTGACATCTGTTTGCAATTATATATATATATATATAAGTATTGTGGGGTATTTTCTTATAATTTGTTTTAATAAATATTGTTTATAGATCTGCTCGTGCACAATCATATAATATATCTATATGTGAAATTTTTGAAAAATATGTGTATGGAAATTTCCTCAAATTACGTGATTAAAAATAACAGCATAATAACAAACTAAACCCATCTTTTGATTAGCATGAAGAAATATTGAAGCTTTCTACCATTTTATATTAATGAGATCTGATTTACTGTAGCTTTAACTAAAAAAAATATTTATATCAGTAGTGATCGTATTTTTTAGCTGTAATTTTTTTGAAGTAAATCTGTAGATTGGTCAAAGTAAAACAAATGTAGATGTTAAACAGATTTTTAAAAAGTGTAAATTCAAAAATACTTGACATTTTTTAGTATGTCAATGAAATAATATTAATAAGGGCAAAGAAAATACAAATTCTTATGATTATGAATGTGTAATATGCAGTAATTTTTTTTTTTTAAAAAAATAAACGATAGCAATAAATAATTGAATTTTAAAAAGTGAACGAAAAACTAACTTCTGATAAATGATAAATTATTAGGAAGCAGTAGTTTATTTTCTTATGAAAAAGTTATCAATTTTTTATAGTTTTTACTGATACAAATAATATTTCATGAAATTTAATTTTATTTTTAAGTTTTATTGCATTAATGTGATTGCAAAATTATTGTTTCTGAAAAAAAAAATGTAAATAAATTTTATCAAGACTTTTATTGAGACTATTTACAATATTGCAATAGAATAAAAATATATAATATCCAATCTATAACTTAAATTCCATTTGTATTATTTTTCATTGTCATTAATGTTATAATGGGTTTTTGTCACTTATTAAATATCAGTTTGAAATGTGTATCACATAATAAAATATTTCTAATAAAATTTATTAATAATTTTATACAGTTTGAAGCATTGTATTTATACTTTACCATTTACAAATAGATGGTCCAAATGTATTGGCATTTGAAAATACTTAGAAGCTAAAAAAAAAAAGGTAGAATTTAAAGATCGCAAAAAGACGCAAGTTCCTTAGTATAATTTATTTTTTTAAAACATACAATGAGAGTTGATTTTCTTTTTGGCTTCGAATTAATCTGTAATTTATTAAAAGTTGAAATTGGAAAGAATAAAAAAGGCATGCAGACTACTAATCCAGATAAACAAAAAGAATTCCAAAAGTACAAAGATTATGATAAAAAAAACCTTTAGGATATTGATTAAAGATGGTGGAAATAATTTATTAAAGAAAGAACTTTGTACCAGAAAAAGAAAATAAATGTATAAGATTATAAACCTGCGTCATGATAATAATAAGATGCGCAGAAGTTTCAAAACTGGATCGAGGTATAAAAAGAAGAAGACAACTTTGATCTACATCTTTCATTTATCTTCTGGTTGTGTGTTTTTAGAGTTGGAGGTTTCTGTGAGAGTGATCTGTTGGGTGAAATGCATCTGCACAGGGACACTACTCACTTGCTGAACGAAGTCATCACACGAGGTCATCGCAACTGAGCTTCTTGTTCCAGCTATGGAATGGACCCGAAAGATGAAGAGGCCGGCAGGAGAGATCAATTAAATTTCAAGGAGCATGGGATCCCAAAGGAAGACAAGTATATTATAAGAACTGATACAAGCTTACCGGTAAGTTAAGATTATTTACCCCCAGTTTGTGACTTTAATTGTTGGCCAATTAACGTTAACCATGAATGATAATGTGGATAGTGACTGCTTTTCAATGTTTCAAGGAACTAGTTAGAAGAATTTAAATGTAACAAGAACTTTTCATCTGATTAATAGTATTTGGATTAGTGTATGTTTTTTTTTTTCAATTTTTTTTTTACTAATTCTTGTATAAATATTTTAAATGGATTTTAATAAAATATTTAGTATTGATTTAGCACTCTCTTTGTACATTCTTGATTTGAATATTAGATGTTGTTAATGTTAGTTTATTAATATTTAATTAAATAAATGACCTTTGCCATTATATTTAATAGTTTAATCCTGAAAAAGATTCATAGATATCTTTAAAATGACAATAAATCTAGACCCCGATTTTCATATTAAATTTCCTTTTAAATTACGGTGTGCGATGCAGCGTGACGGATCGGCGAATTCATGTAGAATTCTGGTGCCCTAAAATAAACAAAAAAAGATTCCATTGGCTGTGCACATTATAATAATTAGTAGGCCAGTGAATCTAGAAATATAGCTATGCTTTTGGAAATAGGAACAAGATATTTTCCTTCTCCATAGCTTGATTAATTTTCACTTTATAGTGTGTAAAAGAAGGCCTACCAAAAACTAGCAAAACGTGATAAATTTTACAATACATATATATTAATTAGTATTTAGAGATTTATTTCATTTCTTTTGTTAGTGAAGATATAGGCAAGAATTACTATTTAATACTTGCTGCATGAAAAAACTTTCATGGAAGCCTATTGTAACTATAAATTCAAACTTCTAAAGAAGTAATTTCAGTAAATCATTGGTGCTGAAATACTTAGTGACTAATATATCATGTGGGGAGGGCTCACTTCTAGAGGTTCATTGTCTTCCTGGAAGATGGGAAGGAGGCGGGGAGTCCAGGTTGTTAATAAGAAGATATATTCAGTTTCTGTCTTTTTCTAAAGAACATGGCTAATTTGGTTCAATGGTTACAATTAATATTGCACCAAAAACTTATACACCTTTACCCCGCTTAGCGATTGTCTACTTAGCGATATTTTGCAATAGCGATCATCATCAATTTGTACCCACTACTTCGATGTGCAATCGATTATTCGCTATAACGATCAGGAAAAATAAAATAAAAATTTTGGCAGCCATCTTGAATTTTGCGTCACTGATGACGTCAGAGATAGCTATATTATAACCAAAAACAAAAGTATATTTTTGTAATATGTATACAGGTAATGACTTTGCTGTAATTCTATACACATAAAATATTTTATTCATAAAACCCTTAAAATATCTATAATTATTTTATCTATAATACATCATATATAATAAATAACACAGCAAATGTTCATTCACCTTTTCTTTTAAAATATATATATATGTTCTACAATAATATCAACAAATTAAAAATCCTTCTCCTTTTTCTTTTCAAAAACATTATTTTCTTATCTCAATACTGAACATATACAGTATATATATTTATATAATACAAAAATACCATCATCACAAACTTTCAGGAAAACACTAAATATGAATATTAAACTGTGTGTGTGTTTCTGAAATACGATATATAAATTTTAGAAAACCTGGATAATTATGTAAAAATAGTTGTGATTTTGTTGTTAATCAGAAGAAAAACAACATTTTAAAACGATGTCGAATTAGAAAAGTTTTTAAAAAAAAAACAGATCGCATTTAATTAAAAATCTTTCTACTCGAATGGGGGGAGGGGGCATTATTACATTACTAAAAATATACAGTAAGAAAAATAAACCTACCTGTATGTTTTAGAAAATTAGAAGTTAGATTTTTTACTTTGAAAATATGTTCAATTAAATAATTAATAATTAAACATTGTTTTTTAATTTGAATAATTTCACATAAGTAATAAAATAAATGTATAGTAGTAATATATACTGTAATACAATTTTTAAAAAAAAAGCACTTCAGTATAGATTTTTTTTTCATTACGATGAAAAACTTCCGCGGAAGAATATAAAAACTTTTAAATTCAAATTTAGTTTCATTGCTGTTCTGTACTTTTTAAAGTGAAAATATGCATTTTTTTTCCTAGTGATATAAAACTTTTCTTTTTAGATACCATATTTAGTCATCATTGTCATGAAAAAATCAAGAAAATCTTTGAGCTTGGAAATCAATGTGGATATTTTACGTCACTGGAACTGACCAATTTTTTTCCCATAGACCCCCATTATAATTACGTATTTTGTCTACGATATTTTTGCTTAACGATGAGTTTTGGAGGACCAATTGCCATCGCTAAGCGGGGTAAAGGTGTATACCGAATTTTCTTTAGTAGTTACCTTTGGTTGGTTGATTGTAAAATTCCATTTTGCTGAATCATATTTAGATATTTTGCTGTGCTATTATAAATTTTACTGATTTAAAAATAGTTAGTACAATGTTGGTCTAAAAATAAAGTAATTTGTCTTTGATATTTTTTATACATTTGTAATAATTTTCTAATCCAATGGAAAACATTGTAGTAGCATGTCTTCACAAAAACCTAATGGTTTTAAATTGTAAACAAACTTCATTTTTATTGTAATATATTGTAACGTTTATTTATATACGTTGCAAATATATTGGCATTGGGTAAAAAAAAAACTAAAAGATAAAAGTGGATTTAAAATTTTGTTGAGTAATTTTTTTTAAAAAAAAAAAAAACGTACAATGAGGGTTGAATTATTCTTCTTATTTTTTTTTTATGTGATTAGTAATAACAGTAATTGGAGAGAACAAAAGAATTCCAAAAGCAAGTAAAAAAAAGATAAGCTGAAAGTAGAAATACTCAAATTAATTAAAGATGGCCGAAAACTTGAAGAAAATAAAGACTTTATTACATAAAATTTATAAAGACTGGATAAGATTAAAAAGGCATGGTACTAGCATGCGCAGAAGTCCTGAAAACTGGATATAAAAAGGAGGGATCCGGTTGAAGGAACGTCTTGTTCGTTTTGTTTCTCTAGTTGGTCTTGGATAACATTAATAGATCCAAGATCGCTCTTCGCTGAAGGAATTCGGCATGTCGCAGTGAACCGGAGCTCCTGAAGACATCGGACCTAATGATGTACACCAGGAAAAGCCTTCGTGACCGACTGGGGAAATGGACCACAAGATCAAGCAATAACCAAAAGGCCGAGCTCATTATAACCAAAAAACTATGCATAGTTATCTACTACTGAATTCATGAAACTTACCGGTAAGAATAATTATCCTGATTGTGACAAAGTTAACTATTTAAAACTACTCGTAAAAATATACGTATAAAAGAATCCCGATAGTGACTTTAATTTTTCTATATGAGAGACTCTTATTTAACCAAGAACTTTTTGTTTATTTTAACTGATATTTATATTTTCTGGATATTTCCCACCTGAATTAAATGTGTTCTCTCCAAGGTATTAATTAGCTACTTAACATGAAGTATTTTAGTTTGTCAAAATTAAAAATATTTCTAATATCAATTCTCATTTGTGCGTTATTAATAATAGTTATTATTTTTTATTATTAAATTTATTTTTAGTGTAATAAGATTTAAACGTAAGTTACCTTTGCCAATATGTTTCAATACGCCCAGGACTAATAATCGTAAAAATCATTAATTCTCATTACGGTAGAATTACCGCCCCTTAAAAAAAAATATAATAAAAATCTTTTTATTTTTTTTTGTTTTACAACTTGCGAGAGGTGCTGGCGACATATTTCAGCGGATTCTTAGGAATTCTGGCGCCCATAGTAAATAAAATTAAAAGTTGATTTTGTCAATAGCACAATTCGTAACAATTAATAGGCTGAAGTTAATCAGGAAAAATAGCTGTGTTTTTAGAATAGAAATACAACTTTCTTTTTTCTTTTGATACAGCTTGATCAACTCACGCTCAAATATAAATTTGAGGCGTATAAGGGCCTAGTAATACGAAAAACGTTACAATGGCGACCCAACTCGGGCTTCGATTTAACAACTACAACCTGAGATGAGTTGTAATGATAAAGAACATTACAATGATGACTCAAAGAAACTCACAGCCGGAAAATAAATTATGATTTTTTTGAAAAAAGAAAAAAATTATAAAAAAAAAAACTAACTAATTAAACCCTGATTATTAAAATATGAAAGAAGATATTTTTTTAATATGACTTCCAGAAAGAAAAAATATATATGTATATTTTTTTTATATATGTCTAAAAACACGATCGTGGCTGATGTAGACGTAAGTCACAAGTATTTGACCGGGTAGGCGGTTACTGAAGAGGGGAATAACATAGCCCCGAGTCCTTATCCGCAGTATATGAACATAAGACCGTCTTTAAATGCTCGTCAGACTATTTCTAGCAGAGATCCCAATAAAGGGAAGGCGGATCAAGTTGGTCCAAGTTGCCACGAGCCTGTAAGACTCAGAACGATGAGCAACGCTCGTTTGTGCTTATAACTTGGGCTTCTTATCGTTAATATTACACTAAAGCGGATAGGACACAGATGAATGTTGAAATATTTTCCATTCCCACCGTGTTAGACCTAAAAGTGGGCGTTAAAGCCGAACATCGCTTGTGAATGAGTCTACACAATATATCAGCACGCTACTACAGAAAAAAAAATACGAATATGAATTTAAAAACTTAAGAATAAAATTAGTGTAAACCCCTATTTTATTCTCATCTCCTGGCACTGGTGGTATTGTAACGTTTATTTATATACGTTGCAAATATATTGGCATTGGGTAAAAAAAAAACTAAAAGATAAAAGTGGATTTAAAATTTTGTTGAGTAATTTTTTTTTTAAAAAAAAAAACGTACAATGAGGGTTGAATTATTCTTCTTATTTTTTTTTATGTGATTAGTAATAACAGTAATTGGAGAGAACAAAAGAATTCCAAAAGCAAGTAAAAAAAAGATAAGCTGAAAGTAGAAATACTCAAATTAATTAAAGATGGCCGAAAACTTGAAGAAAATAAAGACTTTATTACATAAAATTTATAAAGACTGGATAAGATTAAAAAGGCATGGTACTAGCATGCGCAGAAGTCCTGAAAACTGGATATAAAAAGGAGGGATCCGGTTGAAGGAACGTCTTGTTCGTTTTGTTTCTCTAGTTGGTCTTGGATAACATTAATAGATCCAAGATCGCTCTTCGCTGAAGGAATTCGGCATGTCGCAGTGAACCGGAGCTCCTGAAGACATCGGACCTAATGATGTACACCAGGAAAAGCCTTCGTGACCGACTGGGGAAATGGACCACAAGATCAAGCAATAACCAAAAGGCCGAGCTCATTATAACCAAAAACCTATGCATAGTTATCTACTACTGAATTCATGAAACTTACCGGTAAGAATAATTATCCTGATTGTGACAAAGTTAACTATTTAAAACTACTCGTAAAAATATACGTATAAAAGAATCCCGATAGTGACTTTAATTTTTCTATATGAGAGACTCTTATTTAACCAAGAACTTTTTGTTTATTTTAACTGATATTTATATTTTCTGGATATTTCCCACCTGAATTAAATGTGTTCTCTCCAAGGTATTAATTAGCTACTTAACATGAAGTATTTTAGTTTGTCAAAATTAAAAATATTTCTAATATCAATTCTCATTTGTGCGTTATTAATAATAGTTATTATTTTTTATTATTAAATTTATTTTTAGTGTAATAAGATTTAAACGTAAGTTACCTTTGCCAATATGTTTCAATACGCCCAGGACTAATAATCGTAAAAATCATTAATTCTCATTACGGTAGAATTACCGCCCCTTAAAAAAAAAATATAATAAAAATCTTTTTATTTTTTTTGTTTTACAACTTGCGAGAGGTGCTGGCGACATATTTCAGCGGATTCTTAGGAATTCTGGCGCCCATAGTAAATAAAATTAAAAGTTGATTTTGTCAATAGCACAATTCGTAACAATTAATAGGCTGAAGTTGATCAGGAAAAATAGCTGTGTTTTTAGAATAGAAATACAACTTTCTTTTTTCTTTTGATACAGCTTGATCAACTCACGCTCAAATATAAATTTGAGGCGTATAAGGGTCTAGTAATACGAAAAACGTTACAATATATACAGTCATAAAAATAATTCTATTAAAATATAATAAATAAACACTAAAAGATTTTAATTAAAAATTTATTTACCTGATTTCTATGTGCTTCCGGAGCAATCTTTTTATATAGGGGACTCAAATTACTAGCTAAAGTTTGTAGTTGAAACTCCAAGTCTTCTTCCTTTAATATAAATATTTGTATATATAATTAAGTTAATTTGAATATTTACATGGATAAAAAATGATAATTAACAGTTGTTTGTCAGGAAACTATATATAGTTTAAAATTATTTTAATTAGATTTACCAAATGTCTGAAAAGAGTTGGTCTGCTCTATTTCTCTATTGTGCCATCTGATTCTGACTAAAAACTTTTCTATTAGAATACAAAGTGATAATCAAATTTAAAATTATTTTAATTAGATTTACCAAATGTCTGAAAAGAATGTTGGTCTGCTGTATTTCTCTATTGTGCCATCTGATTCTGACTAAAAACTTTTCTATTAGAATACAAAGTGATAATCAAAATAAAGTACACCTGGGTCTCGTTTTATGCGGATTATTTTAATGCGATTTTGAAGTTATGCGATTCATGTTTCTTCTTAATATCTTTCATATTTCACTATATTTATTAGATATCAAGAAATTTAAATTATTAATAACTTATTTTCACTTGAAATATTTTTTTTTTTAAAAAATATAACATTATATTAGCAGCTAACGTGAATGTGGCCTGAAGCTGTATTTTGAATCTTAGCTTCTATGTACATAACCTATGTATACTAATGAGTAAATAATAATAAATTTATACTTACATATAAAAATATCGCAATAAATATTCAAAAAATTTAAACTTTTAAAACGTATTTTGTTATATATAACAGAAATAAACAATCTTTTAGATTTTTAAAATAAAAAAGGGAAGATTTTATAAACTGAAAATAATCTTTCTAATGATAATGTATAATCTTTTTGTTTTGATTGCGATCTCATTTTTTTAATATAGAAACAGAAAACCATTAACACAGCACAAGACTGAAAGCAGCGCTAGTTTACATCACATCATGAATAAAAATAAAGTGGCTAACAGGTTTCTCTGGGCATAATTGCTGAGAGATTCTTGACTTCGTTTAAGAAGCCACAATACGTCACATCACATCGAATCTGATTTCTTACCAGTTTACAAATGAACGCTAGCAGTAATGATTAAATTATGTATGGAAAATGTAAAATTAAATACTGTAGTTAATAAAAAAAAGTAAAAAACGTTTGTCTTGTATTAATTTTTTTCAAATATTTGAAATTTTTTATTAGTCATACTTTATTTGCTTATTTTTTAATGCGATTTTTAAAGTAATTTTTCCTTGTTGCTTTGCTTTTATGCGAATTCTGAAAATTACAGTACCTTTCCCCCATTTTTCAAGGTAAGTTAAGTCTATTTTTGTGCGATTTTTTTAATGCGGGTTTTCTGTGGAACCTATCTACCGCATAAAACGAGATCTAGGTGTAGTTTAAAAGAAAAAATACATAAAAATATAGCTAACATTTTTGCTGGTGTAGCAGTCATATATCATAACTTAAGTTTCTATTATTCAAAAATGACATAATATATATTGTTTGAAACATAAAACACCAAAGAATGTAATTAAGCTGAAAAAAATAGTCAATGATATTTAAAGTAATAAAAAAAAGAATAAAAGTTAATATTTCTAATAATTATTTTCATATTTTATAAATTCAAAATTATCATGCATAAATTTTAAAACTATAATTTTGTTAGTAAGTTAGTTGCATTTATCATTAAATTTCTGATAAATTGGTATATAATAACACTTACCCAAGGCAATATATCACTTGAACACTTGGAAGAATAAAGATATTAGTACCTTTAATTTTTCCTAGTAGCCCTTCCAGATGTTTTTCCATACAGGGTTTTACAATGAATATGTCATCCCTTATAACATGTAGTTAATATTGATCAATAATTAGTATAATTTGAATATTATAATAAAGAACTTCAATAAAGTTTGTAATTTATTAAAAATTTCTACTAAAATAGTCACTATATATAAAATAAAATGATAAAATAAAATAATAAATAAATGAGATACTAAATTCATTATAGAGTTAAGCTTGAAGTACGTAAGTTAATAGTTTAGAGTCAGTGCAATGTAGTATTATTTATCCTATCTTTATAGGTTTTGAGGGCTCATATTGCTTCATGCTACTATGACCATAAATTTAGTAATAGCTTCATCAACTGCCACCTCTCCTTGCATTGGATATGCAGCTTTGAAATTTACATTACAGTAGTCAATAATCGGCCTAAGTTTTTATATACTATCAAAATTTTTACTTTTAACATTTGCGTATTTTTATTATTATTAAAATGCAGACAAGACATTATAGTAAAAAACTAAATTGGGTTATAATATTTGCAAAATACGTTTATCTTTGTCTCATATCAGAAATCCAGATATCAGTTAATTCATATATTGGACATCTGGACCCAAACCCACGATATAACTTTACACAATCGAGAGTTATTTTTTTTTGATCCAGCATATGTTTTAGTTTCAATAATAATTTTTTTCATATATATTTTTTTCAAATATAAATTCAAATAATAATTAAAAAATATACTCAAATAATAATTAAAATATATATAAAATTAAATATTTACCAGCTGCTCCCAATAATGTTCATTTACCCCAGTACAACATCCTGTATTTTTTCCAATGTAATTTTCAGGGCAACTCCAATTCCGTTAAAAATGAAAAAATTGAGAGAAAGATAAAAAAGTTCAATTTACTTGATCACAAAAATTATCATAAAATTTTTAATTTTATTGTAGAAAAATGAAACTTTTCTTTTCTGAAACTAGAAAGAAAGATGGAAACGAAGATGTAAAAAGCTCATGTGTTGACTGCGTAGATTTCCAGTAATAAGCGGATGTTTATAATTTGAAAATTCATGGCCGCCTTATGCGGTCATAAGAATGAAGAGATTGTTAATAATTAATTTATAAGAAACTGTTCATAATTTAAAAAAATTATTCATATCTTTTTTCTATTCTTAAAAGTCATTTGTTGATTTCCCAAATGGTATTGAATTTATTTGACTAGTACTTTTCATTCATAATATTAAGCTGTTTAAAATGTTCTCAAATCTCTCTTAATAATCTCTAACATATTGGTCAATTTTTGACAGAATTCATGTTTTATTAAAAATGATATGTTTATTAGTATAATATGTAAATAGATGATGCCTAGATTTCTCTTTAACAATAAAAATATAATCTTTTCTGATATTAATTCTACAATTAGTATGACTAATGTATGAAAGGAGACAACCCCAGCATGGAGTTTCATAAAAGAACATAACATTCCAAAGGAATTTTATTCCTAGGATATGGAAATACTTTATCAATTTTTAAAACAGTACTATTTATCTTAAAAATATTACTAATGTTTTGACTGATTTATTTTATATATGGCAAAATCATTTTAATTCCTGAATTAGTTTATATTTTTATGGAAAACTTAAGAAGAAAAAAGTATACTATTTTCAATTATTAAAAAATAATATTATTATTTACTACTAAAAATCATACTTGTAGTTTTTGTTGATGGTATCTTTGTTATTTGGTCTCATGGTTAGACTGCTTTTAATATTTTCTTAATTTTTTGAAAAGTTTACATGTTATCATCAAATTTGTCATGGAAATAGAAAATTATAATCAATTTTCTTTTATACATGTATTAATTAAAAGATATACATACAGGGGGAAATATTTACAATTCTCTTCTCATCATCATTCATTTTAATTATTTACTGAAGCCAGAATACTATTATATAGAACAAAAAAGATTCTGATAACGTATGTATTTAGCTACAATATTATTAATAAGGCTTTTCATATTATTATTATTATTATTATTATAATAATAATAATAATAATAATAATAATAATAATAATAATAATAGAATAGATAGTGCGCATGCGCCAGCTGGTTTGATGATCGTAGATATCGGTAGGATATATTATATATTTCTAGTAATAATAAAACTAAAAAAATTTTATTTAAAATAAACCGTATTGTCTCTAAGCAACCCAATATTCAGTATATATAGTTTTTTAAACTTAAGAAAACTCCTCCGACGAGGAATTTGTGTGCAAGCGATTTTTTTTTTACTTCATTATGGCGATCTCTTTGAACGCAGCAAGCATTTCTTATGCTGACGCAATCAAAGCATCCACTAAAAAAGGAGATTTTCCTCAGAACGTGGGAAAAAATCAAGCTCCAGTTTCAAGATTTCGTCGTTCAACAATAAATGATCTAATGAAACTAGATGTGATTTCAGAATCTGACCCATTACCAGTTAACGTAATAGAAGAAGAGATCTGGACTAATGAGAGTCTATTAAAAATTTCTGAACGCTTTAATACGACCATCCCACGTGACCTGTTTATGTCGTTTAAACGTTTCTTTACTGACCGGTCTGTTATCCTTGCAATTACAGATATAAATTGTTCGCTGTATAGATTTCCTAAGGATTTGCTATACGAAGAATTAAGCTCAAATAATTTATGGGATTCTATATTGCGCATAGCAGATCATCCAAATTCTCGCTATCTTGCTATTGAATTCTATAGCGAAGAACAAAAAAACAAATTTGATAAAACAATTAAAACGTTAGGGAAATATGCTTTAGTAAAAGTTAACCAATATAGAGAAAATTTTATTACCGGCACAATCAAAAATACGTACTTTAACTATACAATAAATGACCTCAATAAATTAATGCAACCGTTCGGAGTTGTTGTTGCCTTTCAACCTATATATTTAAAAGGAACTCCGATACCAATCTATGGAAACAGTTATCATTTTAAAGTTAAATTAAATCAAAACGTAAATCCAAATGATATTCCCACTCTTATAACCGATCACGAAGCGACGCTACTCTTAATAATTCATGGACTTAAACCGCAATGTTTTCACTGCAAACAACGAGGGCATATTATAAATGCATGCCCAAAACTTAAATGTAAACACTGTGATATGAGAGCAACCTCAAGTCATCAATGTGGAAATGCGCCAGTAAATAACACAGATTTCACTCCTCAACCGATAAGTGAATCAACTACAATTTGCTATCAAAATAATCCAATTAATGACGATGTAACAGACGATCTATACATCACCAGAGAGCAATCAGTAAATGACGAAAGTGAATCAATTTTACCCGAAAATCAATCACGGAATGACGAGGATAAACCAGTGTTACAAGAAAATAGCCCATCTCAACAAGAATTATTAAAAAGTGATTGCCAAAATCACAAACAATCAAAAACACCCCTTAACAAAACTTCGCAAGATATTATAGACTATCTAGTGCCTTGCTTGCCACCTACAGACCCCGAAAATAAATGACACTGCCAACCGAAAACCAGGCAGACCGCGAAGCAAACGTAGAAAAAATGCAGCAGTGCCTATTGATCTTAGTGAAGATGATATGCCCCAGACATTAGATCAAAAAAAAAAATAAGAAAAGCAAATATGAGTTCAACGGATACCGAGTTTGAATACACTTCAGATGAAGACCTTAGCACCAATAAAAAAGCAAATGTGCAAAAATTATCACAGGAGGGAGGAAGTAGAACCTCCAGACATAAAAATTCTTTGTCATAATTTGTGCAAGTTATCTAAACTATATAAAATTATAATCTAATTACTACATCAGGTGTGTTCTGTTTTTATTGAGTGAAACTATAATGAATATAAAAATAGCGTCATTAAACATCCGTGGATTAAACTCACCGGGGGAAAAAACTATCAATTAATAAAATGGCTTGAAATTATACAACCTCATTTGCTAGGGTTACTCGAAACAAAAATTTATAATAAATCTCAGATTAATCCATCTAACTATCTTAATAATCAAGGATACTCAGCATTCTCCCAAGCATCATTTTCACCCTCAGCAGGAACAGGAGTAGTAGTAATGAAAACCTGCCCCTTCTATTCATTCAAAATAATATATATAGATGCACACATATTAATTATAACACTATATGATAAAACAGTTACATTGAATGTAGCATTTGTTTATTTACCTCCAAATCACACAGTAATTAATAAAGTCATTCAAATTATAAATTCCAAAATAGCATCCTCATCACATCCATTAATTTTACTTGGTGATTTCAACATGTCATACAATGAGTTTGTCACAAAATGGTTGCACTTACTAGCCATACCACTCATGAGTGGAGAAGGCTATCTCCCACAGAATTCAGTAACATTTAATAATGGCAGGTTTTCATCATTAATTGACCTGGTCTTCTACTCACCAGTGGTTACATCACATGATCAGCCTAACAATAAAAAACTCATCATTATCAGACCATTCTGCAATTATTGTTTCACTAAAGAATGATTTTATATACAGATCAATAACATCTATTGGAAACACAATTAGAGTGCTTCTTCCATGTCGAACCCCAGAATATTTATTCTCAGAAATATATATATATCTCTTCAAACTTCGAGACATTGAAATGGATCCAGTGCAAACATGGATTGCCTTTGTTAACATTATTTCATATACAATTGATGTCATAACAAGGGCTACCCCAGCCCCTTCAAGGCTTCTAGCTCTTGTAGATGAAACACACAAAAGAATCACAAACAGTACTACAAATAAACAAGGCTGTTCAAATGTGATTGCCCTGAAGAAACTTTATAAATCAGTCTCTGAAGAACTTAAAGAATACCTGGCAATTAAAAAAAGAAAACTCTTTTTGACACAGACACACACATGGTCCAGACACTATATTCGCTGGGCACTGGGACAAAAGCCATCAACTCGCATACCGACAGCAATTAAAATACAAGAAGATATAATTTCTGGTTACAACATGTTGCTACCCCTCTACACACATTTCAAATCCAAACTTCAAGAGAAGAAAAAATTCAGCCCTGCGCCATTTTTTCTTCTCTTGACCCAGAAGAAAATATAGTATTTACTCCCAAAGACTTTATACAAAAATTAGCATCAACCCCAAACTCCAGTCACCCAGGAATGCATGGTATACCTTGCTTTGTATTCAAGCATTTAGAAAATTTTACTGCTCAGTATCTATGTAATCTAGCAAACTTTCTAACAAAAAGATCCATCATATACATGGATTATACCCTATTTTACTAGTACCATTTATCAAAACACATGAAAAAATAACCACACTAAACAATCTAAGGCCCATATCAATGAGCCCTCTGGGTATCAAACTGCTGGAGTCAATCATTAAAGACAAAATAGAACCCTATATCATACCTATACTATCTAAAATGCAGTTTGCTAAGAAAGGCTCAGTCTACAATGCAAGCAGCCTTTCTATTCAAAACAGTTATTGATTCTGTCAGAAATAATAAAAAATATAGTCCAGTTGTAATCCAACTGGATATAAAATCAGCATTTGATATGATTCCAATTGAACTCCTTGTTGAAGCATTAGCAGACACAACAATACCAAGATCCTTAATATATTTAGTAACCAATCTTCTATTAAGTCGAGAAATACATATTACACTTAATGGTAAGAATTCCCCCTCTTTTGTACCTTACTGTTCAATTCCACAAGGTTCACCACTAAGTGCTCTTTTTTTTGCTTTCTATATCAATCCCTTACTGAATATGATAGAAAAAGAATTATCAGGCATATACATACCTGGTCTAAAAGCAAACATCTCCTGTATTGCCTACATGGATGATGTCTCGATTTTTTTAACTTCTAAAAAACAGATCCCAACTCTATTGAAAATTCTTAATTCATACACTAATAAATACAAGCTGGAGTTTAACATGGATAAATCTTCTGCATGGTCAATATATATGGGACAATTTCACACACAACATTTTAAAGGAAAACCCAGCTCTTTTGTGGGATTCCCCTTCTATTTGAGCAATCTAGAAATGCGTCGACAAATACAAGACAAAATTAAAAATAAAATAGAAAATATAATTGATTCACTATCAAAATCTTACCTTTCACTGTATTCAAAAGTGTCCCTGTTTAATCTATTAATTATGACTCGAATCACATACTATTCTCCAATAATACTATACACTAAATCTTTTACTAGTAAAATAAACTCAGTTATGTAGAAAGTTGCTGTGGGGAAAAAGATTGTTTCGGTTTCACTAAAACGTATTCAAGCTCCTCTAATACAAAATGGTTTAGGACTACATTCAATACATATTTTTAACATTCAAAAGACATTAAATCTCATTTCTGCATGTACTTATTTAATTCCATACATGAAAGTGTTCTTCAAGATTACCCCAACAGATAAACCACCACCAAACAATGGATATTGGAAAACCTTGCTTACACTAATTCTTAACATTCCAAACATTATTTTTTCACCACCGCAAGATAAATTTAAATATTGGGATGTATACCAGATAATTTGCTCTCCCCTAAATGATAAAAAACCAATTTTAAACATTAATAATAGACAACTAACCCGAAAATTTAAATTCTGGTCATTAGAACCCAAATATTATGATTTTCTACTCAAATTAAATCTTGAAGCATTGCCAACATTACACTTTTGTAGATACAGAAGGCATTACGTAAATACAGAAGACATATGCTGGTTGTGTCATAGAGAAACTGAGACACAAGAACATTTTCTTTTTACCTGCCCAGTATTTGATAATATTCGTTCATCCATACCATCATTGTACAAACAAAGAAATTGTGACATTCAAATTCTTTTACAATCATTTATTAAGGGTAGCTACCCACATATTCGAGCAAGTACTTTTATATTGTTTTCACTATGGTGTACAAGATGCTCCTTCATATACAACAATAATCCAAGAAGACATCCAAACACATTCTGGAACAAAATGGAACAGCTCCGCTTAAGGGATGAAAAAATTGTATCCCAAAAGATGTACACAGCCACTTGGTCAATATTACAACAGCGCTCAAAATTATAGAGAGAAAAAAAAAGACTAATAAAAAACAGAACTAAGAACTTTACAAGTGCACAAAACTAATTGGATGTATATATTTTAAAGAAAATAATGTAAACTCAAATTTGTAAACCACATGCATATCCTTTGTCTTTGTTAACTCCCCCTCCCAATTACAATTTTCAACTTATTTATACTGACTT